>CM057234.1:10912849-15712849 GCA_029891385.1 Erythroxylum novogranatense | reverse complement strand
CCAGCTGCCCTATTGGCAACACGGCACAACACTACTAACTCAGATCTAGAGGTGCTCATACAATGGATTGATCAGCCAACTTCCGAGGCTACTTGGGAGTTATATGACGACATGATTGCTAGATTCCCTGACTTTCACCTTGAGGACAAGGTGAAACTGCTGGGGGGGAGTATTGATAGAGCCAAGGCAACACAAGTCTATGTGAGGAGGAAGAAAAGGAGCGCAGAAGGGCAGAAATGAGTATACACATATAGTAAATACATATATATACAGATATATATATATATTCTGTTATTCTGTTAGTTGCGGGGAAGCTGACAACCTAATGATTGGTTGTCAGCTAACCAATTCTGGGTATTCTTAGTATAAATAAGAATAGACGCAAGGGAGAGGGATCATTGCATATTCTGTTAAGATAGAGCCATAGGCTGGAGGTGCTGGACCTCGAATCCAGTTTTGCATTGTCTTCCAATTAAACACAATTAATACAAGCATTCAGATTACAGATTACTCTTACTTGGTTCTGGAATTCTATCAACATCCTGGTGACCATCTTGAGTTTGTTTTGCTTTCTCTGTTTTCTTGTGAGATTTAATGTCAGAGTGTATTATTGATGCTGTAGCTTTCTTTTGTTTGAACAAGGTGAAATTGAGAGTGAGCTATGATTCCTGATGGAGATCTTGTAATTCAAGTGACCCGGGGATAAAATAGGCTCCTCTTATTTTTAGAACATTAATTTTGACTCTGAAACATGCTTTCATGTGACAGTACACTTTCATCCTAACTGCAAGCAAAGCATTGCCTAAACAGTGCATTAGGTATGGGACTGCAACTGCCAAATATGCTTCAAGAAAAAATGTAGGTGTCCGTGTGCCTGATGATGCCATATGTCAGGCAATACTGGAAAAGATGGATGCGCCTCTTATGTCCACAAGGTCGGTTGCTTTGACATGTTTATCAATTTTCAGGATGCAAGTTTTTTTTTTTTTTTGGAGAATTTAAAACTTTACAATTTTCTGCAATTACAGTCTTATCAAATTGAATACCATAATTTGATTCCCCAAAAAGTGATTGCTATGTTCTCAGACTATATTTGTGCTCATTGTATCAGTGTTAAGTCGCCCAAGGAAAATGAGTGGATGATAGATCCAGTTGTAATAGCTGAAACATATGGACCAGAGGTATGATATTTAGAAGTCTAATCTGTTTGTATAACTGATAATTAGCTGCTTTGGTTGTTCCATGACACTGGTGTTTTGCTTCGACATGCATTTTGTTTTACTTCCTTTTGTTCCTTTCTTCCTTTTTTCTTGACATGCGTGTTTATAAATCTATATTTGAGTTTGCATGGCTCTCTGTTTTTCCTTGGTGGAGCATTTGGAGGATCATAATCGACTATATGCCTCGACTTTTGGGATGTCTTCTTGACAATTGCAGGGCCTTGATTTTGTTGTTGACGCCGGAGTAAGAGTGGCTGATCCTTCTACTGTAGTTGATATGACAGGACCTTATGCAAAAATCATTCGACAAGGAAAGGTGGGCTTTTTACCATGGAGATGTGCTTAATAATTTCCTAATGTTATGGTCTGATTTCATGGTGAAATTATGTTCAGGGACCTAAATTACACTGGATGGTAGCTGACGATGATGTTCCTGAGTCTGGTTTTGGTGCTGAAGACCTAATTCCTTCTGCCACATAGAGGCCAATCCTGTGGACAAGCATGAGTCTTTTTATTTCCGATAAACTTTCGGTTTGAATCGGAACAGAAACATGACATCTTCCAGGAAATAAAGTGTATAGTCTAGGGTTGTACAGATCCATATAGATTAGAGTGAATACCGCATCCTCCAGGAGTGGCTATGGTTGTGAAGTGAAAATGGATGTCGTCCTTCATTTAACTTCGTGGTGGGGTTCATGCCATTGTTAGGTCTTGATCCAACTGCCGGAAATGGACAACTCTATATTTAGTAGTGATTAATATTTAATAGTGAACCTTTTTCCTCAATCTTTGTGTAGTGGTGTTAGCACAAACTTTCTTAGAGGTAAGTGAATGTGGATTGGCATTCAATAGAATCCTTAAGAGGACCACTTTGTTTTTCACACCACAAAACTCTGAATCCCCCACCCCCCCCTACATTTGCAGCTGCAGCGTATCTTTATGTATATAGCAACAGAAAGACCAGCCCAGGGCCATTACTCCCCTTCAGAGTTTGAATGACATTCCAAAATCTCAATAACTAGACCAATCTATAAAAAAAATCTTGTTATCCGATTCCTATTCTATGGCCCTCCATAAGGTTTGGCAGACTTTTATTCAGTTTTCTATTATATTACTTCAAGAAAATGAGTTAACCTGCAATGAATTGGCATGTTTTATCATTAAACCTTAGTACCAGCATTTTGGTTTGCAACTTGTGCTTGGATTGCAATATAAATATATAATATAGCCAGATTCTCTTCAAACTCTCTGGTTGTTGTAGATTGATGCTTGAGCTGGCTAATGGTAGTTGAAGAGGAATGTGAAAATCTTTAAATGAGCAGTTATTGAGACTGACGACAATAGTTGGGGTAGTTGTCCTACCAACGTCTCTTCTCCACTCTCTCCCACATATAACCTTGGTAGACATTAACTGGCCGCTGTTACAAATTTTGCCTCCATACGCTTACTGCCTTTTATTTTCTCCTCTTCTTTCTCCTTTCCTACGCTTCCTCTTAACATGGCAACTGCTGGAAATAGCTTCTTCAAGTTTATTGAACTATTACAGCTACTTGCTTTTACGTTAATGTTGATACCAGTGGAATCCACACTGCCTCTTAATCTTCATCACGCTCCACCAAAGTACTCAAGTTCTTCTACTGCTGTTTTCCTGTATGGTTCCAGTGCTTGTGCGAACAATGGCTGTAGCTCCACTTCCTGTGAGGTGAATGACATACTTGCATTAATATCAGACAAAACATTCGTACAGGTTTCTTAATCCATATTGTTTCTGGTCAACCATGCATGCCTTCAGTTAATGCAATCCGTATCCAAGAAAGCTTCTTTTTTTAACTTCTACACATCTTAAGATTCTGAATGAACGAAGCATGCACCTTTCTTCTTCTGTGAATCCATCTTACTCCTTGCACTCAAAATTTGAGCAGCTTGATGGTCAAACTCTGAGATCGTGTCCTGTTGGTGAGGTTATAGAGTTCAACAACTTAACTGTGAATAGCAAACACAGTTTCGTACTCAATGTTACAGCTCGAGATGGAGAAAGAAACTCATCGGTTTACTCTTGGTTTATTGGTTAGTATAATTCTATCCTCTTTGTTGATTACCAAAAAAGAACTACTAAGTGGGAAAGTACTTACTATCGTCTGGTCTTCAAGAAAAATCACCATATCTAACTATTTGTTTGTCTCATGATATGGTTATCATGTAGATACAGTTGAACCAACTGCAGAAATATTTAGCAAACAGAAATACATAAATGCTGAGAAGGTAAGCATTGATATTACATTCAGTGAAGCCTGCAGTGGACTCGGTGGCTTTAAATGTTTGAATTCATCAAACTGTGATGTAAGTGGTGTGTTAAAGATCTGAAAGGTTTTCGTGTTACTTATCCATAGCTCCACAAAAAGGGATATCAACAGTCGTGAACTTGAAAGACTCCATTCTATTCAATTTGCAGCTCATCGTTGATGGTCCAGCACATGTTGATGTTTCTTCTCTGCGCACCATCAGGCCTTATTCCAAATATAGTCTGGACATAATTATTTCCTCCAGAAGTACATATGGGAGGGTGGTTGTCAGATTGGTTGACAAGTTCTGTACAGACAAGGCCGGAAACTTCTTTAAAAGGACTAACAGATCCGTTGTCCTTATTCACTTTGGTCAGTTGTTTCTGATGTATTTTCTTACGGTCATTACATAGATTAGATTCTTCTGTTATTTACTTGAAGTTGCCGTCTTAGATAGAAGACCGGTAGTGGTGGACTTGTGGATGCCGGTTCCATCTTATGTTCTGGATATCAATGGGGTAACAAGAACTGTCCTTGCAACTAACAAAATGGAGGACTTGAAAATCTTCTTGGATTTCAGCATCCCCATTAAAAATTCAACAGAAGAAGTCCTAAAAGCCTTGCATGTGAATTCCGATAAGATATTGCCTGCCTTTGCGGGAAACCATGGGAACCGCAAGTTTCAATTTGAAGTAAAATGCCAGCTTCATTTTCTTACCATCTTCCCTTAAGTTGCTGTAAAATGTGTTATTTAATAACAATAGCTTTCAACTTTGTAGCTCAAGAATGTATCAAGTACTGAAATCATAACAGTGGAGCTAGACTCTGGTTTAATCATTGGAAGGACAGGCACTGCTGTCTCACCAGTTGCCTCGCTTACAATTCTCTATGGTATGCTATTCCAGATATTGCGATCACCCAATAATTATACACTGCCCCTGTTGCCTTTACTGATTTACTAACTATAAGGATTTTCATTGAAGATGAAACGAAGCCTAAAGTGGAAGTGAGAACGAGCTCTCCAAGTATAACAAAAGCATCTTACATCAAGGTGATAGTTGAGTTTTCAAAGCCAGTTTTTGGGTTTGAAGCCTCCATGTTAAAAGTGGAAGGAGGGAAAATTATAAGGCAGGTGCATAGTTGACCCTCATTTGAATTACTTGTTCTCTTACTCAATGAACACCAGATGAAGACTAAATAAAGCCAAAACTTCTGCATTCTCCAGATACAAGGGACTCTCAAAAGCTTTACACTCGTTGACTGTCCTTCCTGTAGCTCAGGGCATGATCTCCATAGCTGTTCCTGCTGACAAAGTGGATGATATCTCAGGAAATAAGAATACAGAATCCAATACACTGGAAGTGAAGCTCTGTAAGAATGATTCATCTCTTGGGTTGCTTTCTATTGCTTTTTATTACTCTGCATAAAGTCAATCCTTTTTGTATAATCATAAAAGGGTGCAAGTTGTGAGATTTTTGCCACTAACACTCGTGACCGCTGCTTCTTTTCCAAAAAAACATTTCAAAAGACTCAACACCTGCAATATCAGTGGCGCTGTACTCATTTGTGACTTGTGGAGTAATAGCAACGTCATTGACAACCGCTGTAATTTCAGTGTCCACTGGCAACCTTGGAGTAATAGGCACTCCTCCTTCAAGAAACGCCAATGATTTTGCTTCCAAGCCATCAAAAAATCTACAGGTATCTCGTGAAAGTCAATCAAAGTTAAACATATCTTTATTTGCATTGAGCATCCACCTTTGTCTCTCTTTATCTAACAACACAGAGGAAAGAGTATACTGAATGCGGACCCCTTTGAATATCTTATAGTTTTTCATCTCAGGGATTGCTTGGGCACCTTCAAGTATTTGTCCTGTCAGACTGGATCTCACTTAATCACCCCGCAGAATATTCGGAAACTACAAAAGGACTTAGGTGGCTTTTACCTCGTCAGAAGCTTCCATGGAAAGAGGACTGTACTTCCGTCTGGCCAAACCATTTTGATCTGACTGAAAAGTATATCAACAGTTCACGACCAGGGTTTCTTGATCATGAAATGCTTTATCATCCCTCAGCACCTCTCACGTTGCAACATCAAATATCAAGACCAACTGAAATAAACCAAATTGGTGGTCGGCTACAGGGACACATAGGCAGTGAAAACACTTCGTATGGGCTACCTCTGAATTCTAGGGAATATTTCATTCATCTTCTGGTCCGTATCTTCTACGTATTGTTCACGGTTAATGTTTTGATTTTATAAGAAATGTGCTACATCTGTGTTCATCTAAAATGCAGAGGGGAGAACCCTTTTCAGCTACTAATGTGGTGAAGAGAATGGAAAACTATAATGGGTACGTGAGAGTAGTTAACTTCAATATCTCGTCCATATAGATGTTCTTTTCTTGTTAATCGTTGGTACATTGTTGACCTTGTTTCTTCACTAGGTGGCAAGACTTGGAGATGAACTTGTTCTGGCTTGGTCTGGGAGGAGGGATTTTAATTACAATCCATGTTCTATCAGTGCTTTTTCTAAGATGCAGGAGGAGAATAGCAGCTCATGGAGCACTTTCATTTCCCAGGTTCGAGCTACTTCTTCTAATTCTCATGCTACCCTGCATGTCTCAGTCTTCAGCATTTGTGATAAGAGGTGAGGAATTACAAATCAAAATTTGGCATTTATATCTTAGGTCAACAATGATTGCTTGAACTGATGATTATAAGCTTTTCAGGTGGAACGATGGGAGGAATTATCACAGGGGCTTTCTTGATGGTTGTCCCTGCAGCATTCATAGTATCAATCGGCTTTTTCTTGGTAGTTATTATCTTCTCAGACAGTTTTTCCCAATATAAGGAAATCGAGCTTGTGGGTTCCAAAGAGCAGTGGTATACAAAATTGCGTTTCTTCATTACTGGGCGGCCAGTGATTGGAAAATGGTTTTACAGGGAGGGGTTGCCTTCAATGTTCCTCCCACGCTTTGAGATTCTCTTTGAGAATCTAAGGGGTCCACAATTGGTTGTTTCCATCGACCAAAACGATCCGAGCACCATATCTAAATGGAATGAAGGCCACCAAACTGGGATCGGGAGAGTGAGAGCTGTCAGCTCAGATGAGAGTGACGAGGGAAGCTCAGAAATTAAATTAAGCAGAGTCTTAGGGTGTGTGAGATCTTTTTACATTGTTCTTGACCTTCTAAGAAGAGTTGGGTTGGGATTCATATCAGGAACTGGCTCATCAAATGCATCAAGCCAAAGGGTATTGGCGTTGGCAATCACATTGACACAGTTCATATATCTGCTAACGCTAAAGCCATACATCAGAAGGGGAACTCATGTGGCAGAAAGCGTTTCACTTTTGTGCGAGGCGGGCATCTTTGGTATATCCATTGCTACAAATAGCTCGCATACAACAGAAGCAAGGCCCCTGGGACGAGTGATGCTAGCTCTGCTACTCCTAACTTTTATCGCTCAAGTTACAAATGAGTGGTACATTTTTACGGAATGTATTTTAGGACTATCTCATCCTCAGAAAAAATCTCTCAAAACGGGACTAAAGTTTGCCGCTAAAGGCCTTGTGTTGCCTTTCCTGCCGGAAAAACATTGGCCAAAAGTCCCAGCCGATTGCTCCCCGCAGAAAACTGGCCTCTCTGTTGTCCCTCCCCTGACTCGTCAGAAAGAAATAGCAAGAAGAGATACAAGAGCACCAGTTATTGATCCGCTAAGTAGCATGACTGCAACAGTAGTCCCTGTGCTCAGCCCTTGTTCTCCTGTTCCTGGACGTGACATTGCTCACACAAGTTCAACTCCTACAAGGATTACGCTTACCGACCAGAAAGCATTAGGCAAGAAGCTCAGGGACATGGCAAAAGCGAGTTTCCCAGTGGGCTCAGAATATGAGGAACATAGAAGTGCAAGCTACTGGATCAGAGACCAGATTTTCCGTCCTCTAACTTCACATGATCTTCAAGCCTCCACTTCTAAAGCCAGAAACTAATTTTAGAAACAGATGACCATAAAATTGTAGGGAAAACCGGATCAAGGTATCTTGGTAGCTTCAATCAATAGCAAATCAGCTTCTGACTATGCTTCTGTTATACCCATTTCGCATGTATCCAAATTCCAAGCAGGGGAAAATGAGAGTAAGATGCCAAGAAAATTGGCAAATATGTTTTTTTGAGGGGATTCTCATTGAATAAAGTCAGGAAGGAAGGCAGAATATGCTGTGTAGTTATATCCAAGCCTGAGCAGCACGTATCATGTCATGATATCCAATCCTGTTTCGTTCCAGTCTTCATCTAGAAATTATTTTATGTGAACTCGGAATACCAAGGATATCTATTTACTGGAGCAACACTGTTGGAATTCGAAGAACTTGCAAGTGCTCAAAAGAGGAGATTCTCAATAAAGACCTATTCCAACTCCAATTTACAACCATCAGTAGTTTGAAACATGTGGCTGCTCCTTCATCTTCATGCCTAAAAAGAGCTTTGAGATAAATGTTTTCTGTAACTCGTGTCAAGCATTTATACAAACATTGGATCAGAAGCAGTTTGATTGTCACTGTTGCGCCATAGATTCATAGATTTATCATCTTAACATGCAACTCCTACTATAAACAACTAATGACTCCACATCAGTTCACGTAGAGTTAGTATTGATTCCACATTAAGACTATAGAGTAAGGTGTCAATTATTTTAATACTTAATAAAATTTTAAAATATAAAAAATTCTTTTAATTTTATATAGTTAATTTTAATTTTTTATTATGAAATTTATTATATCAATCATAATTTTGTTAAATTATAAACTTCAATACATTGCTAACAAAAAACATAAACCTACATTATCAACATCTGAAAATTCAAAATTGTCAAGTTTATGCTTGATTTTGGGTGTCTCTTCCACGCAAGGATTTTCAAAGTTGAACCGAATTGGTCAATTCAAATTATATAAATAAGAATTGGTCATCTATTTTCATTTATATCCGCTATAAATACAAATCAATCGGTCAGTTTTTATTAAACCGTAAAAACATACGAATCGTAAGTAATCTTCTCCTTCAATTATGTCTTTTTCAAATTTTTAATATCCATCACGGGTTAAACTTAAAGTTTTTTAAGAACTCTTTAGTTTTGTTTAATTTTTTCTATTGGTCTAGTATTTAAATTAGTTTTCTTTAACAATTTCAATTCCATTCCAACCTCTGTTCTTCTATGTTTGTTTTGGATAGCTAAGGGAACACTTTACATTTAGGCCTCGCCAACAAAAAGCTTGTTCTAATTTTTTTTTTTTTGAATGGAAATGATGCAGTCAAGCTATATTAGCAGTGTCAAACTCCAAAGCGTCATACAAAAAAAATGGTGGGCATAACCCCATTCTAAATCAGGCATAGAACCAGTAGCACGGATAATACTATGAGCCGCTTGATTCGCTGATTTGCGAACAAACTGAATAGCCATTGATGACAACAAAGATAAAAGATGTTTGCAATCTTGTACAATTGTACGAAAGTAAGAGAAGTCAAAAGTATTAGACTGTAAAGCATGAATAAGAAGTAAAGAATCAGACTCCATAACATCACACCTCGCCTGAGTGCGTTTGAGCCAACTAAGAGCTTCTCGAAAAGTCAAAGCTTCGCCTAAAGCAGGATCGCCCATACCTGGAATTGTCATCATCTTCCCCATCATACCTCTTCCATTGGAATCCCGCAAAATCATACCCGTACCAAATAGGTGCTGCCCAGCTACAACGGAAACATCAACATTACACTTATAACACCCTGCTGGTGGAGGGCTCCATGTAGTAAGAGTATGTGGTGAAGTCGTAGCTGTAGAAAGAACATGGGCTGCCTGCCATTCTCGTAGAAGTTGTCTACTGTGCTGCAGGATAGAGGTTGGAGATGAAGAAATTTGGTTCCAAACCACTTGATTTCTATTCAACCATAGCCCATAAACCACCATCAAAGCTTCATGTCGAATATCCTCTGGTAGCGTTTTCATCCAGCCAAACCTGTCCATTAATGTGTTCATGCGTCGCCACCCAACCAATGATAATACCCAAGTCTGCTGAGCCACGAGATAAGTTAAGAAGATATGGTGTTCCGTTTCAGGATGAGTACCACAAACCGAACAAACACTTGGAACAACCAAAGATTTTCGTTGCAAATTTACCATACATGGCATAAGAGCCAAAGTTATTCTCCAACACACATGCTTAACTTTCTCAGGGATGTTTGCTTTCCAAATAAAACTCCAAATATCATCAGGAATGTGGGTGGGTAAACGAGGTACCTGAAAGCGTTGTTTATATCCACTCTTAACAGTGTAAAGTCCTCTTCGGTCATGTGTCCAAGCCCAAACATCACTTTGCTTTTGAAGAGGCAAAGGGATTTGGTTAATTAACAGGATGTCTCGTTGCTGGAAAAAGTGGTTTAGCTGTAGAACATCCCACTTTTGGACACTTGGGATAATAAAAGAGGAGACGTGACATTGATCTAAACCTAAATCCATAGGAGACACCACATACGGTTGATTAGGATCAGGCAACCATGGATGATGCCACACCAAAGTATCCTCCCCATCTCCAATACGCCGATAGTAGCCTCTCGCTAACCCTTCTCGAGCTGCTAAAATGTTGCGCCATATGTAGGAAGGATTATTACCAAGTTTTGCGGCCCAAAATGAGGAGTCTTGGTAATACCGTCCCTGTAGAACTCTAACAACTAGGGAAGATGGATTGTGTAATAAACGTCATCCCTGCTTGGCCAAAAAAGAAAGGTTAAACTCATGAATATGTCGATAAGCAAGACCACCCTTATCCTTGGGAATGCACAAATAATCCCATCGCCGCCATCGAATGCCAGTTGAGTCCCCACCACTCAAGGTCCAATAAAAAGCATTCATCAGAGATTCAATTTTCCTGCAAACATTCAAAGGAAGTAGAAACAAAGACATTAAATAATTAGGAATGGTTTGTGCAACCATTCGAATAAGGACGTCTTTGCCTGCTCGTGAGAGGACCTTCGATTTCCAGCCTGCCAAACGTTTAGCCACTTTATCCACAATATACTGAAACATATGCTGCTTATCTCTGCCAATAATTGCAGGCATTCCCAAATAAGACTGATGTTGGCTCACTTCCGTAATACCCAGATTTTGGCAAATAAGTTGTCGTCCTGCACAATGAACATTGGGACTAAAAAATACGGCCGACTTGGTTAAATTGATACTTTGTCCTGAAGCGTCTTCATAAATTCGAAAACAGTGCTTCAAATTTGCGGCCTCAAGAATGGACGCTCGCATAAAAAATAAACTATCGTAAGCAAATAACAAATGTGATACAGATAAACCTCCTTGGCCCATTTTTATGCCATGTAATAAGCCCTGTGCCACAAAACCTGATAAGATAGCAGATAGGCCCTCAGCACAGATAATAAATAAGTACGGAGATAACGGATCACCTTGTCGCAATCCACGTGATGGAACAATCGGCCCCAACCCCTGACCATTGTGTGCAATATAATAAATGACCGAAGAGACCACCTTCATAATCTTGTGTATCCACTGGGAAGCAAAACCTAACTTCATCATCATAACTTGCAGAAAACCCTATTCCATACGGTCATATGCTTTGGTCATATCCGTTTTTATCACCATATACCCATTCTGTCCTTGAGATTTTCGTTTCATAACATGAAAACATTCATGGGCAGTTATAATACTATCAGTGATCAACCGATTCGGAATGAACGTGCTCTGTGTTTCCGAAATAATAGAGTCCAGGACACACTTCAACCTATTTGCCAGCATTTTACAGACCACTCGATTTATAACATTCATCAATGATATGGGCCGTAAATCAGAAACCACTTCAGGAGTAGTCTTATTCGGTAAAAGAATGATGTTTATTCGATTTTTCCCAGGTAAACTAGTATCATTATAAAGAAAATCGAAACACGCATTACAGACCTCATGCTTAACAATCGACCAATGCGTCTTAAAAAAACCTGGATTAAAACCATCGGGCCTTGGAGATTTATCAGAATGCATTGAGAACAAAGCCATTTTCACATCCTCCTCCATATAGGGTGCAAGAAGAATGTCGTTCTGCTCATCAGACATCTTCGAATGCACCCACCTCATGATCGAATTAGCAGTCCCCATATGAGAAGTAAATAAATTTTGATAATAGGGAAGGACAATGTCTTCCATACCCGAATTCCAGGTCTTCCACACACCCAAATCATCTTTCAGCCGATCAATTTGATTCTTGCGCTTTCTATGTGCTGCCATGACATGGAAAAATCGAGTGTTTGCATCCCCATTCTTCAGCCATACCTGTTTTGCACGTTGACTCCAATAGAGCTCCTGTTATGCCAACAAAGCCACATATGTTTCCTCGACTTTCTTCAATTCAGCATTGTCGACAGACAAAGCATGTCGACTTAAGAACATTAAACGTGCTCTGCATTCCTTTAGGTTGCGTGTGAATTGTTGATGGAACGTTGCTGCCCATCTTGCAATGGACGTGGCACAGGCTTGTAACTGATCTTCCATGGTTAGATGAGAGCTACTCCTCCAACACTCACGCACCACATCCATACAATCCGTCTCTAAACTCCAGGAATTTTCATACTTAAATTTTTTGGCTATATAACGTGATGCATCAACGCCCAAAGATAAAAACAATGGTTTATGATCAGATTGAATCGATTCTAATACGTAAAGAATCGCATGAGGAAAATGTTTCAACCACTCCCCAGTCGTTACCGCTCGATCCAACCTTTCCTTCGTATCATTCGTCCTTTGATTCGACCATGTAAATTTGGCCCCGTGACAACCTATATCCCTTAGGCGACAGTGATCAAGAGTCTGTCTAAAACCTTCCAAAGTCCATTGGGGGTGTGGTACTCTGCCTTCCTTTTCAGAGTTGTACATAATATCATTAAAATTGCCAATCACAACTCAAGGTAAAGTGGAAACAAATGCTAAAGAAAGTAATAAAGCCCAACTCTGTCTTCTATTCTGTAAGCCAGGAAAACCATAAAAACCCGTTAATCTCCACCACGGCCCTGAGCCAATTTGGCACTGAACATCGATATGCCTGGCTGAAAAACTAAGAAGACTCACATGTGCCAAACCTTTCCAAAATAAAGCCACCCCTCCACTCAAACCAATCGGATCCACAACAAAAGAACCAGTATATCCCAATTTATCTCGTATTTTGAAAACTCTGTCTTTCATAATCATAGTTTCAATTAGAAAAACAAAGGTGAGTTTTTTAGTATGTATTAGGTCCCTAAGGGCCCGAACTGTTCGTTGGTTCCCAAGCTCCCGGCAGCTCCAACATAATGTACTCATCACTCGAGGTGGGCCTGGCAACCAGAACAACATCCCCGTTTTTTGAAATTTGTGCCCCCGAGGCAGGCACAACATCGTCCTCGTATCCATTGTCAACAGAAGCCATATCCTCATCTGAGGTTGAAGCCATATCCTCCCTCCTCCTTTTAGAGTCAAGAATCAATCTACTGACTTCATTCATTTCCAAGATAGGGTTGAGCACAAGAGTAGTATCCATATTGTTTAAAGTGACTCCATTCCGATCCTCCGTATCCAAATTAACCACTTGCTTGCCATCCGCATGGGGATCCTGAGAAGATCCTCCGATACCCACCACCAGCATATCATTCGTCACCCTTATCCGATCCCCCTGTGCCAAAGGCATGAAGCAGGAGGAACTCCCCTCCTTAACAGCAGCAGTTGCCCTGTTTTGTGAAAGGCATTGGACTTCATCTTCAGAGCGCAGCCATTTCTCACCAATGCGATTTGGTTTTCTAGTTGGGGCTTTCAACCAAGGACCATAGGGGAATAACTCATGTGGGATTTTCGGAAGATCATACAATTTGACACAAAACCTATCGGAATGTCCTAGGATTCCACAGAAGGAACAAAACTGAGTAAGCCTTTCATACTTAAAAGCTGCCTAAAACCAGTCAACTCCAGGTCTGGATAATTGCATTCTCTTTTTAAGTGCAATATGAACATCCATACGGACTCGTACCCTCATGTATTCCGCCCATAACTCAGAATAATTTCGTGGATCAGACTCCAAGTATTCACCAATATAATTGCCTACATCCTTCGCCATAATTTCCGACATAAAACCATTCTTCAGATTGTGAACCTGAACCCAGATGTCAACAGAAGTGAGCTGTACATTAGTCGGATGTTCACCAGACTGTAATTCCTTAACCATCACCAAGTTCTGAGAAAAACTCCATGAGCCTCCTTTCAGGACACATTCCACATCAAGTGCATGGAAGAATTGAAAAACAAAGACATTATTACCATCTCCTTAACAACCATTCCCTTAACAGGTCTCCATACGCTAGCCATGGTTTGCTTGAAAGCTAAATGTGACAGAAATCACCTTTACTCCAACACTTCAACTCAGATCAGACAAGGAATGCAAGAAGAATGAAGAACAGAAGAGAGAAATACCTATGTCTGTAGAAGTGTCGAAGAGAGAAGAACAAAGAAAAGCTCTCGGATGGTTTAATTTTTCAGAAACATACAAATGACAAATGACCTAGATTATTACTCCAGTAACTTGTAACATGAGCTTCCCACGTGACATAGTCAAGTCATAAGCCAAAAAACGCACAGCATGGAGGAGTCTTTTTAAAGCCCACGTGAGTAGCACATGAAGATGGTCTGGTTCAAGTTTTAATCATCGGATGGTCATCTCCTTCAATATAAAAAGAAGCATCTAAGACAGAACAACAGATATTGCACTGAAATACTTTTAATTTTCATTTTTCATCTCGTATTCAATTGAGAGTGAGAAAATCAGAGAGAAAGATCATCAGAGAGTGCTAGAGTACTGACCTTGGGTACTGAGGAGTTTGAGACTCTGTTTTGCAGGTGTTCAAGTGAACACTCATATCTCTCAGATTGCTTTACATGTGTTTCATCTCATAGTGAAAGATCTACACCACTATCAAGTGGGAACCTTGGATGTAGATAGTCCTTGACTATCGAACCAAGTAAATTTGTCTTCTTTAATTTTCTGCAAGTTTTACATATCTGCTAAATTGACAAGCTTTATCAGTATTTGTGTTTGAAAGATAACAGAATTAGTAAGAAAACCCAATGAAAGTGGTATCGAGCGTTAAAGACCTCCCTGGCCTTTCCCGGACACCTCAGTGTCAAAGATTCATCAAGACTCATCAAGAAAGTCAGTAAGTGAAAGTCTTTTAATTCTTTAATTTCCATCAAGCATGGTAGGCAAAGAAATGGACATATTTTCTGGTAAAGAAGACTTTACCATCTGGAAACTCCAGATGCAAGCTCTTCTTGAGTCATATGATTGCTATGGTGCAATAGATGATGAATATGACCTAGAAACTGACCCTACAAAGAAGCTGAAAATGCAGAGACTTGCACACCGCAAATTAATGCTTCATTTATCACCTACATGATGATAAGAAAAGTGCGAATTGTAATATCGCATGAAACTTTGGATGAAATTGGATGAATTATATGCCAAGAAGTGTCTTCCTAACAAGATGACACTTCTGCATAACCTTGCTAACTACAAAATGAATACTTCAGTATCATTAGATGATAACCTAGACTATTTCTTCAAATTAGTATAAGATTTAGAAGCTACAGATGAGAAAATTAGTGAGGAACATCAAGCTGTAGTTATCCTAAAGGCTTTACCTTCTGAATCCAATGCATTCAAGAAGGTTATTAAGCATGCTAGTGGAGAATCTCTTACTGTTAAAAGAGTATTAGATTCTCTTATGGAAGAAATAGTTGAAGTCAACTCTTTTAAAAAAGAGGCTGAAGTGATGTTTGTTGAGAATAATTATGAGAAAAAGTCTCATAAGAAAAACAAGAAGAAAGGAAAGGGAAGAAAGGAAATGGGAAAGATAAACACCCTAAGGAAGGAGAAAAGAAAAGAAGAAAAGGGTAAAGTTAAAACTTGTTTCTCTTGTGATAAAGAAGGGCATTTTGTAAGGATTGTAGGAAAAGAAGAGGATAAAGCGTGAACTGGAATTTCGGTAATGTAGTAAAACTGAAGATTCCAGTGAAGATGAAATACTAGCGATGAGTGAGATGTGTGAGGACCTAAGTAGAGAGTGGATCTTTGACTCGGGATGTACAATGCATGTCACTCCTCATAGGACCGGTTCACTACATTTGAACCAATCCGCCAAGGTTAAAATGGCGACTCAGGCAGCAAAGGATAGAGGACATAGGAAGTGTTTCCATCAACATGTTTGATGGAAAAGGAGGATCCTAAGCAATGTCGATTTGTGCACGAATAAGGAGAAATCGATCTCGGAAAGCTTGTTTGATAAGCAAGGCTTTCGGATCGATCTAAAGATGGACTTAGAGAAATCCTAAGGGATGGGAAAGTCATCATTAGAGGAGTGGAAAGAGGTGGCCTATATTATGTTATAGGTTCAACTGAAATCAATCAGATTTCAGAAAGCAGAAACTCTGAACCAACCAAGCAATGGCATGCTAGGTTGGGCCATGCAGGCAATAAAAGCCTGATCCATCTCTCTAGCAAGGTCTTATACGAAAAGAACCTCTGAAGTTGGAATTGTGAATCTCATGTGCTAGGAAAGCACCACAGGTCAGCATTTCAAAAGGGAGCAAAGAGAGCCACAGAAATCATGGAGTATCCTCACAGTGATCTCTAGGGGCCAGCACAAGTCCCCACAGCAGGAGGGAATGTGTATTTTATGTCTATTATTGATGATAAATCTAGGAAATGTTGGGTTTACCCGATGAAGAGGAAGGATGAAGCTTTAGAGACTTTCATAAGGTGGCATACCCTTATGGAAAATCAAACTGGGAGGAAACTAAAATGCCTAAGGACTGATAATGGGCTAGAGTATTGCAATAAGGAATTTGAGGAATATTGTAGCAAAAATGGAATTCTTAGGCATAAGACTGTTAGAGCTACTCCACAGCAAAATGGAGTAGCTGAAAGACTGAATAGGACCCTCCTAGAAAAGACTAGATGCATGCTTCTCTCATCAGGTTGCTCTCATTCCCTATGGGGAGAGACAATTAGGACAGCAGCCTATTTGATCAATAGACTCCCTACTTCTGCTAATGACTATAAGACCCTTCATGAAATTTGGAGTGGCAAGAAGCCCAAACTTTCACACCTAAGGACTTTTGGATATGCAGCCTATGCACATCAGAAAGAGGGAAAAATTGGAGCCTAGAGCAGTCAAGGGAGTGTTCCTAGGATATCCAGAAGGTGTAAAAGGTTACAAGCTCCTACTGCTCCAAAAGGGAGCCTTTAAAACAATCATTAGCAGAGATGTCATCTTTAAAGAAGATGAATTCCCTCTGTTAAACTCACAAAATTATGATCTCCATAGTAAAATTCAGGAGAATTTAGGGGCTTCAAGCCATTCAGCCCATTTCTATGTGCCACCTGAAAATGAAGAAGGTGGTACACAACCTACTGATGAGGAGCCTATGCAAGGCCCAACACATCATGATCAAAGGGAAGGGGTGGTTGAAGCTGTGAGTGAAGAGGAAACCCCTCAAACAACTTCAGCTGAAGAACAAGGAAGCATACAAGACTATCAATTGACTAGGGATAGACAGTCAAGACAAAAAATACCTAATAGGAGGTATTTTGACACAAACTTGGTTGAATATGCTTGCCTTGTGGCTGAAGGTATTGATTGTAAGGTTCCTGAAACCTTTGAAGAAGCTATGACTAGAAATGATGCTAAACAGTGGAAGGATGCTTGTGATAAGGAGTATTCCTCATTAATGAAGAATAAGACATGGATTTTGGTACCTAGACCTCCTAAAGTCAAATTGATTGAAAACAGATGGTTATTCAAGTTAAAAGAAGGATTAACTGAATCAGAACCTAAAATCTACAAGGCAAGACTTGTAGCTAAAGGGTATAGGCAGAAAGAAGGGGTAGACTATAAAGAAATATTCTCACCAGTTGTTAAATTCAAGAGAATCAGACTTATTCTGGTACTAGCAACTGTCTATGACTGGGAAATCCATCAAATGGATGTCAAGACAGCCTTCCTATATGGAAAGCTAGAGGAGACCATCTACATAAAACAACCAACTGGTTTTGTAGATCAGAACAGATCTGATTATGTCTGCCTGCTTCAGAAGTCCCTATATGGGCTGAAGCAAGCACCTAGACAATGGAACAAAAAGTTCCATGAAATAGCTAGTGAGATGAATTTTATTAGAAGTGCCTATGACTCACGCCTATACTATAAGGACTTAGGAGGATAGAAGCCATCTTCATGCTAGTTTATGTGGATGATCTAATAATTCTTGGAAAGGAGCTAGGAAGAATAAAAGAGGTGAAAACTAATCGAGCAAACACTTTGAAATGAAAGATCTAGGAGAGGCTCGAAGTTGCTAGGGATGCAAATTATAAGGAATAGGAGGAAGGAAAACTATAGTTGAATCGAAAGGTTACATCCGAAAGGTTCTAGGTCAATTTAATATGGAATTGGCTAAACCTACCTCTATTCCTATAAGTCCTCATCTTCGATGGTTGCGCATAAGTGCCCCAATCAAGAAGAAAGGAGAGTCATGCTAAAATACCCCTATGATGTTGGAGTAGGTAGCATAATGTACATGATGCTTTGTACCAGACCTGATCTTGCTCATGCTATTAGCATTCTGAGCAAGTTCATGTCTAATCCAGGCCTTGAGCATTGGCGAGGACTGAATAATGTCTTAAGATACCTTGCTGGAACCATAAGCCATGGATTGTGTTTCTCTAAGCCTAAGCTAACAAACAATAATAGTCTCAGTCTACATGGATATGTAGATGCAGACTATGCAGCAGATAGGGACACAAGAAAATCAATATCTGCATACTTTTTTACACTAGCAGGAAACACAATAAGTTGGAAGGTACAACAACAATCGGTTGTATCACTCTCAACAACAGAAGCAGAATTTTATTCTATTACAGAAGGGGTAAAGGAATTAATATGGCTAGCAGGCATCCTAGCAAAAATTAAAACTAACCTAGCAACAACAGTAATTTTTACAGACAGTCAAAGTGCTTTATACCTAAGCAAAGACCCTGTCTTGCATGAGCGGTCGAAGTATGTTGACATCAGACTCCACTTCGTGAGGGACAAGATAGTGCAAGGCTTCTTCAACCTGGAAAAGATCAAAGGTGAGTTTAATCCTTCTGATTTTGGTACTAAAATTTTAACACAAAAGAAATTCGTGTTTTGCAGGGATTACTTACAGGTTTCAGAAGCCCCATAACTCCAAAAGCAGATCTGACCAACATCGATGAAGTGGCAAAAATTAGGGTTTCTGATTTTTTGGGGGTTTTCGGTTTTTGGGGATTTTTTACTTAGGGTTTTTCTGTTTCAGCTAGGATAGGTAAAATAGAAGGGAAACCGCATAAAATCAAAGTTGTTTTTCAGCAGTTCTAATGTTTTTGGAAAACTAGGGTTTCGTTTTCTCGCTAAACTCTTGCAGGTGTTTTAGATCTGAGCAAAGATGATGGAGTAGGAGGGAAATTTGTGACAGAAATCACCTTTACTCCAACACTTCAACTCAGATCAGACAAGGAATGCAAGAAGAATAAAGAACAGAAGAGAGAAATACCTATGTCTGTAGAAGTGTCGAAGAGAGAAGAACAAAGAAAAGCTCTCGGATGGTTTAATTTTTCAGAAACATACAAATGACAAATGACCTAGACTATTACTCTAGTAATTTGTAACATGAGCTTCCCACGTGACATAGTCAAGTCATAAGCCAAAAAACGCACAGCATGGAGGAGTCTTTTTAAAGCCCACGTGAGTAACACATAAAGATGGTCTGCTTCAAGTTTTAATCATCCGATGGTCATCTCCTTCAATATAAAAAGAAGCATCTCAGACAGAACAACATACATTGCACTGAAATACTTCTAATTTTCATTTTTCATCTCGTATTCAATTGAGAGTGAGAAAATCAGAGAGAAAGATCATCAGAGAGTGCTAGAGTACTGACCTTGGGTATTGAGGAGTTTGAGACTCTGTTTTGCAGGTGTTCAAGTGAACACTCATATCTCTGTATTACTTTCTGTTGTGTTTCATCTCATAGTGAAAGATCTACACCACTATCAAGTGGGAACCTTGGATGTAGATAGTCCTTGACTATCGAACCAAGTAAATTTGTCTTCTTTAATTTTCTGCAAGCTTTACATATCTGCTAAATTGACAAGCTTTATCAGTATTTGTGTTTGAAAGATAACAGAATCAGTAAAAAAACCCAACAGAAAGCTAAAGCATTTATGGATTTATCCGTGAGAATACAACCCACCACACAATGTTGCCATTCCCCAGGAGTACGAGCAGAGGTGTGCTGATCGTTGGTCTGAACTTGGATACGCCCTTAGCTTCCTATAATTCCAAATTGTCTTGATGTCGAGCAATCGGTAGCGATGGCATCTACAGGATCACCCATAGCCCCACCCGAGCAGAGAAAAAGGAAAAACAAAACCGATGAACCAAGGGAACAAAGGCAGAAAAGAAAAGAAAGTAAAGGAAGAGAGAGAAAGGGGAAAACCGAGAGAGGCGCAGACGACAAAGAGCAAAAAAAATAGGGCAAAAAACAAGAACTTGTTGACGAAACAAGAGGAAAAAAGCTCCAGCCATAAGAAATAAAATTTATAGAAGTAATTTATAAGCACCACCAACTTATCATATTTTGTTTTGATTATTGGGATTTTAGTCCATTTGTTTCTTCGTTGATCCTATCAAAAAGAAAATCGAAAGAGTTACTGTATTATAACATTTGTATGTTTTCCTTCTTCTTAAACTTTCCTATTGCCAAATTTTAACATGAATATTGTTAACTACACTAGTATGTCAAATACTATGTTTTTATTAGGACAAGTATTTTCAATAAATATTATTTTCTTAAAATTTTCAAATCTTATAATTGTATACAACATTTAAAAATTATTATTATTTATTTTCAGGTTGAAAATATAATGAAAAATATGGAATTGTCAAAAAGATTTGATGAGTTTAACATCCTCTACTTGTGTAAGTGTGATCTATCATGAAATTATTTTCTTCTTCCTAATATCGATAGAAATATTCAATATAATTATATATTTTGCGGTAAAATGTTTAAAGAGAAGGAATTAATATAGTGAAAGAACATCTTACTAATGTTAAGCATAATATTGCTTTTGTAAAAACATACCATTTGATGTTACTGAAATGATTGAAAATATTTATACCAACAACTATAAGAGAAAAGGATAATAAAGAGACTCATAATGTATCTTTTAGAGATGATGAAGTACAAGTATTAGATACAGGAAAAATGAAAACTGTTATGGATATAGATTCTTATTTTCCTCCAAGAACTGCTCTTAATTCTCAATCTACTATAAAAAGTGATTTGGTTGATAAGGATGTAATATTGCGATGTAAATGAGTATCGACTAGATGATATATCATTCATGTATTCCTTTAGATGCTTTTAATTCACCTAATTTTCAAGAAGTGATAGATGATACAACAACTAGAATCAAGGAATTAAGGCACCTTATTATTATGATATTTGTGTACCTTTATTTTAAGATTTAAAAATGAATGTTAGTTGATTAAGGATACATATAAGTCTATTGGAAACCAATATGATACACTATAATGATAGATGCGTGGATTGATCAAAGATACAAAGCCTTGATTAATTTCTTGGTTTAATACAATATTTGAACAACTTTTATCAAGTCTATTGATTCTTTTGGTATGGTAAAAGATACTGTATTTTATTTAAATTATTTTCTAAAATTGCCAAGTGAGTTAGACCAAGGAATGTTGTGCATTTTATTATAGATAGTGCTTCTAATTATATATTAATTGAGTACTTGTTACAATCAAAATATGAGCATATTTATTAATCTCTATATGATATTTATTATAAATCTCATTTTAAAAAGTATTAGTGGTATGAACCATATTTTTAGTCTTGCTTCATGTGCATATAAAATCATATTACAATTTTGTCTGGTTAAGAAAGCAAGAAGATTAGTTTGAGATTGTACGTCATGCTACTACTAGGTTTGTAACTACATTTATTACTTTGAAAAGAATTTAGTGATATGTAAACATTTTCAAGGTATAAGTTATCAAAAAGTGTGAAAAGAAAATAAGTTTATGCTATTATTCTAGATAATAAAATTTGAAATACTTGCTTGATCATCATAAAAATTGCAACTTCACTTATAAGGTTTTTGAGTATTGTTGACTAAGAAGAGAAGTCATCTTTGAGGTATATATATAATGATAGTATATATAGAGCTTGCAAAATAATTATGAGTTTTTTTTAAGGAAGGAAATTATACAAGCCTTGTACATATATTCTTGATTGACGATGAGATAAGCATCTTATTTAGAGGATCTACTTAACAACTTATTTTTTCAATCCTTATTGCTTATACAGTTGAGACGCATGTACAAATGATATTATGAATGACCTCTTTGATGTTATTAAATGCAAAGGTGATTTCGTTATTGAAGAACAATCAAGGGTGATAAATGAAATTAAACTGTAATGTGAAAGTTTATGGAGTTTTGCTAAATCATCTGCAAAGAGAAAACTTGTGTGAAAAAATTTAGCATTATAAGTTTCATGGTTTTAGTTTATCCTTTACTTATTAATAAAAATTTTAATTAACTGAATATAATGAACTTGAAAAACGATTTATGAAGAAAATATATTTTTTCATTGAATTAAGAACATTTACCAATTGTCAGTTGATATTTTATTTTGATTATATTCAATACTAAAGTATAATGTATTACAAATTTACAATAGATAAAACTTTCATACATTACTAATTTATAATTTATTTGAATGCAGTAGAATATGTTGATATGAATAGTTTTATTCTTATATTACTAATTTGTAATTTATTTGAATGTAGGTAAAGATGTTCATGCAGATCCTTTTTTTTAAGCGTAGTTTATAAATCTTTAAATAATGTTGAAAATTTGAAACTAATGAGATACAGTCCCTTTTAAAACATAATTTTAATTTTATTATTATTTTAAATTTGATGTTAAATTCATTATAATTTGAATTATTAGTCTATTATATATTAATATGCATTGGTGTATTCTTTTATTTTAATAAAGTATTTTATCTTATATTATTTTTTACATTTTTATAATTTTTATTTATTATAGACTAATTTAATACTAATTAAATCTATCTTTTTGAATTGTTTTTTTTAATCTAAATTTTAAAACATTAAATTTAGGAGAAAGCACATGGCTGCCACGTGAAAGAAGCCAATAAACCCAGTTCCCGACTTTCCATTTCCATTAATGACTTTTTTGTCTACTTGCGATTTGGCGACGATGGGTCGTCTTCACTGCCAACTCACCTGTCTCCATTTTATTTTCTCTTTCCCTAAAATTGTATTTTGGCGTGAGCGCCAACAAAACCCAAAATTGAGTTCCAAAGCTTCCTTCCCTCGCACTCTTCCTCACTTCAATTCATTTCCGCGAAAGCCCCTCACTCTGTAGTCTATACTCACAAATACAATGGTCATTCCATTGAGATCCCATATCTGCCCTTCTGGTTCCTTCTCCTCCAAGCTTCTTTCCAAAAATTCGAATTCTCCGCTCCCTCCTCCTCTCAAAAAACTCCCATTCCTCTGTTCTATATAACAACACGTTCATGCTTCCCTCGTTATATCAATCAACCAATCAATCAGTAACCTTGACTATCGATCAAATCAAACAAAATGCCTGCATTCCCAGAAGAGCCGCTTCTCGCTCCCAACCCTGACAGATTCTGCATGTTCCCAATCCAATTCCCTGAAATATGGGAAATGTACAAGAAGGCCGAAGCCTCCTTCTGGACCGCTGAGGAGGTCGACCTCTCTCAGGACATCCGTCACTGGGACTCCCTCACCCCCGACGAGAAGCACTTCATCTCCCACGTTCTCGCCTTCTTCGCCGCCTCTGACGGCATCGTCCTCGAGAACCTCGCCGGTCGCTTCATGAAGGAGGTCCAGGTTGCCGAAGCCCGCGCTTTCTACGGCTTTCAGATTGCCATCGAGAACATTCACTCCGAGATGTACAGCCTCCTTCTGGAAACCTACATCAAGGACTCTGTAGAGAAGAATCGGTTGTTTCACGCCATCGAGACCGTTCCTTGCGTGGCGAAGAAGGCCGAGTGGGCTTTGAAATGGATCGACAGCTCGGAGACCTTCGCGGAGAGGCTCGTGGCGTTTGCGTGCGTGGAGGGGATTTTCTTCTCCGGAAGCTTCTGCACTATATTTTGGCTAAAAAAGCGCGGGTTAATGCCTGGGCTGACCTTCTCGAACGAGCTGATCTCGCGAGACGAGGGCTTGCACTGCGATTTCGCGTGTTTGCTGTACGCACTCTTGAAGAAGAAGTTGAGCGAGGAGAGGGTAAGCGGGATAGTGAAGGAGGCGGTAGAGATAGAGAGGGAGTTTGTGTGTGACGCGCTTCCCTGCGCGTTGGTGGGGATGAACGGAGAGCTGATGAGTCAGTACATAGAGTTTGTGGCCGATAGGCTACTGGGAGCACTAGGGTACGGGAAGGTGTACGGAGTGAGCAATCCGTTTGATTGGATGGAGTTGATATCATTGCAAGGGAAGACCAACTTTTTTGAGAAGAGGGTGGGGGAGTATCAGAAGGCTTCTGTTATGTCTAGTCTCAATGGGAATGGTGCGGCTGCGACTCACGTGTTCAAGATGGATGAGGATTTTTAGTTCTCTCTTTGTCATTTGTTTTTAGTTTTTACCTTAGCTAAGCTCCTATGTTGTCCTTACTTAAATTAAAATTGATTGTTATCCACTCTTTTTTTCTTTTTGAAATTTAAATATAAAATATAAATAAAAATGTAATGTTCCGTGTAAAATATCAATGCAAAAGAAATGGAGTGAAAGAGAGTCGGAAATGGCAACGCTGCAAAGCGAAGGAATGCTAAGTAGAGAACAATTGCTCTTTCTTTTCAATCGCTTCTCCCAACTCACTTCTCAGCCTGGTTGGTACCCATCTCGATCTCATCTCCTCCATGTTCGGTTTCCATTCTTTTACTTGAAATAAATAAACTTTACTGTCAGATGTCAAGAAAAGGATTGCCGATGCCCTTGAGGACAAACAGGTTGTTGGCTTTCTCTGGTTAATTCCAAATCAATTCTTCATTCCCGCCCACGTTCGTCTGGTGCTTTTGTGCAGGAAGCGGTTGCTGTTACCACTGCCATTCAAGAAGCCATTTTTCTGGAGATGGCGGTTGGTAAGAATTGCTTGCTTTGTTTTCCTCTGTTCATGCTTGTAAATGCAGCATTCTCTTCGCTGTAACCCTATTTTTCACTAAAATGTCCACACTTTAGACTGACCACTATGGTCTAATTGCTCGCTAAAATTTAATTGGGCAAAGCAATCTCATTGTGGCTGTATCTTATGAGCTGGTCATGTATCTATAATCATCGAAACTGTTTATGCTTCCGCAGATCCAAGGTTTGGAATTTCTTGTCTGGCCAAAGTCAACATGGTCTTTGAGAATGATCGTGATCTCATGATACGCTTCTACAAGTTTGTTGCTAAGTAATCTTTCTTCTTCTGTACGGATATTTGAGACCTTTCACATGCTATTATTTTGGCAAATTTATATTACCTTTTGTTAATCCCTGGCTCTTAACCAATTTTCAAGTGACATTCCCATTATTATAACTCTTCTGGTCATCTAAAGATGTGTTCAATGTCCCTAATCTAAAGATTTGTTCCATACTGGCTTCTTGTTATTTGAAGGTCACGGCTTTTGACACACAATCTGAGATAGTAAAGATCTTTGAGCATTTTCTCATATTTGTAATGAGTAACTAGGGCATTGATAATGAACTATTCTTCCTTTTAGACATCATAGGACTCGCCTGTTCTTTCTGATCATATGAAACTCTACAAATGGAGGATGTCATTTCTTCCAATTTCAATGTTGTTCTGTGCACTAGCAAAATTTGTTTGGTGAGTTGAAATTCTGCTCTTCTGCTGCCTCTTGCCTGAGTGGGATATTTCCCTCTACATGTGTAGTCATTGCTTTTTGCCTGTCCCTAACTTGTGTCGAGGCAGCTTGAGAACTCGCATGCACTGTGTTCCATATTGCAGACCTTTACTTGCTTTAGTGAGTTCCATTTGCCTGGCTACTCTTTTAATTTTTTTCCCTTTCGGATTGTGTCATTGGTGGTGCATATAATGCAAAATGCCAGCGAAGAGATGGTAATTGATGAAGCTCAGTTTGGACAAGAAGGGTTTGCTGAAAAAATGCATAATCAACAAAAACTACAGGAACAGGTAGAATCTGCGCAAATATTTTCTGCTGTTCTCAAGATAGATATTGTTAAACAAAACATGAAACTTTGTTTTTCAGCAACTTGAGATGCTTAAGCATATGCGCAAATTTCACCTGGATGACCAATCTGCAATTCTTGAGAAGGTATATGCTGTCCCTATTTCTTTTGCTGCTGTCTTTGGTATTTACTCGAAGGATATATAAGTGGACTTAGGACTCTCAGGGCTGTGATGGTTTTAGTAATGGATCCAATTGCCAGTAGCCTTTGCAACAAGCAAATTTCTGAACCTCTTTATGGCTTTTGTGTTCTTCAGCTGCACCAGCAGTTGGAAAATACCAATTTTGAAGGTGAGGCATCCGTGTTATCCTCAGAACAGATTCAAGAAATTGTCCGGAGGAGGGTTTCGCCTTTATTTATGCCAAAGTAGCATAGCACTCGATAATGGTCTCCTTAGTTTTCATTTTTGTTCTGTACGTTCGTCAGACAAGTTCTCTGGATTTGATTAGTTTTCATTTTTGTTCTGTACGTTCTTCAGACAAGTTCTCTGGTTTTGATAATACTCCGTAGTCATTGTATAAGCAGACTGCAGGGTTTTATTACGAAGTTTTTTACTTCAGGGATAATCATAATCCTGTTGCTACTATGCAGAAGCATTATGAGTTCTAAAAGAAAAGAAACTTGCTTAACATTGTGGTGGCTTTTCTTAGCCAGGCTCTAGCTCTAGCTCGACAGAGTCCCTTGTCTGTCAAAGCCACCTTTGAGGTTAATGTAGGTCTGCGGACGGGGAAACGGGACTTCCGTAGTTGAAGAGATTGAAGTGTACCATGGGCCATGGGGTGTTACCAGCAACCTCTTACCCCTGTAACAAATGCCTTAACCTTGAGAAGTGAGGCAACAAAACTTTATAAAAATTCTTATACCTCCATATTAAACCATTGCAATCATACATATAATTATTAGATAACGTTACATTAACATTAAACAATATAAAGCAGATATAAAGTTTCATATCATCATCATCATCACACGCAGTCCGAAGCTCTATTGATAAAAGCTTAATCAATTTATCAATTGGTTTTGTCAATAGAAACTTTTATCGAGAAACTTTTCACGTTAGAAACTTTTCTCGGTAAGAACTTTTTAAAAAGTCGATTAATCGTTTTGGTTGTCAATTAAAATATAACTTTTTAAAAGAAACTTTATACAGATAGAGATTGTTTACTACATAAAAATAAAAAGATTTTTATTAATTTTAAGTATATTTTATTTCATAATCTGATTTATTATCATTTAAATATATATTATTTAATTATTTATTTTTTAATAAAATTATAAATAATTTAATTCAACATTATATTTATATATTTAATAAATTTATATTTATTATCAATAAAATTATGAATAATTTTATTTAATTTAATTTTATAATTAAATTATATATAATTAAATTTAAAATATATAGATATTCAAATAAAATTTTATTTAATAATTAAAATATATTTCAAATAAATATTAATTTATAAACAAAATTTAAATTTTAAAATATAAATAAATTTATTTAATTAAAAATAATTTATTTTAATTATTATCAGTGATAAAAATATAACTACATTAACAATCAAACAGGTTTTTATTTTTATTTGAAAGAAAAACATAAACAAAAAACTAAAAACTGAAACTGTAACAGCAACAGAAAAATAGAAGTAGAACCAAGCTCTAAGTTGAAATTAATGTCAATTTGCATCAAAGAAGAATCTTTAACTCTAATCTAATAAAACAATGTTGGACACCCTCTCTAATGTGCTCACTCTGTCTTGATATGGCCTCCCAAATTATAAATCTTACAGAAAAATTGAAGAAGAACATAAAATTGGAGTACAGATTCAATTTGATTCTTGAAGCTAGATGACTGCATCGAAGCTGAACTTTTCGTCAGGTACATAGGCATCATCAAGCTCTTCAAAGCTCTGCTCAACTCTCAAGTCTTTACTGACCTTTAAACCTTCCTGAAGGGAAAACAAAATTAAAGAGACAACCAGTAAGGACGTTAATAAAAATATAAGAACTGGATCCAGCTATAATAGAGTTTATTGCTTCACATGCAATTAAACAAAAATTTCAGATGCCTCCCATATATTAACTTAGGTACAACTTACCTTTTCAACGTATTCAGCAAAAGTAGAGTTTATGGCTTTCTTTATCACTTCCATGTATACCTCTGAAGGTCCAAGGATTTCCAATAAAACATCTCTTGGTATCTGCTAGCCAAAATACGATGCCTTATGAAAAGAGATCATCAGGTTATGAGATAAAACTTTTGAACTTTCTATATGCGTTAACATAAATGTCTAAATTCTTATCAGTATACCCATCAACAGCCACTCCTAGCAAATAGGTCCAGTTTCCAGAACTTATGAGAAAAAAATCACATAACCTTGGTTGGTATGCAATATGCAAGTAGAATTAGAGGCATCGACTCCCATTGCATCCAGAAAAAGGTTGGTGTATGACAGGAAATTTGTCAAATTCTTGTGTTTGAAACTTAAGGTGCAGAAGAGAGAAGATTTGAGTGTCACAAAGAAATACAGAAAATAATATTGCATCAGCAATTCAGCATATATGGTCATTTGCATGAAAGAACATGGTTTACAGTGTTGTATTATCTAATTTACCTCCGTAGGCAAAGAAGGAACAGAGGAAGAATGGTTACCCACAAAAGAGCATGCTTGTTTACAAATTCACAATGCCAGACGAACAGCAGAATGAATCAACACCAATGTTTGCATTAAGGTCTTGCTATTACATTAATGAGTCAAAAAATATAGGGGAATTTTGTGATTAGATCCTGAATAGACGTCTTTCAGAGTTAGACAATTAATGTAAACTGCAAGGTCCAACAGATTCTTTTTATTTAAGTAGTGTGGCAATCGCTCTGACCTTCAATTGAATGAGTATCCAGTTTTCATACTTTTATATTGCTTACCTATCACATATAAGTGAATATATTAAGTAAGATTAATGGATACAGAAACTTACATCTGGTGTTTTTTCTGAAAAATCCAGAGGGCCCATTGGCAAGTACACAGTGAATGAAAGAAGAAAAGATTGTCAGTTATTTGCATCAATGAGGAAAAGAAAAAAACATTATACAAATAACATAAAACAATTGTATAAACTTAAAAAGAAAAAAAAAGCCGAGCACATAACTTCAGCAGTCTACATTGCAGAAAATGTAGTCCTGACGTTTTGAGCGCATATGATGTTATACCATTTCTCATAAAAATCCTACCAAGTAAGAACTTGCCAACGACAATAAACCAAAGTAATGAAAATCAACATGGCAAAGTGTTATACAGCAATAGGTGATCAGAAACGAAGCTCAAAATGGACACCCATATGATCTTTGAAGAAACAAGAGACTCAAATGAGTCTAAATAGCATCTACATAAGAAGCATAAAATATCTCTTCGTAGGAGCCAACAACAGCCCATGGCCCTAGGCAAATGCTAATAATTGAAAACATTACTAGATGACTCTGTCAACCTTATGAAGATAAAAGCAAACAATTCTATAATCGTAAAAGATTGCACTAATCCATTAGAAAGTTGATAGGTGTAGCACAAAATTATCACCTCCTTTTACTCTTCGGAAGCCTGGAATTGGCTGGGCTGCAGCAACCATTTTGTCAAAAACATCATTGAAGATGGCTCTTGTTTTGGTACCAGATGGCTCTTGTTTTGGTACCAGATAGCTCCACACATTTGTTTGTGAGTTATCAACTGCCAGTTAACAAAACAGAAAAGAGAAAAGAAAATCACGCCTTTTGGATTGAAGATGATAACAAGCTAAAAACAACATGGGATAACAAGCTAAAAACAACATAGGAAGAACAACATTTGATGTACTGCACAAAACCCATGTAAGCAACTTCAAGAAAAGATTGTTGTAAGAACCCAAAAAAAAAGCTTACCCACTTAGGGTTTAAGCCCAGAGACAGGGTTTTAACCATTTTTCTCCCCCCTTTTCTTCTTCTCTTGCTCTACACGACCAAACAGTAGACGTAAGTGACGGCTGAGAGGTATTTTTGAGATTTTTGTTTAGCATAGGTTATAAACGTAAGTGACAAAGGTGAGTAGAGAAGAAAATATAGAGAATGGAGGTGAGTCTAACCTGAGAGTAGAGAAGAGGTGAGGAATAGAAGAAACGAATGGAGGTGAGGAAGAGAAGAAAGAGAAGAGATGTTCAAGAGAGGAACAAACAGTTGTCAATTGTTATTTACGGGAGCGGCGCAAACCCTCTACACGAAAAAGCTAAAATTTAGAGCTTTTTTTAAATGTTCCAAATTTTAACTTTTAAAAAAGTTATATTTTAATTTTTTAAAAAATTATTTCTATTATAAAAGCACTTTTAAAATTTTCTATCAAATATTTACTTTTTTTTAAAAATAATTTTTGCTGTAGATAAAAGTACTTTTGGACCCTTTAAAAGTTGAACAAAACGGGGCGAACTCTAAGAATAAGTGTTCCTTACGTCTATTCACATTATAAATCCTATATGTCTTCTCACATTATAAATCCCTATAAGTTTGTAACTTTGTCTCGTTACACTAATGGAACTACCATTAAACTTTTGTCTTATTATACAAATGGGACTATCATTACATAATGCATTATTTTCTATCTGAGATAATAAAAATCAACATATTAAGTTCATTGTATAAAGGAAGAAGTAGGGTAGGTGCTTCTGGATGAAAATGACATCAAGAGAAAATGACAGAGATATTTATACATCATTTCTAAAGAAGGCGAAGATGATAACATCTCCTTGGGTGATCTTAGCACATCCAGTAGGTACTATGAATTCACCTATTGTTGACAAATCACAAGAGAAAAAATTAAAGGAGTTTTAAAGGAGATGACGAGTGGAATCTCAATAGGATTTGATGAGATACCCATAGAGGTTTGGAGGGATATGCTAGAGTTGAAGGGTTTTAAATTGAACATGACTAAGATTGAGTATTTAGAGTATAAATTTTCAGGAAGTAAGTTGACATTTAATGTGGGAGATAAAAATTTGTTCAAAATTTAATGCTATAAAAAGAGTGTTTTAAGTACCTGAGATCTATTATTCAAAGCAATAACGAGATCGATGAAGATATAGTTCACTGTATCAAATATGGGTGGCTTAAATGTGTTAACGATCTAGAAGGGGGGTTGAATAGATCTTTAAACCTTTTTGTAAAATTATACAATAAAATCAGAAGTTAATTCACCCAAAAACAATTTAAACAAATTTAAATGTAAATAGTAGGGAAGAAGAGCAAACACTGTTTTTATAGAGGTTCGGTGCTAAGACTTATGTCCTCTACCTAAGCTCTCACTTAGGATTTGGCAAACCACTTTACTACACACTTTTTAGTTTAGTGTGAACTCTTACAACACCACTTGATTTCCGGCTCAAGCTATCTTTACAACTGATTTGTTTTCCGGCACAAATCCTATCAACACCACTTGATTTCCGGCTCAAGCTACCTTTACAATTGATTTGTCTTCCGGAACAAATCTTACCTCACAAGTGATTCTCCTCTAATCACTCAACTCACAATAATCACAATGATATAAAATAGAAATGCTAACTCTCAGTACAAATGAATGGAATTAAGACCAAGCTAAGAGTAGCATGAGAACAAATTCTTGGAACTATAGTAGTATACTTTAATTTTTGCGTTCCTACCATTTCCTTTCATATTTCTCTATTTCTTTGCAAGCTATAAGATGATTATAGCCGTTGGGGATGTCCACTAGCCGTTGTTGATATTTCCTAGCCGTTCCTTGATTTCATCCTTTCCATTTGTGACTAATTGACTTTGTCAGAATCAATTTGCTGTACTCGTAAGTCGATTTGTCGTGGTGTGTAAGTCGACTTGTAACAACGATTTTCGTAAAACTTTATCTCCGCTCTTCTATAAGTCGACTTATTTAGTGTAAGTCGACTTGTAACATTCGATAAGTCGACTTATAGTCTATCAGTCGACTTGTGTTGTTCTCAACCTGACAGATCTTGATATATTAGTCGACTTATGATGTTCTAGTCGACTTATGTTGTTCTCAACCTGACGGATCTTGATATATTAGTCGACTTATGATGTACTAGTCGACTTATGTTGGCTTCAACGGTAATATCCAATCAAATCTTCTATAATCTTCATTATTAATGTCTCAAACATGATGAAGATTATTTCCTTCTTGATTTCACCATGATTTTATGTCTTGCCTATTCAAGATTGATGCAGTCTTGATGTATTTGAATCCAAATCACCTGAAATAATTTCTTAACCAATTCTATACATTTTATTATTATCAAAACATAAGGAATTTAATTTGTCAACCACCATTGGTCCAACAAAATGGAGAAGTGCATTAAGAGTTATGTCATAGTAGGATACCATGTAAGTTAGAAGGTATATTCTATAATTAGTAATTAGGTCGACCATGCTCTATAGGATAGAATGTTGACCCATCAAACATATGCATAGTCAAAAGTTAATAATCGTAGAGATAAGGATGCTCTATTGGATGTATAACCTTACTAGGGGAGATAAGGTTATGAATGTAATGTTAAGAGACAAAATGAAGGTATCTGACATTGATAAATTTTTTTCACTTTTTTTCATTTAAAAAAAAATTGATGGAAAATTTAGGGAGACAAGAATTAGGTGATTCAAACATGTTAAAAGAAGATATTCTGACACCCCGATGAAAAGATGCAAGAATATTGTACCCAGGGACTGTAAGAGAAAAAGAAGAAGACCTAAGAAAAATGGGGAGGAGCTGATCATGAATGATATGGCTCTGCCAAAGCTTACCGAGGACTTTGGCGAATTAGAATACAGGTAAATGATCTTATATGGAGATCCTTTAAACCTTTTCCTTCAATTCTTGTATCATGTATTTAGTCTAAATATTTTATGTTTAGGACTTTTCCTTTAGTTATTTAGCTTAAACATTTCCTTATTTAACCTAAATATTTTATTTTTCATTTTCAATTGCTTGTTTGATTTACTTATTTATTTATTTGTTTATATATTTATTCATTGTATCTTTTATTTTTAATTTTTACATTTTACCTTTATTATTTATTTTATTACTTATATTTTTTTACGTATTAATTTATTTTTATTTTATGAATTTCCTTTGACTCCACTTATCAACGATATTCCTACTGAATGTTGTTGTTATTGTGAGGTTTAATTCAGGGGTAGAATTGCGAGATTTTATCATATTGAACTTTTATTAAAATTATATTTATTATTTTACTGCATTATTATAATTCAACAACAATTTCAACTTCAACAACAATTTCAACAAAAACAATCACTTTTCACCCTTAAATAAAGTTTCATATGAAAAAAGAAAATTTAAAAAGCTCGTCTTATTTCGAACTGAATAAAAATTGATAATTTTTTTTGTTAAGAAATATCGGGTTATTTAGGAGCAACTTCTTTATTAGTTAGAGATAAGATTGCATGCCATTAAACTTTTTCAGACTCTATAAATAAGCGAAATTTCGATAAATGTATAAAATTAACATATGATAATATCAGTATATTGTAACTCTTATTTCTTTAATAAAGGGTACCATTTGCCACTTTCTGAGTATCCATTTTAAAGATTTGAAAAGGCCACGTGTTTGTGTATCAATGCAGGTAACTTCCTTGCTATGGAATCGGGTTTTGATTGGACCAATAAAATAATCCGACCGTGCTCATTGCATTGATATCAATGATGTCATCTTATTATGATATCCTATGGGATTTAGTGGGCCTCTTACAAAAGTTATGGTATTAGCTCGACCCACCGCTCTATGAGTCAGGTTGCTAAGAGTTAAATATTGTCTGTCTCTGGACCATATCCTCCTCACTAGTGATAGGACAGGGGCTTTCGCTACTTGGAGAGATATAGCAGCTACTTGACCTTTCGTGCGTCAAGGCCTACAGTGGGAGTTGGGGACCGGGCAGAAAATCTTATTCTGGCTGAACAATTGGTTGTCTCACTGGGGACCCCTAGTCTCTATTGTGGGTTCACCAATCCCAACCCATATGCTCTACGCCACCGTTTCGGAATACACTACTGCAGTGGGCAATTGGCAATGGCATCTGTTCCAACAGTACCTCCCCTCTGCGGTTTGCCTCGATCTTGTCGCATCCTAACCTATCCTAGAGAATACTAAGGAGGATACTCTCCTTTGGGGGCCTATTACAAATGGGAGATTTATGACGACGTCCGTGTATGCTCTTATCGTGGGTCAACCCTCATCCAATGATAGCCGAATGTGGGAGTTAATCTGGAAGTGGGCTGAACCTCAAAGAATTCGGGCCTTCTTATGGTTACTAATTAAACAAAAGCTTATGACTAACCACCATCGAGTGGCTCGTCATCTCACTCTGGACAGCAAGTGCCCTTTCTACAAGCAAGAGGAGACCATCTTACATGCCTTTCGAGATTGTCTGCAAGTCAAAACCTTTTGGGGCAAGTTTTCACGGGAAGTGGTTAACCTTGACTTTTTTCAGTATGACGTAGTGACTTGGGTGACTGTCAGTCTCACGACCCACATTCAAGTTCACCAGTCTCTGTGGGCTACTCTTTATCGGGTAGCCTGCTGGTTCATATGGAAGTGGAGGAATCATAACATTTTTTAGGAGGACTTTTAGTGGCTTATAGAACGTCATCACACCGTTCTAGATTACGTTAACTGGATTCACAGAGCTAGAACAGTGGAAATGAGTGTTTTTGGAGGCCCCGGGGAAGTAGCGGACCCACAATTAGGGTGGTCTAAGCCGTCGGAGGGCTGGGTCAAGCTTAATACAGAAGAAGCAGTTAAGTAAGGTCAAACCCTAGCTATTGCAGGAGGCTTGATACGGGACTGTTAGGGCTAGTGGTGTGGTGAATTTCTTCATCGGATTGACAGAAGCTCACCTCTTGAGGCCGAACTTTGGAGAATCCAATCGGGTCTCCAACTGGCTTAGGACCTCGGTTATCGACATCTCACTTTTGAAGTCGATTCCCTCGAAATGATCAATATTCTCTATACTTTTCATTGCCCAAAAACTGACTAGTATGTTTTGGTGGCAAGTATCAGAAGTCTCCTACGTCAACCCTGGGCGGTGCAGCTCTAACACATGTATCGAGAAGGCAACCAAAGTGTAGATAGTCTGGCCTCTCTTGCAGAATTTGCTAGTCCTGGCCTACATTTCCTTCCGGAGCCTCCGACTTTAGTCTGGGCTCACATGCAACATGATCATCACGGATTTTTGTATCGTAGACATTGTGTTAGTTAGGACAATCGAGTTTGTTTTCTTTCCTTTTTTTAAAAAAAAAATCGTGACATTACCTCTTCTTCTCGTAATTTATTGCGTGTTTTTTCTCCATCTCTCTTTCTTTTTGTTTTTGGTTAATATTTATTTTAAAATATTTATTTTAATTTTAATTGTAATTTTAATTTTGGTTATTTTGAATTCCTTTATTCCTATTGTATTTTATTTTATGTTTTATACAATTATTTATTTATATTTTGTCTTTTATTTTATTTAAATAATTTCAGAAAACTTTTCCTTTTTCCCTTTTCTTTGTGTCCTGTGAATCTATTAAAATAATCTCTATTAGTTTAAAGTATGCTAAAATCTTGTTGTTGTTATTGTTCTTGTACAATAGAATATAATAATATAAATCCAAGGTTTGTCCAATCTTTCTTCTAATTTATGGGACTAAAAGTAATATCATACATACATATCAATAGGCGTTTTATGTAACTTAAAAAAACTCTTAATCTTTAAATTTTCTGAAAAACTCTTTGTTATTTTAAAATTTTCAAAGAAAATCCTCTTAAAATTTTATTAAAAATATTAGTGAAAAAATGTCAAACAATTAAACCCTAATAATATAACAACCTGACTCAATTTTTAAACTTTATTCAAACCAACTAAAGTCAAATAATTATAATAAATTATTAATTTATATTAGTTTTAATTAATTTGGGTCATATTTAAGAATTAAGTAAAGTCATCACGTCATCAACACTTGGTATGTTTTTCTTATTTTTAATGAAAATCTAAGAGGAGTTTTTGGGAAAATTAAAAGCATAATATTTTAATTAAGGAAATAGAAAGATTTAGCCGTTTAAGGAACGAGGGGTGCATTTTCATAGAGAAAAAAAAGGAGAAATATAAGTTTAATTATAATATTTTTAAAAAGGAAATCGCTGGATGAAAATGAAAAGAAGTGAATTTATCCTTACATATAAAATAGATCTCAAACGCAAATGACGCAGATTAAGAAGAAATTATCAGTCAACGCTGAGCTGATAATGAAGAAGACCAATAACTTGGTTGATGACGAGAAAATCAGAGAAGTATAACATTGGAAGAGGCACATGAATAGATGCTCGATTAATCCAATTTCCAACTGGTCTTTCTTCAGTTTTTGGTTACCAGTGATTCAGGAAACTAACAAATTAACAAGCATTCAAAGACCTGGAGACGGAAAATCTCATCCTTTCATACATCAGAAAGAACAATCCTAAAGTACTCTATGTTTATCATTTAGTCTTGCCCGGCCCTCAACAAAAACTAGAATTATTTTCAACGAATCTGGAGGCGGCAGGAGCAGGTGGTATAGCGAAATGCCAAAGCCTCCCCGCACCTTTCACTAGATACTTTTTACACAAAAACTCATTTGCAAAAGCCTTCTCTACCTTTCTGTCCACATCATGCAAGAATACATGTGTCACCCCAGCCCTTGTCCTTCCTCTCGACATCACCGCCGCCGTGTATATCGCCCCCATCCTCCCCGGAGCCTCCGCGAAATACCCTTTTGGCGCGTCTATCATTATCACGTCCCACTCTTTCTTGTACACCTCCTCCGGCAACGTACTTAGAGCCAACTTGCACTGTTTGTTGCCCTCTAGCCTCGCGTTTGGAGGCATGCAGTCTTCTTCCTTCTTGTACGTAGACAGAAGCTTGTTTGCTTCGGACAGCTTTGTCGGATACTTCACTAAATGTGCTCTCAATGTAGGGACACGTTGGATAATCTTGTGCAACCATTTGGGATCTTCTTCGAGAAACAGTGTAGTGCCACCTGGGTTCAATGATGCCCACATAAGAGAATCATGTCCAAGTCCGAAGACGAGGAAGTTGCATGGAGCAATGGATTGGAGAACGTCGAAAGAGAGGCGGATCTCGTCGTAAGATTGCTGAGGGACGGTACGTGAAGTGGCGTAGTGGAGGATTGCGAGGAGCTGCGTCGGTGTTGTGGTGTACTCGGTAATCTCCGGTGTGACATAAGCGCTCGATAAGGAGCAGAGAAAATGGTTGGTGAGGGATCTCTTGTTAAACAAAAATTTGGTGGTGGTGAGTAGTACGACAGTGAACGTGGCGGCGATAATCAGAGGGACGAGCCATGGCTTTTCTGTCAAGGTACCATGGCGATTGTTACTACTCCTGGTGAGTATATAGGGAAGTTGAGGTTTCTTCATTTGAAGTAGTTTCTCCTGATCTCTCATTGAATTTGAAGGTGGCAATAAATTTATTTATAGGCGGGTAATTATATATAACGTTATTTGCAAAGAAAGAATGGGAAATTAAGCTGGATGAGAAAAGTGGAAAGCATTAATCTTGATATGATGTTGTGAAAGAAACTAATGAAATGTGAAGAAGAGACGATTGAGATGGTGCATGAGGGTAATCTGTTGCTATCGCTAATGAGGTAATGCATGCAAGATGTAATAGGCCCTTTCCTTTTTTTTGATGGAAAGTTTCTGAAATCACGGCTATTCGTGTGCAAATTTTGCAGGGAATGTCAACCCTCCACCTAGAGATTACACGCTTTCTTCGGGTGTAAGGGAGCAAAAAAAGATGTGAACTTTGAACTTTGAAGAACTAGATATTGGATCTCATTAAATTAATAATTAATGTTGGAGAAGAAATTCACCTAACAAGTAAGCTCACTATTATGATTATCATTCCAAAAACAAGAATTTGTTGGTCTAACTTGCATCATTTGCAATTAATACATAGCCAAAGAGAAAGATCCACTTGTTATTGTTTGGTTGTAAAGGATGGAAAGTGGCGATCCAAATCATTTTCAAAGGATGATGTCCCAGCGCGCGCACACTTCTAACATGATTGATGTACATTAAATAGATGTTCTTCTTAGAAAAGAAAGCTCCGACTTTTGAATACCTGATTTATATCCTCCCAGTTGTTTTGTCGAGTTGAGGTGTGGGGACTCTTTGAATTGAAGATTCAACCTTTTGCAGCAAGCTGTTATAGTTGAGAAGATTGTAACAGCTTGTTCCCATCTTAATAAATAAATAGGTAGTGCATTTACGTTTTACAAACTTATATTTGAAACCAAACGTTATGTCCCTTTGCAAACAAATCAGCCGTGGAAAGGACCATGCTGTTTTCTTTTTGATTATGTACATACGACGTCCCTTTGATTATGGGTTATGTAAGATTAATCCTCTGCCTGTTGGCTATCCCAATCTCTTTTATTCGGCTGTTGCCTGTAAATTGTAAATCCAAAGGTGCCCAAATGGTCAAAAAGAATGTCCAATACAGTGAAATTAAAACTTACCGTCTACAATCAAACTGTGTAATCGCAGCGGCATACTAGCAAATTGAAGAATAAAGATGGCGCCGCCATATATTATATGCAGCTCCTGTTGGCTGTCTGTTTCTTTTTCTTTTTCTTTATATTTTTGGTTCGAGTCATGTTAAGCAACTCTGTTAAATAAATGTATTGAACTGTACTTGCTGCCACGCCCACGGACAGTGATACTAGCTTAACAGTTTTACGATGGTTGCCAAACACTTAGTTGAGCTGAAGTCAATGCAGAATAGATCATATGGTGAATTTGGGGCCAAAATAATAATAATCACCACATAAAAGATGGTAGGATATCAGAAAGGCCAAGTGGATCCATACTATCCTCAACATTTCTAATTCTTGAACACAAATTCATCGGAAAAGGAAACACGATGCTACAGTCCACAAAATTGTAAAAAATCTCCCTAAGCTGTTCAACAGCAGTCCTCGATACAAGGCCATCCAAAGTGAACTGCAAAATAAACAGTTAGCATCTCTGTTCATCTCACATAATCCCCTTCATGATGATTAATAAGTATCAACACATCAGTAAGATCTCGGATATGCACAATACAATGAGAAATATGCAAGCACTCCTCATTTACAATGCAGCAATTTGGATCTGTTCGTAGAATCGAGTCCCTTGAGTATTGCAGGTTAAAATAAAAGAGGGCCACTGCTCTCTACAAATACATAGCAAGAGTAATCTTATAAAAAATCTTGTGAAGTAAGCTATTTCCATAAAAAGTCCATTACTATAAGTCGCCAAAAGTTTTAGAAGTTCACCTACAAGTGGTTGTAACCAAGCATATGACAAAAGTTGGATGTAGATTCAAAGGAACTAATTCCTATCCTAAGCTAGTCTGACAAAGAAATCTTCAAGTCAAACCTATGTACCATTCAATCCAAAGACTGTCCCTATCAGGCTATATACTCTAATTAAACTTTAGGTTCAAACCAACCAACAAACTAATAAACGGATAATCTTTACGTGCTTTAAGTAATAGTACCTCTGGCATCAGGGAAACTCTCGGAGCCTCCAAGTTCCAGTAGTATAATTATGCATATCAACATATCTTACTAGCTATTTCCAAAAAAAGAAACATATCTATTAGGAGTGAGAAAGTGGAGGATGTAGTGTGTGGGCATGGAAACTCTGTTTTTGACGGTCAATTTTCCATATTTCTTACTGACAGATGACACGGACATGTTTTTCAAAAAGAAAATAGCAACATAAAGTCGACGATAACGAGTGGAGACCCTAAACTAGGAACACGAAGTCGTAGTGCTCAACATGTGAATAGGTATTTGATCGACAAGACCAAAAAACAAAATGAAATTTCAAAGCAAAACAAAGCATAAAGTGATCAAAGAGCCATATAAAGAAGTACATGTTCGAATTTTGAATCGAAAAGCGCATATAACGAAGGAAAAATATGAACTTACCCCAACTTGAATCTAAGTAGATCCAACAATAATGTTGTTAATAGGGATGAAAATAAGCTTGACGAAAAAACCAACAAATCCCATCACCACAAACCCTATTGCTGTACGGAAAGCCACCTTGGTGAACTCTACATCAACCCCAAACAGAGAAGATCAATTCTTCACGAAAAACTGTTTTCATCAAATTTCGAGTTTTTTCAAGTTCGAAAAGAGGAAATACCTTTGCGATCGGGCTTGTGGCAGCGCTTGACGAGACGAACACTGTCCTTGGCGAAATCCCTCAGTGGATCAAACACGGAGTCGATTGCGTCCATCTCTAGTTTCTCGAATTGGTGATCTGTCGTCCAAGGGTTCTCTTTTTTTTTTTTGCGATATTTATATGTTACCAGATTTGCTTTGTTGTTTTTCACTCTTATCGGACCAGAATGCCCCTGCATGTTCGCATTTTTTTGACGATTCTGTCCTTATTTGGTTTTGCTGAGGCTCTTCGCTACGTTTTTCTGGCTTGTAGCTTTTCTTTCTTTTTTTGTTTTGTCTGTCATCAGTTATTTTATGCTTTGCACGTTTTGAGAGATTTTAGACTTCTGTTTGGACTATCCAACGGGAAGATCTTAATGTAATTGGGACGAAAGACGAATCCTGTTTTCTTTTGAACCAAAATAGCTCCTTCCAAATTTGGATTTAATACCCTATGACTACACCGCCTTCCTTTTGGCTACAGATGTATCAACAAGGATTGAGGAACGTAATAACTGCTGGTGTAATAGCCAATCTTCAAAAGTAAGAAAACATCTCCCTAGCTCGAGTTTACTGAAAAGAACTTGTGCCACTCCAGAAACAAGCAAACCAAGCATTCAACTTGAGTAGACCAACTCAACTTCATATGCCAGTCAAAAGTGGATGACTCTCTGCAGGAAGCACACAGTCATCTAGATATTTCTAGACATCTACAACAATACGCTTATGAAGCCACTGTAATGGCCACCTTCAGAAGCCATCTATAAATCCAGGTGAAGAAGGCATTCGTTATAAATTATAGCTCTCTTTCACCTGCTGTTTGTTAAGAGTCCCGTTTACTATCTCTCTGAACAGATCTAGGGACAAATGTAAGGCCACGAGTATTCCGGCGTCCAAAGCTGATGGAAGAAGGAGAGGAGTCGGATGTACTTAATTTGGAGACTGCTGAAACAAGTCCATCCATTGTTTCACCTTCTACTTCCATTTTGCCTTCAGCCTCCTGCTTCTTCTGATTTGCTTGCCTACGCTGATTCTTTTGCCTTGCTTTCTTGGATGGGAGGGCTTTCTTGAAGAATCCAAAGGAAATTGGGAATTTATGCTTGTCCACCAAGTGCTGATGCCTACTTTTGTAATTCTTGAATTTCAAACCACAACCTTCCACCAGGCATTCGTACTGTCAATGGGAGGCAAGAGACTTAGAGTTCGATACAAAAGCATTGATAATAAGAATGACTGCACATACAAAACATGTCAGATTTTGATAAATATATCTTTAGAACTAAAAATTGCCAAGAAATTTGCAAACAAAAAATGGTATTAAAGAGAAAACCAAATTCTTCAGACATTATTGATACTTTCATCACCTTAAACCTAGAATATCCTATGTTGATGTTTTTAGTTTGTTCTCCACTGAAGAACTATTAAGTTCATTAAATGAGACTTGTCAAGTGTTTACAAGGACGTTGCATAATCTGTCCTCGCTTAACACCAAACATGCAAAGAAAATAAATCAGTAGGTTAAAATCAATGATAACTATCATAAGAATCACAGGCATCATTGAAAAAACAAGTTTGTGGAATAAGCACAAAGTTCTAAATTTGGAAAATGATAAGACATCAATCAGGGCTTGATGTAGTTGATAATTCAACAGAAAGGGAGTAAAGAAACTACCATGGCGTATCCACGTGCAACTTTTGCCTTAAAAAAAGAGTCATGCACTTCAGAAACATGGATGCTGAGAAGGCGTGCGGTAGGGTAAACTGTAGAGCAGACTGAACAGGATGCAGCGTGGCGTGCATTGTAATGGTCTTCAAAGGCCTCCAGGGATTTCAAGTGTGCACCACAACCAACAATGGGACAGCAAACCTCCCTGCTTCAAGCAATGATTTCACAGTTAACATCCTCAGTACGATCTTAGCAATATACCCAATAGAAAAATACCACGAAGTACTGCTTTTCAACAAGAATAAAAGAAATAGTCCGAAAATAGACAAACTGGTAACATTCCAAATGTTTTCATCCCAAAGAATCAAACTTCTTCAACCCACCTGGCGTCATTGTCCACTAGATCCTGAAGCTGATGCTTTTCATCATCAGTTAAATCCAGTGCAACCTGTGTGTATATATACAGAAAACCCAGAAATCCAATGCTCAATCTAAGCACAAAATTAAAATAAAAATGAAAATTGAAATTCTAAAAAATGGAAATGAAAAACTTTCAAACTTTAATTGGGCAAATTGAAACACAATCGAATAAAGAAGGAAACATGGAATATAAAGTGAACCTGTTTGGCGAGGAATTCCCTTTCGAAGTTGCCAGAAGCAAAGAAGGAAGAGTCAGGATTGAAACGCCGACGAACAGGCTTCCAGTACGGAAACCCTATCTGCTTGTCACTATTGGCAAAATCATCTACTTGCATCGCCATGGTCTCTGTAATCAAATTAACTTTTGGTACGGCACGTTATGAATCAGATTTATCTTCAATTTCTTTCCAAACAAACGATTCAATTGCAATTTTCAACTCCATCATTTTGGGTTTTGGCGGTTTAGCTCTATCTTTTATTAGTTTTCTGTCTACGGTCCACCTCTTTCGGCCCTTTAATCAAAGCCCAAATACAGAAAACCAAGCCTTCCGATTGTCAAACCTACTTGGTGAAAGGTCAGTTGCACCTAACGACTAATCTCTTTATACACAAAAAGTTTGGGTGTCCAACACGGAACAAGATCTTCTGTCTAATATTATGATATTTTATTCTGTCTTATAAGTTTCAGTCATTTATTTATGTAAGTTTCGTATTTATTTATGGGGGATCTACGCAGGATTCATATAAATGAATAGCTGAGATTTATGTGACAGAATAAAACATCGTAAAATTAGACAAAAAATTCAGATTCGTCAAACATTTATCACTAATTCACTTTAAATGTGTTAAATGACCTTCACTTGGTACATATTCAGATTACGTAGCTCGTTTAGACGTATCCAAAGGCATAATAAATGTATTGGCAATTGGTCAACTCGGAACAAGAGTTGATCAAAACAAAATAAGCTGCTTTAATTCTAAGTGCAAGGGTGACGTAAAAATTTGGACACTTCCATCACCTGTTTTGCTTAATTAAGTATGGAGATTGCAGAGCAAATAGGGTATGTAGGACTAGGTCTGCCTTGTTCTTTTAAAATAAGTTGACACAAATTAAACTTTTCTTCTGTTACAAGTGAAGACGACTAGTGAACTAACAATGACATAATCTTAACGTTAGTTGATCCTTTAAAAATTAGACTTTTTGTCGGTGTTTTAAAATTCAGACCAGTCATTAAATCGAAAGTTTTATTGGTCATCGGTTTGATCAATTCAACCGATTCAATCACTGGTCGAATTGATGTGACGTCATAATTATGCAATAATTATATTTAATTGTATATAATATTAATAAAATACAAAAATACAAAAATATACCAAAAAATTAAAAGAACAATAAAATAAAAAATTTATTGAATCAGTGGTCGGACCGGTCCGATTTAATCAGTTCGATTGGTCAATTGACATATTCTCACTAGTTCAATTAAGAACTGATTTTTAAAAATAAACCGAACCTGATAATTGACTGGTCATTAATCGAATTGATCGAACCGACCGGTCTAATCCGATTTTCAAAACAGAGCTTTTTATATTCTAGTGCTTGGAGCGGATTTGTTCTTAGGTCATTGGCATGTCACCCCTAACTAATCCCGGGGAAGAAAGGTAGATTTCAGTGCCCAACCTCTGGAAGCCAATAGCACCAAGCATACATGTAGAAACCCATCAATTCAACGAAACTGCTAGGAAAGTAGACGAGTTTGAGCTTTTGTTTAAAGGGTTTCGGCTATACGAGTAAACTCTTGGGGACACACTCAACGTACAAAGTCATTTGCGTGCTAGTTCTGTCATGACCAACTACTGTGGAGGTTGTAGACTCAAAAGAAAAACGTGTATATGGAATATAATTAGGTGCTTCAACCAAATAAATTCATATATTTCTTGTTGATATACACCATAGCCTCACAAGACATGCCTTACTCTACCCCGTAATGTTAAAACCATCATCCTATATAATTAAGAATATCCTCTCCTGCTGCTGAGATCATATACCCCAATCAACTTTGTTAATGCCATATTTGATGCTTTAAGTTTCTTAGGATCATCTCTTTACCACTTCTTATTCTGGAGTTGCTATCATCAATCGTTGTCCACATTTTTACTCACAGGCAGATACCAGGGATGTGCACTATATATGAACGTATATTCGCTGCATAACATAGAGCTGATTGTGAATTGAAGAAGAAGAAGAAGAAGAGGTGATCAATGAAGACTGTAGAAAGAGTATGGTGGGTTTTGGTCACGATCGTCATAGTAATAGCGCATAAGGGAGAGGCACAGCTGGAAGAAAACTTCTATAGCTCAAGTTGTCCAAACGTGGAAGCCACAGTGCGACAAGCTGTGTCCACTAAGTTCTCTCAGACCTTCACCACTGTCCCTTCAACTCTTCGTTTATTCTTTCATGACTGTTTTGTCACGGTACGTATATGTCAGCATGAGCATGATTCGTTTCATCTGCCAGTTTGTGTACTCTTACTGCATATACACGGATGGATAGATAATGCATGAATGTTTAGTACTTGCAAATTTCTGGACTTCTTTACAAGAAACGATCCAAATGAGAATCATAAGGCCTTTTCTAGACTTTTCTTTTTTCATCTCAGTTTTCTTCTGAGATGACAGTATGTGTGAAACGGTCGTAACTGGAGGCTGATGTGATGGTAGAAAAATATTGTATGAGTATTGCAGAAAAGTCGGTGATTTGTGATATTTTACTATTTTTAATACCGCCATTATAACGAAGATTTGGCATCTTCCAACAACTTGTGAATGGATCAGTTCTATAATTTTGTGTTTTCACACTTGAATTCCATTTCGTAATCCTTCCTAACTAAACAAACAATCATAAAGCTTATTAGTCAATCTGAATCGAGTTTGCTAGTTCTATTCAAAACCTTGGCTTGAAGGACTAATCAGACCACTAAGTCTGAATACAGTGGTTGAATATGGGACTCAACTTCAGAAGTTTAAAGCTGTAACCTGCACGAGATTGACCTGTTTTCTTTTTTATTTTAGTCAAATTAAATTGGATATGAAGAAGAATTGAGCATAGCGGATGTCCTAGTTCATCTTTGATCACATACAGTACTTGATAGGTTAATCAGACAATAGAGTGCTATAGCGCTAGGTGAGGTAATTATCCCACATGCTACAGAACATGCTATAACCATAGAGGTTTTAGGTTTCGGTTACAAACTTCTAACTCCATTTGCTTGCTTAATTATAGGGTTGCGATGCCTCAGTTATGGTTTCATCACCAAATGGCGACGCAGAGAAGGATGCACCTGACAATCTTTCACTTGCAGGAGATGGATTTGACACCATAATAAAAGCAAAACAAGCTGTGGAAGCAGTATGCCCTGGAGTTGTTTCCTGTGCAGACATTATGGCAATTGCAGCCAGAGACGTTGTAGTACTGGTAACATAAATTTCAGCAATTCCATAATTTCCGTTCTAGCTTTACTTAGCATTCCTTCTTTCTTTTTCAACAAAAACTACTAACTTGGACTTCTTTGTTTGTTTGTTTTTTTTTTGATCTGATAACCAAATTCCAGGCTGGAGGTAGTCCATTTAATGTAGAATTGGGACGTCGGGATGGTCTGATATCTAAATCATCACTTGTTGCTGGAAATTTGCCAGAACCCAACTTTACACTCCCTCAACTTAACACTATCTTTGCCAAAAACAACCTCACACAAACTGATATGATTGCACTTTCAGGAGGCCACACTGTAGGCTTTTCTCACTGCGATCGCTTTGCAAATCGTATTTACTCATTCTCTACTTCCTCTTCTGTTGACTCTTCTCTCAATTCAGACTACGCTAAGCAGCTTATGCAAGCCTGTCCCCGGAATGTAGACCCCAGTGTAGCTGTTGACATGGATCCTGTTACACCACGAAAGTTTGACAATGTTTATTTCCAAAATCTTGTTGCTGGTAAAGGCATGTTTACTTCAGATCAGGTCCTCTTCACAGATCCTGCATCTCGGTCAACAGTCAATGACTTTGCCAATCAGCAGGGAGACTTTAATGCGGCTTTTGCCAGTGCCATGGTAAAGCTTGGCAGAGCTGGAGTTAAGACTGGAAACCAAGGACGTATAAGGAGAGACTGCACAGACATTAATTCGTGAAAGCATAGGAAGGCCAATTTATCATGGTGGGAATGAATGATCCATATATAAAAATTGTGCGGCGCTGTTCAATAAAATTTCCAACTTGTATTGTTACAAAGTCCAATTTTCTGCAAAGTAGTAATCTTTGCATTGGAATTTTAATAAGCAGGCGTCAAATAAGTGCATGCAGATTTCTTGATGACAACTTTCATTTATGGAATAGTTGACAACTTTAGTTCTTCTTCTCCACACTAGGTTTTTCTGCAAGTAGCCAGAAATATCTAACAAGGAGCTGAAAGTTTTCCACTGAAGTAATGGGGGTGTGTTGAAGAAATGAACATCAGATTGAACACAAAATGGTTCACTCTCAAAAAACATCAGATTGAACACAAAATGGTTCACTCTCAAAACAAAGGGAATAAAGTTGATATTGATCATCAAGAGTATACAGTGGACACGTACACAAATGCCTACACTTTTGGCGCACTCAGCCATATATAAGCTTGTTTAACTCTAAGACGAGGAATGGAGTAAAAAGTTTCATCCAGCGCTTCTTGAGAATTTCACTGAGGCTTGATCAAATCTTTGGATTGATTCCTTCAATCAAAATTTAAAACTTCATTGGAGTACAGAATTGGAGAAACTCTGTTATGGCTCTCTTGACGAAATCAAGTGTGAGATTTTCCATAGAGGTGTGTATAGACAATCTTCGTCCGGTACACGAGAATCATGCTTAGTATAAGTGCAATAATGCAGAATCCGGACATGATCATTGAAGTAAGGAAGAAACATATGGCCCCTTCGCATTTCAGAGGTTCCTCAGGACCTAATAAACTAGAAAAAGTAGACTCTATATTCTGCAAATGGTGATGAGCTTGTTTTTCTGCTTCACTGTCATAGATGTAGCTTGCAATTAAACCAGAGAAAACAAGGGAACCAGCTGGATTTGCAAGAGTGAGGAAATTGTAAAGGGCCCCGAACTTCTTCAAGCCAAACAATTCAGAGGCAGTAGCTGGCACGATTGCCCAGTGAGCTCCATAGCCTAGACCAATCAGCAGGGTGCCAATGTACATTGTCCCTGGCCACCCATAAGCGAAGAAAATATGCCCTACTGCCATAACAAATTGTGCAATTGCCATCGCCACTGGTCTTGGATAAGCATAATTCCTGCATAGGACCAGATAGATGAGCAAATTGAATAAGCTGCTGCAAAGTCTACCTAGAAAATGAATTTATAACCCAAGCAAGATGATGGATGCTTCACCTTACAATAACCTCAGAAAAGTAACCCCCACCAATGCGTCCAAGAAAATTCCAAATGCTAATTATGGACACAAATATATGTGTATTGTCATAACCTAAGGACTGACTCATCTGACCCAGGTTATCAATCACAGTCAGCCCAGATCCCGAACCCAGTAAAAGAGAGACGAAAATCAGCCACAAGTCCGCCTTGATCAATGCCTGCATCAAGGTGAAATCTTCACCTCTATGTGGACCTCTTCTTCTCTTGACCCTTACTGCTCCTTCTGCAGCTGCTTGGAATAGTTTAGCTTGCAACTGTGCAATTCTCTTTTGCCTCTCTGAGGCCGGAAGCAAGTCTACATCCCTTGGCTTCTCATCTTCCACCTCACTTAGTATCACCTCGTGGGCCATATGCTCAGACTTACCAGCTTCTTCTTTCTGTGGCTCGGGAAGAAAAGCCTGTTCTGCAGGATCTCTTGGTTCTGAAGAAAAACACAAGGATATAGGAATTGCAATAGGAAGTAGAAGTAGGACAAACAAAATCACTGTAAATATCACTATCACAGTGTGACTCAAGTTGATCAGATCTTCAACAAGCATGACCCCCATCAAGTAAGCTGCCAGTAGGAGGCATACACTGTATACAAAAGTAAAGCTCGTGGGATCACTAGGTCTGACTTGTTTATGACCTCCAACAGGTCTCACGATAAACATTAAGGCACTGACAACCATTGCTGGCCCAACTGCAACCATGAATATGAGAGATGCATGATCAGGCGTATGCATCACTGCATATACTTGGGTCAATATCGCACCACCTAAGCCAGCAAATCCTTTCAAGATTCCCACTACAGGACCTCGACTTTTTGGGAAATTTTGCACGCAAGAAACCAGAGCAGCTGTATTGAAGTAGGTTTCACCGTTGTTACCGATAAATATAAGAATGCACATCTGCATACTGAAAGAAGTTAACAACTTGTCCAAGACATTATGGCAAAAACAAGATATGTGATAGGAAAGTCTACTAAATCTCATAGCCTAACAAAAAATTCATAAAAGAAGATGAATAAATATTACAAATAAATTTCGTTGGTGAACGAGAATGGAAAGAAATGATTAAGAAGACCAAGCTAAGATCAATTAATTGTGATCTCTCAAGGTGTCTCTCCCACATCACATCTATAATCTTAGATTCATATACATCATGCAGAATTACTAGAAAGGAGAAAACTAACGTCAACCATAATGTAGAAAACCATTAACAGGATTTTTGATAATGGCTAAAATTGGCTGAAAAGAGGATGTTTTGATCTTTCAAATTCCGCATCTAACAACTTCAGATCGATCAATACTCAGCAATTGGTGGTAAAACAACTAACTATCGTGGAGATATCATCGTTCCAACTAAATATTTAAAAATGGTACTTCATCCGAAACGAAAGCTAACCTGCTAGTGTAGAAGCCACAGAATGATGTGAAATTGTGGCCTACAGATAATGGTTTACATATCAAGGAGGAACATTACTGAGATGCAAGAAAAAAAGGACAAAGGGAATACCCCACAAGAAATTGATTTGTCCCAATTCAATCGAAATCAAAGGAAACAAGAATTAGATGGTGCATTTTCTGGGTGTACTTACTGTTTGCAAGCAATCCTAATGCGAATATTCTGCAGATTTAATTGGAATTTTTAGAAAAATAGCCAAGAGAAGGAGGGAAGTTGGAATAAATAGGATGGATGTGAGATGACGGTTGAAAGCATACGACTAAGGATATGGCGTGAAAGATTCAAAATGTTTCCAGTAAAGGAAACAGAGACGATAAAAGATTCAGATTTTCATATGCAACAAAGTGCCCTCGGGCATGAAGCAGAAACGATATCACAAAGGGAAATAAATAGATAATTAGAGGATCGACACTTCATCAAATCAAGTTGACGCAATGAAACAAATGCCGATAGGTGAAGAAAAAGTAATGCTAATGGTATTGCGTCTTCTTCTTGATAATTGGTATCAGTATGAGATGAACATACGACAAATGCAAACATTGCACAAAATGATGCACAAGAAAAGTAATTCGACCAGCAAAGCACAGAACTACTGAAGTAACCGGATAACCAATCCGACCAATCGTATTTTCAACTTAGATCACATCAGAAGACAAACTGTAGTATAGAGGTTAAGAATTTGATAGGTACTCACAGCCCACAAAGGCAAAACAGGAACTCGACCAGTGACAACGAGCCAAACCCAACCATAGCCAATAAGATTCTGCAGAGCCCCAACAAGCAAAGCGCCCCACATGGGCAAGATTTCACATAAACTACCAGCGAGGAACCCAACACTGTCTCCAAGATCTTTGGCCACACCTAATCTGGCAATCTGTCTTTGATTGTAGTTCAGAGAACTCTTGATAACAGGTGATATGCTCCCAAACAAATATCCGATCCCTGCACACGACTGTATCCACATTGCAGCGACAAAGACGAACCATCTGTTGTTGACAAAGGCACTGAAACTTTCCTGCAAGCTACCCATCATCGCCAAATCAACAAAATAAAGGAAAGTTTGTTTCTTGGATTTTGAGTTTTCCTTCCTACTTTGTTTCTGGGATCACGAATGAAAAAGGACAGGAAGTTTTTAGCTTTTATCAATTCTTATGACCATCAAGGCAATAAAGGTAGGAACTTTTTAAGGTTTTATATGCAAAAGAACAAAGCAGGAGTCGATAGTAAAGACAATCATGAATATTCCTGTTCACCAATCATGATGATGTTATCAAGCTGGAATGTCCCTGGTGGTAATTTACCTCCATACTTTTTTAACATGGGAAAAACAAAGGTGGAAAGAGTCTACAGATAATTGCACATATGCCACTGTGTTGATAACCATAGGGTTTTGACGTTGGACTGACGCCATTAGAGGGACAATGGAAGAGGAGAAGAAAGTTTTGAGCTTTTGACCGATCCATCGGCTCTCTGTCTTGGCTGTCAAACGTCTCCCAGCTTCGTTCATCATGCCTAAAACAGTACGTAATATTAGATTGAATCAAACGTTCAGATTTGCTCTTTATTTTTAGAAAAATTTCATCACCAAACTTGTAAACCATCACTTCCGCCTTCCCTGTTACTCTAAACGGAAGCTATCCCCTTTTGTAGTATTCAAGTGTTAAACTCTGTCACCCAACGGAATCTACTATGTACACTAACTCCATCTCCGGTAACTAATTTAGATTGGGATAGTATATTATATATTTTATAAATGTAAATAAAAGAACAATACTATACTGATATTTATAAAGGTCGTAGAATTTGTTTTATCAAATGGTCAAATATTTTAAATACATAATTATTACAGTAAATTAAAATCATATTAACAAAAACTATAATATTTTACATTAATTTGTCAATAATATTAATAAAATATCAACAATTACCTTTTAAAATTAAATTATTTGTTTTTAAAATTTTAGGTATTTAGGTAAAACATCACTGTCGTGTCGGCCGAGTCTCGTCGCACACGTTGTTAAATTTCCCTCCTTTTCTTGTCCTTTGTGCATTATTAAGCACGGATGGCGGCTGTTTTATTTGCATGAAGGGGACTAGAACTCTATTTATTAGAGTTACGGCGGCGAAATGAAAAAGGGATAATGATAAGAGTCAGTTTACAGTAATTTGTATACTTATATCAATTACATAACTGCGTTTTAATTTTCGTTAATTTGCTCCAGCCCTTTATTATGAGCCATATATTTCATTTATTTATTATAAAACATGTGGCTAATATTAGACGGTACAGACTTAGCACAGGACAGATGGAACGAAAAATTGAGACAATTTTTTTATCTAATTTTACGATATTTTATTCTGTTTCATAAATCTTAGTCATTTATTTATGTAAGATTTACATTTATTTATATGAAATTAACACCAAATTTTAATAAATAAATGATTGAAATTTATTAAACACAATAAAATATCATAAAATTGGACAAAAAATCTAGTTTCCACATAAATCACCCCTTCCTTTGTAGCCGCCAAAATGAAAGAACAAATGTGAACTAACGTGGCAAACATGACATGCATGGCTTGAGACAAAATGAGTCTGAACGAAGATGGTATGAACTGTTTTCTGGCTTATGTCGCATTTGCCAGATCATATTCATACATTCAGTTAACCCTTCACCACCAATGCCTCTCATCAGTTTGATCTGATCCATGTATGTAGCAAGAACCAAAGACAGGAGTAGCTCTACACGCCATGTGCTTGTTGAGGTAGATAAATGAAGAAGGACCCACAAAGCAATCAAGAGTCATCACTTCAGTGCATGAAAACAAACATATCGCGTGCAATCTGCAAATAATATCACATTATATTATGTATATGTATTTTTTAATTATATTTGCACGTGTTTCATAGACACTCTGAATTTTGGACTCTTTTATTTATTTAGTCTCTTGTTGAAATTAATTCATTGCTAATGATGAAACTTATATAATTAAATGATTAATTTTACTTTCTAATTTTACGTCACAACGTATATAAACTCAAAGATGTGGGATGTCTTCAAATGTAGTCTATTCATTAGATGTACACTGGAAGGAAAGGTTACATCAACTTTTTTAGCAAGATTTATGAAGTGCATTTATAAGATATGAATTGCAATAAAACAATTGTTAAAACTTTACAAAAAAAGAAACACAGGACATCTAAGAGAAATGACCGCCGCTGCCTTCTCCACCTTAGTTGGCCGTGAACTTTGACATCGCCTCTATCACCTTCTCCTTCACCCCCTCCTCCCTTCCTCTAGTCGTTCCCAACTCTCCCATATAGTAAAACAACGAAACTAGAAAACTTTGCTCTGACCTGTAACCCTCCAGATCTCTTTCTCTTGCCCAAACCTGCAAACCAATAAATAACCATAAATTAGTCCGTAAACATGAACACATTTCCCAATGCTATAATCCACTTTCCAACAAAACATCCCACCTCCCTGTCCCCTTTTCTCCTTCCCCTTTTTACAACTACCCCTACCCCTGCTTTGGATGCGCCTCTTACTAAAGGAACAAACCCTACTGTAGTAGACAATGCAAAAGAAAATTTGAAAACTTGGAAACAAGTGATTGGGGGGATAATTCCGACTCCTCTTTAATTTTCAGCCCTCCTGTAGAGATAGATGACAAAATAATGGTGGCTCCTAACTTAGAAGTTTTACAATAGGGAGCAAAGACATGAGAAGCTATACTTACGGGTTTTTTCATGAAAAAAGGCTTGGATTTTTGGTTATACAAGCATGAGCAGTGAGGAATTGGAAAAGGAAATGGTTAATAGAGGTTATGTTAACTGAAGAAGACAACATAATTTTTACCTTTTCTTTCAAATCGGAAGCTCAAAAGATAATAGAAGAGGGACCCTGACATATCTCTCAACTTTGTATATTTCTCCTAAATTGGCAACTGGATATGGAGCTTGAAAAAGTATGGGTGAACATTTACAATATCCCATTGGAGTATTGGACTACAAAGGGGTTGAGTATGCTTGCAAGCTATTTAGGGAAACTGATTTGCATGGATGAAAATATTGCATTGAGGAAAAGAATGGGTTTTGCTTGCTTATGTGTGAGCATAGACATGACTAAAGAAATGAAGGATAGTATTCCTATCTTAAGAATGGTGGATGAAAACTCTCTAAGAGAAGATAAAGTCCTGGTGACTTATCAATGAAAAACATCTTTTAGAGCTCAAGGTAAAGAATAGAAACTGATAGGAAAACTCTTCATCAAAGGTGATTATTGGGAATTGATAGGAATAGATAAAAATGAGACTGCATGTATTAAAGAGAAAGAGGAGATAGAACAAGTTGTAGAAAATCAAGTTATCGTTCAGATAGTAAAAGGCCCCTCTATAATAAAGAAAGACATCCTGGAGGAAAGAAATATAGTTATTGGTCAACAAAAGAGTATTCCTCACGAACCATTAGAAGATTGCTGCAAGTCTACGATGAATAAAGAAGGTAATGATCTGGAATCTACTGGTACTAATCAGTATGTAGGATTTTCGGAGGTAAAACAAACTGAGCAAACTCTATCAAGGATTGATGTGCTAGATGAAAATAATCAAGAGGAGCAATTTGAGCAAGTTACCTCTAGGAAAACTAGTAGGAGTAATGGGAAAAGTTTCAAAGGTAAAGCCAATTGATTATGACACTAATAGTATGGAATGTGCGTGGAATAAATAATCCTTCAAAGCTTAATGCTTTAAGGAATTTTGTGCTAAAGGAAAAGCCGTGGGTTTTTTGTATGTTGGAGTCTAAAATTAAAGAAAAAAATCTGAATAAATTAGGCTATTTAGGTAACAACTGACATTTCATTTTTAACCATCAAAGCCATGTTTATGGAAGCATTATTATAGCTTATGATGGTAACTTTTTGAAACTAGAAGTGCTGGATTCTAGCTAGCAGCATATCCACACTAAGCTTTACTTCAAAATTGAAAATTCTTGTGTTTTTTATACTTTTGTCTATAGTTTCAACACTGTTTTCTAAAGAGCTGACATTTGGAATTTCTTAAGAAGGATAAAGGCTTTAGTTAATTCCCCTTGGATGGTAGGTGGAGATTTTAACACTACTTTGTTCATATTAGAGGATAAAGGTAATTGAAACCTACTCAACTACTCCCCATATATGTTTGATTGTATGTAAGAGGTGGGTCTAATGGATCTAAAAGTTGAAGGTCATAAGTTTACTTGGACAAATAAACAGAGTTCTAATTAGTACATCAGGAAAAAATTGGATAGAGTTTTGGTAAATATGGAATGCTACTTTCTTTCTCAAGAAGCTCAGCGAAATTTATAGACCCTGGTATCCCATATCACACTCCTATAAAGATAGTAAACATGTTCACCTCCTCTTGAATCCTTCATCCTTTCAGATTTAACAATTTCCTGGTTAACATGGTTGGTTTTATAGAAGCAATACAGAAGGGATTGGATCATAGATGTTATGGGACTAAGCAATACATCTATATCCGAAAACTTAAGGCTATGAAACAAGAACTAAAGATTCTTAATGGTAAGAGAGGTCAGAATCTTGCAAAGGAGATTGAAATAGCTATGGTATTCAAAAAGCATTGGCAGAAAATCCCGTGGATGGATCTCTAGCCACAGTAGAGAAGGAAGCTCTTAAAAACTATTTGGAAGTAGTGGATAATCAACACTCTTTATTAAAGTAAAGAGCTAGAATAAATTGGCTAAAAGAGGGAGATAGACGTAAAAGGTTTTTCTTCAACTCTATATTAGTTCGAAGAATACTAACAGAATTACCTCCATTAAAACAAAAACTAGAGTAGAGGTATTCAAACAAGATGATTTTGTTAAGGAAGCTATGAATTTCTACAGTCAGCTACTTAGATCAGACTCTCTCCCTTTTGAGTTTGATTACGATCTCAGTTAGTTTGTAACCATTAAGATTCCTGATCGTGAAGTTAATGGGTTAATAAGACCTGTTACAGATCATGAAATAGAAAAGGTTGTGTTTAGGGATCTAAAGCTCCAGGACCGGATGGTTTGAATGGTATTTTGTTTCAAAAAAATTGGAATATTTTGGAGGGCCTGGGGCCTGGTCAAGGAGGTGGTGAAGGAGTTCTTCCTAAAAGGGGTGTTACTAAAAGAAATAAACAAAAACTTCTTATGATTGGTCCCTAAAAACTCCGACCTAGAGACTTGGAATGACTACAAATCTATATTGTGTACAAATTTTCTCTACAAGGTCATTGCTAAGATTTTGGTAAATAGACTGAAGGAAGTGCTAAAATTTCTTATCAGTGAGAATCAAGGGGCTTTTATGCCAAGCAGAGATATAGGTGATAATATTTTGACTGTATAGGAGCTTTTAAAAGGGTATAACTATGGGAGAAGTCTCCTAAATTGCACTATTAAATTTGATCTATAGAAAGCTTTCGATAGTGAAAATTGGGGATTTATGTTTAAAACATTGGAGATAATGAATTTTCACTTATCTTCCATCAAGTTGATCCAACGATGCATAACGTCTGCTTCCTATGGGATACTGATTAATGGTTAGCCCACAGGAATGTTCAAAGGAAAAAAAGATTTTAGGCAAGGGGATCCCCTTTCCCCTACCAATTCCTATGCAGAAGTACTAACTTAACTCCTCAAGCACAACATCACAACTGATCCTAAATTCAGATATCACTCTAAATGTAAGGTAATTTCTCTAACCAGTTTTTGTTTTCAGATGATCTTATTCTCCTAAGCAAGGCAAATGTCCAATCAATTTCTCTCCTGGTGAAATCACAAAATCAATTTAAAGAGATGTTGGGACTATGTGTTAATCTTCATAAGAGCTTTATCATACTCTCAAAGAGTGCTTCTCACCTCTCATATGTTTTAGCTTAAGCTACGAGTATGCAAACTAAAGCTCCTCCTTTACATTACCTGGGGATACCTATCTCTGCTAGGAAGCTTAGATTTTGTGAAAGTCTTCCTTTGTTAGGAAAGATATAGAAAAAAATTGGGGTCTTGGACCAATAGAGCACTTTCCTATGGAGGGAAAATTTAGTTACTGAAAGCAGTTATCATGTCTATAAACACTTATTGATGTTCATACCTTTTCCTTTCAAAATGGCTTATTAAAACAATAGAGAAATTGATGAAACATTTTTTATATGGGAAAAAGAATGGAGAGAAAGGAATAGCCAAAGTGATTTGGAAGACAATATGCCAACCTAAAGAAGAAGGTAGGTTAGGAATAGAGTCAATCTCTACTAAAAACAAACTTTTTATGACAAAGAGGATTTGGAGAATCCTCAGTGATAAAGAATCAATGTGGACCAAATAGATTCACTCTTATATATTAAAGGGAAGGGGTTAGTGGATTTTAAAAACCAAGGTCAGTTGCACTTGGTTTCTTAGCCAAATTCTAAAAATGAGGGAGGAGATCTACCTACATGACTTGCCAGATAGGGGTAGGAGACAAAATTTTCTTATGGTATGATAACTAGTCAGGTAATGGTCCTTTAACACTAAACCAAATGACTAATTCCCTTTTAAATAGATTCCTTGAGAATACTACTCTTCATGAAATAATAAGGAATGAAAACCGGACCTTATCCTCATATGAGATTACACTTCTACACATTCTCAATTCAAAAGCCATAGGGAGAGAGATAATTATTTATGGAAGGGAATTCTAACTTCGGGGATTACTGTAAAGGAAGTCAGAAAGATGAGGTGAAGGCTAGAAAATAGAGTTGGGTGGGATGTTTTGATATAAAATAAGACCCTTAAACCAAATGCAAGTTTTTTGCTTTGGCTGGCAATGTGGGACAGACTGAGCACTATGGATAAGTTAAAATTCCTAACTTCCTCTAAACATTGTATCCTATGCAATCTAATTGATGAATCCAGAGACCACCTCTTCTTTGAATGTGACTTCTCCAGAGGAATATGAACAAAATTATGTACCCTATGTGCCCCTAACTTCTTCTATAACAGACTCACTGATATTATACAAGAGATTCCTAAATTGAACATATCAAAATATGATCAGGTTATAATACTACTCTTGGTGGTTACATGTGTCCAAGTGATCTGGAAGGAGAAGAACATCAGAAGATTCAAAGACCATTCTACTTCAATGTCCTCTCTCTTATATCTCATTACTGGTAGCATAAGGGAGTAACTAAATATCAATCAGTTAAACCTCTACTATAGTAGGAGATTGACTTATGGATGGAGAATCTAACACTAGCTATCTTAGCCTTAAAGAAGTAGCTACTCAGTCCATTATGCAGAAACTAAGCTCAATCACAGATCACAAATGAACCCAGAACATAGCTACTCAATCCACTATACAGAAACTAAGCTCAACCACATATCACAAACGAGCAGTTAATTCTATGCAGTTCTATGGAAATAGAGAAGTTGTTTAGTCTGAACCTATTTCTCCTTTTCAGGGGGGAACATAACAAGAAGAAAAATTCCTCTAATCACTATTAATGAATTTATGTTCATACGGTGGTTAAACATGTGAACTTCTTCAGGAAAGGAAGAGCAAGAAAGCAATAAATGGTTTACCTAATTAGGGATGGGTCCTCTTCTTTTTGGGGTAGATGATGAAGTCCCTGTAAACCCATAAGGAAATAATCAAGACAATTGATTTTAGATTAGCCATATCAGAGTCAACTAAAGAAATTGTTAGAAGAAGGAGTCGAGAAGTGCTTGAAACAGAAATCAAAACTGACCTAAATCGTGTTCGCCATCCTTGGATTGCCACCGAAGAGCTAAGCCCTCAGAGAGCTCCCTCCTACCTCAAAAAATGAAGCAAATGCTTAATCATGTGAACTTCTTCTCAAGGAAAGGAAAGGAAGAGCAAGAAATTAATAAATGGTTTACCTGATTAAGGATGGATCTGTAAGTGATCTAGAAGGGGGGGTTGAATAGATCTTAAAAATTCTTTGAAAATTTCTACAAGAAAATCAGAAGTTAAAACACACAAAAACAATTTAGATAAACTTAATTGAAAAGAGTAGGGAAGAAGATCAAACACTTGTTTTTATAGAGGTTCGGTGCTAAGACCTACGTCCTCTACCTAAGCTCCCACTTAGGATTTTGCCAACCACTTTATTTGCACACTTTGTAGTTCAGTGTGAACTCTTACAGTACCGCTCGATTTCCTGCTCAAGCTACCTTACAATTTGATTTGTCTTCCGGCACAAATCTTACCAATACCGCTTGATTTCTGGCTCAAGCAACCTTCTGAGATGATTTGTCTTCCAAGACAAATCCTACCAACAACACTTGATTTTCTACTGTTACCTCACACGTGACCTACCACTAGTCACTCAATTTGTAAAAGAAATAGGATAAAGATCTAAGAACAAGTGCTCAATACAAATGTAAACAAAGTAAGAACAATGATGAGCAATTTGGAGCAAGATAAGAGTATGTAGGCTTGAGGAACTTCGCTAAACTCTTCTTCCATCATCCTCTATTTATACTTGAAGAAATATAGCTGTTGAGAACCCATATAGCCGTTGCTTGATTGTTATAGTCGTTCCTTGATAATCTCCCTTCCATTTTTGGTTAATTGGACCGTTAGAATTAATGTGTTGTACCCATAAGTCGACTTGTCGAGTTGTATAAGTCGACTTGTGACCATAAGTCGACTTGTCGAATTGTATAAGTCGACTTGTGACAACATTTTACGTAAACTTGCATCTCCGCTCTTCTATAAGTCGACTTGTGATGTGTAAGTCGACTTGTGGTCCACGATAAGTCGACTTGTATTCTGTTAGTCGACTTGTGTTGACATATATTACTTGTATAGGAAACTTCCATCTTGATTTGTACAATTTTTTTATTGAATATCAATCCCAAAATACCTGAAACAATTTCTTAACCAATTCTATACATTTTATTATTATCAAAACATAAGTGGAATTAATTTGTCAACCATCATTGGTCCAACAGGATCCTCTTCCTTTCGGGGTATATGATGAAGTCCTTGTATGTAACATCCCACCCCCTCCTGGAAGGGTAAAATAGTAAAATTGGCATAGGATGGAATTGATAAGGAATAATCATTACTGTTCATGCATAATAGGATTGATACACAGTATCAATTGTGTATACGAAATTACGGTAAATGCATTCATGACATTCCCGGTATTTGGGCCTAACGGTATTTTATTGTGATTAACGTGGTTATGGGATTTAAAAAATTGTTCGAGTCTTATTAAGCGTTTTACATTTTTGGATTTATAGAATTTTTCTGAATTTTCGGAGAAAATTCCGGACCGCAAAATCGCCAGAATCGACCTAAACTTGTTTTGGAGTAAAAAGGTGATTTTCGTGATTGAAAAATTATTTGGAGTGCATCGTTACTGTTTTATAATTTTAGGAATTTCATTAATTCTCGAAAAATAATTGAAATTCTCGGATAGGATAAATCGCCAATTGGCGAACCGATTCGATTCTCAGATAACAAAAATTGCTACCCACTGATACTGTAATATTGGGTATATTATTTTGGGACTGAAAGTAGGGCCATTGGAGTGAAGGAGTGAAATGGAGTAAAATTTTGGACTGAATTAAAGAAATATACTTTGAATTTTCTTATAAAAATAAACCAATCATTTGTTGCCATTTAAAAGGGCATCATTTAATGCCTCTCTTCTTTGCTTTCGGACGTGTATGGTTATTAAACAAGGAAAGGTTTGGTGTGGAAGTTAGAAGTTAGAAGTGGTTGTTGAGGTTTGAAGGAGGTTTTAAGTTGGTAAGTATTTACTTAAGTTTGATCTTTAAATGATGTTGCATATGGAATTAAATGTCATGATAGTATGGGGGTAGTTAATATAAGGATTTAAAGCATGTATAAGGTTCATGTAGGCATTAAAGTGTTGATTATTATGATTTAAAATAAGGGGCATAAAGCTAAGTGATGACTGAATTGAAAGTAATGATATGGTTTGATTTTGAATTGATTATGGATAATTAATTGAGTATCTGAATTGAGGAATTTAATGCTGTAAATTTTTCAGTATTAACCCTAGTATCTGTGTGACTGGAGTAAGATTTAATTTGTATTTATTGTGATGTTTAATGAGGTGAAAAAGGTATTGGAAGTGGTTGAACTAAGGTTAACCTTAAATCTGGAAAGTTGGAATTATAATTGATGTTACTGTTTTATTCATAACTTATTGTGTAGAAATGCAAATGAGGTAAGGTTAGTGGCCACTGAAACTTTGGGATGTTGGCTTTAATTTAGTGTGAAATAGGTGTTGTTGAATTTCAATGATAGAAGGGTGAAATTTTGCATGGAAAGTTACTGTTCCATTGGCTATGAACAGTAACCGCAACCATGACATCTGAGTTTTGTTGATTTTATGAATTAATTGAAATGGAATTAGGAGAATGGTCTTTATGGAAGTTGTAGCATATTTGATTATCTTTCCATTGCTACTGATCTTGCTATTTTTGGAATTGTGTATTGGGAGATATGAATTGATTACTAATGTCTGGTTTTGAGCATTGTGGATGAAACCTAGCTTAAGTGTGATTTTGTGAGTTTACTGATTGGAGGCAATTTTAACATTTGATGTGGACTGAATTGGTGTGAGTGAGCTTCTGAAAAGTTGTAGAGGAAGAGATTATCTTGAAATTGATATTTGGTATGTAATTTTTAGAAGTCAGAATTGGGAGATATGATTTTTCAAAAAAACTGATCCTACATTAGGTTATGAATGGCTGATGATAACAGAAACTTCCATAACAGTTTTGAAATTGTTAGAGATTGAATTGGGTGTTGAGTGCTTCATGAAAAATGAAGTTTATGATGTTATCTTTACAAGGATATAAAGTTCTGATTTTATTGACTTATATACTGGAAGTTATGCTTTTTGTAAGGTTACTGCCCATATTGAAGGATTTCAGGGACAGTGACATTGAATGAATTAATGGACTGGTTTAGAAATAGAATTTGATTTTGGATTGTTCATGAAAGTTGTAGAGGACATTGTGAACTTGTTGACCATATTTTTGTGGTAATTTATTACTAAGGAATCAGTGAGTTATGAAATTGTAAATGTACTGTCCTGTGTTGAGGGAAATTGTGAAGGCAGAAGGTTTGATGGGTTATTTGACACCCTTAGGGTTGGAATTGATTTTTATGGTCTTCTAGAGAATTGTAGAGCTTTTCATAAGCTTTCCAATGAGGTATAGTGGGTATTTTTCTGATTTGTGTGCTAAAAGTTAGAGTAGTTGAAAAGTAGGATTGGAATCTAAAAAAAAGGAAAAGGGCAAGGTAGGAGATGACTCTGCCTCATGAGGGCGACATATCGCCTCGCGAGGGCGAGATAATCAGGCCGGTCGCGAGGGCGACGCCTCGCCTCGCGACAAAACGAGGTGATTCACCTCGCGGCGAGATTTCTCTCGAGGCGAGATTGAAGGAGGAAGGTCGCGAGGCGACGCCCGCGACGCAAAGAAGATGAAATCGCCATGAGGGCGGCGCCTCGCCCATGAGGCGCATTTATGGAAAATGTTATTTTAAAATTTTATTTGGTATAAATTGATCCGATTGTTCTTTTGTCAATTTCTTTCCGTCCGACGTCCGATTGACCGATTCCAGAGGCATCGGATTCGTTGAATATTTAATTTCATATTAGAAAACGAAAATTTTAGACGGAATTTGACGTAGCCCTATCGACGGAACTTGTAAACACTGTTTTATTTAATTGGGGACCTATAGAGGTCCAAATTATGCACCGTCGCGCTTATGAATTTCTAATTTTCATAGAATTTTATTATGGGAAAATATTGAATTAGGACCGAATTCATGAACATGCATATTTCATCAACATGAGCACAAATTTCATATTTAGTGACTCGTACTTTTTCCGATTCATATAGAGGTCCAATTGGGCGTCGATTGACCGACGTCACGAGGCTTTCCGACATTAGCTCGGAAGTAATAGGTGAGTAACCTAGTTGGTTTCTCAAATTTCGGTTGTGTACATGCTTAACGTGAATTACGTGCAAAGGTGAATTGTATGATTTCGCATGTATAAAAGTGGATGATTGTATTATATGATTTTACTGCATCAATGATACCGATATTGGTAGATCGGGCTTTATAGCCATTATATTGAACATCGCTATATTGGGCTTTATAGCCATATCGTGGATTCATCGATACACCGGGCTTTATAGCCAAACACCGTATATTTATCGATATCGCATCGCATGCATAATTGCATGATCGATAATGGACGTGCCCCAAGTTGCTATTATTATCGATAAGAGCTTGAGCTCTCATCTTTGCTTCGACCGCCACGAGCCCGAGGGGAGAAATCTCGACGCGTCCCCACCGAACACCGATCGAGCACTTGGGCACAACATCTTGAATAATCGGAAAGAGTCACATATGCATTGCATTTGCACAAATGACTGCTCGTGACATATACCGCTTTCATAATGGTATGAATTATTGTGAATGGTTTCATATTATCGTAAATTGTTACCGATCGCCATCGGTAATTGATTATTACTTGTCTTATCTTCAGACGCCATGTGTGTAATGCATGATTTGAGTGAACCATCGATGATGGTTTCTCACCGAGTTCGCAAAACTCACCCAAAATTTGCATCTATTTTTCAGTCTGAAGAATACCCCGTTGACACGGAGTATGTCTCTCGTAGACGAGTAAAGGTTAGAGGTCGGGATCGGTTAGTTCGCTTTAGTGTCTTAGTAAATTGTATTCGCAATCACCGTATAACAAGGCATTGTATTTTCTTGAGCCATTGTGATAGTAATATTTTACCGCATCGATGATTGTAATTATGATGGATGACCGTAATAATCAAACGGATTCTATTAAACACGGATTTTATTTACTTATCGTGTTTGCCGTGTGAACGTGGAGTTAATGGCTACAAAAAAAAAGAATAAAAAATGTATACTGAATTTTAAATCAACTGATGTAGTACGTCACTCTCGTGGGACGCGGACTCGGATATCACCAACGATATCGGGTTCGGGTCTTACGGGAGTGGGGTGTTACATTGTAAACCCATAAGGAAACAATTGGGACAATTGATTTCAGATTAGCCATATTAGAGTCGACTAAAGAGATCGTTAGAAGGAGTCGAGAAGAGCATAAAACAGAAATCAAAACTGACCTATATCGTGCTCTCCATCCTTTGACTGTCACCGAAGAGCTAAGTCCTCAGTGAGCTCCCTCCCAACTCCGGAAATGAAGCAAATGCTTAGAGTTTCATAAGAAACCCTAATCCCTAATAGATGACAGAAGGAGAGTTGTTACCTGAGAAGAATAGTTGGTAGTGCGTCGAAAAGAGAAGGGTCTACTCTTCAATGTCACTAGAAACAGCTCTTCCAGACCACCCAGAGTATCCAGAGCATTGTCAATCACTTCATAATCGCTAGACTTAATTGGGTAAAAGCTCGAAGATTTGCAAAAGTAGGGGTTAGTTTTACCCTAATTGACTAAAGTTAGCTTTTGGTAGTACAATGTCGTATTATGCATTCCTTTGGGTTCTGTTTTTTACGTGATTTTCCCACACGTGATGTATTTAATGAAAAATTTTAATTTCTTAAAAAAGATATGAATTACAAGTGGTTTAATTCGATAGAACGTTTGGAGTAAAGGACAATTTTTTTACATTTTAAAATTTTTATAAATTCTTTTATCTTTTTTTTCCAAATTTCCAAATTTTTAAGAATTCTACACGCATAGTATAAACATCAACCATTATGTTATTAATATGATAACGACTCAATTATTAAACTCAACTTGAAATAATTAAATTTAACTTAAATTAATAATTGAAAATAATAAACTCGAATCGAACTAATTAAATTTGACTTAAATTAATAATTTATTATAATTATTTTCAATTATTAATTTAAGTCAATTTAATTAGTTCGGTTTGAGTTAACAACTATGTTGAATTGTCTTATAAATAATATTTAATTAATTCACATATGATGTGTTGATTCCAATTTCGATTTTATTTCTAATTTTAGGTAGTTTGTTTAAGAATTTTGTAGTTAGTTTGTTTCATAATTTTATGGTTAGTCAGTTTAGATTGACGCATTGATGAATCAGTCTCTATTATATCCCATAGAAGTAGGAGATTATGGGTCACTCTTGAGTATGTTTAAATCGATAGCATTCTCTGTAATATGTGTGAAAAATTAGAGAAATAAAAGTACAATTTTTTATCTTCTTTACAGTTTCTTTTCTTCTTATCTTGAAACAACACTGGTATCGGAGCTTATAGCCATGAACAACTTGATCTCACTTTTAGTTCCTATTTTAGATTGCAAAAATTATAATTGGTGGAGCACCCAAATGAGAGTGCTTTTTGACTACCATGAATTGCTATTGATAATGGAGAATGGAGTTCCAAGTTTGGTAGAAAGTGCAATTGAGTTGTAAAAAATTGCTCATCGCGAGGGCATGAAGAAAGATAAGAAGGCTTTGTGTTTTATCCACCAAGGAATGAATGATGGAGTATTTGAGAAGATAGCTAGTGCAACTTCTACAAAGTAAGCTTGGGATATTTTGTTTAAAGAAGCAAACAAAAGTTAAAAACGTGAGACTCCAAAGTTTAAGATGTCAATATGAATTATTGCAAATGGAATCATCTAAAAAAGTCACTGCCTATATAAGTCGAGTCCTTGTTTTGACAAATCAAATGAAATTTTATGGAGAAGAGTAAATTGATAAGCTCAAAGTGGAGAAGATTTTGTGATCACTTACGACACGATTTGAACATATTATGGTGGTGATCGAAGAAGCCCATAATTTATTTGAAATGACAGTTGATGAGTTATCTAGCACATTGAAATGACAGTTGATGAATGATCTAACACATTGGAAGCCCATAAACAATGCATGAATGAGAATAATGTTGAAAAGCCCATAAAGTAAGCATTTAAAAGTCAAGTTTCTATCCAATATGAGCAAGGCAGTGCAATAAGGACTAGTGATTCCTGTGGATGAGGACGAGGAAGAGGTGGTCATCATAATAATGTTGGCAGTAATGGTGGCTATAATAATAATCATGGAGGAAGAGGCAATCAAAATCCAGAGCACCAGAAATAAAATTCGAGTTGCTTACAGAGTTTGAATTGTAAAGGTCGAGGCTATGGCCATATTAAAGGAAGGTGTGACAAATCTAATATTGAATGTTACTCATGTCACGAATATAGGCATTATTCTAATGAGTGCATAAATAAAGAGAGTAATCATATGACTCATTGTGAACAAGATGACGATGATGATGGAAACCATGCTCTCTTGATGGTTACTACTGCTATTGAGACACTAAACTACCACACGTTGTTTCTCAATACTGGGTACACCAATTATATTTATGGAAAGAAAGAACTCTTTGTTGATTTAGATGAATCAGTCTAAACCAAAGTAAGATTTCTAGATAATAGCACTATATCGGTCATGAGGGGAGGAAGAATTTTCATCAAGTTAAAGAATGGGGATCACAAGTTCATTTTAGATGTGCTATATATATTAGACATAAAGTATAATCTACTCAGTATAGGCCAACTAATAAAAAAAGGATATGATTTTAGTTCATATGGCAACTAACTCTCCATTTTTTATAAAAAAAGGTACACTAATTCTTAAGGATCCTTTGACTAAAAATCGTATGTTTCAAATTGATATTATCAAAGATCCTTACACATTCTTAATGCTGTTATAAAAGATGAATCTTGGTTGTGGTACCTTTGCTTAGGTCATTTAAAATTTCAAAGTCTGAAATTGCTTGCTCAAAAGAATATGGTAAAAGAGCCGTCAAGTTTTCATCATCTTGAAAAATGTTGCGAGGCTTGCACTATTTGAAAACAACGCATATTGCCCTTTATAACAAGAAAAAATCAACATGCAATACAACCACTTCAACTTGTTCATTCTAATATAAGTGGCCTAATAAGTGTGGTATCAAATGCCAATAATGTATATTTTCTTACCTTTATGAAAGATTTTACAAGAAATATTTGGGTCTATTTTCTACATCAAAAATTTGAATTTTTTGGTTACTTTGAGAAATTCAAGGCTTATGTTGAAACATAAGCGGGTATTTTATTAAAATTTTGTGAACTGATGGTGGTGTTGAATATACTTCTAACGTATTCAAGAAGTATTGTGATGAATATGAAATCAAGCATAAAGTCACCTTTCCTAATACTCTACAACATAACAGGGTTACAAAGAGGAAGAATAGGTCCATAATGGATATGACGAGAGCATGTTAAAAACCAAAGGTATACCTAATTCTTTCTAGGGCGAAGTTATCTTATGTTTTGTTTATTTTTTGAATAGATCTCTAACAACGAGGCTTCAAAATATCACCCCTTTAGAAGCATAAAGTGGCTATAAGCCAAGTGTAAAGCAATTGGAGGTGTTTGGCTCTATTGCCTATGCTTAAGTGCCTGTACAAACAAGAACAAAACTTGACGATAGAGGAGAGAATACATTTTTTGTTAGCTATACACATGGTGGGTACAAGTTGTTCAATTCAGTGACAAAAAAGGTGATCGTGAGTAGAGACATGTTTTTTGTCGAAAATGAAGCCTGGAATTAGAACATGGATAAGGAAAATAATCCTAAAATGTGTCCTATTCATATTCTGGAAGAAGAAGCCTCTCAAGTTCCTGTTGTAAATGAAGTAGCTTTATTAAATGATGAAGTCATGATGCCACAAGTTGAAAGACCAAAGAGGCTTCACCAATAATCTATCATGTTGCAAGATTTTGAGGTAATGTCTAACAATGCTATTAATGATGATGGAGATTTGATACATTTTGCTATGTTTACATATTGTAAACTTGTGAAATTTGAGGAACGCTATAAATGAATAATTAAAGGCAATCGAAAGGAAAATAAATGGGAACTAACTGCTATTCCACAGGGTCATAAAGCTATTGATGTCAAGTAGGTTTTCAAGACAAAAGTGAAATCAAATGGTGAAGTGGAGGGGCATAAAGCAAGATTGATGGCAAAGGGCTTCGAACAATGACCTGGTTATGATTATCAAGAGGTGTTCTCTCCAATTGTTTGAATTGAAACTATTAGAGTCATAATTGCTTTGCCTGTGCAAAAATACTGAAAAATTCATCAAATGGACGTTAACTATGCAGTTCTTAACAACCCGCTCAAAGAAGATTTGTCAAATAACCACTAGGTTTCGTAAAGAAGGGTAGTGAACATAAAGTGTATAAATTGAAGAAAGCATTGTATGGATAGAAATAAGCACCTCAAGCATGGAACAAATGCATTGATTCCTTCTTTCACCACATTGGATTTCAAAGATGCCCTTCCGACTATGCTCTATATGTAAAGGCTGATGATTATAGTGATTTATTATTACTATGCCTCTAAGTTGATGATTTAATATTTACTGTAAATAATAGCAAGATGATTGAAGGCTTTAAGAAGTCTATGATGCTTAAGTTTGAAATAACCGATCTTAGCTTAATGTCATACTTTTTTGGAGTGGAAATAATTCAAAAGGAAGATGGAATTTTCATTTTTCAAAAGAGATATGATGTAGAGACTTTGAAGAAATTTCGTATGCATGATTGCAATCCCGTGAGAACTCATTTGGGGATTGGGACAAAATTTTCCAAAGAAGGTGATGAAGCACATGTTGATCCTACTTATTTCAAGCAGATTGTTGGAACTCTAAGATATCTCATTTGCACAAGGCCTGATATTATATATGGAGTTGGTCTAATTAGTAGTTTTTCTCATGATCATGAAAGAATAATCTATTGTTGCACTTTCAACTTGTGAAGTTGAATACATAGCTACAACCTTAAGCGCACATCAAGCAATTTGGCTATGCAATTTGATGAAACAAATTCTGTTTCCAATTCAAGTGCCTATGAAGATTTTTGTTGATAATATTTCAGTAATCAACTTGTCGAAGAAGCTAGTCACGTATGGAGAAGCAAGCATATAGACACACGTTTTCATTTTCTACAAGATCAAGTTAAGAAAGGAGAGATTGAGTTGGTATATTGCAAGTATGAAGACCAAGTAGCCGACATACTTACCAAGCCTGTGAAATATGAAGTTTTTATGAAGTTGAAGAATACGATAGAAGCGATAGTACTATCGATTTGGAATTAAATGGGAGATATTGATTCTAATTTCGATTCTATTTCTAATTTTAAGTAGTCAATCTGAGAGTTTTATGTTCATTCAGTTTAAATTGATATCAGATTATGGGTCCTCTTGAGTCTATTTAAACCGGTAGCAATTTATGTAATATGTGTGCGAAAAATCGAAGAAATAAAAGTAAAGATTTTTTATCTTCTCCACAGTTTTTTTTTCTTTCTAATCTTAAAACAACATGACGTTCATTACTCATGTGTCTTCCGATTAGTTTTTAATTAGAATCTAATAAAAGGAGTTTTCATTAAAAATTTTAAACTTGAGAAAAAGGTTTATTTCTTTTACCTCCAAACCAAAACTGCATGTTTTGGGTACATAAACAAAGAGAATAAAAACACGCCCTTTCGAGCAATGAACGGACGGTATTATCCAAACGCAAGAGACCCCAATACATCGCTCTTGTTCTTCCTTCTTATGCACATATAATCATTGTTCTTCATCATCTTCTTCTTGTACTTCGTTCTTATCCAAGTGGGGTAATATGATGACGATAGGAGTCTCCAATGAATTCTTAAAAGATTTCAGACCAGTGGGGCGACGGATACGGACTGCCTACCCATTATAGACAGCATACTAAAGAAAAAGGTTCGATTTTGATAGCACATTTCACATGGGTAATATCCATTTTCTTCTTGTATGTATGTCGTTGAGAAGATGGCAACTGGGTGGACAATTTCTTAAATGTGAAAATGTCAATTTTGGAGAAGCAAAGGGGCCACCCAGAAGGCACTAAACAATCAATTATTATCATATCTCAACTTGCAGCTTATAATTTATCAAATTATGAGTCAGCTGATAAGAAATAAATCATATACTAAAGACTGATAAAACCCAAAGCATGGAAACACACACAGTCTTTTGTTACAATTCTCTTTAAAGAAAGATTTAATTACTTAATCAGTTATCTTTCAACTTGTATCCATCCACACTGAACTTTGATCTACAAACAGCTAAATATATAGCGAAAGAAATCCTGAAACCCCATCTCAGGATCCAAATGAAAAACACGTCCTGGTTTTAAGATAAAAAACAATATCTCTACAGTCAAGGAAAAGATAACCAAAGTGTGGATGAACACCGGAAAGTTTCGATCTTGGTAAAGCAGCCAAGATTGGACTCTTATATCGACCCAAGTCAGAGAGCTTATCCTAAACCTTGAAATTTCTAAACAATTTCTTACGTACCAGATAGAGCACAAGGCTGGTTGGACTGTAAGGTCCCAGCTTCTGGTTCTTTCCTGTTTGTATAACAAAGTCATATACAGATTTTAGGCAAGCAGGTAGCCAGGTAGACATTCCATCATTTCAATATAGCAAGCGTCCCCATATCCGTGAGATTGGTAATATCATATAATTTAGCTTCACATTAGCAACCTGGTCGATATGTCCGAGTGGTTAAGGAGACAGACTTGAAATCTGTTGGGCTCCGCCCGCGCAGGTTCGAACCCTGCTGTCGACGCCAGCCAAATTCTTTTTCCTTGGCGATGCATTATATGAGAACAAAGGCAAGTGGGAACCTGTTGTCGCTAATATTTGGTACTCGAGCTTAAGCCCATCAAAGTCAAGTTAGAATGAGATTGGCATCATTTTACATTCAACAGTTCTGAATCGAAAGTGGGTTGTCATATGATTGGTTCTTCAATTTTGCTTGTCAACTTTAAATTAGGAGTTATTACTTTTGTAAATGCAACCTGGTCGGGTCGATCAAATTGGGCCCGAACTCAATCACAATAATTCACGGGCCGATCGGTCTATCTCTCAAAGATGGGTCTCACACCCATTGGTTCACCCGGGCCCGATCCACACATCCATGACCCATTAGCGGGAGAAAACCTTCCATGCAGAAGTAGAAATCTACGTAAAAACTTAACCCTAGCGTCCATCCCATATATAAGGTATGATTTCATCATGATGAAGGTGCGTAACCACAATTTCATTTTTCTCTGTATACGGCGACCTCACCTTCATCGGGAAAGACTAACTTGAACGTCTGAGAGACTAATTGGGACACAACTCCTGACGTGCCTTCTTTATTTTGCAGGGATATTCACGTCGAAGTTACTACAGCAAGCAGCTGACTCCATGGATCCAAATGGCAACGTTCATTTCCGCCAGAATCCGGCAGAACCAATTGGCGCCCATCGTGGGGCCCAACTTCAGGGCACCACGTCCAGAAACACACAGATCGGTCGGTAGCCGACGAACCTCGATATAGCCATTGTCATGGCTCTGGCGATGCAACGCATGAGTTTACAATTACCTGCAATCCTGCCGCCTGCACATCATGTTTCCCGCACGGAATCTTCAGACCCGAATGATCAACCGCAACCTCAAACCTTGAAACAAGAAGAACAGAGCGCGACCGAGGATAACGCCGAAACCAACATGCGCCAATCTCCAGCCTCCTCTCGATGCGATCCTCTTGCGCTGTAGACACCTCCTCACCGAAAGCAGATTGAGAAGCGGTGACTGTGTGATTCGCCAGATTTTGCGATCTCAACAAGATAATAAAGAAATTGCCGTCAGACGCAAGAATCGCACGGCAGACCAAAGATGACGACCGATCGCCACCCAACCAAGAAGACTAGAGAAAATCGTGGACGATCGGATTAACGCAACCATGAAGCTTCCGCCAGATCGCCTGACAAGACAAGATCTGACTCTCCTTTACTCCGGGAATCTTGGATAGCCTTCCGGCGCCCGGCACCAAAATACCGACACCTGAAAAATACACTGGAAAGACCGACCCCCTAGACTACTTACAGCACTTCCAATCCATAATGAATCTGTATTGCGTTTCGAACGCTATTCAATGTAAGGCATTCTGTACGGCCTTTCAAGAGGGAGCTCGGCGATGGTTCAATAGCACCTCGAAGTATATCACATGCTTTGAAGATTTCAGCTATTATTCTGAACGAACCGCCACATCAAAGAAGCGCCACAAAAGACCGCTTTGGAGGTGATGCAATTGACCCAAGGAAGGAACGAAAGTTTGCGGGAGTTTATCACCTGGTTCAATAATGAAGCGGTCGAGATCCCCGACCTCACTTGCTCGTCAATGTTGGCAGCGCTTATGAACAACACGAGGGATGAGGAGTTCAAAAAGTCGTTAGCCCTCGATCAACCCCGATCCGTTCAGGAAATAAGAAACATAGCGAATAGGTATATTCAGCTCGAAGAAGTGTTGAGAAATACGAAGCGTAGAACGGATGATCGCTCGCCAAATGACAGAGCAGGTGGTTCGCACAAGCGACAAAAGGCCAGTCGAGCTGGAGAAAGCCAACCGATCGACAGGGATATCGACAGGAGTTCACCCCGCTCAACAGGCGATATGCAGAAGTACTGGCGGCTATGAAAGCGGATGGAGAAACTATCCGAGAACCCGAAAAGATGAAGACTCCCCCCAAGGATAGGAACCCCGTTCTATACTGCCGATTCCACAAAGACATCGACCATGACACGAAAAATTGCTGGCAATTGAAAAGAAAAATCGAATTCCTCATACAAAGGAGAAGGTTAGGCAGATTTGTGAGGAACGAACAAAATACCGATCGAGATAACGAGCATAAGAGAAGTCGATCCAACAATAGACGTCAGAATTGGAGGCAGAATGATAGAAATAATAGAGGGAGGCGGAATACGAATACAGATGATCGACGCGAAGAGAGAGGTCGATCGAGGGAAAGAGACGAAAGAAACGCTGAACAGCAAGATGACCGATCGACTGGAGTCATTAACATGATATTTGGTGGAAACGCAGCGGGGGGATCCACTACTAAAGGGAGAAAGAGATATGCTAAACAGGTCGGCAGAGACTCATCAACCAAAAGGTCGAGGGAGAACGATGGGATGATATCGTTCGACGAGTCTGACCTTGATGGTGTAAGTTGTCCTCATGATGACACCCTTGATGTAAATCTGAACATAGACGGCTACGAGGTGAAGCGGGTGATGATTGATACGGGCAGCTCGGTCGACTTGTTGTATTATGAGGCCTTCAAGCAGATGGAGGTACCCGAAGATCGACTACTGCCTATAGACGGACCTATCAAAGGGGTAACTAGAACATCAGCCTACCCGTTCGCCCGAGTCCATTTAAAAGTGAAGTTCGGGCAAAAGCCGTGTCAAATAGAGAGGGATGTTGAATTCCTAGTCGTGAAGTTTCAAGGGGCATACAATGCAATAATCGGACGAGCTACCCAGAACACCCTTAGAGCGGTCGTCTCTACCTACTACCAGGCGATGAAATTCCCAACGCCTCATAGAATCGGTACTATCAGGGGTCAGCAGAGAATCGCAAGGGAGTGCTACTTAGCGGAAACGAAAACATTAGACGGGGCGATAGTCCTGACGAGCTCTCTTGATGTGAGAACCGATGAGGAGATGGATAGAATGAACCCAGTGGAAGAAACGCAGCGGGTCATATTGGACGAAGTCGATCCCTCTAAATTCACAAACCTAGGTTCCGAGCTTCAGAAACACCTCATTAAAGAAATCACGGACTGTTTGGTAGAAAATAGATCGATCTTCGCTTGGGTACCGAGCGATATGCTTAAAATTTCTCGATCGGTCGCCTCGCACTCACTCGGTATTCGACAAGGTTACAAGCCGGTTAGGCAAAAGAAGCGATCACACTGCAAGGAGCGACAGGAAGTGATCGGGAAAGAAATAGAGAAACTACTTGAAGCCGGGTTCATCCAAGAAGTCAAGTACCCCGAATGGGTCGCCAATGTGGTGTTGGTGAAGAAGAAAAATGGGAAGTGGAGAATGTGCATTGACTTCACTGACCTGAACAAGGCATATCTAAAGGACAATTTTCCTCTACCAAAGATCAACCAGCTAGTAGACTCCACCTCCGGGCATGAACTTCTCAGCTTCTTGGATGCTTTCTCGGGCTAACATCAAATTAAGATGAGCCTCGAAGACGAGGAGAAGACTGCCTTCATAACCTACCAGGGCACGTATTGTTACCAAGTAATGTCGTTCGACTTGAAGAATGCGGGGGCTACTTATCAACGGCTCGTCATGGAGGTCTTCAAAAAACAGATAGGTCGATCTGTTAAAGCTTATGTTGATGATATGGTGGTCAAAAGTAAGACAGCTGCCGAGCATGTGGGAGATCTAAAAGAAGTCTTAACAAATTTCAGATGAAGCTGAACCCGAAAAAGTGTGTCTTTTGGGTGGCATCAGGAAAATTCCTAGGATTCATGATTACTCAACGGGGGATTGAAGCTAATCCAGAGAAGATCGAAGCCATCGTCCAAATGCCTTCGCCACGATGCTTGAAAGAAGTGCATATATTGACTGGTCGGATAGTCTCCCTCAGCAGATTCGTTTCCAGATTGGGGGACAAGTGCCTCCTATTTTTCAAAATTTTAAGGAAGGCGGATGTAACTCAGTTTCAGTGGCCGGAGGAGTGTGAAAGAGCCTTCCAGCACTTAAACCAGTATCTAACAAGCCCACCTGTTCTGCTGAGTCCCGTCGAGGGAGAAACCTTGATTATCTATCTGGCGGTCACAGAGGGGGCAGTCAGCGAGGTTCTGGTTCGATCGAACGGTAAGGAGCAATTTTTGATCTACTACGTCAGCAAGGTATTGAGTGGACCAAAAACACGGTACGCGCCCATAGAAAAGTTAGCTCTCTCCTTGATAACTGCGGCGCGAAAACTGAGACTGTACTTTCAAAGTCATACCATTGAGGTGTGGACCGACCAGCCTTTCAGGCAATGCCTCCAAAAACTTGAGACATCCGGACGGTTAATAAAATGGGTGGTAGAGATGGGAGAGTTCGACATACAATATAAGCCCCGGACGATGATTGAGGCACAGGTATTGGCAGACTTCATTGCAGAGATGAGTCAACTCAGCTCGCAGGGTGAGCAGTTCCCTGCCTGGAGCTTGTTTGTCGACGGGTCGTCCAATTCTGAAGGATGCGGGACAGGAGCGGTATTGATCAACCCGCATATGAAGTAAAGGTGGAATGCGCCATTCAGCTAGAATTCAAGGCCTCCAATAATGAGGTAGAATATGAGGCTCTGATAGTCGGCCTCCAATTGGCTAAGGAAATGGAAATAAAACATCTCAAGGTGTACAGCGATAGCCAAGTAGTTGTTGTCCAAGTTACTAGATAGTACGAAGCAAAGGGGAACAACATGATCAAGTACCTAGAGCTGGTAAAGTAGGAGCTAAGTAATTTCGAACAGTATTCGATCAGCAGGATAGAACGATCTCAAAATGCTAAAGCGGATGCGCTCTCCAAAATGGCTTCCGACCGCGATGCCATAAACAATGTTCTGGTCGAGCGACTAGACCGACCTAGCATTCAGAAAACCAAGGAAGTTCTCGACGTAAGTATCGGTCGATCGAGTTGGACGGAACCAATCACACGATACCTTTTAGAGGGAACACAGCCAGAAGAGGAATCGAAGGCCAAGAAATTGAGAATAAAGGCGGCTGAATATACGGTCATTAACAGCGCCCTATACAAGCGATCTTATGATTGGTCATTGCTGCGATGCTTGAGCGAAGAGGAGGCAGAACAAGCAATGGCCGAAGTCCACGAAGGAATGTGTGGAAACCACGTAGGAGGCAGAATGTTGGCTCACAGGCTAATCAGACAGGGGTACTACTGGCCGACAATGAGGAAAGACTCTCAGGAGAAAGTCGACCGATGTGGGGCCTACCAGAGAAACAACAGCCTGTCTCACCAGCCGACCGAGAGGATGAAAATTGTAAATCATCCTATTCCCTTCGCTCAATGGGGAATGGATATACTGGGGCCCTTCCCTCTCGGTCCCGGACAGAAGAAGTTCTTGATAGTGGCGGTGGAATATTTCACCAAATGGGCAGAAACGGAAGCGGTCGCTGCAATTTCCTAGCAGAAGGTGGAAAGTTTCGTAAAGAAAAATATACTATGTCGCTTCGGGATGCCTATGGTGCTAGTTACAGACAATGGCCGACAATTCGATAACGATAAGTTCAGAGATTTCTGCGACCGACTAAAAATAAGGCTACAGTTGACCTCAGTAGCCCACCCTCAAAGCAACGGTCTCGCGGAAAACACAAACAAAAAGATAATGAGTGCTCTTAAGAAGCGCCTAGACGGACGAAAGACTTGGGTGGAAGAGCTCGACGAAGTGTTGTGGGCATACAGGACCACACCAAACGAAGCCACAGGGGAAACACCGTTCAGGATGACCTTTGGGGCAGAAGCCTTAGTCCCCGTAAAAGTGGTCTTGCACAACCAAAGGGTGTCGAACTACGACGAAGAAAGGAATGATGAAGCCCGCAGAGCAGCACTCGTTCTCCTCAGTGAAGACAGAGAAAGGGCAGCCGCTCGTTCGGAAGCCATCAGGCAAAAAGCGACCAAATTCTACAACAGAAAGGTAAAGCTGAGCGACGTAAAGGTAGGCGGATACGTCCTGCGAAAGGCCGAGGCGGCTGGGAAGCATCCTGGAAAGCTCAGACAGGCGTGGGAAGGACCCTATCGAGTGATCAAGCAAACCGGGCATGGCTCTTACATCCTACGCGATGCGAAAGGGAAGGTTCTACCAAGGGCTTGGAACTCTCGAAACTTGAAGGCGTTCTACCAATAGATAAGTTTTATTTTAGTTAGTCTTTGCTTATTACCGTTTTGTATACAACACGTGGGAACCTTTTTTCTGTCCCTGTCAGACAGGTTTTTTAACGGCCCATGCCCTCGTTATGATCAATAAAGGGGTTTTCAGATTTCTCGGTAATAAAAAAAAGTTCCATTATACGTGGCAAAGAGTAGAAAATCCAATCAGCCATCGCTCGACATCTCCATAGATCGACTCACCAAGACAAGATCCTTGGACCCTCGCTCGCCATCGCTCGGCATCTCCATAGATCGACTACGGTCGGTCGGGTAGTCAAGACAAGATCCTTGGGACCCTCGCTCGCCTCGCTCGACATCTCCATAGATCGACTACTGTCGGTCGGGTCGCCAAGACAAGATCCTTGGGACCCTTGCTCGCCATCGCTCTGCATCTCCATAGATCGACTACGGTCAGTCGGATCGCCAAGACAAGATCCTTGGAACCCTCGCTCGCCATCTCCATAGATCGACTACGATCGGTCGGGTCGCCAAGACAAGATCCTTGGGACCCTCACTCGCCATTAACAAAGATCGACTAAGGTCGGTCGGGCCGCCAAGACAAGATCCTTGGGACCCTCACTCGTCATTAACATAGATCGACTACGGTCGGTCGGGTCGCCAAGACAAGATCCTTGGGACCCTCACTCGCCATTAATATAGATCGACTACGGTCGGTCGGGTCGCCAAGACAAGATCCTTGGGACCCTCGCTCGACATCTACATAGATCGACTACGGCCGATCAGGTCTCCAAGACAAGATCCCTGGGTCCCTCACTCGCCTCACTCGGCATTGACACAGATCGACTACCAAATCCCACTACCAAACGAACGATAACAAAACAGATGTGAAAACGTCATCAAAATAATGGGGATATAAACAACAATTTTATTTCCTTAAATCCGCCCTGGTCACAAGCCCGACCAGGTGAGCTTCAAAAATCAACAAAAGGAGAAGTGGGCGGATGCCCAGGGGAAGCTTCGGAAGCGGGCGGAAAAGTCGAAACGGGAGCAGGGTCCAAGGGAGCGGCCGGAGAAGTATCCTCACAAGGAAGCTCGTCCTCCTCAGCCGAGCTAAGGTCCAGTTCCTCATCCGGGACTGACCCCAGGTCCTCCATGGCCCTCTCCCTTACTTCCTCCAGAGAGAGGCCAATAGCGGTAGGAAGCATTGGCTCGGCAAATCCCTCAAATGGAGGACCGTCCGACCCCTCAGGGACGCAAAAGCTATAGCAATTTTTCAGGATCATGAGGGCTAAGTCACAAGAGTACTCCAAGCACTCCTCCTGCAAGAACCGCCTCTGCCATCGCCTGATCGCCTCAATCCTTTGTTTTTTTATGGAGGCTCGCACCCTCCCAGCGTATCTTCGGTTCTCGCCTGGCCACTCACCGCCGCATGACAGTCCTCAAGGAATTTTGCTTTTAGCGCTCTCTCCGACTCCAGCTTTCCTTGCAACACCGCACATTCCTCGGACAGCTTGTTCCTCGCCGCCATCGCCCTTACCCTCTCAACCTCCTCCGCGGTGAGTCGAGCTTTCAAGGCTCTCCTCTCCTCCTCTCCCTTAGCGAGCTGAGCTCTCAGGACGTTACGCTCCCCCTCCTAAAGTTTCTTCTCCTCCTCCAAGGAAGAGAGTTGAGTCCGGGAGAAGTCTCTTTCTTCTCTGGCCTCTGAGACTCGGTCTTTAAATCATCCACCTGCTCAAGGAGGGAATGGACCTCCCGATCCAGCAACTCGATACGCTGACGCATAGATAAAGCGAAAGCCACCTCCCTTACAGAATTACGGATGGCACGGCCTGTCAACTCCTCAATATTCAACGAGTTAAAGCGCTCCCCGTCCGGAGGAGGAATGACCCTCTTAGCGATATGAAGAGCCACTTCGACGTTAGCAATCGAGGCAATCCTATCAAGACTAATCGCTGGCTCCCATTTATCAGCACTCCCCGTTTGCTTTTGCCCTTTACCATTAGCTGACGGGGAAACACGATTCTCCACTTTCTCCTTCTCCTTGCTTTGGTCTAAAGGACGAGGAGATCGGTCGACTACTTGAAATACCCTTCTCCTCTTAAGAGGTCGGTCACTCTCCTCCTCTTCTTCCTCAATAACTACCAGGCCCTCACCAGGCGGGACGACTATAGCAGGCGCTGCAAATGGGTCGAAAACGGTAGGAGGAACATTTTGCTGCTCGGAAGCAATGGGCCACACAACAATTGAACTGGCCTCCCCCTATCCTCTGGCCTCCGAAAGCCCGACGACCTTGCGCTTGCCCTTGGCAGACTTGGGGGAGCCGATGAAAGCACGAACTTTGGCCATGGCTGCACAAACAACAAAAACAGGTTAGAAATCGAACCAAAACCTACAAGCATGGTAAATAATTCAACCATGAGGGGTCAACCAGGCGGGGCGATTTTCTCTCCTAGCCCGCTAACTTGTGGCGGGGGGTCAATTAGAAAAGAGTTGGCTGAGGCCCCCCCACGGTATCCCTAAATGAGCCGAGTGAAGTTATATCGGCCGAGCTCCTTTATACGACCGACCACCTCCCGCTCCTCTCTAGAAAGAAATAGGCTCGACGAGTCGTTCCATTGCTAGGCTAAGGGATACCTCCACGGCTGGGACTCGGAGGAAGATCCCGGAGGCTTCACGAAGAAATATTTCGTTCGCCAACTGGTAATTTTAGAAGCCGTTTCGGCTGAGCGATATCGGGCATCTTTGTACATCAGAGAAGGAATCCCACCCCCAGAGCTCGGACTCTGGCTCATTCTCAAAAAGTGGCGCAGGATGTTGACCGAAGGCAGACAGCCAAACTAATGGAACAACAAAGCAAGACCATTAATGAACCTCCACCCATTAGGAGGAATCTGACTCGACCTTAGTTGATAATCAGCGCACACTTCATCAATGATCGAGATGTACGGAAGTCTCAAGCCGCTGACCTAGAAGAAACTCTCAGAGACTGCAAAACACCCACTTGTACTGCTGTGGATTCTTTCATTCTCCGAGGCCAGCCTAGGCTCCCAGGACCGAGGGATATCATTCCTATGAATCGACCGACTCAACTCCACTGTGGACATCCTCGATTTGCCTTTGGGCAGCTCCTTTACGACCAGCCCATCTTTCCGCTCTCTTGTCGAGATCTCTTCGACATCTCTCAACCTCGACATCGCCATCGCCTCAGCCACAACTTCAGACGCCCTTTCGGCAACATCATCCCTTAAGAAACCCCACTTCGAGAACCGGTGGACGACATGCTCATCAAGAGGAAATTTAGAAGAAGAAATAAGGGAAAAGGACGTACCTATTTAGTGATATGAGGTCGGAAATTTGTACGGCAGTTAGAGGAAAGCTCCAGAATCTGTGAACAGGAAGATGTAAATAAAACCGAAGAACAAAAACGTGAAGAAAACCTGCAATTCCTCGACCCAGAACATATATAGAGGAACAGAGGAACGGGTTTTCCAACCAACGACTGACGCGTGGAGAAGATCCGAGCCAAGCTCAAACACGTGGCAGGATCTGAGCGGAGATAAATTAGGGTTATTAGAAACCCGGAGCGACAACACAGTTGAAAAGACGTACGTGACAACTGCACAACGGTTACAAAAGACGATTCGTTTCAGATTCTGCATATCTGTCAGAGGACACGCGCCATCAGTAATAATTACTTCGAGTGTCATCACGCACTCACTAATAACGCTCACCCGACCTACCTCACTCCGAGCTATCATGCAATAAACGTCTCCCGACGTAAGTAATCACACGCTATACATTATCGCCCGACCAATCAAGCCTACTACGAGCTGTCTCGTAGACGAGCTACAACGCCAACACCCGACCGATCGAACCAACCCTGAGCTGTCCCGTGGACAAGTGACAGGATACTAGTGTACTCCTTCGACCATTCTCTTTGCTCAGGCTCGAGGAGTAGGGGACTTATGGTCGGGTCGGTCGAATTGAGCCCGAACCCAATCACAACAATCCACGGGCCGATCGGTCTATCTCTCAAAGATGGGTCTCACACCCATTGGTTAACCCGGGCCCGATCCACACATTCATGGCCCATTAGCGGGAGAAAACCTTCCATGCAGAAGTAGAAGTCTACGCAAAGACTTAGCCCTAGCGTCCATCCCATATATAAGGTATGATTTCATCATGATGAAGGTGCGTAACCACAATTCCATTCTTCTCTGTATACGGCGACCTCACCTTCACCGGGAAAGACTAACTTGAGCGTCGAAGGGGCTAATCGGGACACAACCCCCGACGTGCCTTCTTTATTTTGCAGGGATATTCACGTCGAAGTTACTACAGCGAGCAGCTGACTCCATGGATCCAAACGGCAACGTTCATTTCTGCCAGAATCCGGCAGAACCACACCCTTAGGGTGTCTTTTAATTCGATTAGTTTCTCTCGATTAGTCGTGTAATCTTAGTAGTAATATATATATATATATATAGGGTTCAATGTGAGAGTTCCAGAACTCTAAAATCTGGATAGTTTGTGCACTATTATGTAGTTGATGAAATGCAGACTATTGAAATGTGGACTTCCTTAGAAGTAACACTTTATTAATGTAATCAAGTCCCAGAAGCAATGAATATACATACGGCATTGGGAGACATATACAGAAAATACTTGTATATTAAAAGTACAAACGGAATTTCTATCTTGTAAGCAACTGAAGATTCCTTTGAATACTTTTAGAAATAGTTAATGCAGTACGATCAAAACTGGAGAGGACTTGGCATATGTCATTTACGTACTTGTTCCAATTCCTTGTGGCAGAAAGAAATGTACATGGAAAAAGAGCAATCAGGTGGAAGTTTCCTTTTTGTTCGGTTGGGGATGTGAATCCGAATACCTTCTTACTATAACCTTCTCTTTTCCTACTCTTTTGATCTGTTCTTCTTATACTTAAAGCAATGCCCTGACTTTTATGAGTTAACTAATATCTCCTCTTTTTCTATACTCCATACATGTATAGATATATATATTCTTCTCTTCAGTCTACATCCTATTCATTTCAGTAACACAGACGTGACCAAGCAAGCAGATAGGTTAACAGAGATGGCAGATTGGGGTCCGGTGTTTGTGGCAGTAATGTTATTTCTACTCCTAACACCTGGTTTACTCGTTCAAGTGCCAGGTCGTCACAGGTTCGTTGAGTTTGGCAACTTCCAGACTAGTGGAGTTTCCATACTTGTTCACTCTATTCTCTACTTTGCTCTAATGTGCATCTTCCTCTTAGCTGTTGGTGTTCACATGTATATTGGTTCATAGCTGGCCTGCTGCCCTGTCCATGGAGGTGGAAGAACTATATAGATATATATGATCATATTTTGTTTCTTTTTCCTTCACTAGCTGATTGTTAAAACGTTGTTTCAATTCTCTGTCGATCTGTTTCCAATTCCATCATTTGTTATAATTGGTATATGTTTGTAATTTACTCGATTAAATCAAAAGAGTTGGTCTCTGGGAATTCCCTTTTGCCCACACCCCGTACCATTTCATTAATTCAAGCAAAATTTATTATGTCTATTGAAGTCCCTGTGATTGCAAGAGAAAACATAGAAACTGTGTATAAATTTGTTATGAATCTATTCGTTAATTATATTCTGGAAAGAGCCAACAATTGATTAAGATCTTTGCCTATCCACTCTATGGATAAATATGAAGTTGTTTGTTCAGGAAACAGTAGGTAATATTGGTAAAATAATTGTTGATCTCTCATGTTTCTATCCTGTTGATCACTCTCTATTAAGTATCACAGTCCTTTCCGATGTGTTAAGAAAGATCAGAGATGCTTTCAAGCTTCATCAGCAGCTGTCTGTACTACGAAAGACTTTGCTTGACATAGAATTTAGGAACCCTATACAGATGATCACATTAATAACTTGGAGTAGTTCAAATTCTGTTCACCTGGATTAAACGTGTGACGAGAAATGGATAGGAAACTTAGTTACACACGAGTAGGGAATTTAGTGATCAGTTATCTAACTAGCTGTGATAGAGCAGAAATTACAATTCTGCTGTTGATCCATGGATACTCTACTAGGCATAAAGATGGACATGAAGAATAACAAGAAACAAAATCAGAAGCAAACCGTAGATAAGCAAGTGGACAACCATGGAAGCTATACTGGTCTTCATGTTCATGAAATCGATGGGACGTTCCTTGGCAGGCATTTGCAGCACCAATCCTGGTGATAGCAAAGCAAACAGCGCTGTTGCGATGAGAGAAGCTGCCCAATCGTGCAGCATAATTAGATAGTACTGTAGTATCTGCAACAACTCTTTGACAAGCCCTTCCCTTCTTTGCAACTCTCTGCTAGATGTTGATGACTGAGCCCTCAAGTTAATCTGAGAACAAATTGTAGCCTGTAGATGTAACCTTCAACTTATAAAAGCATGATGATATATGAGGAGTATTTTGACTTCTTCATTAGCATCCACCCACTTAACTATTGGCCTTAATTTTCTGATCTATCCATCACCCCACAATCAATACTCAGCAAAAGGGAAGTGAAAAGGAACCTCTTTTTTCCTGAAAGGAACTGGATTCCACCATGAATTGTGATTATTTATATTCAATCATCAACCTTTTCCAGAACTTGCCGGTTGGTTCGGTGGATAAGGCAGAGTATAATTTCTATGGAGAATTGATACCAAATGCAATGAACAATGACCTTGAGTTGCTCAAAACCAACTATTAAGAGGACCCCATAGAGTTTAAACGTATTTGTTTGATAGGTTTAAGCATTCCATTATCCTCTTCTCATCCATTGTTTAATGTTTATGAGAGTAGCATTAGTTAGTAGGGGTGTTCAAGAAAACCCGCGAACCGGACTCGAATCGCATTTAATCAAACTCAGAAATAAGGTTAACCAACTCGATGTCGAGTTTGGTTCAACCAACTCAAAAATCGTGTTCATTGGTTGAGCTCGAGTTTAACTTGTGATTCTAGGTTAACCGAACCTAAACCGCACCTATAGCAGTTAACCGAACCGAACTTGATTTATAGATTTAGGTTTAAACCTGAACTTGAAACACCAAAAAAACCTATCATATATTTAGATATAATTTAAAAGGATATTAATAATAATAAATTCACTAATATTTACTATATTAATTTTTGAGTGAAAAAAGAAAAAAACGAAAAAAAAAACTACTTTAATTCTATGTTATTAAACGTTAATCTTGAACATTGCCATTATAAGTGACAACTAATGCATAACACTCAATACTTCTACTTCAAATAATAATTAATATGTGTCAAAGTTATTGATCGATGTATTAAACTATTAATAAAAATTCATCGATTTGAAATAATATAATCATTTAGAAATTAATTAAAGAAATTAATAAGTGTAAAACACATTTATTAAGAAATCCTACAATTTTAGTTTTTAAGGCACATATATTAGCTTGGATATTTATGAGATATTATAAACATTAAACATGCAAGTAATACCGATTCTTAAAATATATAATATAGTTGCTAATAAATAATAATATAATAATGTTGTATTGTACAAATACAAATATAGTTTTATTTATTAGAAATGAATGAAAAATGAGTTGATTTAGTAATAGAATATAGGATTGTATTTTTTATACACCACGCTTTTATAATATAATATTTGAAGTTTTAACTATAATATTAATTGCATTTTCTACACTAAGTTGCAATAAGAAAATGATTCTTTTTATTTATTAGTTATTTTTGTTTTAACATGATAAAATAAGATTTAATGATGTTAGAATAATAGTTTTATTTTTTTAATCAATGAGATCTAGTAGAGCGATTCGTTCCTCATTGTTGCATCCGAGTTGGCTTTTAAGATGCGGAAGTTGAGTCTTGATTCATTTCGTAGCTCTCTTATTTCAAAGATGGTGAAGGCTATTGTTTGTGGACAAGATTGGTTGAAAAATCACAAACTCCTCTTTACGGAAGAAAGACTTGAAGAACTTGAAGCAAATTGAATCAAATAATCTAATTTACTTTACCTTGTTTTAATATAAAATAAATAAAAATTCTTTTAAATTAAAAAAGAAATAACGAGTTTAACTCTTTTATTCTTTATGTTCTACAAATGTGGCTTCATGTATAATAGTGGATCATCCTATCATCCTATTCAAAGAATAATTGTTTAATAATTTATCTCTTTTTTTTCTAGTATGAATCTTTTATAAAACATTGTTTGACTTATTTTTACTTTGCTCGGGTTTAATATATTGGATTAATCTTTGATAGATTTTATATGCATACTTTTATGAATAATTTGTATTTGTTTTCACCAATTTTAAATAATTTTTTATCATATATATTGATATGAATAGGTTACTGTTATCGCGGTAACCGAACGCGAAAATAGATTAACCGATTCTATAGGTTCTTTGGTTCGCGTTCGGAGTTCGGAGTTCGAGCTCGAGTTATGAAATTGCTTAACCAGCATTCGATTCAAGTTTAGAATACTTATAAACGGGTCAGATTACCCTACCATAAACACCCCTATTAATTAGAGGTCGCACTTTTGAAAAAGATGGCTCATTTCATAATTAATGTTAAGTCAACAAATGAGGCCCATTTACATTAACATTCCATTCTTCGACCCCACCTTTAACGCTAAAAGAAAGCACAGTTAATGGAAACATTGGCCCCACATCCTTAAAATCCGATAGACAGCCGGGAGATAGCCATTATTACTGTTATCATTCGTGTTTTGAATAAAAGATTCATCGGTCTTGTTTATTTGTTTGGACTTTCGAGGAGTTCGAATAGCCATTGCTAATCCCCGAACTAATTCTGGACATTTCTTCAGTGCCAGCAATCAACAGCTTACATATATACTTATCATAAAGGACAGAAGGATGTCATTTTCGATGTACTCTTCCTTAAAGTGGAGTCAACTGCTGTAATGAATCCTCGAGTGTTACGTTGAGTTTAGCTTTAGCACTTCCTGCGTTTGTGTAAGCCCATTTTACATAATAGTATCGTTTTTAGTTGGTTGCTGAGTGTGTTGAACACGCAGGCCGTTGGGACTTGGGGGATATGCCCCTAGATTCTCGTACTAACCAAATGCAAGCCAAAGACAACGGTACTAACCAAAGCCACCCAACGGACTTCCCATTTCTCACCTCCTCACAAGCCATCCCATACCATCTCAGCACAAAAGACTCTAATCCCAAGTGGGCCCCAGTCCACCATTATTCCATCTTCGTCGCAAAACAGCCTTACCTTCACGCCAGAACAACAAAAATCTATCTTCCACACCCTATCTGCTAAGCGAATAATGGCGGACTGGGGGCCAGTTTTAATAGGGTTGGTACTCTTTGTGTTGCTTACGCCTGGTCTTTTGTTTCAGATTCCCGGAAACAACCGTACTGTGGACTTTGGCAGCTTTAAGACTAACGGCAAGGCTATAGCTGTTCATACTCTCATCTTTTTCACTATCTATGCTATTCTCATCTTGGCTGTTCATGTCCACGTCTACACTGGCTAATACTCACTACCAGTAAGTACAATTAAGTTCGGCCACCAAGTTTAATATGTACGGGAGATAATCAAGATCTGTGCTCTTTTTGTTTGCTTTTGTTCCTAATATGGAAAGAAATGATCTTTTGTTGTCCTGCCAGTCGTCCTTTTTGAATTTGAACCAAGAAAGATCAGATCTTTATTTGATTGTTTGGATCTCGGTAACTCGTACTAATTTCTGGGTTTAGGTACTTGTACTTGGGTGCTTGGTATATTTCCCCATTGATTTACTTGATAAAGATTTGACTATTGGATAACTTAGTATACGTTAGATGATACATTGGCGACCCTCAAGCTCAATGGTTTAAGTACTGCGTCGGAGTTATTACTTGCTGGTTCTTAGAGGAGCTTGATTTTGAAGAAACTGAACTGAGATGTTTCTGCTTGGAATGCTAGTTCTATTGTCTTTTGAAGAAACGATTTTTTATTTGGAGAAAAGAAATTCCAAATCTGGACAAGCAGTGCGGTAATCCTATAATGAGATGTGTCTACTTAGGACTACCGCACTTTGAATACGAATCAGATAAATGCTACTGTTTTTGCTTCAGATACATGGAGCTGTTACCAAAAGGTTCAAAGTCAAGGATTCTGAAGAACGAACCTTAAAACTCTGTTCTGTTCCTTCAGTATATAAGCAATAAATAAGATCAAAACTCGACCAGTTGGATCTAACCTTGCTGAAAACAAGAAAAAATGCGAAAGAACTCGAGGGTTTCCTGGATGAGTCGATAAAAAACCAGACTAGACCGCATAGATTAGAGCGAATTGGAGAACAAGTAGTTTAAGTTGTAAAGAATGGGTAAGGAAGTTAAATAACAAGAAATTGAAATCTTTGGCTTAGTTTAGATTAGTTTCAGTTGACGTGTATGTGATTATGCAGAAGTACATTACAGCGTGAACCAAAATGGCTAACCCACTTGTATTCATGTTTCCGAATTCTACCACTCTGATCCTCGCCGGTGGCTGAAACAATAGCCTGGTAATAGGAGGATGAATAAAACCACTCGTCTTTCTCTGTCTCTCCTTCTTTCTCTGTCAATCTGTTCATCTCTAGATAGAGTTTTAGCTGCAGAAATTTGAAGATATATCTCTAAAACAAATTAACTGTCCAAAAAAAGGATGCATAAACAAATATTTAAGATGACGAATGTGACTAGTTTTCTTGGCGATTAAGGATATGTGGATGCAAAAGTTAATGTGTAAAAAGAGGTGTTTAGGGGAGGAGGTAAGGTATGTGTTCCTTTTATGGTGGAAGAAAGAAAGACACCAACTTCTCGTTATTGTTTCCTCGATGGCTTTCTGTTTACTAAATTTAGACATTGATGAAGCTGGATCCTTTTATTAGTAAAGAAACAAATGGAAAAGCAGGTGTATGTCAGTACGGAGTTCGGATCGTCTGTCTAAAATATCCCTGTCTAACTCTGTCGAACAAAAAAAACGATGCCGTTTCATACAAAAATTAGAACAGTTATGTGTGGCATGGACAGGCGCCTGTGGGACCCACTCACAGGCGCCATTTTGCAAGCCATATTTGCTGACCTAGCCAGCCACGGAGACTCGGGGAGGGGGTTGCACAGTGTAGATATATCTGCAATGTTTTTTATTTGGTTCTAGACTTTTGCAGCATTGGAATTTTAATTAAATTTGTTATTATTATGAAGTGTATATTTTTTTATATACTTATTAAAATTTATTTTAATAAGCTTATAATAATAATTATTTTTTTTTTTATTAAAATTATTTAAATTTATTTCGACTATTATAATAACTATTAAATATTAATCGAACATATACTTATTGTTATAATTATTCTTATTATTATCCCTGTCTTTTTTAGTGCCATTATTATAATAAGATTTCATTTAAAATTTCTTTGTTCTATTCTTATTCTTCTAATTTTTATTATTTATGAATTTTTGTAATATTTATTATTATTATAATTACAATGTTCGTTATGATTATTGAATGTTATCATTATTATTATTATTATTATTGTTATTATTAATGATAATTCTACTCTTATTCTATGCCTATAATAATAATCATAATAATGATTATGATAATAATATTAACATAAAAATAATAATAAGAATAAATAATAATAATAATAATAATAGTAAGTAGAACTTATAATAATAATAGTAAGTTATTATTGTTATTAAAATTAACTTATTAGTTAATTAATAATATTAAAATATCATTAAATTCCTTATTATTATTAAATTTGTTCTTATTATTATTATCATTATTATTATTGATATTGTAATTATTATAATTACAATTATATTATTATTATTATTATTATTATTATTATTATTATTATTATATTGATTATTATTATTATTATTATTAGTATTATTATTATTATTATATTGATTATTATTATTATTATTATTATTATTATTATTATTATTATTATTATTATTATTATTATTATTATCATTATCATTATTATTATTTATTATTCTTATTCTATGCTTATTCTTCTTATTCTTCATCATATTATTATTATTATTATTATTATTATTATTATTATTATTATTGTTTTTATTAGTATTATCGATTATTGTTATTGTTATTATTATTACTATTATCATATTGTGCATGAATAGAAAATTTATTAATTATTGTAATTTCTATTCCTTATAATGATAAAATGCATATATCTTTATTTGATATATATGTTATATAATTGCTTATTATGAATAATTATGTTTTGATTATGATTATATTTAGTTTTCTTATTAATATAATCATTCTTATAATTTCTTTAATTTTTTTAATTTTCCGCTTTAGTTTATATTCTTATTACTATATATTAAAATAAATAGTATATAATGCCTCTACATCAGACAAATTTTTAAATTTGGAAGCGATCCCAACAGATGAGATCAGGTCGCTAGAGCGACACGCGTCATCTAGCGAAAACATCGATTAGTTTCAGAGCGCTAGGCGATTTAGCCGCATTTAGCGATCCAAATTTAACAATGACGTGGATCGCTATGGCGAGGCTACGCCTAGCGACAACAATGACTAGCGAAGAATGCGGATCAATAGGGCGACGAGTCGCCTTTCTAGCGATCACAACGTATCGATGTCTGGATCGCTGGTGTAGTGACAACAACTTTGTAGACCACTAACATTAATTTTAAATTATTACTAGTATTGTTATTTGTATTTATTAGCAATCAAAATATTAGTTACTTTTATTCAAATTGTTATTATTGTGTCTAAGTATTAGTAATATTATTATTATTGCATTATTTTTATTATTATATTTATTAGTATTCTAATAATAATAATAATAATTATTATTATTATAATTATTGCTTAAAGTTCGAATAAATTTGATGCACACAATGTATAAATTTTTTATCATTACTATTATGAAATTGCTTATTAATATTAGATGTCATATTATTATTATTATCATAATATTTTTCCCATAGGCATTTTTATTATTATTATGAAAATTGTTTAATATATTATGAAAATTATTTAATATATTATGCCGTAATTATTAAATTTATTAGAGAAATTATTAAATTGGTTGTTAATAATATCATAAATATTTTGGTATATGTATTAGTATTATTATTAGTATTATTACATTTATTGGAGAGTATTGTTCAAATTTATTATTATTATTATTATACCTAAATTTCTTCTTCTTCTTATTATTCTTATCTTATTATTATTATTATTATTATTACTATTATTATTATTATTATCAATCATAAATGTACTAATTCAATTATTATTCATAACATATTATTAATATAAATAAATATAAGGAAACGGATGAAAGACAAACAAAATAAGAAAAGTGGTGTAATTTATGAAAGTCGGAAAATCAAATTAAAAATAAAAACAAGTATATTCAAGATCGCACTTAACCTAATGCGACATCGATCGCGATACCAATTAAAAGTTCAACCTCTTCTCTACCAAAGTTCTTCCATTGGGTGCGATACTGATGAACACTTCTTCCTCTCGCTGACGTTCCAAAGATTCGACCAAAGACATTGTAGGTAAGTTGTTTGTATTGTTTTGATTGGGTTATGGGTGTGGATTGAGTGAGGGCCATGTTGACGCTAATCCCTTTGCGATTGTCGCATCTTGATCAGTGAGAACAGTTGTAGGTTGTTTGTTGTGCATCGCCGCCTCAAATGTCTTGAACAACCACACAAATGTTAGAGCAGTTTCATCATAGAGGAGTGCAACGCCAAAAATTGTTGTTTGCTTGTGATGATTGACACCGATAAACAACGCGAGTGGACGACCCTGACCGTTCTTCTTGTAAGTAGTATCGAAGCAGACGACATCATCAAAGTCTACGTAGTCGTTCCTCATTTGAGCGTCAGACCAGAATATGTTCGTTATCATATCATCTTCGTCGACTTGAATGACATAGAAAAAATTGGGCTCTTCCACCTGCATCTTATACAGATATTGTAACACCTCGTGTGTATCTCCCTTTGGCATCTCTCTAATCCGTTTAGACCTCAAATAATTCTTGTAATCATCCCGAATGAATCCAACATTATCTCTTCCACCTGCTTCCCTCACCATAAGATCATGAGATGCTTTCGGTAGAATTCCCACAGCATTTGCCATTTCAATTTGCATAGCCGCAGCTGAAGATATCTTCCTATGACTTCTATGCAAATGTACCTTGTTCGGCGATGAGAGGTGGTGATTGTGCTCCTCCACAAATTCAATGACTTCAAATGTTCCACTTTGCAAACTATGAACTTTCATCCTTGCCTCACACCCAAATCTTGTTGCTGGTCGTGGAGCTCTTACACGATCTCTTTATCGTGCATCCGCGACCTCAAGACTACAACAAAGTAGCCGACAAATTAAGTTACCCCTTTTATCTTTGTGACTTTTGCTTCGTCTAATGCCAAATCCCATATGCTTCCCATAAGTTAAATAAAATTGGTAAGCTTCTTCTTCTGTCGCAAACTTCATGCCAATTTTTGGTACTAACTCGCTTCCACAATTCACCCTTGCGTTCATATTACCAAACCCAATCCCAATGCCAATATCATTCTCACCTTGCTCATCATCACATCCATAATTTAAACGACGACATGGTCTCGATGTACCTTCCATTTTCAGACCTGTTAAATTAATACACGAGGATAATAAATTTCACATATGATTTATAACACAAGCAATAACGACTACAATTCCCACAGAGTTCATAACTTTTTCTTGTTCCCATCCATGCCTTTAACCATTCCATGTGCTATGTCATTAATGTTTCAGCAAAACTTATGTGTATTGATGGTAAGTTGTTTCCTGTTAACAACCAATAGGTTTACTTTAAGATGAACTATACCTTAATGTTTACCAAATAAATCAGTAAAACATTTATTGTCATTAGTAGCAAGTTATGTTAACACAGAAAACAAGTTAGCGAGTGTTTACTGTTATTACCATTGCCAACCATACCACGAGTTGCCTTAACACAAGAAACAACGTTGGAAGCCATTATTATTCACCAACACATAATCGCCATTATCCATACAACACAACCCACTCAACTATCCCATATTAATTACCACTAACGTTATGTCAACAACCATTAATTAACCGCAACATTCCAGATACATGACAATGAATAACAAAACGTTAAATAGACATAAATGACTATACATTCCTTTAACAACCAACTTGTAAAAAAACAATATAAAAACACAGTCATTTTCCTAGTATCTGCACAACATTAACTAATGGTTTTAAATGTTTTCACCTGAGAAGGAGACCAAAATTAAACTCGGCATCTGTAATAACGCAGGTTGTTGGAGAAGAAGCTCTGTGTTTTTTGTTAAAGAGTAAACAACTTCCTAATATTACCAAGGAATTAAATGGCGGGAATTGTTTGAGAGCATTTATTTGGAAATGACAACTCTTTCCCATGTCATGATTATTGTTAATTAATGCATAAACTTTGTCATATTGCATATGTTTTTTCATATTCGTTTTATTTGCTTAAATAATGTAATGAAAATTAAGTTCATTTCCATTTCCTGCAATTATGTTATGACTAATAATTGACATTTGTAATTCATATCAGAAATTTATTAATCATAAGTAATAATAATAATAGTCATAATAAAATCATTATAATAATAATAAGATAATAATAATAATAATAATAATAATAATAATAATAATAATAATAATAATAATAATAATAATAATTATTATTATAATATAATTATTATTATAATAAAGATAAAACAATAATCATAACAATAATAACAATTGCAATAATAAATATAATAATAATTATAACAATAATCTTAACAACAATAAAAAACACAATAAAACAAGACATGGATAACAATAATAAAATAACATAATAATAATATTTATGATTATCAAAACATTTCGATTATAATAGAACTTAATATAATGATTTAAATTAATTATCATAACGACACATAATAATAATAATAATTATTATTAGAATACTAATAAACATAATAATAAAAATAACAACAATAATAATAATATTACTAATACTTAGACACAATAATAACAATTTGAATAAAAAGTAACTAATATTTTGATTGCTAATAAATACAAATAACAATACTAATAATAATTTAAAATTAATGTTAGTGGTTCACAAGGTGTTGTCATACATACCAGCGATCCGACACATCGATACGTTGTGATCGCTAGGCGACGTTAATCGCCTATCGATCCGACACTACTAGGTTTGTTGTCGCTGAGGCGCCGAGCCTCGCCATAGCGATCCACGTCGATCTTAGTTTGGATCGCTAGAGCGACGCCGTCGCCTCTAGCGCCTCCCGAAATCGATCGATGTTGTTGCCAGGCGACGCGTGTCGCTCTAGCGATCTGATCTCATCTGTTTGGGATCGCTAGAGTGACGAAGGTCGCTTTAGCGATCCAAATTAAAAAGGTCAGACAAGATAGGCTATTATATACTATTTATTTTAATATATAGTAATAAGAATATAAACTAAAGCAGAAAATTAAAAAAATTAAAGAAATTATAAGAATGATTATATTAATAAGAAAACTAAATATAATCATAATCAAAACATAATTATTCATAATAAGCAATTATATAACATATATATCAAATAAAGATATATGCATTTTATCATTATAAGGAATAGAAATTACAATAATTACTAAATTTTCTATTCATGCACAATATGATAATAGTAATAATAATAACAATAACAATAATCGATATTACTAATAATAATAATAATAATAATAATAATAATAATAATAATATGATGAAGAATAAGAAGAATAAGCATAGAATAAGAATAATAAATAATAATAATGATAATGATAATAATAATAATAATAATAATAATAATAATAATAATAATCAATATAATAATAATAATACTAATAATAATAATAATAATAATACTAATAATAATAAAATAATAATCAATATAATAATAATAATACTAATAATAATAATAATACTAATAATAATAATAATAATAATAATATAAATAACAATACTAATAATAATAATAATAATATAATTGTAATTATAATAATAACAATATCAATAATAATAATGATAATAATAATAAGAACAAATTTAATAATAATAAGGAATTTAATGATATTTTTAATATTATTAATTAACTAATAAGTTAATTTTAATAACAATAATAACTTACTATTATTATTATAAGTTCTACTTACTATTATTATTATTATTTTTTTATTCTTATTATTATTTTTATGTTAATATTATTATCATAATCATTATTATGATTATTATTATAGGCATAGAATAAGAGTAGAATTATCATTATTAATAATAATAATAATAATAATAATAATAATAATAACATTCAATAATCATAACGAATATTGTAATTATAATAATAATAAATATTACAAAAATTCATAAATAATAAAATTAGAAGAATAAGAATAGAACAAAGAAATTTTAAATGTAAATCTTATTATAATAATGGCACTAAAAAAGACAGGGATAATAATAAGAATAATTATAACAATAAGTATATGTTCGATTAATATTTAATAGTTATTATAATAGTGGAAATAAATTTAAATAATTTTAATAATAATAAAATAATAATAATAATAATTATAAGCTTATTAAAATAAATTTTAATAAGTATATAAAAAAATATACACTTCATAATAATAACAAATTTAATTAAAATTCCAATGCTGCAAAAGTCTAGAATCAAAAAAAAAACATTGCAGATATATCTACACTGTGCAACTCCCTCTCTGAATCTCCGTGGCTGGCTAGGTCAACAAATATGGCTTGCAAAACGGCGCCTGTGGGTGGGTCCCACAGGCGCCTGTCCATGCCACACGTAACTGTTCCAATTTTTGTATAAAACGGTGGCGTTTTTTTTGTTCGACAGAATTAGACAGAGATATTTTAGACAGACGATCCGGACTCGTCAGTATGTTAGACAGACGAGTATATTCGGAAGATACTCGTCGTTCAATTTAGCACCCCATCATCCAATTCCAACCCCCTTTTGTTTATTCCGATAAATGCATGTGATGTAACCCAAGTCAGTCGTCGTCGACTCACTAGCTAACCACTAGTGGACAGAGACTTATCCCCTAGTAATTTGTTTCTACGTTGCACTTAGCCCACCATTGGATTTAACCTCTGACGACCTGGCAGCTACATCACCTGGAACGTGGCACATGACTTTGACATATGCAGTGCACGTACTCACCCTACCATTAAATGCACAGGCTAAATGACCTCTTCTTATTTTCAACCCTTCATAGGCTCCTTGCACAAGTATTTGTATTTCCCTGTGAACCGTTGGATTTATTTTTACTTTCATATATTACCTTACGTGTACCCCCCCTATTCTATAAAGAAAAATTAGGCCTATCAGGAATTGAGGGACATCGGCTATGTTTTAAAGTCCGATCTGGTCGGTAACTGATCGATGGTCCGTCCAATTGATCCTTCAAAATTAACTATAAATTGATCATATTTGAATTTGTCAAAATCGATCAATTGATCGGTCGAATCGGTCGGATTGGACCGGTCTGACAATTTTTTTTAAATTTTTTTTAATATTATATATAATTAAATATAATTATTACGTTACACCGATTCGACCGATTGTTGAACCGGTCAAACAGGTCAAACCAGTAATCAGTAAGGCTACCAAAATAGCTAACCCACTTGTATTCATGTTTCCGAATTCTACCACTCTGATCCTCGCCGGTGGCTGAAACAATAGCCTGGTAATAGGAGGATGAATAAAACCACTCGTCTTTCTCTGTCTCTCCTTCTTTCTCTGTCAATCTGTTCATCTCTAGATAGAGTTTTAGCTGCAGAAATTTGAAGATATATCTCTAAAACAAATTAACTGTCCAAAAAAAGGATGCATAAACAAATATTTAAGATGATGAATGTGACTAGTTTTCTTGGCGATTAAGGATATGTGGATGCAAAAGTTAATGTGTAAAAAGAGGTGTTTAGGGGAGGAGGTAAGGTATGTGATCCTTTTATGGTGGAAGAAAGAAAGACACCAACTTCTCGTTATTGTTTACTCGATGGCTTTCTGTTTACTAAATTTAGACATTGATGAAGCTGGATCCTTTTATTAGTAAAGAAACAAATGGAAAAGCAGGTGTATGTCAGTATGTGTAAGGTCACACTTTTGGTCCAGGTGTAATTGAAATGTTTCTTCGTTTCCCTCTTCCTTCCTTGTGCAGATGTAGTGTCTCGTTGATGTCTGTGAAGTTTCTCTTTTCCTTGCATGCATTCTGGTCCCAGGTCACACCAATATCTTCTAATATAGCATCAGGCATCCATGAGAGCCAGTAGGGGTTGATAACACTGGAATGTTGTTGGTAAGGGAAGATGGACCGGTCCTGTTTCTGATAATAACAGAATCATCGGTGAGGCAAACATCGGGGTCGGTATAAATTTGGAATGGATAAACGAGCTAAAAACATGTCAGTACGTCCAATCTGTGATAAGAATCTGGTAAAGAGCCATTGCTTCAAAGAAAGAGCTGCTTGCCTCACCAGAAGGCAGTAAGAGGCTATTCACGATCACAAGCTAGGACTTTGTTCATTGCCATTTCTGACATGGCATCCTTTATATACAACGACGTTAAAAGATGTTCATTTGCTAAGGAAAGTCGGTGGTATTCGACCATGGAAGTTCACAATTATTCAAATTCCATAGAATTTGTCCTGATGTAGTCAGATTAAAAAGAGACTGGCCGTTGTTATGTCCTGAGACGTAACTTTTATGTCTCTTCCAGGTTTCAACACGTCTTAGTTCGTAATCACTCTAAATTTCTCCTTTTTTATCAAATAATTGAGAAAAGGGAATTGGCGTGTGAATGTGATAATGATCCAACATTTTGGATTGTCTCTTAATGGTCGTTTTCATCTTCGGCCTGCCTCTCCTGGACTGAATCCCATGTCTTCATCTTGTTACGCAAATTGCAAAGGAAAGCGTGAAGCTTTGACGAGAAAGTTGTTTTTCTTTAACTAGTGTTGACACAAGGGACAAACTGCCTTCACACAAGGGACAGAAACCTACATCGATCCAACAGCTAAAATGACGGACATTTACATTATGCCGTCCATGGGAATGTAGCTGTCAAAGTAGCGTGAAATCCAATGCCCTCTTCCTGTTATCAAGCTTTGCTTTTTTCCTTCAAATTCATATATACTATTAGTTGTCCCATTACATACCTCCATTTCTGCCTTGCTCCACCCTACTCACTATTTAGTTGTATGGATCTGCGCATACGGACTCTGGATCACACCATAACTGATTGTCTAATCATTTTTTCCTGGATTATATACTGGGTCATCGGCTAGAGAACTAAAAAGTATTGAGCACAGGAGGTAGAAGAATACAGAACATAGACGACAATGGCAGACTGGGGGCCAGTAATCATGGCAGTAGTTCTGTTTGTGCTGTTAACGCCAGGACTGCTCTTCCAGCTTCCAGGAAAGGGAAGATGGATTGAATTTGTCAACTTTCAAACCAGTGGTGTGTCTATCGTGGTCCATACCATCATCTACTTTGGCCTCATCACCATTTTTCTCATTGCAGTTGGTGTTCACATCTATACTGGATAGTATATCTGGCTGGCTCATTCGCACATGTACATCCAGCGGTGAGAGCCTAATGGGATAAGGGATTACATATATTATTGCTTATTTTGTTCCTGCTAGCTTCTTGCTTGTTTTTCTTTAATCATGTCCCAGTTACCACCAAAGCTTGCAGCACCTCTGCTGACTGTTTTGAATCTTTGACCGATGTTCTTCAATAACTCAAGTTTGTATTACTTTGGGTTTTCCTATTGAGCTTATGGGTGCAGATTTCTTTAATAATCATTGACTTATATTATTCAATTGCCCGTATTTAATAAACTTATTGTTAGTTGAATGGTTTGTTTCTTATGAAGTTGGAAAGAAAGTTCAAAACTTGCAGCATGTTTTGGTGGTTGTGTATGCGTCTAGAATGTTTATGCCACTTGGATTCGTGAGAAACAAACAGCTTTACACAAAACAGCTTGATAATTTGAGTTAAAACTACATGCTTAATTTGAGATAGTGTAACTAGTTTAATGGTTGACTGTTTACAAAAACATAAGTAATGTTTCATTCAAGATCTTTATAATTTATAATTAAGTCAGTTCAATAAATTTATTTTCTAATAATTACCGACTCAATTACTTAATCATCTTCATAATTTGATTTATAAGATTAACTATTTTATTTATAATAAAAAATATATTATATATTAGTTTTATTATTTATTAATATGTTGTCTTAATAAAACTATAACAAGAAATAATTTAAAAATAATACCTAGATGTAAATAATTTTACATGGAAGGGTGATTCTTTTTACCAAGACTTAAATAACACAAGAGTACTGGTCTCCAGCCGCCCCAACATCACGGACTCGTTACCCCCGAGTCCGTGATGTAGTGACTTCTTTTATGTTTCCTCGTTGTATCCTTATGTGTGGAGCTTACTCCGCCAGCCAAAACTGCCCTATCCACAAATCCCACATTGTCTTACGTTTGCTTCTTTGCAAAATCTTTATTATATCTTGAACAAGACCAAAAATCTTGCGGACTTTCGTGGAACACGATTGTTGACTTTTCCAATCTCTGCAATACTGTAGTTGTACTTGCATAGAAAAGAGAGGTGGAAAGTTCATAGAAATTGCAAACACGTGTCGTGCCTCGTGGAAGCTGTTACTTAGCTGCTACTTGCTCAACTCGTCTTCTTTCATCATTATTTAGTGGATTGCTTCAACCTCTGTGCACTTAGATCGGTGGAATACAGGTTTTGGTTTGTGCTCCATCTGTCAACTTTGAGAGAAAGACACATCTATCAAAATTACTCCTACAAACATTGGAAAGTATGAAGGATTTAGAGGTTGCAGATCACAGTTTGACACCTGAGAGGGATAGAAACTCTTCTGCATCTTTGAGTGAGCAAATTTGGTTTAGTCCATCTTCCTCAGATGCATCATCACCAATCTTCAACACAGCAGCGACAACAAGAAGGCCTGAATGTGAGTTTATTTGGCTAACGTCTTCAGTTATTTCTCTGTTATCTTATACTCATTTATTCATATGCAGGTGACGGGGATAGAAAGATTGGACATCTGAAGAAGATGAAAAATAAAGGGACAACTTTGGCCTTCAGGTTCCGTGACCATGGTATGTGCCTACTTAATTCTCTTGTTCCATATCTTTATCAATCTTTTACAAGGACTTATACATGTGGTGAGACCGAATTGATGTAAAGCAATTTTCAAAGGAAATTCTATTGTGGGGTGATGCAGTGAGGATGGGTACAAAGCTATCAGAAACAGTGAAAGGAAAGGTGAAATTAGGGGCTAAGATAATTAAGGAAGGAGGGCGGCATAATATATTCAAACATACATTTGGAGTTGTGGAAGGAGAAGAGCTTTTGAAGGCATCACAATGCTATCTGTCAACAACAACCGGTCCTATTGCTGGCCTTCTCTTCATCTCTACTCATAAGCTAGCCTTTTGCAGTCAAAGATACGTTAGCTTCCCTTCTCCTGATAATGGACAGTTCCTTAGATTTCCCTACAAGGTATGATGATTAAAACACTTGCATACTTTGCCCAATTAACCTTATCTTTTCCTTCTCTTTGCCATATGTTGCAAAGACACCGCCAAGTTGTATTACACCATTAGTACACAAGAATCAGGCAGCGTTAGTAATAGGAATTGGTGTGTGCAGGTTGTGATACCAATAAGCAAGATCAAGCGAGCTTGTCAAAGTGAGAACGTGGATAAGCCAGAACAGAAGTACATACAAATAGTGACTGAAGACAATTTCGAGTTTTGGTTCATGGGATTTTTGCGCTACGAGAAAGCTTTCAAGAATCTGGAGAAGGCAATTTCCCTGACACATTCCGTGTCAAGTATTTGACAGAGCAATCTAAGATAGTTGCTAGTTACAAATTGATTCGAGTGTAGCAATCGTGTTTCTTTTTAATTCAATGTGTATATCATCGGTAGACAGAAACTGTTCATGTTGTCATTGCATGTAGCTTATAATATTTTTGTACGAGCCTCCTCCAAGGGGTAGAGATTCATCACCTGTAATGTTTGCTCGCTCTTGGATACAAATGTCTGTATAATTAAAACTAGTTTCATTCAGAAAGAAACAAAATATTAGAAGCTAGTTAAGCATCGGTGGAATTTACATTCATCGTACCCCTAACTTTGAATTTCCAGATGTAAAAACTTGGTACTTGTTTTATGTGCTTCTGTGGAATCTATAACAGATCATTGCAGAGCTGTATGTACTATTTAGAATGAACGAGGGATACATAAGAACTTTCCTTCCAAAGGGTCCACACGCCATTTTGTCTATTGTTGTTCTATTATCATTTTGGAAGCATACATAAGAACTTTCTCTCATTTGGAACGCCATTTAGTCTATCGTTGTTCTATTATCACTAGAAGCTAGTTAAGCATCGGTGGAATTAAAACAAAATAAACTGTACAGGGATCACTCGATCATTGAGATTTGTGAAAGTAACTGGTAAAAGATACGTGAATGGCCAGCAATGCTGGCGTCTTATTTATGTGTTTCACATAGCATTCATCTTTTCAAATGTTACATGATCAAGCTTTCTTAAACATGACTTTGAAAGGCATGTCACTGAGAGCCAAATGCCTTTTGCCATCCTTATTGTAAATGCCAACGTCTCTGCACAGAACTTTGCAGTAATCACAAACTGAAGGACAGAACACAAGCTTGTAGTCATCGTCATACTTCTCAATCTTAAACCAGTTGCTCGTCGTTTCACGACCTGGATTTCCTTCAACCCCACCAGTTGTTACAAACCACTGTCCACTTGATTCATCAAAACTATCAAGCTTCCACAAAGTTGACTGTACGCATATAGTGGCAGCGGAAAATTTGATGTTTAGATCAGTAGAAACACGGATAACACCTTTTTTGTAGTTCACTGGTGAAAATGTGACTGGGAGACCCTTTGATATCTCAATACCTTCCTGGACAACATCAAGAGGGCATGTCTTGTTTCTGGTGCTTGCAAGGGTTACTCCACCACCTCTACCTCGAAAAACAGGCAATATGTAATACTCGGTGGCAGCTCTAAGTTTCTGTTTGGTGATGTCAAGAACTGGGCCAGGTGCAGAATTTGCCAATGCAAAGAACAAGAAGCACAACACAATTATCCCAGTACCCTTCATAGCTTGTAACAAACAGGAGCTAAATCTCTATCTCACAAGCTGATCTCTTATTGTATGTATGTGATGAATCCGTACATAATGCGAGTACAGAAGTTGGGATTTATATAGAGGAGGAAGGAAAGGGGACTGAATGAAGACGATGGCTTGTAAGGGGATATACTGGAGGATAACGCGTTAAAGGTAAACGCTAGTATTATAAAATCTATAGTTAGTGGTATTAATCTGTGTGTACATTTGTCAGGCACTAAAAGTGTATACGAATTTCTTAATGAAGTTAGTCCTGATCAAACTTTTGGAGTTTCAGCAGTACAACCAACCTGAGCAATTTAAACCAACGGACGGCTGTGTTATAGAGACATTATCATCGTTATATTCACCACTTGGATGCTAATTACTAATTAGAACCAAAAGGATTTAGCCAAGAACTTTTGTAGATATCTGTTAATATGCAAATCAATTATGAAATCTTAAAAAACTACCATTAATCGAGTCCCAGCTTCGTCTGCTAGATTTGGAATACGAGTGAGTCAATGTTTTGGCCTCTGACTTGCATTTAAGATTTCAATGACACATCACGTTCACTTGGGCTGACTTGGACCCAGAATTCTTTGCTTTGACTGGGGAATGGGGATCCCACTTCCAAGCATTATCGGTCAAAACAAACCAATACAATCCTAATTCCTAAAGACTTTTTTAACATAACCACAGTTTTCTACCAAACGATGTGAGGCCTTTCAATCTCACTTGCAAGGTACAATCGTCTAAATGTCTGGCCATAGCTCTTCCACCTTTCAAATTTGGTCAAATTTGGAAAACCATGCAAAGTTCAGTCATCGGAATCATTTGCTAGACAAAGCCTGTTAAAGTTGCACCAAATTACATGTACCTGTAAATGTCATCTGCTAGCAAGCCTGGCTTGAATTGAATCCAAATCCATCATCGTCTTGATGCTGAACAGGGACAGAGGACATAAATAGAAATGATACAATTAACTTTTAGATCTAACAGGAAAACTCGTGAAATAATTTTCAGAAACTAAGAAGACGATAACTATCGCAATTTGATTGAAATCTGGATCCAGATAATGAAAGCTTATCACACAAAACTAAAAATGTGCTTGGAAAGAACAGATGAGAAGCGTGGAAACGGCCTAGCAAAATTAATCAAGAACTTTCACTTCACGTGAAAAACTCTTGGTGGTAAGAAATCAATAATTACACCATCAAATAAGCAATAAAGGAGAATCAAGTTTAGAGTCCAACTTTTACAAGGACATTCTCAATCTAAAAGTTTTTAGAATACATTGGCTCATAGAACTGGAATCAGGAATACAATGTTCATAATTCTAGTACTTGAAATTGTAAAATGAAGAAAAGATAGCAATCTAGTTGACGTTAAGTTATTCAGAATTGCAATTCTTTACTCCTCCCTCATTAACTGGAGTTCTGTAGAAACAGATAACTATGTTTGGATTCCGTGCATTTAGGTGATGAACTGGAATTTCAAATTTGTTACAGGGTAGACTTCGAATCAGCTAAGGCCCCAAAATGCAACCTTAGATGAAATTCTGATAGGTCTTAAATGGGAGTTATTGTGACCATGAAGATTTAGATGTCGCTTCGTGGAAGATGCATTTTGCTATGATCAATAATGCTATGGACAACATAGCAACCCAGATCCAATACATATTGACGAACAAAATTGTACTTCGGTCAATATATCAACCTATCTTCACACACACATAAGTACAATTTCTTCATGTATAAAGCATAGTAGACACTCACTTGTATAAAGCATCTCCACCAGGAGCCAGCTTCCTGCAAATCCAATCTGGAACCAGTTGTTCAAGAATTTCAATCTGTTCTTCAACCTCCCCTGTAAAAGAACATAAAGCAAGTTTGTTACAGAGTATTCAAGAATTAAAAATAATAATAAGTAGGTCAGAGTCCTTGAGATATACTCGTTTCAACATAATCCAGACTATTTATAGTGATCTTGTACACAAGTTCCTCCTTTGTAATTGGAGAATAGTTGACAGATTGAAATATGTGGTGAACCAAAGAAACTAAGTCAGGCAAGCAACCAGAAATCTGTCCATCGGTTGAATTTGATCGACTCATATTTTGATCCTTAGTGATCCACCCAAGGCTCTCTTCAACCTAGAAAAGTGAAACCAGTCATTGCCAAAGCACAAGTCTATAAAAGTTAAACATTAGTTGTTGAAATTGCTCCAAGGCCAAAGCTGAACCTAGAGTACAGCAGAAAATGTCATGCATAAGAAAGTTTGAATTTAGTATCTAAGCTTGTATGTCTAGAATTTGGAAAAGCACAATATGACATGTGAAAGAAGTTATGAGACTATCTGGAAGCATAGAGCAATTGGCAACATTTTTGTATGACTTTCAACTAGGTGCAATCCACAACTTTGATAAGAGGAACAAGTATGTATTAATTACTGCAAATGAAAGTAGAGAAAGAAAATCAGCTACCACGCAACCACATGAGAGATTGCAAAGAAGACTTCCATACTTATAAATTATTGCACAAATATGACGTCTGAATTTCAAAACTAGACAAGGAATACCTTTTGAAGCCATGAAGAAGAACCACCCGGAGTCATAGGGGTATCATGATGTAGCAACTTATTGCCCTCTGAATCATCATCATCCTTCAAGCATGAAAAGTTTAAAGTCCTTTTTGCAGGTTTATGAATCGATGAATGCTTTTGGCTGGCCATTGCCTCATGCTTTCCTTCAGAATTTGGCATTGCCCGCTTTGGAGTTGATTGTGCAGGCGTTTCAATTATTAAGCTATTAGCAGATACTGCAACTTTTGATTGCAAGCTTGGTGAATGCATGGAACTAGGACAGCATTGTGGACTGACTGGATGTACTGGAATGGAATCAAGAGAGGCAGACTTAGTAGATGTTCCATAAGATCCCTTTGCTTGTTTGAGTGTAATGTCCACATCCGTGTCACTATATAGCTTGGCATTCAGACCACCGGATTCTATGGTACTCACAGCTTTACTATCTTCATCATCCAGATTAGAGAATTTTGTTGGCGACAAAGGAAGTGAAGAAGGTAAGAGTTCAGTCTTATCTTTCTCAGCATTTATATCCTTTTGACTGAAGTGTCTTCGGAAGGATGGATTTAGATGGAATGACTTTGTTAGTAGCTCACTAGTAACGGTATCTGGTGGACATTTTAGATAAGAATCTGGAAGCACTTCTTCTGGAACAACAGTCTGACTTATTTGCTTAAAGGGTTGAGGAAATCCAGCCTCTGGAAGGTTGCCAGCCGTTTCCACTAGAGCAGGATATTTGTTTAGCTTGAGCAATTCTGGCAGTATGGCCTCTGGAATGTCACAAGCCTTATAAACAGAAAATGGAAACCGTGAATTTGGAAGTGCTTGTAATCAAGTAAGCAACAGTCCCATGTAAATGAGGAAATCTGACTTATGTAACATTGTTAAAGAAAAGGGATAACCATGGAATACAGGGTCAGTCAAATTATGCGCTCGCCCACTGCTCAACCCATTTCTTTCAACCAGGATAAAATTATTTAACATGTAAATAAAAAATGCATCTATTTCCAAGGATTATTCCACTGCAAAAACCTGGTACGAGTTCATTTTATTTCCACCAATGTTACCAATGCCTACAACAATTCCATCTTTCCTCAAACACCATGGATAAACACCGATTTATTGAATTGTTCATCCCACAACCCCTTCCATATAAAGAATTTTATAAATTGAGAATGTATTGAGTTTTAGAAAGACAGTTGCTCTATTTCCACAGTTGATGCAGGTGAGTATGTCAATAACTTGTGCTCATATTTCATATAACCATACTGATTGTTATGGTTCAGTGACCAATTTTAACATCTGAAAGAGGCTGGATTGTTTTTAGTAAAGCAAGACGAAGAAGACAAGACGTCAGACACATGAGCAGCTCAATACCTCAGGATGCTGAGTGAAGTGATTGATAAGCTTAGTTGAAAGAACTTCGCGCAGAGCAATAAAATCTGAATGTTCATGATGACCTTGAACAACATCAAAGAGCAAGATAATTGTCACATCTTCTGTCATACACAGTGTTTTCATGTCATGTACAAGAATCTTATCTACTTGTATGGCTTCAGGAAGTATAAACTTTAGCTGTGCAAGATGCCTGTAAGAGAACTTCCTGAAACGAAGAAAAATGATAGTCAATAATACAAACATCCTATTAGTAAAAATGTTTGACGTGAAACAAAGGAGAAAAATAACTAGAAAACACAGTCATGTATTTTAGAAAAAAAACATAAAATCTCCTGCCCTTGAAAAATCATGTACTATTGTTTTTGAGAAATAAACATTAAAGGAAGAGTCATAAACGTAAAAGTCAATAATACAAACATCCTATTAGTAAAAATGTTTGATGCGAAACAAAGGAGAAAAATAACTAGAAAACGCAGTCATGTATTTTAGAAAAAAAACTTAAAATCTGCTCCCCTCGAAAAATCATGTACTATTGTTTTTGAGAAATAAACATTAAAGGAAGAGCCATAACCTTAAAATCACTTATCCAGTGCCTTGGAAACCTAGTTGGCATATCCATTACCATTCACAGCAAAACCAGCAATAAACAGAACCAGAGAAGAAATTCTCTGTAAAAATGTCCTCACAGGTTTGTTTCATGGAAATGTATTGCAATGAGGCCTTGTTCTAAAAAAAAAGAGAAAAATTGTGTGGGCATTTGTTGGAGTATACACAATTTCTGTGGGAGGGAAAGGTCACTCAAACAAACAAATACGACTCCACATTAGACCAGTATCAGCTTGGTAACCATTACAAGAGTCAATGAAAGGAAATCGATATAGGTTAGTGTTTCTTTCACTGGAAATGTCATTTTTATCTCTTATTTTAAGGAAAAAGAATGTCAAATGTAAAATCAACTATTCACCAGAGAATGAAAAACATAATAGTGGACAATCAAATAGCATGATGCAATTTTGTGGATGACTCCTTTAAATTATTGATGGATAGGACATCAGAACCAAGAAAGCTTTTTGGGTCCAAGGCAGACAATGCATAAGTTAACAAAATAACTCGAAATTGTTCAACCAAAAGGCCCAGAGTACCTTTTCGTAAGTACTTCCACCTGAGTGAAAACATTATGAAAAGTTGGTAGCTTCTTACGTAGACCAAGCAACCTCAATGAACAAGTCATGGCATCAAATAATTCCTCCATCTCCTTGCACCTTAGAAAGGAAACTAGCATTACTTAAGCCCTTAAGAAGAGTATCACACAAATGTAAACAAGGGTATAAACTAAAATGCCAACCTTTGCAGAAATTCAACTTGTCCATCTTTCAATTTACCAACCAAAGTCTGATTTGTCTTCTCAGGAGTTTGAGCTGCAAAGCTGGCTTCGGAATTTGAGTTGTCCAGAATTTCAGGTTTTTGATACTTGAAGTCCAACATGTGAGTAGAATCCTCACATTTCTTACGATCCATGGCTGTCTAAAAGCAAGAAACTGACGATATAATCAAGCGAGGATCCTTTAAAATCTGCCAAAAAGAAAAACAACACCTTTTGTGAGAAGACAAGAAGAAATTGGGCATGCAGACATTGAGTTAGATAATTTAAGGAACAATCCTTATCACATCATTGGTCAATCAACAGCATTTGACATGCTGAAACCAAGAATCCAGAAAAAAATAGAATCTTTAAATCCCTAGATTGTTACAAAATCAATAATTCTACCACTAAAGCTAAGTTAGATTGTAGGATGGATCACCCACCAAATATTTCGGAGAATAACTTGAGAAGGGTACCGAGAGAATTGGTTAGCTCTTCGGAGTGGATCCACTTGTGTTGAGACTCGTGCAGTGTGCCAGACTTCAAATGTTCTTTTTCCCTCTTTTTTTTCCTTTATATCTCTCTTTTTTCTTCTACCTTTCGTCAAAATCAAACAAAAAATTGAAAATCTTACCGTTGAGCGTTGTATTGGGCCAAAAGACTAGAGAGCGAGCCCAATCATGTTCTTATTATCAGCTATATTGCGTATTACTTAGGCCCAAAAAATTACTTAGTATTATTTAATATCCATCATAGGTTATAATTAGTTTTACATTACAAAATTGAAGATCAACGATCATAAATTCATAACCCCTTAATAAAGTTACGTAAACAACAAACTCACCTCCTTAATTTATCTCTAACGTTGATTATGCAGGTTTACCAGCAACAATTCATCATCATCACACATCCAGTCTGAAATTCTACAGTAAAGCAAAGTCTGAAAAAATCTGATAGTACGCAGTCTTATTTATACATTTTACCAACAACAATTGAAAACATAAAACATAGTTGCAGACTTCAATTGTAGCCCTTCAATCTAGACACATACTTGTAGAGACCCACAAAGTCAAGCCTGAGCTACCTAAATGTACACATTAGAGTAAGCTTGTACAAGATGAATCTTATTAGATTGGACCGACAAACTTAAGGGTTGCACGAATTAAACCGGATGTCGACACCGGCTGTTTTTACATCATTGCAAACCTACGTCATCCAATGCGTCCAGTGATAGAATGAAGAGCACATCTACATTAATCTTGGCAATCCCTGTACTGGAGGAATATTGATGAAGTCCTTGCCACTAAAATTCAAGATATCGTCATTGGAGAGCTATAATGAGATCACATGGCCAAGTGAACATATGACATAATGACAAGGTTCAAGGAAAAAGTGGATCTGCGTGGAGCAACAAATGTGGGATAATGTCATGTCTTCTCATCCACATTGACAGGTTTAACTAAGGATTAGTACGAAACCCTCTCTATAGGTTAAGTGACAAGCTTCAAGTAACCAAAAAATTAGTTCAAAGCCCACTTTGCAAGTGCTAGAAAATTAAAAATAACATTGCAATATCACTAAATGGCAAAACCTCATGAAATTGTACATAATTCAAGGACATATGGTTGAACAAAAAATAATACTACAAGTGTAACCCTTGTAAATCAAGCCTAGACCAGACCAAGTGAAGTTCTAGTTGGTAATTTTAATGATAATAAAATATGTTGCTTATGTTCGGAATTATCATAATACGTATTCACGTCAGAAATGTTAATAATTGTTAATATGGTTAATTTTAAATCTAAAATAAAAATATATTTATCAAAATTGAAATAAAATTTTAACATTTTTACATTTATAATTAATTCTTGATATTAATATATGTTCTTATAATTATTTTTAATAATAAAATTTAGTACCTGTATCAAAATATACTTGGACTCGTATGGCATAAAATCTTCAAAAGATTTATTATTAAGTTTAATAAAAAAGATTATATTGTAAATTAATAATATTATATTTATAAAGTATGAAATATTTGTCATTTATTTAAAATTTATAAAAATAAAATTTTGTTTTATATATTTTGCTAAAAAGTGGACATGTGCATATATTATATGTTCGTTCTGAAACTCAAACACGGCCAAGTATCAGGCTTAGATCCTCAGTACTCTTTAACACCCTATTTTAATCCTATTTTGTACCAGAAATGACGTTGTTTTGGTGTGTCATGTTTTAGCCATAACAGAGTTGAGCCAAGGCATTGGGTACAGAGAATCTGATGCCCATGTATCACGCGCGTACTTTTCAAACGCCCACCAATCATACGTTTATTGTGTACCCACAGTTACACGTGTCCGTAGCAAATGCATGCGGTTGTGGTCTATGATTGGGTCACCAGCCTCGCGGAGAGAAATTGGTCATTGCTAGATTGACGTCATCAGATCTATCCGCTACGTGGACGGCTGACAACAGTTTGGACGGCCGCCATAAGTGGGTCGTTTTCGTTATCACCGTAAATAGTCTGCCTCCCGTGGCCCTCGCTCCCTATGCAATATGCATAGTTCAAGTTCAACATCGTAATGTCCAATTCCAACCCCAATTTTCCACTTTCAGGATCTTTTTGTGCTTATGTGCCGTCCATTTCAACCTCCCTATTCTTGCTTCATGATTTCCTTCCTCTCTTCCAATTAAGTGCAATCTATTTAATGTTAAATTCCCAACCTTATATAAAAATAATCAATAATATTATTCTTACTAAATATTCATTTTAAACTTAAAATGTATTTATTATTAAATCCTCATATCAATTAAAAATAAAAATAACAATGACTTCTATATAAAATAATATCATAAATTAATATTTTAAACTTTTAAGTTGAGATATAAGGCTTCTTATACATGAATCACTCTCATAAATTAATATTTTAAACTTTTAAGTTGAGATATAAGGCTTCTTATACATGAATCACTCTTTTTTATATATTTAATATATCTATGATTATCTCCATAGTTGTTACTTTTAATATCCTTGTAGCTCAACCATTCACATAGCGGTTTGCTTCAAGCAAGCTTTGCGTTATGGAGGTTGCTCCGCGATTCATTTCATTGCGTGGAAAATAAGTTTTGGCCGTCAGTTTTGTAACTTGTTCCTTCGTTGTCATAAGTCATAATCTGGAATTGAAAACTTTCCATCTTTTCATGAAAAGGAAAGGCTCCACTCACTTGTTGACGTCATTCTTAAGCACCACAACAACGTTATCTGTGTCCAACTTCCCTGGGTTCAATCTTCCCTCGGCGTGCCAAAGTGATTATCCTAGTTCCAATGTCAAAAGACAACCATAACTTTGGTTGTTTCTGTTAGTGTACTGTTAAAATTTTTGAAGGACATTAATTAATCATTTGATGTCGTGCCAAGCTATGTTTGTCTGAGACAACACCAAAGAGAGGTATGTAGATAAAACAAATTATGACTATGTTAAGGATGTATGTTAATTTTTATAATTGGCAGACATTTGGATTGTCTTCTTCATTTGTTTTTGTCCAATTACTGACTTTCCTTAGTCTAGTGTTGGGGTTCCACAATATGAGCACGCAAAGATCAATGAAAGAAGCATAAAGTTCCCCGTAATTGGGTTATATGCATCGTCCCAGTTTTGGAAGGCAGAAGGGCAGATGTGCATGATCCCATTCCCGTTTTTCACGACTCTGCGTGGGGGACTTTGATTGCCACTTGCCAACTTAAGGAAAGTTGCTCGTTAGCATCATGTGGACAAGTGGAAATGAAGTTAGGATACATTATAACAAGTTGTACGCAAGTAATAACCAGACATTCTCTTGGAAGTTTGCTTTTGGTCTTTGGATTCCTATTACACTTGAACTTGAGCAGCAATTTATTCACGAATAAATTGTGTGCGCAAAGAATTGAGTCAAATGCTGGAGGATGAACACAGTGGTGTAGGTGAGCACACATAGGGGGTTGCCTACTCAAGTCATCTCACATGCATACTAGCTCGACAACTGTCTTTTAATGGGTCATTGTTGTCAAAACCATCACGTCTTTAACTAAGTTCCAAGCGAAAAGGGCAGCTCTACTGTGTCTCCCTGAGCCTATCCCATGTCTTTGGCTTCCTGACAATAATTACATATCTTCTTCATTTGGTTTTTCATACTAAACCCAGGAAGGACATTCGGTAGACGAAGATTTTTAATTATCGTCACTTAACCATTGCCCACCGAGTAAGTCAGTGCAGATAGATGAGGAAAGTAGTCAGGAAAAACTGTTCAGTTGCATACTGAGAAAGTGCAAAAATCAACCCAATTTAGTTAGTAATTTCCCTTAAGTTTACACATCTGCGCTCTCAGAAGAAACACGCTTAACCAGATGAAAATTCTGCACGTATATACTTGGTAAAAAAGTTATAAAAAACATAAATTTTAATCAAAATCTCTCCAATTTGAAAGAAGAGTCATTTAATGCTAGACACAGAAAGTATTCAATGATGACTTTCCATTTTGAAAGTGAAGAATAAAGGCCACCCGGATCCTGATATGTAAAGGGAAAGAAAGAGAAACGATAAAAGTCGGATCTTGCCTTGGATAGTTAAACTAAAGTAGTAAATCAACTAAGGGGGGAGTGCCAAACACAGATACGGACAGGAGGGAGAGGAAGAGGCGGAAGAATCTGAGAGAGAGAGACATATGCTTAAAGGGTGCTTGTGTGGGAGGTTGTCAAAGGAAAGGAAAAGAAGAAGAGAAAGTTACCGAACAGAGGCAAGTTAGGCGCTCATGCTTTACTCTTATTTATTGATTCAATCTATGTTTATGCTATGGTAATCTTTGTTTATGGTATGGTTTAGAAATGTAATAATCAAACTTACATCATGAACCACCCTTTTTAAACTGGCTGTTCGTTAACATTATTACTTATGTGCCCAGTGCCCACTCACTCTTTAAATTAGTTATTTATCTCTTCCGATCGAAACTTCCATAAAAGTCTCTTTCCCTCCATCGCCACAATCAACTTTTATTCTTTCTCGAACGAAACCGCCCACGTTGAAATTTTAGTTTTTAATTTGAGCATTCACGCCCATCACCATTTCTTAGCGCTTTTGATTATTGAGCTTTTGCGTCCGTCGTAGGCTTCAATTTCGGTTCTTTTTTGGACTTGTGCACAGTCCACACCCAAAGAGCTGTTTTTGATGCTGATGGTAAGAATCAGAGCAAATTGTTTTTTTTTTAATTTCGATTTCTTTAGGTTTGAGACATCATAGGAAGATAAAAACATATCTCTCTCTCTTCGGTTGCTTAGGAAGAAAGCTCAGGATGATAACCCAAAATTACGTTTCTTGCTGGCTTTCGTTTTTGTTTTCCTCTGCAACTGCTTTGTTTGTTTTTCGAAGTTTCATTCTTTTAATAATTTATCAATCTCAAATTCTCAACTTCCAATTCCTGTGTGTGGAGTCAGGGAAAGTTTGTTTATTTTTATGTAAATAAAAATAATACAGTAGTAGCTGATGGCTTTTGCTTTTCTTTCTTACGTTGCTTGTTTTTAACTCAAGGCTCAATTTGGACATACTTTACTCTTGTTCTGTTAAGCAAATTTGGACTCTATCTTCTTATGTTTTAATCACAATTGTGGGAGTTTACCTCCTTCCTACGGGTTTCTGATTTACTTACTGCCTACCCTCTTTCTCTCTCTAAATTTCATTGGTTTTTCACATTTTTTCTTTGAATTTTAGTGTGGGATGGCAACGACATTCTGGGTTTTTCCTCTCGTGTCAATTCCTTGCCACGCTTTTCGAGTCACTCCACGTTTATTATAATGAAAAGACATTAGATTGGCAGCACTCACTCTTTTCTTGTGATTCCCTTCTTTTTAGTTAGTTTGTCATTTCTTGAACTATTTTCACTATATGTTTTACCTTTTATTTTCAGAAATTAGTACAAGTTTTGACCCATCAGCCTGCCTTCTGATAAGGTGAGATTAGACCATCCAGCTGTTTGCTTGTCTTTAGTCAATGTTTTAGGAAAGACTCTTGGAGATATATTGCAACTATTTGATTAGTTATTACTAATGTGCACATTCAATTCCAAAAACCCTTTGGATACTTCTAGGAAAACCTTCTGTGTGCACTGCTCGTGATTGACCTACCACTTGTGCTTTGTTGGTGGGTACAATTTAAGTATACCTCTTTTATGGCCTGCTTGCTGTTGATGCCTCCATTTGTCTGGTAATTGCTGCCCGTATCACATGAACTTCATCATATTCATACTTGTTTGTCCTTGTTCCAAGGTTGATCCCCAACCTTGTATACATAGCCTGTAATCTGTTTTTTTGTTTGTTGCAAGCAAGGCCTAGGAACTGATCATTTTTGTTCATGTTTAATTTCTGCTCCAACGATCAGTATATTGAGTAAACTCTAAGTTATGGGATGCCTGGTGTCTAAACCCAATGGTTCTGGTGGAAATCGAAGGAGACCAGGGAGCATAGGAGAGGTTTTTGTTTATGTACCTGGCTTTCGGATACCTAAACCTGTTGATTTTTCCCAGTCACTTGGTAACCAGTTGTCAAAGAATTTGGTGGAGCGACTATCTGCTCTAAGAACTCGTATAGTTGTTATGGCTGGCCAAGAACCACCAACAGTCACGAGAACAAGGAGAAAAAGTGCTACCCAACATGGTAAGAGGTTGCATCATTATATTCCACTAAACCTGTTTAAGTTGCAGTCCTCCATGTGTAATCGTCTATTGTCTGCAGGAGGTTCAACATTAGCAGATCTTCATCAGGCTCTTGAAGATTACTTACCTGTTCTTTTGGGTTTAGTTAAGGATGGGAGCCATCTTCAGCACAAAGTGCAATTTGTATGGACTAATCAAGAAGATGACGTAGAGGTGGGAGTCGCACTAATATAACTGTATAATTTTAATGGATAGCATCTATGAATTTTTGGTCATGACTCCATTCTTATGCTTAAACGGACGGCAGTTTTGATTTAAATTGAAAAATTGCAGGAAACTGCCATGTGTAATGCATGGTATGAAGTGTTGTCGGTCCTGCACCTGATGGCAATGCTGTCATTATCACAGGCCAACTTGTTACTTCTTCCAAGAACATCAACTGATGGTTACCAGCCAAGAATATCTGAAGGTAGTTGCTACCGAAAATATATAGCTGATTGCTCTTCTTGATATCACTTTTTTACCTTCTCCTTTTCTGCAGTTTGCACGGATGCTTTTATATACTGATGTGATTACTGAAGTTATTTTCCCTTTTCTCTGAAGAAAGCAGGCGAGCTGCAGTGGACATCTTCCTGAAGGCTGCAGGATACCTGGATTGTGCAGTCCAACATGTGATCCCACATTTACCTGCTGCATCAAGGTTTTCAAGATGAAAGACTTAAGCTAGAGTGACATGTCATACTTTCATCAGATTGATAAAACTTGCTAGGTTGTGCTGACAGTATACATCTTATTGTTTTAGGAGAGATTTGCCAGTGGATCTGGCAGAGGGGGTTCTTCGAGCACTTTGCTTGCAAGCATTGGGGCAGGTACTTAGATGTGTCTGGTTAATATCTGTATCTTACTACGTTGAACGGAGGATCAAAGATCTGGAATTGATTATCCAATTCATTTCCATTAATTATTCTTCATTTTGCAGAAGCATATTTGTATTTCCCATTGTTCTCAGGTGTACCCATTTGGGTTGTATGTCATAGAACTATGTATGCTGATAGTTTCGTTGCAATACTGGTGCCCCTGGGACTGACCAGGGATTAATCTATTGTGTTGTTAATTGACCAATATAAGGTGCACGGTAGGGGTCAGGAGCTCTTAGTCTTTAATCAGTAGTCAGTACTGTCACTTCAACCCCATGTACTGAAGAACTTTACTGTAGCACCTAAGAGCAAGTCCTCGTGTTTTCTTCTCCTTTATGTATATCTATCTTCCTGACTAACGTTGTTCTCTTTCTTGCTTATTATATCTGCAATACTAATCCTGTTTTCCTTGTCATCCAATCCCTTGATTTCTCACTCAGACAATCAAAATCATTGCTTTTTAATTTATTTCAAGTAGTAGTTCCTAATCTTTTTGGTTGAGTTATTTAGAAGACGGATACTCATTCTTTATGCTGTAAGATATACAGATTATAATGCTATTTGTGGCCTTTTTTATTGGCTGTTGATTTTTATGAATATGCTTTCTTTTAGTTTATAAACTTGTCACTGTCTAACTATGTTTTTGCTTTCTCTTGTTATATGCAGGGTGTTGACATCCAACTTGGAATGGCAATTGATAGTGCCAAAGCCACTCTTGCCGTAAAGCGAAGGCTTGCATGTGAGATGGTGAAGTACTGGCAGCAGGTTTGACAATCTTATTTGTTTATTATCTTCTATTAGCTCTAGTTAGCCGATTATTGTCTTTAAAGTTTGCTATAGTGGTTGCATATGCCCTCTCAAGTTTGGAGATCTGGCACAGGGAGAAGGCTTTTGCTATATTTGAAATGAAGCCTTCCCCTTTGAACATGCTCTCCTCATATTGCTTTTCCACTCTTTATTACTAAATTTAAAGTAGCTAAATAACATGAGTTGTGGGTTTTTTAATGATTAAGGAACTCTAGCCTATAGCACAAGAAGAGGCCACATCTTTCTGATTCTACCTTAAGTCATAGGCCATGTTTTTAAGTGCTACATAAGCCACTTTCACATTTGATTATGTTGGAGAATGCACTCTAGATAGTTTTGGAGAGGAGTTAAGGAAGAAAAGGGGCTTGGAGGATTGTTTGGTATTGTACCGTGCAAGGATGGCAATGGGTTGGGCTTGTTCAGGCAGTCCAAAGCTTCATCGGGCCAGGCCAAAATGACCTCTTTTTGTTAAGTTATGCCAAAACAACATCATTTTGCCAAACCAGTTTGGAATGGTACAGGCCGGACTGGGCTCAATCTGTCAGCCCTAGTACCATGCTTCCTGTTTGCTATTACTTGGAATTTATGCTGCAGCACCTTGATTACTTAAATAGTATTCTTTAATTTGAAAGTCTGGAAGATCCGAAGATTAGAGAAAATAAAAATAATTTCAGAAACAGATTCCCTGGTGGTCGTTAATACCTTAAAGTGTGGCCTCTTCCCTTCACATTATCACAGTCCCTTTCATCCTCTGGATGTTTCGGCATTGTAATGCAGTAGAGGACACGGTGAATTTTGGTTTCTAGTTCCCTGTATGACTTCATTTATTCTCCAGCCCTCCTTAGGAGGTGCTTAGCGTCTTGTTTTTACACAATATAGGATAGTCATGTTTTTTGTAAATTACTTGGGAGTTATTTATCCCCTTTTGGAGAAAAAATGATGATGTTTGTTTACAGTTCCTCCGGTCTAACAGGAATGAACATATTGTCTCATTTATAGGTGTTTTTTTGTGCTTCTGAAATATCTAATAGTATGTTTCTGTTTTCTTGACAGGCTCAAGATAACATCATGAATCTTCCGCTGACAAATGGTTGGGGAGAGAAGCATCAACTCTTTATAAAGTGGAAATATGTGGAAGCCAAGGTATCTTAGAATTGCTGGCAAGTTTTCTTTTTCTTGTCAATTTATGTAGACTATCTGCAGACTATCATCTCCATCTCTGTTCCTTTGCCTTGGGCAAAATTTTTTGGTGAGTCTGATATCACTCTACAAGTAAGAATAATGGAAAAGAATATGGGCCCAAATAAAGTTGCATAACAATAATCCTGAAGACTTGAACCATAATATGAAAAGAGTGATGCCCTTGTGAAGTTGAATAAAACATAACATTTTAATTCAGATTTTTGCAACTCTAGCATAAAAGTATAGTCAATTGAAATTGTTGCTTCTTTCATGCGATCTTCACATTTCTTGTTTTAAATCCTGAAATTTATGAGATGCTGCATTTATTCTCCATCATTGCCTTTTTGTAGTAAAGGAATTTTCAGTTCTTTAGCTGGATTTCCTGTAAAAGCAGACATAAGGGCATTGCTTTCTTTTGTGGAAAGTTTAAGGAGAATAACAGTTTAGATTTGGGCATATTGAATCTTATCTCCCTAATGCAACACGACTTTGGCATCAACACAATAGAATGGTTTTGTTTAGGTTCAAATTTTCTCCTTTATTTTGTTCTGACAAGTTTATGGGATAGTATCCGTTTTGTTGATTTTCTTTTGGCTAACCAGGCTGCAGCATATTATTATCATGGCTTGATCCTTGATGAGGGAAACACTGAAAAATCTCATGGAATGGCTGTAGCTGCCTTGCAAGCTGCAGATGAATATTTTAAAGAAAGTAAAAGGGCATGCGAGGCATTTAATGCAGTATCTCCTTTATCAAGGTCTGTGCCGAAGACTCTTCTTTGTAGGTTTCATTTGATTAATGTTTTATGTCATAAATGAGATCCAATGTTCGTATGATGAAGATAAACCTATCAGTGGTTTTCAATATTATTTGCATCCATCTTTGGCCTTTTCCCCTCACCTTTATTGTTTTGTACAACTTGAAATCCATTGCTGTATTTTTGGATTCTTCAGCAGTGACCTTGCAATGGTTCAACTTTGAATTGAATTCTTTATTGCAGTTCTGTTAAATCTTTGCTTGCGCTAACTCTTACCATTTTATGTAGAATACGACTCCAATATAATCACGTTTATAGTATGGTTGTCTAAATGATGACTGTTGTATTGTACCTGAATCATTGAGCTGTAATTGCTGGCTTTAAGTTTATTCCTTAGCATTTGTTTTCTGGAAAATAGGTTACAGTTTATAAACTAAAATGTTTTTGCTGATTTGAATCACCATACCATGTTTCAAAAACCCTGTCCTTTTTCTATTAGTGGGTTTCAGATTGTGCAAGTCCCCATGGACATAATTTAGTGGGTGTTTACTAGAATTTAAGATCCCCTCAGACTGGCTATGATTCTCACTTGTGTTTTTCATACAGAAATCCACCACTTTGGGGAACCATAAAGTATCTGTCAGAGAAAATTCCCAAAGATACTTCTAGCAAGGTGCGAATAAACCGTGATTTGTACTCTTATGAAAAGTAAGTAATACTTTTTTTATAAGGTGAATTTGTAGTAGTTCTCTTCTTGGCTCTTTTGGATGAAGTTTGATATGCTTGTTACTTGCTACTTCTGTGATGATGCTAACAACAGAATCATGGAGACAGCGCCAACATTGCCTGATTTTTCCTTGGCACTGAAACCTGATGAATATCAGCTTCCTCCAGTGGACCCTTGTTGGAATGAGGAGAATATATGCTGGGGGCAGTCTAATTCCAATCAACTCATGAGTGAAAGATAGGCCGTCAAGTGGTGCAACCGGAAAACAGAGGGCCAATCTCAAACAGGGACTGGCTAACTGTCACACAAGCCATTCTTCAATTGTGTATAGCATAGATCCTTTCTTGGCTTGTTTCTTCAACTACTACAATTATTCCAAAATCGTCTCCTGAAAGACTGGTGACTTGTCCCATGTCAAATCTCTGTATGCTTTACCTTCAAATTGGGTACTGGTAGAAGATGGTTGGTTTTCCTAACCAACAAGAAAAACAATTGTTACTTTTATGTTTCTGTTCATTAAACCAGAATGAATGAAAATTTCGAATTTAATAGAAAGCTTGTGTGTAAATCTTTACAGCAATAAGGGGCTGCTTTTCATTGATAGCATACTACTTAATTATGACTAAATGAAGCCAATGAGAATATTGAGGCAAGAATCCTCTCGTCTACTTCCTATCTGTGGCTGTTTTAAGAGCATTGCTTAACGTGGATTGAGAAGAAATATTAGGATTGGACCAAGTTGAATCGGAGAGATGAGCCAGGAGAAGATTAGATGACTAGGAGTTTTCCTCCCGTTAACTCCATGCCACTTTTACAACTTTTCTACCACTGTCCTCTTCCTCAGTGTTGTGTGTGTGTCCTCTTTATTGTTCTCGTTCAATACAAATTTGGGACTATCAACTTTTAAGTGTTCTATGTTTTACAGCAGAATTGTTAATTAATGCTTCCTTTTGGGCAAGGTGCTGCATTTGGGTTCAAGTTTCATTCGATGGTACATACATTTTCATGTTCATAACATTGTGACAGAGACAGATGAATGGCCTTGTAACTGGTCAACTAGATTTGGGACTGACCGGGCAAATAGCATGGCATATTAATAACTGGAATGGAACCCGTTATCTCTGACTTCGGATTTCAACACTAATATGATGAATTCTAGCTAAAGCCTAAACAAGAAGGAATGAGAAAGGGTAATCAGGTTTTTAGATTTCCCAGAAGTCCACCAATGTTTCGTCATCCATAGTGCTGCAGCTGCCGCGGAGCTCCCTCAAAAGTGCACAGCTAATCTTCAACAGCTCTCCCATCTTCAGCCAATTGCTTTTCTTTTTCTTGTTCCTCTGTAACAACAAAGAGTTGTGCAAGTGATTGCAGTTTGTCGGTGATCACTTGGACCAGGAATATTAAACTTAGGCAACAGAATTGGGCATCTTTTTTGTCTGAAAGTGGAAAAATGACTTAAATCCAGCTAAAACCTTGGAATGGCCCCTGCTCCTGGTCAATCTCATTGCCCAAAGCTAATGACTTGATCAGCAGAACTTACTAAACTATTCATAAAACTCCAGAAAATATGTAACTGATGACAGAATAACAATGATGGTTAAATAGTTTCAGTTCATGGGAATGTACGTAAAATGAACTGATAGCTAACCCAAACAAATAGTGTATGGGTCAACAACATAACTCTGATGATTATTGACGTATAAAAAGCATCAACCCCAAAAAATATCGAAGCATTTATGTGTGCCTATGCAGATTAGGCAGATGCCTAAAGGTTTTGCAACAGCAATCTCGTGCATGAATTCAGCCATCGAAAACGATTATGAATTTCATGATAAGAAAGCATGGCTCAGATATAGCACATACAGCAATTAGTAGCTTCACGTATCACCCACCTACAAAGTTCATAACTAAAGAAACCTCCGTCCCTCCTAAAAAGTTATAATTTTTAGGACTAAGTATCACCTTTGAAAAGATGACAAGAAATTATAGAGCAAGAAACCAAAAGTACATAAGTCTGATAGGTCAGTTGCCATAGGTTATGCAATGAAAGAGGAAGTTTCCAAATTTCCGACAGCATTAACCAGTCCGATTTGCAAAGATGTTATATACTAAATTTAAGTGCCACACTGAAGAGAACAATGATTGGAAGTTGATAGTGAAAATAGACCTCTTACCCATAAGTTTGTATATGGCTTTCTGTGTGCGTCTTTCAAGTTTATCAAGCTTTTTTTGCACATCCCTTCTTAGGTCCCAGTTTGGTTTCTTTGGAGCAATGTTGAGAAATGGATCCTAAAATTACAACCAAAATCCAAAATTAAGCAAGAATTTCCTAGAGCGACCAGGATTTACATGAACTAAAGAACATATAAATGAACTACTTATCTACTGCTAACAGAAGACAGTGTTTGGGAGCAATCATGTACCTCTTTCTTCTCTTGAGGCGGAGGTTCTACAGCAACAGGGTCCTCAAACTTTGGCAGAACAGGCGGATCTATTTTACCCTCCTGAAGCTCCTTGTCTTGAGGAACATAGTTCCTAAACTTCATCCCAGGATTGCTGAAAGCGAGGAGGTGGAAAGAAGACGATTGCAAATTATACTAGTTAGCTCACAGACATGCAAGCCCACGCTTGCCAAATAAAAGCATTAACCCAGACCAATTCAAACAAGAATGAAGTCTCCCTCTTTTCCCATTTCTTACATTGTTTAAACAAAAGGTTCTATCGTCTGTGGTCTCTAAAACCTCATTGGAAGCTCAATTATGGCTTTTGTACAGAAGAAATAAAGAAGTAAGACTGTAAGAGTAACTGATAGGATGTGTTCATCATCTGTGGAAGTTATGTCAAATGACTCTTGTACCTCATCAAATGAAACATCTTAGGCTTTTAAACTTTAAAAAAGACCATATTTTCTCCTGAAGATCCAAGAGAATACATGTGATGTTTACCAAAATTAACTGTTATAGTTTGATGGACGTTACATTCTCCCAATGTCTAGCTTTAACAGATACTGTATGTTTCTAGCCTAATATTAACCTCTTGAATCTTAGGCGGTTGCTGGAAATGTTATCTTCCCAACTTTATGCAATCAGTGCCGACATCCAATGGTATTAGAAGTCTTTTTACATCATTAACGGAATGTGTCAGGAAATGGCTATAATTCAATGCCCTTATCACAAGGTTATTTCATACATGCTAAAGAGGATATAACCCTATTTATTTCAATATATTTTTCCGAAATAAGTACTTTATTTCTGTATTATTTCTTTCTTCTTGCCAAATGCAAAATATTAAATCTAGTTTTGAAATCATAGGTAACTAGATTCGTTTTGATGATTCAAGTCCTCGTTATGTACAACTTAAATAAGAAATTTTGCTGGTTTTATTATAAAAGCATTTGAAAAGGATAAGTAGTATAAAGACTCCGTCGAGTTTATACTAACTCTTCTTTGCCAGGTTCAGGTTGAGCAGAAACATCATCTGGAGTTTCCAGTAGTTGCTGAGCAGCTTTAAGAGCTCTGAGCCTCTCTCGACGTGCTGCAGCTGCTTGTTCAATGGAGTCTTCCCCAGCATCCATTTCTCCACTTCACCTATAGACCACGCATTAGCATACTAAATCACAATCATTCTGATTTAATGTTTCTTAATGTGATCAAACTAAAGTTCAAAAGTGAAAGGTACTATCCATTCTTTTACCTTTCATGTTAATAAGAATATATGAATCAAATCCAAATCCATATGCAGAGGAGATAATTATAGACAAATAATTCGTCAACAAGGCTTGAGCCAGCTAACCAATTACTTATCACAAAAAGAAAAGATACGCATTACACAAAATGTCCTCTTTCTTTTTGCTCTTTATCAAATTTTTTGGAACAAACAACATAGCCGGTCTTTTGGGTCACTAGGATTCTTTTTTCACAGACAGCAGCACCATGCTCATAGGGATTCTATATGAACAAAAATGTTGAATGACTAGCAAGAAAGGAACTTGCCGCCCAACCGAGAACCGTTTATTTTGAGTTCAAAAATTTTGTATCTTTAGTTTAGGGTTCCACTGTTTACCGAGCCCATCTTAAAATTTGGAGTTTCTGGTAATGTTGGTAGAAGTTGGACTAGGCAACTTGGAATTAATAATAGCAAATCAGAGCTTAACATGAAGAAGCACTTACCTCTCTGTCTCTCTGTTTCTCTTCTTTCGTAGTGTTGTCAGCCACCGGAGGAGAAAAACGAAAAAGTTAGGATCGAAAATAGTCCAGTAAGAAGCTTGGAAAAGTTCTGGATCTACTTTAGACGGCCCACCTCTCATCCTGTGCACAAATGGGAAAAGAAAATAGAAAAAGAGGACTGCGGCTTGAAACGACATCGTAATAACAAAAGTACGCATCGCAACGTAATCGGCTCCGCTGTACTGGTTGGTGTCTCCGTCTTGTTGTCTTTGTTATAGGAAGATTCAAGGTTTTAGGATGATGGAGGTAAAGGATAGAGAAAGAGCTATACGAATGGGGATAAGGAGATGTGAAATAGCGATAGAGAAAGTCGAAAGACTTGAAATTGGGAGTAAAATCACACAGTCGTGCACTCGCACTCTCCTCAAATTGCTTCACTCTGAGCACTCTTTCCTCTCTTCTTCCTTTTCTTCTCACCACCACCATCATGTCCCTTTAAGGTACCCATATTCTTTCAACTTTTTGTTTGGAATCAACCAACTTTATTTTTGTTTTTTCAATCGGTGATCTTTCTTCTTAGTTTTGCAAACTCAAGTGTTTATTATGTTTACAGTCTCAACATTGGTCACCTGGAAGCTGTCATTCACATTCTTCACAAACCCTTTGTGACGGGCGTTTCACGTGTTTGCAAGACTATTCCTTTATCTTCTTCTGCTTCAGAAACTACTGCTAATAGTACAAGAGTTCACGTTGACATTGTCTGTATCCTCAATAAAAACCCTGTCTGGGTCATTGTTTCTGATAGGAATCCCAAGTATATTTCTTGGCTTCAAACCCACAAAAGCACAGGCTTGAAATCCAGGATTCAACAACTCCTTGTCTCAGCCAAGTCTTCTCCTTTTATGAAGCCTACCTCTATTATTCTATTCTTCTCCCATGGACTTTGCGATACTGTTCTTGACAAGCTTCACAGCGAATTTGGAGCATCTGACTTTCGTTTCGAGGTTGATTTCTGCGAGGAACTAGATGGTGACTGGGTAAATGTGTTTCCTAATTCATACAAGAACGCAACTGTCCTTCAAATAGCTGTGGAGTATACTGAAAGTAATCCTGCTTTGGCTGCTCAAGTGGTTGTTAAAGACTTGGTTTTTGATCCTGCTGCATTGGCTTTGAAGGAGCACATCAAAGTAAACGTGGATGACGATACATCATTCAGTTCTCTTATTTCTGGAATTCAGCTATGGATAGTAAAAGACCTAGATGTGGAATTTGCTAAACTGATGGATTTGTCAGGAGAGTATGATCTTATAAATTTTGATACAACTGCATTAATTGCTCTTGTATCAGGAATCAGCAATGGCTGTGCGGAGAAACTTCTGGCCACACCGGAGACTGAAATGAGGCAGCGGTTTAAGGGTAACTTTGAGTTTGTGATTGCACAAGTAGGTGCTTTATTTTATATCTTTTGTGTCCTTTTTGTACATTCCTTTCCTTGAGCAACTACCTTCTCATAATTGGCATTATTTAGACTTATCAGTTGATAACTATATCTTAACTAATGCTATATGTTGCATTCAAACCCTCCCCACCCACACCCCACCGTAACTCTTCTTTGGGGTGCTTCAATAAATCTAACTCATTTTAAACATCTGGCCTTATTTTGGGTTAATCTTTGTTCATCAGGTGATGTCTGAAATTCAAAATCCTATACATGGGGAATTGGCTGGTGTGATATCAGGAAAGAGAGGCATAATATGCGAAAGTGTTCATTCCGAGTTCAAAGAGTTGATATCATTATGCGGAGGGCCTAATGAGAAGATAAGAGCTGATGCAATAATGAAACGCCTCATGTAAGTTGTCATCAAATATTACTGTTTCAAATTAGATTGATATGAATTGCAGCCCTCCTGTGATGGACTTCTTTTTTGGATCTTTTAAAGGAACATCAACTAGGGCTCATGATCCTGATCATTCGACCTTTCCATGTTGTTGAAGTACAAGAAGTTGTCAGCATGTGAAAAATGATTAAAATCTTGTTAACTTTTATCTGGTTCAAATGCTTTTCTTTGAGATTTCAATAGATCATAAAGCCAAAGGTGTGCCATTAAAAAATCTAAACTATCGCTTCAGCATTATGGGACTGAGGCATACAGTTATATTGGCTAGTATTTGACACCAACCTCCCCGCTGTTATGCAGCTGGCCAACAATTAATTATAACAGATAAGTAATGTGAATAAAAATGAAAATAAGTAGGATAGCAACTTTGTTTAGAGTAACTCTTGAAGGTGCATTGGTTTGGATTAAAATTTCTCAACCAAAAACACATGATGTCCAGTTGCTTTATCAAACTCCTATGTTGCTTCTGGGCCAAGAGTTGCCCCCAAAAAGCCTCAACGCTTTGCATTTCTCCATACATTCTGCATTCTTAATTCTGGATTTCAGTTTTGGTTTTGTTATGGATTATTTGTAATTACACGAACTGATAGGGTCTGCTAGAGCAGGGTTGTGCCTGATAGACCATCAGAACGTATGATGGGCCTTCCAACGACAAGAAAACTGGCACTGAAAAACAAGATTGTTTTCGGGACTGGAGATCGTTGGCATGCTCCAACTTTAACAGCAAATATGGCATTTGTAAGAGCAGTTTCACAGACTGGGATGTCCCTGTCCACTATTCAGCATAGACCAAGGGCTTTAACAGGTGACTGATGAAGGACCTTATGTACTGATCATTATATGAAAAGGAAGAAAGTGTTCCATGTTTATAGACAGATCAATACAATAGCAAATATCTTGACGAACTGTAGTTCAATGTTACAAGTTAGGAATCCATATATGCGTGTAGATGAGGTTCCAACTCCAGAACGGGCCTACTTAGTACTTACTATTCTATTATCATGTGGCTACATACTTTCCATAAGGAATTAGTTGAAAGCATGCAACGTAAGACAGGAGTTTTATGACCCTTTCAAACCATTTGGGATGTTACCCACCCAACATTTCTGTAAGTCTTGCAATCATATTTTTTTAGGCGTCTTTTGACAGGTTTTATTGACCATCATGTACTGTACTAAAGACGATGGATTCGCTGTAGAGAGTTGTATGTTGTCCTAGTGCCCGAACTTCGTACCTTCATCGTACCATTCAAAAAGATCATGTTTTTCGTTTCTCTGAATGTCCTTTCTTATTCTTCTGTTTTGGGTCGAAGGAGGATAAGTGGCTGTTCTGAATGAATAACTTGCCGTCTGAAAATTTTTGCCTAGTGTATTTGAAAAGATGGTTCTCAAATGGAAATAGACCTTGAGCAAATCCTGACAACAATTGCGATCGACGTTCAGCTAAAGAGAATTGAGGAAATATATTGTCTTTTCCAGATAAGAACCAAATGGATGCAAATTTAGCTAGAATAAGGTATATTAATCGTCTGATAAAAGGAAACAAAATGAAGTACCGAATAGAATTGAATAAAATCGATTCCTTTTCCACCAGAGGGGAAAGAAAAATGTGGGAGCGGGCTAATACAATATTCAAAGGGCTAAAGGACATCGGAGAGTTCAAAGCCTCAATTTGAACTTGCAATTGCTAGCTTTAATGCTAACCATGCTGGTGGTAGATAAGCTATCAACAACTAACATACAATCTCCCAAGACCTTCACCTTCCTCAGCTTCAATTTTCCAAGTTTGATAGCCACCGGTGCATCTACCTTAAGATCCAAAGGGATGCGTCCTGTTTGTTGTTGCTCTTGCAATGCTGACAGCAAAGTGTTTCCATACTGTGCCTGACCTGTTAAGCTGACGTCCAGTTTTGTTATGTTCTGATGACCTTGGTAGAACTTTGGTATCGACCCTTCACAAAGCCTAGTGTTGCTGTACCAAACGCTCAATAGGCCACCTTTCTCGTAGTAGATGCCAATTTTCTTGTTGGGATTATTGGCAGTGATCTTCACGTTGAATTTAGCATACAGGGTCAGATCGAAGTTGAGCCTTAGATCGCTTATTCTCAAGCTGTTAACGGAGTATTTGGGTATTTTTGGTTGGAAAACGAGGTACAGAATACCGGCAGTTGCTCCAACCATAACTAACAGGAGGACTAGGAGACCGATTGTCCAACATATGCACTTGCAGCAACAGCTTCTTGCCTTCGGTGGCTTTGGGGGCATGACTACTGGGTTGGTTCTTAAAGGTGAGGGCCGATGATGCTGCATTGAACTTCCCTTTTCGGAGTTCGTCAGGCCTTGTGGTACCAATGGTGTTGTCGATGGCGCTTCCACATCCACCTCTGGATGTATTCGTTGCTGTTCTGCCATTACTTGTTGGATCTTCTTCTTCTTTGTAAACGCTTTGTTTCCACAACCACATGCACACGATGTTGGATATTGTTCTTTCAAATGAGAGAACAATTTGTAGCAACTTATTGATAGCTTTTTTTAATATATTATATGCATGCAGCTGATATAAGCCTCCTTGTATGTACAAGAGCTTCTTCAAGTTCTCAAAGCATTTGCTTTTTAGATTTGTAAAGGTCGAACAGTTTCCAAGGTCAAACGACTCAAACCTATCTCTCACCTAATAACAGCTGACACACAACATCATCATCAAGGGTAGTTCAGCTAAGTAGAATCTTTTACCCAAATGTTCTATACTTTTTGTTGTGAGAGATATCTTCATTGACCGTGTGATTCAGTAGGAAAATTGAGTATAGAAACCAAAACCAAGGCATGTAGGAAAAGCGAAAGAACCAAGTTATTCATTACGTGTCATGAGATACTTGTAATGCCATTTGATGACAAGCTAATGGTGTGACAACATCTTTGGGACAGGTGACTAAATGTCTGTAAATGAGACACTGACGAAACTTCGGCTTGACTTTCTAGTCTCTTCAGGTTATAGTGGAGCCCCTGTAAATACATCATTTAAGCTTCCCAATTACTATTTCCTGGCTGGTTATAGAAGGTTCAAGTGCCACTCTGAAGTTTTTACTCACGGATCATCATCCGTGAAAAACAGTAACTGCAAATCTGCAATACCAAGTTCTTTTCCCAACAAATGTACATCTCGTTTTTCATTCTGTATCATTATAGCAATCCTTTCGAGTTTTATAGCTCTTTTCCAGCTTAATCTTATATTAGGCTATACATGGCCGTGTATCAATGAATTCTGGGGGGTTTAGGATGAGGATTTGCCTTTACTTGGGATAAACGAGAGACGATGATGAATTATAAAGAACAGAACAATGTTAGGAATTGTAGCACTTATCAGTAACTCGCTCTTTCCTAACTCATCATGAAGCATAGAGCATTAGTGCCAAACAATCGCAAGGCTTTTACACCAAAATGTAGAGGGACCATAAGGTTCAACGAACAGTGACTTTTATTAATCTTTCACAATAATAAAACTCTGCTCTGCAGAGGTGGAAAGAAAGAGGAGCGTTATTTTGGCATGTGGATGACGCAACGTAGACACTTGCCTTCTCTCATCAGATTCAGAGCTTCGTTGATATCCTCAAACTGCAGGTTATGTGTGATGAACTCATCGATCTGTATTTCCTGTACAAAGGAAACACCTGGCATCTTTAGATTTTGATTATGGTCTAGTCTCACCGGCTTAGTAACATAAAATTTGTCAACTTCTATACATTTATGCGCAATGACTACTTTCCAATATGGTTGGACCAGATTCACATCTGGCACCCCCTGAGGACTTTGCAACCTCAGATGGAGATTCTAATCATTAAATATTCCATCCTTTCGTCTTAAATTTAAAGTCCAAAACTTTTACAAAAAGCATAGAAGGGCAAGACTGTGGATGTACGACAAATCATTTGTATAACAAGCAGATATCATTAGCAGACCTAATGAACTTAATAACTATGCGGAAGCTTTCCTCTTCTAGTTTTCTCCTTTTGTTATGAGAGGGATCTGAAATGAAGTTCAATGCGCAGAAACCTTTTCCTTTGTTGTTGGATAACAGAAACTCTCTTTTAATGCTTACATATTCAACCAACAGCCCGTCCCATTTCAGTCAACAAAGTCTACCATGACAGTGAAAAGAATAATAATCTGTGCATATCTTCTGAACACCTAGTACAGATTGTGCAGTCAAGTCTTGGAACTAATTCGTATGCAGAGTGATGCTAAGTCTCAAGTAAATGCACTGTGGCAGCATGCGGCCTTAATCTCTTCCTAAATTCCAATGCATACTATAACCCATAACATTCAAGGGAATTATAGTCTGTTTTTTTCCAAAAAATTATATTGTCAGTCTGTATCAGCCAATGCATAATCATTTTCCTTCTCTTGTCACTTGGGGGCTCAAACTGGCGGATGTGGGTATTTTATGCCATTTGAGCTAAGGCTAATTGGACAACATATTCGTTAGACTGATGTTGTCGCAGAGAATTGCAGTCAGAAAACCAAATGCTGATGCTACCGTAATACACAGAAGCAAAATTAGATGGATACACACCTTTTTCATGTACATGTCAACTAATGAAGGGAGATCTGATTTGGGTTTCCATCCTCCAAATAGACATCCTTTCAGTGTTCTTCCGGTAAGGAGTAGTGCATAGTGAGCAGATACCTCAGGCTTCACTTTTGGTACACCAAGGGTAACTGTCAAACCCCATCCCTAAGGAACAACAAAATGAGCAAACCTTTCACCAACTTAACTCAAGAGACTTCTTGAGGCAAAAATGCTAAACTTGAGTACGAAGAACGTACATCACAACATGACTGCAGTGCAGTGGTTACCATTCCTGTGTCACCTATACATTCAAAAGCATAATCTGCCCCTCCATCTGTAATACGCTTGATAACCTGTTGGAATTTCAACACCAAGGCAAATCAAAATGAACAGATTATATGAAAGCTTTATTATTTATCATCCCCTTGAAAATATATGGCATCTCAAAATTTTTCGAGTCCCTTACATGTACTCCTCAAGGTTGATGATAGAAGATTTTGGCTCTTATACCAAACTTGTCAGATATACTTAATTAAACAGGTAAATGTATTGCATAACAATTGCAAATCAGTTAGTTGATACCTGTTGAACAGGCTCACTGCATTCATTTGGGTTGATGAACTGTGTCACTCCAAAAGCCTTTGCTGCAGACATAGAGAATCACAACTAAAACCGAGATACGTAATTGCTTCGAAAGCATTGTACATAGAAGTTCGAAGTAAAATGTCAGCCTTACCTTTATCACACTTTGCACTGTTAATGTCAACACCAATTATGTGAGATGCCCCTCTGAGTTTAGCAGCTTGTGCAACCTAATTACAGAAGACCAAACTATAGTAGAAGTTATACTGAAAATGCATTTTCCTGTTATGCAGGTATCAAGGGAATTGACAGGAAGAGAACCCAATACTGCTGTACTTACAGATAAACCAACTGTTCCAAGACCAAAAATTACAACTTTTGATCCTTCTAATACATTAGCGACATTCCAAACCGCACCCATCCCTAAAATTAGAACCAACATTTTATTTCCTATTAACAGCAAGTTATACTAGTTTGTAATAATGCATCACTCAAATGATAAACATGACAGCATATCTACTCCTGTAATGAAGTCATGCAATCAACATAGATAAAAGTATTCCTTATGTGAAGAATGTGTCTCCTTAATAGAAACAAAGAAGAAACCCGTGATAAGTTCCTGACAAAAAATTTATGTGTGAGTGTTCTATCCAAAAAGGGGCTTCATTTATGAGTCACTAGCATTGAACTGCAAGCCCAAAAGGCTTATGTTTTGACATGAAATGGTGCTATAAACTTATGTACGAGTGTTCTCTCCAAAAAGGGGCTTCATGTATGAGTCACTAGCATAGAACTGCAAGCCCAAAAGTCTTATGTTTTGATTTGAGAATGCTATAAACCTTACCTGCAGCCGCTCCACAACTTAGAAGGCATATTTTCTCCAGTGGTGCCGATGCATTAACTTTGACAGCGCATCCAGAATGGACGACCGTAAACTCACTGAAACTAGAGACTGCACAATAATGATATATGGGCTTCCCTTTGACTGAGAAACGTGTCCCCTGATCACTATGCATTAGACCTTTCCTTTCCAACCCCAGAACTTGGCATATGTTGCTTTTACCAGATGTACAATGACTGCATGTCCTGCATTCTCCAGTGAACAGTGTAAGCACATGATCCCCCTTTTTAAACTCTGTCACTTCAGATCCAACAGATTCAACAATCCTGAAAATTTAAGCTATTAGTGTAATCACACAAATTGCCATCATCCTTCTTCTCAAAATCTGTTCAAGCCTAAATAGCTTCTGGCAAGCTGTAAATGGTGCAAGGGATACAGTACAATAACCTCGTGATTAAGTGAACTTTCTAGTGTCCACTTTATATTCAATTTAAGATTAGATTTCAACTCCAAATATTTGGGAATTCCCACATTGTTGGACTAGGATCTTTGAAAGAAATGGGAAAAATGAATAGAACAACTCGTGTCCAAGCACTCGAATATGAACAAGGCAAAGTTGCAGTTAATACCCTGAAGCTTCATGGCCAAATATCCGAGGAAATATGGGCTGCAGAAAAAAGTCAAACAAGTTAGAATATACATTTAGCCACGGATAAAGATAGTAGAGCAAAATTATTCTACAACATATGAACTTCCAAACAGATCTAAAGTTAGATTCTTATGAAAACAACTCGGTGCTAGTCTTAAAGCATGGATTAAGTTAGATTCTTATTAAAAACAACTCGGTGCTAGTCTTAAAGCATGGATTAGATCCACAATCTGCTAGATGATGATTTATCTGGATCGTGTTAAGAAAATAAGAAAATTTAGGCAAGTAAAGAAAACATATAGAAAACAGGAGACACAAATATAACGATATACGGTAAATGAAATGAAGAAGAATAGAGTAAAAGTAAACCTGAGAATCCAGAGCGGAGATATCGCTTCGGCAAAGAGAGGTAGAGACGACTTTGATCCTAATCTCTTGGGACTGTGGCGGACTTACTTCTACTTCTTCAATCACCAACTCCTCTCCCTTTCCCCATGCTACCGCAGCTGATTTATAGTAATGTATACATATATATATCGCCAAGAGATCAAAGAGAACCATTGAAGTTTAGAGAAGAAAACAGAAAGAAAAGAAAAAGGAAGATACAGAATAATAAAGAAGGTATTATGAATCCAAAAACATCCAAAGAAAGATGGTTCCTTTCTTCTGGGTTTTTAGGTTACAATACTAAAACATAGGAAGAAGTACCTCTGCAGGTGATTACTTGCTGGGATTGAGAGGACGACAACATTCTGTTGGTGTCTCCTTGCCAAAGTGGAGAATCAGGGGATGATACGTCTGATATCACCAGAACAGCAAGTAAGAAGAGTTTTTGGTTACAGTGTGATAGACTATTTAGTTAAGTTTAGATAAATACGGAAAAACAACAAATATAACGAGATTTTGAGTTTAGTTTCGCGAGGTAGGTAAGGTGGGACTTGGAAGAGATACCACTGGGTTCCAGCCAACAACCACTCCCCAACGACGGGAACGAGATGTGGGCTTTACTTTAGTCTACGTCTACCTAGTTTTTCACCAACCCGGTTTATAACTTCGTGTTTGTTGCTTGAAGGAAGTCGTCTCTGTTTCCTCACATGTAACCATAAAAACAACTTTATGTTTATCCAATCTTCGTTGCGAACTGTTGTTGCTTTGCTGATCTTATGCAACTAAGGTTAATTTAAATTGATCACTGAATAAATGTAAACATTCAAAGCAACCACATATATCGACCACCGTCTGTATCTAATCTCGAAAAGAAGGCTTTGCTTTAATTATAGAACACAGGGTTTGAACTGTTTCTCACTAATTTTCTTCTGTTTTCTCTAATTTGCAACAAATCCCTAAAAATCGTAATTTTGCCTCCTGGGGTTGGATAATATTCCAGTTGCTCGGCTTCTTTGCAGATTGCGGAGGGCGGTTCTTTGAAGAATTTCATGCAACTTCGTTTTCGACTGAAGTTTTGATGCCTAACAGAACAAGTGGCAAGTTGGTGTCGATGTCTCCTTCGCCATCATTGATCAGTTGAATTGGGATTGAAGTTGAGTAAGAGGGCTGATACAACATAAACAATGTGCCAAATGTATTCTACTCTAGTGATTGAAAGTGCGTTCTTTCTCGTAAACCATAAACGAATCAAGAAGGAAGCCACCATGCATATGTTTAATGTTGGTTGTATTCTAGTTTGTCTCGTCATTAAAAAAAAAAAAAAAGGAGATACGGATGTGAACAAACTGTTTATACAAGCAAAGAACCAATTGCTAGTGCAATGTTTCCGAGAAGGAAGTTGTAAACTTAGATTAAGAAGATCAATACATAATCAATGAAGAAAATGGACCCTGTAAATAGAATCCTATGCAATTTCCCTGTTTCACAAATATTCATCGGCCTATTTAGCAATCAACTGATTGCATTTATCTGTTAGTTGATAGCTAATTATATCAACTGAATTGATCAGCGAATTGTATTAACTATTTGTTTGAAATGTTTGGTAAAATTAACTGTTTAGTATTAACTGTTTATTGTTAAGAAATTCAACTATTTCTACACAACTAGAATGCCAATAGAACAACACAAAATTTGATAACTAATTCACCAAATCAGATTCTATTCTAGCCTATCGCACACCCTTTTTTATTAGGGAAAAAATAATATTTACAAGTGTTTACACTCAACACTCAACTCACTAACAATGTTATGAATATCGCATCGAGTCGCATCAGATTGGGCTCTGAATCTGAATCATGATTTGCATTTCTATTTATCGATGCATCGCTTTTATATTTTTAAATTTATAAAATAGTCCCTAAACTTTTTAAAAATTGCAAAATAATCCATAATGATATATTATACAACTGTACTGTATACTTTACTAGTTTACTGTTTACATCAAACATGTTTTAAAAAATCTTGATAATAAATAATAATGACAATTAATTTGAAATAACAATAATTTTTAAATATTTTACATATAAATAATAATCTGCAAGAGTTTCTCACAAACTCACTAGTACACTTTTGATAGATACTTTAGCACTCTCTCTATTTTTCTCTCTGAATTAGATGACTGAATGTATACAATAGTTTGTAATTGTAACTGTGTTGTTCTGTATTTCTGAAGGTTGAGACTTGGCTATTTATAATGTTGAAGATGGTTGAACCTTCGGTTATATTTTGGACCTAGTCAATGCTTTAATAAAAGGCTCCATCTTTCTTTGATCTTGTTCTTTTTCACACTGGGTCCACGCATATACTAGTGCTTGTCACGTGACTTACTTAACAGCTCTTTGCCTTTTATTCTTTAATTGACTTGCAAGTTGCACCAGACTTTAATATATCAATGAAGTGCTGCGTTTTTGTCCATGCGTATTCTCCATTTTGTTCTCCAGTACTGTGCGTTTTGGCTATTCCATGTGGGCCTCACATGCATTTCACAAAGCTTTAATTTAACTCTTTTCATCTAAGTCTAAAAAGACTTGCAGAGACGGGTATGAGTCATACCCTGATGGGACCACTTGAAGATAACCTCCCATTTATGTTGGTTCACAAGTCTTTTGTCTTCATTTTGAAAGTTCCAGAGTCACTTTTCTTAGTATGCTTCAGATATTTTCTCCTTTATTCTTCGATTTTTCCAGCTGTGCTCTTGATCTGTAGCTTTTCTGTGTAGATTTATGAAGAATCTTATGTGTTTCTTCACACTTTCATCTCCTCCCGTGGAGCATGAACTTCATCTCTTTCACTAGCAGGTCCGACGGTGGCATGGTAGCAGGGTGCGATGACGGTGATTGTAGGCAATAGCGCGGCGGCCTGGTAGCAGTGAGTGGTCGGAGACGGTGAACGTTGGAGGGAGAGATGAAATCTGAGAGGGAGAGTCGGCAGAGGTGAGTGAGAGAGTCGGGGGTTAGATTTTTTTGGGGTTAATGTTTGATTTTTTTGCAAAATGATCCCTGAAAAAGTTCATTTTTTGCGGAATGGTCCGATATTTTTCGGAATTTTTGGTTCCGGCCGGTACCGACCGAAATTTTCCACCGAAATTTTTTAAGGAGTACTGCATCGGTTTTCAAATACGATGACAGACGCATCTACTTGATACAAAACAGTATTCCAAACATCGCTTCACTAGTGTTTACACACACTCTCAAAACCTTACCCCAATACACCCTAAAAATTACTCACAAAACTTCCTACTCTTAGTTTTTCTCTTACTCACCAAAGGAGGAGAAAACTAAAAAAAAATATTTTTTATTTTGATTTTTGGATGATATAAATGGAAGGGGGAGGTGGTTTATTTATAGTTGATGAGTCACCCCCCTCCCTCTCTCATTTTCAATATGGGACAAAGTCCCTAACCTAACAATCTCTCACTTGAAGACTGATTTCAACTGTCTTCACACTTCAATGATGCAATAAATTGCCTAGATTTTATTACTTTGCGCCAACCAAGTTGCACATAACTTCATTTGTTGATTGTCACCACTTTTCTTAAGACGTCCGTAGGATTCTTGCTTCCAAGGATCTTCTCAGTGTTAACACTTCATCTTCTAAAGAAGACCGATGAAATGATAACGAACACCGATATCTTGGTTACGGAATAGAATCTTTGGATTCTCGACTGGATGAATTGACTCGATCACATCAGATAACACATTTTTCTCCCGCATGAAACCCAACTCGACAAAGAAATTCTCAAGCCAAATCATCTCTTTCATAGCTTTAGTTATTCTTATATACTCGGTTTAGTAGTAGATAAGGCAACAATCATCCGAATCATGATATCCAACTCACAATGTTGTTTTACAAATGAAAATGTAACCGGTGGTCTTCTTTTTCTATCAACTTCACCGCATAATCTGAAATCAACATAACTCAGACTTTTATTTCTCCTTTGCCAAAATACAGGCATTTCTTGATAGTGCTTCGAAGATATCTTAAAATCCACTTTACTGCTTCCCAGTGGATTTTTTCTGGATTTGTCATAAATCTGCTAACTACTTCCACTGCATGGCCTATGTTTGGTCTTGTGCATACCATGGCATACATCAAGCTCCCAATAGCAGAGGCATAAGAAATTTTTGCCATCAAGTCTCGCTCTTCATTTGTCTAAGGTGACTGATTTTCGGATAGGCAAAAATGACTGGCAAAGGGAGTGCTGACTGGTTTAGCATTCGCCATGTCAAACCATTACAAAACATGATTAATGTATTCTGCTTGAGATAACTGTAATTCCCTTCTCTGCCTATTTCTGGTGATCTGCATCCCAGAAATCTTCTTAGCTGGACCTAGATCTTTCATGTCAAATTTTTTTTACAATTGTTTCTTCAAATTTCTGATAACATTCATATTGGAACCCACAACTAATTAACATGTCATCGACATAAAGTAGCAAAATGATATAATTGGACTGATATCTCTTGATATAATAACAGTGGTCGGTATTGCACTTCTAGAAGTCTTCTCTATGCATAAAGTTATCAAATTTTCAGATATCATTTTTTGGGCTTGTTTCGCACTATCTGCTTTTCTTCAACTTACACACTAAATGTTTTTTTTCTCCAGGAAACCCTCTGGCTGGTGCATAAATATCTCCTCGTCCAAGTCTCCATGAAGAAATGTTGTCTTCACATCAAGCTGCTCAAGATGGAGATCTTGACTTATAACAATACTTATCACCGTTCTGATGGTATTAAGCTTCTAACACCGTTCTGATGGTATTAAGCTTTACCATCAAAGAAAAAATATCGGTATAGTATATTCCTTCCTTTTGTTGGAATCCTTTGACTACTAACCGAGCTTTGTATCTTTTGGAACCATTCAACTCCTTTTTGACCCGATATACCCATTTTTTGTGGAGAGCCTTCTTTCCATTAGGTAACTTTGTTAGTTCCCAAGTCTGATTTGAGATTAAAGATCTCATCTCATCTTTCATCGCAGCTCCCACTTCTTTGGCATCTTCTGCTTGACATGCCTTTTGTAAGACTCAGGCTCGCCTCCGTCAGTTAACAATAGATAGTCTGATAATCTCCTGTTTGGCACATGAGGTCGAGAAGACCTTCTTAACTCAGGAACAGGAGAGGTGGGCTGTGGTGACTCAAGTTGAGCTTCTTTTTCAATAGTTTCTTCTGATTGAGGATTTACTTCCATTTGCCTCATTGGAAAAATTGGGATATTGCTGATATCAACAAATACAGGGTCTCTCTGAGGGGCTTTCTCCGATGCATGTCGATCTCTATACATCAATTTTTCATTAAAGACCACATCTCTACTCCGAATGATCTTCTTGTTTTCGTCATCCCAAATGCGATACCCAAACTCATCTTCGCCATAACCAATAAATGTGTATTTCTTAGATTTTGGATCAAGTTTATTTCTGCCTTGATCACTGATATGCACATATGTTGTATAGCCAAATACCTTGAGGTGTGAAAGATTCACATCTTTTCCACTCCAAACCTCCTCTGGTATCTTGTACTCTAATGGAACTGATGGACCTCGGTTGATGAGATAAGTTACTGTGTTGACTGCTTTTGCCGAGAACTGCTTCGGTAAACCTGATTGCATCCGTAGACTTCTAGCTCTTTCAGTTAAAGTTCGATTCATACGCTCTGCTACACCATTATGTTGTGGCGTTCCTGGTACAGTTCTCTCCATTCTTATTCCATGCTCATAATAGAACTTTTTGAATCTGGTGTCCTCATATTCTCCACCATTGTCGCCTCGAGCTTTTTTTTTGAGACTCGTCTCATTTTCAACCATAGCCTTCCATGTCTTGAAAGCATCAAATACTTCTGACTTGTGTCTCAGAAAGTAAACCCACACCTTACGAGAGTGATCATCAATAAATGTCACGAAGTAGCGCTTTCCACCAATGGATGGAGTAGTTGTTGGCCCCAAAACATCATAATACACGAGCTCAAGTTTCTCCTTCTTTGGCGTTCTACCACCTATTTGAAAGCTGACTCTCTTCTGCTTTCCAAAAATGCAGTCTTCACACGTATCAAGTTCTACTGACTGTAGACCTGATAGTTTACCATAGGAATGCATTAGCTTCATTCCTTTTTCACTCATGTGGCCAAGTCTCTGGTGTCATATGTTGGAATCTCCACTTCCTTGTGCAACTGCAATTAAACAACATGCTCCAGCTGTTAGGTAGAGAGTACTATTCTTTTTTTCCTTATGTTACAATCATTGCTCCCTTTGATACCTTCCATTCATCATTACGGAAAGTTGTGATGTAGCCTTCATTTGCTAATTGTCTCACTGAGATTAAGTTCTTTCTTAAATCAGGGATATGTCTGACATCCTTCAGCTCCCATATGGCTCCATTCAACTTGAGCTTAACTACACCTTTATCGACAATTTTGCAGGGTTGATCATTACCAAAATACACACTGCCGAGATTTCTAGGCACATACTTCTCAAGAAGATCTTTCTCCGAAGTTGCATGGAACGATGCTCTGGAGTCCAATATCCATGCCTCTTGCTTGTTTTCTAAGGCACATATTAAGGCATCATCTCCACTTGTGGTAGAAGCTATATTTGCCTCCTGATTGTTTGACTGCTGCTTCTTTGAACCATTCTTGCATTGATTTCTATAGTGCCCAATCTTTCCACAATTCCAACACTCAATATTTTTCGAGTTTTGGGAAGTAGCGGGATTCTGTGACTTGGACCTTCTGTCCTTTGATCTATCACGGTATCTCGATTTTCCACGTCCTCTGCTTCTTCCTTTTGATTCTGCGGCAAGGGCGGAGGAGGATGAGGTTTCACTTACTTCTTTTCTTCGGGTTTCCTCGTTAATAATCAGGCCACTAACATCCTTGAACTTCAACTTGTTGGTTCTCATTGAGTTACTCACTGATGTGACTATAGCACTCCAACTCTCTGGGAGGGTTGACAAAAGTATTAAGGCTTGTATTTCATCATCAAGATCAATATTCACTGTACTCAATTGGTTCAAGACTTTGTTGAGTTCATTGATATGATGATTTATAGAGGTTCCTTCCGCCATTTTCAGGTTGAACAAACGCCGCATTAAATGTACTTTGTTTATTGCTGACAGTTTTTCATAATACTCCGTCAGTTCCTCCATAAGAACTTTTGTGATTTTTGCCTTTAACACATTAAAAGTTATATTCCGGGATAATGTCATTCGAATTGCTCCAAGGGCTTGCCTGTCAAGAATAACCCATTCTTCTTCTAACATGTTTTTTGGCTTCTTTCCAAAGAGTGGTAGAAACTGGTTCTTCTGATACAAATAATCCTCTATATGCATCTTCCAATATTCAAAATCCGTGCCATCGAACTTATCGATTTTGTTGAGCAAATCATCTGGCGCCATTACTCCCACTGACTTCTAGTTTCTTCTGAGGTAGACAACTAGTGAAGTGAACCGATTCGGTAATACCTAGGAAAGACCGTCAAACGGACTCCTTAGACAATATTACCATTCCACATAAAATCCCAGGAAAGGGCGGAGGGGTTACAAATGGTCCCACTTAAAACCCGACCTCCTAAACAGAAATTACGTGCACGGTGTATTTATCACAACCTGAGGCAAGTTTTCTGATACAGAGGATCCACTCCTGTGGCAACTGTAGAGCATACTAACTCCAAGCTTCAACATACTCAAGGAAAGTTTTCTGATGTAGAAGATCCACTACTGTGGCGACTACAGAGCATACTAACTTCTCTAAGGCTTTGATACCAATTGTTAGGAAATTCAATTATTTTTACGCAACTAGAATGTCAATAGAACATCACAAAATTTGATAACGGAGTTTAGTCAAATTGTGCCTACGTCTCCGGAGTTACTGCACACCATTTTTTATTAGGGAGAAAAATAACATTTACAAGTGTTTACACTCAACACTCAACTCACTAATGTTTACACACACTCTCAAAACCTTACCCCAACACACCCCAAAAATTACTCACAAAACTTCCTACTCTTAGTTTTTCTCTTACTCACCAAAGGAGGAGAAAACTACAAAAAATAATATTTTTTTTTTATTTTTGGATGATATAAATGGAAGGGGGAGGGGGTTTGTTTATAGTTGATGAGCCACCCCCCTCCCTCTCTCATTTTCAATATGAGACAAAGTCCCTTACCTAACATTTGTGTAAAGTGACGTATTAGAACATGATTTTAAAAAATTATAACGATATGAATAACTGTTTTCATTTCACAGCATCCTCCAACTTATGTATTCGGTCTGCAATGCCATTCATTTTTCACCTTCTATCCTGTTCAGAAGATACTCAAACTTTGCTTACTTTCGTCACCCGCGTGACTACTGGCTAGCCACAGGGTGACTTAATTAAGTCAACTCCTGGGACTAGTACGGGTCTTGGTTTGACGTGATCATGTTGAAGACGAAAGAGCAAGAGGAAAAAATGGTCATTTCAGCTGTTTGGTCCAAAACGCTCTAATAGAGTTTTTCACAAAACAGCTGGTTGAGTTGAATCAACTAATCTAACTAACTCATAACTATACTAAAAAACAGCTTTTTAAACAAATTGTATATGCGCACTTCACAATATAAGTTCTTTAAGGATCTTGTTATATCTACTGTGTTTTTTAATTGCAATTTTATTTTATGTTTATTTTTTAAGTTCGGTAAAATGTGCATTTAATTTTTAATTCTTAATTGTTGTCTTAGTTTCTTTCAATGTTTATAACTTATTAAAATCATTGTTCTCATTTCTTCATAGTATAATTTACTATTAACTAAATATGTGGTGTTTAATTATTAATTAAATATATAATTAAATAATATAATTTATTTAATTATTTTAATGTCCAAATTTAATAATTATTTAGTAGATAAATTTAAATTTGAAATATTTTAAAATTTCAAACAAATTTAATTTTAATAAAACAAAATTAATTTACAAATAATTGTTACTTATTTAATTATTTATTTCATAAAATCAATTCAACTAATAACTTTTATTTGATATTTCATTATTATCAATAATAAGAATATAACATTAACAACTAAACCAATTTTTATTTTAAAAATAAATTAAAATCAAAACCGAAAATACAAAAGAAAACCACATACAAATAGCTCCCTGGTTTTCCAAATAAAAAGATCCAAATAACAAACAAAACCTGCCTTAAGAAAAATAACTAGCAACAAATAAAGCTCCGGAGTTGTACGAAGCATGGCATGGTGAAGTGCAAAATTGTTTCTTCCACGACCCTAACTGCATGGGTACATATGGTAATGAACTTGACCTCGAAAATACATCCTTCACAATCTTGTCCTGTCTCATGACATGGACTGATTTTCAATTTAGACACTTTATTAATTAGATGTGTAGCCTCTGACCTAAACATATATCTGCATTTCCCCTCAAATCTTAAGCTTGATTCCAACAGGCACAAACCATAAGGAGCTATACCAAAGAATGGGCAACTGGGACGGCCCTGACATTGGCACCACCTAAGTATGAGACTTCTCGATAAAGAAGTTAACGAAAAGAGCTGCATCTTTCTAAATTATCTGCATTTACTACTCGATAAAAACATTATGGTTTCTAGAGGTTAATTGATTTATAGTTTTCTCCACATATTTATGAAGCCATCAGCAAATGACTTCAAGTTTCCCCACAGAGTTGATTTCTTCTGAAGTTCTGCATCTTTGCCCCCCCTTTCATATATGTCTCTGGAAAACACATGCATGTTGCTTCAATATCATGGCAACAGAAGATATTAAGGTACAAAAAAGACATAAAATGGATAATTAACTCAAAAGTTCTCACATTATTACAATTGCCTTTTTAAGTTAAAATTGCAAACACCATGGCCGTATGATTTCAAACTACTTGGGTTTTAACTCCAGGGTCAGAATAATTTCACTAGCATCAGCTAATCGTTTGTAATAAACATATGCACAGTACGTAACACTATAGCTACTTATGTCAAGTTCTCTAATTTTACTTTCCTCAACCCCTCTCATAATGTCCCACGTCACAACCAATAATAGTTGCTGCGGGAGGTTTTATGGGGTTAATTGGCATTAGAAAGATAAGAGACACGAGGCCTTTGTTACAGTTGGATAGAACAACATAATTAAAATAGCTATTCTAGCACTGGATGCAGTTATAATAGTGCTTTTTTATTAGCTATGCATCCAACAACAGAGGCACTATCTGATGAAAAGACATAACGGAGCCTCCTATTAGTTTTTCATGGATACATTTTGTCTCCACGTCTAATCATAGAGAAAAGCCACATTTAATAAACCTTTTTACATTTTAAGCAGGAGTTTTCAGCCCAGAGTCTCACAAACAGCACAGGCTTCTGCAAATAGTTAGAAAGATGCCCACTTGATTATTAAGGAACAGAACTGTGAAGTTTGACTAAACTTTTAATTTCATACATTATCTAACTTATTTAGGTTCCTTATGTTCATTAGTAGGCTCGAGTTAATCTCTACCAATTTGGAATAGAGTTACAGTTAAATTACATTGTCAATGCCTGTTAACAAGTCTTACATTATGTTACGGAGAAGGTTGATGACTTGTCTAATGAATTCTGATTTTCTTTTTCCAAACTGTGAAGCTTTCTACTCTCCAAGAGTTGTTATCAGATTAGAAGCAATCCCTTTTTTCTTAATTTCAGCCCTAAATTCTTCTCTTACTTCCAGTACTAAATCCAAAGTTCCAGAAACCCATATTCTCAATTTACTCTTCTATAAGTCCTACATCATACATAACATGGGTGAGCAAAACGAAACATCAAAATACCATACGCTCAGTTGAATGCATTCCAAAAGTTTTCTACTTCAAAATCCAAACAAAAAGATCATAGAATGATGACAACATGATTAGCAGCAGTAGCAGCAAAATAATAAAAACAGCAATGGTCACTATCATACTATCGCACTAAAGAAACAAAGTTACCTCTGAGAGATCTTATCTTCATGAGTTGACCGTTTGTTATCTACCAAATTTTCAGAATCAGAGAGCTTTGGGTCAACCTCTGCTTTCACAATGTATTCACGAGAAATACTCTTAGTTGCATCCTCAATAACATGAGAAAAACCAATTTGAGTTTTCTCTTTTGTAGAATCATCTAATTTCAGAAGGTGATTATCATCTATATTCTTTTTCTGTGATTGACTACTCGTTGAAGAAAAGTTAGTATTGTCATTATATGCTTCCTTCTCACTACTCGTTGAAGAAAAGTTAGTATTGTCATTACATGCTTCCTTCTCTTCTCCACCTTCAAGTATTTCTGAGAATGGACTCACGCTCTTGTTATTTCCTTCCTGCAAATTAAATGAGTTGCAACAAGATCAGAATCATTCTCCCCACATGGACACAGTGCAAAAGGATACATTGCAACCAGTTAAAAAGCAAAAATGAAAAAAATGGTTTACTTCAACAAGTACATACACACAAGAGAAATTTAAGGTTATGAGAAAATAGAATAATTCTTCCCATCAAGGCATATTGTCTTACGAAATGTAGGGAACTGAGTGCATGATGAATCAATATTTCTTAAACTAGATTTAGAGGTAAATTTAGTGTCTACTGACTCTATTTGTTCTTGACTTCATTTTTCTAGGTTCATTAAAAATGCAGAAACCTACTATTCTTGAAGTCTCTTCAAGCAACGTCTTTTCAGAACTTAGCAAATCTTCCACTACTTCCAAATCAGTGTCCTTGCTATAACCCACTTCTGTGACATTAGAAGTGGGTGAATCTAATTGAGTTCTGGCATCCACTGTCTCTCTGTTGGTTTCAACTTCAGTCAACAATTTGCTCTTTTCAATGAGATCCTTTTCTAAGTTCTCTTTTCTACCCTTGGAAGAAGACATTTTAGATATGTACTCTAGTTCTTGAAGAATCTGCCTTAAAAAATAAAAGCCGCCACCAACTTCTTTAATTGTATCAGTGACGGACGGAAATCTTCCACCATGCTTTTCTCTGTACCTGACAGAATATAAATCAGGATAGCATTATCCTATACATTGTGTAAGTATCTTCTTTAAGCATTCCTTGTATCCAAAGTGAGCATAACATTCCAATATATACGAACAATAATATGATCAAGGATAAAAGAGAAATTAGGAAGGGAGAAAGAGGCAACCTCAGATATGGTCAAACACTACCCCTATGGTATTGATGTTTCAATCAAAAGCCCCTATGATATGAATTAAGCTTTCTAAGTCCTTATAGTTTGTTAGTTTTGGTTTTACTTATGATTTGTTTAATAGAAACAGAGATCTTTTTGGCACCATTTTACATGAAGGATCCAAAACTAAAATGATGTCTTAGGGAGTTTTGTTGAAAGCACAGATACTATAACGGGTAAGGCGCATTTGATGCAGAGAATATAAATATTTATTTTCCCTGAGACACAAACTACGTCTTGTATATTTAAGGATGACTAAAGTTTGTATTTTCACGTCCCCCAAAACTCCATCGTCATAGAAGGGCACAAAGGTACAATCTTTAGTCCAAGACTCCAATTTAACATCTCAAGTCCATAGTCTGAAATCTTGAGTAGTTGACAAGTTTGCACTTGAAATTTTCACTTGACAACACATATGCATATAGATGTAAATCCCATGAACATCAACAAGAGGATAGATAAACCTGTATTGAAATTTACCAGCTAGAATATTTAAACCCATTAAACGTAAGAAAATCAAAATTTGTTCTTTCAGTAGTTTCGCGAATTTCTTATTCTGCAACTAGACAATGACACTGAAGTCAATCCAAAGAGTATATGCTGAGTTAATTTTTCCTAAAATACTCTGATTAAAGATTTCAAAACCAAGTAAAAAATTGAGCCCTTTTTCAAAGAAGTGCAGTGCTTTCCGAGACGTGATGCAGTAAGGCAAGTAGCAGAAGCGTTTACATGCTTGTCAACAAAAACAACATTCTCATACGACTGTTGTACCAAGAAAAACTAAAAGAGATTATTTACTTGTTGACATAAGACTCCACCATAACTCGCCGTTCAGCTTTTGGAATCTTCTTAGAACCCTTTTCACGAACTCTTCGTATTTCAGATGAAACAGCAGCAGCAGTTGACCATCTATGCTGTTGAACATTTACTGCACCATTCACCTTGCTGGCAACTGCCAAGGATCAAAAAATGACTATTGATTTCACAATAAATCATAAAAACCACAACTTGAAGTTGGAATAGCTGTTTAAGTAAGAAGAGAAGAAGTTTGTAACTTACAAAAAATGGTGAAACGAGGAAACCGTCTTCTTCTGATCAAAGGAAACATCTTGATTGATTGATTATGGCCCAAATCAATCGATTTCAACATCTACTTCCACTTTCATACTCGATCTCAACAACAACACCAACATAGAGAGAGAGAGAGAGAGAGAGCTGGCAGGGCTGGACAGTGGGAGGAAATGACTCAATAGGAGGGAACCTGTGAAGAGGGTTTTATAATTATTTAGGGTTTTTACTTATATGCATATTATATAAATTGTATTAAAATTTTAATTAATTGGTGTCAAAAATATTTTTAAATTATATAATATTGGATTGGTGAAATGGTTAAAATTAATTATATTATATATTGTGAGATTTTTAAAGAAAATATATAAAATATTCTTTATTTGTGATAGATAAAAGTGTTGTATAAAGTTTTTTATGTTAGTTAAAGGAAAAATAGTTAATTTTATTAAAATTTTAAAATATACATATATCAATGATTATTTGTTGAAATATTTCTTATATTTTTATATATAAAATTACCATAATTATATATTAAGATAATTTATTCATTAATTAATTTTAAATAGAAAAGTAAATGTATATAATTCAAATCAGGCAACATACTTTTTTATATTTTATTATGTAAAATTGGATTCTACCTTCCAATACATCTATTAATTAACAATTCATTCAAATTCTATACAATAATATATCTTAAATGAATCAAATTAAAATAAAATGATTTCCACTTATTAAAAGGTGCTAACATTTAATTATGAATTTGTCAAAATATATAAATTAATTTAACATAATCATATAAACTTTTTTATAAAATTATATTCAAATATTAAAATAAATATTAAAGGAAAGGATTTTGTCTCAATTAACTTAATTTGCATTTCTTTAATAGTGATAAGAAATAATGAGGCATGAGAGAAGCAGCCTACATGTAGCATTGAAGTAATATGATGTTGTTCAATTAACCTATCAAAGTTCTCTCTTTTCTTGATTTGTTCAAGTGATTATCTCAAACATGAAGCATCACTTTTAAAATTTTAACAAGTTCCTAGGTCTTTTCTTTGTTCTCTTGTAACGAGATTAAAAAATATTGTCAAGTTTTCTTTTTAATCCTTTAATGCTTAGAGAATCCTATGGAGAAGATAATGCAGATATAGAGGTAGAAATTTCTCCTGATGGTGCTGTGATGAGTACGAGGATAGCTTTATTGCTTATGGTGATCTGGTTATTGCCCCCTCTTCTGCTGCTGGTGGTAGAGGTACTTTTTCTATCTTCAAGTGTTATAGTTTTATAATAAATGAACAAAAGAAAAACTAATTTTGATTGCCTTTTCTGGACTATTAGAAGATGTATCCTCAAGATTAAGTTCTTAATTTTCCCTTTTAGAATTTTGTAATTGGTTATGTATACTCTAGCATACTTTGCATCTTGAAATGATACAAAGACATTGTAGGAATTGGGTATTTGTAATTTGATCTCAGATAGTACCAATACATTTCTCCATTTGTTACTATTGATTGTAATTCTAGTTACATGGTCCTCTGAGATCCATAATGATTATTATAATTCGTGTGAAGAGCAGTGTCAACTTATTTTCAATTTGTAATTTCTATTAGGGATACATGTATCACTAGCTGTCCTTATTATCATTATAACTAATTTCTCATCATTGTTGTAACATAACTGTAACATAATTATATATATATACAACCCCACCCATTGTAAGGGTAAGGAGGTTCATTCATTATCTTACATTGTAGCGCCCCCTTATTATAAAGTACCCACCGGAATGCCCGTAGGTCATTCCGGTACATATCCTACGATAAGAGACCATTACTGACAGCCACCGCTAAACTCTCCATGGCATCACAATAATAAAATAGAAATAAGAAATTGGTAACTTTTTAAAACCAAACTGTATTTCATTTCATTTACTCAAACTTAGAAATTTACAAATCGTCAAGATTTTCACCTATACAATCCTTCAAAACACTTTACATTAAGTACTATACAATAAGGCACAAAGAACAGTTCTAACTATAAGTCTCCAAAAGAAATCCCAGCTGACCGACCTTTGAGCCATAACCTCTCTTGCCAATCCGATGTCCAAGGCTCTACAGTCCTGAGGAAGCTAATACTACTCTTAACCTTGAAAAATAGATTGCAATTTTGGATGAGTTTATAACTCAATGAGGAACCATCATCGATGGTTCGCCCAATTCATGCATCACATAAGCATGTTCCAAGAATCAGCAATTATAGTGATAATCAGCTCAAAGAATCACACACCATATACAAAAAAAGTCATTTTAGGTATTCATCCAAGATGCAATGCACATGCGACTTTTTTCGCTTTTATTTCAAGGTTTGTGACCGAAGCGCTTAAGCGAGTCGAATCGAGAGACGCGCCTCGGAGGATTATCTCCTTCGAGCTCTAGGCTCGCTTTTCGCCAGTATGGCGACTTCGGTTCACAATTATTTTTATCCGTTTATGCATCTGTGTATGAAAATGTCTATGCCCAATTGAATAGTTAACTAACAGTCCATAATGCACAATTAACATTCTATAATTCACAATCAACAGTCTATAATTCACAATTAATCACAGTAATCCCAGTAAGGGCAAACAAGTCACACAATTTACACATTCCTGATCCCGCCATTATCCCCATATTAGACAAATAATAATTGAGAAACTCATCTAGGTTACTCACCTATTACTTCCGAGCTAATACCGGGAAGTCTCTGCTACGTCGGTTGATCGATGCTCCAATTGTGCCTCTATAATAATCAGAGAAGATAACTATTACTAATTGTCCAATCAGAACGAGTTAATGATGCATACGTAACAATTAAAAGGTGTACAATGCATGTGCATGATATTCCCAGCCCTAAACTAAACTTTTTCCATCATAAAAATCTGTCTAAAAATTAGAAATCTAATGGCGCTGACGGTACTCAATTCGGACCTCTATAGGTCCAAAAATAAATAAAACAGTGACCAAAAAATAATAAACCGGACCCACGTCAATTTCCCGTCCAAAAATTCTCAATCTCTCAAAAAATGAAATTAAATATTCTATAAATCTGATGCCTCAAGAATTAGGTCAATCGGACGTCGGACGGAAAAATTATTCTCAAAAGAACACAAAAAATTAAATTAAATAATATATATATATATATATATATATTGCTCCTATAAGGAGGGGGAGTTGTAACATTCCACCCCCGACAGGAAGGGTAAAATAGTAATTTTTCAAAGGTCGAGAATGATTAGGACTAATTGGATAATGTTATGCATACTGGTATTGGTCAAACAATGAAATTGTGCACATGCAATAACTGTACATGCATTCATGATTATTTCCCGGTATTGGGCCTAAATGGAATTTTATTATGATTAATGTGGAAATTGTATTTAAAAAATTTATTGGACTGCGTTTTTGTGTGTTTTACATTTTACGGGAATTATATGAATTTTTCTGGAATTTTCCGGAGAAAATTCTTGGACCGGAAAAATCGTCAAGTGGCGAACCAGTTAATTTTCGGTACTAAAAAGGCCTGTCCAATGGCACTGAAATATTGGGTACATGATTTTAGGATTTATTTATTTTGAGCCATTGGAATTTTGGGGTAGAAATTAAAATTGAATTTGGAAAGAATTAAGTGATTTTATAAAATGGTGACATTTGTCACTTGTTCCACCATCTATTAAGCCTTTCACTTTAATTAAAAGCAACCCACTCCTCCTTTTGGTCTTGACTTCCACGACACTTGCATTTTGGGTGGCCAAAAGCAAATTTTCTTCATGATTTCCTCCATCTTCGTATGTTCTTCTCTTCCTTGGTGGTTTTGAATTTTTGCTCATCTTTCCTCCTTCCCCTTTGCTTCTTCTTCATTTAACTCACCAAAAAGACCTAGCTTAAACCTCATCCCTTGAGAAGAAGAAGATGTCGTGTATAGTAAGGAGAAATTAGGAGTTTGTAGTAAGTTGGAAGAATTGAAGAAGAGGAAGCTTGATTAGGTAAGGTTTGTGTTTTATGTGTTGTTTTGTTAATTCAATGTATTATTTGTGATATTTATGAACCTACTTGTATGGGAACTATGTTGGTATATGTGGGTATGTAATTGGTTTGTTTAATTGATGGTTGATTGAGAAAAGATGAATGAAATAGTATGTATAATGTGTGGTTGAAGTGTTTTAGCTTGATTTGGATTGATTCTTGATGATTATTCTTGCATGGAAATGAAGAGATTAGTGCTGCCAAATTGTGACTATTTGTCTAAGTGAATGTATGAATGATCTAGGGACTGATTTGGTGTCCAATTGGTATGCTTATGGTAGTATAATTGGAATTGGCATGATAGGAAGTGCATTGAGTAGTAAAGCTGAAAAATTGGTTTTGACCTAGTACACTATCTTGAGCATAACTAATTGTGTGGTTATTCAAATGAGCTGAGGTTTGTGCCAAATGAAACTTTAGTTTGTTGGCTACATTTTTGTGTGAAATAGGTGTTGTCTAATTTTAGCCTTAAGAGGTTGACTTTTGGCTTGGAAAGTTATTGTTGAGGTCTGTGTGAACAGTAACCGAACCAATGACCTAATTATTTTGATGATTTTTCTAAATTAATGTAGAAGGAATTAGTGAAAATAGTCTTCATGAAAGTTGAATCCTATCAAGTTAGCTTTCCATTGCCACTGATTTTGCAATTTTTAGATCTGTATATTGGGAGATATGAACTGTTGACTATTGACTGATTTTGTGCATTTTGGTGAAACCTAGCCTAAGTGCCAGATTTGTGAGCATTCTGATTGGAAGCAATTGAAGCAATTTCTTTGAATTGAATTGGCTCAACTGGTCTTCTGAAGAGTTGTAGAGGAAGCAATTATCTTGAAAATGGTATATAGTATGTAATTTTTGGATGTCAGAGTTGGGAGTTATGAGTTTTTAAACACTAAACCTGCATTAGGTTATTAATTGCTGCCTTGATCAGTAACTTGTATGGCATTTTTGAGCTTGTTAGAGATGGAATTGGCTTTGAAGCCCTTCATGAGAAGTGTAGTACTGTGTTTTATCTTTCCAGTGATATAAAGTAGTGATTTTTTTTGACATTTTTACAAGGAGTTATACTGTTTTAAAAATTACTGTCCAGATTGAGTACTTTCAGGGGTAACAACATTCACTGAATTGGTTGACCTAGTTAGACATTGAATTTGATTTCATATTGTTCATGAAAGTTGTAGGTATTGTTTTTATCTTTCTATTGGTATTTATTTGGTAATTTTTAGCTAAGGAAATGAGAAGTTATGGATTTTGGAAAAACACTGCACTTTTTGAGTGACATTGTTTGGGCAGTAACTTCGATTGGATTTTTGACATCCTTAAAGGTGAAATTGATTTTTGTGTTCTACATGAAACTTGTAGAGTTTTTCTTAATCTTTCCAACGACATATGGCTTGTAATTTTCTGGTTGGTATGGAAAGAGTTATGACTGATTGAATTTCGGTTAAAAACAAGATGGAAAAAGGAGAAATGTATATATATGGGATTTTTGTTTTAATTTCGGATTTCTGATTTCTTTGATGAATAATTTTTCCGTCCGATGTCCGATTGACCTGATTTTTGAGGCATCGGATTCGTATAATATTGAATTTTCATTTTATCAGAAATTGAGAATTTTTGGACGGAAAATTGACGTGTGTCCGGATAAGGGTTCTTTAGTCACTGTTTTATTTATTTTTGGATCTATAAAGGTCCGAATTGAGTACCGTTAGTGCCGATAGATTTCTAATTTTTATACAGATTTTTTATGATGGAAAATATTGGATTAAGGTCGGAAATATCATGAACATGCATTGTGCACCTGCAAATTGCTACATGTGCATTATTAAATAGTTCTGATTGAGCAATTGGTAATGTTTATATACTGTAACTGTTTTAGAGGTACATTTAGAGCGTCGGTCCACCGATGTCACTGAGACTTCCAGGTATTAGCTCGGAAGTACAGGTGAGTGACTGAGATGACTTTCGTTCAGTTATTATATGTTTGATGTGGAGAATAATGGAGGGATTAGGATTGCGTTTGTTCTGATTATGGATTTCGGGCGAAGGGCCCGATGTATGGGGAATCATGACATAGAAGTGTATTCTGTGAACTGCATTGCTTCTACTGTGATCAATTGTGAGATACTGTATTACGATCAATTGTGGTGTACTGTGATCCACTGTGATATACTGTGATTTGCTGGTTATACTGTGATCAATGGCTATACTATGATCCATTGCTTGCTACATCAGATCGCAATTAAATCGCTTCTCTTTGCGCATCGCTTTATACCGATCGTTAATTGGGCATATGCATTGCATACATCAATGCATAAACTGATAATAACAATAGTTGTGACCAGAGTCGCCACGGATACTGATACTGATACTGATACTGAAAAAGAGCCTCGAGCTCGAAGGGAGTCCTACTCCCTAGACACTAAGCGTCCATTAAACACTGTTCACTGTTTATGCGCTCGGTCACAACACGGCAATAAACTGGAAAAGTGTTACATGTGCATTGCATACATACGGGACTGAATAACTGAATGCCTGGAATGCCTTTTTGCTGTATATAATGATATGATACCGCTGACTTATTCTTACTGTGATTGTATTTGTTTGTATGATGCATGAATTGGGCGAATCATCGATGATGGTTCCTCACTGAGTTCGCAAAACTCACCCAAAATTTGCATATATTTTTCAGGTCTTGAAGAATATCCCAGTTGACACGGGATTATATCTACTATAGGCAAGTGAAGGATAGTGGTCGGGATCAGTTCGTGACTGCATTAGGGTCGCATAATTGTATTCTGAACTTTCTGTAAAGGATGCTTGTATTTGTAATGAGCCCAATTTAGTTATGACTTTTTGTACATTAAATGATTGTAACTTATTGTTGAATGATTGTAATAACTGAAAATGTTTATTCTGAAACTGAAACTGTTTATTTCTGAACGTGGACTCAGATTATTACTGTCTATTCCGCGCAATTGAATGGTTAAAAAAAATCGTATACTGAGTTTTGACCGACTGATGTAGTACGCCACCCTCGCGGGGTACAAATTCGGATATCGCCAATGATATCGGGTTCGGGTCACGCGGGAGTGGGTTGTTACATTTAGGTGGTAATATTGGGATCCGATCCGGGAACCAGATCCCAACCGAAAAATGGAACACGAATATGGAAACAAATGCGAAAAGCAAAGAACAAACCAAAGCGAAGGGAAAAACACAAAGCGAAACAACAAGCGGAACCGAAAGCAAATCGGATATCAAAGCGAAAATATATCAAATCGGATATACGAAAGCGGAGCAAACACTTAACAAAGCGGATCCGAATCGAACAAATCGAAATAAAGGAGACACGAACAAAATCAAAGTACCAAACAGATGCGAAGCAAAAGGCAGAACCGACATCCGAACACATACACTGAATCGCGTTGGATACCTAGACTATCCAAAATCCGGTGTAAATTTTTTTTCTCTTTTCTTTTCTTTACTCAATAATCAAATCTGATTTCCTTTTTCTTGAAATTTTCCTCAATCAATCTCTCATATCATAACGAACTTTGAAACAATAATATAAATCGCTAAATCCATCTTTTAAGCATCTAAATCTTATTTTTCTTGGCTCAATGGTAAGAGGCGTGCACTTAAAGTGCAACAAAACCTTGAGGTCTTGGGTTCGAGTCGTGGACTCACCCTTGACCAAAGAGGACAATACCTGGAGTGATGGCGGTAGAGGCCGGGTTCTACATACATGGTATCAGACCAGTTTCTTTGATCCTCCCTATCTTTTTTCGGTTCATTGCTATTCGTTCTCTCTCCCCTTTACATTCCGCTTCTCTACAATGACCCTCTTAACTCCAGCTTCTTCTAACACCACTCTGATTTCTTCCTCTTCTGCCTTTCATGTTAATATCATTGATTTTGTTCCTGAAAACCTTGATATGACCAACTACCTTATCTGGTCCTATTTGTTTCATCCAGTTTTAGACATTTATAATCTGGTTGACCATATTTTTCACTTTACGTCTCCACCTTCATGATACATTTCTAATCATTCTACCACAACTGAGGTTCCCAATCCTGAGTACCATACTTGGCAAAAACTGGATCGTCTTATTCCCGACTGGATGAATGTCACTATTAAACATGAAATACTCCCTCTTCTTTATCACTCGGAGACATCTTTTGAAGTTTGGCATGCACTTGAATCTCATTTTCTTGACCACTCCACAGCACGAGAAATGCAACTAAAAATAGCTCTTGATGATTTGAAGAAAAATGATCTTTCTATTGACCTATACTTTTAGAAATTCAAAAAACTTACGGATGCTTTGTTGGCTATTGGCCAACCTTTAACTAAAAGGGAACAAGTGCATCGCCTCCTTCGTGGTTTACCCATAAGCAATGAATCTCTCATTACTATTATCTCCAACTAGAAACTTGCACCAACATTTGCAAAATTATGGACGATGCTTCTGTGTCATGAAGCTCGACTTGAACATCTTGACTCCGTCAACTCAACTCCTTCAACTCAGACTGCTCTTATTACATCTCAATCGTCCTTTTCTACTGGAAATAGTTGTGTATCTTCTTTCTTGCGCAATGGCAGTTATGGGGGTAATCGTTGACGTAATGGTGGTCGTAGTGGCCGTGGTAAAAATGGTTGAGGTCTGTACTCCTCCTTCTTTAATTCTAGATTTAACTCATCATACTGGTCTCCTGCTCCTGACAAAAATCGTGGCATTCTTGGTCCATCTCCTTTATTTCCTACTCCTGGATCTTCATCTTACTTTCATGAGACTTGCTTCTTGTATGGACTCCCTAGCCATATAGTTGCTACTTGTCTTCATCGCAACACCAACACACCTCTCTCTAATCAATTTGTAGGCTTATCGGTCTCTGATTCTTTTGATCCTTGTACTACATGGACACAGGGGCAATAACTCATATGGTCAATGACTCTGGTATGGTCTCATCCTTCTCTCCTTACTACGGGTATGAATGTATAACTGTGGGTGATGTTTCGATTCTTTCTGTCAAATCCATTGGTGATAGACAACTTCACTACTTTAATCATACTTTCTACTTTCCTCACACTCTGCATGTTCCTCGTTTAGCTAAGAATTTAATATCTGTTAGACAATTTGCATCTGACAACAATTGTTTCTTTGAATTTAATGTAAGTACAAGTCGACTTGTACTACTGATAAGTCGACTTGTTCTTGAAAAGTACCGATAAGTCAACTTGTACATTGGATAAGTCGACTTATTCAAGGATTTGATCTTGTTTATTTGCGCCCTAAAGGCAATCCCTTTAGCTGCTTTTATTCACAATCGTATGCGCATCGAATGAATAAATAAAGAAAAGGCATAATTCATTAATTTGATGTTCATGAACATTGTTTATGAATTGATTTGATCTTTAATTAGATTAATGAAGTCCATGATATATGACATAGCATGAAGGAAATTATGATGTGATCATACTCCCGAGATTCCTATCATGTGCAATTATGTCGTTGTTCAAATTTTTCCTACCAAAGGATTAATGAGATCGACATCATTAATCCGGATAGACTAGCACATGTCATATTCCTTGATTGGATCAAGCAAGGATCTCGAAACTGTAAATATGAGATATTTAGAATTGACATACGTGGATGCTTACTAGCGGTAGTAAGTTCATTGGATGACCTGCCATGAGATCATCACATGGATATCTTATCTAGTGTTAGTGATAATCTCATCATAGCAATGGTGCAAGTATCCTTAGACTTGAGGTACTCAATGATATCTTGGATACTGATCCTGTGCTTTGACTCCATTCCTTGTTGCCTTCCAGAGGTAACTCATAGGGTGGTGCTTGGGTGCGACTTGAGGTATTCAAGATAATTGAGTAGCCAATAAAGGATTCACCACTTTTGGATTAGCAGAGAGATACCCATGGCCTCTTGTCAGGATCATTACTTGTAAATCTCTGGCCAGAGTGAATATGTCATGAAGAGTGTCTTCATGGACATATAGAGTAATGAGTCATAGGGCGAGATCTGTTATCACTGGGCTAGACTCGGTCTAGTAAGAGTTGACACTTTAACCATACTCATAACCAAGTGGGGTATAGGATGGTGAAAGGACGAATTGCACCAGAATTGTCATGGAAGGGTTTGTGATCCGGTTCTTGATGAATACATCAAACCGATTACTTTTCGGTCAATCGGGGTCATGATGTGTTGCTAGATACCGCTCATGACTTGCTCAGATTAATTGTTAATCTAAGTGGCCAACATAACCGGAGCCTAAAGGGTCACACGCTTAAGAGTGTCTCGGAGAATCAGAAATAGTAATTGGACGAGTTCCAATTATGGAGAGCATTAGATTAAATGGATCCCAATGAGATTGGGATATGTCCCGATGAGATCGCGACATCAATATTGCTAAGAAAGGTTTCGGAGTCGCTTTAAAGATCGGGGCTTAGAGGCAGTAGGACCAGATTCCGCTTTGGATCGATCGCTTTAATAATTATATATATTAATTAATTAAGTAAATAATTAATTAATATATATAAATATATGCCATGTGTGCACGTTGGAAAGAGGGAGAGGATGAGAGCTTTGACTTTTCAAAGCTTTATTTCTTAATTCATTAAAGAAAATGAATGGTCATTTGGCTCACACATGTCCTAATCTTATGGTTGGCGTTTCATTTCTTCTTCTTCATCAAGCCATCATTGATTCTTCTATTCTCCAAGGCAAGGTCCAACGTGAATCTCAAGCTCTCCAGGACAGAGGTAGGGTCTAGCAGCTCTTAATCTGTTCTAGCTATTCCCGGGTGATTGTTCTTGTTTATTGTGCGTAATTTTAAGTTAATTTGCTTGCCTTGCTTGTTCAGTAGCTTCTTGGTCGTGACGAGTTCCTCATTCGTCACAAATGAGTTCATTCGTCATTGCCGCTGAAGTTTATATTCGCCGCAATAACATTACAGCTTTATTCGGTTCGCCGCAATGAAGTTCTTACACGCCGCAATAACTTGAGTGAATTGAAGCCTTGCTATCCGTTGTCGCTTTAGTGAGCTATCTTAGGTGAACTTCTCTTGTGCATGCCCCGTAGACTTAGGCTAGTTCATTTTCAACCTGAAATTGAGCGACACCTGACAACTTAGGAAGAACAAGAGAGAGCAAGAAAGACTTAGAACACTAGATCGATTAGAATCGAGATGGTCAACAACAAGAATATCCCGTCAACCACCCCGAGATGGAGATCACGGTCTTAACGGTGACCAGAACGCGTAGATGACAACAATGCGAACATCGACGTGGGACCATCCGAGAAGCTACAACCTCGGACGCACACTCTACGATCCTTTCATCGCTTTTCGCCTAACTTCATGTAAATTTCAAGTCAAAGGTTTATTGATTAACTCTCTCCCAAATTTCACGGTTTAACGGAGAGGACCCTACATGCATCTTCAGCCCTCACCATGATCCGCCGAGTATGAAGCCCGTAGGAGCACATCTGGACCAGTCTTGTGGAAAGTCTTCCATTTGTCGTTAGAAGGAAAGGCCCGGAGTGGTACATGAGCCTCCCAAGGCATGTTGCGAATGCCTATCACAGTTGGGCCAACTTACGAAAGCTTTTCGGAAAAGTATTTTCCACTTCTAGGGCGTCGTCAATGAGAAAGGAGATATATTCTCGCCAAACAAGATTATGACGAGTCCCTGTATGATTTTTGGAACAGATTTCAAGATCTGTTGTCTCGGTGCCCCCATCATCAAATCCCTGATGAACAACTGGTTTAATATTTTTATGATGGGGTGAAGAATCAAGAGAAAGGGATGTTGGATGCTGCGTCGGGAGGTTCATTGATTGACCTCACCGCCTCAGAAGCTTGGGCCCCGATTAAGAGAATGACCCCAATCATCAACGGATAGGTCCGCGATTCCGGAATGTGAATGAAGGGAGTCATGTCACCAAACTAAGAGGATGGAGAGCCCGGAATCGAAGGTAGATTCTTTTGAACATCGGATAACTTTCCAGCTATCCTCAATCACGGCGGAGTCAAGAATTTGAATGCATCGCCCATCAACTTCCATCAACTAGTCGCACCTAGTTGCGAATCTTGTGGGTCGCTGATGCACATTTCAAGTGTTTGTCCCGGCAGATATGAAGAAGTCTCCGAATGTATCAAGGTAGACAGATCGAAATGGGACCCGATTCCAACACATATAATGAGGGATGGAGATCCCACCCAAATTTTAGTTGGAGGAGTAACGAGGAAGAGCACCAAACCGCTTTCAAAGAAGGGAGTGGAGCCGACAATCTACAAACCAGCCCAGATCAACAGCGTTGACAAGGCAACAACCACCGCCACCCAAGGAGGACACCAACCAATCTGCTGCATGGTATGATGACGTTGATGAAAGAGGAACGAACTTCCACAAAGAAATCAATTCAACGCCATCGCAAACCTCATCCAACAGACTCACTAAAAATGCTGCCCGCTTTAGTGCCTTGGAGAAACGCATGGATCAATGGGAAACCAAGGCCGAGAACCTAAACTCATATGTCACCAATTGTCTAATAATTTGAGTGACAACCAAGCTAGAGTAGCGGATCCATTCCTTCTAACACGGTGATTAACCCAAGAGTTTGAATGCTATAGCCCTCAGGAGTGGAAAGCAAGTAAGGTTCAAGCCTCAAGAAGAAGATGAGATTTGTAAAGATGAGATTGAGTGTGAGCTAGTACCTCCACCACATGATAAGATGAAGAGATTAGAAAGTGTGAGGGAAGAAGAGCTTCGAGAGAGAGGAGCAAGCCTCAAAGAACAAGGGAACTACTTTAGAAAGTTCCACGAGATAAAGTCAAGATGGAGAAATGAGTAGGCAATCCAAAGAAAGGTAAAGAGGTAAGTATACAAGACCTTCCTTTTCCAAACTCTTATTTGATGAGCAAGCGCTTAAGAGAAAAACAACATGAAAAGAAATCATTGACTTGTTTGGGAAAGTGGAAGTGAATGTGCCTTTGCTAGATTTGGTAAAGCGAGTTCCGGCCTACGCTAAATATTTAAAGGATCTGTGTACAAATAAGAAGAAGTTTAGGCCCAATGAGAGAGTGCAGTTGAGCTCGAATGTTTCAGCCTTGTTTAAGCCACGAGATACCAAGAAATGTCGGGACCCTGGATCTTTTACCATCCCTTGCACATTAGGGAAAGTGACCATAGGTAGAGCTTTACTAGATCTAGGGGCAGCGATAAATGTGATGCCCGAGTCAAGATATAAGACCTGGGAGTGAAGAGTATTAAGCCCACATCCGTTATTCTCCGCTTAGTCGATAGGTCATTTAGGCATCCCGTGGGAATTATTGAGGACATTCTCGTCCAGTCAAAGGCTTAGTGTTTCTGCGGTTTTTACGTGTTGACATGACCTCCGGTGGTGCATGACACTTCTCCGATCCTCGACGCCCTTTCTTGGACAGCAAGTACTATGATTAGTATGAAGGAAGGAAGATCACCATGGAAGTGGGCGATCAAAAGTTAGCTTCAACATGTATGAAGCTATGAAGCACACCCATGAAGATTATTCCTTGCTTGGTGTCAACATGCTTGATGTGGTGATTGACGATGCTTGTTCAATTTGTAGAAACTTTGACTCCTACCATCGACAATATTTTGGGGAAAGTTTCTCCTTTGATGATTTTGCAGAGCACATCCGGTGCGAGTATGGACGTGGGCGACTAGCAACCAAGCTGCCGAAATGGAGCTTGATATCGAATATCGTCCATCCCGAGCTACAAGACCCACCTTGAGTGCAGTTTTCTCTTTCCTTCATTTACTATATAATTGTGCTATGTTTTATACCAACATGCATATTGTTGAACATGATTATATTGTTTAAATGTGGGGAGGGATCAAACCAGAGAATTAGAGTAGTAGGTAGGATTTCCTTTCGCTTGAATAAAATGTTTCCCTTTATTAGCTCTGTGTTCTCCTAATGAAGCATAATTAGATTGAAGAAAATGGTTCATATTTGGGATGATTAATTGAATGATTGTGCAAACCGAGTAGAATCCTTAGACATCGTGATTCTGTTTCAGGTGGTTCGCCGTAGCGAGCATCGCTGTTCACGCGGCTAACCTAGGGTTTTTCATCTTATTCGTCATGCAGCTGGCTGGCTTCTTCCGCATGACGAATAAGGACTTTTGCCCTTCCGGACCGTTGGATTTCTTTTGTCCGAGGCCCTTTTGGTCTTTTTCCTCTCTCGCGTCCTCTCGTCTCCCGCTCTTTCTTCTTTTTCTTCTTCTTCCTTCCCCTTTCCTTCTCACTTCGCCGCCTTCCTCGCTGCCTCACCGTAGTCCTCTCCGTGCCTTCTGCTGTTTGAAGCTTCCATTCTCCTCAAATCCCTTCCAATCGCTTTTCACCCTTCTGTAAGTGTTTCTATTCCTTCCTCTTGTCCATTTTCGTTGTTATTCGTTAGATTTAAGGCAAACAGCGAACGCTGTTCGCCGTGACTGTTCGCAGAATCGCCATTCGCCGCGATGAACTTAGGGTTTCAGCTCGCTGCGACGAATGTCTTTGTTCGCCGCAATAACGAAGGTACCGATTCATTGCAATAACATCCCGTTGGCTGCAATAATGGCGAAGTCTCCTCTCGCCGCAGCGAATGATCTTGTTGGCTGCGGCAAATGGCTAAAAGACTTGATTCTGTATGATTTTGTCAGTAAATTGTCTGTTTCTAACTTTTGTGTGTGCAGGATCATGCCTAGAATGAAACAAGCCACCAGACCGGAGCAGCAGTCATCCTCTTCTTCCTCCGATCACACCCTTTCTCCTTCCTCGCAACCTTCCGCTTTCCCTCTCACCTAGCGATCCTCGAGTATGTACAGTTAGCCACGCCAGTTGCTAGCCAAACTTTACTAAAAGAAAAATCATTTCCTCTTACTCCGCTACCAACCTTTTGTAGGTCAACTCTTCCAACTCGAGTTGACCGCCTCGCCTAACCTCGGACCACCGGCAACCTTTCCTTTGGCGCCAAGATATACCCATGCCGTCAATCTCACACCTACTAATTAACTTCCGAGGTGTTTCTATTCCAGATGCTTTACATCTGCTCATAATCCGAGAGCACTACCACCTCCTCGTTGTCCCTCGTTGTCCCTATTCAGGCGATCACAGATACCCTCGACGACGTCATTTCGTACTCTCGCCTCGAGGGTACTCGGTGGCTTCAACCCCGGGGCTCAGCGCTATATCCAAAGCGTTCGATCTCCTTCCACAAGCCCGCCCATGGTTACATTTTATATGTAACAACATTTTACCCACCTCCACCTCACCAACATCCCAAAGGAGCAGCCTCAGACATATACCGCTTATGATCGCCACCTGCCGACCTAGCTTCGCCATTTCCTCCGCCCTCGCCAAGTGTGTCCTCGCCACCAACCCCAAACATAAACTCCTCTTTCCCCATCTCATTTCTCGACTTATTCCGGCCTTTCGAGTCCCGTAACATCCACCGACCTCACCTTCCCCCGCCTCTCCATTTGTCTATGTCCGCTTAGATGCCCACGTGCCATTCCACCACCACCTCCCGCCCAACCAGCTTCCTCTTCTTCTCCTCTCCCCTCCATCCCTCCAGCCCCTCTTCGCACCTCCGTCCTTCCTCCTGTTTCCTCTCCGCCTCCTATCTCTACACCCGTGTCTTCCCCTCCTTCTGCTCCACCTGCTCCTTCTGAGGTGGCTCTGCTGCGCCAAGACGTCCTTCGGCTTGAGGCCCGGCTATCTACTTTCGAGGCCCAGATGATCGCCGACCGCGAGTTCACTCGCTCGATGCTGACCATGATTGCGGCTCACCTCGGCTGCCTATTCGACTCCGCCTCAGCCTCTTCTGCAATGCCTCTCGATCCGCCTGCCATCGATCCTGCAGAATAGTATAGGCTGTTTATTTCCTTTCTTTTGTCGTTATTGTTTTTCCTGTATTTTCTTTTCTTCGTTGTAATTTTTAGTTAGTTCTTTGGATTCTTCATTTCGTCCACACTTTTTGAGTTTAAGGATATATCCACATTTACATTTATCTGTTTTTATGGTCTCCTCTATGCCCTACTATTTTTGCCATTGTGGACAATGCCATGTTTAAGTGTGGGGGAGCCATTCCCTTTTATATTTTACATTGTACACCTTTAGAACATTATGCATAATTTTGTGGCCACGCTTTAACTGATAAATTTGGTCCCCAAATCAAACAATTTCTGCACTTGTTCTTTTGTGCCTTACATGCAAAGCATTTATAAGTTTCAACTTGATACTTGAGTTTTGTAAAATGCTCTCCATTCTTCTAACGATAATTGATCGACAAAATTTTAACTTTTGAAGTTTTCAAAACTAAGTAAATGGGAGCATGCTAACAAGGTAGCATTTTAAGTTTTAAGACTTGAGATTGATCATTGAGACAAAACCTTGTTGGAAGGATATTCGAGCCAAATTTTTCTTCTATATTTTGTGTGTGCATCTACTTAGTCCATTCTTCTCTAGAACTTGTGTCGCTTTTACTCAAAGCTTGATGGACTAGATTTTTGTTGATATGATAGAGGCTCCTTCTTTCAACCCTTTCCCCAAACACCAACCCTTAAATACTTTTTCCCTCTAGCTCCTTGAGCCTTTTTGTTATGAGCATTTGCATACATATTAAGATGATGTCGAGTCTATGTTTTGTAATTTTAAAAAAAATTTAGTCTTGTGTATCCCAAAAGGGATACTAATGTGTTGTATCCCAAAGGGATTAGCATCTCAAAATGAGATAGCCAAAAAAAAAGTGTGTATATTCAATTTATCTCAATTGTCTAGTTTTAGTTTTGTTGTTGACATCAATTCCTCACTTCATGCGCATGCTTATACTATTTCTTTCTTTCACTTCATCCATTCATTTAGCCTTCCGCCATTACAACCTGAAAGACCTCTTGATTTTCAAATTGATAGTCCTTGTAGTGGAGAAATAAAATTGATACAAGCTTTATGGTAGGAGATGTACTAAGCAGATTGAGAGAAAATATTCCTACTATACAAGTAAGTCGAGCGTAAACACCATATCCCGAGTGATTCTCTGTTGTTCAATCTCATGTGCTTAAATTCTTTCAATGTTTGTTTTATTAGCACTCTTTCAATTTGCTGCGTTCGACTTCTGATAAAGTGGATTGAGTCAATTTTGGTTATTGTTTGAACATGGGCAGAATTTTCTTTTACTCTTGTACCTTTTTGACTCTTATAAGCTTTGTTCAGGAGTACAAAGGTTTAAGTGTGGGGGAATTTGATTGGACCAAATTTATACTATAAATCAGGCCCATTTTCTTTAGTAATTATGCATCTGTCGACTCCTGATCTATAATTTTCATGCTTATTTTGGTCCCGCACATTGAGTTTTGATAAATTGCATATTGTCAATATTTTGTTGTCATTTGTCATTAATTCTGCATAATCTTTATTGGGACAATTGATACTGCAAATGGGTTGTATTTTGTAGGACCAAAGTAGTCAACAATTAAGAAGTCAACACGCCGCGAGTTCGCTGGGACGAATCAGACTCTCCATTCGCCGCGGCTAATTAATGGTGTTTAATTCATTCGCTGCGACGAGTGACCAAATTCATTCGCAATAACGAACTACGATCATTCGCGCGAACTAATGATGTCATTCGTCATTGCAATAATGTCGGGTGACCCGGACCAAAATGGCAAAAGTATCCACTGTTCCATTCGCCCGCCACAGCTTCCTATAAAACCTTACCATTTAGGGCAAATGAGAAAGGGCCGCACAAAAGAGTTCTTCGTTTTCTCTTCTCTTCGTCTTCTCGGCTTTTCTTCGTTTCTTCTTTTACATTTTCTGCTTTTTGATCTAACGGTCTCTCATTCATGTTTGATTTGAGTTTAGTCACAGGCGACGATCATCGCAGTCATTTCCTTCATCTCTACTCTTCCGCATTCGCCGTCTGAGCATGGTCTTCGGTGATACTTCAACAATGATGGAGTCGTCCGTAGTCATGAGTGGCTAAGCTCATAGTCTTCTGAAATGTTGCGAGGGTTGGAGTTCCGTAACTAAACACGGGTAATCAATCTTAGTTTAGGATTTCATAATGTATTTGCACAATCCGAGTTGGTATTTTTGCAATATATTTCTGATTGAATCCTGCTATAGTTTAGTAGGATGTTAGACTTTGATTTGTGTTATGGATTGACTATTGTTGAATACTGTGCTTAAATACATGGAGTTCATGTATATCAGTTAAATGATTGCATTAACTAATTTAATCTGCCTAGTTGTGTTTGATTGAATTGGTTGTGTTATTATTTGGTTGATTTAGTGCATTAATCAATCCATGCATACACTAAGGGTTTTAACAAGTTGTAATTAATCGAGTTGATTAATTAATTCTTGGACTTAACGAGTTGTTAAGGTTTTATTTTCGAAACTTAGTGGATTTCAAACCCAACATTATTTGAACGATGATGACCCGAGCTACATTTTCAGGAGAGTTTTAGTAATTTGACTTCAAACTTGTTTAATTTCAATCATTTAGTTTTCTAAAATTCTAAAAACATTTATTCTTATTTTGGCTTAGTTTAATTTCTAATTAATCAAATCAAAACCCCTTCTATTGCTTTAATTGCATGCATCATTCAAACATTAGGCTAGTCTAGATCAATTGATGCATTGGTTCCTCGAGAGTCGACCCAGGTTGCATCCTCGTATTGCAATCCTTGGTATAAATTTAATTTGACCGGTTTCCAGAGATCAATTTTAATATTGAACGATAAACCGCCGATCAAATTTTGGCGCCGTTGCCGGGGAACAAGAACAATCAGAATAAACACTTAAAACAAAGCAGAATGAAATAACAAACAGGATTAACACTAAAAACACTTAAGCAGAACAGAAATTAAATGAAATTATGCAATGCAAACAAAATGCAAACAAAAATTAAAATCAAAACAAACACTGGCTAACCTAGAGAACCAATTAATTTGATTCCCAAGAACGGCGCCAAAATTTGATCGGCGGTTTATCGCTCAATATTAAAATTGATCCTCGAAACCGTCAAATTAAATTTATACCAAGGATTGCAATACAGATGCAACCTCGAATCGACTCTCAGGAACCAATGCATCAATCGATCCTAGACTAGCCTAATGTTTGAATGATGCATGCAATTAAAGCAATAGAAGGGGTTTTGATTTGATTAATTAGAAATTAAACTAAGCCAAAATAAGAATAAATGTTTTAGAATTTTAGAAAACTAAATGATTGAAATTAAACAAGTTTGAAGTCAAATTACTAAAACTCTCCACGAAAATGTAGCTCGGGTCATCATCGTTCAAATAATGTTGGGGTTTGAAATCCACTAAGTTTCAAAATAAAACCTTAACAACTCGTTAAGTCCAAGAATTAATTAATCAACTCGATTAATTACAACTTGTTAAAACCCTTAGTGTATGCATGGATTGATTAATGCACTAAATCAACCAAATAATAACACAACCAATTCAATCAAACACAACTAGGCAGATTAAATTAGTTAATGCAATCATTTAACTGATATACATGAACTCCATGTATTTAAGCACAGTATTCAACAATAGTCAATCCATAACACAAATCAAAGTCTAACATCCTACTAAACTATAGCAGGATTCAATCAGAAATATATTGCAAAAATACCAACTCGGATTGTGCAAATACATTACTGAAATCCTAAACTAAGATTGATTACCCCGTGTTTAGTTCTGGAACTCCAACCCTCGCAACATTTCAGAAGACTATGAGCTTAGCCACTCATGACTACGGACGACTCCATCATTGTTGAAGTATCACCGAAGACCATGCTCAGACGGCGAATGCGGAAGAGTAGAGATGAAGGAAATGACTGCGATGATCGTCGCCTGTGACTAAACCTGAAATCAAACACAGAATGAGAGACTGTTAGATCAAAAACAGAAAACAGAAAAGAAGAAAACGAAGAAAACTGGAGAAGACGAAGAGAAGAGAAAACGAAGAACTCTTTTGTAGGCGGCCCTTTCTCATTTGCCCTAAATGGTAAGGTTTTATAGGGAACTGTGCGGGCCGGGTCGGAACAGTGGATACTTTTGCCATTTTTGGTCCGGGTCACCCGACATTCGCTGCGGCGAATCGTATGAGTTCGCCATGGCGAATGAATTTGGTCACTCGTCGCAGTCAATGAATTAAACACCATTAATTAGCCGCGCGAATGGAGAGTCTCGATTCGTCCCAAATAACTCATGCGCGTGTTGACTTCTTAATTGTTGACTACTTTGGTCCTACAAAATACAACCCATTTGCAGTATCAATTGTCCCAATAAAGATTATGCAGAATTAATGACAAATGACAACAAAATATTGACAATATGCAATTTATCAAAACTCAATGTGCGGGACCAAAATAAGCATGAAAATTATAGATCGAATTCGATGATGCATAATTACTAAAGAAAATGGGCCTGATTTATAGTATAAATTTGGTCCAATCACCGGGTCAAAGGGGTTTGACTCGGTTAGGTTTTCTGATCTCTGCGTGGATCACCTTTAGAGATAGTCTCTATTGGCTATTTAGGTTGATGTCTTCATACGGATACCGGATCCTGGTTCGGAAGGTCCGGGAACAAAATTTTGTTTTCCGCTGCCTGTACATGTGATGTACCTCCGGGATTTTCCTACAGTGGTATCGAGCGTCTGGTATCCCGTATGAAGCTAAAACCTAAGCTAGATCAGAAACCCTAAGTGCTGTTGATGTTGATGCATGTGTACTGCCCAGATTTCGAATTGCTATAGAGATAGGGTTTTCAAAAATTTTCTGCCCAGAAATGTTCATAACATGTTAGAGAATATGTCTATGAATTTTCAGAATTTATCGATTTGATTTGATATAGTTTTGCTAATTAATTCCCTAAGGTTACAGATGTTGTTTTGTGAAACGATTCTGGAACAGGCAGTAGTATAAAATCGAGAATAAATTTTAGAAAAAAAAATTTTCTGGATTTTCCTTCACCTACATGTCTCTAAGATGTTGGTGAATATCTGTGAGCATGGAAATTGGATTTCAAGGTGATTGGATATTTATTCACGAATTTATTCTATGCTGTTGGGAATTGCTGTGCTGATGAACACAGATTTTGAATCGGTTTTGTTATTTTGGTTGACTGAGTTTTTTATGGCCTAAAATCCTGAAAAACTTCATGTAGCAATTTCTGAACATGTAGTAACCTATATAATTTTCTCATGATTTATTGAAATTGTTTCATTGATCATTTCAAGCAATGTACAGAACTGGACAGTTTTGGTGAAAATTGTTGGGACTGTTTTGCTTGGCTTGATTGAGTGTGCTTTTTCAATTCCAATGCCTTGCATCATTTTTAATGTGATTAAAAATGTGTTATCTTGATGTATTATGATTGCCAAACTGAATTGCTTGAATTTCCTTTTCCAAGAATTTTTGAATGCCGAATTGGTCACATTAGCGTCTCGTTAGTATATTGCATTATCTTGTTTGTTTTGACCGTCATATTTTTATGGCATGTGCTGAAGTAAATTTGATAATGTATATGCTAGCTAGAGATGCTTAGGATGATAATTTTGGTGTTCCTAAATTGTTTGGAAATTAATGAGTTTTGACTCATTTCAAGTTTTTCATATAGTTTGACTATTTAAGGCTTTCATGGTTCAATGAATTGTTCATTGATACATCAAATTTATCAGATATTACCTTAGGTATGTAGGTGTTGTGAATTGGAATTGCATTAATTGAGGAATTAGCCGATTAGAGATTTTAGCAAATTTATTCGGATAAGTCGACTTGTCATAAAATAAGTCCACTTGTTCAAGTTTTTGGGATAAGTCGACTTGTGTATGTAATAAATCGACTTGTTCAGATTCAATATAAGTCCACTTGTACTACCTTATAAGTCGACTTGTTCATGGGCAGTGAAATAAGTCGACTTGTGTCATACAAGTCGACTTGTGTGTGTAGAAGCATAAGTCGACTTGCATTTGATGAAAGTCGACTTGTGGCATGCTCAGGTTGGATGATGGATGATTATAAGGATTGATTCAATGTGATTGATGAAACCTAAATCATTCCATATAGTCCTGGCGACTATAATCCTTAAGCTTGGAGTCTAGAGACCCGAAATTCCTCCTCGGTATATGAAAACTAACGCCTTCCATTAATATGGTAAGAACCAGAGTTCTTATAGGGTTGGGTTGTTGAGCAAACTCAAGCTCACTCTATACGGATATGTTCGAACCATGAAAATAAGATTTTTGGATTAATGGGTTGGTTTTCACTAGAAGCGTTGGTTTGTTGAGCAAACTCAAGGTCAACGTGGACAGAGGCGAAATTGGGTAGCATACATCGGATGTATGCGCATCAAAGAGTTGATACCCAATGTAAGTGCACACATCAACAAGTTGATAGCACTGATCGATAGTTGTGTCTAAGATGTAATTGGTATATCTGATACCTCCCGAGACATAAGGTGGCTTGTTGGACAAATCCAAGGTCATTCTCAATGTCGGTTATCGATGATACAATTGGTATGACCGATACCTACCGATTGACCTAAGTCAGGGCTTGTTGGGCAAACTCAAGGTCACTCTTAGCAATGTCGGATATCGACCCACTAGACATTATGTCACATCGCTTTCTCCGGATTCAGTAAAGAGGGTTATGGATTCTAGGAAACTAGTGGAGCCATATGCATGTCATGCAAGTCCTTATGATCATGCAGCATTTCTATTCTATCATTCCTTCTCTCTATCGCGTTTAGTTTGATTGAAGAAGTCCTTCATTAATGAATTTACGCCTCTATTCGGACTGAATTTTCTTGATTGGCTAAGGAATCGAGAATTGTTCTCGGATCCGAGGAACTGGATACGCCCCAGATGTTCCACTTCCAGATGCACTTTCGTCGATGCTTCGATAAGGATCGAAAGCATATCGTAAGCATCTAAAGGACGTTGATATGGATACTTGCATTATGCTTGTCTTGATGTCACCAGAGTCGCAACAAAGAAAGACGAGTCCATGGATGCTCACTCTATAGTATCTCATCTTAGGGAGCTGTTTGATGAGTGAGCTCGGTCTGAAAGGTTCATGACCTCAAGGCTTCTTCATCATTAAAGATGGCTCCAGGATATCTCATGCAAGATGCCCTCAAGATGAATGGCTATATTGAGAGATTGGCCGCCTTAGATTTGTAATGGATTATGAATTAAGTAGAGACTTAATTCGGTTGGATTGTCGATGGTTATTCACGGTTTGTGATAAACTATCGGATAAACCAAATATCCACAACAATTCCTGAGTTGATCAATCTGCTCATGACAGTTAAGCAGGCTATCAAGATAGATAGCAAGTGCTAATGGTGGATGCTTCTTCTTCTAATTCAAAGAAGAAAAAGGCCAAGAAACTAAAGGGAAGTGCCAACAAGAAGAAAACCAAAGTATTCTGCCCCAAAAGGATTTTGCTTTCATCAGGCAAGTCTAGCCACCAGAGGCTTAAACCAGTAAAATCTATCTGGAGTCCTTGAAGCAGAAGAAGGCATCAGATGCCTCTACTTCTTCAAATATGTTTGTCATTGAGGTTAATACTATTCCTGATCCAAACATATCGATATTTGATATCGGATGTGGCTCATACATATGAAATGTTATGCAGGGCCTCAGGGACAGTAGAAAGCTCATAAAGGAGAACTAGACCTTTGTGTAGGTAATGGAGCAAGAGTTGCTACATTAGCCGTAGGCACTTATGTCTTGTTACTCCCTACTGGGCTTATATTCAAATTGGATGATTGTCATTTTGTACCCGTTTTAAACAAAGAACATATTGTATGTTTCATGTTTAATTAGAGCTGGTTTCCATTGGACTTTTAGTAGCAATGGTTGTTCTATTAGTTCGAATGGAATGCTCTATGGTACTGGTACATTATGCAATAGAAATGACATATTAGATATGTCATATCCAGTTATGAATGTCAATGACGCGAAAAGACATAATCGAGATAATTTAAAATCAACGTACTTATGGCATTGTCGCCTTGGCCATATAAATGAGACACGCTTAGCTAAGCTCCATGAGAGTGGCAGTTTAGGGTCATTTGATTATGAATCACATGACACATGCGAATCTTGTTTATTAGGCAAGATGACTAAGTTATCCTTCAATGGAAAGGATGAACGACTGGATTATTAGACCTAATACATTCAGATGTATGTGGTCCGATGTCCATCCATGCCAGAAGTGGTTGTCGTTACTTCATTACTTTTATCGGTGATTATTCACGATATAGGTATCTGTATCTAATGAGATACAAATCTAAAGCATTTGAATAGTTCAAATAATTCAGAAATGAAGTAGAAAACTAACTTGGTAAAAGTATGAAGACATTACGATCTGATCGTGGTGGAAAATACTTAGACCAACAGTTTTGGATTATCTCAGAGATCATGAGATTTTATCTCAGTGCACTCCTCCTTACACGCCACAAAGACAATGGTGTGGTTGAAAGGAGAAATCGAACCTGTTAGACATGGTGCGATTGATGATAGGTTTTGCATGCTTTTGGGAATATGCTTTCGAGATACTTGCTTACTTGTTAAATAGAGTTCCATTAAAGACAGTTGATGTTACTCCATATGGAGATATGGACTAACTGAAAACCCTATCTTTCTTAGCTGAAAGTTTGGGATTGTCCTGCTTATGTGAAGCGGACACAGTCAGATTAGCTTGATGCAAAGTCTGACAAGTGTTTGTTCGTGGAATATTAATTCTACCTTGCTGAGGAACAAAAGTTGTTTGTTTCCAAGCATGTTGTTTTCTTAAAGAAAGAGTTTCTTTTACAAGAGGACAGTGGGAGCAAAGTTGAACTTGGAGAAGTTCAAGATGCTCGAACAAACACGATCAATCGCTGAACTCAAACTGCCACTCATATAGATGAGGTAACATTCAACCTTCTATTACACACTAATTTCAGAGGTTAAGTAGGATACGACTGTTCCGAGAGATATGGATTTCGCGAGAATGAATGACGTATTACTCATACGAGATGATGAGCCTACTACCTATGAAGAGGTTCTGAAAAGTTCAGAGTCTGGAACATGGCTTTGTGCCATGAAACCCGAAATGGATTCCATGTATAAAACCAAGTATGGACTTTGGTTGTTACACCTGAAGGGATAAAACCCACAGGGTGCAAAGAGGTTTTCAAGAAGAAAACCAACATGGATGGTAATTTGATTACCTATAAAGCAATGCTTCTGGTTAAAGGATATCCTCACAGACAAAGAGTTGACTATGACGAAACCTTCAGCCCCGTAGCAATGCTTAAATCCATTCGGATACTCCTAGCCATTACCGCTCATTATGATTATGAGATATGGCAAATGGATGTGAAGATAGCTTTCCTGAGAGGAAATCTACCCGAGGATATGTCTGACACAACCTGAGGGCTTCACTTCCATCGATGGCGAAAACGTATGCAAGCTTCAGAAATCCATGTTTGGATTGAAGCAAGCATCCAGGAGTTGGATTATCCGTTTAGTTGAGTCAATCAAAGAGTTTGATTTCTCACAAAATTCGGATGATCATTGTGTGCATAAGAAGGTTAATGGGACTGCAATCGTTTTCCTTGTGTTGTATGTAGATGACATACTGTTACTCGGAAACGATGTCTCTATGCTGCAATCAGTTAAAATTTGGTTGTCCAATCAATTTTCCTTGAAAGAACTTGGTAAAGCAACTTATATCCTTGGGATATAGATTTATGCAGATAGATCAAAGGTTGCTTGGTCTTTCACATGCATCGTACATAGATGAGATGCTAAAGAGGTTTAGCATGGAACAATGCTATGTACGAGGCCCGATGTATCGTATGCTCTAAGTGTTACGAGCAGATACTAATCGGATCCTGGTGAGGGTCACTAGGTGACTGTCAAGAATATCCTCAAGTACTTGTGAAGCACTAAGGATGTTTTCTTAATCTATGGAGATGGAAATCTCCATGTGAGCGGGCATTCAGATGCTAGTATCTAATCTGATAAGGATGATTCTGAATCATGATTAGGTTATACACATTCACACTGAATAGCGTGGCAGTCAGTTGGAAAGAATTCCAAATAAGAGAGGACTGCTGATTCAACAACCGAGGCAGAGTACCTGCCGCATGAGATCTTAGAAGGAAGCGGTTTGGATCGAAGTTCATTATCGAACTTGATCTAGTCCCTACCGTGATGGGCCCATATGATTGTATTGTGATACAATGGGGCTAATGCGCAGGCAAAGGAACCAAGGTCTTATCGACGATCCGAACTCGTACTTCGCCGATTCGGGAGATCATTAGTCGAGATGATATCTTGATAGAGAATTCTACGGAGCAAAGTGTTGCTGTTCCGTTGACAAAGCCATTGTCACAGGAGAATTGTGTTTCTCATGGACTCGCTTATGGTATTAGATACTAAGGCGATTGGCTTTAGATCAAGTGGGAGATTTGTAAGTACAAGTCGACTTGTACTACTGATAAGTCGACTTGTTCTTGAAAAGTACCGATAAGTCGACTTGTACATTGGATAAGTCGACTTATTCAAGGATCGATTGTTTATTTGTGCCCTAAAGGCAATCCCTTTAGCGCTTTTATTCACAAATGTATGCGCATGAATGAATAAATAAAGAAAAGGCATAATTCATTAATTTGATGTTCATGAACATTGTTTATGAATTGATTTGATCTTTAATCGATTAATGAAGTCCATGATATATGACATAGCATGAAGGAAATTATGATGTGATCATACTCCCGAGATTCCTATCATGTGCAATTATGTCGTTGTCTAAATTTTCCTAGTCAAAGGATTAATGAGATCGACATCATTAATCCGGATAGACTAGCACATGTCATATTCCTTGATTGGATCAAGCAAGGATCTCGAAACCGTAAATATGAGATATTTAGAATTGATACGTGGATGCTTACTAGCGGTAGTAAGTTCATTGGATGACCCGCCATGAGATCATCACATGGATATCTTATCTAGTGTCGATGATAATCTCATCATAGCAATGGTGCAAGTATCCTTAGACTTGAGGTACTCAAGGATATCTTGATATCGATCCTGTGCTGACTCCATTCCTTGTTGCCTTCCGAGGTAACTCATAGGGTGGTGCTTGGAGTGCACACTTGAGGTATTCAAGATAATTGAGTAGCCAATAAAGGATTCACCACTTCTGGATTAGCAGAAGAGATACCCATGGCCTCTTGTCAGGATCATTACTTGTAAATCTCTGGCCAGAGTGAATATGTCATGAAGAGTGTCTTCATGGACATATAGAGTAATGAGTCATAGGACGAGATCTGTTATCACTTGGGCTAGACTCAGTCTAGTAAGAGTTGACACTTTAACCATACTCATAACCAAGTGGGGTATAGGATGGTGAAAGGACGAATTGCACGGTAATTGTCTATGGAAGGGTTTGTGATCCGGTTCTTGATGAATACATCAAACCGATTACTTTCCGGTCAATTGGGGGTCATGATGTGTTGCTAGATACCGCTCATGACTTGCTCAGATTAATTGTTAATCTAAGTGGCCAACATAACCGGGAGCCTAAAGGGTCACACGCTTAAGAGTGTCTCGAGAATCAGAAATAGTAATTGGACGAGTTCCAATTATGGAGAGCATTAGATTAAATGGATCCCAATGAGATTGGGATATGTCCCATGAGATCGCGACATCAATATTGCTAAGAAAGGTTTAGAGTCGTGTTTGACCGATCGGCCCTAGAGCCGTAGAGACCGACCCAGCTTGATGGATCTGCTTTAATAATTATATATATTAATTAATTAAGTAAATAATTAATTAATATATATAAATATATGCCATGTGTGCACGTTGGAAAGAGGGAGAGGATGAGAGCTTTGACTTTTCAAAGCTTTATTTCTTAATTCATTAAAGAAAATGAATGGTCATTTGGCTCACACATGTCCTAATCTTATGGTTGGCTTTTAATTGTTAAAAGACATATAAGAGGGCTTGAAGGTGGGTGTGGCCGTATGTTTTGCGTGGAGGAGAATAAGAAATTGAAAGCTTAAAGGTTAAGCTTTGCTTTTGAAAAGAGTTTCATTTCTTCTTCTTCATCAAGCCATCATTGATTCTTCTCTTCTCCAAGGCAAGGTCCAACGTGAATCTCAAGCTCTCCAGACGTAGGTAGGGTCTAGCAGCTCTTAATCTTTCTAGCTATTCCCGGGTCAAAGGGTTTGACTCGGTTAGGTTTTCTGATCTCTGCGTGGATCACCTTTAGAGATAGTCTCTATTGGCTATTTAGGTTGATGTCTTCATACGGATACCTGGATCCTGGGTTCGGGAAGGTCCCGGGAACAAAAATTTTTGTTTTCCGCTGCCTGTACATATGATGTACCTCCCGGGATTTTCCTACATTTAATGCCTAGGATTTTGTTATCAAGTATGCAAAGACAGGGCAGGAGATTCTTTGTTACCCCAGTGACAACCCACTCTACCCCTGGTTTCCATCCTCACCAACTAGACATCACGCCTTACAGTCTTCATCATTTGATATTTGACATATTCGTCTGGGTCATCCATATGTCAATGTTCTTCGAGTCTGACTTCCTCATTTAGGCTTTTCATTCAATAAACGAGATAGACGCTCCCACTGTTCCACTTGTCTCGAGTCTAAGGCCTGTCATTTACCCTTTTTTGATCAAACCACTTTTAGTATGATTTATGTGGAATTAATTCACTGTGATGTGTAGACATCACCACTTTCTTCTGTCACTGGCTATAAATATTATATTTTTTAGATAATTACTCTTGTTTCAGCTGACTTTATCCGATGAGACATAAATCTGATTCACTATAGTGCTTTGTTACTTTTAAGCAAAATGTTGAACGCTTATGTTCCACCACTATTAAGTTTTTTCACTCAGACAATGGTGGTGAATTTATCAGTCACCATTTTCAATAGTATCTTGTTTCCTGTGGCATTTTCTTTCAATCTTTGCGCCCCCATACACTACAACAGAATGGTGTTGCTGAATGCAAACACCGACATATCTTTGAAATGGGCAAAAACCATGCTTCATCATTCGGGTGCTCTGTTATCTCTATAGGTCGAAGCCTTTCAAATTGCCATCTACACCATCAATCATCCATCAACACCTGTATTACCAAATCGCTCTCCCTTCTCTATTTTATTTCAACGATCACCTGATTATTCCTTTTTGAAAGTATTCGGTTGCCTCTGTTTTCCTTTATTACAGATATGACACAAATTATAACAAAGGTCTACCTTTGTGTTTTCTTAGGTTATAGCCCACATAAAAAAGGGTACCATGTCTTAGCCTTGCCTATGGTCAAGTTTTTATCAGCCATCATGTTCAATTTATTGAAACTTTCTTTCCCTACTTAGACAAACAGCCTCCAACCACCTCATAACCCGTCCTTAAACCATCTAAATGATGATCAACTCACTCCATAACACTCATTCCTACAGTTGCGCTATCACACCCTTATCTATCCCCAACACCCACACCTTCTTCTCCATAACCCACAATACAGTTACCAACAAATCCAACACCAACATCTTCTTTTCCAAAGCCCACTATACAGTTACCCACAAATCTTATTCCCATTACCCTATCAACTCATCCAATGATCACAAGAGGTAAAGCCGACATTTAAAACCTAAGCAGCATCTCTCTCTTCTTAACTTTGTGTCATAACTGCCTCTCAATCACAATATCGTATCTGTCAATTCCAATAACCTAGTAAAACCCATCACTCCTCTTTGTCCTGTCATTTCATTTAAAAAAATCCCCTCCTTCTCTATATGACACTATTTTGGTCATCACTACTTCCCTCTACCCACATAACCCACATAGTGTCATCTCTACCCACCATTCATCACCTCTATCCAGCATTGTTTTGACTGAACCTACCACTATTAAGGACGCTCTCACCTACCCACACTGGAAAATAGCAACGGTAGATGAATTCAACGCCTTAATCGTCAACTCTACATGGAACTTGATACCACAAAAACTAGATATGAACATTATAGGTTGCAAATGGATCTTTCGCCTAAAGCATAAAGCGGATGGCAGCATAGATCGATATAAGGCACATTTGGTAGAAAAAGGCTATAATCAATGTGAATGAGTCGACTTCTCAGATACTTTCAGTCCGATTGTGCGTCTCGTCACTATTCAACTTCTTCTCACACATGCCTTCACCAAAAACTGGCCCATTAAACAATTAAATGTCAAGAGGGTGTTTCTAAATGGGAAATTAACATAAGATGTATATATGTTACAACTCCCGGGATTTCATCACTCTCAGTATTTCAACCATGTGTGCAAACTCAAAAAGGCTATCTACGGTTTGAAATAGGCTCCATGAGCATGGTTTCAAAAGTTTAGCCAGTTCCTAATCACGATGTGATTCTCCACTTGAAAATCGGATAGCTCAATGTCCCTCTACCATCATCATGGCTTTTAATTAAATCTCCTTTTTTATGCTGACAATATCATCATCACTGGTTCTCATGATGGGTTCTTACAATCATTCATTGGCATTGACATTTTCCTCAACCAAAGGCATTATGTGGAACAATTATTAGCTAGACTACAAATGTTGGACTGTCATCCGGTTACAACACCGATGACCAGCACCAAATTATCCACTGCAGATGGTGATCCCCCCTCCAGTCCTTCATAGTTTTGCAATATTGTTGGTGCACTCCAATACCTCACTATTACCTGTCCAGATGTATCCTTTGTCGTCATTTCCATTTGTTAATTCCTATATAACCCAAACACCACTCACCTCAAAGATGCAAAATGTATCCTTCATAATGTAAAAGGTACACTTGACTATGGTCTCCATCTTCTAAGGTTATCTAATCGTGATCTAATTGTCTATGCGAAGGTAAGTAAGGCAGGATGCCCAGATACAAGGCAGTCCACCTCTGGCGTAGCTATTTTCTATGGTGGTGCCCTGATCTCATGGTTTTCCAAGAAGCAACAGACAATTCCCACAGTAACACTAAGGCTAAATGTTGAGCAATTGCTCAAGCTGTCGCTGAAGTACAGAGGATCCAAAACATCCTATAGGAGCTTGGAATTCTCCTAAAAAGTCCTCCAACTCTGTTATGTGATAATGTCAGTACAATTTAGCTTGTTGCCAATCCCCTCTATCATGGACGCACCAAACATTTGGAGCTAGATTTTTACTTTGTCAGGGAGAAAGTTTCTAGTGAAGCCCTCCGAATTTGCTACGTTCCCACTTGTTAGGATATATGTTATATATCTAAGTAATTAGTTTTTGCATTCTTTATTAATTGGACCTATAAAATATTAATTGGATGATAATAGCTAACCAATAATGCTTTTTGACTTGGATTTAAAAGCTATATGGATAATCTTCTAGTTGAGAAAGAATCCCATCTCATATTGAAGTCTATCTTGAGAGGGGGTGTGATACATCACGTGTATGTGAAGTTTGTGTGGATTGCTGGAAGTTTTGGGGTGATTATGCATTGATTTATTTTTGTGAATAGGTCTACCTATTTGAAACTTCTATAGGACCATGGTATAGTACACGAGAAGATCGATCTAGTCCATTCTTTGAACAAAGTTTAATCAGTACTTGAACGTTGCAAGCTTAGCTTTGTACGGACTGGAGTTCACTAAAGGAGTCGGGTCACTGGAAAAGCAATGATCTCTTTGTTCTACCTGGCTTTCTTTCTCAATCTTTCAGAAGCTAGGCTCATCCTTCCACTGCCACACACTCTTAGATCCTTCAAGATCAACACAACCCAGGTACACATACTTCTGATTTTATCTTGCAAATGAATTGTGCAAATTTTATGGCACATCTATACAAACTTCTTAGATCTATTCTTGTCCTTCTCTTTTTCCGTGTTGCTTTTGCTTTTGTGGGTTTTTTCTTTCATTTTTGTGCTTGTTCCAGATCTTTATTGCAATTCTGTGTTCAAAGATTGTTCCTTTTATTGGTTTCGCCTCTTGAATTTGCTTTGTTTCGATCGCGTTGTGTTTTATTTTGGTGGGTTTGGTTTGATTTTTAGAGATCTAAAGTTATGTATCTGGGTCTATATTGTACGGGTCTTCCTCTTTCGTTTGTTGCATTGCACAATGAGGTTATGTAGTTTCCGGGATTCGAGTTGTTGTTTCTTGTCGAATTTCGTCTTGTTTTTTGCAAGCATTTTAAAAGTTGCAATTTTTATGTTCTTGTAAAGGAAAGTTACAATCTTTATTAGGCCTGTGAAGGTCGCCTTCCAGTTCTCTACTTTGATTTTTTGCTGTTTTTACTCATGAAAAACTCGAGTAAATGCTTCTTTTAATCGACTATTGGCTATATTCTCTTAAATGGATATTTTTAACTGAAAAATGTTATTTGGCTTTCAGCACTTGTGAGATGATAAGGCATCCAAATACCGGATTAGATTCTAGGCTTTATTTAGTTTCAGTTATTGATATTTATTGGTAGGATAAGTTTACCCTATCAGGATAAGTTACATATCTACTCTTCTCTTGACAGTGGCAGCTCTTCTCCCAACGAGATACTGTTGTAAAAATCGACCGGATTAGACCAGGTTCGCAGCTAAATAGGACTGAGGGGAATAGCAATGAGCACACAGATTTTACGTGAAAAACCCTAAATTAGGATAAAAACCTCAAATTTGTGTGAAGATCTAATTGAAACTCAATCAAATCTTCAAGTGGGAGAATTGTCAACAAAGGTGATTGTCAAAAATGGTAGGCATCATTCAGAGCCTACCAAAATGGACAGCCACCAACTTTCAAAGTTGGTAGCTGCCAACTTTGAAAGTTGGTGGGGATGGCTGTTGTTGGACCCCGATTTTTAAGTGAATTTTAAAAATAATAAATGAAATTAAATGAATGTTTTGGTATATATATTGTGCTATAGATGTATTTATGCATTAAGAAAATTAATAAGAAAAGAATTGAATAGTTTTGATGATGTTGAAAATTGAGTAGATTTGTATGGATTATGAAAGTTTAAGTGAATGAGATCGAATAAAGATGAAAGAAATGAATAAGAAAGAAAAGAAAAAATTTTATACCGTTACGGATTGGATTAGTTCTTAGGTTTCCAACGCGATAGTATTTCTAAGATATTTGTTCCCGGATGTCGGACCTTTGTTCAGTTCGGTTGCTCCGTTTGTATGCTTTGAATTCGCTCCGTATTTGTTTCACATTTTTTTATGATACGATTGTTCGTTTCAGATTCGATATGCTTTTCACTTTTGTTTTTTGTTTCGTGTTTCGTTTTCCGGTTGGGATCCGGTTCCGAGATTAGGTCCCAACATAGATGGTATCAGAGCCCAGTAATAGGATCTTACTTAGGTGTATGTGTATGAGTGACTTTCATGATAAATTGATAAGAGTTTGTAAGGATAAGATTGATTTTGTGAGAATGTGATATGAAGTGAATGTCTTTGTCATGAATTGTTTGAAGAATTAATTTAATTGTTTGATTTAGGTGTCGAGAATATGATTGATTGTAAGAATGTGCTTGTGGAAATTAAGATTAGAAATTCTTGATAAATTGGGATGAATTGATCTGACTATACTTTTGTGAGATGAAAGAATGTCTATTTGAAAGATGAACTTGATGATAGGAATATATGTATTGATATGATATGGGTGGTATGTGATACAAGAATTGAGAAATTGTGAAGAAATTGAGAAATATGTATGATGAGGAAATTAGATAAGAAAAGTGATTGATTATGATCTTTTGGGAAAGGAATTAGTTAAGAGATTGTGTTACTTGATGATGTCTTAGTAGGAATTTCGAGGACGAAATTCTTTTAAAAGAAGGAGAAATGTTGGACCCCGATTTTTAAGTGGACTTTAGAAATAATAAATAAAATTAAATGAGTATTTTGGTATATGTATTGTGCTATAGATGTATTTATGCATTAAGAAAATTAATGAGAAAAGAATTGATTAGTTTTGATAATTTTGAAAATTGAGTAGATTTGTATGGGTTATGAAAGTTTAAGTGAATGAGATCGAATAAAGATGAAAGAAATGAATAAGAAAGAAAAGAAAAAAATTTATACCGTTACGAATTGGATTAGTTTTTAGGTTTCTAACGCGATAGTATTTCTAAGATATTTGTTCCCGGATGTCGGACCTTTGTTCAGTTCGGTTGCTCCGTTTGTATGCTTTGAATTCGTTCCGTATTCGTTTCGCATTTTTTTATGATACGATTGTTCGTTTCAGATTCGATCCGCTTTCCGCTTTTGTTTTTTGTTTCCTGTTTCGTTTTTTGGTTGGGATCCTGTTCCGAGATCGGGTCCCAACAGCTGCCTTTTCCTGCCTATAAAAAGACAGGAGCAGCATGAAGAGCATACAAGCAAACGGAGAGAGCAGAAAAAATAGAGAGAAGTGAGGTGAGAAAGAAAAGAGAGAAAGAGAGAGGCAACAAAAATATTTTGTATATTTTTGTGGGTCTAGTTTTTCTTTGTATTTCTCCAGTTTTCTCAGTAGTAAAAGTCTTCTATCCTTGCCCGTGATTTTTACCCTAATTTGAGGTTTTTCACGTAAAATATGTGTGTTCATTACTATTCTCCTCAGTCCTATTTAGCTACGAACCTGCTCTAATCCGATCGATTTTTACAACAGATACTACAATGAGAAATTAGTCACCGACGCCACTATCATTCACTGCCAGTGGGCCCACGATTATCGACCCAGGGATGTGTTTACCTATTCCCCAACTGCTCTCTGTGGTCCTTTAAGTGAGAATAAACTCACTAGTGAATGCCAGCCGTGTGTGGAGGTACGGGTGGCAACTCCTGCCTACCTTATATTTACTTTTGATATTTCAGTTCCGAGCAATTATTTGTTGTTATTTATAGTTTGTAGTGTTTGTTAAATTATCTTTCCCATGTCATCTGTGTGGTATGAAGCTCGTGGTTTAGATTTTTGTTGAGGTTGCAACCAGGGTTAGTTACATTCTTCTTTTTTCTTGTTTTTCTGAATATTTCCTTTGACTTCTTCTGTAAACATGGACTAGGTGTTTTGATTTACTGAACTAGATAGTGAGAGAACATTGTATAGGACGTTGTTTCTAGTACTACTTTAGTTAATCGCGTATTCGTTATCTCGGTTGGCTTTTTCGAGCCCCTTGACAAGTTTGTTGCTGTAAAAAAAAACTATCAATCTTTTCCTATTGCTTCATGTACTACATCGCACAAAAGTCGTACGCGACTTCCTTTATAAGACAATGATTTTATTTTCTTGGTTATAACGTATTTTTTTAAAGTAATATTTTTATTTACTTATTTACCTTTTAACCTGCACCATTCTTTTATTATCACATCTATATATGAGTCTACTGGAAATAGTCTTTTTACTATGGTAAGATTATGTACTATCAGACTTCTCTAGACCTCGCTTTATTTTAGGACTTCAGACTAGATGTAATAATAATGATGATGATGAAAATAAAGGCAAGTTCTCTTGCGTGTGTGCCAAGGGATTTTGCTAATTAATGTCGTGCATGTCTCTATCATATAGCATAAGTGAATCTCGTGTACGAGTATTATTAAGTATGCAGTGGGTGTTAAATACATATGGGATAAAAATGCAGTTGATGTGGGATATATGTTCTGATTTTATATACGCCGTGCGTTAACATGTGATTTTTGAGATTCACCCTTATGAGTTTGTAAGTGAAATATACATGGCATGTGTAGTGTCTTATATGGTTTAATTGGAGTTGTTGAAGTTAGACAATATGTGTGATTTCTTAGCTGCATCATTCTTCATTGACTTAATAATTATTAATTAATTTCTTTATAAGATTTAAGAATAATCCACTTATGTTAAAAATGATGATAATAAAAAAAACTTTTTTTATAAGATTTAAGAATTAGGGGTTCCTACAAGAGAAAAAAGAATGGAAAGAAATTGTTTCTTATGGTTACGAATGTTAATGTCACTCCAAAATCCTAATCCTCTTTGGCAATGAAGCAGGGATGACCAGTAAAAACAGATGTGATGCTACTTTTCATGTCACTGCGGTTAGACTTGGATGTTGGATCATCTCGGGTTTGATTGTATTGTATTGTGTAGGTTTTTTCTTAAGGGAGCACAGGATAAGGTGATGATGAGAAGAAACGTCGTCTCGAAGTTGAAAGAAAAGAGAACGAAAATAAGAAGAAGGAATATCATGCATGCAGATCTACGTGTCAACAATGTTGCACTACGATCATGCAGCTCTACGTGTCAACAATGTTGCACTACTATCTTCCAAGTGTCCCACATGAGTCCAACGCTGTTTTGGCTGATTTAAGCCGTAGCACCTCCACTTCTCATCCATGCAACAAACCACCATCAACTCTCTCTCTGTCTCTCCTCAAAACAACTAAAGGTATCATCCATTCAGATTAAGTGAGAAATTTCACAGTTCTACTATATCCATACACAGAAGAAGAAGAAGAAGAAGAAAGGGGTTACTCAGAAACCAAGACTAAGATGCCACCACCTCGAAGATATGCTTTTGGGAGGGCGGATGAGGCCATTCACCCTGACTCCATGAGAGCTGCTCTGGCAGAATTCGTGTGCACTTTCATATTTGTCTTTGCAGGGGAAGGCTCTGTTCTTGCTCTTGGTAGTATATCAATCAGATTTTAATATTTCCCGTGTGCATATAATCGCCTTTCCTTCTACTCAGAATTATGATGGCATGTGTTGGTCAAATATGCAGACAAGTTGTACAAGGAAGGTGGACCACCTGCATCTGAGCTTGTAACGGTAGCGCTTGCGCATGGATTGGCATTGTTTGCAGCGGTGGCAGCCAGCATTAACATATCGGGCGGACATGTCAACCCAGCAGTTACCTTTGGTTCTCTTGTTGGAGGAAGGATTTCAGTTGTCCGAGCTTTCTTATACTGGGTTGCTCAGCTTCTTGGTGCTATAGTAGCTTCTCTCTTGTTGAAGCTTGACACCAATGGCATGGTAAGAAAGCATCATATAGCAAATGGCTTGACGTCATATGCTTATGTAACTTCTTCTTTAATCAGTTTGCATTGTGGTGTTGGTTTTGGCAGAGACCAGTGGGGTTCCACGTGGCATCTGGGGTTGGTGAGATACAAGGACTGCTTCTGGAGATTGCAATGACTTTTGGGCTGGTTTACACCGTCTATGCAACAGCGATTGATCCCAAGAGAGGCAGCCTGGGGATCATTGCACCTCTGGCAATCGGGTTCATAGTAGGAGCAAATATATTAGTGGGTGGGCCATTTGATGGAGCCTCAATGAACCCAGCAAGAGCTTTTGGTCCTGCGCTTGTTGGATGGAGATGGAGGAACCACTGGATATATTGGGTTGGTCCATTTATTGGAGGTGGCTTGGCTGCCCTCATCTATGAATTTATGATCATTCCAATAGAGCCTCCTCACCACACCCACCAGCCCTTAGCGCCTGAAGATTATTAGTCCCCGTCTCATCAAATTGCACACGTTCGTGTGTCCCATCCTTGTCTTGTCTTGTATCTTAATGTTTTGTTTTTGTATGCAAATCAGTTCCTCCTTTTGATTCCATGTCTGTGTGTCTGGAAAGTAGCGACGCTTGTGAGTGTCTGTTTATTTCCTCGAGAGTTGCCTTGGCTCTTTTGCAATGATGGTGAAAAATCACAAATAAAAAATTATAAATTATGTCATCCTCTTTCTTCAGTCCATTTACCTGCTGCTTGTTGAGTTGCTTATAAGCATAAAGAAACATAGGGTATTAGCTAAGATCAGAATGCAATTTACAACAATGCCCAATCTATCTTGTACGTTCTGGTATAGTTACATGCCAGGGAGTAGCATGTTTATGCTGCAATACTGAATTCTTGCCATCCACCCAATGACCCTGTATAAAATCTTGCCAAAAGGAAAGGAAAAGAGTTGAGCTTCAACTCCAAAGCAATTTCTTAAACGCAGAGATTTGTGTATTGAGTAGAGCAACCAATTAGTCATATTAAGAATGGTGATTGTGTTTACTAGCTATAAACGCTTATAAAATCTAGCCACCCAGGGAGCAAGTTCAGTGTTATGAGGTACTCTGGGATTGGAGGCATAATAATCAGACCAATAGCATGGAGAAAGCCTATCAGCAAGTTTTCCACCAGAATAAACACAAAATGGCAGCCAATTCCCTCCTCCATTCATCCTCCTCTTTCTTTCTCTTGGATAAGCTAACGGTGCCTGGATGTACCTGTTTTGATAACACATAGATTCAGATCCTGCGTAGAAGTACTATAAAACCCAACTTAGCATCCATATAATGCAATCTGCTAAGTCTCTTCCAAAATTTAATTTCAGATTTCCCATCAATGAAATGGTCCATACTTTCTTAAAAAAAAAAAGAAAAAAGAAATGGTCCATACTCTACTCTACTCGTGTATTTCCTCATCGTACAACATGTTTTCTCTTACAGAAACAACAAAGCATCTTCCTCATATCCGTATGCTACAACATTTATCCCGTTACTCAACGCTAAAGTATATTCTTCCCAACATAGATTCTGTGTCTACATGTTTTGAGAAAACATGTTAAACTCCAACTAATAACTCTCCGCCCTATTTCTTTTCTTGTTTCAGCGCCACAAGACACTAGCCACCTTAACAATGGTAAGTCGTGTGAAAGACATGAATATACCTGATACCATCAAGCACAGCGTCCCAACAAAAATGCGTATGACCAAATACATGGCAAGCAGAAGCACTCCCCTCAGTTCCATGTATTGATCTTAGTCGAACCTCAAGAAAATCTGAACCAATGATTTTTGGAAGATTTGGATAAAACAACATCCTCTTTTCTGGGCATAGTTCTTGTCTGTGTCAAGAGGAAAATGATGAATAATCAGAATCACCAGCTTGTGATTCCTCGAAAATGTACTACAAATGTTAACTAATGACTAATAGAATTTTGTACTGGAACTCCCTATAGTAAATATACATAATTCTTTTGTAATCATTTATTTCCAGTTTCCGATAGTGATGTGTCCCCTTTTATAATGGATTATGCTCCCCTTACTTCACTGTCCATGCCGTTATCTGCGTGCTCATTGATCATTAACATAGCAGTTAAGGTGCGTATATACTTACTCCTACAATATTATAAAAATTAATTAAAAGGAGAAAATGTTTAACCTACTATGATATGAAATTCTTGGATGAAAATTATGAGAAGAACAAATACAGAAAACGAAAATAATCCCTGACTAATAATGCAAGCAATGGAATAGCAAACACGAAAACATTTCAAGAAGGCGCTAGTAATGAGTAGATCAAACCCGAATTGAAGCCAACAAACCTAGGAACAAAGTGCGAGAATGTTATAATTTGACTGCATGCTCTCTGTATCAGCTTGATTTCATTCTCATTTACTTCATTCATTGCGTCAAAGTACAAAGCAAGGGACATATCTCCATTAGAAAGCATTCCGGGCCACTTGCATGCATGAAAATCCTTGCAAGCCTAAACATACAACATTCCAGACTTTAGAAATCAGGCATTATTGTCCTATTTAACTTGAGATAAACAAAATCTGTAAGGACAAGCATCTAACGAGCATAATGATTAAATAACGGGAAATTAGTACTGATAGAAACTTTGGTTAATTACCACACCAACTAGAAAATTCAATTGTTGGTCACCAAAGAGGTCCAAGTAAACCACCAAATCAGCCAGTTCTGGTCAAACGGGTTAGAGTGATCAACCTGGACTCGTCCAATTGGAAAATCAAATCTAAAAATGCACATACTTATTTGTTGAGCAACATTGTTTTGCAATCCAAGATATCATCAGTTTAATCTCGGGATAACCTTATTGACCATTTACAAATTAGCTTATCAAATATGAAAATACTAGAACTAAATTAGCCTTGTCACAAGATTGACAGATAAAGTATAATAGAATTGCTACTGATGGTTACACTACTAGAAAAGATTAACCTAGATCAGCTTGAGCTGGTTTTGGCCTAGGAAGTAGCCACATAAAAAGTGCACAAGAAAGAAAACCTCAAAAAAAAAGAAAAGGAAGCCTTTGTAATCACTGTCTGTATTTGCAAGTGTTAAATCTCTGGAAAAAGAAAACAGAGGAATAACAACAGGTATAATAGCTTTTTTTTCCCTCCTATTATTCTGCTATGATAATCCAGTCCTTAACAATGGGCAAACAACTGATTATGTTTGGCTTGTTTTGTGCGCATAATTACTACCACATATTCATTCACTTGAAAATGGGAGGGAAAATAAGTCTAGGAAACTTCGACCACAAAAATAAGCGTATCCACAATGCATCCAAATTCAGAAATGCACACATTAAAATGTACTAGAATCACAAGAAAGTAATAATAAATGGAGAACTTTCATGCTTTCTGGCTGATATGTACGACTCATTGTTCTTGAGCATGAGGTCAGAGATCCAGGAAGTAATTCAAAATAGTTCAACATTTTCATCCTTATATTATGAACCGCGGTAGTGTGAATATAATGAGGGCTGGATGCTTTAGCTAGTTCATCTTTAATTTGTTATGTAAAGGGAAAAAAATTGAAATTAAGTGATGAAAGCCAAATCTTATAGAAGAGACAACCTAAAAACAGTGAAATTCAAATAGGGTTAACTTTATTTTTCTTATGCCAAGCAAAATGACCATAACAGATGGAAACAGTTTTTCAGAACTTGAGAACCAAAAATGGGAACTTGCATAAAGGAAAGGGTAAGAGATGGAGAGGTAAAATCTAAGACTAGGCTGTTGATTGAAAAGACATTATTATCTGAGAAGCAATGAAAACACCATTTATGTGGGTTACTTAAATGTTAATAAAGTCAGTACTGCTTTGAGCAAACTTAGTTCATATCTGTAATGATTGCGGTTAGATTAGTTAAGCAGATCAAACAACTGATCAACATGAAATAGTAATATAGGTTACTAACAAAGTAATAGCTACCAACTTTACAGAATATAAAGCAAAACTAGTCCTATAGTTTGAGTGGTTCACAAAACCATGTTATATAGCTGATAGTTCAGTAAATTCTTATAAGACGTAAATAAGTAAATTACCATCTCCAAAGATGGAATTCGTACACCAGTAATGTCCATTTCTCTATCAAAACTCTGAAAAAACAGATACACACTGATTCAGAACAGTAAGACTATGCAAGCTTCCAACTTTCAACAGCTGCAATCAGAAATATGATAATAAAGGAGACTCAAAAATGATAAATCAATTACCTCATGGTACCAAGAAAACAGCGGTACAATTCCCAGGTTATCTATCACCATAGGTTTGGTCTCAACTCCAACTGCTCTGCATGCATCAAGCAATTTATCCAGCTTTTCAAGAGAATCAAGCTGAAAACATAGCCTCATCATTTATGTTCAGTGGGAAAACTTTCATCAGTGAAAACGCTTTACAAGTTTCAATCCTAAAACAAACAAAACAAGGCAATTATAGATACTTTTACATTGAAAAGGTTACAGCATTCAAAGAAGGATTACAAAAGGTCGATCCTTACATATTGTTCTTTGTCCCTACGAAGCCACAGATCATGGTTTCCCGGAATGAAGAAAACATGTCCGAACCTATCTTTCAAGAGAGACATAGTCAAGTGAAAATTTTGGTACGTCTCGGCAACGTCACCAGCGACAAGAAGGACATCGTTCTTGTGTGTAGTAGGGCATAAGCGGTTGACCCATGCCATGTTGTCAGGGTAGTCAGTATGCAAGTCTGAAATCGAAAAAACTCTGAAGCCAAAAGCATGTCCAAGAGGAGAAGGCAAGATGGAAGGCCTTGTAATGCAGCCAATTCTTGTGGGATTCCTCAATTTGAATGGAATATGTTTTGAACAACATGATGGGCGTTGGTTTAAGGTGAGGCAAGAGGGGAGAGACCTCACCACCATCTATAGATGAAGGTAGCAAATGGTTTTACCTATGAGTAATTAGTTGATGGAAATGTTTTGTTTGTTACAGGCAACAGCAAAACCATTTCCACGGCGAAAGGAAAGGAAATGCCGACCGAATCCTAAAAGCCCAGTCCAAATTTGATCGAGGACAAGAAAAAGTTTTAAAGCCTACTTTTTTTTTTTTTTTTTTAGGTTACAAAGGAAAAAATAACACCTAGATCAATTTACAACTCTAGAATGCAATTGGCCTGTCGCATCGCTGCATATCAGCTCTTGTATCCCGAAAGGAGGCTCCTGGAGGACGTGGATGCCGGGTGGAAGGATGCCTGCAAAGGTCACCAACCGATTCGCGCACTGGTTCTCCTCGCGAACTACATTCTGCAGGTGAAGCTCCCACGACCGCTGTAAAAGCTCCCGGATACCTGTCACAAAAAAAGTAACCCCAGTTAGCCCACAGTGCGAATCAAAGAGGATATTAATAACCTCGAAGGCGTCCACCTCGGCGATCTCCCTATGATACCCCATCTCTCAGGCTAGAGAGATGCCGGAGAACACACCCCAAAGCTCCGCTATTAAAGGCAAGGCTTGATCGACGTTTTGCTGAAATCCACCACACCAGTTCCCATGGCAATCTCAAATCAAACCGCTCGCAAAGGCCGCAGAGGCTCCGAGCTTAACCACCTCGTCTGTATTGACTTTAACCTAGCCTACAGAGGGTTTAGTTCAGCCCACCATGGTGCCCACCAAAACTCCCAGAGCTGGAAACACGTTGTGTTCCAACACCTGGGCTCTTAAAGCCTACTTTCTATTTTAACCAAAGTACAAATTTATTTATTCACACATTTTTTATTAAATAAATCTCTAACTTACTTAATAATATCTTCTAAATTTATATTTTAATTTAAAAGATGATCTCTTTTAATTACGTAATTAATTAAAATAATAACCTAATAATGTATGATAGTAAAAGAGTTTCAAGAGATTTAAAATTATGAAAAACTCAAATATGTCTTTTAACTTTAATTAAATGTAGAATATTAACTTTAATTTTTTATCAAATAAGCCTAATAATTTAATAATGTTCTAAAATAAAATTTCAACATATCATAAAACACTATGAATTTATAAATTTCAAATGTAATATATTAAAATATTTAATATCAATCAATTATATATTTATATTTTATAATCCTTCCAATAATATAAATTAAATTTTATTATTCAATTTCAAATTTTATTTATATTTTGCATATTATATTTACAATCATAATTTTCAATTTTAAAACAAATTCAAATATTGTTAATTTATGTAATTCACTCATGCAATATAATCTAATGAAATAGAAATTGGCTATAATTATCTACTAATATTATTACATTTAAATAATAACCTAAATTAATGCAAAATAAGATAAAAGATACGATCATCCCTTCTACTTTAAGTAATCTTAGAAAACTCTACGATCTTTAAAATTTTCAAAAAATCCTTCTAATTTTATTTTAATAAAAATATGGACTAAACACACACAATATGAACATTAAATGTGGATTAATTAAATGCTATTTATATGATAATTTAAATCAAATCTTAAACTTAAACCTAAATAATTAAATGTCACCCTTAAGGAAAAAGAAAATTTTGGTAAAAAGGTATGTTAGTTAATTTGATGTCACCATTAGGTACTATTCAATATTTTGAATATAGTTTTCATAGAAATATTGGTTTAAGGTATTAAAGACTTAACAAAAAATAAGATAATTATCTAAAATTTATAAAAAGATACTTAGGATTGATTGGGGATTATTGATCAACCATTTTACCATAAAATAAGACTATGGTTAAGTATTAAGGAACATTAATCGACCATCCACAAGCTGAGATTTGTCATTAGATGATAGTTTGGTATGTAAAAGTGTAGTTGGCTATAGTTGTTGGCACACAAAAGGGTATTAGAGCTTAAGTCTAAGATAAAACATGATCATAAGGTATAATAAGATGAGTAGAGGTAGATTTAGAAAGTGTGAAGTCAATTAATTATAGATTTTTTTTGTAAAAATGCTTATTACTTTATCTTGTTCCTACTGTTGCACATTACTTAGTATTTTAAGTATAACTTTTAATAAAAATATCAATTTGAAGTGACATAAAATACTACAAAGACCTATAAGAATGTTCTTCCATATCGAGATAAGGGTTGTAATTAGCTCAATCAGTGAAAGCATATATCAAAGGTGCCATTTTTCTTTTATACTTGGAGATAGGTTAGGCTGCAGGCTTCTAGCAATTGCAGTCAATCTAGTTTGCAATGTTGTTTTCTAACATAGCTCCTCAGGAGTCTTTTAATCTTCACCAAATAGATTAGAACTCCTCTCTTTCCATAGATTATTCAACACTATAGTCAAACATATCTTGAACATCTTATAGTTAGTTCCATTCCTTATCCTAAGAATTAATGCTTATTGTATTGTTCTTGGCTTATCGTTTGCGTAATAAGTAATGTTTAGCAGAGAAGTGATAATTTAATCCACACCTGTGAAGAATAGTTGCATCTAAGGTAGAGGTGGTTCATGCTCTCAACCTGTGTTAGGTATAGTTCATAATGGTTGGATTTTCTTTCAAATATTGAGTGAATCCTTTGTAGGCATTCTGCTCCATAAAGCAAGCCACGTGAAGAAACTATGTGCAAGTATATTTTGATCCCATACTAGTGAAAAATAGGGTAACTTTGGCAAGTTAGGAGGTAATATAAGCTTCTTGCATGGCCTAGCAGTGAAGATCAGTGATTTGTCCATTTTACATTACACTTGATCCTCTTTATCCGAGTTAAGATAACAATTTGGTAGGCTATCGATGATAGCATCTATTCCTTTGCTCAAGTGTAAGAGCTAGCTCCATTGATAGTTGGAGATCATCTTTTGTATCTTTGTGTTATGGGTAGGGATGGCACTGGGTTTTCAACCCAATTAATATCTACACCATCCGATCCTAAAAAATAGATATGAAGGCTAAAAAATGAATTTTAAATGAAAGTTGAAAAATGAATGTGGATATGGATTTGGATATGGATCTAGTGATAACTCGAACCGATGGATACTCATACCTGACCAGTTTTCATTAACTCATTTTTTTACATAACTTGGTATCCCCACTTTACACTTATATAATTTATAAGCTTGCAAAATATGAATGCATTAATTGGTAACCAAAATTAGACATGTAGATACAATAAAATAGCTAACTGCTACTGTAACTCATTACTTCCGCAAAATGGTGTTCAATATCTAGTCATTATCAGATAACCACGCGATTCAGACTGTTTTTTTTACGGTCTCCGATGAACCAATTCTCTTATATTAAATAAAAATTAGTTGTAGTCTTCCAAGAAAGAGAAACAGAAAGTCTTTTGAAAAGACACTATGAAGAAAGTCTTCTTAAAACACCCACTCAACCCAACCATCCATGCCTCGTTTATCACTCATATGAGAGATGCATATGTTATTTAAAAAATGAGTATGTCATTTCACAGAGACGCACCAGACCAAAAGTCATCTGTTTAAAGAGTGTGTATGTTGTTTCATATAGACGAATTACTTATCAAGGATACAACTAAGTCCGTGAGTGGAAGTGTGGAACTGATTGATACCCATGCGAAGTCCTCACTTGGTTATAACTACATTTCACCTCTTTCTAGGTAAAAGGAATCCCTTCGTATGGCAAAGCTGTCTCAAATTAGATTATGTTAATTAATTCCTTTAATCTTTTATATACCCAATTAATCCTTCAGTTACTTTGACAGATTCTACTCTTTTACAAAAACAAGTCATATAAAACGTTGTTTGTTTGTTGTCTCTTTGTCCTTAACCACCCACTTAGTGTGGTGGTTTTTTTTTATCACAGGCACCAATTGCATCTCAAGCTTCTCTGATGTTTACTGACCACTTTGTAAAGCCTAGATCTGCAGACTCTTAGTACTTGGTATGAATGTTTTTTTCAAAATACCATTTTACATTCTCTCAAAAGTCTCATTCTCTCAACAAATTAATTTCAAAGTCATGTTGTTTTTTTTTTCCCTTTTTCACATATTGAATAACAAATCAAACAGTTTTTTTTTGCGACTTATAAGTTAAAAGAGATAATATATGAGAATCATCAACAGATCATTAATAAAGGAGTTGAGAATCACACAACAAAGAATTTCTCTAATCCACCTTATAATTAAGAGAAGCTTGCAGCTATGGACTTTGGTGATCATGGTGCAACTAAAAGCAAGAAGCGTACTTCTCCTGCGTGGCTAGGGTTTAATTTAGTGACTATAAAAGGTGTTGATAAAGCTAGCATTGCAAAGGGAAACCTTTTGCTAAAGGAACGAACGAGACTTCACATCTGCATGAGCATTTGATCAAGTGTTATCCAAAGAAATATTTAAGATTTGTTGGAGGCCAGAAAACATTATTAATTGGGAGTGGGACTAAGTCTGTTGAGAAAAAAACATTGCAAAACTACAAATTTAGCCAAGAGTTCTCAAGAAGAGAGTTAGTTAATATGATTGTAATGCATGAGTATCCTTTGTCTATGGTTGATCACATTGGTTTCAGAAGATTTGTAGTGACTTTAAACAATGAATTTAGGATAATATCTCATAATACATTGGAAAATGATATCCTAAAAATGTTTCTAAGTGAAAAATTAAACTTGGAAAAAAATGTTGGAGGATCATAGGTCTAGGATTGCTATCACTACAGACATGTAGATAGCTTCCAACCAAAAGAAAGGATACATGGTTTTGACTGGACACTTCAATGATGGAGATTGGGTTCTAAGAAAATGAATTCTAATGTAATTAATTTTCTTAGATTTAACATGTTTCCTTTTTTATTGACAATATCAAGTTTTCTTAAGATGTTATTTGCTTAATCTTTATCTTAGTTACCATATATAGATATAGTAATTTGCATGTTTAGTAATTAGTTCCTTTATACATGCTAAATATTAATTATTTAGAGAACCAATTTGTGTTCTCGTATTTAAGTTGTAATAAGTTTTTTATCATTTTATTTTATAAGTTTATATTTGCGCCATGCCCACATACAAAGGAAACTCTATTGAAATTTTTAGAGGAGTGTTTGTATGAGTTTAGCCTATAAACCAAGATTTCTTCTGTGGTTGTGGATAATTGTAAAACAAATGATGCAATGATGAACCTTTTACATGAGAAGCTTGATGCCAATTCTCTTATATTAAATGGAAAATTTTTGCATATGCGATGGGTGATTGTATTTTATTTTGGGTAAAATATGATTGTATTTTATTTTGGGTATCAACTCCTAAAAACATAGAGAAGTTTGAGGATGTAGCCAAGTTTTTGAAAGTTTCATCTCCTAAAAAGTTAAGTCTTGATTGTAAGACAAGATGAAATTTTACTTATTTAATGCTTGAGATAGCTTTGCCATATGAAGGTGTTTTCAAGAGGTTGGAACATTTGAATAATTGACTTTGCCTAATGATGAAGATTGGAAGTTGGCAAACATTATTTGTGACAAATTGAGAGTATTTTACAAGATAACAAGGCCTTTTTTGGTAGAAAATACCCCACTACGAACTTGTTCTTGCGATATGTTTGTGAAATTAAGTTGATGTTATTTAAGTGATTGTCGTCTCATTGTGATATTGTTAGAACTAAGGCACTAAATATGGTTGAAAAGTACACTGAATATTGGTTTCATATGAATATGAATGGAAGGCTAGCTATTGCTTCTGTTTTGGACCTAAGAAATAAGATAGATTGCATTGAGTTCTATTTTAGTGATATTTATGGAAGTAAAGCTAATAATGAGATTGAGAGGATGAGGAGCTTGCTTTATGAACTATTGTTAGAATATCAAGACAAATATGCTTTGGACATAAGGAACTTTACAAATGTACTATTTTAGTTGTTTTATCGTCTTTATGTGAGGCTACCCATCTTAGAAAACATCAAGCATATTGTGGAGATAGCGATGATTTTTCTAGGTATAAGAAATCAAAGAAAAGAAGGGCAAACTTAAGATCTGAACTAAACTATTATTTGGAGGAAGACACAATTCCTGAAAATAACTATTTTTGACATTTTGGCTTACTGGAAGTAAGAATTCAAGTATCCAACATTGAGGATGATTGCTTGAGATGTTTTATCAATACCTGTTTCTATAGTTGCTTCAGAAAGTGCATTTAGCATGGGTGGTATGGTTCTTAGTCCACATCGCTCAAGACTTCATACTAATACCATTGAAGCATTGATGTGCTTGCAAAATTGGATGCTTGGAGATTATTCAGGTAGTATATATTTGCTTATTAATATCTGCAACATTTGTATTTGAAACTTCTTACCTGTACAATTTTCATATTGAATCTTCCTTACAAATTCCGCTTTACAAAGTTCATATGAGATTGCTTCGATCTTTGATGATGCTGATACAAGCGAAGAGGAACCAGGTGAAATGATTAATTTGGTAATTCATTTTATTTCTCATCATTTATTCATTTTTACTTTAAATATTAAATTAACCTATAATTTGACTCTATTTGTTAACATATTTTATTTTCTTATAGGATGATAATAATGCAAATGATATGGAGATGGAGTTTTGAATGTTGCAGAGGTCACGCAAAGACAATTTGAAGCTTTGGATATTTCAGTCTTTGTTTTAGTTTTTGATTGTAAAAAATTTATGTTGTCTTTGCACTAGACATTATGATTTTTATTATTCCAATTTTATAGTTTTTTAAGACATACAAATCAAAATATTGACTTATTATTATTAAAGTAATTTTGATTTGGAACGTTTACAAAAATCTGCTTTTTATATTTTCTATTTAGAAGTTATATGTTTATGTTCTATACAATCCGATGGATATCCAAAAACTCGAACAATTCAAAGAATTTGGATATAGGTAGTAAATCGTAAAAATCGATAGATATGATTATAGATATAAATATAGGTTAAGTAATAAAAATAGATATAGATATGAGTAGAGTAATACCCGAACCGTACCCTACCCATTGTCATCCCTAATTATGGGAAATAAAAGGCCTTAAAGGTTGAAGATCCTCTAATCTATATAAGGGACCTCTTGGATGCCAATTATCATACTAAAAGAGAGTCTTGCTACTACTGAATACTTTATGCTTTACAGACCCTTGTAGCCATTACCTTAATGTTAAAACTTGTTTTAATGTTCAATACATCCTCGATTTAAGTAAGGTTGTCCATAAACTGAGGTGCCTAAAATGATATATGTGCACACATTTAACCCACAAGTTCTCTTTGTCTTAACAAAGGCTCTACAATATTTTAGACAAAAGCACTCTAGTTAGCTATCTAGTGGGTGATACCCCAGCCTTCCTAGCTATCTAGGAAGGCAAAACACACATCATTCCATGATGTTTCACCCTTTTCTCCAACATGGCATCTCCATTCTTCAAACTTCTCAGTCTTCTTCCCATTTTCGTTGGTCTTGAATTTATGTTCTTTGAGAGCAGGACTTCATTTCTCCATATTTGACAACGATCTAGATGGTGAAGCGTGCCCCTGAAATACTGTCTCGATTTTGTTCGACAATTTTTTGTGGCTTCCTAGTTGCTAATAAAAGAGTTCCCGTTTCTTGTAAAGATTTGCTGCTTTTTACTGCTTACACTTCCCCATTATTACTCACAACAGTCATTTTAACTATTGATCTGGTAGACTATGTAAATGGCAATTGAAACTTATATTCTTAATGTTTTTTCTTTTGCAGTTTTGCATGTTCTTGTCTTGAAATCCACTTTTAAATGATCTGCTTTTGAATGCTTAGACAATGATGCGTCAGCTATATGTGCAACTATATGTCTTAATACGTTATATTTGTCTAGGTGCTTTTTGTTGATAAAGTATTGTTTATTCAATTTCATAATTTTTCTTATTTAGGAGGAAGAATGATCTTTATATAAGAGGTCCATATCTTAAATCAAAATATTAAATTATTAAATCATGATCCTTTTTATGTATAATCTATTTTTATATAGGACTTACTGAGCCTTTCAACAACTATATAATGTTGCTTTAAACCACAAGCATTTTGGATAAGATCATGGTGTTTATGGTTGATCAAACTTGTATATAACATTAAAACCACATTAATATTGTATTCATATGTATATAGGCAGAGAGGAAGTCCAGTTGTTGACTTCAATGATTAGAAGACAACCAAGGTCCCAATATGCAGAAAGGTAATACCATCTTATCTTCAGTAAAAAGGAGTATCATTATATGGTCTTCCTATCCAAGCCTTTAACTGCTATCAACTTTCCGTCTATCATTTACTATAGTTTGTCAAATCAGGAGTTTAATTCCTCTTCCACTTGTCAGAATATACTGTAAGGTCCTTTATCAATCGAAGCACAAGAACAACTTGGAAGAAGAATACCTATAAACCACGATCTTCTAGTGATTTAGTCTTTGGGGCTACAGTTTGACATCTTGATCAGAAGAACTCATCACAAGTTTCTTTTGTAGGCCTAATATAATTGTAAAATTGGGTTTAAGGCCCCGTTTGGTTGGCGAGAAAGTAAAGTAAATTTGGAATATGATTCATTAGAAAATAAATCTACGAAAAGTAAAGATATTCACATGTTTGGATACTTATAAGAATTCTAATAGGAAAGTTGGGTAGATTATTATTATAGTGTTTGGTATATAACAGTATTTTATAGAATGTAACTTAATTTTAACTTGTGTTTCCAATTATATCCCTACGAACATAATAAAAATTAAAATCGTTAAATAAGAAAAAATATAAATTTGAAGATTGACAATTGAAACTTCTGAGCAAAAATATTCAAAATCCAAACACCGGCCAATACCGAAAATTTTAAAAAGTAGGGAGAAATTTTTTCAAAATTTTCAAAAATTTTGAAAATTTCCCTCCCTCCTTCTTATCTCTCCTTCCCCCACTTTTTAATTTTTAATTAATTATTTTATTTATTTCAACTTTTATAATTATTGTGAATTTTTAATTTTCATTTTAAAATAATAATATATATTTTTATTACTAATAATAATTATAAATTAAATAAAGCTTACAAAAATATTTTATTTAAACTTATTTTAATATTTTATATATTAAAGTATTAATAAATATTTTATTTTAAAATAAAAATAAAAATTTATTATTTATAAACTAATATTTATTTTATATATTTTAATTATTCAATCAAAATTTATTTGAAATTTATATATTTTAAAGTTGCTTAGAAAAGGAAGGGTTAAATTGTCTAGTGTATTTTTAGATTAAATTTTAAGGAAAGTAATCTAAATACCAAGGGGGTGTTGGGATTTAGATTCCAAGGAAAGTGTCACTACTTTCCCTAAATTAGGAAAGTTTTTACTTTCTTAACTACTAAAAAAATGAACTAAACGTAGTAATTTAAATTTTAGGAAAAAGATTACTTTCCCTGACAACAATCCATGCCAACCAAACAGGGCCTAAAAGTATTCTGTAGATTGAACTGTCCAAAGTTAGATTTTGGGACACCAAACTTTCGTGTAAGAGTAAGAGATGCTACATGTAGTTGTAATTGTTGGATAATTTTGTATTTTCTTATAATGTTGGATAACCATTTGTAGACATAATTAGAATAGAAGTTGGAGAGAAATTAGGGATGTATACCAGTATTTTAGGGAGATAAATCAGGGATGTATATTTGTATCCAACTCTGTAACAAACCCTATTATTGTGTAGGGTATAAATACGCTCGTAAGTATGAAATATAGATATGAGAAAAAATTTGAAAGAACGGCTGTCTTCTACGCTTCATGGTATTAGAGCCTCTACATATTCTTCCATCGTCTGAAATCTTACAACCATGACAGATGGAACAATTCCATCTCTTCCATCCAATGAAGCATCTTCTCGTAACCTACCAACCATCATTCACTACCAAAACGAATCTTCCGGATTTAACCCAGGCATCATGTTAGATGAAACCAATTATGATGTCTGGGCTCAGATTGTCGAAATTCATATTGCAGCCAAAGAGAAGCTTGAATTCATCATCGGAACAGACCCGATTCCTGAAAAAACAGACCCCCAATATGCCAAGTGAAACGCTGACAATCAAAAAGTTCGAGGATGGTTGCTTACCACTATGAAGCCTGATCTGATGAGGAGATATATGCGAATTCCAGTCGCTAAAGACATATGGTCGGCGTTGTCAAAAGCATATTATGACGGCAGTGATGATACCTATATTTTTTCGCTACATTAGAAAGCATTCACGATGAAACAGGCTAGTCGCCAACTATCAACATATTTTGGGGAATTGTCCGAAATCTTCACTGATTTGGACTATCGTGATTCAGTTGTTATGAAGGACCTAGACGATTTTAAACTCTACAAGGATTCCGTAGAACGAATGTGAATCTATATATTTCTAAATGGTTTGGACTCTGAATTGGATCAGGTTCGAGGCGAAGTATTACGGATGGATCCGAAGCCTGATCTCCAATAGGCATATGCATACATTCGTCGTGAGGCAAATCGACGTGCATTGCATAGGGGTGATTCTGTGGGTGATGCAACTGCTTTGCTTGCCAGGAACTCAAGTAATAGAAAATAGAAATATTCTGGCCCGAAGGAAAAGAGCTATGAGGTGCATACTCCCTCAAACTCGTCAAATTCTAGCTCGACTATTGGAAATATGAAGGAGTGCACAACATGTGGCTTGATTGGTCACACAAGCAAAAGATGTTACGAAAATATTAGGTATCCTCCTTGGTGGGACCCCACAAAGGCGCCAAAACGCAAGGGACAAGCACATCTTGCTCAAACTACTGGACAAGAAAAACAACATGGGGGAAGCGAAACATCCACAGTATCTGTCCTGAATGTGTCTTCGTCTGCTGGTAAGTCCACTAGTACTTCCTCTATGTTTGGAAAAAATACATGGATTGTTGATTCAGGGGTGACCGAGCATATGACCTCTGATTGTACTGTGAAAGGCATGAAGCCCCCATCCACACCTTCAGTAAAAATTGCGAGTGGTGAAGTCATACCTGTTACTGGTGAAGGATCCTTAACTCTAAATGAATTAAACCTTGAATCAGTTTTAGTTATTCCATCCTTAAATTACAGCTTATTATCTGTTGCACAGATAACTATTGCCTTACATTGTCTTGTAATCTTTGGACCGTTTTTTTGTGTTGTTAAGGATATCAAGACGAGACGGACGATTGGCTGTGGCACTAGGAAAGGAAACCTATACTATCTAGATCTAACCTCATCATCTTCGAAAGCACCGGCGACGGCTTCATGCCTATCGGCTACCTCCTCTAGTATTTCTGAACTTTGGCTTATTCATAAGCAATTTGGTCATGCTTCATTTGGATACTTGAAACAACTGTTTCCGAATAAATTTAGCAAAATAAATTTGAATTCCTTTCATTGTGATGTTTGTGCGTTGTCTAAAAGTCATCGTACTACTTTTCCACCTCACTTATCTCGTAGTTCTGAGCCTTTCATGCTTGTTCATTCTGATGTGTGGGGTCCTGCACGTGTGGCTACTCTTGGTGGTGCTAGGTGGTTTGTAACATTTATAGATGATTGTAGTAGGATGACCTGGACATGTCTAATGAAACAAAAAAATGAAGTAGGACCCTTTTTCAAAAAATTCTACAAAATGGTTACTACACAATATAATACGAAGGTTAGAATATTAAGATCAGATAATGGAGGGGAGTTTAAAAATCATGAATTGGAAGAGTATTTAAATGAGAATGGTATATTGCATCAAGCCTCTTGTCCTCAAACTTCGCAACAAAATGGAGTAGCAGAGAGAAAAAATCGACATCTTCTTGAAATGACAAGGTCAATGTTAATAGGTGCAAATATGCCTTTGTATTATTGGGGAGAAGCTTTAAGTGCATCCACATATCTCATAAATAGGTTGCCATCTAGAGTCCTAAAATTTTGTACTCCTATTGATGAATTATCTCGTCACCTTACTATTGCATCAAATGTCAATTTACAACCCAAAGTCTTTGGATGCATATCTTTTGTTCATATTAATGATACTAACAGTATGCATAAACTTCAACCCAAATCTATTCAATGCATTTTTGTAGGGTATGGAATAAATCAAAAGGGCTATAAGTGCTACAGTCCCACGATGAAACGAATGTTTGTGTCCTTAGATGTCATATTTCATGAGAACACTATGTATTACGGTAAGGGGGAGACTGCAAGTAATGGGGAGAATATTACCACAGAAAGAGATCTAGTATACTTGCAGTCATTAGGTGAACAAAGAACTAGAACTGAAACTGAAATCGAAACTGAACATGAAACATCTTCACCTCAATCGTAGACCCAAATGACAGTAGTCTACCTGAATTGTCCAAACTAAATGACGACCATTCTTCACCTCTAGCCCGTAACATACATGAATTGCATGAACAAAATGTTGATGATGTAAGCATAGAACAGGAAGTTTATGAGGAGGTAGTAGAAATGCAGGAACATCGTATTGATCAAGGTGCTGTAAACGAAGAATATAGTCAGGTTGATCTTCCAATGCCACAACAACAAAAGTCTCGGCTTGATAATCAAGTAAGTATCAGAACCTTGCCTGAAAGAAGCACTCGCGGTAGACCAAAACAATCCTATGAACCTACATTATCTTCATCACCAAAGTATCCCATAGCTAATCATGTATCTTATCACAGGATCACTGGGGCATCTCGGTTTTTTTTTAATCAACTATCTGTTGTATCTATTCCTAACAGTCTGCAGGAAGCATTGGAGGACCCAAGGTGGAGGAAGGCAATGGAAGAAGAAATGAATTCCCTAAAAAAAAATGGAACATGGGAGATAGTAGAGTTGCCTGCAGGGAAGAAAGCAGTTGGTTGTAGATGGGTATTTGCCATAAAACACAAAGCTAATGGAGAAATTGAGCGATTTAAGGCGAGACTGGTGGCCAAAGGATACAGCCAGGTATATGGGATAGACTATGAGGATACATTTGCTCCAGTAGAAAAAATTAATACAGTACGTATCCTGTTATCTTTGGCTATGAATTATGATTGGTATCTTCATCAATATGACGTAAAAAATGCCTTTCTACATGGTGACCTTGAGGAAGAAGTTTACATGATTTTACCTCCTGGATGTGAGCTGGAAGTTGAAGGAAGTAATAAGGTGTGTAAATTAAAGAAAGCATTGTATGGCCTAAAACAGTCTCCAAGGGCTTGGTTTGGTAGATTCATAAAATCTATGAAAGCCTTTGGGTACAAACAGTGCAATTCAGATCATACATTGTTCATGAAAAGAGATGGAAAAGGGATAACTATGTTGATTATATATGTCGATGATATGATTGTAACAGGAAATAACATGGCAGAGAAGAAAAGATTGCATGAATATCTGTCAACACAGTTCGAAATGAAGGATTTGGGAGAAGTAAAGTTCTTTCTTGGCATTGAAGTCTTGAGATCAAATAAAGGAATTTTATTAACCCAGAGAAAATATGTGTTAGAATTGTTAAAGGAGGTTGGAATGTTGGCCTGTAAACCTTTGGATACCCCTGCAACTAAGAAGATAAAGTTGAGTGGTAATAATGATGGTGCACCCGTAGATAAAGCCAAATACCAGAGACTTGTAGGGAGATTAATGTACTTGGCACATACCAGACCTGACTTAGCCTACTCTGTGAGTGTAGTTAGCCAGTACATGCATTCACCTCTTCAAGAACATTGGGAAGCAGTAATGAGAATCTTGAGATACTTAAAAAATTCACCAAAGAAAGGGATTTTATTTTCAAAAGGTAAAAATATGCATGTTGAATGTTATACAGACGCAGACTGGGTAGGTTCAATTGATGATAGAAGGTCAACTGCAGGATATTTCACCTTTGTAGGAGGGAATCTTATAACTTGGAGAAGTAAGAAGCAGGGAGTAGTTGCCAGAAGCAGTGCTGAAGCTGAATATCGTGGTATGGCAATAGGTATATGTGAGTTGCTGTGGATCCGAAATTTACTTGAAGAACTTGGGATTAAGTTTATTAGTCCCATGAAGTTGTATTGTGATAATAAGGCTGCATGCGACATCGCACATAACCCAGTTCAACATGATCGTACTAAGCATGTGGAGATTGACGGGCATTTCATAAAAGAAAAAATTGAAGGAGGAGTCATTTCTGTGCCACATATAAGGACAGGGGAGCAATTAGCTGATGTATTAACTAAGGCAGTTGCTAGTCCTGTGTTCCACAAGTTCTCGGAAAGGTTAGGGATGAAGGACATATACTCTCCAACTTAGGGGGAGTGTAGACATAATTAGAATAGAAGTTGGAGAGAAATTAGAGATGTATACGAGTATTTTAGGGAGATAAATCAGGGATGTATATTTGTATCCAACTCTGTAACAAACCCTATTATTGTGTAGGGTATAAATACACTCGTAAGTATGAAATCTAGATATGAGAAAATATACAAAATATTTGGATAATTTTGTATTTTCTTATAATGTTGGATAACCATTAATTGTATTTTTTAGTTTTTCAATAATTTATCAATTAAGTTACATAATTTGATCAAGATAAAGGTAATTAAAATGAACCAATAAATAATCTAAATTAATGGTTCAAAGTTCGGGAGAAAATAAATCCTGATTAGTGTGGATCAAACTTCTATTGAACTTGTGATTAAGAAGTTTGATATAGAAATTATATATAAAGGTTAAGATCTCCCGCAATTGCTCTTATTATTTGTAAGTATACAGATCCTTTGACCCGTTAAGACAACTTACGTATCGAGAAAATTGTAAAAAGACGTTAACCGCGTGCCGTGAACGTTTTTCGTGAAGTTTTCGAAAGATTGGAGCTCGTTTTGATCACAAAAACTGCTTCTAAAGTCAAGATGAAACTGAAATCAAATATTTTACATTTTCTTCATTTTTAACCCTTTCATGAACAATCTGAGACACATAATAAGATCTATACTATATGTTCCAGTAATTATATTGAATCATATTTTCTCTATGAAATGGTATGAGAGCATAAAATGTTATTTTTGATGAAAATCCACTACGAGTTTTCTATTGGTTAAGATTAGTTTTGGTGTATACTTAGAATTGTGCATTTTAGATGCAAATTAGGGAATATTGGTCTTTCCTTTTTTAATCCATGAGGAGCTCTTACGTAAATGAAAGAGGTTGGCAGCAGCCACAAGGTAAGAGCAGAAATAGGAAAGTAATGTTAGGCGACGGCGCCTGCGGTGGTTGTGAGATTCCCATCTCAACTTGAGAGGCACCTCACAAGCCCATCATTAGTTTCCTTCATTTTACCCAAATAGTCTAATACCAAGAAAGAAAAAAGGAGTGAGAGGAACAATTTGCGAGAGGTGCAGGCGTGAGTGAGAGATCCCTACCTCTAGATCTAATGACCCACCTCAATGCTATGAATCACGTGAGCTCTTTAGCAACTCCATGGTGGCTATACCTTTTGTCTTTGTGGAAGGAGCGCCTCCGTCGGAGAATGTGAAAACCTCCATCTCTAAAGACGAATTCCCAGCTCTCAGTATAGAAGTTCTTTGAGGCTCCCCGAAGAGGCATCTTAATGTGTCCCCAATAGGGGTAGGTAAGGCTTCTACACATACTGATGTGTTAAGGCATAAATCGATAAACCAAGACTCCAACTTGAAGACAGATACTATGATCATGAAGTGTAGTGTAGGAGCATGGAAATTCAGGTCTCAGATTCAATGCAATCGGGGTGCCCTGCGACACTTCCAAAATGTCACGAAGGATGGAATTTTAACCCTTCTCGTGGAACTCCTTAAAACAAGAGTTAATTTATAGGCTTCTACGTTGGTTAGGGTATTCTGGAATAAACGAATAGCTTTTCCAATTGTGAAAGATTGGGCAAAGGCTCGATGGGGGAAGAAAAGCTTAGAGAAAGTCATGCTTCGAGATTGTGACTCATTCATCTTCAAGTTCAACTCCGAAAGCAACATTCCAAAAATATTGAAACAGAGGCCATGACATGTTAGTGGGCAGCCATTGTTCATCCAAAGATGGAGACTTGGATTTGATTTTAACAAAGGTAAAATAGAAACTATCCCTTTATGGGTCCAATTTCATAACGTTCCTATAGAATTTTGGAGTGTGGATGACTTGAGTTTCCTAGCGAGTTCCCTAGGTAAATCGATTAGCATGGATGTCCAAACAACCAACATGGAATGTGTGTGCTATGCCAAAATTTGTATTGAAGTGAGGAGGGACATGACACTCCTTGATCTACTACCTATAATGAAGTTAGGCGAGAATGATGAATTGACGAAATCTGAGATTAATATTTCTTACCCTTGGAAGCCAACAACTGAGAAGAAAACATGGCAACCGACGGGGAATAAGTTCAAAATGGAGAATCATTCAGAAATTATGGGGTTTGACGAAGTAGAGGCATCCAAAGGGGAAGCAGTTGACTCCCCTACATTAGCGATTCATCATAGCCATATTAGCAAGGAGATGGAGTTGGGAGTTAGGGGCAAGAATTTGAAGCAAAAATCAATTATGAAGGAGCATATTTTGGAGACTAATATACCTTTAACGGATGGGAATTTGACTGCAATGGAATAATCCCTTGATATGCTATCGGAAGTGCAGGACACGACTTTGGAGCATAATGTCATTAATGGGACTATAGTTGATGTTGTGAATATTCAGCAGGCTAATGATCATAATTTTATTGTGACTGAACTAGATAAGCAACTTAACAATATTTCTAAAGAGGCTGAGAGGGAGAATAATGCAATTAATGTGAATATTGATAATGTTGTGGATATTTAACATGTTAATGAGGAGTTACCAGTTTCTATTGTAGTTGATGATAAGGTTGACGCAGTAGTTGAAGACAATGGAGGTGTCTCTGAAGCAGCCTTAGTGAATGCAGATATTCTTCTTAGTGGTGATGTGAATGCTGTTAATGGTGGTTTTGATGAGATTAAATGTTCTATGGTTGATTTTGCTAGTGTAGTACCTGATATAGACCCTGTTGAGGCTATTAAAAAAAACCGTAGTGTAGAGGATGTAATTAGTAGGGAAGGTGTTGATGGTAAAGTTATGATATACTCTACTATTGGTAAGACAATAGTTCAAGCAAATGGATTGAAGAATGTTGTTCGCAGTGTTATTGAAGTAAATTGTGATGGTTTGGAAAGTGAAGTGCATCATTTCACCTTACAATATCTGGAGCATTGTCAGATCGATTGGGCCAACATGTTGACTCCATTAGCAACTGTTGGGCAAAATGAGATTTCTAAGGATATGATGGAGTATGAAAAACAACCAACAAAGGTAAACTCCAGTGATTACGATATGGTAAGTTAGAGGACTAGGAATACGAGCTCCCAGAATGCAGAACAGAAAATAGATTATCTTCAGGGAAGCAGTCTAGATTTAGTAGCAGAGGATAGTGATTCTTCATTAAATAATGTAGCCAAAATCCTTGACATTCCAAGAGATTTTTGTGTGCAGTCAAAAACTGTAAAAAGGAAATCAGTCAAGAAGAGAAAGAAAAATTCAAAATACCAATAATAGGGGATTAAACGACTAACATAAACAAGGAATGTATCTTAACACGCAACGTCCAACCCAATCTTTCCACAGAGACGAAGTACAAATAATGTCTTTAGTTGATTATTTTTGTGGACTATCTTGGTAAAAATATACTGTGTTTCTTAGGAAGTTGGCTGTCATATTGTCAATATGATCATGGAAGCAAGTTGAGAATTCTTTGGATTACCTCTGTCCTGGTAGCCCAAATTTGAAAACATTAGCATTTTCAATGTGCAGATGCGAGGGATTTTACATCTTTTACAGTCGACTTTCCTTGGATAAACAACGATGTAGTATCTTCTTGCTATGTTGTTGTTCTAATTGGTTTGTTTGTATATATTGTGTAGTATGTTGTTGTTTTTATTGTAGGAGACTAAGGAGATTACTACTACTCTCTTAAATTCTGTTTTTCATCTTTAATCTATCAATATAATTTTTTAATTTAAAAAAAGTAAATGAATTGAGACGAGTGTTACCTCATACGAAATCCTATTATTTAGAGAAACAAGAACTGTGTAATGATTTCCACAACTTCAATTGAAATTGCCTCGAGCTAGCTAATACAGTAGTTATCTATTTCAAAATTCACACTTTCAACATTTTCTTATTACAATTTCGTATAATCTGGATTACATAAATAACATCATTTTAAAAATTATACTTGAATAAAACACTGTTAAAAATGTATTATTTAATTAAAAAAAGAATTAACCTTATGTCTTGCCAAAATAATCATGAATTGCAAAGAAATAGTTGGGGACATTGCTAGTATTTCAAGTTAAAAATAATAATAATGGAATATTCAGTCATGATTCTCTAGGACCGGATAACTAAGATCTGAATGCCACTACTTATGATCGTAGCTTCCCTCTCCGAACCAGAAACTACTTCCTGTTAATTGACAGTTGACCGTTTGTTAGTGATGTAATATTCATAATAAAAATAATAAGCAAGAAAGTTGAACATTGATGAGATGGGCTTGTGGTACCAGAAGGCCGATAATATTGTTTTTTTCTCTTTTCTTTTTCCATTAATATTGGTACCACAACCACAACTCTTAAATGAGGGTCGGTCTCTCACATTAAATGCCGCTACCAACAACCAACTGGTTTTCTTCAATGTATAATGTGAAGGGCCGTCATCTATGCCTCTTATCTTAGCCTTCTCCCTGTTCAAAATCTGATTCGTTAAGAAAGGAGATGAATCACACTGCGTAGTGGTGGGATAGGGAAGAAAGAAGAATATTGTTGCGTTGTGAAGATCAGTACGTACTTTTGTCACACCAAAGCCAAGTTCTTGCTGGCTTGTACAAGTCAGTTGAGGTTTGTTTTGCATGGTCCTTAAACCCTTCCCGTGTTCGTCATTCAATTTCCATTTCTTCGTTTCTCATCATAAATTTCTTGTGTCAAGCTAGTCTTCATGACCATCATCTTATATATAATTCACCATAACATTTCATGGTTTGTTTGCCATTATAATTAGTTGTTGTACAATCATAAGTTTCTTGCTTTACCATCGGTCAAGATAGATACATACATATTTGTTTTGAGCTAGCTGGGGAACTGTTTAAGTAATGAGGAACTCGGCTGCAGACAACGTAAGGATGGAGATAGAGGCAAGCAAACCAGGAGGGAATGGAATAGCAGTAGGAGGGTTGAGCCCTTTAAGCGAGACGCTATGGAGGGAGACAAACACAAATATCGTAGGAGATGTGTCGGCGAGGCTAACATGGAAGGATCTGACTGTGACGGTCACTCTGAGCAACGGAGAGACTCAAAAGGTTTTGGATGGTCTCACAGGGTATGCTGAGCCTGGTACCCTCACTGCTCTCATGGGCCCTTCTGGTTCTGGCAAGTCCACTCTCCTCGATGCTCTCTCTAGCCGCCTTGCTGCTAATGCTTTTCTTTCTGGCACTATTCTCCTCAATGGTCGCAAAGCCAAGCTCTCTTTTGGAACTGCTGTAAGTCAAATTTCTACCTAATATTTTACGATTATAATCACTTATTTATGTGACTTTTCCAGGCAGATGTGCCTGGAGATCAATGAAGCCTAATGAGATCCCTAATCGTGGTAAAATCAAAATAAAAATAGTTGTATAATCTGCTCGATCTACTTAAAATCATAAAGAAATTGGTAATTTTCAGGTTAATTATGGTATAATGATTATAATCATGAACTTTATATATAAATTATAGGCTTACGTGACACAAGATGACAACTTGATTGGTACTCTAACGGTGAGGGAAACAATCTCGTATTCAGCTAGACTCCGACTTCCTGATAAGATGCCAAGGTCGGAGAAGCGTGCGTTGGTAGAGAGTACCATAATAGAAATGGGTCTCCAGGATTGTGCTGATACAGTCATTGGAAACTGGCATTTACGTGGGATTAGCGGAGGTGAAAAGAGACGGGTCAGCATAGCTCTTGAAATCCTGATGAGGCCTAGATTGCTATTTCTTGACGAGCCCACCAGTGGACTTGACAGGTAATCAACCTCTTCATTTAGAGAAAAGCTTTGCTCATTCGTAGCGTGCAGTGTTAAAAGATTCATAAATTAGAAAAGTCGACTGTCTCTGCAAATTTTATTCTCAGCTAACTGTATTGGTACTAATTTTTTTGATTTGTTCATTGCACCTGATGACTAATGGCCATCTATATCGTGTGGCAGCGCTTCGGCCTTTTTCGTAACACAGACACTACGTGGGCTATCCAGAGATGGAAGAACTGTCATAGCTTCAATACACCAGCCTAGTAGCGAAGTTTTTGAGCTTTTTGATAGATTGTACTTGCTTTCAGGAGGCAAAACTGTTTATTTTGGTCAGGCTTCAGAAGCGTACGAGGCAAGCTGCTTGATTCTAATCCTCAAATTCATCTGATTTCAAATCCTAACAAGTTTAATGACAAATGCAGTTCTTTGCACAAGCTGGCTTTCCCTGCCCTGCTTTGAGGAATCCCTCTGATCATTTTCTTAGGTGCATAAACTCAGATTTCGACAAAGTGAAGGCCACGCTCAAGGGGTCCATGAAACTTAGGGTATCAATGATTAACCTTATTCACCGTTGATGTGCAAAGACTTCTATCCTTATTACCTTTTGTCTAATGATTCTTTTCATTTTTGCTTAACGTTGCGATTTTGTTTAGTTCGAGACAAACGATGATCCTCTAGAAAAGATAACTACAGCTGAAGCTATCCGAACTCTCCTTGACTACTACCAAACATCTCAGTACAAGTATGCAGCGATGGATAAAGTGGAGGAGATATCCAAAGTTGTAAGTGTTTGATTTTTTTCATTAATTTACTGGTCATAGGATTTATGCTTGCTGACGAATCCAAGTTGATTCTTTATTCTTCTTAATTTTTGTTGCAGAGAGGAACTGTTCTAGACTCTGGAGGGAGTCAAGCAAGTTTCTTTATGCAGACGTTCACCTTAACCAAGCGTTCTTTTATTAACATGTCGAGGGATTTTGGATATTACTGGCTTAGGCTCCTCATTTACATACTCGTTACTGTTTGCATTGGAACTATATATCTTAACGTTGGGACTGGATACAATTCCATTTTGGTAAGCGCTTGATTATGCTACAAAACACAGTTTTCTAACTCAATCTATGGTCATTTCACATTTCGTGCTGACTTCTTTTTGTTTTCCATGAGCCAGGCAAGAGGTTCATGTGCTTCATTCGTATTTGGTTTTGTCACTTTCATGTCAATTGGTGGGTTCCCTTCCTTTGTGGAAGATATGAAGGTACGTCAGTCTCATGACCATCTATTGCAATGACACCCTAATGCGCATTGAATAGCCAACTTACTACTTTTGCAGGTCTTTCAAAGAGAGAGGTTGAATGGACATTACGGTGTGATATCTTTTGTCATTAGCAACACAGTTTCTGCAATGCCATTCCTCATAATGATCACCTTCATATCTGGAACTATTTGTTACTTCATGGTTCGCCTTCATCCTGGTTTTGAGCATTATCTATTCTTCGTGTTGGCCCTCTATGCAAGTGTCACTGTGGTCGAAAGTCTGATGATGGCCATAGCCAGTGTAGTTCCCAATTTCCTCATGGGCATCATCATCGGAGCTGGAATTCAGGTAAAGTAAATAAATATGCTGTATATTTATTTGAAATTCTAAGCAAAACTTTTGTATGTGTGTTATGGTCCTGAATGTTTTCATCCAATTTCAGGGCATATTCATGTTAGTTTCCGGGTACTTCAGGCTTCCGAATGACATACCCAAGCCTGTTTGGCGCTACCCAATGTCATACATCAGCTTCCACTTCTGGGCTCTTCAGGTATTTACAAAATAGCTTCCTACTAGCTAACCTATTCATGAAGCCACATGTCATCCTCCCAAGTAAATTAACTATACGTTTATGGATTCATCACAGGGACAATACCAGAATGATTTGAGGGGGTTGTTGTTTGACAACCAATCCCCTGATCTTCCCAAAATCCCAGGAGAGTATATCCTGGAAAACATTTTTCAGATAAACGTGCACAGGTCGAAGTGGATAGACCTGAGTGTGATCTTCAGCATGATCATCATTTACCGCATCATATTCTTTATCATGATCAAAATCAGCGAAGATGTTACACCTTGGATCAGAGCCTACATAGCAAGGAGAAGGATGCAACTGAAGAATGGAGCTCTAAATACTACAGTTGCTCCTGACGGTCTCACCCAGTCCGCTTCTCTTAGGACTTACGTGGCCAATCGTCCCACTGGAGTTGCTAAACGGTAGATGCCACTAACTAATGTTACTATGGTTGATTGCTCAAACTAAACCACTTTTGATTGGTGGGGCTAAACCAATAGTGCTGTAATCAAGGCTGCCATTATGAGATAGGGGCCTCACAATTTCAAGTCACTATGTGTTAGCTATATATTGCTTTCTGTTCAATCAGGTTGGGTAAACTGTACCTTCATGTGTAATCAATCCACGTCTAAGGTGATAACATCCATGCTATATTAATTTCTTGCAAACAATATATAGCACTTCCCTTTCCCTTTTCAAGGACCGAAGAATATATATATGAGCTTTATCCGACCTTAAGGCTGGGGCCAATGCATAGCTGGGATGAGGTGCTATTCATCGGCTCTGCTGTGAGGCAACGCCCTGAAGTAGGTCGTAACGTATAGTACTAAACTCATTCAAAAGTATTTTAGTTACTATATCTCCCACTCGTTCATGAATGAGTTTAAATGATTGGAATTTTGTAGTTCTCTTACCTTTTCAATAACTCTTGTGATCAGCAAATGAGAGGTTATTATCATATATTTGTTAATAGTATAAAACATCTCGATTAGTGAATCAATCCTGGAACAAATATATCATAAGCTGTATCTCACATTAATTTCTTTTTTTTAAAAATAATTTTAAACTCATATACTTTATCATCATGATTGTATTCAATTATATTATTAAGAGATAGTGGCCACCTTTGAATGCGTTTTATGCAAGTCTTTAAACACAATGCCCTTCCTCTATTTTGGATTTTTCAAATCAAATCTAATTTGTTTTCTTATAATTATTCCACAAGATTGCATCATGTATGATCTATTAATAAAAATTTAATGTAACAAACTTTAAATTTAGTATTCTCAATATTTAGATAAGAGTCTTAAGATTATTTAATAAGATGCTTTAACCTAAAGGATTTCACACAATGTAAGTAAAATCTTGTAACTTACATTAATCCTTTTATGTTCATATTTACACACACAGTATGGCTCATGTGTTACAGTATTGGTTCATATTTGTTTTATGTGAATTGTCTTTCATTTATAAAATACCGTACAGATGTTAGTTTAAACATAATGAATGTTTAACTTGAGTTTTCTTATCTACTCTAATGTTTTTAAAAACCAGCATCTGGCAACTAGAAACAGATGTAGTGATCATCTAATCATTTTTTAACTAACTTCCTTGTAACTTAAGACAACATTTATGGTTTAAGTTTTTTGCTCTTATTTATCACCAAGATAATAAACTTTAAACTTGGCTCATCTTTAGTGACCATAAATAACCAGAGTTGATTACCTATACGAAATGGTCAATCTCTAATTTGTCTTACATGCTTTGGATTCACACACACACACACACAGATATGTATATACAAAATAAAACATATAGTTATGAATCAATTTATGGTTTAAGTTTTCCGCCCTTAATTATCACTTAGATAATAAACTTTAAACTTGTCTCATCTCTAGTAACCACAAATAACTAGAGGTGATTACCTAAGTGAAAAAGGCAATCTCTAATTTGTCTTACATGCTTTGGATCCACACAAACACACACACACACACTCACACAGATATGAATCAAGTATTATACTCTCATTGAAATGTCACATTACAATTGAATGAACATATAACGAAAAATGTCTCTTATTACATTTCAATATCTATGTAGCTTGTGAGACTTCACATGTGCTATATACACATCTCAGGAAATTGGCTTTGTCATTGAGTCTATCACCATATCTCATATAGATATATATTTCAAGTTTATTTCTTCTAGTGCGACGACATCTTTTACATAATTCTATTTGGTATCTATATGCTTGGCTTTATTTAGGAGCTTTTGTATAAGCGATTATTGCTTGACTATCACAGTTGATAGTCACTGGATTAATTTTGCTTTTGGTGACTCCTAGATGAACAAAGAATTTTCAAAGCTATATAACTTCTTTTATTACTGTAGAGAATGCTACAAATTCAGCTTCCATTGTCTAAAATGTAGTAAATGATTGTTTCTTCCATTGTCTACAAATTCACTAAGAAAACAAATTTAGAGATAGATTTTCTTTAATCTAAATCTCCTCTGTCTGCATTTGTATACCCTTATATAGTAGGTAATTTCCTTGATAGCATAATGCATAGTCCACAGTACCTTTTAGATACCTCAATATTCTTTTTATTTCTTTCAACGTACCCTAGATTTGACTGATATCTGCTCACTACTCCAACAACATAACAAATATCTAGTTATGTACACATCATTGTATACATGAGATTTCTAACTACACTAGAATAAGGATATTTCTTCATTTTCCCCTTTCTTATGGTGTTATAGAACAAAATTTCTTGCTCTCGCCTTTAACAATATGATTATGAATTGATTTGAAATCTTACATACGAAATTGTTCAAGGATTCTTTGAATATATGTTACTTATGAAAGTGATAGTAATTTCTTTAAACGATATCTTGAAATTTTAACTCAAAGAATGGAAGCAACTTGACTAATGTCTTGAATCTTAAATTAAGATGATAACCAGTCTTTGATTTGCTTAATGAACCTACAATCATTGCTATCAATCAAAATATCATCCATATATAAAGATAAAATTTATCTTTGAATCTCTTAAAATATATATAGTGGTCTTCATCAATCATATGAAAGAATTACGTTATGAAAATGGATATACCATTATCTTAAAGACTGCTTCAAATGATAAATCAATTTAATAACCGACACACTTTATGTTCTTAGCATGTCTTAGTGAAACCTATAAGTTGTTCCATATAGATTTCTTCTTTTAATTCTCCATATAAAAAAGTAGTCTTTATATTTATTTGACATAATTCAAGATCTATACTAGTTATAATAAGATGGATTACAACAAATCTTAAAGCAGGTGAAAAAATTTTCTTCATAATAAATTCCCTCATATTGTGTATATCCCTTAGCTATAAGGCGTGCTTTGTATCTTTCCATACTGCTAATAACCTTTTGTTTTAATTTAAGAACCTACTTGTTCCTAATAGCTTTTCACCTTTTAGTAAGGTCAACTAAGTCCTATGCTTAATTGGAGCCTAAAGAAGTAATTTTTTCTTTCATTGCTTTCATCCATTTTTCTTTAGCAGGACTCGTAAGAGCCTCATTTATATGTCCCTTGGCTCATCCTCCTCTTTTGAGACAATCATATGAATTTCTTTTTTAATATCAAAACAACATTGTGAAATAATTTTTTAATTACTGTTCATAAATGAGGTTCATTAAAAACAAATTTATGAATCTTCTGAACACTTTTACTTAGGTTAGATACCATGAGTAAACTTTCAGTAGGTTGCAGAGTGAATTGATTTTGAGTTAATTCTTCAATATCCAAATTGCTCCAAATGGGTTAAGTTCCATGTCTTGATTTCTCATAATAGAATTATACTAATAAAGAGGCTCATATAGAAATAGGTCTTTTTTTTTATTTATTTCACCTTGCTTTGGAAAATCATTCTATAAGAATCCTACATCTCACAATTCAAATTCAATTACACCTTTATTACCTTGTACACCTATAAACACTACCTTTTTTAGTGTTCTGAGTATTTAATAAAAATACCTTTCTTTCCTCTTTGACATAATTTTCTATATTTACGAGGGAGATCATGAATATAAGCAACACACCCTAAAGGTCTAAGAGTTGTCATGTTAGGTTTTTTACCCGTCCACAACTCACACAAAGTTCTTGTAACTAATTTTGTAGGCACTCACTTAAGTACATAAATGGTTGTTAGCAACATATCACCCTAATAGGTGATTAACAAATTTACTTATGCCATCATGGACCTAATCATTTCTAGTAATGTTCTATCACATCTTTTTGATATGTTATTTTGTTGTGGCGTTCAAGAATAGTCAACTATCTGTCTATTCCTTTTTCATCACGTAAAATTTTAAACTCATCAAATAATTACTATTGTCCTCGATTAGTTTAGAATTCTTTTATCTTCCTTTCTAATTGATGCTCAACTAAATTCATGTACTAGAAGAAACAACTTGATGCTTATGATTTGTGAAAAATCAAATAGACGTGACGATATCAAGTATAATCGTCTATGAAAATGATAAAATACACAACCCAATATCTTGCCCTTATATTCATTGGACCACATAATTCATAATGAACTAATTGTGATGGGTATGAAGCTCATGTTCCTTTTCCAAAAGGTTGTCTAATCATTTTATCAACTAGATAATGTTCACTTATATGTAGATCTATTTGACTTAGATTACCTAAAAGGCTCTCTTTAGTCAATCGAATTATTCGATTTTAACCAATATGAAATAATATAGCATGCCACAAGATTGCATCATTGTTAGAAGTACTAGATGATATAACTAATATATAACTCATATTATTATTTGTAGCCACAAAATCAAGTACAATAAAACCATTAATCATAAAACCTCTATAACAAATAGTTTTGAGGTACAAATCTATGCCATCATTGTGGAAGTTTACATTAAAACCAAGTTTAACTAATATCAATAAAGAACAAAGATTTTGTCAAATTTATGCAGCATACAACACTTCATATAGGATAAAGAGTTGACCACCTCACATGTATAATTTGCATGTGCCAATCCAGCCACTTTGGAATTACCACCTATATAAAGCCATTTTGTTCCATATGAGATCTTCCAAAACTTTATGAAGACATCTCTATCCTTCGTTACATGATTAGTTGCTCCTGAGTCTGCAATCCATAAAGGATGTGATTCAGTTAAAAAAATGAACAAGAAACATTTACTAAACAAATGTATGTACTATACTGTTGAACTTTTTTAGGCTCATTCCTTATTTTCATAATAATAGCATTTGACGCATTTCATGTTCCTCTTCTTGAAGGGACGCTTATTCTTTCTATGTTGATTCCACTTGGCCTTCTTAGAGTCCTAAGTAGAGTGATGGCGTATCTTGTTTTTTTCCTACTTATGCCCATAATGATCCGTGTGCTTCTTGTTCACAACTTCATGTGAGCTAGAGCCAACTACATATATCTTAGAAGACATCTTTGAAGCTCTTAGATGCTCTTCTTTTAGTATGAGATGCCTTGCAGCATCTCTGATAGTCTTGATGCTCTCATTATGTGGTGAAAGCTCTAGGCCGCTTGTTGGGCCCCGTTCCCGAAGTCCAACCAAGGTGTTGGACCCCGTTCCCTAAGCCCAACTATTCGATTCGGAAACAAAAAAAACATAAGCGGGTTTCCTTGTAGGGTTATTTCAACGAACCCTCACTTGCTTTGAATTAATCCTTTCGAATTCAAAGCCAAAAGCTACCAATTTTTATGGAGAGGTAGCAAAACGTGTTATAAATCCAATGCTTTAAGAATCACTCAATTTGGAGGTCGGACGAAGAAGTTATTTTCAAAAGAATCCAATATGTTCATGTCCTTATTCCAACTGAACATGTCTTGGAGCGATTTTCATAACTTCTTCTAAAAATGTCGGATTGATTTCGTTTTTAGACCATTGGAAAGGAGACATCAATATCTACAACTCTTATGAAGACCTTGAAGCGTGATTCAGCCTCTAAAGTGGTAAAAATCGCAATTTACTGTAGCTGACCTGAGATTATCTGTTAAACAGACATGCATGTCCGTTTAACGGACACACACGGGACAAAAAGTCATTTTTCATCTGAGAATGTCCGTTAATTGGACATCCATGTTTGTTTAATGGACATACACTGGGCTGAGACTCCTTTTCGCTTGAGAAGGTCCGTTAAAAGGACATTCATGTCCGTTTAACGGACATGCGTGATCCAAAACCTCTTCCCAGCCTCTCAATGCTTCTAACCTCTAATCCTAACACCATTTACACTCATAACTCCCCAAATTCAACCCTTCAAGTGTAATAACACTACACAAACATTCAATTTCCACTTTAAATGCATTAAACTCCCAAATCTCAACTCAAGTAACTCATAAAATGCACAAATTCTCAACATTCGCCATAATTGGGATTCTCAATCTCCCATACAGCATCATCACTTACAACACTTATATCTCTCAACTCCAATACTCAAATCTTACAAACTTTAAAGCGTTGAAAAGCTAAGAGGATAAACTACAAAACTCAAGAAGACCATTTTGCCCAATATGGCCTAAATCAACCCAGTTTCCCTCATGAATTCAATACACAATTTACACCCCTATGGCATCCTGAAATAGGCATTTCACTCAACCAAGTAAATAAGCACATACACAAGGGAACTTTTTCCAATCTTCAATTCATTTCCAAGTCAAAATGGAGTTCATACAAAGCTTTAATTACATATTGCCATTTCATCAAAACCTTAAAACAAGTTACAAAATACATTTGATGCTCAATGTTCAATATGCTTCTAAAGCTATTCAAAAGTCTAGCTCCTAACTTAACACAAAAGCCAACTCTCTCAGGATTGTCCAAATGCCTGCAAGGATTTACTGATCTTATCGATCTGAACCTGAGGAGTGGGAAAAGTTTGAGTTGAGCTATACAGCTCAGTGGCTAACTTATTCATAGCCATTGGCAATGAGCCACACAATCACACATAAACAAATATTCATATAGACCAACAATAAATCTTAGCATTCATAATTTCCAAACACAATCTCACAATTGAATACATCATCACATTAAACACAATTGTTGTCATATCACATTCAAGCATAACACACAATTCTCATCATCACATAACACATAAAAATGCTAATACACACACAATTTGGCTCGACCTACGTCCTCTACCTAAGCTCCCACTTAGGATTTTGCCAACCACTTTATTGCACACTTTGTAGTTCAGTGTGAACTCTTACAGTACCGCTTGATTTTCGGCTCAAGCTACCTTACAATTTGATTTGTCTTCCGGCACAAATCTTACTAATATCGCTTGATTTCCGGCTCAAGCAACCTTTACAGATGATTTGTCTTCCGGCACAAATCCTACCAACAACACTTGATTTTCGGCTCAAGCTACCTCACACGTGACCTACCACTAGTCACTCAATTTGTAAAAGAAATAGGATAAAGATCTAAGAACAAGTGCTCAATACAAATGTAAACAAAGTAAGAACAATGATGAGCAATTTGGAGCAAGATAAGAGTATGTAGGCTTGAGGAACTTTGCTAAACTCTTCTTCCATCATCCTCTATTTATACTTGAAGAAATATAGCTGTTGGAGCTCTTCTAGCCGTTGCTTAATTTGTGATAGCCGTTCCTTGATAATCTCCATTCCATTTTTAGCTAATTTGACCGTTGGAGCTGATTTACTGCATCTATAAGTCGACTTGTCGAATGTATAAGTCGACTTGTTTCAACTATTTACGTAAAATTTCATCTCCGCTCTCCAGTAAGTCGACTTGTGCCATGTAAGTCGACTTGTCGTCCTCGATAAGTCGACTTGTGTTTGATAACTCGACTTGTATTGACATTGCTTCATCTTTAAGTCGACTTGTTCTTTGTAAGTCGACTTGTATTGCCTTCAATGGTAACATCCGACCAAATTCTTTATAATCCTCACGTTTTATGCCATTTTCACTTAGAAGGCAACTCCCATCTTGATTCTTCATTGAATATCAATCCCAAAATACCTGAAACAATTTCTTAACCAATTCTATACATTTTATTATTTTCAAAACATAAGTGGAATTAATTTGTCAACCACCATTGGTCCAACAGGCTCTTGATTTCCTAACATAACCCAAAAATCCTCATTAAATTTCCAATCCAAATGGAAATTCCCAATTTTCATAATCACAACAAATTGCAATTAACCCTAATCAAACTTCAATTTAACCTACCCATGACTCATACATGTTAGAAAACTCAACACCTAGCTTAGAAACCCAAAAATCCTAAGGATCTTACCATCTTCTTCCTCCAAGCATTCCCAACACAAACACCTTTCTCTCTCTAGAATTCCTTCATCTCAACACAACAACCCATTTTTCTCTACTAAAGCAAGAAGAAGGAGTAGAACTTACCTTGAAAGCCTTGATTTCTTCTTCTCTCCACAATTTTCTTCCTTTTCCCTAGCTTTTTCGATTTTTCCTTCTCTTCTCTCCTCCCTTCACGTTTTTCTCTCCTTCCTTTGGGCTTGCACGAAAATGCTCCTCTTTCCTCTAATTTTTTGCCTTTTTGTTCCTCCTTTTCTTCCCATTTTACGCTTCACTTACATGGCCTTTCCAACTTTGCCCTTGTTTTGTCTTATACGGCACTACTCCTCCAACCATTAACTCCTTATTAATTCTAACCAACCACCCATCTTTCCAATTAATTCAATCTTAGCCTACTACATTAATGACCCAATTTCTAAAATAATAAAATTAAACCAACATATAAACATAAATAACCAATTAAGCAATTTATAAGAAATTCAGAAAATTCAAGACCCAACATCGCTGATAGCCAAACCATACAGTCTTAGTCCAAGCAAGTGTTTCCAAAATTTCTGAGAAGAATGTCCCTGCAAGATATATTGGTGAAGATACTATTACAAGTGTGTTTCTAGATGATGTTGTCATTTTCAATGTTAATAGTTGTTTAGATAATCTATGATTTCAGCTAATTAGGAATTGATATAGGTTTGATAATGTCCTTGTTTGAGAGTGCTTTAGCAAGTGAAGCTCCTTGTTGTATCAATGGTCTGAGGGTTGAGGCAATATCCACTTTCTCCAAAGGACCTATTGGTAGCAAATTATCTTGCTACAAACTAATTGATTTTCCATTTCCTAAGAGATAAATAAAATCATATCTGAATTTTGCCCTCATATTGAAGATGGCTTTCGTAGTTGAAGAAGCATATTTTTTTCAGTTATGAATAAATTATGAATCCAGTAACACCATAAAGTCTACTTGTTAGTTATAAGTCTCCATAACCCCTTAGTGAGCATGACAATGTTCACCTTTTTAGACTAATTATGTTAAGGCCTCCATTATCTTTAGGGACACACACATCCCTCTGTTTCATCTTGGCCCTCGTAGGAGTTTCTTTAAAGCCAAACCACAAAAACTTATTGAAAATCTTGTCAATGGTTTTGATGATGTTGATAGGAAAAGTAATATGGGTTGCCCAATAAACATTAATGGAATTCAAAATAGAGAAAATGAGTTGTGCTCTACCAACAGTGGAGAGATTTTTTGAGCTCCATCAAGATATTCTATTATTGATCTTATCAATCAAACTGTTAAAATTTCTTGTGTTTAACCTTGAAGTTGTTACTGGAATTCCATGTCAATAACAATATTAGAAAGAAAAAGACCACTTTTGGAGTAATGAATTTGGAGATCAAATATTTTGTTAAAGACCTTGAGAGTTTTCATAAGGGTTGAAATAGATATAGGGTCAACTTTGAGTAGAATGACATCATTAGCAAAACAAAGATTGGTAATTTGCAATTTCCTACATTTGGAGTGATATTTGAAATTCTTTCTTCTTTCCACAACCCTTTTAAGGAGTCTATTAAACACTTCCATAACTAGAGCAAAGAGATTAGGAGAAATGAGATCACCTTAGCAGATTCCTTTATAACTTTTGAATGGTTTCATGATCTGACCATTGACAAGAATGTTATAAGAGGGAGAAGTGATGCATTTTCTGATCCAATGAATAAAGGCATTAGGAAACTCCATAGCAATTAGAAATCTAATTATAAAATCCAACCCACACTATCATAAGCTTTTTTAAGATCAATATTAAGATATTAAGTTAATATACCCTTCTTCTTTGAATAAGCTTTCACCAACTCTTGTAATAACATAATGTTGTCACTTATGATTATTCCAGGAATGTAAGCACCTTCAGTAGCATCAATTAAATACCTAAAATTTTAATTTATTATAAATAAAGTCTATAGTTAACTCAGAGTTGCTTTATGTGGGTTGTCATGTATTTACATCAAATAACATGTAAGATTTTAATAAATTGAAATGATAATAATATTTTATAATAATAAAAGTGGTTAATTATTTTTATTTAGATTTAATTAAAATATTAATAGTTTATTAATTAAGAATTTCATGTATATCTGTCATAAATATATTTATTGTATATTGTATTCTATATTAATAAGACCGATAGGGCTAATTCTTTTAGACTTTGAATTATATTTGTAAGAAATTAAAATTTTGAAATTTTATTGATGTATATTTTACTTATTGCTAGTATTACCAAATTAAATATAAATCACACATGAATATTTCTTAAAATTTTGAATCAAGTCTTTATTTTTATTTATAATATCACATTGCAACTTAACGTTTTCAAAATGATAATAGTATCACTCTAAACCCTAATGGAGTTAGGTTTATATTAATTTCTAGTAATTAGGTCTTCAACTTATCATCATATATGGTGTTACAGTAAGGCAATCATGAGCCACCAAAAGTTGAGGTGAAATAATTTCTTTAGGCATTTGTATTTACTTTTGTCAAGTATAAAACATTTATCGTGTTCATATTAGAATTTATGAGGGGACAATATAAAGGATGTGGATTGGCACATGTTCATGTACAAAACCGCGTCCATTATAATTACTTGTAGACACGATAAACTATAAGTCCATGTGGTCAATCGTGTTTATGTTAGAAAAAGTGCATTAGCTAAAGCTAGATGAAGATTTATAATATAATTTCCATATATTTCATTCCACTTGTAATTATTTGTAAAGTCTATCGGCCTCCTACTAATGTCCGCAAAATAATTATCCTTTATAAGGATAACTTTCATCTTCCACTTCTATAATAAGGAATTATTCTTGTTAAACTTCTTAATTTTAAATTTGATTGTCATTGCTTCTATCCCAAATGGTTCTAGTTCTAGAGAAATAGCTCTCATTATTTGATAAAAGCAATAATTTTATATATGAGTAATGCCTAACACTTTTAAATAATGAATAACATCTAACTTACATTATGAAGTGGAGGATTCATTTATAATACAACAACATAGTATATGATAAGTAGATATGCACATTCTAATTAGGCTTTGGTATCACTTACTAGAATAATTATACGGATAATGGCCCAATTTTTCATTTTGATTTTGAATTATTTAAAAGCAAAACTCACCTTCGAATTGTATAACTCCCAAACTGTTCCTTTTCCCTCAATCTTAGTTTCTCGCCTCAATCTTAGTTTCTCGTGTCATCTTAATCCCATTCAATAATGAAGAAGAGTAATTAACAAATTCTAACCCAACTAATAATAGTCAAATGAATATTATTTTTAACCTATTATCGAGTAAAGTTTTGGATTACCCACTAACCAATTTGTATTATCCACTAACTAATTCAAGTTACCCCTAACCAATTTGAGTTACCTACTAACAGATTCAGGTTACTCACTTGCCATATTGCTATGAAGGTTTCACATAGACTTTTATGTTATTTTATTTTACAGATGGTTTATGAAAGGAAAATTTTGTCTACTTATAATATTATTAAGATGACTTTTAATAAAATTAAATAATAAATGTGGTTTTATAAAATTGAAAATTATAGTAAAGGTATTACTCTTTGATCTTTTCAAATATTATTTTACAATTTAAAATCTATAAGATTAGGACTTTACAAGCTCTACTTTTAGTGAATGAATTTGTTTTTGATGCTTAAAATAAGAAGATGACTGATTATTTATAGATAAATTAAACTAATTAAATAGATAAATTTTAATCTATTTTAATTACCATATGTTTTTGTATTTGCTTTTGAAATGTACATTTATTTTCAACCATTTTACTTGTTGCATTTATATTTCCTCATTTCAACTATTATGGGACAATTGTTCGTATAAATTTTAGGATTTATTTTATGTTGTATATCAAATTAAAAATAATTCCATGTTGTCCCCATACTCTCATACTTGTAAAATTTTGAGCTTAATAAATGTGAATATATTCATTCCTTTCTATTATCACATCTTCATAGTTTCAATTTTATTTTTATTGCATTCTCCTAATTTAAAAATATGGTTAAGAAATGGTACATAGAGAAAGTGTCCTAGTATGTTTGATCTTTGTTGCTGGTGTAATGTTTGATGACTGGTGTTTATGTTGTATTAGTAATGTGTTTGATTTTGTTGGTATATATGACACACCTTGCTTCTTTGAAGTTACAAACTATTGTACAAGAAATTTCATCCACCAAATTTTCTTATGTTATGGTCAAGGATCTTGTTTATATCCTTGTTAAATTACTTATACACCATTAGATAGGCATATTTTGGCTTACTTTGTTTTGGTTCCTCCATGTTTTTATAGAACCTATAAAGAAAACTCATATGGAAAGTTTGATGAACCTTTAGCCTTTTAAGTAACTTTAAGTAATAGGCAACATTACCTTCTTGATGACTTAGAAGGGACTATCATATTTTAGAATTAATCCCTTCTATCATTTCAACTGGTTGGAACTCACGTAATGCCTTAAGCCATCAATACATTTATCATTTTGATTAGCTAATCTATTTGTGGATGACTTGTATGGGGAACTTTAATTCAACCCCCATCATTTGAACAAAGAAGTTTAAAATCTATCAATGAATTGATTGTCCTAATTACTTACTACATCAAGTGGAACATCAAAGTGCTTCACAATATCTTAATAAAATAAGTCAATTGCAATTTATTTTAGGTAAGATGTTGTAGCCATAATGAGAACAACAAACTTGGTGAATTGATATACCACCATCAGCACCAAAGTTGTAACATCCCATCCCCGATAGGAAGGATAAATTGGTCAATTGGGACAGGCTAGTAAATTGCATTGCATATTTTGAATTGAACATTTATTTTGACCTCTAATTTTAGAGGAATGAGTCATTTGGTTCATGCACATGTAGGTACATGCATTCATGATATTTTCCTGGCAATTAATTGTGATTGTGATGGGATTTGTGAAAACGATATGATTTATGATTTATTGAGAATTATGGAACATTTGGGTCTGAATAGTTGAATTGGAAATGATTTAGAGTGACCGTCAATTGATGACTAATCTTGCAAATAAAGTGAGAGTTTAATGTTGCCAATTTGTGAATATTAACCCTAGTGAATGTATGAATGTTATAGAAACTGATTTTTATGCTTTATTGGCATGCTTATGGTGTTAGAAGTTCAATTGGTATGATAGGAAGAGGAATTGTGTAGTATAGCTGAAAATGTGAGTTTGACCTATTGCATTGTTTTGAGTATAACTAATTGTGTGGTTATGCAAATGAGGTGAGGCTAGTGCCAAATGAAACTTTGGTTTGTAGCGCAACCTTATCATAGGGTGTGTATCGGAATTGACCTACGGGCGTCCCGGTGCATATCCTATGGTAAGGGGGTGCTACAAAAGTCTTGTCATTAATTTTCAAAAATTTTATAATAAAATCATAAGGCTTTAACAATTCCTCTCGCTTTTATCTCTCCACCTTATCTTATTGGCAAACTAAATAAGCTCAGTAGTTGGTTTTAATGTTCTACTCCATATGATGCCAAACATATGAATGTAACAAATAATGTCATCATCCATTCCCTTCCTAGATGTCTTACTGTGAAGCATATGACTCATGTATGAGTTATCTCCTAATTCAGTCAAACTAAAGAACAAATAGTTTTCCACCTTTTCCTATAAGTAGCCCATTATTGAGCCAATACCATTTGGTCACGCCATCGTGAACTTCTTGCACCAACTAACAATAACTAGTATCAAGCTTACCATTTTGCTAATATTTTTCATCAATTCTAGTTCAATTCGGGACAAATTGTAGTAGGCTCCTAACACCTCTCTCTTATTAAGGGCATTGACTATTTGGTTACACTTTTCTAGTTTTTACATATCATACTCAATCAAGAAATCTTGCCATCTTAGATATTAAGCTAATAGTTTCTTTTGCACCTTGAAGAAAGTATTTGTTATATTGTCTATTTAAATTCAACTCTAATAAGTAAATACACCCGTAGAAAACCAATTTTTGTATCATTTATTTTTCTATTCTCATAGGCCATAAGATGTCCCTCATGAACCAATATACCCCTAGTTGTTTTATCTAAGGCATCCATTTGAATTTCAAAAGGTCATTCAAATTCTGACAATCTCAAAATGGGTCCCGATGCAATGACTTGTTTAACTTATCAAAGGCATCCATACATTGATTTGTCTAGCCACATTTCTCCTTTTTTAGTAAATTCATAAGAGGTGCTACCTTTTGAAAGTAGATGTAGATAAACTTTTGATGATAGTTTGCAAGATCGAGAAAGGATTGTAATTTTGTCACTTTCATAGTGGTTGGCTACTCTATAATAATCTACACTTTCTTCAGATTATTTCGAACTTCATTTTTACCTACTTAAGTGTTCCAAATTTTTAATTTTTCACCTAGCAAAATCACACTTTCCATTTTGACATATTGCTAGTTCTTATTCAAACATTCTTTCACTTGTTCCAAATAAACCATATGCCTTTACATATAGTTGTTATAAACCATAGTATCATCTAAGAACATAATTATGAAGTCAGTTAAAAATTCCTATATCACATTATTTATAAGATTGCAAACATAGTGGATGCATTGGTCAATTAGAAAGTAATTACTAAAATTTCACATGCACCATACCTAGTTACATAAGTGGTTTTTGATTTCTCTCCTTCCACAATCCAAACATGTTAATATCTTGAGCAAAGATCTAGCTTTATGAATATAAAAGCTTTACTCAACCTATCTATAAGATCTTATACGAAGAAAATCAGATACTTATTCTTAATAGTCATCTTATTCAATACTTAACAATTGAAACAAATCCTTAATGATCCATCTACCTTATTCTAGAATAGAAGTGGGGCATTATATGGAACTTTTGAAGGTTGCATGCTTGCTTCCAATAATTCATTCAATTGTTTCTACAATTTCTTTAATTCTAATAAAGACGTCCTATTTGGAGATAAAGACATCCGATTTGGAGCACTAGCAGGACGAGTTACACCAGTTTCTAATTCTATTTTATGATTTATTACTCTCCTTTAAGGTAATTTCTTAGGCAGTTTTGTTAGATCACATCTCGATATGATTCCAACAATTAGACAATTTCATTCGAGACTTCTAACATAATACCTTCCTTCGCTTCAACCATAGCAATAAGGTAAGTATGCTCAATCTGTTTCAACCTTTTCTCTGCCATTATACGTAAAATGATTGATGATTTACCATTTTTCCTCTTTTTATTAAGATCTCGACATTTTACAAAGCAAGGTTTATGTTCATATATGAACATAATTCCATTCAAAATGTTGACATATCACATCTTTGTGTAATTGGAGAAATTCAATACTGAGGATTATGTTAAAAATCATCACATGGTATCACCTTCATGTTTATCTTTCTATTCTAACCGTCCATCTTAATGAGCACATTATAAGATATACTAGCCATATCCCTAACTTTCATATTCACCATTTTCAAATGGTTTGTGCTCTTACTCATCTTCAATTAAAACTTAATAGTAATTACGTTTGCAATGAAACCATTTATAGCACTCGTGTCAACCATTATCACTACTTTTGCCTTATTTATTTTAATTGATACATTCAATAGTGAAGAATGAGTAGCACATACTTTGTTTGACAAAGTATTCAACAGCTATAATAGGTTCACCAATATGACTACTTTACACTCACTTTCATCTTCAACCTCCATTGTATTAAGTTTTTCTCGTTTCAAACACTTGAACATAAAGTGTGGTCTATCGCATATCAAAGACCCAGTGTTTCTATTATTTTTATGCCCATTCAAAACAAATCCATTACCATACATTTATCTCTTTTCCTTATCATATTACATCATTTTTTCCATCATATTTTGGGTTGCCGTTTCAATGTTTTATTTTCACCTAATTCTTAGACAAATTAAAGGTCCAGATTACCTCTTTATCCTTATTTAGATGTAAGTCTACCAAACATTCTACCGTTACAATCATATTAAGAAGACCTTGCACCCCTTGTCGACGTAGTTTAATTTGTGACCCCATCTGAAACCTAACTAAGAAATTAAAATATAACATCCCATTACCTATGATAAGACTTGTGAATATTAAACATGAGAAATTTCTAAGAAGTTAGAACGCACGATTCATGCTTATGCAAAATATGGCATATACATATGTGATAATATTGATTTTTGCACAATAATATGATTGTACATCCATTCATGACATTTTATGGAAATAATTGATTTATAAATGTGATTATATTGTGAATTGTGGTTTAAATGTGTTAAAAATTGTTTTGATGTTGCTACTTGTTGTTTTGGAAATTTTGGTGAATCTTAGAAAATTTCAAAATTTTGGGGTACATTTGGACTAGGACAAATGCCAAGTGGTAGGATAAATTGATGCATGAAAAATTGGAATTATTTAGCCTATAATTGTGTGACAAATGGGCTGGTAAGTTGATGACATTTGGCATAGTTAAATTGGTGACAAATGGACTAGTAATGAATTGACAAATGGACCAATCATTGTGTGACAAATGGGCTGGTAAGTTGATGACAAATGGCATTGATAAATGGACAACTGGCTGTTGTACTTAAATGACATGTGATCTAGCCTTAATGGTGACATTTGGTAGCTTATGGAAGGGATAAGTGGCTTACATGCTTAAGGACACATGTTGAAATAATACGGTGACATCTAGCACCTTAGATGTAAAGTTTCTACATGTTGTTTCAACCAAACGCATTCTCTTCTCTTCTCTTCTCATCTCTCACCACTGAAACTTGCTGCTGTCTTTCCCTTCTTGTGTTTTGCTTGAAGCTATGCTAAATTACCACACTAAATACATGCTTTTACCTATCACAAAATAGCTAAAGAACCAGCTGAATGTTGTTGTTTCTTCATAGTTGAAAGTCATTTAATTCCATCTTGAATGTGTGATGATTCTGAATGTTTGGAGTACTGATTTGGAGTGATTTTTTGAGTTGGGATTAGAACAGAACAAGTAAGTAAAAGATTAGTGTTTATGGCATGTTAAATGGTTTAAGAATGATATGTGAATTGGACTGAAATGTATGAGATATTGGTGAAGATGTATGCTGGATTGTTATGAATAGGAGAATTTTCATTGAACAGACTTCATTATTTTGATGATATTTTGAACTGTAGATATCCAAATAAATTGATTTTTATTCAGAATAAATTAGAGACATATTTCTACAACTTCCCTGAAGAATTCAAATGTTAATTATATCTATAAGCATTTCAAAATCTGGTTGGAAGTAGAGTTAGGAGTTCTGTTACAGTTTTTAAAACAATCTTAAATGTTTTAAGTATAACTTTCAGTATACTTAATAAAATTGTATGATTTTGGTCCTATTAGAAACTGGAAACATAGTGGAACAATTAGGCTAGAAGAAGGTGTTACTAAAATACACCATTTTTCTTGACATAATGATCATGCAAAGTTATCCCGAAAGGGGGTGTTAGGATGAAAATGTTGAGGTGTGCTAGAATTTGATAACTGGAATAGTTTTACTAAACATGCTTCAGTAGTTTGGCCATATTTTGATCTGTAGATTTCTAAATGAAATGATTCTTGATTTAAATTAAACTAGAGACATTTGGCTACAAATGTTAAGAAGAGTTAAATTTGAATTTTGTCCTTAAGGGTCTTGAAATTGAGCTTGCAAGTAAGTCTTGACTTAGGCAGTAGCACTACCAATGACATAAATCAGTTCCTGTTGTTATTGAATAAACTGTATTGATATAGGTAGAATATGTAACATCCCATCACCGATGGGAAGGGTAAAATGGTAATTTGGAATGAGATATGAGTGTGTAAACATATCTCGGCATGGTCATACCCAATATGGACTCCATATATGCATAAATTGTAATTTTTATATATGCACATGATTGTACATGCATTTATGACATTTTCCGGCATATGTGTTATTGTGAGAAACATATGAATTAGTGCTTGAAAATCAAATTGGAGTGGATTTTTGTGTTTTTTTCATTTTTGTGAAATTTTAGAAATTTTTTGGGATACCTTTCCGGACCTGAAAATTTACAAGTGACAGACTGATTGAATTTTCGGTACTGAAAATGACCGTCCAATGGAACTGAAAATTTAGATACATGATGGTAGGATTTATTACTTTGATCCATTGAAATTTGTCGAGAAATTGGGGTAGAAATTGGAACTGAATTGGAAAGAAACCATGTGAGGGCTTTATCATAAGACATGTGGCAAGTGACACTTGTCACTTGCCTAGCCATGCCATCTTTATTTCCTTTAAAAGCTTCTTTCTTGGCTTGACATTCACGATGGTTCCATTTTCTCTCATACGTGGCCCTCTTCTCCTCCTCCTTCGTTGTTTTCTTTCTTCTTAGATGCTTTTGAGATTTTGCTCACTTTTTCCTCCTCCTTCCTCTTCCTTTAACTCACCTAAACAAGGCCTAGCATCAACCCCCCAACCCCCCTTGAGAAGTTGATGATCGTATATGGTGAGTGAGAGTTAGGAAATTTGGGATAAGTTGGAAGATTGGAAGATTTGAAGCTTAATTAGGTAAGCTTTGAGTTTTATGTCTTGTTTTGTTGTTAATTGCATTTATTGTGCTTATTGGTGCATTAATTTCATGAAGTTTGTGTATTGATTGTTTGGGTCTAAGTGTATGCTTGTGTGAGTGTAAATGACATGGTAATTAAAGAATGTGAATTTAGTGTTTTCAATGAAAGTTATGATGTTAGATGAGTGGAAATGAAGTAAGAAAATTGTGTATGTTGTGTGCTGCCAAATTGTGATTAATTACTCAAGTAATTGTCTTGATGAATTTGTGGCTGAATTCTTGGATAAATGGGATGTTTATTGATGTGGTATTGATGTTTGCATGAGAGGAGTAGAATTTGGTATGAAATCTGGAAAATGGAACTTGTGCATGTTTCAGGTATTTGTTTATAACTTTTGATGTGGTTACGATATTGAGTTGAGGTTTGGTTTAAATTAAACTTGAGAAGTATGGCTAGAATTCCTATGAAAGAAGTTTTGTCCAATTGTGGCTTAAAGAGCTTTGAATTTTGCTTGGAAGTTGAGATATGTGTGCTGGATGAATAGTATCCAGATTTTGGTTCCATTATTGAAGACCTGAAACTTTGAAAATTTTTCTAAGAGAAAGGAGACAGATTTTGTGAAATTGGTCTTCATGGAAGTTGAAGATTTACTTGTTAGCTTTCTAACTCCACTAAGTATGATATTTTTCGATGTGTAGATTGAAAGTTATGGTCTGTTAATGTTCAGGTGGTAATTCAGCTGAAAATGTGTTTTGAGTGCAAATGGCTTTAAGTGTATAGGTTTTGTGCTTTTTGTGTTTTGATGTTAATTGTGGACTGTTAGGAGTGAAATTGGTTCAAGTGATCTTCTGGAAAGTTGTAGAGGATTGTTGTAGCTTTCTAATGAGGTATAATATGTTAATTGTGGATATAAGGATTGTAAGTTATGCATTTTCAAAGTTTGAACATGGTTTAGGTGAAATGGTTGCTTAATAAGCTTTAACAGGATAGCTACATTTATAGGAGGATTTGACCTAGTTAGAGATGGAATTTAGTCCTAAGTCCTTCATGAGAATTGTAGCATGTGTTCTGCTCTTTTCAGTGATACCAAGCTTGAAATTTTTCGAAAAGGGGATAAGAAGTTATGAATTTTGAAAGATCGGGTTATTGTTAAGAATAATTTGGGTAGGCAGAAGCTTTGCTTGAGAATTTGATTTGGTTAGAGATGGAATTGGCTTCCAAGTTGTTCAATAAAGTTGTAGCATTTGTTTTGCTCTTTTGATTGATATAAATTTTGGAATTTTTGGCAAAAGGGATGGAAAGTTATGATTTTTGCAAAATGGTATACTGTTTTGTGAAATATTGTTCAGGCAGTAAATTTGGTTGCATTTTGGATATCCTTAGAGATAAAATTGATTTTTGTGTCCTTCATGAAATTTGTAGAGCTCTCTTTTACCTTGAAATTGATACTAAGTTTTTCCAATTTGGAGTTCGAAGTAAAGAGTTATGACTTGTGAAAGTTGGGATGTCGGCAGAAGAAAGAAAAAAGCTTTCAGTCGGTAGTCGACTACAATCTCTGACTAGTCGACTAGGACATGTATTTTTTCTGAACTGACCTCTCTCCACTCTATTGTGTATAACTTTTCTGTCCGACCTCCGATTGACCTGATTCTCGAGGCATCGGATTCGTGAGACTTTTAATTTTATTTCTATAAAAAATTGTGAATTTTTGAAGATAAAATTGACGTGGATTGATTAGGTCAAAGAGAGGGGACCAAGTAAATATTTTTCTGGTCCGTGTTTTGTTTATAATTGGACCTATAGAGGTTCGAATTGAGTGATTTTAGTGTCTATGACTTTCAAATTTTTAGAAAAAATTTTTGTGACGAGAAATTGTGGAATAGTGCCGAGAATGTCACGAACATGCATTATACACATTTTAATTTCTATATGTGCATTATTAAATAGTCTTGATTGTGCATTTGGTAATAGTTGTATATTTTGAATATTATAGAGGCATATTTGGAACGTCAGCACACGGATGTTGCCGAGACTTTCAGGCATTAGCTCGAAAGCTATAGGTGAGTGACCTAGACGGTTCCTCAATTATTATGTGTTACAATTCTGTGCTTATAATTCTGTGGAGAATAATAGTGAGGTTGTGTTTGATTATAGATTTTGGACAGAAAGTCCGATGAAGTGAGAAGCTATGACATAGAAGTGTTATTTGTCTGAAAATTTGGGATCTCCGTGTTTTAAATGTGATAAATGTGATTGTGATTTTGATGTGATTACTTGTGAACTGTTTGTTCGAATATGATAATTTGGAAATGATGGAGATGTGGATACTGCATAATTGCGACATATGTATTCCATGCATGAGTGCATAATCAATAAATGACAGTTGTGACCGGAGCAGCCACCGAGAGCTTAAAGCTCAACGTATATGGGCCTCGAGTCCCACAGTTTCAGAGCCTCTGGCTCAACGATTAATGCACCATATTGGGACAGTTCAGAGCCTCAGGCTCAACGATTAATGCACCCATATTGGGACAGTTTAGGCGCTCGGTCACAACACCGAAATAAATTAGAAAAGTGTCACATGCGCATGTTATTTGCATTTAATTTAATCACTTTGATTAAGTGAAAGGCAAAATGACTTATGTTCTGTGGTACCAATCATGTGGTACCTCTGAAAGTGAATTATGAAACAACTGTGTTATGCTTGAGTGTGGTATGAAGTCAATTGATTATGTATGTCTAAATCGAATGAAATGTATCAAATTGTCTGTAGTCGAGTGAAATGGGGAAATGGGATCAAATATGCAAGAATGTGAATATATGTTATGTGAAGTGAACCATTGATGATGGTTATGTTGGGCCCTGATTCGCATTAAGCATGTTTGAATTACTTTGAGATTTTAGTTTGATAATTTTTTTAATTGGTTGGAATAAATTGAGGATTTTATTGCTTAAGTTAAGATTATTAAATGAAGGGATTTAGTGACATGTGATCTGTTGATAAATTATTATTTGTGATAAATTGTGAGTATCAAAAAGGACTTATATGAATTGAGGGTTATATTTGTTTAGGCTAATAAAGATTAAATGGAGGAATTAGAGCTTTATTAAATTGTTAGAATTTCAAAAAAAAAAGTTGAATTGAAAGAGTACATTAGGATGTTATATATGGTTTTTTTTAAGGCTTAAGGTACATTAGGTGGGTTTTTAGCCCATTGGCATAAATTTTACATGAAGAGTAAGTGCATGGGCTAAGGTCCATTCAATTTTAATTAAATGAAGAAGAAATGAAACAGTTGGGCTAGGGTCCATGTATTTTACAATTAAAAGAAAGAAAGAAGGACTTTTATGGTGGGTTAGAGGAGGCCCACGAAATTGAAGTGGAAAGGAGGGAAGATGAAAATTTGGGAAAGGTTTAAGGAGGGAAAACTTAAGCAAGTGGGCTTTTAGCCCTTTGATATACCATTAAAATGAAGAAGAAATAAAACAAGGGAAGAGTTAAAGAAGCAATGTCGTAAATGACTAGGAAAAAGAAGAAAAGAATGAAAATCATTGGATGAGAGGAGGAGAGTCACGAAACTTCTAGGAGAGTGGGGTGTCGTTTTAGCTATTAGGTTTTAAGTGACAAATCAAGTTACTTCCTAAGTCTAAAAAGAGAGAAGCTTCACAAAACCAAGGAAGAGAAAAAGAGAAAAGGGACATTCGGCTAAGCTAGAAGAAGAGAAGAGAAGGGTGATTTTCGGTTGAAGAAGAGAAGAAGAGGTAGGTTATTAAGTTATTTCCTTAGTCTTGTAGGGGAAGGTTCACGACACTTCTAGACAAGAGAGGCTCACGGTTTTTGTTCAAAGAAAGGGAGAGAAGGTTTCGGCCATGTGAGAGGAAAGTGAAGGGACGGTTTGGCTTGGGTTTTAAGGTATTATCATCTTGTTTGTTAAGTCTTTAACTAAACAAAGAAGGAAGAGAGGAGAAAATGGAGGTTTCGGTTGAAGGAGGGAGAAGAAGAGAGGAAGAAGAAAATAGTTAGAGTTCATCTTTCATGAGTATTTCAAGTGGGTTTCAATTTCAAAGGTAAGAAATTCGAAATTTATGGTTTTATTGTTAAAGTTTTATCTTTCATGTTTAAAAAGAATGGTGTGAAGAGTTATTTGAGAAAGAATAAGAAAGAAAATGGATTGAAGCAAATCAGAATTTTCGTGGGAGGTTATAAGATTTGGGATTTTCAAAATTTGTTGGCTATTTAGATAAGTTTTGATGCTAATGGTTTAGGAAAGATATAGATAAGGTTAAGTAAGTTTAAATGGAAGTTTTTGCATTCTTGAAAAAAAAAATCCAGCATTTGATATTTGTGTTAATTATGATTTTATTGTTAGAGTTTTGCTTAACAATGGTGGGTTGAAGAGTGATTATGAAGGAAAGGAAAGAAGAATGGTTATGAAAGCCTAATAAAAGAAAAAAAATCAGATTGGAGTAGGTCTCTTTAAGGCATGAGATTTCCGAAAATATTGATTAAATTGAGATAGGTTTTGATGGTTATAGTTTAGGAATGACATAGGCAAAGTTAGATAGGTTTTAAGTCAAATCTTTTTGTATTCTTTAAAAATTTCCAGCATTGAGTTCTTCTGTTAAATTAGGATTATTGTGTTTAATGAAGGTGAATTGAGGCAATTAAGGAAGAGCCAAGGCAATTTGACCAATCCTAGAGCTAAAGGAATTAAGGTGGGTGATATATTTATATTTTTGAATTATAAGTTATATATTGATTTTCGAAATTCAAGAAAGTGAACGAAGAAGGTTTTCAAATTTATGATTTCCGAATGATTTGAAAAATGGACATTTGTTTAGTTATTATTTATGAACGATTTAGGTTGCATACTTGGTTTATGGATTTTTGCGAATGACATATGATTGACTTGAATTTGTTGTGAAATTGATTTATTGAAATGGATGAATTTATGTGAAATTTGTGTTTGTCTAGTATGACACGTATGAACAATCAAGATTTAGAAATGTGCCTTCGGGCAATCTGAACTTTCCATTTTGCTTATGTGCTATGTGGGTTTGGTCAGGTCCTTTTGTGAGTCAGTGCACTGTCTCTACTTGTTTAAGCCTTCGTTCGGCTGCCCGCAAAAGGCAATGGAGTTCCGATCACGGACTCCTTCTGGCTACAATGACATATGACCGCTATGCGAAATGTGCGATGCGTCTGTTATGAACCAAACCAAACCATTTAATGTGTTATTATGATTTGTGTTGGATGTCGCGGTATAACCCGCAAACACACGCCGCAGTATAACCTACAAACACCTACGGGTGGGGTGTGGGGTCCAACATCAAACCATTTTGATGTATTATGTGATTTGCTCTATTTGTATTGTGATGCATTATGACGTGATGCATTCAGGTTTGAAATTATGCATGAATTGTGAAAAGTTTGAGAACTTGAGAAATGATAAAGTAAGTGTTTATGAATATTTTGAAACAAATAAAGATTTAGAAATTTTAGAAAATGTTGATGAAGATTTATAAATGTTTTGAAAGGTTTGAAAATGAATTTTTGGATAAATTTTTGAATGGGAAATATTTGGAAAGTTTAAAAAGACAATTTTCGCTTATTGTTCAATTTATAAATATGTTATCCATCGAGTAGTCGAGCTTACCCCCAATTTTTCCTCCACGTATTGAGCGAGAAATCGAGTCCCTTGATCGTAATTGAGGCAACTCCGATGCATTTTGTTATGTTAGAAGTCATATGATAGAAAACAAGGCTTTGGATAGCGTTACGACCCTAAGGATGTACTTTGTCTTGCTTTTCTTTGAGTTTGTGGCGTAAGCGGACTAAATGCCCTTTGATGCTTTATATTGGTTTATTTCCTTGTAAATATAAAGGTTTTAAAGTTTCAATGTATCTTGTATAAGTTTCTTATGTATATGGTTGTATGGTGAAATTAGACAAAAGAAAGAGTAAGTAAGAATTTCTTTATGTTTTGAAAACCATTAGAATCTTAAGAGTGAGATTGCCTTATGGTTTGAGATATGGATAGAAGCTTCAAGAGTGTGTTCTTGCCTTTGGAGTTTGGGTTGTGCTATTGAGTTTGGAAGATTGAAGTGATTTTTATGCAGGTTTGGAGCTTGGATGAGTTAAATTGAAGATTTTGGCTAGAGCATTTTAGGGAGGTCTATCCAATTTTTTAAAATGGACAAGATAACCGCTTAGGTTTTAGACCTCCAAAACGGTTGATTTGGATTAAGAGGTCTTCTGGAAGATTGTAGAACATGTTAAGATCTTTAAAATGGTATAAAATGGGTCATTTTTCGACTTAGGACTAAACAATTATAAACGTTTGAAGTTTGCTGCCCATTATTCATTTTGGTTCTCGGATTACTATTCATTTGGCCATTTTTGACTGAATCGTCGAACGGATTTTTCGTACCTTTAGAGCATGAATCGATTTTGCCGTCCTTCATGAAAGATGTAGAGGGTCTTTTAATCTTTCCAACGAGGTATGATATGTCCTATTCGGAGTTAGGAGTAAAAAGTTATGAGGGTCGGAAATTGGTTATTTACTATTCATATGGTCATTTACTATTCATTTGGTCATTTCCAATTTCCCTCTTATAACTCTTGCATTTGAGTTCCGATTCTCTCGATTTTTCGAAGCATTGGTTTCCTAAAAACATTGTCTACCTTTTTATGCAAATTTGAGAGTTTTAGGACTTAAAATGAAATTATGGATTCAATCAAAGAGAAGCAATTGGATGAAAATGTTGGAATATGAGTCAGCAGTTTGGTAAATTCTAGCGTAATCCAGGAAACCCCGATTGAAGTGATTTTTCATTGCTGACTATAGTGGCATGAATTTCGTATGAGCTTAGAAATCGGATTTAATTATGGGCCCTAAGAAGATTATTTTTAATTGAGGAAATTCAGATGAATCTTACAAGATTTGTTCTGAGGACTTTAATGGAGTTTATAATAATCATGTATAAGTATAAGGGTTTCGGATTAAGTAGTTGGGATCTGGATTCGGGATCCAACATGTATGGTATCAGAGCAAGAGTGGAAATGCTCTGATTTAGTTTGGTTTTTCGTAAGAGGTTGGATATCTGGTAATGGGTTCCAACAGGTTACCTCACTGAGTTCGCAAAACTCACCCAAAATTTGCAATTATTTTTCAGGACTCAGAAGAATACCCCGTTAGGCAACGGGCGTATAATGCTAGAAGAAGTCGGGATCAGTTTGTGTCTGTATTAGTGTCTGATAGAAATGTATTTTCTGAATTTTTGTATTAATCATGATTAGGTCAAGTTGTAAAGTTAACAAACTGAATGAAATTGTAATTACAAAAGGGCCCCCGTGGTCATTGAACTCACCGATGATTATTTATGTAAATTATTTTCCGCATAATATATAAAGTATGTGAATGTTTCAAAAAAAAATACTGAGTTTTGACTGAGTGATGTAACACGCCACCCTCGCAGGGCACGGACTCGGATATCACCATCGATGTCGGGTTCGGGTCATGCGAGAGTGGGGTGTTACAGAATAAGATAAAGATGTCTTCATAAAAGTTATAACTTATTATCTTAGCTTTAAATTGGTATAAAGTTTGTAATTTTTGGATACTGGAATTGAGAGATATGAGGTGTACAACTTGAATGCATGATCATGCATTAGCCAAAATTTCAAATGCACACAGTTTGTGGTATTTTAAACATAACTCATAGAATAAAGAACCAAATTGAATTATCTTGGTCTCATTAGAAACTTAAAACATTGGAGAACAACTTTTCAGAAGAAAGTATTGCCTGATTTTGACAATTTCCTTATCAGATTAATTATGCAAAGTTGAATTGTATGTATGTTAAACCCAAAATATGAGGTGGTCAATAAAGTTTTGTAATTGGTTTCACATTGATTAATTATGGTCCAAATTATGAATACAAATGGTATTAATGAGGGCTTTGATATCTGAATGAATTGATGATAAGGAACAAAATAGATACCCGGGATTGTCATTGAACATGCATTATGCATACTTTTTATACATCGATGTGCATCAAAGAATACATTTACATTTGTGCAAAATTGTGATCTTTGTAAATGTGTTTGTATGATATAAAGGAACTCATTGGACGTCAGTCAAACATTGCCGGACCACCCAGGCAATAGTATATTGGAGCATACTATGAGTCAACCTAGATGATTTCTTAGGATTGATTTGATTTGATTCGTTTACACTTCCAATATTATTGAATTGTTTATGACCTGTTTCTGAATTCCGGACTTGAAGTCCGAGCAGTATAATAGTTAGGCATGTATTAAAAGTGCTTTGATTTGATGTGAAATCCTGTATGATATGTGAATTCTCAACGAAAGTTGAATGCCGAACTTAGATCCGATGATAATGAGTTTCTGATTAAACATTATATGTGATTATCTGATATGACATAATCAGTATTTGATGCATTTCATAAAATGCATGCTCAGATAAAGGCGTTGTAACTTGAGTAGTCAGTATGAAACGCTTCCACATAGAGCTTTGCCCCGTGATATATGTTCTGCACGTAGAGCTATGCTCTGTGATTCTGTTCTAACTGAGCTCTATGTGTAACATCCCGTTACCAATGTGAAGGGCATATTGGTAATTCATATGGTTTGGGGACTGTGTGCATTTATGATTTGACTTGCATATGCATTTGTAGCCGTTATTTTAGTGATGAATGCTTAAGTGTTGCACGAGCATATGTATGTACATGCATGTATGACTATTTCCCGATTTAATTGTGTGAATTGCGCAGATTAAGTTTTGAATATAGAATTGGAGAGAAATTGAATTTTAGAGAGTTGAAAATTGAAATTGGAGTGTAGAATTATGTGTTTTATATTTTTGAGGATTTATAGGAATTTTTCTGGAATTTTCGGAGTAATAGGTCCGGACCGGAAAATTGACCAATGACTGATTTATTTGAATTTTCGGTTCCGAAATTGATTGTCCAATGGTAATTAAGGAACTAGAATTTGATTTGAGGAATTAGGGTTTAGAGCCATCGAGAATTTGAGAGAATTTAGAACAAGAAATTGGATTGTGGTTGTTGGATTGGTCTTGTGGCAGTTAATTACCAAACAATCCCTTATTTCCCTAAGGTTATAAACCCTATCCTTTGAATTTTTGGCTTTCCACGACACTTGCTTGTTCTTCTTCTCTTCTTCTCCTTCCACGTGATCTTCTTCCTACTTGCTTGGTTTCATTTCCTTCTTGCCAATTGCTCCTTCCCTTGTCTTTGATCAATCCCCTATGGCTTGGTGTGGAAGAAGATGATGATGGGTTTCGCTTGTGGTGAAACCGTGGGTGTGTGAGAGTTTGAGGGATTGGTGATTTTTGAGGTTTTTGAAGGTATAATCAAGTAAGTTTGCTTCTCTCTTGTCTTAGATAGTTTGATTTGTCGAGATATTGAGTTATATAGGTGATTAGTTTGTATATTTGATGATTGAAAGTGTTTGGGTTTCGGATGATAGGTTTTGAGAATTTTAATGTGATTAATTTAGGGTAATTGTGAGATAATGAACATTTGAGGGAATTGAGGTTTGATATGAGTTGTGTTTAGTGTATGGAGTTGTTTTGGAGTGTTTGTAATGAGATAGGTTGAGGTTTGGATAAAATTTAGAGAGAGAAACAGAAAAAGAAGAATCGGAGAAGGCGAACCAGACTCCGCACGTCGCGACGTGTAATTAATTAGACGACGCGACGAACAGAGAGGTTGGACGTCGCGACGAGCAATTAATTCTGCGCCGCGATGAGTCAATTCCTTCCTTGCGTCGCGACGAAAGAAACGTCGTCGCGACGCGAGCGCCGCGGCCGTGGGAGAGTTCGCGTACGTCGGGACGAAGGCGAGGTAACTCGCCGCGACCAGCGACCTTGCGCCGCGGCGAGGGAACTGATTTCTGAATGTTTAAGTAATGATTTTTAAGGTTTTAGATTCTTATTGAATTGGATATTGATCGATTGTGATTTAGAGACTAAGAATTGCAATCTAGAATAATAGAATTGAATTTGTTTTCGGTAGTTCTCAAAATCGGGTGGTGATTGAATAGTGAATTTGATTTTGATCTAAAGATAATTCCTATGATGTGGAATTGGACTTGGAGAGTTCGGAACTCAGTCAATTGAATTATGGTATTAGAAATTGTTATGAATTAGAGTGAAAGAGTCGAATTGAGATGATTCGGGATAGGATCGGGAATGTCATAACATGTATCGTACTAATCGCATTCGCTACATATGCATTATTGAATATGAGAAATTGTATAATTAGTAATGTGTGATTATTCTGATTTGTTTTAGAGGCGCAATTGGAGCGTCGATCCTCCGACATAGCAGAGACTTCCCGGCAGTAGCTCGAAAGTTTAGAGGTGAGTAACCTAGTTGGTTCCTCAATCTTTGATTTGTTAAATGCTTTGAATGAACTGTGTGACTTACATGAATACTGTTGTATGAGATGTGTTATTGTGAAATTGTGAACGCATGCTAGGCATGATTGGAAATTGGTAATTAACAGTTGTGACTGGAGCAATTCTGATCGGAGCTATAAGCTCAACTACTGTGAAAAGGAAATAGTGCATACCCAGAGGGCTCTCCTATCCCTAATGCGTGGGCAGTAGTGCATACCCAGAGGGCTCTCCTACTCTCCCTTAAAATGCGATTTCGCTTAATGTGCCCGAATGGGATATCTCGATGCTCGATCACAACACTAAAATGCAATGAAAATCATCATGCATTGATGTCGATTGTCTTGTGAATTTGACATGGGGTAAATGCATATGTGTGATGATTGTTTAGTGAATTTATGATTGTTACTCCGAACGTGTTATTGTGTTGATTTGTACGCAACTTTGCGTAATGCATGAATGGGTGAACCATCGATGATGGTTACTCATTGAGTTATAAACTCACCCACATTGCATATATTTTTCGGGACGATGATAGTCGACTCTAGCTCCGATTAAGCGTGACTTTTCTGCTTTGTGTGAGTCTTGAAGCGAAGTATGACTCACAGATCGGTCAGCTGGGATCTTTTGGGAATGACCTAGTTAGCAGTTATTTCAGTTCCTTTTGGATTTGTACAGTATGTAGTCATGACATAATAGTGTATTTACGGTTTTTAAGAAATGAAATGAGAAGTATCTTTTGGGTTTTAAAATTTAGCGGTTTTGATATTACAGCTTTATTGTATTGATGCCATGTGGTTTATAGAAATGATCGAATCGTAGTGCACCCGTATCGCGGGTTATGTATCGGAACGACCTATGGGTGTCTCGGTGGGTAATCTACGGTAAGGGGGTGCTACATTAGGTAGTATCAGAGCATGGTTTGACATCTTTTGGACATAGTGTATTTTAGGCTTGAATTTTCATAAGAAAAGCAGAAATTGATCGAAATTGTGGTTTTGTTGTAGGTCATCCGTCCTTGGTGACCAGGTAGATCAACCAGTTGACCATGGATCAGTCGGAGCTAGTAGGGAGTCTTCAGTGCCTCTATTTGAGGAGCAGCCTCCTAAGGTTCCCATGAGATGGGAGAGGAGGTATGATCGTTTGCGTGGCGAGGAGCTATAGATTTTATGGCGGATGAGACCTGCTGAGGTGAGGATGGTTGGAAGGACCGAGAGTCTAGATCAGATGGACTGCGACCCCGATGAGCGTTTCGATTATGTGGTTTCTCTGCTTCAGGGTCCAGCATATCAGTGGTGGAAGAATGTTCTGGGCAGTTCCACCAGGCCCTGTATTCTGACATGGGAGGATTTCTTGAGAGCTTTTCGGGATAATTTTATGCCCAAGGTCTATTTGGAGATGAAGATGCAGGAGTTTCTGGAGTTGAGACAGGGTCAGATGTCAGTGGCTGAGTATGAGGTTCGGTTCAATGAGCTGATGGGGTATGCTTCGGTTTTGATTGCTTCAGAGGCCGATAGGTGTCGGAGATTTAAGGGAGGGCTTAATCTGGAGATCCGTACCAGGTTAGCCCGGTCTGATATGGGCATCTTTATCGAGTTGAGAGCTGCTGCAGTACGGATTGAGTAGCTTCTGAGACAGAGTCAGACTGAGACCCTGATCTAGGAGTAAGAGATCAAGTGACAGTCAGGGCAGCTCTGGTAGGAGCTTTAGTAGGCACCAGAGCAGGTTCAGATCTTCGGGAGGACCCAGACAGTCTGGTTTTGTTCAGAGGGGGAGATTTGGGCAGTCTAGCAGTGGTAGTGGCAGAGGTTCAGGCCATATTCCTCCGTTGTGTGAGCATTGTGAGAGGAGACATAGTGGAGAGTGCTGGAGATTTACCGGAGCTTGTCTCAGGTGTGGCTCTATGGAGCATCAGATTAGAAATTGTCCAGACATTGTGGAAGCTCAGTCTGCTGCGAGTGGGAGAGTTGGTAGTAGCACGATAGTGCAGCAGAGCCGCGGTGGTGAACCTGGATTCAGGGGCCGAGGTAGAGCCCGAGGTAGAGCTGGAGATTCCTTTGTGGGGATCGAGAGTCGTGGCAGTTGACCACAGTCCCAGGACAGGGTCTACGCCATGACTAGGCAGGAGGCCCAGGATTCTCTGGATGTTGTAGCGGGTATGCTTTTGATTTCCGGCTTTGAGGTTTATGCTTTGATAGATCCAGGTTCCACGCATTCCTTTATTGCACCGCATTTAGCATGTAGATTGCATAGGGATAGAGAGATATTGCAGTATAGGTTGTAGGTGAGTACACCTCTGGGTAGTACTACTGCTTTGGGAGAGGTCTGCAAGGAATGCTCGATCCAGATAGATCAAACAGTGTTGAGTGCAGACCTGTTAGTTTTGTCGTTGAGAGAGATTGATTTGATTCTGGGGATGGACTGGCTCACTGCCCATAGGGCTGTTATGGATTGCTATACCAAGGAGGTCATGTTGGAGTCTCCTGGTCAGCCTAGAGCGGTATTTCGAGGTATTAGTCAGGCAGTGTCAGCCAGGATGATTTCTTTTCTGAGTGCCTTGAGGTTGTTGCAGGGAAGTTGTGAGGCCTATTTGGCTCATGCGGTAAATTCCCGAGTTGAGAAGAGGTTGCAGGATGTTTCCGTGATCAGGGAATTTTCAGATGTGTTTCCCGATGAGTTACCAGGTTTGCCGCCGGATCGGGAGATAGAGTTTTCTATTGACCTCGTTCCAGGTACCGCTCCTATATCTATACCTCCATATAGGATGGCACTGGTGGAACTGAGGGAGCTTAAGGCTCAGCTGCAGGAGCTGTTGGATAAGGGGTTTATCAGGCCGAGTGTTTCGTCGTGGGGAGCTCCAGTGTTGTTCGTGAGGAAGAAGGATGGGACTTTGAGGTTGTGCATCGATTATAGGCAACTGAATTGGGTGCCAGTAAAGAAAAAATATCCACTTCCTAGGATCGATGATTTATTTGATCAGTTGCAGGGAGCTCAGGTGTTTACTAAGTTGGATTTGAGATCCGGATATTATCAGTTGAGGATCGCAGAGGCCGATGTGCCTAAGAGTGCTTTCAGGAGCAGGTATGGGCATTTCGAGTTCTTAGTGATGCCGTTCGGGTTGACTAATGCCCCGGTAGCCTTCATGGCCTTGATGAATAAGATTTTTCAGCCCTACCTGGATCAATTCGTGATTGTGTTCATTGATGATATTCTGGTGTATTCAAGGAGTAGGCAGGAGCATGCGGAGCATCTGAGGACAGTTTTACAGATTATGAGAGAGAGGCAATTGTATGCCAAATTCACTAAGTGTGAATTTTGGCTAGATGAGGTGGTGTTCTTAGGACATATTGTGTCTGGTGAGGGTATCCGAGTGGATCCTCACAAGATTGAGGCAGTGAGGAGTTGGGAGATTCCGAGAAATGTGTCAGAGATGCGGAGCTTTCTCGGATTGGCAGGTTATTACCGAAGGTTTGTCGAGGGGTTTTCGGTGATCTCAGCTCCTCTGACAAGACTTCTGAGGAAGAATGTGGCTTTCAGATGGACTGATGAGTGTCAGAGGAGTTTTGAGGAGCTAAAACATCGGTTGACTACGGCACCGGTGTTAGCTTTGCCATCAGGAGCTGGAGGCTTTAAGGTGTTTAGTGATGCTTCGCAGCAGGGTTTAGGGTGTGTCTTGATGTAGCACAGGAGAGTTATAGCTTATGCCTCGAGACAGTTGAGATCTCATGAGATGAATTACCCTGTGCATGATTTGGAGTTAGCAGCAGTGGTTTTTGCCCTAAAGATCTGGAGACATTATTTGTATGGTGAGACGTTCCAGATCTTCACTGATCATAAGAGTTTGAGGTATTTGCTGAGTCAACGAGAGTTGAATTTGAGACAGAGGAGATGGTTAGAGCTGCTTAAGGATTATGACTGCACTATTGAGTATCATCCAGGGAAGGCGAATGTGGTGGCAGATGCATTGAGTAGGAGATCTCATATCAGTGCAGCTTAGATTCAGATTGAGAGATTGCCTAGTCTGATTCAGTCAGATGGATTTGGCTCAGGATGGAGCTCTGATTGCTACTTTGAGGCTTAGGCCGATGTTGCATGACAGGATCAGGAGAGTTCAGGACTAGGATCCTGTGTTGGTAAAATTGATTGGTAGGGTGAGATCTAGTTTGCCTTCGGAGTTTGAGTTGAGAGATGAGACTCTTTGGATGGGCCAAAGATTGTGTGTTCCAGATGTGGATGATATGAGGCGTGAGATTCTGGAGGAGGCGCATTTGGCTGCTTATGCCATGCATCCTAGTACTACCAAGATGTATCGCACTCTTAAGTTGCATTTCTGGTGGCCAGGCATGAAGAGGCAGGTGGCAGAGTTTGTTTCTCGGTGTCTGACGTGCCAGCAGGTTAAGGCTGAGCACCAGGCTCCAGTGGGTAAGTTGCATTTGTTACCCATTCCGAAGTGGGAATGGGAGCGCATTACGATGGATTTTATTATAGGGTTGCCTAGGACGCCGAAGCAACATGATGCGATCTGGGTCATAGTGGACCGGTTGACTAAATCAGCTTACTTCTTTCCAGTGAGGGAGAGTAATACTCTCGATCAGTTGGCCCAGAAGTATGTGGTAGAGATTGTGCGACTGCATGGGGTTCCGGTGTCCATAGTTTCAGATAGGGATCCCAGGTTTACTTCGAGGTTTTGGAGGAGTTTGCAGTCGGCTATGGGTTCGAGGTTGCATTTCAGTACAACTTTTCATCCTCAGACAGATGGGCAGAGTGAGAGGACGATTAAGACTGTTGAGGATATGTTGCGAGCTTGTGTATTGGAGTTCCGAGGTGCATGGGATCAGTATTTACCTCTGGTTGAGTTTGTTTATAATAATCAGTACCAGAGCAGCATTGGGATGGCACCGTATGAGGCGTTATATGGACGACAGTGTAGGTCACCTCTTTACTAGGATGAAGAGGGTATGAGGATGCTTGAGGGTCCCGAGCTGATTCAGGACACTGTGGATAAGGTACAGTTGATTCAAAGTCGCATCAAGGTGGCTCAGGACAGACAGAAGAGTTATGTGGATCAGCATCGGAGAGAGATGGAGTACAGTGTGGGTGATAGGGTTTTCCTCTGAGTGTCTCCTTGGAGAGGAGTTCTGAGATTTGGCTGTAAGGGCAAGTTGAGTCCTCGGTATATTGGTCCTTATGAGATCCTCGAGAGGATTGGACCATTGGCGTATAGATTGGCGTTGCCGAGTGAGATGTCTCAGTTGCATGACGTTTTCTATGTGAGCATGCTTCGGAGATATCGTTCAGATCTGACTCATGTGATTTCGACTCAGGAGATTGAGATAGCCAGTGATTTGAGCTATGTAGAGGAGCCGGTGCGGATTATAGGATCGCGGGTTAAGGAGTTGAGGAGCAGGGTGATTCCATTGGTGAAAGTCCTTTGGAAGAACCATTCGACTGAGGAAGCGACTTGGGAGACTGAGGAGCACATGAGGATGCAGTATCCTCACTTGTTCGATCAGTCAGGTAAGAAATTTCGGGACAAAATTTTTTATTAGGAGGGCAGAATTGTATCATCTCGTTACCAATGTGAAGGGCATATTGGTAATTCGGATGGTTTGGGGACTGTGTGCACTTATGATTTGACTTGCATATGCATTTGTAGTCATTATTTTAGTGATGAATGCTTAATTATTGCACGAGCATATGTATGTACATGCATGTATGACTATTTCCCGATTTAATTGTGTGAATTGCGCAAATTAAGTTTTGAATATAGAATTGGAGAGAAATTGAATTTTAGAGAGTTGAAAATTGAAATTGGAGTGTAGAATTATGTGTTTTATATTTTTGAGGATTTATAGGAATTTTTCTGGAATTTTAGGAGTAATAGGTCCGGACCGGAAAATTGACCAATGACTGATTTATTTGAATTTTCGGTTCCGAAATTGATTGTCCAATGGTAATTAAGGAACTAGAATTTGATTTGAGGAATTAGGGTTTAGAGCCATCGAGAATTTGAGAGAATTTAGAACAAGAAATTGGATTGTGGTTGTTGGATTGGTCTTGTGGCAGTTAATTACCAAACAATCCCTTATTTCCCTAAGGTTATAAACCCTATCCTTTGAATTTTTGGCTTTCCACGACACTTGCTTGTTCTTCTTCTCTTCTTCTCCTTCCACGTGATCTTCTTCCTGCTTGCTTGGTTTCATTTCCTTCTTGCCAAGTGCTCCTTCCCTTGTCTTTGATCAATCCCCTATGGCTTGGTGTGGAAGAAGATGATGATGGGTTTGGCTTGTGGTGAAACTGTGGGTGTGTGAGAGTTTGAGGGATTGGTGATTTTTGAGGTTTTTGAAGGTATAATCAAGTAAGTTTGCTTCTCTCTTGTCTTAGATAGTTTGATTTGTCGAGATATTGAGTTATATAGGTGATTAGTTTGTATATTTGATGATTGAAAGTGTTTGGGTTTCCGATGATAGGTTTTGAGAATTTTAATGTGATTAATTTAGGGTAATTGTGAGATAATGAACATTTGAGGGAATTGAGGTTTGATATGAGTTGTGTTTAGTATATGGAGTTATTTTGGAGTGTTTGTAATGAGATACGTTGAGGTTTGGATAAAATTTAGAGAGAGAAACAGAAAAAGAAGAATCGGAGAAGGCGAACCAGACTCCGCACGTCGCGACGTGTAATTAATTAGACGACGCGACGAACGGAGAGGTTGGACGTCGCGACGAGCAATTAATTCTGCGCCGCGACGAGCCAATTCCTTCCCCACGTCGCGACGAGCAAGAACGTACGTCGCGACGAGCAGAGGCGCGCACGTCGTGGGAGAGTTCGCGTATGTCGCGACGAAGGCGAGATAACTCGCCACGACAAGGGAGCTGATTTCTGAATGTTTAAGTAATGATTTTTAAGGTTTTAGATTCTTATTGAATTGGATATTGATCGATTGTGATTTAGAGACTAAGAATTGCAATCTAGAAGAATAGAATTGAATTTGTTTTCGGTAGTTCTCGAAATTGGGTGGTGATTGAATAGTGAATTTGATTTTGATCTAAAGATAATTCCTATGATGTGGAATTGGACTTGGAGAGTTCGGAACTCAGTCAATTGAATTATGGTATTAGAAATTGTTATGAATTAGAGTGAAAGAGTCGAATTGAGATGATTCGGGATAGGATCGGGAATGTCATAACATGTATCGTACTAATCGCATTCGCTACATATGCATTATTGAATATGAGAAATTGTATAATTAGTAATGTGTGATTATTCTGATTTGTTTTAGAGGCGCAAGTGGAGCGTCGATCCTCCGACATAACAGAGACTTCCCGGCAGTAGCTCGGAAGTTTAGAGGTGAGTAACGTAGTTGGTTCCTCAATCTCTGATTTGTTAAGTGCTTTGAATGAACTGTGTGACTTACATGAATATTGTTGTATGAGATGTGTTATTGTGAAATTGTGAACGCATGCTAGGCATGATTGGAAATTGGTAATTAACAGTTGTGACTGGAGCAATTCTGATCGGAGCTATAAGCTCAACTACTGTGAAAAGGAAATAGTGCATACCCAGAGGGCTCTCCTATCCCTAATGCGCGTGGGCAGTAGTGCATACCCAGAGGGCTCTCCTACTCTCCCCTAAAATGCGATTTCTGTTTAATGTGCCCAGAATGGGATAATACTGATGCTCAGTCACAACACTAAAATGAAATGAAAATCATCATGCATTCAGTATCTGATTGTGCTGTGAATTTGACATGGGGTAAATGCATATGTGTGATGATTGTTTAGTGAATTTATGATTGTTACTCTGAACGTGTTATTGTGTTGATTTGTACGCAACTTTGTGTAATGCATGAAATGGGTGAACCATCGATGATGGTTACTCATTGAGTTCGCAAACTCACCCAACATTGCATATATTTTTCAGGACAGTGATAGTCGACTCCTAGCTCCAGTTAGAGTGACTTTTCCTGCTGTGTGAGTGCCGGCAAGCGAAGTATGACTCACAGGTCGGTCAGCTGGGATCTTTTAGGAATGACCTAGTTAGGAGTTATTTCAGTTCCTTTTGGATTTGTACAGTATGTAGTCATGACAGAATAGTGTATTTACGGTTTTTAAGAAATGAAATGAGAAGTATCTTTTGGGTTTTAAAATTTAGCGGTTTTGATATTACAGCTTTATTGTATTGATGCCATGTGGTTTATAGAAATGATCAAATCGTAGTGCACCTGTATCGCGGGTTATGTATCGGAACGACCTACGGGTGTCTCGGTGGGTAACCTACGGTAAGGGGGCGCTACTCTATGGGTCAGTATTTGTATAAGTATGTGATAGGCACTCGGTCACAATAATAAGAACGAATGTGAGTCTCATGCATATAACATTATAAGATCCAAATCCATTGAATGATTTGCAAAGCTGAAATGAGGGATAAATTGATATGAACTATTTGTTATCCTTGGCTATATGAACTGTGTGGCCATATATCAGGAATGTAAATATGATCTGAATAATGAATATCTGTGAAATATGTGATATGTGTATGTGATCCGGTGAAATCATCAATGATGGTTCACTCAACTGAGTTCGCAAAACTCATCAAAATTGTAACGTGGCTTTTCAGGTTTTTTATGGTCTCCAGAATGGCTTCGAGTAAGAGTTTCGTGTCGGGATCAATATGCACCTGCATATGTATTTCTATATGTTTTATTGAAAGTGTAGTCTTAAGTGTTGTACTGAATTGTAAAGATATTATGCATGCAAGTAATTTGTTCTATATCTTTAATGGGCCCAAATGGCTATTGAATACTAATGTTTGTTATAATTGTATCTATGAATGGAAAATGTTTTAAAATAAAGTAGACCTGTTTTAATTAATGATTTCCGCTTACGAGTACATTTTTTTAAGCAAATCACAGTTTTTGATAAGTGCATATTTGTCTAGTTTTGTTGTTTTAATTAATCCTTTTTATTCCTCTTGTTGATTCAATTGTTGGGACTTAATTGATTTAATATTTTCTTAAAGGAATTTAAGTGGACTTGCATTTTAATGGAAGAAATCAGTGTTTTGTTCATCAAATTAAAATGGGCTAGAATGTAGAAATTAAATCAACAAAGATGGGGTTACGCACAGCACAAGACCAAGGAGCAATTTTGGGTGGACTGAAAAGTAAAGAAACGGACGCAACACATTGGATGGCAGTCACGCACGCAGCCAAGGTTTTAATATGTAAGTCTTTTAATTGTCTAAGGAAGCAAAACGTGGGAGGCAATTCTTTGGACTAAAACAAGAAGTCACGCACGCAAGGTAAGACAGCAGCGGCAACTGGGAAAAGAACGTGGGCAACGCACACTGGTGGGCAGCCAAGGAGACACGCACGTGAGGAGAGGAAAGGGTTTTACATACCCTTAATTGTCTTGTCAATGAAGAGTGAAAGGAGGGGGGGCCCACGACAATTGAAAAAAACAAGAAGTAATACATAGAGGGACGCTAGAAGAGAAAACTGGCGGCTGGAGAGAAAATAAAAAAATGCACGCAGAGGGAGAGAAAGACAGAAGCGTACTTTAGGGAGATTTCCTAGTTTTCTTTCTTCTTCTTTGTTATTTAGACTATGTTGATTAAGAATTTTGTTAGGTTTAATTTCGTTATGAGTAGCTAAGTTATTTTTAGTCGGGGAATTCCAATTATTATGCTTTGACTCGTGAGACTATTGTTCCTAATATTTGGTTTATAATATTCGTACTGTTTCTGATTTACTGTCATTGTTTATTAATTGATTCTGCGATTGAGGCTTGATTGTAGAGTTAGTTAATTTACATATCGCCAACTGATTTACTTGGTGGAGTCTAACTGGGTGACCGGTGTTTGTGGCAATTGGCACTAGGGCATAGTACTTGTCTGATTTTGTGTGGATGAACTTGCGATCTAACTAGATGAAGCATGAGTCTGTGCGTAGTCAGTTAGGGTTAGTGTTTCTTTAGAGTTTATTGCTGTTAATTAATTGAATCTCGGAGAGAGTCTCGAAGGGGTTATTAATTAATTAGGGAATAGTTCAAAGGAGTTTCTGCGACTATTCTAAAATTAAGAAGAAACGAGGGAGCCAGAGGTAGTTGGTAACCATAGCTAACCTATTATTAAACCAAAGAAAATATTTGAGTAGATGATCGCGGTCTAAGCATAATTAGGAATTTCCTGACTAAGTTGTCGTTATTTGAGTTAACTAATTTTATTGCGTTCTTTGTTGGTTGAATCTTATTCGTGTTCTTTGTTGGTTGAGTCGTAGTCGTTATTTCATTAATTGCGTTAATCTTTTATTAGTTGTTATTTTAATTATTGGTTTTAGTCGAAAAATCCAAAACCCCTTTTTATTTAATTCCATTCGTTCTTTGGCATTTTTAATAAAATCAATTGTTCCATTCTCTGTGGATCGACCCCATTTATCCTTGTCTTGAATTTATTTTCGTTTGGTGTTTGGGATTTATTTTGGTGGATTCGACACCCATCAAATTTTAGGCGCCGCTTCTTGGAGTGGTAACTAATTGATTTTGTTTTGTTTTATGTCTAGGAACATTAAATGCAGAGATTCCATCTTATACGACCCGAGATCGAAAAAGATCGCTAAGAGGTTAAGGAAGTTGAGCAAACTAAGGAAGAAGCGAGGAGAAGCTCGTGGATTACGGACCCGGTTGAGTCGGATCTTTGAAACGGAGTACTGAAGAGGAGATTGAAGTTGAGCAATGACTGACGGAAGCTTAACCGTGACCACGCGGCAGGATATGGCTCTTAATGAACTCTCCAGACTTGGGTAGGCCCATCAAGCGCGAAGATCCATTGTGCATAGACTTTCCGAACTTCAAGAAGGGTTCGAATTGAAATCCGGACTCATCCACTTGCTGCCCACCTTCCGTGGTTTGGAAAACGAGGATCCGAATAAGCATCTGAAGGAATTTCACCTCGTCTGCACTTCAATTGTCGTGGGCCCCCCCTCCTTTCACTCTTCATTGACAAGACAATTAAGGGTATGTAAAACCCTTTCCTCTCCTCACGTGCGTGTCTCCTTGGCTGCCCACCAGTGTGCGTTGCCCACGTTCTTTTCCCAGTTGCCGCGGTTTTACATACCCTTAATTGTCTTGTCAATGAAGAGTGAAAGGAGGGGGGGCCCACGACAATTGAAAAAAACAAGAAGTAATACATAGAGGGACGCTAGAAGAGAAAGCTGGCGGCTGGAGAGAAAATAAAAAAATGCACACAGAGGGAGAGAAAGACAGAAGCGTACTTTAGGGAGATTTCCTAGTTTTCTTTCTTCTTCTTTGTTATTTAGACTATGTTGATTAAGAATTTTGTTAGGTTTAATTTCGTTATGAGTAGCTAAGTTATTTTTAGTCGGAGAATTCTAATTATTATGCTTTGACTCGTGAGACTATTGTTCCTAATATTTGGTTTATAATATTACGTCTTTATTTACGATTTCTTGTCATTGTTTATTAATTGATTCTGCGATTGAGGCCTGATTGTAGAGTTAGTTAATTTACATATCGCCAACTGATTTACTTGGTGGAGTCTAACTGGGTGATCGGTGTTTGTGGCAATTGACACTAGGGCATAGTACTTGTCTGATTTTGTGTGGAGGAACTTGCGATCTAACTAGATGAAGCATGAGTCTGTGCGTAGTCAGTTAGGGTTAGTGTTTCTTTAGAGTTTAATGCTGTTAATTAATTGAATCTCGGAGAGAGTCTCGAAGGGGTTACTAGTTAATTAGGGAATAGTTCAAAGGAGTTTCTGCGACTATTCTAAAATTAAGAAGAAACGAGGGAGCCAGAGGTAGTTGGTAACTATAGCTAACCTATTATTAAACCAAAGAAAATATTTGAGTCGATGATCGTGGTCTAAGCATAATTAGGAGTTTCCTGGCTAAGTTGTCGTTATTTGAGTTTATCAATTTTATTTGCGTTCTTTGTTGGTTATTGTTTTATTAATTTGCGTTAATCTTTTATCAGTTGTTATTTCAATTAGTAGTTTTAGTCAAAAACTTCAAAACCCATTTTATTTAATTTCATTCGTTCTTTGGCATTTAAATAGAATCAATTATTCCATTCTCTGTGGATCGACCCCATTTATCACTGTGCGCAATTTATTTTTGTTTAGTGTTTGGGATTTATTTTTGGTGGATTCGACACCCATCAGTTTTGTATTGAATTTTTGACCGAATGACTATCTTAGTATGTTACTCTTGCGGGGTACATACTCAGATATCATCATGAATATCGAGTACGTGTCCTGTGAGGATGAAGTGTTACATAAAAAGCTTGTCTTTGTCAAACGTCTTTTGGATGTCCAACATCATGGATGTAAATGCATTTACGTAGCTTTGAACTATTCCCTTTTGTAATAACTTTTGTAGGGATTCCTGAGCAACTTATAATGTATTGTAAAGAAGAAATTAGTCCTTTAATTTATGGACCATAACTTTCCATGTTTCTATCCACTATCTTCTCGTATCTAAATTGTTATTCAATCGAGCTCTCCACCACAATTTTGCATCCCGAGCTACATACAAGCTTGTGAGCATTACTATATCCGTTTAAGAGACTAACAATGTCAAAATATTGCTATATATTTTATAAGAAATTCTCTGGTACCTTTACATCTTGAGTGCCATCAAAATACTTTAGATCTGGAACTTTTGACCGTGACTAGTTCGTGCCATCACCTATAGTAGCATAATTTTTAACAAGGTTAGTGCACCTTCTAGCACACCAACTCGTCGATTTGTCCCACCTGAATTTCCTCTAACCATGTTTAGGTCCTTGTCATAGATTTCTCAATTTGATTCAAACGAACGTTCCCATGTATTGTCTCATGTTCCTAAATAGACCTTGGCCCATACTCTAGGTGAGTTAGCCTTTTTTGAATGGCTTCTATGTTTTGTCTGCCAACTATTATGTGCCCAAGATAGTTTCTAATGTGTCTATAGGGATTAATTAGAGGTTCACTCAATTACCAAACACCACTGTAATTACATCAATACAATCTTGTAATGTTTTTAGTATCAATTTGTCAAACATTACAAGGTGTTATTTTCATAGATAGATGTGCATTTTGTTTTTTGTTTTTTTGTAGAGAGATGTAAATAAGACTTCTAAGTGAACACTATTAATGCAAAAGATTTATGCAAAGCAGTTTGAGACTTAGGCTAGTCTCCTGCACACATGTCTCACACACATACACAAACATATATAAGAAATGCCAAAATTTTGAAAATTAAGGTCTAATTACCTGTAACCAATATCTCTTCAAGCCAGTATTTATCCAGGTAGGCCCTAACAGATATTGGTAAACTAAGAGCGATCGGAAGAGTAGCTAGATCAACCAATATAACAGGTACTCGACATTAATTGATAACCGTCAAATATCAAACCATTGTAATTCTTAACCTCCATGGAGCATAGAATCGTACGTTCTGGTTAGCCCGAAGAAGTAATGTGAACTTCGATAACAAAGTTTGGAAGCGGTGATATGTCTAACGATCCCACGCATATATTTTTTTCAGATAATTTTTATCAGATGATCATGACACAAATATTCATCTAGAAACACGGGTCTAATTCAGATGTTGGATACGATTCTTATTAACAGATTGTTCTCCGATGTTCCAAGTCACTGTTGGTGTAGTGATTTATACATGATGGTGTTGAAGGATTGGTTTAACAAGTGACAACAAAATCGGGAGTGCTTGATTCATAAAGGGTAACGAGAACGGGAATAGGAATCAGGCATCTCGACTCGAGAAAATATTTTGCCTCTTACATTTCTGGGAATGGCATTCGCACTGTAGTGAATGCTGCTGTTGACCTTTCCACATTTCTCGTTACACGAGCTGGCCCTTTTTACTACACTCCCCTTCATGTTTGAGGAAGTGATGAATGCATAAATTGTTATAGCCGTGTATGCGACTGTAGTAACGTGGAAACAGGAGGTTCATCCAAAATTAAAAATCTAGAAAATCCTGGTAAGAATTCAAACACACCAAAGGCTTAATCCGAGAACAGTAAAGAAAAAAAAAAGAAAAAGATCAACTTAGCAGATTATTTGTTGACAGATATCCTGGTGTTGGAGCAAGGGGGACTGAGAACGCCTTGCAACATTCAGTGCGGAGACAGTTTGTATATGGTGGCATAGGCAATCCTTTTGACTTGCTGGGAACCTCCCAACAATGACACCAACAAAACCAGGACAACCATAATAACTGAAACTACAGATATCAGCCCCCCTGTACCGAATTGTCGTGAGAGTGCACTAAACACGCATTTTGGTGAGTTGTGCGGCCTCTCTTTTTCTTTTCCCTTTTGTCCAGAGTCTACCTTCTTAAACGCCTCTGCCAATGCTGGCTTCTTCAAGTTGACTCTGCGGTTTGCTGCTCCTAGGAAAGGAGATGCCGGCGTTGGAAGTGTTTGTGAGAATAGGTGTTGGAAACTATTCTCTATGGCAGGCCTGCTAGCAACCGCAAGGAACCCAGGAATGTTCAACGATGAAGTTTCATCCAGTTTGACTATGTCATCCTTCAGTATATCGGCATAGAAGTCGTCTTCGGAATCAAAATCCTGGTATTCAAGACAAAAAATTCTCGTAAGAAATCACAATTTTATAGGTCGTGAACATGAAGATATTGAGCCTATAACATTCTATCTGAAGATCAACGCTATTGCATCATTTGCATTCCGTAACCAAAGCCCACTGAATAGAAATATGATATGATAAAGGTAAAGATATACACCAACAATCAAGCACCTTTTGGAGAATTGAAGATTCTGCCAAGGTAATCCCATCTGATTGCTTTTGTTCACATTCAGATGCAGGGTCAAGCTGCTCAATTGAGAAAGAATCATTACCGCTACTACATTTCTTTGAGCATTCAGCTTTTTCCCCTTCAGACACTCCTGTCCGGTCAATAACACTTTCTGAAGCAGCATTACCACTACTCTGCGCATTCGAAAGAGGACTTTCATTTAGAGAAGCTCGACTTGGTGTGTCATTAGACCGGAACTCAACATTCCTCCTCAAACGGCAAACAACCATAGAATCCTGCATTTCATGAACATATTTCCCATCAATTTTGGGAAACGAAGCATATTACAAGTGAAAATTACTTTATTATAAATCTCACGACTACATTAAATCACGCAGACACTTCCTTAAGTTTTCAAGATCTTTCTCATTGGTGCAACAGAATCCAAATAAAGTCTGGATTAGAAAAAGTAAAAAAAAAAGGAGAAAATAAGAAGGTGGAGCTTTAGTTGAGTTCTTCTTATGTCATCACAAATGATTTGCTATGATAACAAATAGTTACGCTTGTAGCCTTCTATCTTAAATTATAAGTAAACCATCATAAACCCACCATCCTACTACATGTATACTTTAGGATGGAAATCTTGAATTATTACAGACTGCAGGCATTGCAACTTTCGAAGAGAAAGAGCAAGGAGTTAAAAGAAAAGGAAGCGTGCAAGTCAGAATTGGCAATTGAAACATTTTTTTTAAAGAGTTAAAGACAATGTATTGAAGCCAGTTTTTTCTGCTTCATACTTAAAAGACGGGAACTTAGTCCTTTTCTCGTATTTAGACTCTTCATAGGGGGCATGGTTGATTCCTTACTAGAGACAGAAAGGTAATAAAAGAACACATTCCAAGCTCTTCTTTTGTCACCAATACAACTAACAAAACATATGATAGTACGAAGGCAGAGGGAATTTAATTTGTTAGGGTGCCCAAACAAACAAAATTCTCAATCAAACAGACATGATAGTGACTACTTTAAGCAGAGAAATGGACAAAACTTCTTCCTACAGTAGCAAAACTCAAAAGGACTAAGATAATTAATGGCATAATGTACATAAGATTGCAATCCAAGTGTCCTAAGAAATGAACATCTTCTGTCATATATATAATTTTGATGACTAGGATTGAGAAGAGTTTGACCTGGGAGTTTCCTTTCATGGAATATTCATGCATAATCCATTCTGTTCTTTCCCCTTTTGGTGCACGACCAACGTGGAATACAAGAGTCCTCTTTGTACCAATTACATCAGAACCTGACTTCACGTTCCGCTCCTTTCCCGTTGCCTTCCAATAACCAAGTTCAGTTGCCCGCTTACTTTGTGAACCATTTGGGTATTTCCTTCCTCGAGCCGAAAAGAAGAACCACTCATTTTCAGATTGAATGACAGATTTCCCTGGTTAAAGACGATCCAAAAGCTAATCAGTTACACAATATCACCTTAGTTCAAGCACAAAACCCACATTGGAACTTCAGGACCAAGCAAAGTCTCGATATTATTTTGAAAACAGAAATTGTACTTAATTTGGAATGATAGGATATCATTGTACACTTCCAGATCAATTTAACATATATCCAAGACAACTTAGTGAAACAGTTCAACTAAATTTTGTATATTTCTAAAACATCAAAACATAAGAATTAATTATTCAATATTTTTCAATTAAAAATTATTCAAACATAAATTTCAGACATTGTTTGCAGATTTGTGATGCTACGCTGAACTACCGCTAAAGCATGCCATTTTCCTGAAATCCCAGGAGTTTCTCTTATCTTGGGCCTAGCTGTCACATTATGTGGTTCTCATTTGGTGCCTAGTTCCGGTTTTGTTGAATAGTTTCGCAAGTAATTATATAAATCTTATGATATATTTTGAACACCAAAAATTAAAAAAAAAAAAAGGCCACATGTAGGGAATCCGTGAAGCCAACCACGTAGCAAATTCTATTCTGATGGTGGAAGACACATTAGGATCATTCGTGACACGCACAGACATATTAACATCCATCAATCTCCAGGGAGGACGAGAAACCATACGATCATATATTAAATCTTATTTCAATCTTTAAAATTTTTCATAATGTAAAAATAACTAAATCATCATCGTAGACCTTAGCGACTGTTACATGCAACAATATTTCATAGTTTTAATTAAAAGTTATATATCCATAAAATCTTAAATTGAGGATAAAGAAGGAAAGTATATAATTATTTTAAATTACCAGGTAAATCCCAGGGCTCGTGTTTACAAATCTCGACTTCGGGAATAACTTCCACGCACGTGTCGGCACTTTCCATCTTCTTCTTGAGGTAGTAGGAAATGAGCTCAACGTCGGTCGGCGAAAACCTAAACCCCGGAAACATCGACGATGCCTGTAGTGACATCCGCGTCTCTTCCGATACTCCCGACATCATCTATCTTCTTCCTCGTTTTAATTCGCAAACAAAATACTAAGAAGCAGCTTAGACGTTATTAGCATAACTTGTACGAAAATAGAGTTACTTTACTTCCTATGCACTTAATCCGTTTCTTGGTTTGTCTGTTTGCGAGTTTGTCCGAGGTAATCTTGAACGTGGACAGACCGTGGTTTTCACGTGGTGTGACTTACGTGTCACTGTCTCGACGTGACAATGCGTTATGCTACCAAATTGCCGCGACATATGTTAGGAAGAAATCATGCATGAGTGTAACAGTCCCTGGTATTTTTGAAAAAAATTGTTTGATTTTGCCCTCCAAAATTCTTTTTTGTTCCTCAAACTCTTTCCATTTTGAATCAATTAGGTCCTCGACGTCTGTTACCCCATAACCTCGTCCCTTTGTCTTCCGCACTCTAGTCTTGACTTGCGAATTAAAACGAGGTTTATGTATTGTAATTCCATTTTGTATTGTAATTCCTCTTTTTAATTATAATAATTTTTTGATTATGTCCTAATTCTTCTAACTTTAATTGAGTTGCAATCTTACTCCATCCACCTAATCATTCCAATAAGTTGTATCAGAGCCTAATTAGGGTTATAAATTTAGTTATCATGCACTTTGTGGTTGTCACTATAAGTGGATCTCCCACATTAGTAGACAAGTTAAATATTATTCACTCTTTGACCGTACTAGATACTATTCACGTATGTAATTGTTATTTACACGACATAGTGAGAGCCATTTCTCTTATCTTATAACAGTTTAGGATAGAAGTAATAGCAACCGAATTTAATATTGAAAAGTTTAAAGTGAATAATTTCTCTTTATGAAAGTTGAAGATAAAAGTTAATTCTTATAAATGATTAAGTATCTTGCAGCTATTATGAAAGCCTGACAAAATTCAAAGATGATGTTGAATAGAATTAAATAGACGTGAATGTTATTAGAAATCTTCATCTATCTCTTTATTTGATGTACTTTTTTCAATCATAGAAGAAGAGAAAATGACAAAAGAGGTATAAGATTATCTCACAAAGCTATACAAGGTTAAGTCACTCTATAATTAAATTTTCCTTAAAAGGAAACTTTATGCTCTTAAGATGTCATAATTCACTTCAGTGACCGAGCATATTAATAATTTGATTACTTTAGTCTCTCAGCTCATATAGTTGGGCTATAGAATTGAGTCCTATAAATGTGTCAAACTCCTTTTTCAAAGTTCACTTAAATTGTATGATCAACTCATTATTAACCTAGCCATTAATCTTTTAGTAGACTACTTATTCTTTAATGATGTTAAAGTTGCAATTTTAAAGGAAGAAAATTGGCATAAGAATAAAGAAGACATGTAATTTGGTTCATAACAAGTCAAAGCTTTAACGTTGTAAAAAAGAGATATCAATGGAACATGGCTCGAATGGAATTCAAAATCAAAATAGATCAAAATTCAAAAGTAAAAAAAAAGTTAAAATGCTATGAATATGGTAAGAAAGCTAACTTGAGAAAGGATTGTTAGAATTTAAATAAGAAACATTTTATTCCTCAACAAAATTTCGCAAGTACTTCAGATGAGCCATGCTTTATTTTGTGAACCAACAACAACAATTGAAAATAAAAGGTTACTACTTGACGTATGGTTAATTAACTCAAGAGTTGTTTTTTACATGACCTCTTTAAGAAAATGGCTTCATCATTATGAACATATTCATAAGGACTTGTGTACAAATATAGTGATTATCCTCTAAAGGTTGTTGGTATTGGAATCATTAAATTGAGATGTATTATGGTACGATTCATACTCATTAAAAAGTACTACATATAGAAGACTTGAAAAAAACTATTTGTTGTCTCTAAGATGACTAAATGATATTAGGTGCAAAATAAAAACTGTCGATAATTTTTTTAAAATAAATCGAGGTACAATCATATTTATAAAAAGGAGAAAAGATAGGTGCAAACTTGTACAAGTTAAAAGGATAGACATTGCCAAGACTAGAAGCATTAGTCACTTTAAGCAGTCTAAGTGAGTCATCTTGAATGTTATGATGTCAAAATTTTAGACATATATCTAAACAAATAATGAAGATTTGTGTGGAAAAAAAGGTTACTTCCTAGGCTTATAGAGGTATCACAACCTTTTTGTCACCACTGTGTTATAAGTAAGTGTCACGTAAAATTTAACACATTAAATTCAAGAAATAACGTTATTTTTTAATTAACTTATTGTGATATGTGGTAAGCACTAGTTCCATCCCTAGGAAAAGCAAAGTGTTTTTATTTTTTTATTTATGATTATTCCAAGAAGTATATGATGTATCCTATCAAGAATAAAACATATATGTTCACAATCTTTAAAGTTTTCAAAGCACATGTTAAACTTGATTATGGTAAAAAGGTCAAGTGCTTAAGGATGGATAAAGTATGAGAATATATTAACAACATATTTGATGCATTCTATAAGAAAGAAGGCATAAAAAACTAGTTTATTGTTGCATACACTCCTTAATAAAACAAAATAGTAGAGTGAATGAATTGAACTTTATTAGAAAGAAAAAAAGTAACATTGAGAGTTGCACGCATAAATAAGACTTTCTGGACTGAAGTGATCAATACCATCTAATATACGGTGATGGGTTTCATTAACCACAATTGAGTCAAAGATGCTAATGGAGATATGGACTAAAAATTCAATGGATTATGCCTATATAAGTGACATATATTGCCAAAGAAACCATGAAGTTGGATCTAAAATCTATAAAATGCTAATTTTTAAGATATGTTGATGAAGTAAAGGGATATCGCTTATAGGATCCCACTATCCCATAAGGTTATTGTTAGTAGGGATGTGATGTTTATAAAAGATAAAATTACAAAGGGAAGAAAAAGATACTAACATTTCATAAAGAAGTTTAGAGAATGTTATACAAGTAGAAAGGAGTTGAGTTCTACTTGTGTCTTTTGAAGCAACATCAAAGCAAGATATTAAATAACCAGTTGAGCTCAAAACTTCAAAAATTCATTGATCTGATAGTTAAAAGACACACTTGATGAGATTAAGGTGTGACCTTTCATTTGATAACTATTGAAGAACATTTAATGAAATTGGCATTATTTATAAACAAGAGATAACGATCAATTGAAATAGTTGATAATAATCATTTGAAAATATAAATATAAGATAATTTGTGTGAGCAAAATACAAGTTTCTTGCAAGAGTCCTATAATAGATAAAATACAATCAAATACAAATAAGTGGCTTAATTAGTGATGCATATGATTTGAAAGACCCTATGTTTATTTATGAGTTAGATTTTTCCTACAATTGATCATTTTCATATGTAGCTTAATCATGATCTTTATCTTGGTACAATTGAAATTATGTTTTTATTGAATTGGTAACCTTCAAATTATGATAATGAATATCTCAAACAAAAGATAAGTATTAACTATTTATATTGATTATTTGTGACAATATTTTTCTTCAAATGTCCTTAAATGCATGTATAATATTGTGTATACTTTATCGGATGTGTTTAAAGAATTATTTATGTTTTAAACTAGAATATATTTTTAATACTTATAAAATGAACAATTTGTAATGATCTTTCCTAAGTTTTAGATCAATATATTATATTTCACCAAATTTATTATTTGGTTAATTTGTTTGTTAAGTTCCCATCTTGGATGGGAAGTGTATTATGTATTTGAACTAAACATAGTATAAGTTTACAAATAAGAAAACTCTTGGAATTGGACACAAAAAAAAACAACCAAAATATAAATTTGTCGTTTTTATGAACCCAAATTATGTTGAATGGCACAAAAACTCATCTATAGGATGAAACCTTCAAATATGGCAATCATAAAAGAAAGACCTAGTATCTAGACATATCCAATACATACTCAACAAAGACAATTAGAAATTCATAAAAATAGTTGACAATAGAGACAACCAAAATAAGTCCTAATTTGTCAAACATACTACCCAAACTTTGGATATATCGTAGCAGCAATAGGTTAGGACTTGACAGAACAAACTTGAAACCCAAGTTTAAGGAAATGATGGATTCAATAGGCAGGAATAGTTCTGATGTGGAGAAATACCTACTGAACTTAATATAGGTGCCAATGGAAAAAGGGTAAGAGAAATACCTATTGTACTCAAAACTCTAAGAAGACAAAGTGGAATCAACATGGAAAAAGAAAATGCCCTTTTAAAAAGCGAAACATTAAAAGCATTTAGTGCTTTAATTGTGTCAATAAAGGTCACTTTGCTTGCCATTATAACTAGCCTAAAAAAGTACAATCTTATTGTACATATATTTATTTTGTGAGTATCTATTGTTCTATATTTCTGTTTGAATCACATCCTTTGTGGATACATGAAGGATAGAGATGCTTTCATGGAATTCCAAAAAATCATGTATGGAATGAGATGGGTTTATGTAAAAGACAATTCAAGGGTTATTGTACAAAGGATTGGAACCTGTAAGTTAGGCATGCATGGTAGTCGATCCCTAGTCTTACATGAAATGTTGTATTCTCTAAAGATTTGACGAAGTCTTATCTCTATGTTAGTTTTAGTAAGTCTTAGTTTTGATCTAATTTCCATTGTGGTGGTAGGAATTATACCTTGTACATAGTTCCATGGTCACGAATTTATATTAGATGGTTTTTATTGTTTTATATATTGTTCAAATAATAACATAAGTTATTCTTTGTTTACGTCATTTAGTAATTCTAATAATGATTCGATTTTGTAGCATATTAAACTATGTTATATTAGTTAAAATTGAATAAGTTGATTAGCTAAAGAAAGCCTATTAGGTGATTTACGTTAAGTAGATTTACTTATTTATAAATATTGTCTAGTTGGTATAATGACAAGAAAGTTATTTGGGGAGGGAACATGAGATTCCTATCCATTGCAATTAATTAATTCAGGCATCTATAGTCTAATGAATGTAAGGGCATGATATAAGGTTTTATACTTTATCACTTTTATAAATGAATATTCTCAGTATGGTCAAGTCTATTTGATTTCTCTCAAATCAAAAGCATTAAATTGTTTCTTGAAGCATATGAATTTGGTAGAGAATCAATTATACAAGAAAATAAAAGCATTAAGAACTAATTAAGACTTGTCTGATAAGTTCAAGATGTTGTGTGATAAAAAAGGAATAGAAAGATAATTAACTATACTTCAAACTTAGCACCAAAATGGCATTGCAAAAAGATGTAATAAAACGTTAGTAGAAATGGCTAGTTACATGCTTGGACAATCAAATCTACTAATAACTTATTAGGGCGATACATTGCTTACAGCCACTTATGTATTTAATCGAGTGCTCATAAATTAGTTATGAACATTTTATATGAGTTATGGATAGGAAGAAAACCTAGTATGGAACATTTAAGACCATGGAGGTGTGTTGCTTACTTTTATGATATCTCTCATAAATATGAGAAACTAGAAGAGTGCAGAAGAGTATCTTTATTAGATACTTTAAACACTAAAATTAATATATATTCATAAACGAACAAGGTAATGAAAGTGTAAATAAATTTGAATTACGAGATGTCACATTTTTAAAAATGACTTTCCAAAGCAGGGTGAAACAGGAAAAGACCTATTTCCATGTAAAAATCTTAATCAAAATGATTCCATTAATGGGAATGAAGAGGGACTTTATCCAAGTGGGAGTAGTTTAAAACTTCAAGAATTATCCCAAAGATAGTTAAGATTACAACTCACTGAAAGTTTATTACCGTATCTGATCCAAATGGGAGTAATTAAAATGTTAATGATTTTATTTCTTATAAACCACATTTATGACGAAATAGTCATAGTATGTGTAAGGCCCCAAAATATACCCTAGTTGAAATAATACATATTTATGAAATATATGTATGATAGGAGTTAGAATTTTTCTATGATTAGAATATGAAAGACATATGATTTGAATTTTTGGTCAAGTGGATAATGGTTAGTGAATTGGAATTAATTGATTTCATTAGAGAATTAAGGTAATTAAACGTACATTTGGTCTAGGAAAAGTTGTCAAGTGGCAAGTTAAGTTGGTACATAAAAATTAGACGATTAAGTTATGAGTTAGTGACATTTGACATCGCTAAAGCATTGACAAATGGCATAGTTGATACATTGACAAATGGCAACACTAAGTGTGTGACAAATGACCTAATGTATCATTGACACATGGCAGCTCCTTTAAGGGACACATGAAACTCATGCATGAAGACATATGTGTAAGCGATCTAGAAGGGGGGGTTGAATAGATCTTAAAAATTCTTTGAAAATTTCTACAAGAAAATCAGAAGTTAAAACACACAAAAACAATTTAGATAAACTTAATTGAAAAGAGTAGGGAAGAAGATCAAACACTTGTTTTTATAGAGGTTCGGTGCTAAGACCTACGTCCTCTACCTAAGCTCCCACTTAGGATTTTGCCAACCACTTTATTGCACACTTTGTAGTTCAGTGTGAACTCTTACAGTACCGCTTGATTTCCGGCTCAAGCTACCTTACAATTTGATTTGTCTTCCGGCACAAATCTTACCAATACCGCTTGATTTCCGGCTCAAGCAACCTTTACAGATGATTTGTCTTCCGGCATAAATCCTACCAACAACACTTGATTTTCGGCTCAAGCTACCTCACATGTGACCTACCACTAGTCACTCAATTTGTAAAAGAAATAAGATAAAGATCTAAGAACAAGTGCTCAATACAAATGTAAACAAAGTAAGAACAATGATGAGCAATTTGGAGCAAGATAAGAGTATGTAGGCTTGAGGAACTACGCTCAACTCTTCTTCCATCATCCTCTATTTATACTTGAAGAAATATAGCTGTTGGAGCTCTTCTAGCCGTTGCTTAAATTGTGATAGCCGTTCCTTGATAATCTCCATTCCATTTTTAGCTAATTTGACCGTTGGAGCTGATTTACTGCATCTATAAGTCGACTTGTCGAATGTATAAATCGACTTGTTTCAACCATTTACGTAAAATTTCATCTCCGCTCTCCAGTAAGTCGACTTGTTTCAACCATTTATGTAAAATTTCATCTCCGCTCTCCAGTAAGTCGACTTGTGCCATGTAAGTCGACTTGTCGTCCTCGATAAGTCGACTTGTGTTTGATAACTCGACTTGTATTGACATTGTTTCATCTTTAAGTCGACTTATTCTTTGTAAGTCGACTTGTATTGCCTTCAATGGTAACATCCGACCAAATTCTTTATAATCCTCATGTTTTATGTCATTTTCACTTAGAAGGCAACTCCCATCTTGATTCTTCATTGAATATCAATCCCAAAATACCTGAAACAATTTCTTAACCAATTATATACATTTTATTATTATCAAAACATAAGTGGAATTAATTTGTCAACTACCATTGGTCCAACAATCTCCCCCTTTTTGATAATGAAAAAATACTTAGAAATTGTTTAAGAAATGAAAACAAAGAACATTGATCAAGGTTTTTATACCTTTTCATTTTGGTTAGAAGTCTCCCCCTCAATCAAATAAATCATTGAATTTAATAACTTTGTAAAACAAACTCCCCTTAATCAGTGACTAAAGAATATCAATTTCTTATTTTTCTCCCCCTTTTTGTCATAATCAAAACAACTAATACAAACCAAAAAATATGAAATATCGCAATCACATTAAATAAAGAAACAAGTCATCAACCACAAATAGTCTCAAATCAAACACACTCCCCCTCAATCAAATGACGGTGACTAAAAGATACCAATTATCAATTTCCAATATTACTCCCCCTTTTTGACATAATTAAAAACCAATATGAAAAATAAAAAATAGTCGCAAAGCAGTCCATAAACAAACAAAACAACAAACACAAATAAAGGCAATAGTCAATACATAACAATCCAACAATGAATACAAATATCAGAAAGTCATAATAAGCACCACACTCTTGAAATAACATAAGAATCTGTGTAGACATGAGTCGACTTGTTTACCTTCATAAGTCGACTTATCAACCTTCATTAGTCGACTTTGTTGTTGTCTCCACTTATATGCCTTGAACTTCCACTATCAATGTGCCAACTGCTTGGTGGATTTTCATTCCTTGCTTGTACCTGCAACTGAAACATCTTTTCTTTTCATTGGTACCCAAGCCATCTTGGGTCCATTTTGGTTAGTCATATAAACCACATTAGGTGGTGTTGTACCTTTAATCACCCAAATTTTCTTAACTTTGATACATCTCCTAATAGTTTTACAAGCAATTTCTATATGACCATCTTTCAAGCATCTAACACATTGAGCAACTTTTCCATCCTTGGTAAATTTGGAAATTAAAGAACAATCTCTATTATAAGGATCATATCCCAAACCATGTTTAGAAATAGAATATCTTTGTAAAGACAACATCTCTTCAAACTTTGCATTTCCACCAGCAAATTTTCCAACCACATAAGAAAACTCCTTTCTAAGTCTACCAAGTTCATTAGTAAGATTTTCTTTTTCAGCAAGGCATGTAGAATGATCTTCCTTAGGACAATCTAAATCATCAATCGTCTCATGTAAAGCTTTATTTTCAGCAACTAGTTCTCTTATTTTCTTTCTCAATTTTTTATTGATCTCAATAGCTTCTTCAAAATCAATTTGTAAAGCGTTAAGAGAATCTATAAGATCTTGATCAATGAAATGTACCTTATTTTCATCATCACTTGATGAACTTTTTGCCATAAGTGCCAAGTTGTTTTCATCATCGCTTTGATATGCATCCTCTTCATCACTCCAAGTTGCCACTAGGCTAGTTTTCCTTTTACCTTTGTCGTATTTGTCATTTTTTTGAAGATTTGAATTTTTCTTTTCTTGATAACCTTTAGACCTTCTTTCTACAGTATACTTCTTCGTTTCTCCATTTATTCCGCCACTTAATTCTTTTCTTCGATTTTTGAGAAGTCCCTTGAACTTCCTTAAATTTCTAGCGTACATAGCTATTTCTTCGTCTTCCTTGTCTTCATCTATTTCCTCATCACTTTCATCAACAAAAGAAGTGTTAGCTTTAAAAGCAATTGATTTTTGTGACTTACCTCTACCTCCTCTTGATTTGAGAATGATCTCATAGTTGATGAGTGATCCCACCAAGGCGTTGAATTCCAAGTGATTAAGATCCTTAGACTCCATAATAGCGGTGACTTGTGAATCCCATTCTTTCAGTAGAGAGCGAAGAATCTTCTTCACCTTCTCGCTATCCGTCATATGCTTTGCAAGATTTCCTAATTCATTGATAATTTCTGCAAAACGATCAAGCATATTGGAAATAGACTCACCTTCTTTCATGACAAACATTTCATAGTCATGGAGAAGCATGTTAATCTTTATCTCCCGGACTTGATTTGTCCCTTCATGAGTAACTCGAAGTCTCTCCCACATTTCCTTGGCAGTGGTGCAAGAATTTACCCGGTTTCTTTCCTCAACCGTTAATGCACAATATATCAGCTTCATAGCTTTGGAATTGATGTACGCTTGCCTCCAATCGTTATCATCATACTCCAGCTCCATTTTCAACTCACCATTTTCTTTCAGAGGGGCTTGAAGTCCGAAGATAATGATCTTCCAGTATTCAACTCCCTCGCTAATGATGTGGTATTTCATAGGATTTTTCCAAGAAGAATAATTAGTACCATTAAACAATGGAGGACGGTTATTAGTGTTACCTTCTTCCGCAAGGTTGTTGTGTGCCATCCCAGATACTTCTGCTCTGATACTAATTGTAAGCGATCTAGAAGGGGGGTTGAATAAATCTTTAAAATTCTTTGAAAATTTCTACAAGAAAATCAGAAGTTAAAACACACAAAAAACAATTTAGATAAACTTAATTGAAAAGAGTAGGGAAGAAGATCAAACACTTGTTTTTATAGAGGTTCGGTGCTAAGACCTACGTCCTCTACCTAAGCTCCCACTTAGGATTTTTCCAACCACTTTATTGCACACTTTGTAGTTCAGTGTGAACTCTTACAGTACCGCTTGATTTCCTGCTCAAGCTACCTTACAATTTGATTTGTCTTCCGGCACAAATCTTACCAATACCGCTTGATTTCCGGCTCAAGCAACCTTTACAGATGATTTGTCTTCCGGCACAAATCCTACCAACAACACTTGATTTTTGGCTCAAGCTACCTCACATGTGACCTACCACTAGTCACTCAATTTGTAAAAGAAATAGGATAAAGATCTAAGAACAAGTGCTCAATACAAATGTAAACAAAGTAAGAACAATGATGAGCAATTTGGAGCAAGATAAGAGTATGTAGGCTTGAGGAACTACGCTCAACTCTTCTTCCATCATCCTCTATTTATACTTGAAGAAATATAGCTGTTGGAGCTCTTCTAGCCGTTGCTTAAATTGTGATAGCCATTCTTTGATAATCTCCATTCCATTTTTAGCTAATTTGATCGTTGGAGTTGATTTACTGCATCTATAAGTCGACTTGTTTCAACCATTTACATAAAATTTCATCTCCGCTCTCCAGTAAGTCGACTTGTGCCATGTAAGTCGACTTGTTGTCCTCGATAAGTCGACTTGTGTTTGATAACTCGACTTGTATTGACATTGCTTCATCTTTAAGTCGACTTGTTCTTTGTAAGTCGACTTGTATTGCCTTCAATGGTAACATCCGACCAAATTCTTTATAATCCACATGTTTTATGTCATTTTCACTTAGAAGGCAACTCCCATCTTGATTCTTCATTGAATATCAATCCCAAAATACCTGAAATAATTTCTTAACCAATTCTATACATTTTATTATTATCAAAACATAAGTGGAATTAATTTGTCAACTACCATTGGTCCAACAATATGTTGCTCCAATTCCATGACACCTAGCTTTGGATGTGGCAAATTCTGCTGGACCAAGTCTGCACTTTAATTGACACATGGCAACTCCTTTAAAAGAAACATGAAGCTCATGCATGGAGACATATGTTGCTCCAATTCCATGACACCTAGCTTTGGATGTGGCAAATGTTGCTGGAGCAAGTCTTCATTTTAGTCTCTTCTCTCCAACGAAATTTCATTCTCCTACTCCCCCTCTCAGCTTCTGGACCTTTGTTGAAGCTTGGATCATCATCTTTGTAAGTTATTTCATCAAGAAGTAGGTCATGTAACTTTATGTAATACTATCTAGTTGGTGCTGAAAGTTACACCTTAAACTTAGGTATCTGTTGGATGTTTGGAAGCTTGGATTAGCTGGATTCTTAGAGTTAAATTTGAAGTTTAGTAAGGTAAGGGAATTATAAACTTGGTATCCTGTGATAACATGTGTTGTTTGATGTTTGATACGGATCAATTGTGTACTAAAATGGAAAATAATTAAGGTTTGATATATGCCGGAGACTGGTTTGGATGAGTAGTTCTACTGGGCAGGTTTTGGCATTTTAGCCATATCTTACTCTGTAGGTATCCAAATTGGATGAATTTAAATTTTCATTAAACTAGAAACTTATATCTACAACTTTCATGTAGGCGTCAAATTTGATTTTTGTCACTAAGTGTCAAAAGTAGGCTTGAAGTTGAGTATCTAGAATCTGTCACTGTTTGTGAATAGTCTCTAGTCATTTGGGGATAATTTTCAAAATCCTGAACCAAATTGCATAACATTAGTGTCAGTAGAAACTTAAGACATAAAGGAACAAATTTTTAGAGAATGTTTGGCCTAAATCTTTTATTTACATTGTCAAAATGATCGTGTAACATTGACCTGAAAGTCTGTTTTGGGGAAAAGCTGGAAGAAAATGATGAAGTATGTGTTTTCACTGAACTTGCTTTCGTATTTCGATTATAATTTGAACTGTGGATCTCCAAATGAGTTGGTTCTTAATTCAGATTAAACTAGAGACATATTTTTAAAACTTTATTGAGAATTCAAATTTTAATTCTGTCTCTAAGATTTTCAAAATTTGACATGAAATTGAGTCTTGACTTAGGTTGTAGCACTACTAGGGATAGAAATCATATCGTGTGATTTTTGAATAAACTGTATTGATGTAGGCTGAACTATATTGATGTGTCTTCACCAAAGTTGAAACTTTTTATCTTAACTTTAAATTGGTATAAAGTTTGTAATTTTTGGATATTGTAATTGAGAGTTATGAGGTGTACATTGGAGGCATGATCATGCATTAGTCAACATTTCAAATGTACACTGTCTGTGGTATTTTGAGTATAAATCATTGAATACTAAACCAAATTGGATGGAATTCGTATCATTGGAAACCTAAGACAAAGAGGGAAAACTATCTAGAAGGAAGTATTACCTAATTACCTCACCTTCCTGATGAGAATAATTGAACAAAGTGGATCCGAAGGTGGATTGTGAAATAAATCTGGATTGAGGGATTGAGCATGATTTCATATGATCGATAATGTGATAAGATTAAGGATAAGAAACCTAAATTTTTGACATGAACATGCATCATACATATTTAGTATACATGAATGTGCATAATTGAATTCCTAATTGTGAACAATAGTAATATATATTTGTATTGAATATTTTAGAGGAACCCTTAAAGCGACCGATTTAAGATATTATTGGGACTTCAAGACAATAAGCAAACAGGGAACTTTTGTAAGTAATTTAGACGGTAACTTTTATGGGTAACCTAAGATGGTCTCACCTTGATTTGTTTTGTTTATTACTAAATTGAATTTGATTTATGCTGATTGTGTTCTGAATTCCGAACAATGATTGTTCGAGGCATTTGATGCATGTTTATATCATTGGAAGTGCTACTTTCATATGAATATAATTGACTACTTTCTTTGCACATGTAATGTCTGAAATGACCTTGTTTTGTTTTAAAACTGTTGAGTCCTAGTTGTGAGTAAATAGGTATGCTTAGAAGGGTCTGCAGCTACTACTGTGACACTTCAGTGTCTGACAATTCGATATCTTCTGTTATTAACACTTTAGTGTCTTCTGTTATTGAGACATAAGTCTCTTATGTGATATGATACTAATTATGGTATCTTTTGTATAAGTCACGTTACCCATTTCTGTTGACCGAGTAGCAATCATTTGATTGTATATTCTCATATATGTTGGATTTTGAAATAAACAAAATGATGTTTTGAACTGAAGGGATTGTGCCTTCTTTGATACTCAGTTCTGTTAACTATGCAACTATTCAAAAATTTAAATATCTGCTTGTGCTATAACTTGATTCAATATGATTAATTGTCAAATTATGCATAGTTTAGTTATTACTAACTAAACTATATGCTTAGTACGGTAGATTTGCCTCGTGTAGGTTCTGAGCGACGTTTATAAAGACTGGGACAAGACAACCGCAATGGCCAATGAAGTCTGAGTGTTGTTTTGAAAAGAATGTAAAATTTTTGGTTTGACTTTTGAGCTTATATCTGATATGTATATGTGAATTTGTTTGTAAGTTTGTAATAACGATACTTCAGTTTGGTTTGGAATTTTTAACGAGTTTGTGTTAAGTACTATGTAATTTAATGTATGTTTGCCTGAATTGTTTACTGGAAGTTTTCGTATGCTTGGATTTGTTTGTACTGTTTTATGTGACATTCATATATCCTTCCAGGGGATATGTGAGTGTTACAGTATGATTCCTTGGCACTGCTTTGATATAAAAGAGAAAATTTATATGATTATCCTACTAGAAAATGATGATCCAAGGAATGAACATAAGGCTCTTAATGGTTACGTTAAAGAAGAATGGATCTAAGCAATGAAAGAAGAAATGATTTCTTTAAGCTTGAATCAAGTATAGGACTTAGTCGATCTCCCTAATAGGCATAAAGCTATTGAGAACAAATGAGTTCTCAAAATAAATCAAAATTCTAATGGCATTATTAAAAGATATAAACAATGCCTCGTGATAAAATGATATACATAATAGGAAGGAATTAATTATAGCGAGTTTGGATCTTGAATTACATCAAATAGATGTAAAGATCACTTTTCTAGAAGGAGAATTAGAAGAAAAAATCTATGTGGGATAACCTGTAGGTTTTAATGAGACAAGCCAATAATATAAAGTGTATCAATTATTAAAATAGATTTATAGCCTAAAGTAGTCCTCAAGGTAGTGGTAAATTTGTTTTTCATAATGTAATCATTTCATATGATTTTATATACTTGATGAAGACTACTATGTATATATTAAGAGATATAAAGAAAAATATTCAATTTTAGCTTTATATGTGGATGGCATTTTGATTGCTTATAATAACTATGAGTTTGTCAAGAAAATCAAAGAATAGTTGTCATTTGAATTTGAGATGAAAGATATGGATGAAGCGGCATATATTGTTCATGTTAAAATTTCAAGAGATTCTTTAAAAGATAATTGTCACTTCCTCTAGCGACTTACAATCAAAAGACTGCAGAGTGATTTTTTATGCATATTGCTAAAGACAAAGGTCTTAAAAAGAAGTTTTGCCCATTTATTCCATAATAAAGGGAACAAATGAAGAAAGTTTCCTATTCCATTGTTGTTGAAAATTTTATGTATATTGTGATATGCATAAGGCTAAATATTTGTTGTGCTATTAGAATGGTGATAAAATATTAGTCAAATCTAGGATAAGTACATTGGAAAGCAGTTAAGAGAATATTGAGATATCTAAAGGGTACTATTGATTATGCATTGTGTTATCAAAGTAACAATTTTCATATATAAGGATGTATAAATATAGATTGGGAAGAGATTTAAATGAGAGAAAGTTTATCTTGAATTTATTTTCTTATGTAATAATAGTGTCATATCGTGGAAAAGTAAGAAACAATCGGTGTTGTTTTATTCATAATAAAAGTTGAATTTGTGGCATTTTTAGCAACAATATAAGAAGTCGTGTAGCTTAAATGATTCTTAGTTAGTTTAGGAATCACTCAAAGCAAGACTAATCTAGTAGTAATAAATTACGACAATCAAATAACAATCACTTATATAATAAACCCTAAATTGCATTATAAAACCAAGTATATAGATACCAAGTACAATTATACGAAAGATATAGTTTCACAAGGAAAAGTGAACATGAAGTATAAATCTATATGAAATATGGTGGTAGACTCAATGACAAAAATCTACAATGCCATGCTTTATAACAACAAAATATTTTATCTTTATTTATCTTATTGATAGTTTTCTATTATTAATAGAAGTGGATTTGATAGAAATTATATAAGATGGATAAAAAAAGTCAAGTGAATAAATGAAAAAGATCTAAATTCCGCATATGTCAAAAAATTACTTAGTTTAGATTCCTATTATTAGATTAGGTACTATTTGATCTGAGCAAGTTCCCGAGATACATATATTAGGCATGTGGAGTTGCTAGGATTACGTATAAATTGAAATTCAATTAAATATTTATGTATGTATGTCTATGTATGTCAATTTAATGTATTGTCATGATTAATACAAATATTAGTTGACGTTGTTTATTAAGTAGTAAGCATTACTTATACTTGTTTATGAAATATGTTTACTTTCTATGACAACTTTTTTAAAGATTATGTTAGACAGATAAAAGATTAGCCTTCTCATAGGGTAATCGACTATAATATTTGTGATGACTGGATGAGGCAAGTTTTAAGTTTATTATCAAGATGATAATTGAAAGTTATAGTAAGAAACTTAAACTGCAAATGCCAACTTTAATGACAAGTTAAAATTTTTTGGTTTGGAGTGATTATATGGTCACCATATCTGTCTTAAGTTACTAGAAGAGAGTTCATAAAGATAAAGTTAAGAGTCGACAAGTGAACTCAAGTTAAACATTAATTATAATTGAATCAATATTTGTAGAATATTGCATTTATGAAATACATACACTCAAAATAATAGAAGTTAATACCGTAGCATATAAATCTTACCATGTATATAGAAACGGCCATAAAATGGATTAATCTGAATCATAAGATCTCAACTTGTACTATGTGAGATCCTAGAGGTTAAGTGAACCTCATAATATACCCTTAGGATTCTTATCTAATTCTTAAGAATTAAGTTTAAGGTTTGCTATTTTAGAATGTTTCCAAAAGATTATGATTAATACAATCTTATAGGACAATTATAGGAAAGTGAATTAAATTCAATAGTTAATAAAATTGACATTATCGGTAGATAAGAGATAATGATCAATTAAAATAGCTAATGATATTAATTTGCAAAACATAAATACGAGATAATTTGTGCGAGAAAAAATAAAGGTTTCTAGCAAGATTCCTTTAACCGATGGAATACAATCAAATTCAAGTAAATGATTTGATTAATGATGCATATGATTTGAAAGATCTTCTGTTTATTTATGAACAAAAACTTCTTTTGAAGCAGTATTAGAGCAAGATATTAAAGAACCATTTGAGTTTAAAACTTCATGAGTTTGTTGATCAATAACATAAAAGGGCCACCAAATTGACACTTGAATTTTATATGGAGGGAAATATAGTATACATCCTTTTAATAGAGGATAGAGAGCTACTAATTATCACAAAGGAATTTAATAACCCAAATGCCTCTTAGTGAATGGTAGCAATGTAAGAAGAAATTGAAACTCTTAATAAAAGTAATACTTGGGAACTTATACTGTTACCATATGGAAGGAAACCAATTGATAATAAATGGGTCTTCAAGATTAAGAGAAATAGTGACGATCAAATATAATGATATCGTGTAAGAATAGTGGTGAAATGGTATGCTTTAAAAAAGGAATTAATTTTAGTAAAATATTTTTTCCTGTAGTTCAACTTACTATAGTTAGAGTAGTCTTAGTAATATATGTTATATTTGACTTACTTCTAGAGCAACTAGAAGTGAAAACTACTTTTCTATGGAGATCTTGAAAAATAAATTTATATGCTCTAACCAAAAGGTTTTGAAGAAAAAGAAAAAAAAACTTAGATTATAAGTTGAACAGATCTCTGTGTAATCTTAAACAAGTGTTAAGGTGTGAGTATAAGGGATTCGATTCGTTCATTATGAGCTTTGAATACAACAAACTTAATGCATAACTTTGTGTATAATTGAAGAGATTTGGTCATAATGATTTCATTGCTTTCATGTTTTTTATAGACGACGTATAGGTACAAACCCAATAAAGATCCTATTAAATAATTGAAGGCATATTTGGCTAGGAAATTTGAAATGGAGGACTTAGAGTTAGTAAAAAAGATTATAGGGATGCAAATATACCAAAATAGAAATAATGAGAAGATTTGTGTATTAGAAAAACTACCTAAAAAAAGGTCTTCATGTTGGACCAATGGTGGTTGACAAATTAAATTCCTTTATGTTTTGATAATAATAAAATATCTAGAATTAGTTAAGAAATTATTTTCAGGTGTTACTCAAGGAAAGAATCATGCAAAACAAGATGAGCAAATGTTTAATTATTGAAAAATCAAGAAAGCAGGTTCATTATAAGTATAAGTGGCATAAAAGATGAAGATTCTAGAGGATTTGAACGAATGTTACTATTGAAGGCTAAACAAGTCGACTTACACATTACAAGATGGCTTACATATGAAGATGAACTCGATAAGTCGACTTATAGCAAACAAGTCGACTTATCGGGAGAAACAAGTCGACTTATCGAGGGAAACAAGTCGACTTATACATAACAAGTCGACTTATTAGAGAGCGGAGGTACATGTTTTACGTAAATGGTTGAAACAAGTCGACTTATGTATTCGACAAGTCGACTTATTGAAGCACGATTCAGCTCAACGGTCCAATTTGTTAAAAATGGAATGGAGAAGATCAAGCAACGACTATATCAAATCAAGCAACGGCTAGAAGAGCTCCAACAGCTATATTTCTTTGACTATAAATAGAGGATGAAGCAAGGAGATGATATAGAAGTTCTATAAGCTCAAATACTCTCTTATTGCTTCACATTGCTCATTATTGCTCTTATATTGTTACAAATTACCTTGAGCATTTGTTCTTCAATTTTACATTGTGTTGTTAAAATTGAGTGGCTAGAGGAAAGGTCACGTGAGGTAGGATTTGTGTCGTAATACAAATCGTGTGTAAAGGTTGCTTGAGCGAATTCAAGTGAAGTTGTAAAAGTTCACACTCAACTACAAAGTGTGCAAATAAAGTGATTGGCAAAATCCTAAGTGGGAGCTTAGGTAGAGGGCGTGGTCTTAGCACCAACCTCTATAAAAGCAGTGTTTGATCTTCTTCCTATACTATTTCATTTAAGTTTATTTAAATTATTTTGTGTGTTTAACTTCGATTTTCTTGTAGAAATTTTCAAAGAATTTTAAGATCTATTCAACCCCCTTCTAGATCACTTACAATTGGTATCAGAGTAGAAGTATCTGGGATGGCACACAACAACCTAGCGGAAGAAGGTAATACTAATAACCGACCTCCTTTGTTTAATGGCTCTAACTATTCTTCGTGGAAAAATCCTATGAAATACCACATTATAAGTGAGGGAGTTGAATCTTTGGAAGATCATTATCTTGGACTTCAAGCTCCTCTAAAAGAAAATGGTGAGTTGAAAACCGAAATGGAGTATGATGATAACGATTGGAAGCAAGCTTACATCAACGCCAAAGCTATGAAGGCGATATCTTGTGCATTAACGGTTGAGGAAAGAAACTGGGTAAATTCTTGCACCACTTGCCAAGGAAATGTGGGAGACTTGAGTCACTCATGAAGGACAAATCAAGTTCGGAGACAAAATCAACATGCTTCTCCACGACTATGAGATGTTCAGTAATGAAGGAAGGTGAGTCAATTTCTATAATGCTTGACCGTTTTGCAGAAATTATAAATGGCTTAGGCAACCTGGGAAAGCACATGACGGATAGTGAGAAGGTAAAGAAGATTCTTCGTTCATTACCTAAAGAATGGGACTCTCAAGTCACCGCATGATCATGGAGTCGAAGGATCTAAACCATCTAGAATTCAATGCTTTAGTAGGATCTCTCATCAACTATGAGATAATTCTCAAATCCAGAGGAGGTAGAGGTAAGCCTAAAAAATCTATTGCTTTTAAAGCTAACACCTCTTTTGATGAAAGTGATGAGGAACTAGATGAAGACGAAGAAGATGAGGAAATCGCTATGTACGCCGAGAAATTTAAGGAAGTTCAAAGGACTTCTCAAAACCGAAGGAAAGAATTAAATGGCGAAAAGCAGTAGAAAGAAAGAGATTCGGCACTGAAAGAAAAACAAAAGGCTATGATGAAAAGAAAGGTAACGAAGAATGTTGGAGATGTGGAAAAAGGGGACATCTCGCAAGAGAGTGCAAAAGCTCGTCATCAACATCGAACTTTCAGAAAAATGACAAATACGACAAAGGTAAAAAGAAGACTAGCTTGGTAGCCACTTGGAGTGACGATGAGGAAGCCTACCAAAGTGACGAAGAAAACAATTTGGCGCTTATGGCAAAAAGTTCATCAAGCGATGATGAAAATGAGGTAACTCTCAATGACCAAGATCTACAAGATTCTTTTGATTCTTTACAAGTGATTTTGAAGAAGCTATTGAGATTAACAAAAATTAAGAAAGAAAATCGTGAATTGATTGCTGAAAATAGTGTTCTACATGAAACAATTGATGATTTAGATAGCCCAAAAGAAGATCATTTCAGATGTCTTATTGAAAAGAAAATCTTATTTGCGAACTTGATAGACTTGAAAAGAATTTTCTTATGTGGTTGGAAAGTTTCTTTGGTGGAAATGCTAAGTTTGAAGAACTATTGTCTTTACAAAGATATACTATCTCCAAACATGGTTTAGGATATGATCCATATAACGAGAGAATGTTCTTTAATTTCAAAATTTACTAAAGATGGAAAAGTTGCACAATGTGCTAGATGTTTGAAAGATGGCCACATAGAACTTGTTTGCAAAAGTACTAGAAGATGTGTTAAGATAAAGAAAATTTGGGTTATAAAAGGCACAACACCACCCAATGTGGTTTATATGGCTAACCAAAATAGACCCAAAATGGCTTGGGTACCTATAAGAAGAAAGAACGTTGATATTGTAGGTACAAGCAAAGAATGAAAGGTCGTCAAGCACTTGGTACATCGATAGCGGGTGTTCAAGACACATGAGTGGAGACAAAAACCTTTTTGTGGAAATTCAACCAAAGAATCAAGGATTTGTCACTTTCGGAGACAACAACAAAGGTAAGGTCATAGGAATTGGTAAAGTGGGTAAGGAACCTTTGCCAACCATTGACAATGTTTTGCTTGTTGATGGGTTGAAACATAATCTGCTAAGTGTTTCTCAACTTTGTGACATGAATTTTAATGTAAGTTTTGAATCATCACATTGCATGGTTAAGAAGGATGATCATATAGCTTTTATTGGTTTAAGACATGGTAATACGTACATTGTAGATCTGCATGATGATAGTTCTTTCAATGAAAAATGCCTAGTGACACTAGAAGAAAATGCATAGGAAATTAGGACATGCACCGTTGCCTTTAATTTCTAAGCTTTCAAAGAATGACATTGTAAGAGGTTTGCTTAAGATTAAATTTGTTAAAGATCATTTGTGTGAGTCATGTTTGAAAGGAAAACATGTTAGAGCATCTTTTAAACCAAAGAAAGAAATTTGCACATCTAGAATTCTTGAACTTGTGCATATGGATTTAATTGGACCATCTAGGCATGCTAGTCTTAGTGGAAAATTGTATGTCCTAGTGATTGTAGATGATTTCTCTAGATTTACTTGGGTAAGATTTCTTGCTAATAAAAATGATGCCATTAATGAATTTACCAAGTGGTGTAGATTGGTTCAAAATGAGAAAATCATCTATAGTTGCAATTAGAACGATCATGGAGGAGAATTGAATGTGAACCTTTCAAAATCTTTGCGACAAATATGGTATGGAGCACAACTTCTACACCAAGAACACATGACAAAATGGTGTGGTGGAAAGGAAGAATCGCTCACTTGAAGAAATGAGCGGGACTATGCTAAATGAGTACAATCTTCCTAAATCATTTTGGGCGAGAAGCGATCAATACCGCATGCTACATCATCAATAGGGTACATTTGCGAAGAGACAAAATATGACACCCTACGAACTCGGAAAGGTAAGAGACCCAACATTTCCTATTTTCATCCATTTGGTTGTAAAGTTTTTATACATAATAATGGAAAGAGTAATTTAGGAAAATTCGATTCTAAATCCGATGTTGGTGTATTTATTGGTTATTCTCAAACTAGTAAGGCTTTTAGAGTTTATAATAATAGGACTAAATGTGTTGAAGAAAGTATACATGTTAAATTTGATGAAATAATTTCACCCCAGAAAGGTTTGTTTTGATGATGATGCAGTAGTTCGGTAATAAATTTGAAGAAATTGAATCCAAGATTGAAGAATTGAAGTGGATGAAGAAAACCATGTAACCGACACTAAATCTTGGGCAAAAGCAAAGAATCATCCTATGGAGCAAGTGATCGGTGATTTGAATGTTGGAGTAAGGACTAGGAGAAACATTTATGAGAATATGAGTAATTCAGCTTTCATTTCATTGGTGGAACCCAAAATATAGAAGAAGCGCTTAAAGATGAGAATTGGCTTTTAGCTATGCAAGAGGAGCTTAATCGGTTTAAGCGAAATGATGTTTGGGATTTGGTAGCTCCACCAAAGGATAAGACCATCATTGAGTCAAGTGGGTAAATCAGATTAAATCGATGAGAATGGTGAAGCAATCAAAATAAATCAAGGTTAGTGGCTCAAGGATTTTATCGAAGAAGAAGGTCTTGATTACAATGAAACATATGTTCACGTGGCTCGTTTGGAAGCAATTAGATTGCTATGTGCTTTCGCGTCACATAAAAGGATCAAATTAAATCAAATGGACGTCAAGAGCGCATTTCTAAATGGGTATATTCAAGAAGAAGTCTATGTCAAGCAACCGCCGGGATTTGAAGACCATGAGCATCCAGATTACGTATACAAACTCAAGAAGGCACTTTATGGACTAAAGCAAGCACCTAGAGCTTGGTATGAGAGGTTAAGTACATTTCTAACTCAACATGGATATGTTCGTGGTAAGATAGATAATACTTTGTTTATTAAACATGTTGATCATGATATGCTTATTTTTCAAATTTATGTTGATGATATTGTGTTTGGTGCTACTAATGAATTTTTGTGTAAGGAATTTAGTGATTTAATGCAAGGTGAGTTTGAAATGAGCATGATGGGAGAACTCAAGTTCTTTCTAGGATTGCAAATCAAGCAACAAAAAAATGGCATTTTCATCCATCAATCAAAGTACACCAAGGAACTTCTTAAGAAATTTAAAATGGATGGATGCAAAGTGGCAGCAACACCAATGGCGACAAATCTGGTCTTGGAAAAACATGAAAATGAAGAAGACGTTGATCAAAAACTCTATAGAGGTATGATCGGCTCTCTTTTATATTTAACTGCTTCTAGACTTGATATCATGTTTGCCACATGTCTATGTGCCAGATTTCAATCATGTCCTAAGGTTTCACATTTGAGTGCATGCAAAAGAATTTTTAGATATTTGAGTAGAACTGTCAATCATGGTTTGTGGTATCCTAGTTGTGATTCATTTGATTTGTATGCATATAGTGATCTTTGATCATGGTGGCTGTAGAATTGATAGAAAAGTACTAGTGGATTGTGTCATTTCTTAGGTTCATCTTTAATTTCTTGGGCTAGTAAAAAGCAAGTCGATGTAGCCATTGCCATTCTTGAATCTGAATATGTCGCATTTGGAAGTGCTTGTGCCCAAGTTCTTTGGATTAAACATCAATTGCTAGATTATGGTATTATGGTTAAAATATTCCTATTTATTGTGATAATACAAGTGCAATTTGTTTAAGTAAAAATCCTATATTGCATAGTAGGACAAAGCACATTGAAATTAGACATCATTTTATTCGTGATCATTGCTTGAAAGGTGACATTGTTTTGAAGCATGTTTCTACTAATGATCAATTGGCTGATGTTTTACTAAACCGCTTAAGGAAGATGTGTTTGTGAATATTAAATTGAGACTAGGAATGTGTGATTTACATTCATTTGGTTGAGTTTATGTTTGGTTACATTTACATCAAATGGTCAAAATTTAAGGCATTTATGCAATCACATCCAAGATACATTCATCGTGTTGTTTACTTAGGAAAATTTAAATGAATTATTCAGGAATTTTGGACATCTTGTTTGACTGGACCATCATCAAGTCGAGGTATGAGGAAATTAGTGTCTTGGGCAAGCAGAAAATCGAAAATAACTCGACTTATTTGGAAAATAACTCGACTTATTAAGGTCGATAAGTCGACTTATTTTGGAAACAAGTCGACTTATTCTTTGGACGGAGGTGTTTTAAAACCTTTCCTCTTCATCTTCTCCGCAGACTTTCTCCCTCAAAACCCTAAACCCTTTCTCTCAACTCGACTTGTTCTGCACATCCTCCTTAAATCTCCTTCACCCATCCATTTTCAACCTTCACCCACTCACTACCCACTCATTACCTTCTCTAATCCTTCCCTCTTTTCGAAAACCCCTTCTTAAAACCCTAACCCCAAATCTGCGTTTTCTTACTTCTTCTCTCTAGATCTTCCATGGCTCCAAGAAAAACTTCTCAAAAAGGAAAAGAATCCACTCCATCTCAAGATCCTCAGGTTCCTCCAAAGCCACGGGTTCGTGGGTCTTCTTCAAGAGGAGATGCGACAAGGGAGGATGATGTTCTTGAACCTAGATTCGTCTCGAGGATGCTCAAAATGTGTATTACAAGGTATTGAAAGACGAAGTCTTAATTCCCTCTATGATATTTGATTGGATTGAGCTTGATAGAAGTGAGTTCTGGAGGTATTTTCGAAATTGTGAATCTTGGGTTAAAAGAGTTTTAGGTTTTCATGATATTATCTATAAAGAAGTGGTAAAGGAATTTTATGCAAATCTGTTTGTGATTAGAAGCAATGTTGAAGAAGGAGTTCTCTTGTCTTCAAAATTAACGGAAAGCTTTCTATCTCGTGAATCGGACTTATGTACGATGTTTAATTTGCTAGAGGAGGAGTTAGGCCTAGAGCATCGTTTATTGATTATGAGATTTTAAGAAATCTTTGAGGCGATCTTGATGAGGAAGCGAAGAAAATTTCGCTATCTTGAGGAAAAAGGTGCTGACTTGTTGATTGGCGATGTTCGACCATTCCTCTCCATTTGAGGCAATGGATTTACCTTTAAATTATCGTTTATTGCATTCTGTTTATAATGAGTTGTGTTTCCTAAGAAGGCTAGCAATAATCGATCACTTGCCTTGGATAAGGAAATTTTGTGGCATATGGAGGAAGGTCGGAAAATAAACTTTTCGAGTTTGATTATTCAAATGATGAGGAGAAAAGCAAGCTTATTACGTGGACGGTGAAAGGAAATTAGTCCGCATACAGAATGCCTTATCGCAAAGATCGATCACCCATATCTCTCGAGGTTAGAAGATGTGACTTGGACTCTATGCTAGTTTTCCCTATCCATGAGCTGGAGGTTCACACCTTATAACCTAAGAAGCATGAAGCTGGTTCGGACGAGTTGAGAAAGGTTGGGTCTATTCCTATCATGTAGAAAAGCTTGGGTTGACTTTGGTAGGTGAGCAAGCTTCTTGAGAAAACGATCTAGGACAACGGATCGTCCGGGTAGTTCACGGCCTCGTAATGTAGAAAGGAGTGAGGTATCCAAACTGACATTTAAGAACTCCGTGATCAGTTGGATGAGATTAATGGCGTCATGATGATCAACAAGATACTTTGATTAGGCTGGAAAGGAAAATTGATGAAAATCGCAGATTCTTACCCGATTGGAAAAGAGCATCAAGAAGATTTTGATAAGCTAGGGTGTAGGCACGATGATTCTTCATCTTGATGTGTATTGCATTGTGCCTTGACCAACATTTCAACTTGTGTTTACTTGCTTTATGTGTTTCATTTCATTTACTTGTTTTCTTTGGTATGACATTTCTATTATGTGTTTCATTGCATTTATCTTTTGAATTTTGGATTTTGCTATTTTAATCTTTTGGATTTATTGATCATGACAAAAGGGGAGTAAGATTGAAATTGATATTTGATTTAGGGGAGTGAACATGCTTTAATATTTATTCATTAATTCTTTAATTAAGGGGAGACAAACTAACCATCAAGACAAGGGAAACCTTGATCATATTTTATATCTTTCAAATTTCTTGTCAATTTCTAAATATTTTGTCATTATCAAAAGGGGAGATTGTTGGACCAATGGTGGTTAACAAATTAAATCCTTTATGTTTTGATAATAATAAAATATCTAGAATTAGTTAAGAAATTATTTTCAGTGTTACTCGAGGAAAGAATCATGCAAAACAAGATGAGCAAATGTTTAATTATTGAAAAATCAAGAAAGCGGGTTCATTCTAAGTATAAGTGGCATAAAGATGAAGATTCTAGAGGATTTGAGCGAATGTTACTATTGAAGGCTAAACAAGTCGACTTACACATTACAAGATGGCTTACATATGAAGATGAACTCGATACAAGTCGACTTATAGCAAACAAGTCGACTTATCGGGAGAAACAAGTCGACTTATCGAGAGAAACAAGTCGACTTATACATAACAAGTCGACTTATTAGAGAGCGGAGGTACATGTTTTACGTAAATGGTTGAAACAAGTCGACTTATGTATTCGACAAGTCGACTTATTGAAGCACAGATTCAGCTCCAACGGTCCAATTTGTTAAAAATGGAATGGAGAAGATCAAGCAACGACTATATCAAATCAAGCAACGGCTAGAAGAGCTCCAACAGCTATATTTCTTTGACTATAAATAGAGGATGAAGCAAGGAGATGATATAGAAGTTCTATAAGCTCAAATACTCTCTTATTGCTTCACATTGCTCATTATTGCTCTTATATTGTTACAAATTACCTTGAGCATTTGTTCTTCAATTTTTACATTGTGTTGTTAAAATTGAGTGGCTAGAGGAAAGGTCACGTGAGGTAGGATTTGTGTCGTAATACAAATCGTGTGTAAAGGTTGCTTGAGCCGGAATTCAAGTGAAGTTGTAAAAAGTTCACACTCAACTACAAAGTGTGCAAATAAAGTGATTGGCAAAATCCTAAGTGGGAGCTTAGGTAGAGGACGTAGGTCTTAGCACCGAACCTCTATAAAAACGAGTGTTTGATCTTCTTCCCTATACTATTTCATTTAAGTTTATTTAAATTATTTTTGTGTGTTTAACTTCTGATTTTCTTGTAGAAATTTTCAAAGAATTTTAAGATCTATTCAACCCCCCCCCCCTTCTAGATCACTTACACTTCAGACATTTGAATATATAAACATGTAAACTAATATCTTCTCCTCTTCTTGTTAATTTCTAGTTATTCTTTGGTACGAGTCTTAAAATTGAAGATGAGTATATGAAAATGTCTCGAGTACTATATATATCTGTAGTAAGGAGTTTAATATTTATTATGATTTGTACAAGTCGAACATTCCATATATAGTGGGAGCATTTAGTCGTTACATGACAAATCCTAATAGAGAATATTGAAATGTTGTAAAGAGGATCCTAAGATATATTAGAAGGACTTTGATGTTGCATTGCAATAAGGACGACTAGAATTTTATTATCAAAAGATATGTTGACTTTGATTATATATACGATCTTGATGAAAACAAATCCACTATAGATTATGTGTTTAAGTTTGTTGGTGAGGTTATAAGTTAGGTTTCAAAGCTACAATTATTTATGACTATATCAATAATAGAAGTGGAATATATAATAACTACACAAGTTAGTAAAGAAGCAATATAGTTAAAGTGGTGTTGGAAAAACTCGGGCATAAACATCAAAATATTTATTTGTTTCGTGAAAGTTAGGGTACCTTACTTTTAGTAAGGAATCCAATATTTTATTTAAAAACCAACACATACAAGTTTAATTTCTCTTCATTCAACAAAAGTAGAGGAAGGCTCTTGTAATGTCTTGTCCTCTGACAAGTTTTCTCTGTCTTGTCTTTTGTCAAGTTTTTTTCGATCTCTTTCCCTCTCTGCTTTTTTCTTTCCTTGTTTTTGTTGCTTCTATAGAGTTTGCAAAGGTAAATATTCTTAATGAAAAATGTCATCAAATGACCATTGAAGAATCGGAGGAAAAAAGGGTGGTTATTGATGCAGGGGATATTGAAGGTGTGATTGACATTCGCTGGAGTTTAGTAGGCAACTTTTTAGCGAATAAACCAATTCATGTGCAGTCGATGAAGGATACATTGGCATCACTATGGCGACCTGTTATGGCTATTTACGTTAAGGATATTGATCTTAACAGATCTATATTTCAGTTTTTTCATGAATGGGATATGCAAAGGGTACTTGATGATGGTCCATGGACGTTTGACTATCAGTTATTACTGATTAAAAAGTTCTATTTGACTGATCAACTGGAAACTATCGTTTTGTATAAAGCTGAATTTTGGGTGCAGGTTCATAAACTTCCAGTTGGCTTTATGTTTGAAAAAGTTGCCCAGATAATTGTTAAGTCTGATTCGAACAATTTTACTGACATTTGGCGTAATTATATAAGAATTCGAGTTGTGGTGGATGTAAACAAGGACATCAAGCATGAGATAAAGATTAAGTGATAAGGTGGGGAGTGGGTCACTCTGGCTTTTAAGTATGAGAGATTACCTACTGTTTGTTTTGTTTGTAGTATGTTAGGCCATAATGAAAAATTCTACAAGATTGTTTACGAGTCAACTGAAAGAGATGTCCCAAGGAAGTTTGATGAATCCATCCGTGATAATATGAGACGATCACGACCTGCTATGGGTAATCAGTGACTTCATGAAATGCCACCGCGAATTCGAATTTCGGGGAGTATGGGGGAGACGATGGCGGAGGCAATGACAGTTGACAAAGTTGATTTTGAAAGGACCGAAAATTATGGAAGCCATATGGCAAGTAGCGGTAACGATTCTGTGTTGAATGCCAAGATTGTAGTTAGTAGTGGGAAAGGAAAGAAGATCGTGGAGGATTCTAGTGATAAGGAGAAGATTGCGGCACTTATCAGGGCTGATGAAGGTGTGGTTTTGTTGGACTTTAAACGAAGACGTATGGTAGATAATCAGGGAGTGGAGGAGGCCACGTATGTGCCTGAGAATAGCCACACGATTCCTTTTATTATGGATTCAAAAAACGCATTATTGGTAGGACCTGTGGAGCAACCCCGCCAATCCTTATTAGTTGTATAAGCTGGAATTGTCGTGGGATGCTAACCCAAGAGTAATTCGTATTCTTAAGGGCATGGTTTTCGCTAAAAAACCCAAAGTGCTCTTCCTTATAGAAACTCTATGTCGTAGGGAAAAATTGGATTGTGTAAAAAAATTGTTGGGCTATGAAGGTTTATTTTGTGTCGAGCCTATAGGACAAAGTGGGGGATTAGCTTTTTTATGGAAGAGTAAAGATGATGCTCGTTTGTTAGGGTATTCTTGCAGACACATTGATGTCGAAATTTGTATCAAAAGGATGGAAGGTTGGCGTCTTACAGGCTTTTATGGAGAACCAAATCGCAATAGAAGTGAGGAGGGCTAGAATTTGCTTCAGAATCTCGCCACTAAATCGAATTTGCCTTGGGTTTCTATTGGGGATTTCAATGATATTCTCCATCAATCAGAAAAGCGAGGAGGTAACCCTCAGCTAGATCGTCTCCTTCTGGGTTTTCAGGCTGCTGTTGTGGACAGTAATTTGGTTGATTTGGGACTGCATGGCTACGACTTTACTTGGTCTCGTGGCAACGATGTTGAGGGTTTGATTGAGGAATGATTAGATTGTGCTTTGACCTATTCAAGATGGATTCATAAGTTCCCTTATTATAAGGTGAGTAACTTGGATGTAACTTCTTCTGATCATTCTCCCATTTTTTCTGGATCCTATGGCTGTTTCATTTCAAGTGGGCGTTAAAAGATTCAAGTTCGAAAATGCTTGGTTAAGGGACTCCCAATTTCTCTCTATGGTTGAAGATGTCCGGCGTCAAAATAAGGGACTTCCATTGCGGGACAAATTGAAAGTTTGCAGTGACACTCTAGCAAGTTGGGGGAAGGAGATAACAAGGCAATTTAAGGAGAAGCTCACTAATTTAAAGGCTGATATGAAACGGGCTCGTAAAGGAGAGGGTGGGCTGTCTGATGTTGATTTTCGTCGGTTTCAAGAACTATATCATAAAACACTTCGACAGAAGGAAATCTTCTGGAGACAAAGGTCTAAAATGCTATGGCTTCAAGATGGGGATTCTAATTCAAAACTGTTTTATGCGGTTGCTTCTAAGCGGAGGAGGAAAAATCATATCACTCAATTAAAAGATTCCACACGAGTGACTAGGGATTGGAATTCTAGATTGGTTGATATTGTTGTGGATTACTTTAAGGATCTTTTTACAGCAACTCAGGCAAGTGCAGGGAAAGTTGCTGCTACTCTTGTGCCAAAAGTTTCTAAAGCTCATAATGATATGTTGTTAAAACCTTATACGGCAGAGGAGGTAAAGAGTGCAGTATTTAGTCTTCATCATGATAAAGCTCCTGGCATAGATGGGATAAACGCGACATTCTACCAGAACTGTTGGACAATTGTAGGGGAGGACGTAATTCAGGACTGCCTTCATTTTCTTTATAGCTGTTAACTGCCTAAAGATTTGAATAAGATAGCCATTTTTTTAATTCCAAAGAAGAGTTCACCTGAGACTTTGGCAGATTTAAGGCCAATTGCTTTATGCAACACTTTGTATAAAGTAATAACGAAGATGATTGCCAGTAAATTGAAGCAAATCCTCCCTGGTTTGATCTCAGAAAACTAAAGTGCTTTTGTTCCAAATAGACTTATATTTGATAATTTCCTTGTGGCTTATAAGATTAACCATTTTCTTAAAAGAAAGACTCAGGGGGCTGAAGGTAAATTTGCTCTTAAGCTTGATATAAGCAAGGCGTATGATAGGATTGAGTGGCATTATTTAGAGGAAGTGCTAATCCGTTTGGGTTTCTATATACAATAGGTTAGATTAGTCAAAAGTGTTTGTTCTGCTCATTATTATGTGGCTCATGAAGATAAATTGTTAGGGCTTATTTATCCTGAGCGAGGGCTGAGTGTAACATCCCGTTACTGTTAGCAAGGGTATTTTGGTCATTGGGTTGAACTGGTTGGATTTCACTGCATTCATTGACTGAACATGTTACTGGCCTCTAATTATAGAGGAACAGGTTTATTGCATATGCATTTATCCATAGTACTTGCATTCATGATTTAGAGATTTGATTGTGAGCATGGTAATGGCCGGATGGACCGACCGGATTGGGGGTTAATTGGAAAATTAGAGTTATTGGGTTCAATTGACTGATTTAATATTGATTTCGAGTGACTGGTAAATCTTAGTGGTTTATAGAAAATTTTCGAGAAATTTGGGAGAAAATGCCCGGACCGAAAGTTTTGGGGTGATGAATCGATCGATTATTAATAATCTTGAAAGAACTGTCCAATGGCAATGGAAAAATTAGAATTTTACTGATAGGAAATAAAAATGTTAAACCATTGGTAATTGAAGACTAAAATTTGGACTGAGTTGGAGACCTTTGTCTATAAATAGCTAAGTTGAGAATTGAGGATTTACCCTAAGGCAAAACTCATTTCTTCTTCTCCCTTCTCTACGGTGATTTCGATTTCCTCCATAGGTAAGGATTCTTGATCTTTCATGTGGTTTCCCTCTTATTGTGCTAGGCTAAGTGATTTATTGTGATTGTTGAAGGTTGAGAAGGATTTGGAGTGGATTAATCGTTGATTTTGAAGGATTTAGGGTTTACGGTGATTTGTGGCTTTGATCTTTGATTGGTAAGTTTTTAAGGCTTTAATGTTGTTATTAGTAGTTGTTTCAAGCATTTATGACATTTATTGGGTTAGATTGAGTTGTTAGAGTGTTAGTGGAGGTTTTAAATAGCATTAATGGCGGAAAATCGATCGGAGAAGAAGGTGGCGCGGTCGCACGTCGCGACGTCTGGCGTGCCTACGCCATGCGAATAAATTTAGTGTTCGCCATGACGAAGCCTGACGGCGGCGAAGCGCTGAGATACGTCATGACGAGCCATGAAGCGTGTTTCATGTCAATGACGGCCGTATACGTCATGACAGAGCGGACGTAGATTGGCGAAGATGGTAATTCGAAGGATGATTGTTAGTATATTGGGCATAATTTATGGTATAGACCTCCGATTGAGGTGATTCCTGATTAGTTATGAACTAGAGAAAGAGGTCTACAATTGAGGATAATTATAGGAATTAGAATTGATTTAAGTGACATTGATTTATAGAGAATAAGGTCGATTATGGTTCGTAGTGTGACCTAAATCTTGAATTGAGACAATTGGAGTTTAATTGGGATTTTCAATAGAGGTTTTGACCGATGGATATGAAATTTCTATGGGATTATGAATTGAAGAAATTGAACGAATTATAGGATTGGATCAATTATTGTTGACCAATTGAGCGAAGAGTTAGATTGAGATATAAGAGTTATAAATTGGGTTTTAGCGTAGGAAAATCGTGAACATGCATTGTACATCATCTCACCGAGACATATGCATTCTTGAATGGTTTAATTGAGCATCTAGTAATGGGACCGTATTTTTATCGTTATAGAGCGCCGTTGGATCGTCGTTTCTGAGACATTCTTTGGAACTTCCAGCGATGAGTTCGAATTTCTGGTGAGTAACCTAGTTGGTTTCTCAAATTCACGATTGCTTACATGCTCTACATGAATTACATGCAAAGATGAATTGTATGACTCTTGTATGATTCTTGGCATCTTTTGGATTGAATTGCATGCTTTTCTTGAATCGAACTGCATCTTTATTACGTGATCTTGAGGCTGAATCTTGGGCTTTTATAGCCATATCATAGCGATTCTTGAATCTCGCAATCTTGGGCTTATAGCCATACATCAGTAAATTATCGAACATCGCACCGCATGCATAAATGCATGATCGATAATGGGCGTGTCCCAAGTTGCTAATATCATTTGAAAAGAGCCTAGAGCTCGAACATCAGATCTTGGCCAGGGCTTGGCAGGGAGAAATCTCGACGCGTCCCTACTTGTTTCTTGATCGAGCACTTGGGCACAATCTTGAATAAGCGGAAAGAGTCTCATATGCATTATATACATGGTGATTGAATTGCCAAATTGTGTGATGATTCTTGAATCTGCGTGATGCCATGATTTCTTGTAAATTGTGATGTGACATCGTGAACTGCTTATCTTGTTGTAAATTATTACCGACATCTTGTAAATTGTTATATAATACCGTTAATTGAATATTCTTGTGCTATCTTACGCAATTTACGTAATGCATGATTTGAGTGAACCATCGATGATGGTTTCTCATTTGAGTTCATAAACTCACCCAAAATTGCAACCTATTTTTCAGATGATAGAATAGACCCTAGCTCAGGAGATAGCCTTTTTCCAAAGTCTTGACGTCTTTGGCGGGAGAAGCGATGGCACATGTGTCGGTCACCGGGTTGGATTTTGAGGATGACTTAGGATAGATGTTTGTATCAGTTTCCTTTTGTTTAGGGGACTGATAGACTTGTCTATTCTGTTGCTGGATGACTGTATCAGATTGATATTATGATTTTAAAATTTAACGGTTTCTGATATTGTGTTATGTTATGGTTTTAAATTATTGCGATGCCATGTGGATATTATTGGGAAATATTCTGGTGGTTCACCTTCATCGTGGGATTTGTATCGGAGCGACCTTCGGGTTTCCCGATGTATATCCTACGATGAGGGGGCGCTATATTAAGTGGTATCAGAGCATGGTTTGGCATCTTTTGGGAATAGTGTAATTTAGGCTTGAATTATTGTAAGAATAGCAGAACTGATCGGAATTTCTTGTCTGTTTTAGGTCATCCGTACTGGGAGATCGAGTGGAACAACCAAATGACACAGAATCGGTAGGAGCTAGTAGGGAGTCTCCTGCCTCATTCGAGGAGTTGCCTCCTCGAGTTCTGTGAGGCAGACGGAACGGAGATATGATCAACTGCGCAAGCAGGGGGCGGTTGACTTCTATGGTAGCACCGACCCTGCGGAGGCTGAGGGATGACTAGAGAGGACAGAGAGAGTCCTCGATCAGATGGACTGTGAATCGGATGAGCGTTTCGACTACGCGGTTTCTCTGCTATAGGGTTCTGCATATCGGTGGTAGAGGACTGTCCCGGGCAGTACCACCAGGCCCTGCACACTGACATGGGATGATTTTCTGAGGGCATTCAAGGACAACTTCATACCCAATATTTATTTGGAAATGAAGTTACAGGAGTTCCTAAAGCTGAGACAAGGGAAGTTGACCGTGGCCGATTATGAGGTGCGGTTCAACGAGTTAGTGGTATATGCTTCTTCACTGGTGGCTTCTGAGGCTGACAAGTGTCGGCGTTTTGAGGGCGGACTCAATCTGGAGATCCGTACACTATTGGCTAGATCTGATATGGGCAGTTTTATTGAACTGAGGGCTGCAGCAGTGAGGATAGAGCATTCTTGAGACAACAGATATGGTGAGGCCGATCGGGGGCGGCATAAGAGATCGAAAGTGACCCTGTGGTAGTCTTGGCGAGAGGGTTCAGTAAGCGACAAAGTAGGCCCTTCAGATCTGCAGGAGGGGCTAGACAGACTGGTCATGGGCAGAGGGCCAGATTTGTACAGACTGTTAGTGGTGGCGGCGATGCGATTTTGAGGCGATCTGCTCCTTTTGTGAGCATTGTGGCAAGAGACACGATGGAGAGTGTCGATAGCTATGCTGAGCTGTTTGAGGTGTGGTTCGATGGACCACCTAGTGAGGAGCTACCCAGAGACTTTGAGAGCCCAGTCTACTATGACTGGAAGATCATGCAGCAATACCACGATCCAGCAGAGTCGTGGTGGTGGATCGGGATGGAGAGGCCGAGGTTGAGCAGAGGGGTCCGCAGTGAGGTCAGAGGGACCGAGCAGATAGCAGTCGCAGGCTAGGGTCTATGCCATGACTCGGCAGGAGGCTCAGGATTCCCCGGATGTTGTTGCGGGTATGCTTCTTATTTCTGGTATTGAGGCATATGCATTGTTGGATCCTGGATCCACTCATTCCTTCATTGCACCGCATTTAGCATGTAGACTGCATGGGGATAGGCAGAGGTTACAGTGTGGGTTAGAGGTGAGTACACCTCAGTAATCTGTTGTATTGGGAGAGGTCTGTATGGGATGTCAGGTTCAGATCGACCGAGCAGTTCTGAGTGCCGATTTGATTATTTTGCCTCTGAGGGAGATTGATGTGATATTGGGGATGGACTGGTTGACTGTACATAGGGCGGTCATGGACTGTTACACCAAGGAGGTTGTATTGGAATCTCCTGGTCAGCCCAGAGTGGTGTTTCGAGGAGTTAGTCAGGCAGTGCCTGCGAGGATGATATCCTCTATGAGTGCCCTGAGATTGATGCAGGGAGGTTGTGAGGCCTATCTGGCTCACGTAGTGGATTCCCGAGTTGAGCAGAGATTGGAGGATATTCCCGTGATCAGGGAATTTCTGGATGTATTTCCCGAGGAGTTACCGGGATTGCCGCCAGAGCGGGAGATAGAGTTTGAGATTGATCTCGTTCCCGGTACCGCTCCTATATCGATCCCTCCGTATAGGATGGCATCGATGGGCCGAGAGAGCTTAAGGCTCGATTCACGAGCTAGTGGATAAAGGATTTATTAGACCGAGTGTTTATGCCATGGGGAGCCCCGTGCTTGTTTGTGAAGAAAAAAAAGGGCGGGACGCTGAGACTGTGCATTGACTATAGGCAGTTGAATCGGGTGACAGTGAAGAATAAGTATCCACCGCCTAGGATTGACGATTTATTTGATCGATTGCGAGGAGCTCGGTGTTCACTAAATTGGATGCGAGATCGAGCTATTACCGATTAAGGATTGCGAGGCGGTGTGCCTAAGAGTGCCTTGAGGGCAGTGCGGGCATTTCGAATTCCTAGTGATGCAGTTTGGGTTGACTAATACCCCGGCAACCTTCATGGCTTTGATGAATAGAGTTTTTCAGCCCTACCTAGACCGGTTCGTGATAGTATTTATTGATGACATACTGATTTATTTGAGGAGTAGACAGGAGCACGCTGAGCACCTGAGGATTATTCTGCAGGTCATGAGAGAGAGGCAGTTGTTCGCCAAATTCACTAAGTGTGAATTCTGGCTTGATGAGATTGTATTTCTGGGGCACGTAGTGTCCGGTGAATCCTCACAAGATAGAGGCAGTTATGAGTTGGGAGATTCCGAGGAGTGTACCCGAGTTGCGGAGTTTCCTAGGACTGGCCGGATATTACCGGAGGTTCATCGAGGGGTTTTCGTTGATCTCCGCCCCTTTGACGAAGCTACTGAGGAAGAATGTGCCGTTTAGATGGTCTGAGGAGTGCCAGAAGTTCTTTGAGGAGCTGAAACATCGGTTGACTATTGCACGGTGTTAAGCCTTCCTTCAATCTTGGAGGCTTTGTGGTTTACTGATGATGCCTCGCATCGTGGACCGGATGTGTATTGATGCAGCATGGTCGAGTGATAGCGTATGCATCGAGACAATTGAGGTCTCACGAGGTGAATTATCCAGTGCATGACTTAGAGTTGGCCGCAGTCGTATTTGCTCAGAAGATCTGGAGACATTATCGTATGGGGAGACATTCGGATCTTCATCGATCATAAGAGTCTCGGATATCTATTGAGTCGAGAGAGCTCAATCTGGGGACGGAGGAGATGGATAGAGTTCTTGAAGGACTATGGTATGCGATTGAGTACCATCCAGGGAAGGCCAATGTGGTGGCCGATGCACTAAGTAGGAGATCGCATGGTAGTGCAGCTCAGGTTCAGGTTTCGAGGTTACCTGGTCTGATTCAGTTGAGAGCTCTTAATGTTCAGATGGATTTAAGTCAGGATGGAGCTCTGATTGCTACTCTGAGGCTGAGGCCGATGTTGCATGATAGGATTCGAAAAGTTCAGGACCAAGACCCAGTGTTAGTGAGATTGATTGAGAGAGTCCAGGCCAGTACTGATTCAGAGTTTGAGTTGAGAGATGGGACTTTATGGATGGGTCAGAGACTTTGTGTGCCTGATATTGATGATTTGAGACGGGAGATCCTTGAGGAGGCACATGTAGCTGCCTATGCGATGCATCCTGGTACGACCAAGATGTATCGTACTCTGAGACAACATTTCGGTGGCTGGTATGAAGAGGCAAGTGATGAGTTTGTGTCCAGTGTCGGCGTGCCCGGCGGTCAAGGTGAGCACCCGGCTCCAGGTGGGTAAGTTGCATTCGTTGCCCATTCCGGAGTGGAAATGGGAGCGAATTACTATGGACTTTGTGATGGGATTGCCTAGGACATCGAGACAAGATGATGCTATCTGGTCATAGTGGACCGATTGACTAATCGGCTCACTTCTTACCGATGAGGAGAGCAATACTCTCGATCAGTTGGCCCGAAGTATGTGGCGAGATTATGCGGTTGCATGGGGTTCCGTTATCGATAGTCTCGAGCGGGGATCCCGAGTTCACCTCGAGGTTACGGAAGAGCCTCTGATTGCTATGGGTACGAGGTTGAACTTGATCGCATTTCATCCTCGAATGATGGACGAGCGAGAGGGCGATTAAGGCTGTTGAGGACATGCTTGGCGTGTGTATTGGGGTTTAGAGGATCATGGGATCGATGTTGGCATCGATTGAGTTTGCTACAACAACCATGTCGAAATAGTATTGGGATGGCACCGTATGAGGCCTTGTATGGGAGGCCGTGTCGATCGCCACTGTATTGGGATGAAGAGGGTATGAGATCGATTGAGGGTCCCGAGCTGATTCAGGACACAGTGGATAAGGTACAGTTGATCCGGAGTCGCATCAAGGCGGCTCAGGACAGACAAAAGAGCTATGTGGATCAACATCGGCGAGATATAGAGTACAGTGTAGGGGACAGAGTGTTTCTCCGAGTGTCTCCTTGGAAAAGAGTACTGAGGTTTGGCCGTAAGGGCAAGTTGAGCCCTCGGTATATCGGTCCGTATGAGATCCTTGAGAGGATAGGACCGTTGGCTTACAGACTGGCATTACCGAGTGAGATGTCCCAGATGCATGATGTGTTTCATGTTAGTATGCTCCGACAGTACCGTTCAGACCCGATGCATGTGATCCCGGCTCAGGAGATTGAGGTAGCCAGTGATTTGACCTATGTTGAGGAGCCGGTACAGATTATTGGATCACGGATCAAGCAACTGAGGAACAGGGTAATTCCATTGGTGAAAGTCCTTTGGAAGAACCACTCTTCTAAGGAAGCTACATGGGAGACTGAGGAGCATATGAGGAGTCAGTATTCTCATTTATTTGATCGGGCAGGTATTAAATTTCGAGGACGAAATTTTAATTAGGAGGGTGAATTGTAACATCCGTTCTTTCATTAGCAAGGGTATTTTGGTCATTGGGTTGAACTGATTGGATTTCACTGCATTCATTGACTGAACATGTTACTGGCCTCTAATTATAGAGGAACAGGTTTATTGCATATGCATTTATCCATAGGTACTTGCATTCATGATTTCCGGATTTGATTGTGAGCATGAATCAATTTGGATGACCGGATTAGGGGTTAATTGGAAAATTAGAGTTATTGGGTTCAATTGGTGATTTAATATTGATTTCGAGTGACTGGTAAATCTTAGTGGTTTATAGAAAATTTTCGAGAAATTTGGGAGAAAATGCCCGGACCGAAAGTTTTGGGGTGACAAACCGATTGACTGTATAGTACTGAAAGAACTGTCCAATGGCAATGGAAAAATTAGAATTTTACTGATAGGAAATAAAAATGTTAAACCATTGGTAATTGAAGACTAAAATTTGGACTGAGTTGGAGACCTTTGTCTATAAATAGCTAAGTTGAGAATTGAGGATTTACCCTAAGGCAAAACTCATTTCTTCTTCTCCCTTCTCTACGGTGATTTCGATTTCCTCCATAGGTAAGGATTCTTCGATCTTTCATGTGGTTTCCCTCTTATTGTGCTAGGCTAAGTGATTTATTGTGATTGTTGAAGGTTGAGAAGGATTTGGAGTGGATTAATCGTTGATTTTGAAGGATTTAGGGTTTACGGTGATTTGTGGCTTTGATCTTTGATTGGTAAGTTTTTAAGGCTTTAATGTTGTTATTAGTAGTTGTTTCAAGCATTTATGACATTTATTGGGTTAGATTGAGTTGTTAGAGTGTTAGTGGAGGTTTTAAATAGCATTAATGGCGGAAAATCGATCGGAGAAGAAGGTGGCGCGATCATGCGTCATGACGTCTGGCGTGCCTCGCCCATGGCGAATAAATTTAGTGTTCGCCATGACGAAGCTTGAAGAAGCTGCGCGGCGAAGCGCTGGAGATACGTCGCGACGAGCCTTCTGGCTTCGTCGTCATGACGAGCGGCGAAGCGACCAGATATCGTCATGATGACGGACGTAGATCGCGCGAAGATGGCAATTCTGAAGGATGATTGTTAGTATATTGGGCATAATTTATGGTATAGACCTCCGATTGAGGTGATTCCCGATTCGTTATGAACTAGAGAAAGAGATCTACAATTGAGGATAATTATAGAAATTAGAATTGATTTAAGTGACATTAATTTATAGAGAATAAAGTCGATTATGGTTCATAGTGTGACCTAAATCTTGAATTGAGACAATTGGAGTTTAATTGGGATTTTCAATAGAGGTTTGACCCGATGGATAGGAAATTTCTATGGGATTATGAATTGAAGAAATTGAACCGAATTATAGGATTGGATCAATTATTGTTGACCAATTGAGCGAAGAGTTAGATTGGGATATAAGAGTTATAAATTGGGTTTTAGCGCCGGGAAAATCGTGAACATGCATTGTACATCATCTCACTGAGACATATGCATTACTGAATGGTTTAATTGAGCATCTAGTAATGGGACTGTATTTTTACTGTTATAGAGGCGCCGTTAGATCGTCGTTCCACGGACATTGCTGAAACTTCCAGGCAGTAGCTCGGAAGTTACAGGTGAGTAACCTAGTTGGTTTCTCAAATTCCTGATTGCTTACATGCTCTACATGAATTACATGCAAAGATGAATTGTATGACTACTGTATGATTACTGGCATCTTTTGGATTGAATTGCATGCTTTTACTGAACTTAACCGTACTGTTACGTGATACTGAGACTGAATACTGGGCTTTTATAGCCATATCATAGCGATTACTGAATACTGCAATACTGGGCTTATAGTCATACACTGTAAATTACTGAACACTGCACTGCATGCATAAATGCATGATCAGATAATGGACGTGTCCCAAGTTGCTAATATCACTGAAAAGAGCCTAGAGCTCGAACATTTGATCTTGACGGGCTTAGCAGGGGGAGAAATCTGACGCGTCCCTACTTGTTCTTGATGAGCACTTGGGCACAATAGTGAATAACTGGAAAGAGTCTCATATGTATTATATACATGACTGATTGAATTGCCAAATTGTGTGACGATTACTGAACTGCGTGATGCCATGATCTGCTGTAAATTGTGATGTGACACTGTGAACTGTTTATGCTATTGTAAATTGTTACCGATACTGTAAATTGTTATATAATACTGTTAATTGAATATTACTGTGCCATGCTGTACACAATTTGTGTAATGCATGATTTGAGTGAACCATCGATGATGGTTTCTCACTGAGTTCGTAAACTCACCTAAAATTGCAACCTATTTTTTAGGACTGATAGAATAGACCCTTAGCTCCGGAGATAGCCTTTTCCCACCGTGCGAGCGTGCTGGCAGGAGAAGCAATGGCACACAGGTCGGTCAGCTGGGTTGGATTTTGAGGATGACTTAGGATAGATGTTTGTATCAGTTTCCTTTTTTGGTTTTGTTTAGGGGACTGATAGACTTGTTTATTTTGTTGCTGGATGACTGTATCAGATTGATATTATGATTTTAAAATTTAGCGGTTTCTAATATTGTGTTATGTTATGGTTTTAAATTATTGCGATGCCATGTGGATATTATTGAGAAATGTTCTGGTGGTGCACCTTCATCGTGGGATTTGTATCGGAGCGATCTTCGGGTTTCCCGATGTATATCCTACAATGAGGAGGTGCTACACTGAGACAGGGCGATCCTCTCTCATCTTATTTGTTTATATTATGTGCGGAGGGGCTGTCATCTATGACCCGATCATATGAGAGTTGTGGAGCTATTCATGGATGTAAGGTTGCCGCAGGTACTCCTTCTGTCTCACATCTTTTCTTTTCTGATAATAGTTATATTTTCTTCTCTGCTAATCTTCGAGAGGCTAAAGGTATCAAGGATATTTTACATACTTATGAACGGGATTCGGGTCAGCTCGTGAATTTCAACAAGTCTTCTATTAGATTCAATTCCAACACTCCAAACCCTTAGAGGAATGTTATTTCTCCTTGTCTTTCTGTTGAATTAGGCTCTGTGGAAGCTGCTTATTTGGGTTTACCTTTTTTTATTGGGAGGGACAAGAAGGAAATTTTCTCCTTTATTGAGAAGAAGTTGTGGAAGCGAGTGCAAGGCTGGAATAGGACTTTTCTTTGTCGGGCTAGCTAAGAAGTCCTTCTGAAATCTGTTGCTCAATCTCTTCCTAACTATGCTATGACTATTTTTTGATTGCCGGTGGGTGTTTGCAAGAAGGTTCAGATGGTGTTTAGTTCTTTTTGGCGGGGTATGAATTTAAGACAAAAGCAAGGCATTCCTTGGATGGCGTGTGAGAAAATGTGTTGGTCGAAACATTTAGGGGGCATGGGCTTTCGAACTTTTCATGATTTTAATATGGCCTTGCTTGGGAAACAGTGTTGGAGGTTGTTGTCTGATAATTCCTTGTTGGTTGCCAGAGTTCTTAAGGCTCGCTACTATCCTCGAAGCATAATATGGGATGCTACAAGAGATACTAATCATAGCTATACTTGGAGTAGTAGTTTTTCTAGCATTGATTTTGTTAAAAAGGATGTAGGAAACACGTTAGAAATGGAAGTACCGTTAGAGTTTGTTCTGACCCTTGGTTGCCAGATGAGGAGCATCCCTATCTCACTTCGACTCTTGATGATTCCTGGCTAAATCTTCGAGTTTCAGATTTGATCCTACATGACCTTAAACAATGAAATTTGTCATTAATCTCAGCTTTATTTAATGAATGAGATAGAGATTTAATTCTCCAGATCCCTTTGAGTTTTCAACGAAGTATTGATGATTGGTTTTGGGTCTTTGATAGAAAAGGGATATATTCGGTTAAAAGCGCTTATTGTTTTATTCATGCTGTCCCTCGAGGTTTGAATCAGGTGCTTCCCTCTCCTCTTTAGAAGAAGTTTTGGTCTTTGAACATTCCTGCAAAGATGAAAAACTTTTTTTGACGTTCGCTAAATGCTTGCTTGCTGGTTCGTGCTCTCTTGTACATAAAGGTGTGGATATTTTACCTTTTTGTCCTATTTATGGTATTGGGCCTAAATCTGTTTCGCATATTTTATTTGAGTGTTGTTGTGCTAGAGAGGTGTGGTCACATTTTCAATTGGGTTTATTTCATTCTATCTTTGTTGCGCTACCTACTTGGTTTTCATTTGTCGCACATAATTATATTGGTGATGATCTGTGTTTGACTATCTCCATTTGTTGGGCTTTGTGAAAGAACATGAATAATTTGGTTTGACATGGTCTTAAGCATTCAACTCAAGCTATTCTTTTTCTTGCCCAGTCGATGTTGAGGAATTGGACTACTGCTAAGAGACGCCAACCTGCAGCGTTAAGCAACACCCATTCTACTCCTATTTTGTGGCAAAAACCATCAGAGAGCTACTTTAAAATTAACACAGATGCTGCTATTTTCAAAGAATCTAGGAAGACTGATTCGGGCTTTGTTGTTCGCAATAGTAATGGCGATTGTATAGCTGCTGGTAGTAATATTTTTCCAGGGGTTTTGGATCCGTCTACAGCAGAAGCTATGGGTGTCTGTGAGGCATTAAGCTGGGTTAAAAGGCAAAACTTACACTTTATTATTATTGAATCAGATTCACAATTGGTTATTCAGAGCCTTCTTTCAACTTGTCGTAATCGGTCCGAAGTTGATTTGATTATTAGTGATTGCTTATTTATTTGTCGTTCCATTAATGATATTCATTTTAATTTTTGTAAAAAAGCTGCGAACTGTGCAGCTTACTCTCTTGCGAGAAATGCTAATTCTATGTCAAATCTTATTTATTGGGATTCATCATTTTTTGCTTGTATTTCTCCCGCCTTAGCTGCTGACAATGGTTATTAATGAAGTTTCCTTCGTTTATTAAAACAAAAAAAACAAAAAGGAGAAGAAGGGATCGTAGATATGAAAAAAAAAATCTATATCAAATATAATATAGCAAATTTTATGACAAAAGTAATTAGTAAAGATATGTTTATTTGGTGTCAACCTTCGTACGGTCTAACATAAATATAAACGACCCATGATAGTGACAAAGTAGTACGAAGAGAAATTAAACTTGAAGGATTAAGAAGAAAAGATACAACTATCACCGTGACCAAGTTATAGGATTGAAAAGAGTCTCGGGTCGTGAAGAACACGAGGGACAAGAAATTCCTGTATCCGTTGAATTCAAACATCACCACAACCAAGAACAACTAAAAACAATCATTTGCGAAGCATCATCAAATAAAATCGTTCCTTACTATCTGCATCTCGTTAATGGGTTCTTTGTCCATGTAATCTCTCTCTCTCCCAATCTTCTTCCCTTTTCCTTTCCCTTTCCATTTCCTTTTTTTTTTTTACTGCTGGTATGATCTGTGATTATCCTTTTTGTTCTTCATACCTCTGTCTCTCTCTCTCTCTCTCTCTTGCTGGTGCGATTTATCAATAAATGTTCTGTATCCCTTGCTTTGACTTTTATGGATTGGATAATTTGGTTTCTTTTTTGCTTCGCTACGGTTACTCCAGATGCTTGATTTTGTTGATTGACTATTGAGTTCCGGCCGGAGCTCGAGCTCCCAATAAATTTCTCCTGCCATATTTTGTTTCTTTATCTTTTAGCATTTTCTGTTTTGGATGATATCCGTATTGCTACCTTCTAAGAAGGAGTGGAGTTGTTGCTTGTATTGCTTTTCATACATGCTTGCGTCGTCGAAATGTTCACCATTTCTTCCTTTTGAAATTTTATCCTTGAAATCATTCGCTGATTAGCCAGTCTCAATTGCTTATTCTTTTTATCGGGTACCTGTTTCGCTTATGCACTGGAACAAAGCCTTTTTCATTGCAAGCAAGAAGCTTTCTTTTGTGTTTTAAGTGTAATATGGTGATTGAGAAAGAATTGGTTATTTATGTCATGCGTAACGAGCATCTTCTGTTTTATGGAAGCCCTAATTCTGCATTTGGAGCCCAAACTTGGTTGCTCCGGTGATGGAGCGCCTTCCTGTTGAGGTCGTCGGAAACATATTGTCTAAGCTGGGAGGTGCAAGGGATGTTGTGATTGCTTCTGAAACATGCCGGAAGTGGCGAGAAACTTGACTTAAACATCTGCCTACACTCTCATTTAATTCTAATGATTGGCCCGCTTATCCTGATCTTACAACTAGTCGGCTCGAAATATTGATCACTCAAACAATATTTCAAACCACTGGGTTGCAAGGTCTCTCAATTTTGATGGATGATGTGGATGATTTTTCAGCTTCAACAGTTATTGCTTGGCTCTTGTATACCAGGGAAACCTTCCGAAGATTGTTTTATAATGTTCGGACAACTCCAAATGTCAATATTCTTGACATTTGTGGTAGGCAGAAGCTTGAAATTTTAGCATTGTCCCATACTTTGGTTACAGACATCGAACCCACATAGATTCCCTTGTCTTAAATCACTTGCTTTGAGTTTTGTCAGTATCTCCGCACTGGATCTCGGTCTTTTGCTTACTGCATGCCCAAAATTGAAATATTGGAACTTGTCAATTCTGATATTGCAATGTCTGATACACAGGTGACTGTTGAACTGAACAGTCCTACACTGAAGTGTATCTATGTAGAAGCAATCAGTTTGGACAAGTTTATAATTGAAGCAGATAGTATTGAGTGCTTGCACTTGAAAGATTGTGGCCTTGATGATGTTAGTTTTATACATCTTGATATTGGTGAGACAGTTGATAATCTTGAAATTGTAGATGTCAGCAACTTTACAATTTTTTGGCCAAAGTTCTACCAGATGATCTCCAAATTGTCAAGGTTGAGAAAGCTTCGTCTTTGGGATGTGGCCTTCGATGATGAAGAAAAAATTGTTGATTTGGAAACTATTGCTGTTTGCTTTCCACAACTTACGATTTTTCTTTGGGTTACGACTTAAGTGATGGAGTGCTTCTCCGTGGCTTACAAGGTTCTTCAAACTTGGAAAGTGTGGTTGTCTTGGAGCTTGGCTGGACTGTAATTAATGATCTCTTTTCACACTGGATTGAGGGGCTGGTAGAACGTTGTCAAAATCTTAAGAAGTTGGTCATTCATGGAATTGTATCCGAGGCCAAAAGTCTTGAAGAATGCCAGATGTTGGCCAATGTCACTTCATCCATGGTTCAGCTCATGAGGAAATACAAGGATGTGGATGTGCAGTTTGAGTATATATAGAAATTTTTGTTGTTGAGTTCAATATTTAAAAATTGCTTCAGTTTAGAGTTATACGAGTCCAATATTCAGGTACACCATTGGATCCTGACATGCTTTCATGTCTCAGGTAAACTGTCATTGATATATGATCCTTTTTGTTGAAAATTAACTCCAAGAAAAAAGTGTTTTCTGTAAACTAATTTACGATTTCTCACTCGACTACTGAAGAAATGCTTATATGTGTTGCTTATTCTGGTTTCTTTTGTTTATTCTCAAACATTGTATGCAAACACGTGGTGAGGCACCATGGTATGATCCTTGGGCCTTTTCTTTTGTCACAAAATGATATGGCCTTAGAGTTCGGATGATGCTCAACTCTGGCTTTTTCTTTTTCAGTTATTCATGTTTTTATCTTCAATTGAGTTGATTGATATGTTTGAAAGTTTTTATTTTGTACTCTAGATCACTCAATAAAACTTTCCACTAGAATTTGGATTGAGCGGGAATATTGAAACTGCCATAACAGTCGGGGATTGTAAGCATTGTGTGTGGTGTTATTCCTTTTGTTCTTATGTTGAATTGACCTTAGTACCAGGGAATTTTTTACTTTCGAAACTGACTCTTTTGCTAGGTATCTTACTATATTAACATTATAACACTAATCTCCGGGAGAGTTCATATTCTTCCCTTCATTGTTTTTTGATTGCTTTATATTCTATGCAGGCATCTCGTTCAGTGCCAGTGTCTTTCATACTTGGTAATACATAATGTTGACTAAATTCATTTCCCTCAATTTTCCGGTGAACAAGTACGGGATAAGAATCTAGGATGCTTTCTGCAATAACTAGACTATGTTTCTTTTACTCTAAGTTTTGTGTCAACTTTTAACATATTAACCATCCCGTAAGGAATAACCTTCTCCCTATTCCTCACGTGGAATTTGCTACATTATATCAACAGCTAGGTTTATGTGCCAGATTTTGGAAACTGTATTTGGTTTAGCTCGGTGCTACACATATAATGGCGTTTATTCCTGATTGAATGGACTGGACATAATACCACACTTTTCAGTTTCTTTCATATAGCAGGTAACTTACTGTTTGTATGTAGTAACACTTGTCTTGCTTCAGGTTTTGCTGTTCCATTGGTAGGGGAAATTCTCTTGGATCTTTTTCATTCTGTTTTCTCTGTTACCACATTGATTAATAGGAGAAATACCTTGTTTGGTAGTCTATCACATGACTGTCTATGGTTTGTTCGTGCGAATTCGAACAAGTGTGACAAAGTTTACCGTACAATCCTTTATTCACTCTCCCGTAGTTATTGCATTGTTGACATTGGAATCTATGAGACTAAATTAGTTAGTCCTGTTAACATATTGCTGCACGAAGAGATTTTCTTTTTGTATTCCATTTCTATGGCCTATGTAATTGAGTTGACGAGAGTATACTGTTTAGCAACAACCTTTGGCTACCAACAGATACTAAGCTTAGTTGGTCATTGTGTTTCCCTAAAAATTTGTTTGCTGTTGTAGATCTCTTTTACAATCTGCATCATCCTCAAATTTTCTCGCTTATAGGTCATGTGATGATGTCATGTAACTAACTGCAGAGGTCAAATGGAGTCTAACAGGTTGTCTTTTGGTGCATATTCTTTACCTTTCTGATCAAAGTGTTCGGCTCTATGGTACAGTCCTGCTTTTTTTTGTGAACTTCCAGTTGCACTTTAATCAGGAAATGCAGAGCGCTTAGATTTTCTACAGTAGTATTTGCCTGTGGCTGGAACTTTATGTTGGATAGAATTAGGAAGGTGAAAAATCATAATATACCCCTATGCCATGAGGCTTCAAAGTTGCTGCCTAAAGATCTTTAACACTAGGATAATGTACCAATTCTATTAAGTTCATGTACAAAGTTGTGGTCCATGATTATGGAAGTTTATGACTCAAGATGGCTTATTTCTCACCTGGTTGTTCGGTGATTTCTGCTGATGGAGATAAAGATGAATTTATTTTTTGGCACTCTTTTATTTTCAGTTACGAGTTTCCTGATCTGGAAAGTACTCCCTTAGAGTTTTAAATTGAGATTGTGATGAGAGAGCCATCTTGTAACTTGTTTTGAAGGAAAATACACTCTTTCAACCATCCCCCTCCACCCTTCTTCATCTTCTCCAAAAAAATCCCCCAACATCAAAGTTTTTTCTGGACATTGACTTGACACTGTGACCTTTTACTGTGATAGTTAGCACCTGGAGTTGATATTATGAATAGAAATGAGCTGCTGCTTCCCGTTAACATTAAATCAGGTCAAGAGTTTCCGTCCTTTACTAGTAACCTTCATTCCACAGGATTTATCTGTTCTCTACAACCAGTTCCTCTTTATTGATTTACTGTTATTTGTTGTATGTTCGTTTTGGTGACAATTGTTTCTGTCTTCAGGATGTCTGATTCAGATCGTATCGCTTTAAGAGAAGACTTCTCCACTTGACAAATAGAAGTTCATCCAGTATACCTTGGAAAATTATGTCATCTAAATTCCAAAATAAAGAGAAGGTTCAGCTCTTTGTTTTCTTACACAATGGAGATTTGAAATTAGGCACCAACTCTCAGACGAGAGAATATGGTCAACTCTTTAATATTTGACAAAAATCAAGTTGTATGCTTGAACATGTATCAGAATAAATTAAAATTGCTTCTACCTGCTTTCTTTGTGGGAAATATTCTACCTGTTCTTGCTACCAAATGCACGACAAGTTAAATATTTTTAGCTACTTCAAACCAGATTTGGTATCTGATATTATTGTTGGTAGTTAATTGGGAAGTTTTTTCGCCCTGAGAGCAGCAGAAATTAAAAAAGAAAAGAATTGCTTTGTGGGGAAAGCCAATTATTTGCACAAGTGCAGGTATGGTTTTGGAATTTCTGCTGTCTTGGAATGTAGTTACAATGTCTTTTATGCTATTGAGGGGACCATCGAAGGACTACTTTTGTTGCTTGCAAGTTGCAATTGGTATATAAACAAATGAGGACTTGGTGACCTATTATTTCCTAGTAAGGACTAGTTTTGACTTCGTTGTTAGGAGTAGCAAGATCACCATTTTCTAAACAAGAAAAGTAACGAACGTTTACGATCTTTACATATTCTTCGGAGTCCACAGGCAATAATAATTGGTGTAGGAGTTGTGGTAATGTTTCTTTTTTTGGTGAAGTATCAAGACCGTGTCCTTTGAAGTATGTTAGCTAATGGCTTTGGCACTAATTAATCAGATAAACCTTCCATTCTGCCATTTCTGCAATATGAGCATTGACTTTCCCCCATTACCTTGCTATTTCTTATTTCCTATCCCCTCCCCCTTACCCGCAGGACTTGCGGATTTGGAAGTCAGTTAAGCCAATGCTAGGAAAGCAACGTTGAGGGAGCTTTCATTCTGAAATATACACGCACAATTCTCTCGTGTTCCAATTTGTGTTATAGGCATAAAAATGTTAATTAATTTGTTGAATCGCTTTTTATATTTTAAGTGTATTTTATCCGGTTAGATAGGTTTGCAAGCAATTAGAGTAACTTTTAAAAAATGAAATGATAATTAGATTAAGTGAAGATAGTCAAAGGAAGGTTTGTTCAAGTTTTCAACCTTAACAAGTTTGCTTTTGGAAACTGTCCTGAGAAGTTATAACCATCATAATAAGATGCAAGTTGGTGTAATTTAAGAACATTTCCCCAAGGAAATACAATGACAAAATCAATACATGATTTAGTTCCATGCTTAAGTGACAAGCAATGCCTTAATCTAGTTAAACCAAATCTTCCAAAGGCCACAATCAATACTAGAATTTGATCTAGACCAATCACCTTTTTAAACATATAGAAGAAGCAAGGGGTTGTTAAGGGAATAAAAGTTTGGAGGAATGGTACACAAGATCCATGGAATCTATACATATTCTTAAAGACACTCAAAAGATCTTCCACATGAAGACTATAGTTGTAAGGTTTATTGGGAACAAAGAGAACAGAATTTAAATTCATAGTTACCTGATCCATGAATGCCACCTCTCTCTTCCTCCATTTGAGCTAATGCCCCCTTTTATCCATGGCCAATCATAAAAGGAATAATTGTTAGGAGAAGGGCACGTTACCTGCAATGGTAGTAGATGAGCACAAACAAAAAATATTTTCTTCGACCTCTTGCGCGTGCGTGTGTGTAGATAAGAGATTACAGGTCCCTTGTTAACACGTCCAGAGGGACACATGTCCTCAACAATGCTAGTCCTTACTATCTAAAACAATGAATTAAGTCACAAAATCTGCCTTTGGGTAGACTCTGTAACTAAGGGTAATTTATAGGATTGGTCATATCAACAGAAAAGAAAAACATAGACATTGGGATTGGGATTGACAACAACAAAAAACCATAGCTAATGGGAGAGGATTAGTGGCATGGCATGGTAGTGAGAAAAATAAAAACCGTAATTTGGAAAGGGGAGGCTGTAGCTGTGACATCAAGGAAACAAATTCCTAATATTGGAAAGGAATCTTAATGTGGCATGGTTTTAGGTGATGACAGGGAATGGATGCTGACCCGTCAACAAAGGGGATAATACCAAACAAATGCATCTCAAAGGCATATATGAAGTGGGTATTACTTATTACTATAATGTTTTGGTTGAAATGTTGTTGAGAAAACTGATGAAATTCATTTCAAAATTGTAGAAAAGTCCCTTCTCTACTTTAGTTAGTTTTGACACTCTTTAGCTCGGTCATATGGAAGTGAGATTACTTTCCCTTTTTATTACTGAAAACCTCAACATCATCGAACTACAAGTGAAAAGCCTGCCCTTAAACAGTCAACTCAATTTTACAGGCCACCTTTTCTTTCATTCTGACACCGTGATGGTTGAATTGTATTTTAGGAAGGACCAATGAGAATGCACAGGCGGTTAGAGGAAAGAGCAGATAAGAGTGATTCTAGTGGGTTCCTGCCAATCACCTTGCCCTCTTCCCGTTTTTTTATTCTAAAAATACAATAAAAACCATTCCATGCTCTTTTGGATTTACTTTGTTTTGATTTGATTATTTATGGCTAAACCCCACACAACTTCAAGGGAATGAGACAAGTTTTGCAAGGACAAGATTTTGGTGTACTGTTTGACAGAGAGAGGGATGAGGGATGAGTTTCAAAATCTGATCAATCGCTACTAATACTATACAGAGAAGAGAGAGAAGTGGATATATATATATATATATATATAACAAAAGTAGAACACACTAATCAAATCAGGTTGGTTTTCTTCACACAGAAGGAGAGAAAGGAAAACAAGGCAAACAGATAGATAGATAGATAGAGATTCCCATCTTAAGATCATTTAAGTTTGCAAAGCCAGGAAGAGACACATCTGAGAAAGAGACTTGTCTTTCTGATATCTATCCATCAGTACTTTGACAAGAAAACTTTGATCTTCTCCCTTCCATTCCATTTCTCGCTTCCACTATTTGTGTGATGCTCCATCTACATCTTCCTAGCCTTCAAACATTAACGGAGGTAAAGGTGTAATTTTTGTATGAGCACATGTATAATTTGGATGTGTGCATAGTCCACTTCCTCTGTTTCACTTCTCGCTCAGTTTCCGTTTCCTTGTCAGAGAAAGAAAAGCATGGTCTGAAAGAAGAGTCTTTTGCATGGCCAGCCACCGAGTTAGAGAAACTGGTTTATCAGACTCTGGTCCCTCTAGTCACCATCTTCCTTATGCAGTTTTTCATGGAATGAACGTTCCTACAGGGTTCATGTATGACATTATTAGCTCTTCGCGTTAGCTATAAAAGTTCAACAGTTTGAAGATTCTAAGAATTCTGATTGTTCTTGCTTCTCTATTTTTATTTTTCTGGATAGTTCTTCTGATGGCTGACATGGGTTTATTGAGTTTTATGTATCAGAAATCAAGAAGGGCCTGCTTTTGATTTTGGAGAGCTGGAAGAAGCAATTGTGCTTCAAGGAGCTAAGATTAGAAATGATGAAGCTAAAGCGCGTAGGCGTTCTTTGTCATATCTTCTTTTTCTGACGTTTGATAAGTATGACCGACTCTACAAAAAAGGCTGAGAGAGAGAGACGTTTGAATATGTCAATTGAGGTGTATAGTAGAGAGGTTTACCATTTGCAATACAGTAATGATTCTGGGCCGAAAGACTTGAATGGTGTGAAGCTACAAATATAGTAACCTGACCTCCTTAGCGTGACTCTGTACACGTAGCTGCAGAAAAGGGGGGTTGGGTGGCAAATTTTTAAGCATCTTACGATCCTTCAATGTTTTTTGCTGATCCTCTGAGATTTTGCTTTTGTTGATTCTTGCAGCTTTATTCACACTAACAGGCAGACCTGCGGCGACTCTGGATATGTTCCCTTCATGGCCAATCAGATTCCACCATACTCCAAGAGTAGTAGTTTCTGAACCTTCTTTATCAATTTTTGACCATTTGTTTTTGTCCTTTGATGTGGGTATCAGGGAAACAGCAAGGGTTGACAGTTCAGGAACATCTTGGCTTTTACTGCCCAGTGTTTGATTAGAAATAAATTTTACGTTTACTATCCATTTGACTAAGTTCACTTCCTTCTAGTCTTCCTTAAGTGGCATTCTCAAGATATAGGTCATGTAGGTAGTTTTCGTTACTAATTAGCTAATGCTTGAATACTGGTTGAGAACTCATCATGTTTTTTTTACGGTTTGATTACAGGCAAGTTCAAAGTCAGGAGAAGAGAGTACTGACTCAGGATCAGCAATAAACACTCTTTCAAGCAAAGCAGAAGTGCAGCTAGAGCCGGAAGGTCCTATTAGTAAAAAAGATTCTTCTTCAGATCAAGGTCTGGCTTTTGATCAGAAACAATCACAGCTTCAGCAAGTAGAGATGGCAAGCGATGCTTCAAGAGCTGTAGGATCCTCAGAGCTGAATCAAACTCCCGCCAAAACCTCCCAAGATAAGGTCCTTAAGATACTGTTTTTGATTAATTATTTCCTCTCTCTCTCTCTCAAATCCCAAAACTGAGGAAAAGTTGGTATCTTTATGTTTCCTACTACTCTTCTATCTCTCTCTGACCATATCTTCCAAAAATACAAAGAAAAAGCTCAGATCCCAAAAATCCGAACAAAATCAAAAGGGCAGAGTTTCTCTGAATATGAAGGATTTCCTGTAGTAGGTCTGACATGAAATCCCAGAAAGAGAAAATGGAAGAGAAGTGAGGAGTTTTGTACGTACAAAAGGCCAAAGTTAGGATCTTTGCAGTAGTTATTACTGTTTCTTTGAAACAATGATGACCTGCTCTACTCAATCCTTATAACTGATAGTTAAAGCTTTTGTTTAGAGAAACAAATCTGAAAAGTAAAGAAGAAAAGCAGGGACAATGATGGTTTCTGCTTCCCATATCATAGTCATACTTCCAACCTCCGAGAACATGATAACAAACAGAATGGCTGACTACAGTTTTTGTGAGAGTTTTTTAGATATACAATTGTGACTTTTATGGTAATCCTTAGATCGGTCTCCAAAATTTCACAGCGTCTTAGATTCTATATTACACTAGTGCAACTCAGTGAGTGCAGTAATGTAAAAGATTATCCTTTCTACTTCCTAATTGTCTTCTCAAGCCTGTCTTATTGTTCCTTTCCATTGTGCGGTTAATTCCATATTGCAATGTCGCAGAGGAAAGGTTTCACATCAGAAAAACATCAGGATGCCAAGGTATTACCCGTAACTACTCAAAAAAAAATTCTTCTGGTCAAGTCTTTTCATCTCTTTTGTTTTTGACTTACATATGTGCCTTCAAATTTTGCTTTCCATGGTCTCAGACACTAAGACGTTTGGCTCAAAACAGAGAAGCTGCGAGGAAGAGCCGACTCAGGAAAAAGGTTTTCATTTCTGGCTGGCACTAGCAGACCTCTATTAGTGTTATTTTATGCTGTGTAGGGGCGGAGACACTTTCTTCTTAGATACATGCAACAACCAAATGAATGTGTTCCTTTTCTTTTTCTTCTCCAACTATAGGCTTACGTGCAACAACTAGAGTCTAGTAGGCTAAAGCTTACCCAGTTGGAGCAAGACCTTCAAAGCGCACGCCAACAGGTGAAATTCTGCAAAGATTTCCAATTTGAGTAATTGTAACTTTATTTATACTCCAAATAATTCTGAATTGCAGGGATTATTTTTGGGTGGTGCTGGTGCTGGTGGCAATATCAGTTCTGGTGAGTCCTTTGAACTTTATATTATTATTATTATTAACTCCGTAAAATTTAATTAAAAAGTCAAATTTTGGTGAAATTATTTTATAACTTGTTGCTAAAACTTCATCATTATCTTCAATATTAAATCCTGTATGATTTAGCCTTTAATTAATAAGGCTGAGATGCCATTTTCTTTATTGGTCTTGACATAGCATTACAAGGCCACAAGTCTACATTCCCATAATAATAATAATAACAGACGATCTTATCTTGTGCTAGAGCTATGGGACCCAAAACTTAGATTATATGAATCCGAATGTGTATTATGTACACTTATTATTGAGTGGTAGACTCTACAGTAATGAAATATCGTAAACAAATTATTGATTGTTATTAATGAATCATGTTGTAAAAGAGGAAATAAACTGGAGCCAGCTACTGAAATTTGTCTGATTTTTCCTTATTTTCACCAAATATTTCCCAATTCTTTTTGTCTATCATTATCATGTCTCTGTCGGTTGCTTTGTAGTTAGTAGTTAGTGGTATCTTACATCCACGAACGTAGAGAAAGTATATAGTTTATTTTGATGAAATGACGCGAAAGTGGAATGCACTTTATATAGCTAGGCACCAAGTGACTTGATTGCTGAGGGTAAAAAGCAGAGATAAGCTTGTTAAATTATGTGTTGTTGTTGTTGTTGTTGACGATGTTGGTTGTATTTACAGGAGCTGAAATATTTGATGTGGAGTATGCTAGATGGTTGGAAGATGATCACGGCCATATGTCGGAGCTCCGAACCGGACTACAAGCACATTTATCAGACGGCGACCTTAGAGTGATTGTAGATAGATACATTTCTCATTACGATGATATTTTCCGACTGAAGGGGGTGGCCGCAAAATCGGACATCTTTCACCTTATTACAGGAATGTGGTCCACTCCTGCTGAACGCTGTTTCCTTTGGATGGGTGGTTTTAAGCCTTCTGATCTCATAAAGGTCAGGACTTAGAAGTAGTAATTTCCCATTGCATTTCTTATGTATCTTACCATTATTTTATATTGTCTTGTCAACTTTTAGATGGATAATCTGTCCATTTTTATATTGTCTTGTGAACATTTGATGCATTTCATTACCTAACTGCTCACATAACTTCTTCTAAAGGCAGCATCTAATGACCAAATCCACCATCTGTATATACTGTTCTTATATATATATATATATATATATATATTGGCATTGTGGGGGATTTTTTTAATCGAAACTTTCACTTTAATAAAGGAGTGTCGAATTTGATGGTTCAATAAAAGATAGAAGAAATAGATGAGAACAGTATATACAGATGGTGGATTTGGTCATTAGATGCTGCCTTTAGAAGAAGTTATGTGAACGGTTAGGCAATGAAATGCATCAAATGTTCACAAGACAATATAAAAATGGACAGATTATCCATCTAAAAGTTGACAAGACAATATTAAAATGGATAATAAAGGGTTAAAATCATTTGAAGTGGGGCACAGAAAGAAAGAAAGAAAGGAATGGTTAGCAGTAACATTTTGAGCTGTCGATTCATTTGCTTTCCCTGTCAAGTATGGAAATGATCTAATCATTGAAAGCATGAAGTCGGTGCCATGTCATCGTAGGAAAGCTTTTTTTAATATAAAAGAGGACTCTAATATTGCCTTGTATTAATAACCAGTAGTGGGTTTGATTAACTATATATTTTCTTTAATTATTAATGTTATGAACAGATGCTAATATCCCAATTAGACCCATTAACGGAACAGCAAGTGATGGGGATTTACAGTCTCCAACAATCGTCACAGCAGGCAGAAGAGGCTCTCTCACAGGGGCTTGAACAGCTCCAACAGTCACTTGTAGACACCATATCCGGCGGCACTGTCATCGACGGCATGCAGCAGATGGCTGTTGCCTTAGGCAAGTTAGCAAACCTCGAAGGCTTCGTTCGCCAGGTACTAAATGTTAAATATTCTTATGCCTTGTTTCTTATAATTGCCAACCTAGCTCGATTATATTATTAGTTAACATGCAATAATATTATAAACTTATCATATCACCAAATTATAAGCTTTGGTGGTGTTAATATTATTAGATTAAACATATTAATTATAATACTTTATAGAAAACTCCAACTCTTATACCAAGAAAATAATAAATTTTATTTACAAGGTTCACCTACGATGATTCAGACTTTCATTATTCTCAAGGTATTATCGAGTGAACTCGATCAAAATGTAGCTAAAAGGGTAGTTCAAGTGTCTGTTCTTAATTAGTCTACTCTACTCCATTAAATTCTTAGTGTCTGGCTTGTTTTGTGCCGCCAAATCCAATTCTAACCCTACACCAGAAGGGTAAGATTAGAGCCCCGTTGCTTACACTTCCTCGATCTTGACATTGGTTTAACCTTTTTTGTTGACTTTCTACCAGCTTAAGAAGTATAGAGATATACTTATGATACTTATAATTAGTGGTCAACAAGGATATCCTACAATCATGTGCACTGTATTTGACATCCCATTAAATTAAATTTATCTGCCTTTCATAGTCTTGCTGATCATGTATACCTTGATCGAAATAATAAGTGCTATTGATGGCGGTTGTCACCATCTATTTATTTTGGTCAACTTTCAGACATAAATTTTATATCATTACTTGGCTAGTCTTAATTTTATGTGTGGTGGGTCGTAGTGTATCTTGTTTCATTTGCCATGTCCACGGTTCTTAATCATCTTGATCGTACACTGTGGAAGTGTTCTATATATATATATATATATAGAGAGAGAGAGAGAGAGAGAGAGAGAGAGAGCTTATATGATCGCCAATAATGCATATACATATATGTGTATTAATAATATGTACCGAGAGATGACTTATATTCCTTTACCCCTAAGAAGTTAGTTTGAATGTTGATTTTTGATTGCTAGGCCTTTGATGTGAGTTTTTCATCTGAAAAGGTTGCTATCAAGGGGGTGGTTCGAAAATGATGTTTGTTGAAATAAAAACCCTAGCTATACCTATCACCACCATTGTTAATATTTATTTTGAATATTATAAATATCTATATATATATATATATATATATAGCAATAAGCATCTTCGTTTTGATTTTATAATGGTATAATTGAAATGGTCCATTTGTATTAGATAATAATAATAAGACAAGTAATATATATAATTCATGAGAATTCCAACCCCTTTGAGTTGTGTGCCCACGCCCTCCAGCACTTGGGACAAGACAACTTACAGCTTCCATATCGTGGTTGTGTTCTACACCACAGCATAAGACTAACAAAACAAATAAAATTATCTTTATCCTGATTATTTAATTTGGATCCATTTCTTAATCTATGTAGGCTGATAATTTAAGACAACAAACTCTTCATCAATTGCACCGGATATTGACGGTAAGGCAGGCGGCACGGTGTTTTCTGGTGATCGGAGAATATTACGGCCGGTTACGGGCACTTAGCTCCTTGTGGGCATCACGTCCTCGAGAGTACGATTGAATAAAGTACATTATTACTAAATTTTATGGTTTGACATTTTCTTTTATATATGGTTAATTTGATGATGATCAGGGGCTTGATAGGAGAAGATGGCACGAGCCAGAGCACATCAGATCATCTACAAATGGTTCGACCTTCGTCACAAAACCATTTCACCAACTTTTGATATATAAAAGAATACCAAAATTAATTGGAAAATAGGGTGGCCAAAGACATGCAGAAGCTACCTGCAGTCTCACCATGTGTGCCTTCTTCATACGGGCATCTGTGTACGTAGCAGTTGTAACAATGGTTGTGCGTACATACATCGATGGAGGCCTGGCTACTTCTAGAGGAGATAGGATCGATCCTTCTCTTTTCTTTTTCTTCATTATTTTTAGTTACCTTCTAATATGCCTTTAGTTGCATATCACCCTTTAAATTATTGATTTCTATATATATAAGCACTCTTGTTGATTAGTTGGTAAGTATCCTGTAAATGCAGAGTCAAATTTACTGTTTACGGCAGAGAGATAATATGTTAATTAATTAATTATTTAATTTCCACCTGAAAACAACTAAGAATGAGGATATATGTATATATATATAATCGTACGTGATTGTGCAAATGCTCTCCAGCTGGCCTTGCCTCTAAACTTCTATAGCGGCTCTTGGTTCACCCCAAAGCCTAAGAACGAAAAACAATAATATATATGTTACAAAAGAAAATGGTGTGCCACTAATTGTTAATATACCACTTAATTATTAATGCATCAAATGTACCACTTAATTATTAGTATACCAAATACACCACTTAATAATTAGTGAACCACTTCTATTATCATAGTATTTTATTAGACATTTTGTACTATAAATAGAAGGTTAATTTGATGTAAGATACACCATTTTTATAAAAAGAACTCTCATCTCCCAAATATTCTTTAAGTTTAGTTTCGATTTTATAACACGTTATCAGCACGAAGCTCTAATTTGGCTTATCAACTTCAAGCAATCATAAGGTTCTTCCGTTTACGTACATCAAACAAACTTGCCAACATGTCCAATCTTGCGAAAATTGAGTTCGCTACTCTTGATGTTGCGGGCAATAATTATATGCCGTGGATGATTGATGTTGAAATGCATCTTGAATCAATGAATCTTTTAGATACCATTAAAGAAAATAATACAACATCAAAACAAAATAAAGCCAAAGCGATGATCTTCATTCGTCGTCATCTTGATGAGGGATTAAAAATAGAATACCTCACAATTAAAGATCCAAGTCATTTGTGGAAAAATTTACAAGAAAGATATGACCATCAAAAGGAAGTTTTACTTAGAAGCTACCGTGATGAGTGGGCGTTTCGCTTCCAAGATTTTAAAAAGGTCAATGAGTATAACTCAGCTATGTTTAGAATTGTCTCACAACTACAATTTTGTGGGCAAACAATCACTGAGGAAGATATGTTAGAAAAAACATACTCCACCTTCTACGCATCAACTATAAATTGTAAGATATGTTAGATATTTAATCAGCTTAACAGTTCTTCAGAAACTGGAAATACGTCTTATGGATGTTGTTACAGCTTACCTGTACGGATCACTTGATAATGATATTTACATGAAAATCCCTGAAGGATTCAAAATGCCTGCAGCATTAAAATCACAACCAAAGGAAAAGTATTCGATCAAATTGCAAAGATCTTTATACGGACTAAAACAATCTAGACTCATGTGGTACAATCGTCTAAGCGAGTATCTATCAAAGAAAGGATATGTAAATAGTCCTATTTGCCCTTGCGTTTTTATAAAGAAAACAACATCCAGATATGTGATTATCGTTGTCTATATTGACGATTTGAATATCATTGGTACTACTAAAGAAATCCAAGAAACAGATGTGTACTTAAAGAAGGAATTTGAAATGAAAGATCTTGGAAAAACTACATATTGTCTTAGTCTGCAAATTGAGCATAGACCAAGCAGAATATTTGTGCATCAATCGACATATACAGAAAAGGTATTGAGGCGTTTCAATATGGATAAAGCAACTCCGTTAAGTACACCAATGGTTGGTAGATCGCTTAAGCTCTTGCGAAGAAAACGAAGAAGTTCTTGATTCTAAAACTCCATATCTGAGTGCGATAGGAGCTCTCATGTATCTTGCTAATTGTACTAGACCTGATATAGCTTTTGCTGTTAATCTACTAGCAAGATTTAGCTCATCTCCTACGAAAAGGTACTGGAATGGAATTAAACATCTATTTCGTTATCTTCGATGTACAATTGATTTGGGATTATTTTACGCTAAAAATGCAAAAACAAGCTTTGGTTGGTTATGCAGATGCAGGTTACTTATCAGATCCGCATAAAGCCAGATCCCAAACTAGTTATGTATTTACGTATGGAGGCACTACAATTTCTTGAGGTTCACAGAAACAAACACTGTTGCTACTTCTTCAAATCATGCTGAAATCATTGTACTTCATGAAGCAAGCCCAGAATGTGTATGGTTAAGGTCAATAACGCACCACATTTTAACAACTTGTGGCTTATCGACCAACAAAGAACCAACAATCATATATGAAGACAATGCAGCATGTATCACTCAAATAAAGGAGGGTTATATCAAAAGTGATAGAACCAAACATATCCCTCCGACATTTTTTCAATTCACCCAAGATCTCGAAAAGAGCAAAGAAATCAACATCCAGTATATTCAATCAAGCGACAATACTGCGGATCTTTTCACAATGGCACTTCCTACTACACCTTTCAAGAAGCATGTCAACGAGATTGGAATGCGACATCTAAGAAATTTATGAGGAAGAGCTCATTGTGTTAAATGAGAGGGAGCTTACGCAGTTGCACTCTTTTTTCCTTATCATGGTTTTTATCCTACTAGATTTTTCCTGATAAGGTTTTTAACGAGGCAACACCAAATGCGTATCAAGGCCAGAGAAGAAATAATTAGATGGCACACCAAAGGGGAGTGTTATAAAAGATAGAAAATGGTGTGCCACTAATTGTTAATACACCACTTAATTATTAATGCACCAAATGCACCACTTAATTGTTAGTGCACCAAATGCACCACTTAATAGTTAGTGAACCACTTCTATTAACATAGTATTTTATTAGACATTTTGTACTATAAATAGAAGGGTTAACTTGATGTAAGATACACCATTTTTATAAGAAGAACTCTCATCTCCCAAATATTCTTCAAGTTTAGTTTCGGCTTTATAGCAATATATATAATATCTGTTGCTGCATAGATAATTTTCAAAAAGAAAAAAAGCTTCATAGATAAAATTAAAGATTTATTTCTCCATCCTAATAACACAAACAGGAATAAGTCGATCGAATTCTCTTTACATATAAAAATTTATTATGACGTGATAATTAGCAAAAAAGCTGCTGATAAGTCATTTTGCATATAGTTTCATTTACTTCTTGTATATATACTTATATGTTAACGAGATCAAAAGGAGATCTGATAAAAAGGCCATCTGCCTTCAAAAACACCAGTTATCATAAACTCTTCGTACTTTCTCATGTAAAAACAAAAACCAAAAACCAAAAAGGTCATATTAAGGGCTCGGTATGCATTTTCACAAATTATATTACCTAAAAGGTGATTAAAACAAAGCACCTACCCAACATAATAATTACCTTTTGAGACAAGTAGTATTTATGTTTAACCAGTGTGTTGTGTGTGCTTCATATGTAATATTAGAGTGTTTTGAAAAGAACGTGAGTATTTTTAGAAAATTTTCTAGATGAACACGATTTGAAATATGTACGTAAATTCAGGAATTATAGTGTTGCATTTTGGAAATAAAAAAGCAGAAAAATTGGTTGAAAGGAGTTATTGATCAATAGTGAAAGCATTCACTCTAAGCTCTTAAGGACGTAAGAACTCTTAATTAACTAAACCTCATTAAAATTTTCTTGTATTTTATTTATTTATTTATTATTCTTTTGTACTAACTTATTCTTAGTGCATACTCCTTATTTATCAATAGCTAAAACCACTATTTTTCCGGAATGCGCTGCTTTGAAAAGACAAAAGACTGATCTCGCTACAAGTAACTAGACGCGCGATTAACTTCCTCATAGTTGGGTACAAGCTAACGAGTCCCCCCGCTACCATTGTTGTTTCCTCGACCCAGGAGAGATGGTCTAAACTAGCTCACGAACTCCTAAAAATGAATGTAGATGGAGCTCTTTTTGATGATTCTTTTGTTAGTTTAGGTATTGTTGTGCGTGACTCTCTTGGATCTTTTGTTAGCACTTTGTAGGTAGCTGTCCCTAGCAATTTTAATGCAAAAACCGTTGAGATTATGACCATTAGGGAAGTCTTAAGCTGGATTAAAGATGTAGGGTGGTCTTCTACTATTATGGAGTCAGATGCTCAATTTTGTGCTCGGGCTATTTTGGATCCTAACTATAATGATATTTCTGTTTTCTGTTTAATTACTAGTTTCAGACTGTAAATCCCTTCTCACTGAATTAAAAGATGTGCAATTAGTCTTTGACCAAAGGTCTATGAATGGAGTAGCTCATAAGCTTGCTAGAGCTATTACTATTTTGGCGGACAAGCTAGTTTGGTTCCATTAACTACTTATGTGTATTTATGAACTTATAATTTGGCTTGAAAGCTATAACAACTATTACCATCCTTTTTAAAAAAAAGTTAAAATCATTGTTTTAGAAAAAGCCTTCGTTATTACGTAAGAAAATAAATATAATAAAAGTTTATTATTACGTATTTAATTCTCTTAAATAATAACTATTTGCTTTCAAAAGATAACTAGAAATATGGCATGCTTATGTGATAATTAAATAATTTAAAAATTTTACATTTTATTAGTACAAAATATGACAATATATATGCTATTCAAATTTGTCATAAATTAAATCTATTGTGCATGGACATTTTATTTTTAAAAGAGTAAATAAAATAATAAGGCAAGCCAAAGTTGGCACCCAGATATCAATTTCCTTTTGGTTAATACATGTATCCGACTAATAAACCTTTGAATGAGAGGTGGAGTTAGCTTAGTCGCCACTTGTTTGACCTAAAATGAGTTCTTGATTTAACTCGAGGCTGTCACCCTATCCCATCATTTCATAGTCTACGTGCTTTGTTTGAAGAGAATTAAATTTTCATGTGTCGTCATTAAATGTAGTAGTTAAGAAATGAATACTCTAATCTAGGTGCCAATACGAGAAAGAGAAGGGGAGCATCTAAACTAAGCCCATTCCCGTTTTTCTTGGAGGAGAAGAGCGAAAAGTTAGTTATTGATAATTTCATGTGTGGTTTGCTGGTCTAGGCTTGTCAATAGTGTCGAGGTGTAGTCAATTGATGTTGGTCGGGACTTTCAGTTCTGCAAAAGAGAACGATGGGGAGTTCTCCTACGGTATGACTCCAAAGCTCAAGTTATACTTCAGATTTATATTTAGCGGAGAGATTTATATTCCTTTATCTACGAGATGATTTTCCTTTTTATATTAAAAGTGGTAGATAAGGAAAAAAAAAAAAGGCGATGCAGACACGTAGAGACATGATCACCATAATTAAGAAGGTTAATGTCTCAGACTGCAACTCCTGCTGGACATAATGGTCTGACAATACACCTTTGCTAACTTGCTACATTGAGCTTTCATATATAGTTATGCAATTTAGCCTTTATATTATTTATGTAAGGTGAAGATATTATAAAAAGCAGAAAGGAACGCAGGAGACGCCCAAGTGGAAAGAGCTTTGGACGGTGGCAGATTCTAAAGTTAATCCTTGAAGATAAGGTTATGAAAATATAAAGATAATGATGTTTTCTATTTTTAATAACACGTTCATTTCAAAGATGCATTATATTAAATAGTTGTTTGCAAGACCTCTTCTTTTAATTGGTACTTTGCAGATACTTCTATGTTAATGTTTACATAAGAAATTATTAGATAATTAGTTGTAATTAGTCTATAAGTGGTAGGCCTATATCATTGATATTCTATTTTAGGTAATTATATTCCTTAAATACACATAGGTGGTACTCACAAAAACACTTGTGGCTAAAAGACTGAAGACGTTGTAGCTAAAGGACTGAAGCATACTCAGTCAACATTGTCCAGATCACTACCAAATCTTGTTTCTAAATTTTTCCTTATCACAACTCATACCAATATCACTCTTCCTACTCCTTCTACTCCTCATTTTCAATAAAATCACATTTAATACCATTTATACTCAGAAGTTGTCAATGAATGCATGTACCACTTTTTATATGAAAACATTCTGTATTTATGTGCATATATGCTAACATGATGCATGAGCAAGAAAATGCATTGTCTTAATTTCTCTTTGAGCTCATAAATACTGAAAGTTCGGGTCCTAACCTTTAATATGGGGAAGGGATATTACATTTCTCTCCCCCCTTAATAAATTTCGTCCTTGAAATTCTCATCTGATTGATCAATACGGTAAAGGTGACAATTTTTCATACGCTCCTCTATTTCACATACACTTCATCACTCAATTTCTCGTTTTCCAAAAGACCACAATAGACAGACTCAATAAGTCTTTCAGTCACTTATTTAGCAATCACACTATCTTGACTATTTCACCTGCATATTTCAGTTTACTCACCAACTTTTACTTCGTATGCTATCAATCTATTCTTGTCGATCATGTCATTATTTCAGAGCCTATTCACATATCACATTTTAAGAATCCAAGACTTCTTTCACCAGTAACACTAACTCATAATAGTTTTCATACAGACTAATTCATATAGCTTAACTTATACTTTCTCCGAATCTGAGCACACCTTACCAAGGTGATACTCACAAAAATACTTCATCTCTTCTTTGATAATTCACTTCTCTTCAGTGTTAATACATTCAACTCTTATGTCCATTTTACTAATTCCATCTATCTGCTGTTGATCCACCTAACCCACTTGTCTTTCATAAGTTACTTTACTCTTATTTCGGATTCATTTCACTCACTAATAGTATCTCACATTTATTATGGCCTTATATCATTTTAGGCACTTTTCATCTCAATGTTAGGGTGAATAACCACCCTTCTGTTATACAATGCCCCATACCGTGTTCTAACGATGCTACTATGGTCACGATTGTAATGTCTATAATCAATTTGAATTATACCTTAATCTCATCTTCCTATAAACTCAAAAATATAAGCTCTAAGCACATCCCCAACAGTTAAAATTATTGGTAATTCAAACATGTAACTACTTGTTTCTACAACCTTAGCAGCTAAAATACAATCTTAGCATATCCTTACTAGGATGTTTATCTTAGGTTGTTACTTAGGCTTCTCTAACACTTTCTTTGCTCAATCATCTTAATAAGATATACGTACTTCTTATTTCAATCACCAAATATCATTTTTCCGATTTCACTCAAAAGTTCAGATTCGTTTTCACTTTTTTCGGGTGATTCACAATTCTGAATCTTTAACTTTTTGGTTTCTTACTTCTTTCCAGTAGACTTGATCTTAAATTTTAATGCAACTAGCAACATTTTATTTTACCCCATATGCCACTCAATATTCTGCACTCCTCATTACACTAAATTTGGAAACCTCAATATCTGAATGTGTATTATTCCATTATAGAATTGTCTGTTCAGTGTGTCAGATTACACAATAATTTTTCCAGTATAGTACTCATTTGTGCATTTCCTCCAAACTCAATAATTTCCTCAATCTTACATAATGTACATTTCAGAAATGATTTGACACATCTAATGTCTCCAAGACTTCAAAGCGATTTCTATCATAACACTTCTACCATGTACCAAAATCAACCCATAAGACCTTAATTGGCTCTATGCATACAAAAACCACTTTAGACTATTACAAAGGATTGTATCTTAATCTCTGATGTGAAACTTCATTATATAATGCAAAATCTCCAAATCCAAATGATATTATTATCATCAGTGTCACATTCCTCAAATATTCAAAACGTCCCCTTTTTACCTTGCAAACACTCTCAAAATCCCATCTATGATCACAATCACTAATTAATACAATTTTTCTTGGATCACTTAAATCTTCAATATCATAATACCATTGGAATATCATTAACTCCAATAGATATCACTCAAATTTTTCCTCGTGTTAATTTCTTGCAATTCCTTAGGTGACTAATTCCCCAATGAAAGTAATATTGTCTCATGTCATTTTCAGTCCCCCATTTGACTTTTTGTCTCTAATTATTTTCTCTTTTCATTCGACTTCCTTTAATTCACATCGACTTATTCAAACGCCTATTCATTCGTACTAGTTTCTCCACACATTTCAATTTATTTGAATGCTTCACTTCGTGTATTGGTATTTCATTCCTTACATTGAATTTGTATCTCCAGAACATATTTACATCGAATATTCCTTACCAATCAAGCTCAAATCCACAAATCTCTCAAAATCACCGTAAACCCTAAAATCCTTCAAACTCAACGATAAACCACTCTCAAACCTTCTCAACCTTCATCAATCACAATAAACCAGTTAGCTTTGCATAATGAAGAGAAAACCACAAGGAAAAATCGAAGAACCTCACCGATGGGAGGAATCGAAGATCACCGTGGAGAAGAGAAGAAACGATTTTTGCCTTAGGATAAATCCCCAAATTTTCAAACCTAGTTATATATAGACATAGGTCTCCAAATCAGTACAAATTTCAGTCTCTAAATTTCAATGGCTCAACATTTTAATTTCCTAACAGCATAACTCTAATTTATCCATTGCCATTGGACAATTCTTTCAGTACTATACGGTCAGTCGGTCTGTCACTCCAAAATTTCCGGTCCGGGCATTTTCTCCCGAATTTCTCGAAAATTTCCTATAAGCCACTATCAATAGCCAATCACTCTTAAACTATACTAAATCAGTCATTCAAGCCCACTTACTCTTAATTTCTCAATCAATCATAATCCAGTCAGTTTCCAGTTCACAATCCAATCAATTTATACTCACAATTAAAATGTCGAAAAATCATGAATGCATGTACCTATGAATAAATGCATATGTAATAAACCTGTTCCTCTATAATTAGAGGCCAGTAACGTGCTCAATCAGTGAATGCAATGAAACCTATCAGTCTGACCCAATATTACCATAATGCCCTTGCTATCAGTAACGGGATGTTACATTTAGGGTTACCGTTCGATCGTTGATTTGGTAAGTTTATTGTGTTTTATGTTGTTATTTATTATGGTTTGTTGCATTTATGGTATTTAAATGCTAGAGATATGGGTAGTTGAGTGTGTTTAATGATGGTTTTTAGAGAGAGAAAGAATGAAAATCGATCGGAGAAGACAAAGATCGTTCGCACGTCGCGACGTCTACAACTGGCCTCGCCGCGACGAGCCAATGCGTGTTCGAAGCGATGAGCGGGCCGAGTCGCCAAGACGAGCGTGTGGATATTCGTCGCGATGAGCGTGTTTCCACGCCGCGACGAGCGTCCCTTCCCACGTCGCGACGAGGGACTCTTGGTCGCGACGAGGGGCAATTTCTGAAGTGAAATAAGTTGGTTTTTGGCGTGTAACTTTTAGTGTAGACCTCCAATTGAAGTGATTCTTGATTCGTTATGAACTAGAAAAGGAGGTCTACAATTGTGGTAAAGATTGAGAGCTCGAATTTTGATTTGTGGGATCGAATTATCGAGAGAGAGTCAATTACAGTTCCTAGTATAACCTAAGAGTTATGTTTTGACTATTGGAGTTATCTTTGGGGACTTAGTGAAGGAATTTGACCTAGTGAATAGTAAATTTTGGGTTGTGAAGCGAGAGTTAGTGGAATTGGATTAGAGCGCTGGAAAATCATGATCATGCATCGTACAATTTTGAATTTGAGACATGTGCATTATTAAATTCCTTTGATTGAGCATATAGTGATGAGAATTCATTTGTATTGTTATAGAGGCGCCGTTGGATCGTCAGTCCACAGATATTTCTGGGACTTCCAGGCAGTAGCTCGGAAGTTACAAGTGAGTAACCTAGTTGGTTCCTCAATCTGTGTGTGTTAAATGTGATGTGATTGTGTAAATTGTTTGATAATGTGAGTCCTTGTGATTGTGAATCAGTGTATAGAATTATGAGTAAGTGTTCTGAATACAATAAATTGAATCAATTGAATTGTGTTATTGATTGTGCAAGTGTGAGTGCATGCTAGGCATGATTAAAAGCGGTAAATTAACAGTTGTGACTGGAGCAATTAGTGATCAGAGCTTTAAGCTCGATTATCAGTGAAAAGGGCCTAAGGCCAAAAAGGGAATAGTGCATACCGAGGGCTCTCCTATCCCTAATGTGGCGGGCGATGAAGCATACCTTGAGGGCTCTCCTACTTGCCAAAAATGCGATTATTGTGAAATGTGCCGAATCGGGACAATATTGATGCTCAGTCACAACACTGACATAAAATGAGAATTGGCATGCATTATGCATCTGATTGTGTTGTGAAAAGTGAGAATGTGTGTAGTAGGTGATAACTTTTCAGTGACCTATCTAATGTATGATTATAGTGAAAATGTGTAAAGTGTCTGTTAGTGTTCCGATTGTGTATTGTGACTGTGTGATATATTGATGTATATTATGTGTATATGCATGAGTTGGGTGAACCATCGATGATGGTTTCTCATTGAGTTCGCAAACTCACCCAACATTGCAAATATTTTTCAGGTCAGCGTTAGTAGATTCTTAGCTCCCGTGTTAGAGTTTTCCTGCAGTGCGAGTGCTTGGACAAGTGAAGCGATGGCACACAGGTCGGTCAACTGGGGCGATTTTTAGGGATGACTTAGTATAGACTTTTTATCAGTTTCCTTTCTGGGATATTGTATTTTAGACTGTAGGGAACTGATAGACTCGTCTATATTTTGGATTGATTTTATGAGATGAAAGATTATTGTGGTTTTAAATTTTAGTGATTTGCATTTCGGTTTAATTTTATTGATGCCATGCGAGTATTTAGTGATTGTTTTCGATAGTAGCACTTCCTTGCTGTGGGATATGCGTCGGAACGACCCATGGGCGTCCCGGTATGTATCCTACGGTAAGGGGGCGCCACAGTTTCTGCTTAGGATATGACTCCATTATTCACTTTTGACTTATTACATATTCATTTCCGATTTGCCTCTTCATTGATTACTCTTAAATCGAATCATTAGATCAACTTAACTCAATTTAGGGAAATTCTTCTTTGAAAGAAGATTTCTTACTACAATCATCAATACTGTTCATAAAACCTTATCAATCAACTATTTTTCATCATTACATATTAGACATTCTTAATACCTCAAGAAGATCAATTTCAACTTTGCATAATATCTCAATAAGATCAATTTATGTCATAGCTTACATGATCAGAACATCCCTTGTAATGAGGCTCTATAGAGCACTTAAACAATTTCATTTATTCTAATACCTTGGCATAAATCACCAAAATCATTACATCTTATCTAGGGATGTATTGACATCGATTCACCACTTAGTAGCTTATACTACTAAGGATACTTTAATCCCATTTAGTTTTACATAACCTTTCTCCTTTTGTGCCAGTTCTCGATCATGGGGATTTTGCTATAATCATATCCCTCTTTTTTTTCCTCAAACTCATCACCTATGTTAACATCATTAACAGTCTCAGTTCCTTCCCAATTGATCACTACAAGTACTCTCACGTCTTACTCTGTCTTGAACTTTGAACTATAGGAACTATGATTGGCACTTATTCAATAAGTCACCGATTTCTTCCTATATCATCTTCACGCATATTATTCACATAAGCTTCATAGTTCCACCTGTTATGGTGATCCCACTATTAGATGTACACTCACAATGACAATTTAATCTGAACTCAACAACTTTTTCCTATATCACTATCATCATCTCATCTTCCAATTGTCATTTATTTCATCTCACACATCTTTATTATCAATCAATTTATAATGGTAGGGGCATAACCCATATGAAGCTTAAATCTCCACTCCACATATATATTCTCATACTGAATCATAAACTCTTATATCGATAATTACACAACCATCCTAAGTCCAAGTGTAACCTTTCAAGGTCATATCAACTTGGCCTATACACTTTAATCTCACCTTATTATTTATACTTATATCCCTATTTTTCCTCAAACAATCCATGACAGTGTATTCACATTTATATCACAATTGAGGACATATTACCCGATTGAAATTTCGATTTCATATTCAATAATACATCCATTGATACAATTACACTGAATCTTTATCTCTTATATCCATCCGTATACTATTTCTTTTCCTATATATATATATATATATCCTCAACCAATCCAAAATTTTCGATGCATAATTATTATGAATTTCCGGTCTCAATATTCACCTAATATCTCCTTATACTGAATTACAAATTTTATCACAATACTCACATAACCATTTCGATTCCAAATTCGCCCTTTTATGATCATAACAGTTTTACGATTTCATTTCATTCTGTTTTTCCACTTTAGTCTCCTCATTTCTATTTATATTCTTATTTTCCTCAATCAATCCATGGCAATATACCGATTCACACTTATTTCACCCCAAAGGATATATCACCTCAAGGATATGTACCCTTTTTTGGAGAACTCTTATCTATCATGCAAAACCAGATACTATTTCTTATTTCCAAAATGTCCATAAACCTTATTTTCTCACATTCTATCAGATCATCATTTCTCTCAATGCTTCTAACAGCTCAAACTCTTAAGGAATGCTCATGCATGTGACTCATACTGGGGATCAGTTGTCGCTGTCTGTTATTACATGACTAATGTGCATGCAACTTGACACATATTTCAGAATGCCCATATAAAATAGTACTTTTGGGCTCTGATATCACATAAATGTAGCACCCCACTTATGCGATGACCCGAACCTGACATCGATGGTGATATCCGAGTTCATGCCCGCGAAGGTGGTGCGCTAAAGCACTCAATCTTTCAAAAGCCCACAATTTTTTTTTAAAAAATCGATAACACAAAATGCGAAAATCAAAACTCAAATTGGGCCCACATTCATTCATAAACATTTTCACCTAACACAATTTTCAATAGCCATTAGGGCCCTTTCACATTATAAAACACTTGTGTCATTTCAAAATACAATTTTATACAAAAAGATGTGGAATATATAATTCAATACAAAATGTGAAAAATACAAATGCAGATGCGAACTAATCCCGACCTCTATCCTTCACTTGAATGCTGTAAGTATACTCCCGTTAGCCTAACGGGGTATTCTTCTTATCCTGAAAAATAGTTGCAAATTTTGGGTGAGTTTTGTGAACTCAATGAGAGACCATCATTGATGGCTCACCCAATCACATAAATCATAATTCACATAATACATACATCTCACATTTCACATTATTTTACACTTCACATTCGCTTTAACACTTCATATTCATTACACTTAATCATTCATATTATGCATATGCAATGCACATGAGACTCACTTTCATTTATTATTGTCGTTATGACCGAGTGCCATTTTACTAGCTCATATCTCTTAGTGGATACCAAGATGTGTCATATAACGTCTCATATCCCTTAGTGGATACCGGGTACAGTCACACTCGAGCCCGAGGCTCTAATCACATTCTGAGCTTTAAGCTCTTTATCCTGGCAACTCTGATCATAACTTCCTTTATCTTGCATGCATTCATGTAATGGAATGCATAACTTATATTGCATGCTCTTATTCAGTCGCAGACACTTATCCTCGAAACGTAGTCTGGCATTCAACATATAGTTGAGAATTCACACTTAACTTGCATGCAATATCACATTCAGAGTTCACTTAGCAAACACTTCCGTGCACTTAGTTCATCTCATTCACATACAATTAGCACTTCAATATCCAAATCACAATCACAATCATCGGACCTCCTGTCCAGAACCTAACATAATCAAACACATTCAGAATTCAATTAATATCAAAAAGGGAAACAAAACAAACAATAGAATGAGACCATCTAGGTCTAGTCACAGTACGCTCCAGATTAGCATTTGCTTTCAATTTTTGAGAACGCCTGAATGCGGACACTTGACCTGCACAACCTATTTATACAAGACACCCATTGTACACTCATCAATAATTACACAAGTAAAAATGTTCATTTATGCACAATCGTAATAATGGACCATGTATAATACATGCTCAATGACAATCCCGGGCATATGTTCTAGAACACACGTTATGCTCATTTCTATTTCAAAATTCATAGGTGTCTAAATTAACTTAGACTTACACTTCATTTGTACATGATCAATCTAAATGCTCCTTTCAAATCTTTTACCCGTTTTATATGTCTAGCTTATTCATAAGCTTACACTTCAAGAACACTTGGTTACTCTATATCGTAACTCAATTTATCATCATCATGTTTCTAACCTCACATGATCTCATAATATCCAATTCCCATTCATAGCTTAGCAATTTAAACATATGTACAAATTTAGGCACATTGCCTATTTATACAATAAACATAAATATTTTACCCACCTAGTTTACTTGCCAAAACTCCAAGTCACAATTGTCTTTCCCCTTGTTCTTGGGTAGGATTCTCTTGATTTCCTAAAACAAACCAAATCTCATTCAATAAGAATCCACTTAAAAATCCCATAACGTAAAATCACTAAAATTGATTCTAGAACATTCAAACCCAAGCATTTTCTAAACTCCATAACTAGAATCTTTACAAAAATCCAAAGATTCAATTGATCATACCTTGATTTTTCACCAAATGAAGAGATCTTTAGCTACAATGGAAGCTCTTTTCTTCTCCTACCTTATTCTCTTATTGAACAGCTTCAAAATCTCTCTTGAAGGCCAAAGAAATTAAAACCCTAGCTTGTTTCCCCTTCCTTCTCTCTTTCATTTCTTTTTCATGTTCTCTCTCTCTTATCTCTTTTCTAATCCACTCATTTTACTTCTCTAGAATCTTCTCATTCACGTTTCTCCTTTATTTATAAGCAAGACAACACTTTTTCTTCCATTTATGCCCTTAATGAGTGAGAATTGTCCCATTTACCCTTTTATTTATGCCTTATGTCTTTTATACTTTAGTGTCTTACCAAAAGCACAGTTGTATATTCTAACATAACACTTTCTTCTATAAGACTCTTCTCTATTGTCTTACGTTTTCAATGACACCAAAAGCATTCAATTTGGTTCAGTAGTGTGAAAGTTATACTCCAATATCTCCGGACTGCTTTTATTTCGAGACAGTACTCTATACTCAACTTCCATCCAAAACTTGAAACTCTTAGAGTCCGATTCAGAATTTGATTTCTCCATATAAGTTGTAGCCCTATGTTTCTAGTTTACCATAAAACAAAATTCGTCTCATTTGGACTTCTACTGATCCAGAAAACATCAAAATACTGAAATATGTTCAATGAGATAACACTAGTTCATATTATTGAAGAACACACTCACTGTAAATGTTGGGTCCCGTTATCGAGACCCAACCTCATACGAAAAACCAAACTAAACCAGAGCATATCTGTTGGATCCCGAATCCAAACCCAACTATTTAATCCGAAACTCTCATACTTAACCAGAAAATGAAACGAAAGAACAGAAACAAAAGCACAAATTCTTTACACAAATTCTTTACAAATTCGGAAACGGAAACAGAACGGAAGCAAATCGAAACAAACATTTCGAACTGAACTGAAACAATTGCACATTGAAGGCTCGGAGTCGGAAGCAAAACGAACCGAAAGGCATAAGGCGGAAGCAAAGCGAATGCGGAATAAAATCGAATACAAATCGAAGACAGATCGCAAGCAAAGTAAACAAGCGGTTCAAACGAACCTAAGGGCAAATTTCCGAGAATTCAACTTAATCTGCAAATTTTACATTTTTATGAAAGAAGGTAGAAGATTTGTTGAGAAAAGCCATGGTTCGAATTTCGTGCAAATCTAAGGTCAAATGCGAAAGTTATAAGAGAAAATGCAAAAATGACCAAATGAATAGTGAAATGCCAATTTCCGACCCACATAACTTTTTACTCCTAATTTTGAATAGGACATATCATACCTCCATGGAAAGATAAAAAGACTCTTTACATTGCTCATGAAGGACGGAAAAGTTGATTTCGGCTCTAAAGGGGCCAAAAACCCTTCCGAAGGTTCAGCCCAAAATGGCCCGCAAATAGTAATTCAAGAACCTAATATGCATAGTGGGCATAAATTTTCAATTGTGCATAACTTTTTCATCCTAAGTCATCTAATGGCCCATTTTATATCATTTTCAAGATCTTACCACGTCTACCAACTTCCAGAATACCTCCAAAGCTAATTCCCTCAATAAGAGGGTCTAAACCCTAAGCGAAGTTGCTGCCCAAATTTAGGAAAATTTGGACAACACCTCCCCTAAAAATGCTCTAGCCAATCTTCAATTTCTTTCAATAACCTGCATAAAACCTAATTCAATGGCAACAACACACTCTTAGGATTCTAACACTTCTCAAATTACAAAGAGACCTATCTACTCACTTCCCATCCATAAAGCAATCCAACAACCAAATCAATTCAATTATCTCAACATCAACTCCAAAGCTCAATCATAGGCATTTAGCATTTGGATTCCTAAAGGAATACCATCTCATCCTTGTTTTTATCATTTCCAATTTTACAACCATACATGCTTAATACACTTACATTTTACACTTCACTTACTAAAGGAAACATATACAATACACTTTAACTTCAAAACTCTTACATTTTCACAGAAATAAGCAAATACAATGCTTTCAAGGCATTTTAGCCCAAATACATCCCAAAAGATAAGGAACATATACAAATATATCATGGGTTTCAAAACACTATCCAAAGCCTTGTTTTCTAGCAAATTGCATCGAGTTGCCTCAAACCCGATCGATTACCCAGCCTCGCTAGCTACACGAAGAGGGAAAAATGGGGGTGAGCTCGGCGACTCAAGTGGGTAATAACTTAATAAATGAGAAACATGCAGAAACCATTATTCATTCACTCATTCTTTTCATACAAACATTAAGTAAAGCATTCTCAATTTTCAAAACTTTTCACGAATACCACCGTCAAACAATTTCAAAGTCACAAATAGCAAACATTAGCACAAGATCACATAATCACAAATCAAGTGGTTTTACAAAGTCAACAATCATAACATAATAGCACATAATCACATCAAGTGGTTTGACAAAGTCAACAATCATAACGTAATAGCACATAATCATATACAAGTGGTTTGACAAAGTCAACAATCATAACATAATAGCACATAATCACATACAAGTGGTTTGACAAAGTCAACAATCATAACATAATAGCACATAATCACATCAAGTGGTTTGAGTGATCTAACGAGCGTTACTACACATGTCCGAATGACGACCATGTGTAGCCGTGAATAGAGGGAAGTCCGATTTTTGGAACTCCTGGGCCACTAGCGGGCAGGCGGGCGAAGCCTATATAGACAAGTGCACTTGCTAAACGGAGGGGATCACTACAAACCCAAGAAATCATGTACTTTCACATTATTCACACATAAGTGCCAAACATGGCATTTTTTTTTTAAATCACTCAATCCAGTCTTTTTCCGAAATCATCAAGTCTTATCATTTTCATTTAACAAATCATTAAACAAGTCATTCCAGCATAACTCATAATCAAAGAACATCACAAAGAATCATTCATACAGTCATTTATTAGAAACTTTAATGCATATTATCTCACGTATTAAGAAATTACCCACCTTAATCCTTAAGCTTGATTCTCGGACCAATGACCTTTCCTTTAACTGTAGGATTGGTCTATATACCTTGGCTCTTCCTCTAATTGTCTTAATTCACCTTAATCAAAGTATAAAAGTCCCAATTAATAACAAAGAACAATGCTGGAAAATTTTAAAGAACGCAAAACATGATTTAAAACCTACCTAACTTTGCCTATGTCATTCCTACACTATCCTAAACTATAATCATCAAAACCCCTCTCAAATGAATTAAAATTTTCAACAATCTCATGACTTAAAGAGACCCACCAATGCTGATTTTCTTAAACTTTCAAACCCTTCTTATTTCCTTTACTCTTAATGAACCATTTTACACCTTCCTTTCTAAGCAAGAAAGGCCAAATGCTAACACAAAACCATGAATTAACCAATGATCAACATGCCGAAATTTTCAAGGAATGAAACAACTTACATTTGAAACTAATCTAACCTTTCCTATCCTTCATATTCACTCTTCAAACCACCATGATTAAGCAAAAAGACCAAAATTTCACAATAAAACCCTAATTAACAAAGAAGACCATTGCTGGAAAATTTTACGGGAAGGGAAAACATGAAATTAATTCAACATCACTTTACCCATACCTTATCTAAACTATTAACATCAAAACCTATCCAAATAATCAACAAAAATTCGAAAATCCCAAGCCTAAAAGTCACCCACGAAAATCAGATTTTCTTCTTCCACTTTCATAACTCTTATTCTTTCCTTTCTTTCTTCATAAATCACCATTTAAGCAAGAAAGACAACAAATCCTAACTATAAATCCACAAAAATTCGAAATTTTCTTACCTTTGAAGATGACCCACGACTTCTCTTCTTGTTTCTAGTGGAGGATAGCTTCTCCCTTTACACTTTCTTCTTGTATAAAACACAAAAACCTAAGCTTTTCTTTCTCTTCTCCCTCTTCTCCACTAGCCGAAACCCATCTCTTCTATTTTCTCCTTTGGAAATTTTCGAAATCTTCTCAATCTCTTCCTCTCTTGCAACTTTCGGATGGCTAAGCAAATAACCTAGGTTTTGGCTTCTTTCTCACTTCTTTCCTAAGCCAAAAATGACACCACATAAGCCTCTCCCTTAAAATTTCGTTTGCCTCTTCTAATTCCTAAGCTTCCTTAACTTAAACTCTAACTCTTCATTAACCTAACTATTTAACTTAAACTAAGCCCAACCTTGAGCCCAAAGTTTCCCTCTTTATAACCTTTCCCAAAATTTCATTTCCTCCTTCCCATTTGAAATTTAGTGGGCTCCCACTTAAAAGCCCAAATGCTCCCTTTCTTTTCATTTAATACATGATCAATTACTTGCTAATGGACTAGCCCAATTACTTCATTCTCCTTCATTTAACTACAATTTAAAGGGCTAAAGGCTAAAAGCCCTCTTTACTTAGCTTAAGCTTTAAAACATATATCATCTTCCTAATGGGCTCTTTCAAATTTACAATCTACTCATTTAACTAAATTCTTCAATTTAATTTCTAAAATCCATACAAGCTCTAATTAAATAATCCCCCATTTAATCTCAATCACCTAAATTCATAAGACCCTCAAGCCATATAATTCTTTTAATACTAACAATGCCTCACCAAATAATAATTTCTCAACAAATCGAATTTCACTAAATCCCTTCATTTAATACTCAAAACCTACCCAATAAAATCCTCAATTTATGTCAACCAAATTAAAAATATCACATTAAACCTCAAAATAATTTAAACATGCTTAATGCGAATCGGGGCCCAACAGTACCCGTCCCACTCTTTTCACTAAATCTTTCTCCATTAGTTTCATATGACTATGATTCTTGGTGTAGATGTAGGGAAATGTCTTACAAATCCAATGGTTTAAGAATCAAGTCATTTGGAGGTCTAGAGAAGAAGTTATGGCCAAAAGAATCCAACATGTTCATATCTTTACTCGTACTATATATGTTGGTGCAATTGCTATAACTCTCATAAAGATGTCGGATTAACTTAATTTTTGGACTATTGGAAAGAGGACTTCCAACAACTTTCATGAAGACCTTGAAGGCCAATTCTGTCGTTTGACTTCTGTATCGTCTCACATTTTGCATCGTCTCACTTTCCTTTCATCTCAGTTCTATCGTCTCATTTCCATCGTCTCATTTCTATCGTCTCATTTTCTTCCGTCTCATATTCTTCCATCTTATTTCTATCGTCTGCTTTTCTTCCGTCTCATTTCTATCGTCTGCTTTTTGCACCTAGAATATATCCACTTATATGAATCATAACTTTTGACTCTGATGTCCAAATTTTTCATATAATATAACTTTGGAAATAAAAAAGAAAGATCTACAACTTTTCAGAAGGAAATTTTGCCAAAATATATCTATATCAATCCCAAATGTTCCCCTAAAGTCTGAAGACAAAATTTTCATTCATACACCAACACTGCACCCAATTCTTCACTTCATGACAATTTTTGAGACTCTTAGACACAGAATTGAAATTTGATGTCTTCATAAAAAATGTATCTATATATCTCTAGTTTAATTCAAATTAAGAATCATTTCGTTTGGATTACTAGAGAAAACGTTGTGGCTAAAAGGCTGAAGCATACTCAGTCAACATTGTCCAGATCACTACCAAATCTTTTTTCTAAATCTTTCCTTATCACAACTCATACCAAGATCACTCTTTCTACTCCTTCTACTCCTCATTTTAAATAAAATCAAATTCAATACCATTTATACCCAAAAGTTGTCAATGAATGCATGCACCACTTTTTATGTGAAAACATTCCGTATTTATGTGCATATATGCTAACATGATGCATGAGCAAGAAAATGCATTGTCTTAATTTCTCTTTGAGCTCATAAATACTGAAGTTCGGGTCCTAACCCTTAATATGGGGACGGGATGTTACAGTTTTAGTTGTTTAGGATTTTATTGTTATTTCTTTTTGAGATTCTAATTGTAGTGTTTTATACTTATATGAGGCTTTCTTATTATTGTAATAACAACTTATCATTGTTAATGACCAATCAAAACATTGAAGAGAATTTCTTTAATCTTTTAAAGTAACTTTGGTTTTAGGTTCTCTACAAACATATGATCTTATCTAACTTAGTAAAGACAATGATACTCTAGATTTTATCACTCCAAATCCTTTATAATTTTTTGTGTTTGTTTTTCTTGCATTAAACTTGTCATAATAGAATAATCCTTAGCCTAGTTATATTGATATCAAATCTCAATAGTCCTATTTGTGAGGGTTGAATTAGAATTTAATATTAGAGCCTTTTTTTATATTCACTTTGTTATTGAAAAATTATATTGTGTCTGTAACATCCCGTTATCAATGTGAAGGGCATATTGGTAATTCGGATGGTTTGGACTGGGTGCATTTATAATTTGCTTTGCACATGCATTTATAGCCTTTATAAATTCTTGATAAATGATTATTATTGCACGAGCATATGTATGTACATGCATGTATGACAATTTCCCAATTTAATTGTGTAAATTGGAAAATTGGGTGATAATTGCATAGATTAAGTTTTGATTATAGATTTGGAGAGAAATTGAATTTTAGAGAGTTGACAATTGAAATTGGAGTGTAGAATTATGTGTTTTATATTTTTGAGGATTTATAGGAATTTTTCCAAAATTTTTGGAGTTTCATGTCTGGACCGGAAAAATGGCATAATGACTGATTAATTGGATTCCGGTTCCGAAATTGATTTTCTATTGGCACGAGATAAATTGAGTTATGATTTTAGGAATTATTATTCATATTCATTGCGAAATTTGGGAGAAAATTAGAATAAGAATTGGAGTTCAGACCCTAAGATTTGGGCATGTGGCAAATGAATTGCCAAACAAGCCCTTAGCTTTAAAGCCTTAGTATAAAACTTAAGTTCTTTGAAAATGGCTTCCACGATGCTTGTCCCCTTCTTTTGGAAAGAAATCTTGAGCTTCTTCTCTTCGTAGATCCATCCTTGCCCTTCTCTTCCATTTTCTTCTTTGTGAATTGCTCCATCTTTCATCATTAATCCATTCTTAAGCCTGGCATTGGAGAAGAAAAATGTTTGGTGTTTTGATAAGGATTGCCGTTGATGTTCTTGGGTTTGGTAGTGGGAGTTTCTTGGTGATTTTTTGAGAGATTAAAGCTTAAATCAAGTAAGTTACTACTTACTTTATGTCTTAAGTTGTTTGATTGGATCATTGAAGTAAGTTATTAATTGTTTAGAAAGTTATAAGTTTCGGATGATATAGGGTTTGAGAATTTTGTTGATTTTGATTTGGGTATTTGAGAGGTAAAAGATTTTTGATGAATTTGAGGTTAGATATGAGTTGTGTTTAGTGTATGGAGTTGACTTGGAGTGTTTGTATGGGATAGGTTGAGTTTTGGATGAGTTTTAGAGAGAGATTTGAAAAAGGAGAATCGGAGAAGATGAACCAGAGTCCGCACGTCGCGACGTGTAATTAATTAGATGTCGCGATGAACTGATAGTTGGACGTCGCGATGAGCAATTAATTCTGCGCCGCGATGAGCCGATTCCTTCCGCACGTCGCGACGAAGGCGAGATGACTCGCCGCAGCGAGCGACCTTGCGTCGTGGCGAGGGAGCCTGATTTTCTGAAATTGAATTAAGTTGTTTAAGTAATGATTTTTGAGGTTTTAGATTCTTATTGAATTGGATACTGAATGATTGTGATTATAGAGACTAAGAATCGTGAATTTCGGATAGTAGAAATTCAGAATTTTTTTCGGTGGTTCTCGAAATCGGGTGGCGATTGAATAGTGAAGTTGATTTCGATTTAAAGATAATTCCTCTGATGTGGAATTGGACGTTAGAGAGTTCAGAATTTAGTCAATTGAATTATGGTATTAGGAATTGTTATGAATTAGAGTGAAAGGGTCAAATTGAGATGATTCGGAAATAGGATCGGGAATGTCATAACATATATTGTACTAATCGCATTCGCTACATATGCATTATTGAATATGAGAAATTGTGCAATGAGTAATATTGATTTATTCTAAATGTTATAGAGGCTCAAGTGGAGCGTCGATCGTCCGATATAGCTGAGACTTCCTGGCAGTAGCTCGGAAGTTTAGAGGTGAGTAACCTAGTTGGTTCCTCAATCTCTGATTTGTTAAATGCTTTGAATGAACTGTGTGACTTAAATGAATACTGTTGTATGGGATGTGTTATTGTGAAATTGTAAATGCATGCTAGGCATGATCGGAAATTGGTAATTAACAGTTGTGACTGGAGCAAATTCTGATCGGAGCTATAAGCTCAATCACTGTGAAAAGGGCCTAAGGTCCGAAAAGGGAATAGTGTATACCCAGAGGGCTCTCCTATCCCTAATGCGCGTTGGCAGTAGTGCATACCCAGAGGGCTCTCCTACCTCTAAAACGCGATTTCTATTTAATGTGCCCGGAATGGGATAATATTGACGCTCAGTCACAACACTAAAATGAAATGAAAATCATCATGCATTCAGTATGTGATTGTGCTGTGAATTTGAAATGGGTTGAATGCATATGTGTGATAATCGTTTAGTGAATTTATGATTGCTATTCTGAACGTGTTATTGTGTTGATCTGTACGCAATTTTGCGTAATGCATGAATTGGGTGAACCATCGATGATGGTTACTCATTGAGTTCGCAAACTCACCCAACATTGCATATATTTTTTAGGACAGAGATAGTCGACTCCTAGCTCCAGTTAGCGTGACTTTTCCTGCTGTGTGAGTGCTAGCAAGCAAAGTATGGCTCACAGGTCGGTCAGCTGGGATCTTTTAGGGATGACCTAGTTAGGAGTGATTTCAGTTTCTTTTGGATTTGTACAGTATGTAATTATGTCAGAATAGTGTATTCATGGTTTTTAAGAAATGAAATGAGAAGTATCTTTTGGGTTTTAAATTTAGTGATTTTGATATTACAGCTTTATTGTATTGATGCCATGTGGTTTATAGAAATGATCGAATCGTAGTGCACCCGTATCGCGGGTTATGTATCGGAACGACCTACGGGCGTCTCGGTGAGTAACCTACAGTAAGGGGGCGCTACATTAGGTGGTATTAGAGCATGGTTTGGCATCTTTTGGGCATAGTGTATTTTAGGCTTGAATTTTGGTAAGAAAAGTAGAAATTGATCGGAATTGTGGTTTTGTTGTAGGTCATCTGTCCTTGGTGATTAGGTAGATCAACCAGCTGACCATGGATCAGTCGGAGCTAGTAGGGAGTCCCCAGTGCCTCTATTTGAGGAGCAGCCTCCTAGGGTTCCTGCGAGACGGGAGAGGAGGTATGATTGTTTGCGCAAGAAGGGAGCTGTAGATTTTTATGGCAGCACAGACCCTGCTGAGGCTGAGGGATGGTTGGAGAGGATTGAGAGAGTCCTAGATCAGATGGAATGCGATCCCGATGAGCGCTTTGATTATGCGGTTTCTTTGCTTCAGGATCCAGCATATTAGTGGTGGAAGACTGTCCTGGGCAGTACCGCCAGACCCTATGTTTTGACTTGGGAGGATTTCTTGAGAGCCTTTCGGGATAATTTTATGCCTAAGGTCTATTTGGAGATGAAGATGCAGGAGTTTCTGGAGTTGAGATAGGGTCAGATGTCAGTGGCAGACTATGAGGTGCGGTTTAATGAGTTGATGAGTTATGCCTCTGTTCTGATTGCTACAGAGTCTGATAGGTGTCGGAGATTCGAGGGAGGGCTTAATCTGGAGATTCGTACCAGGTTAGCCCGGTCTGATATGGGCACCTTTATCGAGCTGAGAGCTCTTGCAGTCAGATTGACGACTTCCAGACAGAGTCGGTGAGGCCGTCGGGGATCCAGGAGTAAGAGGTCGAGGGACAGTCAGGGCATGTCTGGTAGGAGTATTAGTAGGCGCCAGGGCAGGTTCAGATTTTCAGGAGGACCCAGATAGTCTGGTTTTGTTTAGAGGGGGAGATTTGGACAGTCTAGCAGTGGTAGTGGTAGAGGATCAGGGCAGGTACTTCCTGTCTGTGTGCATTGTGAGAGGAGACATAGTGGAGAGTGCTGGAGATTTACCGGAGCTTGTCTCAGGTGCGGCTCTATGGAGCATCAGATCAGGAACTGTGCAGATATTTTGGGAGCTCAGTCTGCTATGAGTGGGAGAGCTGGTAGTAATTCGATAGTGCAGCAGAGTCGAGGTGGTGGACTTGGATTCAGGGGCCGAGGCAGAGCTCGAGGTAGAGCTGGAGTGTTGGGACCGGGCCCCCGGATCCCGATTCCCAAGGTGGCCCCTCGGGCTGCGCCCTAACGGGCGGCCCAAAGCGTCGGACACGATCCCAACATTCACATAACATACCGATTCGCACATGCAAATAATACGCAAAATCATACACCCAAATTAAACACCCCAAAACCCGGGGTTACATGCCATAATAATCCCAAAATGAAATTCAGCAAGTAACTCAGTCATACATAATACAAAATCCAAAATACACAAAAAAGCTCCATGCTGTCATGCTCAGCGGACCAACTAAAGTACTAACTTAATAAAATAGTCTTTAACTACTGCGGAGTTCTTCGATGCCTGGCAAGGATCAACTGAGGTCTCGAGTTGCACCTGAGGAGGGAAAGTAATGGGCTGAGCTACACAGCTCAGTGGCTAATATAATTATAGCCATCGGCAATCAGCACAAAATCAAGCATATGTATAAATATATATATTATGCCAATATACTTGTACCAGAAATATACTCAGCATTCTCATGCAAACCAAATGATAATGCAATTATTTTAGTCAACTCAATGCACAAGGTATGAATAATTCGAATATGCAATGCACAACACAATGGCTCGAGGGTTCCATGGAAACAAAAGGAAGAAACTGAAGTTTACATCCTGAACAAAATGAGTCCATGCGGATCTCATAGGCCACAAGCGGGCAGCCGGGAGAAGGCTCTTGTCTACGTGCACGTGACGAACGAAATGGTTCCACTCTCGCCCAAACAAAAGCACATAATCATGCTCATAATTCTTTTGTCATATGTTGTTTTTTCATGCTTTGCATTTAGTCAAAATGCCAAGACCGAAGTCGAGGCATAACATGCTCCAAATCAAAATGTCATGCTATCAATTTTCATGATTCTTTCAAAGTATATGAAATCACAATTATTCAATTCATCACGTTTAAACAAGCATCGTCTACAACATATATTCATACATAGGCAAGAATTTGCCTAATCACACAATAACTATAAGTATATTACCCACCTAAGATCGCTTGAGTCTCCGACTCACTGATGTCCTTCCTCTTGCGACAGAAACTGATCTGCTTGGTTTCCTATAGTAAACCAAGTCTCAATCAAACAATATTCAAAGGCAATTAAGCAAAAACTTCGAAAAATCAAAAGAATAAAATCGCTAAAAAAGGGGGCTCGCCGCGACGCTTCGTCGCGACGAAGGCCAAGCCTTCGCGGCGAGTCGCCCAGCGCAGACGTCATTGCGTGCATGCATCGTCTTGCCCATGACGCCCTCCACAGCATGCCGCGGCGTGCCTTGGCGTGCCTGATCAAGACGCCTTGCGGCGTGCTCTTGAGCATGTCGCGACGTGCAGATCGGGGAAACGTTCCCGAACCTGCAAAATCCCAGATTTTCCAACTCCAATCCGTTCCAAACTCAAATGCAACACATCTAAGGAATAGATCAAGTCTTCTACTATATTTCTAACCCATTCTAAGGTTCCAATCCATCCTAAAATCATCAACCCAACAATTTACCTAACTTTTTCACCAAAAACCCTAAATCATCGATTTCTCCCAATCCAAGCTATCTTAAGGTTTAATCCATCCAGAAACAAGATAGAAAGGACTGAAACTTACCGATTGAAGCTCGAAATCATCGAAAAATCGAAACATAAACTCTCTTCTCTTCCTCTCTTCCCTCTCACCATTTACTCTCTTCTCCTCTTCCTTTTTCTTTCTTTTCTTCTTTCTATTTCTAACTCTTTCTTTTAAACCTAAGGGAAAGCACAAAGACTCAAATGCCCTCCTAATTAAGCCTTAGCCCACTCCAACTTAAGTAAACTTCCCAAAATACCCTTACACAAATTAATCCCCTAATTCCTTAATTAACCTTAATTAATCTCAATTACGCTTCAATTAACCACTAACATACCCAAATAAATCAAACTAAGCCATAAACACATAATTATCACAATTCACGCTTAATGACTTCATAAAAAAAATTCGGGGTCTAACATTTCTCCCCCTCTTAAAAGAAATTTCGTCCTCGAAATTTACCTGAACCATCGAAGAGATACGGATACTTCTCCCTCATAGTGTCCAATGGCTCTCAAGTAGCCTCCTCAACCGAATGATTCCTCCACAGGACTTTAACTAGCTGAACCGTCTTGTTCCTAAGGACTTTTTCCTTGGTATCCAAGATCTCCACTGGTAGCTCCTCATAACTCAGATCATCCCGCAATTGAACCTCACTAGCTTGAATGATATGAGAAGGGTCTGATCTATACCTCCTCAACATAGACACATGAAAGACATCATGGATCTGAGACAACTCTGGAGGTAACGCCAACCTGTAGGCGAGTGACCCAATCCTCTCAAAGATTTCATACGGACCCACATACCTCGGACTCAACTTACCCTTCTTGCCGAATCTCAATACTCCTTTCCAAGGAGACATCTTAAGGAACACCTTCTCACCGACTTCATACTCCATCTCCTTTCGGTGAGCATCAACATAACTCTTCATCCTGTCCTGTGCTGCCTTAAGCCGCTGCTTAACCAGATTGACTTTCTCAACTGTCATCTGAATCAATTCTAGTCCCAACAATTGCCTATCTCCTTCTTCATCCCAACAAATCGGAGTCCTACACCTCCGCCCATAAAATGCCTCATACGGAGCCATCTGAATGCTCGAATGGTACGAATTATTATAAGCAAATTCGACCAACGGCAAATGCTCATCCCATGCTCCTCTGAAATCCATCACACAAGCCCGAAGCATCCCCTCAAGTGTCCGAATGGTCCTCTCAGATTGACCATCCGTCTGAGGGTGAAAAGCCGTACTAAAATGCAACTTGGTACCCAAGGCATCCTGCAAATTACCCCAAAACCTCGAAGTAAACCGAGGGTCTCTATCCGAAACAATGGAATCTGGAATCCCATGCAATCTCACTATCTCATCAATATACTTCTTTGCCAAAACATGCAAAGAATCAGTCTGCTTGATCACCAAAAAGTGAGCTGACTTGGTCAACCGATCCACAATCACCCAAATGGCATCATGCCTCCTGCTGGTCCTAGGCAAACCCATCAGAAAATCCATCGTCACCCTTTGCCACTTCCACTCCGGAATAGGCAACGGCCTCAACATGCCCGATGGTGCCTGGTGTTCAGCCTTAACTTGCTGACACACTAGACACTTACTGACAAACTCTGCTATATCCCTCTTCATGCCTCTCCACCAAAAATGCTCTCTCAAATCTTGATACATCCTGGTGCTACCTGGATGCATGGCATAAGGCGCATTGTGTGCCTCGTCCATAATCTCATCCTTAACTTCCTGCACATCAGGAATACACAACCTGTTGCCCACTGTCATAAGCCCGTCATCCTGCACATCTATCTCAGAAACCTTGCCATTTCAAATTTCATCTCTGAGCTTACTCAAATCTGCATCCTGAGCCTGCAAATCCCTAACCTTTTCCTTCAGCATCGGCCTCACCCGAAAATTAGCCAGAAGACAATCCGGCTCTTCTTGCGTCAAACTTATCCCAAGCTTGGCCATCTCTTCCAATAAAGGAAGATAAACTGTCCGAACATGAGAAATCGAAGACTTTCTGCTCAAAGCATCCGCCACTACATTGGCCTTGCCCGGATGATACTCAATCAGTAAATCATAGTCCTTGAGTAACTCGAGCCACCTTCTGCGCTTTCAAATTCAATTCCTTCGACTCAAGAAATACTTGAGACTCTTATGATCGGTGAAGATCAAGTCTGAACTCCATCTGAGATAATGCCTCCAAATCTTGAGGCAAAGATCACATCTGCTAACTCCAAATCATGCGTCGGATAGTTTAACTCATACGGCTTCAACTGCCTCGAAGCATAAGCTATCACCCGATCTCCTTGCATCAAAACACCCCCAAGTCCCTTCCTCGAAGCATCACTATGTTGGATCGGAAAAAGAAAGCATGCTTAGTATGGAGAAACGATAGATTTCAAAACTTTTTAAGAAATCATCTTGCAGCTGAAGCAATATATCCAAATCAACATGCTAATCCATACATGATATGGTATAAGGATAATAAAACCAAGAACAAGATAAAAGGAATTACCGACTCCTTCGCCATGACTTTAAATCCTCACTTCGCTATCCTCTCCTTCTTATATCCAAATCCTTTGCCTTTGAGTCTTTTCCTTTAGCAATCTATCTTCTTCCTTGTTGTAGTATCCTCAACCAATTAGATTTACCACTTGTTCTTCAAGGACAACTAGGTTAACAAAATCCTTTGGTGGGAAAGGAGAAGAAATATTTGGAGGAGATTTTCTTAGAAGAAGAAGAACCAAAATTGAAACTCTTTCAATTCTTTCACTTAGGAATTTCGGTTCTACCTTGCATGAAAGGAGAGAATGTCTAAAAACCATGCAAGAACCCTTTCTTACATCTCAATTTCGAAATATGCATGAATGGAAAAAGTGAGAGGCATCCAATGCATCACTTCTTACATTAATCACTCATCAAATAGCCAATAAATGAGACTTACTTCATTTATCTTTAAAATGGCTATTTGAAAAGACCATAACCTATAATTGAATACCCATTTCGGTTTTGACAAGAAGAAAGAAGGAAGATGGTCCATCTAATGCACATCTTTCATCTTTAATCTAATGAATGCAAATAGGTTACGTGCCAACATTAAAAGCCAATTATTAAACCATTTAATGGTAAGTTCATAACTCCATTTAATAATGATGAACCATAATAAAGACCATCTTTATTTAGTATTTTAATGTCAAATGTGTGGTTACACATCTAACCTAACACAATTTCGAAATTGCTTCTTCTCCATTTTAAAAAAAATTGTTTTAATATAATTAATCTAATCAATTACATTAAACCAAAACAAACCCATTTCTAAATGAACATATGGGCTTCCAATTAACCATTAATTAGTATAAGCCCATCATTCAATTATGGACTTCTAAAGCCTCCAAACTACTTCTTACTTAGCTTGATAACCTTCCTTAAAGCCAAGTGGGAATCTTATTGGACTTTGATAATTGAGCTCCAATAAGCCCGAAATAATTCAATCTCATTGGAATTAATTCTAGCTTATTAACTAAATGTCATTCCACTAAAGACAATTAGTTGAACTCTTGAATTATTAAATATTATGAGAATATGTCCAATTGCAAACCCTATTTAGAACCTTATTATAGCCATCCGCACAACAAAGGGTAAAATTATCGTTTTGCCACTTATGTTGGTTTTCCTTCTAGATCTCTCATTTTACTTTATATGGTGATTAACACATAAGATCTCATCTTAGTGTTAAGACTTGATGGGTAGCTAGTCCATCAAACTCATCGGCCTTGATTTAATCACCAAATCTCCTTAAAATATCTAGAAGAGATGATAACACTATAAACTCTTTATTTGAGTGAATGTTCACGATACATGTTTCAATTAATAATTCCAACATGCATAATCTGGATTAATACCTGTAAAAATCCATTCCGATCATATCAAAATTATAATGAAACACATATGAGTTCACCACTCATCAAGATTATGGTTCATAATAGCGAATGCTTAAGTTGTATGTTTTAAGATTAAAGTAACGCCCACTTTATTCTTGAAAACATACTTGATTCAATTCATTTAATAGTGCCATTATCGATGAGTCTACTACTATCATGATATGAAACTCATCATTCCCTTTAAGTAAACTCCTTTACTTATATGGAGATAAATCGCAACACTACAGCCTAAACCATAATCAAGCGAACAACTTAATTATTCAACTGTGAATCAATTAATTGATTATAATAATATACATGTTTCCCATACATCTCTATGTATATGTATATTACTTACAAATGAATCTTGGTACCTTATGACCAGATATATAATGCTCATACAGATAAAACCAAACTCTTTTGTTTTATTAATAATAAATATTTTCATTACAAAGCAGAATCAAGAAGATAAAGTTACATGTAAATACACTTGCTTTCGAGGGCACTATATTTACATAACTCCAACAATCTCCCACTTGCCCTAAAGCAAGTTTGACATATCCTTCATTCCCATCCCTTTTAGGTGACCCTCAAAGCTCTTTTGAGTCAAAGTCTTTGTGAGCGGATCAGCAGGTTTTGCTATGTAGGAATCTTTACCACATCCACTTCTCCACGTTGTATTATCTCCTTATGAGATGATACTTTACGCTCAATGTGTTTGGCGACTTTGTGGTTCCGAGGTTCTTTAGAATTAGCCACCGCCCACTATTATCACAATAAAGTGTAATGACTTTTACGCCTCTGGAACTACCTCCAAATCATTTAGGAACTTAGAGCCATCTCGCTTCCTTTCACGCTTCCAAGCGACAACATACTCAACCTCCATAGTCGAATCGGCAATACAAGATTGCTTGACACTCCTCGAAACTATGGCTCCACCTCACAAAGTAAATATAGAACCGAAGTTGATTTCCTTGAATCAACATCGATTGGAAATCGAATCCGTATATCCCGTCGGAATAAGATTACTTCGGAGTAAACAAGCATTAAGTTCTTAAATCTACGAAGATACTTAAATATACACTTAACCATGATCGAATGTTCCATTCTGGATTGGTGAAATCTACTACCGATCCCATGCGTATGAGATATCCGGTCTAGTGCACAAGATTGCATACATCAAACTACCAACTAGCCAAGCATATGGAATGTTACGTATGCGTTCAACCTCCTCTTGGGTTTTAGGTGCTTGTTCCTTTGAAAGTTTGATTCCATGTCTAGTATGAGTGAAACCCCTCTTGGAATCTTACATGGCGAACTTATTGAGCATATTCTCAATGTAGGTTAGTTGAGACAAAACTATCTTCTTGTTCTTACGATCCCTTATAAGTTTGATCCCTAGAACATAGGTAGCCTCTCCCAAATCCTTCATTGAAAACTGTTCATTCAGCCATCCCTTAACCGCAGATAACATTCCCACATCATTCCCGATGAGCGTAATGTCATCAACATACAGAGGATTAGGAAAGTAACCTTACCTTCTTGTATTCTTTTGTAACACAAGGCTCATCTAGGTTTTGTATGAACCCATAGGTTTTGATAGCCTTATCAAACCTAATGTTCCAAGACCTAGATGCTTGCTTAAGTCCATAAATGGACCTTTGCAACTTGCAAACCTTATGCTCATTACCTAGCTCAATGAATCCTACGGTTGGGCCATATAAATGGTCTCCTCAAGATCTCCATTCGTAAATGCGGTCTTGACATCCATTTGCCATATTTCATAATCGAAATAGGCGCTATGGCCAAAAGAATCTGATGGACTTAAGCATGGCAACCGGAGAAAAGTCTCCTCGTAGTCTATACCCTCCTTTTTAGTATAGCCTTTAGCTACCAATCTAGCTTTAAAGGTCTCTACCTTTCCATCCGATCCCTTTTCCTTTTGTAGATCCATTTACACCTATGGTTTTAGACACGGTGGTAGATCTACAAGGACCCAGAACTTCATTAGTATACATAGAATCTATTTTCGATTCCATTGCCTTGAGCCATTTTCACGCATCAACATCATTAATAGCTTTGTGTTACGTAGCGGGATCTGTTTCTTCTTGGTCTGAGATAGAAATTAAGCCTTCTCCTAAACCCAGATACCTATCTAGTTGTCTCACAACCTCGACATCTTGTTCTGTCATATCCAAAACAACTCTTGGTTTAGATGAAATTGCTAACTCCTTTAGTACTACTTCAGTTCTTCCTTTGTGATTTCTCACAAACTCTTCCTCTAAGAAGTTTGCATTTGTCGACACAAATACCTTCCTATCATGAGGATTTGTAAAAATAGTACCCTCGAGTTCCGTAGGATATCCTACAAATAAACATACTTGACCTTAGTTCCATCTTTGTGGATTCGGGCTTTAGAACATGGGTTGGGCATTGAGTCCTCAGTGCCTCAATGAAGGCACTCGGCGATCCACAACTCCCTAGGTGTTTTAGGCACCGATTTGGATGGAGCAAAGTTAAGAAGATATGTTGCCGTTGTATGGCATATCCCGAAACGATTCGGAAGGCTAGCATAGGACATCATTGATCTTACCATTTCCAATAGAGTTCTATTTCTCTCTACGCTACACCATTACATTGAGGTGTACACGGTGACAAATTGGAAACAATTCCATTGTCAATTAAATATTGCTGGAACTCTCGGATAAATACTCACCACCTCGATCGATCGAAGTTTTTTTAATGGCTTGCCAAGTTGCTTCTCGACTTGACTTTTGAATTCTTTGAATTTTCAAAAGATTCACTCTTTTATGCATCAAATACAAATAGCCATGTCTTGAGTAATCATCTATAAAAGTTATGAAATATTCATAACCTCCTCTAGCTTGTACATTCATGGGCCCACACATCAAGATGTACCATGTCCAATGTGGATTCAAATCTGTTTCCTTTAGAAGGAAATGAGGCTTTTGTCATTTTCCTTCAATACAAGATTCACAGGTGGGTAATGGATCACTATCCAAGCCCATAAGGATCCCATCATTTACTAACTTTGTCAAGTCTTTTCGATTGATATGACCCATCCTTAGATGCCACAGATACTTTGAATTAATGCTAGAGATATTGGATTGTCTTGGTTTTATCAATTACATGGTGTTTAGTGAGCCTTTCATAGGTTACATAAAAAACAATCCTGTTTAATTATCGCTTCACAAATAAAATCCTTATTCTCATATATTGAAACAACTTTTCAAAATATAAGGAATAGCCAGATTTTATTAGACAAAAAACAGAAATCATGTTCCTTACAATCATTGGCATGTAATAAACATCTTCCAAATATAACCTATGACCACTAGGAAAGTCCAAGATAACTACTCCCACTGATTCTGCTGAAACATAGGAACCATCTGCTATCTTAACTTGAAACTGGCCTTTAGGAAGTCTTTTCCTTTGCTGGAACCCCTTGTTTGCTTTTGAGGGACTCTAGGTAGACTAGACAGTTTCTTTTCCAGTGGCCCATCTCATCACAGTGGAAACACTTTCCTTTGATGTTCTCTTTGGCCTTCTTTTCATGGGTTTGGCCTTGACCCTATTTGGGCCTTCTTTTCATTTGACCCTTTTCTTTTCTTTGCCCTTACCCTTGGCTTAGAAGAAGAAGCTACATTAACCGGCCCATGAGCCTTAATATTCAATATTTCCTCCGTGCTCGGAGGTATTCATCAACTCACTCAAGGTGTAATCCTTCTTTGTTGAGCTCGTAGTCCAACAAACTGCTGAAAAGAAGAGTTTAAGCTATTGATGATCATAATCATCTACGTGTCGCATCCATATCCGCCCAAGCATCTCAAATTCGGTGACCGCAGAGATTACCTTCATCATGTAATCCCTTTGGTTCACGAGTTTCATGCGAGATTATGAAAGGTTTGGATAGCTTTCACTCTTGGAGACCTAGTCCTCACACCAAACATCTCATGTAGGTGATGGACCATTACCTAGCAGCTTTCATACAAGCAATTTGCTTTTGCAACATGCGGTGACGAAGCTTTAATATAACACTTAGTAGTCTTGTCGACGTTCACTTACGCTCATGTTGTTGGACTTGCTCAGGAGTTGCATCTCCACTTAGAGGTGTAGGCTCATTTTCAGTTAACACCCATGAAATCGTTCATATTGAAGAACAATGTCAAGGTTACGTCTCCATTCATTAAACTTGTCTCCATTTTCCAATTTGTTATTAGTCAAGAAGCGGGGTGAGTGGATTCATTTTGTGGTTGATTATGTGCGAAAATATAAATTATTAAAACATGAGCATACTAGTCAACAATTTATGGAACTTTGTATAAAATCATGATGCATGTATGCATGATGATAGATTTAACAAAACTTAAAAATTAAAACATTATCTGACGGTTATTTTTCTTATCTATAACGAGACTAAGTGACGGTGGACCATCTTATCTATTAAAAGAAAAGCGGGACCCTCCCACTCAAAAAACTACCAAGCATCTCATGCTCAATTTTTAAGAAGCGTCTTAATTTGGTCCATACTTTTACCAACAGAGCTACGGTGGGCGGTTTATTGATAAAAATGTTGAGTGTATAACCATTTGATTCATTCACTAAAGATACCTACAAATCATGCCTCGGTGGGAGGTCACATTTGCTATCATTAAGTGGACTTATCCTTAAGGAGACCCAAACCATGCAAGATCTAGGATCCATGCCCTCCGATGGGGAGTAACACTTCACCACATGCAAGCGGGCCATCATTTGGAGACCGTGGACTCTCACAGAGCATCCTCTCCCACTCAATCTTTTTGGGCTTTAAGTTTTAAATACCATCTTGTCTAGATGCAATTTATTATCCATCCTATATTGTTTCATTATATATCTCATACATAATGAATGCATGGAAAGGCCTAGGGTTGGCAATTTTCTAAATGACATGCAATCACATAATATCACATATTACAAGCATTCATTTCTCCATTCATCACATGAACTAATAAAGCCACTTTTGATTGTCCATCCTAGAAACATAAAATAATTACAAGCCTTTTAGGCCCAAAATATGCTTCTTCATCTTGGATCTTCCGCTTCGAACTCTTCGCTAACATGATCCGGCCCATTCGGTAAACAAAAATGTAATGGCATTTATGAAATTAGAATTTTGTCATTTTGAAAAATAAAATTCCAGCACTAGATTTTTAGAAAACCAAATCTTTGTTTTGACAAAAAATCCCAGCACTTGTTTTATTAAAACCGAAACTCATTTCATGAAAATTAAAAACAACACTTAGTATTTTAGCAAAACCGAAATTGGATTCTTTGAAACAAAAAAAAACAGCACTTGTTTTCCAATCATAACTGAAATATGATTCATTGAAACAAAAATTCTAGCAACTTAGTTTTCACAAAACTTATGCCAAAACACAAAAGGATACACCGAAAATTTTACCTTTCCATTTCTTCAATCCATGGCTGCTCCTTCTTCATCATTACATCAATTTGTACATTACAAAATCAAATAAAATGGAAAAAAGAAACCAAGGAGGAAACATGGTGATTATAGACCACCCTCCTTGTTACAACCAAATGAAGAAATCTTACAAGATAAAATTTAACTTCTATGGACAACCAAAAGAGCAACACACACCATATATATTTCTATCACATAAAAATATGCAGTATACATAAAAAGATTGCCAACCCATGCATCCACCATATAGGAACCAAAATCATGCATGAAAAAACCGGCTCTGATACTAATTGTTGGATCGGAAAAAGAAAGCATGCTTAGTATGGAGAAACGATAGATTTCAAAACTTTTTAAGAAATCATCTTGCAGCGGAAGCAATATATCCAAATCAACATGCTAATCCATACATGATATGGTATAAGGATAATAAAACCAAGAACAAGATAAAAGGAATTACCGACTCCTTCGCTACAGCTTTAAATCCTCACTGCGCTATCCTCTCCTTCTTATATCCAAATCCTTTGCCTTTGAGTCTTTTCCTTTAGCAATCTATCTTCTTCCTTGTTGTAGTATCCTCAACCAATTAGATTTACCACTTGTTCTTCAAGGACAACTAGGTTAACAAAATCCTTTGGTGGGAAAGGAGAAGAAATATTTGGAGGAGATTTTCTTAGAAGAAGAAGAACCAAAATTGAAACTCTTTCAATTCTTTCACTTAGGAATTTCGGTTCTACCTTGCATGAAAGGAGAGAATATCTAAAAACCATGCAAGAACCCTTTCTTACATCTCAATTTCGAAATATGCATGAATGGAAAAAGTGAGAGGCATCCAATGCATCACTTCTTACATTAATCACTCATCAAATAGCCAATAAATGAGACTTACTTCATTTATCTTTAAAATGGCTATTTGAAAAGACCATAACCTATAATTGAATACCCATTTCGGTTTTGGCAAGAAGAAAGAAGGAAGATGGTCCATCTAATGCACATCTTTCATCTTTAATCTAATGAATGCAAATAGGTTACATGCCAACATTAAAAGCCAACCATTAAACCATTTAATGGTAAGTTCATAACTCCATTTAATAATGATGAACCATAATAAAGACCATCTTTATTTAGTATTTTAATGTCAAATGTGTGGTTACACATCTAACCTAACACAATTTCGAAATTGCTTCTTCTCCATTTAAAAAATTGTTTTAATATAATTAATCTAATCAATTACATTAAACCAAAACAAGCCCATTTCTAAATGAACATATGGGCTTCCAATTAACCATTAATTAGTATAAGCCCATCATTCAATTATGGACTTCTAAAGCCTCCAAACTACTTCTTACTTAGCTTGATAACCTTCCTTAAAGCCAAGTGGGGAATCTTATTGGACTTTGATAATTCAAGCTCCAATAAGCCCGAAATAATTCAATCTCATTGGAATTAATTCTAGCTTATTAACTAAATGTCATTCCACTAAAGACAATTAGTTGAACTCTTGAATTATTAAATATTATGAGAATATGTCCAATTGCAAACCCTATTTAGAACCTTATTATAGCCATCCGCACAACAAAGGGTAAAATTACCGTTTTGCCCTTATGTTGGTTTTTCCTTCTAGATCTCTCATTTTACTTTGTATGGTGATTAGCACATAAGATCTCATCTTAGTGTTAAGACTTGATGGGTAGCTAGTCCATCAAACTATGGCGCCAGCTTAATCACCAAATCTCCTTAAAACATCTAGAGAGATGATAACACTATAAACTCTTTATTTGAGTGAATGTTCCACGATACATGTTTCAATTAATAATTCCAACATGCGACCTTCGGATTAATACCTGTAAAAATCCATTCCGATCATATCAAAATTATAATGAAACACATATGAGTTCACCACTCATCAAGATTGTGGTTCATAATAGCGAATGCTTAAGTTGTATGTTTTAAGATTAAAGTAACGACCTACTTTATTCTTGAAAACATACTTGATTCAATTCATTTAATAGTGCCATTATCGATAGTCTACTACTATCATGATATGAAACTCATCATTCCCTTTAAGTAAACTCCTTTACTTATATGGAGATAAATCGCAACACTACTGATCTAAACCATAATCAAACGACCAACTTGATTATTCAACTGTGAATCAATTAATTGATTCTAATAATATACATGTTTCCCATACATCTCTATGTATATGTATATTACTTACAAATGAATCTTGGTACCTTATGACCAGATATATAATGCTCATACAGATAAAAACAAACTCTTTTGTTTTATTAATAATAAATATTTTCATTACAAAGCATGGCGAAGAAGATAAAGTTACATGTAAATACACTTGCTTTCCAGGGCACTATATTTACATAACTCCAACACACTATACACAGTATAGCCCTCATCCCCAGAAGGCAATACCAGAATCGGAGCACTCGTCAATCTGTGCTTGAGCTCCTCGAAGCTCCTCTGACACTCATCACTTCAAACAAACTTCTGATTTTTCCTTAACAGCTTAGTCATCGGAGTGGATATCATTGAGAATCCCTCCACAAACCTCCTGTAGTAACCTGCCAAACCCAGAAAACTCCTCACCTCTGCTATATTCTTCGGGGCTTCCCAATTTACTACCGCTTCTATCTTCTTTGGATCCACCTGCACCCCCTGATCTGAAATCACATGTCCAAGAAATGACACCTCCCTCAGCCAAAATTCGCATTTCTCGAACTTGGCATACAATTCATTGCTCCTCAAAGTCTCTAAAGAAATCCTCAAATGCTATTCATGCTCCCGATCACTTTTGGAATACACCAATATATCATCAATGAAGAAAATGATAAATTGGTCCAAGAATGGCTTGAAAACCCGATTCATCAAATCCATAAAAACTGTCGGAGCATTCGTCAATCCGAAAGGCATCACCAAAAACTCAAAGTGCCCATACCGAGTCTGGAAAGCAGACTTCGGCACATCCGACTCCTTAATCCTCAACTGATGGTATCCCGATCTTAAGTCAATCTAAGAGAAGACTCTCGCTCCTTGTAATTGATCAAACAGATCATCAATGCGAGGAAGCGGATACCTGTTCTTCACAGTGACCTGATTCAACTTCCTGAAGTCCACACACATCCTCAACGAGCCATCCTTCTTCTTTACAAACAGGACCGGAGCTCCCCAAGGCGAAGAACTCGGCCTGATGTACCCTTTCTCTAACATCTCCTCTAACTGCTCCTTAAGCTCTTTCAATTCCGCCGGAGCCATCCGGTAAGGCGGAATTGAAATCAGTGTTGTACCTAACAAAAGCTCGATCGGAAACTCAATCTCCCGAGCTGGCGGTAGTCCTGGCAATTCCTCGGGAAAGACATCCGAGAAATCCCTGACTATAGGGATATCCTCCAGCTTCCCACTATCTGCTCTGGAATCCACCACATAGGCCAAAAATGCCTCACATCCCTTCCTCATCAACTTCTCTGTTGTCAAAGCCGAAACAAATCTGAGCGGACTGGCTTTCCTGTCCCCAGCAAACACTACTCTTCTGCCGTCACCCAAATCAAACTCTATTGTCTTCTGCTTACAATCCAGTCGGGCATTGTACTTTTCCAACGTATCCATACCCAGTATCACATCTAATCCACACATCTTCAGTGGCATTAAATCTACCACTAGAAGTCCTCCACCAATACTAAGCTCACATCCTCTAAACACCTGACTAATCACAATGTGCTGACCAATCGGAGTACTCACCATCAGCGGAGTATCCAACAGACTCGCAACCCCATCACACACAGGTCTACTCGACGACACAAACGAGTGAGTAGAACCTGGATCAATCAACAAAAGCACATCATCGGCAAATAAGTGAGCCATACCAGTGACAACATCTGGAGCGGCCTCTGCATCCTCCCGCGTCATAGCAAACACCCTGGCTGGTGCCTGCCCTCTCGGTCTTCCTGGAAGACTTGCCCTCTTAGTAGCATCAGACCTGCCCACCTCTGTCGAAGTCCTCGACCCACGATGTCTCGCCCTCCTAGGAACCTGCGTCTGAGATCCCTCTCTCCTGGACGGCTGAGGACACTCTCTGGCCCTGTGCCCTTTCTGTCCACAGTTGAAGCATGCACCCATCAATCGGTAACACTCTCCGCCATGGAAATTGCCACAATGCTCACACTTAGGGACAGATGACTTGTCCCCATCTCCCCTCCTGTTGCCACCTGTCGTAGAAGCCTGATGAGAAAAAGTAGGCGTCCTCATCTGTCGAGACCTGCTCGCACCGCTGCTCTTCTCCTCTGACTGAGTAGGGAAGCTCCTAGCACTCCTGTCTGGCATAGGAGTACTAGTGCTACCTCCCCTCCTGGACTGCTCTCTGCCCTTTCTCTTCTTGTTCACAACACTCTTGATATTTTCTATGTTCTCCACCCTCAAAGCTGCTTCAACCAGCTGCTGGAAGTCACCGAAATTCTGTACAATCACCTTCTCCCGGATACAAATGTAGTCCTGACTCAAACCGACGACATCTGGCAGCCTCACTCAGCATCAAGTCTGAAGCATACCGGGATAACTATGTGAACCGACGCTCATACTCGCTCACCGTCATCTCTCTCTGGGTGAGACTCAGAAACTCCCTCTGCTTATGCTGGACATATACATTGGACAGATACTTCTTCTTAAAAGCAGCCACAAACTCCTGCCATGCCAACCCTACTGGCCTCATCATGATCGCTCGACACGGCCTACCACCACCGGTCAATGCATCTCCTCAAGCGCATCGGCAAAGATACACCACTCACTCATCCTCCTCGCAATCCATCTGATCCAGCACCCGTTCTGTCCTTCGCAACCATGTCTCAGCTTCCTCAGGATCCGCTGTCCCAAAGAAGTCAACTGCTCCATACTTCCTCAGCTTGTCGAACTGTTTTCCCCTCTTAACTGGGGTCGGAGCAGAAGGCTGTGGCATATGGCCCATGGCCTGAACAAACACCTGTGTAAAGGCCTGAAACATCCTCGGATCTAACTGAGGCACTGGCTCTGGCGGAATCGGCGATTCCTGAGACTGCGACATGGGCTCACTGCCTAGCCCTACAGAAGCCTCAGCATTCCCTGGGGCTACCGACTCATCGGTCCCTTCCTCTCTAGTCGGAGAGTCAGGTGCAACTGATCCTTGCAAAACTCCTCGTGTCCTTCTACGAGGTGGCATCGTACTCCTTCAAAGGGAAACACTAAGAATTAGCTATACGTCAACCTTAATTCCTATATGTATGCATGTTATGCATGTCACTTAATGAAATCAATCAAATGCAACAATAAATCATTTATCACACAATTCATCCTACAATGCATTCTATGCCGAGGACACACTAACCTAAAGCTCTGATACCAAACATGTTGGGCCCGGGCCCCTGGATCCCAATTCCCGAGGCGACCCCTCGGGCTGCGCCCTAAGGGGCGGCCCAAAGCGTCGGACTCGATCCCAACATTCACATAACATACCGATTCGCACATGCAAATAATACGTAAAATCATACACCCAAATTAAACACCCCAAAACCCGGGGTTACATGCCATAATAATCCCAAACTGAAATTCAGCAAGTAACTCAGTCATACATAATACAAAATCCAAAATACACAAAAAATGCTCCATGCTGTCATGCTCAGCGGACCAACTAAAGTACTAACTTAATAAAATAGTCTTTAACTCATGCGGAGTTCTTGATGCTCGGCAAGGATCAAGCGAGGTCTCGAGTTGCACTTTGAGGAGGAAAGTAATGAAATTTGAGCTACACATCGATTGGCTAATATAATTATAGCCATCGGCAATCAGCACAAAATCAAGCATATGTATAAATATATATATTATGCCAATATACTTTTACCAGAAATATACTCAGCATTCTCATGCAAACCAAATGATAATGCAATTATTTTAGTCAACTCAATGCACAAGGTATGAACAATTCGAATATGCAATGCACAACACAATGGCTCGAGGGTTCCATGGAAACAAAAGGAAGAAACCGAAGTTTACATCCTGAACAAAATGAGTCCATGCGGATCTCATAGGCCACAAGCGGGCAGCTGGGAGAAGGCTCTTGTCTACGTGCACGTGACGAACGAAATGGTTCCACTCTAGCCCAAACAAAAGCACATAATCATGCTCATAATTCTTTTGTCATATGGTGTTCTTTCATGCTTTGCATTTAGTCAAAATGCCAAGACTGAAGTCGAGGCATAACATGCTCCGAATCAAAATGTCATGCTATCAATTTTCATGATTCTTTCAAAGTATATGAAATCACAATTATTCAATTCATCACGTTTAAACAAGCATCGTCTACAACATATATTCATACATAGGCAAGAATTTGCCTAATCACACAATAACTATAAGTATATTACCTACCTAAGATCGCTTGAGTCTCCAACTCACTGATGTCCTTCCTCTTGCGACGGAAACTGATCTGCTTGGTTTCCTATAGTAAACCAAGTCTCAATCAAACAATATTAAAAAACAATTAAGCAAAAACTTCGGAAAATCAAAAGAATAAAATCGCTGAAAAAGGGGGCTCGCCATGCAAGCGGCCAAGCCTTCCGTTATGAAGTCGCCACAAGACGTCAGCTAACGTGCGCGCATGCTTGCTTCCATGACGCGACGCTTCCTCCACACACGCCATGACGTGCACCCTACGTGCGCACGCGGCAGCACTGAATCGCACGTCATGACGTGCGGATTGAAAACGTTCGAACTCATAAAATCCCAGATTTTCCAACTCCAATCCGTTCCAAACTTAAATGCAACACATCTAAGGCATAGATCAAGTCTTCTACTATATTTCTAACCCATTCTAAGCTTCCAATCCATCCTAAAATCATCAACCCAACAATTTACCTAACTTTTTCACCAAAAACACTAAATCATCGATTTCTCCCAATCCAAGCTATCTTAAGGTTTAATCCATCCAGAAACAAGATAGAAAGGACTGAAACTTACCGATTGAAGCTCTAAATCCGTCGTCGAAAACGCAAACTCTCTTCTCTTCCTCTCTTCCCTCTCACTGCCATTTACTCTCTTCTCCTCTTCCTTTTTCTTTCTTTTCTTCTTTCTATTTCTAACTCTTTCTTTTAAACCTAAGGGAAAGCACAAAGACTCAAATGCCCTCCTAATTAAGCCTTAGCCCACTCCAACTTAAGTAAACTTCCCAAAATACCCTTACACAAATTAATCCCCTAATTCCTTAATTAACCTTAATTAATCTCAATTATGCTTCAATTAACCACTAACATACCCAAATAAATCAAACTAAGCCATAAACACATAATTATCACAATTCACGCTTAATGACTTCATAAAAAAAAATTCAGGGTCTAACTTGGAGATTCCTTTGTGGGGTCCGAGGGACGTGGCAGTCGGTCGCAGTCCCAGGCCAGGGTCTACGCCATGACTAGGCAGGAGGCCCAGGATTCTCCGGATGTTGTTGCAGGTATGCTTCTGATTTCCGGCTTTGAGGTTTATGCTTTGATAGATCCAGGTTCCACGCATTCTTTTATTGCACCGCATGTGGCATGTAGATTGCATGGGGATAGAGATGTTGCGGTATGGGTTGCGGTGAGCAGCTACTGGTAGTACTATCGCTTTGGGGAGGTGCGAGGGATGCTTGATCCAGATAGATCAGCGGTCTTGAAAGTGAACTGATAGTTTTGCTTGCTTGAGATTGATTTGATTACGGGGATGGATCGCTCATCGCCCATAGTAAATTCATTATGGATTGTTACACCAAGGAGGTCGTGTTGGAGTCTCCTGGTTAGCCCAGAGCTGTGTTTTGAGGTATTAGTCAGGCAGTGCCAGCCAGGATGATCTCATTTCTGAGTGCCCTGAGGTTGTTGCAGGGAGGTTGTGAGGCTTATTTGGCTTATGTGGTAGATTCTCGAGATGAGCAGAGGTTGCAGGATGTTCCCGTAATCAGGGAATTCCCAGATGTGTTTCCCGAGGAGTTACCGGGTTTGCCGTCAGATCGGGAGATGAAGTTCTCGATTGACCTCGTTCCAGGTACCGCTCCTATATCTATACCTCCATATAGGATGACACCGGTGGAACTGAGGGAGTTTAAGGTTCATTTGCAGGAGCTTTTGGATAAAGGGTTTATCAGGCCGAGTGTTTCACTGTGGGGAGCTCCAGTGTTGTTTTTGAAGAAGAAGGACGGGACTTTGAGGTTGTGCATCGATTATAGGCAGTTGAATCGGGTGACAGTCAAGAATAAGTATCCACTGCCTTGGATCGATGACCTGTTTGATCAGTTGCAGGGAGCTCAGGTGTTTACTAAGTTAGATTTGAGATCCGGATATTATCAGTTGAGGATCGCAGAGGCCGATGTGCCTAATAGTACTTTTAGGAGCAGGTATGGGCATTTCGAGTTCTTAGTGATGCCGTTCGGGTTGCCTAATGCCCCGGCATCCTTTATGGCCTTGATGAATAAGGTTTTTCAGCCCTACCTGGATCAGTTTGTAATAGTATTCATTGATGACATTCTGGTATATTCGAGGAGTAGGCAGGAGCATGCGGAGCATCTGAGGACAGTTTTACAGATTATGAGAGAGAGACAGTTGTATGCCAAATTCACTAGGTGTGAATTTTGGCTGGATGAGGTAGTGTTCTTAGGGCATGTAGTGTCTAGTGAGGGTATCTGGGTGGATCCCCACAAGATTGAGGCAGTGAGGAGTTGGGAGATTCCGAGGAATGTGTCAGAGATGCGGAGCTTTCTCGGATTAGCAGGTTATTACAGGAGGTTTGTCGAGGGGTTTTCAGTGATCTCAGCCTCTTTGACAAGACTTCTGAGGAAAGATGTGGCTTTCAGATGGACTGATGAGTGTCAGAGAAGTTTTGAGGAGCTAAAATATCGGTTGACTACGGCGCCAGTGTTAGCTTTGCCATCAGGAGTTGGAGGTTTTGAGGTATTCAGTGATGCTTCGCAGTAGGGTTTGGGTTGTGTCTTGATGCAGCATGGGAGAGTGATAGCTTATGCCTCGAGACAGTTGAGGTCTCACGAGATGAATTATCCCGTGCATGATTTGGAGTTAGCAGCAGTGGTTTTTGCCCTGAAAATCTGGAGACATTATTTGTATGGTGAGACGTTCCAGATCTTCACTGATCATAAGAGTTTGAGGTATTTGCTGAGTCAGTGAGAGTTGAATCTGAGACAGAGGAGATGGATAGAGTTGCTCAAGGATTATGATTGCACGATTGAGTATCATCCAGGGAAGGCTAATGTGGTGACAGATGCTTTGAGTAGGAGATCTCATATCGGTCTGACTTCATTGATTGAGAGATTGCCTAGTCTGATTCAGTTGAGAGCTCTGAATGTGCAGATGGACTTGGCTCAGGATGGAGCTCTGATTGCTACTTTGCTTAGATCGATGTTGCATGACCGGATCGGGAGGGTTCAGGATCAGGAACCTATGTTAGGCAGGTGGCAGAGTTTGTTTCTCGGTGTCTGACATGCCAGCAGGTTAAGGCTGAGCACCAGGCTCCAGTGGGTAAGTTGCATTCACTGCCCATTCCAGCATGGAAATAGGAGCGGATCACGATGGACTTTATTATGGGGTTGCCTAGCACGCCGAGGCAGCATGATGCGATCTGGGTCATAGTGGACCGGTTGACTAAATCGGCTCACTTCCTGCCAGTGAGAGAGAACAATACTCTCGATCAGTTGGCCCAGAATTATGTGGCAGAGATTGTACGACTGCATGGGGTCCCGGTATCTATAGTCTCAGACAGGGATCCTAGATTTACTTCGAGATTTTGGAGGAGTTTGCAGTCGGCTATGGGTACAAGGTTGAACTTCAGTACGACATTTCATCCTCAGACAGATGGGCAGAATGAGAGGACGATTAAGACTGTTGAGGATATGTTGCGAGCCTGTGAATTGGAGTTCCGAGGTGCTTGGGATCAGTATTTAGCTCTGGTGGAGTTTGCTTATAATAATCAGTACCAGAGCAGTATCGGGATGGCACCGTATGAGGCGTTGTATGGGAGGCATTGTAGATCGCCTCTTTATTGGGATGAAGAGGGTATGAGGATGTTAGAGGGTCCCGAGCTGATTCAGGACACTGTGGATAAGGTACAGCTGATTTGGAGTCGCATTAAGGCAGCTTAGGATAGGCAGAAGAGCTATGTGGATCAGCATCGGAGAGAGATGGAGTACAGTATGGGTGATAGAGTGTTCCTCAGAGTGTCTCCACGGAGAGGAGTTCTCAGATTTGGCCGTAAGGGCAAGTTGAGTCCTCGGTATATTGGTCCTTATGAGATCCTCGAGAGGATTTGACCATTGGCCTACAGATTAGCTTTGCCGAGTGAGATGTCGTAGTTGCATGACGTCTTTCATGTGAGTATGCTCCGGAGATATCGATCAGACCCAACCCATGTGATTTCGGCTCAGGAGATTGAGATAGCCAGTGATTTGAGTTATGTGGAGGAGCCGGTACAGATTATAGAATCGTGGGTCAAGCAGTTGAGGAGCAGGGTGATTCCATAGGTGAAAGTCCTTTGGAAGAACCACTCCACTGAGGAAGCGACTTGGGAGACTGAAGAGCACATGAGGAGGCAGTATCCTCACTTGTTCGATCAGTTAGGTAAGAAATTTCGGGACGAAATTTTTATTAGGAGGGGAGAATTGTAACATCCCGTTATCAATGTGAAGGGCATATTGGTAATTCGGATGGTTTGGACTGGGTGCATTTATAATTTGCTTTGCACATGCATTTATAGCCTCTATAAATTCTTGATAAATGATTATTATTGCATGAGCATATGTATGTACATGCATGTATGACAATTTCCCAATTTAATTGTGTAAATTGGAAAATTGGGTGATAATTGCATAGATTAAGTTTTGATTATAGATTTGGAGAGAAATTGAATTTTAGAGAGTTGACAATTGAAATTGGAGTGTAGAATTATGTGTTTTATATTTTTGAGGATTTATAGGAATTTTTTTCGAAATTTTTGGAGTTTCATGTCCAAACCGAAAAAATGGCATAATGACTGATTAATTGGATTCCGGTTCTGAAATTGATTTTCTATTGGCACAAGATAAATTGAGTTATGATTTTAGGAATTATTATTCATATTCATTGCAAAATTTGGGAGAAAATTAGAATAAGAATTGGATTTCAGACCCTAAGATTTGGGCATGTGGCAAATGAATTGCCAAACATGCCCTTAGCTTTAAAGCCTTAGTATAAAACCTAAGTTCTTTGAAAATGGCTTCCACGATGCTTGTCCCCTTCTTTTGGAAAGAAATCTTAAGCTTCTTCTCTTCGTAGATCCATCCTTGCCCTTCTCTTCCATTTTCTTCTTTTTGAATTGCTCCATCTTTCATCATTAATCCATTCTTAAGCCTGGCATTGGAGAAGAAAAATGTTTGGTGTTTTGTGAAGGATTGTCGTTGATGTGCTTGGGTTTGGTAGTGGGAGTTTCTTGGTGATTTTTTGAGAGATTAAAGCTTAAATCAAGTAAGTTACTACTTCTTTATGTCTTAAGTTTTTTGATTGGATCATTGAAGTAAGTTATTAATTGTTTAGAAAGTTATAAGTTTCGGATGATATAGGGTTTGAGAATTTTGTTGATTTTGATTTGGGTATTTGAGAGGTAATAGATTTTTTATGAATTTGAGGTTAGATATGAGTTGTGTTTAGTGTATGGAGTTGACTTGGAGTGTTTGTATAGGATAGGTTGAGTTTTGGATGAGTTTTAGAGAGAGATTTGAAAAAGGAGAATCGGAGAAGATGAACCAGAGTCCGCACGTCGCGACGTGTAATTAATTAGACGTCGCGACGAACTGAGAGTTGGACGTCGCGACGAGCAATTAATTCTGCACTGCGACGAGCCGATTCCTTCCGCATGTCGCGACGAGTAAGGACGCACGTCGCGACGAAGGCGAGATGACTCGCCGCGGCGAGCGACCTTGCGTCGCGGCGAGGGAGCCTGATTTTTTGAAATTGAATTAAGTTGTTTAAGTAATGATTTTTGAGGTTTTATATTCTTGTTGAATTGGATACTGATTGACTATGATTATAGAGACTAAGAATCGTGAATTTCGGATAGTAGAAATTCGGAATTTTTTTCGGTGGTTCTCGAAATCGGGTGGCGATTGAATAGTGAAGTTGATTTCGATTTAAAGATAATTCCTCTGATGTGGAATTGGACGTTAGAGAGTTTAGAATTTAGTCAATTGAATTATGGTATTAGGAATTGTTATGAATTAGAGTGAAAGGGTCGAATTGAGATGATTCGGAAATAGGATCAGGAATGTCATAACATGTATTGTACTAATCGCATTCGCTACATATGCATTATTGAATATGAGAAATTGTGCAATGAGTAATATTGATTTATTCTGATTGTTATAGAGGCTCAAGTGGAGCGTCGATTGTCTGATATAGCTGAGACTTCCCGACAGTAGCTCGGAAGTTTAGAGGTGAGTAACCTAGTTGGTTCCTCAATCTCTGATTTGTTAAATGCTTTGAATGAACTGTGTGACTTAAATGAATACTGTTGTATGGGATGTGTTATTGTGAAATTGTAAATGCATGCTAGGCTTGATCGGAAATTGGTAATTAACAGTTGTGACTGGAGCAAATTCTGATCAGAGCTATAAGCTCAATCACTGTGAAAACGAGCCTAAGGTCCGAAAAGGGAATAGTGCATACCCAGAGGGCTCTCCTATCCCTAATACGTGTGGGCAGTAGTGCATACCCAAAGGGCTCTCCTACCCCTAAAACGCGATTTCTGTTTAATGTGCCCGGAATGGGATAATATTGACGCTCAGTCACAACACTAAAATGAAATGAAAATCATCATGCATTTAATATGTGATTGTGCTGTGAATTTGAAATGGGTTGAATGCATATGTGTGATAATCGTTTAGTGAATTTATGATTGCTATTCTGAACGTGTTATTGTGTTGATCTGTACGCAATTTTGCGTAATGCATGAATTGGGTGAACCATCGATGATGGTTACTCATTGAGTTCGCAAACTCACCCAACATTGCATATATTTTTCAGGACAGAGATAGTTGACTCCTAGCTCCAGTTAGCATGACTTTTCCTGCTGTGTGAGTCTTTGTGTTAAGTATGACTCACAGTGGTCATTTGGGATCTTTTGAGTGACCTAGTTAGGAGTGATTTCAGTTTCTTTTGGATTTGTACAGTATGTAATTATGTCAGAATAGTGTATTCATGGTTTTTAAGAAATGAAATGGGAAGTATCTTTTGGGTTTTAAATTTAGTGATTTTGATATTACAGCTTTATTGTATTGATGTCATGTGGTTTATAGAAATGATCGAATTGTAGTGCACCCGTATCGCGGGTTATGTATCGGAACGACCTACAGGCGTCTCGGTGGGTAAACTACGGTAAGGGGGCGCTATAGTGTCTTGTCATATACATTCAATTTCTTTTAATGTTTATGTCAATCTTAAAATTCATTAAGAATGAATTGTTCGTAAGTATCTTGTTCCTTGTTTTTTTTCCAAGTTATTAAAGAAAAGGAAAAGTTTCATGAAGATAAGTATTAAACAGTCTCATTTAAATCATATAGAATGGGCTTGCAAATACATTATTCATTGTAAGAAAGGATTATTCATATTCCAACGGGGACAAGGTATTCTACATCTTGCATTTTCTTGCATTTTAATTCATTTTTGTTAATTTCTTCTTCCCTTTTATTGGGTCTAAGGGGTTCTATAGAGATCAATTTTTTAAAAGAGTTCTTATTTTTATCCTTTAATGGCATTTTCTTTATTTTATTTATGTCTAATTTGCATATTTGAGAGTTATTTGACAAAAGGGGAATATTCAAAATAAATTTCTTGATTTAGGTTATCTGGTTTGTAAAGAATCTCTAGTTAAAAGTTTTTTTAAAATAAAAGAAATTATATTAATCATAACAAAAGTTACAACTCGCATTGTTCATCTGCAATTAGCATATATTGAGGTTACAATAAACACTAAAAGAACCAAGTAAATTTGAATTATAGCATCTAGATGTTCTTCATAGCATTACTAAGTGAGTTGCATTTTTTGTGAGCTATGAAAGCTGCTTAAATCTAGTTAACAATCTGTTCGACTATCTGAGTTTAGGTTATGAGTAGATAGAACTTTTGAGAGAAACATGTGAGGGAGTGTTTTTCTTCCAATAACATTTTATTATAGCTTAAAACCAAAATAAAATTTCATTAAAAGACAAGGAAGTAAGGAGAAAAGAGTGGTGAAAGACCTGAAGTATATCATAAACATGATATAAGGTTAATATGAGCAGCTCATTAGACAATTCGGTGAAGGGATACGTTGGAGAAGCATGAGGTTGCTATAACTAGTCAATAACAAAATCAATCAATACCTTCTAAGATGGATGATGTTGAGACATATGATGAGATTAAGGATGCTACTAACGACTTAGAGGATCTCACTAAAAAAGGTAACAAAAAGCCACCAATTAGGATGTAAAAGGAGATGAAAATGGTAATAAGGATATATTTTATGTCAATTTCCTATTATAGGAATCTCTCTCAAAGGTTGCAAGCATTAACGTAAGGGTTCAATAGTGCACAAAAAGAACTACAGGGAGATAGAGATTGATATAGTTAGGGTGATTATGGAGGAAGATCAGGAGGCAATAATGGCTCGTTTATTTATGGATTAAATCTAAAAATTACCAACATTGTTAAGCTACACCATTATATGAAGATGGATAATACGATGAATATGAACATTATGAATGTGAAAAGATCACTTAAAATTAGGCCTTATAATTGTTTTAGTGTTTCTTGAACAAGTTTTTCATCACACAACATACCATGAAGTAAAGAGGATAATAAAGTTATAAAGCGTAAATATAAAGCAATTATAATGAAAGTGTAAGCATCAAGTGGAGAGAGAGTTGAGATTGATTCCTTTTCTATAACTAGGAATCAAGATGTCAAGTACATTAAATGCTTAGGTAGATGGTATATAGCTTCATAATTTTCCAACAAGAGAGTGATGATATTGAGAAAAGTTAGAAAATATAAGTACAAGAATGAAGAGGAAGCAGATGACGATATTCTTAGTTTAGAGAATGTTGGTCACTAGAAAGGAATTAAGTATATATGTGGGAAAGAATGATGTGAATGAGTAAAGGGATATTCTCTTTCAAATCAGGTGTTCTATCAACGATTGAGTTTGTAGAAAGATCATATATGAAGGGAGTCTAAACCATGTAATTAGTATAAGTTAATAGAGAAGTTGAGACCACAAGTGAAAAAACCCCTAAACTGTATAATCAATAATAGTTGAATAGGAGTGAGAAGATTAGGTTAACAAAATAATTTTTGATTTCTTTCACAATTGAGAGGTTCATATATGTGGTGTAAATATAACACTGTGTCGATACAAATAGGTAACATTCTTTTAGAGCATCCTTGGCGATTTGATATGAAGGTCAGGCACGATAGGTATAATAACAGATATTCCTTTTTTATGAATGAAAATTTGATTACCATTGTTCTATTTTCACACAAGCAAGTTTTTGAAGATGAACTCAAGACTTACTATATTGAGTAGGAGAGATTAAAAGTAAAGAAACAAGAGTAAATACTTATAGGTAATTCAATCCTTTTAAGGAAAGCAAAAAACGAAAGAGATAAAATTTTGAGTTTAGTAGTGATAGTTGGCGATATGAAAGATGTATTCTTATCCAAATTACAAATACTTTTAGATTTGTAGATGAAGATACTAATTTGATGACAAATCCTTTTAAGGAGAGGAGATGTTGGCCCCCAAAAATTTTTTCTTAATGAATAAGTATGATTTACATTAATTATGAGGTCTTTATGAAATTTTGTGGAGTTAATTATTATGTTAATGTTAAAAAGATTATATGATATAGGTTGATTAAATTAAAGCATAAAGGTTATAAGAATGTTCAAGGGGTGTTTTTGGCAAGACACTTAAGGTTAAAAGAACATAAGTCTATAAGGAAGGGTAAAATGGACTTTTTGGACTCATTAAGGGTAGAAATAGAAGAAAAAATGTTGTCTTGTTCTTTTAAGAAGACGAAAAACGTGAATTGAGAGAGAAGAACAAAAATAGAAGAGAGAAAGAAGAGGTTTTGATGGAGAGGAGAGAAAAGAAGGAAAGATAGTTATCACTTCTTGGTTTTAAGAGAGATTTTGAAGTTGTTCAAAAAGGAAAAAAGATAGAGGAAGAGAATGACTTACCTTTGAGCCAAAGATTTCTTCATTTGATGAAGAATCAAGAAGGGGAGCAAAAGAGGCAAGAGGAACAAGAGAAAAGGCATTTTGAGCAAGTCTTTAAGCAAGGAAATCAAGGTAGGCTACATATTTATAATAGAGTTATGAGCCATTAATGTTTTTACAAATCAAGAAAATAAAATGATTTCAATTACTTCATAAATGTTGTTTTTAATGCTTTTGAGTGATTTGAGAAACTGCTACATGTTGATGTATGAATTTTGATGATAAAATGGAAATGGTTTTGAAATATTTATGTTATGCCTTGAAAATGGAATTTTGTATAAATGAAAAAAAAGAAAGTATAAGCATATGATGAAATAATTTGAGCATGAATATGTGCTTTTGTTTCATTAGTCACGTGCACATTGACCTATAACCTTCTCCTGATTACTTGCTTGAGGTCACGAGATCCTGAGAATTCGAACTTGTTTTGTTCACGGTGTAAACTTTGATTTCTATTTCATTCCACAGAACTCTCGAGCCATGTGTTTGTCATTTCATCTTTGAATTGTCAAGTTTGTTGCATAATTTGACTATTCTACAGTGATGGTTAAATGTATATGCTATGTTGATGTGATTATATTTTAACTATGAGTTTTGGAGCTAAATTGTGAATTTGACTGAGAATTTGAGAACAAAGCATTTTATGAATTCATTATGACTTTTATAAGATAAATGCATATTTCAACGATTTTGCTTATTCTTCGTTATAAACTTATTACCCACGAACTTTCAAGCTCACCTCCTTTTTATCCCATCTTCAGGTGAAGAAAATGAGATCGAGTAATCAAGAGTCAAGGAATCATTCTACTTTTGCAATGTTTTGTAAATTAAGTTAGATTTTGTATAAGCAAGATTTTAGACACATTTCTAGAATTATTGGGGTTTTGTATCTTTTGAAATTTGAGATTTTGAGACGATGATGTATTGTGGCTTGAAATGTCATTAAAGATTTATATCACTTTGTTCTTTTGATGTTAATGAAATATAAATTGTGTATGGATGATATTGAGTTGGAATCAGATATACTTGAAGAAGTTATCAACTTGAGATGATTATCAACTTGAGCAGATGGTTTTTGAACATGAATTGTTGATATATATATATATATATAAGTGAGATGTTATGGAAAAGAAAGATAGGAATCATGAATGATAAGATTTAGTTAAATGCGATGAGTCAAATGAGTTGAGATTTGACAGTTTAATGAAGTCAATTTGGTAGCTGAATGATTATGCTCAGGACATTCTAAGTTTGCACATTGGAAATTTCAAGTTTTCCATAGAAGTAAATTTCGTATTTTGACTTCAAAAGAAAAACTGTATTGATCTAGGCTAAATTGGACAAAATTGTCTTCTAAAAAGTTGTAGCTTATCTTTCTAACTTTCCAACGATATATAGTAAGACATTTTTAGACATCTGAGTAAAGAAATTATCTTTATAAGTAGAGGTACTCTAGAGAGTGTAGTTATTAATTCAGAACTTTGGTGAAGTGAGGAAGACCCTGTTGAAATATCTTCTTATGCATTGTAGACTGAGACATCTTCTTATGCACTGTAGCTGAAACATCTTCTTATGCACTGTAGACTAAAACATCTTATGCACTGTAGTTTGAAACATCTGCTTATGCACTGTAGACTAAATCCTTCTTATACACTGTTCATCTTATAACATTTTGGTCCAATTTTGATCCTTTGGATAATAAAATCTAAAAAATTGAAGGGGTTAATTATTTCGCAAACTTATTTTACACTAACAAAATAAAAACAATCAAAACTGAAATAATAAAAATACCAAAAATTTGGTAACGTAATTTGGCACACCTTGCCTACGTCTGCGAGGCCCTTACCCAGCTTAATCACTTTCACCGAAGTACAATAGTTTTACCCAAGGCTTTACTGAGTCGACACCACTTAACCCTTGACACTATCTCTCAACCTCACTTCCCGTGAAAGAATTTCACACCCAATAGTACGACCGCTTTGTACTAACCTCAACAAAGGATTTTTCTCAAATACTTTTTTTGAAACAAGAATAGTAACTAAATCACTCAAGCCAATAATAAATAAGAATAGCTCAAGTATTTAATCAACTGAAAATTAAATAACAAAAATACTTGAGACAAACGAAGACTTCCCTATGAATTTATCTTCTCGAAATAATTCAGTCGAAAACTTCCTTCACAAAAATCAATGGCTATATTCCCTGACATACGCAGCAGCATTGTTTATCCATCCAACCTATTTTTAAGACCCACGTAATCTTCACCTTTACCACATAAATCACACAGATTGCTCTTTATATATGCTCAAAGTGAGACACAATATTCAACTCATACAAATACCAAGTGCGCAGTATGCCAAGGGTTTTTCAAAGACACAAATATTCAACACCAAAAAAAAATTGTGCAGCCCACTAATGATCACATATGACTAATGCGACTTGAACAAAATACCCCACCATAGATTTTTTTTTCAACATTCATGTACAACTAGACTCCTTCCATAATTAGGAGATATACACATATATTAATAATCTTCAAAGATTTGGATTCCACCGTAAATAGGATGTGCGTTTTTAAAATAGATTCCTTCTAAGATAGAAATATGTAGCAACACACCTTTTGAACTTCTACCGTAGATGCAATCTCATATTCTAATTATCTTATATGTCCAATTTAAAAATGCCAAAACCAAACAAAGAATATATAAAATATATTTTAACAATCTCCCCCTTTTTGGCATTTTTGTCACAACTTTAGCACTCCATATAAATAATCATATTTGGACATATAAAGATGAGATTCACAATACTTAATTCACGCTACTTAGAAGACATCAGCTGTAGATGCTCAACAATAAAAACCACACCATGGTATCTTTCCAAAAAACCACAAAACACTTAATTCACACTCAAGACTTGTGGCAATCCCCTCTTTAATTCACACAAAGACTTGTGGCAATCCCTTTTTTTTTAATTCACACAAAGACTTGCGGTAATACTTTTTAGACACAATACCTACACACCTCTTGCTTTTTCTCCACTTATGTGTTTTGATGGATTTCCTCAACAACTAGGAGATGTCAACGTGTATTAATAGGCTTCAAGGATTCCACAGCAAATAGAAGATCTAAACAACATGTATATTTAAAAAGGACCTATACGATGATTAGGATATGTGCACAAATCTCACTTTAACCAAATAATCGCAATTTTAATTCCACCATAGTTAAGATTCTATATGTCCAATTTAAAATCCCAAAACTAAATGAAAGATATATATAATATATCTTAACAATCTCCCCTTTTTGACATTTTTGTCACAAACATGAAACTCCCCCGAAATATCATATTTGGACATATAAAGAGGAGATTCACAATGCTCCCCCTTCATCAAAAATCAAGTTTCAAAGAATACCAATCATCCAAATTTCTCCCCCTTAGGACAAAAAGATGTCAAAAAGCAAGACAAATAGTCACATATATATCTTGAAATCTCCCCTTAAATGTAACATTCACCATAAACAATGTGATGTCTCCTCCTTGGGACAAAAAACATAATCATAATAATCATCAATAGATGCAGCGGAAGAATCATAAGCATGCCAAGAAGACAATTTACCACCATCCAAAACACATGCCAGCATATCACTACTTACTTCAATTTCATCTTCATCATACTGATCAAATTCATAAACCTAAGCAATGAGCTATAAGTGTTGTCAGTGTAGTAAGAGAGAGAGATACCCGAGAGAGAGACCCACACTAATGAGAGAGCTGAGGAGTCTTCGGTGGAGCCAAATAGAAGTCATAATGCAAACTACTAAAAAAATACAATATAAAACTAAAGAAGTAAAAAAAATCTTTTCTTTTCTTTTCTTTTTCATTTTTTTTTCATTTTTTTTGTTTTTAACAACATACAAAAAACTTCAAAAATGTAAAGCACACTGTTCCTGTGCCCCTTGAAAAATCTAAAACCTGGTGTTTTTAGTTCAAATGAAGACGTGTAACATAAGTAGCCTACAAGTTCATGATAATCAACCATTTTTCTTTCTCCTATTTTTCTTCTTTCGCTCACATATCTAATAACATTTTCTGCTGGATGATTTCCTTAAATTCGAGATGAGGAACCTTGGTTCAAATCAACTTTCATTGTTTTAGTTGGTTCATCATTCGAAGTAACTGAAAGTTCTTCAATTTTTGCAGTTACTTCCTCAGCAGTAACTAACTGTAAACCACTTTCTGCAACTACTCCATCTGCAGTAACTAGCTGTGAGTCACTTTCTGCAGTTACTTCATCTGCAGTAACTAACTGCAAATCTAGGCATTTTCTTGTTTTTCTTTTACTATGTTTTTGTGCTTGTGCTTGATCCTTTCTAATCCAAGCTTGTTTCGATACCATGGGATGATGCTGAAAATTTAATAGAGAGTGTCTAAATTTTCAGTTTTGTCTTCTTTGAAACAATATCTGTACTAATTGATAACATCTTGGCCTTATATGTCCAATGACTCCACAAAAATGACATGTGGGTATAAATTTTCGATTCTTTCTCTATGTTTCTTCTTCTCGAACAAATTTGGATATGTCATCTTTCTTCTCATTCATTTTAGAGCACTCAACCTTATAGCCAATGTCTTGATGATCCTCTTTAATTTTACCAATTTTCAATAACTTTTCTAGCTTTTCGGTACCTCCATTTAACATTTTCAATCCCTTTTCAGTACTTACTAATTTCATTATAGCTTCACCAAGCTCATCCGACGTCAACATCAGCTTCTTTTCTAACTTTTGTATAGTGTTCTTCATGGAAAGATTCTTTTACTTCAATCTTTCATTCTTTCTACTTATTTTCATCCAATTTTGGTACATTAATTCGTGAGCCTCATAAATATTCCTCTTTTTGTCATCTAGGCCACTTCCATCACTATCATAATCTGATAATAGGTCTTGAGATGAGTTGTTTTTTAAAATTTTCGATTTTCTTTCTTTTCAATCTTCGATTACTTCCTTCTCAATTACTATTAAGCAAGTAACTAGACTTTTGCTATGTAAGGCAACCAACGCAACACCATTCACTATTTCTTCTTCACTTCCGGATTCGTTATCACTCTAAGTGCTTGTATAGGATTTTCCTTTTCTCTTCTTCATGGTATCAGCACACTCTGCTTGAACATGTCCGAAGCCTTGACACTCATGGCATTGAATTTTTTTACCTTTCTTTCTTCTTTTTGAGTTTTGGCTTGTTTGAAGTTGTTGTTCGATGAGCTCCCGCCATTTTACCTAAACTTGGGTCTGCCCTTTTTCATTCTCTTCAGCCACTTACTGAACTCTTTTGTTAATAACTTCATATCCTCATTCTCGTCGGATTCATCTTCCAAGTTAGTCACACTCTTACTAATTTCCACTTGTAGTGCCAATCCTTTACTTCTTTCTTGCTTACCTCTTAAAAGATTCATCTCGAAGTTTGTAAGGATTCCAATAAATTTTTCCAGTGACAGATTATCAATATCATGAGCCTCCTCAATTACTGCAATTTTTGGAATAAATCTCGATGGCAACGATCTCAGCGTTTTCTTGACCAATTTCACATTAAAGTACTTCTTTCCCAATTGATGAGCTTGATTTGTAATGTCTCTCAACTTTTCATGAAAGTCTCCGATAGTCTTATGCTCATCCATCTTCAGCTCTAACTGCACAACTAACATTTGTAGTTTCGATGCTATCACAGATTTAGACCCTTCATGAATAGTCTGCAATATGTCCCACGCTTCTTTTGTCGTTTCACATGCTGAAATCATTAAGAAGCGTCCTTCGTCAACAGCACTGAATATCGCATGTATTGCTTGTGAATTTCCCATTGCACTTTCTTCTTCCACTCTTGTCCATTCAGACAGATCTTTCTGAACTGCCTCTCCTTTATCATCAATGATCATTGGATGCATCCAACCATGTACTACTAAATGTCAGGCTAGTGCTCTGAGTTTGAATAAAGAATTTCATCCAGGATTTCCATGATGGATAATTTGATCCATCCAATAATGGTGGTCTGGTGATTGATTCACCCTCTCTCATAACCATGTTTGTGAAACTAGGATCTACACTAACTTGCTACCAAGTTCTGAATCAGTGACCCGCTTTGATACCAATTTAAAAATCGAAGGGGTTTAATTATTTCGTAAACTTTTTGCAAACTTATTTTGCACCAACAAAATAAAAACAATCAAAACTGAAATAATAAAAACACAAGAAATTTGATAACACAATTCAACACACCTTACTTACGTCTACGGGGCCCTTACCCAGCTTAATCACTTTCACCAAAGTACAATAGTTTTACCTAAGGCTTTACTGAGCCGACACCACTTAACCCTTGACACTATCTCTCAACCTCACTTTCCGTGAAAGAATTTCACACCCAATAATATGACCACCTTGTACTAACCTCAACAGAAGATTTTTCTCAACACTTTTCACACCCAATAGTATGACCACCTCGTACTAACCTCAACAGAAGATTTTTCTCAACACTTTTTTTTGAAACAAGAACAGTAACTAAATCACTCAAGAAAATAATAAATAAGAATAACTCAAGTATTTAATCAACTGAAAATTAAATAATAAAAATACTTGAGACAAACGAAGACTTCCCTATGAATTTATCTTCTTGAAATAATTCAGCCGAAAACTTACTTCACAAAAATTAGTCACTATATTCCTTGACATACGCAGCAGCAGTGTTTATCCATCCAACCTATTTTCAAGACCCACATAATCTTCACCTTTACCACATAAATCACACAGACTACTCTTTATATATGCTCAAAATGAAACACAATATTCTGCTCTTACAAATACCAAGTGCGCAGTATGCCAAGGGTTTTTCAAAGACATAAATATTTAACATCAAAAGAAAAACTGCCTAACCCACTAATGATCACATATGACTAACGCGACTTGAACAAAATACCCCATTGTAGATTTTTTTTCAACATCCGTGTACAGCTAGACTCCTTCCATAATTAATAGATATACACATATATGAATAATCTTTAAAGATTTAGATTCCACCGTAAATAGGATGTGTGTTTTTAAAATAGATTCCTTCCATGATAGAAATATGTAGCAACACACCTTTTGAACATATATCGTAGATGCAATCTCATATTCTAATTATCTTATATGTCCAATTTAAAAATGCAAAAACCAAACAAAGAATATATAAAATATATTCTAACAGAATCTATCTTCAAGGTCTTCATGAAAGTTGTAGATATTGAAGTCCTCTTTCAAACTATCTAAGAATAACCTTGATTCGACATCTATAAAGAAAGTTATGCCAAATATCCCAAAATAGGTCTTAGACTAAAACCTTCCTTCTTATCCACTATAGGCTGAATCGTCTAGCCTACTGTCTAGTCCAGTTCTGACCCTTTAGATGACAAAATCTTGCTTCAATGTCTTCAAAAAAGTTATAGATCTTGAATTCCTCTTCGACACTGTCCTTAGATGACCTTAATTTTACATCTATAGATAAAGTTATGGTAATTTATCCCGAAATAGGTGCAATATGATTGAGGACAAAACCTTGTTTGATTCTTTAAGTCATAACCTTGTTATCTGACCTCCAAATGAAGTCATTTTTAGACCAATAGATTCCTAACACATTTATTTCTACCTCTCCATGAAATTTTATAGCTTTTGATGTTGATTTGTAAAAGATTGATTGAATCAAAGTAAGGGTATGGGTTGGAAGAGTATGAATTGGATATTTTCTGAACATAGTTTGGTATTTTGATGGTATCTTGATCTGTAGAGTTTCGAATGAGATGATCTTAGATTCTAAAAAAACTCAAGACATAAAGCTACAAATGATCTAAGGGTTCAAATATCAATTCAATCTCTAATACTTCCAATTTTTACAGGGACATTGGGTATAGTGTACTGTTCAATTTTAATAAAAGTTTGAAAAGGTTTGGGCCCTAAATTTTAGAATTTTCAACCAAATTGAAGGATTTTGATATCATTAGAATTCTAATTTCAGTTTGAGGTTTCCCCAAATCTATTCTGAAATAGGAGAAATGAGTTGGTTTTTTATATTTGACTAGTGTGAGCATGCCACCCTCGTGGGATGATGGCCAATGAGAGTTCTTAAAAATAACCTTATAGGAAAATATGCTCAAGTCTTACGATATTCTGGATAATTGGGCTCCGGAATCGGGGCTCAACAGGAGAAATAATGGGAATCAAGCATTTAGTCAAGTTATACAAGCTTCAAAGTAAGGAGCTATAAAGAGATATTCGAATAGATTACAAAGGATTTGAGTCAAACTCCGAAAGTTGTTGGAGATCCACTAAAGAACGATGGAGGACTATTGATAAAGAGTAAAGTAAAAATGAACAAAGAAGCTCTTAGTAATCTAATGGATCTTTATATAAGGTGTGATTTGCTTCTTTAAGGGAATGAATTGAAGCCTATAATGTTGATTTAAGTGAAGAAGTTAGCTGAAGAATAAGGTTACATAATGTAACAAACATCAAACACTAAATTAAACCAGCTTCGATCTTTTGTTTGGTTTACGAACTAGAGGAATAGAAGCAAACCTATGCCAGAATTGAACATATAACTACTGTGTTGAGACCCGATCCGGAGACCGGATCCCAACCAGAAGAACGGAAAAACAAACTGGAAAACAAAGTGACGGAAAGCGAAAACGAACGAAAACGCATTCGAAAGAACGGAGCATAAGGTGAACGAATCGAAAGCAATTCACAAATCGAAAACAGAAGCAAAAGGCATACAAAGTGAAATCAAATCGGATCAAAAGGCGGAAACAAAATGCGAACGGATCGAAACCAAAACGAATCACAAAGTGAAAGTATCGAAGCAAAACGAAAGTAAGCAAAAGCGAAACGAATACGGATCGAATTCAAAGTATACAAACGAAGCAACTGAACTAAAACAAATATCCGAACATCCAAAAAACTTAAGCTTATTAAACAATACAAAAGGGTCGCGTTGGAAACCTTAGAGTAAACTAATATGAAATCCGGTATAATTTTTTTTCACTCTTTTCATCTTTATTCAATCTTATACAAAGCAAACACAATTCTATACCTAAAACACTTCAATAAGTCTCAATCCATAATCAGAAACATCGGACCTCCGTCCGGAATCCATATCTCAATCACATCCATATTCAAATCACAAACATTAACATTTCAAGTCACATTCTTATCGTAATTCAATGTACAAATTCATAATTCAATCCAAACACAACCCGAACACATTCATATACAATCACAATTTATATTCCATGATCATACGCAAATTTATAACTCAATTCCTTACATCAATTCATAATTCATATACACCATATACATCATACTCAATTGTACACAATTTCGTACTTCTCATACATCCCGAAGTAAAAGCATGGAATACATTTATGGCAATTCAAGCCATATCCAATAACAATACTAAAAATCCAACTTTACACAAAATACTTGCTATGCAAAAACGAACAAAAATGTCTTGACACTCTTTCATCCGATCTCCTGCTCGAATACCTGGAGATGGGGATGAAAGGGGGGTGAGCTGATAGCTCGTGGATAATATGTTTATAAGTTGAATAATAAGCAAAAGCCATTTCTCAAAACCTTTGCCATCTTATAAAGGGTCTCATAGTAGAAATTTCATCTAATGTTTATTTCATAAACTTTTCAACTTTTCAAAAGCATTTATACACAACTTCCAAAATTGTCACAGTTGAAAATCTTCACTTTCTTATTTCTCAAAAATCTCAAATTTTCTTTTCACAAAGCATGAACAATTTCAAAGACATGAATGCATCACATTTCAAACAAAATCAAAACACATAACACATCATAATGGTTTGGGTTGGTCCAAAACGAAACGTACTGCACATTTTCGCAAAGTGGTACTATGTAGCCGTGAACGGAACGTACTACACTTTTCCGCATAGCGGCCCAGTGTAGTCGTGACTTATGGGAGTCCGAAATTGAAACTCCAATTGCCCTTAGTGGGCAAAGGGAGAAGCCTTTAAAACGAGACCAAGGTAATCGACTCTACTTAGGGGACCTAACCAAACCCATATAACACATATTCATGCTTGAAAAATCAAATTGCCCGAAGGCACATTTCGAAAATTCACTTTTTCATATTTTCATATCATGTCGTACTCGACATATTCACATTCACAAATTTGCATACATTCATATAACAATTCAAATGCATTCTCAATACATCAATCAATCTCATAAATAATGAAATTCACATATTGAAATCTCAATCAATCAAACATAAAGAATTTAAACAATTATACCCATTTCATCAAATCCTTCAAAACCCTTGGAAGTAGTCAATTGAATCATTTCATTAAAAAGTCTGAAACAATTGTAGAAATTTTCCAATCATTCCAAAATCAACGAATTTTATCATTCGAAATCCAGAATTTTCAAAACATTAACATAAACAATAATTTATAAAATTTTGCTCTTCAATTTTTCAAAATCACTAAGTTAGCTTATAATTCAAAATATAAACAAATTACCCACCTTGATTTCCTTGCTTAAAAGACTTGACTTGTTCAAAATGCTTCTTCTCTTTGCAAACAACCTGAGGTATCAAAGGTTCTTTCTCTTGTTCCTCTTGATCCCTTTAACAATAACGAAAAATCCCACTCAATAGGGTTTTCAATTAAAAAATCCCTCACAGCACAAACACTAAAATTGGTTCCAAAATACTCAAACCCAAACATTTTTCTAAACTTAGTGCACTAAAATTCTTTCAAAACCCCAAAAGTTTCAAAATGATCTTGCCTTCATTCTTCGCCAAATGAAAGGATCCTTAGCTCAAAAGGAAGCTCTTCTCTTCCTCTACCTTTTCTTTTCTTGAACATCCTCAAAATCTTTCTTGAGGGTTAACACAAATGAAACCCTAGCTGGTTTCTCTTCTTTCTCTCTCTCATTCTTTTTTTTTCTCTCTCTTATCTCTTTTCTCATCCACACATTTTGTTTCTCTAGAATCTTCTCATTCTCGTAGTTTTTCTCCATTTATAAGCAAGAAAACACTTCTTTTTCCAATTATGCCATTAATGAGTCTAAAAAGTCTATTTTATCCTTCCCTATAAGCTTATGTTCTTTTAAACTTAAGTGTCTTGCCAAAAATATCCTTGAGCCTTCTTACACATCACTTTCTTCTAGAAAATATCCTCCATTTTCTTAAGTTTCTTATGCCTCCGAAACTATTCAATTTGGTTCAGTGAGTCAAAAGATATATTTCAAACATTCTTAGACTGCTCCTGTCCAAAACAATACACTATACTCAACTTCCTCCCAAAACTTGAAAATCTTAGGAACTAAATCACAATTTACTTCCTTCAGATACTTTGCAGCTCTATGTCTCTAGTTTACCCCGAATCAGAAATCATCTCATTTGGAGTTCTACTGATCCCAAATCATCAAAATACTGAAGTATATACAGTGGATTATCACCAATTCATAACACTTAAGAGCACACTTTGTAACATCCCGTTACCGATGTGATGGGCATATCGGTAATTTGGATGGGTTAGCTTTGGGTGCATTCATAATTGAACTGCACATGCATTTTTGCCTCTGCATCAGTGATAAATGAGTTAACTGCACATGCATACATAGTGACATGCATTCATGATTGCTCCAGCATCTAAATTGTGATTATGAGTTGAATTGTGAATCTTGAGATAATTAGGTTAGATTGTGACTTGATTGAGAATTTAAGAATAATTGGGTTGTATAGTTGAGTTAGAGTGAGAATTGAATTTTAGGGAATTGGCAATTGAAAATTGAGTATGGGATCGAGTGTTTTACATTTTTGAGAAATTTTAGAAATTTTTCTGGAATTTTTAGAGTTATGTGTCCGGACCGAGAAAATGACCTAGAGACTGATGATTTAGATTCCGGTTCCGAAGTTGACAGAAAAATGGCTTGGAAAATTTAGATTTGTGAGTTTAGGAATTATTGTGATGAGCCATTGAAATTAGAGACTGAAATTAAAAGAAATTGAGGGCTTGTGGATTTGTGAGTAATAGGTATAAAAGAGGTAGGTTTTGGAAATTGGAAATAAGCTTTTTCCTTCTCCTTTCTCTTCTCTCCCCATCGACGATCTCTTCCTCCCTTGGAGATTTTCATTTGTTCCTTTCATTGTGGTTGATGAGCTGCTAGAAGCCTTAGGAAAGTTGATGTTTTGCTTGGCTTTGGAGAATCAACGTTGGTGCTAGAAGTTGAGAGGATTTTCGGAAGTTTTTAGGGTTACCGTTCGATTCTTCGATTTGGTAAGTTTATTGTGGTTAATGTTGTTATTTATTATGGGTTATTGCATTTATGGTGTTTAATGTGTTAGATGTGAGTAGTTAAGTGTGTTTAATGCTGGTTTATAGAGAGAGAATGGTTGAAAATGGTGGAAAATCGATCGGAGAAGACGAAGATCGTTCGCACGTCGCGACGTCTGCAACTGGCTTCGCCGCGACGAGCCAGTGCATGTTCGACGCGATGAGCAGGCCTAGTCGTCGCGATGAACGTGTGGATATTCGTCGCGACGAGCGTCCCTTCCCACGTCGCGACGAGGGACTCTTGGTCGCGACAAGGGGCAATTTCTGAAGTGAAATAAGTTGGTTTTTGGGGTGCATCTTATGGTATAGACCTCCAATTGAAGTAATTCTGGATTCGTTGTGAACTAGAGAAAGAGGTCTACAATTGTAGTAAAGACTGAGAGTTTGAATTTTAATTAGTGGGATCAAAATTATCGAGAGAGAGTCAATTACAGTTCCTAATATAACCTAAGAATTGTGTTTTGGCAATTGGAGTTATCATTGGGGACTTAGTGAAGGAATTTGACCTAGTGAATAGTGAATTTTGGGTTGTGAAGCGAGAGATAACGGAATGGGATTAGAGCGCTGGAAAATCATGATCATGCATCGTACAATTTTGAATTTAAGACATGTGCATTATCGAATTTATTTGATTGAGCATATAGTGATGAGAATTCGTTTGAATTGTTATAGAGGCACCGTTGGATCGTCAGTCCACGGATATTCTTTGGGACTTCCAGCGTGCTTCGGAAGTTACAGGTGAGTAACCTAGTTGGTTCCTCAATCTTTGTGTGTTAAATGTGCTGTGATTGTGTAAATTGTTTGACAATGTGAATCCTTGTAATTGTGAATCAGTGTATAGAATTATGAGTAAGTGTTCTGAATACGATCAATTGAATCGATTGAATTGTGTTACTGATTGTGCAAGTGTGAGTGCATGCTAGGCATGATTAGAATCGCTTAATAAACAGTTGTGACTGGAGCAATTAGTGATCAGAGCTTTAAGCTCGACTATCAGTGCAAGGGCCTAAGGCCAAAAGGGAATAGTGCATACCCAGAGGGCTCTCCTATCCCTAAAGTGAGCGGGCAGTAGTGCATACCCTGAGGGCTCTCCTACTTGCCAAAAATGCGAATATTGACGCTCAGTCACAACACTGACATAAAATGAGAAGTGGCATGCATCATGCATCAGACTGTATTGTGAAAAGTGACAATGTGTGTAAATTGATTTTCAGTGTTACAAATGTGTTATGTGTGATATGTGTGATTCATGTGATGGTGATCATGTGTAAATTGATTTTCAGTGTTACAAATGTGTATTGTGACTGTGTGATATATTGTGATATATTATGTGTATATGTATGAGTTGGGTGAACCATCGATGATGGTTTCTCATTGAGTTCGCAAACTCACCCAACATTGCTAATATTTTTCAGGACAGCGTTAGAAGATTCTTAGCTCCCGTGTTAGAGTTTTCCTGCAGTGCGAGTGCTTGGACAAGTGCAGCGATGAAACACAGGTCGGTCAGCTGGGGTGATTTTTGGGGATGACTTAGTATATACTTTTGTATCAGTTTCCTTTTTGGGATATTGAGTTAGACTGTAGGGAACTGATAGACTTGTCTATATTTTGGATTGATATCATGAAATGAAAGATTATTGTGGTTTTAAATTTTAGTGATTTGCATAATGCGGTTAAATTATGTTGATGTCATGCGAGTATTTAGTGATTGGTTTCGTTAGTAGCACTTCCTTGCTGTGGGATATGCGTCGGAACGACCCACGGGTGTCCCGGTGCGTACCCTACGGTAAGGGGGCGCTACACACTTGCTGTACCCGTCCCACCTTATCTACTTAATCTTTCTCACTTCATTTCAGATAGCTTCTATTTTTGGAGGAGATGTAGAGAAAAATCTTACGAATCCAATGGTTCAAGAATCAAGTCATTCGGAGGTCTGGAGAAGAAGTTATGGTCAAAAGAAGCAACCATGTTTATGAACTCAATTATACTGAACCTATTTCGGGGAAACAGCTATAACTTTATATAGATATTTATGATTGAGGTGTTCTTTGAATGGTTCGAAAGATGATACAAAGGGCTACAACTTTTATGAAGATCTCAAAGGGCCAATTCTTCATCTAAGGGGTCAAAAACAAAGGTAGATGATGATGACATCATTTTGAGATGATGATGACGTCATTAGATGATACAGATTGGGAAAATTGTTATAACTTTCCCTAAAGATATCAGATTAAATAGTTATTTATATGGTTGGAAAGATAATTTCAAGAGCTACAACTCTTATGAAGAACTCAAAGGCCAATTCTAACTTTTTAAGGGTAGAAAATGGATCAGAAAGTGACAATAAATAGTAACTGAGACGGTCAAACTGAGACTCAAAAAGTCAAACTGAGACGGAAGCAAAAGCAGATGGTCAAACTGAGACGCTAAAAGTCAAACAATGAATTGTAACATCGTCTTATTTTTGCTCTTGAACATCTTTACTTGTAAAGATCATAACTTTTGACTCCGATGTCCAAATTTTTCATATAATATACCGTTGAAAAGATAAAAGAAAGATCTACAACTTTCCAGAAGGCAATTTTGCCAAAATCTATCTATATCAATTCCAAATTTGCCCCTAAAGTCTGAAGATAAATTTTCCATTTTTACACCGACACTGCACCCGATTCTTAACTTCATGGCAAATTTTTGGGATTCTTAGAGACAGAATTGAAATTCGATGTCTTCATACGAAATCCAAATTAAGAATCATCGGGTTTAGACATCTAGAGAAAACGTTATGGTTAAAAGACTTAAGCATACTCAATCAATATTTCCAGATCAACTCTTTATTTCAAAATCTTTTCTTGCACAACACATACCAAGATCACTCTTTCTACTTCATTTACTCCTCATTCTCAACTCCATTTCAAATCAGTATCATCCCTAAAGGAATCATAATCCATGATTAATCATGAACATGAATAACAGAACATACACATATATACATATTCTTCGTCAACTTACTACACAAATATTGCTTTCATTTCCCTTAAAACTTTCACCTTAATTCTTTCTATTTCAAAAATCTCTTATCAACCAAAAACACCCTAACAAATCATGAATCTATCCACTTTTATCATTCCCTACTTTACTCTTGACTATCATTTCTTGGTTCAAAAATTTTCATTCATTAGTTCTTGACTCGCGACTAATCATCAAAATTTTCATTCAATAGTTCTAATCTTCTACGAAAAGTTCGGGGTCCAACATACTGTTAGGTTCGTCTTTGTTACGTGTATTAAAAGTTTTGAAATAAATGATAAGATATTATTTAGATATGTTAATTGGACTTATCTCTTGTATTTTAGATTAATTTTGGTGATTAAATGGGAAAATTAATATTTATTTCATTTTACTATATGACAAGTAGAGATTGAATCAAATTGGAGCATTATTGATCCAAATCATGAATTTTGAAAAAAATGGACAGATTACTGCAATGAATAAGGCGAGATCACACCTAATATCAAATTCACCCCAAGAGTTTGAATTCAATTTGAAAACTTATTTTAAGCCCTATTATGTAGAGATTTGGATTTTTTTAGACAACGAATCACTACAAGATAGATGGAAGCTAGGTTTTGAGTAGGAATTCAAAACTCTAGTTGTAACCTTGTTAGATTTTGTTCTAAACTTAAATTTTATTTTAATTCAAATATTTCTTATTTTGTGTTCTTATATTTCACGAATTATTATTATTTATTAATTTGACAAATTAATTTGATGTAGACTACTCTCTCTTACCAACTTGAATATTTATTCAGTAAATGAACCCATAATAAATAATAAAATTTGTTAATTTAAAAAATTAGGAAACTCTCACAAGGAGTTAGGGTCCCATTAATTAACGGTCTAAATTTAAATGTTGGAATTCTTTTCGACATCCAAAATGTTTTGTTTAAGTTAAATTTTGATATAAATGTTATGTTTTAAGTTGCCCTTTTTGCCAAATTACCTTTTGAGATAATTTTTAAAATGTCCTAAAAAATATAGATTGAAAAAAGTTTCTTGAGCATCCAAATTTATGTGGGTATATAAAACACTTTAATTTCTTTTCCTTGTAGATTAATATCAAGTGACTTTAAATGAATATTAGTAATTAATATCACATTCATGAATTCAAACGAGAAATATCAATGGTATCTCCAATAATTAATTTTAAAAATTACCAAGGTCCCTCACATGATCTAAGTAACAAAATTGGTATCAAAGGACTAATTATTAAACCAAGTGAGGAAGAAAAAGATGTAATCGTTGATGATATATATAAAAGAAGGTGAACACTTACTTTTATTTTAAAAATATTTGAGAATATTTACTTAGTATACATATCTAAGAGAAAAGAGCATTGTTGACTATACCTAGGAGTATAAAGAAAGATTGATTATTGAATTTAGTATATGAGAATTACAAGCATTGCTCTTCCATTTTATAAATGCTTTGTATCTACACTTTACTCATATGATATAATCTTTGAGAAAAGGAGAGAAGTTTTCCTTTTTGATTCTTATATATTTATATATCATATAACTTTTAATATTGACAAAATGGGAGAGGATAGTGATATCTTGTTCATTCATGGAGAATGGATTAAAGGCAAGCATATATTATATACTTCTTTATGATAAAAGAGCTTACTCAACATCATTTATTTTTCCAATATCAAAAATATTTTTCATAAAATGTGGGAGATTGTCGACTAAATGAGGTTTTAACCCATGGTTTTGCTGTTAACAAAATATATTGCTATTAATAAATGTACTTTTTGTGATATTAGTTGCTTTATTATGTTGACATCAAGAAATATGTAAATTTTCAAATTTAATATAAGGATAAAGTGAGTAAAGGGTCAACTAGATAAATCGAACAATCGGTAGAAGGAGAAAATGAGTAAGATGGACCATATATGCAATTTAAGTGAAAATCAAGAATAAAGAGAAATTAAGCATATCAAAACTATCAAATCATTGCAATCCTTCTTATAACCTTATTTTGATCATTTTAATGAGTTATAGGCTTAATTATTACACGATCATTTATACATAGAACATAATATATAAATCCTTTCATAATGAAAAGGAAATTTATTTTGACATTTAAAGAAAACCAATTGATCTTTAAAATACTCTTTGAAATTTTTTGAAATAATTTTGGACCAAATTTTATTCAAAGAAATACGATTTACTTATTTTAGAGAACTTCAAAAAATTTGAAAACATTTTTCAAGCATATTGGTTTATCAATGTATTGTTGTAGTTGATAATGTACTATTTTGGACATATTAGCTAATTGATATTTATATATGGTAAAATAATGTAACATAATTTTTTAAAAAAATGTACCATAAGTTTGTCTGTCAAATTGGTAGATACATAGATCGACTAATATGGCATATTAGTTGGTTAGTGTGTAAAAAATTGGATGGGCATACTAAAGAGTTTATAAGTTTTTGAGCATTTAACTATTTGATGAAAGATCTGACAAAGTATTTAACTTTTGCAAGGAATATTTACGTACTTCATTCTATTTTCAACATTTAGTAGGTTCTTTTCTCCAATCTTCCTCCTCCTCTGTCTCTCTCTCTCTCTCTCTCAACATTCTTCAGATAAGCTTCTTCTTCTCTTATCTTTTTTGCAAGTTTGTTAGTATGTATGTAACTTAAGCTATTGTATTACGTGTTCAATATATAAAAGCTTTTCCTGAGCATTCGTTGATAGGATCAAGTGTATCAAGAATAAAAAAATTAGTTTAAGTCTATCATTGGACTTAAGCTTTGTTGTTTTCTTATCATAATAAATAACAAGTTGACGAGGAGAATGTTATTTTTAGCGGCACTTAAAAGGAATAGTGTTGGACCTCGATCTTAGAGTGGAATTTAAAATTATAAAATGAAATAAAATGAGGGATTTTTGTGTATGCATTGTGTTATAGGGTTTTTGTGCTTTAAGGAAATTTAATTAGAAAAAGAATCGATTAGTTTTGATGACTTTGATATTTGAGTAAATTTTTTGGGTTATGAAAGTGTTAGAGAATGAGTTGATTTAATGAAATAAAATTATGGAAGTTTGACTTTTTTGAGTAAAAGGTGACTTTTTGATTTAGGCCAAATTTGAGGAAATGATCTTCTTGAGACTTGTAGCTTCTGTCAAGAGCTTTTCTTAGCCATAAAGTTTGATATTTTTCGATATCGGGAGTGAAAGTTATGATTTTTCGAAGTTAGTGTATTTTGCTTTATGTTTCGAAAATGTTCATATGGTAAGTTTGCATGTGTTATGTTTTGAGGCAAATCGCCGTAAAGTTGTGGTCTGAATTGAAAAAAGTGGCCTTAATGAAAGTTGTAGCTTGTATGTCAATCTTTCCGACGCCATAAAGTTTACAATTTTTCGATATCGGAGCTAGGACTTATGATCGACTGAAATTTAGAAGTTGTTTAGGAAAAGTTGATTATGACAGAACATTTGATTGGGTTTTTGACCCCTTTGGAGATGAAATTGATTTTTGAGTTCTGCATGGAAGGTGTATACCTTCCTTTTATCTTTCCATAGACACTACGTTTGTAAATTTTGGAGTTCGGGATCAAGAGTTGTGATTTTTGAAAATTCTGGTTATATTTGTATATTGGAAGTGTTGTTATTTTGTTTAAAATCCGACCCCCTCTCAATCCTTTGCGTCAAATTGCTTCGTCCGACATCCGATTGATCCGATTTTTGAAGCGTTGGATTCCTAAGACTTTTATCTGCATTTTTATGGGAAATTATGATTTTTAGGAGACTAAATTAAAAGAGTTTGATTTAATCTAAGTGATGTTGGAAATTTTCTGAACATGGTTCAGTATTTTGTGAAGTTCGGGAGCTGTGGAGCTCCGATTGAGTTGATTCTTGAGGAAAAATAAAATTGAGACATGGGGATACAAATAATGTGAAGGGATTGAAATTCAATTTCATCCCTAAGATTGTCAATTTCTGGATTGAAGTTGGGTTAATGTTCAGTCTTGGATTAGTGAGAGGTGAACGCGTATTTTAGCCATAACTCCTTCATTTCTAAACCGATTTGAGCGATTTTGGTATCGTTGGAAACGTAAGACATAGAAGAACACTTCTATAGAAGGAAGTATTACCAAATTATGTCATTTACCTGCTCAAAATTGGGAAGAAAGATGACAGTTTTAAAAGGTTTAATGAGGGGCAATTATGGAAGTTCACTTAACAACTTAAGTAAGAAGGCTATAAGAAAGGGACATGATGGGCATTTTGCCTTCATTAAATGGGAGACTAGCTAGCTGTCGTTTTGGCTTAAAGGAAGCAGCAGCAAATCACGAAAACATCAAAGGAAAATAAAAGAAAGAAACGAAGAGAATGAGAGAAGAGGGAAGAGGGAAGAGGGTGTCGGCTAAGGAGAAGAAGAAGAAGACTTAAGCAAGTTTCAGATTTTTTTCATGGATTTCTAAGGGGTTTTCGACCTTGCTTCAAGAGGAATGAAGGGAAGAGGATGAAATCTTGTCTATGGAGTCCATTTGTCCGAAAATGAAGAGAGAATAAGGTAATGTGTTTACATTTTGAATTATAAGTAAATTGTGTGTTTTCAAAAATTTAAGAAATAGTTTTCGAATTTTATTTATTTTTGAATAATTTGAAAAATTATTACAAGGTTAAATTTATTGTTTTAAATGGTTTGATAAATGAATAAATTTCTGAAGATTTATTATTGATGAATACATTGCTAAATTACGATAATTGTTACATTCATAGATTTTGAATGATTTTGATTTAATTGCTATAATTGTGCATTTTTTAATGATTGGAATTATGCTATATGAATTTGTTTGTCGTTGTGAAATTTTTGAATGAAATTGTGTTAAATGTGACATGACATGAAAACAGAATTTTCGAAGTGTGCCTTCAGGCAAATCTGATTTTCGAGCATGAACATGTCCGTTATGTGGGTTTGGTTAGGTCTCCTCCGTATGAGTCAGTGTACTGGTCTCCCTTTGATAGGCTTCTCCCGCCTGCCCGCTAGTGACATAGGAGCTCCGATTACAGACTCCCCTCTGTTCACGACTGCACATAACCGTTATGCGGAAATGTGCAATACGTTCCGTTTTGACCAACCCAAACCATTTTGTTGTGTTATGTGATTTTTGCTTTGTTATGATGTGATGCATTTAGGTTTTCGATTTATTTATACATTTTGAAAAGTTTTGAAATTACGAGGAATGAGGATTTGAGATTTTCAACCGTGAAGGTTTTAGAAACGGTGTATGAAAGATTTGAATGATTTGAAAAGTTTGAAAATAAGTTTTTGAATAAATTTTCGGACGTAAAATGGCTAAAGAGCAAACTGTTTGAAAATTGATTTTCTACTTATGTTTCAATTTGTGAATATGTTATCCACGAGCTATTTCAACTCACCCCCCTCCTTCTCATCCCCATCTTCAGGTTTTCGAGCAGGAGATCGGATGGAAGTCGATCAAGATATTAGTTCGATCTTTGCTTGTCTTTGGTATTATGTGTAAAGTTTGATTTTAGTATTGGCTTTGTGTATGGCTTGGAAAGCCACATAAAACTTTATAGTGTGTTCCTTTCGGAATGTAATTAAATGCTGAAAGTGAGTATGGATTTGAGTTTGTAAATGGTTATGGAATTGGTTTATGTAAATAAATGATGGTTAGTTTATATGAATGTGAAAGTGGATTATGATTTGTTTATAAATTACATATTGATTTTGGATGATGATTGGTAAGATGAAGTATGATTGTGACTTGATTATGAGGATTATAGAAGTGCTTAAGTTATGATTATTGAGGTTGTTTATGCTGGGTTACGAGTATGTTTGATTGTGTTTTGGATACCGGACGGGAGGTCCGATAATTCTGGTTATTGTGTGAGAATTATAGAAGTACGTTTTATCCTTTGCAGATTTTTAGGCTGTTCTAAATACAGTCGTTATGCTGCCCGATTTTTGATAAAATTGGTGTTACGGCAAAGGTAGAAAAAGAATTTGAATAAGTGTTTAGCTAAAAAATAGAATTTTGAGTTATTGCATGATTAAGAAGAATTAAGTGAATTGAGATTTGCATAAAGATGAGTTTCCAAAAAGAAAATTGTATGGATTGGTTATGATTTGAATGAGTTTTGAATAAAGAGAAAGAAAAAAAGAAATGTATGAAAAAAAATTACCGGATTAGCTTGATTTTATACCGATTTCGGAATGGGTTTAGTCTTAGGGTTCCAACGCGACGCTTTGTGAACTTTTTCGTTACCCAGATGTCGGCTATGTGTCTTTGTCCTTACGCGATTTGAATTCGATTTTGTTCCACATTTTGAAATCGGACATTAATTTTGGTTCTAATCGATTGACCTCTTTGTTATTTGATTTCCTTTCGATTCGTTTGTTTCGATGCTTTCGCCTTTTCTCGCCTTTTGATTCGTATGTGTTTGGTACTTTGTGTTTGTCCGCCTTCGATTCGCTTTCGTTTCGCCTTCGTTCTTTTATTCGATTCGCATTTTGTTATTCATATCGATTTGTAATCCTCTCTGTTACTTTCGTTCCGTCTTTCGATTGGGATCCGGTTTTCGGATCAGGTCCCAATATAGATGGTATCAGAGCGCCAGTATTAGGATCTTATCTGGGCGCTTTGGGATAAGAAATTGTGAGCGTTAGAATGGATAAGATTGAATGTGTGAGAATGTGATATTGATGTGAATAATTTTTCATGAATTCTTGGGAAGAACCTAATTGATTGGTTGATTTAGGTGGATTATGATAATAGAAATTTAGATTTAAATAAATGATGAATGTGGATGAATTGATTTCGAATATGCATATGTGAGATGCAATTAAAGGATACTTGAAAAATTGAATAAGTGACAGCGATGTATGTATAGAAGACAAAAAGAATTGAATTGAAAGGTTTTGGTCCATGTTAAGGTTCATTTAGAATTGGACCATTGACTTGTAAGCCGGTTTTCGGATCGGGTCCTAATAAATAGTCTTTTCTTTTTATTGCTAGGATTTGTACGGTAAATTTTTATTCAATTTTGGATCAATCCATTCCTTCGATGAGAATTTGGGGGATTTGATTACCAAAAAAATTCAATTAAACATAGAATTTAATAATTTTATGTTTAATTGACTTTTCAAAATAAAACTATTATTATTAAATCATCGCAAAATGTTGACATGATGACTAGTTTTTTATGGTAGAAATGAGCACTGCTTTTTTTTTGAAAATTTAAGAAAACTATATTACCAAAAATGATAAAAGTCTACAATATACAAATGCTAACAAGCCTTCGAAAGCAAGCTAAGTGGGGGAAGCAACCCCTACTATCGCAAAAGCACAATCAATACAAACCACTTAAACTATAGAAACCAACGCTGCCTCATTGATGGTTGTATAGAGTCCTGTTTACCATTCATGATTATGACCTCCCTAATCAAGTTAACTATGCTATCTGCCAGCTCATATTTGCATCTTTCCACTTGCCTATAAATTCGAATGTTCCTCTCCCTCCATACTTGATAAATAACCATCTGAAACGATATCTTGATAAGTAAACCGTCCAACCTCCCATTTTTGGCTTTTTAGATAACTTCAGCCAGCACATCAGTCCACTCATATGCAGAATTCAAAGTGCCTAGTAAATGCAGAATACAACTCCACACCACTTTGGTATATACATTCAAAAAACAAGTGATTTCTGCTTTCGTTAATAAGCTTACACAATACACAAATGGGGTCAAAAGTCCCAAACCACCTATCATTTGTTCTCAACCTATTTTTAATAGTGAGTCACAAGAAGAATGCAGCTTTTGAGCACAAAACCTGATTCCAAACCAGTTCAACCCACAGTACCTGAGCTTCCGATCCTCGCCCTATGCCACGTGCTAAAGAAGTAGTGAAAACACCATTCTGGGTTGCAGTCCAACTCACCTCATCTGAATTATTTCTCAATCTAATGCCACTCAAATAACTGTTAATAAGATGTCCAAATCTGCACCTAAACAATCGATCACCCTCTCTGACAACCCAAGCAAGAGAAGCTACCTTAGGAATTAGGTTCCTAACCACTGTTAAATCATGCTGAAGCCAGAGAGGACCCCTCTCGTGCCAATTATCAAACTAAAAAAAATATCCTCACCACTTCCAATTCTATTTGTGATGAAAGGATAAATCAAATCCCTCAATTGAAGGAGACTTTTAAAAATCCATGAGTCATCGGGCCGCGAAAGAAGAAACCAAAAGCTTTGCCCCTTAAGGCGGTAGACTTGCACCCATTTGACCCACAAAGCCTCTTTATCCATAAAAAGGCGCCAAATTCATTTCAAAAGAAGACATCTTTGCATTATAGTGAACGAAATGATGCCCAAACCCCCGCGCTTCTTAGAAATGACAATCTCACTCCACTTAACTTTCGCACCCTTACTAGTTTCGTGAGTTCCAGACCATAGGAACACTTTAATAATACGCTCCATTTCTTTGATCACTTTCTTCGGAATAACAACATGAGTCGTCCAGTGAATATTCATGCTATTTAAAACAGAAACAATAAGGCTAACTCTAGCTGCAAAGGAGAGGAAATGATTCTGCCAGGCATTAATTCAACTCTTTAATTTCTCCAGCAGTGGCAAGAAGTCAGTAAACTGAGGCTTACCTGAGGTGATAGGAACTTCCAAATATCTAAACGGTGTGCCTTGAAGAGATAACCCAACTAGATTGCTAAGCTCTTCCAGATTGTGGACATCTGAGGATACAAAAATACTACTTTTCTGAAAATTAATGCCCGAACTCGACCAACGAGAAAAGGTGGCCATAAGGTTCATCATCATCACTAGCACCTGCGGCTCTACCTTGTAGAAAAGGATCACGTCATCCGCATACAATAAATGAGACAATTTCAGGTTAACACATTTGTAATGTTATTGAAAGAGCCCATTACATTGAACCAGTTTGGAAAGTAACCGTGATAAGCCCTCCATTGCCAACGTGAATAAGTAAAGGGAAAGGGGATCCTCTTGTCTAATTCCCCGTTGAGGCTGAAAAGGCTTTGTTGGATGTCCATTGATTAGGACGCTCAGAGAGGTTGTCTGAATACATTGAGAAATTATAATACAAAGCTGTGGAGGCAATCCGATCCCCAGCATACATTCTTTCAAGTATTTCCAATCAAGTGTGTCAAAGGCTTTATAAAGATCAACTTTTAAGGCGCAACTATTAACCTTCTTACTAGTATGATAATCTCCCATCAATTCTTGCAGCAGAAGAATGTTGTCCCCTATACTCCTTAACGGAAGAAAGGCCCCTTGAGCATTGTTGACAACCTCCACCAACGCCCCTTTAAAACGCTCCGCTAAAAGGGAAGCAATAATTTTGTACACTATATTGTAACACGATATTGGTCTATAATCTGTAATCCGATCAGGTCTCTCCTTCTTGGGAATTAAGGATATGTATGTATGATTTATCTCCCGCAAGAGTTTCCCAGAAGAGAAAAACTCAAAAACTGCCTCCGTAACCAACTGACCAGTAATGTCCCACGTCTGTTGAAAGAACCCCGTCGAGAACCCATCAGAATCGGGAGCCTTGGAGCTATTAAGGCGGAACAAGGCTTCCTTGACATGCACCACTGTGAACGGGGCATTGAGCAAGGCCATTCTTTCGTGACTAGGAGTGAAGTCCAGGACATTCCTAACTCCAAATCCAGCCCGTCTTGAAGCTTCAAATCTACCCATAAGCTAAACAAAAAAATCCCTAACATGCATTGACACCGCTGCTGGACCCCTCTGAATGCTTCCTTCAGAGTCTATCAGTTCAATGATAGTGTTAATATTGCGCCTAGCAAGGATAGCCGCGTGGAAATACTTAGTGTTGCGATCGCTGTCTTTCAACCAAGTTTGTCTTGCTTTTTATCGAAGGATGGAGTCATTAAGCTTCAAGCCCTCCTGGTACTTGTGTATGGCATCAGCCTCAAATACCCAAAGTCTTTCATTGAGGGGCTCCCTGTAACACCGCTGCTAGATATCCGCCAAGTGAGTGCTCAACTCCTGGAGATTACTAGTTCACCGTTTACTAAATATTTTGATCGCATGCTTAGCAAGCTTCAGCTTTTGCATCAGCTGGAACCCCTTATAATTCAGGATCTCTGTCCTCCAAATCTGAGCAATCATAGCCATAAATCCCTCCACTTGAAGTAAACCATTGAAAAACCGGAAAGGAGCGTTGCCTCTAAGATAATTGAACTGATGCTGGATGAGAATGGGTGTGTGATTCGAAAAAACTAGGTCATCGAACTCCACTGAGTTAAAAGGGAAATCTAAGAGCCATTGGTGGTTGTTCAATGCTCAATCAAGTTTCTTCCGGATATGCATATGACCTTTTTGTTTGTTCTCCCAAGTGAACCACCTGCCACACCTTCGAAGATTCACTAAGCCAGAATTAAATAATAATTGTTATAACTCCCCACCAGCACCTTCATGAAAACCTACTCTACCTTCAACTTCCGAAGAATTGAGACAACAGTTAAAACCCACTCCACCTTCCAGAAATGAACATTGTTGAAAGGAATGCAGCAAAATTCTCCCTAATCAAGAGCAAATTGATGCACAACAAATCTCCTCATCAAACACTAATAACCCATTGCCTTCTATAGCTTTATTCAAGGCTTTTAGTATTATCGAAATTATCAATTTTTCTTTATTATCTGTATCTCATTTTTTGTTAGGAAGCTATAAGAGATGAACGTTTGATTGTATATACTATGTGTTGTGTAAAGCTTCCTCAAATTTTCAAAAGAATATAGATAAAAATGGAGGCAGTGGCAATGTCTCGATGATTGATACATGATTAGAAAAATCAATTGTTTTGAAATAATCGTCAATTCCAAAAACTATGTTTGTTCAATCAGGTATGCATGTGTTCAAAATTGGGTTCCTTACTCCGTTTGACTTAATTAGCTATTTAAGTTCTATACTATTTGTTTTTTAAGTGAAACGCATCATACGTGTGGTTCATCTAATTTAGTGATTCATACTGCATCTGTGGAATTATTCATTGTATCTTCTGCTAGTTTAGTTAAAGCCAAGGAGTTAGTTGGAAAAGAGTGTCAACAAACCAACCCTGAGGGAAGATTTTTCACTGTTTCACTTGATGCCTCGAACGTGTAATGAGCCTTCTCAGTAATCGAGACATATGGAATTTCTTTACCTTATCTACCGAGTCTCATGTCATTTAGAATATAAAAAAATAATTATTTCTTTTTCTTTTTTAAATAATAGGAATGAAACTTTATCTATTGTTTTGTCTGTAATACTTTTAAACTTCTAATTAAAATCTTGTATTACATACGATATATCATTATGTTATATTACTTACCATATTTCAATATTTATATGTATTATTATTTTATTTTTAATAAATATTAATGATTAAGAATAGTAGTCAACTTAAATTTATGATATTTTGATTTTATTAACATTAAAATTTTAGGTATGTTTACCTTTTATATTAAGAAAATATTTACTTTTCAAATTTTAAATTACTTACCATGTATTCAACAATATTATTAAAATTTTGAAAACATTTTACAATTTTAGATGCTCCACTATATTTTCATGAAAATTTGTATGAACGTAGATGTACTATGTACAATAGGCATCATTAAAAATCATTTTGGTATAAATTTATATATTTATATAAATTTATAGAGTTTAAACTCATTAGGTTACTTCAATTTTTAACGATGGCTTAGAAAATTCGTGGCCAAAAGTCGGGCTTTTTGCAATGATTCACAAATTCGTTGTCAAAGGCTTGACATTTTGCAACGAAAATATTAAACCATCGCAAAAGTTTGAGCCTTTAATAGACGATTATGAGAAACATCGATGAAAAAAATAAGCTTTTGGGGATGTTACTGAAAATTGTTACCAAAAGCTGAAAATCGTTGTAAAAAAAAACATGACTAAAAGTCAATTTTGTTGTAGTGTGAGACAAACCCTTTGTATATGGTTTGATAGTCTATTAAGGGCATTAAAAAAAGATACATGCAAGTTCAATCTCATCACACATTATTACATAAACACAAGGAGAGTAAGATAACTATTCTGATTGTGTATGTGGATGGTATTGCTTTTACATTAGGCAACTTAGAAGAGATGACGAGTAAAAAGAGGATTGACTTCAGATTTCGAGATGGATGGAAGGCCTCGGAAAACTTTGATATCTTTTGGCAAGAAATAAAGCAGGAATTTCAGTCTCTTTAAAGAAAACATGTGCTTGACCTATTATGTTCGAGTGTGAACTCTCGTGCATCCAAAATTGAACAAGCAATCTAATACATCGAAGAAAATTTCAATGATTGATAAGTAAATTGATTTATTTATCATATACAAGACCTAAACTTAGTTTTGTTATCAGCTGCGTTAATCAATTCATACATGCTCTATCTAAGGGACATAAGGCAGCGTCAACTGTGAACTAAAATATTTTAAAAGAACTCCAATTAGAGGATTATTCTTTCAAAAGACATACAACCATAAAATTAAGGCATTTACAAATGTGAATTGGGCAGGATTTGTTACAGAAACTATATGTGTTAAGTATACTCCAACCTATCTGACTTTATAAACAACCCTTCTATTAATCCGTGGTAATACTCTATTTCGGTTATCATTTATTGTATTATTATATATACCATACCAGACCATACCCACGAATTAAAATTTTAAACTAGAATTGTATGGAACTCAAAATTCTAAATAGCTAAAGATTACATTAAGATAATATAAATTTAGAAGCAGTTCTAACTAGGAATTAAGAAGTATGAAAAAGAAATTAAGCCAAATATTTTTCAAACTAGTTGTGTCAATCTTGTAACTAATTTGCTACTTTAATTTGAAGTTTACTATATATTCATCTTCACAAAGAATGCCTTGAGAACAGTTCTTCAATTGAAAGGAATACCTAAATGGGAAATTATATACAGATGAGTAAACTATAACTGCAGTTAGGTTGGCTATAGTGCTCCAGATTTTTAATGGAGTCCCTAATCACAAAAATTCTTGGGAGTCAATTCCTGGCAAATAAAGGTTGTCTACATGAAATTCAGCTCGGAAAGGTCGTCAGTTGGTATAGCGAGACCAAAAGTATCATGGTCTGCCAAGAAATCTTCATCAATATTATTCAACAATATGTCAATATCTTGGCGATCACCAAATCCAATAGCATCCAATTCTGACAGGTTCAAAAGATCAATGTTCTCATCTGCTTCCCTAGAAGTATCTCGAGCACCATCACCATGACATGTTGACGGAACTTCTCTGTCTAATTTACCGCTACCACTGGCCAAGGGATGACTCGATATACGAGGTCCATTTTGTGAAGTTGATACTCGACCACTCTTCTGTTTAGAGACTGATTTTGTATCTAGGTCATTTCTGGCGCCACTCGGGGCCAAGTCTCTAACCCCTGAAACACAGTCAGTTCTCCGATGAGCCTTGTTTTGATCCCTCTCTCTGTCACTTCTCTTTCCCTTCACACCACCACGAACAGAGTTTTCAAGAGCAGATGTTAACCTTGATGAAGCACTGCCATTAACTTCATCAAATAACACTTCTTTCTTCTCAACTATACCAATGTTATCACCGTTGCAATCCTGTCTCTCGAAAGTGCTGGAAATAGTACCTGCAGTGAAAAAACGCAAAACAAAAGTTATACGACGGTAACATATGTAAGCTTTTTTCTTTTTGTTTTCCTTTTCTTTTGGACCCTGTTAGAGTTGGTCAGTAAGTGTTACAAGGAGTAAGTCGTGAACAATATTGTTTCATACTGACATTCCACCAGAGTGAATAATTTCTAGCAAGAACAGGTGACAATGTCAATATCAAATCGATACCTGATCCTCCTGCCTCAGTGTGATGATCACGAATGTCATTGCATGTGTTACTAGCAGTTCCTGACCCAACACAATCAGCAGATTTGGCTTCCATGCAGCATGTAGGTCTAGAGAAGAGGATCTCCTGTAGTTTAGGCTCAGTGAAGCAGCTGTCTCCTGTGTCTTCAAATTTTTTACATCTACCAAGAGTACGTTGAACAAAAGCCAATGCAGCTTGTTTAGAGACCTTGCGAATTGCGCCTTTTGAGGTACTATTTGCTGCGCAAGCCTGTATATATTAATGAACATGAAATTCAACGAGTCCAGTGGAGGAAACTATTATCATTACTTTCAAACATAACGAGTACCCAGTACTGTACTGTCCAATACAAATGTATCAACCTTCCAAATTCAACAGTAGAAAAGAACCCCATAAAGTTCGTATGGCAGGCTCACACAATGCCTTCTTTACCCACAACTGTTAATTTCTTAAATCATCTTCTTTTTTTCATTTACAGAGCAGAGGAGCCACAAGTTGGTGCACAAACCAGTGAGGATAGATATCTGCTCTGCTACAACATTTTTGGGTTTTTTTTTTTGCCTTATATTATTGGGGTTTAGTTGTAGTAGGATTAGCTTTTAAGGTTTTTTCACTATCAAGTTTAAGAGCCAAACTAAACAAGTGAAATCTAGAGTTCAGGTCCTATTGACTAGAGTAACTTCGGTTTCTGTTTTAAATTTGAGCAAAAACAAGGATTTCTTTGTCAAATTCTTTTTTCCAAGAGAGTTCTAGATTCCTACATACATCAATCAAAGACTTCCCCGTAACAATCAAAGACTTCCTCGTAAAGTAATTGCAAGCTTCAAGTTCAATATTTGTATTGTGCATAGAATTAAAAAAGATAAAAACATAAGAGTATGACTCCAAACAATTACCATTCGTTTCCTGTAAGCTATCTCAACTAGTTGGTCCATGGCGATCCGTTGAATGCTCCTGCAACATCATATTCATACTTTAATTCCATATCGAAATTTGAACTATACAAGTCATCAAACTGCAAAGACAAACCTTTTCTCATCCTCTTTCCCCTTCTGAACACCTTTATCGATTTTTCCTAATTTCTTTCTCTTCCTCCCTATCTGTGGATTGATAGGTTTCATAATTAGTATGACAGTAAGGAAATAAATAAATACAAGAGTTAAAAATTCAAAACATCAGAGTATTACAAAAAATTATTTGTGGGAAATTAACTATTGAAAAACTGTACAAAAGCCAGTTTAACTCAGCTCAGGTTTAATATCTTGAGAGAGAGGAAAAACCTGCTGGAACAACCCTTCCTCGAGTTCAAGTATATCTTGACTAATTATTTCTCCCTCAGCTAGATCAGGCTGTAAAAGGAAATAGATCCAAATAAGCCATAGTACCAACTGCAACCAAAGTGTAATATCAGAAGACAACATCTGACAAAAGAGCCTACCAGTGTCTCTGGAAATAAACCGATACTCTGGAGCTCAAGTGCAAGCCTATCATCAAGAGACATCTGCTGATATTGATGACCAGCAGAAATGCCAGAGACAATTGACTCCGTTGTGTCCAGAAGAGCCATTACATTGGTACGAATTTCATTGGCATGTCCAATATCTGAATGGGACAAATCATCATCTACTGAGCCCAATTCACTAGAATATGTTGAATTGGATATGCTTGGTTTCCATATTTTGTTAGATGTACAACTCTTATCACATGAAAGTCTATCCAAGAAATGACTTCTCTGGGTAACAAAATCCAATTCTGACTCTACTTCAGAATCCATTTTGTCCCTATCTTTGGATTCAACATCAATCAGATTGCATGAACCACAATACGAATCATCACTGGCATAGTGTAGATAAATACTTTTCCCCTCATCATGGGTGTAAAATTCTTCACCGTCATCATCTTCAATCAGCGCGGACAGAACTCTTTGGTATAACGGGGTAAACTTGTCCAAAGTTCCAGTATTATGTCCTCCAGATATAGAAGATACCTTAACTAGTTGCTTATAGGACTCATGTCCTTGTCTTTCACCAGTATAATTAAGTAATTCATCATGCTCAACAGTAGCCTGGAAAAAGAAAATCCAGAATGATAGAAAAGCTTTTATATTGCTGAATTCCATATAAAAAATTCCTCTGCCATGATTCAAAGTAAGTGCACTAAAGTTTAAGAAATGAACACTAAATCTAGCAGCCAAAATGCAAAATTTTAAAAATAATTGAAGTCCAAATATTTTTTGGCATGAAAAACAAAATAAGAGACAAATCCAGTACCGGAACGTTGTATCCAGTGCCATGCATGTGACACAAACAACCATCAAGCTCTTCTGCAATACATAACTGATTCAACAACAAACAAAAAGAAAGATAAGAAATTTGTAAGAGTCTAATCAGGACTGTTAACGAATCACCACTTTATTTGCTTAACGGCTCAACGACTTATTACCTGTCGTTTCAGAAAGGAAATCTCCTCGGAGCTGACATTGGTAAAAATAGACTCCACTTTGTTCCAAAAAGGACCAGAACAGGCAAGTTCTACAGTTGAAGATTATATCACATGCAAGCATATATTAAGCTAACTATAAATAACTGCTAATATATGTGAAAGTTTTACTGGAGAAGTTGAAAGAAATGGTTAGAACACATACTGCTAGCATTATGAGCCGACCTGGCAGCTGCAATCAATTCTTCCCGATCATCATCAGATGCACCTGTATATGAATTGAAACGTTGTGATTCCATTAAAGTTTTTGATACATTTAAGTTTATTAAACAGTGAATATGCTAATATAATCGTGTAGAGGCGAAGCCTTAAGATCTGAAATGCATGATAACACAGCAGTTTCAGCAAAAACATTTTCTTAAAACAAATTTGAAAGAAAACTCCAAATCAATGCTACATCTTGCATGAACCATCATTGGAAACCTATGACCTCTACGAACTTCAACAGGGATTCATTTCATCACCACAATACAAGCATGCTTCGAATCTGATCTAAATCAATAATACCTGCAAAATCTAAGGAACTGCCACTCAGTATTTGGCCAACATTAGACACAGCCTTCCTATCTTTCAACTTTTTGGAAGGTAACCGTCCATTTCTGCTAATGCAAATAAAGCAAATGCACATCAATATACGAAATATGATAAAAGGAAATACACCTAAACTTAGATCAATTAACCGGTGGATTTGAAATTTGAGAGTGTGAGTTGGAATTGTATTGGATTAGGGGAAGATACCTTTTGTTCCTTTCCGCCTCAGGCTTCACACTTGTCAGTGGCTTTATTGTTGGCACATTCTCTAACTTTTCCCTCAGCGAAGGAGTGAATGGCCTTACTGAGGAAGAACGCCTACCAGTCCTCCCTCGTCTTTGCACACCATCTACAATCTCATTATTAGGTACTTTGTTTTTCTTAGCATGTAAAAGAAAGGCCCCAGAATTCTCGGATGCAGTCAGTGCAACTTCACCACTATATGATTCCCTTTTTCTGGTTTTATTTTCTCCAGGACCTGATTCTTCACTTTCAAAGAACCCAAAGGGAGATGGAGCAGCATCAAGTTCCCTCTTCACTTTTGGAGCATTATTATCTACACTGCCAGTATCTAGTGTCCCATTGGCCCCATTGGAAGTTCTACCACTAAAATCAGAAACTGGAGCTCCTGGAAATGCAATCTGACCTTCAACATTTCTTGAGACTGGAGCAACCATATTTACTCTCCTTGTACGTGAATTCTTAAAAGATCTTTGACCCACACACTGAGCAGTGGCATGTGACGAACCTGCAGAAAGGTTACACTTTTGATTAGCCACTAAAAATGGCAGCAGGATTTTACTCACGAGTTTGTAGTTCCAAACTTTGAAAAGGTGTAGATGAGGGGTGACCTTTGACAGATGATTCTAGCATTATTATGGATCCTGTTCGTGATAGACGAGAAACTTTTCTTTTCACCACATTATTAGGACTATCCACTAGCTCATCCTCGTGAACATTTGGCCTGAGAGAGTATTAGAGACTAGTCAACAATCACTAATTAGTTAAATTTGAATACATGCAATAAGCTTTTAAATCCCTAGCTGCAACTCAATGCATCAAAATCAATTGATTAAATGAATGCTAAATTTGCAATATTAACATTTCAATATGAAAACACATACTTTTTGCTTCCTTTTGTGAAATTCCTTTGCTCTAAAAGAGCCATGGAGTCTCCATGAGGTCCATTATCCATATCATTCTTGAGTATTGTACTGGTGGTAGACTTACTAGGATCTGAAGAAACAACCAACTTGTTGATTCCACCTACTCCAGGGGAAGATTTCAATCTACAGCACATACCATAAACAAATAAACTCAGTAAGCAGGTGCAAGTACCCTAGCTTATTGCAATTTTTGTCAATTTAAACAAGGATGACCAAAATGAGCCTGCATATTTCTTCAAACACTCATCACATGTCTTAGACAGACTATTCGTGAGCAAATAATAACATAATGCACATAATTTTTTCCATTATCTTCATATTGCACCCAATACCTCAAATACTAATATATGTATTATCTGCAGGCTTCAAACACTCATCAAATGTCTTAGACATACTATTCATGCGCAAATAATAACATAATGTAGATAATTTGTTCTATTATCTTCATATTGCGCCCAATACCTAAAATACTAATGTATGTATTATCTTTATACTTGCACCTGACATCTCAAAATAGCGTAATAACCGTTGACCTATACAAGTCACAGGATGTGCATAAGTCTTAGTACCATCCACAAAAGCATGAGTAATAAATCCCATTAGTATTTCTTAAGTTACTCTTAATACACAATATTTTAAGGAACAAAACCACTAGAGTTAGTATCAGAGTAACTGGGGAAAAACGAAAAAGCCACATCAGGCTAAAGTAGCAAAACCATGAAACAATCAGTAATTCCATGGCTATTAAATTAAGTTACCTGGGGCACTGGGCATCAGAGGATCGCAACTTAGAAGCAGCACCCATCTTTGGATGCATGGCTCGCTTTAGATCTTGCTCACCATTTGTAGCTCTGGTACCCATGATTCCAACTGACCGCTTCTTTTTATTCTTGGTTTCCCATCCTTCACCTCCACCAGGAAATCTGCGGATCTTCCCTTCAAGACAACCTGCAGGCCCACCATTATCCTGGAGGGTATCTCCACTCTTTTCCAGAAGCAACTGCTGCCTTGAGGCAACAGCAGGCCTGTCTTCTGCCTGGAAACAGAAACAGAAATATGACAAACTCAAATTATGTGGAAAAGATATGAAAGACAGAAATCATCAAACTAGGAAGACAAGACAACACCCAAGGCACTAGAAGAAACTAGGTACTGGATTTAGAATCAAATATCCAGTTCCATGACCTTGCTATTAACTATAGACTCATCAAGGACTAACATAGTTGTAGCCCACATTGACATTTTTTTATTAGAAGGGGGGCAAAAAACAAAAGAAGAGTGAGGAGGAACTTATAGAATTTTGAATTGCAAATAAAAAGGAAAAACTTTGTCCTTATACACAATGGCCAGAAAAAGTACTGCAGATCTTACACTTGGGGGTTTTTTCATTTGTAGCAAGGAGTAGATCAATTAAGTTCAAATTGTAAAAGCTCGTTCATTAAACTAAGGAATATGCATCCATTGCATTACTTTTCCCAACTTTGTCAATTCATTATGATGGTAAAATATTATTGTCAATTGATTCATCAGAAAAAGATTAGTTTCATGTCAATTTTGCTAAGGTGCCATCTTTTTCTCTATTTTCATAATAAAATAGGCCTAACCAGCTAAAGTAGTAACATCAGTGCACATTTCAAAGTTCAATAACCAGTTGTTGCAATTCTAACTTTTTTCCCACCAAAAAGATAATCACATATTCAAGGACTCTCATTGAATTTATCCTAGAATTAGATATCTAATAGGACTCTGGAAAGCAGAAAGATACAATAATCACAATTAGGTCCCCCAAAACAAATAATGCTAGCATCAAATTTTGCATCATTCGAATCAAGAAACAATAGAAGATCACAACATAATAGATATTGTTAAATCAGATATAAATGATAATTATCCACAAGGCCAACAACAATTACCAGCGTGCGTTTATGTAAGTTAACACTCTTGGCCTTGTCATCCAATCTTTGGGTCATAAATCCATGAGAGCTTCTATAAATTTGACCCCCTGCCTTTGGAACATTTAAACCATTAGGCTTCTCAACCAATGATAAATCATTCCTTCGCTGCTTCTTCGAGCTCAATGACTCCCTATACTTTTCCAACTTGAATAAGGAGTCGTGCAACATTTTTGATCGATACCTACAAGAAGTACATCACATTTGTTTATAACATAGGTAATAGTAGAAGGAACTGCAAATACTTTAGCAAAAATGTATAGAACATAGAGTCTTTAGTTATAAAATCTACACTAAGACATGGCTTTCTGCATGTGTGAAAGCCTTTTGATAACATGAAAAGATAACCCATCAGCGATGCAAGGTATCAACAATCATTGGGTAAAGTTGAGGTGCAAAGACGTTTGGGGAAATTGAGACAACCATCAAGAAAAAAAAGTTATTTCATCATTGTATTCCCATCTGAAATTCCAGAATATGGGAAATAGACAAGCTATTACTAGATATTAAGGAAAAAGCCAAGCCTAAATATAAGGGTTTTAATACTGTTGTCCAGAATTTACATTAACCATAATGCTCACATATATAATTTCAATTAAAAGAAAACAATATAAGAGTCATAACACAAACAAACAATCAAAACCATACAATAAGAATTTCACCTGGCCTTTCTAGAAGTATCTTGCACACTTTCTTTGAAGTGCTTTAGCTCCTCTGTTGCTATTGGAGTAGAAGACTTGGCATGTACTACTCCAAAATGAAGGTCCTCAGCTGCACTACCAAGAGGAAATCCCAAAACCCTCCTAACTTCCCCAGATCGTGTACATTTCTGTCTAGTTAACGTAATCTGCTCCAATGGCAAGCACTGAGGTAAAGTTGGCCTCTCTGATGACATACTGCCGCCTCAGCCGGCTTAAACTATTTAGGCAATTTTGCTCTCAATCCACTCTTTGAAGCTCCCAAACCTGATATAACAAAAATTAAGAATGTCATTGAAAAGGGTTTATACACTTCTGCAAATAACTATTGAAAACAAAGCATAAGAACCTCATCTAGTTCGGTTTAGTTAGCTGACTTAATTCCAACTGCCCCCTAAAACAAAAAGAGAACAATTCCAAAAACCCTATCCTTTCTTGAACACCCAGAGAAATCAATTGGGGGAAAACTAAATGTGAACGAATACATCAATAAAATTGGCGAAACAATAACCAAAAGAAAACTATTTAGAAGAAGCACCCGAACAAATCCTAGGTAAGCGCGAGATATGAAAAGGCAAAAGAGAAATTAAATGGACAGAAATTGAAGCGGGGGAGGTAATTGAGAAGCTACCATGAATTAAATAAGCTCAAGCCCAGATGATCAGACCCTGAAGTTCCAGAGATGGGGAGCGAAAGGGTTTAGGCAGAGGGGTACATTTATAATATGTTGTTATGTTGAGGTTGGTAGAAAAGCGTAAAAGTGGGAGTGCACCTTCATCATCTCTTTCTTTTTATGCTTCTTCGCATATTGATTCATCCAATTTGCAATAGTTTAAATATGCTCTTTTGATTATTTTTATTAAAACATATGGAAATTGAATTATTTTATACCCATTAATAATATACATAATTAAAGGCCTTTTTCTTAACCTGGTTTTCTTTTCCACGTAATTAAAACTAAACCATAAGATTTAGTAATTAAAAAAATCTCACGCGAAATATAGGAAGGTCCTATAATAGGATACTGTTCTTTTGGTAAAGCGAAGCGGACATATTGATGTTTCGACACAGTCATTGAACAGTAAAGACCCATGCATAGCTTTTTGTCTCCTACTTTTTTTAATTATTATTATTCACACTCTATTCCCAGCAGTAAATTCAAGCTTGGACTACAGTGTGATTATACACAGATACTGTTACACAATAGCAAATCTCTCATTTACCAAGCCAGGCTTGTTGTCCTCCTCAGGGTCTTCCCTTTATCTGCTTTCTGTTGTGGCAATGTTGTTGATTGCTTCCTCTTGGCAACCTGTTGGTAAACATGCATAAATATGTAGCTAGCAGTTCGTCGTGGAAATAAAAGAAAAATTGTGCTGATTTGCTGGTAGGAGCAAACATGAACAAGATGTTGTAGTTAAATACGTTCGATTCTTCTAAATTATAAAAATTGCAGTGCAGAAGTGCCAAGGTAATTACCTCTTCCTTTCTTTTTTGCTCTATTTGCACCTGTTTCAAAATGTGTTTAAGAAAGAAAAAAAAAACTCATTAATATATCAGGAAAACTTTGATTCGGATCTCAAGTGATTCAACAATGGAAGCAAGAAAGTCTTTACCACAATCTGTTTTAACTTGGCATTCTCTTCTCTAAGTTGATTCAACTCCAGCTCCAACTCCACCGTGTATGCCTTCAATACATGAGCCCAAGATAAACAGTGAAGATGAATGGAGCAGCAAATTATTACATTACGAACGAAAAATCATTAGAATCAGACATCAGGAATACTTTTAAAGAAGACTATGCAAAACTTAAATTATATACAATTTTCAAAGCATACTCAACACACATTATATATATGTGAGCTTAGAAAAAGAAGAATGTGATAGGATTAGCAAGTAAAACCTGTTTCCTTGCTCGAGATCGAGCAGCTGATTCTCTGTTCTTTATCATCCTACGTTGTCTTCGTTCCACTAACACCTCCGGTGGACCATCCACTATCTTCTTTTTAATTTGTTGTGCACCCAATTCCACAAGGCCTTCACCCTTCTCATCTTTACCATTACTTGGTGCTGCTTCCCCTCCATAACCTTGACCTTGTGGAAACATTTGGTATGAGCTGAAACCATTTCCAGCTGCCAACATGTTGGTTCCCACATTCTGATGATGAGTTGTTGTGATAGAGAACCCTCCAAGCCCCACCCCGAAGTTGACTTCTATACATGAGTTCTCGTTCTGCCCGGATGATAATGCTTTTTCCTGCGAAGTTACTTCATGAACTACACCAGCTTTTATCAGGAAATCTTCAAGTGTTATCTCTCCAAGTGTAGGTTGGCCGTCAAGAGGATGACGATGTGCACCAACGGTGACTGGCTTCTGATCATATGGTTGTTCCCTTTGGATCTCATACCACACCTCGTCCACAGTTTTCTTGCAAAGTGGAGTAGGAATAGAAAAAGAACCTTGTCGTCGTAGTGGAGTTTGATTCACTACAGTACTGAAATTCTGGGTGGACTCGTTTAAGTTGATGTGAGGCAAGACCTGACCCTCATCACCACTCCACAGGTTAGCAAGAAATTCGTCCATGTTCATGGAGCCTACACTCTTCCCTCTCTTTAGCTGGATTTCATTGAGGGTGAGTGACAAGATCGAGTTCTGATGATTCATGTCGAGATTTAGCTCTGCTGCTTGTTGATGTAGTTGGTGAGATTGTCGTTGTTGTTGTGTTGTTACCAGGTCGTCACCCCCATAGACAATATTTTCAGATTCAAGAAGTACCATTGTGTAGCAAATAACAGGCCCTGGATTTTTCCTCTCAGTGTGAGAATTGGAGACGTTGATCAAGGTGGTAAATTGTACGCTTAAGATAATTTTTATTTTAAGGTGGAGTAAACTAAGAATCAAAGCTAACGTCGTTCAAGTCATAAAGGTTGTTAAATTTTCTTCAAATACTTTTTTCTAAAATGATGTTTTACAATTTTAGAATATAATGTTGTATTGTTATACAAATTAGTAGGAATTATTTCTAGTACTGCAACGAACAAATATTTATAATTTCACATCAACAAGACAGATTATTATTCTTCACTAAGAAGATTTATTTTTAAAATATATATTAACAATTTTTCTTATCTTTTAATAGGAATAAAGAAATTTTCCCTCTCTTTTTTGTGTGTGGCTTTGGTCAGATGAGACGTAAAATTACTATTTGCCTCCACCTGCCAATGCCATATGGCGACCCAGTCGGTGCAACTTTCCTACTCACTAACCGATTTGTCAATACTCGCTCACACTGGATAGTCTGGATTCGCAACATACTTCGAAACTACTGCGTTAATAACAGACAAATGATTGAGGTTCGAACCCCATCAGAGGAAGAAGATGATACAGACCCACTACAGTTAAGGCCTTACGGAAGAAACGATAAAAACAATATATAAAAGGGGGTGAAACGCCAGGAACTTGTGCAAACTCCAATTGACAGATTAAGATGATTTGAAATTTGGTTGAGGAACACTGAAAGGGAAATGATTTAAACTCAACTGGAAAAACTTGCACGCATGCAACATCTTACTCTATAGATACGGTCGTTACAGTCAATAGAACATAACCCAGAACTAAAAATCGATCTGCTTTTCTAATAATCTCTTTTTGTTTTTTTGGTATATATTTATGTGAAATGTTTCTCGACTTAATTAAAGCTATTTTAACACAATAATGGAGACATGCATGTCCATTACCTGATGAGAATCAAAGATTGTGGTCTGTGAAAAAGATGTACTTACAGGCATTGGCCATTTACAGTGTACAGACGACAGTGATGAATTGCCAAAAAAAGAAAAGCAAACCCAGAAAGGAAAGGGAGTAGGAAAAGAATTGATACCTGAAAAAGAAAATGATCACCTCGGCAGGGCTTATAAGAGAGGATTCAGAATCAGCAACTAGTCATTGATATCTGAAGAAAAGAAAGGAAAAAAGCAAGAAAATGGTAGAAGACAAATGAAGAGGAAAGGTCATACATAGAACAGCTATAAAATTGAATAGGGATACGGTAGAGAGTGTAACTGCCATAGGGAAAGCTTTGAAACCATGTCATTAAAGAGGTCCCCACTTGGTGTTCAGTTTTTGTGACACGTTTGTGCCACTTGCTGTTCAAGTTCTGCCGGAAACAAAGAGAAACCAACCGATACTCTTCTTTTCTTTTTACCATTGTCTACATTGTTAGTCACCTTTTTTCCTTCACATGTCGTTTTTCAGGAGCATTCTCCTCTATACTACTGTCGTTTTAAGTAGAAATGAATATCTGTAGTCGTATGTATCCCACCGTCACATCTACATGATATCTTCAAAAATTAATTATGCCAATGGATAACCAAATATGGATGGTGTGAATAGTTAATCATTCTAATCTCTTAATTAAATATCTCAAGTTTGAGCTTTGGGAATGTAAAAATTTGTTTGGTCAGTACTTTATTTCTTATGGATTAACTCGATACGAGCAGTGATTAGTTTAGGTGTAGATGAATTAAAGGTGTCCTCTCAAAGTTGGATCCTCCTAAGATATTTGGTGGCTAAAACCAAAATTATGTCAATCATGGAAGACTACTCAAGCCTATTATACTAATAAATTCCATTGACTTCTCCTGCTCTTATTATTAGCTATAAATACCAGCTAAATGTCCCAGAAACCTACGCCACCAATTCTTTTTTTTTTTTGCTATAAGGGAAAGAAATCAAAACCAAACAAATAACACCTTAGCTAACGTAGGGTTCTGCAGTACTGGACGCCTTGCTGGTCACGATGAAGTAAATCCATAATCGTCATTGGAGACTCGGTAAGCATATGAAGGCCTGGACTGGACATTTTTGCAATAGAGGCTAGTCGATCGGCATACTGGTTCCCTTCACGACTCACGTGTTGTAGCTGCACCTCTCAAGTTTGGTATAGAAGGCCACATGTACCTATCACCAAAAATTTATTCTTAGTTAAAACTGTATTGAAGGAGGAGAGAATGCTTATTATCTCGAGGGAGTCCACTTCAACTATCACGCGTTGATACTCCAGCATCCATGCTAAGTGTAGGCCCGAGTAGACTCCCCTATAATTCTGCGGTAATAGGAGAACCTCTGTTAATGTGGTGTAGGAACCCACCGCACCACCTCCCGTGATAGTCCCTAATTAAACCACTCGTAATGGCAAGATCCGATCTGTGCTTGACTTCACCATCCGAATTAACTTTAATCCAGGAGTCGAGCTGTTTTGTCCATTCGACTAAGGTACCTTGAGGTAGGCCCTGATTCTGCAGAATGCAACTTTCCACTGATTGTGCTCTACCTATCTATGCCCCATTATTTAGAATTGCTAGAGGCCCGTCTTTCAGCCAAACAAAATTGGTTTCAAACAGGCTATGATTTATCCACTGTCATAGAAACCAACAGGCTACACCATAAATAGTAACCCAGTCAACCTGAGTCACCCGTATAGGTGTTCAGAGGTTGTGAGCCACCCATCGTACCAGATCCTGGTGGAAAAAGTCTAGATCCACAACTTCTTAGGCGAGTTGACACCAAAAGGCTTTTGCTCTCGGGCATTCTCGGATAGCTTGCAAAATTGATTCTTCTTGTCCACATACCTGATAATTGCTATCCGTAGTGAGCCGACGAGCCACTCGCTGCTGATTCGTCAGCAATTTACCCTTAGTTAAAATCCATAAGAAGGCTCAATTCTGTTGTGGCCCCGCCCATTTTCAAATTAAACCCCACAGTTTATTATGATCATCCATGCTGCCACCTTCAATGAGCTTGTACGCAGACGCAATAATGAATCGCCCATGATTTGTAAGGCCCCAGGTCATGCTATCCTCCTCTATGCTCTTTACATCAGGCTGGATCTCCGCGAGCACCATACAGACCGAGGAAGGAAGATAGTGCTGGAAGAGGTTTCATCGCCACTGATCGACTTCATTCTTAAAATCCGCCACTGTGGCATGCAGAATGCTAACGGGTAGAGTGGTGGTAGCCACTAAACATAGCGATCCCCAATTATGTACTTAGTTATCTAGTCAAAAATGAATACGCCTCCCATTTCCCACCTTTCATTTGATGCCTCGACGAACATACTGTCAGGTGGTAGAAATGCCTCACCAAGTGCCTGATGCCCGTTGCCTTTCAAAGGAAAAGGGAATAGGATTAGGTCCAACTCGATATTTAGCTCGGAGGATACAAACCTATAGAGCAGAGGGCTGAGTGAGCAAGGCCCAGCCTAGCTTGGAAAGCAAGGCATCATTGGATGATCAGATACGTTTAAGACCTAGTCTCCCGTTGGTTTTGGGCTTACACACAGCTTCCCAATTAACCAGGTGCGTTTTCCTCTGGGCCTCCCTGGATCTCCAGATAAAGTCTCTCATGAGTCGCTCCAAATCATCACATAGTTGTCTCGGGAGCCGCACTATTTGCATCGTGTAAATGGGGAAGGCCGAAATCACTGAATGGGTTAGCATAACCCGCCCCGCTAGGGACAATGCTTTGGTCCTCCATCCTGTAAGTTTCTTTGGGCATTCTCAATGATGTACTGATAGGTATGTCTTGAAGTACGCTTGTGAATCAAAGGAACTCCTAGATACTTGCCTAGATTGTGGGTGCTTTGGATGCTTAAAGACTGACTTAGGCGTCGGGCTGTAACTGGAGGGACATACTTGGAGATGTTTTGTCAGACTTCCGGTCAGAATGAGGTCATCCGCAAAGAAACAATCGAATATCGGTGGCCCTGTAAGACTCAGCTTGATTAGTTTCCAATTCCCTTGCCCCATCTGCTGGAGAATAAGCTGACCAAGCCTCTTCATGCATAAAACAAACAAGTACGGCGATAGCAGGTCACCTTGGCGAATCCCACAGGAAGGGCTGAAGGGATATGTTAAAGTACCTTGCCAATTGACTTGCATAGTCACCATCGTCACACATTGCATGATGACAGTGATTAATTGATCTGGTACCCCAATGTCTTGCAAAGTATTATAGATGAAATCCGATTATAAGCTTTTTCCAAATTGACCTTTATAGCTAAATATCCGATCTTGCCGGTCTTCTTACGCATCGAATGGATTACCTCATAGGCTATGATAATATTATCAGTGATTTATCGGCCTGGAATAAAACTACACTGGTTCGCCTCTACGAGGTAGTCCAGATGATGCTTCAATCTATGCACTATAACTTTCGAAATGATTTTATAAACGACAGAGCATAGACTGATCGGTCTAAATTGAGTAATCGTCTGCGAGGAAGGGATTTTCTGAATCAAAACCAAATGGTATGATTGAGATCCTTATCCCATCATTCAAGACAGAAAATTTCCTGGATGTATGCGACCACTTTTGGACCAATCGTGCCCCACTGTTTTTGGAAAAATAAAGCATTGAAGTTGTCTATCCCAGGTGCTTTATTAAGATTTATGGTGTAAACCGCATTTTTGATTTCTAATTCATGAACAGACATTGAAAGCGCTTGAAATCTGTCTCCCAATAGGGAAGGAAAAAGTCCAGATAATGGAAAATTGGGTGCATTGCATTCCTCATTCGTATACAGTTGGATAAAGAAAGACTTGGCTACATTACCCGATTGAACTGGATCAGAGATCAGATTTCCATTTGGGCCAAAGAGTTTCTCAATCTTCAATTTCTTTCTCCGGGACAGTGTGAGGGTTTGATAATACTTAGTATTCCTATCGTCTTGAGAAATCTAGTCACATCTGGCTTTCTGGTGTCAATGAAATTCCTCCTCACACAGGACTTGCAGAAGTTCCCTACTCAGCTCATCTTCCAAGTTTAAGAGGGAATCTAAAGGTCCAACTTCCATAGCCCTATGAATGCCCTCTAATTGCGCTAGTAATCTCTTTTTCCTATAGAAGATATTCCCAAAGTCCGATTTATTCCACTTGGTGAGGGACTCGAAAATTTTGACTAAAGACTGGCTTATTGTTTCCCCCTTTGGAAGCCAATGCTTGGCTACTACATCCTCAAAGTTCGGATGTGTTCTGGAAACGAAATTGAGGGGGACCTGTCAATCTCGTAGGAAAATTGTGGAAGTGAATCAACAGAGGAGGATGATCCGAGCCAAGGAAAGGAAGGTGATGATTCACTGCTTGAGGATAAGCTTGTAGCCAGGCTGTTGAGACAAAAACTCTGTCCAGTCTAGCTTAAACCACTCCTCATCGCCTCGTAAACTTGGAGCCGACATAACTCAGGTTATGGAGTCCGCTTCCGTGAACCCAATCTTGGAACTATTTATTCACCACTCTAGTAGACTGAGCTCCACCTCTTTTGTCCGAAAGTTTTAATTTAGCATTGAAGTCACCGCTTAATATCCAGAGCCTCTGGGTATTTTGACCTATCTAATGAAGAATTGGCTAAAGAAGATTTTAAGTCGGGCGCTAGGGGCTGGTGTAAACTACTGTAAAATCAAAAGAGCCCGAAGCATGTTTGATTGTGGTATGACAGAGACATCAAAGTCATCCTTTTATAAAAACCAAATCATGGCAGAAAAGCCTTCGGCTTCAACGCGAACCGAGTAATCGAACCCTAATTTGGTGACTACTGCGGTTGCCCTATTGCCACTAATACGAGTTTCTAACAAAACTAGAAGACCAGGTTTGTAATTACGAAGGTAATTGCGCAGGATTGTCTGAAACCTAGACCCCCTGCCCTTTGACAATTTCATAGTAAAAACTGACATAATGAAACTAAAAAGAATTCAAAAATTATACAATTGGGTGGAAAGAGTACCTCCCACGAGCTTGCCCGTGGTGCGATCGTCCGGTTGTTGTAGGGCAGCGTTTTGCACAGGATGTCCGTTAGGCTGATCGACTAGTGCACCCGATTGGCCATCAAGGTCTGGGGGATCGTTGAGGTGTTGGACATAAACTTCCTCAGGCTGAGGCAGGTGCTCTGTGGTCTCAACTCCTTTCATCTGTTGGAGAGTTTCATTAGTCGCCTTCTCGCTGGTCGCGATAGCCTGACTATCACATATCATTTCTGTGTGTGTAGCTATTTCTATCGCTAAATGTTTGTCAACAGTATTTAGGCGTAGGAGAACGAAAGGGACCAGAACTAATCCCGGATCTTTTGGGGCGCTCACCCAGGAACTTTGTCCTTGGCTATTCTTGGTAGGTACACCTGATGGGCCTTTTGGGCCTTTCTTGGAGGTGCGTCTGGGGCCTACAGAAGAGAAAATAGGCCCCTAAAAAATTTGTTTGTCTTTTTCACTCAACAACCCAGGAACTTGGAAGCGTTGGCCCAGTCTGGTAGGAGCGTTGAGCTGGGCCTTAGTTTAGATTGATGTCACATCACCCTACTTAGCTTGTATTGCCAGAATATTAAACCGAGATCCTCCCATAAAGTCGTTGTCTCTGTGATGTCCCATCTTCTCTAGGCGTCGCGTGGGTTGGCGAGGAGTCTTCCACTACACCCGCAACCACGGCCCATAGCCATTAGGGAGTCGTTGGGGTCTTGGTTGGAGCAGCTGCGGAGTGCCTCTCCCCTGACGTGCCTACAGTGGTTCCTGCACTCAGCGGTGGACGTTTAGGGACGGTTGGAGGACGTTTGGAGCAACTGGGAGTAGCATGGCCTACCATTCCACAAGCGTAACAGACTTGAGGCAACCCCACATAAACCACCATGAGGGGCTCGCTGTCTAGCTCGATGTAGGTACGCAAGGGAGAGGTCATATCGATGTCCACCGCAATTGGGGCAAACTTTCCTTGATGCACTAGGAGCGTGACCTTGTCCACTTTCACCATTTGGCCCACGATGTTGCCCAAGGCAGAGAGGATGCGGGGTGGTACCTTGCAATAGACAACTCTGGCAGGTGAATCTACACAACTGCTAGGCTAAGGGTTCCTTATGAAGGGCGGAATGTCGGCGTCCATCTCTGGACTGCAAGAGCTTGGCCAAAGATAATCCAAGGGCCCTGGGTTAAAGTTTTCAGGTAATCTGTTTCTTCCTTTAATCTGACGAGGAAAAAATCATTCTCTAAATCCACGAGCTTCATGGGACCATTCGGACGCCATAGTACCTTCAACCGTGCACTAAGGGTTTGAAAGCCAATTCGACGGCTAAGGAGTTTAACAACTACAGAAGTAGCCCATTGCGTATCCAGCTTGTCCCTGAGCTATTGGGAGAGTATGATACCGCCCCTGTATCATCGGCGAGATGGGTGATGTCTCCCTCCTCTAGGTCGACTGGAGCATCTTCAGTCCATGGAGTTTCCTCCGGGTGTGTGGTCTCTGGAGTTTAGCTGGTCACTACAGAATTGTAGGAGAGCTTCGGGCGTGTGGGGGGGTCGTCTTCACATTTGCGAGTCCTCACACGCTTGGACATTTGCGAGTCCTGATCATGGAGCTCCATGATCAGTCGACATTACTACACTGCTATCCTTCACCTCTTGCTAAAAAATACCTAAAGTTGACGAATGCATTTCGAAGATCACCAGAAGAGGACGATCACTTTTCGATAAGCTGCCACCTTTTCTCGCTCTAACTTTCTCTCTACCTTTCGCTCTAACTATCCATTCCAGAATTAAAGTTGTCTTTTTTTACTCCGCCGATTCTGTCTCAATGTCTCAGCTCTTCGAAAAGTACTTAGTCTAGTATGGTGTTATTCCAATAGGTAATGACCAAGATTGGATCATATATATGGACTCTCCTGGGTAAGATTCTATGGTTTTATTCCTCTTTCAGCTGTTGTGATATTACTTGTTATATTAAGACATCGTCCTTGTGGACATACATTGATCTGAGGGCTTCTTTATTCTTTTCTCGTCATCCTTACCCACTTATACATTTCCTTGTGTGAACACGTTTCGTTGTGCAAATGTCACAATTGTCTTCTACGTGTCATACAGTTTACAAAACGCCTAAGAGACATTCTTGTTTTTTGTAATGTTTGTACGATGAGGAATAATACTTTTGTTTGTTTGATCACTTTCCAGCTTGTAACTTCGCAACGTTAATCGTTCTGTCTATTTGAAACAGATATGTCACTGTTATGGTATTTGCCAAATACAACATGCCTACTTGGATGATTAATTAGATTGCATCACTTTTGGAAATTTCTTCTCAATGTTGGGATGCTTTTCACCAATGAATCTATATAGGTCTATAAAAAAATCATCTAGTTAATTGTTTTCGTTCTTTCTTTTTTTCCAAGTACTAATGCTAATGTTGGGTCCGTGTTTTGTGTACCGGGGCGAACTAGGCCCAGCATACGCCTTTTTAATGTTGGGTCCGTGTTTTATGTACCAGGGCGAACTATGCCCAGCGTACGCCTTTTTAATGTTGGGTTCGTGTTTTGTGTACCGGGGCGAACTAGGCCCAGCGTACCCCAAGTTGGCACGCGACCACAACCTTCAAAGGTATTGTCCTCTTTGGTACTCGAACTCGAGACCTCAAGGTTTTGTTGCATTTAAATGCACGCCTCTTACCAACTTAGCTCAATGGTAAGAGGCGTGCATTTAAATGCAACAAAACCTCGAGGTCTCGAAGTTCAGAATTAGAACAAGATAGTTAGGTTGCAGTGTTTGGTACTGAGCTTGTTGCCAATAAACACTTGACCCAAATTAAAAGGCGCCCTTTTAATGTTGGGTCCGTGTTTTGTGTACCGGGGAGAACTAGGCCCAGCGTACCCCAAGGTGGCACGCGACCACAACCTTCAAAGGTATTGTCCTCCCTTCAAGCTTCCTACGGCTCTCCCTTTCCTCCTAGCCGAAAGCTCCCTTCTCCTTGGCTCACGTTTTTGCCTTCTCTCCTTTATTTCTTACGGCAACCTTCTTCTCCTTTTAATGACTTAATTCATTTGCTCTCAATTTAAAGCCCACCTCAAAATTACGTAGTTTCAAATCTCCTTATAGCTCATTTGAAATGCTTTTGGGCTCTCCTCCTCACAAGCCTACTACAATTTAATCCAATTTATTCCTAACCCTTCATTTTAAATTTCAAAATTCTAATTCCCAATCATACTTGCTAATTCCAAGACTAAATAAAAATATATTTATATATATACACATAATTAAAACAATTAAAGCAAAAATAAAGAATAAATCAAGTAAATCAATAAATAAATAATAATAATAAAATTCGGGGCCCAACATACAAAATTCTCGGTTCCCTTCTTATCCCTTAGCTCAATGTCAAATTCCTGCAAAAGTAACACCCAACGAATTAGTCTTGATTTAGCGTCAGGTTTTGTCATCAAGTATTTCAAAGCTGCATGATCAGTATACACAATTACTTTAGACAAAACCAAATATGAGCGAAACTTATCAAAAGCAAACACAACCGCCAACATCTCTTTTTTCGTGGTGGTATAATGGCATTGTGCACTGTTTAGTGTCCTACTTGCATAAAAAATGGGATGAAAGATCTTACCTCATCTTTGGCCTAAAACAACACCCACTGCATAATCACTTGCATCACACATTAATTCAAAAGGAAGAGATCAGTCAGGAGATATAAGAATAGGTGCAGTCACAAGCATATCCTTTAACAATTGAAAAGATGTCAAACATTTATAGTCAAAAATAAACATAGCATCTTTTTCAAGCAACTCAGTCAAAGGTTTAGCAATTTTGGAAAAATCCTTAATGAACCTACGGTAAAAACCAGCATGGCCTAAGAAACTTCTAATGGATATAATATTGTTCGGTGGTGGAAGTTTCTTAATGATATCAATTTTTGCTAGGTCTACCTCTATACCCTTGCTAGAAATCTTGTGACCTAAAACAATGCACTCCTGTACCATGAAATGACATTTTTCCCAATTAAGCACTAAATGAGTCTCTTCACACAGAATTAGGACTTTCTCCAAGTTATCCAAACATGCATCAAATGAAGTTCCAAACACAGAGAAGTCATCCATGAAAATTTCAATGCAAGATTCAAGCATATCAGAAAAAATAGTCATCATGCATCTTCGAAATGTAGCTAGAGCATTGCATAACCCAAAGGGCATGCGTCTATAGGCAAATGTACCATACGGACATATAAAAGTTGTTTTCTCCTGATCTTCCAGGGCTACAGGAATCTGCAAATATCCACTATATCCATCTAAGGCACAATAAAAATCATGTCCAGCTAATTTCTCAATCATTTGATAAATGAAAGGTAAAGAAAAATGATCTTTCCTGGTGGCATCATTCAACTTTCTATAATCTATGCACATTCTCCACCCAGTTACCTTCCTAGTGGCTATTAATTCATTTTTTTCATTCTCAACCACAGTGGTGCCTCCTTTCTTTGGCACTACATGCACAGGACTAACCTAACCAGAATCAAAAATGGGATAGATAATACCTGCATCTAGAAGCTTAACTACCTCATCTCTCACTACCTCCTTCATGTGTGGGTTAAGTCTCCTCAGGGGCTGCACTATCGCCTTGCTTCCATCCTCCAAGAAAATACGGTGTGTGCAAAAAGAAGGGCTTATACCTTTGATATCTGTAATGGACCACCCAATTGCCTTTTTGTGGTCCCGCAGTACCCTCAACAACTGCTCCTTCATAGCACCTGACAAATAAGAAGAAATGATAACCGGTAAGTGCTCAGGTGGGTTAAGATAAACATACTTCAAATGACTTGGGAGAGGTTTAAGGTCAAGAGAAGGGGGCTCTTCAATTGAAGGCTTCGGAAATAGCTTGGCTGGACGTTGGAGAGGCTCGTATGTTCTATAATGTGTCCAATATGCCTGCTCCATCTCATCTGCAATGTCCTCTAACTCTTTTTGCAATTCTTCCCCTAACTCTTCAATCGTTCCTTGCGCTTCCCCTTCCAACAAATCTGCACAAACAATAGAAGATTCATCAATATCAGAAGAATAAATATCAATAAAATGGCAAGACTCAACAGTAGAAGGATGTTTCATAGCATTGAACACATCAAACACTAGTTCTTCATCTTGAAGTCTCAAGATGAGCTTTCCACGTTGTACATCGATGATGGTCCGTGCAGTAGCCATGAAAGGTCTCCCAAGAATGATGGGGATGTCAATATCTTCCTCCATATCAAGGACTAAAAAGTTCACCAGAAAGATGAACTTCTCGACCTTGACCAATACATCCTCAATGATTCCCCTTAGATAGGTGATTGACCTATCTTCCAGCTGAAGCGAAATAGTTGTGAGTTTGGGCTCCGCCAATCCTAATTTCCTGAAAATAGAAAGAGGCATTAAGTTAATGCTCTCACCCAAATCCATTAAAGCCTCATCTATATGTAAATCACCAATAACACAAGGAATAGTAAAACTCCCTGGATCCTTAAGCTTCGGTGGTAGCTTTCTCGACAATATAGCTGAACACTCCTCATTTAGCTTCACCGTGGCATACTCCTCAAGTCTCCTCTTATTAGACAAAATTTATTTCAAAAACTTAGCATAAGAAGGCATCTGCGCTATGGCCTCAACAAAAAGAATGTTTATATGTAACTTTTTAAATATCTCAAGAAAACGACCAAATTGCTTATCTAATTGCGTACCTTTCAATCTTTGAGGATACGGAATCCAAGGTCTTACTGGATGTGTGATGGGATCAGCAAATAACCTTGGATGGTTCTCCTTTTCAGCTGGTGCTTCTGTGGCCTCCTTGCCACTTTCCCGACTCTCATCTTCTTCACTCTTTTCCACTTCTTTATCCTTCTGCTTCTCCTGAACTTCTTCAAGTTGTCTGCCACTTCTCAATAAAATAGCCTTTGCATGTTCTTTTGGGTTGGCCTCAGTAGTGCTAGGTAATGAACCCGAAGGTCTTTCCTTCAACAAACTTGTAATTTGGCTCATCTGATTCTCCAAACGTCTGATAGAAGATTCTTAGTTCTGCATCTTAACCTCGGTAGTGGAAATGTACTTCGAGAGTAACTTTTCAAGATTATATTTCTCTGGTGGTGCAAGATTAGGAGCCTTGAAACCTGGGGGTGGCTGTCTCTGAATATTGGATGACTGTGGTTGTGCCACCTGATCGTTCCGCCAAGAGAAATTTGGATGATTCCTCCACCCTGGGTTATAGGTATTAGAATATGGGTCATCTCGTTGTCTGTTATAATTGCCTACATAATGGCCCTCTTCTGTCTCTTGAGCAAAAGGATTCACGACTTGACATGCAGAAGATGCATGAGATTCTCCACTACAATGCTCACAAACAACACAACTCCTTAATGAAGAGCTAGTTCCTCCTCTCATGCTATACATCAAATTATCCAACTTCTTTGTCAAAACATCCATCTGAGTAGATAAAGCCACTGTGTTGTCTACTATATAAGCTCCTGTAGGTCGTCTGGGATGCCTTTCTGTATGATATTGAAAACTGCTAGTGGTCATCTCATCAATCAACCTATAGGCTTGATCTGGCATTTTTCTCATTAAACTACCTCCTGCAGCAGCATCTATGGTACTCCTGGTTGATAGATTCATTCCTGTATAAAAAGTATTGACCCACTGCCATGTGGATAACCCATGACTAGGACATTGTGTCAACATATCCCGAAATCGCTCCCAAGCTTCATATAAACTTTCATTTTCATATTGAGTGAAGGAAGTGATCTCATTCTTCATCTTTGCAACCTTGATAGGAGGGAAAAATTTGGCCAAAAATAATCTCATCATCTCATCCCATGTAGTAATTGATCCCGACTGCAAATTAGCCAACCATGCCCTGGCCTTATCCCTTAAAGAAAATGTGAATAACCTTAATCTCACCGCATCTTTCGAGACTCCATTTTGTTTGAATAAATCACAAATATCCAAAAATGTCTCCAAATGAGTGTTCGGATCCTCCAAAGGTAACCCTCCAAATCGAGATGCCCTCACCATGGATGTAATGCTATGAGGAATTTCAAAACTCGCAGCTGTGATCGTCGGCCTTATAATGGGAGGCATAGGTCTATTGTTGTGCCCCATTGTCAAATCCATCATAGTCAACTCCCTTCTCTCTTCAGTATGTGGCATCAACCTCTCCTCGCACTGCTCCATCTCTCGAAACCGCTTTCTCTAGTCCTTTCGTCAAGTACTACTCCAACCAATCTGGTTTCCTTACGCAACTCATGAGTAGTTTTTCAATCTCAGTATCTAATAGCAAATTCTCGGGCTTTTGACCACGAGTGAGCATAAACAAAATGGAATAAATAAAAAGCAAATAATAACAAAGCTAAGAATAAAAAATAATAATAAAACACACCCAAAAAAATAAATAAAACACACCGACGTAAAGTAGTCAAGCAAACAACAACAAAAATGCAAATAAACAATGAAGCAAAAATTAAATCTGAGACAATTAACACCGTCTAATCTAATGACTCACAATAAGAAATTTATTTCCCCGGCAACGGCGCCAAAAACTTGTTGTGGTCTAAACAAAACAATATAAATTAAATTCTATCTAGACCAATTAGAGGCAAGCGCACCCCGTCGATAAGTAATATAAATCGGTGAGAACCGGATATCGTACCCAAGGAAAAAATTTCAACACGTAAGACAATTAAATTAAACGATGAAAATTTACTTAGACGATCATGAATTGATTATTTTAAAAATAAAATAAAATAAGTAAATCAAGGAATTATGAAAATTGCAAGGTATGAATTAAAACGACTAGATTTAATCAAATGACAAAAGTTCGGTTAAGGTATCATATTTCAATTGGATTAGACATTTAAAATAAAATTATAACGGTGGATTGATTTAGGAAATACTTCACTTAAGCAAGTCAAACCCAATGTTCATAGTGTTCCCTTCTTTTCTAAATCCGAGTCACTACTTGGTCCATAGATAATTCAGAATAAAAGGCGTTAAATACAAGAAGCCTAAAATTAAGTTCGTTAATTCTAGGTATCCTCACACAAAATCCTAAGGTTGGTCTACACTTTAGTCTCAAGTATGTCGCTTGATTAATTTTTTAACAAATTAAATCCCATTGGTTATGGCATTTAATCATCTAAGGTCTTAATCTAGTTGATCAAGCTAAATTAAGACTAAATATGTGTTTAATCAAACGAAAATCAATACCACAAAAATTATCCTAATCCAATATCAATCATAACCTTAACCGAAAAGAAAAATTTACTCACACATATTTATCAATGTAACATAAATTATAGTCATAATAAATGTTTGCATTGATTAAATCCACACAAATAAAATAAATAAGGCAATAAAACAAATTAAACAAACTAAAACACAACACCCCTTATGACGCAACGTTGGTGGAGAATAATAGTTTTGCGGGGCTATGCGTGTCTGTTTCTTTTGATGCCACCAAGAGCTTTGTTGTCTCTAGCTAACACCACCTGCTGCCTCAATGTTATTGGAGAGTGTAAAGTTTTCGTTGATGGTTGCCAAGGTCCCTCCTTTTATTTTTACTAGCTACAGCAACGTTATCTTCTCAGCTACCATCAACGAATTTTTTTTCTGGTTCTCTTCAGCTATCACGATATTACTTCAGCCTTGTCTTCACCAGCAGCTCACGTCCTCTTCATCAAGTCACCATCTGCTTCATTATGTTATTTCCACCAGCTAACTTCATTGTTGTCTCCACCAGCTGTTGATGAGTTTGCCACCAACTATCACGTATTATCTCTACCAGCTTCAAAGTTTGTGAGTGGAGAGTCTCCTTGGTGATGCTGTTGCTCCAACTTCTTAACGCCACCAGCTATATTCAATTATGAGTGGAGAGTAATCTCTAATTGTGTGTAACGTGAGTGATGGAATTGGTCAGTATGTGTTCTCTCTTTGGCTGGTGGTGTATGCATGTTTTTTTTTGGACGCAGCCTTGGGAGTGTCTTCTTTTGCATCAGTCAATTATGGAGGTTGCTTTTAGAGGAAAGATATGCTGGCGTGCTTCCACCTCCTACTTTCTTCTTCATATCCAGCTATTTCGTTGTTTTCCTCTCCAGTCCACTCCATCAGCTACTTGTTATTTTTCTCTTTTTGTCTCATCATTTTGACTAAACTCCAGCCCTCATTCACGCCTAAGCCTCTTTGTTTTTTTTTTTTGTCTTCACGCCTCTCCTTCATTCACGCCAAACTTCCATTTTTTCAAGCCTCCTCTTTTCTTTTCTGCCACAACTATCTTCTTGTCTCCATTCAGCTGCTATACACTTCTTTTAATTTAACCTCACATGTTTCTCTTCTTTTAACCGCACATCACACACCACTCACTGACATGTAGCTGTCACACAATCTTTATTTTCCAGCTCCTCTTCATATCACACACTGCACTTACCTTGCTTCAGCTAGCTAGCTTCGTGCCTTTTAACAGTTCCCAATTTGTGACTTTTTGCTCTTATTGTCCGAATCCAATATGTGCCTAAAATTAAAATAAATAATTCTTTAATTAGTGCAATTTAAATATTAAATGGACAATAATTTAGCGAATTATGTATCAAAAATTAATACAAAAATGTCCATTAACATTTTGTACACCCATTTGACACCAATAGGCTTCTTTCCTTTTGGAAAAGTGGTTAACTCCCATTTTTTTCCAATAGCATGAATTTCTTCATCCATTGCTTTAATCCAATGATCATCGTTCACTGCTTCCTTGAACATTACTGGATCACAGTCTGTAAAGAAAGTATAATGGGCAATAACTTTATCATCATTATCATCATCTCCTACTTGATAGTCTTTCAAATAAGTAGTTGGATGGCATTCTCGTTGTGAGTGCCTAAGTGCAGGTGAAGTATGAGGAGATGATGCTTCAGTATTAACATGTGTTGACTCTTCAAGAATTGGAGGTGAAGATGACTCTATAGTTTGACCAATTGTTTCAAAATCATTGTTTATTAGCATTGGTACTGGCGATGATTTCTTTTTTTTTTTTCTGACCAATCCTATGCTCCATCTTCTTCAAAAGTAACATCTCGACTGATGATCGCTTTTTGAGTCTTTGGATTATAAAGCTTATAACCTTTTGTTTCCATGCTGTAGCCAAGAAATATACATTTTTCTGCTTTGTGATCCAACTTCTTTCTCAACTCACCAAGCACGTGTGAATAGGCTATGCAACCAAAAACTGTCATATGACTAAGATTAGGCTTTTGTCCACTCCATGCTTCTTGTGGAGTTTTATCTTAAACACTTTTAACAGGACACCTATTCAAGATATAGACAGCATAAGCCACGGCTTCTACCCAAAAACTTTTAGGTAACTTCTTACAAAATAAGATGCTTCTCACCATATCTATAATAGTTCTATTTTTCCTTTCTGCAACTCCATTTTGTTGAGGAGTGTACCTTACAGTTAATTGATGCTAAATTCCATGCTTTCTTAAGAAATTATCACAAACAATATATTATGTGCCTCTTTCTGTTCTCAAAGTTTTGATAGAATAACTACTTTGTTTTTCAACATACGTTACAAAATTTTTAAGTACTTCACATGCCTCAAATTTAAGCTTCAAGAAATAAGCCCATGCCTTCCTACTATAGTCATCAATAAATGTAATAAAGTATTTATTACCTCCATTTGATGGAACCTCAACATAGATCTGAATGCACGAGCTCTAGAGGATATTTGGCTCTCCATGCCTGCTTTGTAGGAAATGGATCCCTGTGCATTTTTCCCATTACACATGACTCACAAATCTGATCAGGAACTTGAATGGTTGGCAAGCTTGAAACCTACTTTTTGTTTGCAAGAAACTTAATGCTTTCAAAATTCAAGTGTTCAAGTCGCATATTCCATAGCCAATTATCATTGATAGTCAAAGCATTACAACACAAAGATTATTGTTGTTGATTCTTCTTCCAAATCAATTTCATTCAGATTTATCACATTACACTCGATCAATATAATTGATCAATTCATTTCAATTTGTTGCTTGTCAAATTCAATTTAATTTCATGATTTGAACATACTTTTATGAAGACCACAAATGAAATTGGCCTCAACTTGTCCAATTTGCACTTTTTCCTATAGTTGTCCGTTAAACGGACAGCCATGTCCGCTTAACTGACAATTTCAAGCAATTGGTACCCATCCACTTCAACGTGTCCGTTAAACGGACATGGCTGTCCGTTTAACGGAAAGCTACGGGAAAAAGTGCAAATTGGACAAAGTTAGAGGCCGAATTTCGTTTTGTGGTCTTCATAAGAGTTGTAGATCTAGATGTCTACTTTCAAATGGTGAAAGAAAGAACACAATCCGACTTCTATATAAAAAGTTATGGTAATCGCGCCAAAAGAGTTTCAATTTGATTTTGGAAGTGAGCATGGTTTATTGTTTTGGGCATAAATCCCTCATCCGACCTCCAATTGAGGTGAGGCTTGAACCAGTGGATTTAAAAGACATATATCTTTCTTGATACAAAAATTGGTATCATTTGGAGTTAAATTGAGGAAGTTCTCATTAAAGGAAGTGAGAGGCCGGTTAAGAGAGCATGTTTTGGGTATGAACTCTTCTAGGTTTTGGAGTGTATCTTGAGTTATATAACTGACATAAGGCAATTTTGCCTCTATGCTAACGTGAGGCTTTGAGCTATTTTTGACATGAACAAGTCAATATGTGATTATGATGTTTAGGTAGTGTGCTCATCACTTTTATGGAACAACAAAGAAATAGCACCGCAATGTAATAAGCGCAAGGTTTCAGAATACTAAGTCGGGCTCGGGAGCGGGTCCCACATCTTGTAGTATCGAGCTAGAATAAGAGTGTTGTTATAAGGCTGGGTCCCTGATCCAACAACCGTGGTATCGTGAGCAAGTGTGACAGGGTAAGTATACGCAGCTTGGGGAGAAGGGATCCAACAATCGTGGTATCGAGCAAGCGTGACAAAGGTAAGTATACGCAGCTTGGGGAGAAGGATCCAACAATTGTGGTATCGAGCAGCTCTAGGTTTATGATTTCCTAGGAACCCTAGAGGGTAGCCTCATGGTAGAGTCAAGATGCATCATGTTACATGAACCCTATGCATTGTTTTAAATACAAGACATGCATCATTGGTTTTGAATTGTTTTACATGATTTGAATTGGTTTCACAAAGCATGAGCTAAAGATTTGAAATGGTTTTCATTTAAAGGAGTAATATGTCACCTCGAAAAGAACACGAGGAGCTCAAGCTCGGTCAGCTCTCACGGGAAGTACGGATGAATCCCACATTCCCTGTGATGCGAGGACCATCCTCATTCTGATTCGAGGCACCAAGTGTGCAACATGAGGTGCCTCTCCCTCCTCCTATGCCAAATCCAAGAGACCCATTAATTCTTTCAGCCTTCGCCAAAGCTTTCGATATGCTATGGGCCGTGGAAGGCGAGCTCAGTGCCAACTCCAGAGATCGGAGGGGCGATGACAAGCTCTAAGTATGGGGTCGATTTCAATGGACTACAACCCAAGAGGCGAAGCATGGTTGAAGAGGACCGAGAGGGCCTCAAATGTATGAAGTGCTCAGATAAAGAGAAGCTAGATTATGCAGTTAGTCTGCTACAGGGGGATGCACTGCATTGGTGGGAGTCAGTGCCTCGCAGTCAGGCAGTACCTCCAGAGCTGACATGGAGGGAATTTCTAGAAGCCTTCAGGAGGAAGTACTTCTCGATGGTCTATGTCCAAGAGAAGGCGAGGGAATTTCTGAACCTTACCCAAAGGGATCTGACAAGGAGTGCGTATGAACCAAGTTCACTCAACTTTCGGTATGCACCAACATCAGGGCCAATGAAGTGGACAAGGCCGCAAGTTTGAAGGGGATTGCACTTAGGATCGAGAGAAGGTGGTGATCCTTAGTTTCGTGATTACCAACAGCTAGTGGATGCAACGCCCAGCCGAGAAGTCGGAGAATATTAAAATCAAGTGAGCAGAAAAGGAAGAACAGAACGATCCTCCAGAAGGGAGGGTGCTCCAAGACCAGAGGAGCACCAGACCCATCATACTCAGTGGCATGGGCGGTGAGTGGTCCCGCCAAGAGTCGCCATCGAGGTAATTTCAACAGTCTCTAGTGTGGGCGGCCCAGAAAGTCATGGAAGGGCAAGTATCCCAGTGTGATCAGTCAAGGAAATTTCATCCATGGGGTGTCTCAAGGGTTTGGTGGTTGCTTCCAGCAGTGAGAGAAGGGCATATGATGAGAGATTTTCCCCAGAGGCTGAGACAAGAGGGTTCCCAAGTTCAAGCTCAGAGGCAGATGGAGATAGTGGGAATCAGGCCAGTCACAGAAGTAGGCAATTCTGGAGCAGTCAGGAGGGCTAATCCTGTAGGGAGGCCAAGAGCACAGGGTCAGGCACTAGCTAGAGTATTTGCTATAACTAGAGAGGAAGCTGCAGCTGCTCCTGAAGTTGTGACTGGTATGACTCAGTTGTTCAATTCTGCAGTTTATGTTTTGATTGATACGGGTTCCACACACTCATATGTTTCCTCAAGTATGAATATGCATGCAGTTAGTCCTGAGATTATGGATAACTTTCTGGTTGTTAGTACTCCTTTGGGGAGTAAAGTAGTGATCAGTTTGATTTACAAGGATTGTGAGCTCAGCATCAGTGGTACTAGATTGGTAGTTGATTTGCTACCTCTAGACCTTAAAGGGCTAGATGTCATATTAGGAATGGATGCCATGGAGAAGTATAAGGCAAAGCTAGACTGTAGTCTCAAGGAAGTAGAATTTGATCTAGGAAATGGTCAGAAAGTAATCTTCAAGGGGGACAGAAAATTGCCAGCACCGAGGATCATTTCAGCTTTACTAGCTGACAGGATGATGGGCCAGGGGGCCGAGGCCTTTTTGGCACATATGATGGATCCAGAGGTAAATGTTGGAAGATTGCAGGATTATCAGGTTGTGAGGAGTTTCGATGTATTTCCGTAAGAATTACCAGGGTTGCCGCCGGTGAGAGAAATTGAGTTCGAAATTGACTTGATTCCCGGAACCGCGCCAATCTCCATGCCACCCTACAGAATGGCTCCAGTTGAGTTGAGAGAACTCAAGGAGCAATTGCAGATATTGTTAGAGAAGCAGTTCATCGTGCCGAGTTCTTCACCTCGGGGAGCTCCGGTCTGTTTGTTAGAAGAAGGATGGAACGTGGAGGATGTGTATAGACTACGTGAAGCTTAACAAGATGACGATTCAAAACAAGTATCCGCTGCCACGGATAGATGATTTATTTGATCACCGCAGGAGCAAGGGTCTTTTCAAGATTGACCTAAGATCGAAGTTACCATCAACTCCGAATTAGGGAGTCCGATGTAAACAAGACAACTTTCAGACTGTTACGAGCACTATGAATTGAGGCCATGCCCTTCGGATTGACCAATGCTCCAAATTGCCTTCATGGATCCGATGAATAGGTGTTTAATGAATTCTTAGATCGGTTTGTCATTGTGTTCATTGATGACATTCGTCTATTCCAAGGATGAAGGAGAGCATGAACAAGATCTCGTGATAGTATTGCGAGAGATTGAGAGAGCAGGAGTCAGATGCCAAATTCAAAGAAGTGTAAATTTTGGTTGCGTGAAGTAGTTTTCCTCGACATGTGATTTCCAAAAAGGGATCCATGTTGATCCGAGGAAAGTAGAAGCGATAGTGAATTGGCAAGAGCCCAAGATAGTGAAGGAGGTAAGGAGTTTTCTAGGCTGGCGAAGTTATTATAGAGATTCGTGGAAGGATTCTCAATGATAGCGCCCCTATGACTAAGTCATAAGAAAGAATCAGCAGTTCACATGGAGTGAGGAATGTCGGAAGAGCTTTGAGGAGCTCAAGAACAGATTGACAAGTGCTCCAAGATTGGTTTTGCCCAATGGAGACCGGGGTATACTGATGCATGATGATGCTTGAGGAAGGGTTTAGGATGTGTCTTGATGCAGGATGACGTAGGTAATAGCCTATGCTTCACTAAGCGATTGAAGCGATATGAGTTAAATTATCCCACTCATGACTTAGAGTTAGCAATGTAATTTTGCCCTAAATATTTGGAGACACTACCTAGATGGGGTTGATTAGGATCTTCACGGACCACAAAAGTCTTAAGTACATTATGAGTCGAAAGAGTTGAATTTAAAGCGTAGACGATGGTTGGAGTTGCTCGAGGACTATGACACGATGATAGAGTATCATCCGTGCAAAGCGAATGTAGTGGCGAGATACTTTGAGCGAGAAGTCATCCATATCTTCGTGTAATCGGTTTACTTGCCTCTGTTGGAAAAGATGGACAAGTTGAAGATCGCTTAAAGCGTGATGAATCGATGGTGTTTTGCTCAATTGGGTGAGACCTATCCTTAGGGAGAAGGTCAAGGAGTTGCAGGAGCAGGATACGAAATTAAATGGTGAGAGATGAAATTCAACATGGTAAGCGAAGTGCAAGTAAGGGATGATGGGCTAATGGTAGTCGAAGCGAGTTATGTATTCAATGATAAAGGCGATTAAGGATGAGATCATGGATGAGGCACATAATGCGCCTTATTCCATGCACCAGCAAGCACCGTAATGTACAGAGATTTGAAGGAACATTTACGGTGGAAAGGCATGAAGAGGATGTAGTGAATATGTGAGCGGATGTCTAGTGTGTCAGCAAGTCAAGGCTGAACACCAGGCACCTTCAGGCATGCTAAGGCCATTGTCCATTCCTGAATGGAAGTGGCAAAGGATCACGATGGATTTTCTGATGGGCTTGCCTAGGACCAGCAAGAAGCATGATGTCATTTGGGTTATTGTTGATCGGTTGACCAAGTCAGGCCATTTTCTGGCAATCAAGCAAATAGATTCATTGCAAGTTTTAGCCAGGAAATATATTGATGTAGTGGTAAGGTTGCATGGAGTTCCAGATTCCATAGTATCCGAAAGGGATCCTCGATTTACGTCAAGATTCTGGAGTAGTTTGCAGGAAGCTCTAGGGACTAAGTTGAGTTTCAGCACAGCATTTCATCCTCAGACGGATGGTCAGTCTGAGAGGACCATTCAGACCCTAGAGGGAATGCTTAGAGCATGTGTCATGGACTTGAGGAGCATGGGATGATCATTTCTTTGTTGGTCGAATTTGCTTATAACAATTGTACCATTCGAGCATACAGATGGCTCCTTATGAAGCCCTTTATGGCAGAAGATGCAGGACTCCGATATGTTGGGATGAAGAAGGTGAAAGGAGGTTAGTAGGACCAGAATTGGTTCAGATGACAATGGATAAGGTTAGTTTGATCAAGCAGCGGCTTAAGGCAGCGCAGGACAGAATGAAAAGTTATGCAGATGCTCACAGAAAGGAAATGGAGTATGCAGTAGGTGACAAAGTATTCCTTAAGACCTCTCCATGGAAAGGGGTCATGAGGTTTGGCAGGAAAGGGAAGTTAAGTCCTCGTTATGTAGGTTCGTATGAGATTCTAGAGAGGATCGGGCCGTTAGCTTACAGATTGGCATTGCCTCCAGAGTTGTCTCAGATCCATGATGTTTTTCATGTTTCCATGTTGAGAAGGTACAGATCATATCCTTCTCACATAATTCGAGACCTCGAGAGGTTCAAATGAAAGTGATGATCGAGCTATGAGGAGATGCCATGGCAGTCTCGATAGCAAGGAGAAAGTTCTCCTAACAAGGCAGTTCGACTAGTTAAAGTCCTTTGGAGGAATCATGCGATTGAAGAGGCGACGTGGGAACCTTTGGATGCAATGAAAGAGAAGTATCCACACCTCTTGATGAATCGGTAAGAATTTCGAGGACGAAATTTCTTAAGGGGGGGAGAAATGTTAGCCCCAAATTTTTTAATATTTAATTAAGCATGATTAGACTAATTAAGTAATTGAGTTAGCATTATTTGAGATGATAGTAATTAAATATGATAGCATTAAATAGCATATGACATTAAATGAGTAAGTAGCATTAATTGATTAAGTTAGATAACATTAAGTAATAAGTTAGGTAAGAGTTAATAACATTTAATATGTTAGTTGGTTAGTTAGGTTAAGATTAAATGCAATGGGCTTGTATGGGACTAAGCAAGTTGTAGTCGGGAAGTATAAGAAGAAGAAGGAATTAAGTGAAGAAGTGGGCTTGGGCTTAAGTTAAATGAAAGAAGTATAAAAAGAAGAAGAGAGGAAGAATAAGTGAATGGGCTTAAGTGTATGGGCTTAAGTAAGTAAAAGAAGAGTATAAAAGAGAGGAATTAAGTGAGTTAGTGTGAGTTAGTAGGGAAAAGAAGGAGATTTTCGAAAATTAGAGAAAGGGAGAGAGGAAGTGTCGTGGAAGGTGGAGAAAGAAGGAGAAAAGAAGGAAAGCTTGGTTAGGGTTTGATTTTCCAAGAGTTTAAGCAAGAGTTTGAAGAAAGTTCAAGAAGGAAAAGTGTGGAGGAAAAGCTAAGCTACATTTTGAGCCAAGAAATTCTTTGGTTGAGTCAAGAACCAAGGTAAGTTATAATTTCAAGTGTTAGTTTTTGGTTGGGTTTTGGTGTAGATAGCTTAGAAAGAAGATGGGTTTAGTGATTCTAAAGTTCATATCATGATTTAGGTTCATTAGGTTTTCAATTTTTGAAACCCTAAGTGATATGAGGTTATTTTCTTGTCATTGATGAAGAAGGACAAGAAGAAAGAGAAGAGCAAGAGGAGGAGCTCCATTTAGCAAGGATTTAGCAAGTTATAAGGTGGGTTTCACTTTTATCTTTATGTTAGTAAGTATTAAATGCTACTTTAACTAATGAATTTAATGATTTGTAACTATTTGAGATAAGCATTGATTGTGCCTTGATCATGTACGTAAGATGGTGTATGATTGCCATTAAGTGAGCATTTTAACAGTGTATGACATTGCTTGTTATTGCTTGAAATTGCCATGAATTGAATGAGCATGAATGAAGTCATGAAATGTGAGCTAAGCATGAAATATATCATTTTCAAGAATCAGCTTTATGGATGCATGAAAATCCATTTTCAGAAAATCATCGATGGACAAGACAAGTCCAGCTTTTATGCATGAAATTCAGTGTTATGTGGGTTAGTTAAGTCCACCAAAGAAAGTCACGTGCACGTTGACCAAGATAGCCTTTCGCCTTTGCCTGATTGTGGCATAGGATGTTCCTTTTTGGACTCCTCAGCATATGACTACACTTGTGTAGCTCATTAGTAACCCGTGGAATTTTCGAACCATCAGCTATGTGTTTACGTGTTAGCATATGTTTGCAAGAATGAGAATTACATGGATCGTGAACATTGTGTTTTGAGATTGATAAATTTCATGAAATGCATGATTGTATGATTGCTATACAAAAGTGCTAAAAGTATGATTAATGAAACAATGTAGCTTATTAGCCTAAATATAAACGTGTTACTCACGAGCGAAAGCTCACCCCCACCTTCCCGTCCCATCTCCAGGTGAAGATCGGGATCTCGAAGAATGAGCTCAAGGCATACTCCAAGATCTTAGTGTTTTGATTTTGTATTTTCAAGATAACTTTTGTAAATCAATGCTTTAGAGGCATTTTGGGCAAATGATGTTTTTGCAAGTTTATGTTTTGGATTTGATGTAGTGGCTTAAAATGCCCTCTAAAGCTTTGTAATAACTCATATTTTTCATATGGAAGCAAGAATATTCAGTTCTAATGTATTTTGAGCAATTCATGTATGTTTTAAAACCATTGCATCATTGTATAGCTTGGATATGATTTGAGAAAGTTTAGATGATTAAGAGTGCGGTTGTTGCCTTGAATGGAGTTTGGAGTTACTCTTGGGATTAAGTTATGCTATATGAGGTTGCATGTTGAGTTTTATGCAGGTGGAAGTATTAGAATTGAAAATTGGTTAGTTGCATTTTCAAGGGAAGTGCTGTCAAATTTTCCTAAAATTTGACAAAACTCCGCTTCAGTTTTAGACCCTCTTAAGGCTTGAATTAGATTGAGAGATCTTCTTGAAGATTGTAGATTAAGATTAGATCTTTAAAATGGTGTATCATTTATTTCATTTGGACTTAGGGTTAAAAAGGTTATGAGGTGAAGAACACATTCAGTTACTGTTCATGTACTGTTACATTGGTCTTTAATGAGCAGTGTCCTTTGAGTGGCTTTTTGCCTTGATTACTGAGGAAGTTAGCTTTAGCATCCTTCATGAGATTTGTAGTTTATCTTGTTATCTTTCCATGAAGGTATAGTACGCACATATTGGAGCTAGGAATAAGAAGTTATGAGTTTTGAAAGATGCTAGTGTCAAGTGGTTTGAAGGCAAGAGGGTTTGAAGTTTTGAAGAAAGGCGTGTCTGTTAAACGGACACGAATGTCCGTTAAACGGACAGCCTCGGGTGCCAAAACACCCCTTAACCTACCCATGTCCGTTAGACGGACATGCATGTCCGTTTAACGGACAATTTTGAAAAATTGGTACCCATCCACCCGAATGTGTCCGTTAAACGGACATGGCTGTCCGTTTAACGGACAGCTACGGGAAAAAGTGAAAATTGGACAAATTTAGAGGCCGAATTTCGTTTTGTGGTCTTCATAAGAGTTGTAGATCTAGATGTCTAATTTCAAATGGTGAAAGAACGAACAGAATCAGACTTCTATATAAAAAGTTATGGTAATCTCTCCAAAAGAGTTTCAATTTGATTTTGGAAGTGAGCATGGTCTATTGTTTTGGGCATAAATCCCTCATCCCACCTCCAATTGAGGTGAGGCTTGAACCAGTGGATTTAAAAGACATATATCTTTCTTGATACAAAAATTGGTATCATTTGGAGTTAAATTGAGGAATTTATCATTAAAGGAAGTGAGAGGCCGGTTAAGAGAGCATGTTTCGGGTATGAACTCTTCTAGGTTTTTGGAGTGTATCTTGAGTTATATAACTCCGATTAAGGCGATTCTTGCCTCTATGCGAACGTGAGGCTTTGAGATATTTTTGACATGAACAAGTCAATATGTGATTATGATGTTTAGGTAGTGTGCGCTCATCACTTTTATGGAACAACAGCAAATAGCACTGTAATGTAATAAGCGCAAGGTTTCAGGAATACGAAAGTTGGGCTCCGGGAGCGGGGTCCGACATCTTGTAGTATCAGAGCTAGAATAAGAGTGTTAAGTTATAAGCAGTCGGGTCCCGGATCCAACAACTGTGGTATCAGAGCAAGTGTGACAGTGGTAGGTATACGCAGTTTGGGAGAAGGGATCCAACAACCGTAATTAAGATAAGTTGGAAATAGACAATTGGATGACATTCTCATATTTAGAATCACACCCTTTTTTATGTCACTCACTGTGCACCCATCTTTATTGAAATGTAAATCATAGCCCTTTTTTAGTAGTTGTCCAACACCCAAAAGATTCTGGCAAAGAGTAGGAGCATAATATATGTCAAAAATATAATTTGAAGACCCATTCTTCAATTGTATGGCTATCTTTCCTCTTCCCAAAACTGGAATCTGATAGTCATCGACAAGCTTTACTAAAGAATGAAAGGATTCATCTAATTTAGAAGCTTTATTGAAGAATGAAAGGATTCATCTAATTCAGAAAAAGCTTCTTTGCTTCCACTTAAATGATTGCTATAACCCGAGTCTAAAAACCATTGATAATTATCACTGTTACTAATTTCATAAGCGACCATCAACAAGGTTTTTGGGCTATTATTCTTAGCAACTCCAGCTCGATTATATTTATGTTCTTGTCTTCAAGCACGACATTCTCTATTATAGTGACCATATTTTTTGCAATTATGGCACTGAATATGCGACTTGCACTCAGATTGATAGTGACCAAACTTTTTGCACTTGTAACATGGAATATTGGATCTATCTTGAGGAGATTCATTCTCTCTTGCTCCTGATTTAGAATTGGTTTTAGAATTTTGCCTCCTCTGCCTCTGATATTTGAACTTCTTTGAGTATGCTCCATTTTGTTTGTTGCACTTTCCTTTTCATTTCTCAAATTTACTTGGGCTTTTAAAACTCTGTTGTGTTTGGTGATCTTTTATTCATTTGCATTTCACGAGACTCTAGTGAGGCTTGCAAATCATTAAGAGTCATAGACTCCAAACTTTTAGACTCTTCAATGGCTGTGACAACATAATCAAATCGACCTGTCAACGTGCACATAATCTTTCCCACAATATCTTTCTCCATAATCTCATGACCATTATTTTTGATCTCATTGACTAATTTTTCTACGCGTGAAAAATAATCTCGAATACTTTCGTCCTTGCCTTGCTCCATCAATTCGTATTGCCTTTTAAAGCCTTGTAGTCTTGTTCGTTAACTATATCTACTCCTTCATACATTTTGAACAAAATATTCCAAGCCTCCTTTGTTGTTTTAGCATAGAATATTTGTTCAAAAATCAACAACTCAACTGATTGACAAATTAAAAACAAGGCTTTTTTGTTTAACAAACAATCACGAACCAGTTGTTGTGATTCTTCGTCCATTGGTTTTTCTACTACGCCTTTCTCCAAAATTTTACCATACCTGTTGCTTCTCAAGTATAGCTCCATCAGGTGTTTCCACATCGCAAAATTGTTTTTGCCATCGAACTTGAAAATTGTTAATTGCATAGATTGAACTTTAGTTGTTGAACTTGAAGTCATCTTGATCTACTTGAGCATTTTAACCGAACTTTGATACCAGATGTTGCCAGTTAACTTTGATTATAATTACCTTAAAAATGAAATTTTGACAACAAAACAAACCCTCACTATTTTATTGAAAGAAAAAACACAAATATTACAAATACAAACTCAATAAACCCAAAAAAATGTTATGAGTTAAATTGTTGAAGCTAACCAACCGAACCCTTTAATATATTCACTAGTACACACCTCACTCAACTTTTTCTTCTAATTACATATATGGATGTAATGGCCAAATAGCTATATTTATAAGTGATTAAGTCGGTTGACTTCTTTGGTCGCAATAGTTAGCAACTTAAAATTGCTAACTAGCAAAAGAAATAGAAAACCAATTTGAATTGAAATTTGACCAAGTCAAATCCACCCTTTTATAACTCAGTATAAAGATTTCCAATATTAAACCAAGTTTAATCCCTAACATTTTCGTATAACAATCCTGCTTTTCTCTCTAATTCTTTTTCATGTAAGAACTTTTCAGGCGATCCCTTCAAATCTGCTCTGCACACTGTTGTGGTATGAAGTGTTGTAGGTGAATTCTCAATGCATATGAGTTGAAAAGGTTGAATGTGTATCTATTTCCAGATAAACGATTACAGCAGATATGTACAGATATATATAATACAAGCAGTAAAATCACAACTGAAAAATCTAATCTTATCTAGTTAATCTGATTATGATCAGATCATAACAAACATGATCAATGACAATCATATCTAACTAATGATTCTCCTAACACCCCCCCTCAAGCTAAAGAGGATGGTCGTGGAGCAACTCAAAGCTTGTCTCTGAGAGATAGAAATCTGGAGGTGGATAATGGCTTGGTGAAGATGTCAGCAACCTGATCAGCAGAGGAAATATATTGAACAATAAGAAGATGCTGACTTACTTGCTCACGAATAAAATGGAAGTCAACCTCGACATGCTTGGTCCTGGATTTGAAACAAGGATTGGCAGCTAAGTAAGAAGCACCAACATTATCACACCATAACACAGTAGGATTGTGAATGGGCTGTCCCAATTCCTTCAAAAGAGATCGTAACCAAATAAGCTCAGCGGTAGTGTTGGCAACAGACCTATATTCAGCCTCAGTGGATGAACGAGCAACGGTAGGCTGCTTTTTAGCAGACACAGTAATCAAATTATTACCGAGATAAATAGCATAGCCGCCTGTAGAACGACGATCATCTCTAGTGCCTGCCCAATCAGCATCACAAAGGCTTGAAGATGAGTAGTGGAAGATGGAGTGATGAGTAATCCTTGAGCTAGCGTGTCCTTAATATAGCGAAGCACATGCTTGCAAGCCTGCCAATGAAAAGTAGTAGGAGAGGAAAGAAACTTACAAAGCTTATTGACAGTATAAGCAAGATCTGGACGAGTCATGCAAGCATATTAGAGATGTAACACCCAAATACCCCCTGGGAGGATACATGGATGCCACCCAAAACAGAATAGACAAAACCAAACATCACACTGATATTTATTTTATTTAGTAACTCAAACCCACACACATATATTACATATCGTAAATCTTAGAACAGAAATTTAAAGAATATTTACAAGTCCAACAAAGGAAACAAAATACATTTTCAAACTTTATGAACAGACTCCTTTGGCCAGTGCAGTAGACTTGTCCCAGTCTTTAAACTCTTCGCTCTGAACCTACACGGGGCAAATCCACCGTGCTAAGCATATAGCTTAGTGAGTAATAAATAATCTAATTTAATGGATTATCATATAAAATTTAACTTCAGCGTAAGCATGCAGTAAGAAACATTTATCAGAAAATCAGACATAACACATTTCAGTACAGATTCACTTACTTATCAGAACTGAATATCACAAGAGGGTATAAACCTGTTAGAATCATAATACAGTTTTTGTCAAACACATATCAAGACTGTAAATCCATTTACAGAAGCGGGTAACGGGACTTATACAGGAGATACCATAGTTAGTATCAACAAGAGAGACATATGTCTCGATGACGAGACACCAAAGTGTCAACTAACAGAGCAATTGCAGACCCTTCTAGTACCTATTTACCCACAACTAGTACTTAATAGTTTTAAAATGTAACAAGGTCATTTCGGACATTTCATGTGCAGCAATTAGCACTTCCAATAAATCAATCCTAGACATCATCTAGGTTGACTCACAAAATTGACTATCCAAATTACTTATCAAATTATTTACTCAGACATTTACCAAAACCGCCCTTACTGTTTATTGCCTCGAAGTCCCGGCAATATCCGGCAGTGGTCGTTTCTCTATAATAGGGAACAAAAATACAAATCACTATTGTGCATGATTAAAAATTCACCAATGTATGATGGATATGTAGGATGCATGTTCATGACAAATTTCGGGACCAAACCCTAAATTCTTAACTTAAATTATTAAATCCTTGATTGTTAATTAAATCTGAAAATTTACAAATTTCACATAAAGAGGTAGAGAATTTTCTTACGAATCCAACGCTTCGAGAATCAGGTCATTCGGAGGTCGGATGACAAAGATATGGTCAAAAGAGTGAAGTTTATCACACACAAGTCGACTTATACTTATACAAGTCGACTTACATAATACGACAAGTCGACTTATGCTTACACAAGTCGACTTATCCATTAAAACACACACAAGTCGACTTATATTTATACAAGTTAACTTATATAACACCACAAGTCGACTTACACTTCATAACTCAACTTATTGAAGAGCGGAGATGACATTTTCATGCAATAAGTCGACTTATACACCACAACAAGTCGACTTATACCACTGTTCATCGTCTTCTTCACCAAACCAGACGTAACAACAAAGTTTTCTTCCATTTTTCTTTAACTTCATCACTTTAAAACTAACCTATTTAGCATTTCTAACCTATCAGAATCATCAGAAACAACTTTATACTCCAAAGATCACAAAACTTAACATTCCAACTTTTTCTCTCTCTCTCTACGGTAAACTTTCAAAATTCATATTTTTATCCCTTTTTTCTTGGTTTTTCCATCTTAATAGACCATGGTATCTATCATTTTTTTCTCCATAAACCACTCCATCTTAGTAAGCTCTAGATTTTCGTAAGCTTAAACCTCACACTATAACTCATGCATGTCACCAAGAAAAACAGAGCAAAAACCCAAACCATATATCCATATATTTATATAATCTGTTAAACCAAGCATGCAAAACAAATTAACAACATAACTATAGACAGTTTTTCTCTAACATAAAACAGAACCCACATATATATATCACCTTTTAAACCAAAACAGAATACACTTGTCTTTATTAACCTCTGTAATTCTCGTAGCCTCACAAGCCAATGTAATAGTTTAAAGACAACCCAACATCTACATATATATTAGAGAAAATAAACAGCATGCGTTTTCAATCAGTATATGAGTAAAGCTACTTACTAGTTTCCGCTTATGAAAACAACCGACTGAGAGACACAAAGCGGTGAATGTTTGCGACTTAATGGGTTTGCTCATTTTAATTCCACCTTTCCTCCATGCATGATGCCATCTCAAAGTTAACGTGTGGACATGCATGTTTCACACTGGCATCACACATGCAATTACACGGTGTTGTTTATTAACATATATATTAATATATATATATATATATATCTATATATTTATATATATGTTAATAATTTCTTTTCAACAAAATACATTGTTTTGAATTCTTATAACAAACAAATACCCAAAAGTTCCGCATAACTTCCTAAAATTCACCAAAATTCCGTCATAAAATAATGACTCAGATAATAAATTTTCAACTCAAAATTAATTCACCATCAATTTCTAAAATATTTGAAGTATACAAAATTACTAAAATTATATTAATATTGTTTGAACAATTCAGAAATCTCATTAAACCAATTTACTTGAAAAATGTCATGAATGCATGCCAAAATACTTATGCACAATTTAAGCAAATATTTAATAAGCAAATAACTAAATAATTTGTACTAAATTCCTTTAATATTCTAACCCCTAATTTGGGGCGTTACAACTCTTCCCTCCTTAAGAAATTTCGTCATCGAAATTCATACCTGATTCGAATAATTGCGGATATTGAGCCTTCATGATTTCCTCTAGTTCCCATGTTGCTTCCTCAATTCCATGATGTTGCCAGAGGACTTTTACTAACGGTACTGACTTGTTTCGGAGTTGTTTCACTTCTTTGGCTAGTATAGAAATTGACCCTTCTTCATACGACAAATCCTGTTGTACCTGAATCTCTTGCATCGGAATCTTATGTGAGGCGTCAGATCGGTATCTCCTCAACATAGAAACATGAAACACATCATGCAGTCTGGCCAATTCTCCAGGAAGAGCTAACTGATAAGCTACGGGTCCAACCTTCTTCAGAATTTTATAAGGCCCAATGAATCGTGGACTGAGCTTACCCTTCTTCCTAAATCGAAGTATGTGTTTCCATGGTGACACTTTTAGAAACACCTTATCACCTACTTGAAACTCAATATCCTTCCTTTTTAAATCAGCATAAGACTTTTTCCTATCACTGGCAGCTTTCAATCTTTGTCGAATAATCTGAATCTTTTCTTCCGTATCTTTCACAATTTCTGGCCCGATCATCTTGTTTTCACTCAACTCCGTCCAACATACTGGAGTTCTACACTTCCTACCATACTGTAAGCTTCATAAGGTGCCATGCCAATGCTCGTCGATAAGCATTATTGTAGGCAAACTCCATCAAAGTCAGATAATTATCCCAACTCCCGGGAAACTCTAACACACAACCTCGCAACATATCTTCCAAAATCTGTATAACTCGTTCAGATTGTCCATCACATTCAGGGATGGAAGCGATACTAAACTTAAGTTGAGTACCCAATGCTTCCTGTAAACTTTTCCAGAATCTCGAAGTAAATCGAGGATCACGATCTAAAATAATAGACAATGGTACCCCATGCAGTCTTACAATTTCATTCACATACAAATCTGCAAGCCTATCCAATGAATAGTCAGGACGAACAGGTAGAAAATGAGCAGATTTGGTGAACTTATCTTCAATAACCCATACCGCATCATGCTTCCTTTGAGTAAGAGGAAGTCCAGTGACAAAGTCCATGGTAAAATTATCCCATTTCCATTGAGGAATAGGAATAGGATTTAACAAACCAGATGGAACCTGGTGCTCAGCCTTAACCTGCTGGCATGTCAGACATTTTGCTACATAATCCACAACATCCCGTTTCATACCTGACCACCAGTAATACTGCTTCAAATCTTGATACATCTTGTTTCCACCCGGATGCATAGTAAATAATGTATTATGAGCCTCAAACAATATCTTCTTCTTCAGTTCTTCATTAGCTGGCACACACAACCGGTCCTTATAATACAATTCACCATCACCCCGCATGAAAAATCATCATTTACCTTCCTGAGTAGCCACGATAAGTTGTTGTAACTTATCATCAGCTCTTTGAGCATTACAAATCTCCTGTCTCAACATGGGCCTTGCTAACAGTTGAGCCATCAAGGCTCCATTAGATCCCAACTTCCATCCAGTCTGCTTCAGTGACAATGTTGAGATGGTCTTTCGACTCAAGGCATCAGCTACAACATTAGCCTTACCCGGATGGTAGTCCACAATACAATCATAGTCTTTAAATAATTCCAACCAACGTCGTTGTCTCAAATTGAGTTTCTTACGTAAGGCGAGATACTTGAACTCTTATGATCCGTGAAAATTCTACACCTTTCACCATACGATAGTGTCGCCAAATTTTAAAGGCAAACACTACTCTGCGCAAGTTCCAGATCATGTGTAGGTAATTACATTCATGAGTCTTTAGTTGCCTAGAAACATAAGCAACTACCTTTCCTTCCTGCATCAATACACAACCTAAACCAATTCCAGATGCATCAGTATACATAACATACTCTTTACCAGCCGTAGGTTGAACTAATACAGGAGCTTCAGTAAGCATATTTTTCAACTGATCAAAACTACTCTAACATCTATCGGACCATTCATACTTCACTCCCTTCCGTAAAAGTTTAGTTAAAGGGGATGCTATCACTGAAAATCCCTTAACAAACCGACGGTAATAACCAGCCAGACCTAGAAAACTTCTTACTTCCGTCACATTCCGTGGCGGCTTCCAATTAACAATAGCCTCTATCTTACTAGGATCAACTCTAATTCCTTCAGAAGAGACCACATGACCTAAAAATGATATCTCCTAAAGCCAGAAATCACATTTACTCAACTTAGCATATAATTGTCTTTCCCACAGGGTCTGCAAGACAATTCGGAGATGTTCACTATGATCATGTTCATTCCTAGAATAGACCAAGATATCATCAATAAACACCACAACAAACTGGTCCAAATAAGGCCTGAACACTCGATTCATTAGATCTATAAATGCTGCTGGAGCATTAGTTAACCCGAATGGCATTACCAGAAATTCATAATGTCCATAACGGGTCCTAAATGCAGTCTTTGGTACATCCACATCCTTTACCCGAAGCTGATAATACCCCGATCGCAGATCTATCTTCGAAAACACTCATGCATCTTTTAACTAATCAAATAGATCGTCAATCCTTGGCAGTGGATACCTATTCTTCACTGTGACTCTATTTAACTGCCTGTAGTCGATGCACATTCTCAGTGTACCATCCTTCTTTTTCAAAAATAACACCGGTGCACCCCACGGTGATACACTTGGTCTAATAAACCCCTTATCCAGAAGTTCTTGTAACTGCAACTTCAACTCCTTTAACTCAGTAGGAGCCATTCTATACGGTGCTCTGGATATAGGAGCGGTACCAGGCACAACTTCAATAGATAACTCCACTTCCCTTTCTGAAGGGAGTCCAGGCAATTCCTCAGGAAAAACATTTTGAAACTCATTCACTACAGGAATCTCAAGCAATTTATTCTTATCACCTTCCTTCTAGGTTTCAAGTACAAAAGCTAGATAAGCTTCACACCCCTTCCTGAGAAGCTTTTGAGCTTGCATAGCAGATACTACATTAGTTAGAGCACGTGTGCAACCACCACGAAATACAATCTCAGACTGGTCGGGCCTCTTTAAGAAAACTGTCTTCGCCTTACAGTCGATTACTGCCTGATGTTTAGACAGCCAATCCATATCCAGAATCAAATCGAATTCGTGAAACGGCAACTTAATCAGGTCCGTTGCATACTCACTTTCTTGAATCTTAATAGGACAATTCCTAACCACCTGATTCACCAACACACTACTACCCAGAGGACTAGTTACATGCATGTCATATTCTAACTGATCTATAAGCATCTCCTTAACAAACATTTCTCCAAAGACGATATATGAATGTGAAGATCCGGATCAATTAATGCATACAATTCATAACCAAAGAGAGAAACCGTATCAAGAATGACATCCGGTGCATCCCGATCCTCACGAGCTTTGGTATAAGCCCGAAATGAAATGTAAGGCACTGTTGGTCGATTCACGCTTTACGAGTGCGAGCTCGGATTAGCCCTGCTCTGATTATATCCGCCTCATCCTCTTCCTCGACCTCTGTTCCCAATTGAAGCATGCGAAACCTCTCCACTAGCTTGTGCTATCCCAGACTGTCTCAGAGGGCAATTTGCAATCATATGCTCTGTACTGCCACAACGAAAACATGCACCTGTAACTCTCCAACAGACACCCCAATGATGAATAGAGTAGTGTGGACACTCTGGAGCACCAGAACCTTGACCCCCAGAGGAACCCCTACTAGAAGCAGTCGATGTAGGAAAGTTTTGTTGCCTTCCCCTCATCACAGATCTCTGAGCAACTCTCGGTGCAGAGGAACTACCTTCCCGATTTCGTTTCCCCGAAGACTGACCTCCTCTATTAAAGCCTCTTTTCTGACTTCTTTCTTTCCTGATCGTCTCTTGTCTTTCTACTTTTATTGCAGCCTGTACCAACTGATGGTAAGTAACTTGTTGTAACATAGAAAACGCTACCAGATGCTCCTTGATCGAATCATGCAATCCCTCCTCGAATTGATGACATCGGAACTCTTCAGTCAGTACAGATTCAGGGGCATACTTACTAAGCCGATTGAACTCCCGATTATACTCAGCAACAGACAAACTCCTCTGTTTCAGATTCAGAAATTGCTTCCACCGATCCTTCCTGTAAGCTTCCGTCACGTACTTAGTCTTAAATTCTTGGGCAAAGAATTCCCACGTCAGAGGCACCGGTAGCTGAGGACTCCTAAGGACAAACTTCCACCATTCATAAGCTGCTCCCTGTAGTAGGGAAACAGCACAGTGAACCATCTGCTCTGCTGGACAACAAATCTCATCCAGTACCCTCTTCACCTTCTCAATCCAGAACTCGGCCCCTTCAGATTCCTCCATAGAAGTCCCAGAAAATTCTTCAGCCCCATACTTCCTCAACTGATCAATCGGAGCCTTAGGTGTTGTCATTCGATGTAGCAAAGTCATCATATCCTGGGACAGCTTCATCAAAGCTTCTCCCTGAGCTGGAGGAGGAGGTGGAACCTCAGCTTCACCTCGATTGACCCTTGACGGTCCAGGTATTTCAGAACGAGTTTGCTCCGGCTGATTACTCTCAGCAACTTCGTCACCAATTTCGTGAGATCCTTCCATCATAATTTTCTAAAGACAAAACATGGGAGGGACACCGCATTAGGCCAAAACACAACTTAGACACTCAACGGAAAACAATAGGCAAGCCGTGGTTAAACCAAAACCGCCTAAACTTGCTCTGATACCAAAAGATGTAACACCCAAATACCCCCTGGGAGGATACATGGATGCCACCCAAGACAGAATAGACAAAACCAAACATCACACTGATATTTATTTTATTTAGTAACTCAAACCCACACACATATATTACATATCGTAAATCTCAGAACAGAAATCCAAAGAATATTTACAAGTCCAACAAAGGAAACAAAATACATTTTCAAACTTTATGAACAGACTCCTTTGGCCAGTGCAGTAGACTTGTCCCAGTCTTTAAACTCTTCGCTCTGAACCTACACGGGGCAAATCCACCGTGCTAAGCATATAGCTTAGTGAGTAATAACTAATCTAATTTAATGGATTATCATATAAAATTTAACTTCAGCGTAAGCATGCAGTAAGAAACATTTATCAGAAAATCAGACATCACACATTTAAGTACAGATTCACTTACTTATCAGAACTGAATATCACAAGAGGGTATAAACCCGTCGTAATCATATCGATTTTGTCAAACACATATCAAGACGTAAATCCATTTACGAAGCGGGTAACGGACTTATACAGAGATACCATAGTTAGTATCAACAGAGAGACATATGTCTCGATGACGGAGACACCAAAGTGTCAACTAACGAGAGCAATTGCAGACCCTTCTAGTACGCCTATTTACCCACAACTAGGACTTAACAGCTTTAAAAGCAACAAGGTCATTTCGGACATTTCAAGTGCAGTAATTAGCACTTCCAATAAATCAATCCTAGACATCATCTAGGTTGACTCACAAAATTGACTATCCAAATTACTTATGAAATTATTTACTTCAGATTATTTACCAAAAGCGCCTTCATCGCTTATTGCCTCGAAGTCCGGCAATATCCGTGATGGTCGTTCCTCTATAATAGGGAACACAGATACAAATCACTATTGTGTATGATTAAAAATTCACCAATGTATGATGGATATGTAGGATGCATGTTCATGACAAATTTCGGGACCAAACCCTAAATTTTTTACTTAAATTATTAAATCCTTGATTGTTAATTAAATCTGAAAATTTACAAATTTCACATAAAGAGGTAGAGAATTTTCTTACGAATCCAACGCTTCGAGAATCAGGTCATTCGGAGGTCGGATGACAAAGATATGGTCAAAAGAGTGAAGTTTATCACACACAAGTCGACTTATACTTATACAAGTCGACTTACATAATACGACAAGTCGACTTACATAATACGACAAGTCGACTTATGCTTACACAAGTCGACTTATCCATTAAAACACACACAAGTCGACTTATATTTATACAAGTTGACTTATATAACACCACAAGTTGACTTACACTTCATAACTCAACTTATTGAAGAGCGGAGATGACATTTTCATGCAATAAGTCGACTTATACACCACAACAAGTCGACTTATATCACTGTTCATCGTCTTCTTCACCAAACCAGACGTAACAACAAAGTTTTCTTCCATTTTTCTTTAACTTCATCACTTTAAAACTAACCTATTTAGCATTTCTAACTTATCAGAATCATCAGAAACAACTTTATACTCCAAAGATCACAAAACTTAACATTCCAACTTTCTCTCTCTCTCTCTACGGTAAACTTTCAAAATTCATATTTTTATCCCTTTTTTCTTGGTTTTTCCATCTTAATAGACCACGGTATCTATCATTTTTTTCTCCATAAACCACTCCATCTCAGTAAGCTCTAGATTTCCGTAAGCTTAAACCTCACACTATAACTCATGCATGTCACCAAGAAAAACAGAGCATAAACCCAAACCATATATCCATATATTTATATAATCTGTTAAACCAAGCATGCAAAACAAATTAACAACATAACTATAGACAGTTTTTCTCTAACATAAAACAGAACCCACATATATATATCATCTTTTAAACCAAAACAGAATACACTTGTCTTTATTAACCTCTGAAATTCTCGTAGCCTCATAAGCCAATGTAATAGTTTAAAGACAACACAACATCTACATATATATTAGAGAAAATAAATGCAGCATGCGTTTTCAATCAGATATGAGTAAAGCTACTTACTAGTTTCCGCTTATGAAAACAACCGACTGAGAGACACAAAGCAGTGAATGTTTGCGACTTCGTGGGTTTGCTCATTTTAATTCCACCTTTCCTCCATGCATGATGCCATCTCAAAGTTAACGTGTGGACATGCATGTTTCACACTTGGCATCACACATGCAATTACACCGGTGTTGTTTATTAACATATATATTAATATATATATATCTATATATTTATATATATGTTAATAATTTCTTTTTCAACCAAATACATTGTTTTGAATTCTTATAACAAACAAATACCCAAAAGTTCCAGACAACTTCCGAAAATTCACCAAAATTCCGTCATAAAATAATGACTCGTACAATAAATTTTCAACTCAAAATTAATTCACCATCAATTTCTAAAAATATTTGAAGTATACAAAAATTACTAAAATTATATTAATATTGTCCGAACAATTCAGAAATCTCATTAAACCAATTTACCCGAAAAATGTCATGAATGCATGCCAAAATACTTATGCACAATTTAAGCAAATATTTAATAAGCAAATAACTAAATAATTTGTACTAAATTCCTTTAATATTCTAACCCCTAATTTGGGGCGTTACAAGAGAGCACCAACAGTTTGCCTGTAAATATGTGGATCAGGCAAGGGTTCACCATCATGAACAGAGAGGTGAGTGGAAGTAGCCATGGGACTAGTAATTGGTTTAACACCATCCATCCTTGTTTTGCGTAACAAGTCTTGCAAATATTTTTGCTGGGATAAAAGAATTCCAGACTTCGTGTAGAGAACCTCAATACCAAGAAAATAATGTAATTTACCAAGATCACGAAGCTTGAATTCTTGAGAAAGGTGTTGAATGCAGGCACGAATAAGCTCGAAGTTGCTGCCAGTGATGACAATATCATCAACATAAACCAAAAGATATAAAACATGGTTAGCAGAATGTTTGATAAATAAAGAACTATCCGCATGAGAAGCCACAAAGCCAATAGATAATAGAAAATTGTTGAGCCGATGATATCAAGCATGAGGGGCCTGTTTGGGACCATATATAGACTTCTGTAGCTTACACACAAAATTGGGACAACGAGAATCAACAAAACCAGGGGGCTGACGCATATAAACATCCTCCTCTAGACAATCATTAAGAAATGCATTGGAAATGTCAAGTTGAGAAATTGACCAACCCTTTGAGATAGCAAGAGAAAGCAAAATCCGAACAGTAGTGGCCTTAACCACAGGACTAAATGTAGCATCATAATCAATGCCTTCTTGTTGACTATACCCCTGTGCAACTAATCGGGCTTTATACCGTTCAACCGTGCCATCGAGATTGTGCTTAAGACGATATACCCACTTGCAACCTACAATGTCAGCAGGGGTTGGACGGGGGATCAAAGTCCAGGTACCATGCTTGATCAAAGCTGAGATCTCATCATGCATGGCTGTCTGGTATTCTTTCTGCTTTACAGCTTTACTAAAACAAGATGGTGCAAGGGAAGAGGTGCTGACATGAGCAAAGTAGAAAACCTTCTTCTTAGGATTTAAGCGAAGTGTCATAGGATGAGTTCTGATGGGAATAGGATTGAAGGCTGATGGGGGAGTGCTGAAATAGAAGTACCTGAAGTACCAACAAATGGAGGCGACAAGGAATGAGAAGTACCTGAAGTGGGCGCTGGCTGATCGTGGACTACTGAAGTGGACTTTGCAAGCTGTGGGATCACTGTGGTAATGGCTAGCCAAGGAGCATAGGCTTCGGGAGAAGAAGACACAGACCCTAAGAATGAAGAACGTTGATGATGCTGCTCTTTAGAAAGAAATCTCCCTTCATCAAACCGAACATGTCGACTAACATAAATTTTATTTGTTGCAGGATCAAAGCAGTGATAACCCAAATGAGAAGAAGAGTAACCAAGAAAGACACAGGCAGTGGTGCGATAAGAAAATTTATGATTATGGTAGGGACGAAGAAGAGGATATATGGTGCAACCAAAAACACGTAGAAAAGAGTAATCTGGTGATTTATGAAAAAGCGTTTCAAAGGGACTAAGATTATTCAAAGTCTGTGTAGGTAACCGGTTAACAAGATAAGTAGCAGTATTAAAAGCGAAAGACCAGAAACGCAAAGAAACCCCAGAATGTGCTAATAAAGTAAGACCTGTGTCAACTAAATGGCGTATTTTTCTTTCGACAACACCGTTCTGTTCATGGGTATGTGGACAAGCAACTCTATGATGAATACCCAAAGATTTTAAATATTGAGATACAGGCCTAAATTCACCTCCTCAGTCAGATTGAATATTCATGACTTTAGTGGTAAACTGACGTTCAACTAATTTCAACCAGTCAACAAAAATAGAAAGAACGCAACTTTTCTGTTTTATTGGATATAACCATGAAAATTTACTAAAGTCATCAACCAAAAGAAGAAAATAGCGATGACTAGAAAATGATAATTGCGGAGCTGGTCCCCATACATCACAGTGAACCAACTCAAGAGGTTTACTAGAAACACTATTAGTAAGAGCAAGAGAAAGCCTACTTTGCTTCCCTAAACAACAAGCCTCACACTGATGATGAGAAGTCTTTATTAATGAAGATCCTGGTAAATTAAAACGATGAAGGATGGAAACCACTGAAGAATGTTGAGGATGCCCAAGTCGTGAGTGCCAGTCAATACTATGTCTCCTTGCAGCAGTCATAGCATGATAATCCTCCTGCGGTAAAGTAGTCCCAGACATCCTATAGAGTCCATCTTCAGCAGGTCCCGCAAACAGTCTTTCCTTAGTTGCCTGATCCTTCACAACAAAGCCATCACCGTAAAATTTGAAATAACAGTGGTTGTCTCTTGCAAATTTATTAACAAATAACAGTGAATCTTGTAAGTGTGGAACATGTAAGACATTTCTCAGTTTGCACTGTTTTTTATTAAAAAGAAGAGTAGATTGCCCAATGCTTTTAATAGGTAAGCCTTGACCATTACCTACGAGTACTTCATCTGGGCCATTGTAGTCATCAGAAATTTGCAAGCTTGACATATCTGGAGTCATATGACTGTTAGCACCTGAATCGACAATCCAAGTAGAAGAATTACCTGATGTTTTAGCAATGTTGGCAGTAGGTTTGTCTGAAGTTTTATCATATCGTTTCCTGCACCACTTAGCTTGATGGTTGTTATAACCACAAATTTGACAAGGATTTGGAAACCACCTCTTACCATTTTTGAACATTGGAGCATCACCGTTTGTACCTTTGCCAGGGTAGAAAACTTGTTTGACTTACCATCTTTAAAGTGCTGTTTGGTGTAATGAGATACAACAGAGATGGAATTCTTTGAATTTTTTAGCATAATGTCATGGGAGATGAGTTGTCCACACAACTCTGAAAAAGATAAGCCATCAACTTTGCTACTGACAACAACAATTACTGGATGAAATTCAGATGGCAATAACCTGCAAATGTTTGCAATAAGTTCTGTCGTTCCCATTGGTGCTCCAGCAACTGCAAGCTCATCAGCTATGAGTTTTGCTTCCTTAAGGAAATCTGCCATAGACTTATCATCAAAGCTAAGATTTTGTAAAGCAAGATGTAATTGAACTTGCCTAGCAGCTGAACTAGAGCCAAAAGTGTTTTGAAGTGTCTGCCATATATCATGTGCAGTGTGGAAGCCAACCACATAACGAAAAACCTCTTCGTTGAGAGATGAAAGAATCCAACTGATGAGCAGCTAGTCTTGTTGAACCCACTGAATGTGAGCAGGGTTGATTTCGATATTATTGGTGTTAGGATTGGAAAGTTGGCTAGGTGGTTCAGGGCTTGAGCCATCTATGTGACCGGTGAGATTGTAACATTTCAAAATAGGAGTAAACTGAGTTTTCCAAGTGAGAAAGTTGGTTGGTTTGAGCTTGATGGAAAATGTGTGTTGTGTATGTGATATGGTTGGTGTGATGGTTGGGACAGTATTTGTTGTCGGAGGAGAACCAGAAGTAGCAGAGGTAGAAGAGGAGTGAGCCATGTGTTTATGCTCTGATACCAAGTTGAAAAGGTTGAATGTGTATCTATTTCCAGATAAACGATTACAGCAGATATGTACAGATATATATAATACAAGCAATAAAATCACAACTGACAAATCTAATCTTATCTAGTTAATCTGATTATGATCAGATCATAACAAACACGACAATCATATCTAACTAATGATTCTCCTAACAATATGGTACTGTCAGAAACTTGGTAACAGGTTGGGAAGATCACATTTCTCTTAACCTTGTAACTAGGTGGGACACCACATTTTCTTAATTATTGAAGATTAGAAAAAGAAATTAAGTATAATAATACGATTAGATTCATCATTTTATATATTAAAATGATTTTTACTCTTTTTTTTTATAGGAATAGAAAGTAGATGAACACAGCTACACACTACACTGCTGGCCAGAAGCAGCAGTTATGTCTTTAAGCGGTAGGGTGAGAAAATGATTTTTACTTTTTAAGAAATAGAAAGTTTGCTTCTTCATGAAATCCTACCTCAAACTTTCTAGGGATGTGTTGAGCTTAGCGTTCCAACTAGTGTCTCCATATTTTTCCTGTACATTAATGGGCGCTGCTGTTTACTTCCGGGTACAGTTACACGTTTCAGCAGAAAGCAAATACATCTACTCCGCCATAACAATGCAACAAATTCGCTGACAGGTTCTTTGTCTTTTACTCTTTCTCCTTCTCCTTGTCACATGCAAATTCTCTCTACTGTATGAGTTAACTAAAATCCTGATATCGTCCATGCATACAAACTCAAAATCACCAGAAACAAATGCACGAATTGTATTCAGTTCAACCTTTCAAATGCCATGTGTTTTATAAATTAAATGTCAATCTAATTGCATGAAACGACACTATCAACGATCAAAGAATCATGTAAGCACTTTGAAGTCCTGTTACGGATGTATGTGATCCAATGAAGGAGGTTCTTCTCCAAGCAAAAGTGCCCGCAAAACAGCCTCACATAAGCCAGAATAATGCACAATTAGATGCCCACCCCCGGGAACTTCATGATACCGAATCCAGGGTAGTTTTTTGGAAATAAATCTTTGCAGCTGAAATGGCACAACCTTATCCTCACAACCTTGCCAAATGTGAACCGAACCTTCATTTTGAGGGAACGGATTGCTTAGATCAGTTGGATCAAAGTCCCAACGTCCAAAACTCTCCATAAAATCACCACGGAGAGTATCGAAGACTTCTTTAATTTTCAACCTGTCCTGGAGGAGGAAACGTAAACACTACCATAACCATCTCTCTTTCGATTGTTTCTTGATTGAATAAGATGGAGTGAATCACGCAAAAGTGATGGCATTATTACAAGTTTATCAACAGAAACTCTAAGTTCCACTTTTCTTGATGTGGGAGAAATTTTACCTGAGTTAGCATTGGGAACCCTGGAATTTTCGTCAGGACTTCTATATCATGTGCATTGAAGAACACTGAGTTTTTCTCCAGGACAGAAGTTGAAGGAAGCCATTTCTGCGTAACCCACCATTGCAACAGTCCAGGGGCATATTTTGAAAACCAGAAAGACAACTGAACAAGTCTCCTCCTATAATCATCTCTTATCAGACTTTTGGGAAGAGAAGGCCATCTATAGTTAACAACTGGTACAATTAGGGACACACCTGCTAGTCTGCATAAAGAAATTTGCGATGAGCTGGGAACAAAAATTTATGAAGGAATATTGTCAAATTAAAAGTTTATCTGATTTTACCTGTGTGGTATATATTTGAGGCAGCTCCAGATGGGATATGATCCCATTGAGACACCGATAACATAAAAGTTGGATCCTATCTGCAGCTGATCAGCAAGTTCTTCAATGTCGAGTGCTTCACTCCTTACTGATCGCTTTGGATTCGGATCACTCTCTCCATAGCCAGCTCCGTCAAATAAGAGAAAGTATATCCCCAGTTCTTCTATTAGTTCCTGAGAGGTAATGAAACTCACTTTTCTTGATACTTGCGACTCAAAACAATATCCATTTCTCCATCGACAGAAGATTAAACTTCAGTTTTTTACAGTGAAACTACTTAAACTAAGACATGAAGAAGCTTGTAAGGAAAAGGTAAAAAAATAATAGCTGAACTGTAATTTATGTAACGAACACTTCATTCTCGTCTAGTAAACTGCAGTAATTGAGTGGAGATGAGAAATCAGACATTAGAGGGAGGAAAGTTAAAAACAAAAATGTTCTTATTTACATAGTATCACATCAATTCAGCAGGTGGTCAGTACACTAGTATCATTTAAAGGAATAAAAAAATGGGAAAGAGAAGTTGGCTGCTGCATCCCTTCTTGAATTCCGATTCTCAAATTCTATTAAAAAAGTGGAGCCTAGAATCTTCATAAGCATAACCCCCTATGGTTACTGTCTCCGTATACGGGGATAGATAACAAGATAAAAAAATCCTGTCTATCGTAATCGTTTGATATCCGCCTCCAAGATTTTGTCCATAGATAACAAGATAAAAAAATCCTATCTATTGTAATCGTTTGGTATCCGCCTCCAAGATTTTGTCCACTGTCTCTGTCTCTGATAGATAGAGACAACGAAATCCTATTTATCGTTTTAACGAAAGACAAACGCGCTGAGTCCCTTGTCGCCGGATGAAAATCTTTCCTCAGCCAACGTTACCCCTCTCGTCTGTCTCCCACGCCCATCTCTCCTCTGTCGCACGATCGGCACCGGTCTAGGCTTCTCTGTCGCACAGTGGGGCTCTTCTTCCCCAACTACTTCGCGAGGTTTGTCATCCAAAATAAGTTTACTGCCACCACATCTCTGATTCAACCCAGGCGAGTACGGTTTGTTTAAGTTTCCAAATTTTTCAATGTCGCTTTCCCCGTTAGTTGCTCCACCTTCTCTTCTTGTTCTGTTTCGATTTCTTGTCTTCTATGGACAGCGGCGATTTTCTCCTGTAGCTCTTTCTTGTTGGGTGTTTGAGTTGTTTCTCTTAAATCAGATTACCGATAGCTATTTCGGCATTTATTTGCAAGAGTTCGTTGTTATGGCCGCCGACACTGAGCCCCTCGAGATTCTTCTCCATCTTCCCTTGCTTGCTGAAGATAAGGTATAAATTGCTGTCTCTACCTTTCATTTCATGTATGGGCATTGAGTTGTTTTTCCTCTCACCATGTTTGTGTAAAAATAAAACATAAATTTGGGTTTTTTTTTGGTCTGATGAGTACTTTTCCTTTCTGAATTTGGGAAGTTGCAATAGGATCCTAAAGTTTTGATCTCTTAGATCCTGAAATGTTCTAATTCACCTGGGAAGATGAAGCTTAAACATTTATCAATGTTTTTAATGTACTCTAAATGAAGATATATTGAGTGTTTTATTAGCCGAAGGACCCCTATTTTAGTAATGCCTCTTATGCCTTAAGTTGCTCGAGAAGATGAGTGCTTACTGTAAGCTATTTGTAACCAGTAGTCTCTGCTGGGTATCCATTAAGCTGTTCATTATGCTTTTGTTATCCATTTTATCATGTCTTGGCTTCTTCAGTTGGATGCTTATGGTTCATGTACATGTGCAATTACTGACTTGATTCGCCTCAATTGAACGTTCTGATATCCTTTCTTTTGTCACTGAAATGCAGGATGCCATTGAGAAGCTTTTGATCTGACGAATTGTGTTATGTGTTCTCGGTGTGATGGACCTCGTGGATCATGAACGATCGCAGCTATAGAGGCTTTGACTGATGAAGTTGTACTACTATAGAGGATTGTATGTTAAACCTCTATTGAGATTCTTATCACTTTTTTACTTGACGATGGATACCAGTTATTTTTCCCCTAAAAAGCTTGGGGAGAGTCAGCTATGAACTTCTGATTTGATGTTGGCTTGTTAAAAATGAGTTGCTTCCTTTTTACTGCATGAAGACAGCCAATTTGAGTTTCATACCATACTTTGAGTAATGCAAGAAGTCCAAATTGTCACAGGCCTTCGTTCTCACAATTGGAATGAGAATGTCAATTTACATGGGATTGGAATTTTAGTGTCAAAAATATGGAACTGCATAAAATTTACAAGTCTGATGTTGTCTTTAAGCTCACTCAACCTCCTTTGAGAACTATTAAGCTTTTAGAGTTCAGATAATGAGTTGGCTAGCTTAAGCTTGGATCAGTGGTGTAAAGTTTAAATCAAACATAGTGTCTTAAACTTGTCATTTGAATCTAATAATTCTATTATGTGATTTGCAGCTTATTATTACCCTTATTATTACTATTATTATTATTACTGTTATTATTATTACTATAATAATAATAATAATAATTATTATTATTACTATTATTATTATTATTGTTATTATTATTATTATTATTGTTATTATATAGTTTGTATTTATCCTTTTCAAATTTATTATGATTATACATTTCAAATAAATTATTTTTATTAAATAAATTTATTTTAATATCTTATATAATATTTATTAGCAAATTATTAATAAATTTAGTTTAATTATTAAAATAATTTTAAAATTAAAATTTTGTAAATAAATATTTATTTTGAATATATTTAATTATTAAATCAAATTTGATTTGAAATATATGTATTTGAAGATAATAATTATTTATTTTAATTAAAAAATTAAATTACTCATGATTCTTAATTAAAACTAATATTTTAACTAATTAAATAATATATGTTTATTTGATAATAAATCAGATTATAAAATAAAAACAAAAATTATTTTTATGGTTTTCATAATTATGAAAACTAAAAAAATCAAAACTAAAAATATAAACTAAAAATTCAAAACACAAAATAAAAATAAAATGAAAACAAACAGGTTCTGCTGCAAAAAATTTAGAAGTTAAATAGGAATGTTAATGATCATTGATGATAATAGATAAAACATTTTTAATTATCTTAAGTATAAGGGGTATTTTTGTCATTGATAAAATTTTTATGTTCTGTCCATTGCAATCAAACACATTCTGTCACAGAGACGGAACAGTTTTTTTTATTTTGTCTACCACAACCAAACATCCTATTATTTTCAATTTCTGTTCCGTTACGTTCTGTTTAGTCTTTTGTGCTGGGTGTTTTAGTACAGATACTTCTACTCAGCAATTGTTTCAAATGCTAGGCTTTCATGAGCAGTCAGATCTCCTCAGAAAGCATGCCAGACCATGTCAGAGTTGCATTGAGATTATAGATTTTTTACTAGCTTTGTTTAGACACACTCTTTTAGGCAAGTATTTCGTCTCTAAAAGGTTTGCCCTTTGTCACTTCTCCAAGTCTCATTCAAGTGAAAGTAGCTTTCCGAGTGTTATGAGCTATATTAGTCAAGTTGCATAAGGTTGTTACTCCCTAAAGCATTAGTGAAAGCACTTCCAGTTCCAACTACAAAGACAAGAGGTCGAGTAGAAAGAGCAGAATTAGGATAGTACTTGGGGCGCCAAAAAGTCCATTTCTTTCGAGCTTCCAAAGCCATGAACAATAATGATCTTGTACTTGGCTCCGTTCTTGGGGACGCCCTTTTCTCTGTAGGCTAGATGTCTACCATCCTTGAGTCTGATTCTTGGTGAACCTCCAGGGGAATCATCTGGCGACTGCAGTTGAGTTGCCTGATAAACCATAAGTATCACTTTGGTTCTTGAAAATTTACCTCAACGACATAAAAAGGAAAAGATCTAGTTGGCATAGACCGAGTACTTTCATTAAGTACCAACTTCCGAGAGAGCAGCGAACTGAAAGAATTGAGCTCACCTGATTATTGATGCTTGTAAGAATGTTCTGCTGCTTATTTTGAATTATCAAATTGCTATGCTCGTGCTTGATTTCACTCTCTTTTGAGTCATGGAGGATAGCGAGTGTTTCCAAGTTAACAGCAGAGACGCTGCATGGGTTATTTTGAGTAGCATCTGGAGCCCCAGGTTTGTGCAGTCGATTACTTAAAAATTTTAACTGTTTTCGGCATCTCATGTTTACAGTGCGGAGGTCTGGTAGGGGAATGGCTGTGGTTTCTGGGATTTATTTTAGCTAGGATTGGTGGTGTTATTACGATACCAGCATATGGTAGGAGGGAGCCAGAGGGCATGTCCTGGTTGGATATTCCTTCAATATCCTTTCCGGGTCTCAAAATGATTAGGATATTCCTTGCAAAAGATTATCCGGAATTATAACTTGCACCCTTTTTCCTCTAATTGTTTTCATTGAAGCATTCAAAAGAAGTGTGTACCTCTACCTCCAGAAGCCTTTTTTAATTGAATTGGTTTTAACTACTTGATAAACAGGTGTTGTATTGATGAGTGGAGTGTACAACAAGCCACCCTTTATTTGATTTGCTTTGTTCTGTTAAACCCTGTTTACCAAAAGGAGATAATATAAAAGTACAATGTGTTTTCTTAAGAAAAGAAATATGGAAGGGGAATTTTGAAGAAGTGTTAACTTGCTAAAGGGTACATTTTTTAGCTGATGAAGTACAATTCTCTCTCTCCTGACCGCCAAAGATCCCTTGCTGACATAATTAAGAATATTCTCATACTTACTTGCTGGATTAGGCTTGCTTTCCTTTCACTTCCTTCAACTTATCCACGTTTTGGTTGCAGCTTGCAGCCCGCTTCTCAACATCAAAGTGAATTTCTTACGTTACGAATTCTTTATTTGTTGGATCAATGTCAATGTCAATGTCAGCATTGCAAGCTGAACGAATATGTTCAATATTTGTGTGAGTCACGAGGGACATTTCATCCTTTTGCCGTAGCTTTTCTGCATTCGGTATGAGTATTAAATGAGCTGATCAGCTCTGGTGAATAGTGTGCTGTCTGCCACACTTCTTAGTTCTTAAAACAACTTTAAAATTAGGTTATCTTTTTTATATCATTCTGACCTTCAACCAGACCATTTTATAGTATCAGACCAATCTGCTTGATGAATATTTAACCAAGTATTAGATGAGTATTGACATAGAAAGAATTTATAATTGACAGTTTCTGGTTCACCATTCCACAGTTTGCAGTATAGATTAGAAGAGTCGATATCTCTTAGCCTATTCATTATGCTCAGTTTATAGTTGATCACTAACCATAAGAAAAAAGATGCTTTTGAGAGAGTTTGAAGAAACCACACTAATTTGAACCATTTAACTTTCAGAGTTTGTACCTTGAATATTATATAGTAAAATTTAATTGTGGATATGCCTGAAGTACTTCTCAACTAAACCACTGACTCTCCCAGATTAGAGTTCAGATTTGGAAGCTCCCTGGTGTCAACTCCTCAACTCTGGCATTGTTTGTTAATATGTAGAACCTGAGATCATTCCAATAATCATGCCACAATCAAGTACAATTGCCATTACCATTCTTACATTTTATTTTATTTTTTATACGGATGATCCCTTGGTTTAAGCAATCGCATGATAATATAACATATCTTGGCAAAATTAGAGATGATTGTTCTCTCTTTGGTTGTTATGAGATCCCTTATGGATCATTACAAAAGAAAAGTAGTTTTATTTGTTATATCATCACAACCAATTTATGATACCGGCTACCAAGAGTATGAATACAAAAATTTTACAACACACAACATAAGATTATTTCTCCAATAGAGAAACACAAACACAGGCCTACGCTGAAGGCAGGTGTTGCAGCAGATGAGCATCTAACAATTTTATGTAGTCTATTAACTTCACTTACATATACTGCTAGCAGTACTGTAACCAGAGGCCATCCAGTTTGGGTTATGCTATTACTCCATTTGTTTCATATTCTTCTTCTCTTCTCTACTCCATTCCTCCTTTTCTTTATTTGTTCGACATTTCTTTTCCCAACAAAAGTGTCCTTATGATGGCTTCACAGATCTCCCTCTTGAAGATCATAAAATGACCAACCTCAGGAACTTCATGGTAATGAATCCATGGAAGCTTCTCGGATAAGTATCGGTTTATTTCATATGGTATAATTCGGTCTTCATAACCTTGCCAAATATGGACCGAGCCCTCGTTGTCAGGGAAAGGGTTACTCAAGTCCAGGGGATCAAATTCCCATTTTCCATATCCAGCTATTATGTCTCGGTGCAAAGACTCATGAACGCCTTGTTGTGTAATCTTGTCCTATATCCAGAATGATCATACAGGTATTAGAACATTAACAAAAAAATTACCATACAAGACCAAGACAAGCAAACTAATGGGGCTTTTGTTTCTCAAATACAAACGAGTTGTTAATACTAGCAAAGATGATTTTGGTGTGGAACTGATATGTGCGCTTTTCTTACAGGGTACCAAGAATCAAAGCTAATTAATGTAACTTAAAATAGATACCTGGAATGCCATGATTCAATGATCAGCTAAATCATATGACAATGAATTCAAACTTAAAGCTCGGCATATGTGAATCCATTTTTCAAAAGTCTAAACATGTATCTACCTGATCAACACTAGGAGTTTCGGACAACTTGGCCATAGTTTCCATATCTTGTGGGCAAAAAATTGCTGTATTTCCTGACATCATGCTCAATGAAGGGAACCACTTCTGGGTCATCCACCAGTAAAATAACCAAGGGGCATAGTGTGCAACTTGAAATGTCCGTCGATCACAATTGAGGAGCTTCTGGAAACCCGCTCTGGATACACTGGCAGGAAGGCGAGGCCACCAGTAGTTGATAAATGGAACTATCAAGGAAGCTCCAGACAACCTGTGAGGGATGAAGATTTCTGTAAAATTCCAAAAATTTCAGAAGGCAAAATCAGCTGGGAGTCGAAAAGCATGCCTGTGGGGTATATATTTAAGGCAACTGTAAATGGGATATGCCCCCATTGACATTCCCATTACGTAAAATTTAGTCCCAATCTCCAGTTTGTCTGCCAGTTCTTGAATATCATATGCTTCACTTTTCACGGACCTTGATGGATATGGATCACTCTCCCCATAACCAGCTCTATCAAACAAGATGATGTATATCCCCAGCTCCTCTATAAGCTCCTAGATGTGATAACAGACACAACTGAAGATTATACAGCTACGCTACTACATGTATATTTATCAAAGGGATGTTGTTATAAAATCATCCAACATCTGATACCTCCCAAAGCAAAGCTCACACACAAAATAATATCTAATCCGATGGGCACTATAATAAGCTCATAACACAACATTCCCTTAAAAAAAAGTGCAAATATGTCCAACTATCAACCATGAAATCATCAATGTAAGACCCATGAACAATTCGATTACTTTTGTTTATATAGGTGCATGTGCATATTTTCTACGACAGAAAAGCTAAATGCAAAACCAAAACCAAGTGTATCAATTGAAATCAATCCACCTCCCAACAAAGACATGATAAGCATAATGACATATGCCCTGTAAGATCTTGGAAGAAATTACAATGACTTGAACCTAACAACAACTATAAGCAACGTAAAACACAGGTCTGTCCTAATATGAATGCCCCTATAAAAAATGTGCCAGGCAGGTCTTTTGTACTTTCACGACCCCATAAATATGGTGAGAAAAACATATCTTATTTTGGCACCCAGAGTCAAGAACTGGATATATGATGCATTTTTGTTCACTTACAAGTTTTAAACTAATAACATTAGGGTAAATCTGCATCAAAATACTTATCTTTCCACATATAGAAAAATAAACGATTTTATGGTTAAAGTATAAGAATATTTCGTTATGAGGTATATCTATCACTTACAATCACTCACATACTTTGTTAATTACATGTCTATTTAGTTTTCTTTTTATATGCATGCTTATTTGATTAGATACATTGGTACAACTTATAGGCGCTTTTAGTTGTGTCTATATTGATCTTTAAAGAAGATTGTCATGTTTGTGTTCCCATGTCAAAAGATTATGAAAACAGGAATCCAATTGTAAGAGGCTGTTGCAGCTATCACAGCAGTATCATCGGAGTAGCATCAACAAAAAGTGCTGATTTACTTTATTTCAAAGCTTAGAATGCCCAAAGTCTCCCTCATCTCTTTTGCCCCTCTGCGTTGATGCTTTGTACTAGTGTGTGCATCTTGAATTTTGAACTGATAAATTCTCAAATGAAGAAAACATAGTCAAACTTGCAAACTTGAATTTATTTCTATACTTTACCTTCAAATCTTCAGGGAAACATTAAAATTCATCCGGACAGTCTTTTTTTTTTTTTTCCCGGTAAAGTGTATTGATCATAGAATGCTGAAATAATCATTAATCATTGGAGAAGGCATAGGGATTCTTATTGGATTTTTACCTGAGGGATGGGTAAAGTCATATCTTTGGAGGCCGCAAAGCCATGGACAACAATGATTTTATATTTAGCCTCTTCCTTGGGGACTCCCATCTCCTTGTAGGCCAAATGCCTTCCACCACTGAGTTTGACTCTCTGTGAAGTGATCGGAGGACCACCTGGTGATCCACATATCTTTGGAGGGGGAGGTTTTAATGTTTGATAAGCCCATCCGAGCAGTCCAACTGAGAGTGCAAGCACAACAGGAGCCAACATTGCTGGAACAAATTTGTCTTTATAACATCAACAACTGAACGACTAAATGGAGTAACAAGAAATTCCTATCGAAAAGGAATTCAATAATCTGGGGGGATTATACTTACAATATCTTTAAACAATAATGCACTAGAATCAAAGAAATTCCAGGAAAGTTTCTCCCCATTATTTTACAGACTTAAAAGTGAAATTATGTTGCTTTTGAATGCAAGTCTTGCATCTGACTAAGAGATACCACTAGTCACCATAAACAAGAATGATATTCCAGAATGAACAAATTATTTGTGACCAGAAACTGTAGTTAGCCAAGACACTAATATGAGCTCCAAATGAATGAACAGACTGCCATATATTACATCCTTGGGCATAACACTGTCCTATTGAAGCGTCTGGGGAAGTAATATTAAACAGAGACACCTTTCCCAGTCATCTCTTACAACATACAAAGTTTAAAGTATACTTAGATCTACACCCCAAAAAAGTCCATTTTTATACTTCCAACAGAACGACAGTTGAACTTTAACATGAAACTATCTAACAACTCTCCTTATCCTGTGCTGCCAAGGAGATGCATTGAACATAATAAATGAATTGCGAGTCATAACACATGGTATGCAGTAACTTGAATGATAATCTGCAATGAACTTCGGATTCTTAATAGTCTGGAATGCAGAAGTGACAGTAAGGATTTTTTTTCTTATTTTCAGAATTTCTACACTCACCCCCATGTGGAAGTCAACTCAAGAAAAATTATCATTGATTTTCTATTTCCATCATTTGCAAAAATAAAATGGAATTGACTTCCGACGCCACTGTAGTAACCAAACAAGCCCAAATAAACTCAAAGCAGATATTTTTAACTTAAATATCAGTGGGCCGAAAAGAAAAGCAAATCTTGTGAAAGAGGAAGTTAAGCATTCGTTAATATGACAACATGAGATTTATTTTATGGCACGAGTAGTTGCGCAGAACACACCTTAACTACCAGTTATATATACCACTCAACCCACTTCCTTGTCCAACCTTAAACAAATCAAAACTTAGTATATTTACTTCAAGGAGAACATTACAAGGGAATGTTATCTACCTATAGCTGTGTAAGGATTTCAAGATATTGAAACCAGGAATATGAAGACTATAGCAAAGACATACCCCATTTCAAAGGCTATTTAAATATCGACTGTAGTTCCGAAAATGGTAGAAGAATCTTTGCCTATGTGAAGTCGGCCAATTTGATTGTGCATAAAGCTTGAAACTTGTGTCGATCTATTGTAAGTACTAGAATTGGATAGCAAACACATGTTAAGAATATTCAAGTTGTCATCCGGATAGTTTTATAGACTTGATGTAAACCTTCCGCAGAATACTTGAAACTACCCAGCTAATTTTACCGTTATTGACCTTTAACTCAACACCAACTTATTTGGTTCATCAAAATCATTATATTCTTCAGTTTGCTCATTGATACGAGCTAATATCTAAGCTTCACAGTAGTAGTTATTAGACTAAACTTAATCGAAGTAAGAAACTAAAATGAAACAGAAGAAAACCATGACACAACCTCAAATTAGACAGAACCCATTAAACAGTTCCAAAAACATAGGATTTATAAAAGAAGTGGGGAAAGAAAGAAGAGAAATCCACCAGGAGAGAGTGGGAAAGTGCTGGATCTGCCTCACTTTCCTCTAGTATGAGCTCTTGCTGATGCAGCAGATATTTTCTTCCCTGATAAAGTAGCCATTTCTGCTTAAAGCAACATCCCAATAGTTTCTACTACCATGATTGATTAGACTAAAGTCCTGAAAAAGACCCACTTCAAGACAGAACCATTCGGCCACTCCAAACGGTGACGGATGAAAATTGAAGGTCAGAGAACAGATATTCTGTTCCCACTATCCAGTTCCCCGTGTTCCTCTAAGATCTCAACCATCGAATGCAATAAATTGGATGGTTGAGACGTACTGGAAACAGAGGGAACTGATCTTCCGGAACTGTTCCCAAAAGGTCCCTGTTTTATATGAGACAAGACCTGTTCATGATGTAGAGTCGTGGCGACTGAAGAAAACACTACAATATAGCTTTGTGAGAATTTTTAAGCATCTATAAACTAGGAGACTTTCTTCCAAAAAAAAAAAAACTAGTAGACTTAATCTAAGTAATATTAATTAATGTGCCTAATGTAAGTATGTAACTAGAATTAATTCCATACTAGTTATTAATATTATTAATGAACACTTTAATCAACAGAATAAAGCTTAAAGTAGCAACATTATTACTTATGCAACAAAACAACTATTAGAAAGTAGACATATAACTACAATAACAACAACAACAATTTATGAAAGCCCCACTAATAAAATGCAGAATTTAGAGAGGTTCAGATAACATGCAGTGTTATACCTAACTAATAAAGAGGCGTTTCATATGAACTTACATTAAAAAAAAAGAAAAAGTAAAAAGTAAAAATATGCATATGCATATTAAAATAATAAAAATAATTAGACATAGAAGATAATGATAATAAATACATATAAATAAAAATATAAAATAAGTAATAAAATAAATAATACTATAAATATAAAACAAGTAAATAAATATACATACACAAAATATAAGTTAATAAATAAATTAAATAAGTCATTATAAGAAAACATTTAGGTTAAGTAAGGGAATATTTAGGCTAATTAATTAGGAGAGAAGTATTACATATTGAATGTTTGGAGTAAATACAATATATAAGACTTCAAGAAAAATGTTTAAAAGACTTATGAGAACGAAAAGGACCTCTCTATATGAGTTATTTTGTTCACATCTTTGTACGATAAAATTTTCTATTAAGAGTCATATCTTTAGTAATTTTCAGTAGAGTCATATCATTTTTAATCACCTTCTTCTAATTCTTCTTGAGTCTGTCTCTTTTTTCTTACAGTCTCTAAATATAATATTCTCACTGGACTGTCAATGTGTCTCTCTTTAACATGTCTGAATCACTTAAGTCTTGTCTCTTTTAATTTTTTTTTATTAATACTAGCTAATTTTAATTTGTCTTTTACTATTATATTCCTGACATCATCTCCTTTAGTAAGGTTACACATTCAACGGAACATCCTCATCTACACTATTATTAACTTATGTTGTGCACCTACTTGATAGGTCAATATTTCATCTCATAGAGCATGGTCACCCAAATCGCTAAACGATATGATTTACTTTTGAGCTTAAGTGCTATCTTTTTATTACATAAAATTCCTGATACACTTCTCCATTTAACTTACCTAATTTGATACGATGAGTTATGTCTTCACCGATCTCTTTATTGCTTTGAATGATACATCGTATGTAACACCCCACTCCCGAGTGACCCGAACTCGATATCGTTGGTGATATCCGAGTCCGTGCCCCGCGAGGGTGGCGTACTACATCAGTCGATTAAAACGCAGTATACTTCTTCTTTTTTTCTTTTCTTCACACACACCATTCAATGGACTCGGGGCCCTTTTCATAAATACAATTAACTCCAGTCTGTTGATTTTACAAACTGGCTTAAGCAATAATACAGAAAATCAGAGAATAGGAATACACTAATGCAGACGCAAACTGATCCCGACTTCTTTCTTTTACTTGTATACAGTACTCCCGTGTCAAACGGGGTATTCTTCAAGACCTGAAAAATAGATGCAAATTTTGGGTGAGTTTTGCGAACTCAGTGAGTGACCATCATCGATGGTCCATCCAATCACATAACATATAACACATACTTTCATTTCCATTAAGTCACATTTCATATTCCCTATCACACCTCACATTCACATACAGTTTCATATTTTCATTATGTCGATACAATGTCATATTCAATATAATCAAATCGATCATTCAATCAAGTTTATCATTCTCATTCAATACACAATGTCACATTCCCATTCAATACAGTGTTACAGTCCCATTCAATACAAGTAATTCAACCAATCACATTCCGTACAATCAAATCAATCATGTTATGCATATGTGCATGAAACCCACTTTCCATTTAATTACTTTATTGTGACCGAGTGTCTAAACTGTCCCGTACCCATAGATATCGGGCTCATTGAAACTGCCCCATATAGGCTCATTGTGAATCGTCCCATAAAGGGCTCATTGTAAATCGTCCCATAAAGGGCTCATTGTAAATCGTCCCATAAAGGGCTCATTGTCGTTGAGCTGAGGCTCAATCGATGTCGAGCATGAAGCTCTTTACTCATTGTTGACTACTCGGTCACAACTCTCATTATCTTTCATGAATTCATGCAGTGGAATGTCTTATGCATATTTGCATGCACTCAGTCAATCATAGTTACTATCATCGGACCGTAGTCCGGCATTCGACATCAATTAAGAAGTCACATTTCATTTATGTACAATTATGCATGCAAGACATTTTAACAATCTCAATATATACACTTAGGTCATCCCATTCACATTCAAGGAGCACTTCAATAACGCAATTCCAAATACATAATTAATCACCGGACCTCCTGTCTGGAACCCATATTTAATCACAATTAATAAAATAAATCAATACTCATTCAACATATAACAAAAGCAAATAACCAATAAATAAGACCATCTAGTTCACTCACAGATTTCCAGATTTGCATTGGTTTCTAATTTCTGAAAATGCCTGAGTGCGGACATTTATCCTGCACTACCAATTTATGCCATATGCACACATTAATCACTTTGCATAAGAATTCTCATTTATGCACAAATAGAGAATAAGGACAATGCATGTTCATGATATTCCCGGCCTTAATCCAATTTTTTTTTCAATAATAAAATCCGTAGAAAAATTAGAAATTCAATGGCGCTGACGACGCTCAATTTGGACCTATATAGGTCCCCAATTAAATAAAACAGTAATGCAATCCCATTTCCCGAACACCCATCAATTTTCCGTCCAAAAATTCCCAATTTCCCATGAAATGAAATTCAATATTTTACAAATCCGATGCCTCAAGAATCAGGTCAATCGGACGTCGGACGAAAAAGTTATACATCAAAGAAATCAGAAATCCAAAATTAAAACAAAATTCCCCTCTCGTGGCTCGCGAGGGCAAGCTGTCGCCCTCGCGAGTCTGGCCACTTACCTCGTCTCGCGAGGGCGAGTCGTCGCCCTCGCGAGGGGCGAGATTCCAAATGTCTTCTCCCTTCTTTTTCTTTTTCCAAACCGAACTTCAATCATTCATAACTTTTCCCACACAATTCAGAAAATTACAAACCATATGTCGTTGGAAAGATTAAGAAAAACTCTACAAGTTTTATGTAGAGCACAAAAATCAATTTCACCCCTAAGGGTGACAAAAATCCAGTCAAAGCCACTGCCTACTCAACACCTCTCAAAACAGTGCTGTACTTTACAAATTCAGTAACCTTTATTCTCTTCAGTCAAAAATTACACAATAAATATGCTCAGGAAGACCACAATGTGCTCTACAACTTTCATGAACAGTCTAGATTCAAATTCAATGGCTAATTAGGTCAAACAATTCAGTGAATGCTACTGCCCCTGAAAGTACTCAAATTGGATAGTAATTTTTTCAAGCAGTATAGCTCCTTGTTCAAAAGTCGAAAAATTGCATACTTTATACCCATAAAAAGATAAAACACAGTACTGCACTTCTCATAAAGGGCTCAGAATCAAATTCCATCATTAACAAATTTAAAACAGTCCTGCAAGTTACTGCCCTGTTCAGCAGTTCATGACCTAACTTCAATCCAATCTTTGAAAAATCATAAGTCCCAATTCTGTTATCTAAAAATAGCATGCTATATACCATTTTCAAGATAATTGTTTCCTCTACAACTCTTCAGAAGATCACCTAAGCCAATTCAATTCACACAACTTACTAAAATTGCTTCCAATCACAATGTTCACAAAACTGTCATTTCAGTTAGGTTTCACTCAAATGCTCAAAATCAGTCAATATATCACAATGCATATCTCCCAATATACAGGTCGAAAATTACAAGATCAGTGGCAATGGAAAGTTAACAATGTATTCTTCAACTCTCATGAAGACCATTTTCCTAATTCCATATCAATTAATTTAGAAAATCATCAAAACACTTAGGTCATTGGTCCGGATATCGTTCACCTAAGTTAAAACAGTAACTTTCCAAGCCAGATTTCAACCTCTTAGAGTTACAATTAGACAATACCTATTTCACACAAAATGTAGCCAACAAACCAAAGTTTCATTGGGCACAAACCTCACCTCATTTTCTCACCTACACAATTAGTTATGCTCACTACAGTACAATTGGTTAAAACCCTAAATTTCCAGCTTTACTTCTCAATACACTTCCTATCATGCCAATTCAAATTCTACTACCATAAGCATCTCAATTGGACACAAAATCAGTACCTAGGTCATTCATACATGAGCTTAGATCAATGGTCAAATGTGGCAGCACTAACCTCTTACCTTTCCATGCAAAATTAGTCATCAATATGCAATCAAACTCAAGCTAAAACCAAATTCAACCATAACCATTCATTATCCTAACATACCATACATTTATACCCATTAATTTACACTATATTTCTCATCAAAGTAATGCATCAATAAGCTTAATAATAACACCACAATTCCCATTAGATGCTTCTAACTACCATGGCATTTAACTAAAACATCATTAACACTTCATTTAAAGCTTAACTAGAACACTTACCTTCTTAAGCTTTTCCCCCTTCACAACTATACCAACCTCTACACTTTCTCTACTTTCTAATCCTCACTTTCCACCCACAACATCATCATCCACTCAAGGCTTAAGCTTGGTCTTGGGTGTGCATAAAGAAGAAGCAAGGAGCTAGGAAAAGAAGAAATTTCGATGGAGATGGGAGAATAAGAGTGGTTTTCGGATGAGGATGGAAAAGCAAGACACATGGTCTTTTGTCAATGAAATTTCCAGATCATATAGGTAGAAACAAGACAAAAGCATTAAAACACTTTAGGACACTTGGCATTTGTAGGAAAAGAAAATACAAAACATGTAATAGGATTTTAAGAACCCTAATGTGAAATTTGACCCATTCAAGTCCAATGGCCCTCATTTCAATCTCAAAATAATATACCCAATATTGTAGTGCCATTGGATAGAAATTTTGCTACCAAAAATCAATCGGTTCGCCTTGAAGATTTTTTTGATGCGAGAATTTTCTCCGGAAAATTCCAGAAAAATTCCTAAAAACCCCTTAAAATAGAAAACAATTTATGACGCACTCAGAATAATTTTTCAAACCCATTAACCACGTTAATCCCAATAAAATTGTCTGAGGCACGCAAACTGAGAATATCATGTATGCATGCACAGTAAGTTCATGTGCACAATTGTGACTATGTAGCAATCCTATTATGCATGAGCAGTCTCATGAAATCCCAATCTAGCACATCCTATACTAATTTACTATTCTACCCTTCCAGTAGGAGGTGGGATGTTACAATTCTCCCCTCCTTATAAAAATTTCATCCTCGAAATTCTTAGTCAACGATTCACTATGACAGTATCAAATGTCGATACAAATTCCATACATTTTTCTACTCAAGATTACAGTAACCACATTTAGTCAGTTATCCAGTTCCTTATTTGGCCAATTCATTAACACTCATCACAATAGACGAAGTTAACAAGGTTGTCAGTTGGTGACCTTACTATCATACTATTTCACTTGCCATTTTCGGAGTAGCCATTAACTTTGGTTCCGATGCTATGACTCAATTCCTTATTTCCGAACCCGTTATCAATCCAATACTTTTCTCTAGTAACATGCAGACTAATACATATTCCAGACATCCTTTCAAGGTGATACGTATCATAACCTCCTTTATCTCATCCCTCACATTCATTTGGTACCAATACAATGACATTTAGTTCCATTTCACTATAACCAGTGATACTTTACCTAATGCAGTCATTCTTTATATCCCACCAACTCTCTATTCAAATTCAATTCTCCTTAGACAATTCACTGTTTTATAGTGTTCACGCACTCTATCTCGGATATGCATTTTATTCTGTTTCACTTATCCGATCCTGATCCACTTTAGCTAACTCATGTTGTTTTCCTATGTCACTTTCTTTTGTTTCACTCAACACAGTCTCAAATTCATTGTGGTCTTTGACTCTTGTTAGGCCCTGTGAGGTGTAGCAGTATATCCCCACAGTAAAATCAGGACTCTGTAACACGAGCATAATCAAGCATTTTTCCTATTGAACATTAACACCTATCAGCACTTGAATCCATAATCACTTCATTCTATACACATAGTTATTCAATTTCACTTTTCTCATATACTTACTAGAATGTCGAGCTTCGACTATTCCCTTTCTTGTTCTGTCACTTTTTATCGGGTAAACAACATCTTCTTTGACTCCTCATGAGACTGACCACTTTAACTCCTGCACTCTTACCTTTCTTACCTCTATCCAGTATCCCTAGATCTACAACTTTAATTTTCCAGAAACACTTCACAATTACCCATAATCTACTTGACATTCTTTGAAAATCCCAATATCTGTAATTGATCTGTTCATTGCAGCATTATCTGTTCACTATTTGAGCTTAGTAGTCAGAATTGTCTGTTTATTTCAGTAGTCATTTATGCCCGTCTTTTTCCTCGAATAAGCACAGTGTATCCTTATAGGAATCTAAAGTCTCCAAGGCTCTCATTTCATCACACACTGCCCACTCTCCAAGGATATGCTTATCATCAGTATCAAATTCCTCAATTATACATAAAGTTCTTTTTACTTTTCAATGTTCAACACTTTCAAGCACATTCCGTCTATAATCATAGTCACTACCATTTGCTTACCTCGCATAATTCCCTATTAGGGTTTTGTTGACTTTCCTATATATATCATTCAACCCCCTTTTTTTTGATATATATATATATATATATATATATATAACACTACATCACGTCATTTTCAGTTTTCCTTTAGGACTTTTTGTCTCTATTCATTTTCTCTTTTCAATTGATTTTCTGTCATCCACATTGATGTATGCCAATACCTAGTCATCCGTACTTGGACCTCCATAAATTTCACTTCATTTGAGTATTTCACTTCACAGTTCGGGACTATTTTATTCTTAGTTTCAAATCTAGATTTTCCAACAGTTTTACATCACATATGGAGCTCTATTCACTTCACATTGCAATAAAATCATCTCAAATTAAAATTTCACTCATGTTATTGGATACTTTACATTTCCATATACACAATACAGATAACTTCAGTAGTATGAGATATGACTCAATTTCACTTTTAATTTTGTCCATACATCTTTCCGTTTGACCATTAGTCTTGCTACCATCTTTATCTGCTCATTTAAAGTCTCATCAGCCAATTAGTGTCCCTAATTGCTTTAACTTTACGCACTATCTCGATCGTAACAATTTTATGCCATAATTTAAAAGATCGTAACATTCCTTGCACTAAGGTTCCGTGTGATACCACCTAAACACTTTCTTTAACACTTATTCAAGAATCTACACCTCAAGAGAATTGGACTTCCATAAAATCCTTTCCGCTTATGCTAATCCTCGATAAAGGACTTATGCCATAATCATTCTTTATTTCCTCTCATACAGTGCATTCAGTCCTCCTATGTCTTACTTTAACCCATTATGGACTTTACACTTATAGCCATTCACCGATCATCTCCTCTGTTATTTCCATGTATCTTTCACTTACGTTTCATTAATCATGATCAACTTTACTGTCCAATAGATACTCCCAACGGTAAATCGACTTAAATGTGACAACTCTTTTCATATATCGCTATCATTGTTTCATCATTTTTTTTTCATTTCCTCAGTTTCATCCTCATATTATTCATGTGTCACTGACCTTTTAAGGTCATATCCACTGGCTTATACAATATCATCTCCTTATTGCTACGTATCTCTTTATTTTCCTCAAACAATCTATGATAGGGCATTCCCAAAACACAACAAAATCATCGTTACAACTCCACTGTATCTCTATCTATTTACCCATTCATTTACCATTTCTGTGATACATCTTTTCAACCAAATCCAGAATCTCCCGATATACAATCAGTAGAAATTGTCAGTCTGTCTTTTTCCCTTACGATCTTGTTATACTGATTTCTAAACTCTTAGCACAATATTTACATACCCATTTCAGTCTCAAGCTTATGTGCTCATAATCATAACCGGTTCACGAGTTCATTTCAGTTTATCTGTACACTTTTATCTCACCATTTCTACTTTTTCTTACCCTACTAGGCACTTTGCTCTTTCAGTTCTAGGTAGATCGTTACGGTACAATATTGACCTTATTACAATCTCGCTATCTTCATCTACCTATGATATCTACTGATATCAAACACAAATGCAGGGACTCAATATCTGCCTGATCGGACCATCTACGTTTTACTCAGTTCCAATGTTTCCCATTTCATCGCATATACAGTCAGAGCTCTAATTACTTCGTCATCCCGGACTTTTAATCACACTTAGGCCTACTATAACTATTATGCTTCTCCTATCTCCAGTGGACCTTTCCAAATTCTAGACATATTCATTTTTCTGTCACCATAATATTGCCATTTTAATCCGGGAATTCATTAATATCACTTCTTTCCTTAATCAGTCTAGGCCAACACAGCCATTCTAACCACAGTACAATATCAATCTCCTTATCCATTTTTCCTTTTTCCTTTCCTAATTTCTTATACACTTCCAGGGGTTCATCCTTTAACACAGTCTCATTTTTTTCTCCCTTAATCACTTGACACGTACGCACACGTAGGATTTCTACCCGTCATGACTCAAACTAGGATCGCCACCACGATGCGCAATAACACGACTCAAATGCATGCACCTTATGTTTCAGATCGTGCCCGGATACATTACGTATCATCGGGCTTTGATACCACCTAAATGTAACACCCCACTCCCGAGTGACCCGAACCTGATATCGTTGGTGATATCCGAGTCCGTGCCCCGCGAGGGTGGCGTACTACATCAGTCGATTAAAACGCAATATACTTCTTTTTTTCTTTTCTTCACACACACCATTCAATGGACTCGGGGCCCTTTTCATAAATACAATTAACTCCAGTCTGTTGATTTTACAAACTGGCTTAAGCAATAATACAGAAAATCAGAGAATAGGAATACACTAATGCAGACGCAAACTGATCCCGACTTCTTTCTTTTACTTGTATACAGACTCCGTGTCAAACGGGTATTCTTCAAGACCAAAAATAGATGCAAATTTTGGGTGAGTTTTGCGAACTCGGTGAGTGACCATCATCGATGGTCCATCCAATCACATAACATATAACACATACTTTCATTTCCATTAAGTCACATTTCATATTCCCTATCACACCTCACATTCACATACGCTTCATATTTTCATTATGTCGATACAATGTCATATTCAATATAATCAAATCGATCATTCAATCAAGTTCATCATTCCCATTCAACACACAATGTCACATTCCCATTCAATACAATGTTGCGGTCCCATTCAATACAAGTAATTCAACCAATCACATTCCGCATAATCAAATCAATCATGTTATGCATATGTGCATGAAACCCACTTTCCATTTAATTACTTTGTTGTGACCGAGTGTCTAAACCGTCCCGCACTCCATAGATATCGGGCTCATTGAAACCGTCCCATATAGGGCTCATTGTGAATCGTCCCCATAAAGGGCTCATTGTAAATCGTCCCATAAAGGGCTCATTGTAAATCGTCCCATAAAGGGCTCATTGTCGTTGAGCTCGAGGCTCAATCGATTCGAGCATGAAGCTCTTTACTCATTGTTGACTACTCGTCACAACTCTCATTATCTTTCATGAATTCATGCGTTGGAATGTCTTATGCATATTTGCATGCACTCACCAATCATAGTTACTATAATCGGACCGTAGTCCCAGCATTCGACATCAATTAAGAAGTCACATTTCATTTATGTACAATTATGCATGCAAGACATTTTAACAATCTCAATATATACACTTAGGTCATCCCATTCACATTCAAGGAGCACTTCAATAACGCAATTCCAAATACATAATTAATCACCGGACCTCCGTCTGAACCCATATTTAATCACAATTAATAAAGTAAATCAATACTCATTCAACATATAACAAAAGCAAATAACCAATAAATAAGACCATCTAGGTCTACTCACAAGATTTCCAGATTTGCATTGGTTTCTAATTTACGAAAATGCCCGAAAGGACATTTATCCTGACTACCAATTTATGCCATATGCACACATTAATCACTTTGCATAAGAATTCTCATTTATGCACAAATAGAGAATAAGGACAATGCATGTTCATGATATTCCTACCTTAATCCAATTTTTTTCAACAATAAAATCCGTGAAAATTAGAAATTCAATGGCGCCGACGACGCTCAATTTGGACCTATATAGGTCCCCAATTAAATAAAACAGAATGCAATCCCATTTCCGAACACCCGTCAATTTTCCGTCCAAAATTTCCAATTTCCCATGAAATGAAATTCAATATTTTACAAACCGATGCCTCAAGAATCAGTCAATCGGACGCTTGACGAAAAAGTTATACATCAAAGAAATCAAATCCAAAATTAAAACAAAATCCCTCTTGTGGCTCATGAGGCAAGCTGTCGCCTCGCGAAGTCTGGCCACTTACCTCGCCTCATGAGGCGAAGTCGTCGCCATCAGGGGCGAGATTCCAAATGCCTTCTCCCTTCTTTTTCTTTTTTCAAACCGAACTTCAATCATTCATAACTTTTCCCACACAATTCAGAAAATTACAAACCATATGTCGTTGGAAAGATTAAGAAAAACTCTACAAGTTTTATGTAGAGCACAAAAATCAATTTCACCCCTAAGGGTGACAAAAATCCAGTCAAAGCCACTGCCTACTCAACACCTCTCAAAACATTGCTATACTTTACAAATTCAGTAACCTTTATTCTCTTCAGTCAAAAATTACACAATAAATATTCTCAGGAAGACCAAAATGTGCTCTACAACTTTCATGAACAGTCTAGATTCAAATTCAATGGCTAATTAGGTCAAACAATTCAGTGAATGCTACTGCCCTGAAAGTACTCAAATTGATAGTAATTTTTCAAGCAGTATAACTCCTTGTTCAAAAGTCGAAAATTGCATACTTTATACCCATAAAAAGATAAAACATAGTACTACACTTCTCATAAAGGGCTCAGAATCAAATTCCATCATTAACAAATTTAAAACAGTCCTGCAAGTTACTGCCCTGTTCAGCAGTTCATGATCTAACTTCAATCCAATCTTTGAAAATCATAAGTCCCAATTCTGTTATCTAAAATAGCATGCTATATACCATTTTCAAGATAATTGTTTCCTCTACAACTCTTCAGAAGATCACCTAAGCCAATTCAATTCACACAACTTACTAAAATTGCTTCCAATCACAATGTTCACAAAACTGTCATTTCAGTTAGGTTTCACTCAAATGCTCAAAATCAGTCAATATATCACAATGCATATCTCCCAATATACAGGTCGAAAAATTACAAGATCAGTGGCAATGGAAAGTTAACAATGTATTCTTCAACTCTCATGAAGACCATTTTTCCTAATTCCATATCAATTAATTTAGAAAAATCATCAAAACACTTAGGTCATTGGTCCGGATACTGTTCACCTAAGTTAAAACAGTAACTTTCCAAGCCAGATTTCAACCTCTTAGAGTTACAATTTGACAATACCTATTTCACACAAAAATGTAGCCAACAAACCAAAGTTTCATTGGGCACAAACCTCACCTCATTTTCTCACCTACACAATTAGTTATGCTCACTACAGTACAATTGGTTAAAACCCTAAATTTCCAGCTTTACTTCTCAATACACTTCCTATCATGCCAATTCAAATTCTACTACCATAAGCATCTCAATTGGACACAAAATCAGTACCTAGGTCATTCATACATGAACTTAGATCAATGGTCAAAATGTGGCAGCACTAACCTCTTACCTTTCCATGCAAAATTAGTCATCAATATGCAATCAAACTCAAGCTAAAACCAAATTCAACCATAACCATTCATTATCCTAACATACCATACATTATACCCATTAATTTACACTATATTTCTCATCAAAGTAATGCATCAATAAGCTTAATAATAACACCACAATTCCCATTAGATGCTTCTAACTACCATGGCATTTAACTAAAACATCATTAACACTTCATTTAAAGCTTAACTAGAACACTTACCTTCTTAAGCTTTTCCCCCTTCACAACTATACCAACCTCTACACTTTCTCTACTTTCTAATCCTCACTTTCCACCCACAACATCATCATCCACTCAAGGCTTAAGCTTGGTCTTGGGTGTGCATAAAGAAGAAGCAAGGGAGCTAGGGAAAAGAAGAAATTTCGATGGAGATGGGAGAATAAGAGTGGTTTTCGGATGAGGATGGAAAAAGCAAGACACATGGTCTTTTGTCAATGAAATTTCCGTATCATATAGGTAGAAACAAGACAAAAGCATTAAAACACTTTAGGACACTTGGCATTTGTAGGAAAAAGAAAAATACAAAACATGTAATAGGATTTTTAAGAACCCTAATGTGAAATTTGACCCATTCAAGTCCAATGGCCCTCATTTCAATCTCAAAATAATATACCCAATATTGTAGTGCCATTGGATAGAAATTTTTGCTACCGAAAATCAATCGGTTCGCCGCTTGAAGATTTTTCCGGTCCGAGAATTTTCTCTGGAAAATTCCAGAAAAATTCCTAAAAACCCTTTAAAATAGAAAACAATTTATGACGCACTCAGAATAATTTTTCAAACCCATTAACCACGTTAATCCCAATAAAATTGTCTGAGGCACGCAAACCGAGAATATCATGTATGCATGCACAGTAAGTTCATGTACACAATTGTGACTATGTAGCAATCCTATTATGCATGAGCAGTCCCATGAAATCCCAATCTAGCACATCCTATACCAATTTACTATTCTACCCTTTCAGTAAGGGGTGGGATGTTACATCGTAAATACTTTAAACACTCTTTTTGTGATATAATTTTTTAATCAATCTTTACTTCAACATCTAAAGTTACCTTATGGGCTGAAAAATTACACTTTAAATATTCAGTCTTAGTCATGCTCAGTTTAAAACTTTTCAGCTCTAACGTATTCTTCCAAAATTCTAGCTTGATATTGACACCCTCTTTAATTTGTCTCAGTCATTAAAAAAATGTCATTAGCAAATAATATCTATTACTACTGCAAATAAAAAGGGGTTCAATGGAGAGCCTTGGTATAGCTCAATATTAATAAAAAATATTATGTATCTCATCTTATCGCACTTACTCTAGTTTTCACATCTTCATCTATATCTCTAATAACTCATATATAGATCATAGGAACTTTCTTATTTTCTAAACACCTCCACATAATTTTCTTAAGTATCTTATCATACGCTTTTTATAAATCAATAAAAACTATATGTAGGTTACATTGTCTTTCTATGCAATATTATATTAATATTTTAAGAAGATTTAAAACTTCTGTCGTGGACCTTTCTGACATGAAATCAAGCTGGTTCTCCAAGATAGGAACTTCTCTTCTCACTCTCCTCTCAATCACCTTCTCTAATAATTTTATGATATGAACAAGTAGTTTGATATCTCTATAGTTGTTACAACTTTGAATGTCTCCATTGTTCTTGTATAGAGAAATTAAAATACTAAATTTCTACTCATCTAATATTTTGGTAGACTTAAGAATAGTATTAAAAGGCTTGACTAGTTAAGTAAAACCTTCTTCACCTAGGCTTTTCTACACATCTATAGATATCTCTTTAGGCTCTATTGTCCTTCCACTTTTCATCTCCTCAAAGTCCTTTTAATTTTTTTTTCTCTTGTAACAAATAAGTTATGATACCTCTTGAACGTGCTAAGATCACCTAAAGACATATTGTGCTCTACAATTTCATTAAAAAGGTTATAGAATTATTTTTGTCATCTTCTTTTAATATCATGTTTAGTCATGAGTACCCGCCCTGCTTCGTCTTTTATGTAACGAATTTGATCTAAATCTCTCGCTTTCGTCAACTTAAAAATATTATTTTCTCCATCTTTAGTTTTCAATTGATGGTATAATTTTTTGTAAGCTTTGCTTTTAACTTTTGAAATTATCTTACCAATTTGTAACTTTTTTTTATTAACTACTCTCTACCTCTTTGGTGTTGTCTAATGGGATTTTATAGGCATACTCTTTTTATCCTAATATTTTCTTGTACATCTTCATTCTACCATCAAAACTTTATCCTACTATCTCTAGAACCTTTAGAAGCATTCAAGATCACTTTTGATGTATTGTTTAAGAGAGTTGTTATTCTCTTCCATATTTGATTAACATCTTCTTCTAAATTCTATTATAGAATAACACAAAATAAATATGATAATCTTCAGACAAGTTTTAAAACATTCACTAGATGATTTTAGTATGCCAATTAATTCAATTTCATTTTGTACCAAATTTGCAGAGCATACAATTGTATCATTGAATCCTTCATGCAAAAAGCATGAATATATGCCACCGAATTATCTTGTACATTTTAAAAAGTAAATTATTAGTTGATTTTGTACTTCTTAAACTACTACGATTATTGGCATATATTCGTTGAGAAAAAATTAGAAGGAAACACCGTCAATTTTCCGGTCGTCTTAAAGAATGGAATTATCAAAGAATGAGCAATAATTTTTCAATAATCCATGCATCTTTGACATTTTTATTAATTTTTTTCGAATCCAACTTCAATAATTGGTTTGCAGGTTGCAATTGACGTCAGAACCTAGATTTTTATATCTACATTCTCATCAATCATCTCTTTTATAAATAATATAATACTTCAAATTTTACTATAACAAATGATTCACGAGGATTTATTTAAAGCAAAACAATCTCCTCTTGTATTTCTTAACCCTATTTTTATTGGCTTCTCAATTAAAATAAAGTAGTACATTGTTAAATAAGAAAAATTAAAATAAATAAAATACAGATATCTCTATTTATCACGATATTCAAGAAATTACATTACCGAACCTAAATGACAGTGTCATCCTCTCCAAATTACTTGTCAAAAAAATTACAGTACTAATGCATTATTTCGGAGTAATTATATTAAATGCAACGTAGAATGGTACAAACAAAATCAAATCATCTCTCGGATAGAATAATGTGCTATGAACAACAAAATAATATATAGTTTATTTTGGTGCAGGACTAACAAACTTGTAAATGTTTGGACCTGAAGGATATATAAGTGTGCATGGGCAACTGAATGGGACACTCCTATTCTAAGGTCGAGTAGTAAGTTCTGGCACATAGATGCATAATCATGGCTCTTTTAGGGCAATAAATTGCGGAAATAGTATGATCCAAATCATTCAACGCACTCAACTATAAAAATACGTCTATAGTATACTTCTTAATTCGTTGTAGCAATTTATCCATACCACAAATCATAAAATAAATGCCTTCTTAATTTTATATGTTTACAAATCATGTAATCATACATATATAATTATATAAATTTGTGTGTTTATAATTATGATTATATATATATATATATAATGTCAACGTGTTTAGTTCATTCATGGAATACAGGGTCAGAAGTGGTTTAGTTCATTCATGGAATACAGGGTCAGAAGTGATACGAATAGTAATTAGCTTCTGTAGTGTGATGCTTTTTCGCAAGTTTACGGGTCTCAAGTAGTACAGTATAATATCGTTTCACAGGGAGTAATTGTGTAAGTACCAGGCTTGGATCACTCAATTAATTGGACTAGCGATTATGTAAAAATGGAGAATTAAAATAAAAAAATTAAGTAGCAAAAATAACAAAATCAAAGTTAAGGAAAATTGCGAATATTTCTAGGGGTTACTCGGATGGAATGTGGTAAGCTTCAAGGATGGTTCCACTTTTAGCGCTTTTTATGAACATTACCTGGATCAATTTATGAGGCAAATTTTAGTTGATAGAAGGTTAAGCCTAGAGTTTCTTAGATCCTTTTTCAAGGTATCAAAGGAGTATTACGTAATAATCCTAGTCTCCTATCGTAGCCTAGCAATCAAGCATAATCGATTATGTTCTTTGCTTGCCTGGTTTTCTCTCATAAATTCAGTCTATGTCTAAATCTGAAATTTATAAGTTCCCTGTTTTGGAGTTCCGTTATTAATTTTCACCTATCGGTTCTTCAATTAACAACTAACGCTTAGTAGTGGTTGGCCAAACACAATACCGGCAACATTAATATCAAAACAGAAAAATGAAACTTATAAATCCACACTCATAAATCAACCGAAATGCAGTTCACAAAAATTAGCTAAAAGCTTCAGCCTAACCTTGAAGTTTTGAGGAAACTACTTAGTCATGATAGGAAGAATACCACAGAAATTATGCTCAGCAAACAACATTAGGAGAAATTAAATAATAGAACAGAAATTGAATGAGTTTCGGGTCTCCCTCTCTGCGTGTTTTATTTTTGCGCCTCCCCCTAATGTGTAGTTCACGTCTACGTCCTTGGTGAATCAACCTGGTGGGCAACCTCCTGTGTGAAGTCCTCAACTATAGCGCGATATTCCCCTGTTAGTGTCTGCGTGATTTTCTTTTAATTACTTGGTGAGTCGGCGTCTACTGGAGAGCTCTAGTGTTGGTGCGTTCTTGGTTCTTGCTCTACCTAGCTGCGTGCATCTGCGTGGAGCGCCATTCCTCAGCTGATTTTTCGATTTTTTGCTCCTTCATTCACGCACTCACAGTCACCAAAAACTGGCCTCTTAAATCCACGCACAGCTCCCTTTGGTTTTGCCCAGCACACACTCATGCTACTCACCTTCTACACTTACTCACACACACTTCACGTTACTCCCTTGTCACCCTCTTCATGCACACACAACTCTCACATAGTTAATGTAATATCCCATCACCGATGGGAAGGGTATTTTGGTAAATTGGGACAGGTTAGGAATGTTTAAATATATCTTGGCATGCACATGCATCCTATAGCCTCTATATAAATATGAATTGTAATTTTTGCACATGCACATGATTGTACAGGCATTTATGACATTTCTCGACATATGTATCTAAATGAAACTTTTTGTGAATTATGTGATATTTGTGTTTGAAAAATTAAATTGGAGTGAGTTATGTATGTTTTACATTTTTGGGGGATTTTGGAAATTTTTCTGAAATTTTTAGGAATCAACGTCCGGATCGAAAAATTTTCCAAGTGGTTGACTGAGTGGATTTCCGGTACCAAAAATGATTGGCCGATGGCACTGAAAAATTAGAGACATGATGTTAGGATTTATTGAATTGAGCCATTGGAATTTGACGAGAAATTGGAGTAGAATTTGGAACCGGAATAAAAATCAGGACAAGTGGCAAGTGACACTTGTCACTTGCCTACTTAGCCTTGTAAAAGGAGTAATATATATATATATATCTATATATATATATATCTATATATATATATATATATCCTAAGTAGAGACACTCTTCCACGACACTTTAAGTGAGAGTAAAAAAAAAAAGGTGATTTAAGCTCTTTCTTCTCCTCCATCCGTGGGTTCTTCTTCCTTCCTCTTCTCCTTTGGTCTTCTTCACTTATTCTAGCCTACTTGCTCTCTTCTCTTCTACCTTAAGTATTTCCTTTCCATGTGTTTAAGCTTAAGCCTCCTACATCCCTTAAAAATGGTGATTTTTGTATAAGTAAAGTGAGGTGAAGGAATTGGTGTTGGTTGGAGGGATTTGAAGAATTTAAAGCTTGTAACTTGTTTAAGGTAAGAATTGTGTATTGTATTCTTTAATTGGTAGTTAGAAGCATTTATGGGGATTAATTGTGCATTAATTTCATAAAGATGATGGTAGGATTGTTTGGGTATAAGTGTATGGATGTGTGAGGATGAATGATGACTAGGTTTTGAATTGGTTTTGGATTGATTTTTGATGTTTGAATAATGATAGATGAATGGAAATTTTGGGAAGAACCTAATATGTTATGTGCTGTCAAATCTTGGTTAATTATGCAAGTAAATGTTGTGATGAACTTATGGCTGAATTAGAGGTCCAAATGGATGCATATTGATGTAGGTAAAGTGATGAAATGAAAAGAGTTGAGGTAAGGAGGAAATCTGGAAAATGTGACTTTGTGTAGGTTTCAGATTTTGGCTCATAACTTTTGAGATGGTTTTCCAATTGAGCTGAGGTTTGTTTTAAATTAAATTTAAGAAGTATGACTAGATTTCAGATGAAGGAAGTTTTGTCCAATTCTGACCTTAAGGATTTTAATTTTGGCATGCAAAGTGAATTGTTAGGTGTTGTGTGAACAGTATCTGAACCTTGTGACCTGGAACTTTGATGAATTTTTTTAGATTGAATTGGATTGAATTTGCTAATTTGGTCTTCACGAAAGTTGAAGATTTTTGTGTTAGCTTTCTAACGCCACTAAGTATGAATTTTTTTGATTTGTACGTTGAAAGTTATGGTGTGTTAATGTTCAAGTGGTAATTTAACCTTTGGTATGCAATGCTCTAAGTGTATAGGTCTTGTGCTTTTTATGTTATGCCATTTATTTGGGACTGTTAAGGGTGAAATTGGTTCAAGTGACCTTCTGGAATGTTGTAGATGATTGTTGTATCTTTCTAATGAGGTATTTTTTTTTGTGAATTTTGGATGTAAAGATTGTTGGATATAAATTTGTAAAGTTTTGTTATAGTTTAGGTTAAATGATGTTTTCTTAAACCCTAACAGGACAACCACCTAAGTGAGAGGATTTGACCTAGTTTGAATGTGAATTTGCTTTGAAGGCCTTCTTGAGAATTGTAGTATATTGTCTGAAATTTTTATTTCTGTATGATATGTAATTTTTCGACAATGGGTTGAAAAGTTATGAATGTTGGAAGATGCTGTTACTGTGAGAATGAGATTTGTGAGAATGAGATTTATATAGGCAGAAGCTTTGCTTGAGAATTTGAGTTGTTTAGAGGTTGATTTTGCTTCCAAGTTATTCATGAAACTTGTAGAACATGTTTTGATCTTTCCTTTGAAATAAATTTTGTAATTTTTGGCATAAGGAATGGAAAGATAGGATTTTTGTAGTAGAGTGCAAGCATCGCTCATATGGTAGTTTTACTGTTTCATCAAGTAACCTTTGTTTGTATTTTTGACCATCTTATAGACTGAATTGGATTGGGGAGTCTTCTTGAAGATTGTATAAAATGTTTAGAGCTTTCTAATGGTGTATAATGTACCTTACTTGGAGTTATGAGTAAAAAGTTATGAGGATTGGAAGAACACAGTTACTGTTCATATAGTCATTTATGGGCAGTAACTTTGAAGTAGTTTTTAGCACCCTTAGAGGTGAGATTGGTTTGTGAGCCCTTCATGGAACTTGTAGGGTTTCTTGTTATCATTCCAATGAGAAATTGTTTGTAATTTTTGGAAACGTGTGTAAAAAGTTATGCATGTTAGAAATTAAGATGGTGGAAGAGATGGAAATAGGGCAAACTCTCTTATCTTTTGTTTTGTCCTAAAGCTTCTTTTGCTTATATCTTTGTCATCCGACCTCCGATTGACCTGATTCTCGAGGCGTCGGATTCATAAGTCAATGATCTACCTCTCCATATGGAATTGTGAACTTGTGAGATTTTAATTTAGATTTAGGGATTGAATCCAAGTGAGAGAATTGAGTAAAGTTTGGCAACATCCGGACCTATAGAGGTCCAAATTGAGTAATTATGGTGTCTATAGGTTCCTAAGACATGGGGGAATCTTTTGTGATGTGAATTATAAGAAATTTCGGGAATGTCAAGAACATGCATTGTATACATCTAAATTGCTACATGTGCATTATTTAATATTTCTAATTGTGCATTTGATGACATGTGAATATTGTGATTATTATAGAGGCACAGTTGGAACGTCATCCCACGAACGTTGCCGAGACTTCCTGGCATTAGCTCGGAAGCTATTTGGTGAGTAACCTAGATGGTTTCTCGATTATTAATTGTTTATATTTTGCACTTATAACACTGTGGAGAATAATGGTGGGCTTTTTGTTTGTTTATGCTGGTTCCGGACTAAAGATGTCCGAGATATTGGAAGAATATGACATAGAAGTGCTATATGTGATTTGGAATGTGATTAATTGTGAATTACTTGTGTGAATGTGATAATTTGGGACCGAATATGATGTGAGCTTTGCTTTATATTGCCATGTGCATTCCATGCATAATGCATGATCAGTAATTGGCAGTTATGACTTGAGCAGCCACCGAGAGCTTAAAGCTCAACGTATTTGGGCCTCGAGCCCACAGTGCTACAGAGCCTCAGGCTCAACGAATAATGCGCCCTTATTGAGACAGTTTAGGCGCTCGGTCACAACAACGAAATAAATTAGAAAAAGGGTCACATACGCATTACATGTGCACTTGATTGAATACTTTGATTGAGTGAAAGGCAAATTGCCTTGGTTTCATGTGAATGATTCTGTGATATTTCTGAATGAGCTATTATGCTATAATTGTGTTATACTTGACAATGCATGAATTGGGTGAACCATCGATGATAGTTCCTCACTGAGTTCGCAAACTCACCCAAAATTGCAAATTATTTTTCACGACCGAGCGAGTAGACTCATAGCTCCAGAGAGACTTTTCTTACCGTGTAGATCGAGTTGGCAAGAGAAGTCATGGCACACAGGTCGGTCAGCTGAGATCTTTTGGGGATGACCTAGTTAGGATTTTTGTGTTAGATTTCTTTTGTAGTAATGTACAAACAGTGAAAAACTGACAAGTATGTAAATTACTGCTTTTGATGATATGAAATGAGAAAAATTTATGGTTTTAAAAATTAGTGATTTTCATATTAATGTTGTATAATTATTGATGCCATATGAGGTTCAATAATGAATGTTCGTAGTGCACCCTTATCGTAGGTTATGTATCGGAATGACCTACGGGCATCTCGGTATATACCCTATGGTAAGGGGGTGCTATAGTTAACGCACACACCACTCTCTTGGTTTTTCCCTTAACGCCCAGCTCCCCCCTCTAACACTTTACTTCACACTACTTCCCTCATGGTAACGCACACCCCCCTCTTTTTAACGCTACTCACTCTTCTTTTGTAACCCCCTCCTCACGTTACTCCCATCATCAGCCCATGTAATGCACTGCCCTTCAGCCCTTCTTCTTCTCCTTTCCAGCTATCCTCTTCTGCTTTGGCATGGGTTGTGGGTCTCTTGGTCAGCTGTTCACGTCTCCTGCTGGTGGTGTCTGCATGGGTCTCTTGAGCTATAACCTTGGTCCCTCTTGTGTTGTTCTCCTTGTCTTTGCTACCACGTTCTTGTCCTTTTGCCACAACTCCACCAACTCCCCCAATAATGTGTTGCCAACAGCTTGTAACGTAAGTGGAAAGAGTGTGTGTGTGTAATTAGTGTAGCGTGAGTGCGTCTCTACTGGGTCCCCTCTTGATGGGACAATTTATCTTGCTGTCTCCCTAAGCCTCTCTATTCTCTGTTGCGTTTTATGCCTGTGTGTCGTCGTCTGTGGCTTCCAATGTCAATTATATTTTGCTGTCCAGCCTCATGATGCGTCCCTTTGTATTAAATTGTGGCTTCATGTCTTTGTTGCTTTTTACGCCCCTCACATTTTAATTTGTTCTCCTATTGTAGTTAATTCATGGGACCCTCTAGTGTAGCCTCTTACGTTGATTTAATTTTAGGAGCAAAATCCCTTGGTCCACGTCTGTTGTATGGCTCCCCTTTTGCCTTTCGTGGTCCCTTTTATCTCAACCCTCATCGCTAACGCCTTCTAATATATGTCCACCAGTAGCTAGATGTCACCGCATGCAACATTTTAAGTGGAGAATTTTTTAGTAAAAGTGCAACGTGAATGGAGAGGAGTATCCCCCGAATCAGTGTGGCTGTGTGTGAGTGTATTATTTTTTTTCTTCTTTTCTTCAATGCTTCCCTCTATAACAACGTTTTGCCTTGGACTGTTGTGGTCGTTTACGACTAAAACCAAGTGCAATTCCTACAAATTAAACATGAATAATTATAAACGCAAATTTTGGTAAACTAAACAATTTAGCAGGAAAAATATGTATGAAGTCCAATAATTAATCCAGAAATTAAGGAAAAATTGTCACTCATTCTAATGATAAAAATGCCTTCAAAATACTGGAACTTTCAAATCACCTAGCAAATAAGTAATCCACATCAACTCACACACTATTAAAGCCATAGATCTGTACTCAGCTTTAGTGGAACTTCGAGAAATAGTATGTTGACGCTTGGTCTTTCAGGATATAGGACAATCGCCCAAATATATGCAAAAACTAGTTAAAGACTTTTTGCTTATTGGGCAAGAAGCCTAGTCTGCATCAGAATAAGCTGTAAGCCTTAAGTCATTTGTTGCTAAAAAAATAATCCCATAGAAGGAACATTCTTCAAATATTTCAAAACATAAAATACATGCTTCATATGATTTTCTCTAGGTAGCTGCAAATGCTGACTTAATTATTGCACGACACAGGTGGTATCAGACCTAGTAAAGCTTGAATAAAAAAGCCTCCTAACTAAACTCCAGTACTTCTGAGGATCTTCAAGAAGAGGACTGTCATCATTTTCTAGGGTAGAACCCTTTGGAAAAGGAATTTTCTTGGGTTTAGCTGCCAAAAGACCTGCATCATCTAATAAATCCAAGACATATTTTATTTGACTAAGAAAAATGCCATTCTGTGTTCGAAAAACTTCTAAAACCAAGAAATATTGTGCTAAGCCCAAATCCTTAATTATGAACCTCTCATCTAATGCCTGTAATCATCAACATACACAAGTAACATAAAAAAAAAACCATTCTTGTCTAGAACAAACAGGCAGCAATCATGTGGAGATTGAAGAAAACCAAAATCACATAGAAAACTAGTTAGTTCAATGTTCCATTGTCTGGAAGCTTGCTTCAAACCATAAACAGACCTTATTAACTTGGAAACTTGACCCTCCTTCGTTATTGTATAACCTTACTTCTTCATCTAAAAACCCATGAAGAAAGGCATTGTTAACATCTATTTGATTCAGAGGCCAATCTTTTGCAGCTGCTATAGCCATGAATAGTCTCACTGTGACAACCTTTGCAACTGGAGAATAACTATCATAATAATCTTCCCCATACACTTGATTGTACCCTTTTGCAACCAACCTTGCTTTATGTCTGTCAAGAGTGCCATTAGATTTGAGCTCAATTTGTAAACCCATTTACTTCCTATGGCCTTTTTTCCTTTAGGCAGATCAGTGAGTATCCAGTTTTTGTTTTTCTTCAGTGCTTGAAGTTTTGTGTTTATGGAAGTAACCATTTCTAGAACTGCATTTGCTTCTTTATAATTTTCTGGCTCCTTAATAGTACTAACATGAGCTAAGAAATGAATATAATCTGTAGGAAGTGTAGTATTCCTGCAAAAAGGAAAAGTAACAGGCATATGTGGAGAAGTACATTTTTCAGTGCTGAAAACACAAATGGCATTGTTAACAACATAATTGGAAAGCCAAGATGGCCCTTTTATGTTCTTGGTAGTTCTTCTAATGGGGGTAGCTTCACTTGAAGTGGGTAATACATTTGCCACTGGTACATCTTCATCCGCTGTAACTGGATTTTCATCAGTAATTACAGGAATAGTATATGTAATTGAAGGAATAGGATCATTTGTAGGACCTATAGGAATAACATATGTAATATAAGAAGTAGGCTCAATTGTAGGACACATTGGAATGGAGACTCCCGCTTCAGAAGAAGGAATATCAATAAAAGGATATATGGTTTCATGAAACACCACATCCTTAGAGGTATATAACTATTGAGAAGAGCATCATACACTTTATACCCTTTCTGGTCAGGAACATAGCCTAAAAAGATACATTTTATTTCTCTGACATCAAACTTGTCCTTCTTAGGACTAGTATCTGTCATATAACATAAACACCTAAATTCTCTCAAAGCATTATAATCCGGTGGTCTTCCAAGTATCACCTCATATTGACTCTTCCAATTCAACATAGAAGATGACAACTTATTTATCAGATAAGTAGCATGAAGTATAACCTCTCCCCAGAAATTCTTAGGTAGATGAGCCTATTGTAATAAAATTCTAGAAATCTACAAAATATGTCTGTGTTTCCTCTCTGCCCTGCCATTTTGTTGAGGACTGTATATGCAAGTCCTTTGATGAATAATGCCATGATCATGAAAAATCTATTGACATCTAGAACCCACAAACTCTCTACCATTATCACTTCTAAAAATTTTAACTAAAGTAGAATATTGATTCTTCACCATTTTGAAAAAATTAATCAATAATGAACTAACTTGATCTTTTGTCTACATCAAATAAGTCCAAGTACACCTCCTGCAATCTTCAACTATTATTAAAAAATAAAAGGCACCAGAGAGTGATTGTGTTCTATAAGGCCCCCAAACTTCCACATGTAATAATTCAAACAATTTGTCACTATGACTATCACTTATAGGAAAATGAGTTCTAGTATGTTAGACTGATCACACACATCACAAGTATCAACAAAATTATCAACTTCATTATTCATCAATCTTAGTTTCTTTACAACACCAATTGAAGGATATCCTAACCTATGGTTCCAAACTTTCGAACTACACTTAAGCATAGTATTCATACAATAGATTTCCTGTGTAATGTTATTCAACAAAGAAACATACTTGTCTACCAAAACAGGATTAAAAGAATCTTTATCAAGATAATAGAGATGTCCAACTGCTTTTCCCAATGCCAACAAGTTTTTACTCCTCAGGGCCTGTAAAACACAAAATTCAGGATAAAAGGTGAAAACTCCACCATTTTCCTTCAATAGCCTATTTACTGACAACAAGTTATACTGGAAAGATGGCAGGTAGAAGACATTTTTCAAAACAACTTTCCCATAAAGGCTAATATCAGCCATAAAACTGACACATCTAGCTGTTCCATCTAGTAACTGAACATTACAATTTCTTCTCAAAGGAGCTAATCCATTAAGCAGGCATTTATTTCCAGACATATGTGTACTAGCTCTTGTATCCACTATCCAACAATAATTCTTCACATCATACTCATCAATAAGAGCATTCAGTTTAGAAATATTACCAGCAAAATTTGCAGCAAAATTCATCTGTTCATCTGTCTGGATCTGCTTCCCTTTCATGAGATTAGTTAGTTCCTATTGTATCATTTCTCTTATATAGTACATACTTTTGTCTTCAGCATAGTTGTAACATCCCATTACTTGTGGGAGGGTTAGAATAGTAAATGTGAGAGATCTATGATAGGCTTAAAAATGCTTTTTTATGCTCATGCATAGTAGGCCATACACATATATATGTGACTAGTGAATTTATCTGCACATGAAAATAATTGTACATGCATTCATGAATAATTCCGGGTATAATTGAATTGATTTGTGAAATTTTGAAAATTATGAATGTTTGATATGCGAAATATTGGTGACCAGTGGAAGTATGGTATTTGTAAATTTTGGAGAAAATAGAAATAAATTTTGGGAATTGTAGAAAATAGGAAAAAGAAATTAAAAGGGAGCTTTGGAGATAGTTGGATTGTAAAGATGATAGTTAAAGGAGTTAGTTTCAAAAGAAACTGAGTTAGAAATTAGGTATGGGGAAAGTGACAAGTGTCACTTAGGCTTTTATACTCTTGCTAGAAGTAGGTTACTATTCTTTGAGAGTTTACAGGTTAAGTCTTGTCCAAGTTCCTTTTTTATTATCATCTTTTTCAAACTTCCTTTTGAAATACAGAGTTTTCCATCAAATACTTTCTAAGAGACTTCTGTGTTTTTCTTTTTCTTCACCAAACCTACTTTGCCATTTGTGTCCTCTACCCTAAGAAAAATGAGAAGTTGGTCATTGTACTCAGTGAAGTATATAAAACGTGTGGAGTTTAGAACCTAAAATTTTTGGAGTTTTCAGCAAGTAAGTGGTGAATAAATCCTTTAGAGTTGGGGATTTGTGAAATAAAGTTGATAAATTACTGTCATCTATATGAAAATGGCATTTATGTGTTTGTTCATAAATACTGGGTGGTTGGGAGGAAATAAAGTAAGTTATAGTGTTAAATTAGTCTTTGAATTTTTTTCTTGGTGTTTTGGTGATGTAAAATATTGAAAGGTTAAAAATTTGGAAAAATGTTCACTGAGTATGCTTTAGCCTGTTAGCCATAACTTTTTCTCTAGTTGTCCAAAAGAGGTGATTCTTAATTTGATTAAACTAGAGAGATATGGCTACATTTCTTATGAAGACATCAAATTTCAGTTTTGTCTCTAAAAGGCTCAAAATGTTATGAAGTTATGAGGTTGGTCTAGTACGTTGGTGTGTGTGTGGAAAATTCGTCTTTGGACTTTAGGGGCAAATTTGGGATTGATATAAAGAGATTTTAGCCAATATGCCTTTGGAGAAAGTTGTAGACCTTTCTTTTATCTTTCTAACGGTATATAGTATGAAAATTTTGGACATCGGAGTCAAAAGTTATGATTCTTATAAGTGGAGACATTCTGGGAAAGCAAATGAGATGATATAAATGAGACGGAAGAAATGAGATGGAAAGAAATGAGACGGAAGAAATGAGACGGAAGAAAATGAGATAGAAGAAAATGAGAAGATAGAAATGAGACGGAAGAAAATGAGATGGAAGAAATGAGACGAAAAAATGAGACGATAGAAATGAGACGAAAGAAATGAGACGGAAGAAAATGAGACGGAAGAAATGAGACGGAAGAAAATGAGACAGAAGAAAATGAGACAGAAGGAAATGAGACGAAAGAAATGAGATGGAAGAAATGAGACGGAAGAAAATGAGACGGAAGAAAATGAGACGATAGAAATGAGACAATGGAAATGAGACGATGGAAATGAGATGATAGAACTAAGATGAAAGGAAAGTGAGACGATACAAAAGTCAGACGATAGAAGTAGCCTTCGAGGTCTTCATAAAAGTTATAGATCTTGAAGTCCTCTTTCTAATGGTCCAAAAATGAAGTCATGCCAACACCTTTAGTGAGAGTTATGGAAATTGCGTCGAGGCATGTACAATATGCATAAGTACATGAACATGTTGGATTCTTTTGGCCATAACTTCTTCTCTAGACATCCAAATGATTTGATTCTTCAACCATTAGATTCATGAGACATTTATCTACATTTCCACCAAGAATCATAGCCCTCTGAAATGAATTGGGAAAGATTAAGTGAAAAAGTAGAACAGGTACACTAAGGGTACTCCTAAAGTGTAACACCCCACTCCCACGTGACCCGAACCCGACATCAACGGTGATATCCGAGTCCGTGCCCCGCGAGGGTGGCATGCTAAAACACTCATTCAATAATCGGTACATTTTTTTTGAAAACAATATGTACAGAATTCAATGCCTAATTTGGGTCCTCATTCAATCATATACAATTTCATTATACACAATTTCCAATAGCCACTCGGGCCCATTTCCCCAAAAACAAATATACACTTTATTACATAAATAAAGACATGCAATGCAGACGTGAACTGATCCCAACTTCTATCATTCACCTGAATCCTGTAAATATACTCCCGTTGGCTTAACGGGATATTCTTCTGATCCTGAAAAATAATTGCAAATTTTAGGTGAGTTTTGCGAACTCAGTGAGTGACTATCATCGATGGCTCACTCATCACATATCACATAAGATATATATTTCACAAGTCACATTTCATTACACATTTTTTTTCCAATATCGCACATGTTCATATTATTTCACATTCAATCACTGAACCAATCTCACATTATTTCCTATATCACATTATTTCCGATATTCATATCATTTCATTAACAACCATATTGAATCACATAAACTTGTTCAGTTATTTCACATTCAATATCATTTAATCATTTATGTCATGCATACTCAGTGTATATGAGACTCACTTTCCAATTGTTACTATGTTATGACCGAGTGCCTGAGCTGTCCCATATAAGGCTCATTGATAACTGTCCCATATAGGGCTCATTGATAACTGTCCCATGTAGGGCTCATTGATAACTGTCCCATATAGGGCTCATTAATCGTTAAGCTTGTAGCTCTGATCGGTGGCTAGTCTAGTCACAACAGCCATTATATGACATGCATTCATGAAATGAAATGCATCACTCACAATTTCGTAAACACATTCATTCCCATATCATCGGACCTTAGTCCGACATTTAACCTTAGTGTTGAGAATTCAACCGTCATTCATATGCATTGAAATGCATCACTCATAATTGCATGCTCTTATTCACTCATATTCGCTATCACGGATCAGAGTCCGTATGCAATCGATAGTTGAGAAATCACACTTTCACTTGCATGCAATTTACACATTCAGGAAACACATAGCAATCACTCAATACATTTAGTTCTTCCAATTTACAAACAAATAACACTTCAATATCCAAGTCGATCATCACAATCATCGGACCTCCTGTCCGGAACCCAACATATTTAATCACATTTACACAATCATCCAATAGTCAAATAATACAAGAACTCAATTAACAAATAATAAAGTAAGATCATCTAGGTCTACTCACAGTACGCTCCAGATTAGCATTTGCTTTCAATTTCTGGGAACGCCTGAATGCGGGCATTTGACCTGCACAACATATTTATGCAAGACATGTAGCGCCCCTTCATCGTAGGGTACACATCGGGACGCCCGGAGGTCGCTCCGACACGTATCCCACGATAAAGGTGCACCACCAGAACATTCCCACTAATAATCCACATGGCATCGTAATAATTAAACCATAATATAACAGAAATCAGTAACTTTTAAAATCCAAAACAATCATCTGGTACAATCATCCAATAACAGAATAGACAAGTCTATCAGTCCCCTAAACAAAACCAAAAAGGAAACTGATACAAGCATCTATCCTAAGTCATCCTCAAAAGTCCAACCCAAATGACCGACACAGCCATCGCTTCTCTTGCACAAAGACGCTCAGACGGCAGAAAAGACTATCTCTGGAGCTAGGGGTCTACTCTATCGATCCTGAAAAATTTGATGCAATTTTGGGTGAGTTTGCGAACTCAGTGAGAAACCATCATCGATGGTTCACTCAAATCATGCATTACGCAAATCATGCACAAAGACGACACAAGAATATTTAATTAATGATTATATAACAATTTACAGTAATTTATAACAGTTTGCAGTATCAAATGACCATTTACAATAACATATAACAATTTACAGTACTATGCAACAGTTTACAGTAGCACATAACAATTTGCAATTTCTCATGTCATCACATACTTCAGTAAGCTTGCAAATCAATCAGTCATGTATATACAATGCATATGAGACTCTTTTCCAGTTATTCAGTGTTGTGCCCAAGTGCTCACAAGGTGTTCGATGGGGACGCGTGTGATTTCTCCCTGGGCTCGAGGTCCGGTCAAGATCTGATGTTCGAGCTCGAGGCTCTTTTCAGTGATAATAGCACTTGGGTCACATATCCATTATCTGATCATGCATTTATGCATGCAATGCAGTTGTTCAGTAATTCGGTGTATGGCTATAAAGCCCAGTATTGTATTTCTCAGTGTCATACAGTAATCCAATCCAATACAGTAGTCCAATCCAATACAGTAGAAATATGCCATTCGATCATGTATATTTCAGTAATCATGCAATTTCACAGTGGCAAGAAATTCACATTGAGCATTTAAACAGTTAGGAATTTGAGAAACCAACTAGATTACTCACCAGAATCTCCGAGCTATTGCACGAAGTTCCAAAGAATGTCCGTGGAATGACGATCCAACGACGCCTCTATAACAGTAAAACACAGTCCCATTACTAGATGCTCAATTAAGCCATTTAATAATGCATATGTCTCAGTGGAATTATGTACAATGCATGCTCATGATTTTCGGCGCTAAAACCTAATTTTGAACTCTTATGTCCCACTCTAACTCGCAGTTCGATTGATTGACAATAATCCTATAATTCAGTTCAATTTCCTCAATTCGTACTTCCTATAATAGTTCCCTATTCATTGGGTCAACACCTTTATTGAAAACCTCAATTAAAACTCCAATTGTCTCAATTCAATACTTAGGTCACACTATGAACCATAATTGACCTTAATCCCGATAAATCAATACCACTTAAATTAAATTCTAACTCCCATAATTATCCTCAATAGTAGACCTCTTTCTCTAGTCCGTAATGAATCAAGAATCACCTCAATCGGAGGTCTATACCATAAATTATACCCAATAAACTAAAATTAATCCAATCAGAAAACCCCTTCGCCGCGGCCAAGAAGCTCTCGTCGCGACGTACAGAGGATCGCTCGCCGCGGCGTGAATGACGCTCACCGCGGCGTGCGCCCTTTTCACGCTCGTCGCGATGTAAGCCAGAAGGCTCGTCGCGACGTACCTCCAGGCGCTCACCGCGGCGTCCCGCTGCGCTCGTCGCGGCGAGCACTGAATTTCTCGCAGCGGCGAGGCCGCGCCAGACGTCGCGACGTGCGAGTCGCCCACTGTCTTCTCCGATCGATTTTCCGCCATTTCTCTCTCTAAAACCTCCATTAAACATCCTAACTACTCAATCTTTCACAATAAATGCCATAAATACATGCAACAACCATAATAACAACATTAAAGCCATTAAAACTTACCAATCGAAGATCAATCCACAAATCTCTCAAAAATCACCGTAACCCTAAAATCCTTCGAAATCAATGATAACCCACTCTCAATCCTTCTCAACCTTCATCAATCACACTAAACCAGTTAGCCTAGCACAATGAGATGAAAACCATAGAGAAAAGATCGAAGAATCCTTACCTAAGGAGAAATCGAAGAACACCGTGGAGGAGAGGAAGAGAAGAAACGGTAAGCCTTAGGGTAAATCCTCAAATCTCAAAACCTAGGCTATTTATAGACATAGATCCCTAAATCGGTCTAAATTTCGGTCTCTAAATTTCAATGGCTCAATATTTTAATTTCCTATCAGTATAACTCTAATATTTCCTTTGCCATTGGACAATTCTTTCAGTACTATACAGTCAATCAGTCGGTCACTCCAAAATTTCTGGTCCGAGCATTTTCTCCTGAATTTCCTGAAAATTTCCTATAAGTCGCTATCAGTAGCCAATCACTCTTAGACTATTTTAAATCAGTCACTCAAGCCCACTTACTCTTAATTTCTCAATCAATCAATCATAATCCAGTCAGTTCAGTCAGTTTCCAGTTCACAGTCCAATCAATTCTTACTCACAATTAAAATGCTGAAAAATCATGAATGCATGTGCCTATGAATAAATGCATATCCAATAAACCTGTTCCTCTACAATTAGAGGCCAGTAACATGCTCAATCAGTGAATGCAATGAAACCTATCAGTCTAACTCAGTATTACCATAATACCCTTGCTAACAGTAACGGGATGTTACAAGACACATATTGTACACTCATCAATAATTGTACACATAACAACATTCATTTATGCACAATTATAATAATGGACTCTGTATAATGCATGCTCAATGACAATCCCGGGTATATGTTCTAATATACACTTTATGCTCATTTCCATTTCATAATACCTATACGTTTCATACACTTCATTGGTACATGATCGTTCTAACTTCTCCTTTCAATCTTTATCCTTTTTATATGTCTAGCTTATTCATAAGCTTACACTTTATGAACACTTGGTTACTGTTAGGTCCCGTTACCGAGACCCAACCTCGTACAAAAAACCAAACTAAACCAGAGCATATCTGTTGGATCCCGAATCCGAACCCAACTATTTAATCCAAACTCTCATACTTAACCGAAAATGAAACGAAGAAATGTAAACAAAAGCACAAATTCTTTACAAATTCGTAAATGTAAATGAATCGAAACAAATCGAAACAAACGTTTCAATCGAATGAAAACAATTGCACATTGAAGGCTCGGAATCGGAAGCAAAATGAACCGAAAGGCATAAGGCGGAAGCAAAGCGAATGCGGAATAAAATCGAATACAAATCGAAGACAGATCACAAGCAAAGTAAACAAGCGGTTCAAACGAACCTGAGGGCAAATTTCCGAGAATTCAACTTAATCTGCAAATTTTTCATTTTTATGAAAGAAGGTAGAAGATTTGTTGAGAAAAGCCATGGTTCGAATTTCGTGCAAATCGGAGGTCAAATGCGAAAGTTATAAGAGAAAATGCAAAAATGACCAAATGAATAGTGAAATGCCAATTTCCGACCCACATAACTTTTTACTCCTAACTCCGAATAGGACATATCATACCTCCATGGAAAGATAAAAAGACTCTTTACATTGCTCATGAAGGACGGAAAAGTCGATTTCTGGTCTAAAGGGGCCAAAAACCCTTCCGAAGGTTCAGCCCAAAATGGCCCGCAAATAGTAATTCAAGAACCTAATATGCATAGTGGGCAGAAATTTTCAATTGTGCATAACTTTTTCATCCTAAGTCATCTAATGGCCCATTTTATATCATTTTCAAGATCTTACCACGTCTACCAACTTCCAGAATACCTCCAAAGCTAATTCCCTCAATAAGAGGGTCTAAACCCTAAGCAAAGTTGCTGCCTAAATTTAGGAAAATTTGGACAGCACCTCCCCTAAAAATGCTCTAGCCAATCTTCAATTTCTTTCAATAACCTGCATAAAACCCAATTCAATGGCAACAACACACTCTTAGGATTCTAACACTTCTCAAATTACAAAGAGACCTATCTACTCACTTCCCATCCATAAAGCAATCAAACAACCAAATCAATTCAATTATCTCAACATCAACTCCAAAGCTCAATCATAGGCATTTAGCATTTGGATTCCTAAAGGAATACCATCTCATCCTTGTTTTTATCATTTCCAATTTTACAACCATACATGCTTAATACACTTACATTTTACACTTCACATACTAAAGGAAACATATACAATACACTTTAACTTCAAAACTCTTACATTTTCACAGAAATAAGCAAATACAATGCTTTCAAGGCATTTTAGCCCAAATACATCCCAAAAGATAAGGAACATATACAAATATATCATGGGTTTCAAAACACTATCCAAAGCCTTGTTTTCTAGCAAATTGCATCAGAGTTGCCTCAAACCCGATCGATTACCCGCCGCTAGCTACCAAGAGGGAAAATGGGGTGAGCTCGACTCTCCGGATAATAACTTAATAAATGAGAAATATGCGGAAACCATTATTCATTCATTCATTCTTTTCATACAAACATTAAGTAAAGCATTCTCAATTTTTCAAAACTTTTTCACAGAATACCACACGTCAAACAATTTCAAAGTCACAAATAACAAACATTAGCATAAGATCACATAATCACAAATCAAGTGGTTTTACAAAGTCAACAATCATAACATAATAGCACATAATCACATACAAGTGGTTTGACAAAGTCAACAATCATAACATAATAGCACATAATCACATACAAGTGGTTTGACAAAGTCAACAATCATAACATAATAGCACATAATCACATACAAGTGGTTTGACAAAGTCAATAATCATAACATAATAGCACATAATCACATACAAGTGGTTTGAGTGATCCTAACAGAACGTACTACACATGTCCGACAAGCGACCATATGTAGCCGTGAACAGAGGGGAGTCCGATTTTCGGAACTTCTGGGCCACTAGCGGGCAGGCGGGCGAAGCCTATATATACAAGTGCACTTGCTAAACAGAGGGGATCACTACAAACCCAAGAAATCATGTACTTTCACATTATTCACACATAAGTGCCAAACATGGCATTTTTTTTTAAAATCACTCAATCCAGTCTTTTTCCGAAATCATCAAGTCTTATCATTTTCATTTAACAAATCATTAAACAAGTCATTCCAGCATAACTCATAATCAAAGAACATCACAAAGAATCATTCATACAGTCATTTATTAGAAACTTTAATGCATATTATCTCAAGTATTAAGAAATTACCCACCTTAATCCTTAAGCTTGATTCTCGGACCAATGACCTTTCCTTTAACTGTAGGATTGGTCTATATACCTTGGCTCTTCCTCTAATTGTCTTAATTCACCTTAATCAAAGTATAAAAGTCCCAATTAATAACAAGAACAATGCTGGAAAATTTTAAAGAACGCAAAACATGATTTAAAACCTACCTAACTTTGCCTATGTCATTCCTACACTATCCTAAACTATAATCATCAAAACCCCTCTCAAATGAGTTAAAATTTTCAACAATCTCATGACTTAAAGAGACCCACCAATGCTGATTTTCTTAAACTTTCAAACCCTTCTTATTTCCTTTACTCTTAATGAACCATTTTACACCTTCCTTTCTAAGCAAGAAAGGCCAAATGCTAACACAAAACCATGAATTAACCAATGATCAACATGCTGAAATTTTCAAGGAATGAAACAACTTACATTTGAAACTAATCTAACCTTTCCTATCCTTCATATTCACTCTTCAAACCACCATGATTAAGCAAAAAGACCAAAATTTCACAATAAAACCCTAATTAACAAAGAAGACCATTGCTGGAAAATTTTACGGAAGGAAAACATGAAATTAATTCAACATCACTTTACCCATACCTTATCTAAACTATTAACATCAAAACCTATCCAAATAATCAACAAAATTCAAAATCCCAAGCCTAAAAGTCACCCACGAAAATCAGATTTTCTTCTTCCACTTTCATAACTCTTCTTCTTTCCTTTCTTTCTTCATAAATCACCATTTAAGCAAGAAAGACAACAAATCCTAACTATAAATCCACAAAAATTCGAAATTTTCTTACCTTTGAAGATGACCCACGACTTCTCTTCTTGTTTCTAATGGAGGATAGCTTCTCCCTTTACACTTTCTTCTTGTATAAAACACAAAAACCTAAGATTTTCTTTCTCTTCTCCCTCTTCTCCACTAGCCAAAACCCATCTCTTCTATTTTCTCCTTTGGAAATTTTCAAAATCTTCTCAATCTCTTCCTCTCTTGCAACTTTCGGATGGCTAAGCAAATAACCTAGGTTTTGGCTTCTTTCTCACTTCTTTCCTAAGCCAAAAACGACACCACATAAGCCTCTCCCTTAAAATTTCGTTTGCCTCTTCAAATTCCTAAGCTTCCTTAACTTAAACTCTAACTCTTCATTAACCTAACTATTTAACTTAAACTAAGCCCAACCTTCAAGCCCAAAGTTTCCCTCCTTATAACCTTTCCCAAAATTTCATTTCCCTCCTTCCCATTTGAAATTTCGTGGGCTCCCACTTAAAAGCCCAAATGCTCCCTTTCTTTTTCATTTAATACATGATCAATTACTTGCTAATGGACCTAGCCCAATTACTTCATTCTCCTTCATTTAACTACAATTTAAAAGGGCTAAAGGCTAAAAGCCCTCTTTACTTAGCTTAAGTTTTAAAAACATATATCATCTTCCTATTGGGCTCTTTCAAATTTACAATCTACTCATTTAACTAAATTCTTCAATTTAATTTCTAAAATCCATACAAGCTCTAATTAAATAATCCCCCATTTAATCTCAATCACCTAAATTCATAAGACCCTCAAGCCATATAATTCTTTTAATACTAACAATGCCTCACCAAATAATAATTTCTCAACAAATCGAATTTCACTAAATCCCTTCATTTAATACTCAAAACCTACCCAATAAAATCCTCAATTTATGTCAACCAAATTAAAAATATCACATTAAACCTCAAAATAATTTAAACATGCTTAATGCGAATCGGGGCCCAACAGTTACTCTATATCATAACTCAATTTCTCATCATCTCTTATCTATCCTCATATGATCTCATAATATCCAATTGCCATTCATAGTTTAGCACTTCATACTTATAAACACACTTAGGTAGGATTCTCTTAATTTCCTAAGACAAACCAAATCTCATTCAATAGGAATCCACTTTAAGATCCCACAATGCATAATCACTGAAATTGATTCTAGAATATTCAAACCCAAGCATTTTCTAAACTCCATAAACTAGAATCTTTACAAGGATTCAAAGATTCAACTGGTCATACCTTGATTCTTCACCAAATGAAGATATCTTCAGCTCAAATGGAAGCTCTTTTCTTCCTCTTCCTGATTCTCTTCTTGAACACTTCAAAATCTCTCTTGAAGTTTAACACAAATGAAACCCTAGCTGGTTTCTCTTCTTTCTCTCTCTCATTCTTTTTCATGTTTTCTCTCTTTGATCTCTTTTCTCATCCACACATTTTGTTTCTCTAGAATATTCTCATTCCCGTAGTTCTTCTCTATTTATAAGCAAGACAACACTTCTTTTTCCAATTATGCCATTAATGAGTCCAAAAAGTCCATTTTATCCTTCCCTATAAGCTTATGTTCTTTTAAACTTAAGTGTCTTGCCAAAAATATCCTTGACCATTCTTACATAACACTTTTATCCAAAACATCCTCCGTTGTCTTGAGTTTCTAATGCCACCGAAACCATTCAATTTGGTACAGTGATTCAAAAGATATACTTCAAACATTTTTAGACTGCTCCTGTCCAAAACAGTACATTATGCACAACTTCTGCCCAAAACTTGAAACTCTTATAGTCGGATTCAGAATTTGATTTCTCCATATAAGTTGTAGCCCTATCTTTTTAGTTTACCATAAAATAAAAATCGTCTCATTTGGACTTCTATTGATCCAGAAAGCATGAAAATACTGAAGTATGTTCAGTAAGATAACACCAGTTCATATCCTTTAAGAGCACCCTCACTGTACCCGTCCCACTCTTTTCACTTAATCTCTCTCCATACAATTTATATAACTTCTATTTTTTGTGGAGATATAGATAAAGTTATTAAGAATCCAACGGTTCAAGAATCAAGTTATTTGGAGGTCTAGAGAAGAAGTTATGGCTAAAACAATCCAACATGTTCATATCCTCACCTGAAATGTACATTTCTCAGTACGAATGCCATAACTTTTGCTATAGAAGTCCAATTGACTTTGTTTTTAGACCATTGGAAATAGGACTTCTGGATCTAAAACTTTCATGAAGACCTTAAAGGCCAATTTAATCATCTAACTTCTGTATCGTCTCACTTTCCTTTTATCTTAGTTATATCGTCTCATTTCCATCGTCTGCTTTTTGCGTCTGCTTTTCTGCATCTGCTTTTCTGCGTCTATTTTTTTGCATTTGCTTTTTGTGTCTGCTTTTCTGTGTCTGCTTTTTTGCGTCTGCTTTTTTGCGTCTGCTTTTTTGTGTCTGGAACATCTCCACTTATAAGATGCATAACTTTTGACTCAGATGTCCAAAATTTACAAACTTTATACCGTTGGAAAGATAAAAGAAAGATCTACAACTTTTCAGAAGGAAACTTTGCCAAAATCTATCTAGATTAAGTCCAGATTTGCCCCGAAAGACTGAAGACAAATTTTTTGAGACTCTTAGACACAGAATTGAAATTCGATGTCTTCACATAAAAAGTAGCCATATATCTCTAGTTTAATCCAAATCAAGAATCATCTTGTTTGGATTACTTGAGAAAACGTTGTGGCTAAATAACTGAAGCATATTCAGTGAACATTTTCCAGATCACTACCAATCTTATTTCTAAATCTTTCCTTATCACGACTCATACCAAGATTGTAAGTGATCTAGAAGGGGGGGTTGAATAGATCTTAAAAAAATTCTTTGAAAATTTCTACAAGAAAATCATAAGTTAAAATACACAAAAACAATTTAGATAAACTTAATTGAAAAGTGTAGGGAAGAAGATCAAACACTTGTTTTTATAGAGGTTCGGTGCTAAGACCTACGTCCTCTACCTAAGCTCCCACTTAGGATTTTGCCAACCACTTTATTGCACACTTTGTAGTTGAGTGTGAACTTTTACAACGCCACTTGAATTTCGCTCAAGTAACCTTTTACACTCGATTTGTCTTCCCAAGACAAATCCTACCTCACGTGACCTTTTCACTCGTCACTCAAATTGTAACAAAACAATACAAAGATTGAAGAACAAATGCTCAATACAATTTGTAGCAAAATAAGAGCAATAGTGAGCAATTTGAAGCAATATAAGAGTATTTAGACTTGTAGAACTTGTGTCAACTCTTCTTCCATCATCCTCTATTTATACTTGAAGAAATATAGCTGTTGGAGCTCTTCTAGCCGTTGCTTAATTGGATATAGCCGTTTCTTGATAATCTCCATTCCATTTTTAGCAAATTGGACCGTTGGAGCTGAATCTGTGCATTCATAAGTCGACTTGTTGAATGCATAAGTCGACTTGTTTCAACCATTTACGTAAAAATTGTAACTCCGCTCTCCAATAAGTCGACTTGTGCTGTATAAGTCGACTTGTTGTCTTCGATAAGTTGACTTGTGTGCTATAAGGCGACTTGTCTTAATACATCTTCATATATAAGTCGACTTGTACTGCTCTAGTTAACTTGTTATATTCAGACCTTGATGTAAGTCGACTTGTATTACCAAATCCTTTATAATCCTTAAGCTTTATGCCATTTTTACTTGTAAGATAACTCCCAACTTGATTCCTCATTGATTAGACACTTGCTCATCTTGATTTGCTCAATCCTTTCATTGAATAATACCTGAAATAATTTCTTAACTATTTCTAGATATTTTATTATTATCAAAACATAAAGGATTTAATTTGTCAACCACCATTGGTCCAACAATCTCCCTTTTGATAATGACAAAATATTTAGAAATTGACAAGAAAATTGAAAGACATAAAATTTGATCAAGGTTTCCTTGTCTTGATTGGTTAGGTTAACTCCCCCTTAATTCATAAATCAATGATTAGAATAGAATTCAATAAAATTGCAAATCAATGAAATGTTCACTCCCCCTTAATCAAATAGCAATTTCAATCTTACTCCCCCTTTTTGTCATAATAAAAAATTAATTAGAAAAACAAATGAAGATTAATGAAATGTAACACCAAACATAACATCAAACACAAATGATATTCATTAAAAGAAAATGTCAACCCAACAAACACATAAAAGTGTGTCCAAAACTCCGAATAATTCACTTAAATCAGCCCAAGTAAGCAACACGATGAATGTATCTTCGGATGTGATTGCACAAATGCCTCAAATTTTGACCATTTGATATATGAATATAGCCAAACATAAATTCAACCAAATGAATTTAAATCACACATGCCTAATCTTAATTTAATGTTCACAAACACATCTTCCTTAAGAGGTTTAGTAAAAATGTCAGCCAATTGATCACTAGTTGATACATGCTTCAAGCAAATGTCACCTTTTAAACAATGATCACAGATAAAATGATGTCTAATTTCTATATGCTTTTTTCTACTATGCAATATAGGATTTTTACTCAAACAAATTGCACTGGTATTATCACAATAAATAGGAATATTTTTAACCACAATACCATAATCAAGCAATTGATGTTTAATCCAAAGAACTTGGGAACAAGCACTCCCAGCTGCTACATATTCAGATTCAGCAGTAGAAATGGCTACACTAACTTGCTTTTTACTAGCCCAAGATATCAAAGATGATCCTAAGAAATGGCACAAGCCACTAGTGCTTTTCCTATCAATTCTACAGCCACCATGATCAACATCACTATAAGCATACAAATCAAATGAATCACAACTAGGATACCATAAACCATGATTAATAGTTCTACTTAAATATCTAAAAATTCTTTTACAAGCACTCAAATGAGAAATCTTAGGACAAGATTGAAATCTAGCACAAAGACATGTGGCAAACATTATATCAGGTCTAGAAGCAGTTAAATACAAAAGAGAGCCGATCATACCTGTTGGACCCCGAACTTTCGGTGGAAATTAGGAATATTAAAATAAATTCAATGAGTGTTTTGTATACGAATTGTGTTATAGATGCCTTTTGCCTTAAGAAAATTTATGAGAAAAGAATTGATTAGTTTTGATGACTTCGATAATTGAGTAGATCTGTGTGGATTATGAGAGTAAAATGAATGAGTTGATTGAAATGAATTTGAAGAATATGAAGTAAATAGTGAAAGAGTGAGAATTTGAAGAATTGAGAAAGTTTGACTTTTGGAGTAGAGAGTTGACTCTTGATTTAGGTAGATTTTGAGAAAATGATCTACATGAAATTTGTAGATTATGTTGAGAGATTTTCGTAGCCATAAAGTATACTATTTTTTGATATTGGGATTGAAAGTTATGATCTTTGAAAGTTAAGTATATTTTGCCTTGGTTTTGGAAAATGCCCTAAGTGTAGGATTGTATATGTTATGTTTTGAGGCGATTTTCGTACTGATGTGGTTTGAATTGGAGTAAATCGTTACGTGAAAGTTATAGAGAATTTGAATAGCTTTAAAATGATGTATAATATGTGATTCTTGGTTGTGGAGGTTGAAAGATATGATAATGTGAAATTTTGATATTGCTTAGGTGATGGCTATCAGGGCAGAAACTTCGATTGAAAAATTAACTTAGCTAGAGTTTGAAGTTACTTTGGAGTCCTCCATGAACATTGTATAGTTTGTTTTTATCTTTCCATTGATATAAAGCACGAAAATATTGGACAAGGGAGTAGAAAGTTATGATTGTTAGAAGTTTTGATGCTATTTAGTGTGAAGCTGATCGACCAGTCACTTTATGTGGAGTTTTGACCCATTTAGAGGTTGATCTGCTATTTAAGGCCTTAATGAAAGTTGTAGAGGGTTCTTTTAGCTTTCTATAGACACTGAATTTGTTAAATTTGGAGTTCTGGATCAAAAGTTATGATGTTTACAAGTTTTGGTACTGTTGAGAAATTATCGATTAGTCATCTTTGTATAAACTTTTGATCCCTTTAGTGTCTGAGCATGCCTTTGAGTCCTTCTTATAAATGGTAGAGCTGTCTCTTAGATTTCCAACGAACTAAACCGTGTCTAATTTGGAGCTCGGAGTCAAAAGATATGAACGTTTGAAGTTTGGAGGTCGGATCGCATGGTTGATCGCCTCAACCGAAGCGCGTCACATGAACGCGAATCGACCAGTGCGGGAGACCGACCTGGTGCGGGAGACCGACCTGGTGCGGGCGACCGACCTGGTGCGGGAGACCGACCTGGTGGGGGCGACCGACCTGGTGCGGGCGACCGACCAAAAGGGAGACCGACTGCAAGCGGGCGACCGACTCTGTATGCGACCTTTGCGATCGATTTTCAGCCGACCGACCTCTCTTCCTTGTTTTGGCCATAACTTCTTCGTCCGACATCCGATCGACCTAATTTTTGAAGCATTGGATTTCTAAGACATTTTTCTACCTTTCCATGCTAGATTGATCGGTTTTAGCACAAAATTGAAAAAGGTGCATTGAAACAAAGTATGACGACCAGTTGATTAAGTCTGACTATGCTTCAGTAAATTGAAGATAACTTGAGCTGTAGAGCTCGGATTGAGCTGATTATTTTTGATAATTAAAATAGAGATATGGAGCTACAAATGTTATGAAGGAGCCGAGCTATAATGTAGCCTCTAAGACTTCCAAATATAGGTCAGAAGTTCAGTGTAGTGTTCAGTCCCAGTGTTGTAGTGGCTGAATAGTGTTCAGTATTTTGGATATATCTCGATCACTAGAGCTCGGATTGAGTTGATTCTTGTTGCTAATTAACATAGAGACATGGGGATACAAATTTTATGAAGGAGCCGAGCTATGATGTGGCCTATAAGACTTCGAAATATAGGTCGGAAGTTCAGTGTAGTGTTCAGTCCCAGTGTTGTAGTGGCTGAACAGTGTTCAGTATTTTGGATATATCTCGATCAATAGAGCTCGGATTGAGCTGATTCTTTTTGATAATTAAACTAGAAAGATGAGGCTACAAATGTTATGAAGGAGCCGATCAACAATGAAGCCTCTAAGCCTTTCAAATATGGGTCGGAAGTCAGGTGTAATAGTCTGCCTCGAGTCCAAGAATGACTTGATATTTTTGAGATATCTTGAGCTATAGAGCTCCGATTGATCTAATTCTTGAATTGATGGATTCGTAAAACATAGAGGGACATTTCTATAAAGTTTTTAAGGCAAAAAGGACGGGGCAATTTTGGAAGTTTACTTAAGGAGTTGAGACCTTAGGCTTAAGGGGAAGGGCAAATTGGTCTTTAGCCAATCATTAAATGACATGGCAGTATAAATAGAGGGCGGCAGTCGTGGGCAGCAAGAGAAAGCCACGAATTTGTGAGAGAATGAAAGAAATAAAAGAGAGGAGAAGGGAGAAGCAGCCAACGGTGGAGAAGAAGATGGAAGAGCTTCAAAGTTTCGATTTTTCTATTGGTTTTTTTAAGGGTTTTCGAGGGTTGTCCAAGAGAATAGATGGAGGATGATGGAAGCTTGCCTATAGAGTCAAGACATGGCCGAAAATGGTGGAGAGAGAGGTAAGTTCGAAATTTTCAAGTTGAGATTTGATGAGTTTTCTTGGTTTAGAATTATGAAAAATGGTATGGGTTTGTGGAGTATGAAGTCAATTTTGATGTCTATGCCTTAGGTTATGTTTAATTTTGGATGGAAATTAATTAGGGTTATGCCCAAATTTAGAATTTGGGGATTTTGGGAATTTATGATTTAGAAAGCTTGAATATAGGAGGGATTTATGTTTTCTAAGTTCAATTTGAGTAATTAAGTGATGTTGAATTTGGGTGAAATTGCTTTAGGTAAAGTTAAATTGGAAGAAAGAAGGAATCAATGGACAAATTGGAGCGAGGAACAAGTTTCTAGCATCGATTCGAGGTGGGTAATGTGTTTATAATTTGAATTTATAAGCCACTATCGCTTTCTTTAAATAAAGAGATTTTTCGATTTCAATTGCATCATAAATGTTGCATCATTGTATGAATGGTTTGAAAATCATTTTGATTCAATACATGGACTTTGGATGAATTGCAACATACATTGTGTGATGCCTCGAAAGATTACATGGCATTACAGATATTCGAAAAGATCATGGGACAAATGATTTTGAGCATGATATGTGCTTTTGTGGGGCGAGAGAGAACATTGTGTTAGTCACGTGCGTCGACGCCTAGCCTTATCCCTGTTGCTCGTTGTGGGCATACGAGATCCAAATCGGACTCGTTGTGTTTACGGTATAAACTTCGGTTTATCCGTCGTGTTTACGGAACTCTCGAGCCATTTGTGTGCATTGCATATGTGATATGACATTGCATCTATAAATTGTCAAGTTGATGCATTCATGTTTTGTAATCTATGGATTTATGGCTAAAAGCCTAAGAATTATACGTTTTACAAACTACGAGTTTGACTACTGAGAAGAAAAGAACTTTTAAAAAGCGTGCTTTTACTTGGTTTCCAAGAAATGTTTTCTAAGACCGAGAAGGAAAAAGATTTCAAGGTTTTTCTTATCTATTCGTTTTATAAGCATATTATCCACGAGCTTTGTGCTCACCCCCTTCATCCCCATCTCCAGGTTTTCGAGCGGGAGATCGGATGAAAGAATGTCAAGATGTGTTATTCGATTTTTGTATCGTTTGTATTTTATGAAAAATGGGATTTTGGTATCGGTTTGTATAAGACTGGTTTTGTCAATTATTGTATTACAAGTATTATTATGGGATTGTATTATGAATTCTGGACATGTGTATTGATTTAAGTTATGAATGGGATCTGGATATAGAGATGATTGATTATTGGGTTTGGATTGATTTGATTCATAAATTTTGTATAAAGATTTGGATTATGACCTTATGTATAATGATTATGGTTTGTAAATTGAATTGAGGAATTAATAGGAATTGGATTTGTATAATGTGTGTTGGATATGGACATGTAGATATAGGATTGCGTTTGTTGTGTTGGATTCCGGACGGGGAGTCCGATGATACTGGTTATATTGTGAGAAATATACAAGTGTATTTTGAACACTTTGCGTGTTTTGGTTTAATAGAAGGCGATCGTTATGCTGCCAAAATTTTAGTGAAATGGGTATAAGAATGAGAATTGAGATTTATTTGAGTGAATAAGAAAATGATTATGAATTGAGAAATTGATTAAGGAAGGTGGAAGAAACGAAAAAGAAAAATTTATACCGGTTTTGGATTGGATCAGTCTTAAGGTTTCCAACGCGACAGTGATTTCTAAGTTTTTGTTCACGGATGTCGGTACTTGTGTTTCAGTTCGAATGCTTCGATTCGATTTGTGATTTGTGATCGTTTGTTTGGTTTGTCTCCGAGCCAATTCGATTTGACTTTGTTTGTATGCTTCGCTTCCAAGCTGGCTTTTGATTCGTTAATGATTTGTTTCGCTTTGTGATCAATCGTTTTATTCGTTCCGTCTTCCGTTTTCGGGTTGGGGCGCCGGTCTCCGGATCGGGTCCCAACAATACCTCTATAGAGTTTTTGATCAACGTCTTCTTCATTTTCATGTTTTTCCAAGACCAGATTTGTCGCCATTGGTGTTGCTGCCACTTTGCATCCATCCATTTTAAACTTCTTAAGAAGTTCCTTGGTATACTTTGATTGGTGGATGAAATGTCATTTTGTGTTGCTTGATTTGCAATCCAAGAAAGAACTTGAGTTCTCCCATCATACTCATTTCAAACTCACCTTGCATTAAATCACTAAATTCTTTGCACAAAATTCATCGCTGGCATCAAACACAATGTCATCAACATAAATTTGACAAATAAGCATATCATTACCAACATGTTTAATAAACAAAGTATTATCTATCTTACCACGAACATATCCATGTTGAGTTAGAAAAGTACTTAACCTCTCATACCATGCTCTAGGTGCTTGCTTTAGTCCATAAAGTGCCTTCTTGAGTTTGTAGACGTAATCCGGATGCTCATGATCTTCAAATCCGGTTGTTTGACATAGACTTCTCTTGAATATACCCATTTAGAAATGCGCTCTTGACGTCCATTTGATTTAATTTGATCCTTTTATGAGACGCGAATGCACATAGTAGCCTAATTGCCTCCAAACGAGCCACGGAGCATATGTCTCATTGTAATCAAGGCCTTCTTCTTGATAAAATCCTTGAGCCACTAGCCTTGATTTATTTTTAACCGCTTCACCATTCTCATCATACTTTATCCGATTTACCCATTTGACTCAATGATGGTCTTGTTCTCTGGTGGAGCTACCAAATCCCAAACATCATTTCGCTGAACCGATTAAGCTCCTCTTGCATAGCTAAAAGCCGCCATCTTTAAGTGCTTCTTCTATATTTGGGTTCTACCAACTAAATGAAAGCTGAATTACTCATATTCTCATAGATATTTCTCCTAGTTCTTACACCAACATTTAAATCTCCAATGACTTGCTCCATAGGATGATTCTTTGCTTTTGCCCATGATTTAATGTCGGGTACATGTTTTTCTTCGTCTAGCTTCAATTCCTCAATCTTGGATTCAATTTCTTCAACTTTATTACCTGAACTTCCTGCATCATCATCAAAATAAACCTTTCTCGGGGGTGAAATTATTTAATCAAATTTGACATGAATACTTTCTTCAACACATTTAGTCCTATTATTATAAACTCTAAAAGCCTTACTAGTTTGAGAATAACCAATAAACACACCAATATCGATTTAGAGTCTAATTTTCCTAAATTGCTCTTTCCATTATTATGAATAAAACTTTACAACCAAAAGGATGAAAATAAGAGATATTAGGTTTCTTACCTTTCCATAGCTCGTAAGGTGTCTTATTTTGTCTCTTCGTAAGTGCACCGGTTGATGACGTAGCAAGCGGTGTTGACTGCCTCTGCCTAAAATGATTTAGGAAGATTGTACTCATTTAGCATAGTCCTGCTCATTTCTTCAAGTGAGCGATTTTTCCTTTCTACTACACCATTTTGTTGCGGAGTCCTTGGTGTCGAGAAATTATGTTCCATTCCGTATTTGTCGCAAAGACTTTCGAAGGTTCACATTCAATTCTCCTCCATGATCGCTTCTAATTGCAACGATAGACAAAATTTTCTCATTTTGAACCAATCTACACCACTTGGTAAATTCATTAACGGCATCATTTTTATTCGCAAGAAATCTTACCTAAGTAAATCTAGAGAAATCATCTACAATCACAAGTACATATAATTTTCCACTAAGACTAGCATGCCTAGAAGGTCCAATCAAATCCATATGCACAAGTTCAAGAATTCTAGATGTGCAAATTTCTTTCTTTGGTTTGAAAGATTCTCTAACATGTTTGCCTTTCAAACAGGACTCACACAAATGATCTTTAACAAATTTAATCTTAGGCAAACCTCTTACAATGTCATTCTTTGAGAGCTTAGAAATTAAAGGCAATGGTGCATGTCCTAATTTTCTATGCCATAAAATGCATTTTCTTCTAGTGTCACCAGCATTTTCATTGAATGAACTATCATCATGCAAATCAACAATGTATGTGTTCCCATGTCTCAAACCAATAAAGGCAACATGATCATCCTTCTTAACTAGGCAATGTGATGATTCAAATGATACAATATAATTCATATCACAAAGTTGAGACACACTTAGCGGTTATGTTTCAACCCATCAACTAGCAAAACATTGTCAATGGTTGGCAAGGTTCCTTACCCACTTTACCAATTCCAATGACCTTACCTTTGTTGTTGTCTCCGAAGGTGACATAACCTTGATTTTTTGGTTTGATTTTCGCAAAAAGGTTCTTGTCCCCACTCATGTGTCTCGAACATCCGCTGTCGATGTACCAAGTGCTTGACGGCCTTTCATCCCTTGCTTGTACCTACAATATCAACGTTCTTTCTTCTTATAGGTACCCAAGCCATTTTGGGTCCATATTGGTTAGCCATATAAACCACATTAGGTGGTGTTGTGCCTTTAATAACCCAAATTTTCTTAATCTTAACACATCTTCTAGTACTCTTGCAGGCAATTTCTATGTGACCATCTTTCAAATATCTAGCACATTGAGCGATTTTTCCATCCATAGTAAATTTGGAAATTAAAGAGCAATCTCTATCAAAAGGATCATAACCTAATCCATGTTTAGAAATGGAATATCTTTGTAGCGATAGCAATTTTTCAAACTGTTCGTTTCCATTTGCGAATTTTCCAACCACATATGAAAATTCTTTTCTAAGTCTATTAAACTCACAAATAAGATTTTCTTTTTCAATAAGACATGCAGAATGATCTTCTTTCGACTATCTAAATCATCAATCGTTTCATGTAAGGCACTATTTTCAGAACCAATTCACGTATTTTCTTTCTTAATTTTTGTTAATCTCAATGGCTTCTTCAAAATCACTTGCAAAGCATCAAAAGAATCTCTTAAATCTTGGTCATTGAAATTTACCTCATTTTCATCATCACTTTTGCCATAAGTGCCAGGTTGTTTTCATCATCACTTTGATATGTATCCTCTTCATCACTCCAAGTTGCCACCAAAGCTAGTTTTCCTTTACCTTTATCGATTTATCATTTTTCTGAAAGTTTGATGTTGATGATGAGCTTTTGCATTCTCTTACGAGATGTCCCGCTTTCCACATCTCCAACATTCTTCGTTGCCTTTCTTTTCGCCATAGCCTTTTGATTTTCTTTCCGCGCCAAACCTCTTCCTTTCTACTGTTTTTCGCCATTTAATTCTTTCCTTCGATTTTGAGAAGTCCTTGAACTTCCTTAAATTTCTAGCGTATATAGCAATTTCTTCGCCTTCCTCGTCTTCATCTAATTCCTCATCACTTTCATCAACAAAAGAAGTGTTAGCTTTAAAAGCAATAGATTTTGAGGCTTAACTCTACCTCCTCCGGATTTGAGAATAATCTCATAGTTGATGAGTGATCCCACCAAAGAGTTGAATTCGGATGGTTGAGATCCTTTGACTCCATAATTGCGGTGACTTGAGAATCCCATTCCTTCGGCGAAGGAACGAAGAATCTTCTTCACTTTCTCGCTATCCGCCATGTGCTTTCCCAGGTTGCCTAATCCATTTATGATTTCTGCAAAACGGTCAAGCATTGTAGAAATTGACTCACCTTCCTTCGTGATGAACATCTCGTAGTCGTGAAGAAGCATGTTGATTTTTGTCTCCCTGACTTGATTTGTCCCTTCATGAGTAACTCGAAGTCTTTCCCACATTTCCTTGGCAATGGTGCAAGAATTTACCCGTTTCTTTCCTCAACCGTTAATGCACAATATATCGACTTCATAGCTTTGGCGTTGATGTCGCTTGCCTCAATCGTTATCATCATAGTCCAGCTGTTTTCAACTCACCATTTTCTTTTAGAGGGCTTGAAGTCCAAAGATAATGATCTTCCAGTATTCAACTCCCTCGCTTATAATATGATACTTCATAGGATTTTTCCATGATGAATAGTTAGAGCCATTAAACAAGGGAGGACGGTTATTAGTGTTACCTTCTTCCGCTAGGTTGTTGTGTGCCATCCCAGATACTTCTGCTCTGATACCAATTGTAAGTGATCTAGAAGGGGGGGTTGAATAGATCTTAAAAAATTCTTTGAAAATTTCTACAAGAAAATCGAAGTTAAAACACACAAAACAATTTAGATAAACTTAATTGAAAAGTGTAGGAAGAAGATCAAACACTTGTTTTTATAGAGGTTCGGTGCTAAGACCTACGTCCTCTACCTAAGCTCCCACTTAGGATTTTGCCAACCACTTTATTGCACACTTTGTAGTTGAGTGTGAACTTTTTACAACGCCACTTGAATTTCGGCTCAAGTAACCTTTTACACTCGATTTGTCTTCCGATACAAATCCTACCTCACGTGACCTTTTCACTCGTCACTCAAATTGTAACAAAACAATACAAAGATTGAAGAACAAATGCTCAATACAATTTGTAGCAAAATAAGAGCAATAGTGAGCAATTTGAAGCAATATAAGAGTATTTAGACTTGTAGAACTTGTGTCAACTCTTCTTCCATCATCCTCTATTTATACTTGAAGAAATATAGCTGTTGGAGCTCTTCTAGCCGTTGCTTAATTGGATATAGCCGTTCCTTGATAATCTCTATTCCATTTTTAGCAAATTGGACCGTTGGAGCTGAATCTGTGCATTCATAAGTCAACTTGTCGAATGCATAAGTCGACTTGTTTCAACCATTTACGTAAAAATTGTAACTCTGCTCTCCAATAAGTCGACTTGTGCTGTATAAGTCGACTTGTTGTCTTCGATAAGTCGACTTGTGTGCTATAAGGCGACTTGTCTTAATACATCTTCATATATAAGTCGACTTGTACTGCTCTAGTTAACTTGTTATATTCAGACCTTGATGTAAGTCGACTTGTATTACCAAATCCTTTATAATCCTTAAGCTTTTTGCCATTTTTACTTAGAAGATAACTCCCAACTTGATTCCTCATTGATTAGACACTTGCTCATCTTGATTTGCTCAATCCTTTCATTGAATAATACCTGAAATAATTTCTTAACTATTTCTAGATATTTTATTATTATCAAAACATAAAGGGATTTAATTTGTCAACCACCATTGGTCCAACAAAGATCACTCTTTCTACTCCTTCTACTCCTTATTTTTAATAAAATCACATTTAATATCAATTATACCTGGAATTTGTCAATGAATGCATGTACACTTTTTATCCGAAACATTATGTATTTATGTGCATATATGCTAACATGATGCATAAGTAAGAAAGATGCATTCCTTAATCTCAATTTCTCTTTGAGCTCTCATGTACTAAAATTTCGGGTCACAACCCTTAATATGGGGACGAGATGTTACATAAAGAGTATGAACTGGTGTTATTCTACTGAACATACTTCAGTATCTTGATGATATTTTGATCTGTAGGATTCCAATTGAGGTGATTTTTGATTTGGAGTAAACTAGAGAAATAGAAATTCAAATATTATGAAGAAGCTTAATCTTGATTCAGTTTCTAAGGTATTCAATTTCTAGATGGAAATTGTATATAGTAAACTATTTTTGATTAAGAACAGTCCTAAAATGTTTGAGATATATCTTCCATATTACTGAACCAAATTGAGTGATTTTGGTGTCAATGGAAAGATAAGACATAGAGGAACACTTTTTTGGAAGAGAGTATGAACAAATTATCTCAGTTTCACCTTTTGATTGTATGTGAACAGTAGACCTGAAAGGGTGTTTTGGAAAGTCTTAAAGTAAGCCAGTGAGTAATGAATTGTGATTTCAATGATTCTAAAGAGGCAAAAACCTAAGTGTTAGTTATACTTAAATGAGTTTTGGTATGAGGATGGTGTTGAGAAGAATTTATGGAGTGATACTCGAGATTATTATGAACATGCATTGTACATAATTCATTTCATACATGTGCATTATTGAACACTCTTAATGGTGCAAATTGTGATTTTGTGAATGCTATTTGTTATAGAGGAGCAATTGGAATGTCTACTTCCAGACGTTGTCAGATCTTCCAGGCATTAGCTTCAGGAACAATCTGTGAGTAACCTAGATGGTCTCACTTAATTACTTGTTTGCCTAATTCATGTTTTGAATGATAAATGAATGTATTTGATTGTGGATTCCGAACATAAGGTCCAATGATTGTGTAAGGTAGATTGAGATATTGAAGTGCTGATTGTATATGAATGTGAAGACCTATGTGTTTGTAATATGGTTGATTGTGGTACATGCATTCCATATATGAATGTATAATCAGATAACGACAGTTGTGACCAGAGTAGCCACCAATTAGAGCTTAAAGCTCAACGAGTGAAACTGAGCCTCGAGCTCACAAGTGATTCAGAGCCTTAGGCTCAACGTTTAATGAGCCCTATATGGGACAGTTCGGGCACTCGGTCACAACAATGTAATAATTAGAAAAGTTTCTCATAAGCGTTTGATATGCATCTGGTTAAGTATGTTTGATTGATTAAAATGCAGAATTGCTTATGCTTAAATGAAAACGTGTTACTCATGTGAAATGCCAATTTGTGAAATAGTTGTGATCTGAATTGATGTGTTGCACAAATTGAGTGAACCATCAATGATGATTACCTCATTGAGTTCGCAAAACTCACCAAAATTGCAACATTGTCTTTTCAGGATCGAAGACGACTTTAGCTAATGAGGGGCTCTACTGCTATGCAGATTGTAAGTTGGCAAGAGAAGTCATGGCTCAAAGGTCGGTCAGCTGGAATTTTTGAATGGCTTAGATAGATTTGTTATATTTTTCTCTTTCATGTAGTACTTTTGTACTAGGTTTTGTTCATGTACATGTAGTAAAGGTGGAAAGACTCAATGTAGACTTTCTATTTTGAGAAATGAAATGAGGAATAGTTGGTCAAAAAAAATGTGATTTCTTATGATGCTTTTTAAGTGAATAATGATATGATGCCTTATAAAGTGAATGTAGTGATTGAACGTAGCTCGCTCTTATTGTAGGATATATACCGGAATGACCTCTGGACATCTCGGTGTGTACCTTACGATAAATGGGTGCTACATTTAGGTGGTATTAGAGTATGGTTTAGCATCTATTGGGACATGTAGGAATATTAAGCATGAAATATCTTAAAAAATGTGGATAATGATTGAAGTTATTATTTGTTATAGGTTATCCGCTCTAGGTGATCAGATTGATTAACCAACTGACCAAGGATCTGTAGGAGCCGGTAGAGAGTCCTCGGTATCTCGATCTGAGGGGTTGCCTTCTAGAGTTTCCGAGAGAAGGGAGAGGAGGTATGATAGGCTGTGGAAGCAGGAAGCTGTGGACTTCTACGGCAGCCCAGACCCTGCTGAGGCGAAGGATGGTTAGAGAATACGGAGAGAGTATTCGATTAGATGGACTGCGAGCCTGATGAGAGGTTTGATTATGCAGTATCATTACTGTAGGGCCCAGCTTACCAGTGGTGGAAGACTGTTCCAAGCAGTACCACCAGGCCTTGCCAATTGAAGTGGGAAGATTTTTTGAGGGTCTTCAAAGACAACTATATGCCCAAGATCTATTTAGACATGAAGATGCAAGAGTTCTTAGAATTGAAGCAGGGCAAGATGTCAGTGGCTGATTATAAGGTTCGGTTCAATGAATTGATGGGTTATGCTATTGCTTTGATCCCTACGGAGGAAGACAAGTGCAGGAGGTTTGAGAATGGGCTTAATATGGAGATCAGAACAAGGTTGGCGAGGTCAGATATGGGCACTTTCACTGAGCTGAGAGCTGCTTCAATTAGAATTGAACAGTTGATGAGGGAGAAAGAAGCTGAGATTGGGCAAGGGTCTAGAGGGAAGATGTAACACCCCTCTCCCGCGTGACCCGAACCCGACATCGATGGTGATATCCGAGTCCGTGCTCCGCGAGGGTGGCGTGCTACATCACTCAGACGATACTCAGTATCAAAATTTTTTTTATAAAGACATACATACGCGCAAAAAATCGTAGACAATTTGAGCCCACGTTAATTTGTAAACATTTTCAGTCATTACAAACATTCAATAATGATTTAACGTAGCCATTTAATGTGCACAAATCCACAACCAAATTGGGCCCACTGAAAATACAAAGCATTATTTTACAGAGATTGCGGAATATAATTTTATGAGACACTAATGCAGACGCGAACTGATCCTGACCCCTATCTTTCCCTGGCATGGAGTAGGCATACTCCCGTGTCTAACGGAGTACTCTTCAAGGCCTGAAAAATAATCACAAATTTTGGGTGAGTTTTGCGAACTTAGTGAGGAACCATCATCGGTGATTCGCCCAATTCATGCATCACTCAAGCAAATTACATAGTATATACAATAACACGTTCAGAAGAAACAAATCACAATTGTATAATGCACTCTTGCCTTTTTCCCATTTACTGTATTCAATCAAAATGTGTATGCAATGCATATGTAGCACTTTCTCATTTTATTATAGTGTTGTGACCGAGCGCTTAAACAGTAAACAGTAGGCAGTCGACGCGTCTAGGGAGTAGGAGAGCCCTCAGGGTATACACTATCTCCCTTCGAGCTCGAGGCTTTTTTTCAGTATTAGTGGCGACTCTGGTCACAACTATTATTATCCGTTCATGTATTTGTGTATGAAATGCAATATGCCCAATATATCACAGTCAATATAAAACAGTCTATCACAGTAGAGGCAACGCAAAGAAGCACAATAATAGCAAGCAATTGACAATCAGCACATAAAGGACACTTCTATGTCAAATCTCCCAATTCAACGGACCATCCGTGCCCGGAACCCAGTCATAAACAAACACAATCACTAATCCCACCATTATTCCCCACATTAGACATATAATAATTGAAAGAACCATCTAGGTTACTCACCTATAACTTCCGAGCTATTACCGGGAAGTCTCTGCACCGTCGGTCGACCGACACTCCAATTGTGCCTTTATAATAATCAGAGAATATAACCATTACTAATTGTCCAATCAGAACTAGTTAATGATGCACATGCAACAATAAAAAGGTGTACAATGTTCATGATATTCCCGGCCTTAATTCAAAATTTTCATCACCAACATTCTATCTAAAAATTAGAAATCTAACGGCACCGAAATTACTCAATTCGGGCCTCTATAGGTCTAAAAATAAATAAAACAGTGGCCAAAGAACCATTACCCAGACCCACATCAATTTCCCGTCCAAAAATTCCCGATTTCTTATAAAATAAAATTAGATATTTCACGAATCCGATGCCTCAAGAATCAGGTCAATCGGATGTCAGACGGAAAAGTTATAAGCAAAAGAAGGAAAAATATATGATCCTAGTCGACTTGTCTGAGAATTCTAGTCGACTTATGCTACTGTATATGTCCTAGTCGACTTGTCTGAGGATGCAAGTCGACTTACGCTACTACAATGGCAGATCTGGAACAAACGTCCTCTGACATCCCAACTTCTACAGGGCATAACTCCCTACTCCAAACTTCAAAATGGACAAACTTGGTATCTATTTTATAGAGAAAAGAGAGCTCTAAAAGTTTCATGAAGGACACAAAAACTAATTTCACCTATAAGGGTGTCAAAAATACACTCAAAGTTACTGCCTTTACAATGCCTCTCAAAACAGTGCAACATTTTATAAAATCCATAACTTCTCATTCCCTTTGCTAAACAATTACAAGATTTATGCCACATGAAAGATCAGAATGTGACCTACAACTTTCATGAACAACATGAAATCAAATCCAATTGCTAAGTAGGTCAAACAATTCAATGAATGATTCTGCCCACTGAAACCACCTGAACTGAACAACAATTTTCTAAAAGCATAACTTCTTACACAAATGTCAAAAAATTGCATACTTTATACCTATGAAAAGATCAAACAGAATTCTACACTTCTCATGAAGGGCTTAACAGCCAATTTCATCTCTAACAAACTCAAAACTGTCATGCAAGTGGCTGCCCTGATCACTTGTCAATAACCTAACTTAAGTCCAATCTTTGAAAATTCATAACTCCCAATTCTGATATCCAAAAATAGTATAGTATATCTCATTTTCAAGATAATTGCTTCCTCTACAACTTTCAAGAAGATCACATAAGCCAATTCAAATCATAGAAATCTCTAAATTTGCTTCGAATCACAATACTCACAAAACCTACACTTATGGCTAGGTTTCACCAAAATGCACATAACCAGTCAATAGTCAATAGTTCATAACTCCCAACATACATATCGAAAAATTGCAAAATCAGTGGAAATGGAAAGCTAACAAGATAGGCTTCAACTTTCATTAAGACCATTTTAACTCATCAAAGTTTCAGGTCATCTAATTCAGATACTGTTCACACAGCCAGTATAGTTCACTTTCAAGGTAGAAATTCAACCTCTTCAAGTTACAATTAGACAACACTTATTTCACAAGAAATTGAAGCCAAACATCTAAAGTTTAATTTAGTACAAACCTCACCTCATTTTCTTAACCACACAATTAGTTATGGCAAAAACATTAAACCATGATCAATTTGCATTTTCCAGCTTTGCTCCTACACTTATCTTCTATCACTTCCAATGCCAATTACACATCAACAAGCATCCAATTGAGGAAAGAATTCAGCCACTAGGTCATCAAGACCTTAACCTAAGCACCTAGCCTTAAAAATGACAGCATACACAATTGGCTTTTTCTAACTTTTCCATTAATCTCACCTTACAAAACTCAATCCAAAACCAAGTCAAAAAGCAATCTAATTCACTTAACAACAACCACCATGCATTTGCACCCAAATAATCAATCCATGCTTTATGAAATTAATACACAATACATCATAATTCATGCACAATAATTCCCATTTAATGCCTCTAACTACTAATTTGAAGAACATATAATTAACTCCTTACCTAACCAAGCTTCCAACTTAAGTTCTTCAACCTATCACAACTTCCTAATTCCTCCTCCTCATGGATGACATCATCTTCTTCTCAACAACACACATGACAATCACTATGGTAAAGGAGGTAGGTGGTTTACACTTAAACACATGGTAGAGAAGAGTAGCACTTAAACTAGACGAAATGAAGACAACAACGAAGAAGCCAAGAGGAGAAGGTTTCGGAGGAGGAAAACTAAACAAAAATAAGGAAAACTTTCATTTGTTGCAAATGGGGTTGAAAGAGCCGTGGGTGAATGAAATAAGAAAAGACCATTAATGAGTTTAACACTTGTCATGCTAATGAGGAAAAGAAAAAAGTAATAAATATCATGGGATAAGAAACCCTTAATCCTCCAATGGCTCTAATTAATCCCTCCAATTTATTTATCCAATATTCCAGTGCCATTGGGCAAAAATTTTCAGTACCGAAAACCAATCGGTCCACCGCGTGACGATTTTCCGGTCTGGATATTTTCTTCGGAAAGGTCCAGAAAAATTCCTAAAATTCTCTAAAAATATAAAACACATAATAATCCACTCTAATTAATTTTTCAAGCCTATAAACCACATTTTTTAAAATAAAATCCCATTTAGGCACATATACCGGGAAATGTCATGAATGCATGTACAATCATTTTCATGTGCAACTTTCACGATTCACATGTAAGAATATGCATGGATATGTTACAAAACACTCTTAGCCCTTTCCAAATTACTATTATACCCTTCCCATCAGGGGTGGGATGTTACAGCAGAGGTCGAGTGAGAGTCAGGCCAGTTGATTGAGCCAAGTTTATACTATGAATTGGCTGCATTTTTATAGCTGCTTGTGCATGTGTTGACTCCTAATTGATGATTTTTGTGCTTAAATTGGTTCCTCATACCGAGTTCTTTCAATTCTTAATTTGTCAGTAAATTGTCATGATTTGATACTTATTTCTCTACAATTTTTATTGGGACAAATGGTACTGCAAATTGTTGCTATTATCTTATTGCAGGAACAAAGGAGTCAACGTCAGGAAGTCAACAGCCATAGGTCTTTCCGCACGTCGCGACGCACGGCGATGCACACGACGCGACGAGCACAACACTTCCGCACGTCGCGACGCACGGCGATGCACACGACGCGACGAGCAGGCGATTGCACACGTCACGATGAATTTAATTTATTTATTTTATTCGTCGCGACGTACGAGCGGATATCCGACTTTTTATGGAAAGTTCGTCTCACTGTTTTGACCCGGCCCGCGCTCCATCATATAAAAACTTGCCGTTTTTAGGTCATACGCAGACGGGAGATAGAGAAAACTTTGAACACGCAGACTCGGGAAGCAGAAGAAGGAGACGACATTCGATTCCATCTCCACGTTTTCATCATCGTCTACCATCATCACCACCGTCAGCGACTTCTGCCCAAATGAGCATCGTTATATCTCCAGTATCTAAGGGATCAACCAGAGTCATGCGTGGCTGAGTCAACTTTCCTCTTGAAGATGTAGCAATGGCTTGAGTTCACAGAAGCTTCGAAGGGGAGTAATCACATAGTATCTGAAATCTAGTTATATTTGTGTAACTTCTGAGTTAGAGGATTGCATCGATATTTCTAGATTAGCATTATTATAGTTTAACCGTGTGCTGATAACTATGTTGAGATTTGGACTAAGTAATTTGTAGAACTTTTGATGCTTAATATATGAAGTTTCATATATGTCATTGAATATTGCATTTACGGTCTTTATCTCGCCTAGTTGTGTTTGATTGAGATTGTTGTGTTTTATTCAATAGACCGGTTGCAATTGCTTGTCTATTCTCACACTAAGGTTTTAAACAAAGATTTAAATGATGGAGTTCATTAATTAAATCTTTGGACCTAAAGAGTCCTTTAGGGTTGATCTTTCGAAACTTAGTGGATTGTATCCCTAAAAATCATTTTGAACTGTGATAGCCTGAGCCTCATTTTCAAGAGGATTTTATCAATTTGATTTTTATCTGATTCTTTGTTTATTGCATTATCTAAAAAATTCTAAAAATATTCTTTTATACTTTTTGTTCGATTTTGATTACTTTATCAGTTTTGACCAAAATACCAAACCCCCGTTTATCAACTTCAATTGCAAGTTTTGACATTTAGGCTAGTTTAGACCATTTTCATTTGGTTCCAATTAAGTGAGACGACCCGAGGTTGCATTCTATACAGCAATCTTGGAATTTATTTTATTTGACCGGTTTCCAAGGATCGATCGTAAGATCGCATCGACAGAGCCGCGATCAAATTGGCGCCGTTGCCGGGGAACCAAGAAATTAGTTTACCATCGGATAGCCATTGTCATTCTTTTGACTTGTCGTTGATAATAGGAATCATTGTTTTTGCTTGCATTTAGTATAGTTTGATCTTTACGCTTGTTGATAGTATAGGTTTGATTCCCTTTTGCACACTAACGGATCATACTTTGATTTTTGTCTCTTACTTTGCACATTTTTATTTTCACACATACACACTCATATATACACTCATACATCCATACTCTCGCATTCATCGCATTTCACTTTTATCCGATCTTGTGTGACTGTGAGCAATTTTGTTACCATTCATTTTGTTTGTGGATTGATTTTTTGGTGCATGCCCAGGAGAGGTAGACTTGTTCAATTCCATCCCGAAGTTGAGAGACATTTGAGGAGACTTAGGAAAGAAAGGAAAGAACAAGAGAGACGGAGAGTAGTTGAGCGAGATAGTGAGAATATGACTGAGAATCCAAACATTTTTCCGAATCTTGATTATCCTCATCACCAACCTAGAAATGGGACTAATGGAGGAAATGGTGAGCATGAGAGAGTGGGAGAAAACAATGAGAACCAGAGACGTAGGACAATTAGGGAAGCAACAACTTCTGATGTTCATTATGATCCATTTACTGCCGCTTGCCCTAATTTTGATGTTAATTTTGAGATTAAAGGCTTATTGATTAATTCTCTTCCTAAATTTCATGGCTTGGCAGGAGAGGATCCATATATGCACCCACTGTGCTTTGACAATGATCCGCGAGTATGAAGCGATGGGAGCTACCTCGATCAAGTGCTTTGGAAGGTGTTTCACTTGTCCTCGAAGGGAAAGCAAGAGAGTGGTATATGAGTCTTCCTAGGCATGTGGCCAATGCTTACCATAGCTGGGCCAATCTGAGGAAGGCCTTTTTGGAGAAATACTTTCCAGCTTCTAGGACATCTTCTATGAGGAAGGAGATTTACTCAGCCCGTCAGGAGTACGATGAGTCACTGTATGATTATTGGAACCGCTTCCAAGATCTTTTGTCCAGATGCCCCCATCACCAAATTCCTAATGAACAATTGGTGCAGTACTTTTATGATGAGTTGAAGAGTCAGGAGAAGGGTATGTTAGATGCTGCATCTGGAGGCTCTCTGATTGACCTTATGACCTTGGAAGCATGGGATCGATTAAGAAGATGGCTTTAAACCATCAGCAAGATGCAGGTCGAGAGATCAAAGAGGAGTGCATGAGTTGGGAGCCTTGACGGCTCAAGCTAAAAGAATGGAAAGCCTAGAATCGAAAGTGGATTCTTTGGAAAATCGGATAACATCACAGCTGTCTTGCATCACGACCGAGCTGAAAAATTTGAATGTGCATCGTTCTACTACTTTCAACAGAGATTACCGCACCTAGTTGTGAAAATTGTGGGTCGGTAATGCATATTTCAGTGTTTGCCGGGACGATATGAGGAAGTTTGGCATTGTATCAAGGCAAAGTGTAATCGAAATGGGACCCATACTCTAACACATACAATGAAGGATGGAAGGCTAATCCTAGATTCATTGGAGGAATGAGGAGAACAGGCACCTACCAGATTTTCACAAGGGGAGGAGCCGCACTTCCACTAGCCAGTTCCTAATCAACAAAGAAGCCTCGGTAGTCCCACCAAAGGAGGATACCAATCGGTTGCTCCACAAGATGATGACCTTGATGAAGGAAGAGAGGGATTCTAATGCTAACCAGTTTAATGCTATTGCTTCTTTGATTCAACAGGATTCCTCAAAGACTGCTGCCAGGTTCAATGCCTTGGAGAAGAGGATGGAGCAATGGGAGACCAAAGCGGAGAACATAAATTCCTATGTTACTTAGTTGTCTAACAACATGAGTGAAAATCAAGCAAAAAGCAGTGGGACTATTCCTTCAAATACTGTGATGAACCCGAAGAGTTTGAATGCCATTGCCCTCAGGAGTGGGAAGCAAGTGAGGTTTAAGCCTCAAGATGATGAAGAGCCATGTGAGGATAAGATTGAGAGTGAGCCAGTACCTCCACCACAGGATAAGATTAAGAGATCAGAAAGTGTGAGGGAAGAAGAACTTCTGAGAGAGAGAAAGCAAGCTTCAAGGAACAAGGGAACTACTTCAGAGAGTTCCAATGATCAAGTAGGAAGTGGAGAGTCAAGCAAGCAAGCAGGTAAAGGTAAGGAGGTAAGTATTCAAGACCTTCCTTTTCCAAACTCTTATTTGATGAGCAAGCGCCTAAATGAAAAACAACATGAAAAAGAAATTATTGACTTGTTTGGGAAGGTTAAAGTGAATGTGCCTTTACTAGATTTAGTGAAGAGAGTTCCGGCCTATGCAAAATATTTGAAGGATTTGTGCACTAACAAGAGAAAATTTAGGCCAAACGAGAGAGTCCAGGTAAGCTCCAACGTGTCTGCATTGTTTAAGCCCCAAATTCCAGTTAAGTGTCAGGATCCTGGATCGTTCACTATTCCTTGTGTTATAGGAAAGGTGACCATAGGACGTGCCTTATTAGATTTAGGGGCTGCTATCAATGTGATGCCTAAATCAGTCTATGAGGCCCTAAGAGTGAAAAGTATAAAAGCTACATCTGTAGTTTTACAATTGGCCGACAGATCATTTAGGCATCCAGTCGGTATTATTGAGGATATCTTGGTCCAGGTTAAGGGTTTAGTATTTCCTACCGATTTTTATGTGCTTGATATGTCTTCTGAAATTGTGCAGGATACTTCCTTAATTCTCGGGCGACCATTTTTGCGAACAGCAGGCACAATGATCAGTATGACAGAAGGTAAGATCACCATGGAGGTGGGTGACCAACAGGTGAGCTTTAATATGTATGAGGCAATGAAGCACCCACATGAGGATTATTCACTTTTGGGTGTGAACATGATTGACTTAGTTGAGGAAAATGCTTGCCAAAAATATGAGTCACGAAAAGATTCTTTGAATTACAAATACATTCACTTGATCTTGGAAAAGGCCTTCTTCATGTTTCAGGGAAGCAGGAGGGATTAGCCACGACCATCTACAAGGAGCCAAACTTAATGCCAGAAGAACGAGGGAGTGATCTCTTTTCTCTTGAACTTCATAAATTAACTCCTTATGTTGTGAAACCTCCTGAGCTTGAGCTCAAACCTCTCCCTCCAACCTTAAAGTATGCCTTTCTTGAGTCTAATGAGTGACTACCTGTAATAATTGCTAGTACCTTGCCTGACACTGATGAAGAGAGACTCATGAATGTTTTGAGGAAACACAAGAAAGCTATAGGGTGGACTCTAGCAGACATACCCGGTATTAGCCCAGCCATTTGCACACACCGGATCCTATTGAGTGAGGGGTCAAAATCGGTGAGGCAACCTCAAAGAAGACTTAACCCACTCATCTTAGATGTTGTTAAAAAGGAAATCACGAAGTTGTTGAGTGCAGGGATAATATATCCCATATCTGATAGTGAGTGGGTTAGTCCAATTCATGTAGTGCCTAAAAAGAGTGGGATAACAGTGGTCAAAAATGATAGGGATGAGCTTATTCCTACTAGAGTGCAAAATTCGTGGCATGTGTGCATAGATTATAGAAGATTAAATGATGCCACAAGAAAAGACCATTTCCCTCTTCCCTTTATTGATCAAATGCTCAAAAGGCTTGCGGGCAAATCACATTATTATTTCTTGGATGGTTTTTCTGGATACTTTCAGGTACCGATTGCACCGGAGGACCAGGACAAGACCACGTTTACATGTCCTTTTGGCACCTTCGCATATTGAAGGATGCCTTTTGGTTTAATGTAATGCCCGTGAACTTTCCAAACAGTGTGATGGTCGATTCGTGAATTTTAGAGGAATGTATGGAAGTATTTATGGATGATTTCACGATCTATGGCGATTCTTTTGATGCTTGTTTGTCCAACCTTGAAAAAGTTTTACAAAGATGCATTGAAAAAATTTGATCTTGAACTTTGAAATGTCATTTCATGGTCAGTGAAGGTATTGTGCTTGGCCATTTAATTTCTAGCAAGGGGATTGAGGTGGATAAAGCTAAGATTGAGGTTATATCTTCTTTGCCTTACCTTACTTGTATTCGTGACATACGTTCATTTTTGGGTCATGCAGGATTTTACAGGCGCTTCATTAAGGATTTCAGCAAAATTGCGTTACCTCTTTCCAAGCTTTTGCAAAAAGATAAAAAGTTTGACTTTGATGATTCTTGCAAGAGTGCCTTCAATATGCTGAAGTCAAAACTCATTTCTCCACCTATTCTAGTTGCTCCTGATTGGAATTTACCTTTTGAGCTTTCATTTGATGCATCTAATTGTGCTGTAGGGACGATGCTGGGTCAACGAGAGGAGAGGTCACCGAGAGTTATTGCATTGGCCTCGAAGACACTGGATCCAGCTCAGATCAATTATACAACCACTAAAAAAGAGCTGTTTGCAGTAGTTTTTGCTTTAGAAAAATTTAGGCAATATCTGTTGAACTCACATGTAACCATTTTTACTGATCATGCAGCTGTTCGGTATCTCCTCAAGAAACCACAATCTAAGCCTAGGTTGATACGGTGGGCATTGTTGCTCCAAGAATTTGATGTCGAGATTAAGGATCGATGCGGGGCGTGAACCACGTGGTGATCATTTGAGCAGGCTACCTATTGACACACGTGGAGTGGATTCTTCCGACCTTACACGTGATTCATTTCTGATTCGGTCCTATGTGCTTCAATTGTTAAAGAACCTTGGTATGCTCATATTGTTAACTACCTAATATCCGGACCGACTCCTCCGTTTATGTCTCAGGCACAAGCTCAGAAGCTTAAGAGTGAAGCTCGACATTACATTTGGGATGCCTTTTACATGGAGAATGTCAAGTGACCAAGTGATCGGAAGATGTGTTCCTCATGAAGAACATGATGATATAATCTCGGCTTGTCATTCAATGGTTTGTGGTGGGCATTTCAGTGCAAGAAAAACATCTAGGAAGATCCTCGAGTCTGGTTTCTATTGGCCTACCCTTTTTAAGAAAACGACATGAAATGCCACAACAACCTCTCTTATTTTGTGAAATCTTTGATGTTTGGGGAATTGATTTCATGGGTCCATTTCCCCCCTCTTTTGGATTTGTGTATATCCTTTTGGCTGTGGATTATGTGTCAAAATGGATAGAGGCCATCCCCACTAGAAAAGATGATGCTTAAGCCATGTCTAAGTTTCTTAAGTCCAACATCTTTTGTTGATTTGGAATACCGAGAGCTGTAGTGAGTGATAGGGGAACCCATTTTTGTAATAGAGTCATTGATAACTTATTTTTGAAATTTGGAGTCACTCACAAAATCTCCATCACAGATCACCCGCAAAACCAATGGACAAGCCGAAGTTTCTAACAGAGAGGTGAAGCACATTTTGGAGAAAATAGTAAAGCCATCCAAGAAGGATTGGAGCCTTCGCCTCGAGGAAGCACTTTGGGCATATCGGACTGCTTATAAATCCCCAATAGGTATGTCCCCTTACCGTTTGATTTATGGAAAGGCTTGCCATTTACCTGTAGAATTGGAGCACAAAGCATATTGGGCAATCAAACAATGCAATATGGACTTGGAATCTTCCGGAATGGAGAGGAAGTTGTAACTTCAGGAGCTCGAGGAATTAAGGTTAGAGGCATATGAGCATGCACGACTCTACAAAGAAAAATCCAAATTGATGCATGACAAGATCATTCGGAGGAAAAGTTTCAAAGAGGAGATAAAGTCCCATTATTCAAAGCTCGCTTCACCTTCAAACATGGGACTTTCAATACTCGTTGGGAGGATTGTACTTGGTCACAAAGGTGCACAACTTTGGTATGGTAGAGCTTTTACATGAAGCAACCGGAACCCGACTCAAGGTCAATGGCCATCTTTGAAGCTCTATTATGAGAACCGAAATCACCGTGAATATCAGTTTTTCCGTCTCCTTTGCTTGTTTCTTTCGCTTGTGTTTCACACTTACTTTTCTAGCCCTTAGATAGATAGCTTCCTTTGTTTTCTTTTCATTTTCCTATCATCGCTTCGTCCCTTCATGAGTTTCTATGCATTTGTGCTTCTTGTACATTTTCATTGAGGACAATGTGTGCTTCAAGTGAGGCGCGCTGTTTCCTCATTTATTTTTCACATTGTATGACTGTTGATATTGAGGACAATATGAATTGTTGGCTAATTGGTGCATTCTCGCGATAAACTTGGTGAATTTTCTATCTTTACGTCATTCTCGCATTTCTTCGCATGACGAGTGTCCACACGTCGCGGTAACGCTCTTCAGATTTTGTATACGTCATGGCGTCCATACGCCTCGACGCTCGCTTACTGCGTCGCGACATAATACTCATGCATGAATGATTCGTGCTTAATTCTTCCACTCATTTCAAATTTTTCTTACCTAGACTTTTGTGGCTTTTGTTTTCAAAGTTTTTACTAGGTTCAAAATGATGCTTGAGTTTTGAAAACACCTTCTATCCTTTTAATGATAATTGACCTTGACAAAATCTTGCTTTCAATGTTCTCAATTCAAAGTGAATGGAAGCATGCTAACAAAGTGGCATTGTGAGTTTTTGAGACTTGAGATTGTTCATGGAGATTATACCCTTGTGGACGGATATTTGAGCCATAACTTTTCCTCTATCTTTGTGTGCATATACTTATTTCATTCTTTTCTAGAACTTGTTTCAATTCTTACTTGAAGCTTAATGGACTGAATTTTTGTTGATATGATAGAGGCGTTCCTTTCTCAACCCATTTTCTTAAACACTGTCCACTACACATTTATCCCTTGCTAGCCCCTTTGAGCCCTCCTATTATGAGCATTTGCATTCATATCATTGTGGTGTCATCAGTTATTTTGCCTATGTCAAAATGTCAAAAAATAAATAAATTGTGTGTCCAGAAAGAGACAATGTCTCTAAAATGTTCATATTACAAAAAAAAGAAAAAAAGAAAAAAAAGAGAAGAGTTGCATTTTGTTTATGCAAATGATTAGTTTGCATTCCACTGTTGACATTAGTTCGCGTTTAGTGCATATGCTCATATTTTCTTTCTTTCCATTCATCCATTTCATTTAGCCTTCCATACATTACAACCCTCAAAGTCCTCTTGATCTTCAGAATGATAGTTTTTGTGGTGGAGAAATAGAATTGACACAAGCTTATGGTAAGAGATGGATTAAGTAGATTGAGAAAAAAAAATATCCCTAGACACAAGTGAGATGAGCGAAAACACTATATCTTGAGTGCTATCTCTTCTGTTCAATCACTTGTACTTGAATTCTTTCAATGTTTATTTTATTAGCACTCTTTCATTTTGCTGTGGTTGAATTCTGAGGAAGTGACTTGCGTCAATTTCATTTTATTGTTTTGAGCATGGCTGCTATTTTCTTTTTGTCTTGTATTCTTTTGACTCTTGTAAACTTTGTCCAGAGTACAAAGGTTTAAGTGTGGGGAATTTGATTGAGCCAAGTTTATACTATGAATTGGCTGCATTTTTATAGTTTGCTTGTGCATGTGTTGACTCTAATTGATGATTTTGTGCTTAAATTGGTTCCTCATACCGAAGTTCTTTCAATTTTAATTTGTCAAGAAATTGTCATGATTTGATACTTATTTCTCTACAATTTTATTGGGACAAATGGTACCGCAAATTGTTGCTATTATCTTATTGCAGAACAAAGGAGTCAACGTCGAAGTCAATACCATAGGTCTTTCCGCGACGTCAGACGCACGGCGATGCACACGACGCCGCGAAAGCACAAAGATTTCAAGACGTCGCGCGACGCACGGCGATGCACACGACGCGACGAAAGACGCTATTATCTGCACACGCCGCGATTTAATTTGATTTATTTATTTTATTCTTTGCGACGTACGAGCGGATATCTGACTTTTTATGAAAAGTTCGTCTCACTGTTCCTACCCGGCCCGCGCTCCATCATATAAAAACTTGCCGTTTTTAGGTCATACGCAGACGGGAGATAGAGAAAACTTTGAACACGCAGACTCGGGAAGCAGAAGAAGGAGACGACATTTGATTCCATCTCCACGTTTTCATCATCATCTACCATCATCACCACCGTCAGCGACTTCTGCCCAAATGAGCATCGTTATATCTCCAGTATCTAAGGGATCAACCAGAGTCATGCGTGGCTGAGTCAACTTTCCTCTTGAAGATGTAGCAATGGCTTGAGTTCACAGAAGCTTCGAAGGGGAGTAATCATATAGTATCTGAAATCTAGTTATATTTGTGTAACTTCTGAGTTAGAGGATTGCATCGATATTTCTAGGTTAGCATTATTATAGTTTAACCATGTGCTGATAACTATGTTGAGATTTGGACTAAGTAATTTGTAGAACTTTTGATGCTTAATATATGAAGTTTCATATATGTCATTGAATATTGCATTTACGGTCTTTATCTGCCTAGTTGTGTTTGATTGAGATTGTTGTGTTTTATTCAATAGACCGGTTGCAATTGCTTGTCTATTCTCACACTAAGGTTTTAAACAAAGATTTAAATGATGGAGTTCATTAATTAAATCTTTGGACCTAAAGAGTCCTTTAGGGTTGATCTTTCAAACTTAGTGGATTGTATCCTAAAATCATTTTAACTGTGATAGCTCGAGCCTCATTTTCAAGAGGATTTTATCAATTTGATTTTATCTGATTCTTTGTTTATTGCATTATCTTAAAATTCCAAAATATTCTTTTATACTTTTTTTCGATTTTGATTACTTTATCAGTTTTGACCAAAATACCAAACCCCCGTTTATCAACTTCAATTGCAATTTTTGTCATTTAGGCTAGTTTAGACCATTTTCATTTGGTTCCAATTAAGTGAGACGACCCGAGGTTGCATTCTATACAGCAATCTTGGAATTTATTTTATTTGACCGGTTTCCAAGGATCGATCGTAAGATCGCATCGACAGAGCTGCGATCACCAGTTCTGGCAGGGGCTATAGTAAGTGCCAGAATAGAGCATTCAGATCATTAAGTGGATCCAGGCAGTCAGAAACTAGGCAGAGGGGTAGGTTTTCACAGACTAGTAGTGGAAGGGGTACGGCTCTGAATCAGTTTCCAGTTTGTGAACATTGTGAGAAAAGGCATAGTGGTGAGTGTTGGAGATTGACTGGAGCTTGCCTTAAATGTGGCTTTATGGACCATCAGATTAGGGATTGTCCTGTTACCTTGGGGGCTCAGTCTGTTGTCAGCGGGCGATCTGGGAGTAATACTATAGTGCAGCAGAGCAGAGGTGGTGGATTTGGAAAGAGAGGCAGAGGGAGAGGCAGAGGGAGTACTGGGAGTTCTTCCATAAGGACTGAGGGGTGGGGCAACCGACCACAATCCCAAGCCAGGGTCTATGCCATAACTAGGCAGGAGGTCTAAGACTCACCAGATGTGGTAGCAGGTGCACTTCTTGTTTATGACTTTGAGGCTTTTGCACTACTAGATCCAGGATTCACACACTCCTTTATTGCACCGTATTTGACATATAGGTTGCATTGTGATAGAGAGTTATTACAGTATGGATTGGAGGTGAGTACGCCAATAGGCAGAACTACAGTTCTAGGAGAGGTTTGTAAAGGATGCTTGATTAGGATCGATCAAGCAATTTTGGAGGCAGACCTTATTATATTATAGTTGAGGGAGATAGATGTAATCCTAGGCATGGATTGGCTTACTACCCATAGGGCCATTATAAACTGCTGCACCAAGGAGGTAGTACTGGAATCTCCTGGTCAGCCGAGAGTAGTATTCAGAGGAGTTAGTCAGGCAGTGCCAGCTAGGATGATATCCTTCATGAGTGCTTTGAGGTTGACGCAGGGAGGATGTGAGGCTTATCTGGCCCACATTATTGACACTAGGGTTGAACAAAGTGCACAGGACATTCCAGTGATTAGGGAGTTCTAGGATGTGTTTCCCGAAGAGTTACCTGGTTTACCATCAAATCGGGAAACAGAGTTCACAATTGATCTAGTTCTTGGTGCTGCTCCTATATCCATTCCTCCATATAGGATGACATATGTGGAACTGAAGGAGCTGAAGGCTCAGTTGCAGGAGTTACTAGAAAAGGGCTTCATAAGGCCCAGTGTTTCACCTTGGAGAGCTCCAGTGCTATTTGTGAAGAAGAAGGACAGGATTTTGAGGTTGTGCATCGATTATAGGCAACTGAATCGGGTGACAGTGAAGAACAAGTATCCATTGCCTAGAATTGATGATTTACTTGACCAGTTGCAGAGAGCTCAAGTATTTACTAAGCTGGATCTGAGATCAGGGTATTATCAGTTGAAGATAGTCAGGGTATTATCAGTTGAAGATAGTGGAGGATGATATCCCTAAGAGTGCATTCAGGAGCAGGTATGGGCACTATGCGTTCCTAGTGATGCCGTTTGGGCTGACTAATGCCCCGACAACTTTTATGTCCTTGATGAATAAGGTATTTCAGCCCTACCTAGATTGATTTGTGATAGTGTTCATTGATGATATCTTGGTATATTGAAGAGTAGAAAGGAGCATGTTGAGCATCTTAGAGTCATCTTACAGATTATGAGGGAGAAGCAATTGTATGCCAAATTTAGTAAATGTGAATTTTGGCTGAATCAGGTGGCATTTCTAGGGCATATAGTGACTGGAGATAGCATATAGGTAGATCCAAAGTGTTGGGCCCTGAATTTTTTTTCGTTTTTTTAATTGATTACTTATTGATTTATTTGCTATTCTTGCTTTAATTGTTTTAATTATGTGTTTATATAGATATATATTTTATTGAGTCTTGGAATTAGAAAGTATGATTGAGATTAGAAGTTAGAAATTAAATGAAGGCTTGGACTTAATATTGGAAAGTATGGGCTTTAGAATTTAAGTGGTTAAGTGTAGTGGGCTTGTGAGGGGGAGGAGAGCCCAAAGCCTTGTAAGTTATAAGGAGAGCTTTAAGGAGTATCAAAACTATGTAGTTTTGGAGGAGGGCTTTAAGTGAAAGCTAATGAATTAAGTTGTTAGAGAAGGAAGCAAGTGTCGTAGACTTAAAGGAAAGAAGAGAAGAAAAACGTGAGTTAAGGAAAAGAAGAGCTTTCGGCCAAGAAGAAGAGGGAGAGCCGTAGGAGGCTTGGAGGAAAGAAGAAAGAAGAGGAAAAAGAGGAGAAAACTACTTGTGAGACGTAAGTTCCATCTTTGCTTAAGCTAGGTTTAAGAATGGTGTAGGATGGAAGTTAGGGTTTGTGTAGAGATTGAAGAAAGATAGAGAGAAAGGTGAGATCTATGGATTTTAGGGACTTTTAAGCTAAGGTTATGGTTATTCTAGCTTAAATGTCCTACGGGTAGGTTAGGTTTAAAGTTTATTTTCATCTTTGCTTGATTTATGAATATTATGAATTTCTTTTAAAATGTATTTATTGAATGAAGTATGATTTAATTGAAGGAACTCAAGAAAATCCCACTCAATACAAGGAGGAAGGGCAATCTTGAATTCGGATACCAACGATAGGTGGGTAACATTTTTATAGTTGTTGTGTAATGGGCAAATGCCCTATGTGTAGCACCCCCTTACCATAGGGTACACATTGGGACGCCCGCAGGTCGCTTCAACACGTAACCCACGATAAAGGTGCACTATCGAGCAACCAACTAAAATCCACATAACATCAAATATAAATAATCACTAAAAATTGAAACCAAATTTTACTTTTCATTTCTTTACTCCGAAAATACATAATCTTGTCCAAAGCATCATCTATACAATAAACAAGGAACTGATAACTCTAACTAGGTCATCCCAAAAGATCCCAAATGACCCACCTCTCGCATATAGCTTCTCTTAAACGATCCACAAGGCAGAAAAGTCTCTAACAATCTGGAGCTAGGAAACCTACTATCGCTGACCTAAAAAATATAATGCAATGTTGGGTGAGTTTGCGAACTCAGCGAGAAACCATCATTGATGGTCCAACGAACTCATGCATTCACAGATCATATACACATAATCACACAATAGCATTAACAGAAATATCACATGCATTTTCAATTTTCACATTTCACAGTCAATCATATACATATGCAATGCGCATGTGACACTTCCATTTTCTTTTTGTTGTTGTGACCGTGCGCCTGAAACTGTCCCAGTGACGGGCACATTGCGTTGAGCTCGAGGCTCTGTAAACGTTGACCGTGATATGCCCTAATCGGTGAGCCAGTGGCTCTGTAAACATTGGACCAGAGGTCCTGTGCGTTGAGCTTAAAGCTCTCATATACGTTGGACCTGAGGTCTTGTTGCGTTGAGCTTAAAGCTCTGAGGCATTGCTCCGGTCACAACTGCCTTTATCTGATCATACTTTTATGCATGAAATGTACATGCTCCAAATTGCCAATTTAACACATGCCAAATGTACACCAAGTTTCACATATATGAATAGCACTTCAATCACAAATTACCGATTCTTCGGACACCCTTGGTCCGACCAATTCAATCAAACACATATAATCCTCCATCTTCCACATGGTATAGGCACATAATTAAACACACAAATATTGAGGAACCAACTAGGTTACTCACTTGTAACTTCCGAGCTAATGCCGGGAAATCTCAGCTACGTCGGAGGATCGACGCTCCACTGGTACCTCTATACAATCAGAATACATAGATATTACTAATTATCCAAATTTTGAAGTCAATTATGCACATGAAGCGAATCAATTGAGTACATGACATATTTATGACATTCCGACACACTTCCAAAGTTTTCCCAAATCTAAATTCTAAAACCCGAATTCAAAATCTCCAAATTGAAATTAGTCCCTAATCAATTCAATTCACCAATTCCTAAATCCCCAAACCAATTGGATTAAAACCTCAAAATCAAGAAATATTCACTTTCAGAAAAACTAGCGTGCTCGTCGCGGCGTCTACACGGTGGCTTGTCGCGACGTACAAGTCCACTCGTCGCGACGTCCCACACACCGCTCGTCGCGGAGAATAAATTATTTTCACGTCGCGACGTGCGAAGCCTTGTTCGTCTTCTCTGATTCCTCTTTCTCATCTCTCTCTCTCTCCAAAGTTGCCAAAATCCAACTTTTCTCTTTAAAAACACTCCAAAACAACTCATTCCTAACCTCACAATCATCAAACAACCATTATCCCTAATTCAACAACACCAAAATCAAGCAAATCGTCTACCGAAACCCTAACATTTTCCATTCATCAAATTTATCAAATCTATCATCAATATAACTTAATAAATAACCAAACAACTATCTAAGACAAGGAAGGAAGGAAACTTACTTGCTTAAAACCTCAAATCCTTCAAAAATCACCAATCCCTCAACTCTCGCACACCCACGACATCACCGAAAATCAACCCACAAATCATCTTCTTCAACACCAAGCCAAAGGGGAAATGATCAATGACAAAGGAAGAAGCAAATGGCAAGAAGGAATCAAGAAGAAACTCCAAGAGGAAGATCCACGATGAAGGAAGGAAGAGGAAGAAAGCTTCGTGGAAGACAAAATTTCAAAGGGTAGGGTTTAAATACAAAGGAGAAATAAGCCTTGTTTGGCAAATGAAATTGCCACAAGGCCAGACCGAACAACCTCAAACAAATTTCTGATTCTAATTTCTCCCGAATTCCAATGGTTCTAACCCTAATTTATCAAATCAAATTTCTAATCTTTCCATACCATTGGATAATCAATTTCAGAACCGGAAATCCAATTAATCGATCATTATGTCAATTTTTCGGTCCAGACCTATTACGCCGAAAATTCCGAAAAAATTCCTATAAATCCTCAAAAATAGAAAACTCATGATCGTATACTCCAATTTCATATTTCAAACTCCAAATTCTAATTTACACAAATCCAATCGGGAATTGTCATACATGTATGTACGTACGTATGCCAGTGCAATAATTGTCAAATTACCAAATTATACATAACTAGATAATGCATGAGCATGCCAAATATGAATGCAATGAACTGTACCCATCCCATCGGTGACGGGATGTTACAATTCTCCCCTCTTAATAAAAATTTCGTCCCAAAATTTTCTTACCTGACTGATCGAACAGATGAGGGTACTGCCTCCTCATGTGCTCCTCAGTCTCCCAAGTCGCTTCCTCAGTCGAGTGGTTCTTCCAAAGGACTTTCACCAATGGAATAACCCTGGACCTCAGCTGCTTGACCCGCGACCCTACGATCTGAACTGGTTCCTCCACATAACTCAAATTGCTAGCTACCTCAATCTCCCGAGGAATCACATGGGTGGGTCGGACTGCATCACTGAGCATACTCACGTGGAACACATCGTGCAACTGCGACATCTCGCTCGGCAAAGCTAGCCTATAGGCCAAAGCTCCTATCCTCTCAAGGATCTCATAGGGACCAATGTACCTAGGGCTCAACTTGCCCTTCCGACCAAATCTCAAAACACCTCTCCACGTAGATACTCGGAGAAACACTCTATCTCCCACAGCATACTCCATCTCTCTCCGATGCTGATCCACATAGCTCTTCTGTCTATCCTGAGCCGCCTTGATGCGACTCCAAATCAGCTGTACCTTATCCACTGTGTCCTGGATCAGCTCGGGACCCTCGAGCATCCTCATACCCTCTTCACCCCAGTTAAGAGGCGACCTACACTGCCTCCCATACAGAGCCTCATAAGGAGCCATCCCAATACTACTCTGATACTGGTTGTTGTACGCGAACTCAATCAGAGCTAAATACTGATCCCATGCTCCTCTGAACTCCAACACACAAGCTCGCAACATATCCTCAACTGTCTTAATTGTCCTCTCACTCTGCCCATCAGTCTGAGGATGAAACGCCGTAATGAAACTCAACCGAGTACCCAAAGCAGACTGCAAACTCTTCCAAAACCTAGAAGTAAACCTGGGATCCCTGTCTGAGACTATAGACACTGGAACCCCATGCAGTCTCACTATCTCTACCATATACTTCTGGGCCAACTGATCCAAAGTGTAACATCCCGTTACCGGTGTGACGGGTATGTCGGTAATTTGGATCGGGTTAGGATTGAGTACAGGAAAATGTTGCATTGCACAAGTATATATATGTACATACATGTATGACAATTTCTCGATTAAATTGTGAAAATTGGAAATTTAATGATAAGTGCATAAATCAGGTTTTGAATATAGAAATGGAAAGAAATTGAATTTAGAGGATTGGAAATTGGAATTTGAGTATAGGAATGGGTATGTCCTAATTTTGTGAATTTATGGGAATTTTTAGAGTAATGGATCTGGACCGGAAAATTGGCTTAGTGACTGATTACTTGGATTCCGGGTCCGAGATTGATTTTACAATTGATATGAAACAATTGGAGTTATGATTTCAGGACTTTTTATTTATGATCATTGCGAGATTGGGAGGAAATTAGAATAAGAATTGGATTGATATACCCTAAAGCTTTGGACTTGTGGCAATTAAATTGCCAAACAAGCCATAGATCCTTTTGTTTATAAACTGAAATCGTTTGAATTTGTCATCCACGAAATTTCTTTGCTTTCAAAGAAAATGGAGTTTTGCCGTGGGTGAGGTTGCTGGGATTTGGAGGTTCTTGAGGAATTTTTCCTAAGATATAAAGCTTGAATCAAGTAAGTTTCTACTTGTCTATGCCTTAAATCATTTAAGTCGATCATTGATTTGAGTATGAAATTGTTTAGAAATTTAGAAAGTTTCGGATGATAAGGTTTTGTGAAGTTTGTTGCGTTTGATTTGGGTTTTTGATGAATAACGATTAAATGATGGATTTGAGGTTAGAAATAAGTTGGGTTTAATGTTTAAAACCGATTGAGAGTGGTTAAAATGGAATTGGATGAATTTAAATCGAAAGATCTGAGGAATTTTTGGGTTTCGGACGAATTTTTGGGTTCGCACGTCGCGACGTGTGATGAACATGCCGCGGCGAGCCACCCTCTCTTGCACGTCGCGACGAGTTTTTAATTATCTTGCGCGACAAACCGACATTGTCGTCGACGCCGCGACGAGTGGAGCTGTCTTGGCATGGGCGAAGGGCTCGATCTGCGCACGTCATGAAGAGATGGCGCGCGTCGCGACGAGCAGAAGTGGATTCGCCATGTGAGAGTCGCGTACGTCGCGGCGAGCGGGTGTGTTTCAGCGGCAAGGAAGAGAAGTCTCGCCGCGGCGAGGTTGCCTTGAGTCCGAAGGTGAAATGGTTTAGTTTAATTGGAAATTTTGAGGATTAATTCTTAATGGATTGACTATGGATTAATTGAATTTTTGAGACTAGGAATTGCAATTTGGAAGAATGAAATTTCAGTATTTTTAAGGTGATTGTTACAAGTAATGAGTTTGAGGTTTTGATTTCTAATGAATTGGTTCCTAAGTGATTAATTGGAAATTAGAGACTAAGAAATTTGAATTGATAAGATGGAAATTTGGAATTGAATTCGATGATTCTCGGAATCGAGTGGCAAATGAATAGTGAATGTGATTTTATTGGAGTGTGACTTTAAAGTATGGAAATTAGTAAATTGAATTATGGTATCTGGAATTGTTATGAATTAGAGTGAGAGTGATCAAATTGAGAAAATTCGGGAATGTCATAACATGTATAGTACGCAATCTATTTGATACATATGCATGATTGATTATTGAAATTGGTATAATAGTGATGTTCGATTATTTGATTGTTATAGAGGTACCGCTGGAGCAATTCCGCGGATATGCTGGGACTTCCAGGCTGTAGCTCGGAAGTGCAGGTGAGTAATCTAGTTGGTTTCTCAACCTATATGTGTTTAATTGTATGCACTCAAGCCATGTGGAGTTAAGGATGGATATATGTGATTGCTTTTGATTGATTTCGGACCATGGGTGTTCGAAATATTGAATTGCGATATTGAAGTGCAAATGTGAATAAATGTGTATAAATGCATTAGCGAATTGAGTTGTAAATGCATTAGTGAAATGAATTGAGTTTGCATATGATTGAGATACCGGACCAAAGGTCCGAAGAAATGAAAAGTGGTATCGAAATGGAAAGTGACATATGCATTCATGCATAATTGAATGATCAGATAATGGTAGTTGTGACCGGTGGTACGAACGTATTCAGAGCCACAGGCTCAATGCATTGTGCCCGTCACTGGGCTTATCAGGGCATATCACGCCCAACGTATATGAGAGCTGTAAGCTCAGCACACAGGACCTCAGGTCCAACGATTATTAGAGCCTCAGGCTCACCGCAGGGCATATCACGCCCAACGATTTCAGAGCCACTGGCTCAACGTAAATGAGCTCAGGCGCACGGTCACAACAATGAAATGAAAATGGAAAAGTATCACATGTGCATCATATATATGAATGATTAAATGCGATTTGTGTGAAAGGCGATACGCCTTATATGTGTGAAATTGGTAATGCATGGATTAATTTGGAATGTGATATTATGTGATACAATGTGAATTGATTGTATATGCATGAATTGGGTGAACCATCGATGATGGTTTCTCACTGAGTTCGCAAACTCACCCAACATTGCAATTATTTTTTAGGGTTTGAAGAGTACCCCATTAATGAAACGGGAGTATGAGTACTGCAAGCAAGGCAGAGTTTGAGGTCGGGATCAGTGCACGTCTGTATTAGTGTTAATCTGTTTTCTTTGCATAAGATTAGTTACAGATAAATTGAGGCCCCAATTGATAATGGTCGATTTGAAATGTGATCGTTGAAAGTTTTATGACTGAAATTGTATTGTGATTGAAATGTTTTCAGTATCGCGAGCTCGAATCGCTTATTGATTTCTGCACTCATTGTTTTCAAAAGAAAATGTCTTAATGAGTTTTAAAACTGAATTGACCGCTTAAGCATACCACCCTCATGGGTCACGAGTGCTCGGATATCACCGTAGATGTCGGGTTGGGTCTCGCAGAGTGGGATGCTACATTTAATGGTATCGAGCCCGTATACAATCTTATATGGGCATTCGAGAAAATATGTCAAGTACATGCATTTAAGTCATGTCATGGCGGACAGAGGACAACGGATCCCCGTCTAGCATATGAGTCACATGCATGGGCATGTATCAGTCGTTTAAGCGGTTAGAAATAGTGAGGAAATGAGAATAGGTTAGAATGTGATAAGAGGAAGTTGTGAATATTGTGGAATAAGGAAAAGTGTATGATTCAATTAGACAAATGAAAATTTAGTGTATTGGTATTGGTGGATATATTGTGAAACGCAATATCGGGGTTATAATGTGGTATATCCTTAAATGTGGAACAGATATAAATATAGAATTATGGATTGATAGAGGAAAATAGAGATGTGTTAGAATTTGCAAGATTTCAAGGGTATAAAGTGGATGAAAATAAAATTTTCTATGATCTAGAGAAGGTATGATTGGGTTTGATTTCTATGACGAGAGTTATGGATAATGATTTACCTTGAGTCAAATAGATCAGAATGATTGTATATCTATGATCTTGATTGGAGTGTAAAAATACGTGGGTATGATGTAGTAATGAAAGGATCGAAATGTAAGACACCGATAATGACAGATGAAAGAGTTGCCAAGGTTTAGTTGATTTGCCCGAGTAAATACACACGATTATGGGAGCCCCATGGCAAGTAAAATATTAAGCTCAATTGTCTCATATGTGTAGAGATGACATGGGAAGAAATTGGTGAGTTCGTGGCTAATTGTTAGTCATAGTCCCAATAGTTTAAAGTTCAATATGAGTTAGAATAAGAAACGAAAGTGATTATAGTGATAAATTGGGAATGAATAGAGAGTGTTTATGATCCTCACGATTAGGAACAAGCGCAAAAAGGAAAAGTGTTGTCAAAATTGAATGAAAACAAAGTATTCTTAGCATAAGTGACAAATTGGTATATTGACGTAATGATTTTCAATGGTGTGTACCGTAATGAACAGTATTAACAGGATGTTCTTTGTATATGGATTATGGCGTAGATTGATCTACATGGGATATTGAGTATAGCTGGAATTGATTTCCTATGGTATTGAAAATGATTGACAAGAAATAATGACAATAGTTGATGAGTAGAAATTTCATAAATGGTATCGATGAAAATAATAGGAAATCTTCTTTCAAAGAAGAATTTACCTGAATTAGGTACGATGATCAGATGATTTGATTTGCAAGTGATTAGTGAGACTCAAGTGTAAGAAATAAAATCTGTTACTGAGAAGATTTGCCCTATGTTAAGTGCAAGGAATCCGATTTTGTAATATGATTATTGATCATTAAGGAGACATTATTTGCGAAATTGAGGAGAATATTGGTTCACGAATAATTGGTGTAAAATTCGTTCGAGAAGTAAAAAGTCAATATGATGAATATCTATTCAACCCATGGAGTGATCAATCGTAAATAAATTGGGTTATATGGAGAAATTAGTGTAAAGAAACAGGCGTTAAAACACGTCATTATGGAACTGAGAGATTCCTCATTGGGAAAATCAGATGCATAAAGAGTTATAAAAATCAATTATGGGTATAGGGAATTTTGGGTTGAAATTGTTAAAGATATCAATGCCCAAGTAGTGTTATATTGTTGAAGAGTGAAATGTTTCGATTATGTTTAAATTGGATAGTGACTATGATCATTAATGATGTATTTATAGTATGTGAAAAGTGGAGAAGAATATTTTGCAGGAATAGGGAAATCTTTCATATCATGAAAGCTTCAAAAAGGTAATCTTAGTTGATCAAATAAATTATGATTGAATTACTATTTGGACATGGCATATTGGGAGACTTAATGATGATAGAGGTAACGATAAAATGCAAGGTTATAAGGAATATATGGGATCCGAGTTATTTAAATTAGTCAGATCTTTGGATACGTCCATAAATTGTTAAAGATCAAAATTGTTTGAGGAAAACGTGTGAATCATACGATTGATGAGTGTAAAAAGGAAACATTTGGAGAAAATTGCAAATTGAGTATTGATCGAATCGCTTTTATGTGGAGATTTGCAATATATGTACAGAAATTTCGAAAGAAAGGTTAAGATGCAATCTGATGAAATTGTTGTACGGGATATTTCTTGAAAGTTTGGAGATTTCATTTGTACAAAAACATTTATGGATATGTCTATGAAAATATAAATCGATAACGATCGCGAGATATTTCGAGAATTTGAAAGATTTGAAAAGGATTTTTGCGATTGAGTATTTCACAATTAAGCTAGTGATGCAATTGACTGGATTGAATAGAAAATTCAAGGGGCAAAAAGAAAGTATTATTCGCTTTTGGAATTTCAAAAACTGGTGTGTATAAAAAGGGTGAGCAAAACCCGAATTGAGGATTTAGAATTTTCGAACCTTATAAAAGAATTGTGAATGAATCCAATTTTTGAGTGATTGATATTTAGGATTGAATTAAGAGATATGGGTGATACCACTAAAGAAATTGTTAGAGAAATAGCGAGAAGCGATCAGAGCCCTATGGTTCAGTAAGAGTGAATTGATGGTTTAGAGGGAAAAATCGAATGATTATATGTGTGAATAACCAACAACCTTGACTGTTGGAGACAAATGTAAAACTGGTACTTTTGGAGTTCATAGGGACATGAGATCAATGTACGCGATTGAGATTGATTGTGGTTATATCAATTGTTTTATTGGTGACACCCTTTGAATAGTGTACGGTGTTGATTAAGCGAAATGAATCGTAATAGGGGTTAAGAAATCCAAAGTGATGAGAATAAGTCAATTGATTATTATTGAGGTTATTACAATTCAATGGGATTGGTGTTTTAACTCTAAAGAGATGTAACTGATAATTGATTAAGGAACTGTTTCGAAATGTATCGCCTCGGCCATGATACACTGAGATAGAGATAAAGGTAAAAGTTGGGAGGAACTAAATTCGTTATAAGTGGCCTCGATGTGACCGTGTTGTGAATAGAATTATGAATGGGTAAATCAGTGTAAACTTAAAAGATGATTTGGATTTGTAAAGTGTTATATAGACAGAAATAAGGAATATTACTATGATCGGAAGTAAGTGTTATTGGTGTCGAAAGTAAAGAATTTTGAGCAAGTATGAGAAATCAGTAAGACCATGTAAAGTCTTAAAAAGGAAAAATGGGAAATTAATTGAATTGATTTCAGTAATGGACAAAATCTGATCTTATCGTGAAATTAGTGGGGGAAAATAGTATATAATGATCGTAACAATTCCCCTGCCTTTCTGATAAATCGTATATAAAATTTTGAGGACGAAATTTTTATTAGGAGGGGAGAATTGTAACATCCCGTTACCGGTGTGACGGGTATGTCGGTAATTTGGATCGGGTTAGGATTGAGTACAGGCAAATGTTGTATTGCACAAGTATATATATGTACATACATGTATGACAATTTTCCGATTAAATTGTGAAAATTGGAAATTTAATGATAAGTGCATAAATCAGGTTTTGAATATAGAAATGGAAAGAAATTGAATTTAGAGGATTGGAAATTGGAATTTGAGTATAGGAATGGGTATATCCTAATTTTGTGAATTTATGGGAATTTTTAGAGTAATGGATCCGGACCGGAAAATTGGCTTAGTGACTGATTACTTGGATTCCGGGTCTGAGATTGATTTGACAATTGATATGAAACAATTGGAGTTATGATTTCAGGATTTTTTATTTATGATCATTGTGAAATTGGGAGGAAATTAGAATAAGAATTGGATTGATACACCCTAAAGCTTTGGACTTGTGGCAATTAAATTGCCAAACAAGCCCTAGATCCTTTTGTTTGTAAACTGAAATCGTTTGAATTTGTCATCCACGAAATTTCTTTACTTTCAAAGAAAATGGAGTTTTGCCGTGGGTGAGGTTGCTGGGATTTGGAGGTTCTTGAGGAATTTTTCCTAAGATCTAAAGCTTGAATCAAGTAAGTTTCTACTTGTCTATGCCTTAAATCATTTAAGTCGATCATTGATTTGAGTATGAAATTGTTTAGAAATTTAGAAAGTTTCGGATGATAGGGTTTTGTGAAGTTTGTTGCGTTTGATTTGGGTTTTTGATGAATAACGATTAAATGATGGATTTGAGGTTAGAAATAAGTTGGGTTTAATGTTTAAAACCGATTGAGAGTGTTTAAAATGGAATTGGATGAATTTAAATTGAAAGATCTGAGGAATTTCTGGGTTTCGGACGAATTTACGGGTTCGCGCGTCATGACGATGTGATGAACACGCCATGAGCCACCCTCTCTTGCGTCGTCGCGACGAGTTTTTAATTATCTTGTGACGAACCGATTCTTCGTCATGCACGCCGTAACGAGTGGAGTCAGAGCCCATGGGCGAAGCGAGCTCGATCTGTCGTCATAACGATGAAGAGCGCACGCGTCGACGACAGCGTAAGTGGATTCGCCGTGTGAGAGCCGCGTATGTCGCGGCGAGCAGGCTTTTTTCAGCGGCGAGGAAGAGAAGTCTCGCCGCGGCGAGGTTGCCTTGAGTCCGAAGGTGAAATGGTTTAGTTTAATTGGAAATTTTGAGGATTAATTCTTAATGGATTGGCTATGGATTAATTGAATTTTTGAGACTAGGAATTGCAATATGGAAGAATGAAATTTCAGTATTTTTAAGGTGATTGTTACTAGTAATGAGTTTAAGGTTTTGATTTCTAATGAATTGGTTCCTAAGTGGTTAATTGGAAATTAGAGACTAAGAAATTTGAATTGATAAGATGGAAATTTGGAATTGAATTTGATGATTCTCGGAATCGAGTGGCAAATGAATAGTGAATGTGATTTTATTGGAGTGTGACTTTAAAGTATGGAAATTAGTAAATTGAATTATGGTATCTGGAATTGTTATGAATTAGAGTGAGATTGATCAAATTGAGAAAATTCGGGAATGTCATAACATGTATAGTACGCAATCTATTTGATACATATGCATGATTGATTATTGAAATTGGTATAATAGTGATGTTCGATTATTTGATTGTTATGGAGGTACACGGAGCAATTCCAGCGGATATCTTTGGGACTTCGTGCTGTAGCTCGGAAGTGCAGGTGAGTAACCTAGTTGGTTTCTCAACCTATATGTGTTTAATTGTATGCACTCATGCCATGTGGAGTTAAGGATGGATAGATGTGATTGCTTTTGATTGATTTCGGACCATGGGTGTTCGAAATATTGAATTGCGATATTGAAGTGAAAATGTGAATAAATGTGTATAAATGCATTAGCTAACTGAGTTGTAAATGCATTAGTGAAATGAATTGAGTTTGCATATGATTGAGATACCGGACCAAAGGTCCGAAGAAATGAAAAGTGGTATCGAAATGGAAAGTGACATATGCATTCATGCATAATTGAATGATTAGATAATGGTAGTTGTGACCGGTGGTACCAACGTATTCAGAGCCACAGGCTCAATGCATTGTGCCGATCCTTTGGGCTTATCAGGCATATCCGCCTAACGATATGAGAGGCAGAAGCTCAGCATACGAGACCTTAGGTCCAACGATTATTAGAGCCTCAGGCTCACCGCAGGGCATATCACGCCCAACGATTTCAGAGCCACTGGCTCAACGTAAATGAGCTCAGGCGTACGGTCACAACAATGAAATGAAAATGGAAAAGTGTCACATATGCATCATATATATGAATGATTAAATGCGATTTGTGTGAAAGGCGATACGTCTTATATGTGTGAAATTGGTAATGCATGGATTAGTTTGGAATGTGATATTATGTGATACAATGTGAATTGACTGTATATGCATGAATTGGGTGAACCATCGATGATGGTTTTTCACTGAGTTCGCAAACTCACCCAACATTGCAATTATTTTCGTGGTTTGAAGAGTACCCGTTAATGAAGCGGGAGTATAGTACCGCAAGCAAGGCGTAGTTTGAGGTCGAGGATCGGTTGCGTCGTATTAGTGTTAATTTGTTTTCTTTGCATAAGATTAGTTCTGTATTAAATTGAGGGCCCCAATTGATAATGGTCGTATTTGAAATGTGATCGTTGAAAGTTTTATGACTGAAATTGTATTGTGATTGAAATGTTTTCGTATAGCGGGCCCGAATCGTTTATTGATTTCTGCGCACTTGAATGTTTTTAAAAATAAAAATGTCTTAATGAGTTTTTAAAACTGAATTGACTGCTCTAGCATACCACCCTCGCGGGTCACGGGCTCGGATATCACCATAGATGTCGGGTTCGGGTCTCGCGGGAGTGGGATGCTACACAAAGTACTGCTCTCCCTCACTGGCAAGAAGTGAGCCGATTTAGTCAACCGGTCCACTATAACCCAGATCGCATCGTACTGTCTCGGCGTCCTAGGCAATCCCATCACGAAATCCATAGTGATTCGCTCTCACTTCCACTCCGGAATGGGCAACGAATGCAACTTCCCAACTGGAGTCTGGTGCTCGGCCTTAACCTGCTGGCATGTCAGACATCTAGAAACATACTCCGCTACCTGCCTCTTCATGCCAGGCCACCAGAAATGCTGCTTCAGAGTGTTATACATCTTGGTCGTACCAGGATGCATAGCATAGACAGCCAAATGCGCCTCCTCCAAAATCTCATGCCTCAAATCATCCACATCAGGCACACACAACCTCTGTCCCATCCACAAAGTTCCATCTCTCAGCTCAAAACCAGAATCTAAACCAGCCTGCACTCGCTCAATCAGTCTCACCAAAACCGGATCTTGATCCTGAACTTGTCTGATCCTGTCCTGAAGCATCGGCCTAAGTCTCAAAGTGGCCATCAAATCTCCATCCTGCTCCAAATCTAACTGCACATTCAGAGCTCTCAACTGAACTAAACACGGCAACCTCGAAACCTGAATCTGAGCTGCACTAACATGAGACCTCCTACTCAACGCATCAGCTACCACATTGGCCTTCCCAGGGTGATACTCAATAGTGCAATCATAGTCCTTAAGCAGCTCAATCCATCTCCTCTGTCTGAGATTCAACTCCCTCTGACTTAGCAAATACCTCAAACTCTTATGATCAGTGAAGATCTGGAACGTCTCACCATACAAGTAATGTCTCCAGATCTTCAAAGCAAAAACCACTGCAGCCAACTCCAAATCATGCACCGGATAATTAACCTCATGAGACCTCAACTGTCTCAAAGCATAGGCAATCACCCTGCCATGCTGCATCAAAACACAGCCTAATCCATGCTGAGAAGCATCACTAAAGACCTCGAAACCTCCAGTCCCTGACGACAGAGCTAACACCGGTGCAGTGGTCAACCGATGTTTTAGCTCCTCAAAACTCCTCTGACACTCCTCAGTCCATCTGAAAGCCACACTCTTCCTCAGAAGTTTTGTCAAAGGGGCGGAGATCAATGAGAACCCCTCGACAAACCTCCGGTAATAGCCTGCCAATCCTTGGAAACTCCGAACCTCAGACATATTCCTAGGAACCTCGCAACTCATCACTGCCTCAACCTTGTGAGGATCCACCTGAATACCCTCACCAGACACAACATGCCCCAGAAACACAATCTCATCCAGCCAAAATTCACACTTGCTGAATTTGGCGAACAACTGCCTATCTCTCATAAGCTGCAACACAACCCTCAGATGCTCCACATGCTCCTGCTTATCCCTCGAATACACCAAGATATCGTCAATGAACAAAATAATGAACTGATCGAGGTAGGGCTGAAAAATCTTATTCATCAAAGCCATGAAGGCTGCCGGGGCATTAGTCAACCCAAACGGCATCACTAGGAACTCGAAATACCCATACCTGCTCCTGAAAGCACTCTTAGGCACATCGGCCTCTGCTATCCTCAACTGATAGTATCCGGATCTCAGATCCAACTTAGTAAACACTCAAGCGCCCTGCAACTGATCAAACAAGTCATCGATCTTAGGCAGTGGATACTTATTCTTTACTGTCACCCGATTCAACTGCCTATAATCGATGCACAACCAAAAAGTCCCGTCCTTCTTCTTCACAAACAGCACTGGAGCACCCCAAGGCGAAACACTCGGCCTAATGAACCCCTTAACCAACAACTCTTAAAGCTGAGCCTTTAGCTCCCTCAGTTCCACAGGTGCCATCCTATACGGAGGTATCGATATAGGAGCGGTACCTGGAACGAGGTCAATCGAGAACTCCGTTTCCCGATCCGGTGGTAAACCCGGTAACTCCTCGGGAAACACATCTGGAAATTCCCTGACTATGTGAACATCCTGCAATCTCTGCTCAGCCCTGGAATCCACAACATGAGCCAAATAGGCCTCATAACCACCCTGCATCAACCTCAAGGCACTCACGAACGAAATCATCCTGGCTGGCATTGCCTGACTAACTCCTCTAAACACTGCTCTAGGCTGACCAGGAGATTCTAGCACAACCTCCTTGGTATAGCAGTCCATGACGGCCTATCTTGTGATAAGCCACCCATCCCAAAATCAGATCAATCTCCCGAAGGGGCATCACAATCAGGTCTGCACTTAACACGGCTGAATCAATCCGAAATGGACACCCCTTGCAGACCTCGCCCAAAGCAGTAGTACTACCCAAAGGCGTACTCACCTGCAACCCATACTGCAACATCTCCCTATCCACATGCAATCTACATGCCAAATGCGGTGCAACAAACAAATGCGTGGACTCTGGATCTATCAAAGCAAAAACCTCAAAATCAAAGATCAGAATCATACCAGCCACCACATCGGGGGAATTCTGAGCCTCCTGCCGAGTCATGGCATAGAATCTCGCCTGGGATTGCGGTCGGCTACCCCGTCCCTCAGTCCGTCCAAAAGAATCTCCAGCTCTCCCCCGGGCTCTACCTCGGCCCCTCTGTCCAGGTCCACCAACGCGATCTGCTGTACTGTCGCACTGCTGCCAGCTCTCCCACTCATGGCAGTCTGAGCCTCTCCTACTGTAAGTGGGCAATCTCTAATCTGATGCTCCATCGAGCCACAAGCTAAACAAGACCCAGTCATCCACTAGCACTCCCCACTGTGCCTCTTCTCACAAAACTGACAAATCGTGAAGCACGGTCACCGCACTTACCATCGCCACTACCACCGCCAGATCGCACAATCTCTCTGCCCAAATCCAGACTGTCGGGATCCTCCTGAAGACCTAACCGTCTTGCTCTGGCGCCTACTAAAACTCCTACCAGAGCTGCCCTGGCTGTCACTCACCTCCTACCCTAGATCCTCGACTCCCGCCTCGGCTGACTCTCAAGGCGGTGCTCAACCCAAATCAGAATCGCCCTCAACTCCACAAACGTGCCCATATCGGATCGGGCCAACCTGGTACGGATCTCCAGATTGAGTCCACCCTCAAATCTCCAGCACCTGTCTGCCTCTGAAGCAATCAAAACAGTAGCATACCCCATTAGCTCATTAAACCTGACCTCATACTCTGCTACTGACATAGTACCCTGTCTCAACTCCAAAAACTCCTGCATCTTCATCTCCAAATACACCTTGGGCATATAGTTGTCTCTAAATGCCCTCAGAAACTCATCCCAAGATAATAAGCAAGGCCTGGTGGTACTGCCCGGGACAGTCTTCCACCACTGATAAGTCGGGCCTTGCAGGAGAGACACCGCATAATCAAACCTCTCCTCCTCATCACAGTCCATCTGATCAAAGACCCGCTCGGTTCTTTCCAACCAACCCTCAGCCTCAGCAGGGTCTGTGCTGCTGTAGAAGTCCACAGCCCCCTGCTTGCGTAGCCTATCATACCGCCTCTCCCGTCTCACGGGAACTCTAGGAGGCTGCTCCTCAAACAACTCCCTACTAGCTCCAGCAGATCCATGGTCAGCTGGCTGATCGACTTGATCACCAAAGACGGATGACCTACAACAAAACCACAATTCTAATCAATTTCTGCATTTCTCGCTATAATTCAAGCCTAAAACTGACTAACCCCAAAAGATGCCAAACCATGCTCTAATACCACCAAATGTAGCACCCCCTTATCGTAGGGTACACATCGAGACGCCCGCAGGTCACTCCGACACGTAACCTACAATAAAGGTGCACTACCGAGCAACCAACTAAAATCCACATGGCATCAAATATAAATAATCACTAAAAATTGAAACCAAATTTTACTTTTCATTTCTTTACTCCAAAAATACATAATCTTGTCCAAAGCATCATCTATACAATAAACAAGGAACTGATAACTCCTAACTAGGTCATCCCAAAAGATCCCAGTTGACCCACCTCTGCGCCATAGCTTCTCTTGCCAACGATCCACAAGGCAGAGATGTCTTTAACAATCTGGAGCTAGGAAACCTACTATCGCTGACCTGAAAAATATAATGCAATGTTGGGTGAGTTTGCGAACTCAGCGAGAAACCATCATCGATGGTCCACCCAACTCATGCATTCACAGATCATATAAACATAATCACACAATAGCATTAATAGAAATATCACATGCATTTTCATTTTTCGCATTTCACAGTCAATCATATACATATGCAATGCGCATGTGACACTTCCATTTTCTTTTCGTTGTTGTGACCGTGTGCCTGAAACTGTCCCAGTGATGGGCACATTGCGTTGAGCTCGAGGCTCTGTAAACGTTGGGCGTGATATGCCCTAATCGGTGAGCCAGTGGCTCTGTAAACATTGGACCAGAGGTCCTGTGCGTTGAGCTTAAAGCTCTCATATACGTTGGACCTGAGGTCCTGTTACGTTGAGCTTAAAGCTCTGAGGCATTGCTCCTGTCACAACTGCCTTTATCTGATCATACTTTTAAGCATGAAATGTACATGCTCCAAATTGCCAATTTAACACATGCCAAATGTACACCAAGTTTCACATATATGAATAGCACTTCAATCACAAATTACCGATTCTTCGGACACCCTTGGTCCGACCAATTCAATCAAACACATATAATCCTCCATCTTCCACATGGTATAGGCACATAATTAAACACACAAATATTGAGGAACCAACTAGGTTACTCACTTGTAACTTTCAAGCTAATGCCGGGAAGTCTCAGCTACGTCGGAGGATCGACGCTCCACTGGTACCTCTATACAATCAGAACACATAGATATTACTAATTATCCAAATTCCGAAGTCAATTATGCACATGAAGCAAATCAATTGAGTACGTGACATGTTTATGACATTTCGACACACTTCCAAAGTCTTCCCAAATCTAAATTCTAAAACCCGAATTCAAAATCTCCAAATTGAAATTAGTCCCTAATCAATTCAATTCACCAATTCCTAAATCTCCAAACCAATTGGATTAAAACCTCAAAATCAAGAAATATTCACTTTCGGAAAAACTAGCGTGCTCGTCGCGACGTCTGGTCTCTCGTCGCGACGTACAAGTCCACCCGTCGCGACGTCCCACACACCGCTCATCGCAACGTCTCGCTCGTTGCGGCGAATAAATTATTTTCACGTCGCGACGTGCGAGGCCTGGTTCGTCTTCTCCGATTCCTCTATCTCATCTCTCTCTCTCTCTCTCCAAAGTTGCCAAAATCCAACTTTTCTCTTTAAAAACACTCCAAAACAACTCATTCCTAACCTCACAATCATCAAACAACCATTATCCTTAATTCAACAACACCAAAATCAAGCAAATCGTCTACCAAAACCCTAACATTATCCATTCATCAAATTTATCAAATCTATCATCAATATAACTTAATAAATAACCAAACAACTATCTAAGACAAGGAAGGAAGGAAACTTACTTGCTTAAAACCTCAAATACTTCAAAAATCACCAATCCCTCAACTCTTGCACACCCACGACATCACCGAAAATCAACCCACAAATCATCTTCTTCAACACCAAGCCAAAGGGGAAATGATCAATGACAAAGGAAGAAGCAAATGGCAAGAAGGAATCAAGAAGAAACTCCAAGAGGAAGATCCACGATGAAGGAAGGAAGAGGAAGAAAGCTTCGTGGAAGACAAAATTTCAAAGGGTAGGGTTTAAATACAAAGGAGAAATAAGCCTTGTTTGGCAAATGAAATTGCCACAAGGCCAGACCGAACAACCTCAAACAAATTTTTGATTCTAATTTCTCTCGAATTCCAATGGTTCTAACCCTAATTCATCAAATCAAATTTCTAATCTTTCCATACCATTGGATAATCAATTTCGGAATCGGAAATCCAATTAATCGGTCATTAGGTCAATTTTTCGGTCCAGACCTATTACGTCAAAAATTCCGAAAAAATTCCAAAAAATCCTCAAAAATAGAAAACTCATGATCGTATACTCCAATTTCATATTTCAAACTCCAAATTCTAATTTACACAAATCCAATCGGGAATTGTCATACATGTATGTACGTACGTATGCCAGTGCAATAATCGGCAAATTACGGAATTATACATAACTAGATAATGCATGAGCATGCCAAATATGAATGCAATGAACTGTACCCACCCCATCGGTGACGGGATGTTACACTATGTGTGCTATTTTTGTTAATTGCGAGTATATTGAAAGTGTATTTCCCTTGATTTGAAAGAAAAGAAAGAAACTATGATGATTTGATACAATGAAATAAGCATAAAATGATATTTTTTGTGTTTGAATATGTGAGCATAAATTGGTTGTGATTGGGCAAGAGAGAACCTATATCGTTAGTCACGTGCACGTTGACCTCCCCTAGCCTTCTCCCGGCAGCCAGCTTGCGACCCACGAGATCCGAAAATGGACTCATCGTGTTTACGATAAACTTTGGTTTATTCGTTGTGTTTAAGGAACTCTCAAGCCAATTGTGTGCATTCCATCTTTTAATTGGGTTTATGATGCATAATATGTGGTTGATTGATATAAATTCGCATGTTCTATCTTACGTGATGATTTTGGATTATTTGTGTTTCATATGATAAATTGCTATTGCTTCGGATCCTTGTTTATGTGTTGTGTGGCTCATTACTCGATGGCTATAAACATGTTAGCCACTGAGCCGTGTTAGCTCACCCCCCCATTCTCCTTCCTCAGGTGCAAATTCAAGTTGAACTCAGAACCTTGCAAGGCATCGGACATAACTCCAAGAATCCTAGATACTTTTGTATTAAGTTAGTAACTAGCTTTTGGAATGGCTTTATAAGCATATCAAGCATTGGGCATCTCATATTCTGTATTTTGTACTTGATGTTGATGAATATGTTGATATGTAACTAAAGCTGTGTATGAATTCTTGTATGATTGGTAGATGTGAATGAGAGCTCTAGTACTCTCTAGTATCATGTGAAATCGTTGATTTATGACCTGTGTATGGCCTTGGAAAAGGGTATGTGTGTGAGTTCTTTTAAATTGCTGAGTTGCTATTGAGTTTTTCCTTGAGAGAGCCCGCTGGAAAATTGTTATGGTTTATGTGTTGTTGAAGTGGGATGTAGTGCTGAAATTCTGGGCTGATGCACTCAGGTGGTCATTTTTGGGTATGTTGTGTTGTACTGAAATTTCTGGGTTGATATAGGTTGAATGGGATCTTTTTGACTCCTTGAGAGTGTTAGGCGAGCTGTAGAACTCTCCCAAATGCTTTATGAGCTATTTATGATGTGTTAAATTGGTAGGTGTGAGTCGTTAGAATTAAATGCAGGTGCTGTCTAAATGGTAGATTGTCAGGCAGAGCTTTGAGTCCACTTTTGACCCTCATGGAGTTGTAATATAGGTCGGTGATCTTCATGAAATTTGTAGATAATTCTTTTACCTTTCCATAGACACTAAGTTTGTTAAATTTGGAGTTCTGGGTCAAAAGTTATGGTGTTTGTAAGTTCTGGTACTATTTAGGAGGAGCTAGTTGATCGACTTTTGGGTAAATTTTTGTTTCCCTTAGTGGCCGAGCTTGTCTTTCAGTCCTTCTTGTAAAATGTAGATTTTTCTCTTAGCTTTTCAACGAATCAAACTATGTCTAATTTGGAGCTTGGAGTCAAAAGTTATGAGAGTTAGAAGTCCGATAGGTCGGATTGTGGCGCTTCCTCCTGACGAAGCTATATCGCTTCGCCTCCGATGTGAACGACGATCTTCACCGCCAGCCGCACGCTGCCGAAGCGCCTAGCCTTCGCTTCGCCGAAGCTTGAAGCGTTTTGGGTCGGTCTTTGGCCGACCGACTCCTCTCCCTTCTTTTGGCCATAACTTTTTACGTAGACCTCCGATTAAGCTGATTTTCGAAGCGTTGGACTCCTAAGAAAATTTTTTATCTTTCTACACCTATTTTATCAGTATTGTTTTTAAATTGAAAAGAGTGGTTTGAAACAAAGTATGGCGATCGGTTGATAAAGTCTGAATATACTTTACTAATTTTGAGATATCTTGAGCTATATTGCTCCGATCGAAGCGATTCTTATTTTAAATTAAACTAGAGACTTAAAAGTACAAGTTTTATGAAAGAACCGATAGACAATTTAGCCTCTAAAGTTTTCAAATACTGACATGAAGTCGGTAGAGGGTCAACTTTCACTGTTTTCTTTAAGATAGTATTTTTACCATAACTCCTTCATTTCTAGTCCAAATTGAGCGTTTTCAGTGGCGTTGGAATCGTGAGATCTTGAGGAACAATTTTCTTAAAAATCCAATCTCAAAGTTTTCTATTAAAAGTTTCTCTATTTGTGGTCAGTATGTGTTCGGTTTTGGGTCCTCTATGCTTATGTATGCTTATATGGGTCCGAATGTTGGGCCTCGGAGACGGGGTCCAACATTATTTGGTATCAGAGCTTAGGTTCACTCCTAGGATTAGGATGCATAGTAGGAAATTGTTTTGCTATGTGATTAAATTCTTGCATTATGAGTTGATTGTTTGTAATAAGTGACTTGCATATCATGCATACATATAGAAACTAAGATTAAAACGAATTGTAGCTAATCATAAATGTTTTCATTGAAGGAGTAAGATGCCACCTCGTAGAAGGACATGAGGAGTTCTGCAAGGTTCTATTGCACCTGACTCTCCTCCGAGAGAGGAGAGCACGGATGAGTCCGTAGCCCCGGGAGTGGCCGAGGCTTCTCGAGGGCAAAGTAGTGAACCCCTCCGATCTCAAACGCAGCAGTCGCCTGGTCAGTCTGAGCAAGTGCCTGCTCTAGACTCGAGACTCTTCCAGGCATTTACTCAAGCCTTTGTTCAGGCTATGGGTCAAATGCCCTAAGCTCCTGGTTCAGCCCCAGCTAAGAAGGGGAGGTAGTTTGACAAGTTGAGAAAGTACGGAGCGGTGGACTTCTACGGGACCACGGATCCTGAGGAAGCTGAGACCTGGTTGAGGAAGACCGAGAGGGTCTTGGATCAGATGGAGTGTGAGGATGACGAGAGGGTGGTCTATGCTGCCAGTCTACTTCAGGGTGATGCCTTGCACTAGTGGGAGTGTGTACCCGGTAGTCAGCTGAAGCTGATAGGGTTGACATGGGAAGACTTCCTGGCTGTTTACAGGAAGAAGTATCTGTCTGAGGTGTATATTTAGTAGAAGTAGAGGGAGTTCATGAGTCTCTCCCAGAGGGAGATGACTGTTACTGAATATGAGTGCCGGTTCACTCAGTTGTCAAGGTATGCTTCAGAGCTGATGTTCAGTGAGGCTGCCAAGTGCCGCAGGTTTGAGTCGGGCCTACATTTAGCTATCAGAGAGAAGGTGGTAGTGCAGAACTTTGGAGACTTTCAACAGCTAGTTGAAGCAGCGTTGAGAGTTGAGAACGTTGAAAACATCAAGAGTGCTATTAGCAGGAAGAGAAAGGGAATAGAGCAGTTCAGGAGGGGAGGTGGTACTTCTATACCTGAGAGAAGTGCCAGAATCTCTCCTGTGCAGTTTGAGGAGAGGAGCACCAGTGGGAGCTGACCTAGACCTATGAGGACTTCTACTGTTTCTCACCAAGCCTCAACGGTGGGCGGCAGTAGAAGAGGAGATGGGGAGAGGCCACCTCTTCCCAAGTGTGAGCACTGTGGGAGGCATTATAGAGGAGAATGTTTCAGAGTTACAGAGGCATGCTTCAATTGTGGGCGAGAGGACACATAGCCAAGCAAAGGTCTAAGCTAGATGAAGAGAGGATCACAGATGCAAGCTTCCGAGAGCCTGAGCGATGGGGCGAAAGGTTGTGGTGAAGTGGGTAGCTCTGGTGTACCTAAGAGAGCTCATCCTCCAGACAGACCCAGGGGGCAAGCACCAGCTAGAGTGTTTGCAATGACTCGAGAGGAGGCAGAGACCGCTCCAGAAGTGGTAACGGGTATGATAAAATTATTTGACGATTGTGTGCTTGCTTTGATTGATCCGGGTTCTACTCATTCCTTTGTGTCTTTGGGTAGGACTGTGCCTAAGAGGATTTTGAGCCCATTAGATACTCCGTTGATGGTGAGTACTCCGATCGGCCTGTATATCATTATCAGTCAAGTGTATAGAGAGTGTGAGATAGAGATTAGTGGAGGAATGTTTGTGGTGGATTTGATGCCCTTGAACATGGGGGGATTGGATGTGATCCTAGGTATGGATACATTAGAGAAGTATCATGCCAACTTAGACTGCAAGCAGAAGACAGTGGAGTTCGAGTTAGAGAATGGAAGAAGAGTGGTGTTCATGGGAGATAGAAAAGCCAGTCCACTTCGGATTGTTTCGGCTATGACAGCAGAGAGAATGATGAGTAAGGGGTGTGAAGCATATTTGGCCTATGTGTTAGACACAAAGGAAGATAGAGGGAGGTTGGAAGACATTCCTATAGTCAGGGAATTCCCGGACGTCTTTCCCGAGGAATTGCTAGGACTACCTCCGCCCAGGGAAATTGAGTTTCCTATTGAGCTCCTTCCAGGTACTGCACCGATTTCAAATCCGCCTTACCGAATGGCTCCGGTGGAATTGAAGGAGCTTAAGGAGCAATTGGAGGATCTGTTAGAGAAAGGTTACATTAGGCCGAGCTCTTCGCCTTGGGGAGCTCCGGTTCTCTTTGTGAAGAAGAAAGATAGGTCGTTACGGATGTGTGTGGATTATAGGAAGTTGAATCATGCCACCATTAAGAACAGATATCCGCTCCCGCGCATAGATGATTTATTTGACCAATTGCAAGGGAAGAGAGTCTTTTCCAAGATAGATTTGAGATCGGGTTATCATCAGTTGAGGATTAGGGAGACCGATGTGCCCAAGACTGCTTTTAGGACTCGGTATGGCCACTTTGAGTTTTTGGTTATGCCTTTCGGGTTAACGAATGCTCCTGCAGTCTTTATGGATTTGATGAATAGAGTCTTCAAATCTTTCTTAGATCAATTTATCATTGTCTTTATTGATGATATATTGGTCTATTCTAAGAGTGATAAGGAGAATGCGGATCATTTGAGAATTGCTTTGGAGACCTTGAGAAAGAACGAGTTGTATGCCAAGTTCGACAAATGCGAATTTTGGTTAAGAGAAGTGGTATTTCTTGGGCATATGATTTCAGAGCGTGGGGTGCATGTGGACCAACAAAAGATAGAAGCTGTGGTTAAATGGGAAGCACCTAAGAATGTAGTTGAAGTGAGAAGTTTCTTGGGATTAGCTGGATATTACAGGAGGTTTGTGGAGGGCATTTCTTTGATAGCTGCTCCACTTTCCAAATTGACGAGAAAGAATCAGAAGTTTGAGTGGACTGAGGAGTGCCAAAGTATTTTTGAGGAATTGAAGAATAGGCTTACTACTGCACCGATTTTGACATTACCCTATGGTGATGATGGATACATTGTATATAGTGACGCATCTAAGAAGTGTTTAGGGTGTGTATTGATGCAGGGAGAGAAAGTGATTGCCTATGCTTCTAGGCAATTAAAGCCTTATGAGATGAACTATCCTATACATGACTTAGAATTGGCTGCTATTATTTTCGCATTGAAGATTTGGAGGCATTACTTGTATGGAGTTACCACTAGGGTGTTTACAGACCATAAGAGTCTTAAGTACTTGTTGACTCAGAAACAGCTGAATTTGAGGCAGAGGCGATGGTTAGAATTGTTAAAGGATTATGATTTGATGATAGACTACCATCGGGGAAAGCTAATGTGGTAGGCGATGCCTTTGAGTAGGAAGTCCACTATGGCACACGTGGAAGCAGTGTACCTTCCTTGTTGAAGGAATTAGCGGGCTTGATGTGGCGTTGAGACAAGTTGAACTGATTGTATTTTGGCAAATTTGAGTGAGACCGGTGTTAAAGGGAAGATTAAAGAATTGCGAGGAGCAGGATGAGTACTTGAGTAAGCTTAGAGAAGAGATAAAAGATGGCAAGCCTTCTGATGTAGAGGTAAAGGAAGATGGATTGATGGTTATGGGCAAGAGATTGTGTGTTCCTGACGTGTTAGAGCTGAAGGATGAGATCTTTGATGAGGCGCATAACGCTCTATATGCAATGCACCCAGGGAGTTCTAAGATGTATCAGGATTTGAAAGAGCATTTCTGGTGGAAAGGAATGAGGAGAGACGCATCAGAGTATGTTAAAAGATGTTTACTGTGTCAGCAAGTTAAAGCTGAACACCAAGCACCTTCAGGCAAGCTAAATCCTTTGCCGATTCCGGAATGGAAATGGGAGAAGATTACCATGGATTTTCTGATGGGATTACCGAGGACTAGTCGAAAGTATGACACTATTTGGGTGATTGTGGATAGGCTGACTAAGTCAGCACACTTCTTGCCAATTAGACAGATAGATTTTTTGAATGTTTTGGCTAATAAGTATGTGGATGAGGTAATCAGACTTCATGGGGTTCCGAGTTCGATAGTTTCTGATAGGGATCCTAGGTTTACCTCCAAATTTTGGGAAAGCTTACAGGAGGCTCTGGGGACTAGATTGCATTTAATCTGACTTTCCATCCATGATGATGGAAAATCGAATGCGATCTGAACTTTAGAGGCAATGTTGAGAGCTTGTGCTTTGGATTTCAAAGGTTCGTGGGATGACCACCTACCTTTGATTGAGTTTGCTTATAACAATTCCTATCACTCAGGAATTCAGATGGCACCTTATGAAGCTTTGTATGGTAGGAGATGTAAAACTCCTATTTGTTGGGATGAGGAAGGTGAAAGGAAGCTTGTAGGACCTGAGTTAGTACAGGTTACAGTGGATAAAGTTAAGTTAGTGAAGCAGAGGCTTAAAGCAGCTCAAGATAGGATGAAGAGTTACACGGATTCTCATAGGAAAGAGATGGAATTTGAAGTGGGAGAGAAGGTGTTTCTTAGAGCTTCTCCATGGAAAGGTGTTTTGAGGTTTGGTAAGAAGGGCAAGCTTAGCCCGAGGTATATAGGCCCATATGAGATCATTGAGAGGATTGGGCCTTTGGCATATAAGCTAGATTTGCCATTGGAGTTGTCTAAGATTCACAATGTGTTCCATGTGTCGATGTTGAGGAGGTACAGATCGGATCCTTCGCATATAGTTCGACCTTTAGAGGTTCAGTTGAGAGAGGATTTGACTTATGAGGAGCAACCAGTGGAGATCTTAGATTCAAAGGAAAAAGTGTTAAGGAACAAGATTGTGAAACTGGTTAAGGTCTTGTGAAACTGGTTATTGAATGAAGTATGATTTAATTGAAGGAACTCAAGAAAATCCCACTCAAGACAAGGAGGAAGGGCAATCTTGAATTCGGATACCGATGATAGGTGGGTAACATTTTTATAGTTGTTGTATAATGGGCAAATACCCTATGTGTGCTATTTTTGTTAATTGTGAGTATATTGAAAGTGTATTTCCCTTGATTTGAAAGAAAAGAAAGAAACTATGATGATTTGATACAATGAAAGAAGCATAAAATGCTATTTTTGTGTTTGAATATGTGAGCATAAATTGGTTGTGATTGGGCAAGAGAGAACCTATATCATTAGTCACGTGCACGTTGACCTCCCCTAGCCTTCTCCCAGCAGCCTGCTTGTGGCCCACGAGATCCGAAAATGGACTCGTCGTGTTTACGATAAACTTCGGTTTATTTGTTGTGTTTAAGGAACTCTCGAGCCAATTGTGTGCATTCCATCTTTTAATTGGGTTTATGATGCATAATATGTGGTTGATTGATATAAATTCGCATGTTCTATCTTACGTGATGATTTTGGATTATTTGTGTTTCATATGATAAATTGCTATTGCTTCGGATCCTTGTTTATGTGTTGTGTGGCTCATTACTCGATGGCTATAAACATGTTAACCACTGAGCCGTGTTAGCTCACCCCCCCATTCTCCTTCCTCAAGTGCAAATTCAAGTTGAACTCAGAACCTTGCAAGGCATCGGACATAACTCCAAGAATCCTAGATACTTTTGTATTAAGTTAGTAACTAGCTTTTGGAATGGCTTTATAAGCATATCAAGCATTGGGCATCTCATATTCTGTATTTTGTACTTGATGTTGATGAATATGTTGATATGTAACTAAAGCTGTGTATGAATTCTTGTATGATTGGTAGATGTGAATGAGAGCTCTAGTACTCTCTAGTATCATGTGAAATCGTTGATTTACGACCTGTGTATGGCCTTGGAAAAGGGTTTGTGTGTGAGTTCTTTTAAATTGCTGAGTTGCTATTGAGTTTTTCCTTGAGAGAGCCCGCTGGAAAATTGTTATGGTTTATGTGTTGTTGAAGTGGGATGTAGTCTTTGAATTGCAGGTGATGCACTCAGGTGGTCATTTTTGGGTATGTTGTGTTGTATTGAAATTTCTGGGTTGATATAGGTTGAATGGGATCTTTTTGACTCCTTAAGAGTGTTAGGCGAGCTGTAGAACTCTCCCAAATGCTTTATGAGCTATTTATGATGTGTTAAATTGGTAGGTGTGAGTCGTTAGAATTAAATGCAGGTGCTGTCTAAATGGCAGATTGTCAGGCAGAGCTTTGAGTCCACTTTTGACCCTCATGGAATTGGAATATAGGTCGGTGATCTTCATGAAATTTGTAGATAATTCTTTTACCTTTCCATAGACACTAAGTTTGTTAAATTTGGAGTTCTGGGTCAAAAGTTATGGTGTTTGTAAGTTCTGGTACTGTTTAGGAGGAGCTAGTCGATCGGCCTTTGAGTAAATTTTTGTTTCCCTTAGTGGCCGAGCTTGTCTTTCAGTCATTCTTGAAAAATGTAGATTTTTCTCTTAGCTTTTCAACGAATCAAACTGTATCTAATTTGGAGCTCGGAGTTAAAAGTTATGAGAGTTAGAAGTCCGATAGGTCGGACTGCGAGGCGATCGCCCCGCGTGGACGAGCTATGCGCTCGCCTAGTTTATTAGTATTGTTTTTAAATTTAAAAAGGTGGTTTGAAACAAAGTATGACGATCGGTTGACAAAGTCTGAATATACGTTACTAATTTTGAGATATCTTGAGCTATAGAGCTCCGATCGAAGTGATTCTTATTTTAAATTAAACTAGAGACTTAAACCTACAAGTTTTATGAAGGAACTGATTGGCAATGTAGCCTCTAAAGTTTTCAAATACTGACATGAAGTCGATAGAGGGTCAGTTTTCACTGTTTTCTTTATGATAGTATTTTAACCATAACTCCTTCATTTCTAATCCAAATTGAGCGTTTTCAATGGCATTGGAATTGTGAGATCTGGAGGAACAATTTTCTCAAAAAGCCAATCCCAAAATTTTCTATTAAAAGTTTCTCTATTTGTGGTCAGTATGTGTTCGGTTTTGGGTCCTCTATGCTTATGTATGCTTATATGGGTCCGAATGTTGGGCCTCGGAGATGGGGTCCAACACAAAGAAGGTAGAGGTAGTGTGAATTGGTAAGCTCCGACAAATGTGTCAAAGATTCGAAGCTTCCTAGGATTAGCCGGATACTACCGGGGATTTTTTGAGGGGTTTTCTTTTATCTCGACCCCTTTGACAAAACTTCTAAGGAAGAATGTAGTGTTTAAATGGAATGAGGAGTGTCAGAAGAGCTTCGAAGAGCTGAAACGTCGGTTGACTACTACACCGGTATTGACTATTCCATTAGGAACCGGAGGATATGTGGTGTACAATGATGCTTCGCATCAAGGATTGGGATGTGTACTGATGCAGCATCGTAAAGTGATTGCTTATGCATTGAGACAATTAATGTCTCACGAGATTAATTATCCAGTACATGATTTAGAGCTAGTGTAACACCCCACTCTCGCTTGACCCGAACTCGACATCGATGGTGATATCCGAGTTCGTGCCCCACTAGGGTGACGTGCTACATCACTTAGTCAAAAAATCATTATAATTTTTTTAAGAAAATGCGCAAATCAAGAATTGCCACTTTGGGCCCATTTTTATTCAGAAACATTTTCATTTACAAGAGTTACCAAATTTTTGTTTTCAAAAACTAGAATTTCGATTTGTATATTCCAAAAACAAATCACATTACACTATGATCAATCTCTTTTGTAAACGTTTTTCCAATCGGTAAGTTATACACACCAAATATATTCCAATACACTAAATACAAATCTTTACAAAAAATACAATTCAGTGCGAAAATAAAAAGACACAAGGCAGACGCGAACTGATCCCAACTTCTAGCTTTCCCTTATATGCAGTAATTATACTCCTGTTTACTTAACGAGGTATTCTTCAAATCCTAAAAAATAATTATAAATTTTGGGTGAGTTTTGCGAACTCAGTGAGTGACCATCATTGATGGCTCACCCAGTCACATAACATATAACTCACACATTCCACATTCACATTCACATTATTCACATTCGATACACTTAATCATTCATACTATGCATATGCAATGCACATGAGACTCACTTTTCATTTGTTATCTTTTTGTAACCGAGTGCCTAAACTGTCCCATGCAGGGCTCATTAATAACTGTCCCTTATCTATTTGGAGGATACAGGGCTCGTTAAATGTTGAGCCTGAGGCTCTGAATCAGTTATGAGCTTGAAGCTCATTTTCACTCGTTGAGCTTAAAGCTCTGATCGGTGGCTACTCTGGTCACAACAACCATTATATTTCATACACTTATGCAATGAAATTAATCAATCCCATACACTCACTTTCACATGTCATCGGACCGTAGTCTGGCACTCAACAATAGAGTTGAGAAACATATCTCATACATATGTAATTTCACATTCAAAACTCATTTGTCATCGGACCGTGGTCCGACACTTATCACCTATAAAGCACATTCTAAACACAATTATCAATCACATTAAATACACATAGGACATCCAATTCACATTCAAGAAGCACTTCAATATCACAACCTAGTATCACAATCATCGGACCTCCTGTTCGGAACCCAATAATCAATCACATTCAGTAATCAATTTATACAAAATGAAACAAAACAGAACAAAGAATAAAATGAGACCATCTCGGTCTACTCACGATGCGCTCAGTTAGCATTTGCTTCCAAATTACGAAAATGCCTAGCTGTGGACTTTTAACACCTGACCCATTTATGCAATACGTTGCACATACATTAATAATTTTGCACAATTTTAAGCATTCATTTATGCACATGCGAATATGGAATATGTACGATGCATGTTCATGACAATCCCGGTATTGTTCCATAAATTGCATCACAAAACCATTCCTGTATCAAAACTCATTATTCCTAGGTTTAAGCCACATAAAATCATTTAACTAGCATATTTCAATTTTTTTGAAACACATATTTCGGGTCTATTGTTCCCAATCAATGAGACTGTCAACATTAGATAACCTAGGTAACCTTTCTTTAATAAAAATGTTCCCCTACGTTTTAGGAATCCATAGATACAATAATATGTTGGGCTCCAAATTTTTTTTATTGATGTCATTAAGAATGAATTTTGTTGATTGTGTGATTATGACTTAGTTTGAATAAATTGAAGGTATTTATGGAAATTTAGATTAAGTTGAGTTTATTGTGTTTAAGTGAGAATGTTAAGGGATAAAAATGTTTGAGGGCATTTTGGGAAGATCACTTGAGTTGAATAGGTTAAAGCTTTGCTAGGAGGGGTATTTTGGTCTTTGTCTTCTCTTTAGACTTAAGTGGAGGAATTAGAAGGAAAAGAAAAGAAGAGGAAAGGAGAAAAGAGAGGAGAGTACCGTGGGTGAGGAAGAAGGAGAAGAAAGGAGGGTTTTTGATCTCTAAAGATTTTCGACAGATTGAAGCAAAGTCTTGGTAAGTTTAAGTTCTTTGCCTCTTGTTTTGGTTAGATTAAACCCTAGTATAGCTTGGTATTGTGTTAAAATCGGTTGTTGAAAGGTTTTCGGAAAAATAGGTAAGATATCCTTAGGTTGTTGATTTGTGACTGATTTTAAGGTTTGAATGAGTTAGAAATGTAGTAGTGGACTTGAATCAAGGTTTAGATGTGTTGCATGTGCTTAAGGGAAGGATTGAAGTGGGTAAATGCTGGAAAAATCATGTTCGGAGACGTTCTTCAGACCCGCATGTCGCGACGTGCGATATGCACGTCGCGGCGAGCAACGGGCCGTTCGTCACGACGAGCGTGGCCTTCGTCGCGGTGAGCCCCCAGTTTCCAGCATAGGTAAATTTTGGTATTTTGGGTATATCTTTTGCTGTGGATGTCTAAATGAGGTGATTTTGGATTCGTTGTGGACTAGAGCCATAGGGCTACAAGTTTTATGAAGAAAGGAAGTTTGGAATTTGCCTCTAAGATTCGGAAATTGGGTTGGAAGTCGGATGTAGACTTTTAGTGCTTTTAATTTTGATTTTCAAGCTTTTTGAATATTTCTTTTGAATATTGTTTGAATGGAAACTTGGTTTGTTATAGGAAACCAAGCCGACCTGATCCAATCGCAAGAGGAAGGAAAACAGTGAGTTGGATTCTCGAGCGACATTAGGTGGGTAATACATTTATGGTTGTTGTGTGTATGGGCAAAAATGTGTATGCTTGCTTGCATGTGTGTGATATTGCTGCAAACGAATTGTGGTTTTAATTATGAATTGCTTTGCAATTATTATGGCATTTTGCAAGAATGAAAAGTATGAAAGCTCGATAAAATTATTTGAGCATGAAACGAATGATTATGTGCTTTGTTTGGGCGAGGGAGGAACGTTTCATTAGTCACGTGTACGTCAACGTATAGCCTTCTCCCGGTTGCCCGCTTGAGGCCACGAGATCCTGAGAAATCAGACTCGTTTTGTTCACGGTATAAACTCCGGTTTATCCGTTTTGTTCCACGAAACTCTGGAGCCATTTGTTGTGCATACATTATTGATTTGTTGGGCATGACGCATGTTAATTGTTATATCGTGAAATCACATGACATATTATTGCGATAATTGTAAATTGATAAGTGTTGACTTGTTTATGCTTGTATATACATATATATGCTTGAATGTGTGGCTAGTTGCCAATGGCTATAAATGTATATGCCACTGAGCTTCATGATTCACCTATTATCTCCCACTCCTCGGTGCGAGCAGGGCGATCGTTGACCCTTGCAAGGCATCAGAAACTCCAAGATAGTTAGGAGCTTTTGGTTTTAAGTTAGTATTTTTTGGTTAGCCCTCCAAGCATATCATCGTTGGGCATTCTCATGTATTTTTGTTGGATTTTAACCTTAGCATGAATTGTGCTTTTATTGAGATTATTGGTTCAATTTATTCGAATTGTAATGGCATGAAATTCTTCTGTTTATGGAGGAGATTAACTCAGAATGCATGTGTAGGTGATAAAACTTATATGTATGTGTGCTTGTATGAGTTTTGCATGGATGTTAGGGACGGGTCCAAAATTTGGGGAGCTCGCCGAGGCGCATCCCATGTGTGCTCACCGCGACGCGAGGCTGGTCCCTCGTCGCGGCGAGGTCAAGTTTCGCCGCGGCGAACCATCGCAGAGGCGTTAAATCATGTGAGCAATCAATCGCCATGGCGAGGCCCCCTCTTTTCATTGCTATTTTCCTTCTGTTTTGCTCGCTTTCGTTTCTTCCTTCGCGCGCCCCTACCCGGTGCCCTCGAGAGGCCACCTCGGGATAGGAAATTTGGGACCCGGGCTCAACATGTTTGGTATCAGAGCTTTAGGTTTTGTGTCCTCAGCTTAGAATGCATAGTAGGATGAATTGTTTGGTATATGATTATTTGTTGCATTGATTGATATCATTAAGTGACATGCATATCATGCATACATGTAGGAATTCATATTGCCATGTAGCTAATCCTTAGTGTTTATATTTGAAGGAGTACGATGCCACCTCGTAGAAGGACACGAGGAGTTCTGCAAGGATCTGTTGCACCTGACTCTCTGACTAGAGAGGAGAGGACTGATGAGTCGGTAGCCCCAGGAAATACTGAGGCTTCTGTAGGGCTAAGTAGTAAGCCCATTCCATCGCCGACTTAGGAGTCGCCGATTTTACAGGAGCCAGTGCCTCCACTAGATTCGAGGTTGTTTCAGGCGTTTGTTCAGGCTATGGGTCAGATGCCACAGCCTTCTGCTTCAGCCCCAGCTAAGTATGGGAGATGGGGATAGGCCATCTATTCCGAGGTGTGAGCACTGCGGGAGACCCCATAGAGGAGAGTGCTACAGATTGACAGGAGCTTGCTTTAACTGTGGGGAGAAGGGGCACCTGGCTAGAGAGTGCCCTCAGCCTCCATGACAAGAGAGAAGCCATATGCAAGCTCCCAAGAGATCTGAGACTGTGGGACATAAAACTTCTACAGAAGTGGGCAGTTCTGATGCAGCCAAGAGGGTGAACATTCGGGGAGACCAGGCGGGGCACCGGCTAGGGTGTTTGCAATGACTCGGGAGGATCACGAGACCGCTCGGATGTTGTCACCGGATGCAGTTAAGTTATTTGCTGATGATGTGATTGCTTTGATTGATCCGAGTTCTACTCATTCGTTTGTTTCTTCGAGTAGAACTGTGTGTGGTAGCAATTTGAGCCTGTTGGATACTCTGCTGATGGTGAGTACTCCAATTGGCCAATATATTATTATCATTCAAATGTATAGAGAGTCTGAGATATGTACTGGCGGGGAACTTCTAGTGGTGGATTTGATGCCACTGAAGATGGGAGGGTTGGATGTGATTTTGGATATGGACACCTTAGAGAAGTACAATGCTCGGCTGGATTGTAAGCAAAAGACAGTGGAATTTGAATTGGATGACGGCAGAAGAGTGGGGTTTACTGGGGACAAAAAGGCTAGTCCGTCCAGAATTGTTTCAGCTTTGACAGCAGAGAAGATGATGAGGAAGGGATGTGAGGCATTTTTGGCCTATGTGGTAGACACAAGAGCAGATAGAGGGCAGCTGAAGGATATTCTTGTAGTCAGGGAATTCTCGGATGTTTTTTCCGAGGAATTGCCAGGACTACCGCCACCAAGGGAAATTGAGTTTCCCATTGAGCTTCTTTCAGGTACTGCACTGATTTCAATTCCGCCTTACTGGATGGCTCCGGCGGAATTGAAGGAGCTTAAAGAGTAGTTGGAGGAGTTGTTGGAGAAAGGGTACATAAGGCCGAGCTCTTCACCTTGGGGAGCTCCGGTCCTTTTTGTGAAGAAGAAAGATGGATTGTTGAGGATGTGTGTAGACTACCGGAAGCTTAATCAGGTTACTGTGAAGAACAGGTATCCGATCCCCCGCATTGATGATATGTTTGATCAATTGCAAGGGGCGAAAGTCTTCTCTAAGATAGAATCGAGATCAGGTTACCATCAGTTGAGGATAAAGGAGTCAGATGTGCCAAAGAATGCTTTCAGAACACGGTATGGGCATTTTGAGTTTTTAGTTATGCCCTTTGGATTGACAAATGCCCCTGCAGCCTTTATGGATTTGATGAATCAAGTCTTTAAGCCTTTCTTGGACCAATTTATCATTGTCTTTATTGATGATATATTGGTTTATTCCAAGAGTGATGAGGAGCATGAAGAGCATTTGAGAATTGCTTTGGAGACTTTGAGGAGAAACGAGTTGTATGCCAAATTCGATAAATGTGAATTTTGGTTGAGGGAAGTTGCATTTCTTGGACATGTGATCTCAGAACAAGGAGTGCATGTGGATCCAAAGAAAATAGAAGCTGTGGTGAATTGGGAAGCACCGAAGAACATAGCAGAGGTGAGGAGTTTTCTAGGTTTGGCAGGTTACTACAGGAGGTTTGTGGAGGAGTTCTCCATGATATCCGCTCCGATGACAAAGTTATTGAGGAAGAATCAGAAGTTTATCTGGAGTGATGAATGCCAGAGGAGCTTCGAGGAGCTCAAGTGCAGATTGACGAGTGCTTCGATTCTAATTCTGCCTTCTGAAGATGAGGGCTATACCGTGTATAGTGATGCTTCGAGGAAGGGTCTTGGTTGTGTATTGATGCAGGGAGACAGGGTGATAGCTTATGCTTCAAGGCAATTGAAGCCATATGAGTTGAACTATCCGACACATGATTTGGAGTTGGCGGCTGTGATATTTGCCTTGAAAATTTGGAGGCATTATTTATATGGAGTTCATACAAGGATCTTTACTGATCATAAGAGTCTCAAGTACTTACTGAGCCAGAAGGAACTGAATTTGAGACAGAGAAGGTGGATCGAGTTGCTTAAGGACTATGACTTGCTGATCGAATATCATCCAGGCAAAGCCAATGTAGTGGCGGATGCTTTGAGTAGGAAGTCTTCAATTGCCCATGTTCGGACAGTTTATCTTCCTTTATTGGAAGAGATGGCCAAGCTTAAGATAAGCTTGAAGCAGGAGGAGCCAGATTGCCTTCTAGCTAACTTCCTAGTGACACCGATACTCAGGGAGAAGGTTAGAGAGTTGCAGGCACAAGATGCAGATTTGAGCAAACTCAGAGAGGAAATTTAAAATGGTAAGATTTTTGAAGTAGTAGTGAGGGAGGACGGACTTATGACGGTGGGGAATAGGCTTTGTATCCCAGATGTCAAGGAGGTAAAGGATGAGATTTAGGATGAGGCACACAATGCTCCTTATGCCATGCACCCAGGTAGTACCAGGATGTACAGGGATTTGAGAGAGCATTTTTGGTGGAAGGGCATGAAGAGGGATGTAGCAGAGTATATAAGTAAGTGTCTAGTGTGTCAGCAAGTCAAAGCTGAACACCAAGCACCTTCAGGCAAGTTAAGGCCATTGTCCATCCCGGAATGGAAGTGGCAAAGGGTGACCATGGATTTTCTGATGGGTTTGCCCAAGACTAGTAGGAAGCATGATGCCATTTGGGTTATTGTCGATCGGTTGACGAAGTCAGCTCACTTTCTCGAGATTAAGTAGACTGGTTCTTTGCATGTGCTAGCAAAGAAGTACATTGATGAGATAGTGAGATTGCATGGGATTCTGGATTCTATAGTTTTCGACAGGGACCCTCGGTTTACTTCGAGGTTTTGGGGAAATTTGAGGAAGCTTTAGGAACTAAGCTAAATTTTAGCACGACTTTTCACCCTCAGACGGATGGTCAGTCTGAGAGGACCATTCGAACACTTGAGGGAATGCTCAGGGAATATGTGATGGATTTCAAAGGAGCTTGGGATGAGCATTTGCCATTGGTCGAATTTGCTTATAATAATTCGTACGATTCGAGTATTCAGATAGCTCCATATGAGGCATTGTGTGGGAGGAGATGTAGAACTCTGATCTGTTGGGATGAAGAAGGAGAGAGGAAACTGGTAGGACCAGAATTGATTCAGACGACAGTTGATAAAGTCAATCTGGTTAAGCGGCGACTTAAGCGCGACGAGGATAGGATGAAGAGCTACATTAATGCACACCGAAAGGAGATGGAGTTTGAAGTCGGTGAGAAAGTGTTCCTTAAGACGTCTCCTTGGAAAGGAGTAATGAGGTTTAGCAAGAAGGGCAAGTTGAGCCCGAGATATGTGGGTCCTTATGAAATTCTTGAGAGGATTGGACCACTGGCCTATAGGTTGGCGTTACCTCCAGAATTGTCTCAGATCCATAATGTCTTTCATGTTTCCATGTTGAGGAGGTATAGATCAGATCCTTCTCATATTATTCAGACTAGTGAGGTTCAGCTGAGGGATGATTTGAGTTATGAGGAGATTCCAGTGGAAATTTTGGACTTGAAAGAAAAGGTCCTCAGGAACAAGACGGTTCAGCTAGTCAAAGTTTTGTGGAGGAATCATTCGGTGGAGGAGGCTACTTGGGAGCCTTTGGAATCTATGAAGGAAAAGTATCCGCATCTCTTCGATGACCCAGGTAATAATTTCGAGGATGAAATTTTTTAAGAGGGGGAGAAATGTTGGGCTCTAAATTTTTTTATTGATGTTATTAAGCATGAATTTTGTTGATTATGTGATTATGACTTAGTTTGAATAAATTGAAGGTATTTATGGAAATTTAGATTAAGTTGAGTTTATTGTGTTTAAGTGAGAATGTTAAGGGATAAAAATGTTTGAGGGCATTTTGGGAAGATCACTTGAGTTGGATAGGTTAAAGCTTTACTAGGAGGGGTATTTTGTTCTTTGTCTTCTCTTTAGACTTAAGTGGAGGAATTAGAAGGAAAAGAAAAGAAGAGGAAAGGAGAAAAGAGAGGAGAGTACCGTGGGTGAGGAAGAAGGAGAAGAAAGGAGGGTTTTTGATTCCTAAAGATTTTCGACAGATTGAAGCAAAGTCTTGGTAAGTTTAAGTTCTTTGGCTCTTGTTTTGGTTGGATTAAACCCTAGTATAGCTTGATATTGTGTTAAAATCGGTTGTTGAAAGGTTTTCGGAAAAATAGGTAAGATATCCTTGGGTTGTTGATTTGTGACTGATTTTAAGGTTTGAATGAGTTAGAAATGTAGTAGTTGACTTGAATCAAGGTTTAGATGTGTTGCATGTACTTATGGGAAGGATTGAAGTGGGTAAATGCTGGAAAAATCGGGTTCGGAGACGTTCTCTAGACCCGCACGTCGCGACGTGCTCATAAGCACACCGCAACGTGTAAGGAAGGTGTGCACGTCACGGCGAGCAACGGGCCGTTCGTCGAGACAAGCGTGGCCTTCGTTGCGGCGAGCCCCCAGTTTCCAACATAGGTGAATTTTGGTATTTTGGGCATATCTTTTGCTGTGGATGTCCAAATGAGGTTATTTCAGATTCGTTGTGGACTAAAGCCGTAGGGCTACAAGTTTTATGAAGAAAGGAAGTTTGGAATTTGCCTCTAAGATTCAAAAATTGGGTTGGAAGTTGGACGTAGACTTTTAGTGCTTTTAATTTTGATTTTCAAGTTTTTTGAATATTTCTTTTGAATATTGTTTGAATGGAAACTTGGTTTGTTATAGGAAACCAAGCCGACCTGATCCAATCGCAAGAGGAAGGACAACAGTGAGTTGGATTCTCGAGCGACATTAGGTGGGTAATATATTTATGGTTGTTGTGTGTATGGGCAAAAATGTGTATGCTTGCTTGCATGTATGTGACATTGCTGCAAACGAATTGTGATTTTGATTATGAATTGCTTTGCAATTATTATGGCATTTTGCAAGAATGAAAAGTATGAAAGCTCGATAAAATGATTTGAGCATGAACTGAATGATTATGTTCTTTGTTTGGGCGAGAGAGGAATGTTTTGTTAGTCACGTGCACGTCGACGTATAGCCTTCCCGGCTGCCCGCTTGAGGCCACGAGATCCTGAGAAATCGGACTCGTTTCGTTCACGGTATAAACTCCGGTTTATCCGTTTTGTTCCACAGAACTCTTGAGCCATTTGTTGTGCATACATTATTGAATTGTTGGGCATGACGCATGTTAATTGTTATATCGTGAAATCACATGACATATTATTGTGATAATTCTAAATTGATAAGTGTTGACTTGTTTATGCTTATATATACATATATATGCTTGAATGTGTGGCTCGTTGCCAATGGCTATAAATGTATATGCCACTGAGCTTCGCAGCTCACCCTATTATCTCCCACTCCTTAGGTGCAGAACGAGACGATCGTTGACCCTTGCAAGGCATCGGAAACTCCAAGATAGTTAGGAGCTTTTGGTTTTAAGTTAGTATTTTTTGGTTAGCCCTCCAAGCATATCATCATTGAGCATTCTCATGTATTTTTGTTGAATTTTAACTTTGGCATGTATTGTGCTTTTATTGAGATTATTGGTTCAATTTATTCGAATTGTAATGGAATGAAATTCTTCTGTTTATGGAGGAGATTAACTCAGAATGCATGTGTAGGTGATAAAACGTATATGTATGTATGCTTGTATGAGTTTTGCATGGATGTTGGGGACGGATCCATAATTCGGGGAGCTCGCCGCGACGTAGCCCATGTACGCTCGTCGTGACGCCAGACAGGTCCCTTGTCGCGGCGTGCACACGCGAGTTCACCGCCGCGAGGCCAAGTTTCGCCGCAGCGAACCATCGCAAAGAGGCACTCGTCGCGGCGAGGCCCCCCCTCTTTCCCGCTGCTGTTTTCCTTCTATTTTGCTCGCTTTCGTTTCTTCTTTTGCGCGCCCCTACCCGGCGCCCCCGAGAGGCCACCTCAGGATAGGGAATTTGGGACCTGGGCTCAACAAAATTACTCAATTCGGATCTCTATAGGTCTGGATATTGCCAAAATACTGTCCAGAAAAAAATTAATCATCGGTCCTCTCACTTTGATTTAATTCATCAATTTCAATTAAATCTCAAAAATTTACAAATTCTTATGGAGAGGTAAAGGAGTGTCTTATGAATCCAATGCTTTAAAAATCGGGTCAATCGGAGGTTGGATGGACAAGTTATAAGCAAAAGAGTGGAAAAGGGGGTCGGGTTGGACCGGGTTGGGTCGATCTCGATCGGGTCGGGTCGGGTCGGCCCAAGTCGCGACCTAGTGGCCCTCACGACCTGGTCACGAGGTGACCATGTTGCAATCGTGAGCAGGTCGTGAGGTGACCTCGTTGCGATCGCGAGCAGGTCGCGAGGTGACCGCGTCGCACTCACGACGCTGCTGCCCTTTTTCATTTACTTTTTTTTCTTTTTCCACCTATTTTCCCCCTCTCCTTCTACAATACATAACTTTTCACAAATTTGTCCAAAATTGACAAATTAGGTATCAATGGAAAGGTCACAGAAAGATCTACAAGTTTCATGAAAGGCTTAAACACCAATTCCACCTCTAAAGGTGTTACAAATCACTTCAAAATATCTGTCCTGTAAATCTCATCCTAAACAGTAACACATTTTCTAAAAATCATAACTTCCCACGCTATTGTCCAAAAATTCTAAGCTTTATATAAATAAAAATATAAGAACACAATCTACAACTTTCATGAAAAACTTCTAAAAGGGTCAAAATCTCAATCAAAGTTTCTGCCCAATAAGTTTCATCCCAAATAGTAACACAACTTTCTAAAATTCATAACTTCCTATCCCATTGTCCAAAAATTCCATGCTTTATATCAATAGAAAGATCAGAACACATACTACAATTCTCATGAAGAACTTAGAAGCAAATTCTACCTCTAATTAGGTCGAATTCTCACATGATTGTGGCTGCCCTGTTAAATATTGTTAATTATCATTTAAACCATATCCACATTTCAAACATTCAGAACTTTCACTTCTTACATCCAAAGATGGCATATTATACATCATTAAAAAGCTATGAAATTCCTATACAACTTTAAATAAGGCTACTTGCTCCAATTCAAACCATAACACTCCAGAATTTGCCTCAAAGCACAGTATCCACAAAACCTACACTTATAGGCATTTTCACAAACAAAGCATATTAATCTTTGGATTACATCCTAAAGTCAATAGATCATAACTTTTAACCTTGACATCAATAAATGTCATACTTTGTAGCGATAGAAAGCTAACAAGAAAAGCTATAACTTTCATGAAGACCAATTTAACAAAATTTGCCTAAATCAATCTAGAAAATTTTCCAAAGTTTCAGATCACAAATATGCCATTCTCGAGTTACTGTTCATCCCTACACACAATGCCACATTCAAGTCACAATTTGGAACTCTTCAAGCCAAAATTGGATACCACTTCCTTCATAAGAAATATAGCCAATCACCTCTAGATTAATTTAAACTAAACATCATCTCAATTGGGCAATCATATAAGAAGTTATGGCCAAATCATGTAAACATGCTCAATTCAAAATTTCCAAATTTTCTTCCTAACACCTTTCCTATCTCTTCCATACCATTTCTACACTAATAACCACTCAGTTTACTCCATATATTAACCATAACTAAGCCAAAACCTCCACTTGAACATGAACCCATAATATGGCAACAACATACACTTCATCATCCATCATTTTCTACAGTCACCTACAACACCAAGTCATTTTCAAAACATCTAACCCACCTCTAAATTATACCTGTCACATTCTATATCCTTCATCATTCACATAAGCAAGAAATTCACACACACACACACCCATATTCTCCAAACACAATTTTCATGCAATTAATTATACAAACATCACAAATGATCTAATTTACTACAAAACCATAATAGAGAACACATTTCTTACCTAAATAAGCTTGCAAACCTTCAAAATCTTCAAGAACTCAAAATTTCCTAACTTCTTCACCATCTCACGATCTTCATCATCTTGCTTGAAAGGTTGGGGTTTTTGGTGAGAAGGGAAGAGAGAGCAAGATGAAAGAGTAGCATGAAAGATGATTGAAAAAAATTAAGAAGAAAAGAGGAAGAGAAGAGGAGCCACGAAAATGGTGGAGAGCTCCAAATTAAACACCAATAACCCCCTTTTGTGAGAAGCTTCATGAATGACAACCAAGAAGGGAAAAAGGCTTTTAATTAAACAAAGGTAGTGGACTTAAGGCCATGTTTGGCTCCACATGTGCAATTCTTAAAACCTAAGTCCAATTTCTACACTAATTGTCTCCCAATTTTCAATGACACTTGTCAATAAATCCGAAATCATTTATCTAAATTTTCAGTGCCATTGGGCAGTAATTTGTACTACCGGTAAACCATCATTCTGCCCCTTGGTATTTTTCCTAGTCCAGAAAAGACCCCAAAATTTCAGAAATTTTTTTTCTAAAATTCTCTAAAAATTCAAAACCCATAAAGACTCTCTCCAACTCAATTTTTCATATCCACAAACCACATTTTATAACAATCACATTTATTAACACTTATATCGAAAAATTTCATGAATGCATGTACAGTCATTTTCCTATGCAAAATTTACTATTCATGTGCATGTACACCTTATATAATGCATGATCATGAGATGTGTTTTTTTTCTCACATATACCAATTTCTAGGGTTCCAACCCTTTGTATGGAAATGGGATGTTACATCTAGCTGCAGTAGTTTTTGCTCTAAAGATTTGAAAACATTATTTGTATAGAGAGACTTTCTAGATATTCATTGATCATAGGAGTCTGAGGTATTTATTGAATCAGAATAAGTTGAAATTGAGGCAAAGGAGATGGATTGAATTATTGAAAGATTATGATTGCACTATTAAGTACCACCCGGGGAAAGCTAATGTGGTGGCAGATGCTTTGAGTAGGAAGTCTAATATCAGTACAGCTCAGATTTAGTTATCGAGGTTACCTACTCTGATTCATTTGAGAGCTCTATATGTAGAGCTGAATCTGGAGCAAGATGAGGCACTAATTGCTACATTAAAGTTGAGACTGATGCTACATGACATAATCAAAAGAGTACAGAGTAAAGATCCTGTTATGCTCAAGTGTATGGAGAAAGTGAAGATGAGTCCAGATTCTAAGTTTGAGTTGAGGGATGAGACATTATGGTTGAGACAGAGGCTGTGTGTGCCTAATGTGGATGATCGGAGGAAGGAAATTCTTGAGGAAGCTCATATGGCCGCCTATGCTATGTATCCTGGTACAACTAAGATGTATAACACATTGAAACAACATTTCTAGTGGCCTGGAATGAAGAAGCAAGTGGCGGAATATATATCTAGATGTATGACTTGCCAGCAAGTTAAGGCTAAACACCAGGCTCCAGTAGGAAAGTTACATTCGTTGCCCATTTCGGAGTGAAAATGGGAACGGATTACTATGGACTTCATCATGGGTTTGCCAAAGATTTCGAGCCAGCATGATGCTATATGGGTCATAGTAGATTGGTTGATTAAGTCGGCCCATTTCTTACCAGTGAGAGAGAATAACTCACTTGATCAGTTGGCCTAAAATTATGTGAATGAGGTGGTGAGACTGCATGGGGTTCCAGTGTCTATAGTATCAGATAGGGATCTTGGATTAACTTCGAGGTTTTGGGGGAGTTTACAGTCTACTATAGGAACTAAGTTGAACTTCAGTACAACGTTTCATCCTCAAACAGATGGACAGAGTGAGAGGACAATCAAGATTATTGAGGATATGCTTAGAGCTTGTGTATTGGAGTTTAGAGGAGCTTGTGTAACATCCCATCACCGATGGGAAGGGTAAAATGGTAATTCGGGATGAGTTATGAGTGTGTAAACTAGTCTCGACATGTTCATGCATAATATGGCCTCCATATATGCATAAATTGTAATTTTTGTATATGCACATGATTGTACATGCATTCATGACATTTCCCGGCATATGTGTTTATTGTGAAAAACATATGATTTAGTGCTTGAAATTTTAATTGGAGTGAATTTTTGCGCGTTTTACATTTTTGTGAAATTTTAGAAATTTTTCTGGAATTTTTTCGGCAGAAATTTCCAGACCGAAAAAATTGACAAGTGGCAGATTGATTTGGTTTTGGGTACTGGAAATGATTGTCCAATGGCACTGAAAAATTAGACACATAATTTTAGGGATTATGAATGTTGAGCCATTGAAATTTAGAGTAGAAATTGGATTGTATTTGGAAAAATACCTGAAGAATGCTTTAAATCAGGACAAGTGGCAAGTGACACTTGTCACTTGCCTACTTAGTCTTAGTCTAAATTTTTTTATAAATAACCTAAGCTTGGGAGAGCCATACACGACACTTTTAGGTTGGAAAGTGAGAAAGGTGCTTTAGTGAAATTTTCTTCCTCTCCTCCGTGGGTTCTCCTCCCTCTTCTTCATCGTTTGCTCTCTTTTTTTTAAGCTAGAATTGCTACTCATCTTCACTACACAAAAACTCCTACTATGTTTTGTGCTTTCTCCTCCTTGTTCACAAAGAAATTACAAACCTAAGCTTCAAGGAAGATGGTAGTGAGTGGTAGGAAAGATTGGAAGAATTGTGAAACTTTGGCAAAATTGAAGATTTGAAGCTTGTTTAGGTAAGAATTAAGTTGTATGTTCTTTAATTAGTAGTTAGAAGCAATTATTGTGTTTATTAGTGCATTAATTTCATGAGGTTTGTGTGTTGATTGTATGGGCATAAGTCATGTTTATGTGAGGCTAAATGATGTTGGATATGTGTAGTGTGTGTATTAAGTGTTAGAGTGGTTTTCATAATGTTAAATGATTAGTAATTAAAGTACGAACATTTTGGATGTGTGCTGCCATTTTATGGTTAAGTGGTCAAGTGAAGATCTAGAGGAAATTGTGGCTGGATTAGTGGTTAAATTGGATGCTTATTGATGTAGGATTGGTGTTGGAATGAAAGAAGTTGAGTTTTATATGAAATCTGGAAAATTTTACTTTGAGTAGGTTTCATATTTTTGCTCATAACTTTTGACATGGTGGTCCTATTGATATGAGTTTTAGTTTAAATTAAACTTAAGAAGTTTGGCTAGATTTCACATGAAGGAAGTTTTGTCCAATTATGGCCTTAAGGGTTAGAAAAGGCTATCGGGAGTGTATATATTTTTGTTGATGTAAAATATCCAACAATTCGAGGAGACATTCTTGTTCATGTGAGGTAAAAGTGCAGGCCATGATATGGGCCTACAAAATAGGTTTTTCTATGATCAAATAGCAACCTCCAGTTATGGATAGGAACAAGGATATAAATGTTATCTAGAGTTAATTGGAATGTAAGTAGCAGTAGCAAATGTGAGTACGTGGTTACATGATATAAACACATCTGTCAATAAGATGTAAGGATTTTGGATGGTATCTGCCAGGGTATTAGTGAAAATGAAAATGAAAGTGTTTAATGCCTCTTTGAGCTTTATTCTTGTGGATGTATTGACCATTGGAGTCATGATACGAATTGATCTTGCAAGATAATATGAAATGTTGAAAATGATTTTCTTGAAGTAGTAAGAATGACCAATAAGTACTTATGGGCAAAAGGTGATTGACAAGGAGTTATAAACAATATCGAGGTTTATACCTACAATCACTGAGATAGTGTAAGAAAGCCTAGTAATTTTGTTTATGATCAAATATCCCATGGCCAGTAGTAGAGATCATAAGCTCTTCTCTCGATTCAACAATGGAATCTGGCAAGTCTTCCATAGAGGTTAAAGGCCCCTTGCTTGATCCAATCGGGTTTGCTTCAGAAAGGAACCGATAGATGAAATGGAGGAAATTTTTTGATAAAATGACAAGTCTCTTGGAAAAGTTGTGACGTGTTGTCTTCTTTATTAAAAAATTGAGAATATTGGAGTTACATCTATAGCAAAGACTCAAGCATGAGAGATGGAAAAAGCTATTGGGAGTGTATAAACTATTTTGTTGATGTACAGAAGAGGAAGAGGAATTTAGCAATTCGAGGATACAATCTTATTATTGTGTGTTGAAATTTAGTCCACATCAGAGGTTGTGGAAATATGTTTGGGAACCACAAAGTATCTTTAATGATGGGGTTTCCAACACAGGAAGTTATGGTTGGGGATAGATTGAAATGTGTGGAGCAACAGGTATCAATGAACAGACATTACCATAAGTCAATGTGGAATCATCGGGAAATTGAAAGAACTGCTAAAAACCGTAAAAAAAATTCAATGATTGAGGATAGCATGTACTCATACTATGGCATTGAGAAATTAGTTACTCAAGGAACAATGAGTTTGAGGTTATATCTCTTGGAGTTAATGTTGGACCCCGATTTTTAAGTGAAATTTAGAAATAATAATTGAAAAGAAATGAGTGTTTTGTGTATATGTTATGGTATAGATGTATTTATACTTAAAGGAAATTGATGAGAAATGAAGTGATTGGTTTTGATGACTTTGAAAATTTAGTAGAGTTGTATGAGTTATGAAAGTTAAAGTGAATGGGTTGATTGAAATGGAGTTGAAAAGCATGAAATGAATAGTGAAAGTATGAGAATTTTGAAGAAATTAGAAAGTTTGACTTCTTTTTGGTGTAGAGAGTTGACTTTTTGATTTAGGCAAATTTTGAGAAAATGATCTTCATGAAATTTGTAGATTATGTTGAGAGCTTTCTGTAGCCATAAAGTTTGACAGTTTTCGATATCGGAATCAAAAGTTATGAGTTTTCGAAGTTAAGTATGTTTGGCGTTGTTTTGGAAAAATACTATGAAGTATAGATTTGTGTGTATTGTGTTTTGAGGCCGATCGTCGTACTGATGGGGTTTGAATTGGAGTAAATGGTTTACGTAATGTATAATATGAAATTTTTGGATGTGGAGGTTGAAAGATGTGAGATTGTGAAGTTTGAATGTTGTTGGTATAGAAATTTCTGGGCAGTAGCGTTGATTTGGATTTTGACCCTCATTGATGTAGAATTTGTTCATAGGGTCTTAATGAAATTGTAGCTCATGTTTTCAGCTTTCTAACACCGTAAAGTATGCAATTTTTTGATATCGGGGCAAGAAGTTATGATAATTTGAAGTTTGCATATTGCTTAGGTGATTGCTAACAGGGCAGAAACTTTGATTGAAAAATTGACTTAGCTAGAGATTGAAGTTGCTTTGGAGTTCCTCATGAACATTGTAGAGCTTATTTTATCTTTCCATTGATATAAAGCACGAAAATATTGGACAAGGGAGTAGAAAGTTATGATCGTCAGAAGTTCTGATGTTGTTTACTGTGAAGCTGATCGACCAGTCACTTTGTGTGGAGTTTTTGACCCATTTAGAGGTCGATCTAATTTTTAAGGCCTTCATAAAAGTTGTAGAGGGTTCTTTCACCTTTCCGTAGACACCAAGTTTGTCAAATTTGGAGTTCTAGGTCAAAAGTTATGATGTTTACAAGTTGAGGTGTTGTTTAAAGTTTTGAGGAGATTATCGATCAGTCATCTTTGAGTACATTTTTGACCCCTTTGAAGACTGAGCTTGCTTTTGAGTCCTTCTTGAAAATTATAGATCTGTCTTTTATCTTTTCAACGATACTAAGTTTGTAAAATTTGGAGCTCGGAGTCAAAAGATATGAAGGTCGGAATTTAGGAGGTCGGATTGCGCGAGCGTGAGCGATCGACCGGCTCGGGAGCGATTGAGCACCCGAGTGCCCATTTGGGCGAGCGCAGTGCTCGTCTGCTCACCCGATCGGGCGAGCGAGGCGCCGCGCTCTGGTCGATCGGCCCGCGGAGTCAATTTTCATCCGACCGACCTCCTTTCACTCTTTTGGCCATAACTTCTTCGTCCGACCTCCGATCGACCCGATTTTTGAAGCGTTGGATTTTAAAGACATTTTTATATCTTTCCATACTATATTGATCAGTTTTGGAATTAAATTGAAAAAGGTTGATCAGATCAAAGTGAGTTGATCGGTTGTAAAATTTTGAATAGGGTTCGGTATTTTGGAGATATTTTAAGCTATAGAGCTCCAATAGATCAGATTCTTGTTGCAAATTAAAATAGAGACATGGGGATACAAATGTTATGAAGGAGTCGATCGACAATGTAGCCTTTAAGACTTTCAATTTCTGGATTGAAGTTAAGTGTAGTGTTCAGTCTCGGTTTTGTAATAGCCGAACAGACTTCAGTATTTTGGAGGTATCTTGAGCTATAGAGCTTCGATCGATCTGATTCATTTTTAAAATTAAACTAGAGACATGGATCTACAATTTATCTGAAGGATTCAATCGGCAATTTAGCCTCTAAGACTTTCAATTTCAGATAGAAGTTAGGTGTAGTGTTCAGTTTCGGTTTTGTAATGGTCTGAACAGACTTCAGTATTTTGGAGCTATCTTGAGCTATAGTGCTCCAATCGATCGGATTCTTCTTGAAAATTAAACTAGATCCATGGGGCTACAAATGTTCTGAAGGATCCGAATAACAATTAAGTCTCTAAGACTTTCAATTTCTTGAGTGAATCTGGCGTAGTGTTCAGCCTCGGGTTTTGATAACAGGCTTCAATATTTTGGAGATATCTTGAGTTATAGAGCTCCGATCGATCTGATTCTTGAAGCGATGGATTTGTAAGACATAGAGGAACATTTATATAGAAGAAAGTTTTATCAAATGGCTTCATTTACCTGATCGAAGTATGGAGTGAATTTATTAGTTTTTAGGAAGGACATTGTTGGAAGATCACTTAAGGTTTTAAATTATAAGGCTTATACGTAAGGGGCATAAGGGTCTTCTCTCATTCATTAATGGCAAGTTGGTAAATAAGAAGAGTGGGCTTTAGTTTAAGAAGGAGCAGTGATGCGTTATTGATGAAACAAAAGAAGAAAAAAACGAGAAAAGAAGAGAAAGGAGAGCAAGCTTTCGGATGAGTGAAGGAGAAAGAAAAGAGAGAGAGCTAGGGTTTGATTTTTAGGGGTCTTCAAGGAAGCTTTCTATGTTGATTCAAGAGAGAAAAAGGTAGAGAATGAAGAGAGCTCCATTATGAACCAAGAAAATTCGAAATTGGAGAAGATGAAGGTAAGAGTCGATGTTCGATCTTTGATCTTTTAGAGTTTTTGGTTTAGATACCTTGGAATTGGTATGGGTTTGTGAATTCTACAGTCAATTTTGGAGATTACATGTTTTAATGGGATCAATTTTGGATGGAAATTAATTAGGGTTATGCCCAATTTTATGAATTGGGGTTTTTGAAAAATGGTGATTTAGATGGCTTGATCTTATGTGGAATTAGTGTTTTCTAAGTTCAATTTTAAGGATTATGTTATTTATGAGGTTGAATTTTTGTGACATTGGTGTAGGGATTTTTCAATTGGAAGAATAAAAGGAGAAATGGTCAAATTGAAGCATTGGACAAGCTTCAAGCATGGAAATAAGGTGGGTACCTGTTTACAATAGAATTTATAAGCCACTACTGCTTTCTTTAAACAAAGAGATTTTCTGATTTCAGTTGCATCATAAATGTTGCATCATTGTATGAATGATTTGAAAAATCATTATTGATTCAATACATGAACTTTTGATGAATTGCAAAATACATTTGTGTTATGCCTAAAAAATTTCATGGCATTTCGTATATTCGGAAAAGAGCATTCGATAAATTGATTTAAGCATGATTATGTGGTTGTGATTGGGCAAGAGAGAACCTGTTTCGTTAGTCTCGTGCACGATGACCATTAGCCTTCTCCCGGCTGCCCGCTTGAGGCCGTTGTGTTTAAGGAACTCTCGAGCTGTTATGTGTGCATTTGCATTGTGAAGTGATATGATTGATGCATCCATGTTTTGGAAATTGTGATTTCGACTACTGCGAGAAAAGAACTTTTGAAAATGTGCTTTATGGGTTTCAAACAAAGTTTCTGTAAGAAAAGAAAAGAAAAGTGTTTTTAAAGGTTTTGCTTATTTATTTGTTATAAACTGTTACCCACGAGCTATAAGCTCACCCCCTTCATTCCCATCCATAGGTGATGAGAAGAAGATCGGGTAAAGAAAATTGAAGATTTTTGTTTGTATGTGTGCATATTCGGAGTTTGGATATTGATGTTGTATTATGGCTTGGAATGCCATTAAGGTTTTGTAAGTAATTAATTTATAATGTGTATGGATTATGAAATTGTGTATGGATATGGAATGTGGATTTGCATACTGAATTGAGATGAGATGAATATGTATGGTCTTGTATATAAATTTGTGTTGCTGGATTTGAGTTTTTGATTGAGATTATAGAATTGATGAATTCCAGATTGGAAAGGGGTATGGTTTTGTATGAGATTGAGTAAAATGGAAAAGAAAAAAAAAGTTATACCAGATTTGATTGGTTTAAAATAGATGTCTTAAGGTTTCCAACGCGATGCTTTTCCTAAAATATTTGTTCACGGATATCGAAAATTGGTTTCGATTCGATTTGATCCGATGTTTGCTTCGTTTTGATTTACTTCCGAGTCTTTTGCTTAGATTGGATTTGCTTTCATGTTGTAAATACCATTCTTCGCTTTCGCTATGATTTTGCTTCCGCCTTATGTTCCTTTCTTTCGATTTTGCTTTCGTTTCGTATTTGCTTTCCACTTTTTCGGTTGGGATCCGGTCTCTGGATCGGGTCCCAACAGTTAACCTTACCCCGATGGGATTATGATATTGAAAGTTAAGGTGATCCAAGCAAAAGGATATAAAGGGGAGACTATGATTATTTTAACAAAGGAAGATGAAATTTGGAATACTTGAGGGGAAAAAATATAAGCCACATCAACGATACTTGAAAACAAAATGATTATAGTGTTAGGTATGCCATTCGGATTTGGAGATTTTTCATAGACAATAGAGGTTCCCAATTGAGATCAAGAGGGAATTGGTTGTAATGTATACGATGATGTTGTGTTACCAAGAGATAAATATAGTTGCATGAGCTAAATTGAGATTTATGACTTAAAAATCCCTGCAATAGTAGCTGGTTTGAAAGCGTGGAGTTATGATGTGGACAGAAACATATGAGAGATACACATGACTAGACAGATCTGGAATTGGAAAAGATTGAAAGAACTGTGCTGAGGGAAACTGTCCTAATAAAGTTAATATTTCAATCAAAGGTATCGAATAGAACATTTCATAGCAAAGTGCCACATTTGTGGATACTAGGTTACTCATTCTAGTGTAAGAAAGAGTGTATTATAACATCCCATCACCGATGGGATGGGTAAATTGGTAAATTGGAACAGGCTAGTAGGTTGCATTGCATATTTTGATGTGAACATTCATTTGGCCTCTAATTTTAGAGGAATGAGTCTTTTGGCACATGCACTTATATGTACATGCATTCATGGCATTCCCCGGCATATATTTGTGAATATGATCTGTTTTATAAGTTTTGAAATATGTGTGCTTGAGAATTGGAATTGGAACTATTTTAGAGTGATTGTCACTTGGTAGTGACCCTTAGAAATTTTTCTGGAAAATTCAGGAGTAAATGTCCGGATCGAAAATTTTTCGAGTGACGGACTGATTGATTGTATAGTACTGAAATAACTGTCCAATGGCCATGGAAAGTTAGAAATATGATTTTAGAAATTAATATGTCGAGCCATTGAAATTTGGAGACGAATTGGACTGGAAATGAAATTGAAAAGAGAAAGAGATTTAAATGTAATGTGAGGAAAATGACATGTGGCATGTTTTTATTGATGAAGGTTTATGTGATTAACATTATTGCCCTAAGTCTTTGGCCTTTCCCCTTTGAAGGTTACTAAAACCTCTTTGGCAGCAAATCACCTTCTGATTCACCTAGGGTTTGCTTCTTCTCCTTCTTGTCCTTTTTCTTGCTTGCTTTTCCTTGTGCAAAGATCAACCCTAAACCTTTGAGATGATGGAAATTGTGCGAGGAGAAGAGGGAGTCGTAGGTGTTGAAGAGTTGGAGAAAATTCGGGAGATTGAAGAGAGGAAGCTTGATTTGGTAAGTTATTGGCTTGTATGTTGTTTATTGTTAGTTTAAATGCATTCATGATGTTTATTGTGAAAGATTGGAGTAGTTGAGAGTGAGTTATGGTTGAATTTAGAGAGAATATGGGAGAAAACCAGTCGGAGAAGACGAACCAGCGACTACACTTGAAACACGCAATTAATGTTAGTTAAATCAAGTGGCAAGGAGAGGTCGTCATGGCGAGCCCAGAAGTTGTTACATGCATGGCGCGCCTCTTCACGCCGTGGCGAGCTACTTCAGGACTCCGAGTGAGGGCCATTTTCTTGAATTAGTTTATTTTAGTTTTTGGGGCATAACTATTGATGTAGACCTCTAAATGAAGTGATGTTTGATTCGTTATGAACTAGAGAAAGAGGTCTACAATTGAGGTGAAGAAAGAAAGTTTGAATCAAATGAGTGAGATCTTAAATATTGAAAGAAAGTTCAATATGGTTTCCTATTTTAATCTAAGGATTGTTTCATGACAATTGGAGTATAATTTTGAGACTTTGTAAATAAATTTAATGCTATTGAGAGTTTTTAGAAACTGAGCTTAATGGGTGAATTTTGATCTAGAGAATAGTGACACTGGTTTTGTGGTTTTCTTGGGAATATTTTAGTGTATATGATATGGTGAATTGAACTGAATTTTAGAAACGAACTTGTGGAGTTCCATGACATGTTATTGAAATGAAATGATTCATTATTGATCAATTGAGTGAAAAGTTAGATTTTGACAAAAGAAAGTGGAAATTGGGATTTAGCGCCGGGAAGGTCATGAACATGCATCGTACGTCTTTTACTTAAGTCATGTGCACCATTGAATGTTTCTGATTATGCATTTAGTAATGAATGATCATTTGACTGTTATAGAGGTACCGATGGAACGATATTCCACGGATATTGCTGGGACTTCCAGGCAGTAGCTCGGAAGTTACAGGTGAGTAACCTAGTTGGTTCCTCAATTTTTAATTATTAAATGCTTTGTAAACTATCTGCGAATGTGAATAGTATGATCATGTGAATGATTGGGATCGTTACGCTTGTTCTTGATAAATCGGATTTGACTGCTACGTGATTTTGAAGAATAGTGATAAATAGGTTTTAACGGCAATGTGACTGTGAATTATTGGGCATTTTACATTTCATACACAAATGCATGAACAGATAATGAAACGAGCCTCGAGCTCGAAGGGAGTTAGTGCATACCCAGAGGGCTCTCCTACTCCCTAGACGCGTCTACTGAATACTGATCACTGTTTAAGCGCTCGGTCACAACACTGTAATGAAATGGGAAAGATTCACATATGCATTGCATACACATTGTGTATGATTGAAAATGTTTTCGTGTTAAATCAGACCCAAATCGTTTATTGACTTCCGCGCATACAATCGTTTTCAAAAAGAAAAATGTCATACTGAGTTTTTGAACCGTAATTGAGTGCTCTAACATACCACCCTCGTGAGGCACGGGCTCGGATGTCACCCTCGATGTCGAGTTTGGGTCTTTTCGGGAGTAGGATGCTACATATGTGGTATCAGAGCCTAGAAGTACTATCTTATAAGGGCTGATTTTGAAATATGGGTCAAGTTACATGTATTTAAGTCATGTCACGGCAGATAGTGACAACTGATCCCTATTCTAGCATATGAGTCACATGCATGAGCATGTACCAATTGTTTAAGCGGTTAGGAATAGTGAGGAAAATGATGATATGTTAGAATGTGATAAATGGAAGTTATGGATATCATGGAATAAGAAAAAGTGCATGGTCCGATTTGACGAATGAAGATTAAGTATATTGGTATTGGTGGATATATTATGAAATACAACATCAGAGTCATACTGGGGTATATCCTTGAATGTGGGATAGATATGAATATCTAGTTATGGATTGATAGAGGAAAATAGAGATAGGTTAGAATTGGCAAGATTCAAAGTGTATAAACAAAGTGGATGAAAATAAAATGTTCTATGATCTGGAAAGGCTTCAATTAGGTTTGATTATTGTGATGGGAGTTATGAATAAAGGTTTATACTTTAGAGTCAGAATATGTTAGTGGGAAATCAAGAATGATTACACATCTCTGATCTTGACTTAATTGTGAACATACATGAGTTTGATGAAATAGTTGTAAAGGTTCAGTTGATTTGCCTATGTGAACGCACATCTGATAATGGGAGCACCATGGCTAGTGAGTTTGTTGGACCCCGATCTTTAAGTGAATTTTAGAAATATAAAAAGTATGAAATAAGTAAGTTTATATATGAAGTTTGTAATAGATGTGATTATGTTTTAAGAAAATTGATGAGAAAAAGAATTGATGGAGTTTGATGATTTTGAAATTTGAATAGATTTGTATGGATTATACAAGTATAAGTGGATGAGAAATTGAAAATTAAGTTGAAAATCAAGAAATAAAGAGAAAAAGTGAGAAAATATGAAAATATGAAAAGTTTGACTTTTGATCTTTGAGAGTTGACTTTTGATTTAGTCAAAATTTGAGAAAATGTTCTACATGAAACTTGTAGGTTATGTTGAGAATTTTCTGTAGCCAGAAAGTTTGCAATTTTTTGATATCGGAATTGAAAGTTATGATAAGTCAAAGTTTAGGTGTGTTATAGGTTGACTTATATTATGACTGAAGCTTTGACTGGAAAATTGACCTAATTAGAGGTTAATTTAGCCTTGAAGTTCTTCATGAAAGTTGAAGATTTTGATTTGATATTTATTTTGATATAAAGTATGGAATTTTTCGATCAAGGAATAATAAGTTATGATTTTTACAAGTTTCTGTTATGATTTTAGCATGATTATTCGAGGACAGAACTTTTGACTGACAAATTGACTTTATTAGAGGTCAAATTTGTAGCACCCCACTCCCGACGAGACCCGAACCCGATATCCATGGTGATATCCGAGCCCGTGACCCGCGAGGGTAGCGTACTAGAACATTCATTACCTTATTAACAAAAATCGTATGACATTTTCTTTTTCTTTCAAAAACATTAGAGTGCGCAAACAATCATTGACTTGGCCCAATTATAACAAAACATTTTCAAATATAAAACCATTTCACTGATAAAACAATTTTAATCATTATTAGCACTCATTAGTGCTCAGTCACTCTATACAATTACATGTAAACCATTGGGCCTACTAAATACCAAATCAATACACTAATGCGGAATCTGACGACAATCGATCCCGACTGATACTACATACGCTAGCGATGAGCGTACTCCGTGTGTCCAGCGGGTACTCTCCATTTCTGAAAAATAGATGCAATGTTGGGTGAGTTTGCGAACTCAGAGAGAAACCATCATCGATGGTTCACCCAACTCATGCATATCCACACAATTACACAATATTGTATATATATCATAAACAAGAAATCACAGGCATTCAATTTCACATTTTATAAGGCAATAAACCTTTCACACAATTCACATTAAACATTCATTTATGCAGTGTGCATGTGACTCTTCCATTTTCTTTCGTTGTTGTGACCGTGCACCTGAGCTCATATACGTTGAGCCATTGGCTCTGAAACATTGGGCTTAAAGCGCCAAAACGTTGGGCATAACCACGATCATCGGTAGAGGCTCGAATACGTTAGACACGAGGCCATGCGTTGAGCTTAAAGCTCTGAAATCGGTGGCTACACGGTCACAACTATCATTATCGATCATTTACTATGCGTGAATGCACATGTCATTTTTCAATTTCCAATTATCACATTTCTATTTCCAATTCCAATTAATTACTATTTCCGATCATTTTCCAATGTCCTCGGACTTTTAGTCCGGTATTTCATTCTCATGCATTTACCTTTCGTTTCACTACCACATTTACAATCCAATTTACTAATGTATTCTCACGCACTTATTCTCATTTGCACTTGATATCACAATCCAATATTTGAACACCCGTAGTGCGAAATCAATCAAATCAATCAATCACATATATCAATCCTTGCTTCCTCATGGCAATCAATGCATATAATTAATAAACACATAAGGTTGAGAAACCAACTAGGTTACTCACCTATTATTTCCGAGCTAATGCCGGGAAGTTTCCGCCCCGTCAGTCGGACGACGCTCCACTTGGGCCTCTATAAGAAACAGAGAAAGAACGAGTCACTACAGATGCAATTTGTGCACATGTAGGAGAAATATGCATGTTCATGAATTTTCCGGCCCTAAATCCAAATTTCCCCATAACAAAATCCGTCTAAAAATTAGAAACCTATTGGCGCTGACGGTGCGCAATTCGGACCTCTATAGGTCCCCAATTAAACAAAACAGTGATTAAAGGCTTCGTTACCCGGGGCCACGTCAATTTCTCATCCAAAAATACCCAATTTCTCACAAAATGAAATTAAATGTTCTACGAATCCGATGCCTCAAGAATCAGGTCAATCGGACGTCGGACGGAAAAGAAATTGACAAAAGAAGCATGAAATCACAAATTACCAATTAACAAATAAAAATAATAATAAAAAAAACCAGCCTCATTGAGGCGACGTCTCGCCCAGTGGGCTGACTCATCCGGCCTCGTCGCTGGGGCGAGGCGTCGCCCTAGCGATGACGCCTTTAAGCCCCGCCACTAGGGCGAGCCGTCGCCCTAGTGACCGGGCGAAATGCCCATTCCCATTTCCTTTTTCCCTTTTTTTTCCTGATTTTCAATCCAATTTTTAACACCAATAACTCATTGCACACAATTCAGAAAATTACCCACTATATCTCGTTGGAAAGATCATGAAACCCTCTACAATTCTCAAGAAGATCTTAAAAATCAATTTCACCCCTAAGGGTGTCAAAAATCACTTCAAAACTACTGCCTACTCAAATCCCATTAAAACAGACAGTATATTGAAATTTCCATAACTCTCAGATTCTTCATCCAAAAATTACCACATAAATATGTTCAATAATTTCACAATGTCATCAACAACTTTCATGAACAACCCAAAATAAAATTCCATTGCTAAACAAGTCAATTAATTCACTCAATGTTGCTGTCCCTGAAATCATTCAATTTGAGCAGTAAACTTATAACAAGCATAACTCCCTGTACACAAGTCAGAAAAATCAGAACTTTATATCCCTGAAAAGATAAATCCTCAAACTTCAATTTCCATGAAGAACTCAATTTCCAATTTAATTTCTAACAATTTCAAAACTGTCATGCAAGTTACTGCCATGATCAGCAATTTCTAACCTAATGCAGGATCAGTTTTTCAAAAATCATAACTCCCAACTCTGACCTCTAAAAATTATATACCATATCTCATTTTCAAGATAATTTCTTCCTCTTCAACTTTTCAGAAGATCAGGCACACCAAGTCAGTCCACAAAAATGGCTAAAATTGCTTCCAAGCAGAATACTCACAAGTCAGACACTTAAGCTAGGTTTCATCAACATGCCCAAAACCAGTCCATAGTAAACAGTTCATATCTCTCAATATACACCTCTAAAAATAGCAAGATCAGTGGTGATGGAAAGATAACTCAATATTCTACAACTTCCATGAAGACCATTCTCCCTAATTCCATCTCAATTAATTTATAAAAATCAGCAAAGCTCATAGGTTATGGTTTCGGTTACTGTTCACAGGCAATAAAACAGTAACTTTCCATGCCAAATTTCAACCTATTAGAGTTACAATTTGACAACACCTATTTCACAAAAAAATGTAGCCAACAAACCAAAGTTTCATTGGGCACAAACCTAAACTCATTTACATAACCACACAATAAGTTATGCCCAAAACAGTACAGTAGGTCAAAAACAAATTTTCCAGCTTTACTTCTCCATTCACTTCCTATCATGCCAAGTCCAATTCTACTTCACTAAGCATACCCAATGTACAAGAAATCAGTCCCTAGGTCATGCATACATTCACTAGGAAATACTACCTCAACTTGGCAGCACCAAACACAATCATTTTCATGTAAGAAAAATCATCAAGAATCATCCAAAAGCAAGTTAAACCAAGTTACAACACATCTTTCATGCTAACTTCCTCAAATCATATTCAAACATAACCCAACAATTCAAACTATCATTTTCGTAACATTTAACCATCATAACTCATGATTAGTAGTAAACAATAAACCCCCCCCCCCCCCCCCTTTGGAGGCATCTAATAACCATGATTCATTAAATGCATACTCAAAGCATAAGCAAACTTAAACCATACACTTACCTATTCAAGCTTCCACTCTTCAATTCCCTCAACCATCACAACTTCCTAATTCCTCCTCCTCATACACGACATCATCATGGTAAGAGGTAGAAAGCTTAAGCTTATATGCAAGAAAGAAGGCACTTAAGGTTGGAGAATATTTTTTTGAACATTTAATGAAGAATTTCGGTGGAGGAGCACAACAAAGCAAGAAACTATTTCATTTATTCCTAATGGCCGTGAGAGAGTGAAATAAACAAAGCAACTCATCTTTCTTTCCTTCCATTAGAAGAGTCGAGAATGCATAGGAAAACCATGCATTAAATGAAGGGACCACTTGGCAAATGGATGAGAATGTAGAAAAGTCAATCACAATTTTTTTGAAAGAAATAAAACAAAGACCAAGCAATTAGCTCTCTAATTTTGGTTCCACCAAATTTAAGGGTCCATTTATGGGTCCCACCAAATATGCAAGGGTTTCATACCAAATAACAGTAGAAAATCAACCGGTTCGCCATCTGGCGATTTTTTCTGATCAGGAATTTACAGAATTTTCGAATCATTTTTGAAAGTTACCTAAATTGCCCAAAATTGTAACACATATGACAGTCCACTCCCAATAATTTTTTAAACACGAAAACCACACTTTCCACTACAAAAACACATTTAGGCCATTTACTGGCGATTTTGCGGTCAAGAATTTTAGGATAATTCGAAAAATTCCATAAATCCTAAAATGTAAAACACTCTATAGGCGCTCGAATAAGTTTTCAAATCCCATTATCACACCAATTTCACAAAAGATCACAATTAGACACTTATGCTTAGGAAATGTCATGAATGCATGTATGACTATGTGCTGTACAAAACTCACCATTTATAGATTTGCTGACATATGTTCATGCCGAGTTAAATTTAATACTCATAACCCGTCCCAATTTACTAAAATACCCTTCCCATCGGAGATGAGATGTTACAATTCTCCCCTCCTAATAAAAATTTCATCCGCGAAATTTCATATACGATTGATCAGGAAGGTAGGGGAGTCTTTTCGATTAATACCCTCTGTTTTCCACTGATTTCACTACACGACCAAATTCTGTCAAAACAATCAATGACTCTTTTCCTTTCTCAACTTTACATGATTTCTTGCTTTCTCGAGCTTCACGCAATTCGCCACTTTCAATCTCAATAACATATATATCGGATCCTAACAATATCTATGAACCACTTTGTGAATCCGAATCATCTTTTAAGTTTTAGCCTAACTTGCCAATCCATAATTCTATTCACACCACAATCGCATGGAGGTCACTCCTCACGAATTCAATTTCCCTTAATTACACCTTTATTTCCATCTAAGTACATTTTAGCCGAGGCCATACATTTCAAAATATTTCCTTTATCGCTTATCAGATTCCGTTATTATCAAAACACAAATCTCATGAGATGTATAACCTCGGTGTGAATCAATTCAACTCAATGTCACCATCTTAAATTACAGCCCTGATCACATAATATAGGGATAGTGACTCCTTTTTGGCAGTAAGACCCCTTATACGCCTTTCGAATGGTGACACCAATATAACGATTGTCATGCCATAATCCCTTTGCACTATACATCAATCCAAAAATACCTGTTGGTTAATCACACATGTCATCGTTCACTTTGACAGACTATACCATCAATTGCTTTTCCACAATACTTTTACTCGAACATAACGCTTCGATTGTTTCTTATGCTTTCTCGAACCATTTACTTATGATCATTTGATTTCCCATTCTAACCTTTCAATTACTCTTCCAATACGCTCATACTATAACATAAAGCTTCAATCATTCATTATATTTTCACTAACAGTTCCCGTAATGAGTTTCACCCATATTTCTTAATTTGAACTATACCTATCATTTTCCTCAACAATTGGAGTTATCTTCAGTTCTTTGATACGGTTTAAAATTTCTACATCCTCACTTCGGGTTTTGCCAATCCGTTTTGATGCACACCAATTTTGAAATTCCCATAGCTAATAATACTTTCTTTTGCCCCTTTTTGTCAGTTCGACTATTAATACTCAATAATACACCAGATTTGATAACCTTATTACCCAAATTTGGATCTTCGCAATTGAATTTATTTATTTTTTGTTCAATTCCTTGAATTGCACCATTAGCTTAGTTTGGAGTAATCACCATGAATCCTTTTCAAATCATTCGGATGCATGAGATAACTCAATCGTTATCGATTTGCATATTCATAGACATTTCAAACTATTTACATGCGATTTATGTCTCCAAGCTTTTAGGCCACACTCAATATAACAAATTTCAAATCATCAATCATAATACCGCCCATGGAATCATATTTGTCCCAAGGTGCATAAAATCACTTTATCCAATTTCCATAGATCACATCAGAACCTTTACTAGAACACTTCAATATAGATAGTAAATTCTTCAAATGTCTCCTTTATGATCATCAGTCATAACATTCACATGTTTTCCTCAATTATTCTTGTCGATTTGTTAAAACCAGAAAATCTTTGACAATTTCTAAACGCATCCAGCATTTCGTTAGTTCTAATTAATTTCAAATTCCGCCTACACATATCTTTTGAACTTTCGCATTTTATCAATACCTATATCTTAATTAATTATCCCAATATCCCATGTTCGCATCCTAATTCATCCCTTATTTCACTCTTATGAAACTTGCATGATAACCAATCTCCTCACCTATACCAATGTATCTATTTCTTATGCTTATATCCATTATCCACTGCAACACAATTGAGACATGTTCCTTTTCCGTACTCATAGTTGATTCATGTAACTTTTAATTATCGAGCGTCTCCAATGAGGAACAATTTTCGATAATTTGTCTCATCATAACATATTCTGCACATGTTCCTTACCTTCATTTCTCCACACATAACTTAATTTATTCACGATAGATCACTCATCGACTTGAATAAACAATCGTTCTATCGATCTCGTGTTTTCAAAACATAATTACACAAAATATACACGAACCTTTAATCCCATCAAATTAGCAATTAATATTTCCTTAATATGCGTTACTTCTCTTACATAATCGTAACCATCTCATTAACATAATGTACACTTTTTTTGTAGCATAGTTTAGCTCTTACGCTAGAGTCTCTGCCAGATGTAATACAAATCAGTTACTCTTGATACATCACGAAGATAAATCTCTGAAGAGCAGTTAAACAATTTCTTTTCCTCTACTATCTCGCCATACATCACCATAATCATCACATCCTATCTGAAAATATATATCTCTATAGTCCCATCAATTTGCCCGTTAATAGCTCATACTGCTAAGAATACCTTAATTGCATTTAATTCTCGATAACCATTCTCTTTTTGGTACCAATTCTCGATCATGGGGACCTTACTCTATTCATGTCCCTCATTTTCTTCTCTTAAGCTCATTACCGATGCTAACATCTTTAACTGTATCACTTCTTTCTCAATTGATCATTCCAAGCATTCTCATGCCTTACTCTCACTCATTTTGAACTTGAGCTATCGGCATCATAATCGGAGCTTACGTAATAGACCACCGATTCGTCTATATCATATTCACGCAAATTATTCATTTATGCTTAATCATTTCACCCGTGATAGTAATCCCACTATCGAACTTACAATGACAATATATGTTACGAACTCAAAGAACCTTCTGTTTACACCGTCCTCGCTCGTGAGGATCATATACAATCTCTATTCTATACTGTTGATCGAGATAAGCACTTTCGTTTCTTATTCTAACTCATAAAAATTATTATTATTTTACAAGAATTCTGGCTAGCAATTATCCATTAACTCATCAATTGCAACTGAACATTTTCACTTACCATAGGGCTCCCATAAGCAGGTGTGCATTTACTTAGGCAAATCAATTAAACCCGAACAACTTTTTCATCTATCAATTCCATTGTCTTACATGTCAATCTTTTCATTCTTGCATTATACCCATATATTTCCACACTCAAATCAAGATCACAGATGTGAAATCATTCTTAATTTTGCACTTAAGATATTTTGACTCCAGAGCACCAATCTTTATTAATAACTCTCATCACGGTAATCAATCCCAATTGTGACTTCTCTATATCATAGAACACTTTATTTTCATTCACCTAATACACTGGAAATCTTCCCATTATCACAACTCTATTTTTTTTTCTATTCATTCCCAACTATAATCTTTATTCAAATTCATATTCAAGGATATACCCAATCTAACTCCAATATTGTACTTCACAATATACCCGTCAATACCAAAGACACTAAATTTTAAATGCATCGATCGAACCATACACTCTTTCCTATTTTGCGATATCCATTTCTTCCTTTTATCACACTCTAACACATTATCCTTTTCTCACTTTTTCTAACCGCTTAAACGATTGAGACATATTTATGCATCGACTCACATACTACTTTGGGGATCGATTGTCACCGTCTGCCGTGACATGACTTAAATGCACATAACTTGCCACATTTTTTTTTCAGAAAGCCCATGTAAGATTGTACTTCTGGGCTCTGATACCTCAAATGTAGCACCCCACTCCCGACGAGACCCGAACCCGATATCTATGGTGATATCCGAGCCCGTGACCATGCGAGGGTGGCGTCTAGAACATTCATTACCTTATTAACAAAAATCGTCGACATTTTCTTTTCTTTCAAAAATATTAGAGTCATGAACAATCATTGACTTGGCCCAATTATAACAAAACATTTTCAAATATAAAACCATTTCACCGATAAAACAATTTCAATCATTATTAGCACTCATTAGTGCTCGATCACTCTATACAATTACATGTAAACCATTAGGCCTACTAAATACCAAATCAATACACTAATGCGAATACTGGACGACCGATCCCGACCGATACTACGCTACTGCTAGCGATGAGCGTACTCCGTGTGTCCAACGGGTACTCTCCATTTCTGAAAAATAGATGCAATGTTGGGTGAGTTTGCGAACTCGGTGAGAAACCATCATCGATGGTTCAGCCAACTCATGCATATCCACACAATTACACAATATTGTATATATATCATAAACAAGAAATCACAGGCATTCAATTTCACATTTTATAAGGCAATAAACCTTTTACACAATTCACATTAAACATTCATTTATGCAGTGTGCATGTGACTCTTCCATTTTCTTTCGTTGTTGTGACCGTGCGCCTGAGCTCATATACGTTGAGTCATTGGCTCTGAAACATTGGGCTTAAAGTCCCAAAACGTTGGGCATAACCCTGATCATCGAGCCGAGGCTCGGAATACGTTGGGCACGAGGCCTTGTGTGTTGAGCTTAAAGCTCTTAAATCGGTGGCTACACCGGTCACAACTGCCATTATCTGATCATTTACTATGCATGAATGCACATGTCATTTTCCAATTTCCAATTATCACATTTCTATTTCCAATTCCAATTAATTACTATTTTCGATCATTTTCCAATGTCCTCGGACTTTTAGTCCGGTATTTCATTCCCATGCATTTACCTTTCGTTTCACTACCACATTTACAATCCAATTTACTAATGCATTCTCACGCACTTATTCTCATTTCCACTTCAATATCACAATCCAATATTTCGAACACCCATGGTCCGAAATCAATCAAATAAATCAATCACATATATCCATCCTTGCTTCCTCATGGAAATCAATGCATATAATTAATAAACACATAAGGTTGAGAAACCAGCTAGGTTACTCACCTATTACTTCCGAGCTAATGCCGGGAAGTTTCCGCCCCATCAGTCGGACGACGCTCCACTTGGGCCTCTATAAGAAACAGAGAAAGAACGAGTCACTACAGATGCAATTTGTGCACATGTAGGTGAAATATGCATGTTCATGAATTTTCCGGCCCTAAATCCAAATTTCTCCATAATAAAATCTCTAAAAATTAGAAACCTATTGGCGCTGACGGTGCGCAATTCGGACCTCTATAGGTCCCCAATTAAACAAAACAGTGATTAAAGGCTTCGTTACCCGGGGTCACGTCAATTTTCCGTCCAAAAATTCCCAATTTCTCACAAAATGAAATTAAATGTTCTACGAATCCGATGCCTCAAGAATCAGGTCAATCGGACGTCGGACGGAAAAGAAATTGACAAAAGAAGCATGAAATCACAAATTACCAATTAACAAATAAAAATAAAATAAAAAAAAACCAGCCTCGATGGGGGCGACGTCTCGCCCCAGCGGGGCTGACTCATCCGGCCTCGTCGCTAGGGCGAGGCGTCGCCCTAGCGACGACGCCTCGCCCTAGTGACCGGGCGAAATGCCCATTCCCATTTCCTTTTCCCCTTTTTTTTTTCTTGATTTCCAATCCAATTTTCAACACCAATAACTCATTGCATACAATTCAGAAAATTACCCACTATATCTCGTTGGAAAGATCATGAAACCCTCTACAATTCTCAAGAAGATCTTAAAAATCAATTTCACCCCTAAGGGTGTCAAAAATCCCTTCAAAGATACTGCCTACTCAAATCCCATTAAAACAGACAGTATATTGAAATTTCCATAACTCTCAGATTCTTCAGCCAAAAATTACCACATAAATATGCTCAATAAGTTCACAATGTCATCAACAACTTTCATGAACAACCCAAAATAAAATTCCATTGCTAAACAAGTCAATTAATTCACTCAATGTTGCTGTCCCTGAAATCATTCAATTTGAGCAGTAAACTTATAACAAGCATAACTCCCTGTACACAAGTCAGAAAAATCATAACTTTATATCCCTGAAAAGATAAATCCTCAAAATTCAATTTCCATGAAGAACTCAATTTCCAATTTAATTTCTAACAATTTCAAAACTGTCATGCAAGTTACTGCTATGATCAGCAATTTCTAACCTAATGCAGGATCAGTTTTTGCAAAATCATAACTCCCAACTCTGACCTCTAAAAATTATATGCCATATCTAATTTTCAAGATAATTTCTTCCTCTTCAACTTTGCAGAAGATCACTCACACCAATTCAGTCCACAAAAATGGCTAAAATTGCTTCCAAGCAGAATACTCACAAGTCAGACACTTAAGCTAGGTTTCATCAACATGCCCAAAACCAGTCCATAGTAAACAGTTCATATCTCTCAATATACACCTCTAAAAATAGCAAGATCAGTGGCGATGGAAAGATAACTCAATATTCTACAACTTCCATGCAGACCATTCTCCATAATTCCATCTCAATTAATTTATAAAAATCAGCAAAGCTCATAGGTTATGGTTTCGGTTACTGTTCACAGGCAATAAAACAGTAACTTTCCATGCCAAATTTCAACCTATTAGAGTTACAATTTGACAACACCTATTTCACACAAAAATGTAGCCAACAAACCAAAGTTTCATTGTGCACAAACCTCAACTCATTTACATAACCACACAATAAGTTATTCCCAAAACAGTACAGTAGGTCAAAAACAAAATTTCCAGCTTTACTTCTCCATTCACTTCCTATCATGCCAAGTCCAATTCTACTTCACTAAGCATACCCAATGTACAAGAAATCAGTCCCTAGGTCATGCATACATTCACTAGGAAATACTACCTCAACTTGGCAGCACCAAACACAATCATTTTCATGTAAGAAAAATCATCAAGAATCATCCAAAAGCAAGTTAAACCAAGTTACAACACATCTTTCATGCTAACTTCCTCAAATCATATTCAAACATAACCCAACAATTCAAACTATCATTTTCATAACATTTAACCATCATAACTCATGATTAGTAGTAAACAATAACCCCCCTTTGGAGGCATCTAATAACCATGATTCATTAAATGCATACTCAAAGCATAAGCAAACTTAAACCATACACTTACCTATTCAAGCTTCCACTCTTCAATTCCCTCAACCATCACAACTTCCTAATTCCTCCTCCTCATACACGACATCATCATGGTAATAGGTAGAAAGCTTAAGCTTATATGCAAGAAAGAAGGCACTTAAGGTTGGAGAATTTTTTTTGGAACATTTAATGAAGAATTTCGGTGGAGGAGCACAACAAAGCAAGAAACTATTTCATTTATTCCTAATGGCCGTGAGAGAGTGAAATAAACAAAGCAACTCATCTTTCTTTCCTTCCATTAGAAGAGTCGAGAATGCATAGGAAAACCATGCATTAAATGAAGGGACCACTTGGCAAATGGATGAGAATGTAGAAAAGTCAATCACAATTTTTTTGAAAGAAATAAAACAAAGACCAAGCAATTAGCTCTCTAATTTCGGTTCCACCAAATTTAAGGGTCCATTTATGGGTCCCACCAAATATGCAAGGGTTTCATACCAAATAACAGTAGAAAATCAACCGGTTCGCCAACTGGCGATTTTTTTCCTGTCTGGGAATTTCCGGGAATTTCTCCGAATCATTTTTTTGAAAATTACCTAAATTGTCCAAAATTGTAACACATATGACAGTCCACTCCCAATAATTTTTTAAACACGAAAACCACACTTTCCACTACAAAAACACATTTAGGCCATTTACCGGCGATTTTGCGGTCAGAATTTTCTCCTGATAATTCGAAAAATTCTCATAAATCCCTAAAATGTAAAACACTCTATGGCGCACTCAAATAATTTTTCAAATCCCATTATCACACCAATTTCACAAAAGATCACAATTAGACACTTATGCCGGAAATGTCATGAATGCATGTATGACTATGTGCTGCATAAAACTCACCATTTATAGAGGTTTGCATGACATATGTTCATGCCGAGTTAGAATTTAATACTCCTAACCCGTCCCAATTTACTAAAATACCCTTCCCATCGGAGATGGGATGTTACAATTGATTTTTATGTCCTTCATAAAAGTTGTAGGTGACTTTCTGATCTTCGCAGAGATATAAAATATGAGGTGTTCGGAATTTGAAGTTGTAAGATATAAATTTTCAAAGTTAAATATTGTTTAAGTTTACATTAAATTGGGGCAGTACATTTGATTGGCTTTTTGACCTCTTTAGAGAAAAAATTGATTTTTGAGTTCTACATGGAAGTTGTAGAGCTTCCTTCAAGCTTTCCATAAAGACCAAATTTGTCAAATTTGGAATTCGGAATCAAGAGCTACGATTTTTGAAAAAACAATTCGGATATATATATATATATATATTGAAAAAAAAACCAGAAAAAGCTCTCTCGCTAGGGCGATACGTCGCCCTAGTGAGGAGGGTTAAGTTTTATTTTTATTTTTTTTCTTCTGTTTTTTTAATTATTTAATTATTATTTTCAGATTTTAGGAAATATGACCCCTCTTCAATCTTTCGCTAATATCTTTTCCGTTCGATATCCAATTGAGTTGATTCTTGAAGCGTTGGATTCCTAAGACAATGAATTTCATTTTTATGGAAATTTTGTGAATTTTTGAGATTAAATTGAGGGTGATTAAATTAATCAAAGTGAGTCGGGAAATTTTCTGAACATAGTTCAATATTTTGAGAAATTTGGGAGCTGTGGTGATCCGATTGAAGTGATTCTTGAGGTGAAATAAAATTAAGACATGGGGCTACAAATCATATGAAGAAATGAAATGTCAATTTGGCCCCTAAGACCTTCAAATTATAAATGGAAGTTCGGATTAGACTGCAGTTTTTGGATTAGGAATATATGAGAGTATTTTGAGCATAACTTTTGCTCTGGAAATCGAAATGATGTGATTCTTATTTTGGATTAAACTAGAAAGATAGAGCTACAATTGTTATGAAGACATCAAATGTCAATTTGGGGATTAAGAATGTAAATTTCTGGATGGAAATAACGTGCTAGAAAATGTGTTAGAATACGATCATATCCGAAATGTTTTGAGCATAACTTTTGATGTAGTGCCCCGAATTGGATGATTTTTGTGGAATTATGAAATTAAGACATAGAAGAACATTTCTCTAGAAGGAAGTTTTAGCAAATTCCTTTAAATTGATAGTGAGAATCAAACCCGCAAGTAAGCATGACTTTAAGCTTTGAATGGAGAGGCAATATGGTCATTTGACCTTCATTAATGACATGGCCTCTAAACACATAAGGAGTTGTCGTTTTAAGCACATGAAAGGCACAAAATTGGCCGGAAAAATCAGAAAAAAGAAGAAGAAAATAAGAAGATTGAAGTAGAGAGTCGGTGATGGCGATGGAGAAGAAAAAAAGTAAGGAAATTTTTTTATTTTTATGAGTCTTAGAGCAAGATTTTGATAGTGTTCCAAGAGAGAAAAATATGGAGGAGCGCAAGAGCTTCCTTCTAAGCCAAGAAAAGTCAGATTTCGGTGAAAAATGAGGTAAGGTCTAAAATTTGATGTGTGATTTTTGATAAGTTCTTGGTTTAGAAACATGTAAAAGGATATGGGTTTGTGATATGTGAAGTCGATTTTGATATTTATGCCTTAGGTTATGTTTAATTTTGGATGGAAATTAATTAAGGTTTAGGCTTAATTTTGTGATTAAGGATTTTGTGAATTATTGGTGTAGAATTATAAATAATAGTATGAGTTTGTGAATTATGATATCAATTTTGAAGATTATGGGTTCTATGAGATTGAATTTGGGTGGATTGGTTTAGGTCAATTGTGGAAATTAAGGTTTTTGAAAATTTATGAGTTAGATAGCTTGGAAATATAAGGGATTTGAGTTTTCCAAGCTCAAGTTATGTAATTATGATTTTTTATGATATTTATTTTGGATAATTATGGCTTAGGAAATTTTAAAGTTGAGAAAAGAAGAAGGATTTTGGAGATTTGGAGCTTGGAACAAGTTTCTGGCATTGATTCGAGGTGGGTAGCATATTTATATTTTGATTTGTAAGTAATATACGGATTTTCAAAATTAAAGAAAGCAAAAATTTGGAGTTTTGATAAATTATTTGTTTTTGTAAATGTTTGAAAAGAAAAGTTGATTAATGTTTGAACTTATGATTTCCAACTGATTTCTGAAAAATTATTACAAGCTTAAATTCATTGTTTTAAATGAGTTGATAAACCAATAGCAATTTCTGGAATTCATTTGTTATAAATGCATTGTTGAATTATGCACATTGTTGAATGATTTGATTGTTGAAATTAGTATTTGAATGATGAATTGATTGAATTGTATGCATTATGTGAATGTGTGAAAATTAAGATTTTGAAATATGCCTTCGGGCAATTCGAATTTTCGTTTTCTCTTATGTGTTATGTGGGTTTGGTCAGGTCCCTCGTGAGTCAGTGCACTGTCTCTATTCGTTTATAGCCTTCTCCCGGCTGCCCGCTAGTGGCATGGAGCTCCGATTTCGGACTCCCTTCACGGCTATACTGGACCGCTATGCAGAAAAGTGTAGTACGTTCTGTTCACGGCTGCACAGAACCGCTATGCGGGAATGTGCAGTACGTTCTGTTTTGGATCGAACCAGACCATTTTGATATGTTACGTATTTTTGATTTGTTTCTGTGTGCTACATTCATATTTAAAATTGAGAAATGAAAAAGTGAGATTTATAGGAAAAGTTTGGAAAATTGAAAGGTTTGAGGAAACTGTTTGAAAAGCTACAAAGTTTGAAAAATTAGCCCTTTTGGAAAAAAGCTTATGAAAAATGATTTCTGCTTATTTGTCAATTTATAAATGTGTTATCCACTGAGCCGTTGAGCTACCCCTTTCATCCCCATCTCCGTGTTTGACGGTGAGATCGGATGAAAGAATGTGAAGATGTTTGGTCCGATTTTGCATCGTCTATATTTTTATGTGAATTGAGAATGGATATTAATATTGTTTATGGCTTGAATTTCTGTTAAGTAAGTGATTATGATGTATTTCGAGCATGTATTTTAGAATGTATGAGGATTACGAATTGATGTATGAGAGTATGAAATTGTGTATGAGTTTGGGAATGAGATTGAATTATAAGACTAGTATATTGAAGTACAATTATGAAAGTGTTTTAGAATTAGGTTTGTGTTTGTGTATGCTGAGATCCCGGACGGAGGGTCCGGTTGATTTTGATGATTGTATGGTTGATTGGGCATTTAGAAGTGTATTTTGAACCATTTGCAGGTTTTGGGTTAGGTCAAAGGCAACCGTTATGCTGCCGAAATTTCGTTAGATAATAAGTTGAAAATGAATAAAAACAGGATTAAGATGTGTGATAATGGATTATGGGACTTATATGATGGATAAAAAGTTTTTTATGAATTGAGAAATGGATTGAGGACACTTCCCAAGAAAAAGGAAATTGTATTCTTGATTTGCATTAGTTTGAATAAAGATGAGAAAGAAAGAAAGAAAAAATTTATACCAGATTTGGATAGTCTAGGTTTCCAACGTGATCCTTTTTCTTCGATAATTGTTCTCGGATGTTGGATATGTTCTGCTTTGATTTGTCTTCGCCATATGGTTTGATTAATCTGATTTGTATTTTGCTTCCGTATTTTGGTATTCGTACTTTGTTTCGCATTCGATACTTTCGTTATTCCATTTCGATTCGAGTATTCGCTTCGCTTTCGATTCTTTTTCTTTGTGATTCGAGTTCATTTTTGCTATTGGCTTCTGCATTTTGCTATTTGCCTCGTTCTGGTTGTTCCGCTTTTCGTTTTTCGGTTAGGATCTGGTATCCGGATCGGGTCTCAACAGAGTTAGTGGATAATTGCTAGTCATAATTCTTATAGTTTAAAGTTCAATGCGAGTTAGAATAAGAAGTGAAATTACTTATAGTGATCAAGGGACTTGACCTTGGCATAATCCTCACGATCGAGGATAGGTGCACAAAGGGGAAGTATTGTGAAGAATCAAATGAAATCAAGGTGTCCTTAGTGTAAGTGACTAATTGGGGAGTTGTCTTACATCTGTCTCTCGAAAAGATATAATGATTTTGATGATATATACTTTACTGAATCAGATGTTCTGATTAGATGAATTATGGCATAATTGATCTTCATGGGATATTATGAATAGCTAAAATTGATTTTCTAAGGCATTAAGAATGGCTGACAAGAAATGTGATGACTGTTGATGGGTAGAAATTCCGTGAACGGCATCGATGAAAGTAGTAAGAAATTTTCTTTCAAAGAAGAATTTCCCTGAATCGGGTTAAGTCGATCGGATGATTCAATTGAAGAATTATTGATGAAAGGACAAATTTGAGATAAATCTGAAATGAATTAAAAGTTATTATGGGAGTCCTAATCCTAGCGGAGACTCAAGCATAAGAGATAGAATCTGCTACTGAGAAGTATGCATTATATTAATGAAAAGAATCCGACTATGTACTAGAATTTTTGAACTTTAAGGAGACATTAATTGCGATTATAAGGAGAATATCGGTTTCCGAATATTTGTGTAAATATGTTCATGAAGTACAAAGTGGAATTGATGAATGTGTTATCAACCAGGGAGTAAGAATTTCAAATAAATTGAATTATGTGGAGAAACTAGTGTAAAGAAACTTTTGTCAGAACATGTCATTATGAAACTGAGAAAATCATAAGAGAATTCTTCTTCATTGGGCAGATCAAATGCTTAAAGAGTTATGAAAATCGATCATGGGTATAAGGAGTTTTGGGTTGTAATTGTCAGAGATAATAATGCCACTGACAATATTATACTACTGAAGAGTAAAGTGTCTCAATTGTGTTTAGATTGGATAGTGACTATGATCATTAATGATATATTTGATGTGTATGAAAAGAGGAGAAAGATATTTTTGCATAGATGGGGAAATCTTTTATATCATGAAAGCTTCATAAAAGTGAGTCTTAGTTTGATTAAATAAATTGTGGATGAATTAGTATTCGAACATGGCACATTGGGAGACTTAATGACGATAGAGGTGATGATAAAGTGCGAAATTGTAAAAGATATATACACGGGATTTTGAGTTATTTAAAACTAGCTGTAAGTTGGATACGTCCAGAAGTTGTTAAAGATTTTTTGGTCTTAGCCTTTGACAAATTTTTTTTAGGAAAAACGTGTGAATTGTATGACCGATAATTATAAAAAGAGACACTTGGAGATTTTACAATAATTAACGAAGTGTCCCAGTAGAGGTTATGATGCGATCTGTTGATATTGTGTAGAGTGGTTTTATGTACATGGAGACAAATATAACATCATAGGCTGCATTGTGATTGATGATTTGAAATTTGTTGAACTGGGTATTGTTTTGAAATTTAGAGACACTATTCGTACAGAAACGTTCTTGGATATATCTATGGATATGCAAATCGATAACGGTTAAGATATTTTGGGAATTTGAAAGAATTGAAAAGGATTATGCGATTAAGTGTTTCAAAATTAAGCTAGTGATGTGATTTAAAGTAATGAATAGAAAATTCAATAGCAGAAGATCACAATTTGGGCGATAAGGTTATTAAACCTAGTGTAATACTGAATGAAATCTGTCAAGCTATTAAGGGGCAAAAAGAAAGTATTATTAGCTATTGGAATTCCAAATCAGGTATGTATAAAAAGGATTGACAAAACCCAAATTAAGAAATTAGAATTTGCTAACCTTAAGGAGGAATCAAAAATGAATTTAGCTTCTAAGAGAATGATATTTATGACTGGATTAAGAAGTTTGTGTATTACCCATTAAAGAAACTGATAGAGAAAATGCAAGGAACAATCGAAGCTTTATGTTCTAGTAAGAGTACTTTGAAGTAATTGAAGGATTAGAATGTTAAGTAAAATGATTATGTGTGTGAATAACAAATAGACTGGACTGTTAGAGACAAATGTAAAACTGATATTTTGGGAGTTCATTGAGATATGAAATTGATGTATAGTTCAAATTGATTGGGGGCATGACAATCGCTATATTGGTGACACCATTCGAATAGTGTATAAGGGATCTTGCAGCCAAAAAGGAGTCGTTCACCCCTCTATTAAAGTGAACAGGGCCTAAAAATAGTCGCAGGTCAGGATTGATTTGAGCTAATGTTGATAAGTGAAATGAATCTGTAATAGGGGTTAAGAAATCCAAGTTAATGATAATGAGTTGAATTGATTATTATCGAGGTTATTGGAATCTTATGGGATTAGTGTTTTAACCCTAAAGAGATGTAATCTGATAAGCGATAAATGAAATGCTTCGAAGTGTATCGCCTCGACCAAGATACACTTAGATGGAGATAAAGATGTATTGGGGGAAACTAAATTCGTTATAAAGTGGCCTTTATGTGACTGTGATGTGAATAGAACTATGGTTTGGTAAGTCAGTCTAAAACCTAAAAGATGATTCGGATTTATAAAGTGTTTCATGGACATAATTAGGAAATATTGCTATGATCTGATATATGTGTTATTGATACCAAAAGTGAGGAATTGCGAGTAATCATGAGGAAACAGTAAGACAGTGTAAAGTTTGAGAAAGGAAAAAGAGTGATTGATTGTATTGATGTCAGTGAATTGGCAAAAATTAGTCCTGTATTGAAATAAGTGGGAAACAGAAAATAATGAACGAAACAATTCCCCTGCCTTCCTGATCAATCTTATATGAAATTTCGAGGACGAAATTTTTATTAGGAGGGGAGAATTGTAACATCCCATCACCGATGGGAGGGGTAAATTGGTAAATTGGGACAGGCTAGTAGGTTGCATTGCATATTTTGATGTGAACATTCATTTGGCCTCTAATTTTAGAGGAATGAGTCTTTTGGCACATGCACTTATATGTACATGCATTCATGGCATTCCCCGGCATTTATTTGTGAATATGATCTGTTTTATAAGTTCTGAAATATGTGTGCTTGAGAATTAGAATTGGAACTGTTTTAGAGTGATTGTCATTTGGTAGTGACCCTTAGAAATTTTTTTGGAAAATTCGGTAGTAAATGTCCGGACCAGAAATTTTTCGAGTGACGGACTGATTGATTGTATAGTACTGAAATAACTGTCCAATGGCCATGGAAAGTTAGAAATATGATTTTAGAAATTAATATGTCGAGCCATTGAAATTTGGAGACGAATTGGACTGGAAATGAAATTGAAAAGAGAAAGAGATTTAAATGTATTGTGAAGAAAATTACATGTGGCATGTTTTTATTGATGAAGGTTTAAGTGATTAACATTAGTGCCCTAAGTCTTTGGCCTTTCCCCTTTGAAGGTTACTAAAACCTCTTTGGCAGCAAATCACCTTCTCCTTCACCTAGGGCATGCTTCTTCTCCTTCGATTGATTCTCGTTCTCTTCTTCCTACATGATTTTTGCTTGTCCTTTTTCTTGCTTGCTTTTCCTTATGCAAAGATCAACCCTAAACCTTTGAGATGATGGAAATTGTTCAAGGAGAAGAGGGAGCCGTAGGTGTTGAAGAGTTGGAGAAAATTTTGGAGATTGAAGAGAGGAAGCTTGATTTGGTAAGTTATTGGCTTGTATATTGTTTATTGTTAGTTTAAATGCATTCATGATGTTTATTGTGAAAGATTCGAGTAGTTGAGAGTGAGTTATGGTTAAATTTAGAGAGAATATGGGAGAAAACCAGTCGAAGAAGACGAACCAGCGATTCGCAAGTCGCGGCGCGCCAGCGCCACGACCCGACGAGAACTAACGTTCTCGCCGCGACGTGCGTGTTAATGTTAGTTCGCCACGGCGAGCGCGCAGGAGGTCGCCACGGTGAGCCCCGCAGAAGTTGTTTGTCGCGGCGAGTGCCTCTTCACGCAGCGACGAGCGACTCCAGGAGGCCGCGGCGAGGGCCATTTTCCTGAATTGGTTTATTTTAGTTTTTGGGGCATAACTATTGATGTAGAACTCCAAATGAAGTGATGTTTGATTCGTTATGAACTAGAGAAAGAGGTCTACAATTGAGGTAAAGAAAGAAAGTTTGAATCAAATGAGTGAGATCTTAAATATTGAAAGAAAGTTGAATATGGTTTCCTATTGCAATCTAAGGATTGTTTCATGACAATTGGAGTATAATTTTGAGACTTTGTAAATAAATTTAATGCTGTTGGGAGTTTTTAGAAACTGAGCTTAATGGGTGAATTTTGATATAGAGAATAGTGACACTAGTTTTGTGGTTTTCTTGGGAATATTTTAGTGTATATGATATGGTGAATTGAACTGAATTTTAGAAACGGACTTGTGGAGTTCCATGACATGTTATTGAAATGAAATGAGTCATTATTGATCAATTGAGTGAAAAGTTAGATTTTGACAAAAGAAAGTGGAAATTGGGATTTAGCGCCGGGAAGGTCATGAACATGCATCGTACGTCTTTTACTTAAGTCATGCGCACCATTGAATGTTTCTGATTATGCATTTAGTAATGAATGATCATTTGACTGTTATAGAGGCACCGATGGAACGATATTCCACGGACATTGCTGGGACTTCCAGGTAGTAGCTCGGAAGTTACAGGTGAGTAACCTAGTTGGTTCCTCAATTTTTAATTGTTAAATGCTTTGTAAACTGTCTGCGAATGTGAATAGTATGATCATGTGAATGATTGGGATCGTTACGTTTGTTCTTGATAAATCGGATTTGACTGCTACGTGATTCTGAAGAATAGTGATAAATAGGTTTTAACGACAATGTGACTGTGAATTATTGGGCATTTTATATTTCATACACAAATGCATGAATAGATAATGATAGTTGTGACCTGAGTCACCACTGATACTGAAACGAGCCTCGAGCTCGAAAGGAGTTAGTGCATACCCAGAGGGCTCTCCTACTTCCTAGACACGTGTACTGAATACTGATCACTATTTAAGCGCTCGGTCACAACACTGTAATGAAATGGGAAAGAGTCACATATGCATTGCATACACATTGTGTATGACTGAAAATGTTTTCGTGTTAAATCAGACCCAAATCGTTTATTGACTTCTGCGCATACAATCGTTTTCAAAAAGAAAAATGGCATACTGAGTTTTTGAACCATAATTGAGTGCTCTAGCATACCACCCTCGTGAGGCACGGGCTCGGATGTCACCCTCGATGTCGAGTTTGGGTCTTGCAGGAGTGGGATGCTACATGTATAGTCACGAGTTAAGAAATAATGGTAAAGGAACATCAGATTTGCAAAAAAGGGATTAAATTGAGAATTTGAAAAAAAAATTGATGGGATAAATTATGTGTATTACCTGATAAAGAGAGGTCCTAGTAAGTGTACCTCAAAAGAGCAATTGGCGGCTAAGCATATCGAACTGAGTGATTATATGTTTGGTTTCCTTGTAGTCTTGACTATTGGAGATAGGCGTAAAGCTTCAGCATATAAGATTAATGTATAGTGCAAAATGATTACAAACAATGAGACGATAAAAAGAGTCGATCACCTTGAATAAAGGCCAGAACAAGTTGGGATATCGTTAGTGAGTCAAATGAATCGAAAATCTTAATAAAGTGGTTTTATGAAGAAATATGTGATGATTCAATGTATTAATACCGACGCGAGGGAAAAAAATTTATACTGAATTTTGACTGAGTGATGTAGCACGCCACCCTCACATGGCACGGACTCGGATATCACCATCAATGTCAGATTCGGGTCATGCAGGAGTGGGGTGTTACATTTAGGTGGTATCACAACCTAGAAGTACGGACTTCTATGGGTATTTACTGAAACATAGGTAAAGTCACCTATATTAAAGTCATGTCATAGCAGACCGTAGCAACTGATCCCTAGTCTGAGTCGTATGAGTATGGGTCATACGCATGAACATGTGTTAAGTGATGACGTCTGAGAAAAGTGGTGATGTGTCAGAATATGAGCCAATGAAGGTTTATGGGCTACTGGAAATGGGAAAGGAATAATGAAAAATGACATTCATATTGTACTGTGATTGAAAACCCTCGAATGTGATCTGTATGTGAATACATTGGCAAGGGTTGCTTTAGAAAGAAGTGATATCAAAATAAATAATGAGATTTAAAGTGTACAAATCGAGATAAACGAAAAACGAAACTTGCGATAGTCTGGAGAGGTCAAATATGGACATAAAAAAAGTTGATTAAAAGTGATGGGAGTTATGATTTAACTTAAGAATATGTGAATATGTCTATGAGAGATCAAAAGCTCGGGATGACTAGATCACTATGATTTGGACTTGTATGTTCGATAAAATGAGGATAATTGGAAATGAGAAAAAGTACTTGGTTCGATACAGTAGATAAAGATTTACTACAATTGTGGTCATTTGTGTATTATGGAATATAGTGTATCGTAAATGAAGATATTGTTTTGAGATAAAAGTGTGCAAGCTCGGTCAAAGGAAATAATTTTCTATGACTGTGAAAGGATAGATTTGGATTTAAAGTGGGATAAAAGTTATGATTTGGCGTAATAATATGTCTGAGATATTGAGATGACACTTCTTGATGCTTTTGCGTCTATAATTTGAAATAGATTGAGAATATACATATGGACGATGAAATAATAGAAACATGGTCTTATTAGTGCGTAAATGCACCTGAGTTTGGGTTGCATGTGTGTATGCAATTATGGAAAATATAAAAAAAGCAAAGGAGTAGAGTGAATGCACTCAAAATAAGATGTTGTATAAGAAGAAGCATTAAATACTGGAAAACTGGCACGGAATCGCTGTCAATATGTGGGGTAATGTGAAGGTTCAGTGTTTCAAAAAAAAAAGACTTGTCCTGGAGTGTATCACCTGTGCCAAGGTGTAGTGAGTTGAGATACAAAGGAATTAGGGGAAGCTTAGCGTGACATCAAGTGATCCTTATATAATTAGGACAAAAATGAGACTAAGGCATTATGAGTGATTTTATGATTAGTATGGTTATCATTCGATATATATGGTTTTGAAACTGGAAGGAAAGGGTTGAACACTTTGAAACTCATCACGGGTATAATTAAGGAAAAATGATATCTAAATCTGATAGGAAACAGAGGAGTGTATGAGATAACAGTACCCCTACCTTTTTCAGTATCAAAAATGAATTTCGAGGAAAAATTTTTTATTAGGAGGGGAGAATTGTAACATCCCATCACCGATGGGAAGGATAAAATGGTAATTCGGGACGAGTTATGAGTGTGTAAACTAGTCTCGGCATGTTCATGCATAATATGACCTCCATATATGCATAAATTATAATTTTTGTATAGGCACATGATTGTACATGCATTCATGACATTTCCCGACATATGTGTTTATTGTGAAAAACATATGATTTAGTGCTTGAAAATTTAATTGGAGTGAATTTTTGTGCGTTTTATATTTTTGTGGAATTTTAGAAATTTTTCTGAAATTTTTTTAGGTGAAATTTCCGGACCGAAAAAATTGACAAGTGGCAGATTGATTTGGTTTTGGGTACTGGAAATGATTGTCCAATGGCACTGAAAAATTAGACACATAATTTTAGAAATTATGAATGTTAAGCCATTGGAATTTGGAGTAGAAATTGGATTGTATTTGGAAAAAGACCTGAAGAATGCTTTAAATCAGGACAAGTGGCAAGTGACACTTGTCACTTGCCTACTTAGTCTTAGTCTAATTTTTTTTATAAATAACCTAAGCTTGGGAGAGCCATACACGACACTTTTAGGTTGGAAAGTGAGAAAGGTGCTTTAGTGAAATTTTCTTCCTCTCCTCCGTGGGTTCTCCTCCCTCTTCTTCATCGTTTGCTCTCTTTTTTTTAAGCTAGAATTGCTACTCATCTTCACTACACAAAAACCCCTCCTATGTTTTGTGCTTTCTCCTCCTTGTTCACAAAGAAATTACAAACCTAAGCTTCAAGGAAGATGGTCGTGAGTGGTAGGAAAGATTGGAAGAATTGTGAAACTTTGGCAAAATTGAAGATTTGAAGCTTATTTAGGTAAGAATTAAGTTGTATGTTCTTTAATTAGTAGTTAGAAGCAATTATTGTGTTTATTAGTGCATTAATTTTGTAACATCCCGTTACCGATGTGAAGGGCATATCGGTAATTTGGATGGGTTAGTGGGGTGCATTCATAATTGAACTGCACGTGCATTTTTGCCTCAGCATCAGCGATAAATGAGTTAATTGCACATGCATACTTAGTGACATGCATTAATGATATTTCCAGCATTTAACTGTGATTATGAGTTGAATGGTGAATTTTGAGATAGTTATGTTAGACATGATTTATTGAGAATTGAGGAATAATTTGAATTGAATGGTTGAATTAGTTGAATTGTGATTTGGTTGAGAATTTGAGAATAATTGGTTTGTATGGTTGAATTAGAGTGAAAATTGAATTTTGGGAGTTGGAAATTGAGAATTGAGTATAGGACTTTGTGTTTTGTATTTTTGAGGATTTATGAGAATTTTTATGGAATTTTTAGAGCTTTGAGTTCGGACCGAGAAAATGGCCTAGAGACCGATGAGTTAGTTTTCGGTACCAAAATTGAGTGGTTAATAGCTTGAAAATTTAGATTTGCGAGTTTAAGAATTATCGTGATGAGCCAGTGAAATTTAGAGACTGAGATTAAATGAAAGTGAGGACTAAGATCTATAGGTTTAAATTAAACCCTATATTTATAAGAGTTAGGTTTTGTTTTGGGAGTTAGCAAATTTCTCCTTCTTTCTCTTCTCTCCCCGTCGACGATTTCAACCTCTTTTTCTTTGGAGATTTTCGTTGGGTCTCCTTCATTGTGGAAGCTTTGCTTATGGTTAAGAGATGGTGATGTTTCGTGTGGTTTGAGAGTGAAAACCGTGGGAGTTGAGCTTGGAGGATTTTCAGACGTTTGCGATTTTAGGGTTACCGTTCGATTCTTCGATTTGGTAAGTTTATTGTGTTTAATGTTGTATTTATGGTTGTTTATAGCATTTATGGCATTTAATGTGTTAGTATGGGTAGTTGAGAGAGTTAATGGAGGTTTTTAAGAGTTTAATGGCGGAAAAATGACGATTGGAGAAGATGAAGTGGTCGCACGTCACGACGTCTGTAATGGGGCCACGCCGCGGCGAGAAAATGCGTGTTCGCCGCGGCGAGCCGCTTGAGACGTCGCGGCGAGCAAGTAATTTAGACACCGCGACGAGTGATTGGTAGGCGTCGCGGTGAGGCGCAGAAGAGTTGTTCGCCGCGGCGAACGTTCCTTACGCCGCCATGAAGCGTCCTTCAGCGCCATGCCGAGACAAGAAGTCGCCATGAGGGACGAAATTGTGCATGGGACTAGATTGGTTTTTAGGGTATAACTTTTAGTGTAGACCTCCAATTGAGGTAATTCTGGATTCGTTGTGAACTAGAGAAAGAGGTCTACAATTGGGGTAAAGACTGAGAGTTTGAATTTTGGTTAGAGGTATCGTAATTATCGAAAGAGAGTCAATTTCAGTTTTAGTGCAACCAAAGAGTTATGTTTTGACTGATTAGAGTTTAAATTGGAGGTTTGAGAAATCAGTGGATATTATTGACCTAGTGAATAGTGAATTGTGGGTTGTGAAGCGAGAGAGATCGGAATGGGTAGAGCGTTGGAAAATCATGATCATGCAATATATAATTTCAAATTAAGACATGTGCATTAGTGAATTCAATTGATTGAGCATTTAGTGATGAGAATTTGTTTGAATTGTGATAGAGGCACCGCTGGATCGTCAGTCCACGGATATTGCTGGGACTTCCAGGCAATAGCTTGAAGTTACAGGTGAGTAACCTAGTTGGTTCCTCGATCTTTGTGTGATAATATGTGCTGTGAATGTGTGAATTAATTGCCAATGTGAGTGATACAAATGTGAGATAAATGTGATGCAATTATGAGTAAATGTTCTGATTGTGAGTGATTGTATGGAATGTGTTGCAAATGTGAATATTTGTGATTGTGAATCAGTGTATAGAATTATGAGTAAGTGTTCTGATCGTGACAAACGAGTGAAGTGATATATATATGTATATGTGCTAGTGACTGTGCAAGTGTTAGTGCATGCTAGGCACGATTATAAGAGGTCACTAAACAGTTGTGACTGAAGCATTTAGTGAGCAGAGCTTTAAGCTCGAATATCAGTGAATAGGCCTAAGGCTAAAAAGGGAATAGAGCATACCCAGAGGGCTCTCCTATCCCTAATATGAGTGGGCAGTAGTGCATACCCTGAGGGCTCTCCTACTTGCCAAAAATGTGATCATTGTGAAAAGTGCCCGAATCGGGATAGTGTTAACGCTCAGTCACAACAATAACATAAAATGAGAATTTGCATACATTATGCATCTGACTGTGTAGTGAAATTGAGAATGCGTGTGATATGTGACAATTGTGAAGTGACATGTCTGAGTTATTTTATTGTATAAATGTGTAAATTGTGTTCAGTGTTCCAATATGCGTTAAAGTATACTATGTGATATATTATGTGTATATGCATGAGTTGGGTGAACCATCGATGATGGTTTCTCATTGAGTTCACAAACTCACCCAACATTGCAATATATTTTTCAGGACAGCATCTGTAGGACTCTAGCTCCCGTGATAGATTTTTCTGCCGTACGAGGGCGTGATCAAGTGAAGCGATGGCACACAGGTCGGTCAGCTGGGGCAATTTTTGGGGATGACTTAGTATAGACGTTTTTATCAGTTTCCTTTTTGGGTTATTGTATTGAGACTTTAGGGGACTGATAGACTTGTCTATATTTTGGATTGATTTTATGAAATGAAAGATTATTAGTGTGGTTTTAAATTTTAGTGATTTACATATTGCGGTTCAATTGTATTGATGTCATGTGAGTATTTAGCGATAGTTTCGTGAGTAGCACTTCCTTGCTGTGGGATACGTGCCAGAACGACCCACGGGTGTCCCGATGCGTACCCTACGGTAAGGGGGCACTACAAATTTCATGAGATTTGCGTGTTGATTGTATGGGCATAAGTCATGTTTATGTGAGGCTAAATGATGTTGGATATGTGTAGTGTGTGAATTAGTGTGTGTATTAAGTGTTAGAGTGATTTTCATAATGTTAAATGATTAGTAATTAAAGTAAGAACATTTTGGATGTGTGCTGCCATTTTATGGTTAAGTGGTCAAGTGAAGATCTAGAGGAAATATTGGCTGGATTAGTGGTTAAATTGGATGCTTATTGATGTAGGATTGGTGTTGGAATGAAAGAAGTTGAGTTTGATATGAAATCTGGAAAATTTTACTTTGAGTAGGTTTCAGATTTTTGCTCATAACTTTTGACATGGTGGTCCTATTGAGATGAGCTTTGGATTAAATTAAACTTAAGAAGTTTGGCTAGATTTCACATGAAGGAAGTTTTGTCCAATTATGGCCTTAAGGGTTTTAAATTTTGCTTGGGAATGTGAGTTATGTATGCTGTGTGAATAGTGTCCTGATATTGGGTCTAACATTGAAGATCAGAAACTTTGGGAATTTTTCTAGGTTAAAGTAGACTGATTTTGTGGAATTGGTATTCATAAAAGTTGAAGATTTTCTTGTTAGCTTTCTAACGCCACTAAGTATGATATTTTTCGATGTGTAGATTGAAAGTTATGGTCTGTTAATGTTCAGGTGGTAATTCAGCTCAAAATGTGTTTTGTGTGCAAATGGCTCTAAGTATATAGGTTTTGTACTTTTTGTGTTCTGGTGCTAATTGTGGTCTGTTAAGGGTGAAATTGGCTCAAGTGATCTTCTGGAAAGTTGTAGAGGATTGTTGTAGCTTTCTAATGGGGTAGAATATGTTAATTGTGGATATAAGAATTTGAAGTTATGCATTTTCAAAGTTTGAATATGGTTTAGGTCATGTGCTGTTTTAATACTTCCTAACAGGACAACCACATTAATGGGAGGATTTGACCTAGTTAGAGATGGAATTTGGTTGTAAGTCCTTCTTGATAATTGTAGTATATTGTCTGAGCTTTTTATTGCTATATGGTATGAAATTTTTCACTAAGGGGATGTTGTTGGACCCCGTCTCCGAGGCCCAATATTCGGAAACACACAAACGTAGAAGACCCAAAATCGACAACATACCGACAACAATTTGGAGGACTTGCAATAGGAATTTCAGATCGGCTTCTTAGGGAAATTTGTACCTCATATTCTAACGATTCTAACGCCTCTGAAATTACTCAATTCGGATTAGAAATGAAAAAAGTTATGGTTAAAATACTATCTTAAAGAAACAGTGAAAACTGACCCTCTACCGACTTCATGTCAGAATTTGAAAACTTTAGAGGCTAAATTGACAATTGGTTCCTTCATAAAACTTGTAGGTTTATAACTTTTTATTCAGATGTCTAAAATTTACAAACTTTCTACCGTTAGAAAGATAAAAGAAATATCTACAACTTTTTAGAAGGGAATTTTGCCAAAATCTATCTTTATCAATCCCAAAATTGCCCCTAAAGTCAGAAGATAAGACTTTCATTCCTGCACTAACACTACACCCAATTCTTAACTTCATGACAATATTTGAGACTCTTAGACACAAAATTGAAATTCGATGTCTTCTTACAAAATGTAGCCATATATCTCCAATTTAATCCAAAATAAGAATCATCTCTTTTGGATTACTAGAGAAAATGTTATTGCTAAAAGACTGAAACATATTCAGTGAACATTTTTCAGATCACTACCAATCTTATCTCTAAATCTTTCCTTATCACAACTCATAAACCTTTGCAAATTCCAGCAAGCTATCCCAAGACAAAACCCAACAACAACTCAATGATCTAAAGACTCATACATATACCCTTTTCAAGGTCAAGCACAGATCGCAAATCAACAAATTCACATGAAGAAGAGAGTACTAGAGCTCTCATCTCTTTATCAATCATTCAAGAGTTCAATCATAGCTTTAATTACATATCAGCATATTCATCATATCCATCATGAATCAAGTACCAAAATACAACATATGAGATGCTCAATGCTTAATATGCTTATAAAGCCATTCTGAAAGCTAGTTACTAACTTAATATAAAAGTGTCTAAAGTTTCTTGGAGTTATGCCCGATGCCTTGCAAGGTTCCACGATCAACTAGAATTTGCACCTGAGGAGGGAGAATGGGGTGAGCAAACACGGCTCAGTGGCTAACACCTCTATAGCCATCGAGTAATGAGCCATACAACACATAAAGAATCCAAAACATTTGCAGTCTATCATATAAAGCACAAATAACTCAACTTCATCGCATAAATCATAAATTAGCCCAAAATCATCACATAAAGCATAACATGGAATCTTATATCAATTAAAACACATATTATGCATCATAACACAAAAATGATGAAATGCACACAATTGGCTCGAGAATTCCATAAACACGACGGAAACCGAAGTTTACCGTAAACACGACGAGTCTATTTTTCGGATCTCGTAAGCCTCAAACAGGCAGCTGGGCGAAGGCTAAGGGGGGTCAACGTGCACGTGACTATCGAAGTAGGTTCTCTCTTGCCCAATCACAACCAATTTATGCTCACACATTACGGAACAAGCATAGCATTTTATGCTTCTTTCATTCTATCAAATCATCATAGTTTCTTTCCTTTTTCTTGCAAACCAAATGGAAACACTTTCAATATACACACCATTTAACAAAGATAGCACACATAGGGCATTTTCCCATTACACAACAACTATAAAAATGTTACCCACCTATCGTCGGAATCCGAATTCAAGATCGCCCTTCCTCCTTGTCTTGAGTGGGGTTCTCTTGAGTTCCTTCAATTAAATCACACTCCATTTAATAAATACATTCCAAAGAAAGGCATAGCATGCATAAAATCATGCAAAGGTAAAATAAACTCTAAACCTAACCTACCTATAAGCCATCTATGTCAAAAAACCCAAAACCCTAACTTCCATTTCCTCCCATTTTCGAACCCAACACAAACAAAGATAGAACTTACCTCTCACAAGTAGTTTTCTCTTCTTTCTTCCTCCCTTCAAGCTTCCTACAGCTCTCCCTTTTTTTTCTTGGCTGAAACCCTCCTTTCTCTTGGCTCACGATTTCTCTTCTCTTCTTCTCCTTGGCTCTCTTACGACAACTTGCTTCCTACTCTTCCTTTAATTCCTTTATATCTCAACTTAAAGCCCTACCTCAAAACTATGTAGTTTTGATACTCCTTTAAGCTCACTTGCATTTCCTTTTGGGCTCCCCTTCCTCCCAAGCCCACTATACATTAAAGCTCATTCTTTCTAACAAACCTTTATTTGTCTCATATGGCTCTACACTTCAAGCTCACTTCCAATAATCCAATCATACTAACTAATCCCAAGGCTCAACATAATCTATATATATCTATACACACATAATTGAAACAATTAAAGCAAAAATAAAGAATAAGTCAAGTAAATCGATAAATCAATAAATAAATAAAAATAAATAATTTTCGGGGCCCAACAATTCTCCCCTCCTAAAAGAATTTCGTCCTCGAAATCCTTACCTGAGTCCATGAAGAGGTATGGATACTTCTCCTTTATTGCTTCTAAAGGCTCCCAAGTTGCCTCTTCGGTCGAATGGTTCCTCCACAAGACCTTTACCAGCTTTACGATCTTATTCCTTAACATCTTTTCCTTTGAATCTAAGAACTCCACGGGTTGCTCCTCATAAGTCAAATCCTCTCTCAACTGAACCTCTGAAGGTTGAACTATATGCAAAGGATCCGATCTGTACTTCCTCAGCATCGATACATGGAACACATTATGAATCTTAGCTAACTCCAATGGCAAATCTAACTTATAAGCCAAAGGCCCAATCCTTTCAATGATCTCATATGGGCCTATGTACCTCGGGCTAAGCTTGCCCTTCTTGCCAAACCTCAAAACACCTTTCCATGGAGAAGCTCTAAGAAACACCCTTTCTCCCACTTCAAATTCCATCTCTTTCCTATGGGCATCCGTGTAGCTCTTCATCCTATCTTGAGCTGCTTTAAGCCTCTGCTTTACCACTTTGATTTTATCGACTGTAGCCTGTACCAATTCAGGTCCTACAAGCTTCCTTTCACCTTCCTCATCCCAACAAATAGGAGTTTTGCATCTCCTACCATACAAAGCCTCGTAAGGTGCCATCTGAATTCCCGAGTGATAGGAATTATTGTAAGCAAACTCAATCAAAGGTAGGTGATCATCCCACGAACCTTTGAAATCCAATGCACAAGCTCTCAACATCGCCTCCAAAGTTCGTATCGTCCTCTCCGATTGTCCATCAGTCTGCGGATGGAAAGCCGTACTAAAATGCAATCTAGTCCCCAGAGCCTCCTGTAAACTTTTCCAAAATCTGGAGGTAAACCTAAGATCTCTATCAGAAACTATTGAGCTTGGAATCCCATGAAATCTGATTACCTCATCCACGTACTTCTTAGACAAAACATTCAAAGAATCTGTCTGTTTAATTGGCAAGAAGTGTGCTGACTTGGTCAACCTATCAACGATCACCCATATAGCTTCATGTTTCTTGCTAGTCCTCGGTAATCCCATCAGAAAATCCATGGTAATCTTCTCCCATTTCCATTCCAGAATCGACAAAGGATTAAGCTTGCCCGAAGGTGCTTGGTGTTCAGCTTTAACTTGCTGACACACTAAACATATTTTAGCATACTCTGCCACATCTTTCCTCATTCCTTTCCACCAAAAATACTCTTTCAAATCCTGATACATCTTAGAACTCCCTGGGTGCATTGCATACGGAGCATTATGCGCCTCATCAAGGATCTCATCCTTCATCTCTAGTATGTCTGGAACACACAATCTGTTGCCCATAACCATCAATCCATCTTCCTTCACCTCTACACCAGAAGGTTTGCCATTCTTTATCTCTTCTCTAAGCTTGCTCAAGTACTCATCCTGTTCCTACAATTCTTTAATCTTCTCCTTCAATACTGGTCTCACTATGAAATTTGCCAAGATACAATCAGGTTCAACTTGTCTCAACGTCACATCAAGCCTGACTAATTCCTTCAGCAAAGGAAGATACACCGTTTCCACATGTGCCATAGTGGACTTTCTACTCAGAGCATCGGCTACCACATTAGCTTTCCCCAGATGGTAATCTATCACCAAGTCATAATCTATCAACAATTCTAACCATCGCCTCTGCCTCAAATTCAGCTCTTTCTGGATCAACAAGTGTAACATCCCACCCCCATCAGGAATGGTTAAATAGTAAATTTGACATAGGATGGAATAGATTTGGAGTGCATAGGACTGTTCATGCATAATATGATTGGTCCACAGTCACATTTGTGCACATGAAATTACTGTGCATGCATACATGATATTCCCGGTTTGCGTGCCTAAGACAATTTTATTAGGATTAACGTGGTTAATGGGTTTGAAAAATTATTCTGAGTGCGCCATAAATTGTTTTCTATTTTAAGGGATTTTTAGGAATTTTTTTGGATTTTTCTGGAGAAAATTTTCGGACCGAAAAAATCGCCAATTGGCGAACCGGTCGATTTTCGGTAGCGAAAATTTCTACCCAATGGCACTGTAATATTGGGTATATTATTTTGAGATTGAAATTAGGGTGGACTAGAATGGGTCAGATTCCAGTAGGATTTCTAAATCCTATCCTTACTTTGTCTTATACATAATTTGTCTCTTTCTTCCTTCTAATGCCATTTGTCCTATGAATTTATGATGTTTGTCTTTAGCATAAGTGTTTCTCTCGGTGATGCCTTAAGGAAGAGAAGGAGCTAATGGTTTTAAATGCTTTTTAGTCTTCATCCACCGAAAATCCTACTTTCTTTACATCTCCATCGATTTTCATCTTCTTCATCAAATCTTCCTCCAAACTTCAAGCCTTCTTCTTCTAGACACCAAGTTCCTTACTTATCATGGAGGGCTTTCACTTGCATGAGGTTAGAAAAAGGGGTTAGCAATTGTTAGGAAAGAATTGAAGAGAAGAGAAGGTTGGAAAAGCTAATAGGTAAGTGTATAAATTAAGCTTTGAATGGTGTTTTCAATGATGCTTAAGTATGACTTTATGAATCATGGTAGATAGAAACATTCAATGGGACTTTTAGTGCATTTATTATGATGATGGATGCATTAAATTGATGATAATTATTGCTTGAATTAATGGGTATAAAGTTAGAGTTGGTTATGAATTGAAAGTAGGATGATTGATACATGGTTTTAACTTGATTTTGATGGCATATTGATCATTGATTTTACTTGGAAATGAAGAAGTGAGTGCTGCCAATTTTGTGTATTAGCCCTAGTACATGTATGAATGGTATGAGAACTGATTTGTGTTCCTTTGGATGTTTAATGATGTGTTAAAGGCATTGGAAATGATAGAAACTAAGATTGGACCAAATCTGGAAATTTAGGATTTTAATCGATTGTACTGTTTTGATCATAACTCATTGTATATGGATGCAAATGAGGTGAGGTTTGTGGCCACTTAAACTTTGGTTTGTTGGCTACATTTTTGTGTGAAATGAGTGTTGTCAAATTGTAACTTTAAAAGGTTGAAATTTGGCTTGGAAAGTTACTGTTTTGACTTAGGTAAACAGTATCCGGATTAATAACCTGATTGTTTTGATGATTTTTCTAAATTAATTGATATAGAATTAGGGACAATGGTCTTCATGAAAGTTGAAGCATATTAAGTTAGCTTTCCATTCCCACTGATTTTGCTATTTTTCGATCTGTATATTGGGAGTTATGCATTGTGGAATGTTGACTGATGTTCTGTCATTTGTGAAAACCTAGCCTAATTGTCGATTTTGTGAGCTTTCTGATTGGAAGCAATTTTAGCAATTTTTGTGACTTGAATTGGCTTTGGTAATCTTCTGAAATTTTGGAGAGGAAGAAATTATCTTGAAAAGGATATATGACATGTAATTTTTGAAGGTCAGATTTGGGAGTTATGATTTTACAAAAACTGAACCTGCATTAGGTTATGAATTGCTGATCATGGCAGTAAATTGCATAACAGTTTTGAAATTGTTAGAAATTGAATTGGATTTTGAGTTCTTCATGAAAATTGAAGTTTGAGATCTTATCTTTTCAGGGATATAAGGTAGTGAATTTTGTGACATTTGTGCTAAGAGATATGCTGTTTGGAAAATTACGGTCTAGATTGGTTGATTTCAGTGGACAGATTCTTTGTGGAATTGTTTGACCTAGTTAGAAAGTGAATTTGCTTTTGGGTTATACATGAAAGTTGTAGATAACATTGTGATCTTACTGCCTTATTTATTGTGTAATTTTTGACTGAAGAATCAGAGAGTTATTGAATTTACAATGTACTGCCCTGTGTTAATAGGTTTTACGTAGGCAGTAGGTTTGATTGGATTTTTGACATCCTTAGGGATGAAATTGATTTTTATGATCTTCTTAAGAATTGTAGAGGGTTTCATGATCTTTCCAACAAGCTATGGTTTGCATTTTCCTGAATTGTGTTCTAAGAATTATGGTCACTGAAAATTTGGATTGAAAACAGGAAAAAGGGCAAGGAAGTAGAGGAACCTCGCGAGGCGAGGTAAGTCAGCCCGGTCGCGAGGGCTACGTCTCGCCCTCGCGACGAAGCAAAATGAGTCGGCATCGCGAGGGCGACTCCTCGCCCTCGCGACGAGGCCAAATGAGTCGGCCTCGCGAGGGCGACGTCTCGCCCCCGCGAGGCAGTTGCAATATGTATATATTGTTTTTATTATTATTTGATTATTTGGTATTTAGTGATTCTTTTGCTCATAACTTTTCCGTCCGACATCCGATTGACCTGATTCTTGAGGCATCGGATTCGTGAAACATTGAATTTCATTTCATGGGAAATTGGGAATTTTGGGACGGAAAATTTACGTGGGTCCGGTTTATTGTTTTACGTCACTGTTTTATTTAATTGGGGACCTATAGAGGTCCTAATTGCGCATCGGCGCCATTAGATTTCTAATTTTAGGCGGATTTTCTGATGGAACAAAATGGGATTAGGGCAGAATATCATGAACATGCATTGTCCTTATTCTATATTTGTGCATAAATGGAATTTTATGCAAAGTGATTAATGTGTGCATATGGCATAAATTGGTAGTGCAGGATCAGGCGTTCTCAGAAATTGGAAACCAATGCAAATCTGGAGCATACTGTGAGTAGACCTTGATGGTCTTATTTATTGGTTATTTGCTTTTGTTATATGTTGAATGTGTATTGATTTATTTTATTGATTGTGATTAAATATGGGTTCCGGACAGGAGGTCCGGTGATTGATTATGTATTGGAAACTGCGTTATTGAAGTGTTCCTTGAATGTGAATGGGATGACCTAGATGTATATATTGAGATTGTTAAAATGTCTTGCATGCATAATTGCACATGAATGAAATGTGACTTCTTAATTGATGTCGAATGCCGGACTACGGTTCGATGATAGTAATTATGATTGACTGAGCGTATGCAAATATGCATAAGACATTCCACTGCATGAATACATGAAAGATAATGAGAGTTGTGACCAGAGTAGTCAACAATGAGTGAAAAGAGCTTCGTGCTCAGATACTGATTCAGAGCCTCAGGCTCAACGACAATGAGCCCTTTATGGGACAGTTTACAATGAGCCCTTTATGGGACAGTTTACAATGAGCCATATATGGGACAGTTACAATGAGCCCGATATCCATGGGTACGGGACAGTTTAGACACTCGTTCACGACAAAGTAATGAAATGGAAAGTGGGTCTCATGCATATATGCATAACATAATTGATTTGATTGTATGGAATGAGAATGGTTGAATTACTTGTATTGAATGAGACTGCAACACTGTATTGAATGGGAATGTGACATTGTGTTGAATGGGAATGATAAATTTGATTGAATGATCGATTTGATTATATTGAATATGACCTTTGATCGACAAAATGAAAATATGAAACCGTATGTGAATGTGAGGTGTGAAAGGAATATGAAATGTGACTTAATGGAAATGAAAGTATGTGTTATATGTTATGGGATTGGGTGAACCATCGATGATGGTCACTCACTGAGTTCGCAAAACTCACCCAAAATTTGCATCTATTTTTCAGGTCTTGAAGAATACCCCGTTTGACACGGGAGTATGTCTACTGTAGGCAAGTGAAGGATAGAGGTCGGGATCGATTAGGTATGCGCATTAGTGTCATATCGAATTGTATTCCGCAATCATTGTGCAATAATGCTTTGTATTTATAATGAGCCATTGTGGTTTTAATGTTTTACTCATTGACTGATTGTAAATTATTCTTGGATGACTGTAATAACTGAAACTGGTTTATTATGAACATGGGTTTTAGTTACTTACTGTTTTTGCCGCACTAACGTGGAATCAATGGCTTCAAAAGAAAAAAAATGTATACTGAGTTTTAATCGACTGATGTAGTACGCCACCCTCACGGGGCACGGACTCGGATATCACCAACGATATCGAGTTGGGTCACTTTCGAGAGTGGGTGTTACATTTAGGTGGTATCGAGCCCGATGAGTGCGTAATGTATCCGGGCACAGTCTGAAACATAAGGTGCATGCATTTGAGTTGTGTCTTTGCAGACCGTGGCAACTGATCCCTAGTTTGAGTCGCACGGGTAAAAATCCTACGTGTGCGTACATGTCAAGTGATTAAGTGAGAGAAAGGTGAGATTAAAGGTCCGGGATGATTAAGTAATTAGAGTTCTGACTGTATATGTGAGGAAATGGGAAACATTGGAACTAAGTAAAGTGTAGATGGTCCGAATAGGTAGATATTGATTCACTGCATTTGTGTTTGATATCAGTAGATATTATAGGCAAATGATGATAGCGAGATTGTACTAAGAATAAGGTTATACTGTAACAGTCTACTTCGGACTGAAAGAACTGAAAGAGCAAGGTGCCTAGTGCCTAGTGCCTAGTAGAGTGAGAAAAAGTAGAAAGGGTGAGATAAAAGTGTACAGATAAACTGAAATGAATTTGTGAAATGGTTATGATCTGGACCGCATAAGCTTGAGACTGAAATGGTTATGTGACTATTGTGTTAAGAGTTTGGAAAGTCGGTATGATAAAATCGTAAGGGAAAAAGGCAGACTGATGATTTCTACCAATTGTGTATCGGGAAATTCTAGATTTGGTTGAAAAGATGTATATGGACACAGGAATGGTAAATGGATGGGTAAATAGATAGAGATACAGTGGAGTATCTATGATCTTGTTGTGGTTGGGGACATATCCCGAAGGTATCGCTAATGTGTATACCCTATCGTGGATTGTTTGAGGAAAATAAAGAGAGCGTAGCAATAATGCGATGACATTGTATAAGCCAAGTGGATATGACCTTAAAAGGTCAAGCTGATACATGAATGATATGAGAATGAAACTAGGAAAAAAATGAAACAATGATAGTGATATATGAAAAAGTTGTCGCATTTAAATCGATTTACCGTTGGGAGTATCTATTGGACAATAAAGTTGATCATGATTAATGAAACGTATGTGAAAGATACATGGAAATCATAAAAGAGATTATCAGTGAATGATTAGAGTGGTTATAAGTGTAAAGTTCCTAAATGGGTTAAAGTAAGACATAAGATGACTGAATGTACCTTTATGAGAGGAAATAAAAAAAAAAAGAAAAATGATTATGACATAAGTCCTCTATTTGAGGATTGACATAAACGGAAATGAGTTTGTGGAATTCTAAATCGTATAGGATAATAATTGGTTTCCGGATAAGATGAAGTGATTTCGGGTAATGTGTATAGTAAAGTATAAGGGTTAAAGAAAGTGTATCGCATATTGTTTTGATTAAGATAGTACGTATAGTTGTGAATGATTGAAAAGCAATTAGGGACACTAATTGGCTGATGAGACTTTCGTGAACAGTATAATGACGGTAGCAAGAAAAGAAGTACAGACGAAATCAAAAGTGAAATTGAGTCATATCTCAAGAGGAGATTTAGACATAACAAGTGAAATATACGATTGAGGTTATATGTATTGTGTGTGTACGGGAATGTAAAGTATCCAACGACATAAATGGAATGTTTATTTGAGATGATCCTATTGCAATGTGAGGTGAAATACTTAAATGAAGTGGAAATTATGGAAGTCCAAGTACGGATGACTAGGTATTGGCATATGTTGATGTGAATGACATAAAATCAATTGAAAAGAGAAAATGAGTAGAGACAAGAAGTCCTAAAGGAAAGCTAATAATGACGTGATGTAGTGATACCTTCATAAAGGGATTGAAATACACTAATTGTGGACTCAATGAAAAAGTTAAAAGATGTATGGGAAAGTCAATGAGACCCTAATAGGGAATTATGCGAGGTAAGCAAATGGTAGTGACTATGATTATAGACGGAATGTGCTTGAAAGTGTTGAACAGTGAAAAGTAAAAAGAACTTTATGAATAATTGAGGAATTTGATACTGATGATAAGCATATCCTTGGAGAGTGGGCAGTGTGTGATGAAATGAGATAATATGTTAAAACGGTATAAGATAAATTGAATTGATTTTGATAAATGGTATTGTTTCTACAATCGAAATTGTTTAAAGCCTTGGAGACCTTGGATTCCTATAAGGTATACATCATGTAACTTGAGAAAAGTTTGGAGTTTGAACGGCATACACAACTGAATATTATACTGATAAAGGTCTACTGTAGTCTTAAATAGTGAACAGACAATTACGAATCAATGTAATAAATACAGATATTGGGGTTTCCACTCAAGAAGGCAAAATGTCACGTAGAATATGGAGCAAAAGGAACTGTTACTAGACCATGGAAGTTTGTAGATAGTGGAGCTAGATCGAGTTAAGAAAGGCTAAAAGTTCAAGAGTCAAAATGATGATTTCCATACTGCATCTGGACGTTCGAGTAAAATCGAAAGAACAGTATTGAGTGATTCAAGGAAGAAATATATGTACTTGCCAAAAGTGATTGAGCAAAGAAATTGACTAATCGAAGCGAGACATTCTTGTAGGAATACGCAAAGAGTGAACTTGAGTTACTAATAGGTATAGAACGAAGTGATTATAGGTTTGAATGTTCCATAGGCAAAGTGCTTACGTGTTTTGGATTTCAGAGAATTATGACCTTGGTATATAGTTTTTGATTGAATGACCATAGGGCTTATGATGATCACAAAAAGGATTACACACGCTTATATTACACGGAAAAGTGCCTAACAGGAGTCAGATACCAAAATTGAGTCGAGATACTTGTGATGAGTGAAAAAAAAAGGTGACTTAGGAAAACTGAATGGATGAGAGAAGGTGGAACAAGATCGGACAAAAGAAAGAAAGTAAAATGCATGTACGAATAGAGTGCGTGAACACTAAAGATCAGTGAATTGTCACATGAGAGATAAATTTGAACTAAGAGACAATGAAATCTTACAAATAAATGCGCTAGGTGAATTACCACCGGTTATAGCGGAATAGAGATAAGTGTCACTGTGTTGGTACCAAAGGAAAGTGAGGTGTTGAAAACGAGATAAAAGATTTTTGTGTTAGTATCACCTTGACAAGGTGTACTCAGAATTGGCAAAAAGGGTATAAATGGAACATGAATAAGTCTGTATGTTACTGGAGAAACAGGTATTGGATTAATAAAATGTGATAAGTGGATAGATTCGGAAATAACAGGTAGTGTCTACACGGAAATAGTCAAGGGAGATAGTTAAGATAGTGAGATCGCCAACTGATAGCCTTATTGAGTCTGTCTACTGTGATGAGTGATAATGTGATTGCCAAATAAGTGATTGAAAGATTGACTGAGGTTGTTTACTGTGATCTTGCGAAAAGTGAGTCATTGAGTGACTAAATGTATGAGAAATGTAAGAACATATGATTACTGTCATAGTGAAACATCGACTGAGAATTTCGAGGGCGAAATTTTTATAAGGAGGGGGGAATTGTAACATCCCACCCCCATCAGGAATGGTTAAATAGTAAATTTGACATAGGATGGAATAGATTTGGAGTGCATAGGACTGTTCATGCATAATATGATTGGTCCACAGTCACATTTGTGCACATGAAATTACTGTGCATGCATACATGATATTCCCGGTTTGCGTGCCTAAGATAATTTTATTGGGATTAACGTGGTTAATGGGTTTGAAAAATTATTCTGAGTGCGCCATAAATTGTTTTCTATTTTAAGGGATTTTAGAATTTTTTGGATTTTTCTGGAGAAAATTTTGATCAAAAAATCGCCAATTGGCGAACCGGTCGATTTTCGGTAGCGAAAATTTCTACCCAATGGCACTGTAATATTGGGTATATTATTTTGAGATTGAAATTAGGGTGGACTAGAATGGGTCAGATTCCAGTAGGATTTCTAAATCCTATCCTTACTTTGTCTTATACATAATTTGTCTCTTTCTTCCTTCTAATGCCATTTGTCCTATGAATTTATGATGTTTGTCTTTAGCATAAGTGTTTCTCTCGGTGATGCCTTAAGGAAGAGAAGGAGCTAATGGTTTTAAATGCTTTTAGTCTTCATCCACGAAAATCCTACTTTCTTTACATCTCCATCGATTTTCATCTTCTTCATCAAATCTTCCTCCAAACTTCAAGCCTTCTTCTTCTAGACACCAAGTTCCTTACTTATCATGGAGGGCTTTCACTTGCATGAGGTTAGAAAAAGGGGTTAGCAATTGTTAGGAAAGAATTGAAGAGAAGAGAAGGTTGGAAAAGCTAATAGGTAAGTGTATAAATTAAGCTTTGAATGGTGTTTTCAATGATGCTTAAGTATGACTTTATGAATCATGGTAGATAGAAACATTCAATGGGACTTTTAGTGCATTTATTATGATGATGGATGCATTAAATTGATGATAATTATTGCTTGAATTAATGGGTATAAAGTTAGAGTTGGTTATGAATTGAAAGTAGGATGATTGATACATGGTTTTAACTTGATTTTGATGGCATATTGATCATTGATTTTACTTGGAAATGAAGAAGTGAGTGCTGCCAATTTTTGTGTATTAGCCCTAGTACATGTATGAATGGTATGAGAACTGATTTGTGTTCCTTTGGATGTTTAATGATGTGTTAAAGGCATTGGAAATGATAGAAACTAAGATTGGACCAAATCTGGAAATTTAGGATTTTAATCGATTGTACTGTTTTGATCATAACTCATTGTATATGGATGCAAATGAGGTGAGGTTTGTGGCCACTTAAACTTTGGTTTGTTGGCTACATTTTTGTGTGAAATGAGTGTTGTCAAATTGTAACTTTAAAAGGTTGAAATTTGGCTTGGAAAGTTACTGTTTTGACTTAGGTAAACAGTATCCGGATTAATAACCTGATTGTTTTGATGATTTTTCTAAATTAATTGATATAGAATTAGGGACAATGGTCTTCATGAAAGTTGAAGCATATTAAGTTAGCTTTCCATTCCCACTGATTTTGCTATTTTTCGATCTGTATATTGGGAGTTATGCATTGTGGAATGTTGACTGATGTTCTGTCATTTGTGAAAACCTAGCCTAATTGTCGATTTTGTGAGCTTTCTGATTGGAAGCAATTTTAGCAATTTTTGTGACTTGAATTGGCTTTGGTAATCTTCTGAAATGTTGGAGAGGAAGAAATTATCTTGAAAAGGATATATGACATGTAATTTTTGAAGGTCAGATTTGGGAGTTATGATTTTACAAAAACTGAACCTGCATTAGGTTATGAATTGCTGATCATGGCAGTAAATTGCATAACAGTTTTGAAATTGTTAGAAATTGAATTGGATTTTGAGTTCTTCATGAAAATTGAAGTTTGAGATCTTATCTTTTCAGGGATATAAGGTAGTGAATTTTGTGACATTTGTGCTAAGAGATATGCTGTTTGGAAAATTACGGTCTAGATTGGTTGATTTCAGTGGACAGATTCTTTGTGGAATTGTTTGACCTAGTTAGAAAGTGAATTTGCTTTTGGGTTATACATGAAAGTTGTAGATAACATTGTGATCTTACTGCCTTATTTATTGTGTAATTTTTGACTGAAGAATCAGAGAGTTATTGAATTTGCAATGTACTGCCCTGTGTTAATAGGTTTTACGTAGGCAGTAGGTTTGATTGGATTTTTGACATCCTTAGGGATGAAATTGATTTTTATGATCTTCTTAAGAATTGTAGAGGGTTTCATGATCTTTCCAACAAGCTATGGTTTGCATTTTCCTGAATTGTGTTCTAAGAATTATGGTCACTGAAAATTTGGATTGAAAACAGGAAAAAGGGCAAGGAAGTAGAGGAACCTCGCGAGGCGAGGTAAGTCAGCCCGGTCGCGAGGGCTACGTCTCGCCCTCGCGACGAAGCAAAATGAGTCGGCATCGCGAGGGCGACTCCTCGCCCTCGCGATGAGGCCAAATGAGTCGGCCTCGCGAGGGCGACGTCTCGCCCCCGCGAGGCAGTTGCAATATGTATATATTGTTTTTATTATTATTTGATTATTTGATATTTGGTGATTCTTTGCTCATAACTTTTCCGTCCGACATCCGATTGACCTGATTCTTGAGGCATCGGATTCGTGAAACATTGAATTTCATTTCATGGGAAATTGGGAATTTTGGGACGGAAAATTTACGTGGGTCCGTTTATTGTTTTACGTCATTGTTTTATTTAATTGGGGACCTATAGAGGTCCTAATTATGCATCGGCGCCATTAGATTTCTAATTTTTAGACGGATTTTTCTGATGGAACAAAATGGGATTAGGGCCGGGAATATCATGAACATGCATTGTCCTTATTCTATATTTGTGCATAAATGGGAATTTTTATGCAAAGTGATTAATGTGTGCATATGGCATAAATTGGTAGTCTTGAGATCGGCGTTCTCAGAAATTGGAAACCAATGCAAATCTGGAGCGTACTGTGAGTAGACCTTGATGGTCTTATTTATTGGTTATTTGCTTTTGTTATATGTTGAATTTGTATTGATTTATTTTATTGATTGTGATTAAATATGGGTTCCGGACAGGAGGTCCGGTGATTGATTATGTATTGGAAACTGCGTTATTGAAGTGTTCCTTGAATGTGAATGGGATGACCTAGATGTATATATTGAGATTGTTAAAATGTCTTGCATGCATAATTGCACATGAATGAAATGTGACTTCTTAATTGATGTCGAATGCCGGACTACGGTTCGATGATAGTAATTATGATTGACTGAGCGTATGCAAACATGCATAAGACATTCCACTGCATGAATACATGAAAGATAATGAGAGTTGTGACCAGAGTAGTCAACAATGAGTGAAAAGAGCTTCGTGCTCAGATCTCGATTGAGCCTCGTGCTCAACGACAATGAGCCCTTTATGGGACAGCCACAATGAGCCCTTTATGGGACGATTTACAATGAGCCATATATGGGACGATTACAATGAGCCCGATATCCACTGCACGGACAGTTTAGACACTCGTTCACGACAAAGTAATGAAATGGAAAGTGGGTCTCATGCATATATGCATAACATAATTGATTTGATTGTATGGAATGAGAATGGTTGAATTACTTGTATTGAATGAGACCGCAACATCAGTATTGAATGGGAATGTGACATTGTGTTGAATGGGAATGATAAATTTGATTGAATGATCGATTTGATTATATTGAATATGACATTTAGATCGACAAAATGAAAATATGAAACTGTATGTGAATGTGAGGTGTGAAAGGGAATATGAAATGTGACTTAATGGAAATGAAAGTATGTGTTATATGTTATGGGATTGGGTGAACCATCGATGATGGTCACTCACTGAGTTCGCAAAACTCACCCAAAATTTGCATCTATTTTTCAGGTCTTGAAGAATACCCCGTTTGACACGGGAGTATGTCTACTGTAGGCAAGTGAAGGATAGAGGTCGGGATCAGTTCGTGTCTGCATTAGTGTCTTATCGAATTGTATTCCGCAATCATTGTGCAATAATGCTTTGTATTTATAATGAGCCATTGTGGTTTTAATGTTTTACTCATTGACTGATTGTAAATTATTCTTGGATGACTGTAATAACTGAAACTGGTTTATTATGAACATGGGTTTTAGTTACTTACTGTTTTTGCCGCACTAACGTGGAATCAATGGCTTCAAAAGAAAAAAAATGTATACTGAGTTTTAATCGACTGATGTAGTACGCCACCCTCGCGGGGCACGGACTCGGATATCACCAACGATATCAGGTTCGGGTCACTCGGGAGTGGGGTGTTACAACAAGTACTTAAGACTCTTATGATCTGTAAATACCCTAGTGGTAACTCCATATAAGTAATGTCTCCAGATCTTCAATGCGAAAATTATAGCAGCCAATTCCAAGTCATGAATAGGATAGTTCATCTCATAAGGCTTTAATTTCCTAGAAGCATAGGTAATCACTTTCTCCCCTTGCATCAGTACACACCCTAAACCCTTCCTAGAGGCATCACTGTATACAATGTATCCATCATCACCATAAGGTAATGTCAAAATCGGTGCAGTAGTAAGTCTATTCTTCAATTCCTCAAAACTGTTCTTGCACTCCTCAGTCCACTCAAATTTTTGATTCTTCCTCGTCAATTTGAAAAGTGGAGCAGCTATCAAAGAAAAGCCCTCCACGAACCTCCTGTAATATCCAGCTAGTCCCAAGAAACTTCTCACTTTAGCTACATTCTTAGGTGCTTCCTATTTAACTATAGCTTCTATCTTTTGTGGATCCACATGCACTCCACGCTCTGAAATCACATGCCCAAGAAATACCACTTCTCTTAACCAAAATTCGCACTTGTCGAATTTGGCATACAACTCATTCTTTTTCAAAGTCTCCAGAGCAACCCTCAAATGATCCTCATGCTCCTCGTCACTCTTAGAATAGACCAATATATCATCAATAAAGACAATGATAAATTGATCTAAGAAAGACTTGAAGACTCTATTCATCAAATCCATAAAGACTGCAGGAGCATTCGTTAATCTGAAAGGCATAAACAAAAACTCAAAGTGGCCATACCTAGTTCTGAAAGCAGTCTTTGACACATCAGTTTCCTTTATTCTCAACTGATGATAACCCGATCTTAAATCTATCTTGGAAAAGACTCTCGCCCCTTGCAATTGATCAAATAAATCATCTATGCGTGGGAGCGGATATCTATTCTTAATGGTGGCATGGTTCAGCTTCCTCTAATCCACACACATCTGCAACGACCCATCTTTCTTCTTCACAAAGAGAACCGGAGCTCCCCAAGGCGAAGAGCTCGGCCTAATGTAACCCTTCTCTAAAAGATCCTCCAATTGTGCCTTAAGCTCCTTCAATTCCGCCGGAGCCATTCGGTAAGGCAGAATTGAGATCGGCGCAGTATCTGGAAAAAGCTCAGCGGGAAACTCAATTTCCATAGGCGAGGGTAGTCTTGGCAATTCCTCAGGAAAGACGTCCGGGAATTCCTTGACTACAGGAATGTCTTCCAACCTCCCTCTATCTGCCTTCATGTCTAATACATAGGCAAATATGCTTCACACCCCTTACTCATCATTTTCTCTGTTGTCATCGCCGAAATAATTCGAGGCGGATTGACTTTCCTATCTCCCATGAATACCACTTTTCTGCCATCCTCTAGCTCGAATTCCACTATCTTCTTCTTGCAGTCTAAATTGGCATGATACTTTTCTAATGTATCCATACCTAGGATTACATCCAATCCTCCCATCTTCAAAGGCATCAAATCCACCACAAATTTTCCTCCACTAATCCCTATCTCACAATCTCTATACACTTGACTGATAATAATATACTGGCCGATCGGAGTACTCACCATCAGCGGAGTATCCAATGGGCTCAAAATCCTTCTAGCACGATCCACCAAGACACAAAGGAATGGGTAGAACCGGATCAATTAAAGCAAGAACATCATCATCAAACAATTTTACCATACCCGTCACCACTTCTGGAGCTGTCTCTGCCTCCTCTCGAGTCATTGCAAACACTCTAGCTGGTGCTTGCCCCCTGGATCTATCTGAAGGATGAGCTCTTTTAGGTGCACCAGAGCTACCCACTTCATCCTGACCTTACATCCCCACTGTCTCGATCCTCCCGAAGCTTGCATCTGTGATCCTCTCTTCTATCCGGCTTAGGACACTGTCTAGCTATGTGTCCTTTCTGCCCACAATTGAAGCATGCTCCTGTCAATCTGCGACATTCTCCCCTATGGAGATTCCCACAGTGCTCACATTTGGGAAGAGGTGGCCTCTCCCCATTTCCTCTTCTACTGCCGCCCACCGCTGAGGCTTGGTGAGAAACAGTAGAGGTCCTCATAGGTCTAGGCCGGCTTCCACCACTGCTCCTCTCCTCAGACTGAACAGGAAAGGCTCTGGCACTTCTCTCAGGCATAGAAGTACCACCTCCCCTCTTGAACTGCTATATTCCCTTTCTTTTCCTGTTGACTGCACTCTTGATGTTCTCGATGTTCTCAACTCTCAATGCTGCTTCAACCAGCTGTTGAAAGTTGCCAAAGTTCTGCACTACCACCTTCTCTTTGATAGCTAGGTGCAGGCCCGACTCAAACCTGCGGCACTTGGCAGCCTCACTGAACATCATCTCTGAAGCATACCTCGATAACTGGGTAAACCGACGCTCATATTCAGTCACTGTCATCTCCCTCTAAGTGAGACTCAGAAACTCCCTCTGCTTTTGCTGAATGTACATCTATGACAGATACTTCTTCCTATAAACAGCCAGGAAGTCTCCCCATGTCAACCCTATCGGCTTCAGCTGACTCCCCGGTACACACTCCCACCAGTGCAAGGCATCACCCTGGAGAAGACTGGCAACATAAACCACCCTCTCATCATCCTCGCACTCCATCTGATCCAAGACCCTCTCAGTCTTCCTCAACCAGGTCTCGGCTTCCTCAGGATCCGTGGTCCCATAGAAGTCCACCGCTCCGTACTTCCTTAACTTGTCAAACTGTCTCCCTTTCTTAACTGGGGCCGAACCAGAAGCCTGTGGCATTTGACCCATAGCCTGAACAAAGGCTTGGGTAAATGCCTAGAACAATCTTGGGTCTAGAGCAGGCACTTGCTCAGACTGACTAGGCGACTGCTGCGTCTGAGATCGGAGGGGCTCACTACTCTGCCCTAGAGAAGCCTCAGCTGGGGCCACTCCCGGGGCTACGGACTCATCCGTGCTCTCCTCTCTCAGTGGAGAGTCAGGTGCAATTGAACCTTGCAGAACTCCTCGTGTCCTTCTACGAGGTGGCATCTTACTCCTTCAATGAAAATATTTATGATTAGCTACAATTCTTTTTAATCTTAGTTCCTATATGTATGCATGATATGCATGTCACTTAATACAAACAATCAATTCATAATGCAAACATTTAATCACATAGCAAAACAATTTTCCTACTATGCATCCTAAGCCTAGGAGTGAAACCTAAGCTCTGATACCAAACAATGTTGGACCCCGTCTCCGAGGCCCAACATTCGGAAACACACAAACGTAGAAGAACCAAAATCGACAACATACCGACCACAATTTGGGGGACTCGCAATAGGAATTTCAGATCGGCTTCTTAGGGAAATTTGTACCTCATATTGTAACGATTCTAAAGCCTCTGAAATTACTCAATTCGGATTAGAAATGAAAAAAGTTATGGTTAAAATACTATCTTAAAGAAACAGTGAAAACTGACCCTCTATCGACTTCATGTCAGAATTTGAAAACTTTAGAGGCTAAATTGCCAATCGGTTCCTTCATAAAACTTGTAGGTTTATAACTCTAGTTTAATTTAAGGCAAGAATCTCCTCGATCCGGGCCCTATAGCTCAAGATATTTTAAAATAAGTGAAGTATATTCAGACTTTGACAACCGATCGTCATACTTTGTTCCAAACCACCTTTTTCAAATTAAAAGCAATACTGACCAATCAGGAATAAAAAGATAGAAAATTTTCTTAGGAATCCAACGCTTCAAAAATTGGCTAAATCGGAGGTCTGTGCAAAAAGTTATGGCCAAAAGAAGGAAGAAGGGTCAAAACCAAAAGCAGACGATGACGTCATCACAGACGAAGATGACGTCATCACAGACGAAGTGACGTCATCACAGACGAAGATGAAGATTAACTTCGTCTGACCTTTTTCTCCAGAATGTCTCCACTTCAAAGATGCATAACTTTTCACTCAGATGTCCACAATTTATAAACTTTATACTGTTAGAAAAATAAAAGAAATATCTACAACTTTCCAGAAGGGAATTTTGCCAAAATCTATCTTTATCAATCCCAAAATTGCCCCTAAAGTCAGAAGATAAGACTTTCATTCCTGCACTAACACTACACCCAATTCTTAAATTCATGACAAGATTTGAGACTCTTAGACACAGAATTGAAATTCGATGTCTTCTTACAAAATATAGCCATATATCTCTAGTTTAATCCAAAACAAGAATCATCTCGTTTGGATTACTAGAGAAAACTTTATGGCTAAAAGACTGAAGCATATTCAGTGAACATTGTTCAGATCACTACCAATCTTATCTCTAAATCTTTCCTTATCACAACTCATAAACCTTTGCAAATTCCAGCAAGCTATCCCAAGACAAAACCCGACAACAACTCAATGATCTAAAGACTCATACATATACCCTTTTCAAGGTCAAGCACAGATCGCAAATCAACAAATTCACATGAAGAAGAGAGTACTAGAGCTCTCATCTCTTTATCAATCATTCAATAGTTCAATCATAGCATTAATTACATATCAGCATATTCATCATATCCATCATGAATCAAGTACCAAAATACAACATATGAGATGCTCAATGCTTAATATGCTTATAAAGCCATTCCGAAAGCTAGTTACTAACTTAATACAAAAGTGTCTAAAGTTTCTTGGAGTTATGCCCGATGCCTTGCAAGGTTCCACGATCAACTAGAATTTGCACCTGAGGAGGGAGAATGGGGTGAGCAAACACGGCTCAGTGGCTAACACCTCTATAGCCATCGAGTAATGAGCCATACAATACATAAAGAATCCAAAACATTTGTAGTCTATCATATAAACCACAAATAACTCAACTTTATCACATAAATCATAAATTAGCCCAAAATCATCACATAAAGCATAACATGGAATCTTATATCAATTAAAACACATATTATGCATCATAACACCAAAGTGATGAAATGCACACAATTGGCTTGAGAGTTCCATAAACACGACGAAAACCGAAGTTTACCGTAAACACGACGAGTCCATTTTTCAGATCTCGTAAGCCTCAAGCAGGCAGCCGGGCGAAGGCTAAGGGGGGTCAACGTGCACGTGACTATCGAAGTAGGTTCTCTCTTGCCCAATCACAACCAATTTATGATCACACATTACGGCACAAGCATAACATTTTATGCTTCTTTCATTCTATCAAATCATCATAGTTTCTTTCCTTTTTCTTGCAAACCAAATAGAAACACTTTCAATATACACACCATTTAACAAAGATAGCAAACATAGGGCATTTGCCCATTACACAACAACTATAAAAATGTTACCCACCTATCGTCGGAATCCGAATTCAAGATCGCCCTTCCTCCTTGTCTTGAGTGGGGATCTCTTGAGTTCCTTCAATTAAATCACACTCCATTTAATAAATACATTCCAAAGAAAGGCATAGCATGCATAAAATCATGCAAAGGTAAAATAAACTCTAAACCTAACCTACCCATAAGCCATCTATGTCAGAAAACCCAAAACCCTAACTTCCATTTCCTCCCATTTTCGAACCCAACACAAACAAAGATAGAACTTACCTCTCACAAGTAGTTTTCTCTTCTTTCTTCCTCCCTTCAAGCTTCCTACAGCTCTCCCTTTTTCTTCTTGGCCGAAACCCTCCTTTCTCTTGGCTCACGATTTCTCTTCTCTTCTTCTCCTTGGCTCTCTTACGACAACTTGCTTCCTACTCTTCCTTTAATTCCTTTATATCTTAACTTAAAGCCCTACCTCAAAACTATGTAGTTTTGATACTCCTTTAAGCTCACTTGCATTTCCTTTTGGGCTCCCCTTCCTCCCAAGCCCACTATACATTAAAGCTCATTCTTTCTAACAAACCTTTATTTGTCTCATATGGCTCTACACTTCAAGCTCACTTCCAATAATCCAATCATACTAACTAATCCCAAGGCTCAACATAATCTATATATATCTATACACACATAGTTGAAACAATTAAAGAAAAAATAAATAATAAGTCAAGTAAATCGATAAATCAATAAATAAATAAAAATAAATAATTTTCGGGGCCCAACAGATGTGGAGTTATGTATTTTGGAATATTGGGTTATTGTTGAGAATAATTTAGGGAGGCAGAAGCTTTGCTTGGGAATTTGATTTAGTTAGAGCTATAATTGGCTTCCAATTTGCTCATGAAAATTGTAGCATTGGTTTTTCTCTTTTTATTGATATAAAATTTGGAATTTTTGGCTAAGGGGACGAAACGTTATGATGTTTACAAGTTTTGGTACTGTTTGTGAGGAGCTTCTCAATCGGTCATCTTGGAGTGAATTTTTGACCCCTTTAGAGGTTGATCTGATCTTTGAGTCCTGTATGAAAATGGTAGAGCTGTATTTTATCTTTCCAACGGTACCAAGTTTGTCAAATGTGGAGTTCGGAGTGAAAAGATATGAAGGTTAGAAGTTAGGACATCAGGATCGCATGAGCAGGCGAGCGCAAGAGTGATCGCCCGCTCGGGCGAGCGGGCACTCGTGCGCTTGTCGATCGGCTGCGGGGTCGATTTTCGACTGACCGACCTTTCTTCTTTCTTTTGGCCATAAATTTTTCATCTGACCTCCGATCGACCTAATTTTTGAAGCGTTGGATTTCTAACAAATTTATCTATCTTTCCATACCAAATTTATGATTTTTGAGATCAAACTGAGAAAGGTCGATCGGATCTAAGTGAGCAGACCGGTTGGAAAAGTCTGAACATGCTTCAGTAATTTGGAGATATCTTGAGCTATAGAGCTCCAATCGATCTGATTCTTATTTATAATTAAACTAGAGACATAGATCTAAAAATGTTATGAAGAGGTCAGACTTCAATTTAGCCCTTAAGATGTTCAATTTTTAGAGTGAAGTTACGTGTAGTGTGTTGGTCTGAATGTGTTTTGGGAATATCTTTTCCGTCCGACATCCGATTGACCTGATTCTCGAGACATCGGATTCGTGAAATATTTAATTTAATTTATTTGTGAAATTGAGAACTTTTAGAGCTGAAATTGTTGGAGATTGGTTAGGGCGAAGTGAGAGGACCGGGTAACGATTTTTCTGATTTGTCTTTTATTAAAAATTGAACCTATAGAGGTCCGAATTGAGTGGTTTTAATGTCTATGGCTTTCTAAATTTTAGAGGAAATTTTTGTGATGAAAAATTGTGAAATAGTGCTAGGAATGTCACGAACATGCATTGTACATATTTAAATTGCTACATGTGCATTATTTAATATTTCTAATTGTGCATTTGGTAATGTGTGAATATTTGGACTGTTTTAGAGATGCATTTGGAACGTCAACCCACAGACGTTGCCGAGACTTCCAGGCTTTAGCTTCGGAAACAAATGTGAGTGACCTAGATGGTTTCTCCATTATTTATTTGTTTAATATTTTGCGCTTATAACTCTGTGGAGAATAATGGTGGGCTTGTGCGTTTGTTTATGACTGGATTCCGGACTGAAGGTGTCCGATGTATTTGGAGATTATGACATAGAAGTGTTGTTGTCTGAGAATTTGGGAACTCTGTGTTTTAAATGTGATTAAATGTCAGTGTGATTTTAATGTGAAAAATTGTGAACTAATTGGTTGAATGTGATAATTGGGAATGATTGTGATGTTGATATGGTTTCATTTTGACCTATGCATTCCATGCATACAAGGCATGATAAGATAATAACAGTTGTGACCAGAGCAGCCACCGAGAGCTATAAGCTCAACGTTTATATTTGGGCCTCGAGCCCCACAGTGATTCAGAGCCTCGGGCTCAACGATTAATGCGCCCATATTGGGACAGTTCAGAGCCTCAGGCTCAACGATTAATGCGTCCATATTGGGACAGTACAGGTTCTCGGTCACAACACCGTAATAAATGAAAAAAAGTGTCACATACGTGTGTCATATGCATTTGATTTAATCATTTGGACTGAGTGAAAGGCAAAATGCCTTATGCTTCTGTGGTACCAATCATGTGGTATTCCTGAAAGTAGATTATGAAACAATTGTATTATGCTTGCGTGTTGTATGAAATCAATTGGTTATAAATGACTAATCGAATGAAATGCATCAAATTGTCCGTACTCAAGTGAAATTGAGAAATGTGATCAGACATGCAACAATGAAAATATATGTTATGTGAATTGATGAGTTGTATGAATTGAGTGAACCATCGATGATGGTTACCTCACTGAGTTCGCAAAACTCACCCAAAATTTGCAATTTTTTTCAGGATCCAGAAGAATACCCCATTAGGCAACGGGCGTATAGCAACCACATATGAGCGAGATAAGAGGTCGAGATCAGTTCGCGTCTGTAGTAGTGTCTGAGAATAATTGTGTTTTTTAGAATTTTGTACTAATGATTAGGTATAAATGATTAAGTCATATTGTAAAGTCAACAGACTGAATTAAATTGTATTTATGAAAAGGGCCCCCGAGGCCATTGAATTATTTATGTAAATTGTTTTCCGCATAATATAAAAAGTAGGTGTATGTTTAAAAAAAAAATACTGAATTTTGATTGAGTGATGTAGCACGCCACCCTCGCAGGACACGGACTCGGATATCACCATCGATGTCGGATTCGGGTCATGCGGGAGTGGGTTGTTATAGCTTGGGATCATTTTATGGAATTAATAGAGTTTGCCTACAACAACCATTACTACAGAAGTATCGGAATGGCACCGTATGAGGCGTTGTATGGTAGAAAGTGTCGGTCGCCATTGTATTGGGATGAAGAATGCTTGAGAATGATTGAAGTTCCAGAGTTAATACAGGATACAGTGGACAAGGTGAAGTTGATCTGAAGTCGAATTAAAGCGGCTCAAGATAGGCAGAAGAGTTATGTGCATCAATACCAACGTGATATGGAGTACAGTGTAGGAGATAGAGTATTCTTGAAAGTGTCACCCTAGAGGGGAGTTTTGAGATTCGGTAAAAAGGGCAACTTAAGCCCTAGGTACATTGGTCCTTATGAGATCATTGAGAGGATAGGACCTTTGGTGTTGGGCCCGGGACCCGCAATTCTAAATCCCGAGGCGGCCCCTCGGGCTGCGCCGGCGACGGGCGCCCAAATACCGTCGGACCCGATCCCAACATTTATACATATACATAGACATATTCATCATTCTCATACATTCCGGCACTTACACATGCATAAATATGAATTAAACTCATGCCATTAGTATTCAACATCATACGAAATACATAACAAAGTTCAAATCTAAAATATATGAAATATGCTCTATGAGAGTATGCTCGGAGGGCCAACCAAAATACAAACTTATGGCAAAGCTCCTAATTAACTCGAAGTTTCCGATGCCTCGTAAATTCAAAGATCGTCCCGCTTCAACTTTGAGGAGGAAAATAATGGGTTGAGCTACACACTCAATGGCTAATATAATTATAGCCATCGCAACTAGCACAAATCCCATATGAATGTATATATATATATATCTATCTGAGACATCCATTCAATCATTCACATGCTAATCAAACAATTCACGATTCAATATAATTAATTCATTAATTCATGATTATGTCACAAGGTATGCTTCACAATGAACAATTCACATATGCAATGCACATCACAATGGCTCGAGGGTTCCATGGAAACAAAAGGAGAAACCAAGTTTACACCTGAACGAAATGAGTCCATTCGGATCTCATATGCCACAAGCGGGCAGCCGGAGAAGGCTCTTGTCTACGTGCACGTGATTTAACTAAATGGTTCCACTCTCGCCAAACAAAAGCACATAATCATGCTCATAATCGTTTGATCATACGATAGTCTTTCATATCTTGCATTTATTTAAAATGCCATGACTGAAGTCGAGGCATAACATGCTCAAAATCAAGATGTCATGCTATCAATTTCCACGAGTCTTTCACATATATGACATTACAATCATTCAGTTCATCACATTTAATCATGCATCATCTATAACAAATATTCAGACATAGGCAAGAATTTGCCTAATCACACAATCACTATAAGTATATTACCCACCTAGAATCGCTCGAGTAGTCAACTCACTGGTGTCCTTCCTCTTGCGATGAAATCGGGTCAGCTTGGTTTCCTAAAACAACCAAGTTTCCATCCAATCAATATCCACATAGAATAAGCAAAGCTTAGAAAGTCAAAATAAAGCATTATAAGTCTCCATCCAACTCCCATCTAAAGTCTCGAACCCTTCGAAACAATTTCCGAACTTCCCTTCTTCATACAACTCGCAGCCCTTAATCTCTAGCTCACAATGAATCCAGAATCACCTCAATTGGACATCTACACCAAAAGATATGCCCAAACAAATAGAAATCTCACTTTCGAATAACAGGGGGCTTGCCGCGGCTTCGCCTCGGCGAACGGCCTGCTCGTCGTGGCGACCACAAGTGTGCGCCGCGGCGTGCACCCTACTCGCACGTTGCGGCGAACACAGGTTCGCACGTCGCGATGAACCTTCCCCCACACGTCGCGGTGAATTTAATTTTCACTGCGACGAACTCGCACGTCGCGGCGTGTTCATACGCACGTCGCGGCGTGTTCATACGCACGTCGCGACGTACGAGCCTGGAGAACGACTCCGAACCCGACTTTCTGCAATTTCACACTTCAATCCTTCCCCAACTCCAAATGCAACACAATCAAACTATAGATCAAGTCTCAAACTACATTTCTAACCCATCAACAACTCAAAATCAGTCACAATATAACAATCTAAAGAAATCTCTACCTTTTCACCCAAAACCCTAAAACCTTCGATTATGCTCAATCCATCCGGAAACAAGATAGAAAGGATAAAAACTTACCGATTGAAGCTCTAAGATCGTCGAAACCCGTTGAAATCGCAAGCTCTCTTCTCTTCTTCTTCCTTCACCAACGACGACGTCTCTTTCTTCTCTTCTTCTATTTTCTTTTCTTTCTCTTTTAACCTAAGGCATGGGACAATGACCATAATACCCTCTTAGCTAAGCCCAAATCCATTCCCACATAAGCAAACTTCCCAAAATGTCCTCATAAACTTTACCCATTAACTCTCATTTAACCACAATTAAACCGTCATTATCCATAATTCTCTCAAGTAACTCAAACTAAGGCAGACTCACATACTTAACACAATTCATGCTAATTCGGGGTCTAACATTTCTCCCCCTCTTAAAAAGAAATTTCTTCCTCGAAATTTACCTGAATCGTCAAAGAGATGCGGATACTTCTCCCGCATGGCTTCCGATGGCTCCCATGTAGCCTCCTCTACCGAATGGTTCCTCCACAGGACTTTGACTAACTGAACTGTCTTGTTCCTGAGGACCTTGTCCTTGGTATCCAAAATCTCCACTGGTTGCTCTTCATAACTCAGATCATCTCGCAACTGAACCTCACTAGTCTGAATAATGTGAGAAGGATCCGATCTATACCTTCTCAACATGGACACATAGAACACATCGTGAATCTGCGATAACTCTGAAGGTAACACCAATCTGTAGGCGAGTGGTCCAATCCTCTCAAGGATCTCATAAGGACCCACATACCTCGGACTCAACTTCCCCTTCTTGCCGAACCTCAATACTCCTTTCCAAGGAGACGTCTTAAGGAACACTTTCTCACCGACTCCATACTCCATCTCCTTTCGGTGAGCATCAACATAACTCTTCATCCTGTCCCGGGCAGCCTTAAGCCGTTGTTTAACCATATTGACTTTGTCAACTATCATCTGAATCAATTTTGGTCCTTCCAATTGTCTCTCTCCTTCTTCATCCCAACAGATCGGAGTCCTACACCTCCTGCCATACAATGCCTCATATGGAGCCATCTGAATGCTCGAATGGTACGAATTGTTATAAGCAAATTCGACCAATGGCAAATGCTCATCCCATGCTCCTCGAAAATCCATCACACATGCTCTAAGCATCCCCTCTAGAGTCCGAATGGTCCTCTCCGATTGACCATCCGTCTGAGGGTGAAAGGCCGTACTAAAATTCAGCTTCATCCCTAAAGCTTCCTGCAAGTTGCTCCAAAACCTCGAAGTAAACCGAGGATCTCTATCGGACACAATCGAATTCGGAACCCCATGCAATCTCACGATCTCATCGACATACTTCTTTGCCAATACATGCAGAGAATCAGTCTGTCGAATCGCCAAAAAGTGGGCTGACTTAGTTAACCGATCAACAATCACCCAAATGGCATCATGCCTCTTACTGGTCCTGGGCAAACCCATCAAAAAATCCATCGTTACTCGTTGCCACTTCCACTCTGGAATAGGCAACGGTCTCAACTTGCCCGAAGGTGCCTGGTGTTCAGCTTTGACTTGCTGACACACTAGACACTTACTAACGAACTCTGTTATATCTCTCTTCATGCCTTTCCACCAAAAATGCTCTCTCAAATCCTGATACATCCTGGTGCTACCTGGATGCATGGCATAAGGCGCATTGTGTGCCTCATCCATAATCTCAGCCTTCACCTCCTGCACATCAGGAATACACAACCTGTTCCCCACTGTCATAAGCCCATCATCCCTCACATCTATCTCAGAAATCTTGCCATCCCGAATCTCATCTCTGAGCTTACTCAATTCCACATCCTGAGCCTGCAATTCCCTAACCTTTTCCCTGAGAATCGACCTCACTCTGAAATTAGCCAGAAGACAATCCGGCTCTTTCTGCGTCAAGCTTATCTTCAGCTTGGCCATCTCTTCCAATAAAGGAAGATAAACTGATCGAACATGAGCAATCGACGACTTCCTGCTCAAGGCATCCGCCATAATATTGGCCTTGCCCGGATGATACTCAATCAACAGATCATAGTCCTTGAGTGACTCCAACCACCTTCTCTGCCTCAAATTCAATTCCTTATGACTCAGCAAATACTTCAGACTCTTATGATCAGTGAAGATCCGAGTCTGAACTCCATACAAATAATGCCTCCAAATCTTCAAGGCAAAGATCACAGCTGCTAACTCTAAATCGTGCGTCGGATAATTTAGCTCATAAGGCTTTAACTGCCTCGAAGCATACGCTATCACTCGATCTCCCTGCATCAAAACACATCCAAGACCCTTCCTCGAGGCATCACTATATACCGAATAACCTTTATCTCCCGAAGGCAAAACCAAAATTGGAGCACTCGTCAATCTGAACTTAAGCTCCTCGAAGCTCCTCTGACACTCCTCACTCCAAACAAACTTCTGATTCTTCCTCAACAACTTAGTCATCGGAGCTGATATCATGGAGAATCCCTCCACAAATCTCTGATAGTAACCTGCTAAACCCATAAAACTCCTCACTTCTGCTACATTCTTCGGGGCTTCCCAACTCACAACCGCTTCTATCTTTTTTGGATCCACATGAACTCCTTGCTCTGAGATCACGTGTCCAAGAAATAAAACTTCTCTCAGCCAAAATTCGCATTTCTCGAATTTGGCATACAACTCATTGCTCCTCAAAGTCTTCAAGGAAATCCTCAAATGTTCCTCATGCTCCCGATCACTCTTGGAATACACCAAGATATCATCAATGAAGACAATGATAAATTGGTCCAAGAATGGCTTAAATACTCGATTCATCAAATCCATAAACGCTGCCGGAGCATTCGTCAATCCGAAGGGCATAACCAAAAACTCAAAGTGCCCATACCGAGTCCTGAAAGCAGACTTCGGCACATCCGACTCCTTAATCCTCAACTGATGGTAACCCGATCTCAAGTCTATCTTAGAGAAGACTCTCTCCCCTTGCAATTGATCAAACAGATCATCAATGCGAGGAAGCGGATACTTGTTCTTACTGTGACTGATTGACTTCCTCGAATCCACACACATCCTTAAGGATCCATCTTTCTTTTTCACAAAAAGAACCGGAGCTCCCCAAGGCGAAGAACTTGGTCTAATATACCCCTTCTCCAACAACTCCTCCAATTGCTCCATAAGCTCTTTCAATTCCGCCGGAGCCATCCGATAGGGCAAAATTGAAATCGACCTTGTACCTGACAAAAGCTCGATCGGAAACTCAATCTCCCGAGCTGGCGGTAGTCCTGATAATTCCTCGAGAAAAACATCCGAGGAATCCCTGACTACTGAAATATCCTCCAACTTCCCTCTATCAGCTCTGGAGTCTATCACATAAGCCAAAAACGCCTCACAACCCTTACTCATCATCTTCTCTACTATCAATGCTGAAAAAAATTCTGGGCGGACTCGCTTTCCTGTCCCCAGTAAACACTACTCTTCTGCCATCACCCAAATCAAATTCCACCGCCTTCGCTTACAATCCAACCGGCATTGTACTTCTCCAACGATCCATACCCAATATCACATCTAATCCTCGCATCTTCAAGGCATCGATCTACCACTAGAAGTCCTCCACCAATGAAGCTCACATCCTCTAAACACCGACTAATCACAATGTGTCTTGACCAATCGAGTACTCACCATCGGCGGAGTATCCAACGGACTCGCAACCCCATCACACACAGGTCTACTCGACGACACAAACGAGTGAGTAGAACCTGGATCAATCAATACAAGCACATCATCAGCAAATAAATGAGCCATACTAGTGACAACATATGGAGCGGCTTCGGCATCCTCCCGCGTCATAGCAAACACCACGGCCGGTGCCCGCCTCTCGGTCTCCTAGAAGACTTGCCTCTTGGCAAGATCGGCGCCACCTCTATCGAAGTCCTCCGACCCACGCCTCTGCCCTCCTAGAGCTCAGATCCGAGGTCCCTCTCTCTGGACGGTGAGGACACTCTCGCCCCTGTGCCCTTTCTATCCACAAATAAGCATGCACCCGTCAATCCAGTAGCACTCTCCACCATGAAAATTACATGAAGCTCACACTTAGGGACTGGATGACCTGTCCCCATCTCCCTCCTACTACCGCCCACCAAGAAGCTTGGTGAGAAACAGTGAGGTCCGCGACGCCTAGGTCGGCTCACACCATCGCTCCTCTCCTCAGAGTGAATGGAAGCTCCTAGCACTCTGTCTGCATAGGAGTACTAGTGCTACCCCTCTCTGGGACTCTCTGCCTTCGCCTTCCTCTTCTTGTTCACAAGACTTTGATATTCTCTATGTTTTCCACTCTCGAGTCGCTTGACCACCATTACTGAAGTCACCGAAATTCTGCACAATTACCTTCTCCTTGATAGCCAAATGTAGTCCCGACTTAAACCGACGACATCTGGCAAATTTCACTTAGCATCAAGTCTGAAGCATACCGATAATCAGTGTGAGCCAGGCGCTCATACTCGCCACCGTCATCTTTCTCTGGTGAGACTCGAAACTCCTCTTCTTCTCATTGGACATATACCGACAGATACTTCTTCTTAAAAGCGACCACAAAATCACGCCACGCCAACCCTCTCGGCCTCATTCGATCGCCTGCACGGTCTCCCACCAATGCAGAGCATCACCACAAGCAAGCTCGCAAAGATACACTACCCGCCATCCTCCTCGCAATCCATCTGATCCAACACCCGTTCTGTCCTCCGCAATCATGTCTCAGCTTCCTCAGGATCCGCTGTCCCAAAGAAGTCAACTACCCCATACTTCCTCAGCTTGTCGAACTGTTTCCCTTCTTCGGGGCCGAAGGTAAGGCGTGGCATCTAACCCATAGCCTGAACAAACGCCTGAGTAAAGGCCTGAAACATCCTCGGATCAAACTGGGGCACTTGCCCTGGCAGAATCGGTGATTCCTGAGTCGACTACGGAATGGGCTCACCACCTAGCCCTACAAAAGCCTCAACATGCATTGGGACTACAGACTCATCGGTCCTCTCCTCCCTAGTCGGAGAGTCAGGTGCAGCAGATCCTTGCATAATTCCTCGTGTCCTTCTACGAGGTGGCATCGTACTCCTTCAAATGGAAACACTAAGGATTAGCTATATGGCAATCTACATGTATGCATGACATGCATGTCACTTAATACAATCAAGGAATGCAACAAATAATCATAGAACACACAATCCTATATGCATTCTAAGACGAGGACACCTAAACCTAGCCGCTCTGATACCAAACATATTGGGCCCGGGTCCCGCAATTCCAAATCCCGAGGCGGCCCCTCGGGCTGCACCGACGACGGGCGCCCAAATACCGTCAGACCCGATTCCAACATTTATACATATACATAGACATATTCATCATTCTCATACATTCCGGCACTTACACATGCATAAATATGAATTAAACTCATGCCATTAGTATTCAACATCATACGAAATACATAACAAAGGTCAAATCTAAAATATATGAAATATGCTCCATGAGAGTATGCTCGGAGGGCCAACCAAAATACAAACTTATGGCAAAGCTCCTAATTAACTCGAAGTTTCCGATGCCTCGCAAATTCAAAGATCGTCCTGCTCTGCACCTGAGGAGGGAAAATAATGGGTTGAGCTACACAGCTTAGTGGCTAATATAATTATAGCCATCGGCAACTAGCACAAATCCCAGCATATGAATGTATATATATATCTATACAGACATCCATTCAATCATTCACATGCTAATCAAACAATTCACGCATTCAATATAATTAATTCATTAATTCATGATTATGTCACAAGGTATGCTTCACAATGAACAATTCACATATGCAATGCACATCACAATGGCTCGAGGGTTCCATAGAAACAAAAGGGAGAAACCGAAGTTTACACCCTGAATGAAATGAGTCCATTCGGATCTCATATGCCACAAGCGGGCAGCCAGGAGAAGGCTCTTGTCTACGTGCACGTGACGAACGAAATGGTTCCACTCTCGCCCAAACAAAAGCACATAATCATGCTCATAATCGTTTGATCATACGATAGTCTTTCATATCTTGCATTTATTCAAAATGCCATGACCGAAGTCGAGGCATAACATGCTCAAAATCAAGATGTCATGCTATCAATTTCCACGAGTCTTTCACATATATGACATTACAATCATTCAGTTCATCACATTTAATCATGCATCATCTATAACATATATTCATACATAGGCAAGAATTTGCCTAATCACACAATCACTATAAGTATATTACCCACCTAGAATCGCTCGAGTAGTCGACTCACTGGTGTCCTTCCTCTTGCGATGAAATCGGGTCAGCTTGGTTTCCTAAAACAACCAAGTTTCCATCCAATCAATATCCACATAGAATAAGCAAAGCTTAGAAAGTCAAAATAAAGCATTATAAGTCTCCATCCAACTCCCATCTAAAGTCTCGAACCCTTCGAAACAATTTCCGAACTTCCCTTCTTCATACAACTCGCAGCCCTTAATCTCTAGCTCACAATGAATCCAGAATCACCTCGATTGGACATCTACACCAAAAGATATGCCCAAACAAATAGAAATCTCACTTTGAATAACGGGGGCTCGCAGCGGCTTCGCCATGCGGCAACGGCCTCTCTCGTCAGATGACCACAAGTGTGCCCATGGCATGCACCATACTCAGACGTTATGGAGAACACAGTTCAATGCGTCACGACGAACCTTCCCCACACGTCATGGGCGAATTTAATTTTCACTCGTCGCGACGAACTCGCACGTCGCGGCGTGTTCATACGCACGTCGCGGCGTGTTCATACGCACGTCGCGACGTACGGGCCTGGAGAACGACTCCGAACCTGACTTTCTGCAATTTCTCACTTCAATCCTTCCCCAACTCCAAATGCAACACAATCAAACTATAGATCAAGTCTCAAACTACATTTCTAACCCATCAACAACTCAAAATCAGTCACAATATAACAATCTAAAGAAATCTCTACCTTTTCACCCAAAACCCTAAAACCTTCGATTATGCTCAATTCAAGTTATCTTAATGTTCAATCCATCCAGAAACAAGATAGAAAGGATGAAAACTTACCGATTGAAGCTCTAAGATCGTTGAAATCGCAAGCTCTCTTCTCTTCTTCTTCCTTCACCAACGACGACGTCTCTTTCTTCTCTTCTTCTATTTTCTTTTCTTTCTCTTTTAACCTAAGGCATGGGACAATGACCATAATACCCTCTTAGCTAAGCCCAAATCCATTCCCACATAAGCAAACTTCCCGAAATGTCCTCATAAACTTTACCCATTAATTCTCATTTAACAACAATTAAACCGTCATTATCCATAATTCTCTCAAGTAACTCAAACTAAGGCAGACTCACATACTTAACACAATTCATGCTAATTCGGGGTCTAACATTTGGATTATATGTTGGCTTTACCGAATGAGATGTCTCAATTGCATAATGTGTTTCATGTGAGTATGCTCCGAAGATACTGATCGGATCCGACATATGTGATACTAGCTTAGGAGATTGAGGTTACTAGTAACTTAAACTATATTGAGGAGCCGATCAAGATTGCGGGATCACGGATCAAGTAGTTGAAGAACATGGTTATTCCATTGGTAAAAGTTCTTTGGAGTAAACACTTAACTGAAGAAGCAACATGGGAGACAGAGGAGCATATGAGGAGACAATATCCCCATTTATTCGAGCAAACAGGTAAGAATTTTGAGGACAAATTTTCTTTAAGGAGGGGAGAGTTGTAACATCCCATTACTTATGGGAGGGTTATAATAGTAAATGTGAGAGATCTATGAGAGACTTAAAAATGCTTCTTTATGCTCATGCATAGTATGCCATACACATATATATGTGACTAGTGAATTTATCTACACATGACAATAATTGTACATGCATTCATGAATAATTCCGGGTACAATTGGATTGATTTGTGAATTTTTTAGAATTATGAATGTTTGATATGGGAAATATTGGTGATAAGTGGAAGTATGGTATTTGTGAATTTTGGGGAAAATAGAAATAAATTTAGGAAATTGTAGAAAATAGGAAAAAGAAATTAAAAGGGTGTTTTGGAGATAGTTGGATTTTAAAGATGATAGTTAAGGGAGTTAGTTTTGAAAGAAACTAAGTTAGAACTTAGGTATGGGGAAAGTGGCAAGTGTCACTTAAGCTTTTATACTCTTGCTAGAAGTAGGTTACTATTCTTTGAGAGTTGACAGGTTAAGTCTTGTCGAAGTTCTTTCTTTATTATCATCTTTTTCAAACTTCCTTTTGAAACATAGAGTTTTCCATCAAATACTTTCTAAGAGACTTATGTGTTTTCCCTTTCCTTCACCAAACCTACTTTGCCATTTGTGTCCTCTACCCTAAGAAAAACAAGAAGTTGGTCATTGTACTCAGTGAAGTACGTAAAACGTGTGGAGTTTAGGGCTGAAAGATTTTGAAGTTTTCAGTAGGTAAATGGTGAAGAAATCCTTTAGAGTTGGAGATTTGTGAAATAAAGTTGATAAATTACTGTCATCTGCATGAAAATGGCATTTATGTGTTTGTTCATAAATACTGGGTGGTTGGGAGGAAATAAATTAAGTTATAGTTTTAAATTAGTCTTTGAATTTTTTTTTGGGGTTTTGGTGATGTAAAATATTAAAGGTTAAAAATCTGGAAAAATGTTCACTAAGTGTGCTTTAGTCTGTTAGCCATAACTTTTCCTCTAGTTTTCCAAAATAGATGATTCTTAATTTGGATTAAATTAGAGATATATGGCTACATTGCTTATGAAGACATCGAATTTCAGTTCTGTCTCTAAAAATCTCAAAATTTTATGAAGTTATGAGGTTGGTCTAGTACATTGATGTGTGTGTGGAAAATTCGTCTTCAAAATTTAGGGGCAAATTTGGGATTTATATAAAGAGATTTTAGCCAAGATGCATTCTGGAAAGTTGTATATCTTTCTATTATCTTTCCAACGGTATATAGTATGAAAATTTGGGACATTGGAGTCAAAATTTATGATCCTTATAAGTGGAGACGTTCTGGGGAAAAAAATGAGACGAAAGAAATGAGACGAAAGAAATGAGACGGAAGAAATGAGACGGAAGAAAATGAGATGGAAGAAATGAGATGGAAGAAAATGAGATGGAAGAAAATGAGACGATAGAAATGAGACGGAAGAAAATGAGACGGAAGAAATGAGACGGAAAAAATGAGACGGAAGAAAATGAGACGGAAGAAAATGAGACGAAAGAAATGAGATGGAAGAAATGAGACGAAAGAAAATGAGACGGAAGAAATGAGACGGAAGAAAATGAGACGATGGAAATAAGACGATAGAAATGAGACAATAGAACTAAGACGAAAGGAAAGTGAGACGATATAGAAGTCAGATGATAGAACTAGCCTTAGCGGTCTTCATACAAGGTGTAGATATCGAAGTCCTCTTTCCAATAGTTCAAAAATGAAGTCAATCTGACACATTTAGTGAGAGTTATGGCAATTGGGCCGAGGCATGTACAATATGCATAAGGACATGAACATGTTGGATTCTTTTGGCCATAACTTCTTCTCTAGACATCCAAATGATTTGATTCTTGAACCATTAGATTCGTGAGACATTGATCTACATCTCCACCAAGAATCATAGCCTTCTAAAATGAATTGGGAAAGATTAAGTGAAAAAGTAGAACAAGTACAGTGAGGGTACTCCTAAAGAGTATGAACTGGTGTTATTCTACTGAACATACTTCAGTATCTTGATGATATTTTGATCTATAGGATTCCAATTGAGGTGATTTTTTATTTGGAGTAAACTAGAGAAATATCGATACAAATCTTATGAAGAAGCTTAATCTTGATTCAGTTTCTAAGGTATTCAATTTCTTGTTGGAATTTGTATATAGTAAAATATTTTTGATTAAAAACAATCCAAAAATGTTGGACAAATATCTTTCATATTACTGAACCAAATTGAGTGATTTTTGTGTCAATGGAAAGATAAGACATAGAGGAAAACTTTTCTAGAAGAGAGTATGACCAAATTATCTCATTTTCACCTTTTTATTGTATGTGAACAGTAGACCCGAAAGGGTGTTTCGGAAAGTCTAAAAGTAAGATAATGAGTAATGAATTGTGATTTCAATGGTTCTAAAGAGGCAAAAACCTAAATGTTAGTTATACTTAAATGAGTTTTGGTATGGGGATGGTGTTAAGAAGAATTTATGGAGTGATACTCGAGATTATCATGAACATGCATTGTACATAATTCATTTCATACATGTGCATTATTGAATACTCTTAATGGTGCAAATTGTGATATCGTGTATGCTATTTGTTATAGAAGAGCAACTGGAACATCCACTTCCAGACGTTGCCAGATCTTCCAGGCATTAGTTTCAGGAGCAATCTGTGAGTAACCTAGATGGTCTCACTTAATTACTTGTTTGCCTAATTCATGTTTTGAATGATAAATGAATGTATTTGATTGTGGATTCTGGACAGAAGGTCTGATGATTGTGTAAGGTAGATTGAGATATTGAAGTACTGATTGTATGCGAATGTGAAGACCTACATGATTATAATATGGTTGATTGTGGTACATACATTCCATACAAGAATGCATAATCAAATAACGACAGTTGTGACCAGAGTAGCCACCGATTAGAGCTTAAAGCTCAACAAGTGAAACTGAGCCTCGAGCTCATAAGTGATTCAGAGCCTTAGGTTCAACATTTAATGAGCCCTATATGGGACTGATTGAACCCAAGTTTAATATATAATTGGATACACTTTCATGGTTGTTAATGCACTTTTTGACTCTTAATCCATGATTTTTGTGTTTAATTGAGTCTCTTACGGTGAGCTTATGTTTTATGCAAATTGCTAGTAAAATTGTACAATTGACATTAATTCTATTATAATTTTTCTAAGAACAATTGATACCACAAATTGTTATTTTATATTGTAGGAGAAAAGGAGTCAAGAAGGATCAGAAGAGTCAACACGGCATGAAGTCCTTAAAGCACGTCGCGGCGTGAACTAATCACCTTGTCGCGGCATCGCCGCGGCGAAATGTAATTCCCACATCGCGGCGCATCAACACAGATCGTACGTCGCGACATCAACAATTCAGCACGTCGCGGTGAGCAAACCAGATCGTACATCGCGACGTCCCAGACATCTCGTCGCAGCGAGCAAGACATAGCACACGTCGTGACGAATATTAATTTATACGTCGCGACGTGCAGACGGATACCCGGACTCCAAATAGAGATTTCTCTCACTGTACCGACCCGGCCTGTGACCCATCCTTTAAATCCTACCAAATTAGGTTATCATCATCATCTGGCAAGGCAATCGAGAGAAGGGGAGAAAAGAGGAGATCGACGAGCAAGAGAGAAGAAGAGGAAGCAACATTGTCCACCACCCAGGGTTCCCTGGGGATAACTTTTGCATTAGTTTTCATCTTCTGTTTTTACCATCGCCGTCCACCATGGATGACTTGGAGTCGTTGCGAGTTGTGAGGCTTCGGGTTACTATGCATGGCTTGGCATTTCTTTCCTGTTGAAGATGCAGGGATGGCTGGAGTTCACCGAAGGGGAGTAGCTTAATCTATAGTTTAGCTATGATTTATAAATGCCTAGGTTTAGGGGTTTGTAATTTGTAGTGAAGCTACTTGATTATAACTAAATGTTTGGCATATAATGTGTTGTTTGGATTGGTAGTTTACATTGTCACATTTAACTGCATTGTTATGAACAGCCGAGTTGGGGTTTATTGCTTTGTAGTTAGATTAGCTTAATTAGAGTTTAATTAAGCGTTGAACAATGTAATGTGTTGTGGGTTTGTTTATGTAGAATTTTGTGCTTAAATATATGAAGTCTCATATATGTCAACTTGTGATCTTGTTGATTCTCTTTTATCTGCCTAGTTGTGTTTGATATTGAGTTGATGCTAGATTTCATTTGACCCATTGCATTGGCAAATCCACCGCACACACTAAGATGCTTTTAACAAGGTTTTAAGCAATGGAGTTCATTGATTAAAGCCTTGGACTTAAAGAATCCTTTAACGTTCTAGGGCTCAAGAGCACCTAATGGGGTCTTGAGAAATAGAGTCGAGAGTGACAGGAGTCCATTAATCAAGACTCTGGACTTAAAGATAATTCTTTAAGGTTTATCATTTCAAACTTAGTGATTTTCAATCCACCGCACACACTAAGATGCGCTTAACGGGATCTTGAGCAATGGAGTTCATTGATCAAGATCCTGGACTTAAAGAATCCTTTAAGGTTCTGAGGCTCAAGAGCACTCAATGGGGTCTTGAGAAATGGAGTCAAGAGTGACAGGAGTTCATTAATTAAGACCCTGGACTTAAAGTGAGTTCTCTAAGGTTTACCATTCACACTTAGTTTTGAACTGTGATAGCCAAAGCTCGTTTTCAAGAGTATTTTTATCACTTGTTTTAGTATTTTCTTTTTCTATTTTCAAAATTCCAAAAATACTTTTTACATGCTTTTTAGTGTAGTTAATGTTTTCAAACAAAACCCCCTTTTTCCTTACTGATTTCACTTGCTTTTTATGACATATAGGCTAGCTTAGGTCCATTTCATTAGGTTCCGATTAAGTGAGACGACCCGAGGTTACATCCTATACTGCAATCTTAGAATTTATTATTTTTGACCGGTTTCCAAGGATCGATCGTGAGGTCGAATCGACAGAGCCGCGATCAGGGACAGTTCAGGCATTTGAACACAACAACGTAATAATAGGAAAAGTATCTCATAAGCATTTCATATGCATCTGGTTAAGTATGTTTGATTGATTGAAATGCAGAATTGCTTATGCTTAAGTGAAAACGTGTTACTCATGTGAAATGTCAATTTATGAAATAGTTGTGATATGAATTGATGTGTTGCATGAATTGAGTGAACCATCGATGATGGTTACCTCGTTGAGTTCGCAAAATTCACCAAAATTGCAACGTTGTCTTTTCAGGATCGAGAGACGACTTTAGCTACCGAGGGGCTCTACTGCTGTGTAGATTGTGAGTTGGCAAGAGAAGTTATGGCTCAAAGTTCGGTCAGATGAAATTTTTGAATGGCTTAAATAGATTTGTTATATTTTTCTCTTTCATATAGTACTTTTGTACTAGGTTTTGTTCATGTACATGTAGTAAAGGTTGAAAGACTCAATGTAGACATTCAATTTTGAGAAATGAAATGAGTAACAGTTGGTCAAAAAAAATTGTGATTTCTTATCATGCTTTTTAAGTGAATAATGATATGCTGCCTTATAAAGTGAATGTAGTGATTGAACGTAGCTCGCTCTTATCGTAAGATATATACTGGAATGACCTGTGGGCATCCTGGTGTGTACCCTACGGTAAGGGGGTGCTACAATAGTACTTCCGATCATCTAAAATTGTCTAAGCCAAGTTTCCATTAGCATTTCTGTTGGATCTCGTTTCTGAGACCCAACTGCTTAAACACTTAATACGCTATTACTGCTTAAACTGATAATGATCATTCTTGAATCGAATTCAAATCGAATGAGAATGAAACAAAGGCGAAGCAAATAGGGTCGAATATAAATGTGAAACGAATATCAAATTGAACGTAAATGCGGAAACAAAAGTGAAGCGAAATAACAAATGTATTCAACTTTTGACAAACATGCAAAAAAGAAACGGATCGGATTCAAACTTGGAATCGAAACATACATATGAAGTCAAATCGAATAGCATGACAAGTGTTGGACATCCGGGATCAATTATCTTAAAGAAGCGTCGCGTTGGATACCTTAAACTCATACTAATCGCAAGTTGCTTTATTCTTCTAATTCATCACATTCCTTATTCTTAACCATAACAAATCTCATACTCATGTCAAATAAAATTCCTAAATTCATACACAAATTTCCTTATCCATGTACTACTACAAAGAAAATCCGGCAGCATAACGGCTGCACTATCAATAACCCAAACCTGCAAATAACTAGAATACACTTCTATAAATTCCAGACAAATACACATACGTCTTAATCTACCAGACCCTCCGTCCGGGATCTCAGCATAACGCAAACTTATTTCTAAACCTTTTTCCAGTCATTTTTCATACTCAAATGCATTCATCAATCATCAAAATCCATATTTCATCAACAACACATTCATCTATATCCATATAAATATATATAACCCAATTTCATTCATAACTCACTTTACTTTATATACAAAACATATTAGCGCAATCCAAAACCAATACATTTCAAATTCCATGATTCAAGAGTCTTATACAATTGCATAATCCAAACTACATCATGAACTAACTGCTTACAATACTCTAATGGCATTTCAAGCCATAGACCAATTCCAATAATCTTAGACCAAATACACAAAATACAAAACATGTACAAATTCTGATATCTTCACATCTTTCATCCAATCTCCCGTCAATACCGGAGATGGGGATGAAAGGGCGATGATGAGCTAGAGTTCGTGGATAATATGTTGGTAAGTTGAAAAATAAGTAAAAGTCATTTCTCAAAACTTTACCACCTTATAAAGAATTTCACAGCAGAAATTTCATCAAGTGTTTATTTCACAAACTCTTTAACTTTTCAAAACTTGTATACCAAAATGCCAAAAACTGTCACAGTTAAAACTTCACTTTCTTATTCTCATAAAACTCAAATTCTTCTTTTCACAAACCATGAACAAATTTCAACATATGAATGCATCACACTTCAAACAAGGACAATTCACATAACACATCATGATGGTTTGGCAAGTCCATAATTCATGACGAACTACACAATTCCATAAAATGGCCTTGTGTAGTCATATACACATAAGGGAGTCCTAAAAGGAACTCCGTGCCACTTGCGGGCAGCCGGGAGAAGGCTTTACACATGATGTCAACGTGCACGCGACGGTTCTTGAGGGACTATGCCGCACCCACATAACATATAATTCATGAACTTGAAAACATTGCCCAAAAGGCACATTCTTGAAAACTTGATTTCATGAACATGACATATATATGCATTTCTAGCATCACTTCACAATTTACATAATTCACAAACCATAATTCACTTAAACACACAAGTTCACATATTGAATTTCAATCAATTAAACATAATGAACTAAAACAAGTATTTCAACTTTATAAAAATCATTCGAAATCCATTGGATAAACAATTCAAATCGTTCATGAAAACTTATTCAAAATAATCGTAGAATTTTCTTAAACCATTTGAAACAATGAACTTAATCATTAATAATCTTTTCAAATTCACTTGATTCAATCATTTTGCCAAAACATTAACTTATAAAACATGATCACTTTCTTGATTTTTCCATAACTTACAAATAACTTAAAATTTTTAAAACAAACATATTACCCACCTCTAAAATCCATGCCATAAGCTTGATCAAATCATCAATTGTCCAAAGCTTCCTTGGTTCTTCCAATATAAAATTCCCTAAACCAAAATCAACCAAAACTCATATCATAATCATCATATTTCACAAACCCATATGGTTTCCAACCTCTCTACATCATAATCTTCCAAAATCCCTACTCATATAATTTAGCACAAGTTCTACTTAACTTCTCATCCAAGATTAAACATAACTTAAGGCTAAATTACCAACATTAACTCTATAAATCATAAACCCATATCCATCTCATACCAAATCAACCAAAAACCCAAGAAAATCTCAAAGCTCATAAGGTTCTCTTACCTTTATCTTCCACCATTTTTGACTTTTGCTTGACACATCTTGTAGCTTTCACCTCCTTCCATGTTTTTCTTCTTGAATCCATGTAAAAATCATGCTTATAGCCCATGGAAAACAAAACCCTAGCAGCATCTCTCTTTTCTCCCTTCTCCTTCTCCAACGAACTTGCTTCTCCTCTCCCCTTCTTATTTTCTTTCTTTTTCTTCTTTCATTTTCGTGAGTCTTCTAGAACCCACGACCATCTTCCCTTCTTTTATAAGCCATGTCATTAAAATGGGGGTGAAAAGACCCATTTGCCCCTCCTCAAAAGCCTATAACTTTAATCTTTAAGTTAACTTCCAAAACTGCCCCTGAATATTTCTTTAAGTCATGCTCACTTGCGGACATGTTTTGCACTATCCATTTGAAGGAATTTGTCAAAATTTCCTTCTAGAGAAATGTTCTTCTATGTCTTAATTTCATAATGACATAAGAATCATCCAATTTGGAGCACGATATCAAACGTTATAGTCCAAACATGTTGGACATATCATTCTACTAACACATGCTCTAGCAATTCACTTCCTTCCACAAATAGAAATTCTTAAAGGCTAAATTGAAATTTCATTTCTTCATAACAATTGTAGCCCCATGTCTTAAATTTATTTCTCCTCGAACCTCGCTTCAATCGGATCTCCACAGATCCCTAATTTCACAAAATACTAAACTATTTCAGAAACTTTCCTGTCTCACTTTGATTCAAATAATCTTACTCAATTAGAGCTCTAAAATTAAAATTTTCACATAACATCAAATTCATTATCTTAGGAATCCAACGCTTCGAGAACCAATTCATTCGGATGTCGGACGGAAAAGATATAAGCAAATGATTTGACAAAGTCGGATGAGGAAGGAAAAATAGCAAGCTCAGAATGAGACAAATCATTCCGATTATCATATAATTCAATCAAAATCTTTCAATTCAATTCCAATTGATGCAAATTTTCATGAAGAGAGAGATACATGTTTTATTAATTCAATGCTTCAAGAATCGCCTCAATCCGAGGTCAGATGAGTGAGTTATGATCAAAACAATAACCCATGCTTAAACTCTAAATCCATTTGAACATCTTTTGGAGAAAATGCCATAACTTTCCCTAAAAATATCCAAATGCCTTCATTCTTATGCCATTGGAAAGATAGCATCGAGATATACAACTTGTATTAGAGGCCTCAAAACGATATTCGGCCTCAAAACTAGTTAAAATCGCATTTTTCCTAAGGTGACCCGTAGCTGTCCGTTAAACGGACATGCATGTCCGTTTAACGGACACATATAGCCCAAACTGTACCAATTCATCCGATAATGTCCGTTAAACGGACATCCATGTCCGCCTAACGGACATGAGCAAGGTAAGGGGTCCTTTTGACCCGTAGCTGTCCGTTAAACGGACTCCTATGTCCGTTTAATGGACATGGGTTTTCCAAACCCATTCAAACCTTTCTCCAATGTTTCTCACATCCCAACTAACATCATATACACTTATAATCTTCGCATATTTACTTATTCAAAGGCCTAAACACTTCATAACAATTCAAACAACAAATTCAATTCATGAACTTCTCAAAACTCAACTAAATTGGCTCATCAAAACCTCAAATTTCAAACATTCATCAAAGCTGTCACTAACATCAATTTTATATAACCTCATAACTTGTATTAACTATAACTCTTAACTCCGATCTCGAAATCTTGCATACTTGATCTCGTTGGAAGGATAAAAGAGCAAGCTACAACTTCAAAGAAGGCAACTTTGGCCAATTCTATTTCAATCATTCTCTAATTTCCTCACGAATCAGCATACACATTTTCATTCTACACTTAACCTCAATGCATATGATTCCTTACATTCAAAAGCATCTTGCCATTCATAATCTCGTACTTTTCCATAATATCTTACATATCTAATCATGGTTCACGCTTAAAGTTTCTCAACTCATCATCCATTAATAACACATTCTAATATCAAAATCATCTATAACACAATTCATATACAAAAACACTCATTCTAATTTCCACTCAAGGTTTGGGGTCTAACATTTCTCCCCCTCTTAAAAGAATTTCGTCCTCAAAATTCATACTTAAACAAACACCAAGTAAATACATTCTCTTAACTCAAGTCTTCCAAATGATCCTAGTCATTCACATATTCAAATCCTCACCACACATATTCATAATGTTTTTCACCTCCTATATCATATACCATCATATCTTATTCACACTCCAATAGTTCTTATCATATTTCCATAAGTACATAGATTTAACTCATGTTTCAAATCTTCCTTAGTTCTCTCACAATTGCATATATTTCTCTCACAAATGCATATTCAAAATTAAACAACCCAATTCATCATCAAATGCTAATCTTATTTTCATGTTCACAAACCTGAAATCACTCAAATTCTTATCACACATATTCTTATCTTACTCGCAAATTTTCACTTCGTTATGAGATTGAAATCATCACTATCATATCAAATAACTATTTCTTCTCATATGCCAATGATCTAATTTATATATGCATTCCTATCATCAACCTCATCCTTAAAAATTCATATTTGCATCTCACATATATTCGAAGTCACATCGTCCAATTTCATCATGAATTTCAAACCTTAATTTCCAGTATCATAATCCTAAACTCAATCATAATTCTTCACCTTAATCAAACAATCACGTAAGTTCTTCAAATAATTCATGCAAATTTATTAACATCAATATCACATTCTCAAAAAATCAAACTTATCCTTACAAACTCTTATCAACTTCTCATGTAAGTCACTCATACACATACGCCCAAGTAAGATCATATAACCTGGTTCTGATACCATACATGTTGGATCCCGTTTCCGAGACCCAACTGCTTAAACACTTAATACGCTATTACTGCTTAAACTGATCATGATCATTCTTGAATCGAATTCAAATCGAATGAAAATGAAACAAATGCGAAGCGAATAGGGTTGAATACAAATGTGAAACGAATATCAAATCGAACGTAAATGTGGAAACAAAAGTGAAGCGAAATACGAAACGTATTCAACTTTTGACAAACATGCGAAAAAGAAACGGATCGGATTCAAAATTGGAATCGAAACATACATATGAAGTCAAATCGAATAGCATGAAAAGTGTTCGACATATGGGATCAATTATCTTAAAGAAGCGTCGTGTTGGATACCTTAAACTCATACTAATCGCAAGTTGCTTTATTCTTCTAATTCATCACATTCCTTATTCTTAACCATAACAAATCTCATACTTATGTCAAATAAAATTCCTAAATTCATACACAAATTTCCTTATCCATGTACTACTACAAAGAAAATCCGGCAACATAACGGATGCACTATCAATAACCCAAACCTGCAAATAACTAAAATACACTTCTATAAATTCCAGACAAATACACATACGTCTTAATCTACCAGACCCTCCGTCTGGGATCTCAGCATAACGCAAACTTATTCCTAAACCTTTTTCCAGTCATTTGTCATACTCAAATGCATTCATCAATCATCACAATCCATATTTCATCAACAACACATTCATCTATATCCATATAAATATATATAACCCAATTTCATTCATAACTCACTTTACTTTATATACAAAACATATTAGCACAATCCAAAACCAATACATTTCCAATTCCATAATTCAAGAGTCTTATACAATTGCATAATCCAAACTACATCATGAACTAACTGCTTACAATACTCTAATGGCATTTCAAGCCATAGACCAATTCCAATAATCTTAGACCAAATACATAAAATACAAAACATGTACAAATTCTGATATCTTCACATCTTTCATCCAATCTCCTGCTCGAATACCTGGAGATGGGGATGAAAGGGGGGGTGAGCTAAAGAGCTCGTGGATAATATGTTGGTAAGTTGAAAAATAAGTAAAAGCCATTTCTCAAAACTTTGCCACCTTATAAAGAATTTCACAGCAGAAATTTCATCAAGTGTTTATTTCACAAACTCTTTAACTTTTCAAAACTTGTATACCAAAATGCCAAAAACCGTCACAGTTAAAATTTCACTTTCTTATTCTCATAAAACTCAAATTCTTCTTTTCACAAACCATGAACAAATTTCAACATATGAATGCATCACACTTCAAACAAGGACAATTCACATAACACATCATGATGGTTTGGCAAGTCCATAATTCATGACGAACTACACAATTCCATAAAATAGCCTTGTGTAGTCGTATACACATAAAGGAGTCCTAAAAGGAACTCCGTGCCACTTGCGGGCAGCCGGGCGAAGGCTATACACATGATGTCAACGTGCACGTGACGGTTCTTGAGGGACTATGCCGCACCCACATAACATATAATTCATGAACTTGAAAACATTGCCTAAAAGGCACATTCTTGAAAACTTGATTTCATGAACATGACATATATATGCATTTCTAGCATCACTTCACAATTTACATAATTCACAAACCATAATTCACTTAAACACACAAGTTCACATATTGAATTTCAATCAATTAAACATAATGAACTAAAACAATTATTTCAACTTTATAAAATCATTCAAATCCATTGGATAAACAATTCAAATCGCTCATGAAAACATATTCAAAATAATCGAGAATTTTCTTAAACCATTTGAAACAATGAACTTAATCATTAATAATCTTTTCAAATTCACTTGATTCAATCATTTTGCCAAAACATTAACTTATAAAACATGATCACTTTCTTGATTTTTCCATAACTTACAAATAGCTTAAAATTTGTAAAACAAACATATTACCCACCTCTAAAATCCATGCCATAAGCTTGATCAAATCATCAATTGTCCAAAGCTTCCTTGGTTCTTCCAATATAAAATTCCTAAACCAAAATCAACCAAAACTCATATCATAATCATCATATTTCACAAACCCATATGGTTTCCAACCTCTACATCATAATCTTCCAAAATCCTACTCATATAATTTAGCACAAGTTCTACTTAACTTCTCATCCAAGATTAAACATAACTTAAGGCTAAATTACCAACATTAACTCTATAAATCACAAACCCATATCCATCTCATACCAAATCAACCAAAAACCCAAGAAAATCTCAAAGCTCATAAGGTTCTCTTACCTTTATCTTCCACCTTTTTCGACTTTTGCTTGACCCATCTTGTAGCTTTCACCTCCTTCCATGTTTTTCTTCTTGAATCCATGTAAAAATCATGCTTATAGCCCATGGAAAACAAAACCCTAGTAGCATCTCTCTTTTCTCCCTTCTCCTTCTCCAACGAACTTGCTTCTCCTCTCCCCTTCTTATTTTCTTTCTTTTTCTTCTTTCATTTTTGTGAGTCTTCTAGAACCCACGACCATCTTCCCTTCTTTTATAAGCCATGTCATTAAAATGGGGGTGAAAAGACCCATTTGCCCCTCCTCAAAAGCCTATAACTTTAATCTTTAAGTTAACTTCCAAAACTGCCCCTGAATATTTCTTTAAGTCATGCTCACTTGCGGACATGTTTCGCACTATCCATTTGAAGAAATTTGTCAACATTTCCTTCTAGATAAATGTTCCTCTATGTCTTAATTTCACAATGACATAATAATCATCCAATTCGGAGCACTATATCAAAAGTTATAGTCCAAACATGTCGGACATATCATTCTACTAACACATGTTCTAGCAATTCACTTCCTTCCACAAATAGACATTCTTAAAGGCTAAATTGAAATTTCATTTCTTCATAACAATTGTAACCCCATGTCTTAATTTTATTTCGCCTCAAACCTCGCTTCAATCGGATCTCCACAGATCCCTAATTTCACAAAATACTAAACTATGTTCAGAAACTTTCCTGTCTCATTTTGATTCAAATAATCTTACTCAATTAGAGCTCTAAAATTTAAAAATTTTCACAAAACATGAAATTCATTGTCTTAGGAATCCAACGCTTCGAGAACCAAGTCATTTGGATATCGGACGGAAAAGATATAAGCAAATGATTTGACAAAGTCGGATGAGGAAGGAAAAATAGCAAGCTCAGAATGAGACAAATCATTCCGATTATCATATAATTCAATCAAACTCTTTCAATTCAATTCCAATTGATACAAATTTTCATGGAGAGAGAGATTCATGTGTTAGAAATTCAATGCTTCAAGAATCGCCTCAATCCGAGTTCCGATGAGTGAGTTATGATCAAAACAATAACCCATGCTTAAACTCTAAATCCATTTGAACATCTTTTGGAGCAAACACCATAACTTTCTCTAAAACTATCCAAATGCCTTCGTTCTTATGCCAATGGAAAGATAACATCGAGATCTACACTTTGTATTAGAGGCCTCCAAACGAGATTCTGCCTCAAAACTAGTTAAAATTGCATTTTTCCCAAGGTGACCTGTAGTTATCCGTTAAACGGACATGCATGTCCGTTTAACGGACACATATGGCCCAAACTGTACCAATTCATCAGATAATGTCTGTTAAACGGACATCCATGTCCGCCTAACAGACATGAGCAAGGGAAGGGGTCCTTTTGACCCGTAGCTGTCCGTTAAACGGACTCTCATGTCCGTTTAATGGACATGGGTTTTCCAAACCCATTCAAACCTTTCTCCAATGTTTCTCACATCCCAACTAACATCATATACACTTATAATCTTCACATATTTACTTATTCAAAGGCCTAAACACTTCATAACATTTCAAACAACAAATTCAATTCATGAACTTCTCAAAACTCAACTAAATTGGCTCATCAAAACCTCAAATTTCAAACATTCATCAAAGCTGTCACTAACATCAATTTTATATAACCTCATAACTTGTATTAACTATAACTCTTAACTCCGATCTCGAAATCTTGCATACTTGATCTCGTTGGAAAGATAAAAGAGCAAGCTACAACTTCAAAGAAGGTAACTTTAGCCAATTCTATTTCAATCATTCTCCAATTTCCTCACGAATCAGCATACACATTTTCATTCTACACTTAACCTCAATGCATATGATTCCTTACATTCAAAAGCATCTTGCCATTCATAATCTCTTACTTTTCCATAATATCTTACATATCTAATCATGGTTCACTCTTAAAGTTTCTCAACTCATCATCCATTAATAACACATTCTAATATCAAAATCATCTATAACACAATTCATATACAAAAACACTCATTCTAATTTCCACTCAAGGTTCGGGGTCCAACAATTTCCACCTCCCTTCTTCTTTTGTTGTTTCTTAAGATCCATATACCACTCAGGGTAACCATGAATCTTGAAGCACGTGTCTTTAGTATGTCCTTCCATTTTGTAAAAGGAATAATACGTGTCCTCCTTATCCTTCTTATAATCCTTCATCTTGGTGTACTGTTTGCCAGAAGTAATATTTCTTTAAGTATTTGCAACAAAAACCAATAAAATACTCCCCTCAGTAATGTCAGGATAACTCTTAGCTCCTTGTTTTTGTTTTTCAACATTCATCAACATAGAATATACCTTGTCCAAATTAGGATAAGGATCCATCATTAAGATCTTATTTTTCATGTGACTATAAGAATCATTTAATCCCATTAGAAATTGGATGATCTTAACATTTTCATTCAACTTCGTTGCTTTTCCAGAAACATCATGAGTACACTTTCCAAAAATGCATTGAGGCACTGGAACAATACATTATAGTTCATCCCACAATCTGCACAATTTTGTAAAATACATCGAAAGACTAGTATTACCTTGAGCGATACTCCCAAGATCACGTTTCAGTTGATATTCTTGAGGTCCAGTTGAGTCACCAAACCTTTTCTTAAGATATCCTATAGATCTTTAGCAAAAGAAACCTACAAGAAAGCATCATGTAATTCTGGAGCCAAGGAATTCAAAATCCAGGACTCAACTATAGCATTAACACTCATCCATTCTTCAAAATCATTTGTATCTTCAATTGACATCTTAATCTTGTCAGTTATGATAATTTGTGTTTTGTAGCCAATGCCTTCCTCATTGATGTGCTCCAAGTTCGATAATTAAAACCATTGAGAGGAACAGAAACCATATTCACACCAGGATTATCAGACTCCTTCAAATTCTTTGAAGCTTTCTTGAATTCAGCTCCCCTTTATTCATCACCAACTACCATTGTTGCATAAGCACAGAAAAAAAAGTCGATCTAAAAAAGAACAAATCAGCAAAACTCAATTTCAATCAACTGAACAAGAATCATTTTAGCTATAACCAGTTGAGAAAGAATCCATGAAATCTTTTAATCCATATCTAAATCTAGAAGAAAACGGTTACAATCTCTGATACCACGTAAAGTTTGTGGATAGAGTAAAGAAATCAACTAAGGAAAAACCGCTTTTTATTTGAACTCACATATAAGTCTATTTATACAGAAAGTATAAGCACGTGTTGTAGTGTTGTTAATGCAAAAGGAACCAAAAGAAACTAATTAATAAACTTCTAACTACAATTAGTTACAGGAACAATTAACAATCAATTAAATATATATATATTCTTCAAATATCGAGTATCGTTTCAAGTATTTTTTAAATTTATGAAATAATCCTTGATTTTTTAAATTTACAAAATAGTCCATTAGTATATTGTCTTTGTTATCTGTATACTATATAAGTTTACATCAACCTTGTCTCTAAAAATCATAATAATAAATAATAACCACAATTAATATGAAATAACAATAAATTTTAAATATTATATATATAAATAATAACTATAATTAATATAAAAACATAATCATCATCATACAAATATAAAATTAAGAACAATACAAAGTATTTAAAATATTACAATAATACAATTTCATCATATAATAAATAATAATTACTTGAAAAATCTAATAAAAAGAAAATAAATGTCCTTAACTCTCAAACTATTACAATTTACAACAAGATTTCATGATGAGAAAACAATCAAGTAGAAGTTAAACTCGAAACAAAAACATTTACAATTACATTACATATATAGAATTTAATATGTAAATCAAATATAAGTAAAATTAAAAGAAGAGAAAAACAAAAACTTGGAACAAAATTCAATCGTCTACGGGAGGATATCCATTATAACTGTACTGACCCCAGTTATTATTTGATACAAAATTCTCATCATTGAGAGGACCTTCATCATCATTATCATTCAACTTTAATGCACTAAATGACATATCAATACTTTCTCATCCAAGATTATCTTCCAAGTCATTGACATCTACTAAATTCGGTTCTTCAAAAACCTAATATGCTAAAAGATCAATATTATAAATAGAAATTGGATCAGTTGAACTACTTGTGCTATTAAAACTCCTAGTAAATAGTAAAATTTAATTATTAGAAAATTATAAGAAATTATATCAAAATTAATAATGAAAATAACATACCTTTCCCGAAGCTTTGTATTATAACGAACAAAAACGAAGTCATTCGACCTCTTATACTCCATTATATTCCTTTTCTTGGAGTGGATAAATTCACATGTGTTTCAGTTTCGTTCATAACCTGTTGTACTCACACAGTGACTTAAAAACTGAATTGCAAACCTTTTCAATTCTGGAACATCATTTCTGAATTGATCCCACCAAGAAACTGTAAGTTATAAGATAACAAAAGTATCGTTATAAACAAAATAAGTGATAATTAATTTCAACAAATAAGAAAAAGGAAACAACTAATACCTGGAGAAAGTTTTCCTCTTTGTCGAATAACAATCAACATTCCAAAATCTTCATAACACGACTTATAAAGCTTCATTTGTTAGCTTAAGAGATCTTGCATCGCGTCAATGCTAACAATTGTTGTAATAGTTAAAAACATTTCTCTATTAACTTCAGCTTACTTAGTAAGATCCAGTCTAAAACACACATTAGGATTAAAAAATGCCCTAGCTATAAACAATGAAAAAGAAAGTTGTCTTTCCCTTATCTTATTAATGATTGAAAAATATGGTGTGTACAAAGAAAGCCTATGCTTCAGATTAGTCTTGACAGTTTCCGTCGCTCTCTCCATAGCATTAATAAAAACACATTGTTAGCTTTTCTTCAGTATTAGCCAAGCAAAGCACCCTCACTAAAGGCTCACAGACTTAGATAACAAATTGGCATTATGACTAAAATTCTCTGTCTTCTAGTATAATTTTACAAATATTCATTCTAGCATTAGACCTAGCATGCTGAAATGCAATCCACTTGTCGCTTGTAAACGTTTGTCTTAACTCTTTCTTCATCGTAACAAAAGACTGAAGTGATAAGAAAATTGTTGTAAATCTTGTCACAATAGGAAGACACAATTTGGTAAATTTCTTTTTCATTAAATTCAATACCCATGCATGATTATAGATGAACTTGGTCATCTTTTTAGCTTTCTACATAGTCTCATCAATAACAAGAAAATATTTAAGATCTCCTATATTCTCCAGCATTAGGTAAATGCAGTATGCAATACAAGGAGTCCAAAAAAAGAATTTACTTATTCTGTAACCTTTTTCATGCTGCTTTATAAATAGAATCATTGTCAATAATAAACTGAACAATGTTTTCTAGCCCTACTTCATTCACAACTTCATCAAATATCGCAAATAAAGTCTCAGTATTCCTAATAAGTCCAGATGCATCAATAGATTTTAAAAACATAGAGTCATTTGTAGAATAAACCAAAAAGTTAATAATAGGCTTTTATCCCCTATTTGTCTAACCATCACACATGATTGAACATCCATATGTAGCACAATTTACTCTTCTGTTTGTCAAATAACTTCTAATTTCAGAAACAGAACAACTCAAAAGTTTACCTCTTAAGTCATCAATCAAAGGACCTTCGTATCCCAGGCCATAAGAGGCTATTGCATCCATCATAGATTGATAATAATAAAACTGAGAAGAATTGAATGATGAACCTGTACCATACCACCATGTAGCTACTGTCATATCGACATTGTGAGTCACATCTCTTAAGTGCATTGCACTACGAATTGAAGGTTGGGCTATAGGAGTTGTTCGTGGTACAAAAAAAAACTAGTCACTTGCCTTCTTTTCTTCCTTATATCAAGTTTAGGTTTTTCTTCTTGGGCTTGTGATGGACCACTACTATCTTCAACATTTCCACAATCACCACAAAAACTAAAAAGCGAACTTCCACTACTAATTTCAAAATTCAACCTTTCCCTTCTATCTCTCTCATGTTGATATTCTTTAAGCAATGTTTTCATTTGACACTTAATATCATGACTTACTTTTTTATAGGGCTCTACATCTCCTTTAACCCTAGCTAAATGTTTTCTTTAATCGGGTGATTTCTCCACCTTTCAAATATTTGTTACAAAACAAGCAAATTGTATGGTTCCTCATATTGGAAACCAATGTAGCATGAGCCCAAGCTAGATTATTGTATCTTCCTGAAGTGGGTTGATCAGGAGTACTTGAACTTCGTTCTACTTATTTGCAAAAATAAATGAATGCATATATCAAAATAAATAACAAATAATTTTGATTACACAATATCCATATCCATCTTATATAATATAACTCATTTCATATGATTACATCATACACAATTCAATTTTATCTTTAATTATTCAACATATATAATTACACAAAACATAAATTAACAATTTTCAATTTCAAAATCACAAAACATATATAAAGAATTTCTATTTCTAACAATTTTCAACAATTTCCATTTCTAATAATCACAAAACATGCATAAAACAATTTCTATTTCCAACAATTTCCATTTCTAATAATCACAAAACATGCATAAAACAATTTCTATTTCCAACAATTTCCATTTCCAATAATCACAAAGCATTTATAAAACTATTTTCATTTCCAACAATTTCCAACAATTTCGATTTCCAATAATCATAAAACAATTTCAACCACAAAACATTCATAAAACAATTTTCATTTTTAACAATTTTCAACAATTTTCATTTTTAATAATCACACAACGTTCATAAATCAATTTTCATTTCCAATAACCGCAAAACATATATCAACAATGTAGCACCCCACTCCCGACAAGACCCGAACCCGATATCCATGGTGATATCCGAGCCCGTGACCCGCGAGGGTGACGTACTAGAACATTCCTTACCTTATTAACAAAAATCGTATGACATTTTTTTTCTTTCAAAAACATTAGAGTGCGCAAACAATCATTGACTTGGCCCAATTATAACAAAACACTTTCAAAGATTAAACCATTTCACTGATAAAACAATTTCAATCATTATTAGCACTCATTAGTGCTCAGTCACTCTATACAATTACATGTAAACAACTTGGGCCTACTAAAATACCAAATTAATACACTAATGCAGATACGGACGACACTAATCCCGACCCGATACTCTGTCTTGCTAGCAGTAGACGTACTCCCGCGTGTCCAACGGGGTACTCTCCATTTCCTGAAAAATAGATGCAATGTTGGGTGAGTTTGCGAACTCAGTGAGAAACCATCATCGATGGTTCACCCAACTCATGCATATCCACACAATCACACAATATTGTATATATATCATAACAAGAAATCACAGGCATTCAATTTCACATTTGATAAGGCAATAAACCTTTCACACAATTCACATTAAACATTCATTTATGCAGTGTGCATGTGACTCTTCCATTTTCTTTCGTTGTTGTGACCGTGCGCCTGAGCTCATATACGTTGAGCCATTGGCTCTGAAACATTGGGCTTAAAGCCCCGAAACGTTGGGCATAGCCTTGATCATCGAGCCGAGGCTCGGAATACGTTGGGCACGAGGCCCTGTGCGTTGAGCTTAAAGCTCTGAAATCGGTGGCGACACCGGTCACAACTGCCATTATCTGATCATTTACTATGCATGAATGCACATGTCATTTTCCAATATCCAATTATCGCATTTCTATTTCCAATTCCAATTAATTACTATTTCCGATCATTTTCCAATGTCCTCGGACTTTTAGTCCGGTATTTCATTCCCATGCATTTACCTTTCGTTTCACTATCACATTTACAATCCAATTTACTAATGCATTCTCACGCACTTATTCTCATTTGCACTTCAATATCACAATCTAATATTTCGATCACCCATGGTCCGAAATCAATCAAAACAATCAATTACATATATCCATCCTTGCATCCTCATGGCAATCAATGCATATAATTAAGAAACACATAAGGTTGAGAAACCAACTAGGTTACTCACCTATTACTTCCGAGCTAATGCTGGGAAGTTTCCGCCCCGTCGGTCTGACGACGTTCCACTTGAGCCTCTATAAGAAACAGAGAAAGAACGAGTCACTACAGATGCAATTTGTTCACATGTAGGTGAAATATGCATGTTCATGAATTTTTTCGGCCCTAAATCCAAATTTCCCCAAAACAAAATCCGTCTAAAAATTAGAAACCTATTGGCGCAGACGGTGCGCAATTCGGACCTCTATAGGTCCCCAATTAAACAAAATAAAGATTAAAGGCTCCGTTGCAGGGGCCACGCCAATTCCGTCCAAAATTCCCAATTTCTCACAAATGAAATTAAATGTTCAACGAATCCGATGCCTCAAGAATCAGGTCAATCGGACGTCGGACGGAAAAGAAATTGACAAAAGAAGCATGAAATCCCAAATTATCAATTAACAAAAAATAAAAATAAAAATAAAAATAAAATAAAAACAAAATTAAGGTCAGCCTCATTGGGCGACGTCTGCCCAGCGGGCTGACGCCTTCAGCCTCGTCGCTAGGCGTAGGCGCCTAGCGACGCGACCTGTAAGCCTCGCCACTAGGCGGGCGTCGCCCTAGTTACCGGGCGTGTCCATTTCCATTTCTGATTCTTCTTTTTTTTTTTCTATTTTTCAATCCAATTTTCAACACCCATAATTCATTACACACAATTCAGAAAATTACCCACTATATCTCATTGGAAAGCTCAGGGAACCCTCTACAATTCTCAACAAGACCTTAAAAATCAATTTCACCCTTAAGGGTGTCAAAAATCCCTTCAAAGCTACTGCCTACTCAAATCCCATTAAAACAGAACAGTACATTGAAATTTCCATAACTCTCAGATTCTTCAGCCAAAAATTACCACATAAATATGCTCAATAAGTTCACAATGTCATCTACAACTTTCATGAACAACCCAAAATCAAATTCCATTGCTAAACAAGTCAATTAATTCACTCAATCTTGCTGTCCCTGAAATCATTCAATTTGAGCAGTACACTTATAACAAGCATAACTCCCTGTACACAAGTCAGAAAAATCAGAACTTTATATCCCTGAAAAGAAAAATCCTCAAACTTCAATTTTCATGAAGAACTCAATTTCCAATTTAATTTCTAACCATTTCAAAACTGTCATGCAAGTTACTGCCATGATCAGCAATTCCTAACCTAATGCAGGATCAGTTTTTGCAAAATCATAACTCCCAACTCTGACCTCTAAAAATTATATGCCATAACTCATTTTCAAGATAATTTCTTCCTCTTCAACTTTGCAGAAGATCACTCACACCAATTCAGTCCAAAACAATTGCTAAAATTGCTCCCAAGCAGAAAACTCACAAAATCAACACTTTGACTAGGTTTCTCCAAAAAGCATAAAACCAATCAATAGTAATCAGTTCATATCTCCCAATATACAACTAGAAAATTAGCAAGATCAGTGGAAATGGAAAGCTAACTCAATATTCTACAACTTCCATGAAGACCATTTTCCAAAATTCCATCTCAATTAATTTATAAAAATCAGTAAAGCTCATAGGTTATGGTTTCGGTTACTGTTCATAGGCAATAAAACAGTAACTTTCCATGCCAAATTTCAACCTATTAGAGTTACAATTTGACCACACCTATTTCACGTAAAAATGTATCTAACATCCCAAAGTTTAATTGGGCACAAACCTCACCTCATTTACTCACCTATACAATTAGTTATGATCAAAACAGTACAGTAGGTCAAATATCAAATTTTCAGCTTTACTTCTCTATTCACTTCCTTTCATTCCAACACCCTTCCTACATCCATAAGCATCTCAATTGGACACAAAATCAGTCCCTATATCATGCCTACATTCACTAGGAATAACCACCATAATTTGACAACACTTACCTCTTACATTTCATGCTAGTTTAGTCATCAATATACAATCCAAAATCAAGCTAAAAAAAACACTTCAATCATACAACTTTCAAGTCATACTTACACTTAGTCTTAAACCCAACAATTTAAACCATAGGTTTCATAACCTCCATGCATTATACATCATATATAATGAATAATAACTTCCCATCAATGCAACTAACTACTATGATTCATTAAATTCATAATTAAAACATCATTAAAACCTAACTTAAACACTTACCTTCTTAAGCTTTCAACCTTCAATTCTCTTCAATTCTTTCCTTACTAGTCTACCACAACCACTTCTCCACTCACTTCTAACACCATACATGTGTAGGTTCTCCATGGCAAGAACATAACTTGGTTGTAAGAAGAAGAGTTCTTGAGTTTTAGAGGAAGGAATTCCTTAAAGAAGAAAAACGATGGAGAGAAGAGGAAACAAAAGTAGGTTTCGGATGATGCTCCAATTAAGCAATAAATAGGCTTCTTTTCCTTCTTTTCTAAGGCAATAACCGAGAGAAATACTAAGCATAGGACAAAAGCCATTAAGGCAAAATGACAAGTGGCATTAGGAAAAAAACAAAATAGTAATAAGACAAAATAATAGATAGGATTTAGAAATCCTACTACAATTTGACCCATTTTAGTCCAATGGTCCTCATTTCAATTCCAAAATAATATACCCAATATTACAGTGCCATTGGGTAGAAATTTTCGCTCTGAAAATCGAAGGTTCGCTTAATTGGCGATTTTTTCCGGTCCAAAATTTCCAGAAATTTTTCCTAATCATTTTTTGAAAATTACCTAAATTGCCCAAAATTGTAAAACATAAGACAGTCCACTCCCAATAATTTTTAAACACGAAACCACACTTTCACTACAAAAACACATTTAGGCCATGTACTGCGATTTTGCGATGCAGAATTTTCTCCGGAGAATTTCAGAAAAATTCTATAAATCCCTAAAAATGTAAAACACTCTATGGCGCACTCCAAATAATTTTCCAAATCTCCCATTATCACACCAATTTCACAAAAGATCACAATTAGACACTTATGCCGGGAAATGTCATGAATGCATGTATGACTATATGCCTGTGCAAAACTCACCATTTATAGAGGCTGCATGACATATGTTCATGCCGAGTTATAATTTAATACTCCTAACCCGTCCCAATTTACATGTTCATGCCGAGTTATAATTTAATACTCCTAACCTGTCCCAATTTACTAAAATACCCTTCCCATCGGAGATGGGATGTTACAAACAATTTCCATTTCCAACAATTTTCAACAATTTCTATTTCCAATAATCACAAAACTTTCATAAAATAATTTTCATTTCTAACGATCACGAAACATCCATACATAAAAATAAATAACAAATATTTTCATTACACAATATGCATATCCATCTTATATAATATAACTCATTTTGTATGATTACATTATACACAATTCTATTTTATCGAACACAATTCACTATAAGTCAAAAACTAAGAATTTAATTATTCAACATAGATAATTACACAAAATGTAGCGCCTCCTTACCGTAGAGTATACACCGAGACGCCCGTGTGTCGTACCGACGCATATCCCACAATAAGGGTGCACTACGTTCGATTAATACTAAAATTCACATGGCATCAATACACATAAAACAGCAATTACAAAATCATAATATTTAAAAACCATAATGATTGCTCTTATTTCATAACATCAAACAGAAATATATACCAGTTTATCAGTTCCCTACAGTCTAAATACAATATCCCAAAAAGGAAACTGATACAAAAGTCTATACTACGTCATCCTCAAAATCAATCCCAGCTGACCGACCTGTGTGCCATCGCTTCTCTTGCCACACGCTCACACGGCAGGAAAAGTCTCACTCTGGAGTTAGGAATCTAGTCTATTAGTCCTGAAAAATAATTGCAATTTTGGGTGAGTTTGCGAACTCAATGAGAAACCATCATCGATGGTTCACTCAATTCATGCATTACGCGAATTGCGTACAGCACATCACAGTAACATTCAAAAATTTCATATATATATATATATCATTTGCAATTTCTCATGCCATCACATCACTCAGTAATAATCACCAATCAGATAACACAATTGTATGCTATGCTTATGTAACTCATTTCCAGTTTATTTCAGTGTTGTGACCAAGCACTTGTTCAGTGATAGTGATCAGTAGACGCGTCTAGGGAGTAGGAGAGCCCTCATCCAGGATGCACTAACTCCCCTCGAGCTCGAGGCTCGGTTCAGTGACAGAATTCGAGCTCAAGGCTCTTTTCAGTATTAATGGCGACTTTGGTCACAACGTCCGTTATCTGTTCATGCATTTATGTATGAAATACATATGCCCAATAATTCGCAGTCATATGGCTGTATTAGCCCATTTATTCCAATTTTCAGATTCATGTAACAGTCACATGCACTCTATCAAAAGCAAGCATTTCAATCCTAATCGTTCACATAATCATGCAAATTCACAATTTCAATCAGTTCACACAAAGCATTTAACTATCAGAAATTGAGTAACCAACTAGGTTACTCACTAATTTCTCCCGAAGCTAATGCCTGGAAGATCCAGCAACGTTTAGAGGTTGACGTTCCAGTGGCTCCTCTATAACAAATAACATATACACATATCATAATTTGAACAATCATAAGTGTTTAATAATGCACATGAATGAGATGAAATATGTACAATGCATATTCATGACTATCCCGGTTATTGATCCATCAATTTCATCACAAGACATTCAATTATCAAAACTCACTTAACTAGCCTCATTCTGTGGGATTTAAACCTTCATAAGCCATTTGAATCCAATTTCATAGTCTAATGTACCATCTCAGATTTTTCCCTAAACTCTAACTTTCGGGTCCACTGTTCATGTTTAATTAGAAGGCAAAACTTGCATAATTCGAGCCTACTTTCTCTTAGAAAAGTGTTCCTCTATCTTTTATCTTTCTATTAACACCAACATCACTCAATTTGGTTCAGTAGTTTCAAGGATGTACCTCAAACATTTTCGGACTATTCCTCTCCAAAACAGTATATTACACCTGACTTCCATCCAGAAAGTAAACATCTTAGAGAGTGAATCAAGATTCAGCTTCTTCATATAATTTGTAGCCCTATTACTCTAGTTCACTACAAATTAAGAATCACCTCAATTGGAATCCTATAGACCAAGATATCATCAAAATACTGAAATACATTCAATAAAATATCCAATTCATACTCCTTCTACCGGTACCCTTACTTTGATTCAGTCAATCGTTTCCAATTTAATACCAAAGACCACAAATTTTTATGGAGGGATAAAGAAATGTGTTAGAAATCCAATGCTTCAAAAATCATGTCATTTGGAGGTCTAGAGAAAAAGTTATGACCAAAAGACTCCAATCAGTTCTTGCTTTCGTCTGAGTTTCTATCGTCTCATTTTCATCGTCTGCTTTTCCTTCGTCTCATTTCTATCGTCTGCTTTTTCTTCGTCTCATTTCCATCGTCTGCTTTTCCTTCGTCTCATTTCCATCGTCTGCTTTTCCTTCAGAACATCTCCACTTATAACAATCATAACTTTTGACTTCGATATCCAAAATTTACAAACTTTATACCATTGGAAAGATAAAAGAAAGATATACAACTTTTCAGAAGGCAACTTTACCAAAATCTATCTAAATCAGATCCATATTTCCTCCCGAAGTTGGAACACGAATTACGCTCAGCTCTCAACATCCTGCACCCAGTTCTCAACTTCGTGACAACTTTTGAGACACTTAGAGATAGAACTGAAATTCGATGTCTTCATACAAATTGTAGCCATATATTCCTAGTTTACTCCAAATCTAGAATCATCTTATTTGGACAACCATAGAAAATGTTATGGCTAAAATACTGAAGCATACTCAGTGAGAAATTTTCCAGACTTTCTAACTTTCAACACTTTACGTCAGCAAACACCAAAAGTTTTCTCAAAAACTAATTTAACACTATAACTAAATTTATTTCTTCCCAACTACCCAGTATTTAAGAACAAACACACAAAGTGCATTTTCCATGTAAATGACAGAAATATATCAACTTTATTTCACAAATCCCAAACAGCAAGAGATTCTCTAACAGTTACCTGCTGAAAACCCCAAATCTTCAAGCCCTAAACTCCACACGTTCTCATACTTCGCTGAGTGAAACGATCAGCTTCTGGTTTTTCCTCAGAGTAGATGACACAAATGGAAAAGTAAGGTTGGTGAAAGAAAGAAAGAACACAGAAGTCCCTTAGAAGAGATTTTGATAGAAAACTCTGTGTTTTGAAGAGAGAAGTTTAAGAAAGATGAGAATAAAGAAGAGACTTGGACAAGACTTAACCTGTCAACTCTCAAGGAATAGTGACCTACTTCTAGCTAGAGTACAAGGTCTAAGTGACACATGTCACTTTCTTAATGATTAAACTCTAACTTAGTTCTTTATTGGAACTAACTCCATTTAGTTCTCCTTTTTCCAATACGACATCATCTTTGCAACCCAACTATCTCCAAATCTTCATTTAATTATTTCTTGTTCCCTACTATAAATATATCTTCCTCAATACTCCATAACTTCACCAACATATACAAATATAATATTTCCACCAATATACAAAATATCAAGATTTCACTAACTCATAAAATTTTCAATGCAATAACATTCAAGATTCTCAAATCATTCCAATTATACCCGGAATTATTTATGAATGCATGTACAATTATTTTCATGTGCAAATAAATTCACTATTTATGTGTATGTGTATGGCATATCATGCATGAACATGGAAGTGCATCACTAACTCTCATAAACCACTCACATTTACCATTCTACCCTTTTCACTAGCAATGGGATGCTACAACTCTCCCCTCCTTAAAGAAATTTCGTCCTCGAAATTCTTACCTGCCTGCTCAAATAGATGGGGATATTGTCTCCTCATATGCTCCTTTGTTTCCCATGTTGCTTCTTCAGTCGAGTGGTTTCTCTAAAGGACTTTTACTAATGGAATAACCTTGTTCCTCAACTGCTTAATCCGTGATCCCACAATCTAGATCGGCTCTTCAACATAGCTCAAGTTACTAGCAACCTCAATCTCCTGAGCCGGTATCACATGTGTCGGATCCGATCGGTATCTTCGGAGCATACTCACATGGAACACATAATGCAATTGAGACATCTCATTCGGTAAAGCCAACTTATAGGCCAAAGGTCCTATCCTCTCAATGATCTCATAAGGACCAATGTACCTAGGGCTCAACTTGCCCTTTTTACCGAATCTCAAAACTCCCCTCCAGGGTGACACTTTCAAAAATACTCTATCTCCTACACTGTATTCCATATCACGTCGATGTTGATCCACATAACTCTTTTGCCTATCCTGAGCCGCTTTAATTCGGCTTCGGATCAACTTCACCTTATCCACTGTGTCCTGAATCAACTCTGGGCCTTCCATCATTCTCAAGCCCTCTTCATCCCAATACAATGGCGAACGACATTTCCTACCGTATAATGCCTCATACGGTGCCATTCCGATACTACTGTGGTAGTGGTTATTTTAGGCAAACTCTATCAATGCCATATACTGATCCCAAGCTCCTCTAAATTCCAATACACAGGCTCTAAGCATATCCTCAACAGTCTTGATTGTCCTCTCACTCTGTCCATCTGTCTGAGGATGAAATGTTGTACTGAAGTTCAACTTAGTTCCCATGGCAGTCTGCAAGCTCTTCCAAAATCTCGAAGTAAATCTAGGATCCCTGTCCGATATTATGGACACTGGTACTCCATGCAGCCTCACCACCTCATTTACATACTTCTGGGCCAACTGATCAAGTGAGTTATTCTCTCTCACTGGTAAGAAATGGGCCGATTTAGTCAACCGGTCTACTATGACCCAAATAGCATCATGCTGCCTCGGAGTCTTAGGCAAACCCATGATGAAATCCATAGTGATCCGTTCCCATTTCCACTCTGAAATGGGCAACAAATTCAACTTCCCTACGAGAGCCTGGTGCTCCGCCTTCACTCGCTGGCATGTCATACATCTAGACACATACTCAGCTACTTGCTTCTTCATTCCAGGCCACCAAAAATGTTGCTTCAATGTGTTATACATCTTGGTAGTACCAGGATGCATAGCATAGGCGGCCATATGAGCTTCCTCAAGGATCTCCTTCCTCAAATTATCCACATTAGGTACACATAGCCTATGTCTCAACCACAAAGTCTCATCCCTCAACTCAAACTCAGACTTCGGATTTGCTTTCACTTTCTCTAAAAGCTTTACCATATCAGAATCTTTGTTCTGTACTCTTCTGATTCTATCATGTAACATTGGCCTCAACTTCAAAGTAGCAACTAGTGCCTCATCTTGATCCAGATTCAACTCTACATTTAGAGCTCTCAAATGAATCAGATTAGGTAACCTCGATAATTGAATATGAGCTGCACTAACATTAGACTTCCTGCTCAAAGCATCTGTCACCACATTAGCTTTCCCTGGGTGGTACTCAATAGTACAATCATAATCTTTCAGAAGCTCAATCCATCTCCTCTGCCTCAGATTCAACTCTCTCTGACTCAGCAAATACCTCAAACTCTTATGATCAGTGAAAATCTGGAACGTCTCCCCATACAAATAATGTCTCCAGATCTTCAGAGCAAATACAATTGCAGCTAACTCCAAATCGTACACTGGATAATTCACCTCGTGAGACCTCAACTGTCTCGAGGCATAAGCTATCACCCTGCCATGCTGCATCAATACACATCCCAGTCCCTGATGCGAAGCATCACTGTACACCACATGGCCTCTAGTCCCAGATGGAATGCCTAACACCGGTGCAGTAGTCAGCCGATGTTTTAGCTCCTCAAAGCTCTTCTGGCACTCCTCAGTCCATCTGAACGGCACATTCTTCTGCAGAAGTTTTGTCAGAGGGGCTGAGATCAGTGAGAACCCCTCGACAAACCTCCGGTAATATCCGGCCAATCCTAGGAAACTCTGGATCTCAGTTACATTCCTAGGAGCCTCCCAATGCAGCACTGCCTCGACCTTGCGAGGATCCACCTGAATACCCTCACCTGTCACAATGTGCCCCAGAAACACAACCTCATCAAGCCAGAATTCACATTTAGTGAATTTGGCATATAACTGTCTCTCTCTCATGACCTGCAGAGCAATCCTCAGATGCTTAGCGTGCTCCTGTCTACTCCTCGAATACACCAAAATATCATCAATGAATACTATCACAAACTGATCCAGGAAGGGTTGAAAAACCTTATTCATCAAGGCCATAAAAGCTGTCGGGGTTTTAGTCAACCCGAACGGCATCACTAGGAACTCGAAATGCCCATACCTGCTCCTAAAGGCACTCTTAGGCACATCGGCCTCTGAAATCTTCAACTGATAATAACCCGATTGCAGGTCCAACTTAATGAACACTTGAGCCCCCTGTAACTGATCAAATAAATCATCGATCCTAGGCAGTGGATACTTATTCTTCACTGTCACCCGATTCAACTGCCTATAGTCGATACACAACCTCAACGTCCCATCCTTCTTCTTTACAAACAGTACTGGAGCTCCCCATGGGGAAACACTGGGTCTGATAAACCCCTTGTCCAGAAGCTCCTGCAACTGAGCCTTAAGCTCCCTCAGTTCCACCGGTGCCATCCTATATGGAGGTATAGATATAGGAGCGGTACCTGGAACGAGGTCAATCGAGAACTCCGTCTCCAGATCTGGCGGCAAACCCGGTAACTCATCGGGAAACACATCTAAAAATTCCCTGATCACGGGAATATCCTGCAATCTCTGCTCAACTCTAGCATCCACAACATGGGCCAGATAGGCCTCACAACCTCCCTGCATCAACCTCAGGGCACTCAGAAAGGAAATCATCCTGGCTGGCACTGCGTGACTAACACCTCGAAAAACAGCTCTGGGCAGACCAGGAGACTCTAATACAACCTCCTTAAAATAACAGTCCATGACGGCCCTATGCGCAGTCAACCAGTCTATCCCCAAAATCACATCAATCTCCCGCAGAGACAACACTATCAAATCTTCACTCAATACTGCTCGATCTATCTGAATCGGGCACTCCTTGCAGACCTCTCCTAGAACGGTCGTACTACCCAGAGGTGTACTCACCTCTAACCCAAACTGTAACCTCTCTCTAACCCCATGCAGTCTACATGCCATATGCGGTGCAATAAATGAATGAGCTAGAAATCAGAAGCATACCCTCAACAACATCTGGGGAATCCTGAGCCTCCTGCCGAGTCATGGCATAGACTACAGCACGACTGTGTTCATCGCTCGGTCCCTCGGTCCTCACTCTGGACCCTCACTCGGCCTCGGCCTCGACCTCGACCCCTAAATCTGATCCACCTCTACTGACTCTGCTGTCATCAGGTATTGTCGATGATCTCCCACCATACGGATGGGCTCCCAGTGTCGGGGCAATTCTTAACCAGATGGTCCATCGAGTCAAGACCTAAGACAAGCTCCAGTCAGCCACCGACACTCTCCATCAGCCTCCTCTCACAATGCTCACAGACGGGAGGAATCGCCTCAACCTCTAAGATCGCCACCGCCACTACCACCAGTACAAATCGCCTCTCCCCAATCCAGATCGTCTAACTCCTCCGAGGACTGAAGGGCCTACTCGCGCTTGAACCTTCATAGATCGCCTCTAGCTATCACTAGCCTCTTGCCCTGGACCCTGACCGGCCTCACCGACTGCCTCGAGTCGCTCAATCCAAGACCGCAGAACCCTCAACTCAATAAAAGTGCCCATATCAGATCGGGCTAACCTAGTACGGATCTCCAGATTAAGTCCACCCTCAAATCTCCGGCACCTGTCAGCCTCAGAAGAAATCAGAACAGTAGCATACCCCATCAGCTCATTGAACCTCACCTCGTACTCTGCCACTGTCATCTGACCCTGTCTCAACTCCAAAAACTCCTGCATCTTCATCTCTAAATACACCTTGGGCATGTAATTGTCTCTGAATGCCCTCAGAAAGTCACCCCATGTCAGCATGCAGGGTCTGGTGGTACTGCCCGGGACAGTCTTCCACCACTGATAAGCTGGACTATGAAGCAAAGAAACTGCATAATCAAAATGCTCCTCAGAGTCGCAGTCCATCTGATCGAGGACTCTCTCAGTCCTCTCCAACCATCCTCACCTCGGCAGGTCTCGTGCTGCCATAAAATCAACGACCCCACCTTGCAGATCGATCATACCTCCTCTCCCGTCTCACAGGAACTCTAGGAGGCAACTCCTCAGAATGAGGCATAGAGGACTCCCTACTAGCTCCCACTGATCCTAGGTCAGCTGGTTGATCAACTTGATCTCCAAGAACAGATGACCTATGACAAACAAGAATTTTTATCAATTTCTGCTTTTCTCACTGAAATTCAAACCTAAAATACACTATACCCAAAAGATGCCAAACCATGCTCTGATACCACCTAAATGTAGCGCCTCCTTACCGTAGAGTATACACCGGGACGCCCGTGGGTCGTACCGACGCATATCCCACAATAACGGTGCACTACGTTTGATCAATACTAAAATCCACATGGCTTCAATACACATAAAACCGCAATTACAAAATCATAATATTTAAAAACCATAATGATTGCTCTTATTTCATAACATCAAACAGAAATATATACCAGTTTATCAGTTCCCTACAGTCTAAATACAATATCCCAAAAAGGAAACTGATACAAAAGTCTATACTACGTCATCCTCAAAATCAATCCCAGCTGACCGACCTGTGTGCCATCGCTTCTCTTGCCACACGCCACACGGCAGAAAAGTCTCACTGAGCTAAGAATCTAGTCTATCACCCTAAAAATAATTGCAATTTTGGGTGAGTTTATAACTCAATGAGAAACCATCATCGATGGTTCACTCAATTCATGCATTACGCTAATTGCGTACAACACATCACAAGAATATTCAAAATTTTCATATATATATATATCATTTGCAATTTCTCATGCCATCACATCACTCAGTAAAAATCACCAATCAGATAACACAATAGTATGCTATGCTTATGTGACTCATTTCCAGTTTATTTCAGTGTTGTAACCAAGCACTTGTTCAAAGGATGTTGATCAAGAACGCGCCAGGGAGTAGGAGAGCCCTCATGCAGGATGCACTAACCCCCCTCGAGCTCGAGGTTCGGTTCAGTGACAGTATTCGAGCTCAAGGCTCTTTTCAGTATTAATGGCGACTTTGGTCACAACGTCCGTTATCTGTTCATGCATTTATGCATGAAATGCATATGCCCAATAATTTGCAGTCATATGGCTGTATAAGCCCATTTATTCCAATTTTCAGAATCATGTAACAGTCACAAGCACTCTGTCAAAAGCAGGCATTTCAATCTTAATCGTTCACATAATCATGCAAATTCACAATTTCAATTAGTTTACACAAAGCATTTAACTATCAGAAATTGAGGAACCAACTAGGTTACTCACTAATTTCTCCCGAAGCTAATGCTTGGAAGATCCAGCAACGTCTGGAGGTTGACGTTCCAGTGGCTCCTCTATAACAAATAACATATACACATATCATAATTTGAACAATCATAAGTGTTTAATAATGCACATGAATGAGATGAAATATGTACAATGCATATTCATGACTATCCCGGTTATCGATCCATCAATTTCATCACAAGACATTCAACTATCAAAACTCACTTAACTAGCCTCATTCTTTGGGATTTAAACCTCCATAAGCCATTTGAATCCAATTTCATAGTCTAATGTACCATCTCAGATTTTTCCCTAAACTCTAACTTTCGGGTCCACTGTTCATGTTTAATTAGAAGGCAAAACTTGCATAATTTGAACCTACTTTCTCTTCGAAAAGTTTTCCTCTATCTTTTATCTTTCTATTAACACCAACATCACTCAATTTGGTTCAGTAGTTTCAAGGATGTACCTCAAACATTTTCGGACTATTCCTCTACAAAACAGTATATTACACCCGACTTCCTTCCAGAAAGTGAACATCTTAGAGACTGAATCGAGATTCAGCTTCTTCATATAATTTGTAGCCCTATTACTCTAGTTCACTACAAATCAAGAATAACCTCAATTGGAATCCTATAGACCAAGATATCATCAAAATACTGAAATACATTCAGTAAAATATCCAATTCATACTCCTTCCACCGGTACCCTTACTTTGATTCAGTCAATCGTTTCCAATTTAATACCAAAGACCATAATTTTTTGTGGAGGGATAAAGAAATGTGTTAGAAATCCAATGCTTCAAAAATCAAGTCATTTGGAGGTCTAGAGAAAAAGTTATGACCAAAAGACTCCAATCAGTTCTTGCTTTCGTCTGAGTTTCTATCGTCTAATTTCCATCGTCTGCTTTTCCTTCGTCTAATTTCCATCGTCTGCTTTTCCTTCAGAACATCTCCACTTATAACAATCATAACTTTTGACTCTGATATCCAAAATTTACAAACTTTATACCGTTGAAAAGATAAAAGAAATATCTACAACTTTTTAGAAGGTAACTTTACCAAAATATATCTAAATCAGGTCCATATTTCCTCCCAAAGTTGGAACACGAATTACGCTCAACTCTCAACATCCTGCACCCAGTTCTCAACTTCGTGACAACTTTTGAGACACTTAGAGACAGAACTAAAATTTGATGTCTTCATAAAAATTGTAGCCATATATTCCTAGTTTACTCCAAATCAAAAATAATCTCATTTGGATAACCATGGAAAATGTTATGGCTAAAATACTGAAGCATACTCAGTGAGAAATTTTCCAGACTTTCTAACTTTCAACACTTTACGTCAGCAAACACCAAAAGTTTTTTCAAAAACTAATTTAACACTATAATTGAATTTATTTCTTCCCAACTACCCAGTATTTAAGAACAAACACACAAAGTGCATTTTCCATGTAAATGACAGAAATCTATCAACTTTATTTCACAAATCCCTAACAGCAAGAGATTCTCTAACACTTACCTGCTGAAAACCCCAAATCTTCAAGCCCTAAACTCCACACGTTCTCATACTTCGCTGAGTGAAACGATCAGCTTCTGGTTTTTCCTTAGAGTAGATGATACAAATGGCAAAGTAAGGTTGGTGAAAGAAAGAAAGAACACAGATGTCCCTTAGAAGAGATTTTGATGGAAAACTCTGTATTTCGAAGAGAGAAGTTTAAGAAAGATGAGAATAAAGAAGAGACTTGGACAAGACTTAACCTGTCAACTCTCAAGGAATAGTGACCTACTTCTAGCTAGAGTACAAGGTCTAAGTGACACATGTCACTTTCTTAATGATTAAACTCTAACTTAGTTCTTTATTGGAACTAACTCCATTTAGTTCTCCTCTTTCCAATACCACATCATCTTTGCAACCCAACTATCTCCAAATCTTCATTTAATTATTTCTTGTTCCCTACTATAAATATATCTTCCTCAATACTCCATAACTTCACCAATATATACAAATATAATATTTCCACCAATATACAAAATATCAAGATTTCACTAACTCATAAAATTTTCAATGCAATAACATTCAAGATTCTCATATCATTCCAATTATACCCGGAATTATTCATGAATGCATGTACAATTATTTTCATGTGCAAATAAATTCACTATTTATGTGTAAGTGTATTGCATATCATGCATGAACATGGAAGTGCATCACTAACTCTCATAAACCACTCACATTTACCATTCTACCCTTTTCACTAGCAATGGGATGCTACACAAAACATACATAAACAATTTTCATTTCCAACAACTATAAAACATATATAAACAATTTCCATTTCCAACAATTTCGAACAATTTCAATTCAAAGTTTCAAACATAAGGATCAAGTTGAAGGGTATGATATGATTTACATAATCGCCAAATAATGAATGACATATTTTATACAATTGTTCGTACACATCTATTCATAACATTATGATCAAGTTGAAGGATATATTCATAACATGAGGATCAAGTTGAAGGATATAACTTCTTTGGGAATGTTTTTTTTTCTTATTTAAAGCTTTGAATCTTCTTTTCATTTCTATCAAACCATAATATTATATACACCATTCTATATTTGGTTCTTAAATATATAAGTTGCTTTTACAATTTTAGTTGACATTAATAAGTCTAAGTATAAATGGTTGGAGCCTACAATATGTTCACAATTTGAAAAAAGTTCCTTTTGGAAATATTGACAACACTACTCTTACACATTTTCTATTATAAATATTTATGATAGCCCACACATATATAGTACCAAACAATTCAACATATTTTATACTCAATTAATTATTTACCCAAATTTAATACCCAAATACTATCATTCATTACAAGTTTAATTATTATTAATTTATAATAACATAATTTTATACTCAATTAATTATTTACCTAAAGAAAAATCCCAAATACTAAAAATGAAATACCATTTCACAAATTTTAAGAATGTGTCAATTAATTAATTTAATTCTTTGCAAGTTTGCAACTTTAATATTCTTGGTTTAAAATTTTAATTTAAGTTATTTCAACTTACAAACTTTCAATTGAATTAATTCAATTCATCAACATAATCACATATTCACATCAGGCCGTGCATTTCATTCATAAAAAAGCTTATCATAAATTTCTCTTAATCGGTTAAACTAAACTAATTCACAAAACCAAACTAGAAATCAACTAAACAATCATTCAACTCCAGTATTCAATCGAACCCACACAAATCACAAAACCAAAACAACATCGTGACTCATTCAATTCAATTCCAATAGTCAAATCACAAAATTGTGAATCATCCAACATTTCAACTCCATCCAACCCAGATACATGCAAATCACAAAACCAAGTTCTAACCGATTCACAAATCCAAGTTCCAACCGAATCACAAAATTTAATTCTAACGTAGAACATCCAAGTTCCAACCAATTCATAATAAAAATGAAATTAAGAAGAAAAAATCGAAAACTCAACAAACACACTTAAAAATCAATTCACAAGCTTTGGGTTTTGGGTTGCGTGTTCGGGTTAGGTGACGGGTCATAGCTTCGGGTGTAGATCTGGGGCGAGCAACAATGTTCTCTCCTCCTTTCGATGTTTAGTGGTGGCGACGATGTGGTGCGGTGGTCCTCATGGAGGAGGGTTTGAAGAAGGTGGCATATTTGGGAATTCGTGTGGAGAAGCTGAGGATCTTTACTGCTAGCATAGATTGTACATCCCACCTCCTACTGGAAGGGTAAAATAAGAAATTTGTCATAGGATGGGATTGATAGGTAATAATTAGTACTGTTCATGCATAATAGGATTGATACACAGTATCAATTGTGCACATGGAATTTCTGTATATGCATTCATGATAATTCCCGGTAATTGGGCCTAATGTAATTTTATTGGGATTAACATAGTTATTAGGTTTGAAAACTTATTTTTACTGATCCATTGACTATTTTATATTTTACAGGATTTTTAGAAATTTTTCTGGATTTTTTCGGAGAAAATTTCCGGACCGGAAAAAAATCGCCAAGTGGCGAACCGGTTGATTTTCTACTATTATTTGGGACTAAACTATTAAATATCTTGGTGGGACCCATAAATGGACCCACAAAACTAGTGGGAACCGAAATTGGTGGAGTTTAATTCTTTTTGGATTAATTGTTTTATCAAATTATGATTGGTTGGTTGACTTTTCTTCATCTCTCCTCCATTTGCCACCTATCCACACCATTTAATGCCTCCTTGCTTCATCCTACGGATTTGCTTCATTTAAAGAAGGAAACTTATCATTTTTTTGGCTTATGTTTATCTCCACCGAAACCTACTCCTTGCTTTTGTCTCTCCATTGTTTTTCTCCTTTCTTCCTCCAAAACTCAATAGTTCTTCCACTTGTCATCAAGTTATTTCTCTTATCATGATGATGGTCATGTTTGGTGTGGGGGAATAAAAGAGTTATTGGCAAAGAAATTGGGAAAAGTGAAGAAGAAATTGATGGAAGCTTGAAATAGGTAAGAATTGTATTATGCTTGATTTTGTAGTTTAATACATCATAGGTGTTAGAAACATTTAATGGGAATTTTGGTGTGTTTATTATGTTGATTGATGCTTTAATTTGATGATAATTATTGCTTGACTTGGTGGGTAAGGGTATGTTGAATATGACTTGATTGATGATTGATGGAGTAGTTAGGATTGAATGAATGTTTAGCTTTGAATTTGGATGGTAGATGATGACTAATCTTGCAAATAAAGTGAGAGTTTAATGCTGCCAATTTGTGAATATTAGCCCTAGTGAATGTATGAATGTTATAGATACTAATTTTTATGCTTTATTGGAATGCTTATGGTGTTAGAAGTTCAATTGGCATGATAGGAAGAGGGATTGTGTAGTATAGCTGAAAATGTGAGTTTGACCTACTACACTGTTTTGAGTATAACTAATTGTGTGGTTATGCAAATGAGGTGGGGCTAGTGCCAAATGCAACTTTGGTTTGTTGGCTACATTTTTGTATGAAATAGGTGTTGTCCAATTTTAGCTGTAAGAGGTTGCAATTTTGGCTTGGAAAGTTACTGCTATTGACTGGAATGAACAGTAACCGAAACCCTACCCTAGAGTTTTGCTAATTTTTTGAATTTATTGAGAAGAAACTATGTAACAACCCGTTACCGATGCGATGAGCATATTGGTACGGGTAGTGTTGTGATTGCATATTTAGTGATCGAGTGTTTTATGGCCTTTGAGATAGATCATTTTGCACATGAATATACATAGTGACATGCATTCATGATTGTTCCAGCATTTAAATTGTGATTATGAGTTGAATTGTGAATTTTGAGATAATTGAGTTAGATTTGATTTTAAAGTGAAATTAGGGATAATTCGAGTGGAACAGTGGAATTAGAGTGAGAATTGAATTTTAGAAAATTGGAAATTGAAAATTGAGTATGAGATCGAGTGTTTTATATTTTTGAGGAATTATAAAAATTTTTCTGGAATTTTTAGAGTTATGTGTTCAGACCGGGAAAATGACTTAGAGACTGATGATTGTGATTCCGATTTCGAAAGTGAGTGGTAAATGGCTTGGAAAATTTAGATTTGTGAGTTTAAGAATTATTGTGAAGAGCCATTGAAATTTAGAGACCGAGATTGAATGAATTGGAGGACTGTGATCTATAGGTTTAAATCAGCTATATATATATATATATAGACCTTATGTTTGATAGAGGAAGACATTTTTCTCCTAGGGCACGAAACTTCTTCTTCTTCTCGTGGGTATCGTTGATCTTGCTTTCCTTGGAGAGTTTGCTTGCTTCCTTTCTCCTTGTGGTTGGAGAGTTGTTAGAAGCTTGGAGTTGTGTCGGTTGGCTTGGATTGAGGAGTTTATCGTGAGTGAGAGAGCTTGAGAAGTTTTCGGAGATTCTAGGGTTACTGTGCGATTCTGTGATTTGGTAAGTTTATTGTGTTTTAATGTTGTATTTATGGTTATTTATGGTATTTAATGTGTTAGCTGGGGTAGTTGAATGTGTTTTATGGAGGTTTTAAGAGTATTAATGGCGGAAATGACGATCGGAGAAGATGATTGGGTCGCACGTCGCGACGTCTATAATAGGGCCACGCCGCGGCGAGAAAAGGCGTGTTCGCAGCAGCGAGCCGCTTGAGACGTCGCGGCGAGCAAGCAATTTACACGCCGCGACGAGTGATTGCTAGGCGCCATGGCGTATGAAGAGTTGTTCTCATGGCGAACGTTCCCACGCCATGAAGGCCCTTTATGCTGCCATGCATGAGGGTCAGGTCGCATGAGGTACATAAATTTTAGAGAAATTGAATTGGTTTTTAGGGAATGTCTTTTAGTGTAGACCTCCAATTGGGGTAATTCTGGAGTTTTTATGATCTAGAGAAAGAGGTCTTTGAGTGAGGTAAATTATAAGAGTTCGAAATTAAATTAGCGAGTTCTCAATAATAGAAAAAGAGCTGATTCTGGTTCCTTAAGTGACCTAAGAGTTATGTATTATCAATTGGAGTATAATTAGAGTTTAAATGAGAGATTTGTGAAATTTATGGATGTTATTGACCTAGTAAGTAGTGAATTTTGGTTGTGAATCGAGAGATAGCGGAATGGGACTAAAGCGCTGGGAAATCATGATCATGCATCATATAATTTTAAATGTGAGACATGTGCATTAGTGAATCTTATTGATTGAGCATATAGTGATGAGAATGCGTTTGTATTGTTATAGAGGCTCCGTTGGATCGTCAATCCACGGATATTGCTGGTACTTCCAGGAAGTAGCTCGGAAGTTACAGGTGAGTAACCTAGTTGGTTCCTCGATCTTTGTGTGATAATCTGTGCTGTGAATGTGTGAATCAATTGTCAATGTGAGTGATACAAATGTGAGATAAATGTGCTGCAAATATGAGTAAGTGTTCTGATTGTGAGTGATTGTACTGAATGTGTTGCTAATGTGAATACTTGTGATTATGAATCAGTGTATAGTATTACGAGTAAGTGTTCTGATCGTGACAAGTGAGTGAAGTGATAATATATGTGCTAGTGATTGTGCAAGTGTTAGTGCATGCTAGGCATGATTATAAGAGGTAATTAAACAGTTGTGACTGAAGCATTCAGTGTGTAGAGCTTTAAGCTCGAATATCAGTGAATAGGCCTAAGGCCAAAAAGGAAAATAGTGCATACCCAGAGGGCTCTCCTATCCCTAAAGTGAGTGGGCAGTAGTGCATACCTAGAGGGCTCTCTTACTTGCCGAAATTGTGATCATTGTAAAAAGTGCCCGAATCGAGAAAGTGTGACGCTCAGTCACAACAATGACATAAAATGAGAAATTGCATACATTATGCATCTGACTGCGTAGTGAAATTGAGAATGCGTGTAATGTATGACAATTGTGAAGTGATATGTTTGAGTTATGTTATCGTATAAATATGTAAATTGTGTACAGTGTTCTAAATTGCGTTAAAGTGTACTATGCGATATATTATGTGTATATGCATGAGTTGGGTGAACCATCGATGATGATTCTCACTGAGTTCGCAAACTCACCCAACATTGCTAATATTTTTCAGGGCAGCGTTAGTAGGTTTCTAGCTCCCGAGATAGACGTTTTCCTGCTGTGCGAGTTCTTGGACAAGTGAAGCGATGGCACACAGGTCGGTCAGCTGGGGCGACTTTTGAGGATGACCTAGTATAGACTTTTTTATCAGTTTTCTTTTTGGGTTATTGTATTGAGACTTTAGGGGACTGATAGGCTTGTCTATATTTTGGATTGATATTTTGCAATGAAAGAGTATTATTGGGGTTTTAAATTTTAGTGATTTGCTTATTGCGGTTTAATTATATTGATACCATGCGAGTATTTAATGATAGTTGCGAGCGGTAGCACTTCCTTGCTGTGGGATATGCGTCGGTACGACCCACGGGCGTCCCGGTGTGTACCCTATGGTAAGGGGGCGCCACATTAGGTGGTATCAGAGCATGGTTTGACATCTTTTGGGCATAGTGTATTTTAGGCTTGAATTTCAGTGAGAAAAGCAGAAATTGATCAGATTCTTGTTGATTGTAGGTCATCCGTTCTTAGAGAGCAAGTGGATCAACCAGCTGACCTAGGATCCGTGGTGAGGAATTCCTCCCTCGTGAAATGCGCGTTCAGATGTCACGTAGGACGTCGGACACGTGACTCACCGGGGAGGGGTTCCAACAAGATGCATCCAAAGGGGGTTATTGCTTACTAATCATGAGTTATGATGGTTAAATGTTATGAAAATGATAGTTTGAATTGTTGGGTTATGTTTGAATATGATTTGAGGAAGTTAGCATGAAAGATGTGTTGTAACTTGGTTTAACTTGATTTTGATGGCATATTGATCATTGATTTTACTTGGAAATGAAGAAGTGAGTGCTGCCAATTTTTGTGTATTAGCCCTAGTACATGTATGAATGGTATAAGAACTGATTTGTGTTCCTTTGGATGTTTAATGATGTGTTAAAGGCATTGGAAATGATAGAAACTAAGATTGGACCAAATCTGAAAATTTATTGTTTTAATCGATTGTACTGTTTTGATCATAAATAATTTTATAGGAATGCAAATGACGTGCGGTTTGTGGCCACTTAAACTTTGGGATGTTAGCTACATATTTGTGTGAAATAGGTGTTGTCAAATTGTAACTCTAAGAGGTTGAAATTTGGCTTGGAAAGTTACTGTTTTGACTTAGGTGAACAGTATCCGGATTAATAACCTGATTGTTTTGATGATTTTTCTAAATTAATTGAGAAGGAATTAGTGCAAATAGTCTTCATGAGAGTTGAAGCCTACATTGTTAGCTTTCCAATGCCACTGATTTTGCAATTTTTTGATATGTATATTAGGAGTTATGGACTGATGACTGTTGGCTGTTTTTATGCATTGAATGACACCTAGCTGGAATGTCAAATTTTGTGTACATTCAGATTAGGAGGAATTTTAGTAATTTTTGTGCACTGAATTGGTGTTGTAAATCTACTGAAGAGTTTTAGATGAAACATTCATCTCGAAAATGGTGTATGGCATATAGTTTTATGGAAATCAGATGTGGGAGTTATGGATTTTCACAATTTGAACCTACATTGTGATGTAAATTGCTGATTAGGTCAGAAACTTGCATAACATATTTGACACTGTTAGAGGCTGAATTGGAGTCTGGTTATTTCATGAAGAATTGAAGTTTGAGATTTTTTCTTTTCAGGAATATAAAGTGGTGATTTGTGTGACTTGTATAAAGGGAGATATGAGTGATAGAAAGTTACTGCTCAAATTGAGTGATTTCAGGGATAGCAACCTAGAGTGAATTATTTGGCCTAGTTAGCAAGGGAATTGAAATTTGGGTTGTTTCATGAAAGTTGTATATAACATTGTGATCTTGATGAGCATATTTATTGTATAATTTTTGACTGTATAGAATGAAAGATAGTGAATTTCCAATGACTGTTCTGTTTTAGGAAGTGAATGTGTGGGCAGTAGCTTACATTGGATGTTTGACACCCTTAGGGGTGAAATTGATTTTTCTGGACTAAAGGAAACTTGTAGAGGGTTTCATTACCTTTCCAATGAGATATGGTTTGCATTTTTCTGAATTGTGTAGAATAAGTTATGATTTATTGAATTTCGATTAAAGGAAAGGGAAAAAGAGTAGGAAATAAGGGCAATATATATATATATATATTAATTGTTGAATTTTGGTTTCTTTCGTGAATAACTTTTCCGTCCGACATCCGATTGACCTGATTCTTGAGGCATCGGATTCGTAGAATATTGAATTTCATTTTCTGAGAGATTGGAGATTTTTGGATGGAAAATTGACGTGGGTCCGGGTAAAAGTCTGTGTAATCACTGTTTTGTTTAATTGGGGACCTATAGAGGTCCGATTTGCGCACCGTCAGCGCCAATAGGTTTCTAATTTTTGGATAGATTTTTCTGATAGAAAAAAATGAGATTAGGGCTGGGAATTCATGAACATGCATATTTTTACCTACATGTGCATCAGTAATTCATTCGGATTGAATCGTTAGTGATAGTTACCTTCTCTGATGCTTAGGCACAACTGGAGCGTCGATCGATCGACGTGACAAAGACTTTCCGACAATAGCTCAGAATTAAGATGTGAGTAACCTAGTTGGTTATCCCGATCTACATGTTTACTGTGACTTGATTGCCCTACGGGGATTACGTGGATTATATATGGCTTTTATTGACTGTGAATTGGGCATTAGACAACTATTTAATTGGACTATACATTTGGACTGACCCATGGGCTGTGATATATTATATTGACTTCTATTGGGCATGTGCATTCATGCACAAATGCATTAAACTGCTAAAAGGAAAATTGTGAACCGAGACGCCACTGATACTGAACCGAGCCTAGAGCTCGACATACTGAAACGAGCCTCGAGCTCGAAGGGAGATAATTCTCCCCAGACGCGTCTACACTGAATACTGTTTATGCGCTCGGTCACAATACTGTAATAAAACTGAAAAAAAGATTCATATATGCATTGCATCATTACTGGACTGAATATCTGAAATGGATAATTATTGTGACTATTTGACTTCGGTGACTGTATTGTAAATGGATGACTCTTGTCTTTGTATCGCTTATCTTGTTGTGGTGTCTTATTATTCTGTAATTAAATATTGACTGTGACAATTGACTGTGTAATATGAACTATGAATATTGATTGTATTAGTAGTACTAAGATCGCCTTATTATTAATTTGTTATGTGATGCATGAATTGGGAGAACCATCGACGATGGTTTCTCATTGAGTTCGCAAACTCATCCAAAATTGCAATCTATTTTTCAGGATTTGAAGAGTACCCCGTTCGACGCGGGAGTATGTCTACTGTAGGCAAGTGAAGGATAGAGGTTGGGATCAGTTCGTGTCTGCATTAGTGTCTTACCAAATTATGTTCTGCAATCATTGTATAAAAAAGCTTTGTATTTAGACTAAGCCCATTATGGTGTTATTGTTTATACACATTGACAATTGCATTATTGTTGCCTGACCGTAATGAGTGTTGACTGTTTGTAATAACTGGAAATAGTTTATTGTGCTCATGGGCTTAAATTACTTACTGTTTTTACCGGACCAATGTATGTTATAAAAAAAAACTTGTATACCGAGTTTTACCGACTGATGTAGTACTCCACCCTCGCGGGGCACGGACTCGGATATCACCCATAATATCGGGTTCGGGTCACTCGGGAGTGGGTGTTACATTTAGGTGGTATCGAGCCCAAGATAATGCGTAATGTATCCGGGCACGATCAAACATAAGGTGTATGCATTTGATTCGTGTCATTGCAGACCGTGGCAACTGATCCCTAGTTTGAGTCGCACGGGTAGAAATCCTACTAGTGCGTACGTGTCAAGTGATTAAGTGAGAGAAAAAGTGAGACTGTGTTAGAGGGTGAACTCCTGGAAGTGTATAAGTAATTAGGAAAGGAAAAAGGAAAAATGGATAAGGAGATTGATATTGTACTGTGGTTAGAATGACTGTGTTGGCCTAGACTGATTAAGGAAAGAAGTGATATTAATGAATTCCAGGATTAAAATGGCAATATTATGGTGACAAAAAAATGATTATGTCTAGAACTTGGAAAGGTCCACTGGAGATAGGAGAAGCATACTGGTTATAGTAGTCTTAAGTGAGATTAAAGCTCCGAGATGACTAAGTAATTAGAGTTCTGACTGTATATGTGAGGAAATGGGAAACATTGGAACCGAGTAAAGTGTAGATGGTCCGATTAGGTAGATATTGATTCACTGTATTATTGTTTGATATTAGTAGATATCATAGATAGATGATGATAGCGAGATTGTAGGAAGATCAATAGTGTACTGTAACGGTCTATCGAGAACTGAAAGAACTGAAAAAGCAAGATGCCTAGTACCTAGTAGAGTAAGAAAAAGTAGACATGGTGAGAGAAAAGTGTACAGATAAACTGAAATGAATTGGGGAAACGGTTATGATTATGAGCGCCTAAGCGTGAGACTGAAATGGTTATGCGAATATTGTGCTAAGAGTTTGGAAAATTAGTATAATAAGATCGTAAGAGAAAAAGACAAACTGATAATTTTTATTGATCGTGTATCGGAAAATTCTAGATTTGGTTGAAAAGATGTATATAGACACAGAAATGGTAACTGGATGGGTAAATAGATAGAGATACAATGGAGTTTTATCAACGATTTTGTCGTGTTTTGGGGACTGTGAATGTCCTATTATAGATTGTTTGAGGATATTAAAGAAATACGAAGCAATAAGAAGATGACATTGTATGACCTTAAAAAGTCAAGTTGACACATGAATGCTATGGGAATGAAACTAGGGAAATGAAAAGAAAAAAAAATGAAACAATGATAGTGATATGAAAAAGAGTTGTCCCATTTAAGTCGATTTACCGTTGGGAGTACCTATTGGACAGTAAAGTTGATCATGATTAATGAAATATATGTGAAAGATACATGGAAATCATGGATGAGATGATCAGTGAATGATTAAATACGTGCTTCTATGAGTGGCTATAAAGTTTATATTAGGTTAAAGTAAGACATAGGAGGACTGAATGTACCTTTGTGAGAGGAAATGAGAAATGATTATGGCATCAGTTATTTATTTGAGAATTAGCATAAACGGAAAGGAGACTTATGGAAGTCTGAATTGTATAGGTTACTAATTGGTTTCCGGATAAAATGTTGAGGTATAGATTACTGAATAAGTGTGAAAGAACGTGTTTATGTGACTGTCACAAGGAACCTTAGTGTAAGGAATGTTTTGATCTTTTAAATTATGGTATAAAATTGTTCTGATTGAGATAGTACGTATAGTGAAGAATGATTGAAAAGCAATTAGGGATAATAATTGGTTGGTGAGACTTTCGTGAACAGTATAAAGATGGTAACAAGACTAATGGTCAAACGGAAAGAAGTATGGACAAAATTAAAAGTGAAATTGAGTCATATCTCATACTACTAAAGTTATCTCAGATTGTGTATGCGAAATGTAAAGTATCCAATAACATGAGTGGAATTTTAATTTGAGATGATCCTATTGCAATGTGAAGTGAAATAGTCAAATGACGTGGAAATTGATGGAAGTCCAAGTACAAATGATTAGGTACTAGTATATATATATCAATTTGGATGACAGAAAATCAATTGGAAAGAGAAAATGAATAGAGATAAGAAGTCCTAAAGGAAAACTGACAATGACGTGATGTAGTGTTATCTTCATAAAGGGATTGTAAATTCATTAATTGTGGACTTAATGAGAAGGTAGAATGTTGTTTAGTGATGTTTGGAAAAGTCATCAAGACCCTAATTGGGAAGTATGTGAGGTAAGCAAATGATAGTGATTATGATGATAGACGGAATGTGTTTGAAAGTGTTGAACAGTGATAAATTGAATTGATTTTGATAAATGGTATTGGTGTTATCATCGCAATTGTTTAAAGTCTTGGAGACTTTAGATTCCTATAGGGATACATAGTGTTAATTTGAGGAAAGAGACAGGCATAAATACCGACAATGCTGAAATGAACGGACAATTCTGCCTACTAAACTCAACTAGTGAACAGATCAATTACAGATATTTGGAGTTTCAAAGAATGTCAAGTAGATTGTGGGTGATTGTGAAGTATTTTTGGAAAATTGAAGTTGTAGATCTAGTGATAAGAAAGGTTAAAAGTGCAGGAGTTAAAGTGGTAAGTCTAGTCTTATGAGTCATAAGTTGGATACGTAGTGAAATCGGAAAATCGGAAAAAAAAATTGAATGCTTCAAAGAATAAGTTGTGTACCCGATAAAAAGTGATAGAACAAGAAAGTGAACAGTCGAAGCTAGACATTCTGGTAAGTATATGCAAAAAGTGAAATTGATGACTATGAGTATAGAATGAAGTGATGAGTGATTCAAGTGCTTAGAGGTTTGAATGGTCAACAGGCACAATGCGTAAGTGGTTTAGGTTTCATAGGATTATGACCGTGTTATAGAGTTATGCTTTACTATAGGGATACACTACTACACTACACAGTGCCTAACGGGAGGCAAAGACCAACATTGAGTCGAAATGCTTGTGATGAGTGAAATAAAGGAAAGTGACTCAGGAAAACTGCATGGGTTAGTTAAAGTGGATCAGGATCGGACAAATGAAACAGAGAAAAATGCATATCCGAATAGAGGGCGTGAACACTATAGAATAATGAATTGTCTAAGGAGAATTGAATTTGAACAGAGAGTCAATGGGATATAAAGCATGACTGCATTAGGTAAAGTATCACTGGTTATAGTGAAATGGAGCTAAATGTCATTGTATTGGTACCAAAGGAATGTGAATCGTCCCTGACGAGATAAAGGAGGTTATTGTACGTATCACTTTGAAAAGATGTACTCCATGGAATACGACTTAGTCTGTATGTTATTGGGAGAAAAAGATATTGGACGGTATAGTGAGAAAAAGGTATTGGATAGATAAACGTGATGATTAGTGAACAGGTTTGGAAATAATGAACTGAGTCATAGCATTGGAACTAAAGGTAATGACTACTCTGAAAATGGCAAGTGAGATAGCTAAGAAAATGAGATCGCCAACTGATAGCCTTATTGAGTCCTTCTACTGTACTGAGTGATAATGAGTTAGCCAAATTAGTAACTGAACAACTGACTGAATATGGTTACTGTGACCTTTCGAAAAATGAATTATTGAGTGAAAAAGTGTATGGGACATATAGGAACATATGATTACGTTCATACTGAACTGTTAATTGAGAATTTCGAGGACGAAATTTTTATTAGGAGGGGGGAATTGTAACATCCCACCCTCAATTGGAAGGGTAAAATAGTAAATTTGACATAGGATGGAATAGATTTGGAGTGCATAGGACTGTTCATGCATAATAGGATTGGTCCACAGTCACATTTGTGCACATAAAATTACTGTGCATGCATACATGATATTCCTGGTTTGCGTGCCTAAGAAAATTTTATTGGGATTAACGTGGTTAATGGGTTTGAAAAATTATTCTGAGTGCGCCATAAATTGTTTTCTATTTTAAGGGATTTTTAGGAATTTTTCTAGATTTTTCCGGAGAAAATTTCCGGACTAGGAAAAAAATCGCCAATTGGCGAACCAGTTGAATTTCTACTATTATTTGATCTTAAAACTCTTGCATATTTTGGTGGGACCCTAAAGTAGACCCTTAAACTATGGAGTAACCGAAATTGTGGGTGTATAAGTTGGATATTTATTGATTAAAGTGATTAAAGTATAATAGTTGAAATCTTTTGACTTTTCTTCATTTCTCCATCAATTGCCAAGTGTCCAAAGGGGTTTAATGCTTTTGTCTTATGCTTGGCCTTGTAAAGTCGGCAACTCATGGATAAAGGAGTGAAAAAGTTGAATTTTTTCGCTTATGGCTCATCATCATCCGAAACCTACTTTGAGTTCCTCTTCTCCATCGATTTTTCTTTTGGTTCTAGCTAAATCACTCTTTTCTTCTACCTTTTAAACACTTCCTCTCATGCATGCAAGCTCAACCCTCTTACCTCCCTTTGTAAGAAATGATGTCGTGTATGAGTAGGAGAAACTAGGAAGTTGTGAGAGTTAGAGAATTGAGGAGATGGGACCTTTGACTAGGTAAGGTTTATATTAAGTTTTCATTATGTATTTCATGAATCATGGTTATTAGATGTGTTGGGCCCCGATTCGCATTAAGCAGATTTTCTTTATTTTGAGGTTTAGTTTGCCTAATGTTTTATTTAAAATTAATTTGTGGTCTTTAGGGCTTAGTATATGACAATAAATTGAAAGGATTTAGTTAAAAATTAGAATTTTGACAAATTCTTAGAAATTAAAGGAATAGGTTGGTGTAAGGGCATTTTAGGAGGTCCATAATTATTTTAAGCTTAAGGTTTATAAGATGGGCTTTTAGCCCATTTCAAATGTCATTAAATGAGTAAAAGAATTGATTTAAATGGGAAACCAAGGATGATTGTAGTGAATGAAGAGTGGAAGCCATGAAAGTTGTAAGTTTTAAAGGAGAGTAAATGAAATGACGTAGTTTTGGGTGAGGGCTTAGGTTATAAGTTTTAAAACAAAATCAAAGCTCCTTTAGTCTTTTAAGTTAGAAAGTTACGAAACTTACAATAGAGAAAGGGAAGAGGAGACTTTCGGCCAAGCTAGGAAGAAGAAGAAGAAGAAGAAGAAGAAGAGTTAAAGCTTTGTGATTCTTGCTTAAGAAAAGGGATTTAGGAAGTTCTTTAAGAAGGATAAGGTTAGAGGAAGGTTAAATTTTCCATTGGAAGAAAAAGCAAAATTTCGTGGGTTTTGTCCTAAGGTAAGAGAATTTCGAATTTTTTGGGTATTTAGGTAGGTTTTGGCTTAAATAGCTTAGTTTAGGTATGGGTTAAGTTAGATAGGTATTAATTCATGTTTTCTCTTCCTAAGGATTATGAATTTTGCTATCTCTTATGCTTATGGGATTATTATGCTTAATGAAGGTCTAGAGAGGCCATTGGAAGTTGAGGAGAGGCAAATTAATCAATCCTAGAGCTTAAGGAATTAAGGTAGTTAATAATTGAGTTAATAGGCAATTTAATGTGTTTATAATAAATCCAAATTAATGCTTTCCAATGATTTAAGAAGTTTGTATTAATTATTTTTTTGTGAGGATTTAAACTTGTATGTGATGTTTCTTGAATGTAAAGTTATGTTGGAAATGTTAGAGAAATGATTTGATAAGTGAAAAAGATTGAGTATGTGATGATGGCAAATTGATGTTTTCTAATGACTTAGAGTGTTAGTATAAATTGCTCTTTGTTATGTTTTCACTTGTATGTGATATTCTTTGATTGTGAATTATGTGAGAACTCATTTGTATAATATTTTGTATGTGAAAAAGACTCGAATGTGCGATTTCGGAAAGAGATTTGCCAGTTTGGCCTAATTATGCGAAAGTGACTTTGAAAAAGCCAGTTACAGCCAATAATTTCGAATAGTGTGAATTTCGTGCTTTCTTTGGGTTTATGGTGGTCCAATCTGAGTTAGGTGCACTTGTCTATCCATAGGCTTCTCCCGCCTGCCCGCTAGTGGCCGTGGAGTTCCTCTCAAGGACTCCTATTCGTCACGGCTACACATGACCGCTTCGCGGAAATGTATAGTACGTTCTGTTTCGGATCCACCCGAACCACTTTGTTTGTGCTTTTATGAAATGTTTGGTTGTTTTGTGATGTGTTAAGTTTGTAAATTGTTTGATGGGATAAACTTTGTGAAAAGATTTGAAAAGTAAGAATGCTTTTATTAATGTGACATTGTTTTGAAAATGAAGGAAAGAATGATGGTTTTTGCTTATTCCTTGATTATTAAGTTTTTACCCACTGAGCTGTCGAGCTCACACCCCATTTTTCCTCCACAAGTGTCAAGCGAGAAACCGAGTCACCGCATCGGGATTGGGACAATACTCCGATGCCTTTTGCTTTTGAAGTCCTGTTTCAAGCATTAGCTAACATCTTGGATAATTGTTATTCTTTGTACGTTCACTTTTGTCGTTTTGGATGTATTAGGGCTAGAATGCCCTTGAGACTTTGTATTGACTTGTTTCCATGTAAATGTAAGAGTTTTGAATATTGAAATGTATTTTATGCAATGTTTTCTCAAATGTAGCAAGAAATGGGTACATTGGACAAAAGAAAGAGTTAAGTTAGATTAATTGATGTTTTGGAAACAATTAGAATCCTAAGAGTGTGGTTGCTGCCATTTGAGGATATATATATTTAGATTGGTTTGAGTTGTGGAAGATTAGAAAGTGAGTTTTTATGCAGGTTGTTGAGTGGGATTTAAGATTTTGGCTAGAGCATTTTTAGGGGAAGTGCTGTTCAATTTTTTCCAAATTGGACAGCAACTTGTTTTGGGTTTTAGAGTATCTTAGAGTAAGATTTTCAGTGAGATGCCTTCTTGAAGATTGTAGTGCATGATTAGATCTTTCCAATGACATAAATTTTGTCACATTCGGATTTAAGATGAAAAAGTTATGAGAGCTGAAAGATTTCAGCTGCTGTTGATGAGGGCTGAAATTTTTCAGCACCTTTAGAAGGCTTGTTCACCCTCTTAGAAGCTGATCTGGTTTTCAATTTCTTCATGAAAAATGTAGATTATCCTTCTATCTTTAAAATGAGGTATGATTTGCAATTATTGGAGTTAGGAATAAAAAATTATGAGGTGTGGAATGTTGACAGTTACTGTTTATTTAGGTAAATTTACTGTTTCATTGATCTTTTTATAGGCTGAAACTTTGAGTGTGTTTTTACCCTCTTTAATGATTGAATTGATTTTTTACCCTTCATGAAACTTGTAGGTAATCCTTTCTTCTTTCTATTGAGGTATTCTATGCCTTATTTCGAGTTAGGAGTAAAAAGTTATGGGGATTACACCTAGTTCAGTTACTGTTCATTTGGCAATTTTGGGCAGAACCTTTGGGAGGGTTTTTCACCACTTTAGAGCTTGTTTTGGTTTTTCCATCCTTCATAGAACATGTAGATTATCTTTTTCCCTTTCCAACGAGGTATCATTTGCAATTATTGGAGTTAAGAATAAAAAGTTATAAGGTTAGAAAGATTTCAGGTACTATTCATTTGGTCAATTTACTGTTTCATTGGTATTTTTATAGGCAGAAACTTTGAGGGTGTTTGTACCTCTTTAAATGACTAAACTGACTTTTGCACTCTTCATGAAAGTTGTAAATTATCTCTTTATCTTTCCAATGAGGTAAAATGTGTCATTTTTCGACCTGTGTGTTAAAAGATATGAATTTTCAAACTTTTGACATTGTGTAGGAAAATTTAGTTTTTGGCTGAAACTTTAAAGCAAATTTTGACCCTCTTAATGGCTAAAGTAATTTTTAAATCCTTCTAGGAAGTTGTAGAGCTTCCTTTTACCTTTTTATTGGTACCAAATTTATGAATTTTAGACTTTGGGAGCAAAAGTTATGATGTTTGTAAACTCTGAAATTTTCCTACAAATCCATACTTCATCCTTAGATGTGGCCACGTCTAGTCTCTAAATCTCTTAGACGTGCCTACGCCTAATCTCTGAATGTCCTCTCACTCTTCTGCTTGTAACTTTTTCGTTTAACCTCGGATTCACTCGATTTTCGAAGCATTGGGTTTCTAAAAAAAATTTTATACCCTTTTTTAGTAAAATGAGAGTGTCGGGTTTTGGGTCGGAATTTACGGATAATATTGATGAGAGTCAATTACGTGACGGTTTCGAATGTATTTCTGTTTTCAGGCGATTTTGGGAGCTATAGAGATCCGATTGAAGCGATTTCTGATTCTAATTAACCCAGAGATATGGTTTTTCATTTTAGCTTAGGAATCAGATTTTGTTATGGGCCCTAAGCCAATCAATTTTATTGGAGGATAATTAGGGCGAATTTATCAAGTTTTGTTCGGATGACGTTAAATTAAGTTCGATTTGAGGTTTCTTCCGTGGTGAGGAATTCCTCCCTCGTGAAATGCGCGTTCAGATGTCACGTAGGACGTCAGACACGCGACTCACCGGGGAGGGGTTCCAACAGTTATGGTATCAGAGTGCCGGAATTGAGATCTTACATGGGCGCATGTGTTTAAGTTACTTAAATAAGCAATTGTTAAGAGTTTAGGCTAATCGAATTAGTGAGAAAAACGGTAATCTTTCATTGGATAAATGGAAATGCGAAACAGCATATGGGTAATATGACAGAAAATGATTCAATGAAATTGAAGTGGGCGGGGGGATGCCGTGTATGGCGATATGGTGATATGTCCCCGAATGTGATATGGATGTAAATGTATGAACATGGCTTTTCAAGTGGAAACATTGAGCTTAAAGTGAACAAGTGGAATGTAATGTAAACAAAGATTCTTATGGTCTTAAGAATATGAAATCGGAACCTATGTGGGTGCAAGTGGGTACAGTTGATAATTTGAGTAATGAGCTTTTAAGTTTTCTTTTTCCGAATCAAGAAATAAAAGTTTGTTTTTGAATCAAGAGAATGAAATGTTTTCACTTACTTCTTAAATGTTGCTTTGATTGCTTGTTATTGATTTGAGAAATTTGCTACATGTTTGATATGTACATTGTGTGATGATTTTACATCTATAAATTTGAATAAATGGTGTATATATATATGTAGATGTAATGTGAAGGGTAATGGGAAGATAATATGAATGATGGTGATATTTGTACAAGGCCACAAAGGTTAAATTGTTGTCATTGTGAGTATCGTGAGTATCTATATGATGACCCATCATCATATACAAGTGAGAATATTAAGCACGTAGGTTATATATATATGTGGAGATGATAAAGGAAGAAACTTATGATTTATTGGATATTTGTTAGTCATAGCTCCCATAGTCTAAAGTTTGAGGGGGGAAACTAGAGTAACATATGAGGGTGCTCAAAATGATCATGTGGGAATAGACTGAGATTTGTTAAAAAAATGTCACAATAAGAAATAAATTGATCCGAGAAGAATATTGTCTGGGATTAATGGAGACCAATGTATCAGGCATGAAAAATATGAATTAGTAAGTGGACAGAATAGGATGAATTTGATGACGCCACCCAAGCATATGCAGCACTAAGTATGTTCATTACTCCTTTGGGTTTTGGGTAATTTGAACATTATGACCTTGTGGGGAAGATAGGAATTGTTCTTCCCGCAGAATGAAGAATAGCTGATAATAGGAGATTGATCAAGATTGCATGAATCGTATAAATGATGGTAGCAAGAAACCCTCTATTGAAGAAAAATTTTGTTAAGTTAGAATAAGCAGATCAGGTAGTTTATATTAAAGATGATTAATGGAAGAACTGATCATGAAGGAATATGTAATGATTTGAAAGTTAGGACACTCCCTAACAGAGCATCAAACAGGGAGGTGAAATATGTTACCGAAAAAGGTATGCACTTTTGTTTGATGTAAAGGGTCATCTGAGTGGATTTTTTAATTTATGGAGACACGACTTTGCTAGTATGAGGAATATGTACGTTTAAATTATATTATGTGAAAGTATGTTCGAGAGATGAAATTCCGACTTGATGAATGTATGCAAATCAAGAAGTTAAATCTGCAGATAAATTACAATATGTGGAGAAATTTGTATGAATGAGCAAACATGAGAATAAGTCCAAGAGAGATATGAGGAAATTCAAGCATTCGAGGAAGGAAGTAAATAGGAAATTGAAAAGAAAGTGAGACAATGTACCTCATTAAGGAATCAGTTATTTAAGGACGCATGAGGGCTAATCAGGAGACATATGAAATTTGATAATAATTGCTTAAGTTAATAAATGCCCAATAGCACTATAGTTTGAATACATGGAGAAAATGTGTAAAGTGTATGAGTAACGTAAGTAAAGAGAATTTTGAAGGAACTATGCTGAGGTAAGTTATATCATATAGATTTGGAAATTTTATAGTATGTACTGATGTTGTATAAGACATTTGGCTGAAATCCAACGTAACATAACAAAGTGATTTTATATGTATGGAGACAACTGAAGTCCTATGAGTTGCTTATTGGATACGTGATTTAGAACTGTTATATAAATGATTATTTTTTAAAAGTTTGAAGACAGTATATGTACAGGAATATCTTAAATATACATATGCAAGTACAGATCGAAAAAGTTTGAGGCAATCAATGAATTGGGAGAATTAATTATGAGACTCAGGAGATTGATATAGATACCGAAAGGCTATGAATGTTCTAGCGAGAAAGTCTAAGTGAAGCTAAGTGGAATATCCGATAACTTAGGTAGAAATTTGATTTTAAGGTTATCAGAACTAATACAAAAGAAAGTATAGAATAGAGGGTTTGGTTTACCTTAAATTAAGGATAAAGAGATAGTGAGATTTAAAACAGATCCGAGTTTCACATTTGAATGAGAAGAAGGATATAGGGTGAGTGAAACAAGAAGTATGAAAAATCAATAACGATGCTTGAGTTGAAAAAAATTGAATATGAGACTAAGGTAATAGATAGAATTATTCGAAGGATTATGGTTATATAAGTAAGTACTATATTGGTAAAGCTAATGTTATGATTGGATGCATTGAATAGAGAATTTAATAGCAGTGTCTCATAAATTTGGATATTGAGGTTATCAAATCTAGTGCAGTAAATAGTGTAGAATGTGGAATTGAATTTTGGGCAAAATAATTAATTACTGAAAGTTTAGATCAGTTCATATAAACCAAGACCAAATTGAAGATTCAGAACTTGTGAATCCTACTAAGAAAATGGAAATGAGTATGAATTTTAAGTTCATGTAGGAAAAATGATACTAGGTGATCGAGATAAGAAGTATGCGTCTTGGCAAAGATGATTAAGCAAAGAAACCGCGAAAAAGTGCAAATGGTGATTTAAGCTATACAACTAGAAGAAATATGTCAAGTATTGAAAGTTTGTATTGTCGACGGTTTTAAGCTATTTGAGATATCGTAAAGTTTATAGTTTAGAGTTTGTAGGAACATGAGATCAATGTATAGTTCTATATGATCTTAAGCATTACAATCGTTGTCATAGTGTTTTCAATAGAAAACTGTATGAGGAGTTAGGTGATAGAAAGAGTCATCGTTTTTGTATTATGATAAATGATTGAAAGTCAGATCGATTGGAGAGGTAAGTGAAGTCAATCAGTATAAGATATGAAATACGGGAGATTGACATAAGAGTTACATGAACTGAGACTAAAGTGATGTGAATCAGTAAGTGAAAGCTAAATTGTCTCGGAAAGTATTACCTTGCTAAGGTGTGCTCCCGATAGGAAAAAGAATTCGCTAAGCCGCTATGAATGGGGTTGTATGGAATTACTTTGAGTTAGTGCTATTGACAAAAGATGACTTGGATTCAAAATGTGATATACGTGAGTATGTTAAGGAAATATGGATGTGATAAGATTAGGGTATTATCGACACAAGAATGGAAATTGTGAGTAACCTGAAGCTTTAGGAGGAACTAGTTAAGAAAGTGAACGATCAACCCCGAATTGAATGACCGAGTGAGTCTACTGAATACTACTCCTTGAAAGAAAGTTTTTGATTGATGAAGTTAAATGAGAAATGGAGGAGCATCCTGCACTCCTAATAAATCCGATCAAAATTTCGAGGATGAAATTCTTTTAAGGGAGGGAGAAATGTTGGGCCCCGATTTGCATTAAGCAGATTTTCTTTATTTTGAGGTTTAGTTTGCCTAATGTTTTATTTAAAATTAATTTGTGGTCTTTAGGGCTTAGTATATGACAATAAATTGAAAGGATTTAGTTAAAAATTAGAATTTTGACAAATTCTTAGAAATTAAAGGAATAGGTTGGTGTAAGGGCATTTTAGGAGGTCCATAATTATTTTAAGCTTAAGGTTTATAAGATGGGCTTTTAGCCAATTTCAAATGTCATTAAATGAGCAAAAGAATTGATTTAAATGGGAAACCAAGGATGATTGTCGTGAATGAAGAGTGGAAGCCATGAAAGTTGTAAGTTTTAAAGGAGAGTAAATGAAATGACGTAGTTTTGGGTGAGGGCTTAGGTTATAAGTTTTAAAAAAAATCAAAGCTCCTTTAGTCTTTTAAGTTAGAAAGTTACGAAACTTACAATAGAGAAAGGGAAGAGGAGACTTTCGGCCAAGCTAGGAAGAAGAAGAAGAAGAGTTAAAGCTTTGTGATTCTTGCTTAAGAAAAGGGATTTAGGAAGTTCTTTAAGAAGGATAAGGTTAGAGGAAGGTTAAATTTTCCATTGGAAGAAAAAGAAAAATTTCGTGGGTTTTGTCCTAAGGTAAGAGAATTTCGAAATTCTTGGGTATTTAGGTGGGTTTTGGCTTAAATAGCTTGGTTTAGGTTTGGGTTAAGTTAGATAGGTGTTAATTCATGTTTTCTCTTCCTAAGGATTATGAATTTTGCTATCTCTTATGCTTATGGGATTATTATGCTTAATGAAGGTCTAGAGAGGCCATTGGAAGTTGAGGAGAGGCAAATTAATCAATCCTAGAGCTTAAGGAATTAAGGTGGGTGATTCCTTAATAATTGAGTCAATAGGCAATTTAATGTGTTTATAATAAATGCAAATTAATGCTTTCCAATGATTTAAGAAGTTTGTATTAATTATTTTTTTGTGAGGATTTAAACTTGTATGTGATGTTTCTTGAATGTAAAGTTATGTTGGAAATGTTGGAGAAATGATTTGATAAGTGAAAAAGATTGAGTATGTGATGTTGGCAAATTGATGTTTTCTAATGACTTAGAGTGTTAGTATAAATTGCTCTTTGTTATGTTTTCACTTGTATGTGATATTCTTTGATTGTGAATTATGTGAGAACTCATTTGTATAATGTTTTGTATGTGAAAAAGACTCGAATGTGCAATTTCGGAAAGAGATTTGCCAGTTTGGCCTAATTATGCGAAAGTGACATTGAAAAGGCCAGTTACGGCCAATAATTTCGAATAGTGTGAATTTCGTGCTTTCTTTGGGTTTATGGTGGTCCAATCTGAGTTAGGTGCACCTGTCTACCCTTAGGCTTCTCCCGCCTGCCCGCTAGTGGCCGTGGAGTTCCTCTCAAGGACTCTATTATTCGTCACTACATGACGCTTCATGGAAATGTGTAGTACGTTCTGTTTCGGATCCACCCGAACCACTTTGTTTGTGCTTTTATGAAATGTTTGGTTGTTTTGTGATGTGTTAAGTTTGTGAATTGTTTGATGCGATAAACTTTGTGAAAAGATTTGAAAAGTAAGAATGCTTTTATTAATGTGACATTGTTTTGAAAATGAAGGAAAGAATGATGGTTTTTGCTTATTCCTTGATTATTAAGTTTTTACCCACTGAGCTGTCGAGCTCACACCCCATTTCCCCTCCACAGGTGTCAAGCGAGAAACCAAGTCACCGCATCGGGATTGGGACAATACTCCGATGCCTTTTGCTTTTGAAGTCCTGTTTCAAGCATTAGCTAACATCTTGGATAATTGTTATTCTTTGTACGTTCACTTTGGTCGTTTTGGATGTGTTAGGGCTAGAATGCCCTTGAGACTTTGTATTGACTTGTTTCCATGTAAATGTAAGAGTTTTGAATATTGAAATGTATTTTATGTAATGTTTTCTCAAATGTAGCATGAAATGGGTACATTGGACAAAAGAAAGAGTTAAGTTAGATTAATTGATGTTTTGGAAACAATTAGAATCCTAAGAGTGTGGTTGCTGCCATTTGAGGATATATATATTTATATTGGTTTGAGTTGTGGAAGATTGGAAAGTGAGTTTTTATGCAGGTTGTTGAGTGGGATTTAAGATTTTGGCTAGAGCATTTTTAGGGGAAGTGCTGTTCAATTTTTCCCAAATTGGACAGAAACTTGTTTTGGGTTTTAGAGTATCTTAGAGTAAGATTTTCAGTGAGATGCCTTCTTGAAGATTGTAGTGCATGATTAGATCTTTCCAATGACATAAAGTTTGTCACATTCGGAGTTAAGATGAAAAAGTTATGAGAGCTGAAAGATTTCAGCTGCTGTTGATGAGGGCTGAAATTTTGCAGCACCTTTAGAAGGCTTTTTCACCCTCTTAGAAGCTGATCTGGTTTTCTATTTCTTCATGAAAAATGTAGATTATCCTTCTATCTTTAAAATGAGGTATGATTTGCAATTATTGGAGTTAGGAATAAAAAATTATGAGGTGTGGAATGTTGACAGTTACTGTTCATTTAGGTAAATTTACTGTTTCATTGATCTTTTTATAGGCTGAAACTTTGAGTGTGTTTTTACCCTCTTTAATGATTGAATTGATTTTTGTACCCTTCATGAAACTTGTAGGTAATCCTTTCTTCTTTCTATTGAGGCATTCTATACCTTATTTCGAGTTAGGAGTAAAAATTTATGGGGATTACACCTAGTTCAGTTACTGTTCATTTGGCAATTTTGGGCAGAACCTTTGGGAGGGTTTTTCACCACTTTAGAGCTTGTTTTGGTTTTTCCATCCTTCATAGAACATGTAGATTATCTTTTTCCCTTTCCAACGAGGTATCATTTGCAATTATTGGAGTTAAGAATAAAAAGTTATAAGGTTAGAAAGATTTCAGGTACTATTCATTTGGTCAATTTACTGTTTCATTGGTATTTTTATAGGCAGAAACTTTGAGGGTGTTTTTACCTCTTTAAATGACTAAACTGACTTTTGCACTTTTCATGAAAGTTTTAAATTATCTCTTTATCTTTCCAATGAGGTAAAATGTGTCATTTTTCGACCTCTGTGTTAAAAGATATGAATTTTCAAACTTTTGACATTGTGTAGGAAAATTTAGTTTTTGGCTGAAACTTTAAAGCAAATTTTGACCCTCTTAATGGCTAAAGTAATTTTTAAATCCTTCTAGGAAGTTGTAGAGCTTCCTTTTACCTTTTTATTGGTACCAAATTTATGAATTTTAGACTTTGGGAGCAAAAATTATGATGTTTGTAAACTCTGAAATTTTCCTACAAATCCATACTTCATCCTTAGATGTGGCCACGTCTAGTCTCTAAATCTCTTAGACGTGCCTACGCCTAATCTCTGAATGTCCTCTCACTCTTCTTCTTGTAACTTTTTTGTTTAGCCTCGGATTCACTCGGTTTTCGAAGCATTGGGTTTCTAAAAAAAATTTTATACCCTTTTTTAGTAAAATGAGAGTGTCGGGTTTTTGGTCGGATGTTAGACCCCAAATTTTTTTTTTATGATGATATTAAGCATGAATTTTGATAATTGTGGTTTTATGCCTTAGTTTGAGTTAATTGGGAGTATTAGTGCATAAATTCGGTTTATTTGAGCCTAATTCGTTATGATGTGGTTTTACATGGAGATTATAGGGTAAAAAGGTGTGAGGGCATTTTAGGAAGTTTACTTGTGTTGGAATGGATTTAGGCTTATGAGGAGGGGTAAAATGGTCTTTGTCCACTCCTTAGGTTTTTAAAGGAAAGAAATAGAATAGAAAAGAAAAGAGAAAGAAAGGAAAATAAAAGAAGAAGAAGGGAGTAGCCGATGGTGGAGGAAGAAGAGGAGAGAAAAGAGAGCTTCGATTGCTAAGGTTTCTGACAGTTTGGAAGCGTTTTTTGGTAAGTTTAGCATCTTTCTATCTTGTTTCTGGATGGATTAAACATTAAGATAGCTTGGATTGAGCATAATCCATGATTTAGGGTTTTGGGTGAAAAATATAGATAAATCGTTGGGTTGATGATTTTAGGATGGATTGGAAGCTTAGAATGGGTTAGAAATGTAGTAGAAGCCTTGATCTATGCCTTATGTGTGTTGCATTTGTGTTTGGAGAAGAATTGAATTGTGAAAATGCAGAAAAGTCAGGTTCGGAGTCGTTCTCCAGGCCCGTATGTCGCGACGTACGTATGAACACGCCGCGACGTGCGAGTTCGTCGCAACGAGTGAAAATTAAATTCGCCGCGACGTGTGGGGACGATTAAATCATGACGTCTTGAACTCGTGTTCGCCATGACGTCTGAGTAGGGTGCCTTGGCATATCACACTTGTGGTCGCCGGTACGTGACGCAGCCGTTCACCACCAACGGCCATGCATGAGCCCCCGTTATCCGAAAGTGAGATTTTTACATTTTTTGGGATATCTTTTGGTGTAGATGTCCGATTTAGGTAATTTTGGATTCGTTGTGATCTAGAATAAAGGACTACGAGTTGTATGAAGAAGGGAAGTTTGGAATTTGTTTCGAAGGGTTCGGGATTTTAGATGAAAGTCGCAGATAGACCTTTAATGCTTATTTTGATTGTCAAGCTTATTGGAATATTTGCTATGGATATTAATTGTATGGAAACTTGGTTTATTATAGGGAACCAAGCTAATTTGACCCAATCGCAAGAGGAAGGACAGCAGTGAGTCTGATACTCAAGCGATACTAGGTGGGTAATATGTTTATGGTTATTGTGTGTATGGGAAAATTGCCTGATGTGTGCTTGCTTGCATTATATGACATTACTTGTATTGAATTACATGAGAAATATTGAATATGCCTTTGATTTTGATTTTGCATGGCTTGATAGGCCGTATGGAAATGGACAAGAATGAGAAATTAGAAAACTGTGAAAATGCTTTGAGCATGAATCGAATGGATTATGTGATTTGTTTGGATAAGAGAGTTACGGATGGAGTCACGTGCACATTGACAATAAAGCCTTCTCCCGGCTGCCCGCTTATGGCAACGAGATCCTTAAGAAATCAGACTCGGATAGTTTACGAATTTACCTTCGGTTTATCCGGATCTTTTACGGAACTCTCGAGCCAATTGATTGTGCATACACGATTGATTTGATGAGCATAACATATGATGGATTTGATAGACTTGTTGCATAATGATTGTTATGTTGAGAAGCAGAAATTGCATGACATATGTTTATATGAATGTGAATCAATTGATGAATATTAATTGGCTATGAGCTTGTGTATAAATTTATATTGCTTGATTGTGTGGCTCGTTGCCAATGGCTATAAACGTATATGCCATCGAGCTTCATGACCACCCCATTACTCTCCCTCCTCAAAAGTGCGGTCGAGGCGATTATCGACCTTGCGAGGCATCGAAACTTCGAGCTAGTTAGGAGCTTGTCTTAAGTTAGTACTTTGGTTAGCCCACCAGCATTTCATCATGGAGCATACCTTTGTATTTTGTGATTAAATTTCATTTTGTATTATGTTATCTTTCGAAAATACTGGTTGAATTCCTTAGAATGACAATGGCATATGTTTTATGAATTTGAGATGAGTAATGCATGTTTAGAATGCATGTGTAGAAGATGTATATGTATGAGTATATATATTGTTATACAAATCGAATGGTTCTGTGTGTGGATGTTGGGATCGGGTCCGAAGGTATACGGAGCGCCCGTCGCAGGCGCGACCCGAGGGGCTGCCTCGGGAATTAGGGACTCGGGACCCAGGCCCAACATGTTTGGTATCAGAGAGCCTAGGTTTAGTTTCCTTGGCTTAGAATGCATATAGGATTGTGTGATATATGATTACGTGTTGCATTGATTAAGTGACATGCATATCATGCATACATGTAGATTGCCATATAGCTAATCCTTAGTGTTTCCATTTGAAGGAGTACGATGCCACCTCGTTGAAGGACACGAGGAGTTAGGCAAGGATCTGCTTTTTGACACTCTTACGAGAGGAGAGGATCGATGAGTCGGTAGCCCGAGGAATCTTGAGGCTTCGTAGGCTAGTAGTGAGCCCGTTTTGTCGTCGACGAGAGTCTCCGATCTGCGAGGAGACAGTGCCTCCATTGGATCCGAGGCTGCTTTGACGTTTACTCGAGCATTCGTCAAAGCTATGGGTCGATGCCACGACCTTCTCGTCGGCCCGATTCGGAAGGCGAGCGATTTGATAGATTGAGAAAGTATGGGCAGTTGATTTCTTTGGGACATCCGATCTGAAGAAGCCGAGACATGGTGAGAAAGACAGAGAGTCTTTGGACGGATGGAGTGTGAGGATGACGAGAGAGTCATCTATCTTTGCTAGCTTGCTTCGAGGATGCACTTCTTTGGTGGGAGGCTGTGCCGAAGTCGAGATGAGGCCGATGGGGTTAGCATGGCGAGATTTTGTGGTTGCTTTCGGGAAGAAGTACTTGTCCGAGGTATATGTTCGTGAAGCGAGAGGAGTTCCTCGGTTTGACTCGAGAGGATATGGTATCGTGAGTATGGCGCGGTTCACACAGCTATCGGTATGCTTGAGTTGATCTTGGCGAGGTTGCCAGATGTCGCCGGTTTGAGTCAGTCTGCACTGCCATCGAGAGAAGGTGATTGTCTGAATTTACATGATTTCCAGCAATGGTTGAGGCGACTCGAGAGTTGAAAATATAGAGAATATCGAAGTCTTTGTGAACAAGAAGAGAAAGGGCGAGAAGCGATCCGAGAGAGGAGGTAGCACTAATGCAGTGGGTGGCGATAGAAGGGAGATGGAGATGGGTCATTAAATCACGAAGTGTGAGCACTTTGGAGAGCTCATAGAGGAGAGTGCTTTAGGCGGCAGAGCTTGTTTCAACTGTGGGAGAAGGGACATATTGCGGAGAGTGTCCTCGGCCTCCACGACGGAGAGAGGTCGATCTGACTCAGGAGGATAGAGACTATAGGACGGAGGATGTGTGATGTGGGGCGATTGATGCGGTAGAAGGTGAATCTTCAGGGAGACCGAGAGGGCGAGGCACCGGCTAGGGTGTTTGCGATGACTAGGGAGGATCTTGAGGCGCACCGAGATGTTGTCACGGTACAATCTGATTATTTTACGATCTTTGTGATTGTGTTGATTAATCCGGGTTCTACTCACTCGCTTGTTTCGTCGAGTAGACCTGTGTGTGATTTGATTGTGAGCCCTTTGGATACTCCGCTGATGGTGAGTACTCCAATCGGTCAGTATATTGTGATTAGTCAAGTGTTTAGAGGTTGTGAGATTCGCATTGGTGGAGAACTTCTAGTGGTCGATTTGATGCCACTGAAGATGAGTGGCTTAGATGTGATTTTGGGCATGGATACATTAGAAAGGTACAATGCCCGTTTGGATTGTAAGCAGAAAATAGTGGAGTTTGAATTGGATGACGGTAGAAGAGTAGTGTTTACTGGGGACAGGAAAGCGAGTCCGCCCAGGATTGTCTCAGCTTTGACAGCAGAAAAGATGATGAGTAAGGGTTGTGAGGCGTTTTTGGCTTATGTGATAGACTCCAGAGCTGATAGAGGAAAGTTGGAGGATATTCCAAAGAGTCGGGAATACTGGATGTCTTTCAGGAATTGCGGGACTACTGCCAGCTAGGGAAATTGAGTTTCCCATTGAGCTTTTGTCGGTCAAGGCGATTTTGATTCCGCCTACCGGATGGCTCGTGAATTGAAAGAGCAAGGAGGAATTGGAGGAATTGTTGGAGAAAGGGTATATTCGACCGAGCTCTTAGCCTTGGGAGCTCGGTCTATTGTGAAGAAGAAAGATGGATCGTTAAGGATGTGTGTAGACTACAGGAAGTTGAACAAGGTTACTGTGAAGAACAAGTATCCGCTTCCTCGCATTGATGATCTGTTTGATCAATTGCAAGGAGCGAGAGTCTTCTCTAAGATCGACTTGAGATCGGGTTATCACCAGTTGAGGATTAAGGAGTCGGATGTGCCGAAGTCTGCTTTCAGGACTCGGTATGGGCACTTTGAGTTTTTGGTGATGCCCTTTAGATTGACGAATGCTCCGGCAGCGTTTATGGATTTGATGAATTGGGTATTTAAGCCATTCTTGGACCAATTTATCATTGTCTTCATTGATGATATCTTGGTGTATTCCAAGAGTGATGAGCAGCATGAGGAACATTTGAGGATGGCTTTGGAGACTTTGAGGAGCAATGAATTGTATGCCAAATTCAATAAATGCAAATTTTGGCTGAGAGAAGTTTCATTTCTTGGACACGTGATCTCAGAGCAAGGAGTTCATGTGGATCCAAAGAAGATAGAAGCAGTGGTGAGTTGGGAAGCACCAAGAATGTGGCGGAGGTGAGGAGTTTTACGGGTTTGGCGGTATTAGGAGATTCGTGGAGGATTCTCCATGATAGCCGCTCCGATGACGGTTCTTGAGGAAGAACCAAGTTTGTTTGGAGTGATGAGTGTCGGAGGAGCTTGAGGAGCTCAAGCTCGATTGACGAGTGCTCAATTTTGGTTTTGCCTTCGGAGAGGAAGGTTATTCGGTGTATAGTGATGCTTCGAGGAAGGGTCTTGGATGTGTTTTGATGCAGGGAGATCGGGTGATTGCTTATGCTTTGAGGCAGTTGAAGCCTTATGAGCTGAATTATCCGACGCATGATTTGGAGTTAGCAGCTGTGATCTTTGCCTTGAAGATTTAGAGGCATTATTTGTATGGAGTTCAGACTCGGATCTTCACTGATCATAAGAGTCTGAAGTATTTGTTGAGTCAGAAGGAACTGAATTTGAGGTAGAGAAGATGGATTGAGCTACTTAAGGATTATGATATGTTGATTGAGTACCATCCGGGCAAGGCCAATGTTGTGGCGGATGCCTTGAGCAGGAAGTCTTCGATTGCTCATGTTTGATCGGTGTATCTTCCTTTATTGGAAGAGATGGCCAAGCTTAAGATAAGCTTGAAGCAGGAGGAGTCGGAGTGTCTTCTCGCTAATTTCAGAGTGAGGCCGATTCTCAAGGAAAAGGTTAGAGAATTGCGAGGCTCAAGATGCGGTTTGAAGCGGACTTCGAGGATGAAATTGAGAAGGTAAGGTTTCGAGATAGATGTGCGGGATGATGGGCTTATGACAGTGGGGAACCGATTGTGTATTCCAGATATGCAGGAGATTAAAGATGAGATTATGGATGAGGCACACAATGCGCCTTATGCCATGCATCCGGGTAGCACCAGGATGTACAGAGATTTGAGAGAGCATTTTTGGTGGAGAGGCATGAAGAGGGATATAGCTGAGTTTGTCAGTAAGTGTCTAATGTGTCAGCAAGTCAAGGTTGAACACCAGGCACATTCGGGCAAGTTGAGGCCATTGCCTATTCCGGAGTGGAAGTGGCAAAGGGTGACTATGGACTTTTTGATGGGTTTGCCTAGGACCAGCAGGAGGTATGATGCCATATGGTTTATAGTGGATCGGTTGACCAAGTCAGCCCACTTTTTGGCGATCAAGCAGACTGATTCTTTGCATGTGCTAGCAAAGATGTATATCGATGAGATAGTGAGGCTGCATGGAGTTCCATATTCGATTGTGTCAGACCGAGATTCGCGGTTTACTTCGAGATTTTGGGGTAGTTTGTAGGAAGCTCTAGGGACGAAGCTGAATTTTAGTACGGCGCTTCACCCTCAGACGGATGGTTAATCAGAGAGGACTATTCGGACACTTGAGGGGATGCTTCGGGCTTGTGTGATGGATTTCAGAGGAGCTTGGGATGAGCATTTACCGTTGGTCGAATTTGCTTATAACAATTCGTACCATTCGAGCATTCAGATGGCTCCATATGAGGCATTGTATGGGAGGAGATGTAGGACTCCGATCTGTTGGGATGAAGAAGGAGAGAGGCAATTGGAAGGACCGGAATTGATTCAGACAACCGTTGAGAAAATCAATTTAGTTAAGCAGCGGCTTAAAGCAGCACAGGATAGAATGAAGAGTTATGTTGATGCTCACCGAAAAGAGATGGAATATGAAGTCGGTGAGAAAGTGTTCCTTAAGACATCTCCTTGGAAAGGAGTATTGAGATTCGGCAAGAAGGGTAAGTTGAGTCCGAGGTATGTGGGTCCTTATGAAATCCTTGAGAGGATTGGACCACTTGCCTACAGATTGGCGTTACCTCCGGAGTTGTCGCAGATTCACAACATTTTTCATGTGTCCATGTTGAGGAGGTATAGATCAGATCCTTCTCATATCATTCAGGCTAGTGAGGTTCAGTTGCGAGATGATCTGAGTTATGAGGAGCAACCAGTGGAGATTTTGGATACCAAGGACAAGGTCCTTAGGAACAAGACGGTTCAGCTAGTCAAAGTCCTGTGGAGGAATCATTCGGTAGAGGAGGCTACATGGGAGCCATTGGAAGCCATGCGGGAGAAGTATCCGCATCTTTTCGATGATTCAGGTAAATTTCAAGGAAGAAATTTCTTTTAAGAGGGGGAGAAATGTTAGACCCCAAATTTTTTTTTTATGATGATATTAAGCATGAATTTTGATAATTGTGGTTTTATGCCTTAGTTTGAGTTAATTGGGAGTATTAGTGCATAAATTCGGTTTATTTGAGCCTAATTCGTTATGATGTGGTTTTACATGGAGATTATAGGGTAAAAAGGTGTGAGGGCATTTTAGGAAGTTTACTTGTGTTGGAATGGATTTAGGCTTATGAGGAGGGATAAAATGGTCTTTGTCCACTCCTTAGGTTTTTAAAGGAAAGAAATAGAATAGAAAAGAAAAGAGAAAGAAAGGAAAATAGAAGAAGAAGAAGGGAGTAGCCGATGGTGGAGGAAGAAGAGGAGAGAAAAGAGAGCTTCGATTGCTAAGGTTTCTAACAGTTTGGAAGCTTTTTCTGGTAAGTTTAGCATCTTTCTATCTTGTTTCTGGATGGATTAAACATTAAGATAGCTTGGATTGAGCATAATCGATGATTTAGGGTTTTGGGTGAAAAATATAGATAAATCGTTGGGTTGATGATTTTAGGATGGATTGGAAGCTTAGAATGGGTTAGAACTGTAGTAGAAGCCTTGATCTATGCCTTATGTGTGTTGCATTTGTGTTTGGAGAAGGATTGAATTGTGAAAATGCAGAAAAGTCAGGTTCGGAGTCGTTCTCCAGGCCCGTACGTCGCGACGTGCGTATGAACACGCCGCGACGTGCGAGTTCGTCGCGACGAGTGAAAATTAAATTTTCCGCGACGTGTGGAGGACGATTCATCGCGACGTGCGAACCTGTGTTCGCCGCGATGTGCGAGTAGGGTGCACGCCGCGGCGCACACTTGTGGTCGCCGCGACGAGCAGGCCGTTCGCCGCGGCGAAGCCGTGGCAAGCCCCCTGTTATCCGAAAAATGAGATTTTTATATTTTTGGGGATATCTTTTGGTGTAGATGTCCGATTGAGGTAATTTTGGATTCGTTGTGATCTAGAATAAAGGACTACGAGTTGTATGAAGAAGGGAAGTTTGGAATTTGTTTCGAATGGTTCGGGATTTTAGATGAAAGTCGCAGATAGACCTTTAATGCTTATTTTGATTGTCAAGCTTATTGAAATATTTGCTATGGATATTAATGTAGGAAAATCCCGGTGTGAGCATCACATGCCCACGCTGCGGAAAACAAAATTTTTTGTGGCGGGACCTTCCCGAAAGCCAGGATCCATGTGTCTATACAACAAACTCAAACCATAACGGCCAAAGGAGACCGTCTCTAACGGTATCCACGCAGAGATCGGAAAACCTAACCGGGACAAACCCTTTGACCCGGGAATAGCTAGAACAAGTTGAAGACTGCTAGATCTTACCTTGTTCTTGGAGAGCTTGAATCAACGATGAAGAAGATGAAGAAGCTTGAAGATGAAGATTGGAAATCGTGGATGAAGAAGAGAGGAAAAACTCTTTTTCCTTCAACCTTTTCTTCCTATTCCAAAAACCAACGATTTCTACCCTGAACAAGCCATCTTGTTTTAGTCTTTTATATCTTTAACACTTTAAAGATGCCATAAATGCTAAGGTGAGTCATTGACCCACGTTAGCTACTTTATATATATATATATATATAAAAAGTTATAAGATGACAAGCCTCCTTCATCCACGTTGCAACATATATATATTAATTAATTATTTAATTAATTAATCAAATATATATATGTATATAACTGCTGAAGTGGTCCAGTCACACTGGGGTCGGTCCTACCGGCCTACCGGGTCCCGGTATGGAAAAACCACCGAAAACCCTTTTCGGCAATATCGATGTCGCGATCTCATCGGGATATATCTCGATCTCATCGGGATCTATTTAATTCTATTGCTCTCCATATATTGGATCTCTATCCAAAACTATTTTACGAATTCTCCGAGACACTCTTATGCGTGTGACCCATTAGGTTCCCAGTTATGTTGGCCACTTAGATTAACACTTAATCTGAGCAAGTCATGAGCGGTATCTAGCAACACTTCATGACCCCCAATTGACCGGAAAGTAATTGGTTTGACGAATGAAGCTATATTCATCATGAACCATATTACGAACCTTTCCATTGACAATTACCGTGCAATTCGTCCTTTCACCATGCTATACCCCACTTGGTTATGAGTATGGGCAATGTGTCAACTCTTTACTAGACTGACTACGTCAAATCTAGTCCAAGTTATATCAGTTCTTGTCTTGGGACTCATTACTTTATATGTCACTGAAGACACTCTTCATGACATATATACTCCGGCCAGAGATTTCTAAGCAATGACCCTGACAAGAGGCCATGGGTATCATCTTCTGCTATCACAGAAGTGGTGAATCCTCTATTGGCTACTCAATTACCTTTGAATACCTCAAGCTGTACCCAATCACCACCCTATGAGCGACCTCTGTAAGGCAACAAGGAATGGAGTCAAAGCATAGAATCAGTATCCAAGATATCCTTGAGCACCTCAAGTCTAAGGATACTTGCACCATTGCTATGATGAGATTATCACTGACATTAGAATAGGACATCCATGTGATGATCTCATAACAGGTCATCCAATGTACTTACTACCTCTAGTAAGCATCCACATCTCAACCCTAAATATCTCATATTTACGACTTTCGAGATCCTTTGCTGATCAAATCAAAGAGCTTGAGATGTGCTAGTCTTTTGATTCTGATGTCGGTCTCGGTAATCCTATGACTAGGGATAATTTAGATCTTGACATAATTGCACATGATAGGAATCTCAGTAGTATGATCACATCACAATTTCCTTCATGCTATGTCATATATCATGGAATTCATTAATTTGCTTATTGATCAATATCAGTTCATTAATAATGAACAGCAATGTAATGAAATATGCCTTTCTTTATTTATTCATAAAGACTGTACACAAATTTGTACAAAATGCGCTAAAGGCGATTGCCTTCAGGGCACTACTCTAATAATCTCCCACTTGACCTAAAGTCAATCGCCTTGATATCTAATAGCATAGGCGAGTACATGAGAATCAAAACTCTTTTGTGATAATGGCTTTGTCAACGGATCAGCAATATTCTGCTCGGTGGGAATTCTCTCGATCTGGACATCACCACGTCCTATGATCTGCTTTGATCGGATGATATCTGCGAGTGCGTGTTTGGATCGTTGATGAGACCTTGGTTCCTTCGCTGCTTAATAGCCCCATTGTTGTCACAATACAAGCAGTATGGGCCCATCAACTAGGAACCACACCAAGTTCGATAATGAACTTCTTGATCCAAACTGCTTCCTTTGGCTTCTTCTGAGCGGCAATGTACTCTGCCTCGGTTGTTGAATCGGCAGTCGTCTCTTGTTTGGAACTCTTCCAACTAACTGCCCCGCCATTCAGTGTGAATACATAACCTGATTGGGATTTAGAATCATCCTTATTAGATTGGAAACTGGCATCTGTATACCCGCTCACCGGAGATCTCCATCCCGTATATCGAAAACATCCTTAGTCCTTCGCAAGTACTTGAGGATATTCTTGACACCCACCCATGACCCTCACGGGATCCGATTGGTATCGCTCGTAACACTTAGAGCATATGATACATCGGGTCTCGTACATAGCATAGCGTACATGATAGATCCTACCGCAGATGCATACGGGATCATATTCATGTGCATCCTCTCATCTTGTGTCTTAGGACACATAGATTTTGAGAGTGTTATCCCATGAGTCACGGGAAGGTACCCTCTCTTGGATTGCTCCATGCTAAACCTTTTTAGCATCTTGTCTATGCACGTTGATTGTGAAAGACCAAGCAACCTTTTTGATCTATCTCTATTGATCCTTATCCTAAGGATATAAGTTGCTTCACCAAGGTCTTTCATGGCAAATTGTTTGGACAACCAAATCTTGACGGATTGTAGCATCGAGACATCGTTTCCTAGCAATAATATGTCATCTACATACAGCACAAGGAATACGATTGCAGTCCCACTAACCTTCTTATACACACAGTATTCATCCGGATTTTGTGAGAAACCAAATTCTTTGATTACCTCATCAAAACGGATGTTCCAACTCCTGGATGCTTGTTTCAATCCATAGATAGATTTCTGAAGCTTGCATACCTTTTCGCCATCATAGGAGGTGAAGCCCTCAGGTTGTGTCATATACACATCCTCAGCTAGATTTCCATTTAGGAAAGTTGTCTTCACATCCATTTGTCATATCTCATAATCATAATGAGTGGCAATGGCTAGGAGTATCCTAATGGATTTAAGCATTGCTACTGGGCTGAAGGTCTCGTCGTAGTCAACTCCTTGTCTTTGACGAAAACCTTTAGCCACAAGCCTTGCTTTATAGGTAATCACATTACCATCCATGTCGATTTTCTTTTGAAAACCCATTTGCACCTATGGGTTTTATTCCTTGGTGCCTCGACCAAAGTCCATATTTGGTTTTCATACATGGAATCCATTTCAGCCTGCATGGCGTGAAGCCATTTCTGAGACTTTGAACTCTTCAGAACCTCTTCATAGGTGGTAGGCTCATCATCTTCTATGAGCAATACGTCATTCTGTTCATTCACGAAATCCATATCTCTCGGGAGCAGGCGTATCTACGTGACCTACGAACTTCGTGTGTTGTAGAAGGTTGAATGTTACTTCATCTGTATGAGTCACAGTTTGAGTTGAGCGATTGATCTGCGTCTGTTGAGCATCTGAACTTCATCAAGTTCTATTTTGCTCCCACTGTCTTCTTGTAAAAGAAACTCTTTCTCTAAAAAGACAGCATGCTTTGAAACAAACACTTTTTGTTCCTCAGCAAGGTAGAATTGATATCCCATTGTTTCTTTAGGATATCCAACGAACAAACACTTGTCAGAGTTTGCATCAAGTTTATCTGACTGTGTCCGCTTCACATAAGCAGGACAACCCCAAACTTTCAAATGAGTAAGATAGGGTCTTTTGTTAGTCCACATCTCATATGGAGTAACATCAATCGCTTTGATGAAACTACATTTAACAAGTAAACAATTGTCTCGATTGCATACCCCAAAAGGATTTTGGTAACTTTGCAAAGCCCATCATTGATCGTACCATGTCTAACAAGGTTCGATTTCTCCTTCTGCCACACCATTATCTTTGTGGTGTGTAAGGAGGAGTCCATTGAGATAAAATCCATTATCTACGAGATAATCCAAAACTCTTGGTCTAAGTATTCCCCACCACGATCGATCGTAAAGTCTTGATACTTTTTCCAAGTTGGTTTTCTACTTCATTTACGAATTGTTTGAACTTTTCAAATGCTTGATTTGTATCTCATCGAATCTGGTACCCATATCGAGAATAATCATCGATAAAGGTAATGAAGTAAAGACAACCACTTCGGCATGGATGGACATCGGACCACATACATCTGAATGTATTAGGTCTAATACTCCGATCGCTCGTTCACCCTTTCCCTTAAAGGGTAACTTAGTCATCTTGCCTAATAAACAAGATTCACATGTGTCATATGATTCATAATCAAATGATCCTAAACTCCCACTCTTGTGGAGCTTAGCTATGCGTCTCTCATTTATATGGCCTAGGCGACAATGCCATAAGTAAGTTGATTTTAAATTATCTCGTTTATGTCTTTTCGTGTCATTGACATTCATAATTGGATGTGACATATCTAATATGTAAATTCCATTGCATAATGTACCGATACCATAAAGCATTCCATTCAAACTAATAGAACAACCATTGTTACTAAAAGTCAAATGGAAACCATTCTATTTAAACAAGAAATGCAGAAATATGTTCTTTGTTAATACAGTACAAAATAACATTCATCCAATTTAATTACAAGCCCGGTGGGGAGTGACAAAAGTAAGTGCCTCACGGCTAATGCAAGAACTCTTGCTCCATTTCCAACACGCAGTCTAGTTCTCCCTTCATGAGTCATCTCATCGTCCCCGAGGCCTGCATATCATTGCATATGTGTGAGCCACAACTGGTATCTAATACCCATATGTTATGGTCAGAAACAGTATTAACCTCAATGACAAACATACCTGAAGAAGTCGAGGCATCTAATGCCTTCTTCTGCTTCAATTCTTCCATATAGACTTTACAATTTCGCTTCCAGTGGCCAGTCTTGCCACAATGGAAGCAAGTTCCTTTTGGTGCAGTCTCTTTGGTTTTCTTCTTGGCTGCACTTCCTTTGGGTTTCTTAGACCTTTTCTTCTTTAGATTCTTTTTCTTTGAACCAGAAGAAGAAGCCATCATAAGCACTTGCTTACTATCCTTCTTGATAGATTGCTCTGCTGTCTTGAGCAGATTGATCAACTCAGGGATTGTCGTGGATATTTGGTTCATCCGATAGTTTAACACAAACTATGAATAACTATCAGACAATCCAACTAGAATTAAGTCAACACTTAATTCATAATCCATAACAAAACCTAAGACGACCAACCTCTCAATATACCCATTCATCTTCAGTGCATACTGCACTGCAGATGAACCTGGAGTCATCTTAGTAGTGAAGAGTAGCCTCGAGGTCTCGAACCTTTCAGACCGAGCTTGCTCATCAAACAACTCCTTAAGATGAAACACTATGGTATGAGCATCCATAGACTCATCTTTCAAGACTCTGGTGACATCGAGGCAAGCATAATGCAGGTAGCCATGTCACTGTCTTTAAGATGCTTACGATAAACTTTCTGATCCTCATCAGAAGCATCAGAAGCATCAGCAGCAGGTGGATCAGGAAGTGGAACATCTAGGATATATCCCAGTTCCTCAGATCTGAGAACAATTCTCAGATTTCTCAGCCAATCTAGAAAGTTGGGTCCAGTTAATTTGTTGGAGTCCATAAGTGAGCGCAAGTTCACACTTGAAGTCATCTTCAATAACCTATAGGGAAAGAGAGAAAGAATGTTAGAATAGAATTACATGCATGATCATAAGGACTTAAATGACATGCATATGGCTCCCACTAGTTTCAAAGAATCCATAACCCTCAGTATGAATCCAAGAAACATTATGACAAAATGTCCTAGTGGGTCGATATCCGACATTGCTAAGGATAACCTTGGGTTTACCCAACAAGCCACCTTAGGTCAATCGGTAGGTATCGGTCATACCAATTGCATCATAGATATCTGACATTACTAAAATGGCCTTGGGTTTACCCAACAAGCCACCTTAGAGCAATCGGTAGGTATCGGTCATACCATTTGATTCATAGATGCAACTATCAACTAGTGCTATCAACTCGTGATGTATGCACACACATTGGGTTATCAACTCTTGATGCGTGTACATCGATGTACACTACCCAATTTACCCTCATCCACGTTGACCTTGAGTTTACTCAACAAATCAACGCTTCTAGTGAAAACCGACCCATTAATCCGAAAATCTTATTTTCATGGTTCGAACATATCCGTATAGAGCGAGCTTAGGTTTACCCAACAACCCAACTCTATAAGAACTCTGGTTCTTCCCATATTAATGGAAGGCGTTAGTTTTCAAATGATGTGTGAGGGTTTTCAGGTCTCATCTTCTTCTTCTCCAAGTTGTAGGATTATAGTCACCATGACTATATGGAATGATTTAGGATATTTCATCAATCACATTGAGTCTATACCTAAAATCATCCATCATCCCACATCTGCATGTTGTTGTAGTCGACTGGTGCATGTGCCAGTCGACTGGAACTTATGCTAGTCGACTACTATAGGTTCTTGTGCGTTCGATCATTGGAACATGTTCGATCATTGGGATGGATTATCGCACTTTCGGTCGATGGTGCATGTTCGAATCATTGGAATGGACGTACCGATCGGTGGTACATGTGCCATCGACGGTTTTGGCCCGCTATCTAATCGGCTAATTTCTCAATCCGTGTAGTTCAAATTCACAATACCAAGTGTAATATCCTTTATTATGATGTACCAATGAAACACTTTCATTGTACCATGCTTACCATATATAGTCAAACTATACATGAAACTTGAAATTGATGAATACACTCTTATTCATTTAGATTTCCAAATAATTTGAGAATATCAAACTATTACCCTAAGTATCTCTAGGTAGTCTACACTTTATCAAGACTACTTGGCGCTTTGTCACAAAATTTGTGACGGCCAAAACAATCGAATAAGGAATATACTAACGAGGCGCTAATGAGACACATTTGACATCCTAAATTGTTTGGAAACCCGATTTCAAGAAAATCATTTAGGCAAGCATACAACATCAATGTAACATATTTTTAATCACATTAAAAATGATCCAAGGCATTGGAATTAAGAAATACACAATTTTTCATTTCAAACAATACAGCTCCAGCAACTTTCTCAAAACTGCCAAGCTCTGTGTTTTTCTTGAAAAACTCATTGAAAAAATTCAATAAATTCTGAGAAAATTAAAGAGATTACAACATGTTCCCAAAATGCTTCATAAAATTTTTCAGGATTTATTTCCAATAAAAACTCATCCAACCTCAGCAACAAAGCCAATGTAGAATCTGTGTTCCTCAATACAGTTATTCCCAGCAGTACACAATAAATTCTCAAATAAATAATAAATCACCTTGAAAACATTTTTCCATTCTCATAGACATTCATAAACATCTTAGAGACATGTTGGTGAAAGAAAATCCAAAAAAAAAAAATTCTACAATTTATTCACGAATTTATAAGCATGCCTGTTCATTGAATGTGCACAAAGACAGCAACCAGAACATTAGGGAATAAATTAGCAAAACCATATCAAATCACATTGATAAATTCCAAGCTTCCACAGACATATGCAACAACATCTTGTAAACATATTTGGGCAAGAAAATTTCGAAAACAATATTTCTACACTGAATTCGAAATTCACACAATCAACATGCATCATCGTCACAAGCAATAGGCAACTCCGACCTAGTCATGGTTTCTTCGTTATATACGACACAAGTGTCTCTGATACCACTGTAGGAAACTCCCGGTGTGAGCATCACATGCCCACGGTGCGGAAAACAAAATTTTTTGTTGCGGGACCTTCCCGAAAGCCAGGATCCATGTGTCTATACAACAAACTCAAACTATAACGGCCAAAGAAGACCGTCTCTAACGGTATCCACGCAGAGATCGGAAAACCTAACCGGGACAAACCCTTTGACCCGGGAATAGCTAGAACAAGTTGAAGACTGCTAGATCTTACCTTGTTCTTGGAGAGCTTGAATCAACGATGAAGAAGATGAAGAAGCTTGAAGATGAAGATTGGAAATCGTGGATGAAGAAGAGAGGAAAAACTCTTTTTCCTTCAACCTTTTCTTCCTATTCCAAAAACCAACGATTTCTACCCTAAACAAACCATCTTGTTTTAGTCTTTTATATCTTTAACACTTTAAAGACATCATAAATGCTAAGGTGAGTCATTGACCCACGTTAGCTACTTTATATATATATATATATATATATAAAGTTATAAGATGACAAGCCTCCTTCATCCACGTTGCAACATATGTATATATTAATTAATTATTTAATTAATTAATCATATATATATATATGTATATAACTGCTGAAGTGATCCAGTCACACTGGGGTCGGTCCTACCGGCCTACTGGGTCCCGGTATGAAAAAATCACCGGAAACCCTTTTTAGCAATATCGATGTCGCGATCTCATCGCGATATATCTCGATCTCATCGGGATCCATTTAATTCTATTGCTCTCCATATATTGGATCTCTATCTAAAACTATTTTATGAATTCTCCGAGACACTCTTATGCGTGTGACCCATTAGGTTCCCGGTTATGTTGGCCATTTAGATTAACACTTAATCTGAGCAAGTCATGAGCGGTATCTAGCAACACATCATGACCCCCAATTGACCGGAAAGTAATTGGTTTGACGAATGAAGCTATATTCATCATGAACCATATTACGAACCTTTCCATGACAATTCTGGCAATTCGTTCTTTCACCATGCTATACCCCACTTGGTTATGAGTATGGGCAATGTGTCAACTCTTTACTAGACTGACTACGTCAAATCTAGTCCAAGTGATATCAGTTCTTATCTTGGGACTCATTACTTTATATGTCACTGAAGACACTCTTCATGACATATATACTCCGGCCAGAGATTTCTAAGCAATGACCCTGACAAGAGGTCATGGGTATCATCTTCTGCTATTACAGAAGTGGTGAATCCTCTATTGGCTACTCAATTATCTTCGAATACCTCAAGCTGTACCCAATCACCACCCTATGAGCGACCTCTATAAGGCAACAAGGAATGGAGTCAAAGCACAGAATCAGTATCCAAGATATCCTTTAGCACCTCAAGTCTAAGGATACTTGCACCATTTCTATGATGAGATTATCACTGACATTAGAATAGGACATCTATGTGATGATCTCATAGCAGGTCATCGAATGTACTTACTACCTCTAGTAAGCATCCACATCTCAACCCTAAATATCTCATATTTACGACTTCGAGATCCTTTGCTTGATCAAATCAAGGAGCTTGAGATGTCTAGTCTTTCCAGATTCTCGATGTCCAGTCTCGGTAATCCTATGACTAGGGATAATTTAGATATCTTGACATAATTGCACATGATAGGAATCTCGATAGTATGATCACATCACAATTTCCTTCATCTTGTGTCATATATCATGGACTTCATTAATTTGCTTATTGATCAATATCAGTTCATTAATAATGAACAGCAACGTAATGAAATATGCCTTTCTTTATTTATTCATAAAGACTGTACACAAATTTGTACAAAATGCGCTAAAGGCGATTGCCTTCAGGGCACTACTCTAACAAGCTGATATTAAAGGTCTACGCTAAAGGCGATAGACCTTTAATGCTTATTTTGATTGTCAAGCTTATTGGAATATTTGCTATGGATATTAATTGTATGAAAACTTGGTTTATTATAGGGAACTAAGCTGATTTGACCCAATCGCAAGAGGAAGGACAGCAGTGAGTCTGATACTCAAGCGATACTAGGTGGGTAATATGTTTATGGTTATTGTGTGTATGGGTAAATTGCCTGATGTGTGCTTGCTTGCATTATATGACATTACTTGTATTGAATTACATGTGAAATATTGAATATGCCTTTGATTTTGATTTTGCATGGCTTGATAGGCCGTATGGAAATGAACAAGAGTGAGAAATTAGAAAACTATGAAAATGCTTTGAGCATGAATCGAATGGATTATGTGATTTGTTTAGGTAAGAGAGTTACGGATGGAGTCACGTGCACGTTGACAATAAAGCCTTCTCCCGGCTGCCTGCTTGTGGCAACGAGATCCTTAAGAAATCGGACTCGGATAGTTTACGGATTTACCTTCGGTTTATCTGGATCGTTTACGGAACTCTCGAGCCAATTGATTGTGCATACACGATTGATTTGATGAGCATAACATATGATGGATTTGATAGACTTGTTGCGTAATGATTGTTATGTTGAGAAACAGAAATTGCATGACATATGTTTATATGAATGTGAATCAATTGATGAATATTAATTGGCTATGAGCTTGTGTATAAATTTATATTGCTTGATTGTGTGGCTCGTTGCCAATGGCTATAAACGTATATGCCACTGAGCTTCGCAGCTCACCCCATTACTCTCCCCTCCTCAGGTGCAGATCGAGATGATTGTCGACCTTGCAGGGCATCAGAAACTTCGAGCTAGTTAGGAGCTTGTGTTAAGTTAGTACTTTGGTTAGCCCACCAGCATTTCATCATGGAGCATACCTTTGTATTTTGTGATTAAATTTCATTTTGTATTATGTTATCTTTCGAAAATACTGGTTGAATTCCTTAGAATGACAATGGCATATGTTTTATGAATTTGAGATGAGTAATGCATGTGTAGAAGATGTATATGTATGAGTATATATATTGTTATACGAATCGAATGGTTCTGTGTATGGATGTTGGGATCGGGTCCGAAGGTATACGGAGCGCCCGTCGCAGGTGCGACCCGAGGGGTTGCCTCGGGAATTGGGGACTCGGGACCCGGGCCCAACATCGGAATTCAAGGATAATATTGAAGAGAGTCAATTATGTGATGGTTTCGAATGTATTTCTATTTTCGGGCGATTTTGGGAGCTATAGAGATCCGATTGAAACGATTTCTGATTCTAATTAACCCAGAGATATGGTTTTTCATTTTAGCTTAGGAATCGGATTTTGTTATGGGCCCTAAGCCAATCAATTTTATTGGAGGATAATTAGGGCGAATTTATCAAGTTTTGTTCAGATGACGTTAAATTAAGTTCGATTTGAGGTTTCTTCCGTGGTGAGGAATTCCTCCCTCGTGAAATGCGCGTTCAGATGTCACGTAGGACGTCGGACACGCGACTCACCGGGGAGGGGTTCCAACAAGATGCATCCAAAGGGGGTTATTGTTTACTAATCATGAGTTATGATGGTTAAATGTTATGAAAATGATAGTTTGAATTGTGGGGTTATGTTTGAATATGATTTGAGGAAGTTAGCATGAAAGATGTGTTGTAACTTGGTTTAACTTGATTTTGATGGCATATTGATCATTGATTTTACTTGGAAATGAAGAAGTGAGTGCTGCCAATTTTTGTTTATTAGCCCTAGTACATGTATGAATGGTATAAGAACTGATTTGTGTTCCTTTGGATGTTTAATGATGTGTTAAAGGCATTAGAAATGATAGAAACTAAGATTGGACCAAATCTGGAAATTTAGGGTTTTAATCGATTGTACTGTTTTGCTCATAACTCATTGTATAGGAATGAAAATGAGATGCAGTTTGTGGCCACTTAAACTTTGGGATGTTAGCTACATATTTGTGTGAAATAGGTGTTGTCAAATTGTAACTGTAAGAGGTTGAAATTTGGCTTGGAAAGTTACTGTTTTGACTTAGGTGAACAGTATCCGGATTAATAACCTGATTGTTTTGATGTTTTTTCTAAATTAATTGAGAAGTAATTAGTGAAAATAGTCTTCATGAGAGTTGAAGCCTACATTGTTAGCTTTCCAATGCCACTTATTTTGAAATTTTTCGATATGTATATTAGGAGTTATGGACTGATGATTGTTGGCTGTTTTTATGCATTGAATGACACCTAGCTGGAATGTCAAATTTGGTGTACATTCAGATTAGGAGGAATTTTAGTAATATTTGTGCATTGAATTGGTGTTGGAAATCTACTGAATAGTTTTAGATGACACATTCATCTCGAAAATGGTGTATGGCATATAATTTTTGGAAATCAGATGTGGGATTTATGGATTTTCACAATTTGAACCTACATTGTGATGTAAATTGTTGATTAGGTCAGAAACTTGCATAACATATTTGACACTGTTAGATGCTGAATTGGAGTCTGGTTATTTCATGAAGAATTGAAGTTTGAGATTTTTTCTTTTCAGGGATATAAAGTGGTGATTTGTTTGACTTGTATACAGGGAGATATGATTGATAGAAAGTTACTGCTCAAATTGAGTGATTTCAGGGATAGCAACCTAGAGTGAATTATTTGACCTAGTTAGCAAGGGAATTGAAATTTGTTTTGTTTCATGAAAGTTGTAGATAACATTGTGATCTTGATGAAAATATTTATTTTATAATTTTTGACTGCATGTAATGAAAGATAGTGAATTTCCAATGACTGTTCTGTTTTAGGAAGTGAATGTGTGGGCAGTAGCTTACATGGGATGTTTGACACCCTTAGGGGTGAAATTCATTTTTCTGGACTAAAGGAAACTTGTAGAGGGTTTCATTACCTTTCCAATGAGATATGGTTTGCATTTTTTTGAATTGTGTAGAATAAGTTATGATTTATTGAATTTCGATTAAAGGAAAGGGAAAAAGAGTAGGAAATAAGGGCAATATATATATATATATTAATTGTTGAATTTTGGTTTCTTTCGTGAATAACTTTTCCGTCCGACATCCGATTGACCTGATTCTTGAGGTATCGGATTCGTAGAATATTGAATTTCATTTTCTGAGAGATTGGAGATTTTGGAAGGAAAATTGGCGTGGAATTAGGGTAAAGTACGTGTAATCACTGTTTTGTTTAATTGGGAACCTATAGAGGTCCGATTTGCGCACCGTCAGCGCCAATAGGTTTCTAATTTTTTATAGATTTTTTTGATGAAAAAAAATGGAATTAAGGCCGGGAATTCATGAACTTGCATATTTTTACCTACATGTGCATCAGTAATTCATTCGGATTGAATCGTTAGTGATAGTTACCTTCTCTGATGCTTAGGCACAACTGGAGCGTCGATCGACCGACGTGACAATGACTTTTCGACAATAGCTCAGAATTAAGATGTGAGTAACCTAGTTGGTTATCCCGATCTACGTGTTTACTGTGACTTGATTGCCCTACGGGGATTACGTGAATTTTATATGGCTTTTATTGATATGAATTGGGCATTAGACAACCGCTTAATTGGATTGTACATTTGGGTGACCCATGGACCGTGATATATTATATTGACTTCTATTGGGCATGTGCATTCATGCACAAATGCATTAAATCGCTAAAAGGAAAATTGTGAACCGAGACGCCATCGACATCGAACCGAGCCTAGAGCTCGACATATTTGAAACGAGCCTCGAGCTCGAAGGAGATAATTCTCCCGCACGTGTCTACACCGAATCTCATTTATCGCGCCGGTCACAATCTTGTAATAAAACGAAAAAGAGTCACATATGCATTGCATCATTCTTTGGATGAATATCTGAAATGGATAATTATTGTGACTGTTTGACTTGGTGGATCAGTATTGTAAATGGATGACTCTTGTCTTTGTATCGCTTATACTTGTTGTCGTATCTTATTATTCGTAATTAAATATTGATATGACAATTGATGTGTAATATGAACTATGAATATTGATCGTATTAGTAGTACTAAGATCGCTTTTATTATGTAATTTGTTATGTGATGCATGAATTGGGAGAACCATCGACGATGGTTTCTCATTGAGTTCGCAAACTCATCCAAAATTGCAATCTATTTTCAGATTTGAAGAGTACCCGCTCGACGCGGAGTATGTCTCTTGTAAGGCAAGTAAAGGATAGAGGTCGGGATCGGTTCGTGGTATGCGCATTAGTGTCTTACCAAATTGTGTTCTGCAATCATTGTATAACAAAGCTTTGTATTTAGACTAAGCCCATTATGGTGTTATTGTTTATACACATTGACAATTGCATTATTGTTGCCTGACCGTAATGAGTGTTGACTGTTTGTAATAACTGGAAATAGTTTATTGTGCTCATGGGCTTAAATTACTTACTGTTTTTACCGTTGTTTTTACCGGGCCAATGTATGTTATATAAAAAAAAACTTGTATTTCGAGTTTTACCGATTGATGTAGTACTCCACCCTCGCGGAGCACGGACTCGGATATCACCCATAATATCGAGTTCGGGTCACTCGGGAGTGGGGTGTTACATATAATATAAGGATAATGAATTTTCTCTCACTATTCTTTAAGTAAATGCATTGATCAACAACATTTTCCTTAAAGCCAAGAGAGTAAACAATTTGGTCAAATTTTAAGTACCATTGTCTAGAGGCTTGTTTCAGCCCATAAATGGATTTTCTCAATTTGCATACCATGTGTTCCTTACCTTTCTCAACAAAACCAGCAGGTTGATTCATGAACACATCTTTATACAAATCACCATTTAGGAAAGTAGTTTTTACATCCATTTAATGGATCCCCAAATCAAAATAAGTAACCAAAGCCATCACAATACGTAATGAATCTTTAGTAGAGTATGGAGAAAAAGTCTCTTTATAGTCTATACCTTCCCTCTGGTTACCCTTTGCAACAAGTCCCACTTTGTACCTTTCTATCTCACCTCTAGCATCACGTTTAGTCTTAAAGACCCATTTACACCCAACAGTTTTACAACCACTGGGTAATTCCACCAAATCCAAGCGCCATTCATACTCGTAGAAGCCTGCTCATCTTCTATGGTTGCCAACCATTGTGAACTACGAGGACCAGAAATGGCATCCTGATAAGAAATTGGATCTGAGTCTTCAACTAAATTGAAATCATGCCCTCCAAGTAAATGTAATAGTCTCGAAATTTAGAAGGCTCAGTAGATTTAGGAATCCTTTCAGATCTCCTAGGTGGAACTACAACCACATCGGGGACTTAAGTATCAATGCCAACCTATTGAGGAATTTTAACATCATTTCCTGGATCAACAACATCATCATGAATCAGAGGAGACTTAATTGCCTCAGGATGAAAAATAATAAGTGTAGGAATAATAACACGATCCTCTCTAAAATCAACAACAAGAGGCTCATGCCATTCATTATATTCCATGTCCCCTTCAAAATAGACAGCCCGATCTGATTCAATGACTCTAGTTGTGTGATTGGGACAATAGAATCTTGAACCTTTTGAGTCAGTACAATAACCAATAAAGAAACCTAAAATAGTTTTAGGATCAAGCTTCTTCAGCTAAGGATTATAAGTCCTCACCTCAGCCTTACAACCCTAAACACAGAAATGCTTCAAACTGGGCTTCTTTCCTGATATAAGACTTACTAGGCACTTGATTGAGAATATAAATAACAGTCCTCAAGGCATCTCCCACAATAACTTTGGTAAGGTGGAGTGACTAAGCATGCACCTAACCATCTCCATAAGGGTACAATTTCTTCTCTCTGCAATCCCATTTTGTTGAGGAGTGCCAGGCATGGTATATTGCGTCTCAATTCTGCAATCCTGCAAGTATTTAGCAAAACGGCCAGGGTTTCTTCAAGTTTTATCATACCGACTATAATACTCACCACCTCTATTAGATCTTACACATTTAATTAGCTTCCCAAGTTACAATTCAATAACATTTTTTAATGACTTAAAAGCATCCAATGATTTAGATTTCTCATGCAATTAATTCAATCTAACCATACCGAGAAAAATCATCAATAAAGGTGATGAAGTACCTATAGCCTCCCATGGAAATAGAAGTAATGGGTCCATAGATATCTATGTGAATTATGTCGGACCCCGTTCCCAGAGTCCAACTTCCGTATTCCTGAAACCTTGCGCTTATTACATTGCAGTGCTATATGTTGTTGTTCCATAAAAATGATGAGCGCACACTACCTAAAAATCAAAATCACATATTGACTTGTTCATATCAATTATAGCTTAAAGCCTCACGTTCGTATAGAGGCAAGAATCACCTTAATCGGAGTTATATAACTCAAGATACACTCCAAAAACCTAAAAGAGTTCATACCTGAAACATGCTCTCTTAACCGACCCCTCACTTACTTTAATGCAAACTTCCTTATTTCAACTCCAAATGATACTAAACTTTATGGAGTATAAGTTATATGTCTTAGGAATCTATTGGTTCAAGTCTCACCTCAATTGAAGGTCGGATGAGGGACTTATGCCCAAAAGGGTGGACTATGTTCACACCCAAAATCGAATTGAAACTGTCTTGGCGCGATTGCCATAACTTTTTATATAGATGTCAGATTAAGTTCGTTCTTATACCATTAGAAAAAAACATCTAGATCTAAAACTATCATGAAGACGACAAAACGATATTCGGCATCTAAATAAGTCAAAAATCACCATTTTCCCGTGACTGTCCGTTAAACGGACACACATGTCCGTTTAACGGACACGTTCGGGTGGAAGTGTCCCAAATGCTTCGAAATTGTCCGTTCAACGGACATGCAAGTCCGTTTAACGGACATGGGCAGGCGAAAGAGTGTTTTTGTACCCGAGGCTGTCCGTTTAACGGACATCCAGTTTTCCAAAACTCCACATCTTCAACCCAACTTCAAAATCACTTGTAACTATCACCTTTCAAAACTCATAACTTCTTATTCCTAGCTCCAATATGTGCATATTATAACTCCATGGAAAGATAACAAGATGAACTACAAATCTCATGAAGGATGCAAAAGTTAACTCCATCATTTATCGAGGTAAAAACTTATTCGAATGCACTGCTCTAACAATGACCAATGAAACAAAGGAAAGGCTACATGAGCGAATCGATATAGGTTTTACCCCATAAGTTTTACACCTAACTCCAAATGAGGCAAATTATACACCATTTGAAAGGTCTAATCTTAAGCGACAATCTTCAAGAAGATCTCTCAATTCAATTCAAACTCTAAGAGAGTCTAAATCACCAACAAAGGTTTGTCAAATTTTACCAAAAATTTGACAACACCTCCTTTAAAAGTTCACTATCCAAACTTCAATTCAATTTAATCCAATTCAAGTACCTGCATCAAACCTCTATCTTCAATCTCTCACAACACACACCAATCCAAATATCCCAAAAGATCAACTTCAATAGCAACAACACACTCCTAGCATTCTAATCATATCCAAACTATAACACAATTACATTTCCCCCTTTCTTGTCAAATTCAAACCATACAATGATGCAATTGTTTTAAAACATGCATGAATTGTACAAAATACATTAGAACTGAACATTCTTACATTCATATGAAAATATGAGTTATTACAAGGCTTTATAGGACATTTTAAGCCACTACCTCGAATCCAAAACACAAACTTGCAAAAGCATCATTTGCCCAAAATGCATCTAAAGCATTGATTTACAAAAATTAACTTGAAATACAAAAATTATCCATTTCTGGAGCAATGCCTTTAAGCTCGATGGTCGATCTCGTGCTCCTCACCTGGAGATGGGACGGAGTTGGAGGGGGTGAGCTTACGCTCGTGGGTAATATGTTTATATTTATGCAAATAAGCTGAATTTATTTCATTATCCATGTTGCTAGCAATTCTCTCATCAAACAATCATACAAATTTTCATTCATAAATTCATCAAGCTAAAAGCATAACTTTCATGATTCATGCATCTATCATTCTTGCAGATACATGCTAACACATAAATACATAGCTACTGGTTCGGTAAGATAAGTCCATTAATAATCGATTTAACTACACAAGTGTAGTCGATGTCGAGGAGTCCAAAAGGAACATCCTTGCCACAATCAAGGCGGTGAGAAGCCTATACTGGTCAACGTGCACGTGACTCTGCTGGGTGGACTTAATTACCCACATAACATGAATTCATGCATCAAAATCTGGACTTTTCTTGTCCACTGGCTGATTTCTAAAAATGGATTTTTCATGCATCCAAATAGCTTATTTTTGAAAAATGTATTTCATGCTTAACTCACATTTCATGATTTCACTAATATTCATGTTCATTCAATTCATGAACTTGTCAAGCAATATCAAGCAATGTCATATACTGTTCAAACTTTCACATAATGGCAATTATAAATCAATTTATACACAATCAAAACTCAATCAATGCTCATCCCAAGGTAGTTGAAAAACATTAATTTCCTTAGTTGAGATAGTATTTAAAACTTACTAACATAAAGATAAAAATGAAACCCACCTTATATCTTGCTTAATCCTTGCTTAAGAGTGCTCTTCTCCTTGCTCTTCTCCTCTCTCTTGCTCTACTTCAAGAGAAACAAAAACCCATTTCAACATAACTTCAATTGAAAATCTACATAACCTCTTACATGAAATTAACTTGAAAATCACTAAACCCACTTCATTTCTAAGCTTTCTACACCATAACCTAACTAAAAGCTAACACTTGAAATCATGACTTACCTTGGTTCTTGACTCAACCATTGAGTTTCTTGGTTCAAGGTGTAGCTTAGCTCTTCCTCTATACTTTTCCTTCTTGAACTTTCTTCAAATACTTACTTAATCTCTTGGAAACTCAAGACCTAGCCAAGCTCTTCCTTTTTCTTCTTCTCCCTTCACCATTCACGAACTCTCCCTCTCTCCCTCTAATTTTCGTGACTTCCTCTCTTCTCCTACTAACTCACTTAATTCCTTCTCTTTTATACTACTTACTAACTTACTTAAGCCTATAGGCCTAAAGCCCAACTCACTTCTTCTTCCTTCCTTCTTATATTCTCTTTAAACTACTCAAGCCCTTTTATCTTTTAAGCCCATCTTATTCTCTCTTCCTTTCCTACCTCATTAAGGCCCAACTAACACATTTAATCTCATTAACTCACCACCTAACTCTTTAATGCTATCATATACTAATTAATGTCAACTCAATTAATGCTAACATAACTTACTCAATTAATCTAATCATGCTTAATTTTTTTAAAAAAATTTTGGGGCTAACATTTCTCCCCCCCCCCCCCCCTTAAGAAATTTCGTCCTCGAAATTCTTACCTGATTCATTTAAGAGGTGTGGATACTTCTCCTTCATTGCATCCAAAGGTTCCCACGCCTTCTTCAATCGCATGATTCCTCCAAAGGACTTTAACTAGTGAATTGTCTTATTCTCGAGAACTTTCTCCTTGCTATCCGAATGCCACCGCATCTCCTCATAGCTCGATCATCACCAACCGAACCTCCAAGGTCAATAATATGAGAAGGATCTGATCTGCCTTCTCAACATGGAAACATGAAAACATCATGGATCCGAGACAACTCGAGGCAATGCCAACTCAGAAGCTAACGGCCCGATCCTCTCCAATCTCATACGGACCCACATACCGAGGACTTAACTTGCCTTTCTTGCCAAACCTCATGACTCCCTTCCATGGAGACGTCTTCAGGAATACTTTGTCACCTATTGCATACTCCATTTCCTTCCTGCGAGCATCTGCATAACTCTTCATTCTATCCTGAGCTGCCTTAAGCCGCTGCTTGATCAAACTAACCTTATCCATTGTCATCTGAACCAATTCTGGTCCTACCAGTTTCCTTTCGCCTTCTTCATCCCAACATATTGGAGTCCTGCATCTCCTGCCATACAACGCTTCATAAGGAGCCATCTGAATGCTCGAATGGTACGAATTGTTATAGGCAAATTGGACCAACGGCAAATGTTCATCCCATGCTCCTTTGAAGTCCATGACACACGCTCTAAGCATTCCCTCTAGGGTCTAAATGGTCCTCTCAGACTGACCATCCGTCTGAGGATGAAATGCTATGCTGAAACTCAACTTAGTCCCTAAAGCTTCCTGTAAACTACTCCAGAATCTCGACATAAATCGAGGATCCCTGTCGGATACTATGGAATCTGGAACTCCTTGCAACCTCACTACCCCATCAATGTATTTCCTTGCTAACACCTGCAACGAATCTGTCTGCTTAATTGCCAGAAAATGGGCTGACTTGGTTAACCGATCAACAATAACCCATATGGCATCATGCTTCCTACTAGTTCTGGGTAAACCCATCAGAAAATCCATAGTGATCCTTTTCCACTTCCATTCAGGAATGGACAATGGCCTTAACATGCCTGAAGGTGCCTGGTGTTCAGCCTTGACTTGCTGACACACTAGACATCTGCTCACATACTCTGCTACATCCCTCTTCATGCCTTTCCATCAGAAATGCTCCTTCAAATCTCTGTACATCCTGGTGCTGCCTGGGTGCATGGAATAAGGCGCGTTATGTGCCTCATCCAAGATCTCATCCTTGACTTCCTTAACATTCGGAATACACAATCTGCTTCCGACTACCATAAGTCCGTCATCTCTCACTACCACTTCAGACTGCTTGCCATTCTGGATTTCCTCACAAAGCTTACTCAATTCTGCATCCTGCTCCTGCAACTCCTTGACTTTCTCTCTAAGTATCGGCCTCACTGTGAATTGACAAAAATGCATTCTAACTTATCCTGCTTCAAGCTTATCTTAAGCTTAGCCATCTGTTCCAACAAAGGCAAGTAAACTTCCTGGACATGAGCTATGGATGACTTCCTACTCAATGCATCCGCGACTACATTTTCCTTGCCTGGATGGTACTCAATCATCAAATCATAGTCCTTAAGTAACTTAATCCACCTTCTCTGCCTCAAATTCAGCTCTTTCTAGCTCAGTAAATACTTAAGACTCTTGTGATCCTTAAAGATCCTAGTTTGCACCCCATACAAATAATGTCTCCAAATTTTCAGGGCGAAAATTACTGCTGCTAGCTCTAAATCATGAGTAGGATAATTTAACTCATATGGCTTCAATCGCCGTGAAGCATAGGCTATCACTGTCTGCTCGCATTAACACACAACCTAAGCCTTTTCTCGAAGCATCATCAGACATCGATACTCATGATCTCCATTGGCGTAATTAGGATTGGGCGCTCGTTAATCTATGCTTGAGTTCCTCAAAACTCTTGACATTCTTCGCTCCAGATAAGCTGCTGATTCTTCCTCAACAATTTAGTTATCGCAGCAGCTATCATAGAGAATCCTCCACAAACCTCCTGTAATAACCTCGCCAGCCTAGAAAACTCCGTACTTCTTTTCTTGCCTTAGGCTCTTGCCAATTCACCATCGCTTACTTTTCTCCGATCAACATGGATCCTCTCACGGAGATCACATGTCCAAGGAAAACCACTTCATGCAGCCAAAATTCACACTTGCTGAATTTGGCATATAGCTCTCTTTCCTTAATCTTTGCAACACTATTCGAGATGCTCGATGTTCCCTTCATCTTGAATAGACCAGAATGTCATCGATAAATACTATGACAAACTGATCTAAAAACTCCTGAAAAACCCTATTTATAAGGTCCATGAATGCAGCCGGAGCATTGGTCAGTCCGAATGGCATGACCCTAAACTCATAGTGCCCGTAACGGGTCCTGAAAGCCGTCTTGCTAACATCAGACTCCCTGATTCGGAGTTGATTATAACCTGACCTGAGATCTATCTTCGAAAAGACCCTTGCTCCCTGCAGCTGATCAAACATATCATCTATCTTAGGCAGAGGATAATTGTTCTTAATCGTCACCTTGTTGAGTTTCCTGTAATCAATACACATCCGCCATGTTCCATCCTTCTTTTTAACAAATAGAACTGGCGCTCCCCAAGGTGATGAACTTGGCCTGATAAACTGCTTTTGTAATAATTCCTCCAATTGCTCCTTAAGCTCCCTCAACTCAGCTGGAGCCATCCGCTATGGTGGTATTGAAATGGCTACGGTTCCGGGAATCAAGTCAATTGCAAACTCAATTTCTCTCACCGGCGGCAAACCTAGTAACTCTTCCGAAATACTTACGGAACTCCCTCACTATAGGGTAATCCTCCAACCTTCCTACTTTCACCTCTGGATCCACCACATGTGCCAAAAAGGCCTCACCTCCCTGGCCCATCATCCTGTCAGCTAGCAAAGCTGAAATGATCCTCGGTGCTGGCATCTTCCTGTCCCCCTTGAAGACCACTTTCTCTCCATTTCCTAGGTCAAACTCCACTTCCTTACGGCTACAATCTAACTTTGCCCGGTACTTTTCCATGGCATCCATACCTAGTATGACATCTAGTCCCTTTAGGTCAGAGGTAGCAAGTCTACTACCAATCTAGCACCATCGATCATCGAGCTCGCACTTCTTGTAGACTAAATCGATCACCACCTTACTCCCTAAAGGAGTACTAATGACCAGAAAATTATCCATAATCTCGAGATTCACAAGATGCATATTCGACTTGAGGACACAAATGAATGTGTAGAGCCAAGATCAATCGTAACATAAACCGCTGAATTAAATAATTGAGCCATACCACTCATAACTCCGGAGCAACAAGGCTTCTTCCTGGTCATGGCAAATACTCTACTGGTGTTGGGACCACGAACTCATGCCTTGGCCTCCCCGCAGATTTGCCTTCCTCATGCCTCCTAAACCGCCTATCAGAATCGGTCTGCAGTTCTGTTGTTTCCGTCGCCTCTGAATTGAAATTGAGAGCCCTCTTGCCTTGACCTCGAGGACAATCTCTCATCATGTGCCCTTCTCTCCACATTGAAACAACCACCAAACCCCCGAGACAATTCCCGGTGAAACTTCCCACATTGACCACATCGAGGGTTTGTATACTTGCCTTTTCACGCCTTCCCTGGGCCTCTCACACTAGAGACACCTTTCGAACCGCCTTGATCGCTAGCTCTTGGCGACCACTATTGCCCATACCACCTCGAGAATGAAAAGTCCCGGTGCTCCTTTCAGTCTTTGGAGCACTCGCTCCTTCCCGGAAGACCTCCCTGGTCTTCCTCTTTTGTTTACCTCGACTTGATGTTCTCCAACTTTTCGCTCGAGAGCAAGATCTACCAACCGCCGTAGTCATGGAAATTATGGATCAGCACCTTCTCCCCGATCCCTAAGTGTAATCCACTCTCAAACTTCATGACTTATCCTCTTGATCGCCACAATGTTTGTTGCATACCGTGACAAAATGAGTGAACTTCACTCATACTCACTCACACTCGGCTCCCTCTGCGTGAGGCTCAGAAACTCCCTGGCCTTCTCTTGGACGTAAACCCTCGAGAAGTACTTCTTCCGAATACTTCCAAAAACTCCCTCCATGTCAAGATGGAGGTATCGCTGATGGGCATCGACTCCCACCAAAGGCAGCATCCCCTGCAATAAACTAGCTGCATATTCTAACCTCTCCTCATCTGAGCACTTCATCTGATTCAGGACCCTCTCGGTCCGCTTCAGCCATGCTTCAGCTTCCTCGGGATTAGTAGTCCCGCTGAAATCGACAGCCCCATACTTCCGAAGCTTGTCATACTGCCCGCTCCGATCTGCTGAAGTTGGCATCTGAGCTTGCATTCCTTGGCCCATGGCATAAGTGAAAGCCCGGGCGAAGGCCTGAAAGAACTGGGGATCTACTGGATTTACTTTAGGCATAGGAGGGGGCTAGAGAGGCACTTCATGCTGAACACTTGGTGCCTCTGAATCTGAAACAGGGATGGTCCCTGCATCCTGGGGAATATGGGATTCATCCGTACTTCCCCGTTGAGAGCCTGATCGAGATTGAGCTCCTCGAGTTCTTCTTCGAGGTGGCATATTACTCCTTTAAATGAAAACCATTTCAAATCTTTAGCTCATGCTTTGTGAAACCAGTTCAAATCATGTAAAACAATTCAAACCAATAATGCATGATCAGATTTAAAACAATGCATAGGTTCATGTAACATGATGCATGTTAACTCTACCTTGAGGCTACCCACTAGGTTCCTAGGAAATCATAAACCTAGGGCTGCTCTGATACCACAAATGTCGGACCCGCTCCCGAGCCCAACTTCCGTATTCCTGAAACCTTGCGCTTATTACATTGCAGTGCTATATGCTGTTGTTCCATAAAAATGATGAGCGCACACTACCTAAACATCAAAATCACATATTGACTTGTTCATATCAATTATATCTTAAAGCCTCAAGTTCGTATAGAGGCAAGAATCACCTTAATCGGAGTTATATAACTCAAGATACACTCCAAAAACCTAAAAGAGTTCATACCTGAAACATGCTCTCTTAACCGACCCCTCACTTACTTTAATGCAAACTTCCTTATTTCAACTCCAAATGATACTAAAATTTATTGAATGGAAGGTATATGTCTTAGGAATCTATTGGTTCAAGTCTCACCTCAATTGAAGGTCGGATGAGGGAATTATGCCCAAAAGGGTGGACTATGTTCACACCCAAAATCGAATTGAAACTGTCTTGCCGAGATTGTCATAAATTTTTATATAGATGTCTTACTCAGTTCTTACTTGGACCATTAGAAATAAAACATCTAGATCTACAACTCTTATGAAGACTACAAAACGAGATTCGGCCTCTAAATAAGTCAAAAATCACCATTTTCCCGTGGATGTCCGTTAAACGGACACACATGTCCGTTTAACGGACACGTTCAGGTGGAAGTGTCCCAAATGCTTCGAAATTGTCCGTTCAACGGACATGCAAGTCCGTTTAACGGACATGGGCAGGCAAAAGAGTGTTTTTGTAGCCAATGCTGTCTGTTTAACGGACACTCATGTCCGTTTAACGGACATCGAGTTTTCCAAAACTCCACATCTTCAACCCAACTTCAAAATCACCTGTAACTATCACCTTTCAAAACTCATAACTTCTTATTCCTAGCTCCAATATGTGCATATTATACCTCCATGGAAAGATAAAAAGATGAACTAAAAATCTCATGAAGGATGCAAAAGTTAACTCCATCATTTATCGAGGTAAAAACTCATTCGAATGCACTGCTCTGACAATGACCAATGAAACAGTGGAAAGGCTACATGAACAGTAACTGATATAGGTTTTAACCCCATAAGTTTTTACACCTAACTCCAAATGAGGCAAATTATACACCATTTGAAATGTCTAATATTAAGCGACAATCTTCAAGAAGATCTCTCAATTCAATTCAAACTCTAAGAGAGTCTAAATCACCAACAAAGGTTTGTCAAATTTTACCAAAAATTTGACAGCACCTCCTTTAAAAGTTCACTATCCAAACTTCAATTCAATTTAATCCAATTCAAGTACCTACATCAAACCTCTATCTTCAATCTCTCACAACACACACCAATCCAAATATCCCAAAAGATCAACTTCAATAGCAACAATACACTCCTAGCATTCTAATCATATCCAAACTATAACACAATTACATTTCCCCCTTTCTTGTCAAATTCAAACCATACAATGATGCAATTGTTTTAAAACATGCATGAATTGTAAAAAATACATTAGAACTGAACATTCTTACATTCATATGAAAATATGAGTTATTACAAGGCTTTAGAGGGCATTTTAAGCCACTACCTCGAATCCAAAATACAAACTTGCAAAAGCATCATTTGCCCAAAATGCATCTAAAGCATTGATTTACAAAAATTAACTTGAAATACAAAAATTATCCATTTCTGGAGCAATGCCTTTAAGCTCGATGGTCGATCTCGTGCTCCTCACCTGGAGATGGGACGGAGTTAGAGGGGGTGAGCTTACGCTCGTGGGTAACATGTTTATATTTATGCAAATAAGCTGAATTTATTTCATTATCCATGCTGCTAGCAATTCTCTCATCAAACAATCATACAACTTTGCATTCATAAATTCATCAAGCTAAAAGCATAACTTTCATGATTCATGCATCTATCATTCTTGCAAATACATGCTAACACATAAACACATAGCTACTGGTTCGGTAAGATAAGTCCACAATAACTGACGAACTACACAAGCTAAAAGCATAACTTTCATGATTCATGCATCTATCATTCTTGCAAATACATGCTAACACATAAATACATAGCTACTGGTTCGGTAAGATAAGTTCATAATAATCCATTTAACTACACAAGTGTAGTCGTATCTCGAGGAGTCCAAAAGGAACATCCTTGCCATTAATCGCAGGCGGTAGCGGCCTATATCGGTCAACGTGCACGTGACTCTGCTGGGTGGACTTAATTACCCACATAACATGAATTCATGCATCAAAATCTGGACTTTTCTTGTCCACTGGCTGATTTCTAAAAATGGATTTTTCATGCATCCAAATAGCTGATTTTTGAAAAATGTATTTCATGCTTAACTCACATTTCATGATTTCACTAATATTAATGTTCATTCAATTCATGAACTTGTCAAGCAATATCAAGCAATGTCATATACTGTTCAAACTTTCACATAATGGCAATCATAAATCAATTTATACACAATCAAAACTCAATCAATGCTCATCCCAAGGTAGTTGAAAAACATTAATTTCCTTAGTTGAGATAGTATTTAAAACTTACTAACATAAAGATAAAAATGAAACCCACCTTATATCTTGCTTAATCCTTGCTTAGGAGTGCTCTTCTCCTTGCTCTTCTCTTCTCTCTTGCTCTACTTCAAGAGAAACAAAAACCCATTTCAACATAACTTCAATTGAAAATCTACATAACCTCTTACATGAAATTAACTTGAAAATCACTAAACCCACTTCATTTCTAAGCTTTCTACACCATAACCTAACTAAAAGCTAACACTTGAAATCATGACTTACCTTGGTTCTTGACTCAACCAATGAGTTTCTTGGTTCAAGTTGTAGCTTAGCTCTTCCTCTATACTTTTCCTTCTTGAACTTTCTTCAAACACTTACTTAATCTCTTGGAAACTCAAGACCTAGCCAAGCTCTTCCTTTTTCTTCTTCTCCCTTCACCATCCACGAACTCTCCCTCTCTCCCTCTAATTTTCGTGACTTCCTCTCTTCTCCTACTAACTCACTTAATTCCTTCTCTTTTATACTACTTACTAACTTACTTAAGCCTATAGGCCTAAAGCCCAACTCACTTCTTCTTCCTTCCTTCTTATATTCTCTTTAAACTACTCAAGCCCTTTTATCTTTTAAGCCCATCTTATTCTCTCTTCCTTTCCTACCTCATTAAGGCCCAACTAACACATTTAATCTCATTAACTCACCACCAAACTCTTTAATGCTATCACATACTAATTAATGTCAACTCAATTAATGCTAACATAACTTACTCAATTAATCTAATCATGCTTAATTTTTAAAAAAATTTGGGGCTAACAAATTATCTGTAATGGTTCCTCCTTCCTAGTCATTTTCTCCTTTCTTACTTAATTATAAACGTTCCTTTTATGCAATCAACACAAGTGTCAAAATTAGAGAAGTCCAGATTATGTAAAATAATTTCCTTAATCAACCTCTCTATTCTCTCCTTAGAGATATGTCCTAATCATTTATGCCATAACATAGAAGATTTTTCAGCAACTCTCACACGTTTCTTTCCAACAACAACATTAACATCATCATGTGGTCGGTCAAAACAAGAAGAATTAGCAATTAACATAAATAGTCCATCATGCATAATTACAAAACCAACAACAGCAGAATTATAGTACAAAACAACTCTATTATTGATTATATGAAAAATGTATCCACAACTTTGTAAAACAAAAAATGAAATCAAATTCCTTCTCATAGAAGGCACATAAACAGTATCTTTCAGAAACAAATCATGTCCACTACTTAACTTCAAGGAAACTAGTCCTATGTGTTCAACATTAACATTAAATCCATCTCCTAGTTGTACTGTCAACTCCTCTTTATTTGATTTCCGCCTGCTTTTGAACTCCTACAATGAGTTTGTTACATAAATAGTTGCACCAGTATTTAACCACCATGAATTAGGAGGAACATCAACTAGATTTGATTCAAACTAAACAAAGATTTGAGGAATACTTTTCTTCTTTGTCAACCAGTTCTTAAACTTCACACAATCACGCTGTCTATGCCCATATTCATGACAAAAGTTTTATCTTCCATTAAAAACAGGCTTGGGCTTCGCACCAAAACTCTCACCAGGCCCAGAAGGTAATTTAGGTTTATCATTCCTCTTCTTCTTAAATTGAGGCTTACTCTGTTTGTTTTTATAAAAATTTTTCTTGTCACCACTCGTGTGAGAAGTTTGACGAATACTGTGAGACTTTCCTTTCTTCATAGTATGCTTCTTTTGAATAAAAATGGAAATCAACTCATCAATGCTCCATTAATCTTTCTGAGCATGATAAGTAGTCCTGAGAACATCAAACTCAGATGGAAGAGATTCAAACATTTGCTATATCAGATAATCCTCTTATAACACAACTTTCTTGGCCTTCAACTTGTTTTACCAGTTTACAAGCTTCATAACATGCTCACGAACACCACCCACACCATCATACTTGGTCTTAGATAGTAAAGACAAGCAATTAGACTTTTCAGTCTTATCAAACTTTTGGAATTTTTCATAATAGCCTTGAGATAATTTTTGGCATTATCAGTTTCTGTGATGCTCTCTTTAATAGTCTTCTCCATTGTGTACTTGATGGTCATCAAATAGACCTTGTTAGAATGAACCCACTTATCATATTTAGCTCTATCTGCCGTGGAAGACTCGACAGTGAGTTATATAGGCTCATCCTCAATGAGAGCAACATCAACATTAGAAACCGTCAAAAAAAAAGATTCAAGGATTCAATCCAGTCCTCATCATTGGTCTCATTCATCTTAATCAAAGAATTCAAAGCTAAAAATTGATACAATGCAAGGAGATATAGCAAATGTATCAAGAACTAGAAAAATTGGGCAAACAACACAGCTAGGTTCTCGTGCAATTGCAATCTTGCCTAAGGGTCCCGAATTATAACACAGATCACCCAGAACATTAAATTATGCCTTAAAGCTAATATCGATAGGATATTGAAAAATTTAAAGACATAATTCAATGAATTAAACAAAACATTAGAAACCACATTGATAAAGACAAATCGATATAGTAAGTTCATCATTAACATAATATTTAATGTATGCCCAATAACAAGATCACAATAGCAATTTGTAATAATTGGTTTTACGATAGGCAAGCTCACAATTACACAAAGCGAATAACAATAGTCCAATAACATTCCCCAAGATTGTTCCCATAGGTTCAGCTAGCACTACAATTACAAATTTAACTATAGTAATCATATAATATAATATTATATGCATAAATTACATCCAAAATTAATTTTGGTGCATAACTACATAACATTGAGAGTACACAAGACCGAACAAGCTCAAATAATACTAGAAATAAGTACAAAAATTTTCAAGAAAAATTTCAAAGAGTACATTATATTTTTATTAATTTTAAATTTTGGGAAAAATAAAAATAAAAATTCTAGAATTCAAAAATTTTCAAAAAAAACCATAAAATAGAACTAAGTAAGTGGAGCAAGCAGGAAAAAATTTAGGGAAAAACTACCATCGAAGACGGCCAAACGCGTCTTCACGTGTGCTGTCCAAATAGGTCGGGTGTCATCTTCGTCACCCGAAAACTAACAATTTGGGTCGATGATCGAACATGTCTTCACGTGTGGCGGTCCAATCGGGTCCAGTGTCGTCTTCCTCAACCGAAAACTAGCAATCTGGGTCGCCTAACTCAGTTCGCGACCCGGTTCGGAAAAATGGCTATATCTTGCTCAATTTTGATCTGTTTTCAAAGAAATTGGTGTCAATAGATTCAGAATTTAACGATCTATAAAACCCTTCAATCAATTTCATAAAAGAAGCTATTGAATAGGTTTGGAAAAAAAGAAAGAAAACATTTTATGGTTCGATTTTTTTCGAGTAAGTTTAACAAACCTACCACATGCTTTGATACCAAACTGAAACAAATCAACAACAACAAAAATGATTTCATATAAAACAATTAACAAATCCAAAAATTCCCAAATTCTATCAAATTAATATCTCAAATATTACACAAAATTAGCAATCACAATTAGGGTTAACATTGCTCTGATAACAATTGAAGGAAATTAACACAAAATTACATATTAAATTTATAATTAATCAATATAATTGATTAACCCTATGATTGTAACCTACTAGATTCAATAATTAGATGGATAAATACCTGAAAATTGGGGAACAATTGAATCCATTATTATTTTTTGTGAAGCGAAATGATAGAAACGCAGAGGACTGGCTACTACTATTCCAAACCCTAATTAGCAAAAAACACATACAGTTTCTCAATGGGGCGATTGTATTTAAGGTCGGCTAGCAGTAGAGCCTCCTGTACACTGCAAAATATAAGTCAAGCATGCCCATCATAGCAAGCCCATGAACACAGACCTAATGACACGTTTGAGAGATAATTACCAAGCCCAATTATCTTGACATCAAATTAAATCAAATTAATTAGAGTTTGTATAAAATTATGTTTATTATATGATAAGTCATTTTAAATGCATATGTTTTGGACTTAATTTTGATTGATTTGTGAAATTGGTACTTAAAAGTTGATGGAATTGTTTTATAAATGTTCACAGATGGTCTTCAATACCATAAAGACGAAAAAGGATCAAAAAGAGCAAAAAGATGGCAAGAAATCTGAAATTTCCAGATTGGCCGAAATTCAAGGATTAGGCGTGGGCACGCCTAAGGTCAAGATCCTAATACTGCAGATTTTTCAGAAGATTGTGTCCTATTAGAACAAAATCTCTGAAGATCTTCTGGAGTCCTTTTTCAAGAAGTTTTCTACCTAAACTAGAAGACTATCTATTTGAGACAAAATCCAATCAAGATATGGGATATCCAAGTCAAAGAGGGAATTGGAGAAATTGTCATGACTATAAATACATGTATGGGGGTTAGAGGAAGGGCATCGAGTCTTAGTATTCTTGCATTAGGAGGCTATCATAGGTTTAGGTTAGGATTTTCATAGGTGCACTTTCTGGTTTTTCTTGTTCACGTTTTCTTCACAATTTTAGATAGGATTTTCGTTTCTTTCATTAAAGACAAGTTATGGAGACAATTCCTTTTGTTATTTTCTTTGATTTCAATTAAAGTATGAGTAGTTAACTTTCTTATCTTGGTTTAGGGATCCATGTTATATGTTATTTTGGTGAGATTATTTGGATGTTTTTCATGATTGTTAATGAACATTGAATATTTTCAGATCTATTCTTTCTAATTGGATTTGTTGGTTTCTAGGAGCGCTACTAGAGATTAATTGATTCAACCGCTAGATTAACGAAATATGACGTTCAGTTTCGGTAATCATAAGTAGCAATTAGGATTAACTTCTCTACGTTAGAGTCGGAAAATTCTAAGAAAATATTCGCTTGATTGATTGCATGTCGTACTTGTTTATCACTTGTCATTGGTTCTTAATGCTATTATTCAATTTACCTATGATCGTATCTAGGTTATTGTTTAATAAGATTGCTAAAATACATGTTTCTAGTCATTACACTTAAAAGAGATTTCCCTCAATGAATGTTTATTAATAATTGCAATTTTATGTCGAGGATCCATAATAGCATGGTAATATTGGTGACCGAAACAAAGGTATTTTTCCTATTGAATTTTCAGATTTAATTATTGTTTCGATTAGAAATTTTTCCTTTGATTTTCTTATATTTTCGTGAATCAAAACCAACCCCCCTTTTTGTTATTTGTTCCGTTTAAACTCGCTAACCTTTACCGTTAGAGATTCTTCGTGGGAACGATATCCGCTTACCGCTACTACATTAATTTGTGTTAACAGATGTGATTTCTTTTATATTTGGTTGCAGGCGATAGCATCACCATTATACTAGTCCACAAAAATAATGACAAAATTATATCAAATAGTGGTGAAGAATGCTATTTTGAGTAGCACTGCGTTAACTTTCCCAGAGTTGGATTGAAAGATAAACCATCTTAGAGTAGGTTCTTACTCATAATAATTATTCACAGCATTAGTCATGTGTTGAATCTGACTCCAGATAACTTTTGAATAAGCATGTTGAAAGAACAAATAGTTTTGGTCTTCATCTACATTTTGACATAGTACACAGCATGTATTTGAGGAGTTAAACCAGGAGTTCAATTTTACTTTTAGTTTCACTGTTTCAACCTTTAAGCATAAATACTAAAGACTAAAGAGACTAAGAGAAACGAAGTTCCGATTCTTTACAGTTGTAAAATTGAAGCCGTAACACTTTTCTTTTCTACAAACGATTAGTTAGTTATTTTGGAGCCAGAGTTGTCCAACAGCACTAGTAGGGAAGGAATAACTGGTTAAAGATCTCACTCAAACAAGTAATATGAGTATTTTTTTGTTGCCATCGGATTTTTTTTTACTCGGTAGGAGAAGTACACTGAAACTAAGCTACAATTCGGGGAAAAACGACCCTGATCTATCCTCTAGTAGACTATAGAGGTGGCAAAGGACAACAAAAGAAACAATAAAGTGATGGACTGGCACTGGCAGAAAGAGGAGACGTGGTCCAATAAAGGTGAGGATGATGATCCGATAATGTTGAGAAGATTAGAGCAAATCAAATGGAAGAAAAAATTGTCTTTGAGAAAGAGAGGGAAGAGTAGGACGAATAATTTGAGTGATTTAGGGTTAGGATAAATATTGTTATTTTTCAGTTTAATCCTCTAAATTTTCAATTTTGCATTATAAAATCAGTATTAATCGATATTTTTCATATTGGTTGGTCTCGATCAGTACCAAAGCCCAATATGATATTACTTTTCATTCAATATGACATGTTTTAACTGGACCGACCAGAATGTAATGGTATTCTATCTCCTGAATCTTACTTAATATGGATGGCAATTTTAGTTCGGCCTGATTTTAACTCGAGTTGACTAGGCTATAGGTCAAAATGGTTCGAATTGATCCGACTATAAGTTGAGCATGGACTGAAAAAGTTATGTCATTTTGTAAAAAAAATTTAAAAAGAGGAGGGGATCCGAGCCATTGACACCCCTACTAGTGAACCTAAAAGCCATTCCAACAGAAGGATGGATACCTTGTAAAGGAGCTTACTTTCTTCCTCATTTCAACCACTCATATGCATGTACTGTAGTTATGGTTGTCTTGCCTTCCTTTGATGGTCTTCTCGTACAGAACAAGGCAACCTTTTTAGACAAGTGCATGCTTTGTTTTGAATGCGGTCTAAAAGGAATGAAGATAAAAGATATGGAACTTTATGAGCTGTTAGTTTCTTTTTTTCCTTGACTATTCCAATTAGTTTAGGCATACCTCATTAACTAATTATTTACTTTGTATGATTTCTCAGATACAAATTTCTATGAGAAATAATATTATCTTGACCAAAAAATTTTAATAGCAACTAACCATGTGCATATGAATATTGTAAGCACAATTTTAATATAAATTAACCATGTGCATATGAATATTATAAGCAAAATAAAGCTAATATTGACAGAACTGTTTTAAAATCTGCATAATAAGTTATCATATATAAAATTTGTTATGATTGTAAGACTTAATGATACATTTTACACTTGAAATGACAATTTTATAATATAGATTGAAAATGTGACCAGATGATAATTTATACGACAGAAAATGATCTTATATTATAGATGTCAAATATTTTATTATATATACAATAATGGAATGACATACAAGTGAGATCAAAGTAAAGAAAGTTCGGACAACAATTTGGAATTATTGAAGACTTTGCTTCGGGATTACTAAAATCATTTTATGCAAAAGAACCTTTGGGCTAGATGCATTGGATAGACTTCTCATGATACTTTTATTTAAGGACGAGGGAGAGAGCCTCACACTTGTACGATTCCCTTCTAGTGCCCCAAATCAAAGGATTGTGGTCAAATGTTCCAACGGCTGGCTATTTCAACGGTGCCTACAAAATAGATGAATCCTACCACACCGCCAGCAATTAGTTCCAGGAGCATCAACTATCCAATCAAAGCTACAGCGGTGACATTGAAATTGAAGGAATTATACTAGACAATGCATAAACCTTTTTTTTTTATATAAACCATAATTCATTTAATTCTGAAGTCATTAATTTAAGTGACTCGTTGGAAGTGAATTCTTAATCTTAATTTGAATGTAACATTTAAAAGTTTTATAAAATTTTAATTAATTTCTGAATATCTATTAGTATTCAATGTTAAATTTGAAAATGTAAATAACTGCAAAATTTTGAACCTAATACTTGTATTGTATGGAAATATCTTTGATAAATGTGTTGCATATAAAACAAGTTAAGTTTTAGTAGTTATACTAAAAGTCAACCTCAAATAAGAGTTTTGATAAAATTGTTACATAAGTAATTGGGTTTATTAAATATATAAAAGTTGAATAATAATAATCTTAATTTTTTAAGGAATATTATTTAACGAAATATTATCAATACATTCACGGTAATAATGTCATCATATATATTATGTTAAAAAATAAATGATTCATCTTACGTTAATATGATCAATATTTATTATTTGTTTTTGGTTCTGCCGGATTTTGGCGGAACTGTACGTTGCCGTTTGGGTCTATAAAGTCGATTGCTTCTCGTGAGAGTTTCGGTCTGAAGGTTCCTGCAAAACAAAGAAGGCACGTCGGGGGTTGTTTCCCGATAAGCTCCTCCGACGCTCAAGTCAGTCTTTTGGTGAAGGTAGGTTCGCTGTAAGCGGAGAGAACTAGGGTTATGATTACGTACCTCTGTTATGGCAAAGTTATACCTTATATATGGTGCATGTGCTAAGTTTAAGTCTTTACGTATGCATGGGAGACCTCCATCTGCGGATGGGCCGTGAATGCGTGGGAGCGGGCCTGGCGTAGATATAAGACTGACCTTTGAAGAATGGATCGATCGGCTCTTGGGTTGTTATGTTTGGATTTGGGCCCAGCACGACCGACCCGACCATAAGCCCCCTACTCCTCGAGTCTGAGCAGAGAGAAGGGTCGAAGGAGTACGCAAGGGTCTTGTAGCTCGTCCGTGATATAGCTCGGGGTAGGCCCGATCGGTCAGATTTTGGCATTGTAGCTCGTCCGTGGGACAGCTCGTAATAGGCCCGATCGATCGGATATCGACGGGTAGTGCATGACTGCTTGTATTGGGATCGGTCGGCTGAGCGTCCCAATTGGTTGGCATTGTCGCTTGTTGCGTGATAGCTCGTGCCAAAGTAGGTCGGGGGGTCGTCATTAATGAGCGTGTGGGAGTACTTTGAGCATTTATTGTTGGCGGCACGTGCCCTCTGACAGATTCATAATTTGTAACCGTTGTGTAGCAGTCACGTACGTTCGTCCTTTCAACTGATGTGCCGCTTCGGGTTTCTGAGAACCCCAATTTACTCCGGCTCAGATCCGGCCACGTGTCTGAGCTCGACTCGGATTTTCACCACGCGTCAGGCGCCGGTTGGAACGCTCGTTCGCCCGGCCTTCTATAAGTACTCAGGATCATATGACTCTGGGTTTTCTTTACGTTCGCTTCGTTCCCTTGCTTTCACTCTGTTTTTTCTTGTTTACAGTTCCCGGAAATTTCTTTCATCCGTCTTCCGATTTTCCAACCTCGAATTACCAAATAGGTACGTCCTTTTCTCTCGCCTCCTCCTCTAAACATTTTTCAAAGGTTTTCTTCTTAGTAAGCATGTCGACGGCCAGTTCTAAGAGTATGATAGGAGATATTGAGGAGATCTCCACGAGAGAGTGGAAGGATGGGTTGGTTGTGGGGGAACCACCAAGAAATGAATCGATGATGACCGCGGCGGAGCTGAGGCGGTCGATCCTTAGGAACAATATCCCTATGACTTAGGGGCATAGATTGGCCTTGGAGGAAGAGCGAATCCACAGCAACTTGAGTGGATATTTCGCTGTGTCTGACAGTTTTTTCTCGGTAGGCGGTATGAGGCTCCCATACGCCCCAATTATTGATGAGGTGTGTACTGCCTATCAGTTGATGCCGAGCCAAATTCCTCCAAACGGCTGGAGGTTCATCAACGGTTTGGCTTTGCTGTGCCACCACTTCGGCTGCCCTCCTTCGATTGGCATCCTACGTCACTTTTTAAGAATGAGCCAGAGTCCAAGTTCTGGGGTCGGGGTGCCTTCTCTGATGAACAAAGATGCCAGATATCGCCCGGCGGGAACAGCTTTTAAAGTCTCCGCTTGGCGGACGAAGTACTTCTTCGTGAAAGCCCCAGGATCTTCCTTCGAGTCTCGGCCGTGGAGGTATCATTTAGCCGAGTAGTGGACTGACACGTCGAGCGTGTCTCTTAGTAGAGAGGAGTGGGGGTTGGTTGGTCGCATAAAGGAGCTCGGCCGATATAACTTCACTCGGCTCATTATAGGGTATTTCGGGGGTGCCTCGGCCGATTCTTTTCTTATCGACCCTCCGCCACAAATTAGTAGGCTACGAGAGGAGACCGCCCCGTCTGATCGACCCCTCGTGTTTAAATTACTTGCTGCGTTTTTTGGGCATTGGTTTTACTTTCTGACTTGTTTTCATTATTGTGCAGCCATGGCAAGGATAAAAAATTTTGGCGGGTCCTTCTCTCCTCCCAAATCCACCAAGCGGGCTAAAGGGAAGAAGATGAGGGAGGCTGGGACTAGTGAAGGCGCTCCTCCTACAACGGAGCCAGGTCATTCTACTGTGTTGTTGGCCCCTCCACCCATTGAAGATCGTGCTGATGTATCGGCGTCTTTGCCAATCGTGCCAGCAAGTGCGGGTTGAGCGGGTTCAGAAGAGGAGGAGGAAGAAGTGGAGCCGCCTCTTAAGAGGAAGAGATTGATCCGGCTTGGCGATCTACCATCCGACCCGTCTAGTCAAGGCGGGAAAGAGAAGGAGAGAAAAGGCAAGGGGAAAGGGTGAGCAACTAAAGCCGGGCAGTGGGAGTCTGCAATTAAGTTGGCGAAGACAGCCTCGATCGGGGACCTCGAGGTTTCCTGCCATATTGCTGAGAGGATTACTCCCCCCGTGGACGAGAAGCTCATGGACAAGCTGAGCAATCAGGATCTGGGGTCCTAACTCATTCGCAGCTGTGTGAGGAGTGTGGCGATGTCAGCCGCGTTGCGGCAGCGCACTGATGCTCTGAACCGGGAAGTCCAGGACCTCCATGAACAGGAGAAGGCTTTGAGGGACGAGCTTTCATTGGTCAAGGAGGAGAGAAACCTCTTCCAAGCTCAAAACTCTTCCTTGAAGGAGGAGCAGAAATCCCGGGAGGAAGCGATGAGTGTTCTGAAGACTCAGCTTCCTACGGGGGAGGAGGAGAGGAGCCAACTGGTTATGGAGAGAGATGAGCTGAAGAAGGCAGTGGTGACGGAGCGGGAGCTTAGCAAGAAATTTCGCCAGGATTGTCAAGCGGCGGTGGAGGGCAAGCATAGGACCGAAGATGTATTGAGGGAGTTGCGAGGCTCCATCAAAAGACAAAGGGTTGAGGCGATCAAGCGGTGGCAGAAGCGGTTCCTCCGTGGGGAGTGCTTAGAATATGCTTGCGACTTAACCCTTTCGGTCTTAAAGAAGTGCTATGAGGCTCACGTTCCCGAGGGGTCGGAGTGCCCTTCATTTGAGGAATATGCTGAGCCGATGCTTCCTGCTGGTCTCGGCCTTTCTTTGGAAGGAATGAAGGAGATGGTCGAGGGGGAACAAGTGTTGATTCCGGATGAGGAGCTGGACTTGAGCTCGGAAGGGGACGAGGATGCCTCTCCGTTGCCTTTCCCCAATGTGGCTGTCAGCCTTTGCTCTCCCGGCTCGGGCGCGGGCCCTTCCTCCCCTGCCGACTTGGCGGCTCCTGTTTCTTGCCCTTCCTCTCCTGCTAGAGGATCAAAGTAATCTTCCTCCTTGAGCTCATCCGGTCGGGCTTGTGATCAGAACCTTTATTCAAAGGAATGAAAGCTCGTTTTTGATTATCTTTGATGTGTTAAATATTTCTCCCTTCAAATAGTAGGTCACGAATGAACGGGCTCGATTTGCGACGATCGAGTGAATTAGGCCGATCGATCCGAGATTTTGTCTTGGGATCTTGGCCGAGCAATAGTCAAGGTTGATCGATGGTTCCAGGTATCTTGTCTTGGTAACCTGGTCGATCTAGCAGTCGAGGCCGAGCTGTGGTCTCAAGGGTCTTGTCTTGGCGACTCGGCCGAGCGATGGCGAAGTCGATTGATGGTACCAAGGATCTTGTCTTGACAACCTGGTCGATCTATAGTCCAGGCCGAGTTGTGGTCCCAAGGATCTTGTCTTGACGACCCGGCCGAGCGATGGCGAAGTCGATCGATGGTTCCAAGGATCTTGTCTTGGCAACCTGGTCGATCTATAGTCGAGGCTGAGCTGTGGTCTCAAGGATCTTGTCTTGGTGACCCGGCCGAGCGATGGCGAAGTCGATCGATGGTTCCAAGGATCTTGTCTTGACAACCTGGTCGATCTGTAGTCGAGGTCGAGCTGTGGTCTCAAGGATCTTGTCTTAGCGACCCGTCCGAGCGATGGCGAAGTCGATCGATGGTTCCAAGGATCTTGTCTTGACAACTTGGTCGATCTGTAGTCGAGGCTGAGTTGTGGTCCTAAGGATCTTGTCTTGGCAACCCGACCGAGCGATGGCGAAGTCGATCGATGGTTCCAAGGATCTTGTCTTGACAACCTAGTCGATCTGTAGTCGAGGCCGAGCTGTGGTCCCAAGGATCTTGTCTTGGCGACCCGACCAAGCGATGGTGAAGTCGATCGATGGTTCCAAGAATTTTTTCTTGGCAACCTGGTCGATCTGTAGTCGAGGTCGAGCTGTGGTCTCAAGGATCTTGTCTTGGAGAACCGACCGAGCGATGCCGAAGTCGATCAATGGTTCCAAGGATCTTGTCTTGGCAACCTGGTCGATCTGTAGTCAAGGCCAAGCTGTGGTCCCAAGGATCTTGTCTTGGTGACCCGGCCGAGCGATGGCGATGGGATTTTTTACTTTGTTAACTTTAATGAATTTCATTCTTGCCGAGAAATCTGAAAACCCCTTTATTGATGATAATGAGGGTGTGGGTCGTTAAAAAACCTGACTGGCAGGGTCAGGAAAAAGGTACCCATAGGTTGTGTACAAATAACAGTAATAAACAAAGATTAACTAAAATAAAACTTATCTACTGATAGAACGCCTTCAAGTTTTGAGAGTTCCAAGGCCTCGATATTATCCTCCCGTTCGCATCGTGAAGGATATAGGAGCCATGTCCGACTTGCTTGATGACCTGGTAGGGACCTTCCCACGCTTGTCCGATCTTTCCAGGGTGTTTCCCAGCCGCCTCGGCTTTTCACAAGACGTACCCACCGACCTTTACATCGCTCGACTTTACTCTTCTGTTGTAGAACTTCGTTGCTTTTTGCTTGCAGCTTTCGAACGAGCGGCTGCCCTATCCCTGTCTTCACTAAGGAGCACAAGTTCTGCTCGGCGGGCTTCATTATTCCGCTCTTCTTCATAGCTCGACACCCTTTGGTTGTGTAGCACCACTTCTACTGGAAATAAGGCTTCTGCCCCAAAGGTCATCCTGAACGGAGTTTACCCTGTGGCTCCATTTGGCGTGGTTCTGTACGCCCACAATACCTCGTCCAATTCTTCCACCCAAGCTTTTCGTCCGTCTAGGCGCTTCTTGAGAGCACTCATTATCTTTTTGTTGGTGTTCTCCGCGAGACCGTTGCTTTGGGAGTGAGCTACTGAGGTCAACTGCAGCCTTATCTTTAGTCGGTCGCAGAAGTTTCTGAACTTCTCGTTATCGAACTGTCGACCGTTGTCTGTAACCAGCACCATGGGCATCCCGAAATGACTTAATATATTTTTCTTTACGAAGCTCTCCACCTTTTGCTCGGTAATTGTAGCGACTGCTTCTGCTTCTACCCATTTGGTAAAGTACTCCACTGCCACTACCAGGAAGTTCTTCTGTCCAGGACCGAGAGGGAAAGGCCCCAGTATATCCATTCCTCATTGAGCAAAAGGGATAGGATGACTCACGATTTACATCCTCTCGGTTGGCTGATGAGATAGGCTATTCTTTTTCTGGCAAGCCTCACATCAGTCGACCTTCTCCTGGCAGTCTTTCCTCATTGTCGGCCAGTAGTACCCCTGTCTAATAAGCCTATGAGCCAACATTCGACCTCCTATGTGGTTTCCACACATTCCTTTGTGGACTTCGGCCATTGCTTGCTCTGCCTCTTCTTTGCTCAAGCATCGCAGCAGTGGCCAATCATAAGATCGCTTGTATAGGGTGTCGTTAACGATCGCATACTTAGCTGCCTTTATTATCAGTTTCTTGGCCTCCAAGGTTTCTTCTAGTTGTGCTCCCTCTTGGAGATACCGTCTGATCGGTTCCATCCAACTCGGTCAACTGGTATTTACGTCAAGAATTTCCTTGGCTTTCTGAATGCTAGGCCGGTCTAGTCGCTCGACCAGGACGTTATTCATGGCGTCTCGATCGGAAGCCATTTTGGAGAGCGCATTCGCCTTAGCATTTTGAGCTCGTTCTATTCTACTAATCAAATACTGCTCAAAATTACTTAACTCCTGCTTTACCAGCTCCAGGTACTTGATCATGCTGTTCCCCTTTGCTTCATACTCTCCAGTAACTTGACCGACCACCTCTTGGCTATCACTATATACCTTGAGATGTTTTACCTCCATTTCCTTAGCTAGTTGGAGGCCGGCTATCAGAGCCTCGTATTCTGCCTCATTATTGAAGGTCTTGAATTCTAGCCGAATGGCGTATTTCACCTTTTCTTCCATGTGCGGGCTGATTAATACCACTCCTGCTCCGCATCCCTCAGCGTTGGACGACCCGTCAACGAATAAGCTCCAGGCAAGGCATTGCTCACCCTGCGAGCTAGGTTGGCTCATTTCTGCAATGAAGTCTGCCAACACCTGTGCCTTAATTGTCGTCCGAGGCTTATATTGTATGTCAAACTCCCCCAGCTCTATCACCCATTTTATTAGCCGACCTGAGGTTTCGGACTTTTGAAGACACTGCCTGAGGGGTTGGTCGGTCCATACCTCGATGTATGACTCTGGAAGTAAGGTCTTAGCTTCCAAGACGCTGTTATCAAGGAGAGAGCCAGTTTTTCTATAGGCGCATACCGCGTTTCTGGTCCGGTCAACACCTTGCTAACGTAGTAGATCGGGCGTTGCTCATTTCCCTCCGATCGAACAAGTACTGCGCTGATCGACCCTTCTGTAACTGCCAAATATAAAATCAGATTCTCCCCCTCAACTGGGCTTTATAGGATGGGTGGGCTAGACAAGTATTGCTTCAAGTGTTGAAATACTTTCTCGCATTCGTCCGGCCACTGGAACTAGGTTACATTCGCTTTCCTTAAAATTTTGAAAAATGGAAGGCACTTGTCTCCCAATCTGGAAACGAACCTACTTAGAGAGACTATCCGACCGGTCAGTATCTGTACTTCTTTCAAGCATTGCGGCGAGGGCATTTGGATGATGGCTTCGATCTTCTCAGGATTAGCTTCAATCCCCCGCTGAGTAATCATGAACCCCAGGAACTTTCATGATGCCACACCAAAGATGCATTTTTTCGGGTTCAACTTCATCTGAAATTTGTTAAGGGTCTGGAAGACCTCTTTGAGATCCTCCACGTGGTCCACGGTCGTCTTACTTTTGACCACCATATCATCCACATAGGCCTCGATCGATCGACTGATCTGTTTCTTAAAGACTTCCATGACGAGCCGCTGATAGGTGGCCCTCGCATTCTTCAAGCCGAACGACATTACTTGATAGCAATATGTGCCCAGGTCGGTTATAAAGGCAGTCTTTTCTTCGTCTTCGAGACTCATCTGAATTTGATGGTAGCCCAAGAAAGCATCCAAGAAGCTCAAAAGTTCATGTCCGGAAGTGGAGTCTACCAACTGGTCGATCTTGGGCAAGGGGAAGCTGTCCTTTGGACATACTTTGTTCAGGTCGGTGAAATCGATGCACATTCTCTACTTCCCGTTCTTCTTTCTCACTAAAACCACATTGGCGAGCCATTCAGGATACTTGACTTCTCGGATGAACCCGGCTTCGAGTAGTTTCTCTATCTCTTTCTCGATCACCTGCTGTCGCTCTTTGCTATACCATCGCTTCTTTTGTCTAATCGGCTTGTAGTCATGTCGAATACCAAGGGAATGCGATGCGACCGATCGAGAAATTCCAGGCATGTCGCTCAGTACCCAAACAAAAACCGATCTGTTTTCTACCAAACAGGTCGTGATTTCTCTAACTAGGTCCTTCTGGAGCTAGGAACCTAGATTTGTGAATTTAGTGCGATCGGCTTCATCCAGTACGACCCGTTGAGTTTCTTCCATTGGGTTCATCCTCTTTGTCTCCTCATCGGCTCTCACACCAAGAGAGCTCGTCAGGACTACCGCCCTGTCTAGTGTTTTTATTTCCGCTAAGTAACACTCCCTAGCAATTCTCTACTGACCCCTGACAGTACCGATTCCGTGGGGCATTGGGAATTTCATCGCTTGGTAGTAGGTAGAGACGACCGCTCTAAGGGCGTTTTGAGTAGCTCGCCTAATTATCGCATTGTACGCCCCTTGAAACTTCACCACTAAGAACTCAACGTCCTTCTCAATTTGACGTGGCCTTTGCCCGAACTTCACTTTCAAACAGACTCGGGCAAACGGATAGGCCGATGCTCCAGTTACCCCTTTGATAGGTCCTTCTATAGACAGTAGTCGATCTTCAGGTACCTCCATCTGCTTGAAGGCATCATAATACAACAGGTCGACCGAGCTGCCTGTATCGATCTTCACCCGCTTCACCTCGTTGCCGTCCATGTTCAGATTTACGACGAGCGCGTCATCATGAGGACAACTTACACCATCAAGGTCAGACTCGTCGAACGATATTATCCCGCCGTTCTCCCTCTTTCTTTTGGTTGACGAGTCTTTGCCGACCTGCTTGGCATGTCTCTTTCTTCCTTTAGCAGTGGATCTCCCCGCTGCATTTTCACCAAATATCATGTTAATGACTCTCACCGGTCGGTCATCTTGTTGCCCAGGGTTCCTGTCGTCTCTTGCCCTTGATCGTCCTCTCTCTTCGCATCGATCGTCTGTATTCGTATTCTGCCTCCCTCCATCATTTCTATCATTCCGCCTCCAATCTCGTAAATACATTGTTGGGCCGACCGCTCTTACGCTCATTATCTCGATCGACATTTTGCTCGTGTTTCACAAATCGGCCTAACCTTCCCCTTTGTATGAGGAATTCGATTTCTCTTTTCAATTGCCAGCAATCTTCCATGTCATGACCGATGTCTTTGTGAAAACGGCAATACAAATCGGGATTCCTATCCTTGGAGAGAGTCTTCATCTTATCGGGTTCTCAGATAGTTTCCCCATCCGCTCTCATGGCCGCCAGTACTTCTGCATATCGTCTATTGAGCGGGGTGAACTCTGTCGATATCCTGTCGATCGGTTGGTTTCTCGATTCGGTGGCCTTTTGTCGCTTGTGCGAACCACCCGCTCTGTCATTTGGTGAGCGATCATCCGTCCGACGCTTCGTATTTTTCAGCACTTCTTCGAGCTGAATGTACTTATCCGTCTTGTTTCTTATTTCTTGAATGGATCGGGGCTGATTGAGAGCTAACGACTTTTTGAACTCCTCATCCCTCGTGTTGTTCATAAGCGCTGCCAACATGGACGAGCAGGTGAGGTCGGGGACCTCGACCGCCTCATTATTGAACCGAGTAATGAATTCCCGTAGGCTCTCGTTCCTCCCTTGTGTCAACTGCATCACTTCCAAGGCCGTCTTCTGCGCCGCCGCTTACTTATGTGGCTGTTGAGGAATAGCAATCTAAAGTCCTCAAAGCACGTGATACAGCTCGGAGGTAAGCTATTGAACCACTGTCGAGCTCCCTCTTGAAAGGCTATACAGAAAGCCTTGCACTAAATAGCATCTGGAACGCAATGCAGATTCATCATCGACTGGAAGTGCTGTAGGTAGTCCAGGAGATCAGTATTTCCAGTGTATTTTTCGGGCGTTGGTATTTTGGTGCCGGGCACCGGGAGGCTATCCAAGATTGCCGGGGTGAAGGGAGAGCTATATTGAGATGTCGGGTGATCCGGGCGGAAGTTTATGGCTGCTTTGATCCGATAGTCCACGATTTTTTCTAGGGCTTCGGTAGGGTGGCGATCGATCGTCATCTTGATCTCCGTCTGCGATGGTTCTTTAGTCTTGGTGAGATCTGCAGACCTGGTGAATCAACAGATTAGCCGCTTCTTCAATCTGTTTTCGGGTGAGGAAGGTATGCACGGGCACCGGAGGATCTGCATCTGATTGGTGTTGGAGATTCGGGCGCACATTGATTCCAGCATTATCTTCCAAGGCTACGCTCTGTTCTTCTTGTTCCAAGTTTTGAGGTTACGGTTGATTATTCGGGTCCGAAAATTCCTTGCAGAAAACATGATGAGCCGGCAGCAGGGTTACAGGTAGCTGCAAATTCATCCGTTGTAACGCTAGAGCCGTGACGGCAGCTATATCAGGATTAGCTGCCGCCGCCTGACTGATCTGCGTATTTCTGGATGTGGTGCCCTGATGTCGGGCCCTACGGTGGGCGCCAATTGGTTCTGCCGGATTTTGGCAGAACTGTATGTTGCCGTTTGGGTCCATGGAGTCGATTGCTTCTCGTGAGAGTTTCGGTCTGAAGGTTCCTGCAAAACAAAGAAGGCACGTCGGAGGTTGTTTCCCGATAAGCCCCTCCGACGCTTAAGTTAGTCTTTTGGTGAAGGTAGGTTCGCTGTAAGCGGAGAGAACTAGGGTTATGATTACGTACCTCTGTTATGGCAAAGTTATACCTTATATATGGTGCATGTGCTAGGTTTAAGTCTTTACGTATGCATGGGAGACCTCCATCTGCGGATGGGCCGTGAATGCGTGGGAGCGAGCCTGGCGTAGATATAAGACTGATCTTTGAAGAATGGACCGATCGGCTCTTGGGTTGTTATGTCTAGATTTGGGCCCAGCACGACCGGCCGGACCAGTTTTAAATTTTAAATATTTTATATAAATTTTCTTGTTAGATATAATAGAATTTATTGATTCAAAATTCCAATTCCATTAATAAAACAATAAGAATAAATATGGTTAATGGAGTCTAGCCATGGCATTTGCTTGTTAACATTATTTATGAAATGGAATCATCCACTTCCCCAGCACAAAAATGATTCTTATAAGTATGAGCTGGTCTTCAGAACAATATGAAACCAAATAGCACATAAGTGGAAATTGAAAAGAATGAAATGGCATACGATGAGGGAAAAGATTCTGGAGAAAGAATGGCAAGTGCTATTCAGGAGTTTACATTGTCAAATAATAATACTTGTAGTCGAGAGAGGAATCTCAGGAAAAGACAGCAGTTGAGCTGTCATATGTTACAATTCCTTCTTTCCATTTTACCAGCAGTAGCATAGAAGTGCCCTCCGATGAATATCTTTACTTGAAGTGACTCCAAACCACTGCTTATTTTTTGTTGTTGATGGGGGTTATGGTGGAGCTACTTTATACCACAAGCTGTTCGAGAAGTTTTTTTCAAATTAGGTAAGTTGAAAGGTAATTGCAAAATTGGGAAGGTTCCTGCAACAGCCATCTCTGGAATTCATATATTTTCCTTTTACCTTTAATGCAAAAGCTTCCAAGCTTAAGAATGTCTTAGCAGGATCTGCAAAAATTCCCTATGCAGCCCTCCTTTTATGTTAAATAAACAATTCCAGTGGAGACCCTCATCACCTCAAACTAATCTAATCTGCTGTCTTATTTGCACATATATAATATATGATTCACGTGTAAAGAAATTGCTAAAATTCGACACCTGCTATAGAAAGTGTACATAGCTTTCTTATTAGTAACATTGTTAATTCGTTGAATTAGATGCCTTTCTGAACTTTCCGGAATTCTCACTTTCTCCTGCTCTTATCTTTCCGTCACTTCTGGTGGCCATCTCTACCAAGTTTAGTGGTATTCCCTCTTTTTGGCCAATTCGGTTTGCCATGATGTCAATGCCTAATGTCACCCTTGGAAACAACATAGCCCGTCAAATCATCTAACAGCTCACCATTGTACATTTCCTTTCACTTTTCTTTCTCCTTTTTCAACTTTTCTTCCAAAACAAGAACTTGATGATGCAAATTCTATATATTGGAACACAGAAATGGGCATCTAAATGATTATCATGTGGTATATGGCCAAACAAAATGACGTTAATTAATGTTGATTTATGCTCTTACAGTCAATTTTGATTGTTCCAACAATTAACGCCCTGAAGATTGATCAACATGCTGGGTTCCGAGATATCCATGATCACAACTAAACATATTGAAATGCAAAAAACAAGCAAAGCAAAGTAGCGAATGGTGGTTCTGAATTTATTTCGCGTATGACAGAAGAAATGGGAAACAACGAAAGCAACACATGCAGGTGTTACATTGCCTTCTTAATTGATAGAATTGATGCACCTGGTCTTACAATGTTGTTGTAACAATACGAAGTTTCACTGTAATCTGCATGTACTCCTCGAATCGTGGAGGTGTTGGAAAAACTAAATTTAGATGAATAAATATAAATATCTGTGTTAATTACATTATGTCATTGAATTCTAGACTTATCTATATTCAACATTTTAATATAATTTCAATTATTTTTGGAAGTTATTTATGAAATTTTATAAATTCAAAATATTTGGGAATATCACCAATCTAGATATTACTATTTAATATATCTTAAAAGAGACCCAAAAAAAGAATTTAGTAGAGAAGTAATTATACATATATAAGTATATATTCTTGTAATTCTTTGAAAAGTTTAAATCCACTAATAAGAAAAGGACACGAATAAATGATCTGCAGGTGATGATCGTTTACTAGCTATGAATAGCTACCACAAGACTGGAAACCATTCATAGGTCCTTTTTTCAGGCATATATATACCAGCCTCATAAATAATCATGAGATGCCTATAACAAAAATTAGAGTCTTTTATAAAAATCCTAATATAATAAGACCTAAAAAAACAGATTGGTAAGTTTAACGTAGATAACGCAAGAAAGATTGTATCCATCATATATATCCACATCTACCATGATTTGGAGAGATGACCACTTGTATGTGGTGTGCATAATCTTTTGATATAAAAGAAGTGGCAGTTTGATTTAATTAGCTATCCAAAGCAGCAAAAGATTTTAACAAGATATGCCATTTTATATTTTTGAAAATAATTAAGTTTATACAACTTCATTTTGTTCTATACTTATGATGTATTGTAAGCGAAGCTCGGCCGTTTAATAGAGACATGAAGAACCTGTGATTGAGAACTTCTACTACAAATGGCATGGGAACTTGGGAGACCTAAACTAGTTTTAACCCTTCCATGCATGAGTTGATTGCTGTTTGCAACAGTCGACGCCTCTAAACTGTAGAAATGAGGGACCTAAAACCAAAAAACTATGGGAACATTCCCCTGGTAGCTTCTGTACGTACTTTACGAAAGAAATCATTTTACCTTTTTGTTAACACCCCCACCTCCTATGTAAGGGAAGTAAGCTTGGGAACTGCTTCTCAACACTATAAATACGAGGCTTCTGCCCTCATCACTTCTCAGAGTGATCTTCCAAAGAAGATAAATTAGAATCCTTATATTAGCTTGTTATCCACATCGACTGTAGTCTTCACTGCTTAGATTTTAGCCTTCTTTCTCTCTTCTTTACATTCATCTAAAGCTCTTGGTAATGGCAAGCATGACAGATCCTCTTGTGGTTGGGAGGGTAATTGGAGACGTCATCGACTATTTCACTCCAAGCGTGAAGATGACAGTGGCTTATAACTCCAACAAGCAGGTGTATAATGGGCATGAGCTGTTCCCATCTGCTGTTACTTACAAACCGAAGGTTGACGTTCAAGGCGGGGACATGAGATCATTTTTCACCCTGGTATGGATTTTTTTCCCTTATATACTTGCTAGTTAATTAATTTAGTGCTGATCTCTTAGATTAGGCTAGTAATGAAGTGTTGTGTCTTCAAATTGGATTCAAAATATCGCACTACTGCAGGTCATGACAGACCCCGATGTTCCTGGTCCTAGTGATCCATACCTGAGGGAGCACGTACACTGGTATACTCAACAAAACCATTGATCCTTTGGATTCTGGTGAAGAAAACTATCTGAGTACCAACTATCCATGCTCAACACACATTTTCACACATTTGTATTTAATTTATACCCACTCGCATGATTTTAAAATATCATCAATAAAATTTTAGTCGCGTGATAATGAGGTGCAAATCCGTCACATATTTTTAATAATTGTTTTTAGAAAAATTTACGCTGTAATTAAACAACTTATATTATGCCACACCTATAATGTGATACCACAAAATTTTAATCGTGGTCTTGATTTAAAAGAATGCCTTATAAACAAAAATATAAAGTTACTCATGAAATATCAATTTTTGCTGTTGAGCCATGAACTTGATTTGACCATGTACTCTTGGCAGGATAGTAACAGACATACCAGGCACCACGGACGCCACTTTTGGTAAGTCTCCACATCCATTGTGGGAAGGAAATGAGAGAGACAGAGGGATCTAAAAACAAGGACAAGTGTACTAATTCATGGTATCTCTGGTTCTGAATTTTTATGAACAGGGAGGGAAGTGGTGAACTATGAGATGCCAAGGCCCAATATAGGGATACACAGGTTCGTGTTCATTCTGTTCAAGCAGAAAAGAAGAAATACAGTGACAACGCCATCGTCCAGGGACAAATTTAACACAAGAAAATTTGCAGAAGACAATGATCTTGGCCACCCTGTCGCAGCGGTGTTCTTCAATGCTCAACGGGAAACAGCTGCTAGGAGACGTTGAGAGAAGGATATTATACAAAAGAAGAACGACCACCACTGTCTATTCACGGAACTGATGAATCGTATATGGAGCAATATAATATTGTATTTGGAAGTAGTGCAAGTATAGAGGGGGAAGAAGAAGAACAAGAAAATGACAAAGAAGAAACAAGTAGGACATGATGAAGCGTTTGGATATGCTAGAATAAACCAATTCAAGCGTTTGCTTAAGGTATATATTGGTTTGTTAACCATAACATCTTAACTAGGGACATGTTCCTGTCCTAGAAGAACCTAAGTACGTAATATCAGCTTGGTGATGTGTAACCCTTTGTCTATTTGAAATAAAGAAACTAAATAAATTATAAAGAATAAAGGATCGTAGTCACTTATTAACAACAAAAGGGTTTGTGCATGGCGAGTTGTTCAGTTTCCAACAAAGTGATGACCGATCAGTCGTTTTCTGGTTTGGAGAGTTGGTCTTCCACTTTCTGCAAATAATAAGAACATGATGCTGCTACTACGAGAAGAAAGGTGAAACATGCACTTCATGAAACTTTTATCTGATAATGTTTTCGCCTTAATATCTGTCAAAAAACAAACTAAAGTTCATAGATGACAATATTGTTATGCCAGACAGAGAAGATTCAACTTATGCATATTGGGAAAGATGCAATACCATGGTTCTATCTTGGCTGATGCACTTAGTAAATGAGTATATTGCTCAGAGTGTCATTTGGATGGATTCAGTAGCTGATGTGTGGAAAGACTTGCATGACAGATTCTCATAGGCAGATTCCTTTCGAATTTCAGACCTGTAAGAAGAAATATATGGTTTCAGATAGGAAAGTCTATCTATTTCTGATTATTACACTCATTTAAAAATGTTATGGGATGAATTTCACAATTTAAGACCATTGCCTAAATGCAAATGTTACCCTCAATGCCATTGTGATATGCAGAGCATTATGCAAGATAGTGATTGTGTTATACGTTTCTTGAAAGGTTTAAATGAATCCTACTCTACTGTTAGGTCACAAATCATGCTGATTGAACCATTACCAGATATCAAAAAGGTCTTTTCCATGGTAGCTCAACATGAGCAACAGCTTCTTTCCACAACACCACAACTACCCAATTATGAATCTCAAACATTTCTTACCAAAACCGACACCAGAAAAACTTTTCAGTCAAGCAAAAGGCCACTATGCACCTTCTGTGATTACAAGGGACACACAGAGAATAAATGCTACAAAAAACATGGGTTTCCACCCAACTTCATGTCAGGCAATGGAAAACCAAACAACTATCAGCCAAGAGAGAGCTTCAAATCCAAACCTAAATCTGTCAATAATGCAGAAACTCACCTTGAACATACCACAGCTGCTAGAAATGCCACTTCAGACGCACACAGAGAAGCTTCTTCATCATCCCATTTCAACCTGACTCTAGAAGAATATTGTCAGTTGAAGGATTTACTAAACAAAGACAAAAATGTCTCACATAATTCAGTTAATATACCTCAGGTCAACACACTCACCAGAGATAACAAAGGTACTTCTCAATATACTGAATCTCCCTTATGGACCTTTACTTGGATTTTGGATTCCGGGGCCACTGATCATATCATCTGCAACCTACACTTATTCACTGACTACACCACAACCCAAAATCTAACAGTTAAGCTCCCCAATGGTCAACATATACCTGTCACACATATTGGTTCAGTACATATTTCCTCTCTTATTCTAACCACTGTTCTTTATGTTCCTTACTTTTCTTTCAACCTAATTTCCACTAGTCAACTTACTTCTTTTTCACACTGCCAACTAACTTTTACTCAACATTCATGTGTTATTCAGGAACTCAGCACCTTGAAGATGATTGGTTTTGCTAAGCAATCTAATGGGCTTTATTATCTCACCCCTATGCCACAAGCACATTCAATTACACATCAATCACACAATCTTTGACACAACCGCCTAGGAAATCTTTCAAATGCAAGACTCAAATTATTATCTAGCATAGACAATTCTATTGTTTTTCAGAATGTTATTGAATGTCAGACTTATAATTTTTCAAAACAAAAAAGGTTATCTTTTACTTTGAGCTCCTCTGTTGCTTCCTCTTACTTTGATATTATACATGTTGACATATGGGGACCTTATCACACACCTTCTATTCATGGCCATCGATTTTTTCTCACCATTGTTGATGATCACAGCCGTATGACCTGGGTATATTTGATGAAACAGAAGTCAAAAACCAGAGAATTAATCAAGCATTTCTTTGCTTATGTGGAAAGACAGTTCACAAAACAAATAAAATGTATAAGAAGTGACCAAGGAATTGAATTTTCAATGACTGATTTTTTTGTCAAGAATGATGTTTTGCATGAAACCACTTGTATTGAGATACCTCAACAAAATGGAAGGGTTGAACGAAAGCGCCAGCATATTCTCAATATGGTAAGAGCCCTGAAATTTCAGGCCAACCTTCCAACCAAATTCTGGTCAGAATGTGTTCTCCATGCAGTTTTCCTTATTAATCGGATTCCTAACCCTCTCCTATCAAACAAATCTCCCTATTCAATTCTACTCGATAGCAATCCCAATCTCACACATTTGAGGACATTCGGGTGTCTCTGCTTTGCTTCCACCAAGGAAGCCAGCAGAGGGAAATTTGACACCAGGGCAAGAAAGGCTGTTTTTCTGGGATTTTCTCCAGGGACGAAAGGATACAAACTCTTTGATCTAAACACCAACCAATTCTTCTTGTCAAGGGATGTCATTTTCTATGAAAATTCTTTTCCCTTTCAAGACCTTCACAGTCCTGCAATTCCAAGCCCAATCCTATCCTCCATTGAAGATTTTCCTATTTATGATGACCCACCAGCTCCATCTGTTTCTGAACCCTCTTCTTCATCTGAACCTACACCTCTTCCTCGACATTCCACTAGACAAACTCAAGCACCATCCTATTTACATGACTATGTCTATCCTACAATACCTCACACTTCTCCTCACTCAATTTCCACAGTCATTTCCTACAACAATCTATCCTCAGCCCAAAGACATTCTTCTCTAACTCTTACAGTGTAGCCCCCCTTACCGCAGGGTATACACCAGAACGCCCGTAGGTCATTCCGATACATATCCTATGATAAGGGTGAGCTACGAACGGTTACTACTATACTTCACATGGCATCATAATAATAAAACATCACTAATTTTTTGAAACTAACTTTTTTCTCATTTCATTCATCAAAATCAAGGAGTTTATACATCTGTCATTCTGTACTGTCTGTACATAAATCTCAAAAATCCTAAAACAAAATGCTACATGAAAGAGGAAAACAACAGATCTATCTAGGCCATCTCAAAAGCCCCAGCTGACCGACTTGTGAGTCATGACTTCTCTCGCCAACAAAATCTACACAGCAGGAAAAGTCCCTCTGAAGCTAGGAGTCTACTCTCTGTCTTGAAAAATATGTTGCAATTTTGGGTGAGTTTGCGAACTTAGTGAGGTAACCATCATCGATGGTTCACTCATTTCATGCAACACTCAAGCATAACACAGTTATTTCATAAACTCACATTCAGAAGTACCACATGATTGTTAGCACATAGGTATAAGACATTTTGCCTTTCACTCAATCAAAGATATTAAATCAAATGCATATGAAATGCGTATGTGACACTTTTCTAATTTATTACGGTGTTGTAACCGAGCACCTAAATTGTCCTAATATGGGCGCATTAATCATTGAGCCTGAGGCTCTGAATCATTGTAGGCTCGAGGCCCAAATACGTTGAGCTTTTAGCTCTCGGTGGCTGCTCCGATCACAACTGTCATTATCTGATCATGCATTCATGCATGGAATGCATTTGTAACAATATAAGTCACAATCAACACACGTATCAAAATTTATCACATCATAAACAAGTAGTTCACAAATTCACATACAAATAGCACTTCTATGTCATAACTTCTCAATACATCGGACCTTCTGTCCGGAATCTACAATCAGAAACACAATTTACTAACCCACCATTATTCACCACAATTTTCTAAGCAAATAATAATTGAGAGAACCATCTAGGTCACTCACTAATAGCTTCCGAGCTAATGCCTGAAAGTCTCGACAAGGTCGGTGGGTTGACGTTCCAAAAGCGCTTCTATAATAGTCAAAATATACAAACATTACCAAATGTACAATCAGAAATATTTAAAAATACACATGTAGCAATTAAAATGTGTACAATGCATGTTCATGACATTCCCGGTATTATTCTATAAACATTTATCACAAATTTTTTTCTAAAAATTAGAAGTCCAAAGACACCAAAATCGCTCAATTCGGACCTCTATATATCCAATTATCGCTAAAATATGGATCAGAAAAATAATTATTCAGTCCTCTAACTTTTATCGAATCAATCCACGCTAATTTCATCTTTAAAAATTCCCAATTTTACATAAAAATAAAATTAAATAATTCACGAATCCGATGCCTCGAGCATTAGGTCAATCGGATGTCGGATGAAAAAGTTATTCACAAAAGAAGGCAACTGTTGACTTTTAAACAAAATAATAAAATAAAAATAAAAAGAAAAAACAACTCGCGAGGGCGCATACGATCGCCCTCGCGAGGATGAGCGGTCGCACTCGCGAGGGGCGAGCTGGACTCTTGCCCTCGCGAGCTATTGCTCTCGCGAGGGTGAGGTTGGACACTCGCCCTCGCGAGGGAGGGCGAGGTCAGTCCCTCGCCTGATCCAATTTTATTTTTTTCATTCATAAACCTTCTCTTCTTTCACACACCCTATCTTTACACACAAGTATCCAAACATGACCAAAAAAAGGTCTCATTTGAAAGATCACAGAAAACCATACAAGTTTCATGAAGGGCTTGAAAACCAATTTCACCCCTAAGTATGTCAAAAATGCAATCAAAGTTTCTGCCTAACCATTATTATCCAAAACAATGCCACATTTTTCCAAAAATTATATCTTCCCATTACCTTTGCCAAAAATTTCAAGCTTTATATCAAAAGAAAGATCAAAACATATTCTACAACTTTCATAAATAACTTGGAAGCAAATTTGTAACATCCCATCTCCCATAGAAAAGGTTTATTAGTAATTTGGGACGGGTTAGGAGACTTGAATTATAACGCGGCATGAACATCCATTATATAGCCTCTATAACTGATGATTGTTTTGCACATGCACATGGTATACATGCATTCATGACATTTCCGGCATAAGTGTCGAATTGGGATCTTTTGTGAAATTTATATGAAAGTTGTATTTGAAAAATTATTTGGAGTGTGCCATAAATTGTTTTATATTTTTAGGGATTTATGAGAATTTTTCTGGAATTTTTCGGAGTTCGTGCGGAATCGAAAAATTTCTAATCAGCTAACTCGAGTGGATTTTCTCTTGAAAAAGACCTGTCTAATGGCACTTTGGGAATTTAGGTACATGATTTTAGGAATTATGAATTGTGAGCCATTGACATTCGGAGAGAAATTGGCGTGAAATTTGGGACCACCAAAAAATCAGACCAAGTGGCAAGTGACACTTGTCACTTGCCTATTTAATCTTACATTGAAAGGTTATATAAACCCTTCATGTCCTTAGCTTCCACGACTCTTCCTTGGAAGTATGAAAAAAAACCACTTTTGATTGCAACTTGTTCTCCCATCCGTAGTCCTTCCTCTCCATTCCTTTGCTTGTTTTCTTCTTCCTTCTCTTGTAAAGCTAGCTTAAACCTAGTGAAGATGTTGAATTGTGTGTATGCTCAAGTGATAGCCGTGGTGTTGGAGAAAGTAGAAGAGGAATTAGGAAGTTGTGATAAGTTGGAAGATTAAGGGAAAGATTGAAAGCTTGACTAGGTAAGATTATGTTTTAAGCTTTGACCATTCATTTAATGCATGAATTAGTAGTTTGAAGCACTTAAGGAAGCACTTATGCATTTATTTTATGATTATAAGGGTAGGTTTGAATGGGTTTAAATGTATACTTAGTTATGGATGAATGAATGACTATACTTCTTATTGATTTTAGCTTGGTTTTGGATTGAGTTTGTAAGGATAGATGAATGGAAAACTTAGGAAGATCATTTGTGTGGGTGCTGCCAATTTTTGTTTCATTATAGAAGTTTATGTTGTGATGAATTTGTGGTTGAATTAGAGGTAGGAATGGATGCTTAGTGATGTGTTATTGATGTTAGAAGTGATAGGAGTTAGGGTAATGTTGAAATCTGGAAAATTGGTGTTTGACCAGTTGGAATGTTTTGATCATAAATTATTGTGTAGGTGTTCAAATGAGGTGAAGTTTGTGCCCAATTAAACTTTGGGATGTTGGCTTCAATTTAGTGTGAAATAGGTGTTGTTAAATTGTAATGCTAGAAGGGCGAAAATTTGCATGGAAAGTTACTGTTTTATTGCCTGTGAACAGTAACCGCAAGTATGAGTAATGTGTTTTGTTGATTTTTCTAAATTAATTGGTATGGAACTAGGAAAAAGGGTCTTTATGAAAGTTGAGGCATATTGAGTTATCTTTCCATTGCCACTGATCTTGCTAATTTTCGAGTTGTATATTGGGAGATATGAACTGATTACTATTGCTTGGTTTTATGCTTTTTGGAGAAACCTAGTCAAAGTGTTGATTTTGTGAGCTTTCTGCTTGGGAGCAATTTTAGCAATTTTTGTGGACTGAATTGGTGTGAGTGATCTTCTGCAAAGTTGTAGAGGAAGACATTATCTTGAAAATGAGATATGGAATATAATTTTTAGAGGTCAGAGTTGGGAGTTATGATTTTGCAAAAACTGATCCTGCATTAGGTTAGGAATTGCTGATCATGGCAGTAACTTGCATGACAGTTTTGAAATGGTTAGAAATTAAATTGGAAATTGAGTTCTTCATGAACATTGAAGTTTGAGGATTTATCTTTTCAGGGGTATAAAGTTCAGATTTTTCTGACTTGTGTACAGGGAGTTATGCTTGTTATAAGTTTACTGCTCAAATTGAATGATTTTAGGGACAGCAACATTGAGTGAATTAATTGACTTGTTTAGCAATGGAATTTGATTTTGGGTTGTTCATGAAAGTTGTAGATGATTTTGTGAGCTTATTGAGCATATTTATGTGGTAATTTTTGGCTGAAGAATCAGAGAGTTAAGGAATTTGAAATGTACTGTTCTGTTTTAATGGGATTTGAGTAGGCAGTAGCTTTGAAGGGATTTTTGACACCCTTAAGGGTGAAATTGATTTTTATGGTCTTCATGAGAATGGTAGAGCTTTTCATTATCTTTCCAACAAGCTATGGTTTGTATTTTTCTGATTTGTGTACTAAGAATTATTGTTGTTGGAAATTGGGATAGGAAATAGGAAAAAAAAAAGAAGAGAGAGGGTAGGCAGGTCACTGGCGCGACAGCGTCGCCCTAGTGATCTTGAGGTATAAGGCCGTCGCTAGGCGACAGCGTCGCCTAGCGACGCAGCCTGTTTAGTCAGCCCGCTGGGCGAGACGTCGCCCAGCGAGGCTGAGCGTTTTTTTTTTTTTTTGTTTTATTTTATTTTATTATTATGATTATTATTTAATTGGTAATTTGGGATTTCATTTTGTCAATTTCTTTTCCGTCCGACATCCGATTGACCTGATTCTTGAGGCATCGGATTAGTAGAATATTTAATTTCATTTTGTGAGAAATTGGGAATTTTGGACGGAAAATTGGCGTGGCCCGAAACTGAGCCTTTAATCCTTTATTTTGTTTAATTGGGGACTGTAGAGGTCCGAATTGCTGCCGTCGGCCAAATAGGTTTCTAATTTTAGGCGGATTTTTTATGGGAAAATTTTGGATTAGGGCCGGAATGCCATGAGCATGCATTATACACGTTTACTTATTCCATGTGCATTGTTTAATATTTTAACTATTCGTTGGTAATGTTTACTTATTTTAAATGTTATAGAGGCTCGGTTGGAGCGTCATCCCACAGACGTTGTAGAGACTTCCGGCATTAGCTTCGGAAGTTATTAGGTGAGTAACCTAGATGGTTCCTCGGTTAGTAAGTGTTTATAATTACGCACTTAGAACCTGTGGAGAATAATGGTGGGAAATTTGTGTTTGTTTGTGCTGGATTGCGGACCAAGGTCCGATGGATTGGAAAATTTGACATAGAAGTCTCATATGTGATTACCGTACAAGATTTATGTGTACCTATTGAATTGGGATCGATATGATGTTGGTGTTGTTTAATTTGGACATATGCACTTCATGCATAATTGCATGATCGATAATTGGCGATTGTGACGGAGCGATAACGAGCTTAAAGCTCAACGTGATTGGGCCTTAAGCCCATAGTGATTCGAGCCTATGGCTCACCGCTTATCGCCCTTAATGGGACGATTTGCCAGCGCCGATCACAACAACGTAATAAGTTGGAAAAGCGTCTCATACACATTCCATATGCATTTGAATTGATTATTTGGATTGATATGAAAATTATGTGGTACTACTAAATGTGATTTGGTGAGATAATTGTGCGTAGCTGTGTTATGTATGTGTATATGCATGAATTGGGTGAACCATCGATGATGGTTCCTCACTGAGTTCGCAAACTCACCCAAAATTGCAAATTATTTTTCAGGACCGAGAGAGTAGACTTATAGCTCCAGAGGGACTTTTCCTGCCGTGTAGATTGAGTTGGCAAGAGAAGTCATGGCACACAGGTTGGTCAGCTGGCACTTTTTGAGGGATGACCTAGTTAGCCTTTTGTTTGATTTTCTTTTGGAGTATTATACAGAACACATCGGTTGTGTAAATTTTGCTTTGAGGTTATGAAATGAGAATAGCGCTTATGAAATGAGAATTTATGGTTTTAAAATTAGTGGATTTCATATAAATGCTTTATGATTTTGATGCCATGTGGAGTGTTAGTGGTTGTTAAGTGGCGCACCTTATCGTAGGGTATGTGTCTGAATGACCTACTGGCGTCGATACATATCCTATGGTATGGGGTGCTACATTAGGTGGTATCGAGCATGGTTTGGCATCTGTTGGGCTAGTACATAATTAGGCTTGAATTATTGTGAGAAATGCAAAAACTGATCAGAGTTCTTGTTTTGTTTTAGGTCATCCGTATTTGGTGATCAGATTGATCAACCAGCTGACCAGGGATCTGTTGGAGCTAGTAGAGAGTCCTCGGTGCCTCGATCTGAGGTACCTCCTAGAGTCCCCGTGAGACGGGAGAGGAGATACGATTTGTTTGCGTGGGGGTCATGAACTTCTTATGGCGATCTGCACTCCCGAGGTGAGGGATGGTTGGAGAGGACCGAGAGAGTCCTTGATCGATGGATTGCGAACTGATGAGAGGTTCGATTCGTGATATCTCTTCTGCAGGCCCCGCTTATACATGGTGGAAGGCTGTTCCGGCGTACCACGGACCTTGCTTCTTGACACGGGCGATTTTACGAGGGCTTTAGAGACAATTATATGCCCAAGGTGTATTTGGAAATGAAGATGCAGGAATTTTTGGGTGAGGCAGGGTAGGATGACATAGCATAGACGAGGTTAGGTTTAATGAGTTGATGGGATATCTTTGCTCATCGTGGTTTCTCTTGAGGCGATAGGTGCGGAGGTTTGAGATGGGGTCAATCTGGAGATCCGTGCGGATTGGCCCGATCTGATATGGGCTCCTTTATAGAGTTGAGAGCTGCTGCTGTGAGAGTGGAGCAGATTGTGAGACAGAGACAGGCAGAGATGGGTCAAGGGTCTAGAGGAAAGAGAGTTAGTGATAGTCAGGGCAGCTCTGGTAAGAGTTTTAGCAGGCGCCAGAGCAGGGCCTTCAGATCTTCAGGAGGATCCAGACAATCGGGTTTTGGACGAGAGGAGATTTATGCAGATGGCGTGGCGATGGCGATGGCGATGGCGAGGTTTTGGGCAGATTCCTCCATTCTGTGAGCACTGTGAGAAGAGGCACTTTGGAGAGTGTTGGCGATTGACTGGAGCTTGCCTTAAATGCGGCTCCATGGATCATCAGATTCGGGATTGCCCAGCTACATTGGGAGCTCAGTCTGCTGGTAGTGGCCGAGCCGGGAGTAGTACTCAAGATCAATGAGTAGAGTTGGTGGATCCGGGCGTGGATCGATCTGAGGGACCGAGGTAGAGGCCGAGGTAGAGTGAGGATCCTTTAGGACCGAGGTCAGGCGATCGACCACGGTCGAGCCGTAGTATATGCCATGACGAGGCAGAGGCCCAGATTCCCGATGTAGTAGCCGGTATGCTCCTTATTTCGATTTTGAGGCGTTTGCATTCTTGGATCCCGGATCCACATTCTTTTATTGCACCTCATATGGCATGTAGATTGCATGGGGATCGGAGATATTCTTGTATGGGCTAGAGGTGAGTACACCTTTAGTACTACTATTGTATTGGGAGAGGTCTGCAGGGGATGCTTGATCCAGATTGATCAAGCAGTGTTGAGGGCAGACCTTATAGTGTTGCCTCTGAGAGAGATCGATGTGATTCTAGGGATGGACTGGCTGACCAAGGAGGTTGTTTTAGGGCTATTATGGACTGCTATACCAAGGAGGTTGTTTTAGAGTCTCTGGTCGACTAGAAGCGATATTTAGAGGAGTTAGTCAGCGAGACCGGCCGGATGATCTCTTTCCTTAGTGCCACGAGATTGATGCAGGGGAGGTCAGTGAAGCATATCTCGGCTCATGTGGTTGACACGAGTTGAGCAGAGGCTTGAGGATATTCCGTGGTTAGGAATTTCGGATGTGTTTCTGATGAGTTCTGGGTTTGCTGCGGATCGGGAGACGAGTTCACTATTGACCTCGTTCAGTCTTCGCTCCTATATCTATACCTCCATATAGGATGGCACTGTGGGCCGAGGGAGCTTAAGGCTCGATTCAGGGGAGTTGTTGGAGAAGGGCTTTATCGGACCTAGTGTTTCACCATGGGAGCTCCAGTTTTGTTTGTGAAGAAAAGGATGGGACTTTGAGGTCGTGCATCGATTCTGAGCGGTTGAATCGGGTGACATGAAGAATAAGTATCCACCGCCTAGGATCGATGACTTATTTGATCGATTGCGAGGAGCTCGGTGTTCACTAAGTTGGATCCGAGGTCGGTACTATCGATTGAAGATTGCAGAGGCCGATGTGCCTAAGAGTGCCTTGAGGCGAGTGCGGGCATTTTGAGTTTTTAGTGATGCCGTTTGGGTTGACTAATGCCCCTGCGCCTTCATGGCCTTGATGAATAAGGTATTTCACCCTACCGGATCAATTTGTTATTGTGTTTATTGATGACATTTTAGTGTATTCGAGGAATGAGGGAGCATAGTGAGCATTTGAGGATTGTGTTGCAGACCATGAGGGAGAGACAGTTGTATGCCAAATTCAGTAAATGTGAATTTTGGCTGGATCAGGTGATATTTTTGGGCCATATAGTGACTGGAGAGGGTATTCAGGTGGATCCGAGTAAGGTTGAGGCGGTCTTTGAAGTGGGAAGTTCCTAGGAATGTTTCGAGATTCGAGTTTCCTCGGATTGGCGGTTATTACGGAGGTTTGTCGAGGGTTTTCATTGATCTCACCCCCGACAAAACTTCGAGGAAGAATGTGCCATTCGGATGGACCGAGGAGTGTCGGAAGAGCTTTGAGGAGTCTGAAACATCGGTTGACTCTTCGCCGGTGTTGACTATTCCATCTGGATTGGAGGATTTGAGGTATCTGGTGATGCATCGCATCGTGGATTGGGGTGTGTTACGATGCAGACGGTAGAGTCATTGCCTATGCCTCGAGACAATTTGAGGTCTCACGAGGTAAACTATCCTGTTTATGATTTGGAGTTAGGCTGCGAGAGTGTTTGCTTTGAAGATTTGGAGGCATTACGTATGGTGAGACTTTCCAAATCTTCACCGACCATAAGAGTTTGAAATATTCTTGAGCCGTAGAGAGTTGAATTTGAGATGAGGAGATGGCTTGAGTTGTTGAAGGACTATGATTGTACTATCGAGTATCACCACAGGAAAGCTAATGTGGTGGCGGATGCTCCGAGTAGGAAGTCACATACAAGTCTGCTTCAGATTAAGACAATGAGGTTGCCTAGTTTGATTCAGTTGAGGGCTTTGAATGTTCAGATGACTCGGAGCGGGATGGAGTCTTATTGGCTACTTTGACACCGAGACCGATGCTCTTTGGGCAGGGATCGGAGAGTTCGTGACAAGGATCTGTTATGGTGAGACCGATTGAGAAGGTAAAGGCCGATTCGAGTTCGAGTTTGATGTGAGAGATGAGACTTTGTGGTTGAGACAGAGGCTTTGTGTGCTGATGTGGATGACTTGAGGAGAGAGATATTGGAGGAGGCTCATATGGCCACATATGCTATGCATCCCGGTACTACCAAGATGTATAACACTCTTAAGCAACATTTCGGTGGCTGGCATGAAAAAGCAAGTAGCGGAGTTTGTATCTAGATGTTTGGCGTGCCCGAAAGTTAAGGCCGAGCACCGTGCTCCAAGAGGAAGCTTCATTCGTTGCCCATTCGGAGTGGAAATGAGCAATTACCATGGATTTCATTATGGGTTTGCCTAGGGCGCCGAGGCAAAGATGATGCTATCTGGGTCGTAGTGGATCGATTGACTAAATCGGCCCATTTCTTGCCGATGAGGAGAACAATACCATGGATCGGTTGGCCCGAAGTATGTGGCGGAGATAGTGAGACTGCATGGGGTCCCGATGTCGATAGTGTCCGCGGGATCCCAGTTTACTTGAGGTTCGGCGAGTTTGCGATCTGCTATGGGTACTAGGTGAACTTCAAGACGTTTCATCCTCGAACAGATGGGCGAGGAGAGGACGATTAAGACCGCTGAGGATATGCTTCGGGCTTGTGTGTTGGAGTTCGAGAGGAGCATGGGATCGATTTAGCTCGATTGAGTTTGCATACAACAATCATTATCATAGTAGCATCGGGATGGCACCATATGAGGCCTTTGTATGGGCGACCGTGTAGATCGCCTTTGTATTGGGATGAAGAGGGTGTGAGGATGATTGAGGTCTGAGCTGATTCAGACACCTTTGTAGATAAGGTGAAATCGATTGAGTCGCATCAAAGCGGCTCGGATGAGCATGAAGAGCTATGTGGATCAAAGATAGGAGGGATATTGAGTACAATGTAGGCGATAGAGTGTTCTTACGGTGTCACCGTGGCGTGGTGTCTTGAGATTTGGGAAAAGGGTAAGTTAAGCCCTAGGTACATTGGTCCATATGAGATCACCGAGAGGATAGGACCTTTGGCCTCTGAGCTAACTTTACCGAGTGAGATGTCTCGATTGCATGACGTCTTCCATGTGAGTATGCTCCGTAGATATCGGTCGGATCCGGCACATGTGATACCGGCTCGGAGATTGAGGTATCGAGTAATTTGAGTTATGTAGAGGCCGTCTGATTGCCGGGACACAGTGAAACAGTTGAGGAATAAGAGTATTCCATTGGTGAAGGTTCTCTGGAGGAACCACTGATCGAGGAGGCTACAGGGAGACCGAGGAGCATATGAGGAGACAAGATCCTCATCTTTTCGATCAACTGTAAGAATTTGAGGGACGAAATTTTTATTAGGAGGGAGAATTGTAACATCCATCTCCCATAGAAAAGGTTTATTAGTAATTTGGGACGGGTTAGGAGACTTGAATTATAACGCGCATGAACATCCATTATATAGCCTCTATAATCGATGATTGTTTTGCACATGCACATGGTATACATGCATTCATGACATTTCGGCATAAGTGTTTAATTGGGATCTTTGTGAAATTTATATGAAAGTTATATTTGAAAAATTATTTGAGTCGCCATAAATTGTTTTATATTTTAGGGATTTATGAGAATTTTTTGGAATTTTTGGAGTTCGTGCGGAATCGAAAAATTTCTAATCGGCTAATCGAGTGGATTTCGATCTTGAAAAGACCGTCTAATGGCACTTTGGGAATTTAGGTACATGATTTTAGGAATTATGAATTGTGAGCCATTGACATTCTGGAGAGAAATTGGCGTGAAATTTGGAACCGAAAAAAATCAGACCAAGTGGCAAGTGACACTTGTCACTTGCCTATTTAATCTTACATTGAAAGGTTATATAAACCCTTCATGTCCTTAGCTTCCACGACTCTTCCTTGGAAGTATGAAAAAAAACCACTTTTGATTGCAACTTGTTCTCCCATCCGTAGTCCTTCCTCTCCATTCCTTTGCTTGTTTTCTTCTTCCTTCTCTTGTAAAGCTAGCTTAAACCTAGTGAAGATGTTGAATTGTGTGTATGCTCAAGTGATAGCCGTGGGTGTTGGAGAAAGTAGAAGAGGAATTAGGAAGTTGTGATAAGTTGGAAGATTAAGGAAAGATTGAAAGCTTGACTAGGTAAGATTATGTTTTAAGCTTTGACCATTCATTTAATGCATGAATTAGTAGTTTGAAGCACTTAAGAGAAGCACTTATGCATTTATTTTATGATTATAAGGGTAGGTTTGAATGGGTTTAAATGTATACTTAGTTATGGATGAATGAATGACTATACTTCTTATTGATTTTAGCTTGGTTTTGGATTGAGTTTGTAAGGATAGATGAATGGAAAACTTAGGAAGATCATTTGTGTGGGTGCTGCCAATTTTTGTGTCATTATAGAAGTTTATGTTGTGATGAATTTGTGGTTGAATTAGAGGTAGGAATGGATGCTTAGTGATGTGTTATTGATGTTAGAAGTGATAGGAGTTAGGGTAATGTTGAAATCTGGAAAATTGGTGTTTGACCAGTTGGAATGTTTTGATCATAACTTATTGTGTAGGTGTGCAAATGAGGTGAAGTTTGTTCCCAATTAAACTTTGGGATGTTGGCTTCAATTTAGTGTTAAATAGGTATTGTTAAATTGTAATTCTAGAAGGGCGAAAATTTGCATGGAAAGTTCTCTGTTTTATTGCTGTGAACAGTAACCGCAAGTATGAGTAATGTGTTTTGTTGATTTTCTAAATTAATTGGTATGGAACTAGGAAAAAGGGTCTTTATGAAAGTTGAGGCATATTGAGTTAGATTTCCATTGCCACTGATCTTGCTAATTTTCGAGTTGTATATTGGGAGATATGAACTGATTACTATTGCTTGGTTTTATGCTTTTTGGAGAAACCTAGTCAAAGTGTTGATTTTGTGAGCTTTCTGCTTGGGAGCAATTTTAGCAATTTTTGTGGACTGAATTGGTGTGAGTGATCTTCTGCAAAGTTGTAGAGGAAGACATTATCTTGAAAATGAGATATGGAATATAATTTTTAGAGGTCAGAGTTGGGAGTTATGATTTTGCAAAAACTGATCCTGCATTAGGTTAGGAATTGCTGATCATGGCAGTAACTTGCATGACAGTTTTGAAATGGTTAGAAATTAAATTGGAAATTGAGTTCTTCATGAACATTGAAGTTTGAGGATTTATCTTTTCAGGGGTATAAAGTTCAAATTTTTCTGACTTGTGTACAGGGAGTTATGCTTGTTATAAGTTTACTGCTCAAATTGAATGATTTTAGGGACAACAACATTGAGTGAATTAATTGACTTGTTTAGCAATGGAATTTGATTTTGGGTTGTTCATGAAAGTTGTAGATTATATTGTGAACTTATTGAGCATATTTATGTGGTAATTTTTGGCTGAAGAATCAGAGAGTTAAGGAATTTGAAATGTACTGTTCTATTTTAATGGGGTTTGAGTAGGCAGTAGCTTTGAAGGGATTTTTGACACCCTTAAGGGTGAAATTGATTTTTATGGTCTTCATGAGAATGGTAGAGCTTTTCATTATCTTTCCAACAAGCTATGGTTTGTATTTTTCTGATTTGTGTACTAAGAATTATTGTTGTTGGAAATTCGGATGGGAAATAGGAAAAAAAAAAGAGAAGAGAGAGGGCAAGGCCCGGTCACTAGGGCGACGCGTCGCCCTAGTGATGCGGGGTATAAGGCCGCGTCGCTAGGCGACAGCGTAAGCCCTAGCGACGCAGCCTGTTTAGTCAGCCCGCTGGGCGAGACGTCGCCAAATGAGGCTGAGCGTTTTTTTTATTATTTATTATTATTATGATTATTATTTAATTGGTAATTTGGGATTTCATTTTGTCAATTTCTTTTCCGTCCGACATCCGATTGACCTGATTCTTGAGGCATCGGATTCAGAGAATATTTAATTTCATTTTGTGAGAAATTGGAAATTTTGGACGGAAATTGACGTGGCCCCGGTAACGGAGCCTTTAATTCTTATTTTGTTTAATTGGGGACTGTAGAGGTCCGAATTACGCACCGTCGGCCTAATAGGTTTCTAATTTTAGACGGATTTTTTATGGGAAAATTTTGGATTAGGGCCGGAATGCCATGAGCATGCATTATACACGTTTACTTATTCCATGTGCATTGTTTAATATTTTTAACTATTCGATTGGTAATGTTTACTTATTTTAAATGTTATAGAGGCTCGGTTGGAGCGTCATCCCACGGACGTTGCGAGACTTCCCGCATTAGCTTCGGAAGTTATTAGGTGAGTAACCTAGATGGTTCCTCGGTTAGTAAGTGTTTATAATTACGCACTTAGAACCTCGTGGAGAATAATGGTGGGAAATTTGTGTTTGTTTGTGCCTGGATTGCGGACCGAAGGTCCGATGGATTGGAAAATTTGACATAGAAGTGTCATATGTGATTACCTGTACAAGATTTATGTGTACCTATTGAATTGGGATCTGATATGATGTTGGTGTTGTTTAATTTGGACATATGCACTTCATGCATAATTGCATGATCAGTAATTGGCAGTTGTGACCAGAGCAGCCAACGAGAGCTTAAAGCTCAACGTGATTGGGCCTTGAGCCCATAGTGATTCAGAGCCTATGGCTCACCGTTTAATGCGCCCTTAATGGGACAGTTTCAGGCGCTCAGTCACAACAACGTAATAAGTTGGAAAAGCGTCTCATACACATTCCATATGCATTTGAATTGATTATTTGGATTGATATGAAAATTATGTGGTACTACTAAATGTGATTTGGTGAGATAATTGTGCATAGCTGTGTTATGTATGTGTATATGCATGAATTGGGTGAACCATCGATGATGGTTCCTCACTGAGTTCGCAAACTCACCCAAAATTGCAAATTATTTTTCAGGGACCGAGAGTAGACTTATAGCTCAGGAGGGACTTTTCTGCCGTGTAGATTGAGTTGGCAAGAGAAGTCATGGCACACAGGTCGGTCAGCTGGCACTTTTTGAGGGATGACCTAGTTAGCCTTTTTGTTTGATTTTCTTTTGGAGTATTGTACAGAACACATCAGTTGTGTAAATTTACTGCTTTGAGGTTATGAAATGAGAATAAGCAGTTATGAAATGAGAATTTATGGTTTTAAAAATTAGTGGATTTCATATAAATGCTTTATGATTTTGATGCCATGTGGAGTGTTAGTGGTTGTTCGTAGCGCACCCTTATCGTAGGGTATGTGTCGGAATGACCTACGGGCGTCCCGATACATATCCTATGGTATGGGGGTGCTACAAAATTCAACCTCTAAATAGATCAATTTCTCAACCAAAGCTTCTGCCCATATAAGTGTCATCCTCAACAGCAACACAATCTTCCAAAAATCATAACTTCCTATCCCATTGTCCAAAAATTCCATACTTTATCTCACTGAAAAAATCAGAAAACATGCTACAATTCTCATGAAGGACTTAAAAGCAAATTCCACCTTTAACTAAATCAAATTCACACATAATTGTAGCTGCCCTGTTAAAGAGTATTAAATCAACATATCACCTAAATCATAACCATACTTGAAAAATTCATAACTTACAATCCCTACATCCCAAATTATCATATTATACCTCATTACAAAGCTAAGACATTCTTCCACAACTTTTCCTAAGACCACTTGAGCTAATTTAAACAATAACAGTCCTGAAGTGGCTTCAAAACACAGTAATCACAAAACCTATACACTTAAGGGCAATTACACACAAAACACATTAATACATGAATTACCATCTGAAAGTTAACAAGTCATAACTCCCAACCTAAAAATTGAAAAATGTCATACTTAGTGGCGATAGACAGCTAACAAGAAAATCTTCAACTTTCATGAAGACCAATTTCCCAAAATCTGCCTACTTTAGCCTAGAAAAATTCCCCAAAGTTTCTGGTCACAAATCTTCAATGTTAGAATCATGACTATTTACCCTGCACATATTGCCTACTTTCAAGACAAAATTCAGAACCCTACAAGCCACAATTGGACAGAACTTCCTTCATAAGAATTCTAGCCAAACTTCTCAAATTTAATTCAAGCTAAACCTTATCTCAATAGCGTAACCATATCAAAAGTTATGACCCAAATATTGAAACGTACTCACATTCCATTTTTCAGCTTTTACACCTCACTCTACTCCTATCATTCCAATACCATTTCTACACCCATAAGCATCCAATTTAATCACTAATTCAGCCAAAATTTAATCAAGACCTTCACTTGAACACTTAGCCACAAAATGGCAGCACACACACATAATTTTCTTTCTTTACTAAACACTCATCTAACATCATCAAACTTAATCTTAAACACTTAATTCACATACGATACATGCTATAACATTCATCTTCAATCAATCTTAAATCAACCAAGAAAATAACCTACCCATATACACCAAACACAAGTTCAAGCAATTAATGTACAAGTCATCACAATGAATGCTTCTAACTACCAATTTAAGAACACAAAACATAATTCTTACCTATCAAGCTTCAAAGCTTCAACTCTTCAAAAGACTACAACTTTCTCTACCTCCCAACACCTTACGATCATCGTCATCACAAGGCTTAAGTTTGGATTTGTGTGTGAATAGAGGAGGAGCAAGCCAGTAACAAAGAACTTTTTGTATGGTGGATGGAGAATCAACGAAGAAGAAAAGAGAAGGAAGCTTTCGAATGAGAAGAAACAAAAGCACTCTAAATCACCTTTCACTCTTTCAAAATTGGAAGTGTCGTGTATGGCTTGCCAAGGTTAGGTTAATTATATATAAAAAAAAGTTTAAGACATAAGTAGGCAAGTGACAAGTGTCATTTGCCACTTGTCTTGTTTTTAAGCACTCCTTTAGTATCTTTCCAATAAAAATTTAATTTCTACTCCAATTTTTCCCCACAATTCCAATGGCTTAAAGTAATAAATTCTAAAATCATGTATCTAATTTTTCAGTTCCATTGGACAGTCATTTCTAGTACCAAAAATCCAATCAGTCTGCCACTTGGCACTTTTTCGGTCCTGAAATTTTCTCCGAAATTTTTCAGAAAAATTTCTAAAATTCTCAAAAAATGTAAAACACACAAAAATTCACTCCAATTCAATTTTCAAGCACAAAATCATATTTTTCACAATAAACACATTTATAAACACATATGCCAGGAAATATCATGAATGCATGTACAATCATGTGCATGTGCATGTGCAAAAATTTCTATTCATGTATATATGAAGGCTATATTATGCATGAACATGCCGAGACAAGTTTACATACTCATAGTGCATGTGCAAAAATTTCTATTCATGTATATATGAAGGCCAAATTATGCATGAACATGCCGAGACAAGTTTACATACTCATAACCCGTCCCAAAAGACTATTCTACCCTTCTCATTGGTGATGGGATGTTACATACAGCCCTGAAAGAGCCGACCACCTATCATGAAGCCATGCAATCACCTGAATGGCAAGAAGCAATGCATACAGAATTACAGGCCTTAATTCAAGGCAACATTTGGGAACTCACCCACTTACTGTAGCGCCCCCTTACCGTAGAGTACACACCGGGACGCCCGTGGGTAGTTCCGACGTATATCCCACAGCAAGGAAGTGCTACGATCGCAAAGCAGTCACTAAACACTCGCATGGCATCAATAAAATCAAACTCATCATGCAATTCACTACAATTTAAAACCACAATAAACTTCCATTTCCAAAATATAGACCAGCCTATCAGTCCCCTACAAGCTAAATACAACAAATTCAAAAGGAAACCGATAAAACGCCTATACTAGGTCAACCAAAAGAATCGCCCGGTGACCGACACATGATCCATCGTTTCACCCGCTCACGAACTCTCACTGCAGAAGATCTATCACGGAGCTAGAGTCCTACTAACGCCGCCTAAAAAAATATATTGCAATGTTGGGTGAGTTTATGAACTCAATGAGAAACCATCATCGATGGTTCACCCCACTCATGCATATACACATGATATATCACATAGATATATTTTAACACAATTTAAAACACTATAAACACTTTACACATTTTAGAACACTATACACATTTTATGCTATAACACACTCAAACATATCATTTCACGGTTGCCACATATTTGCACGCATTCTCAATTTCACTACACAATGATGCATAATGTATGCAAATTCTCTTTTATGTCGTTATTGTGACCGAGCGTCGATATTCACATTTTGGCAAGTAGGAGAGTCATCTGGTATGCACTATCGCCCGCCACTATAGGGATAGGAGAGCCATCCGGTATGCACTAATCCCTTTATGGCCTTAGCCCATTCACTCGATTATCGAGCTTAAAGCTCGATCACTAAGCTCCATACAACTGCTAATTATGTCTCGCATGCACTTGCACTTACACAATCACTAGCACATATATGTATCTCACTCAACACAATTTATCTCTTTCGAATATTCACTCAGCCTCAAAGACATGTATCTCACAACTATAAAGTACTCACACTGCACAATCACTAACACATATATGTATCGCATCACTCAATTTATCTCATCTCAGAGCACTACTCATAAACTCAGCACATTTAATTCACATTTACAAACACTGACATTTGCAGTCAATTCACATATTCACAAAGACATATTATCACTTAAGGGTCGAGGAACCAACTAGGTTACTCACCAGTAACTTCCGAAGCTCTTGCTGAAGTCCCAAGAATATCCGTGGATGTCGATCCAACGGTGCCTCTATAACAATTCAAATGAATTCTCATCACTAGATGCTCAATTAATCAAATTCACTAATGCACATGTCTCAATTTAAAATAATATGATGCATGATCATGATTTCCAGCTCTCAATTTCAATTCCGCTATCTCTCACTTTATATCCATAATTCACTATTCACTAGGTCCATAATATCCCTCAATACCATAATTCTCCAATTGAAACTCTAATTATTCAATACATAACACTTAAGTCGCATTCAATAACGCAATAGACTCTCTTTGATAAATTATGATCTCTCAAATCAAAGTTCAACTCTCAATTAGTACCACACTTGTAGACCTCTTTCTCTAGTTCATAACGAATCAAGGATCATCTCAATTGAAGGTCTACACTAAAAGTTATGCTCAAAAGATTAAGTTATTACACTTCAGAAAACTGCCCCTTCGTCGCGACGCATAAGTCGCTTCATTGCGGCGCTACAAGTCACTTGACGCGTAAAACTCATCCGCTTGTCGCGACGTCTCACTTGGCTCGTCATGACGTCGCTGTCAGCGGCGTCAATCGAGCTCGTTATGGTGAATAAATTTAATTTATTCAGTAGCAACGAAGCCCTCAGCCTCAACGCTTTCGTCATGACGTCATCGGTTTCATCTTCTCCGATTCCCATTTCCGCCATTAATACTCTTAAAACCACCATTAAACACATTCACCTACCCCATCTAACTCATCAAAATGCCACAAATGCCATAAATAACCATAAATACAACATTAAACACAATGAAACTTACCAAATCAAAGAATCGGTCGTTAACCCTAAAAATCTTCCGAAACTCCTCTCAAGGTCTAACAATCACGATGATTCTCTAACTCCAAGCTAGACATCAAACTCAAATGATCCAGCAGATCTTCACTTACAATGAAGAAGAGACAACGAAATCTCCAAGAGGAAAGGGGAAGATCATAGACGGTGAACCACAAGGAAAAGAAGAACAAGCTTTCTCTCAACTTCAAAAGCATATATATATATATAAGGGTTGGTTTAAACACTATCGATCACTATCCTCAAATTCACTTTAAATAAATTCTAACTCACTATCTCAAAATTCACAATTCACTCATAATCACAATTTAATATGCTAGAACAATCATGAATGCATGTCACTATGTATGCATGTGCAATTAACTCATGTATCACTGATGCAGAGGCAAACTATATGTGCAATTCAATTAAGAATGCACTCACTGGTCAATCCATCCAAATTACCGATATGTCCTCACATCGGTAACAGGATGTTACACTTACCTCCTGGCAAGTCCGCAGTTGATTGCAAATGGGTCCATCAGTACAAGTTCAATCCAGATGGTTCAATCCATCAATGCAAAAGTTGACTTGTGGCAAAGGGCTTCAATCAGCAGGCTGGTGTGGACTACAATGAGACCTTTTCCCCCGTGGTGAAGCATACCGCCATTCGCCTCCTCCTTGCTCTCACTACCTGCCAAGATTGGCACCTTCATCAACTCGACATTAACAACGCCTTCCTTCATGGTGATTTGCATGAAGAAGTCTACATGAAGCCTCCCCTGGCCTACCTCTACCTGACTCCACATTGGTCTGTAAGTTAAAAAAGAGTATATATGGCCTTAAACAAGCTAGTAGACAATGGCATGCAAAACTCACCTCTGCTTTGCTTTCACATGGCTTCTAGCAATCTACGTTGGATTATTCTATGTTTCACAAAAACAGACAATCAAAATTTAATCATACTTTTGGTTTATGTTGATGATGTCCTATTAGCCTGTAAGGACTTGAATCTCATCAAAACTACCAAACATTTTTTAGATCTCACCTTTTAGATCAAAGACCGCGGCGTGGCCAAGTACTTCCTCGGCTTGGAGCTAGCCAGATCATCTCTTGGCATCAATCTCTCCCAATGAAAATACACCCTGAATTTGTTGACTGAAGCTGGCTTCTTGGATTGCAAGCCCCTTTCAACCCCGATGGTTCCCCATACCAAATTAATGACTGATGGAGACCCTCACCCGGACGTCACTGGTTATCGCTGGCTTATTGGGAAGCTTTTGTACCTGACAATCACCTGACTAGACATTAGCTTCACTATCCAACAACTTTCCCAATTTCTAGACAAACCCACTCACATGCATATGCAAGCAACTCATAGGGTTTTATGATACCTTAAAGCAACCCCAGGTCAAGGTATTCTTTTTCGTCGCACTTCAAACACGCAGTTATGAGCCTTTTCTGATTCGGACAGGGCCACTTATCCCGACTCTCAAAAATCTATCACCGGCTTTTGCATCTTCTTGGGTTCATCTCTCATCTCCTGGAAATCCAAGAAGTAGGCCACCGTCTCCCGGAGTTCCTCCGAGGTCGAATATCGCGCCCTTGCCACCACTTCGTGTGAGCTTCAATGGTTGTTCTACTTGTTGCAAGATCTCGACTTTCATCCTCCAACGCTTGCCTACCTCTATTGTGACAATCAATCAGCTCTCTATCTCGCAAAAAACCCAGTTTTTCATGAACGAACAAAGCACATCGAAATCGACTGCCACTTCATTCGTGAAAAAATTCAATCCGGCCTCCTCCACCTTTTTCCCGTTGCCTCTCACTCCCAACTCGCTGATATTTTTACAAAGGCTTTACCTAAACCTCACTTTTACTCACTTCTTGCTAAGCTTGGAATCAAGAATGTCTTCCAACTTACGAGGGGGGTAATAGATGAGATAGATGAACAAAGATGAGCAACGCAAAAAAGGAGCAGAGACAGACGTGCGGCAGAACTCTAGATATTTTCTCAAACATCTCAGCAACAACCTAAGGATAGAATGTAACATTCCATCACCAATGGGAAGGGTAGAACAATATTTTGGAATGGGTTATGAGTGTTTAAGCTTGTCTCGACATGTTCATGCATATTATGGCCTATATATATACATGAATAGTAATTCTTGCACATGCACATGACTGTACATGCATTCATGACGTTTCCCGGTATATTTGGTCATAAATGTGATTTTTGTGAAAAATATGATTTTTGTGCTGGAAAATTTAATTGGAGTAGGTCTTTGTGTGTTTTGAATTTTGGGAGAATTTTAGAAATTTTTCTGAAAATTTTCGGGGTACTTTTCCGAACTAGGAAAAATGCCAAGTGACAGACTGACTGGTTATCGGTAGTAAAAAGTACTGTCCAATGGCACTGAAAATGAGATACATGATTTTAGGAATTATTAATTTTAATCTATTGGAATTTTGGGGAGAAATTGGACTAGAAATTGGAAGTGACTTGGAAGAAGTTAGGTGAGCAAATGAGAGGGTGACATGTGGCAAGTGACATTTGTCACTTACCTAACATGCCACCTTATATCCTTTGGTTTTTAAAAAGCAAGTTGTCCACGATGCTTATGTTGGAAAGAGTTAAAATCACATTTAGATGAAAGTTTTTCCTTCTCCTTCTCATCCGTAGCTCCTCTGCTAATTTCTTCTTCGTTGGTTCTAAGCTCCACCATACAAGAAACTCTTCTTTGTTACTTGCTTCCTCTTTCTTGTCCATTAAAAATCCAACCAAACCCTCACCCCCTCAAGTGATGATGAGTATCGTGTATGGTGTTGGGAGGAAGGAAGTGAATTTGTGATCTTTTGAAGAATTGAAGAATTAGAAACTTGATAGGTAAGAGTTGTGTTTTATGTTCTCAATTGGTAGTTAAATGCATTAATTGTGGTGTTATGTGAACTAATTGCATGAAATTGTACTTTGACTATATGGGTATGTTAATTCCTTGGTTGATTGATGATTGTTGATTGATGATTGTTGATTGATGAGTTAGAAGTTAATAAATGAGATGTCATGTAGTATAGGTGAATTGAGTTGTTTTGGATGGATTGTAATGATGTTAAATGATTGTTTATTAAAGGAAGATGATTGAGTGTGTGTGCTGCACTTTTGTGGACTAATGTTCCAGGATAGGTTGTGAGATGGTTTATGGTGGATATATGAAGTGAATTGAGTGTTGGTTGGTTTAGAAATGGTATGGAAGATGTAGAATGTGAGTTAGGTTGTGCATCTGGAAAATTTGCTTTGTGTATGTTTCAATGTCTTTGGTCATAACTTTTTATATGGTTATGCTATTGAGATGAGGTTTAGCTTGAATTAAACTTGAGAAGTTTGGATAGAATTCGTATGAAGGAAGTGATGTCTAATTTTGACTTGAAGGGTTCTGAATTTTTCCTTGAAAGTGGACAATATGTGCATGATGGATAGTGCCATGTTTGTGATCCTAACATTGAAAATTTGTGACCTAAAACTTTGGGGAATTTTTCTAGCCTAAATGAGACAGATTTTGCAAAATTGGTCTTCATGAAAGTTGAAGATTTTCTTGTAGTTTTCTATCGCCACTAAGTATGACATTTTTCGATTTTGAGGTTGAAAGTTATGACTTGTTAATTTTCAAAGTATTAATGTGCTTTGTGTGTGAAATGTCTCTAAGTATAGGTTTTGTGATTACTGTACTTTGACGCCAATTCTAGACTGTTATGGTTTAAATTAGCTCAAGTGGTCTTATGGAAAGTAGTAGAGGAATGTCTTAGCTTTGTACTGATGTATAATATGCTATTTTTGGATGTAAGAATTGTAAGTTATGAATTTTTAAAGTATGGATATGGTTTAGGTGATATCTTTATTTAACAATCTTTAACAGGGCAACCACAATTATGTGAGAAATTGACCTAGTTAGAGGTGAAATTTGCTTCTAAGTCCTTCATGAGAATTGTATCATGTTTTCTGATCTTTTCATTGATATAAAGCATGGAATTTTTGGACAATGGGATAGGAAGTTATGAGTTTGAGAAGATTGTAGTACTGTTAGGATGACATGTGCAGGACAGAAACTTTGATTGAGATTTTGACCCATTTAGAGGTTGCATTTGCTTTCATTAAAGTTGTATAATATGTTCTGATCTTTCTTTTGATATAAATCTTGGAATTTTTGGTAAAGGCAATGGGAAGATATGATTTTTGGAAGAATGTTGTACTGCTTTGGAAAATTGTGATTAGGCAGAAACTTTGATTGAATTTTTGACACTCTTAGGGATGAAATTGGTTTGTGATTCCTTGAAGGAACTTATAGAGTTTTCTGTGATCTTTTTAGTGATACCAAATTTGTCACATTTGGACACTTGTGTGAAAAGTTAGGTTTTGTGAAAGAAGAGAGGGAAATAGATACAAATTTGACCCTTTTGACCCTTTTGCCATTCTTTTTTGTATAATTTTGTCATCCGACTTCCGATTGACTCGATTTTTAAGGTGTCAGATTCGTAAGTCATTTAATTGCTCTCCATGAGAATTTGTGAATTTTAGAGATTAAATTGAAAGTGTTGGATTAAATCAAAGTTAGAGGACTGAGCGATTATTTTCTAGTCCGTGTTTTAGCAACAATTAGACCTATAGAGATCCGAATTGAGTGATTTTGGTGTCTTTAGATTTCTAAAATTTAGAAAAAAATTTGTGATGAGAATTTTTTGAATAATGCCGGGAATGTCACGAACATGCATTGTACACATTTTAATTTCTCCATGTGCATTATTAAACATTTCTGATTGTACACTTGGAAATATTTGTGTATTTTAATTGTTATAGAGGCGTATTTGGAACGCCAACCCACAGACGTTACCGAGACTTCTAGGCATTAGCTCGGAAGCTATTGGTGAGTGACCTAGACGGTTCTCTCAATTATTGATTGCTTATAATTTTGCGGTGAATAATGGTGGGATTGAGATTGATTGTGATTGTGAATTCCAGACAGAAGGTTTGATGTACTGGGGAGCTATGACATAGAAGTGCTACTTGTATGCGAACTACTTACTTATGATGTGATAAATTGTGACACATGTGTTGATTGTGTTGTATATACTGCTTAATTGTCACTTATGCATTTCATACATGAATGCATACTCAGATAATGACAGTTGTGACCGGAGCAGCCACCGAGAGCTAAAAGCTCAATGATTGTATTTAGGCCTCGAGTCCCGCAGTGATTTAGAGCCTCAGGCTCAACGATTAATGTGCCCATATTGGGACAGTCCAGGCGCTCGATCACAACACCGTAATAAATTAGAAAAAGGGTCACATGAGCATTTCATATGCATTTGCTTACATATATTTGATTGAGTGAAAGGAAAAATTCCTTATGCTTATGTAAAAATAAAATGTGTTACTGATGTGATCATGTGGTACTTCTGATGTATGTGAAATTATGAAATAATTGTGATATGCCTGATTGTTGCATGAATTGAGTGAACCATCGATGATGGTTACCTCGTTGAGTTCGCAAACTCACCCAAAATTGCAACATATTTTTCAGGACCGAGAGTAGACTCCTAGCTCTAGAGAGACTTTTCTTGCCGTGTAGATTGTATTGGCAAGAGAAGTCATGGCTCACAGGTCGGTCAGCTGGGACTTTTGGGATGACCTAGATAGATCTGCTGTATTTTTCCTCTTTCATGTAGCATTTGTACTAGGTTTTTGGGATTGATGTACAGATAGTAAAAGATGACAGATGTGTAAACTTCTGGTTTTGATGAAATGAAATGAGGAAAATTTTGGTTTCAAAAACATTGTGATTTTTTTATATTGATGTTTTATTATGATGCCATGTAAAGTGTTTGTAGTGATTGATCGTAGCTCACCCTTATCGTAGGATATGTACCGAAATGACCTGCAGGTGTCCCAGTATGTACCCTACGGTGAGGGGGCGCTATATAGAATACTCTAGAATATGGGCCTAAAGGGTCATGGGTACACTAACACCCAAGCCCATACTGAATACATGTGTTTTTCGGACCAACTCTGGATCCTTCTATCCTGTGCCTATAAATGTAAACACAACATCATTAATAAAGCTGTTGAATGAAATGTTTTCTTCCTTTGCAGTGTAACTTTAACATGGTATCAGAGCCTCTATGACCAAATGGTCATGAGTTCGAATCCTACCACCCACCTATTCTAATTAAATTAAGCACAAGGTAAACTAGGCATGTGCAAGTTTCAAGCCCAAAGGGCTTTCACTTGAGGGGGTGTGTTAGAGAATATATAAAATCAATTGAGTTGGCCTCACACAACAGCTTAAGTGTAACATCCCGTTACCGATGCGATGAGCATATTAGTACGGGTAGTACTGTTATTGCATAAATTGTGATCGAGTGCTTTGTGGCCTCTGATTATAAAGAGATGGATCATTTTGCACATGCATACATAGTGACATGCATTCATGATTGTTCCAGCATTTGAATTGTGATTATGAGTTGAATTGTGAATCTTGAGATAATTAGGTTAGATTGTGACTTGATTGAGAATTTAAGAATCATTGGGTTATATAGTTGATTTAGAATGAGAATTGAACCTTGAGAATTAAGGAATAATTTGAATTTGAGTTTTTGGGATTGGAAAGTGAAATTTGAGTATGGGATTGTGTATTTTATATTTTTGAGGAATTATGGAAATTTTTCTGGAATTATTAGAGTTATGTGTCCGGACCGGGAAAATGACCTAGAGACTGATGATTTAGATTCCGGTTCCGAAATTGACTGAAAAATGGCTTGGAAAATTTAGATTTGCGAGTTTAGGAATTATTGTGATGAGCCATTGAAATTAGAGACTGAAATTTAAAAGGAATTGAGGGCTTGTGAATTTGTGAGCAATAGGTTTAAATCTTTATATAAATGAGTTAGGTTTTGAATATTGGAGTTAAGCATTTCTCTTCTCTCCCCGTCGACGATTTCACCCTTTCCCCTTGGAGATTTTCGTTGGTTTCCCTTTCATTGTGGTTGATGAGCTGCTAGAAGCATTGGGAAAGTTGATCTTTTGCTTGGCTTTGGAGAATCACCGTGGGTGTTGAAGTTAGAAGGATTTTCGAAAGTTTTAGGGTTACCGTTCGATTCTTTGATTTCGTAAGTTTATTGTGTTTAATGTTGTTATTTATTGTTGTTAGATGCATTTATGGCATTTATGGTGAAGGATTGAGTAGTTTAAGGTGTTACATGCTGAGTTTAGAGAGTATTAATGGTGGAAAAATCGATCGAAGAAGACGAAGGTCGTTCGCACGTCGCGACGTCTGCAACTGGCCTCGCCGCGACGAGCCAGTACATGTTTGATGCACGAGCGGGCCGAGTCGTCGCGACGAGCGGGTGGATATTCGTCACGACGAGCGTGTTTCCACGCCGCGACGAGCGTCCCTTGTGCGCCGCTGCGAATGACAGATTTTTGAATGGTATTAAGTTGGCTTTTGGGGTGTATCTTTTGGTGTAGACCTCCAATTGAGGTAATTCTGGATTCGTTGTGAACTAGAGAAAGAGGTCTACAATTGTGGTAAAGACTGAGAGCTTGAATTTTAATTAGAGGGATCATAATTATCGAAATAGAATCTATTATAGTTTCAAATGCAACCTAAGAGTTATGTCTTAACAATTGGAGTAAAATTAGAGTTTAAATGAGAGATTTGTGAAATCAATGGATATTATTGACCTAGTGAATAGTGGATTTTAGTTGTCAAGCGAGAGATAGCGGAATTGGGTTAGAGCGCTGGAAAATCATGATCATGCATCGTACAATTTTGGATTAAGACATATGCATTATCAAATTTATTTGATTGAGCATATAGTGATGAGAATTCGTTTGAATTGTTATAGAGGCACCGTTGGATCGTCAGTCCACGGATATTCTTTGGGACTTCGAGCAAGAGCTTCGGAAGTTACAGGTGAGTAACCTAGTTGGTTCCTCGATCTTTTTGTGTTAAATGTGCTGTGATTGTGTAAATTGTTTGGCAATGTGAGTGCTTGAACTGTGAAATAAATGTGTTGTAATTATGAGTAAATGTGATGAATGATATAAGTGGAAGTGATCGATATATGTGCTATTGAATGTGCAAGTGTAAGCGCATGCTAGGCATGGTTAGAATCGTTTAATAAACAGTTGTGACTGGAGCAATTAGTGATCAGAGCTTTAAGCTCAACTATCAGTGAAAGGGACTAAGGCCAAAAAGGGAATAGTGCATACCCAGAAGGCTCTCCTATCCCTAAAGTGAGTGGGCAGTAGTGCATACCCAGAGGGCTCTCCTACTTGCCAAAAATGCGAATATTGATGCTCGGTCACAACACTGACATAAAATGAGAAGTGGCATGCATTATGCATCAGATTGTAATGTAAAAAGTGAAAGTGCGTGTATTAAGTGATGATTGTTCAGTGATATATCAGATTTATGTGGTAGTGAAAATGTGTAAAGTGTCTATTAGTGTTCCGATTGTGTTTTGTGACTGTGTGATATATATTGATATATACATTATGTGTATATGCATGAGTTGGGTGAACCATCGATGATGGTTTCTCATTGAGTTCGCAAACTCACCCAACATTGCTAATATTTTTCAGGACAGTGTTAGTAGATTTCTTAGCTCCCGTGTTAGACGTTTCCTGCTGTGCGAGTGCGTGGGCAAGTGAAGCGATGGCACACAAGTCGGTCAACTGGGGCGATTTTTAGGGATGACTTAGTATAGACTTTTGTATCAGTTTCCTTTTTGGAATATTGTGTTAGACTGTAGGGAACTGATAGACTTGTCTATATTTTGGATTGATGTTATGAAATGAAAGATTATTGTGGTTTTAAATTTTAGTGATTTGCTTAGTGCAGTTTAATTGTATTGATGCCATGCGAGTATTTAGTGATAGTTGCGAGCGTAGCACTTCCTTGCTGTAGGATATGCGTCGGATCGACCCAAGGGCGTCCCGGTGCGTACCCTACGGTAAGGGGGCGCTACATTAAGCTATTGTAATGAAATGCTCGCTTAACAATATCAACTCAAGCAATGAAAAATATAATTAGTGAAGAGTTGAAATTGTTTCCACGAAGAATTCTAACAATAAAAAGTGTACGAGTCTAAAACAAAAACAAAGTAAAAAGGGAGGTTTCAATTCACATAAATTTAAGAATTAAGAAATAAGAAATTTCAGAAATTAACAAAAATAATTGGATTTGAAAATTTAATTCGAGTCACCGACATTATCACACTAATATGGATCCTTAATATAAAATTCAATTCATCAACAAACATTCAGTGGGTGATGTTTTCTCTTAAGTTTAAATGAATAGAAATATGTATTCTAAGTATTCTTATTAATTAGCAACTTAGATACGATCTTAAGTTCAATTGGGTAATAGCTTTAAGAACTAAGAAACTAATGAATAAGACAACACATGTACGACATGCATTTAATCAAGATGAGTTTCTTTTTAGAATTTCCAAGTCTAACGTAAAGATGGTATTCTTAATTGCCACTTGTGATTAGCAAAATTAAACATTATATCCTACTAATTTGGCTATTAAAAGAATCAATTCCTAGTTGCGCATGCTAGAAATCAACCAATTCAATCATAAAAACAATTCAGAAGTCACTCAATATTCATCAACAAAACAAACTTTATTGGAACATCTTACACAAAATAGATAATAACATGGTTTCCCTCAACTAAGAAAAAGAATTTAGCTACTCATAATGAAAGTGAAAATCAACAAAGAAACAACCAATTATAAAGTCTTCATCCCTGGTGTTTCCTAGAAAATCTGAAAATTCCTAGAAAAAATAATGCAGAAAATGAAAAACCTAACTATGACTAACAATAAGAATAGCAAAAAAATTCTGCAGAAAAATGTAAACTATCCTAATGTGGCTTCTGTGAACAGTAATACTGTTGGGACCCGATTTCGGAACCGGACCCTAACCGGAAAAAAAAAACGGAAACAGAAAGCGAAACAAAGAGGACGAAAGCGAAAGAATAGATCTCAAAGCCGAAAGTGGGACAAAACAAAGGTGAAACACAAATCGAATCGGAAGTCAAAGAAAACAAATCAAATCAAAAGGCGTAAGAATCGAATCAAAGCACACAAACGATTCAATCGAACTCAATCAAATTTTCCGACATCCGTGAACGTTTACTTTAGAAAAATGCGCGTTGGAAATCATAAGATTAAACCAATCCGAAACTGGTATAAATTTTTTTCTTTCATTTTATTCATCTTTATTCAAAACCATTCCAATTTCCCCTTTTGGAATTTATCAATTCCATAAACTCAAATATTTTATTCTTCAAATTCATACATATCCCATAATTCTTCTTTTTAACCAATTCTTATTTTTCTTTTGCCAAAAGACACTTAATACACATATCTTTGAATCCACAATTCATACACAAAAGGCACTCCAATATTTCAGCTCAAACATCACAATTCATCGGACCTCCTGTCCGGAATCCCATAATAAACAAACACATTCAATCATCATCATCTACATAGCACTTCAAATAATTCTCAATCATCAACATCATCGGACCTCCGGTCTGAAATCCAAAACACAATCAATATACAATTTATATACAAAACCATAATTCACTATTCTATTCCATATACAGATCCATAATTTAATCAATCCCATTCATATATCATAATCATACACAAATTTATATCTCAATTCCATACACAAGCCCAGAAGTCACTTATATTCCAAAATAAATACACTACGAACTTTAATGGCATTCCAAGCCATATACAAAACCAATACCAAAATCTAAAATACACAAAACACAAGATAAGCAAAAATAGATCAAATGCCTTGACCTTCTTTCATCCGATCTCCTGCTCGATACCTAGAGATGGGGATAAAAGGGGGGAGAGCTAAAAGCTCATGGATAACATGTTTATAAATCAAAAAATAAGCAAAAATATTTTGAAAAACTTTTTCCATTATAAAAAAGATTTCACCGTAGAAAATTTATCAAATAAATTCTTTTTTAAAAAATTTCTCAATTTATCAATGAACTCACGAACAAATCAAAAACATGAATGCATCACATTATAAATAAATCAAAAACACATAAACACATCAGAATGGATTGGGTCGGTCTAAAACAGAACGTACCGCACAGTCCCTTATAGCAGTCCTGTGCAGCCATGAACAGAACGTACTACACTTTTTCGCATAGCGGTCCGGTGTAGTCGTGAACTTGTGGGAGTTCGTAACGGAGCTCCAATGCCGCTAGCGGGTAAGCGGGTGAAGCCTATAAAAAGATAAGTGCATTTGACTCAACTTATGGGACCTAACCAAACCCACATAACACATTTCACACTTGAAAATCGGATTGCCTGAAGGTATGTTTCGAAAATCCAGTTTTCATATCATGTCATATTTCATACAAAAGTCATTCACAATTTCAATATCAATTCATATAACAATAATTCAATCACACAAAGAATGCAACATTTTGGCACTTAATCAAATTCTTTAATCATTCAAAACCCAAGGATTCTCAAACCTCAAAATCAAAGAATGCAACACTTTAATAATTTCCAAATCGTTCAAACACAATGAATTTTATAATTGTAGCAATTTCTTAAATCATTTCAAAATCAATGAAATTAATCATTCGAAAACAATAATTTACAAACATTTCTCTTCTTGATTTTTCAAAAACTTATATTTGGCTCATAATTCAAAATATAAACATGGTACCCACCTCAATTCCATGCTTAAAACTTGTCCATAGCTTCAATTTCTCCAATGCCTCACTTAATTTCCCTAATTCATGAAAAAAAAGACCCTAATTAATAACCATCCAAAATTGAGCAATCTAAACCATGCAATCACCAAAATTGAGCTTAGAAAACACAAACTCATTCCAATCTTAAGCCATATGAACCAAAATCTTTCAAAAATTAACAAATCAAAATCTCAATCTTACCTTAATTCTTCACCATTTTCAGATTTTCTTGGCTCATCATGGAGCTCTCTTCTTCTTCCATCTTTTTCCTCTTGAATCATCTTAAAATTCTCCTTGAAACATAAGAAAATCGAAACCCTAATATTTTCTTTTCTTCTTCCTTCTTCTCCACCGAAAGCCTCCTTCCTCTCCCTTCTTTCTTCTTTCTTTTCTTTTCTTTCTTTCTTCCCATTTCGTTCCTTACTCCTTCTTAAATGACAGCCCAACTACTTGCCCTTTAAAAGAATGTAAAAAGACCTAATTGCCCTTCCTTAAAAGCCTTAAAACTTAACATTTTAAGTGATCTTCCAAATTTGCCCCTAAAATTTATTTTAATTTATGCTTACATTAGGACATTTTTCAAACCATCAAAATGAAGGAATTTGGTAAAACTTCCTTCTAGAGAAATGTTCCTTATAGTCTCAATTTCATAACGCCACCAAAATCATTTAATTTCGTTCACTACTCCAAAAGTTATACTCCAAACATTTCGGACTATCATTATGCTAAAACATTTTCTAGTACTTTACTTCCATTCACAAATTGACATTCTTAATGACTAAATTGAAACTCCATTCCTTCATAACATTTGTATCCCTATTTCTCTAGTTTCATCCAAATTAAGAATCACCTCATTTGGATGACTAGAGAAAAAGTTATGGCCAAAATACTTTCAGCTCTTACTAATCAAAGACTGAACATTTAAAACCGAATTCAATTCAGAAATTGAAAATCTTAGGGGCTAAATTAAAATTCAATTCCTTCATATGACTTGTATCCCCATGTCTCTATTTTGTTTTGCAACTAGAATCAGTTCAATTGGATCTCCACAGACTAAGAATTTACCAAAATACTGAACCATGTTCAGAAAAGTATCCAACTCACTTTGATTAAATCAATCATCCTTAATTTAATCTCAAAAATTCACAATTCTTCATGGACAGATAGAGCGATGCCTTAGGAATCCAACTCTTCAAAAACCAAGTCAATCAGATGTCGGACGGAAAAGATATAAGCAAAAGATTGAAGAGGGGTCGGAAGTGGGAGCAAATTACCCAAAATCAGAAGGAGCAAAACGACGTCGTATGGCGCCTAGAAGAGGAGAAATACAAAACGACGTCACGAAGGAGGAAGGAAAAGGGCATCACAAGGGAGAAAACGACCACGCACTGGGCGAGCGCGTGTTCGCCCTCGCGAGGGCGCATACGATTTCCAATTTTTTCCACATATATATATATATATATATGAATTTTTCAAAAATCATATCTTTCGACTCAAGAGTCCAAAATTTATAAACTTGGTATCAAAAGAAAGCTGAAAGGAAGCTCTACAACTTCCATGAAGAATTCAAAAGCCAAATCCGTCTCTAAAGATATCAAAATCCCACTCAAACTTTCTGTCCAAAATAATGTCTCCCTAAACAATAACTCAACTTTGAAAATTTCTATCTTTCAACTCCAAGGCCCAAAAATGTCATATTTTATATCAATGCAAAGATCAAAAAGCAACCTACAACTTTCATGAAGGACAGAAAAATCAATTTGGACTCTAAAGGAGTCAAAAATCACTTCAAAAATTCCTGTCCACTAATACTCTTCCTAAACAGTAACAGCAACTTGTAAAAATCATTTCTTATTCCATGTTCCAAAAATTCCATACTTTACATCAATGGAAAGATCAGAGCATAATCTAAAACTTTCATGAAGAACTTCAAAGCAATTTCAACCTCTAGCTAAATCAAGTTTTCTATCAAAGTTTCTGCCAGATAATTGGTCATCCTATACCACATCCAAACTTCCAAATTTCATATCTTCCAATTTCCACAACCAAAAATAACATATTATACATCATTGAAAAGCTAGGAAAATCTTATATGACTTTCATGTAGACCACTTAACTCAATTCAAAACATATCAATCCAGAATTTTCCTCAAACACAGCATACATAATCCTCCACTTAAGAGCATTTTCGAAAACAAAGCAAAATACACTTAAATTTGAATGGTCATAACTTTCAATCCCGACATCGAAAACTGTCATACTTTATGGCGATAAAAAACTCTCAGCAGAAGCTACAAGTTTCATGAAGATCATTTAATCAAAAACTGCCTAGATTATCCCAGAAAAATTCACAAAGTTTTAGCCCAAAAAGTCAACTCTTCATCTCCAAAACGTCAAACTTTCATAATTCAACAAATTCTCACACTTTCACTAATAAATTTCATAATACAAAACAAAATTTACCTAAAACCCCACATCAATTTCATTAAACTCAAAAACACCCATTTCATGTATTATTCCCAAAATATCATTTCAATTTGTTCAAACTAGAATTTGCTCACATAGAACATTACACATAATCATTCAAAATCATGAATTTTCTTTTCCTTTACACATGACTAATTCACCACCAATTTCTCATTTCATGTCAAATTTTAACTCGCAATTTTAAGAAAAGTTCGGGGTCTAACAAATGCAAATCCCCTTTTATCTCCTTCGATCTCCTTTTTTATCCCATGATCTTTTGTAGATAATCTTCCCCCAGATTCAGGTGGTTGATCCATCAATAAGGATGCAATTTGATTCTCAAAATCATAAAATTCTTAAGTGAATCGAATCTACATTTAAAAACAGATCTTGCAGATAGTTTTTGTCCTTGCACGTGTCCACACTTAGTCACTAAATTTCCTGCCATCCTTAAATTTTGAATTATCTTTGCTTCCTTTGATTCTTTTTTATTCGATTTCATCTCTTAAGTGTTGAAAATCATCTGAGAACAATTAAGAAGCAAATCCATCAAATTTGAATAATAATTTCAACACATTAAAGAGATTTATATACAAAATAAGCACAAAATAACAACTTAACAATATCTTTCAATGTTTGAAGACGACAAATTTGTAACATCCCGTTACCAATGTGAAGGGCATATTGGTAATTTGGATAGATTAGGTCTGGGTGCATTTACAAATTGATTTGCATATGCATTTATAGCCTCTATATTATTGATAAATGTTCATGATTGCACAAGCATATGTATGTACATGCATGTATGACAGATTTCGGACTTGATTGTGAAAATCGGAGATTTTGTGATTTTAAGGTTAATTGTGCTTTGATTAGTGAATTGGAGTGTCAAATTGAATTTAGGAATTGAGAAATGGAAATTGGAGTATGGGAATAAGTATTTTCTAATTTTGAGAATTTATAAGAATTTTTCTGAAATTTTCGGAGTATTAGGTCCGGATCGGGAACTGGACCAATGATTGATTTATTTGAATTTCCGGTTCCGAAATTTGATTAACCAATGGCAATGGAGATTAGAATTTTGATTTGAAGAATTAGGGTTTAGAGCCATTGGAATGTGGGAAAATTAGAATAAGAATTGGAGTTTAGACCCTAAGAATTGGACTTGTGGCAATTTAAATTGCCAAACAAGCCCTTAGTCCTTAAGTTTATAAACCCTTTTCCTTTGAAAAATGGTCCACGATGCTTGTCTTCTACCTTGAAAGAAACTTGATCTTTTCTTCTTCGTGGATCATCATTTGGCTTGCTTCCTTCCATTTTATTCTCTTAAATTGTTCCAATCATCATTTTCTACCTAGCTTAAGCTTTGGATTTGGAAAAGACGACTTTTGGTGGAGAAATGAAGAAAACCGTGGGTGTCGATTAAGTTGAGGATTGGAGTATTTGAGTGATCTGTGAAGGATTGAAAGCTTAAATCAAGTAAGTTTCTACTTCTTTATGTTTTAAGTTGTTTGATTTGATCATTGAATAGAGTTATTAATTGTTTGAGAATTTGTGAGTTTCGGATGAGATAGGGTTATGAGAATTTGTTGATTTTGATTTGGGTATTTGATGAATAATTGATTTTCAATGGAAGTGAGGTTAGAAATGAGTTGTGTTAAGTATAGGAAGTTGTTTTGGAGTGTTTAGATAGGATTTGAATGGATTAGAATCTGAGAAATCTGGAAAAAATCTGGGTTTTTGGCGTTGCTGCGATTGCACGCCTCGACGTGCGCGAAGAACACGCCGCGGCGAGCAAGACAGCCTCGCATGCCGCGACGAGCGCGGGAGGCGCGCCGCGGCGAGCAGGAGAAGACTGCATCGCGACGTCGGCGATGCGTACGCCGCGGCGAAGGAGGAGTAGTTCGCCGCGGCGAAGCGAGCGGACGCCGCGGTGAAGACAAGGTGCTCGCCGCGGCGAGGGACCAGACGCCACGGCGAGGGAGCCCAAATTTCTGAAATTGAACTTTTTGAGGTTTTTGAATTGGGGATTTAGGAATTGGTGGATTTAATTGGTTATGGATTAAATTCAATTTGGAGATTTTGAATTCGGGTTTTAGAATTGAGATTGGGGAAATTTCGGTTTAGCGTCGGAATGCCATAAACATGTCATGTACACAATTAATTCGCTTCATGTGCATTATTGACTTTGGAAATTGTACAATTAGTAATATTTGGATATTATGATTATTGTAGAGGCTCAAGTGGATCGTCGATCGTCCGACGTAGGCGAGACTTCCCGGCAGTAGCTCGGAAGTTCTGAGGTGAGCAACCTAGTTGGTTTTTCAACCTTTATGTGTTACATTTTATGTAATTATGACATGAGGAGTTAAGGATGTATTATACGTGTTTGTTTTGATTGATTTCGGACCACAGGTGTTCGAAATATTGGAATATGTTATAGAAGTGCTAATTGTGCATAAATTGTTATTAATTGGTTCTGAATGCAAATTGGATGGGTGATATTAGATTGTGACATGGCTAGTGAAAATTGGAACATGTACATTCATGCCATTATGCATGATCAGATAATTGACAGTTGTGACCGGTGCAGCCACCGTATTCAGAGCTTTAAGCTCAACGCACAGGGCCTCGTGTCCAACGATTTTTAGAGCTTTATGCTCAACGTATCAGGGCTTCAAGCCCAATGTTTTCAGAGCCAATGACTCAACTTAAATGAGTTCAGGCGCACGGTCACAACAACGAAATAAAATGAAAGAGTCACATGTACATTGCATATATGATTGTTCAAATGTGAATTGTATGAAAGGCGTACCGCCTTATAAATGTGAAATTGAATGCATGTGATGCTTGGTTGTGATAATATACGATATAGTGTGAACTGTTTGTTTATGCATGAGTTGGGTGGACCATCGATGATGGTTTCTCACTGAGTTCGCAAACTCACCCAACATTGCATTTATTTTTCAGGACAACGATAGTTGACTCCTAGCTCCTGTTAGCGAGACTTTTCCTGATGTGTGAGTGCCGGCAAGAGGAGTATGGCCCACAGGTCGGTCAGCTGGGATCTTTTGGGGGGATGATCTAGTTAGGAGTTATGTTAGTCCTTTTGGTTCTGTACAGTTGTAATCAGACAGAATTGTGAACTTGTGGTTTTAAAGAAATGAAATGAGAAGAATCTTTTGGTTTTAAAAATTTAGTGAATTCGATATTACTGCTTTCTTATATTAATGCCATGAGGTTTATAGAAATGATCGAATCGTAGTGCACCCTCATCGTAGGTTATGTATCGGTATGACCTACGGGCGTCCCGGTGTATACCCTACGGTAAGGGGGCGTTACAAAATTGATCGTTTTTCATTTAACTTTTAGATTTAAGAAAAAATTAATTAAACTATTTTGTATTTAGAGATGTTAACATTAATAATGTAGGTATAATATTATAAACATTTTTAAATGTTGGTTTAATTCTTTTCAATTATAGAAAATTAACTTGGAACTACATGAAGTGAATATGTGGAGGAATATTACTAAAAATATTTTGAGTAAAAAATGCAAAACATAATTACATTATGTGACACAAAGATCAAGTTAAATTAGATTTTACTCTCAATTTCACGAATTCATAAATTAATTATTATTATCAATTTATTAAATATTTTATTAATGTATTTGTTTTAAAACTTTCTAAACTCCACAATTCTTATTATTTTAAGGGACAATAAAAATATGTCTCCTACTTTTATCAATGCAATGAAAACGATCGCAAAACTGTGAAAGTTTACATAATTTAGATTATGCTTAAGTATTGTGCTTCATATGAAATATACAGAGATTAAAAGTGATTTATCTGGCAACATTCTAACTACATAAGGATATGTTTGAACCTATATGGAAGTTATTGAATAGTTTACCATTGTTGTGTCTGTCCATATAACATAACTATTGGATAGACAATTTGGTCACTGATTGACATAACCGTGATAACTCCCGAATAACTATCAAAATAGTTGTCACTACTTTACTCCGTCATGGACTTGAGGCAATTATGGACACTCCAAAATCAATGTGTTGCATCACCAATAAATTGGTAAGGTTGCATATAAATTGTTAAGGTCAAATAATTGTTGAATACAAATGGTGCCTTCATAAAATTACCAATTCATGCAAATAACCTCTTTATCGGGGCATGTCCCTATTATGCCTTACTTTTTTTGGATAATAAGTACCAAGGGTCAATCTTACTACCAAGTCCATCCAAAGTACAATAACGTCTTACAAACCTCTCTTACTAAAAGAAGTTGACATCCTCGTTGAGAGGTTTTTGAAATAAACCTTTATCTTATTTTCAAACTATTAAAGGGAAGTATCTTTCGTTTCTTTTACTTTTGTTGCATTCATCCCTTTTCACTGTAAAATGGATTCTTTCCATTAACTTTTTGTGTTATTCCAATGAATGATGATTAAGGATATTTTCTATGTCATCATCAAACTGCTTTTCTAAGGATCGTCAATTTTTTTTGGACTATAAAAGGAGCACATTTAGGCTTACTCTTTTCTGGCCTTGTTTCATCGAACCTGCACAAAAAGTTAAAATGTAAAGTAAACTTTTAACTTTTCCAACATCTGTAAGTGAAATGCCACATTATTGACTTTCTTCATAACTTTAAAGAAACCATCACACTTAAGAATTAAACTCCTATGAATTATATACCCATTGATCTCCTTTAAAATTTAGGGAACTGAGTTTTAGCGATGCCTGAATTCCAATGGTCCTTAATGTTGATTAGGATATTTCTTCATTCGACAAATAACTTTTCAAAAAGTATCTTTTGCCTCCTCTAGCATTTATTACTTATCACTAGTAAAGTTATATGCAATTGGAAACTTTCCTCTCGTCTTCTTTTTTGACAATTCTAATGGAGTAAGGGTTTTTGGCTAGATACACCTTAAATGGACTCTTTTCTTTAAAGGATAACATTAGGATTATACAAAAGTGAAAATTTGCTAATAAATCCAATCGGTTTTATTGGCTAACCCTCACATCGTACCTTAGATAATCCTCCAACAAAACATTGACTCTTTAGTTTACCCTTTTGTTTATAATTGGTATATTTTAGGGCACTTCAACTTAGCTATTTTTGTATTGAGCAAAGAAGACTAACACCATCCAGTTAATTGAGCATCTTGATCACTCATAATATCTATTAAAATGTTAAAGCATTTCATAAAGTTTTAATATAATAACTTAGTAGACGTTTTTATCAAATTAATTACTAGAGTAACAATGAATATCACATGTTTAGTGAACCAATCGACCAGAACTAACATTGAAACCTTCTCATCAACATTAGGACATCCCATAAATCCAAAGGTATCGACTTCCATATTTTCTCTATAACAGGCAAAGGTTGCAAAAGTCCATCTTCCTTTTTCCTCTCAATTTTATCTTATTGGCATATAAGACAAGTGTAATAGTAGATTTTAATTTCCTACTCTATATATAGACACATATATGTCTTGACAATAATGCTATCATTCACTCTTATCTCAAATGTCTAACCCATTTATACCAATCGAAGTAATCAAAATTATCCATCTTTCATTCAATTGTATTGTTCATTAATTAGTTAGACATTATGATACTTGTATCAAGTCATAAATCAATTCAATTTTACCCATCAGTCCTTAAAAGGATAGGTTAATCTTCAAAACTTAACATAATACAAGGAGTAGTCATATATAAAAAAGATACATAACTTCCAAACATAGAACCTACATTAACCAAAAAAAGCACTGAACTTTAAATTTATAAAGGATAATTTAAAAGATTATTTGAAAAGTCAAAACCTTTTAACACAAAAGCAAACACCTTTTCATGAATTTTTCTAGTTATTTAGTTAGGTAATTAGTTTACATGGCTATTAACACCACTTTTTAACTTCAATCTTTTCACTTAGGTTAAAAGAGCAGAGTAAAATTATTTATGCTTAGTTATTGATATATTTCTATTTTTGTTTTCATTTATCTATATTTTCAATGAGATATTAAAATACTTAGAAGACTACTTCTATCTCAAAACTATGCCTAAATTATATTAAAAAATATCATAACGTAAATGAAGTATATGATATCATGATAATTGGAGTAAATTAGAATTAAATTAGTTATCAATACTCATAAATATTCAACTAAAACAAATTAAATTGAAATACAACCAAACTTATAATGTATTATCTTGATCAAACTTCTTTTATTTAAAAATTGATTCATTCTGTATATTTGAGTTATACATCATCCTTAATATACCAAATATATAGAATAAAAAAATAAAGACATTAAGTATAAACGAGGAAATAACAAAGGTATAAGAAACTTTTTAGCCCTTATTTATCATTTGTTACCATGATATTTTTGATCAACAACTAAAATTTATTTATACCTTGCAAACAAATATAAACAAAGAAACCACAAAACAATAAAACATAAAAGTAATTAATATCAAATTAAATCATAATAAAGTAACAATCAAAGTAAATAGCAAAACAAAAATAGGAATGAAACACATAATTTATGGATACCAAAAAGAAGTAAACTATGAAATGCATAAGCCAAAACCAAAATAAAAGAGAATAGAAACACAATTTGTTATAGGCTCATCATCATAATCACTCTACTCCTCTAGCATCATTAAGGCTAGGGAATTGTTCCGAGTACCCTACATGTTGAAAGTAAGCATACAATTATTGTTTCATCTATTGTAATTGTTGTCTTTGCTTGTTTAATTTTCATGGCATCCTCTATATTATAAAAGTTTGTCCTTACTACTTGCTCTTGTGATCAAGAATGGTTATGCCAATTTTCTCTCATAATAATTATTGTGTTATGGATTGGACCTCTCTATGATCATCTATCATCTCTTCTACTTGAGGTGCCTCAATTGTGAGGTAGGGCTATGCTCTCTCCCACTTCTTGGCTCTATATGCTCTCTCTTATAATTAAAACATAGGTACTACTAGCCTTCTTAACTTTCCTTATATACCTCAATTTCTCTATAATGGTGGAAATTATTTGAAAACTCATGGTTAGACCTAAAAGAGTCTTAAAATTACCTACATTCTTTACCAGTCTTGTTAAATAAGTACCATTATAGAGGGTTTTGTTCTTCCTAGCTCGTATATTCTCTAAGTGTTTGCCAAATTACTAACCTAGATTACATGATCTTCACTTAACTATACACCAAAAATAAAATATGTTAGTAAGAGTTACCACACTATTGCTCTCCCTACTTTTGGCAATGATTTATGAAATAACCTTATGTAAATATTTAAGATTTTGGGGTATGACATTAGTTTTCTTACTCTTAAAAGGATCATATATGCTCATTTATCCTAAAATTAAGATCAAAATTCCTAAGGGAAATAGTTATTGAGCTTATCAAGGAATTTAACTAAGACACTCCTAAACTCCACTCATTCCACATACTTGGGTATTTAAAACCCATATTACACCTTAAAATCATTAAATGAGATCCCCAATTGATTTCTTTATATCCTAAACTAGATCACATTTTTTGTATCTAATCTCACATTTCACTATAACGGTATGTTTGGTTGAAAGGAATAGCAATTCTATTCCTAAGATATTCCGTATGTATTATTAAATCTGTGTTTGGTTCCAAACAAACACAGAATACTCGTTACTCAGTGGTCGGGTAGGCTATATTTGGGCCCGAGCCCAATTACAACAACCCACAGGCCGATCAGTCAGTCCTACACCTATTGATTAATCTAGGTTTGATCCACACATCCGAGGCCCATTAGCAGAAGGCAATCTCCCATGCAAACACGTAAAAACCTAAACCTAACTGCAAAACCATATAAAAGGTATTATTCTCCCATAATCGAGGTACGAGATCAGAACCTAATTTGTTTTTCTCTCGCATCGATTCCCACCTTCACCGTAAAACTTACTTGGCGTCGGAGGGCTAATCGACACAACCCCGACGTGCCTTCTTTGTTTTGTAGGTATACTTACGTCGAAGAACAACGCAGAAGGTTGCCAACTCATGGATCCAAACGGCAACGCACCGTTCAGCCTGAATCCGGCAGAACCAATTGGCGCCCACCGTGGGGTCCGACTTCCGGGAACCACGCCCGTAACTACACAAATCGGCCAAAGCGGGTGGCGATTTCGATGTAGGCATTGTCATGGCCTCGGCGATCTGGCGTCTAGGTTTGCAATTTACTGCAATTATGCCGCTTTGCCGCATGCCTTTCGCGACGAATCCTCGATCCTAACGATCAACAAAGAACCTCAAACCTTGGAACAGAAGAGCGAGCGTGGTGTGGAGGATAACGTCGCACCAAGACACACCAATCTTCAACACCGATCAGTGCATGTAACCTATTCCTACCGCACTCCGTCTTGACCGTAAAATGATCGAGGAAGGCCGATCTGCTGATTCGCCAGATCCTGCAGTCCAAATGCCAAGAATAACAGACGCTCATACACGTGTCATTGCGCGACAAACCAAGATGATGACCGATCGCCACCGACACAAAACCTAGAAAAATCGTGGACGATCGGATTAACGCGCTATGAAGCTTCCGTTCAGACGCCTGACGGCGCAAGATCTGACTCTCCCTTTACTCCGGAGATCTTGGATAGCCTCCCAATACCCGGCACAAAAATACCGACCCCCGAGAAATACACCGGGAAGACCGACCCTGACTACTGCGGCACTTCCATCCATGATGAACCTACATCAGGTCCCGGACGCTATCCAATGTAAGGCTTTCTGCACGGCCTTCCAAGAGGGAGCTCGGTGATGGTTCAACAGCTTGCCCTCGAGCTGTATCACTTGTTTCGAAGATTTCAAGGAGTTATTCCTGAATCAATTCGCCACGAGTGGCGAATCGCAGAAAACAGCTTTGGAGGTGATGCAACTCACCCAAGGGAGGAATGAGAGTTTGCGGGAGTTCATCACCCGGTTCAACAATGAAGCGGTCGAGGTTCCCGACCTTACTTGCTCTTCCATGCTGGCCGCGCTCATGAATAATACGAGGGACGAGGAGTTCAAGAAGTCATTAGCCCTCGATCGGCCCGATCTGTTCAGAAATAAGAAACAGGCGGACAGTACATTCAAATTAAGAAGTGCTGAAAATACGAGACGTCGGACGGATGATCGCCGCCAAATGATAGGGCGGCAATTCGCCTGACAAGCAAAAAAGCCACCGAGCCGAGAAGGCCACCGACCGACGAGGATATCGGCAGAGTTCACCCACTAAACAAGACATATGCGAAATCTTGGCAACCGTGAGAGCGGATGGGAAACTATCCGAGAGCCGAAAAAATGAAGACCCTTATAAGGACGAGAACCCCAACTTGTATTGCTGCTTCCACGAGAGGTCGGTCACGATACGAAAAATTGTCTGGCGATTGAAAAAGAGATTGAACTCCTCATTCAAAAGGAAGGTTAGGCGGTTCGTGAAACACGAACAAAATGCCGATCGCAGAATCGGCCGAACAGATAATAGACGATCACCGAATCGAAATGACGAAATGAAGGCGACATAACACAAATACTGAGATGACCGACGAGAAGAGAGAGGGCGGTCGAGGAAAGGAACGACGAAATGTCAAGGGCGAAGAAGACCGACCGATCGAGGTCATCAATACGATATTTAGCGTAAATGCACTGGGGATCCACGACTAAAGGAAGAAAAAGATATGCCAAACAATCGACAAAGACTCATACACCAAAAGCCAAGGAGAGCGATCAGGTGATATCATTTGATGAGTCCGACCTCGATGGAGTAAGTTGCCCTCATGACGATGCCCTCGTAGTAAATCAGAACATGGACGGATACGAGGTGAAACGGGTAATGATTGACACGGGCAACTCGGTCGATTTGCTGTACTATGAGGCCTTCAAGCAAATGAAGGTACCCGAGGAGCGACTATTACCTACAGACGGCCCCATTAAAGGAGTAACCGGGCGTCGACCTACCCGTTCGCCCGGGTGTATTTGAAGGTGAAATTTGGGCAAATACCATGTCAGATAGAAAGGGACGTTGAGTTCCTGGTCGTCAAGTTCCAAGGGGCATATAATGCAATAATCGGGCGAGCTACTCAAAATGTCCTCAGGTCGGTCGTCTCCACTTACTACCAAGTTATGAAGTTCTGACACCCCACACGGTAAGCCTCGTCGGGTCAACAGAGAATCGCCAGGAATGTTATTTAGCGGAGACTAAAACATTAGACGGGCGAGAAGGTCTTGACGAGTTCTCTTGATGTAAGAACCGACGAAGAGACGGAGAGATTGAACCCAGAGAAGAAACGCAATGGTCGTCTTCGATGAAGCCGATCCTTCTAAGTTCACAAACCTAGGTTCCGAGCTGCGAGAGGGACTCGTTAAAGGAATCACAGATCGCTTGGTGGAAAACAAGTCGATTTTGGTACCTCGGTATTCGCATGACCGCAAGCCGATCGACAAAAGAAGCGATGGCACGATGAAGGAGCGACAGAAGTGATCGAGAAGGAAGTAGCGGTTCTTTGAGGCCGGTTTCATCCGAGAGGTCAAATATCCAGTGGCTTGCCAATGTTGTGTTGGTGAAAAGAAGAACGACAGTGGAGAATGTGCATAGATTTCACCGACTTGAACAAAGCATGTCCAAAAGACGACTTCCCTCGCCTAAGATCGACCAAATTAGTAGACTCCACCTCGGGCCATGAACTACTCGACTTCTGGATGCTTTCTGCCATCATCGATCCAAATGAGATCGGAGGACGAAGAAAAACCGCCTTCATAACCGAATCGAGGCACATATTGCTACCAAGTAATGCCTTTCGGTTTGAAAAAGCCGCGCGGCGACCTATCAACGGCTCGTCATGAAGTCTTAAAAAATAGATTGGCGAATCAGGAAGTTTATGTAGACGATATGGTGGTCAAAAGTAAGACGTCCGCGGAGCATGTACAAGATCTCCAAGAAGTCTTCCAGACCTTGAATAAATTCCAGATGAAGCTAAACCCGAAAATGCGTGTTTGGGGTGGCATCCGGAAAATTCACGGGTTTATGATCACTCGGGGAATCGGCTAATCCAGAAGATTGAGGCCGTCATACAGATGCCTTCGCCATGAATGCTGAAAGATGTTCAGATATTGACCAATGATAGTTTATTGAAAGGTGTTCATCTCCGCACTAGAGACAAGTGCCTTCCGCTTTTCAAAGTCCCGAGGAAAGCGAACATGACCCAGCCCAATGGTTGGATGAGTGCCAAAAGCTTTCCAACACTTAAAGCAATACTTGTCCAGCCGCCTATTCTCGCAAAGCCCGATAGAAGGGAGAAGTCGATCTTATACTTGGCGGTTACGGAGGGTCGATCAGTAGCGGTACTTATCCGATGGGAAAGAAGCGGCGGACACCGCCTACTATGTCAAGAAAGTGTTGACCGCCGAAACGCGATATCGCCCATAGAGAAGCTCGCCTCTCCTTGATAATGGCAGCCAGAAGTCGAGGCCTTACTTCCAAAGTCATACTATTGAGGTATGGACCACCAACCCTCGAGACGGGTTTTCAAAAGCCCAAACTTGGTCGGTGATAAAATGGGCGGTAGAACGGGAGAGTTTGATATACAATACAAGCCCCGCATACGACCATTAAAGCGCAGTGTTGGCGAGACTTCATCGCAGAGATGAGCCAACCGAGCTCGAAGAATGACGGTTCCTCGCTGAGCTTGTTTGTTGATGGATCATCCAATACCGAGGGATGCGGGCGAGAATAGTCTTTGGTCACCCGCATTTGGAAGAAAAGGTGGAGTACGCCTTCGGCTAGAATTCAAAGCCTCAATAACGAGGCGAATATGAGGCTCGATAGCCGCCTCCAACTCGCCAAGGAGATGGAGGTGGCGCTTGAAGATACATAGTGACGACCAGTGGTAGTCGGCCAAGTCACCGGCAAGATGAGGCCAAAGGAACAACATGATCAAGTATCCGGTTAGTAAAACAGAGTTGAGCAATTTCGAGCAAGACTCAATCAGCAGAATAGAACGAGCTCAAAACGCTAAAGCGGATGCGCTCAAAATGGCTTCCACCGTGATGCCATAAATAACGCTCGGTCGAACGACTAGATCGACTAGCATTAAAACCGAGGAAGTTCTCAACGAATATCGGGTCGGTCGAGTTGGATGTAACCAATTACACAAGACCTTTTAGAAGGAAAACAACCGAAGACGACGGAAGCCAAGAAATTAAGAATAAAGGCCGTCGAGTACACGATGAGTTAACGGCACTCAGATAAGAGGTCCTATGACCGCGCCGCTCGATGCTTGAATGAGGAAGAAGCCGAGCGAGCAATGGTGAAGTCCATGAAGGATGTGCGGAAATCACATAGGGGCAGAATGTTGGCTCACCGATTGATCGACGAGGTACTCATCGCGAAAATGAGAAGAGATTGTCGAAAAAGGTCGATCGATGTGAGGCTCGCCAGAGAAACAAAGAAATGTCCCACCAAATTTAACCGAAATAATGCAAATCATGAGCCATCCTATCCCTTTCGCTCGATGGGGAATGGATATATTGGGGCCTTTCCTCTCGGTCCCCGTAAAAGAAATTCTGATAGTGGCGGTGGAGTATTTCACCAAGTGGGTAAAGCGAGTCTGTCGCTACAATCACCGAGGGAAGGTGGAAAGTTTCATTAAGAAAATATACTACGCCGCCGGGATGCCTATGGTGTTGGTTACGAGATAATGGTGAGCAGTTCGACAACCGCAATTTTAGAGATTTCGCGACCGACTAAAGATCAAGCTACGGTTGACTTCGATAGCCCATCCCCAAAGCAACGGTCTCGCTGAGAACACCAACAAAAAGATAATAAGCGCCCTTAAGAAGCGCCTGGACGGCCGAAAGACCTGGGTGGAAGAAATAGACGAAGTATTGTGGGCATATAGAATCACACCGAACGGAGCCACAGGGGAGACCCCGTTCAGGATGACCTTCGGGGCAGAAGCCCTGGTTTCAGTAGAAGCGGCATTGCACAATCAGAGGGTGTCGGGTTATGAAGAAGAGCGGAATGATGAAGCCCGCAGAGCAGAGCTCGTTCTCCTTAGCGAGGATAGAGAAAGGGCAGCCGCTCGCTCAGAAGCCATCAAACAAAAGGCGACCAAGTTCTACAACAGAAGGGTCAAGCCGAGCAATGTAAAGGTAGGTGGGTACGTCCTACGAAAAGTCGAGGCTGCTGGGAAACATCCAGGAAAGCTCGGGCAGACGTGGGAAGGACCCTATCGAGTGATCAAGCAAGTAGGGCATGGTTCTTACATCCTCAGCGATGAGAAAGGGAAGATTCTACCGAGGCCTTGGAACTCACAGAATTTGAAGGCCTTCTACCAAGAGATAAGTTTTATTTTAGTTAATCTTTCCTTATTAACATTTTGTATGCAACGCTGGGAACCTTTTTCCGTCCTCGCCAGATGTGTTTTTAACGGCCCATGCCTTTATTATCATCAATAAAGCGATTTTCAGATTTCTCGGCAATGAAAAGCTCCATTATACGTGACAATAAAAATTCAATCAACCATCGCCATTGCTCGGCATTTTCTATAGATCGACTACGATCGGTCGGGTCGCCAGGACGAGATCCCTGGGTCCCTCGACATCGCCAATGCTCGATATTCTCCATAGACCGACTACGATCGGTCGGGTCGCCAGGACGAGATCCCTGGGTCCCTCGACATCGCCATTGCTCGGCATTCTCCATAGACCGACTACGATCGGTCGGGTCGCCAGGACGAGATCCCTGGGTCCCTCGACATCGTCATTGCTCGGCATTCTCCATAGACCGACTACGATCGGTCGGGTCGCCAGGACGAGATCCCTGGGTCCCTCGACATCGCCATTGCTCGGTATTCTCCATAGACCGACTACGATCGGTCGGGTCGCCAGGACAAGATCCCTGGGTCCCTCGCCATCGCCATTGCTCGGAATTCTCCATAGACCGACTACGATCGGTCGGGTCGTCAGGACGAGATCCCTGGGTCCCTCGACATCGCCATTGCTCGGCATTCTCCACAGATCGGCTACGGTCGATCGGTCGCCAAGACAAGATCCTTGGGACCTCGCTCGGCACTCTCCACAGATCGACTACGGTCGATCGGTCGCCAAGACAAGATCCCTGGGACCTCGCTCGGCACTCTCCACAGATCGGCTACGGTTCATCGATCGCCAAGACAAGATCCTTGGGACCTCGCTCGGTACTCTCCACAGATCGGCTACGGTCGATCGGTCGCCAAGACAAGATCCTTGGGACCTCGCTCGGCACTCTCCACAGATCGGCTACGGTCGATCGGTCGCCAAGACAAGATCCTTGGGACCTCGCTCGGTCTCTCCACAGATCGGCTACGATCGATCGATCGCCAAGACAAGATCCTTGGGACCTCGCTCGGTATCGCCATAGATCGTCTACGATCGATCGATCGCCAAGACGAGATCCTTGGGATCTCGCTCGGCCGACCGCGAGTAACACCTGACCCTACTCTACGTCTGAAACAAGGAACATAAATACAAAAATTGACTTCGAAAAATTTACTTGGAGAAAAGAAAACGAGATCTTCATTCATATTAAATTCACCTTGGCCACAAGCCCGGCCAGGTGAGCTCTACAACATGGAAGAAGGGGATCCGCCAACAGCCGAAGGAGGAGAATACCCAGGGGAATACCCAGGGGAAGCCTCGGAAGCGGGCGGAAGAGACGTAGGAGCGGGACCCGGGGGAGCAACCGGAGGAATATCTTCGCTGGGAAGCTCTTCTTCTCCGGGGAGCGACACAACGGAACAGAGCAGGACCCGGAAACGACCAAGGAACATCACGAGGAGCTCTTCCTCTTGGAGTCGAGATCTAGCTTCTCATCCGGAACATCGACCGGTTCCCCCTCGACTTTCTTTGTGATCCCCTCCAAAGAAAGCCCGAAGGCTTCAGGAATAAGCGGTTCGGCATAGTCTTCAAAAGAAGGGCACGCCACCCCCTCAGGAGCATAGAGCTCGTGGCCCCTCTCCAAAATCGAAAGGGTTACCTCGCAGGCGAGCTCTAAACTCTCTTCGTACAAGAATCGCCTCTTCCATCGCTTGATGGCCTCGATCCGCTGCTCCCGCATGGAGCACCGCACCTCTCGCAAGGTTTTCTCCGCTCTATCCCTCTCCGTCACAGCGGAATGGCAGTCCTGACGGAACTTCCTGTTGATCTCCCTCTCCGCCCTCACCGTCTTCCTCCACTCCTCGTTCTCCTTCTCCCTCTTCCCCTCTACCTCGGCCAGTCGAGCCGTCAAAGCTCCCACCTCCCTCTCCTGAATCGCCTTCTCCTCCTCAAGAGATGCGTTTTTAGCCTGAAGGAGGTCCCTCCCCTCCTTCACCTCTGCCAGCTCGCCCTTTAAACCCTTCATCTGATCATGGAGATCCTGAACCTCCTGGTCCAGAGTCTCCAAGCGCTGCAGCACGGTAGAAGACATTGTCGCAGCCCGCATGCCAATACGAACGAGCTGGGAACCCAACTCCAGGTTCCCCTTCTTCTCCATAAACCCCTCGTCCGCCGGGGGAGTAACCCTCTCAGCAAGGTAGCGGGACACCTCGAGGTCCCCGAGCGTTACATCCTTGCCCAACTTGATCGCAGGCTCCCACTGCCCAAGGCTCACGGCTGTGCCTTCTCCTTCCCTTTTTACATTTACTCGCCACAGCTTCACCGGCTCAAGGGTGGAAGGTCACTCAATCGAACCAACCTCTTCCTTTTAAGAGGAGGGCCCACGTCCTCCTCCTCCTCTACCACTGGAACAATTGTTAATGGCTCCATCGCCACAAGAAGGTTCCCGACAGGGGGAGCACCCACCGGCGTAGACGAGGAGACCAACCCCATGGACAAAGCGACGCCCTCACCGGTCTCCGCCTCACTCCCTTCTTCCCGAGGCTGCTTCTCGACGTGGATTTTGGGTAGCATCCTCACCACGACCGCACAATGTTAAATTGAATTAGAAAACAATTGATGTAAGTTCGAAATTAATACAATCACGAGGAGTCAACCGGACGAGGCGGTTTTCTCCTTCAGCCCGCTTAATACGGAGGGGATCGACGAGGAACGAATCCGAGGCCCCCGAATACCCTCGAATGAGCTCGCAAAATCGTGATTCGCCGAGCTCCTCGACTGACGGACCACCTCCCACCTCTCCGGTCGAGGGACAAGGCCGACGAATCGCTCCACCGCCGCCAAAGGATACCTCCACGGTCGACACTCGGAGGAAGATTCTGGGGACTTCACAAAGAAATACTTCGTCCGCCAAGAAGAAATTTTTGAGGGTGTCCTGGCCGAGCGATACCGAGCATCTCGATATTGAAGAAAGGGGATTCTAGCCCCTGAGCTCGGATCGTGGCTCATCTCGAAATGGCGCAGAACGCCGACGATGGGCGGATGGTCGAATCGATGGCACAAAGAACGCCAACCCGCTTATAAACCTCCAACTGCTCAGAGGAATCGCTCTCGCAATAACCCAACAAGACGATACCTCGTCCACAATCGTATCACGGAGCCTCAGGCCACCATCGAGAAAAAACTCCGAGACGGCGAAGTATCCACTAAAATTGCCGTGGACCCGCCATGCTTCAAAGCCGATCGGGGCCTCCAAGACGTAGGGATATTATACCGATGCACAACTGCTCAACTCTCCCACAATATGTATTTATGCGCCTTAGGTGGGAACTCCATGAACTAAGCCATCCTTTCTCTCCTCATCGACATCTCTATCAGATTCCACCATGCTCCCGTAACTACCCGTCGACATGACTATCAAGAAAAGGACTAATGGAATGAAGGAATGAAGAAGAAAATGACGTACCTATTTAGAGAGAAGAAATGGGGAAATAGGACGGCGGAATAAAAGAAGTTTCTGGGAACCTTGAACGATTTGAGAGCAAATGAAAGTAAAGCGCGATTTGCGAAGACGGAAGCAAAAAGGTAAAACCGCCACAACTCACCAACTTTGAGTATTTATAAAGGGTGGCAGAGGAACCCTCGACAAGGACCCATTCGGACTCGACACATGGCAAAATCCGAGCGATCTCGGACCGCCGAAGATCTGGGAGAATCGAGGCTATTTAAAATCGAAACAACACGAACGGTCGAAAGGATACATGATAGTCAGTCACGACGGTTAAAGGACGATCGTTTGATTCTCGAAATTGTCGACAAAGACGCGCCGCCTACATAAATGCCCCACACGCCACCAATGATAACCAACCGATCCGCTTGCAAGTCATCGCATAGTCGATGAGACCGATCGATCGAGGCCCTCACCAACCAATAACAATACGAAAGATTAGGACCAACAGTCAGATCCGAAGCCGGAAATCGACCGATCGACCACATGACAAGCTCTCCGCCACGAGCTATAAAGCAACAGACGAGCAACAACGCCCCAACATACTCCCTCGACCTTTCTCTTGCGCGATTCGAGGAGTAGGGGGCTTATGGTCGGTCGGCTATATTTGGGCCCGAGCCCAATTACAACAACCCACGAGCCGATCACTCGACCCTACACCTATTGATTAATCTAGCCGATCCACACATCCGGGCCCATTAGCGAAGGTATTTCCCATGCAAACACGTAAAACCTAAACCTAACGCAAAACCATATAAAAGGATATTCTCCCATAATCGGCGACGAGATCGTAACTAATTGTTTTTCTGCGTCGATTCCCACCTTCACCGTAAAACTTACTTGAAAGATCGGAGGACTAATCGGGACCTTGTGCAACGCATGCTTCTTTTTTGCGGTATACTTACGTCGAAGAAACAACGCAGGTTCTTAACTCACGGATCCAAACAATGACGCACCGTTCAACCTGAATTCGGCAGAACCACTCATGAATATCTATTCCTAATTTTTGAGGAATAACTAAAACCATCTACAACCTATCTTTATCTAATCAACGAATACCATTTCTTCTTCGGCATATGTAACTTGTTTTTTCTTACAAATTTATCCTTCTTCAGCTCAGTTCAGCTCCGACAAAACACCACCAATGCTAGAGAAGGCTGCACGATGATGGTAAGATGAGGGAGCTGTAGGGTACTGAAGAAGCTCTCGCTGGTGAGATGTGTTGGAGATTTATGTGAACAGTAACTTGGTCTAAAGTTACTGTTCACAAAATTCATAAAATGAATAAAAAGGTGCCGGCAGACCAGTGGCGTGGGAATTCGGTGGAGAAGACGCATGGTGGCGATGTTATGACGCTCGTCTTGTTCTCTTCCTCGATTCTCAGCCGCTTCAACTCTTTACAAGTCTTATCTTTCATGGACGCAAACTCTCAAATTACCCAAGGTCTCTGCTGCTGACAACATAACCAGGCTTGGAGTTCTCCCAGAAGGCCTTGAAGATGTGTCCTCCCAAGACGACGACAACTTACAGCTAATTGAGACCAAGGATGAAAAGCAAGAGCACCGTCATGAACTCGTCAATGGAGCGGCAGGCTCTGTTGATAAAAAGAAGACAAAGAAAATGAATTTAATAATAAAAATAAGAATAAAAATAATTGATAAAATTAATAATAAGTATAAATTTTATAATAATAATAATAATAAGAAAAATAAAGATAATAATAATAATAATAATAATAATAATATAAATATAAATATAATTTGAAGAAGAAAAAATTCATAATAACAAGAAATTTAATAACAAAAATCAAATTAAAAATAATTGATAAAATTAATAATAAAAAATAATAAGAATAAATAAATTAATTTTTTATAATAATAATAATAGAAAACTAGAATAATAATAATAATAATAATAATAATAATAATAATAATAATAATAATAATAATAATAATAATAATAATAATAATAATAATAATGAGTTTAATCATATAATTAAGAATAAAATTGATAAATTTAATAATAAGTAGAAAATTTATAATAATAATAATAATAATAAGAATAATAAAGTTAATAATAATAATAATAATAATAATAATAATAATAATAATAATAATAATAATAATAATAATAATAATAATAATAAGGACATTTTGGTTTTTTTGTTACCTATTCCTTTCTTATTCCAAATTTATATTTTCAAACCAAACATTGGAATAGAAATTTTTTGTCTATTCCATTTCTTAAACCAAACAAAGTAATACTTATTATATTCTATTCCTCATTTTTTTCTATTCCTAGGAATAACTATTTTATTCCCTATCTATTCCATTCTTTGAACCAAACAGGCCGTAAGAGTGGTAAGAATCTCAAGGGTGAGCTTTATATAAGAATATTTAGTAATGTATAAAAACTTACTCTATCCTAAGTTTTCTATCAATCTCTTCACCTTTAAGCCAATCCTACTATTTGTAATGAAAACTAATACAAACTTCTATTAAATGTTGGGTTCTAAGACATGTATACCTTTTCCAAAATATGGTTCCTTGAAGGTAACCATTGGATGTTCATTTGGGGTCATCTCTTGTGGTTGAGATCAACTATTTAATGCATCCTAAATATCTTTAATTTTTACACTCCTACTTGTGCGTGGTTGTGAACTGATCTTTGTAGTTAGATTAAGTGTTTAAAAGAAAAAATAAGCAACAAATTAGCCAAAAACATAGATATATTCAAAAATGTGTTTGAAGCCCTAATTTATGAAAATTTTAGAATTTAGAGATGTAAGAGTAGGTGAATCTCAATAAGAAGTAATGAAAAATGACATAAATATTGTGGGTTTGGCTTGAAAAACTAAATTGGAAGTAGTTGTTTGAAGAAATTGAGTTAAAATTAGGGAAAAATAAAGAAGTTGAAAGTGAGGGTCTAACATAATCTTTGGATTTTTGAAATTTATGATATATTATGGTACACGCCGTAACCTATACCATGGAGCTTTTTGGAAAAAAAACGTTTTGAATCTATAGTCAGTGACACGAATATGTCTCCAAGTTGTTGATCCTTATGTCTTTAGCATCCTAAAACATAACTAGAGGTATATACATATCCCTAGGTTATGGATCTTCTTGTTTCTTTTGATATATTGACACCAAAATATCTCAAGTTATAGATTCTCCTGAAAAATTTTCCAAATCAACACGGTCTAGGTCACATTCATATGTTAGACCGTGCTCAATAAAACAAACAACACATACCTAATTTTTGAACTTTTTAATAGCTTATTTGTTAGATTTTCATCTCCGCCACTGTTTAAAATTCCTTCTTTAGCTTATATATGTCTACTTTGTATTCCTAACTATAAAAGAAATAGAAACAAAAATAAAAATACCTAACATAAAAGAAAACTAAAACAAAAATAACCTTATTCATCAATCTAAAAAACAAATATAAACCAAATACTGAATAAAAATCCAAATTATTGGTCCATAATTCCAAGGATAAATCCAAATAAACTTTAAAAGAAATTAAATTTATCGTTAGGTTGTCTTCTTACAAGTGCTTCTTTATTATTATTATAATTGCAATCTTTCCTCAAACTCAATTAATTGTCAGATTAATATGGTTTCTCCCTTCTGCATCATAATAAAATATGTATATAACATATCATCATCTCTCATTTGTACTTTCTTCTTTACTCTTGCTTTCATCTTTACTCTTCCTAACCCTTTAACTTCTCCTTGAATGGTTCCATGAAAAAAATTAAAATAATTAGTTTGTCTCGAGTCTTTAATAAGTATAAATCACATCTTAAAAATATAAGTTGTTTATTTCTAATCCTAAGTATTATTTCTTCTTTTGAAGCATTAATTATTGTACCTATTATAATTAGGGAGGGTCTATCTAGGATTAAAAACTTCTATTTTTCTTCGTCGATATACAAAATATAGAAATCGGTCAAAAATATAAACCATAAACCTATCAATTATCATTATTACTGTAACACCCCACTCCCGCGTGACCCGAACCCGACATCGATGGTGATATCCGAATCTGTGCCCCGCGAGAGTAGCATGCTACATCACTCAGTAAACTTAGTATCAAAATTTTTTTTTGCAAACATTCATACACGCGAAAACAGTAGACAATCGAGCCCGCGTTAATTTGTATATCATTCCAGTCATTCCCAATCATTACAAACATTCAACAATAATTTAAAATAGCCATTTAATGTATACCAATCTATAACCAAATTGGGCCCGCTATAAATACAAAGTATTAATTTACAGAGCTTGCGATATTCAATTTTTTGAATAACAGAAGGATTACACTAATGCAGACGTGGACTGATCCCGACCTCTATTCTTCATTTGAATGCTGTAGACATACTCTCGTGAACCTAATGGGGTATTCTTCTGAGTCCTGAAAAATATTTACAAATTTTGGATAAATTTTGCGAACTCAGTGAGGAACCATCATCGATGGTTCGCCCAATTCATGCATTACTCAAACACGTCACAGTAATAACACGGCATACAAGCAAACACAGTTTAGTTTGCAATAACACAGTTGGAAGTACCATATCATTACATACAAGCAAATCGCAACTGAATAAGGCACTCATGCCTTTTTCCCATTTCAAGTAGTCAGTCAAGTATATATGCAATGCATATGTGACACTTTCCCATTTTATTTCAGTGTTGTGACCGAGCACTTAAATAGTAACAGTATACAGTAGACGCGTCTAGGGAGTAGGAGAGCCCTCTGGTATGCACTATCTCCCTTCGAGCTCGAGACTCTTTTTCAGTATCAGTGGCGACTCTGGTCACAACTGTTGTTATTATCCGTTTATGCATTTGTATATGAAATGCACATACCTAATTTAACAGTCTATATAATACGATGCCACAAGAGAGGCGGTGAAATGAAGCACTAGTATAGCAAGCGATTGATCACAAGATACCACAAGAATAGCAAACAGCCACACAATGTACTCATATAGCACAATTCTACTAATCACAATTGATCACACAGTAGAAGCAAGTCAGCTCACAGAATCACAAACAGAGACACTTCTATGTCAGTTCTCCCAATTCATCGGACCATCTGTTCGGAATCCAGGCATAAACAAAAACACAATCTTAATCCCTCCATTATTCCCCACATTGGACATATAATAATTGGATGAATCATCTAGGTTACTCACCTGTATTTCCGAGCTAATACCTGGAAGTCTTAGTGGCATATGTGGATCGGCGCTCTAAAAGTGCCTCTACAACAGTTACAGAATATAAATATTACCAATTGCTCAATCAGAACTATTTAATGTTGCACATGTAGCAATTAGAAGGTGCACAATGCATGTTCATGATATTCCCGGCCCTAATCTAAAATTTTTCATCACAAAAATTTCATCTAAAAATTAGAAATCTAACGGCACCGAAATTACTCAATTTGGGCCTCTATATGTCCAAAAATAAATAAAACAGTGACCAAATAATAATTACCCGGACCCACGTTAATTTCCCGTCCAAAAATTCTCAATTTCTAAAAAGAATGAAATTCAATGTTTCACGAATCTGATGCCTCAAGAATCAGGTCAATCGGATGTCGGACGGAAAATTTATACGCAAAAGAAGGAAAATATACATATCCTTAGTCGACTAGTGCAAGAAAAATACATGTCCTAGTCGACTAGTGCAGGTTGTAGTCGACTGGAAGCTTTTTCTTTCTTTTTGCCGACATCCCAACTTTTACAATGCATAACTCCTTGCTCCGAACTCCAAATTGGACAAACTTGGTGTCTATTTTGTAGAGAAAAGAGAGCTCTACAAGTTTCATGAAGGATATAAAAACTAATTTCACCTCTAAGGGTGTCAAAAATATACTCAAAGTTACTACCTTCACAAAGCCTCTTCGAACAGTGCAACATTTTGTCCAAACAGTGCAACATTTTGTCAAAACAGTACAACATTTTGTAAAATCCATAACTTCTCATTCCCTTTGCTAAAAATTACAAGATTTATGCCAAATGAAAGATCAGAATGTGACCTACAACTTTCATGAACAACATGAAATCAAATTCAATTGCTAAGTAGGTCAAACAATTCAATGAATGATTCTACCCATTGAAAACGCGTGAGCTGAATAGCAATGTTATAAGAAGCATAACTTCTTGTACAGATGTCAAAAAATTACATACTTTATACCTATGAAAATATCAAACAGAATAATACACTTCTCATGAAGGCCTTAGCAGTCAATTCCACCTCTAACAAACTCAAAACTGTCTTACAAGAGGCTGCTCTGATCACTAGTCAATGACCTAACTTAGGTCCAGTATTTGAAAATTCATAACTCCCAATTATGACATCCAAAATTAACATGCTATATCTCATTTTCAAGCTAATTACTTCCTCTACAACTTTCCAAAAGATCACTTGAGCCAATTCGAATCACAAAAATCTCTAATTTAGCTTTCAATCACAATACTCACAAAACCTACACTTCTGGTTAGGTTTCACCAAAATGCACATAGTCAGTCAATAGTTAACAGTTCATAACTCCCAACGTACATATCGAAAAATTGCACAATTAGTGGCAATGGAAAGCTAACAAGATAGGCTGCAACTTTTATTAAGACCATTTTCACCAATTCCTCATAAATCAACCTAGAAAACTCATCAAAATTTCAGGTCATCAAGCTCGAATTACTGTTCATACTGCACCTAAACTTCACTTTTAAAGCAAGATTCAACACTCTTCTAATCAAAATTGGCCAACAGTTCCTTGACAAAAATTGTAGCCACATGTCTCAACTTTAATTTAAGACAAACATCACCTCAATTGCTTAAGCACACAACTAGTTATAGTAAAAACATTAACCCATGTACAAATGACAATTTCCAGCTTTGATACTCAATTCAATTCCTTTCATTCCCTTGTCAACTCTACTTCACTTAGCATTCAATTTACCCACCTATTCAACCTAACTTTCATCAAACACTTCAGTCCAACATAAACCCTCAAAATTGCAGCATCCATACTCAATCAATTTCTCTTGAATATTAGTCATCTAACATTGCTAGAATCACCTCAACATACACAATTTACACACTAATCATATTCAATCTCATTAATTCTTACACAAGCGTAAGCTTATACCCAATAAATCAAACATAGGTTTCATGAAATCAAGACATCCTAACACAAGTTTAATGAACAATAGTTCCCAATTAATGCATCATACTACTAAGAAAAGAACATAATTAATTTCTTACCTACTTTAAAGCTTCCAACTCCAACTCTTAACTTCTTCACCTAACATCAACTTCTCCTCTTCACTCCACATGTACAATAACCATCATAATAAGGAAGTAGGAGGTTTAAGCTTGTAAAGAAAGCATTTAAGTTGGAGAGTTTTCGGTGGATGGAAGAATCAAGGAGTAACTCATCTTTTCATTCTTTTATTTGGATGAATCGTGAATGACCAACAAAGCCAAATGAACCTTCTTTTCCTTCTTTCCAATGGAACCACCGAGAACACTAATTCATTAAATGGGATGGATATGTGTCAATAAGCCACTTGTCCAAGTTAAGAAAGAAAAGGACAAAACAAGAATAAAGACAAACTTTTAATAAAATTAAACCCTAATGAAATGAATCTTTGACCCATTCAATTCCAATGGTTCCAATTTCAATCCCGAAATAATGTACCCAATATTTCAGTACCATTGGACAGAAATTTTCGATACCGAAAATCAACCGGTTCGCCACTTGGCGGTTTTTTTAGTCCGAAAATTTTCCCCGAAAATTTCAGAAAATTTCCTAAAATTCCTTTAAAATATAAAACACATAACAATCCACTCCAATTAAATTTTCAAACCCATAAACCACATTTTCCATAATAAAATCCCATTTAGGCACAATATCGGGAATGTCATGAATGCATGTACAGTTACTTTTCATGTGCAAAAATTCACTGTTCACAAATACCAGTATGCATAAAAATGCCAAATCAGTCCTATTCACTCTCACCCCTGGCTAAATTACTATTTTACCCTTCCCGTCGGGGGTGGGATGTTACAATTACATTCTTCTTAACACCTCTAAGACTTTTCATTGCATTATCAAAAAAGATACTTCTATCTACTAGTACGTTCTAATTTACCTAATCCTAATATCTTTAGTGTTGGACCCCGCTGCTGGAGCCCAACGTCGGACATGAGAGCGTGTCGGGAAAACGTACTAATAATACATTTAGAAATAAAGACCCGCGGAAGGTTAAAGGGCATTGGAAAACATACTTGAAACACCTTTCATGTGATTTAATAACAAATTTATAATTCATGCTTAACTTCATAATTCATGCTCCAAAAGATGAGTTTCATAAAGCGTTAAGAATATCTCAAACCAAATTACAACTTTGAGTTCAAGAGCCAAAATCTAAAACACTCTTGAACCAATGATACTGGAATGTAACTAAAGTCTTGACTTCCAAAAATATAACATTGAAAATAAACAAACATAACAAAATAGAAACGGAGTGTTGCTAAAACTCGTGACTCACTCGATCTCTTGCTCGTCACACTGTATGGGGAGATTAAAGGGGTGAGCTATAAAGCTCGTGGGAACTTATTTATAATATCGCAATAAGCAAAATATTCAAAAATAACTCATTGTCGTGGTACTTGTTGAAATCATAATCATTGATCATGTATATGTCATTGTCTTGAAAGATACTTGATTCTTGAAACAATTCATGATGCATGTCACATAATAAATCATAACACATAACATATCATAATGGTTTGGGTGTCCCAGTTTAAATGACGTACTACACATGCCATCGAAATGTTGATGTGTAGGCGTAGTTTCATGAGGGATCCTCATGGATAACCACGTGCCACATCAGGCAGACGGAGAAGCCTTTTCGTGAGTCAATGTGCACTTGACTATCGTGAGAGACACCGCAAACCCACATAAGTATGCTTAATTCATATTCTTGTAAACTTGTTTGCCAAACTGGCACTTGCTTGTAAACTTGTTTGTAAACTTGCTTGTCATGTATTTCGTAATACTTGATTTCATGCACTTGTATTCATGAAAGGAAAGCACTCCTTTTGTGAAAATCTTGATAATAATCATGAATGCAAATCACAATGCAGAATATAATCATTCATGGTAGTATGCAATGCGATCGTGGATGATGTAATGTAAATGCATGAGATCTTGCTTGATTTGAACTAAACAATGAGTAACTTATATACTTTATTATAAACATGAACCCACCTTGGAATTCTTGCTTGTTCTTGTTTAGGAATGAGTTTCCTCTTGAGCCTCTTGATCCTCTTGCCTCTCTTGTTCTCCTAAAATAAGAACCAAAATTCCATTCAATAATTCATGCTGAAACAAAAGTTCCATTCTTAACTTCCATCCAAAATTCCATATTCTTAGAAACTAATTCATCACTTCATCACTTCATAATACTTGTAGATCTATCTCTCTAGTTCACAACGCTTCTAAAATCACCCCAAAAGGACTTCTGTAGCAAAAGATATGATCAAAACACTAAAATAACCATTCTGGAAAAATTGGGCTCGCCGCGACGAGGCCCGCTCGCCGCGACGAGCGGCCGTGCTCGCCGGGGCGCGCGGTCTACTCATTTCCAGCAAAACAAAGGTTCAATCCAACTCAAACTAAGATAAAAGAGTTAATCTTACCTTAAGAATGCTTGAAATCATTCGAAAACCGCTCGAACAAACTTCCTCTTCTTCTCCCTCACCGACTCTCTTCATTCTTCTCTCTATTTTCTCTTCCTCTTTCTTCTTTCTTTCTTTTCTTCTTTTAATTTCTTAAACCTAAAAACATGGGCAAGGACTATTATACCCTCCTACACTTAGCCTAAAACTTCTAAACTCCAATACCTTGACCATTTTGCCCTTAAACATTTTACTCTTCCATAAACATTATTCCATACTAATCTCAAAAATTCAAATTTTCCATAATATTTTCCATAAAATCAAACTATACCATAAATCATAAATAAATAAAAATCATGCTTAATAACTTCAAGAAAACAAAAATTTGGGGTCCAACATTTAGGATAGGACAAGGCATTATATTAATACTTGATCTTAAATCTACTAAAGCCTTATCGAATCAAATACCACTAATTTGCATAAAATATGAATATTTTTAGGTCATCCTACTTTAATAGTATGATGTCTTGAAGGACTTTGATGTTGCTTTCATTTGATTTTGGCTTTGCAATTTCCTCCTCAAGATCCTCCTCTTACCCGTCTTCTTCTTATTCAAGATCTTCTACATATTCCTCTTTAACTTTGTGATAATCTATTATGTTCCTAAGAGAGATGGATAACATAATCATTATTCTTTTTTCATATTTTTAGGTTGTAGTTCTAGTGTATCTCTAAGTTCTTGCTTGCTATAGTTCCTTTGATTTTGATGTAGTGTTATCTCAAGTTTTAGATCTTCTTTAAGAAATATATATTGTCTCTTTTTTATCATACACCATAATTACTCCTAAAATTAGAGTTAAAAATTAAAAAAATAAAAAATATGCAAAAAATAAAACCAATCTAACAAAATGAAATATATAATAAAACTAAAGTAAGAAAATAAATATACAAGATTAGAAAAATAGTTAATAATTTTCCTAAAACCCTTTGCTTATTTGGCAACGACGTTAAAAGCTTAGTAAGTCCCTTGATGGTTTGTACTTTTATGTATCATTCTACTAAAATTTTCCTTATTCAAATATATTATTCATTAACTAGGCAAGTACACCTATTATTGGCAAGCAATAAGGTGGTAAGTAGGAGAAGATTCTCATTAAGAAGTGATGTAAATTAGAAAGTATTGCATTATTAACTAGTATAAAGATAACGAATAGAAAATTAATTTTTATAGGATTTTGAATAATTAAATATAAATAAATTTAAATTTACACAATAACCAAGGAAATAAAAATAAGATAATTAATCAAAAGAGAATGCAATCAGACTGTTGTATTTAGACGAATACTTCTCGTAATAGTACTTTTGACTTTATAGTTTAATTAACTTAGATTAGAGATATTCTCTAAACTAACAATCTTTCTTGGGCACTCAAAATAAAACTCTTGGGCTTTAATAATCTATTATCTAGTTGGTTATCATGTATCTCTACCATTACTAAAACTACTTTCAATGTATTATGTTATGTGCAATCCTACGAAAGGTTTTATCCTAGTACTAAGAAGATCACATCGGCCTATCTTAAGCACCCCATTTCACCCCTTCTACCTATGCCATGGTCTACTCATAAACAAGCTATCATAAGTCATCCATAAGTGACTTAAGATCATATTTAGATGCCGATATGAATAAACAAAATTAAGATTAATAAAAAAATAACTCATAGAAATATATCTCATATCATAAAATGAATTAAATCAATCCATAAAGAATAACCACTAAGGTTTTCCCTATCAAAACATTGGGAAGATGTTTAGCCATAAAACATGTTCGAAATAATAAAATTAGAAGACAAAATAAAGAAGTCATAGTAAAATAAATCTAAATGAAGTCTACAATTTTATCGACAACTTGATCTATTAAAATGATGTTTAGATCTTGATTATTTAGTGAAAATTAGCTTAAAATTAATTCCTCGAGGATTAGAAAAGCCTTTTGATGGGTAACCTTAGATTTAAAAGAGAAAATGATATTTTGAAGTTGTGTTTTCTCTAAAAGATAATTAAAATTCCCTAAAACTATTGTTTTTACAATTAAATATGTTTTATTTTGCTAATACACATTTTGGGGTACAATTATGGTCCAAATCATAGGCTCAATAACTTTTGTAGGTGGTACACAAGGCCTCTAACACAGTCAAAGATCTTCCTTTTTTTTTAGATTAATACATGATCTCTAGTATAACTTTGTCTCTAAAATATGGATCTTTTTGTTTCTCTTTTTACTTGCATAAGGTCTTATACTCGGTCATGGATCATCTTGTATCACTTACTGCATTTGATCTTTTTAAAACAAAGTTGGCATATAAGTATAAGCTAGACTGTGTTCTTATAAAAAATTATAAAATTTCTTCATATTTTTGCTTTAAATGACCTCCTATTCTTAAGTAATATCATCTCAAGGTCCAATATATAGTTAATTGAAAATTTCAAATAATTAATTGAAAATTTATTGAAAACTAAGTAAAACAAGGTAATTTAACATTAAAGGCAAGCAAAATACTTGATAAAATTTGTGCATACTTCATTCACATTATCCACCAACTCTAAGAACATACAATCTGCCTCCTTTTCCAATAACGTGGCCAACATTAATCCAGTATGACTTGTTAATGCCTTCCTATTCTTTATGAACCAAAGGATAATAGTTAACATCAAGCTGCTATATTACTAATTATATACATCAAGTTAACTTTGATTTTGGATATATTGTAACAAGAAGTGAACATTTCTTTTTTGAATAAAAGCATTTGTTAATTAGTTACACTTGTCCAATTTGTTCCCCATAGTGAAATCATATTTAACTAAGATTTTTTACCATCTTGCTTACTTAGCTAACAATTTATTTAATGTTTTGAAAAAAGTATTAGTCACATTATTTGTTCTAAACAGAAGCTTTAATCCCAATAAATAAATATGTCAAACTGTAAGCTAGTGCACCATTGCAACCATTTCCTTCTTGTAATTAGAATAGATTATTATGTCTCATTAAATTTTTAGCCTTTAAATGCCACTAAACATCCTTCATGGATCAATACACCACAATTAGCTTTATTAAAAGCATCGATATGAACTTTAAAGGATAGTTCAAAATTTGACAACCTTACTAATAATTATTATGGATAGATTGCTTCAACTTCTCAAAAACATTAACATAAAAAAATTTTCTAGCACCTTTTTTTCCTTCAACAAATTAGTAAGAGTGTTAACTTCCTTAAGTAACTTTGAAGAACCATTGATAATAGTTTACTATCCTTAAGAAATACCACAACTTTAAAACTTTAATAGTGGTTGTCACTCTGTACATTCTTAAGACCCATCTAGACTTTGATTTTTACTCTTCAGATGTCCCAACAGTTCCATTTTTAGCCTAACAAACTCACATTTCTCCATCTTGATGTAAAATTGATTCTTTTGTGAGTATTCCAACAGTTATTACAAAAGAAAAACATATTTTTCCATAAAATTGCTTTACATATTATTACTGCTAGACCCCGCTTCCGGAGCCCAACATTCGGAGTCATAAAACGTGTGCTTGTACTTGTTACCATGTATAGCTATTCCAATTAACCCTCATTAGTCATCCTCAGTTCATCTTTATTCTCTGATACCGTAAGTATCGGGGCCTATTTTTCGAATCATTCTTATACTGAAGTAAATATTCTATACTCAACTTTCATATAGATTTTGAACATCTTAGAGGCTGAATTAGAATTCGACCTCTTCATATAATTTGTAAATCTATGTCTCTAGTTTACTCCACATTAGATATAATCTCAGTTAGAACCCTATAGATCAAGATATATTCAAAATGCCAAAGTATATTAAGTAAAATAACATCGATTCATACTATTCCAACAGATTCCTTCACTTTCCTTCAATCAAAACCTTTTTCCAATCTATTCAGAATGCTAACAAATTTTTTTAGGGAGATAGCACAATGTGTGAGGAATCTATTGTCTCAAGGATCACTTCGTTTAGAGGTCATTTCACGAAGATTGGGCCGAAGGAATCAAACAGGGTTTCGTCCTCAATCATAATGAACTTGGTTCAGGACAATTGATATAACTTTCTCTGCAATCCTCCGATTGGGGCTATTATTAGATGATTTGAAAGAGAACTTCTAAATCTACAACTTATGTGAAGACTCCAAAGTAAAATTCGATCGTCTACAGGGTCAAAAATGTGACCAAACGATAGGATCGAATGAACAGTGCACCAGACGATATGACGTCATCACTAGACAATATGACGTCACTAGACGATATATCATCACCAGACGATACGTCCTCATCAGACGAAGCATCCTTACCAGATGACACATCATCACTAGACGATATGTCGTCACCAGACAATACGTCCTCACTAGACGACACGTCATCACCAGATGATACGTCCTATACTCCTGAGCATTTCCACTTATAAGGATCATAACTTTTGACTCCGATATTCAAAAATTTCATACTTTATAGCTTTGGAAAGCTAGAAAGACAAGCTACAATTTTCATAAAGACAACATGTCAAATTCATCCTAAATCAATTCAGATTTTGCCCTAAAGTTAGAACACGAATTTTTTTCCCTTATGGAAGACTTGAGATTTTGCACTATGTAAACTTGGAATGTTTTCAACATAACCATTCAATTACCAAAATGATTTTATTAAACTCTCAAATCTCAACTCATTTTTCTCATCACCTTCAACTACATCTGATCAGTTATAATTCCTATCTTCCTTTCCATAGTATCTCGCTATATATATATATATATGTATATGTATATATATATATGTATATGTATATGTATATATGTATATATATATATATATATATATATATATATATATATATATATATATATATATATATATATATATATATATATATATATATATATATATATATATATATATATACATATATGTGTATATGTATGTGTATGTATATATATATATATATGTATATATATATGTGTGTGTGTATATATATATATATGTATATGTATATATATATATATATGTATAGATAGATATATATATATCAACTCAAGTTGATTGCTTCTTCACGTATGTCTAATTTCAACTCACATCATCCATGCACCATTCACATTTCATTAACATCAAAAGAATAAAGTTTTACAAATTTTTAATGGCATTCCAAGACACATCACAACATCGTCTCAAAATCTCAAATTACAAAATGTCCTTGAACAAACAAACTTGTTGCTTTCCCAAAGTCAACTTAAAATACAAATTAAGCAAATTTGGAGAAATTTCCTTAGGCTCTTGATCACTTAATCTCTTAGCTATGACCTAAAGATGGGATAAAAAGGGGGGTGAGCTTGAAAGCTCCTGGGTAACATTTTATAATGGCAAAACAAGCAAAACCTTTAAAAACATTTACTTGTCATAGAAAAACACATGTTTCTCAAATTCTTATCATATAGTCAAATCCTCAAACTACAAAACATGAATGCATCAAACTTGTTCACATATCATAAGCACATAAGCACATCAGAATGGTTTGGGTCAATCCATGAATATGAAGGACTATACATTTCCACATAATGGTCCTGTGTAGTCATAAACTTGAGGCACTATCGCAATCCTACATAGTAGTTTTGTGTAGGCATAAACTTGAGGGAGTTCATGAAGGAGCTTCATGTCACTAGTGGGTAGGCGAGAGAAGCCTTTAATTTGGTCAACGTACACGTGACATTCTTGACTGGATTACACCAAACCCATATAATCATGTATTTCACATCTTGAAAACATATTGTCCAAAATGACACTTTTCTTAATCTTGACTTTTCATAGAAATGAGATATTTCAAAAATCATTTCTAAAAACCGGATTTCATAAACTTGCATCTTTTCAAAAAGAATCATTTCTAAAATCTTTTAAAAAATCATCAACACAATTCCTGCAGCAAATATATAACAATTTCTCAATTCATTCAAGAAGCAATAGATGCAACACTTATGATGCAATTGAAATCATTAAACTTTCTTGATTCAAAGAAAACATGTAGTGGCTTATTTACTCTATTATAAACATGTATCCACCTTGATTTCCTTTCTTATAGGCTTGCTCAAAATGTCTTTACTCTTGCTTCTCTTGTTTTTCTTGATTTCCTTGATTCTTCACCAACTGAAGAGATCTTTGGCTCCAATGGAAGCTCTTCTCTTCCTCTACCTTTTTCCCTTCTTGAACAACCTCAAAATCTCTCTTGAAGGCCAAACAAATTTAAAACCCTAGCTTGTTTTCTCTTCTTTTCTTTCAACCACCAAAATCTCTCTTCTTCCTCTTTCTTATTTCTCTTCTTCTGTCCCAATTCACATTTTCTCCTTCTCTTAAATGTAAGACCACATTTTCCTCTTCCAATCCTACCTTTAATGAGTGTGCAATGTCCATTTTACCCTTCCTTATATGCCTTATGTTCTTTATCCTTAAGTGTCTTACCAAAAATACCCTTGAACATTCTTATAACCTTAACACTTTAATTCCACTTATCTATTCAATAAATCCTACTAACTTTGACATAATAATTAACTTGATAAAATGTAATCTATCAAAACCTCAAAAATCATTTAAATCATGCGTATTCATCAAGAAACAAAATTGGGGGCTAACAATTACCATCAACATAGATTATCATAAAATCATCTAGGTACTCATATAAAACATTAGTTAGCAAGCTATATAATGTAGTAAATACATTGGTAAGTTAAACATGACAAAAAAAAAATTCATATCCATCATATCGAGTTATATAGGTGGTTTTCAACTTATCTCCTTTTTTAATTCCAGATTGCTAATAACCTAGTTGAAGATCTAACTACTCAAAGATTGTTGCCTTAATTTTTCCATTAATTCTTACACCATAGAGTATGATATTTATTTTTAATGGTTACCTTATTTAGTGTCTAGTAATTAATACATATTCACAGTATACCTTTGGCCTTCTTTTGAAATAGCACCATAAAGAACTCTAATTGTTGAGACCCGATCCGGGAACCGGATCCCAACCGGAAAATGAAAAACAGAAAACGAAAGTACCGGAGCAAAACGAAGCGAAGCGGAATTGATACTTAACAAATGGAAAAGCAGAACGAAAAACAGAATCGAATGGAAACGGAAATTTCGCATCGAAATTTCGAATCAGAAAACAAAGCATAAGAATCGAAAGCGAAGCGCATACTCGAAGCAAATGCAAATCAGAATCGAATACCAAATCGACAGAAATCAATAGAATCGAATCATAAGGCGGGGATAAACGAAATAATCAATTAAACTGAAACATATCTGACATCCGAGAACAATAATCAAAGAAAACGATCGAATGAATGAACATAATCTCGTTGGAAACCCTAAGACATTTCAAATCCGGGATTTTTTTTTTTTGTTCATTCCTTTTCTCTTTAATCAATCTCATTCAAATCATAACCATTCCATACAATTCCCTTTTTTGGAAACTCATCCTCACCAATTTCAATTCACTTAATTCATCTTAATCATTTCTTATACAATCATATAAATCCTCAAACTCATTTCTTTAAACCCATTTTACCAAAATTTTACCAAAATTTCGGCAACATAACGGCTGTATTTTGACAGCCCAAAAATTTAAAAACCAAAGAAACGCACTTCTAATACATAATCCAATAGCACAAGGCAACATCGGACCTCCCGTCCGCATCCAAACACCAAAGAAACACAATCTTAGTTCTAAACACTTCATCATTCCAATCCATAATACATCTCAACTTAATTATCCACAATTCAATCACAAGCCATTCATATACATTCCAATTTCCATTTATATCCATCTCAATTCAAATTTACGTACAAAATCTATTCCACAATCATACATAACTCATAACTGAAATACATCATAAACTTACATGATGACTTTTCAAGCCATAAACAAAAGCAATACATAATCCATAAACCTTTTTCACAACTTCAAAACTAAACTCCAACATTACACATATAACAAAGCATACAAAAACTATCGGATTGACATCATACTCGTCTTCCATCCGATTTCCTGCGTGAAAACCTGGAGATGGGGATGAAAGGAGGGTGAGCTCGGAAGCTCGTGGATAATATATTTATAAACTGAACAATAAGCGGAAAAATCTTTTATTTTCAAACTTTTCAAACATTTCCCATTTAAGAATTTCTCCAAAACTCATTTTCAAACTTTTCAATTTCATCAACACTTTCTAAGATTTTTCTCAAAATTTTCATTTGTTTCAAAACATTTATATCCAGCCAGAATTTCATGCTTGAAAAATTTACTTTCGCTTCTCAAAATCTCAAACCTTTTTCAAAACATGCACGCCTTAAACATGAATGCATCACATCATAGTGTATCACATCATAATCAAATTAAAAACACATAACACATCAGAATTGGTTTGGTTTGGTCCTAACAGGACGCACTGCACATTCTCGCATAACGGTCATGTGCAGCCGTGAACAGGACGTACTACACTTTTCTGCATAGCAGTCCAGTGTAGCCGTAAAAGGAGTCCGTAATCGGATCTCCATTGCCTATTGCAGGCAATCGGGCGACGGGCGAAGGCTTAAACAGGTAGAGACAACGCTGACTCACAAAAGGACCTGACCAAACCCACTTAACACATAACGAAAACGGAATTGATTGCTCAAGGCACTTTTCGAAAATCTTGATTTTTTTACCTTTTTCAACTCATATCATCAAATTGTGTCATAGATGACACAAGCATATATCCACATAATTGCACATAATCAATCTAATGCAATTCACGTAAATCACATATCAATATATGCACTAATTCTTTAAATCATTCAAATCATAAATCACATAATTTGAAAACCATGAAATTCATAAGTCTTGTATTTTCTAAAACTCATTTTACTCCTTTGAAATCATAATTTCAAACATTTACATCCTTTTTCAAACATTTTATCCATAATAATTTATCAAAATCAAATTTTGCTTTCTTTAATTTTCAAAATTCACATTTAGCTTATAATTCAATAAATAAATATACTACCCACCTCATATCCATGCTAGCATCTTGTCCAATGCTTCAATTTGACCTTTTCTCTTTTCTTCCTTCCAATTGAAAATTTCCTAAATCAATTTCATCAAAATTTAATCTCATAAATAACTTAATCCTTCAATTTGATGCATAAGTCATCAATTCTTACTAATTCCAAGATAGTTACATCACTAATTTCAAAAATCCTCCAAATTACAAATTGAACCTAAACCAATCCAATCAAATTCAATATCATAATTAACTTAATTTCTCAAATTGAACTTAGGAAATATCAATTCCTCTCATATTCAAGCTATTTCAATCTCCAATTTTGAAAATCCCCAATTTTCAAAATTTGCCTAAACCAATTTGCACAAATTCAATATCATAAAACATAATTTCTTCAAAATTGATTCCATATTTCATCAATTCATGCTATTATTGATGATTCTACACCATTAATTCAAAAAATTTGGGAAAATCCCCAAATTTCTAATTTTGGCCTAAACTCCCAATTTACAATTTTTCAAATTAAACTTCACCTAAAGCATAAACATCAAAATTAACTTCATAAATTACAAACCCAAGTCTCTATCCATGTTTCTAAACCAAAAATTCATCAAAAACTCAAAAGTTGAAAATTTTCTCTTACCTCTTTCTCCTCCATTTTCGAATTTCTTGGCTCATGAAGATGCTCTCTTCATTCTCCATCCATTTCCTTCTTGGAAAAATCCTAAAAGCCTTAAGAATCAAGTAGAAACATTGGAACTTACCTTTCTCCCTCTTCTTTTCTCCATAACCGAATTCTTCTCCTCCCTTCTTTCTTGTTATTTTCTTCTTCTTTTCTTCTGAATTTCCAGCCACTTTCGTGGCTTTATTATACCCAAAACGACACCTCCTTTTGTGTGTCATTAAATGATGGTTAATTGACCATTTTGCCCTCCATTCAAAGCTTAAAGTCATGCTTACTTGCGGTTTGATTCGCACTATCAATTTGAAGGAATTTGTCAAAACTTCCTTCTTGAGAAATGTTCCTCTCAATCATACGAATCCAACGCCACTAACTACGCTCAATTCCGATCACTACATCAAAAGTTATGCGTAAAACAGTTCGGGTATATCCATATTCTAACACATTTTTCATGTACGATTATTTCCGTCCAGAAATTCACATTCTTAATCCCAGAATTGGAACTCGATCTCTTCATAATAATTGTATCCTTATGTCTCTAGTTTAATTCAAAACAAGAATCGCCTCATTTCGATTCCCAGAGCAAAAGTTATGCTCAAAATACTCTCAGGTGTTCCTAATCCAAAAATTACACCCTAATCCGAACTTAAATTCAGAAATTAAAAGCCTTAGGGGAAACATTGACATTTCATCTCTTCATATGACTTGTAGCCCCTTTTCTTATCTTTAGTTCGCCTCAAGAATCACTTCAATCGGATCTCTACAGATCCCGAATTTCACAAAATACTGAACTATGTTCGAAACATTTCCTGACTCACTTTGATTAAATTAATCACCATTAATTTAATCTCAAAAATTCACAAATTTCTATGAGGATGTAGATAATTGTCTTAGGAATCCAACGCCGCAAGAATCAACTCAATCGGATGTCGGACGGAAAAGATATAAGCAAAATAGTGAACAAAGGTCGGATTTGAGAAAGTAAAATCAAGAAAACCAAAGAATCAAAACGGCGTCGTGCGGGCGAGGTCGCCCTGGTGACGCGGGCGGAACGCCCGCCATCACTACGGCGATGCGTCGCCCTAGTGATACGAGCTAAACACTCGCCATCGCTAGGGCGATGCGTCGCCCTAGTGACGGGGATAAAACAAATTTCCTCTTCTTCTTTTTTTCACATAAAAATCCAAAACTTCCAAAATTCATAACTCTTAATACCAAACTCCAATTTTGACAAAATTAGTCTCTATAGAAAGCTTGAAGGAAGCTCTACATCTTCTACGAAGGACATAAAAATCAATTTGACTCCTACGGGAGTCCATTTTCCGGTCAAAGATACTATCCTCTAATAATCATGCTAAAACTACAATATAAACTTGTAAAAATCATAACTTATTATTCCGAGATCGAAAAATTGCATACTTTATATCGAAATAAAGGTCAAATCAAATCCTTCAACTTTCATGAAGAATATCAAAGCTCAATTAACCTCTAACTAGGTTAATTTCTCAGTCAAAGTTTCAGCCATAATAAAAGTCAAACCTTTCAAACATAAACTTTGACTGATCATAACTTCCGATCCCGATATCGAAAAATTGCAAACTTTATGGCTACAGAAAGCTCTTTACGTACTCTACAAGTTTCCAGAAGACCATTTTCTCAAATTATGCCTAAATCAAAAGTCAACTTTCAAAGGCCAAAAAGTCAACTATTTCACAATTTTTCATATTTTCACACTTTCTCTTTTCAGTCATGATTTTCAACTTAATTTCAATCAACTCATCCACTTAATTTCATAAACCATACCAATCCACTCGAAACCTCAAAGATATCAAAATCAGATCATTTCTTTTCTTCTCAATATTCTTTAAATTTTAAGTCATCTCTTATATAAGACATACACAAAGCACTCCTTAAATTTTATTTTCATAATTCAAATTTTCACTCAAAGATCGGGGTCCAACACTAATAGGGCTACATATATCTTTCTTTTAATAGTTCACTCAATTGTTTATATGACTCTTTTAATTCCAATGTAGGAATAAGAATTAGTTAGAGCAAGCAAAGTAGCCTTTGCCCTACTGAACCTAACCCTCTAATAGGCAACCTAAGCATTGATCAAAACTTGGTCAAGCTGGAGTCGTATAGCTTGAACTTGACCTAAACGCTTCCCAAAATAATGTTGTTTTGGTATTAAGTTTCTTAAATTTACAAACCAAAATGGCGTTGATTTGGAAAGTTAAACCAAAATGATGTTGTTTTCTATAAGGGGTTCAGGCCTAAAGCTTAATAAACCTAGGCCTAACTCATTAACTTTAAGTCAAGCCAACCTAAAACTTATGGTTTTAATCCTATTCTAGTAGGGACATATAGATAAGGGAAGGGAACCCAGTTCCAACTTAATTTAGTGATCAATTTCCTACCTTGATGGTAATTTCTTAGGCAATTATATTTTTACCATATCTTTATATATTTCCATAAAGGGATCAATCTTATTAGTCATCACTGTAGCCACATGCTCCTTCACTTTGACTATAGCAATAAGGTTAGTAATTTTTCCTTATTTTGATCCCTTTTCCATAACTATTACCAAAATGATAAGAGACTTGGGCTTGCTGCTATTTCCTTTTTTATAAAAAGATTACACATATAACAAAATAAGGGACTTATTCCTTTGTGAACATGATTTTGTTCATATGAGGATACATCACTGCCATATGTTGTTAATGGATATTAATGCCAAGAATAATATTGAAATCACCTAGTAGAATGACCATCTTATTAATCTCACCAATCTAACTCTCAACATTCATTGGCACATTATAAGTCATACTAGTAACATCTCTAACTTTCATATTCACCATTTTTAATAGAATTGTGAATTGGCTTTCCATTAATCTGAACTTTGTCACTAACTTGTCTATAATGAAGGTGTGCTTAACAACAATGTCAACTATTATTGCAACATCGACATTATTTATCTAAACTATCATATGTAAAATAGAGGCATAAACATCACTTACCTCATCTTAAAGAGCATTGAGCAATTGTAAAGGATTCACTAGTGTTGCTACCTCACTTTTTTCCTTATCTCAACCAATATTGCATTTAGTTTCTTCTTCTTGAGACATTCAAGAGAAAAGTGAGGTCTATAATTAATGAAACAGCCTTGATTCTTATTTCTTTTACCTATTAGATGGAGCCTTACGCTTATTCATTTTGCCTTTCTCTTTGTCATTTTGCCATTTTTTTCTTACCTATTCGTGAACTAAACAAGGCTAATGTTTAAATCCTTATTAGGATACAAATCTACCAAACAATAAGTTGCTACGTTTGCATTGGGCAAATCTTGGAAACTATTGCCACAATTCAATATATTCTTAAATTTATAATCCATACAAAAAATTGAACAACTTATCTTCTTCATACATGTTATAGATATCCAACATCAATATGTTAAATTCCTTCATATAATTATGAACAATCCCCTTTTATTTCAATTTTTACAAGGATTTAGAAGAAATATATAATGTCTAATTGAGAAGGAATTGCTCCTTCGACCAATAAACAAAAACTTCATATGTATTGATTCATTAGCAACTGATATTTAAATTATCATTAATTTGGGCTATCCACCACAATTTCACATCTTCCATAAAGCATGACCAAACTAAAAGTTAGGAGCCTTGTAGCCTCAAAGTACTACATGTACCAAAGAAAGTTCTCTAATGCTTTTGCATCAATGAGCTCCATCGAAATGCTTAGGATCTGGGACTTTAAATCAAAAATTAGATTATGTTAATTTATTGAACAAAGTTGTATAACAATTGCTTAGTGGAACTATTCCAAAATTACATAAGTTTACAATATGAATCTAAGTCAATGTGTAAGTGTAACTTGGAGTGAAAGGAATTAAAGTACTTTTAAATTCATCTATTTTAAAAGATTGGAATATAGAAGATTAAATAATTTGGTCTTTATTCGATATAACTTGAAATTTTGAGAGAGGTATGTTATTATCTTTAATAAGTTGAACATAATTTCTTGTAATTTCTTAATAATTTAATTTTATTTATTTACTATGACTTTTAATAGAATAGGTAATTCTATAAATCCAATTTTCCTTAATTATATCAATCTTTTAATGGAGTTTATGAGGAACCAAGTTTTATATATGAGACTGAATTGGAAGCCTATCATAAATGGAAAAGTATTGGCATATTATTTGGTGTAAGGAGTTTAAGTAATGGTGATGATGAGACTTCTTTTAATGATGAAGTTTTATATCAAATAAGAAACGCAACCAATACGATTTGAGCCAATATGTTATTAGATGAAGTTTCATAATTTTCATTTTCCTCTTTTCATTTTAATTTCATTTATGTTTGATATATATATATATTAAATTATATATATATGTATATATATATATATATATATATATTTAGATATAAAATTTTAATTATAAGTGTTCTTTTTAACTTTTCACTTTATTTTTGTGTTTCTCGGTTCAAACTGTTATTTTAATGCTCATGGATTATATTATTCTTAATATATAATGTTTTAATGTAATATTCTTTACTATATGATGTAAATTGTAATATTTTTAAGTACTTTGTATTATCTTAATTTTATATTTGTATGCTAATTAAGTTATCTTTTTATATTAATTGTGGTTATTATTTATATAAGAAATATGTGAAAATAATACTAACAAAATAAAGAGATAATCATTATATCATATTTATGTTATTATATTTTTAGATAGAGTTGAAGTAAAATTAAAATTTATTTAGCACAATACATTGATGAACTATTTTATATTTTTAAAAAATTATTCAAAATGATACTCAATATTGACCCATATTAGTACAGTACTATATTAGAATCAAATTTGGAATTGAATTCAATACGGTGTTCATAATATTGCTTAATTGTAAGATTTAAGAAATTTTAAAAATCTGGTTTCGTCGGATTTTGGTGGGGCTAAGCGCTGCTGCTTGGATCCATGAGATTGGCTAATTCCGGTTCAAAGATACCTGCAAGACAATAAAGGCACGCCGGGGGTTGATTTCCGGTAGGCCCCTCCGATGCTCAAGTCAGTTTCTTGTGAGAGTTTTGGTGGCTAGTGAATAAAGAATATTAGGGTTCTCGAAAGTTGTACCTTTTTCATGATAAGGTAATGAATTTATACGGCTAATACCTACAGGAACTAGGTCAATCATCAAGGGATGGGCCCATCGGCCCATGCGCTGTTCTGAGTCTGGGCTTGGGCCTAGCACGACCGACCCAACCATAAGCCCCCCTACTCCTCGAGTCTGACCAAGGAGAAGGGTCGAAGGAGTACATAAGGATTGTTCAGCTCGTCTGTATGACAGCTCGTGATGGGCCCGATCAATAGGACATCAATGCTTAGCACATGACGGCTAGGGATAAGATTGATCGACCGATCAAGGGTAGAGATAGAACCGACCGATCGAACGTAGACATCTAATCAAAGCACTGGATTTAATCATTGCTTACAGCACATATCCACTGGTGGATTTTCAAAATTTGAAATGAAACGTCTTTGTAACATTTATGCAGCTGTCACATACGTCCTTTCAACTGCTGCGCCGTTATGGGTAACTGATAACCCTAATTTGCATGACTCAGATTTTGCCACGCGTCCAAGTTCCATCAGTATGCTCGCTCAGTATCTTGTTATAAATGCTCAGAATTGACACACTTCTTCACTTTCTACGTGCTCGACTCTTCAATCTTTGCTTCCTCTCTTCTTCATCTCCTTGTTCGCAGTCATCAAAATTTCCTTTTTCACCATCATCCAAATCCCCAACTCCAGTCTCTAAACTAGGTACGTCATTCTTCCTTTCCTCGTCCTGTAAGTTTGATTTTCAGAAACCATGTCGTCGACTAGCCCTAGAGATGAACTTAAACTTAGGAACGAAGCTGGCTCCCCCTCTCCTTCTTCTTCGCCTCCTCGCCAGCCTTCACCACGAGCATCGCCGAGTATTAGCGCGGAAGTAAGTACGGTTCTAAGGGAGCTCCATCAGGAACTGGCCGCCGAGAGAGCTTTACAAGTTGTTGGGTCGTTGGAGGTAGCGGCGGAAACGATGGAGGTGCCGAAAGCCGGAGGAAATAAAGCGCCGGAGGCAAGGGAAAATGAGGAAATCGAAGCGAGTGCCCGGAAGGATGGGCAAATTGTTGAAAAGCCACCGAGCGACCCTTCGACGATGACCGAAAGGGAACTAACCCGCTCAATCATTAAGAACAACATTCCTTCATCGTGGGGACCCAGATTGGCTGCCAAGAACGAACGGATCTATAGCAACAAATTTATTTTTGCTGATGACGACGACTTTTGTCGGTCGATAGTATGAAGCTTCCATACGCCCCGATCATTGATGAGGTATGGCGCACCTACCAATTAGGGCAGAGCCAGATTCTCCCAAATGGTTGGAGGTTCATTAATGGTTTGGCTTTGTTATGCCATCATTTTGGGTGTCCACCATCAGTCGGTGTCCTGTGTTATTTTTTAAGAATGAACCAGAGTTCAAGCGTCGAGGTCGGGATCCCTCATCTTTGGTATAGGGATGCGAGGTATCGTCCTGCTGGAACAGTAGGATCAATCAAAGCGTGGAAGACGAAATACTTCTTTGTGAGGCCCCCAGGATCCACCTTTGAATCCCGATCGTGGAAGTATCCCCTAGCCGAGCAGTGGAATGATATTACCGATCTACACCTTTCTAGGGAGGAATGGGAAGTGATCGATAGGATTAAGGCGCTCGGTCGGTATTCTTTCAACAGTCTTGTTCTGGGGTATCGTGGAGGGGCATCAGTCGAAGCCTTTTTATTTGATCCCCCTCCTCGAATTAGAGGGATAGAAGAGGAAACTGTCCCTACTGGTTAACTCCTCGTAGTTTAACTATCTGCTGTATTCACAAGTACTAATTTCAATCTCTAACCTGCTTCTATAATTGTGCAGTCATGGTAAAGGTCAAGGATTTCGCCGGGTCCTCCAGTCTCGCTAAATTCAAAAGGCAACTCAAAGGGCCTAGATCTTCTTCGAAGGTGAAGAAGCAAAGGAAGGAGGTAGAGGCCAGCGAAGACATCGCTCAGCCGACTATGTTTGACTAGTCTACAGCATTGCTGGCCCTTCCGTCCACTGAGGACCGACCTGGCGTGTCTGTGTCATTGCCGATCCAACCGGTGAGTGAGGACCGAGTGGATTCGGAGGAAGAGATGGAGCCACCGCTCAAAAGCAAAAAGACCGCTCGGAGTGTTGATCGATCATCCTGTCAACTGGACAGAGGAAAAGGGGAAGAGCAAGTGCCCCGATTAGATAAAGGCAAGGGGAAAGAGCGAGCCTCCAGCGGTGGAAAATGGGTGTCCACGATCAGCCTTGATAAGACTGCATCGATTAGGGACATCAAAGTCGCTCTGCATATTGCCCAGAAGGTTGTTCCTCCTGAGGACGAGAAATTTTTAGATACGCTGAACAACAAGGAGCCGATGGCTAGTCTCGTCCATGGCTATGCCAGGTATCTGGCGTTCGCCTCTGCGATGCATCAACGTATCGATCAGCTCGATGAAGTCAACCGAACAATGGACCGGGAGGTTCACGATCTTCTTGAGCAAGTTAATGGTTTAAGAGCTGAACTTTCAGAGGTGAAGGAGGAGAAGGACGTTTTAGAGCTCAACTCTCTTCACTGGAGGAGGAGAAGAGTGTTTTGGAGGAAGATAGGGGCGTTTTGAGAGCTCAACTCGTTTCGGGGGAGGAGGAGAGGAGTAGAGTGATTGCTTCTAGGGGTGAGCTAGAAAGTGAATGTCGAGTGTTGCAACTCCGTAATGAGGGCCTAAGGAGAAAGGTGGTCGATGCCAATTCGAAGGCGAAAACAGAGGAGGATCTCCGTTTGAAAGTCCTCCATGACTGTCATAAGGCGGTGATAGATAAAATGAAGGCCGAGAGGAAACTGTTGGAGCTACAAGACTCCGTCAAGGAGCAAAGGGTTGAAGTGATCAAGCGATGGAAAGAGCGGTATTTACACGAGCAGTGTCTGGAATTTTCTTGCGACTTGGCTCTTTCCATCTTAAGGAGCTGCCACAGCGTTTGCATCCCTGACGGGTCAGATGGTCCTTCATTCGAGGATTATGCCGAGCTGATGCTTCCCTCCGAGCTCGGTCTTTCACTTGAGGAGATAAGAGAGATAGCTGAGAGGGAAAGAGAGGTCTTGCCAGATGAGATGCTGGACCTGAGTTCAGATGAGGAAGAGGATGTCTCTCCGTTGTCTTCTCCTGCCGATCCGGCTGCTGGCCCTTCCTCTCCAACCGAGGGATCAAAATGATTTTTCCCTTTTTAAGGCTCATCTGGTCGGGCTTGTGACCAGAACAGCAATTCAAGGAAATAGAAATTCTTACTTTATCTTTCATTGCCTTCTTTATTTGTCGTGTTAAGATTGGACGATCTTTTCAAATAGTAGGTAGCGAATGAATACGCTCGATGTGCGTCGATCGGTTGTAGGGTTTGAGAGAGTCATGGTTGACCGAGACAAAAAACTTGGCTGAGCGACGCTGAGGCCGAGCGATCCAAGATTTTGGCTCTTGGCATCGCCTAGTTCCAAGATCCTGTCTTGGCAACCTGGCCTAGCGGTGTAGAGGCCGAGCGATCCAAGATTTTGGCTCTTGGCATTACCTGGTTCCAAAATCCTATCTTGGCAACCTGACCGAGCGGTGTAGAGGTCGAGCGATCCAAGATTTTGGCTCTTGGCATCGCCTGGTTCTAAGATCCTGTCTTGGCAACCTGGCCGAGTGGTGTAGAGGCCGAACGATCCAAGATTTTGGCTCTTGGCATCGCCTGGTTCCAAGATCTTGTCTTGGCAACCTGGCCGAGCGATGTGGACCAAGATCAGTTGGTAGAATTTTCTCCTCTTGCCCAATTTAGTGAGATTTTTCTTGCCAAGAAATTTGAAACCTCTTTATTGACGATGACAAGGGCGTGGGCCGTTAAAAAACCTGACTAGCAGGGCCAGGAAAAAGGTACCCACAAGTTGCGTGTACAAGAGCATAAACAATAATAAACAAAGAAATAAGTGAACTAAAATAAAGCTTATTTATTGGTAGAACGCCCTCAGGTTTTGAGAATTTCAGGGCTTCGGTAGAGTCTTCCCGTTCGTATCACGCCGGATGTAAGAGTCGTGTCTGGCTTGTTTGACCACTTGATAGGGTCCTTCCTATGTCTGACCGAGCTTCCCAGGATGCTTTCCAGCTGCCTCGGCCTTTCGCAGAACGTACCCATCGACCTTTATGTCGCTCAGCCTTACCCTTTTATTGTAAAACTTCGTTGCTTTTTGTCTTATGGCTTCTGAACAAGCGACTGCCCTATCTCTATCTTCACTAAGAAGTGCCAGTTCTGCCTTGCGGGCTTCATCATTCCTTTCTTCTTCGTAACTCGAAACTCGTTGGTTATGCAGTACTACTTCTACTGGGACTAAGGCCTCTACCCCGAAGGTCATTCTGAACGGTGTATCACCAGTGGCCCCGCTTGGGGTTGTTCTGTACGCCCACAACAGTTCATCTACTCCGTCCACCCAAGTCTTGCGTCCATCTAAGCGCTTCTTGAGAGCACTCATTATCTTCTTGTTAGTATTCTCTGCTAGACCATTACTTTTAGGATGAGCTACTGAAGTTAACTGGAGCCTTATCTTCAGTCGTTCACAGAAATCTTTGAACTTGTCGTTATCAAACTACCGGCCATTGTTTGTAACCAAAACCATAGGCATCCCAAAACGGCTCAGTATATTTTTGCGTAAGAATTTTTCAATTTTCTGCTCAGTGATGGTGGCGACCGCTTTCGCTTCTACCCATTTAGTGAAGTATTCGACTACTACTATCAAAAACTTCTTCTGCCCCAGACTAAGAGGAAAAGGACCTAGTATGTCCATTCCCCATTGAGCAAAGAGAATGGGATGGCTCACAAATTTTAGCTACTCGGTCGGCTGGTGAGACAAATTGCTATTCTTCTGGCAGGCCTCGCATCGGTTAACTTTCTCTTAACAATCCTTCTTCATCGTCAGCCAATAATACCCCTATCTGATCAATCTGTGAGCCAACATTCTGCCTCCTAAATGATTTCTGCACATTCCTTCATGAACTTCATCCATTGCTCGTTCTGCCTCTTCTTCATTCAAGCAACGTAGTAACGGCCAGTCACAAGAATGCTTGTACGAGATGTCATTGACAATCACATATTCGGCCGCCTTTATCCTTAGTTTTCTAGCCTCCAAAGCTTCCACCGGTTGTGTTCCCTTAAGGAGGTACTGCCTGATCGACTCCATCTAACTTGACCGTTCATCGTCTGCTTGAAGGACTTCAGTAGCCTTCTGGATGCTAGGTTGGTTGAGCCGCTCGACCAAGATGTTATTCCTGGCATTTTGATCGAAATCCATTTTAGAAAGTACGTCTGCCTGAGCATTTTGCGTCCGTTCTATCCTGCTGACCGAGCATTGCTCAAAATTACTCAACTCTTGCTTTACCAATTCCAGATACTTGATCATATTGTTCCCCTTGGCCTCATACTGCCCAGTAACTTGACCAACCACTATTTGGCTATCGTTGTACACCTTCAAATGCTTTACCCCCATCTCTCCTGCCAACTGGAGACCGGCTATTAGAGCTTCGTATTCAGCCTCGTTATTGGATGTTCTAAATTCTAACCGGAGAGCATACTCCACCTTTTCTTCCCGATGTGGGTTGATCAATACCACTCCTGCTCCACATCCCTCAACGTTGGACGACCCATCAACAAATAGGCTCCAGGCAGGTCGTTGCTCACCCTGCGAGTCAGGTTGACTCATTTCTGCAACGAAGTCTGCCAACACTTTGGCCTTGATCGTCGTCCGTGGTTTATAGTGTATATCAAACTCCCCCAGCTCTACTGCCCATTTTATTAACCGCCCAGAGGTTTCGGGCTTTTGGAGGCACTGCCTGAGGGGTTGATCGGTCCATACCTCGATGGTATGACTCCGAAAGTAGGGTCCTAGTTTTCGTGCTGCAGTTATCAAGGAAAGAGCCAACTTTTCAATGGGAGTATACCGCGTTTCTGGTCCGTTCATCACTTTAGTGACATAGTAGATCGGGAATTGTTCGCTACCGTCTGATCGAACAAGAACTGCGCTGATCGCCCCTTCTGTGACTGCTAAATAAAGAATCAGATTCTCCCCTTCAACAGGGCTCTGCAGGATGGGTGGACTGGTAAGATATTGTTTCAAGTGTTGGAATGCTTTTTCGCACTCATCCAATCATTGGAACTGGGTCACATCTGCCTTCCTCTAAATTTTGAAGAAAGAGAAGCACTTGTCCCCCATCCTAGAGACGAATCTGCTCAAAGAAACTATCCGTCCGGTCAGTATCTATACATCCTTCAAGCATCGCGGTGAGAGAATTTGGACAATAGCTTCGATCTTTTCTGGATTAGCTTCGACACCCCGCTGAGTAATCATAAATTCCAAGAACTTTCCAGATGCTACACCAAAGACGCACTTTTCGGGATTCAACTTCAATTGGAATTTATTGAGGGTCAGGAAGACTTCTCTAAGGTTTTCCACATGTTCGGCAGCTGTCTTATTTTTGACCACCATTTCGTTCACATAAGCCTCGACTGTTTTGCCGATCTGTCTCTTAAAATTTTCGATAATGAGCTGCTGGTAAGTAGCCCCTGCATTTTTCAAACCGAACGGTATCACCTGGTAGCAATATGTGCCCTGGTCAGTTATGAAAGTCGTTTTTTCTTCATCTTCGAGGCTCATTTTTATTTGATGATAACCAGAGAAGGCATCCAAGAAGCTGAGGAGCTCATGCCCTGTCGTGGAGTCTACCAGCTGATCAATCTTGGGCAGGGGGAAACTGTCCTTTGGGCATGCTTTATTCAGGTCGGTGAAATCAACGCACATTCTCCACTTTCCATTTTTCTTCTTCACCAATACCACGTTGGCTAACCATTCAGGGTACTTGACTTCCCGAATGAACCTAGCATCAAGCAACTTCTCTATTTCTTTCTCGATCACCCCCTGCCACTCCTTGTTGTGCCATCGCTTCTTCTGTCTGACCGGCCTATAATTTTTCTGAATACCCAGGGAATGAGATGTTACCGCTCGAGAGATTCCAGGCATATCGCTCGGTATCCAAGCAAAGACCGATCAGTTCTCTACCAAGCAACTTGTGATTGCTGCGGCCAACCCTCGTTCGCGTTCGGTGCCCAAATTTGTGAATTTGGATTGGTCTTCTTCATCCAGTATGACCCGCTGAGTTTCTTCTGCAGGGTTCATCCTCTCGATTTCTTTATCTGCTCTTGCATCAAGAGAGCTTGCCAACACTACCGCTCCCTCAAGGGTTCTTGTTTCTGCCAAGTGGCATTCCCTAACGATCCTTTGATGACCCCTGATGATACCGATGCCATGGGGTGTTGGAAACTTCATCGCCTGATAATAGGTTGAGACGACAGCTCTGAGGGCGTTTTGTGTGGCTCTTCCAATTATTGCATTATAAGCTCCTACAAACTTCACAACTAGGAATTCAACATTCTTCACTACTTGGAATGGCTTTTGTCCGAACTTTACGCTCAAGAGGACTCGAGCGAATGGATAGGTTGATGCTCCTATTACCCCTTTGATTGGTCCCTCTATCGGCAGTAGCCGTTTCTTCAGAATCTCCATCTGCTTAAAAGCATCGTAGTACAACAGGTCGACCGAGCTGCCTGTGTCAATCATTACGCGCTTCACTTCACTACCGTCCATATTCAAAGTGACCACGAGTGCATCATCATGAGGACAGCTGACGCCAGCCAGGTCAGACTTGTCAAACAAGATCACCTCATTAATTTGTGGCTTTTTCGTTGCTGATTGACCCTCAGCGATCTGCCTGACATATCGCTTCCTTCCTCTGACGGTGGACCCTCCTGTTGCGCTACCGCCAAAAATCATGTTTATGACCCTGACCGGTGGGTCATCCTGCTGTCTGTTATTTCTGTCATCTCTAGCCCTGGACTGTCCTCTCGTATCGCGTCGGTCGTCTATATTCCTGGTCTGCCTTCCGCCATCATTCATATTGTGTTGTCTCCATAGTTTTCGCCAATTGTCAGACCGACCACTCCTGCCTTCATTATCCCGATCGGCATTTTTTCCGTACTTTAAAAATCTACCCAACCTTCCTCTCTGGATAAGGAGTTCGATTTCTTTCTTTAGGTCCCAGCAATCCTCCGTGTCATGACCGACATCTCTGTGGAAACGACAATATAAAGAAGAACCCCTTTTTTTAGAGGAGTTTTCAATTTATTGGGTTCTCGGAGGGATTCCCCTTCTTCTCTCATGACCTCCAGTACTTCCGCATATCGCCTGTTGAGCGGAGTGAAGGATTCTCTCCTTTGGTCCTTTCGATCGATCAACTTCCTCCAGTTAGACTGATCCTTCTGCCGTTTATGTGAATCATCGGCTCTACTACTCGGCCAGTGGTCATCCGCTTTACGTTTTGTGTTTTTCAATACTTCCTCCAGCTGGATGTATTTATCTGCCCGATTTCTTGTCTCTTGGATAGACCTGGGCTGATCAAGAGCCAGCGACTTCTTGAACTCTTCATCCCTCGTATTGCTCATCAAGGCAGCCAATATGGACGAGCAGGTGAGGTCAGGGACTTCGACAGCTTCATTGTTAAATCGGGTGATGAACTCCCGCAAACTTTTGTTCCTTCCTTAGGTCAACTGCACTACTTCCAAGGCAGTCTTCTATAGGCGTTTACTTGTAGCGAACTAGTTGAGGAATAGCAGCTTAAAATCCTCAAAACTGCTTATGCAACGCGGGGGTAAGATGTTGAATCATCTTCGGGCTCCTTCTTGAAAGGTTGTGCAGAAGGTCTTACATTGAATGGCATCTGAAACGCAATGCAGGTTCATCATCGACTGAAAGTGCTGAAGGTAGTCGAGAGGATCGATCTTTCCAATGTATTTTTCTGGCATTGGTATCTTAGTACCGACCGCTGGGAGGCTATCTAGTATCTCCGGGATGAAAGGAGAGTTGTATTGTGCCGATGGTTAACTAGGACGGGAATTCATGGCTATATTGATTCCGTGGTCCATGATTTTTTCCAGGGCTTCAGCAGAGTGCCGATCGGCCATAAGACCAATCTACCAAGCAGGAGTTTGCTGCTGTTCCGGTTGAGACTGTAAGATTTGGCGAATCAATAGATCGACCGCTTCCTCTATTTGTCTTTTTGTGAGAAAGGTTTGTTGACGTGCAGGAGGGTTCGTGTGGAGGGGATATTGGGTGTGAGGATGTGAACTGGTTCTAGCGTCATCCTCTAGGGCCACGCTTTGCGCTTCTTGGTCTTGGTTTTGGGACTGTTGCGGTTGATCATGTTGGTGTGAGCGTTGAGGGGGTAGCTCCTTTATGCTAGGGTTTTGGATGATGGGCAGAGGGTTTGTCTGGTGATCAAGATGCGGCGATGGAAGGGCGGCGGGTAGCCGCAAGCCCATTCATTGTAGTGCAAGTGCCGCAACAACAATTACATCAGGATTTGTTGCCGCCTGACTGATCTGAGTGCTTCTGGACGTGGTGTGTTGATGCCCGACCCCACGGTGGGCGCCAATTGGTTCTGTCAGATTTTGGTGGGGCTAAGCGTTGCTGCTTGGATCCATGAGATTGGCTAATTCCAGTTCAGAGATACCTGTAAAACAATAAAGGCACGCCGGGGGTTGATTTCCGGTAGGCCCCTCCGACGCTCAAGTCAGTTTCTTGTGAGGGTTTTGGTGGCCAGTGAATAAAGAATATTAGGGTTCTCGAAAGTTGTACCTTTCTCATGATGAGGTAATAAATTTATACGGCTAATACCTACAGAAACTAGGTCAATCATCGAGGATGGGCGATCGACCCGTGTAATCGATTACGAGTGCAGGCTTGGGCCTAGCACGACCGACCCAACCAAATTAAAATTAAATTAGAATTAGAATTAAAGTTAATTTTAAACTTTAATTGTAATTAACAAATTTAATTTATTATAAAGAAACCCTACTGTCATTTTCTATAAATAAGAAAAAGTTATTAAAAAGAGCTAAGGCTCTTGTCTTTTTCTCTCAAAATATTTGAATTCTTTTTCTCTATTTTGTGAATATTATTAAAAGTAAACACATGAAAAATTTATAGTTACATTTCGAGAATAAAAGTTATGTATGATTTCGAATTAGGTATGTTTTAGCCATTCTTATTTATGATTTATAATTATTTAATTGTTTAATTAAAGAGATCTCATAAAAATTATAAACTTATTTTTAGTGTGTCCATGATTCAATTAAGCTTTGGCTGGCTTGTGGGGTGGTATGTCAGTTGAGCTTTCATAGAGATATGCCTGCTTGCTTGCTTGCTCCATCTACAGGGTGTTTACTCGAGTTCAAAGAAAGGAGAATCAATAGATCGATCGCTTCTTCTATTTGTCTTTTTGTGAGAAAGATTTGTTGACGTACAGGAGGGTTCGTGTAAAGGAGATATTGGGTGTGAGGATGTGAACTGGTTCTAGCGTCATCCTCTAGGGCCACGCTTTGCGCTTCTTGATCTTGGTTTTGGGATTGTTGCGGGTGATCATGTTGGTGTGAGTGTTGAGGGGGTAGCTCGTTTATGCTAGTGTTTTGGATGATGGGCAGAGGGTTTGTCTGGTGATCAGGATACGACGATGAAAGGGCGGCGGGTAGCCGCAAGCCCATTTGTTGTAGTGCAAGTGCTGCAACAGCGGCTACATCAGGATTTGTTGCCGTCACCTGACTGATCTGAGTGCTTCTGGACGTGGTGTGTTGATGCCTGGCCCCACGGTGGGCGCCAATTGATTCCGTCGGATTTTGGTGGGGCTGAGCGCTACTGCTTGGATCCATGAGATTGGTTAATTTCGGTTCAGAGATACCTGCAAAACAAGAAAAACACGTCGGGGGTTGATTTCCTGTAGGCCCCTCCGACGCTCAAGTCAGTTTCTTGTGAGAGTTTTGGTGGCTAGTGAATAAAAAATATTAGGGTTCTCGAAAGTTGTACCTTTTTCATGATGAGGTAATGAATTTATACGGCTAATACCTACAGGAACTAGGTCAATCATCAAGGGATAGGGCGATCGGCCCATGCGTCGTTATGAGTCTGAACTTGGGTCTAGCACGACCGACCCAACCTGTGAGCCAACATATAAGATATTTGATTTTATTAAAATTAAATTAGAATTAGAATTAAAGTTAAATTTAAAATTTAATTGTAATTAACAAATTTAATTTATTATAAAGAAACCTACTTGTCATTTTCTATAAATAAGAAAAGTTATTAAAAGAGCTAAGGCTCTTGTCTTTTCTCTCAAAATATTTGAATTCTTTTTCTCTATTTTGTGAATATTATTAAAGGTAAACACATGAAAAATTTATAGTTACATTTCGAGAATAAAAGTTATGTATGATTTCGAATTAGGTATGTTTTAGCCATTCTTATTTATGATTTATAATTATTTAATTGTTTAATTAAAGAGATCTCACAAAAATTATAAACTTATTTTTAGTGTGTCCATGATTCAATTAAGCTTGACTGACTTGTGGGGTGGTACGTCAGTTGAGGTTTCATAGAGATATGTCTGCTTGCTTGCTTGCTCCATCTACATGGTGTTTACTCGGGTTCAAAGAAAAAAATTTATTCGACTAAGATTGACTTTTCCACATATCGAAGAAAAAGGTAAACAAGTTCATCCAAAGGAACAAGCGGGTCTGTACAGGTGTTCCGAGAAAACAAAATGCCAAAAGCTGAATTCTGGACTCAATTCCATGGACCCTGGTTTATGCACCATCCAAATAAAACCATTGACCCAAAAATAGATACACAGATGACCTCAGTTGGACAAATGGGCTTGTTCCCATGTAAACAAAGAGCAGCTGCATCTTTTCAATGATGTCCAGAAACACAAGTGGGCTTCTTGTCATGTACAATGACTAACCTATGCTAAGGAAGCAGAAACACGAAAGACGAGAGCGTAGGAAAAATATTGACATTAAGATACAAATATAACATATTATAAAATCGCACGTATTAAGCAAGTTCAAATTGATGAAACAAGAAACTTGCCAGTTTAAATTATAACCATATAATTTGTTAGGTCATCATATGATTTTTTAAAGTAAGAGCTATCGTATGCATTAAACTTTCATAAGCCTCGACATTCACTAGTAGTCCTAATAGGATTTGGGTAGTAATTTATTTTGATCCTTCATAAACACATTTTTAATAAAGTTGAGATCGTAGATTTTATATATGGTTAATAGTAATAACACTAGAAGTATAATTATATTAATAATGAGAATCGTATGTGGTTCTACCGGATTCAGGCTGAACGGTGCGTTGCCGTTTGGATCCATGAGTTGGCAACCTTCTGCGTTGTTCTTCGACGTAAGTATACCTGCAAAACAAAGAAGGCATGTCGGGGGTTGTGTCCCGATTAGCCCCTCCGACGCTCAAGTAAGTTTTCTGGTGAAGGTGGGAATCGATGCAGAGAAAAACAAATTAGGTTCTGATCTCGTACCTCGATTATGGGAGAATAATACCTTTTATATGGTTTTGCAGTTAGGTTTAGGTTTTTACGTGTTTGCATTGGAGATTGCCTTCTGCTAATGGGCCTCGGATGTGTGGATCAAGCCTAGATTAATCAATAGGTGTAGGACTGACTGATCGGCCTGTGGGTTATTGTAATTAGGCTCGGGCCCAAATATAGCCGACCCGACCATAAGGCCCCCTACTCCTCGAATCTGAGCGAAGAGAAAGGTCGAGGGAGTATGTTGGGACGTTGTTGCTCATCTGTTGCTTTATAGCTCGTAAGCAGGAGAGCTTGTCATGTGGTCGATCGGTCAGTTTCAACCGGTCGGATACCGACCTGTTGGTCCTAACTGCTCGTATTGTTATTGGTTGGCTGAGGGCCCTTGACTGATCGGTCTCATCGACTATTACGGACAACGACTTGCGCGAGGCGGATCGGTTGGTTATCATTGGTGAGCGTGTGGGGCATTTACTGTAGACGGCGTGTGTTGTCTGACAGCTTTCAGAATCTGAAACGTATCGTCCTTTAACCGTCGTACAGCTATCATGTATCCTTTCGACCGTTCGTGCCGTTTCGATTTTAAATAGCCTCGATTCTCCCCAGATCTTGCCGCGTGTCCGAGGCGCGCTCGGTTTACGCCGTGTGTAAGTAGTCCGAATGGGTCACTGTTGAGGGTTCCTACTGTCGACCCTCTATAAATACTCAAAGTTGGTGAGTTGTGGCGGTTTTCACCTTTTGCTTTCGTACTACAAATCGCGCTTTGCTTTCATTTGCTCTCAAATCGTTCAAGGTTCCCATAAACTTCTTTTATTCCGCCGTCTGATTTCTCCATTTCTTCTCTCTAAATAGGTACGTCGTTTTTCTTCTTCATTCCTTCATTCCATTAGTCCTTTTTCTTGATAGTCATGTCGACGGGTAGTTCTAGGAGCATGGTCAGAGGTACAGTAGAGATGTCGATGAGGGAGAGAAAGGATGGCTTAGTTGTGGAGTTCCCACCTAAGACTGCATCGTCTATGACTGTGGGAGAGTTGAACAGATTGTGCATCAGGTATAATATCCCTACGTCTTGGAGGCCCCGACTGGCTTTGAAGCATGAGCGGGTCCACAGCAATTTTAGTGGATACTTCGCCGTCCTCGGGAGTTTTTTCTCAGTGGGCGGCCTGAGGCTCCCGTACGCCCCGATTGTGGACGAGGTGTGCGTCTTGTTCGAGTTATTGTCGAGCCAGATTCCTCCGAACAGTTGGAGGTTTATAAACGGGTTGGCGTTCTTTGTGCCATCGGTTGACCATCCGCCATTGTCGGCGTTCTGCGCCATTTCCTGAGGATGAGCCACAGTCCGAGCTCAGGGGCTGGAATCCCCTTTCTTCAATATCGAGATGTTCGGTATCGCCCAGCCAGGACACCCTCAAAAATTTCTTCCTGGCGGACGAAGTATTTCTTTGTGAAGTCCCCAGAATCTTCCTCCGAGTGCCGACCGTGGAGGTATCCTTTGGTCGAGCAGTGGAACGATTCGTCGGCCTTGTCCCTCAGCCAGGAGGAGTGGGAGGTGGTCCGTCGTATCAAGGAGCTCGGCATATATGACTTTGCCAGGCTCATTCAGGGGTATCCCAGGGGGGCCTCGGCCGATTCGTTCCTCGTCGATCCCCCTCCACGTATTAGCGGGCTGAAGGAGGAAACCGCCCCGTCCGATTGGCTCCTCGTGATTGTATTAATTTTGAACTTACATCAATTGTTTTCTAACTCAATTTAACATTGTGCAGCCATGGTGAGGATGCCTACCCAAAAATCCACGTCAAGGAAGCAGGCCTCTGGGAAGAAGGGGAGTGAGGCGGAGACCGGTGAGGGCGTCGCTTTGTCCATGGGGTTGGTCTCCTCGTCTACGCCGGTGGGTGCTCCCCCTGCCGGGAACCTTCTTGTGGCGACGGAGCCATTAACAATTGTTCCAATGGTAGAGGAGGAGGAGGACGTGGGCCCTCCTCTTAAAAGGAAGAGGTTGGTTCGATTGGGTGACCTTCCACCCCGCCAGGCCAGTGAAGCCAGGGCGAGTAAACAGAAAAAGGGGAAGGAGAAGGCACAGGCCGTGAGCCTTGGGCAGTGGGAGCCTGCGATCAAGTTGGGCAAGGACGTAACGCTCGGGGACCTCGAGGTGTCCCGCTACCTTCTTTGAGAGGTTACTCCCCGTGGACGAGGGGTTTATGGAGAAGAAGGGAACACTGAGTGGGTTCCCAACTTCGTTAGATATTAGCATCTTGGGCTGCGACAATGTCTTCTGCCGTCTTTGAAGCTTGGAGACTCTGGACCAGAGGTTCAGGATCTCCATGATCGAGATGAAGGTTTAAAGGGCGAGTGGGCGAGTGAAGGATCGGAGGACCTCCTTGAGCTAAAACGCATCTCTTGAGGAGGAGAAGGCGGTTCAGAGAGGGAGGTGGGAGCTTTGGCTGACGGGCCGAGGTAGAGGGGAAGAGGGAGAAGGAGAACGAGGAGTGGAGGAAGACGGTGAGGGCGGAGAAGGAGATCAACAGGAAGTTCTGCCAGGACTGCCATTCCGCTGTGACGGAGAGGGATAGAGCGGAGAAAACCTTGCGAGAGGTGCGGTGCTCCGTGCGGGAGCAGCGGATCGAGGCCATCAAGTGATGGAAGAGGCGGTTCTTGTATGAAGAGAGTTTAGAGCTCGCCTGCGAGGTAGCCCTTTCAATTTTGAAGAGGGGCCACGAGCTCTATGCTCCTGAGGGGGTGGCGTGCCCTTCTTTTGAAGACTATGCCGAACCACTTATTCCTGAAGCCTTCGGGCTTTCTTTGGAGGGGATCACAAAGAAAGTCGAGGGGGAAATTGTCGATGTTCCGGATGAGAAGCTAGATCTCAGCTCCGAAGAGGAAGAGCTCCCTCATGATGTTCCTTCGGTCGTTTCCCCGGGTCCTGCTCCTGTTCCCGTTGTGTCGCTCCCCGGAGAAGAAGAGCTTCCCAGCGAAGATATTCCTCCGGTTGCTCCCCCGGGTCCCGCTCCTACGTCTCTTCCGCCCACTTCCGAGGCTTCCCCTGGGTATTCTCCTCCTTCAGCTGTTGGCGGTTCCCCTTCTTCCATGTTGTAGAGCTCACCTGGCCGGGCTTGTGGCCAGGGTGAATTTAATATGAATGAAGATCTCGTTTTCTTTTCTCCAAGTAAATTTTTCGAAGTCAATTTTTGTATTTATGTTCCTTGTTTCAGACGTAGAGTAGGGTCAGGTGTTACTCGCGGTCGGCCGAGCGAGATCCCAAGGATCTCGTCTTGACGATCGATCGATCGTAGACGATCTATGGCGATACCGAGCGAGGTCCCAAGGATCTTGTCTTGGCGATTGATCGATCGTAGCCGATCTGTGGAGAGACCGAGCGAGATCCCAAGGATCTTGTCTTGGCGACCGATCGACCGTAGCCGATCTGTGGAGAGTGCCGAGCGAGGTCCCAAGGATCTTGTCTTGGCGACCGATCGACCGTAGCCGATCTGTGGAGAGTGCCGAGCGAGGTCCCAAGGATCTTGTCTTGGCGATCGATCGACCGTAGCCGATCTGTGGAGAGTGTCGAGCGAGGTCCCAGGGATCTTATCTTGGCGACCGATCGACCGTAGCCGATCTGTGGAGAGTGCCGAGCGAGGTCCCAAGGATCTTGTCTTGGCGACCGATCGACCGTAGCCGATCTGTGGAGAATGTCGAGCAATGGCGATGTCGAGGGACCCAGGGATCTCGTCCTGGCGACCTGACCGATCGTAGTCGGTCTATGGAGAATGCCGAGCAATGGCGATGGCGAGGGACCCAAGGATCTCGTCCTGGCGACCCGACCGATCGTAGTCGGTCTATGGAGAATGCCGAGCAATGGCGATGTCGAGGGACCCAGGGATCTCGTCCTGGCGATCCGACCGATCGTAGTCGGTCTATGGAGAATATCGAGCAATGGCGATGTCGAGGGACCCAGGGATCTCATCCTGGCGACCCGACCGATCGTAGTCGGTCTATGGAGAATGCCGAGCAATGGCGATGTCGAGGGACCCAGGGATCTCGTCCTGGCGACCCGACCGATCGTAGTCGGTCTATGGAGAATGCCGAGCATTGGCGATATCGAGGGACCCAGGGATCTCGTCCTGGCGACCCGACCGATCGTAGTCGGTCTATGGAGAATGCCGAGCAATGGCGATGGTTGATTGAATTTTTATTGTCACGTATAATGGAGCTTTTCATTGCCGAGAAATCTGAAAATCGCTTTATTGATGATAATAAAGGCATGGGCCGTTAAAAACCTGTCTGGGGAGGACGGAAAAAGGTTCCCAGCGTTGCATACAAAATGTTAATAAAGAAAGATTAACTAAAATAAAACTTATCTCTTGGTAGAAGGCCTTCAAATTCATGAGTTCCAAGGCCTCGGTAGAATCTTCCTTTCTCATCGGAGGATGTAAGAACCATGCCCGACTTGCTTGATCACTCGATAGGGTCCTTCCCACGTCTGCCCGAGCTTTCCTGGATGCTTTCCAGTAGCCTCGGCTTTTCGTAAGACGTACCCACCTACCTTTACATTGCTCGGCTTGACCCTTCTGTTGTAGAACTTGGTCGCCTTTTATCTGATGGCTTCTGAGCGAGCGGCTGCCCTTTCTCTATCCTCGCTAAGGAGAACGAGCTCTACTCTGCGGGCTTCATCATTCCGCTCTTCTTCATAACCCGACACCCTCTGATTGTGCAATGCCGCTTCTATGGAACTGTGGCTTCGCTTCAAGGTCATCTGAACAGGGTCTCCCCAGTGGCTCAGTTCGGTGTGGTTCTATATGCCCACAATACTTGCCTATTTCTTCCACCTGTGTCTTTCGGCCCAGTCGCTTCTTAAGGCGCTCATTATCTTTTGTTGGTGTTCTCGGTGAGACCGTTGCTTTGGGGATGGGCTACCAAGTCAACCGTAGCTTGATCTTTAGTCGGTCGCAGAATCTCTAAAATTGCGGTTGTCGAATCGCCTACCATTATCTGTAACCAACACCATAGGCATCCCGGCGGCATAGTATATTTTCTTAATGAAACTTTCCACCTTCCCTCGGTGATTGTAGCGACAGACTCCGCTTCTACCCACTTGGTGAAATACTCCACTGCCACTATCAGGAATTTCTTTTGCCCGGAACCGAGAGGGAAAGGCCCCAATATATCCATTCCCCACTGAGCGAAAGGGATAGGATGGCTCACGATTTGCATTCGCTCGGTCGGCTGGTGGGACAAGCTGCTGTTTCTCTGGCAGGCCTCACATCGATCGACCTTTTCCTGACAATCTCTTCTCATTTTCGGCCAGTAGTACCCCTGTCTGATCAATCGGTGAGCCAACATTCTGGCCCCTATGTGATTTCCGCACATCCCTTCATGGACTTCAGCCATTGCCTGCTCGGCTTCTTCCTCATTCAAGCATCGAAGCAGCGGCCAGTCATAGGACCTCTTATACAGAGTGCCGTTAACTACTGTGTACTCGACAGCCTTTATTCTTAGTTGCTTGGCTTCCGATGCGTCTTCTGGTTGTTTTCCTTCTAAAAGGTACTGTGTAATTGGTTCTGTCCAACTCGACCGACTAGTATTTACGTTGAGAACTTCCTCAGTTTTTTGAATGCTAGGCCGATCTAGTCGTTTGACCAGAACGTTATTTATGGCATCACGGTCGGAAGCCATTTTCGAGAGCGCATCCGCTTTAGCGTTTTGAGCTCGTTCTATTCTGCTGATTGAGTACTGCTCGAAATTGCTCAACTCCTGTTTTACTAGCTTCAGATACTTGATCATGTTGTTCCCCTTGGCCTCATACTGCCCGGTGACTTGGCCGACTACCACTTGGCTGTCACTATGTATCTTCAAGCGCTTCACCTCCATCTCCTTGGCGAGTTGGAGGCCGGCTATCAGAGCTTCATATTTTGCCTCGTTATTGGAGGCTTTGAATTCTAGCCGAAGGGCGTACTCCACCTTTTCTTCCAAATGCGGGCTGACTAACACTATTCCCACTCCGCATCCCTCGGCATTGGATGATCCATCAACAAACAAGCTCCAGGCGGGGAACTGCTCGTCCTTGAGCTCGGTTGGCTCATCTCTGCGATGAAGTCTGCCAACACCTGCGCTTTAATGGTCGTGCGGGGCTTGTATTGTATATCGAACTCTCCCAGTTCTACCGCCCATTTTATCAGCCGACCCGAAGTTTCGAGCTTTTGAAGGCACTGTCTGAGGGGTTGGTCGGTCCATGCCTCAATAGTATGACTTTGGAAGTAAGGCCTCAGCTTTCTGGCTGCCATTATCAAGGAGAGGGCGAGCTTCTCTATGGGCGTATATCGCGTTTCTGGCCCGGTCAACACTTTGCTGACATAGTAGACGGGGTGTTGCTCGCTTCTTTCCGATCGGATAAGTACCGCGTTGATCGACCCCTCCGTAACCGCCAAGTATAAGATCAGATTCTCCCCTTCTATCGGGCTTTGCAGAATAGGCGGGCTGGACAAGTATTGCTTTAAGTGTTGGAAAGCTTTTTCGCACTCATCCAACCATTGGAACTGGGTCATGTTCGCTTTCCTCAGGACTTTGAAAATTGGAAGGCACTTGTCTCCTAGTCTGGAGATGAACCTGCTCAGCGAAACTATCCGACCGGTCAATATCTGAACATCTTTCAGGCATTGCGGCGATGGCATCTGTATGACGGCCTCAATCTTCTCTGGATTAGCTTCGATTCCCCGCTGAGTGATCATAAACCCCAGGAATTTTCCGGATGCCACCCCAAACACGCATTTTTCTGGGTTTAGCTTCATCTGGAATTTATTCAAGGTCTGGAAGACTTCTTGGAGATCTTGTACATGCTCCGCGGACGTCTTACTTTTGACCACCATATCATCTACATAAACTTCCACATTTCGACCAATCTATTTTTTGAAGACTTCTGTGACGAGCCGTTGATAGGTTGCCCCGGCGTTTTTCAAACCGAAAGGCATTACTTGGTAGCAATATGTGCCTCGGTCGGTTATGAAGGCGGTTTTTTCTTCGTCCTCCAGGCTCATTTGGATCTGATGATAGCCCGAGAAAGCATCCAGGAAGCTGAGTAGTTCATGGCCCGAGGTGGAGTCTACTAGCTGGTCGATCTTAGGCAAGGGGAAGCTGTCTTTTGGACATGCTTTGTTCAAGTCGGTGAAATCTATGCACATTCTCCACCTGCCGTTCTTCTTTTTCACCAACACAACATTGGCAAGCCACTCTGGATATTTGACCTCTCGGATGAAACCGGCCTCCAGCAACTTCGCTACTTCCTTCTCGATCACTTCCTGTCGCTCCTTACTGTGCCATCGCTTCTTTTGTCTGATCGGCTTGCAGTCATGCAGAATACCGAGGGAGTGCGATGCAACTGATCGAGAAATTCCGGGCATGTCGCTCGGTACCCAAGCGAAAACTGACTTGTTTTCCACCAAACAGTCTGTGATTTCTTTAACCAGGTCCCTCTGCAACTCGGAACCTAGGTTTGTGAACTTAGAAGGATCGGCTTCATCGATGACGACCAGCTGCGTTTCTTCTCTATCGGGTTCAATCTCTCGTCTCTTCGTCGGTTCTTACATCAAGAGAACTCGTCGACTACCGCCCGCCTAATGTTTTAGTCTCCGCTACATAACATTCCCTGGCGATTCTCTGTTGACCCCTGACAGTGCCTACCCCGTGGGGTGTCGGGAACTTTATAACTTGGTAGTAAGTGGAGACGACCGACCTGAGGGCATTTTGAGTAGCTCGCCCGATTATTGCATTATATGCCCTTTGGAACTTGACGACCAGGAACTCAACGTCCCTTTCTATCTGACATGGTATTTGCCCAAACTTCACCTTCAAATACACCCGAGCGAACGGGTAGGCTGACGCCCCAATTACTCCTTTAATGGGGCCGTCTGTAGGTAATAGTCGCTCCTCGGGTACCTTCATTTGCTTGAAGGCCTCATAGTACAGCAAATCGACCGAGCTGCCCGTGTCAATCATTACCCGTTTCACCTCGTATCCGTCCATGTTCAGATTTACTACGAGGGCATCGTCATGAGGGCAACTTACTCCATTGAGGTCGGACTCATCAAATGATATCACCCAGTCGCTCTCATTCGGCTTTTTGGTGTATGAGTCTTTGTCGACCTGTTTGGCATATCTTTTTCTTCCTTTAGTGGTGGATCCCCCGGCTGCATTTCCACCAAATATCGTATTGATGACCCCAGCCGGTCGGTCTTCTTCTTGACAGATTTCCGTCGTTCCTTTCCTTGACCGCCCTCTCTCTTCTCGTCGGTCATCTGTATTTGTGTTCTGTCGCCCTTCATTTCTGTCATTTCGATTCCAGGGCGGTCGTCTATTGTCTGTCCGACCCGTTCTGCGATCGGCATTTTGTTCGTGTTTCACGAACCGGCCTAACCTTCCCTTTTGAATGAGGAGTTCGATCTCTTTTTTCAATCGCCAGCAATTTTTCGTATCGTGACCGACCTCTCTGTGGAAACGGCAATACAAGTTGGGGTTCCTGTCCTTATAAGGGGTCTTCATTTTTTCCGGCTCTCGGATAGTTTCCCCATCCGCTCTCACAGCCGCCAGTACTTCTGCATATGTCTTGTTTAGTGGAGTGAACTCCTGCCGATATCCCTGTCGATCGGCTGGCCTTCTCCAGCCCGACTGGCTTTTTTGCCGCTTGTGCGAATTGCCCGCCCTATCATTTGGCGAGCGATCATCCGTCCGACGCCTCGTATTTTTCAGCACTTCTTCAAGCTGAATGTACCTGTCCGCCCTGTTTCTTATTTCCTGAACAGATCGGGGCTGATCGAGGGCTAATGACTTCTTGAACTCCTCGTCCCTCGTATTGTTCATGAGCGCGGCCAGCATGGACGAGCAAGTAAGGTCGGGAACCTCGACCGCTTCATTGTTGAACCGGGTGATGAACTCCCTCAAACTCTCATTCCTCCTCGGGTGAGTTGCATCACCTCCAAAGTTTTTTCTGCGGTTAAACTTACTCGTGGCGAATCGATTCAGAATAACTCCTTGAAATCTTGAAACAAGTGATACAGCTCGAGGGCAAGCTGTTGAACCATCGTCGAGCTCCCTCTTGGAAGGCCGTGTAGAAAGCCTTATATTGGATAGCGTCCGGGACACAATGTAGGTTCATCATGGACTGGAAGTCTTGCGCAGTAGTCGGTCGGTCTTTCCGGTGTATTTCTCGGGGGTCGGTATTTTTGTGCGCATCTTGGGAGGCTATCCAAGATCTTCGGAGTAAAGGGAGAGCTGTACTGCGCCGTCGAGCGATCTGGACGGAAGCTCATAGCCGCGTTAATCCGATCGTCCACGATTTTTCTAGGTTTTGTCCGGTGGCGATCGGTCATCATCTTTGGTTTGTCGCTTGACTGTCATGGCAGACGTCTGTTATTCTTGGACCGGACTACAGGATCTGGCGAATCAACGGATCGGTACCGCTTCGATCTATTTTACGTCGGACGGAGTGCACAAATAGGAATAGGTTACATACTGATCGGTGTTGAAGATTCGGTGTGTCTGGATGCGACGTTATCCTCCACAGCCACGCTCTGCTCTTCCTATTCCAAGGTTTGAGGTTGCTGTTGATCGTTAGGATCAGAGGATTCCGTCGAGAGGCATCGGCAAAGCGGCATAATTGCAGACAACACCGAAACCTAGACGCCAGATCGCCGTGGTCATGACGATTGCTACATCGAATTAAATCGCCGCCTTTGGCTGATTTGTGTAGTTACGGGCGTGGTTCGAAAGTCGGGCCCACGGTGGCGTAATTGGTTCTGCGGATTCAGTTGAGCAGTGCGTTGCCGTTTGGATCCATGAGTTGGCAACCTTCTGCGTTATTCTTCGACATAAGTATACCTGCAAAACAAAGAAGGCACGTCGGGGGTTGTGTCCCGATTAGCCCTCCGACGCTCAAGTAAGTTTTACGGTGAAGGTGGGAATCGATGCAGAAAAACAAATTAGGTTACGATCTCGTACCTCGATTATGGGAGAATAATACCTTTTATATGGTTTTGCGATTAGGTTTAGGTTTTACGTGTTTGCATGGGAGATTGCCTTCGCTAATGGGCCTCGGATGTGTGGATCAAGCCTAGATTAATCAATAGGTGTAGGACTGACTGATCAGCCTGTGGGTTGTTGTAATTGGGCTCGGACCCAAATATAGCCGACCCGACCAGTATGAAAGTATTATCATATGTGATAAAAGTTAAATAATAAAAATGAATATGAGAATTGAAACTCTATCTGTTCATTTTTAATAAAATTCAAATTATAAAAACCAAAAAAACAACAATACTATGGGGCCTTGTATATTTAACTATATATTCTCATAAACGCAGATATTAAACATTTTCAAAAACGTTGCAGCCTACAATATTTCCTTCCTTACGTTATAGATCGTCAAACGTATCATATCATAACTAAAGTTTACAAGTCTTATAGATTGGCTATGTGATAGATAGAAGAAGTTTAAAGAAAACTAAAAAGAGGAGATGTGAAAAGGATAGGGTGTTTATCGTGGTTGACAGTATTTGACATAACATTAGGTGGTACTTGTATTGTAATTGTAAGAACTAATGACCTAGCATACGCTAGAACAAATAAGAGGATTAGGAGTTAAACGGTGTGATGGTGAATACGTAAATTTTAGAATCATGCTGATGTAAGTGGATATCCGGATAAAGAATTTCTAGCCTTAGATTATGCATAACCTGGTGATTGGTGTTCAATATATTTTATCACTCAAGTTATAGAAATGTTGGCATTGTCATATTTAAAGTCAAGTCAACAATTGCCCAATTCCCAGTTTTTGAGGTTGGAAACAAAATGTTAGTTTCAACCTGACAGTTAAGTATTTGATCTGGGATTATAAGATGTAATGATGAAGCTTTAGACTGATAATCCAAAAAAGCAATTATCAACTTGTTCAATTTTCAAACAATGAATAGTTGAAGGACACGACTGAAGCCATTTAATTCTCCAGGTTGAAATTGCTCTACCAGTTTGGTACACTCCCATTTAGAAACTTCAGGTCTTGTTCTCAACCATTTTTTGACAGCCACCCATTTGGAAGCCAGGAAACGGAGACTCAAGTCAAGTCAACTGGGCAGAGGCAGACACAAATTTCACTTTCATCTGGTCTAAGTTCTACTAATTTGACAAAATCTCTCTCTTCTGCTTTCTAGATGATGTGCTCATATAATGAAACTAACCTCACTAATTGGTAAACTTCAAGCTCAAACACTGATCTACCCACGCGATGCAACATTATGATCTCAGCATTACCTCCATATTCCGCACAGGTACTCAAGTCGTTGCCATGGTATCCTTTACACGTAGTAAGTGGCGTAGCTTGTAAGTTCCCATACAAAAAAGAAAATCTAAGAAAAGAGATATACAATTATAAGAAAGCGTATTCTCTTTGTGGGCCAATTTGGAGCCACAAAACATGAGTAATCCTTTCCTGAATTGAAATTTTATTCCACTAAAATAAAAATTGAAATCATGACTTCTTAATCTTGACAAGTGTGTATCAAATATTAGGCTATTCTTTCAATCTCTCTTGAGAAGGTGTTTAGGTGTGACCCTCAACATATTTGAAAAGGTGTTTAACCCTAGAAGGTATCAACAGCAATGTGAAGGTAATATTTGCAAAAGCTGTAGTTTCAGATCTGCAAGTGTCACTTGGGACATAATTTTCTTTTTTTATTATTGCTTTAAATATGCAACAGTTTTGAAAATTTTCAATGGTCTCGTTTTATATCTGATAATAAAAATTCTAACAATTGTAAATAAGAAAAGGTTAACTTAAGTTGTATATATGGTAAATTCCTATCTGTCTAGTGTCTATTCAAGTTTGAGCCTTCAAACTAATTATGAAAGCACGCAATCAGGAATTGTGCAATTAATGAGATGATAAAGAATTAGTGAAGTCATTCAAGTGGTAACGATCCATTCATTGTCTTTTGCATATTATTCTCCCAATAACCAAATCACTAACATAACTAGTCTAGGTTTGTACGCAGAAGTTGGTTCACATTGATCTACGGATCTTGGACCATTTCTTAAACCGATTCCAAGGAGTGTGATCTATTAGGTGACTGAGAATAAGTCCATCAAATAGTGGACACGCGCTCATAGAAAATTCACAATATGGTTTCCAAAACTGACCTAACTGGAATTTTTTTTTTAAAAAAAAAAGGAAAATTGACTAGCAGAACAATACCCTACAGAATGGTTTAACTTCCCAAGTCTTTTAGTGCGGATACTGCACTGGACTTGGCTACCAATTGAAGTCTTTTTCAATATTTGTTTGTGATCTAACATAGACTCGAGCAATGACTTTAACATCAAACCAACGACAAAGAAATTAAATCAAGTCAATCAACCTTACAGGTCCAGGCACACATGTCCTATCATCTCGTATATCCCTCTTCAGGACTATGCGCTTGTTTTATGTTTTGTCAATAATTAACTTGCAGCCCTCTCCTTCTGAAATCGGAACTGTGACGTCTCACCAGTCACCACCACCAATAACGACCAGTCAATTTTTTAAAAGAAAAAGGACATCAGCAAAACTAACAATCATATCTGGGAAGAATTGACGGGAGAAAATTTACGTTATAAGTCAGCTTCTTATATTCTACAATTTCGGCATATAATTTTTAAATTGAAACCTTACTTTCATATATAATTTGACAAAGTCAATTTTTTAATTCTTGATGACTTATTTATTTTTCCAATTATCAAACAATTTGTAGCAAGGAAGACGTGTTGGGAAATATGCTCTACTATAATTTTGACGAATAAACTGGTGTCAACATGGGTTTACAAACATAAATTTTGGTGAAAGTTTACATTTTCTGAAGAAAAATAGTACGTGTATGTCATCAACGAAGAAAACAAAACGTGTATCTTCTTCGCGGTAGGAATTAGAAGTACTAAAATTTACGGCAGTGTCCTGCCACTTGGAATAATTTTCTTCTTGCGCATGAAAATTGCAACACCAAATTAAAAGTTCGTTTCTCTTTCTCGAAAATAGGAAAGAAAAAAAAAAAACAAACAAACAATGTCATTGTACGTACTTGTGAGATTATCTGAAGTGGCGTCTTAAGCTAAAAACTACTAGTGACTTCCTAGGCCCAAAAAGGTTAATTATGATAATCCTTTAAGCTGTTTACTTCATACTTTATAGAGGCTTGACTATCATCAAATGAGAAGGTCATTTCATCCAATTTAAAGGACCTTCACGAGAGGGTGGTTTTGCAAATTGATCATGGAAAGTTAATCTAAAGACAAAGTCACAATACCAAAAAGTCCCAATCTAAAGTCTAAGAAGAGATATTTGTTGTATAATTTTTACTTGGAATATGATTATTTCAATCTTTTATCCCTAAAGTGGAGCCCTAAGTAACATGAAAAGGTGTGATCCACATTTATACGTGAGGACAGATTCTGTGGGTGGTAACTGGATTTCTAATCGTATTTTATTTTATTTTTTGACTATATCTGTGTCTTAAAAATCGAAATTTAATCATAATTAAAATCAAGGTTTTTTTTTTCCTTTTCTTTTAATCATGGTTTCTTGTTTCTTTTAAATTAATTTATCAATTCTCATTCATGTTACAATGCTCTATTAGGGTGGTTTATAAAAGTTATAATGCCTTATCAAATAATTAAAAAATAATTAAGAGTAAAGTTAAACCAATTGAAATAAAATTGTACACATTTTCACTAAGGATTAAATCCTAGTTATATAAATTACAATTTACAGGATTTGTAACCTTTTTATTAGAGTTGATTCAAAATATATATGACCACATGTTGTTTAATCATTTTCTGAACCCTTTAAAATAATTCCAAATTTATTTGAAAATATTAATGTGATATGCAAACCTATACTTAACTTTTAAGAATAATTATAATTGTTTTAGAAAAGGATTTAATCATTATCAAAATTTTGACATGAAAGAGATTAATCCAAATTCGTATATTGTCTTCTCATTAGCTCCTCCATTTTAATCTCGTGTATTCAATATAAATTTTATATTAAATATTCTCTTGCTCGATCACTTGACATATATATTCAATTACATATTGTTCAATAAAATCTTGGTAACATATAACATTGTTTCCTCATAAAACCTTAAACCCAAGAATATTGAATTAGTTTACAACGTTCACCCTAATTAAAATCTAACATAACACCTAAAATATTATTAATTTAATTAGCACATAAAAGTACAAGAAATGAATTAGTTGTTTATTTAAATGAAAATTTTACGCCCTATGAATTAAAATCAATGTTTAATTCATTGCATTAAAATGGCTTTGCAATATATATAAGACTAAATATCAGGATATTATTTAACCTTTCTTCTAATTGATATACAATGAAATAGAAATCATATGCAACATCTAAGGATTCAATAAATTATAACCTACCGTGTACCATCTTGAAAAGCAATATTATTTCTAAGGATTCAACAAATAGCAATATTATTTCTAATAATATGCTATTTGTCAAGTTGTCTAAAAACCAGGTATTGCGTGCGCCCCACTTTCAAAAAAGCGATGAAAAGTGACAGAGAAAGTAATTTCAAAAGCTTTTCTTAATTACTAATTTTACCCGATATTTCACTCGCTAATTTTCTCTTTTTTTCGTTACATATTTTGGTGGAACTTGGACTTTGGTATGGATGATATCGAAAATGAATGCTTTCATTGTTTTAATTAGATTATGGTAACTGTTTCTTAAAATTATATCTTTTCAATACAGAGATCCAAGTAAAATTATGTTATATGGATTTAAAAAAGTGGGGGAAAAAAACTTTTGGATGGAGAGAATCATTGATAAAACGACAAAAGATAAGGTTAAAACTGACAAGAAAAGTGAGATCCTTGGGCGGCACTGTTCCCTGAAAATCCGCTCTCAAAATCTAGCTTGTCGGCAAGATCTAAAATTTGTAGCTCAGCTTCTGAAATGGTTGACACTTGACACAATTTTGGCGGTGGGGTAATCTTTTGCCACGTTCTCTCTTCCCTCCTTGTCCTAGGCCAGTCCACGGAGCTCTAGGTTCATAATCATGTGTTTTTATTCACATTTCACCCTGTAGGAGCAAGCAGCTCATGAGAGCAAACCCCCTCGAGTGTAGGAGTAACCCAAACGGAAAAGCAAATGGGAATGCTTTTTTTTTTTTTTTTCATAATTTCCAACGGTGCTTAATAAATAAATGCAAGAAAAAGCTCTCCAATTGCCTTTGCGATTGATGTCATTTTGTTTAACATTTTAAATTACTAATTAATTTTACTTTTGAATTGAATTTCAACTGCTCGAGGTAAATTTAGAGGCTATTGAATGTATAAATCAAAAGAAAATATATATTACTGAAGAGTATCGGCACGTACGTCGCCTTTCACAGAAAGTTTGAGGAACTACTCTGATATATGGGCTTAGTTGGAACCCTGCAGCATCGTTAAAGGAAAATAAGGAATGATGAACGAAGACTTGATTGGCGAGAAGCGAGTTAAGGAAAAAAAATAAGCCAGTCCTGTGCATGATAATGTGAAAATCGGAGTTGCAATTTGTTAGTGTTTTTGGTCATTTTATGTCTAAAGGTAATAGGATATTTTTATTGCTTTAGTCCAAAGCTAAATTGTGTCAAATAATACATCTCTTAGGCTACAAAAACATTATAATTGGTTTATATTTTAAAGATTATACTATAGACGTATTTACATTCCGTGAGAAATCTTAATAAATAATTTTAATTAATTTAGGATAACTGAAATGGCAATTTTTGATTCAATTAATGAAAATGGCACACATAGTGTCCATTGCTACATCTAATATGGTTCAAATGGGATAGCTGGACCTTAACTGAATCTATCCATATGACCCTTCCTGTTTATATGGAGATTCATGCCCGAGCATTTTGATCTTGGGGAGTAAATGTATACTAATAGCATTTTTTTAATCATAGTATTTCCTAATCAGTTTAGAAAAAGGACATCGTCTTTTAAATTATAATTGGAACACAAATTATAACAATAAGTACTATTTAAAGGACATGCTATCTGCCCCTCTTATTTATCTTTTTTTTTCTAATTTTTTTAAAGGAGCAATTTGTACACGAACTTCCTAATTCCTATGGTGTTGTTGCTCAGAAAAAGTCTTTCCATGATACTAATAATTGGAAATTTAAGCAAATATAGGAATTTTGGAGAGTCTGTCACACAATTTTCCCAAGATTTATTTGAAATGCTGATAACTTTTGGAAATTTGGACATGCAAATCATTACTTGCACGAAATGCAATATATATGTGTGTGTGACCAAATTTTAAATTAAGGGGCTGGTGTTAACTAAAGGGTTATGGAATTTTCTACTGAACTTGGTGGAAGTTCTATTCTGATGGGATGGAAAGAATTTATGTTCAAGTTGCTTTTAATTAAATATATAAGTGAGTCTGCATGATATCTGAGTTGACTGTAAAGCGGAAGAATACTACCAACTACTCCTACCATATTTCAAGGAGAAGAGAAATTATTTATTTATCATTTAGCGCAGCTCATTTTGAAATTTAACCTGAAAACATCATCACTTGAAACAAATATTCTCTGCAGTTAAAAAATTCGCCTGAAGAATTGAACTCAACTAGTTTAACAACGTCACCCATTTAATAACACTCCTTTCGTTTCCACATAGACTATTAGAATACGCACAATTATAAGAACAGATTCATTAAAAATGTTTACTTGGTTATTACAGTGTTACCTTAAGTCAAAGTGGTGAAATAAATTATATTTAAAGAATTGCTAGAAAAAAATCATTAGCATGAATTTCATATTGAAACTTTCAAATTTGCTTACTTAAGTGCTATTGTTACTTATAATTAAGTCTTAAATTTTTGGAGTAAGCCTTTCTACTTGTTACGGATAAAGTTGTGTATTACTTGATCTTATCAAACCCGACGCTTTAGTGAAATTTTTATTAGATAGTTACTGTTAATTAAGTCTTAAATTATTGTATTACAATAAAGATTAGTTCAAATATTAATTATACTAATGTGACGTGGAACCTAAACAATGTTTTAATATTTGTGTTATTGCATGAGTCAAATGTGGTGAATTATTTTTACCTATGTTTTTTGAAGTAGTAATGAATTTGAAGTTTGAAAAAATTGTTAGATGTTTGTGAAATAATTTGTGTTTGATGCTTAGTTTGGATAGAATTAAGATAAACTAATTGTGATGCGGTGAACCTTGATATTCTAATATGTAGTCAAAACTTAAAAATATTCAATATTTTACGCATAATTTTATAGAAAAATTGGGTAGATATAACTCAATAATTTATAAAAGTTAAGAAAAATATTTACGTTTCATAAAGAGACATCGTGAGTTTATATTAACTGTAAATGCGAGAATTTGGTCAAAGAATCTTGTAGGTTCAAATTATTATCATTAATAGATACTACTTATTTTTAATCATAAATTTGGAATGAAATATTATGTCAAGTTATTAAAAAGATATAAAAAAGTTAAGAGAATTTTCTAAATCTTTTAAAAGATACTTGGAACTAATATAGCTACCTAAAACCCTACCACTTCTTGAATATGTCCACCAATCTTTGTTTTTATAAAACATTTTTAAATTAATTCATTATCTTTTACAAAATAAAATAGATTAATGAGAGAAAATATGAGAGGAAAGTGTGCATAAGAATTAGAGAAGTGATTTCAAGTACAAAGAAGGAGGCTTTAACTGAGGTAATATAAAATTATACAACATAAATGAATCCACAAATATGTTTGGCATTATAACACATAGTATGTATTAATTAGGATTTTCTAAGCTAGTTATTTGTTAATCATGTATATCTTGGATATTTAATTGTGTGTATATTAACTATTTCAATGATCTATTTTCTTAATTTTAAAACTTAAGAAATTCATATTTAAAGGCAATGGAAAATTGAACTTTTTATTAAATTGATAGAATTAGAGTTTTTTGCTCATATTTAATTTATGTGAATTAAGTTATTTATGAGATATATTTATTCCAATAGGTTTGAAGTATTTTGAAAGCATTTCTTAGTTTTTTGTGATTATATTCGTAATGTTGGCAGGGACGGAGCCAGACTCAACTCTAAGGAGAGACCGGGAGTTAACATTTAAGGGGGACACCTATATTTTTAAGGGGACTACTTATATTTATAATTTTAAAAATTTTAATTATATAGGTAATTTAAAAAAATATATAACATGGAGTGTTGGTGTGCCTTGTGAGTGAAGTTGATGTATGTAGTGAATGCTATGTGAGAGTGATGTGTTGTATTGTGATAAGCATGATGGGATGGTTTGTCAAAACTTGTATTTAGCGCTGTAATAAGAAAGATACTAATCGATTGGTTGAGACTAATATTTAACACCAAAATGAGACATGTATCATTAAGTTGTTCAGGAAAAATATCTAAATCTATATAAATAAAAAACGCTATTTGATTGGTCAAGCTCAATATTTGCTCCTAGAATGAGGCAAAAGTCATTCGGTTGACTAGGACTTATGTCCGAGGCCGGCTTCAAACATATATAGGTCTTATTTATGAAAAGTTTAAAATTTTGTTGTTGCATTTATGTGCGATGTATTGTGAGTTGCAAAGCCTATTATTTTCTTAATGATTTTTTACGAAAATAAATGTAGTGTAATAGTATTTTCTTTTGTTTATTTATTTTCCTATTTGGTATATAATTTTTTATGTGTTATTTTAAATGAAGATTAGAGAAACTTAGATAAACTTTATAATGTCTAATTTCATAGAGTTAAATATACGAGAGTTATTAGATAAAATTATTTACAAGATTTTTATTACTTAAATTAAGTGACTGAGCTTTGTTATTAAGTGATGATCCAATATACTCTCAATAAAATTAATTAGGCTTGATATGTGACGTATGTTAATACAATTATGATATTTTAAATTATCTTAAACATAAGCATATAAGATAAATTTATAAATCATGTCCAAAATTTAAAAGTTTTATAACCAAATTAGATATTGTCTTTTCAATTTGTATGATCCATAGAAATGTGCATCTGTTAAAAGTTAATCATTAATTTTCTTTACATTTTATATGAAACAAAAAAATTAACGTTCTTTTCTTATAAAAACATAATCTTTAATTTTAGTTGTATGTAAAGAAAAATTATTTTACAGGAAAATCTAAAATAACTTGTTTGAATAATTTTATATAAAATCTATAATTAAATAAGGATTATAAGACTTATTCAGTTTATACTACGATATCAATTGATCAAAAGTCCACTCATTTTGGATTTAATAATTGATGTTAATTCTATTATTTTAACTTTTGTTTCTAATAATCAAAGTTTGGCTGCTTATTGGATTAAGTAATGATTTCATTGTAGCTTCTCTCAATAAAATTAATAGATTTTCTATTAATTGTAATTAAGGGCTTATTTTAAATAATATTTTTGTTAGGAAAAATTACAAACTGAATCCCACAGATAGAATAAACAAGAAAATAACACGTAGAGATTCAACGTGGTTCACTTTAATTTGGACTACGTCTACAGGCCAAACTCCAAATAAAACTTCCACTAATAAAAATAGCAAATACAGAGAATGAAAAATGATACATCAAAATAGTAGCACTCACATACAAGATATTTCTCAAATTTACTATCCCTAAGATAATATATAACACCCTACTTCCTAGGAGGATATACAGATGTCACATAAAACAAACCTAAAACATACCAAAATATTCCAGAAGTTCCTAAATAATTAGGCAACATACTTTACATTTCATAAGTTGTTGAATTATAAACAAAACAAAATAAACACATTGTATTTATCAAATACATGCCTTAAATACAAAACCATCATGTATTATAGTTATTATAAACTATTTATACAAAATATAAATATGTCTCATAATATTAGATACAACTCAAAAACAATCTTAAAGATATCATCTTCCAAAACATAGCACGTCCTTCTTTGGCCACTGCGATTATCCCAGCCTTAATTCTTTCTATCGAGACCTACACTGAGGAAAAACTATTGTGCTAAACATATAGCTTATAAGTGGAGAATAAATAAACAAGATACAAGATGACGACTGCTTTCAATAGCCATCTAGCATTTACGTGTGCTAAATCATGTTAGTTCACAAGCAATCTTTGATTATCCACATTATATAATAATCCGATTATTAATTTTAACATAATAGGACATAAAATAATTATATCAGAACAAAACATTATTATATCAGCACAAAACATAATTATATCAAAACAGGATATAATGCATCTTAATAGAACAAATATCAAAACACATACGTAATTGCCTGCTAATCCTTTTTCAGAAGTGGGTAACGGGAATAGAAAAGAAGATACCCATGATTGATATCAACAGAAATAGAAGAGACTTAGGTCTCTGAAATAGAAGGCATCGTAGTGTCTAAGAATAGAAGACACCATAGTGTCTAAGTACAGAAGTAGTTACAGACATTTTTAGACATGCCTACTTACCCATAACTAGGACTTGGGAAGTTTGAAACAAAACATATCACATTTAATAATCACATAATAGAGAAATAATGCATAACGTATGAGTTCATTTCCTCATGCTCAAATTGAATACATTTATTCATATCCGAACAAATTCAATATGCCTTATGAATTTAAGCATTTGCATTAATACATCAATGATAGCATTAAGTAATTACACATTATATATTTTCACACAAATTCCCAATTCTCAAACATTCATATCCAATTTACATTTTTATATTCTTTGGATCACATTTGTGTTCATCAGAACACCTTCATCCCTTGAACAACTCATAAATTCCAAAATTAGATACATTAGTATCAAACAATCCATTCCTTAAGTTATCACCTCAATTAACAATCCAAAACTTATTCAACCTTTAAGCAATTAATCCAACATCAAACTAGGTTCATTTCAAGCCCCAATCAAGTCCAAATACACCTAAGTAATGTAACTTATCCTCAGTTGATTCAAATATCACACAAAGTCAAACTTTTTTCACTTCAAGGCATTGCCCACGATCATGGGAAGGAGCTTATGTAGCTCCCACGATCGTGGGATAGGTAATCCGAAGGTGTATTGTCCAATTTCCATCAATTTTCTAGATTCTTACATCATTATACCAAATTTAGAGCACCTTCATTATAATCCATTAATTACACCTCAATTATACCTTAATTATACTTCAATTCCTCATTAATTTCATGTCCAATTTCAATTCAAAATCATTCATTTGGCAACTCATAAACCATTGTCTTTCATGCATCAAAAACCAAAACAAAATCTATCAAGCAATCATCATTTTTTAGAACTCATTATATCATCAACACAACACATATTCTACCCCAATTCAATCATCATAGAATTTGTATTACTACATGCCATCAAGTTTAGAATTCTACTTACATGTTTAACTTAAATTCCTACTTCAATGAACAAGTCAATCTAGCGCTCTAAGCGAACAAACACAATTCTAAGATCAAGGTGAAATTAGGATGATCTTAGCACTAAGAAGACAGCAACATAGAAAATAACAAGATCTAGCTTCCTTGATATAGTATTTTGATATGATAATTCAAAACATATGGTTGTAAGATCAGAATAGGTTTTTGGTGGTGAGAGATGAAGACGAAGAGAAAACACAGCAGAAACATGTTCTGCACAAGCTTAGTTCAATTAATTGCAAGATGATTCTTCCTTCCATTGACATTTGTCACTAAGCAAGAATCTCATTTGTCCACTCAATAATCTGCCAAATGTCACCATTAGGCTAAGCCATTTATCACTTATTCATTACTGCCACTTGTTAATTAATTAGCTATGACATTTTTCACTTAATTTTCCATGTCACAAGTCACTAATTCATAGACTTAGTCATTTTAATTTTCTGTGTCAACTTTTCTTACCACTTGACATTTTTCCTAGTCCAAATATGTATTTTAATTCATCAATTTTTTCCAATTGTAACAAATAAATTTCAAGTTACTAATTATAATCCATCAAACCAAAATTCATGACATAAGCAACACAATTAAATCATTATCATTAACTCATATCACATATACTTCCATGGATATGAAATATTCCTACTATGGCATAATTTAGAGCCTTACATAACATCCTCACTATTTTGTCACTCATCTTTTTAGGAAAACGTTTCTTAAAAATACCTCAAAAATCACTCTCTCACATAAAATGGATCTTTAAAATTCACTCTCAAATTCACCACACATCTCATGCATGTTTGATATGCATCTGTATCTTAAGAGAGGAAGAACGAAGGGTTTTTTATAGACCCTCCAACGTATGACAACTTGCATAGCAAGCTATTATGTAGCAACTAACAGCTTGCATGCAAGCTGTTAAATGCAAGTTGTTTGTCAACTTGTTCTTTTTGTAAAGATAAATCTAGAATGGCGGTACCATGTATGTCAGTAATGCCTTACAATTCTCCTCATGCTGATTATATGGTATTTACTATCATTCCTGCAGATGATCGACATAACTCAAACTTTCCCTTAGGTAAAACTTTTGTCATCATATCTTATTCATTCTCATTCGTATGAATCTTCTCAAACTATAATAGCTTCTTCTCTAATACCTCTCTGATCTAGTGATATCTCACTTCAATATGCTTTGATCTTGAATGGAATGAGGAAATTTTCCTAAGGTGAATAGCACTTTGACTATCACAAAATAGTTGATATCTATATTGCTGAAAACCAAGTTCTTCTAAGAACTTCTTCATTTACAGGAGCTCCTTGCATGCTTCAGTTGCACCAATAAATTCTGCTTCAGTAGTGGATAGGGCAACACATTTCTACAATTTTGATTGTCATGATATAGCTCTTCCTGCAAAGATAATTAGGTAACCTGAAATAGACTTTCTCGAGTCAACATCACTGGCCACGTCTGCATCTGTGTAACTAACTAACATAAGCTTGGTAGTTCCAAAACATAAGCATATTTTGGAAATACCACACAGATATATGAGAATCCACTTCACAACATCCTAATATTTCTTACCAGGATTGGAAAGGAACCTACTCACTACTCCAACTACGTGCGCAATATCTAATCTTGTACATATCAAGTGTACATCAAAATTTCAACTACAGAAGTTTAAGAGACTTTCATCTCCTCCTTCTCTTCATCTATCGAAGGGCATTGCTTAGTAATCAACCTAAAGTGATTAACAAGAGGACAACTAACCGCTTTAGCTTTATCTATATTGAACCTTTGAAGTACTTTCTCAATGTACTTCTTTTGTGATAACCATTTCTTTTGTGATAACCATACTTTCTTAGCACCCTTGTCTTTGATAATCGTCATGCTAAGAATCTGTTTGGCTGGCCCCAAGCCTTTCATGACAAAAAGCTTGCTTAACTACTTCTTCAAACTATTAATCATGTTGATATTCTGGCAAACAATCAACATATCATCAACATAAAGTAAAAGGATAATGAAAGCTTCACCGGAAATTTTCTGTATAAAAACACAGTGATCTGAAGTAGTCTTCTTATAGCCTTGCTCTTTCATAACTGTTTCAAACTTCTTATACCATTATCTTGGTGCCTATTTTAAACCGTAAAGGCTTTTTATCAATCTACACATATAGTCCTCTTTTCCTTTTTTCCTTGAAACCCTTTGGCTGCTCTATATATATCTCTTCTTCCAAATCTCTATGAAGAAAAGATGTCTTGACATCCAATTGCTCATTTTCTAAGTTTAGACTTGCTGCTAAATCGAGCGTTGTACAGATGAATTTCATTTTTATAACTGGTGAAAATATCTCGTGAAAATCAATACCTTTTCTTTGGTCAAATCCTTTAACAACCAATCTAGCTTTGAATCATGGATAAGGATTGTGTTTATCATGCTTAATCTTTAACATCCACTTATTTTTTCAAAGCTTTCTTGCCTTTTGGCAACTTCACTAGCTCAAAAGTTTTATTCTCATGCAAGGACTTCATCTCATCTTGCATGGCTTCAATCCATTTTATCTTATGTTCATCTATCATAGCCTCTTGAAAATTCTCATATTCTCCCCATCAGTAAGTAACACACACTAATCACTAAAGTATCTAGTAGTAGCTTGTCCTATTCATGTAGATCTCCTTAGTGGAACCTGAGCAATCTCTGGAGTTAGTGGCTAATTTTGGACATCATCTTCATCAGAATCTTCATTTAATTGATTTTGAATAGGAGCATCATCATCAGCTACGTTCGGTTGCGGATTTTCAATTTCATCCCTAAATTGTCTCGGCATCGTTTTTGGAGGAATTAACTCTAAATCCACTAGGTCAACATTAGTTCTTGGAACTTCCATTTCAATTTGATAAGATCTTCAACGGTTTGATCTTCAACGAATATAACATCACAGCTCCGAATCAACTTCTTCTAGACTAGATCATAAAATCGATAACCAAATTGATCTTCTCCATAACCAATAAATATAGAATGACGAGTCTTGACATCAAGCTTGGATCTATCATCTTTAGGGATATGGACATAAGATTTGCAACCAAATATATTTAGACGATCATAGAAAACATCCTTTCCCGACCATACTTTTCCTGGAATATCAGACTATAAAGGGATGCAGGGTGAGCAATTTAATACATGAACTGCTGTGAATAGAGCCTCATCCCAAAATGTCTTAGGCAACTTTGTGTGTGAAAGTAAGCATCTAACTCTTTCCATTAATATCCCATTCATCCTCTCAGTCAAACCATTCAATTGCGGTGTCTTAGGAGGAGTAGTTTGATGTTGAATACCTTGCTCTTTGTAATAGACGTCAAATGGTCCAGTGTACTCTCCACCATTGTTTGTTTGAATACGTTTCAACTTCTTCCAATTTTATCTTTCAACTAAGGCATAGACTTATTTGAAAACATCTGGCACTTTATCTTTAGTCTTCAATGTGTATAATCACGTCTTCCTAGAATGGTCTTCAATGAAAGTCACAAAGTATTGAGCACCACTCAGTGAATTTGTCATTGGCCCATATAGATCTGAGTGTACCAAATTCAACACACTCTTCATTCTGGAAGGAGGGGAACTTTTGAAAGCAATTCCATTTTGCTTTCCTACAAAACAATCATCACACTTCTTTAAATGTGTTGGACCCCGAACCTTTCTATGAGCAAGGACTTTTAACCGAGGAATTATTGGCAAGTAGTTATGTGTAAATAAGAGAGAAAATTATGAGATTGAAATGAAATGGAAAGAGATTGATTGAATCAAAAGTTATAGGATTTGGTTAAGGGTTATGAGTTGGATATTTTTTTGAACATGGTTCAGTATTTTGTGAAATTCGGGAGCTGTAGAGATTCGATTGAGTTGATTCTTGAGGAAAAATAAAATTGAGACATGGGGCTACAAATCATGTGATGGGATCAAATTTCAATTTAGTCCCTAAGATTTTCAAATTCTGGATTGAAGTGGGTCAATGTTCAGTCTCGGATTAGTAAGAGCTGAACGCGTATTTTGGCTATAACTCTTTCGTTTCTAATCCGATTTGAGCGTTTTTGGTGTCATATTAAAGATGAGATATAGAGGAACACTTTTTAAGAAGAAAGTTTTATCAAATTATGTCATTTACCTGCCCAAAATTGAGAAGCAAGATGGCAGTTTTTAAGGGTTAAATGGAGGGCAATTTAGGAAGTTCACTTAAGGAGTTAAAGTTGTAGGCTTTAAGTGAAGGGCATTATGGGCTTAGAAGGGAGATAGAAGAAGACAAAAATTTAAAGAGAAGAGGAGCATTTTCGTGGGCTGCCAAGGAGAAGAGGAGAAGAGAGAGAAAAGTGGGAGAAATAGAGAAGAAGGAGGAGATTTCGAAAATCCAAGAGGGAAGGTGGAAAAATCGTGGAAAGGAGGAGAAACTCAATGCTTCTAAGGTGAGTTATTCTATTTTCTTCTTGATTTGTTGAAGAAAGAGGGATTGTGTTGTATTGGATGGAGAAACCTAGAGAGAGAGGGGGGATTTTCGTGGATGAGGAAGAAGATGGAGAAATCTTTGGATTTCTTTGAGTTTCTAAGCTAGTGTTGTGATTTCTAACCTATATGGACTATGGGTAGGTTGGATTTGTGTTAGATTAGGGTTAATTGCATTTGATTAGGATTATGGAAAATTGAGGATTTTCCAATTGAATTGGAATTCATGGAATTTTGTTTGTGTATAGGTAATCAAGAGGCTATCCTAGAGCGAAAGGAATGAGACAATTGATTTTGGATTTTCCAAGTTTGTCAAGGTGGGTAAATTATTTATAGTTGTTATGCGAGATGAGCAAAATGCATGATGTGTGAATTGTGTGCTAAATGACTTGATGGAATTATTGTTATGTTGGTATTTCATTATGAGGTATACCATTTTGATGAAACAATTGAATTGTGCTTATGTTATGTTATGCATTGATGGATGCTTGACTTTTGACATGATTGTTATGCCATTGATTTTGTCATGGCATTTTGTATAAAGAAAATTTTGAGATTATGATCAAATAGAATTAAGCATGATGATGCTATGCCTTGTATGATGACATTTTGATAAAAATGGAAAGAATGATTGAATTGAACATAAGGTGTGATTATGTGCTTTGTGTGGGCGAGAGAGGAACCGTTTCGTAGTCACGTGCACGTCGACATAAAAGCCTTCTCCCGGCTGCCCGCTTGTGACCCACGAGATCCGAAATGGACTCGTTTCATTCACGATGCAAACGTTGGTTTCATCATTTTGTTCACGAAACCCTCGAGCCAATTATGTGTGCATCTGCATCTTAATGTGTCAAACTATGATGATATTTTTGAGTGATATGCTTGAATGATGAATTACATCAAATGTGTCATTTGTGATGATAGTATGAATTATGAAATGTGAATCGTATTGTGTGTTAATGGACATTTTATATTAATATTAGATACATAATTTATTAAACTCTTGTCCATTTAATGTTTACATTGCACTAATTAAATGTTATTTGTTTGAATTTTAGGCACATATTGGATTTGAAATTTTTTAAAAGCCTAAAGCAAGGAAAAGACCTCAAAGGAAGAAAGGATATTTAAAAAGAAAAATTTTGGCCAAGTAAAATGAAGAGGCGTTCATAAGTTTTGCAAGGTTTTGGAGTGCATAGTAGACCACACTTAATTTGTCACATAAAAAGAGAAGAAGAAAACGTAAGCAGCATGAGATAAGGCAGCTGGCAGCGTTTGGACTAAAAATCTTTGAAAAATAGAAAAGGAAAGCAAATGGCGTTAGAGAGTAATGGGCATGAATAAGGTGGCCCATAAACAATTATTTTTGTGTCACATGAAGACAACAAAGCAGCAACTTTGAAGCAAGAGGAAGACAACAAATACATAGAGACAAAATGAGAGTGGGTGTAGTGGGATTTGCTGGGATTCCTTTCTCGTGCATAAATAGAGGCAGAAGCAACGAAGAAAAAAACTTCTTCTGGACCGGAGATTTCCATTCTTCTTCTGTAATTTATTTCATCCTTTAGTTTAGGGTTTTAGTTTTGCTTTCTCATTCCTCCATTGAAGAATAGCTTCTCCTTGATATTGCTACTGGATTACTACATCATTGGGCTACGGGATACTCTTCTCCATCATAAAGGGAAGTTGTTTCCATTGAGTTTGATTGTTTAATTGGTGTTCAATCCATGTATATGAAGAATTTATTCAATGGAAGACTATACGTTATTTGTTCTTTGGTTTTATTCAATGGGTGCTTAATTATCTAATGTTTATGGTTCAATTTGTGTTATGGGTATGATATTTGCTTGCTGTTCTTGAATGGTTCAATGCACCTAGAGGATTTAGCCTTAGTTTGTTGATAACAAAGTTATAAATCCCTTGATTGTGCATTGATTATTGATACCCTATACATATACGCCATAGATTGGTTATTTAACCCCATGAGAATGAACCAATAAACCTGTTATTTAGTTGTTTATTTCCAGCTTAGTAGATTAGGCAATTCACCTCCGTTTATTTTAAACTTATTACTTGTAATTGCTCACGACCTTCACACACCTTCACGCTAGTGGTACAATATTACACGTATCTTTTCTCTGTGGGATTGACCCTAATGCTTTGCTACGATAAGACTAGAGTGGCTTAGTGCTAGGTTATAAATTGTATTTGCTTGGGAATTGTACTAGCCGAAAAGACTCTCATCAAATTGGCGCCTTTGCCAGGGAATAGTTTACGGTGTTGAGTGCATATTAGTTGTTTTGGTGTTGTGTTGTGTAGTGGGCTTGAGTACATAAGTTGTATTATTTGTTTTATTTTGTTTGTGTTTTGCTTCACTTTTTCTTTCTTTTATTGCAGATTTTATTTTGAATAAATGGTTTCTTTTTATCAAGATCAGCAAGGTTTTGGTTCAAGGCAATCCCAAGGGAATAGTTCTTCTCCAGTAGATTGTGTGTCATTGGGGCAGCAGATTGACAATCTTCTAGCAAAGATGGATGCTTTGGAACAGAGAAAGAAAGCGGAGTATGAAGAGCAACGAAGAAACCAATTTGAGGATATGGTATTTTACAAGCTATTAGATCTTCAAGCTCGGTTAGATGCCATGACCATCAGGCATGAAGAAGAAGAAGAGCAGAAAAAGCTTTTTGAAGTTAATTTGAATCAGACCCTGAACCGGATTGACTCGCAGGTGTGTTTGAGGGCGACAATGATGGACACTCAATTGACAAACACTGAGGCAAGCATCCAAGAGAAATTGGATCTCATGATGGATGAGGAAGATCAAATTGGGGTGAAGATATGTAAGCTTCTTCAAGCTGAACTCACGGCTACGGAGAGAAATATTGCGAACCGGTTTGACCAACGTTTGAAAGCTGTTGAGGATCGCAACATTCAAAGGCTTGAAGAATTTTCTGCCAAGACTGCTTGTATGTTTGAGAAGATGGTTCACAAGCAATTTGAAGATCTTCAATACAGCATTGAGGCCGTGGATTGTCGTGTGCAAAGATTGAAAAATAGTGTGTACCTCAGCCTGTACAAGGAACAAGGCAATCTTCATAAAGCTGAAAGTGAAGATGATTGGGATAAGTATGAACCTTTTGTGAATGATCTCCCGGGTTATATCGATGACTCAACCGAAGGAGAGGTCAACAAGGGGCGCTTAGAAGTAGGTGGTGATCACACTTCTCCAATGCCTTGTATTGAGCATGACCAGTTTCTTCATGAGGACATCACTGCTTCAAGGGATGGTTATATGGCTAATGAGCCTGTTCAAGAGCAGCCGGGGGATATTGAAGGCATAGGAGAATGGAACTACATGGCATGTGCCCCAGGCCAAGAGAGAGATGATTCTATGGGTGCCAAATTTCCTTGCAATTAAGAGGATGATTCATTTCCACCAACAACTCTACCTTGTTATTCGTGTGAAGTCGCATGTACTCCCCAAGTGAAAGCTTGTTTTGGAGTTTTGGCATCAAGTGCTTCAAGGGAAGAATCACATGAAGACTCAAGTTGGGAGGACAAAGATTCAAGCGTGGATTTTGAAGAGACAAAGGGGAAGAACAAAAAGAGTAGACAAGGTGTTACACAAGTATGGCTCCCAGGAGGTACATTGGAGGTTATGAAGGTTTTTAATATGATGGAAATCAATTTGGGGAAAAAATCTTGTGCACCACACAAAGCTAAGAAGAGAAAGAGAAGAAGAAAAGTCCCTAATCCTCAGAGCGGAGTTGGTAGATCTTGAGAAGATGTCACGTCGGGCCGGCGACGATAAACCGAGGCGTTATTTGGGAGGCAACCCAATTTCTGAATTTTTAGTTTTAATTTTATTTTATTGTGTTCAATTTGATGTTTAATAAATTTTAATAAAAGTTGTGTGTTATGTTTTGCAGAAGATGGATTGAGGAAGAATTGTGTAGAAGCAGTTAATTTGATGAGGCGGAGAAAAATTTATTGTCCAATGTTTTGGTGTGTCCCAGATAATGCTGAAGCATTTGAAGCCTTGGTGGAAGATACAGCGAAAAGTTGATAATGGACAAAAGCGAATTCGTTGTTAGCTGTGGGCATACCTAAGATTAAAAGCGATTCTGGCAACACAGACTCCACCGCCACCTGTTTCTTCCGCCATCGAGCACCTCCGTGCGTCCACCTCGCCGGGTTCAACCACGTCCAGCCTCCACCAAACCCCAGACGCCGTGGCCACCGCTCCTAAGCTCAGCCAAGCAGCAGCCGCCGAGCCAACCACGCAAGATTTGTGTGGATGGTATTGTTAGGGGTTGCATTCCTGAAGAGGTGGAACGTGTAAAGAAGTGGCATCACAAGAAGATTCTCCACCGAGACTTTAAGATAGGCGACCAGGTATTGATCTACAACTCTCGTCTTCGTCTTTTTCCAGGGAAGCTTAAGTCGAGGTGGTATGGTCCATTCACTGTGATCCAAGTCCTTCCTTTTAGGGTCTTTGAGGTAAAATGCTAAAAAGAAAATTCATTCAAGGTAAATGGACAACGAGCTAAATTGTATATGCCCAAGTTTGTGGGTAACTCTGAGGAGCGATTGTCTCTTAATGACACTTCGCCTCCTTGATCGCGGTGCATGTTTTCCGGTAGGACTGTAGTTTTCTTTCTTGTCTTTTCTCGTTGTTTCCTTTATGTTTTTTTAATGCATTTCTTTAAGTTGTTTTGAGTTTTCTTTAGGTTTGCGTGGTTGGTAAAAAAAAAAAAGTTCTTAGCTCGTCATAGCCTTTTCAGGGAATTTTCTTCTTCCTCTTCCCCTTCTTTGTGTTTGATTGTTGACTACTTGAACATTGGAGACAATGTTCATTTTAAGTGTGGGGGGATTGAGATTTTGTGCATGCTGATGATATTGATGTTGATGTTGAGAAATACACACTTGAATGGTTGCGACTCTTTTGGCAACTAATTTGGGTCCCGGTTGTGATGAATTTGACCATATGATTATGTCAAAGTAGTTGGATGAAAAATTGAGTTGTTTGCATGAACTTGGAATAGGCAGCTTGAGAGAATAGTGAACCATGTTGATTAGTTAAAGTAGTCAATTGCATAAACTTAGTCAATAAGTGATGTTGAGTGATGAGGCAATGTATAAAATTTTGATGGATTTTCATTTAAACATTTGTGAGGTTTTGAGCCATATGATTGCATCTCATAGTCATCTATTTTCTTTGTCATGTGTGATGCTTCCCTATGCGGATTATTTTCAGAACTTGCTCTGAATCTGTTTGATACTGCTAGTTACATGCTTTATGGAAATGATAAAGGCCTTCTTTGTTTTTACCCTTTAGCTTAAATAACCAACCAAGTTATTTTTCCCTTGTTACCCCTTTTGAGCCTTTAACCTTGTTGTTTTCTTATTAATCGTCTTACATTGAAACTTGAAAACTTTTAGCCTTACCCTTTCATAAGTTACATGAAGTACTAAGCATTTGATTCCTTAATTTTGGGACTTTTGTTTTACATATTATTCTGAGATGTTTTAGAAGTACATCTACTCAGTTGTTGTTGATTTTTGTTAATGCTATCTTCTTTTATATTTGTTGTTACAAAAAAAAGAGAAAAGAAAAAAAGAAAAAAAGAAAAAAATCAAAACAATAGCGTTTGATAGTGATGAGTAGTTGTAGTCTCGTATTTCTGTATGTAAATTTCAAAAGTTCTTTTTAATTGTCCCACGTCACTTAGTACTTTGTGAATGCTTGTGAGCAGCCTTTGTTCTTTTTACGTCACCTGAACCTTAGCCCCGTTACGACCCTTAATAAAGTCCTTTTGATCCATGATGACATGTACTCTATATAGTGGAAAATAGGTGAATTTGTAAGCCTATGGTAGTGTAATCTCTTAGAGGAAGCCTTGAGCGAAACACAACCCTTATACACTTGAGCGACATGAGTTAATATCATGAGGAAAATTCATTTTAATTTTGTGCTTGCTTTTGATCAAAGATATCTACCTTTGATTTTGTTTATGTGCCTTGATGAAAATATTATGATACATGAAGTAGCTTGATACTTAAGTTCGCCGAATTTTGAGGGATTGCAAACACTTAATTTTCGTTGAAAATAAAATGACAGAAAATGTTGGTTGTGACCTAAGTAAGTTGCTTGAGGACAAGCAACAATTCAAGTGTGGGGGTGTTGTTAATGGACATTTTATATTAATATTAGATACATAATTTATTAAACTCTTGTCCATTTAATGTTTACATTGCACTAATTAAATGTTATTTGTTTGAATTTTAGGCACATATTGCATTTGGAATTTTTTAAAAGCCTAAAGCAAGGAAAAGACCTCAAAGGAAGAAAGGATATTTAAAAGGAAAAATTTTGGCCAAGTAAAATGAAGAGGCGTTCATAAGTTTTGCAAGGTTTTGGAGTGCATAGTAGACCACACTTAATTTGTCACATAAAAAGAGAAGAAGAAAACATAAGCAGCATGAGATAAGGCAGTTGGCAGCGTTTGGACTAAAAATCTTTGAAAAATAGAAAAGGAAAGCAAGTGGCGTTGGAGAGTAATGGGCATGAATAAGGTGGCCCATAAACAATTATTTTTGTGTCACATGAAGACAACAAAGCAGCAACTTTGAAGCAAGAGGAAGACAGCAAATACATAGAGACAAAATGAGAGTGGGTGTAGTGGGATTTGCTGGGATTCCTTTCTCGTGCATAAATAGAGGCAGAAGCAACGAAGAAAAAAACTTCTTCTGGACTGGAGATTTCCATTCTTCTTCTGTAATTTATTTCATCCTTTAGTTTAGGGTTTTAGTTTTGCTTTCTCATTCCTCCATTGAAGAATAGCTTCTCCTTGATATTGCTCTTGGATTATCGCATCATTGGGCTACGGATACTCTTCTCCATCATAAAGGGAAGTTGTTTCCATTGAGTTTGATTGTTTAATTGGTGTTCAATCCATGTATATGAAGAATTTATTCAATGGAAGACTATACGTTATTTGTTCTTTGGTTTTATTCAATGGGTGCTTAATTATCTAATGTTTATGGTTCAATTTGTGTTATGGGTATGATATTTGCTTGTCGTTTGAATGGTTCAATGCACCTGAGGATTTAGCCTTAGTTTGTTGATAACAAAGTTATAAATCCTCGATTGTGCATTGATTATTGATACCCTATACATATACGCCATAGATTGGTTATTTAATCCCATGAGAATGAACCAATAAACTGTTATTTAGTTGTTTATTTCACTTAGTAGATTAGGCAATTCACCTCCGTTTATTTTAAACTTATTACTTGTAATTGCTCACGACCTTCACACACCTTCACGCTAGTGGTACAATATTACACGTATCTTTTCTCTGTGGGATCGACCCTAATGCTTTGCTACGATAAGACTAGAGTGGCTTAGTGCTAGGTTATAAATTGTATTTGCTTGGGAATTGTACTAGCCGAAAAGACTCTCATCATTGTGAAGGTTGAATTGAATTGTCATTGCGATGAATATGCTTATATCAATGTTCATAAATATGTGTGACTGCGTGGCTCAACGCCAATGGCTATAAATGGTTTAGCCACTGAGCTGTGAAGCTTAACCTATTTTTCTCCACTCCTCAGGTGCAGTGCGAGAAAGATTTAGCGATCCTTGCAAGAAAATCGGACGACTTCGAGATAGATAGCCTTTGTATTAGGCTAGTTGAACCTTTGTATAGCATTCCCTTATATTTGTTTTAAGCATTTTGATGTGTAATTCGTTTGTAAAGAAAGTTGTTCGAATGTTACATTGTTTAGTTATGAGATTGCAAAATTTGGGGATTTCCTTTGTATTTTGAATATTTCTTTTCAATGTTGGAACTCATGATTTGGAAATGAATTGAAAACTTGAAAAGTTCCTTTTGTACATTGTGTTATGTTTTCAAGGTTTGAATTGATGGATGTGTATAATTTATTTGTTGAGATTGCCTATTATTTGTTGGGAAGTTTGTGTATGAAGAGTATTTGGATGATTATGAAGTTGTTTTCCACTTGAAGGGTTGAATTTGGGGTGATTATGAATGTATATGGGGTTAGGATGGAGTTTGGAAGCATTGGAGAGGCTTTAGAAGGAGTTTTGGAGTGTTTTCCCCGTGTGTGTCCGTTAAACGGACATCCCAGTCCGTTTAACGGACCTTCTCGGATGGTTTTGGACACTTTGGACAGTGTGTGTCTGTTAAACGGACATGGGTGTCCGTTTAACGGACATGCTCTGGTTAGCTATAGTGTTTTGCGATTTTGATTAGTTTTGAGGCCGAATCTCGCTTTGAGGCCTATAATACAGTTGTAGATCTAGAGGTCTTCTTTCCAATGGTCTAAGAACGAAAGCATTTGGACATCTGTAGCAAAAGTTATCGCATTCGCGCCAATGGAGGTACAAATCGATTTAGGGTTTAAACATGGTTTATTCTTTTGGGCATAACTCCCTCATCCGACCTCCAATTGAGGTGATTCTTGCTTCAAATTAAACAAGAGATTTAGAGCTATGATTGATATGAAGAAGTCAAATTGAAATCCCAATTTGAAGGTTTTCAAATTCTGTTTGCAAATAGGAGAATTGAGTTTAAGCTTAGTGACTGATTTGTACGAGCACGTCCTTGAGCAAATTGTGAGCAATTTTTGGGATGTTATGAAAAAAAAATAGTAATGAGTTTAAATTGATAATATCTTTTAAGGGTTCAATGAAAGAACTGTTCGAGGTCGTATCTACGCTCAAGGTTTCATGTTTCGCAAGAGAGTTGGGTTCCGAAAACAGGGCCCAACAAAATGTATCTGGTCAACTCCAAATAATGCATTCTTTTTCACTAAGTCATCCCCTTCTTGCTCATATGATCAAGTCTCTTGTGCCACAATTCAATTCCACCATCTTTCTCCACTGGATTCACAATACCATTGGAGATCTTTGCCTGCATCACATACAACTTTGATCACTTCTTACCTTTGGTAATTACCAAGAAGCCTTTAGTAAGTTTCCATATGTTATATTTGAAAGTGCTGCAAAAACATTCATCATCGAGTATGCTAATCGAGATCAGATTTAGGCGAAGATCAGGAACATGTATGACATCTTTTAGAGGCAATCTCATGCCATTGTCTATTTCCAAGTAAATATCACCTTTTCCAGTGATTTTGGCTAAAACGTAATTTCTCATTTTAAGGACACCAAAATCTCCTTATGTATATAATGAGAAGAGTTCTTTATGTGATGTGACGTGAATAATGACACCACTGTCACCTATCTAGATGAACTCACAGGATGTGAAAGTCATCAATGGTGGTTGTCGTCGATGTATGTCGGTACCGCCTTACATAATTATGATATTTCTTAATTTAAAAGAGATATTCTACTCCTTTTTGTATGTTAAAAAGTTACGAGGATTATACTTGGACTATTCGTTCTAATATGATTTTAACAGAAATTTTAAATATCAAGGAATATAAGAAAAATCATTTTATTTATTATATAAATAATTATAAAATATAGGCTAAAACATGAATTTTATTAAACAAATTAAATAATTTACCCATAATCACTCAAAAGAGATTGAAAACGAACTTTCATTATAAAAGTATGACATATTATCAGCTAATTGTTCGATTATAAATTAATATACTCTAATTGTTCAAGTATAAATTAATATACTATTATGTAAAAGTTAGAAAATATCAAATATACTTTTAACGAATTACCATAACTCAAAATGAATAAAAATAAAATAAAAAGGATTGATCTCTAATTTGAAGGAGCCTGATATTATAGACTTAAATTACATTAGCATATTACAAAATATCAAATACCATATATTAAGTTATACTTTATATTGATTTTATTAATTGAAAATATAAATTGTATATATAACTAAACATATAATTTTTGGATTTCTTTTTATTTATCTATTATATTAATTATATTAAAAGGTAAACAAAAAATAAAATTGGATAGTGTACTATTATTTCCTCACTACTAATTTTATTTTCTTATTTTTAATGTTTATTTTAAGATAAAATTTTTGTTATTATTTTGAAAAGAACTATTTCATCAAAATATTAATCTACAATTCATTTTTATTAGCTTATAATAGGATTGAAGCAAAATGTTAACCATATATATTTAAACGCGTTAGAAATAAAAGTAGTTAATAGTTGATAGAAGTGTTCGTTGTCCTAACCACCCTACTCATACTATTATAGAATATTTATGTTGTTTGATAAAGTTTCTTCTTTCTTTTTAGGTATTGACCGAAATCATTTCGTCTTTCCTAGATCTATTTGAGCTCACTTTCTCTCATTATATAATAATATTTTATTGGAGATGAAGATGTATACATGGTCAAATTCCATTTTATTCTCTACATGTATACATGATGTGATCATTAAAGAATGTCCATGATAGCTTCAGTATTAATACACATACATCAGACTGTTCTGGGATTCTCTTCTCTTTGTCTAAGTGAGTCTAATTTTGCATGTCATTTTCTTTAACCCCACCACTAATTTCTCTCTCCTCTCCCTCTATGTGCAATCAAACAAAGGCCAAAGGTTGAAATGAAAGAAAGACTTCCTACAAAACAAACCAAAGCACCTTTTCAAAACCAACCATTGAGTGCAAAGCTTTCCCACACAAAGTCTGGATATAATTATATACACCATCTCAGGAGAGATTTCAGGGCCTTCTCTCTCAGAAGATGGGTTTATGGAGCTACCATCTACAAGACAAGGCTCTGCGCTTTCAGCCTCCAACTTTCATTGAATGGCTTAAACCATCTCCCTCTCCTTGTTCTTCTTTATCCTCACTATCTTCATCAACACCCACTTCTTCATCTTCTTCGGTGTCTGTGACTCAACAGGCTGCCCAGTCAATGAATCCCAAGAGCATATTAGGACTTCCTATCTTATACCCACAGCCACAACAGCAACAACTAGAACTAGACAAAGAAAATATTCGGTGTTTGCCGCTTCTTAGCAGGCTTACAGAGAACAAAGCGCTTAAGGAGGAACATATGGGACAGCAGGACCATGTTGGAGTTAAGATAGATGAGAAAATGGAGAAGGTTACAGTGGCCTTGCACATTGGATTGCCTAACACTGCAAATTCTGAAGTTGAGACTAAGGTTTTTGATCCGAGAGAAGAGCAAGCTATTAACAAAAGATTTCGTGCCTCCTCCTTCAACACAGAGAGTAGGTTTTGGATCCCAACTCCTGCTCAGATACTTGTAGGCCCGATGCAGTTTGCTTGTTCCATTTGCAACAAGACCTTCAATAGGTACAATAACATGCAGGTTAGTCAATTTCCAGTAATTTTCTCTCGCCTTTTCCCAATGCAAACAAGTGTTATCCAACAATCATAGATTTGACAAGTGTCCAACTTCTTTTTCTGGTTTGCATCCACACTAGGCATGTGCTCAAAATTATACACTTCTGATTTAATAGAAGAAGATGTGGAATTATTGGTATCTGTCCCTTTGTTTTAGCGAATCCACTCTCTCCACAGAAAGGGGAGCGTTTCGGGGGCAAAGCAGTTGAAAGTTACCCTTTTTAGGGCCAAACAATTAAGTAAAAGCAAAGATACAAGAGAGGGCAGAAAAGATGATACTTATCCAAACTAATTTACGAAGACGAAAGTCATTATAAATAGACCAAAATAACAAGAAGAGATTGTAAAATTTGGAAGTTAGAATACAAATTCTTAGATATACATCCTTTCATAATGGTCATATCTTATATATATATATATATATATAAACTAAAAGAGCAATTACCTAGGAGGTATACAGAATATATATAGGTTCACTTTTCAGATTTGTACATGTTTCTCGTTCATGCAAAATAATCAACAAGCAAAACGTTTATATATCGTCGGTCTCAATTTCTATATTAACAAATGTGTCAAATTTTTTTAATTTTCAGTAAATCATTTTAAGTAATCTAATTAGAAGTAATTTGACATCACATAGTCTCTCACTTAAATTAGCTCTTGCGAATATATGTGCCAATGAGGAAACCTTGTCCATCATAATCGGCACCATAATTAGACCTGCCTTTCTTTTCTGACTTTGTTTTTGCCCTTTAGAAACAAATTTCCGTAGTGATAACTATCAAACATGTCTTTATGTCGAACATCAATCGTCTGGTATATTTGTATATAATATTCCTTAAATCAGTATATATCCAGAATATATTGACTTCTGTTATTTGGGTTTATAACTATTTTGTTGTCGTAGCTACAGTAATCATTTCCCTTTGATATATATGAGTGCAAAAGCTAAGGTTAAAAAGAAAGTTGAAGTAACTGGAAATGTCAATAATGATTTATAAAATTCATAAAAAGGTGTGACAAGAAGTTGAAAAAGTTTTAAGATGCTATGTAAACTATATACAAGTAGCTGCAACATTGTCAAAAGTTGCATAAAGGGCAATGGCCTTGCCCACCACACTCCCCCAACGCCCGGGGCTAGAAGGATTTTATTTAACTAACGACTTAGGATCCTCAGACTTTAATTATGATTCTCAACTTTAGTCACTGAATAATAATTAACACTTTGCATCGCAAATAGGGTTAGCGAAAATGAATATAATTTAAAGTTTGTCTGTAGATGCATATGTGGGGACATGGATCAGAGTTCAGGAAGGGACCAGACTCACTCAAAGGGATTCAGCCAGCAGCTATGCTGAGGCTGCCATGCTACTGCTGTGCACAAGGCTGCAAGAACAACATCAACCATCCACGAGCAAAGCCATTGAAGGACTTCAGGACACTTCAAACTCATTACAAAAGAAAGCATGGAGTGAAGCCCTTTGCATGTCGAAAATGCAATAAGGCATTTGCTGTTAAAGGGGATTGGCGTACCCATGAAAAGAATTGCGGGAAGCTTTGGTATTGCACTTGTGGTTCCGATTTTAAGCACAAAAGGTCTCTCAAGGACCACATTAGGTCTTTTGGGAAAGGTCACTCTCCACACCCTTCTCTTGAAGGTTTTGAAGATGAGAAGGAATGCATCACTGGCTCTGAAGATGATTCTGTTCGCTAGATACAATCGACCTTTGGTCAACAACGTCCTACGTGTGTTTGGAGTTTCAAGTATAAATTTCGAAGCTATATATATATATAAGCTTCCCTAAGCTTGTGCTCGGTAACAAAAAGTTCTCAACAGCATTCGTTTGGTGGTACGTACATAGGGAGCGGTTTGCTACGGAGCACTAGCTGGGGATGAGCAGTAGTACTTAAAATAACTTAAAAGGACATGTTTGCATTGAGATAGTAAGACTGAAATAAGGGGACTACCTCAAGTGATGAAGTAGATGAATTTTCTCTCCTCAGTGGGGGCAAATAGTTTATTCACAAACTGCTTTGTTCAATTTTCAAGCTCCTTTCAGGATATCACCCCCTTGAAGAAAATTTTTCCGCTTCACCACTAACTGGTGATCTTATTACAGCGTTTCCAAGATTGTCGTTGCTTGTTAGTTCATGGTGTATGCGCATGTTGTTTCTATTTCAGACATTCAGTTCTTGTAATGAAATGATTGAAGACCATTCCAGAATCCAGATTGCATTGAATAACTCATCAAGGAAGCGATTGCCTATGGCCAGTGTTTCTGATCTGTTTACATTAAATACTGCTCTTTTTTTTAATTAAGTTATAGCAATCTTCAAAAATTATCTCAAAAGTATTATTTGTGATCCTCCTTTTCTAGCTTGTGAGAAAAGAAATAAGCAGTATTAATAGTTTAAATGTTGAGTCTTTAGATTGACAACCAATGAAAACAAAAACGTAGGCTATTCGATCTAACTAATTCAAATTAGCAGGATATTTTTCTGAAGAAGTTATCAAATTCGGATGAGTCCCTTACGGTGGCAATTATATAACGTAACTAATAGCAGGTTCAGATAGAATGAAAAGGGGGAAATAATTTTTAAAAAAAATATAAGCATAGGCCTGCTAGCATATTGTATTAGCTATTAGTTTATTTTATTAGCGGTTAGTTAATAGCATATTAATATAGTTAATTTGACCAGTGGATAATAATAGCAATTTATTTAAAGATGTTTGGTAAAATTAGATGTTTAGTATCAACTATTTAGGTATAAAATAATTTATGAGAGTATGATTTTAAAAATATTTGATAAGAAGATAAGTATTAGCTGGTTTTTCTTAATATTTCTTTTAATATTCTTGTAAAAATTTAGAAAGAGAAAAGAAGTCAACACTATTATTTTCTCCAATATTTTCCATCAAGCTTTAAAAATTCTGAAAACTCTTTGAATACTACTTCTTAATGATAAATGAGTTCGAGTAAAAATTTATCAAAATCTTCTTGAATTGGCAAGGGTCAACCGAAAATTTTGAGAGATTACTAAAATGTTCCTAAAAATAAGCTTGAGAATGAGTTCGGTCGGATCATACCAGGAGTTTTTTTCTCAAATGCAGTACCAACGAGCTTAATATGAAATTGAGTCTGTAAATGATATCAATTTTATTTCTAATTTAAGGAAATATGATTTTTTATTTTACTTTTAAAATTTTAAAATTGAAACTATATTTTAATATATTAAATTAAAATAAAATTATTTTGAAAAAACTATTTATATTAATGTCTTAAATTTTAAACTTAGATAAACATAATTAATTTAAATTTGAATTATTAATTTTAGATTAAATTGAATTGAATTAAACACAATATACAAGTGATAGTAATATTATATACTAAATATTGATACAAAAGAGATCTAAATATTGGGTTTATACAAAAATAATTAATGTAATATAATTAGAGTTAACAAATTTAAAAGTATTTAATTTTTGAATTTTTATTTAATATTTTAAAATTTTAATTTAATGGATAATTTTTTAAATTTGTATAATTTAAATCAAATATACATCTTTATCTCTGTCTCTATCTATGTCTCTATCTTTATCTTTTGATTAATTTGTCATAACTTTTAGATATAATAATTTTTAGTTCCTTAATTTCTTAGTTCTGAAGGAAAACGCTCTTCATAGTAGCGTTTTCAAAATTAACGGATTGAGTTCAATTCGTCAACCCGATCAACTGATTGTAAACATAATTATCAACGGTTTAATATAGTCAAACAGTTAAAACCTTTTAATCCGCTAAAAAGACTAATAAGTTATTTACCGTAGAAGGTCATAATCTATTAGTGAGTACAAAACTATACTTAAAAATTATAATTTTAAAAATTTTATACTTAAAAATTATAATTTTAAAAATTTTAATAACATGTTATAATATCCTATGAATATGTATAAATTTTAATTATGTATTGAGATAATCATTTAATCTAAAAGTAAATATAATAAAGGTAATAGTTAATGATAATAATGTAATGATAAAATTTCAAATATATAATAACAATCAAAAAGAACTTTTTGACTTATAATCTAATGAAATCTTTATTTTAACCATTTTTAAGGAACTATATATTAGCCATCAATATTAAAGAAATTTTTTAATGGATTGTGTAATACTTCGAGCATGTAATGATAATAACATACTAACACTTATAATTAACAAAGCTACATCAAATTGGGTATATTAACTTAAACTTTTAAAAATAAGATAGTAACTTGTGGACAAACATAATCCTATAATTTGTTTAATACTTAGATAGACAGTTGAGAAATTACGCACTTTCATGATTACAAAACTTTTTGGTATTTTGATTCTCAAAAATCAATATTACTTTAATTCTATAAATTGTTTATGTAAAATCCCATCATTGATGGAAAGGGTAAAGTAGTAATTTGGAACAGGTTATGAGTGTTTAGACTTATCTCGGCATGTTCATGCATAATATTGCCTCCATATATATATAAATAGAAATTTTTGCACTTGCACATGACTGTATATGTATTCATGACATTTCCCGGCATATGTATCTATAAATGTGATTTTTGTGAAAAATAGGATTTTTGTACTTGAAAATTTAATTGGAGTGGACTTTTGTGTGTTTTACATTTTTGGAAAATTTTAGAAATTTTTCTGGAAAATTTCGGGAAAATTTTCTGGACCGAAAAAATTGCCAAGTGGCAGACTGATTTGATTTTCGGTACTGAAAATGACTGTCTAATGACACTGAAAAATTAGATACACAATTTTAGGATTTATTACTTTGAGCCATTAAAATTTTGGGATAAAATTGGAGTAGAAATTGAATTGTTATTGGAAAGGAAATGAAAGAGGGTTTTAAAATGTGACATGTGGCAAGTGACACATGTCACTTGCCTAACATGCCACCAAGTTACATAGGTTTAATAAAATCCTCCCACCTTTTACTCATTCACGATGCTTTCTTTTTTAAAGACCAAACCTCATTTGTTTCTTCTCTTATCACCCGTAGCCTTCCCTTTCTCCTTCTTTTTCATTGGTTTTCTTATTTTTGCAAATTGCTACTCATTTCCACCTACACAAAAGCTCTCTTATCTTGCTTATCTCCTCTTTTTTTGTTTACAAAAAGAAAAGAAAAAAACACAAACCTAAGCCTTGAAGGATGATGATCGTGTGTGGAGAAGGGAAATAGAGGATTTGTGATTTTGGAAGTTTAATAGGTAAGCAACATGATTTATATTATGGTTTTGGAGTTAATTTATTTAGTTGTGATATTTGTACACTTAATTGCATGAGACTTATGTGTTAAGAATATGGGTATGTTATTTGCTTGTTGCTTGATGTTTGCTTGAGGATTGATGAGGTGGGATGGGATTAGTGTAAGAAGTAATGTTTTAGGTGTTTTGGAAGTGAAATTGTGTTTAGAATAGTGTAGGAGAGGGATAAATGAGTGAATATAGGTAAGAAGTGGAGGTCTTGATTAAATTGTAGATGATTTATTGATTAAATTGGATTCTTATTGGAGTATAAATGATATTGGAATGATAGGAGTAGAGTTAAGTGTAAAAGCTGAAAAATGGAATGTGAATATGTTTCAATGTTTAGGCCATAACTTTTTATATAGTTATGCTATTGAGATGGGGTTTAGCTTGAATTAAACTTGAGAAGTTTGGCTAAAATGTTTATGAGGAAGTGCTGTCTAATTGTGGCTTGAAGGGTTTCGAATTTTACTTTGAAAGTGAGATATATGTGCAGGGTGAATAGTAGTAATTCTAGCATGTAGAGATTTGTGACCTGAAACCTTGGAAAAAATTTTTAGGCTAAAGTAGACAGATTTTGTGAAATTGGCCTTCATGAAAGTTGAAGATTTTCCTGTTAGCTTTCTATCACCACTAAGTATGATATTTTTCGAGATTGAGGTTGAAAGTTATGACTTGTGAACTTTCATATAGTTTTTCAAAGAATGAATGTGCTTTGCGTATGAAATGTCTCTAAGTACAAGTTTTGTGATTTATGTGCTTCGAAGCTAATTCTAGACTATTATGGTTTAAATTAGCTTAAGTGATCTTATGGAAAGTTATAGAGGAATGTCTTAGCTTTGTAATGAGGTATAATATACTAATTTTGGATGTAGGGATTATAAGTTATGAATTTTTCAAGTATGGTTATGACTTTGGCGATATGTTGTTATAATACTCTTTAACAGGGCAACACAATCATGTGTGAATTTGATTTAATCAGAGGTGGAATTTGCTTTTAATTCCTTCATGAGAATTGTAGCATGTTTTCTGATCTTTTCAGTGAGGTAGAGTATGGAATTTTTGGAAAATTGGATAGGAAGTTATGGTTTTTGGAAGATTGTGTTACTGTTGAGAATGACACTTATATGGGCAGAAGCTTTGGTTGAGAAATTGATCTGTTTAGGGGTTGAATTTGCTTCCAAGTTATTCATGAAAGTTGTAGAATATGTTTTGATCTTTCTTTTGATATAAAGCTTGAAATTTTTGGCAAAGGGAATGGGAAGATATGATTTTTGGAAACATGTTGTACTGTTTTGCATTTTTGACACCCTTAGGGGTGAAATTGGTTTGTGAGTCCTTCATAAAACTTGTAGAGTTTTCTGTGATCTTCCCAATGAGACCTCATTTGTGATTTTTGGTTACTTGTGTGAGAAGATAGGGTTTGGGAAAGGAGAGGAGGTATTAAGTGTTTTATTAAAAAAAATCGGATTTGGCAGGCGAGGGACTAACCCTCACCCTCGCGAGCTCTTGCGAGGGCGAGAGTCAGACCCGCCCTCGCGAGGGCGACGGCTAGCGAGGGTGAGCCGCGTGTTGGGCTGCGCAAATCGACCCGATCTGACACTGGCCAACCCGATCCGGCCCAACCCAAACCCCTTTCCTATTCTTTTGTGCATAACTTTTTCATCCGACCTCCGATTGACCTGATTCTCGAGGCATCAGATTCGTGAGTCCTTTAATTTCATTTCTATGTGAAATTGTGAATTTTTAGAGTTCAAATTGACGTAGATTGATTAGGTCAAAGTGAGGGGACCAAATAATTATTTTTCTGGTCCATGTTTTGTCAATAATTGAACCTATAGAGGTCCGAATTGAGTTATTTTAGTGTCTATGAATTCCTAGAGCATAGAGGAATTTTTCTAAAAGGAGAGGTTGCCTAGGTTAATTTATGTGGACTGGCTCATTGATTGGGAGCAGTAAACCTAAAAGTATGGTTTTAGAAAAAGTGAAATAAGCATAAATTGCGAATTTAAGGATTTTAGTGTGGCTTAACCCTAGGCATATATGAGTTTTGCTATGAGAACAGGTTTTGTGATGAAATTTAGGGAATGTTACCGGGATTGTCATGAACATGCATCGTACATATATGTGCATAAATGAATGATTATAATTGTGCAAAATTGTTAATTTGTGTGCAACGTATTGCATAAATTGTTGGACTCCGAACTTTCGGTGGAAATTAGAAATATTGAAATACAAATTCAATGAGTGTTTTGTATATGAATTGTGTTATAGGTGCCTTTTGCCTTAAGAAAATTTATAAGAAAAGAATTGATTAGTTTTGATGACTTCGATAATTGAATAGATCTGTGTGGATTATGAGAGTAAAATGAATGAGTTGATTGAAATGGATTTGAAGAATATGAAATAAATAGTGAAAGAGTGAGAATTTGAAGAATTGAGAAAGTTTGACCTTTTGGAGTAGAGAGTTGACTTTTGATTTAGGCAGATTTTGAGATAATGATCTACATAAAATTGTAGCTTATGTTGAGAGCTTTTCGTAGCCATAAAGTATGCTATTTTTTGATATCGGGATTGAAAGTTATGATCTTTGAAAGTTAAGTATATTTCGCTTTGGTTTTAGAAAATGCTCTAAATGTAGGATTGTATATGTTGTGTTTTGAGGCAATTTTTAGACTGTTGTGGTTTGAATTTGATCAAATGGCATTCTTAAATGTTATAGAGGACCTCTATAGTTTCCCAATGATGTATAATGTGCTATTTTTTGGATATGGTGATTGGGAGATATGAGTCATTGAAGTTAAGTGCAAATGCTGCAAATTTTAAATTGATGTGTTCATAAGGAAGTTTTGTGTATGCTGTGATCGATGCAATTCAGGACTGATGTGTATGGAATGGGATCAAGTAGCCTTCTTAAGAGTTGTAGAGCTTGTTTTTATCTTTCCATTGATATAGAGCACGAAAATTTTGGACAAGAGAGTAGAAAGTTATGATTTTTAGAAGTTCTGATACTGTTTAAGTGTGAAGTTGATCGACCAGTCAGTTTGTGTAGAGTTTTTAACCCATTTAGAGGTCGATCTGATTTTAAGGCCTTCATAAAAGTTGTAGAGGGTTCTTTTACCTTTCCATAGATACTAAGTTTGTCAAATTTGGAGTTCTGGATTAAAAGTTATGATATTTACAAGTTTTGGTACTGTTAAAGGAGTTTATCGATCGGTCACCTTGTAGCAAAATTTTGACCCCTTTAGTGACCGAGCTTGCCTTTGAGTCCTCTTTGAAAATGGTAGATCTCTCTTTTAGTTTTCCAACGGTACCAAGTTTGCGAAATTTGGAGCTCGGAGTTAAAAGATATGAAAGTTTGAAGTTCGGAGGTCGGATCGCATGGCAAGCACCTGCGCGGGGTGAGCGCCCGCGAGGGGTGAGCTCCTGCGCACTGGCCGTCCGAGCGAGCGCCCACGCGGAGCGACGCGCGCATGGGCGGGCCGACCTGCTATGCGACCTTTGCGATCGATCTTTGGCCGACCAACCTCTCTTCCTTGTTTTGGCCATAACTTTTTCGTCCGACATCCGATCGATCTAATTTTTGAAGCGTTGGATTTCTAAGACATTTTCCTATCTTTCCATACTAGATTGATCAGTTTTGGCATAAAATGGAGAAAGATAGCTTGGATTATAGTGAGCTGATCGGTTGTAAAAGTTTGAACAGTGTTCAGTATTTTGGAGATATCTCGATCGGTAGAGCTTCGATCGATCTAATTCTTTTTGGAAACTAAAATAGAGACATGGGGATACAAATGTTATGAAGGAGCCGAGCTATAATGTAGCCTCTAAGACTTTCAATTTCAGGTCAGAATTTAGATGTAGTGTTCAGTATCGGTTTTGTAATGGCCTAACAGACTTTGGTATTTTGGAGATATCTCGATTGGTAGAGCTCCGATCGATCTGATTCTTTTTGGAAATTAAAATAGAGACATGAGGCTACAAATGTTATGAAGGAGACGAGCCATAATCTAGCCTCTAAGACTTTCAATTTCAAGTCGGAATTTAGATGTAGTGTTTAGTATTGGTTCTGTAATGGCCAAACAGACTTCGGTATTTTGGAGATATCTCGATTGGTAGAGCTCCGATCGATCTGATTCTTTTTGGAAATTAAAATAGAGACATGGGGATACAAATGTTATGAAGGAGCCGAGCTATAATGTAGCCTCTAAGACTTTAAATTTTAGGTCGGAATTTAGATGTAGGGTTCAGTATCGGTTTTGTAATGGCCGAATAGACTTCGGTATTTTGGAGATATCTCGATCGGTAGAGCTCCGATCAATCTGATTCTTTTTGGAAATTAAAATAGAGACATGGGGCTACAAATGTTATGAAGGAGCTTAGTATAATTTAGCCTCTAAGACTTCCAAATTTGGGTCGGAAGTTAGGTGTAGTGTTCAGCCTCGGGTCTGAAGAACAAACTTCAGTATTTTGGAGATATCTTGAGCTATAGAGCTCCGATCGATCCGATTCTTGAAGCGATGGATTCGTAAGACATAGAGGGACATTTCCCAAAAAGAAATTCTTGGCAAATGGCTTCATTTACTTGATCGAAATAATCAAACAAGATGTCAGTTTTAAAGACCAAGGAAGGGGCAATTTTGGATGTTTACTTAAAGGGTTAAGTTTATAGGCTTAAATGGAGGGGCTTATGGGTCATTCCTCATTCATTAAATGACATGGCACTATAAAGGAAAGAGGTCTGTCATTGTTTGAAGGAAAAGCCCGAAACTTATAATTAAAGGAAAGAAAGAATAAGAGAATAAGAGAGAAGAGAGAAGAGAGAGCAAGCTTCGGTGGAGAAAAAGGGGAGAAAGCTAGGGCTCAATTTTTCTACCACTTGAAGAGAGATTTTGATGTCATTCTAAGAGAGAAAAAGGTGGAAGATGAAGAGAGCTTCATCTTGAACTAAGAAAATCCAAAAATGGAGGAGAAATGAGGTAAGAGCAATTTTTAAGATTTGAGTTTCTCTTGAAGTTTTGGTTTAGAATTATGAAAAATGGTATGGGTTTGTGGAGTATGAAGTCAATTTTGATGATTGCTAAGTACTATGGGTTTAAGTTTGGATGTAAGTTAATTAGTTAGGCCATTTTTGTGAATTGGGAATTTTGGAAGCTTTTGGTGTAGGTAGCTTGGAAATATGAGGGTTTTGTGTTTTCTAAGCTCAATTTGAGTAATTAAGTTAATTATGATGTTGAATTTGGGTGGAATTGCTTTAGGTAAAGTTAGATTGGAAGAAAGAAGGAATCAATGGACAAATTGGAGCGAGGAACAAGGTTCTAGCATTGATTCGAGGTGGGTACCTGTTTATAATAGATTTATAAGACACTACTGCTTTTCTTAAACAAAGAGATTTTATGATTTCAATTGCATCATAAATGTTACATCATTGTATGAATGATTTGAAAAATCATTATAGATTCAATACATGAACTTTTGATGAATTGCAAAATACATTTGTGTTATACATCGAAAGATTCCATGACATTTCGTGTATTCGAAAAAGAGCATTCGATAAATTGATTTAAGCATGATTATGTGATTGTGATTGGGCAAGAGAGAACCTGTTTCGTTAGTCACGTGCACGTCGACATATAGATAGCCTTCTCCCGGCTGCCCGCTTAGGGCCACGAGATCTTGAGAAATCGGACTCGTTGTGTTTACGGTAAAACTTTAGTTTTCCGTCGTATTTATGGAACTCTCGAGCCGTTATGTGTGCATTTGCATTTTGAAGTATTATGATTGATGCATTTATGTTTTGAAAATTGTGATTTCGACTACTGCAAGAAAAGAACTTTTGAAAATGTGCTTTATGAGTTTCAAACAAGTTTCTGCAAGAAAGGAAAAGAAAAACGTTTTAAAGGTTTTTCTTATTTATTTGTTATAAATTGTTACCCACGAGCTATAAGCTCACCCCCTTTCATCCCCATCTCCGGTATTTGAGCGGAGATCGGATGAAAGACAGTCGAATGTCGGATCGACTTTTGCATGTTTTCGTAATTTGTATAAGTTAGATTTTGAGTAATTTGGATTTTAGTGTTGATATGTATATGGCTTTAGATAAATTTGGATAAATGTATTTGTGTATGAAATTGGGTACGGTGTATGTGATTTTGGTAACGGTGTAATTCATGAATGATTGGATTGAGAATTATTGAAGAGTTTATGGTGTATGAATTTCGGATATATAGGTATGTGTATTAAGTGTCTATTGACAAAAGAGAGGATTAGTAAGATTTTGTGTAATTGACGGTCATAATTTAAATAGGATAAAACAGATTGAGATATTGGTTGAGGATGGATTTGTCCAAATGAGGAATTGAAGTGCTTTGTATGGGAATGATGAAAGGAATGAATAAGAAAGAAAAAAATATACAGGTTTTGAGAATTGTCTTAAGGTTTCCAACGCGATAAGTTTCCTATGCTTTGTGTTTTCAACGGATGTCGAAATTTATTTCAGTTCGATGGATTCGATCATTTTCTTTTTGCATTCGCTTCCGATTTGTGATTCGATTCGCATCCGATTCGATTTCGCTTTATGTTTCGTTTCTTTGCTTTGGTTCGATTGATAGCCAATTTATTTTGCTTCGATCCACTTTTGCTTACTCTCGTTTTGCGATTGGTTTCCGCATTTTGCTATTCGTGTAGCCTTCAGATTCGAATTATCCGATTTGATTATCCGTCCTTCGTTTCATATTCGGTTGAGATCCGATTTCCGGATCGGGTCCCAACATAAATGAGTTATGCAGGTTAAAAGTCCGCAGTCAGGCGTTTCCAGAATGTCGAAGCAATTACTAATCGGGAGCGTACTGTGAGTAGACCGAGATGGTCTCCTTCCATTATGTTTACTGTTTGAATTTGTATTGATTATCTGTTGAATGTTTCATATAAATGGTGATGAATTGTGAATCGATTGTGGATTCCGGACAGAAGGTCCGATGACTGTGTATTGGGAGTGTTCTCATACTGAAGTGCTACTCGTATGTGAATTTGAGACCTACATGACTATGATGTGATTAATTGTGACATAAATGTTGATTATGGCATTCATATGTTGATTGATTGTGATATATGCATTTCATTCATAAATGCATAATCAGATAATGACAGTTGTGACCGGAGCAGCCACCGATTAGAGCTAAAAGCTCAACGAGTGTACTTAGGCCTTGAGCTCCACAGTGATTTAGAATCTCAGGCTCAATGTTTAATGTGCCTATATTGGGACAATTCAGGCGCTCGGTCATAACACCGTAATGAATTAAGAAATGTGTCACATGAGCATTTTATATGCATTTGCTTAAATATACTTGATTAAGTGAAAGGCAAAATACCTTATGCTTATGTGAAAACAAAACGGGTTGCTTATGTGACCATGTGGTACTTCTGATTAACGTGAAATAACGTGAAATGTGAAATGAAATGAGATTTGTGAATTTTGTGTGTTATGTGACTGGGTGAGCCATCGATGATAGTCACTCACTGAGTTTGCAAAACTCACACAAAAATTGTAATTATTTTTCAGGATCCAGAAGAATACCCCGTTAGGCAACAGGCGTATAGCAATCGCATGTGAGTAAGAAAAGAGGTCGGGATCAGTTCAAGTCTGCATTAGTGTCTGATAAATTCTGTATAAAATTTATAATTTCTGAATTTTTGTACAAATGATTTGGTCAAATTGTAAAGTCACGGACTGAATTAATTTGTATTTATAAAGGGGTCGGTCATTGTACTTATTGGTGATTATGTATGTTATTTGATTTCTGCATAGTGTATGTTGTGTTTTAAAAAAGATTATACTGAGTTTTGACTGAGTGATGTAGCACGCCACCCTCGCAGGGCCCGGACTCGGATATCACCATCGATGTTGGGTTTAGGTCATACGGGAGTGGGGTGTTACAGTTTAACAATTAAATCATAATAAAGCATGAATCTTAGTTCGTACCTTATTCCAAAACTTGATTATTTTTCTTGTCGTATCCATTGGACCGTTTTCAAAACTGATCTATCTCAACCATTGTAGCTGCACAAACATTCAACCTCTAACGATATCCACAAAATAACTTCTTTAATTATCCAATTAAACAATTTATATCTATAGATTAAAATTGATGTCTAACAATATATTATGACTATCCAAATATTTAGAAATTTCAAAGTAGTTTTGACTAACTTTTGTGTATAATGTTTTTATATAATTCAATTCTTTAATCATACAATGTTCCAATTAGACATAGAGTATAAAATTAATATCTACTTTATTTTGAGTCCAATCATATTAGTTCTCTGCTATTAACTATTGATTCAATTAATGAAATTTGTAAATTATTTACAAAACGTTATTCCACCTTGATTAAAGATTTTCAAATCAATACTAATTGAGAACAACATAATATTTTCTTTAATTATTTTAGGGTGATTAATCATATTTTGATCATTTAACTACCTTTATATATTTATGTTACATTCAATAACTACTAACTGAATTACCTATGATTAGAATAGTTCATAAGTCGTATCAAAATATAGCGATCTCTATACAAGATAACTTTAGAGACCTTAAGTTAAATGATCACTTATACAATCATCACAATGAGAATTTTTATATACATACAAGTAATGTTCCAAATGGATTTCTCTTATATGATCAGTTCAGTAAACTTGTTCTCTAACAAGCACTGCACGTTTATTTTGTATCTCTATACTTTAGCCTATGAGATCAGCTACTTCTTTCAAAAGAAAAAATATAATATGTACCAATCTTTTTACGTTCTTTTAAAATCTAGCGTTAATAGAACATTGAATAGAAATAATTTAGGGATAATACATAAATATAATATGGATCTCAAAATTATAATCTTATTATAATTTTATTTGCATTTTATAATTATCTCATGAACTTTATCATATATATCTAAATATGTATAAGATAAATAATATTTTAAATTATTTTACCACTAAACTACAACTGACAAATTAACTCTAAGGCATAAACCAACACATGTAACCAAGAATAGCATACCAACATTTATAATTAATAAAACCTTTTCAAATATTGGGTATATTAACTTAAACTTATGAAAAATATGATAATAAATAAGGTTATAAAAATATGATAATAAACTATAGATAACATATGTGTAATACTTAGATATAGAAAATGTAATAAAATAACATATCGACATTTATAATTAACAAAACCACATCAAATTGGTTATATTAACTTAAACCTAAAAATGATAGTAAATTATGGACAAACATAATCCTATAATTTGTGTACATTTAGATATACTACATGTAATCGAGAATAATATACCAACATTTTATAATTAATTTTAGTATGAAATTAAATAATACACACATTTTTTTATAAGCGATATTCTAAAAAGTTTCAAATAACTCTTCAAAAATAAAAAGAATGTGACATAGCTGGTTGCCGGGTATTTCAGAGCCTTTGCTGTAAGTAGTTAATGGGCCTATTCCGGATAATATGATTGATAAAATTGTCTCTTTTTTTGTTTTTGATGATGGTGATTGGAGATGGAACTGTTTTTCTCAGTTGTTTCCAGCTTCAATTTGCTCTTGTATTACTACTATTCTTGTGCCCTCTAATGCTTGTGGTAAGGATTCTCTTTTTTGGAGTCTGTCTTCTTCAAGAGTTTTTACCTTGAAGTCTGCGTATGATTTTTTTTATGGAAATATCATCTCTTCTCATAATTTCCCTTGGAATCTGATTTGGAAGTGACATGACCCTCAAAAAATCAGAATATTTTTTTGGCTAGCCCTCAACAATAAATTCTTAACTAACGATGAAAGAAAACAAAGACACTTAAGTGATCTGGGGTTTGTGATCTTTTCAATGAGGAGCCTAAATCCCTGTTATATATTCTCTGTGATTATTATGTTGTTGTTCAGTTCTGGAATCTTTTTACTGATTTTAATAATTTGCGCTCCTTATTGAGTGTCAATCTGGAAGATTGGTTGTTATTGAATCTGAAAAGCTCCCATTTCTCTCATGATGATCTTAATTGGCCTACTATTTTCGGCTTAGGTTGCTGGAATCTTTGGAAATGAAGGAATGACAGAGTGTTTAATTATGGTATTTCTCCCATTTTTATTATCTTGCAGAGCACTATTTCTGAAGCTAAATTGATTCAAGATGCCTTCAGCAAGCTGCCTTTAGAGAATAATAGTCCTTCGGTTTCAAGGTTAATTTTTTGGAAATGTCCGCATTCCTCTTTTATGAAGCTCAACACTGATACTTCTTCGGCTGCCTCCACGGGGATTGCTATAGGTGGAGGTTTGATTCGTGATCATAATAGTCACTGAAAATATGGGTTTGTTTTTAAGACGGGTCGTTGTTATATTCTTCATGGTCAGTTGTGGGCTCTTTATTATGGTATTCAACTCACTCATATTCTGGCCTATTTGGATGTTCTTGTAGAAAGTGATAATGAGACTACTGTCAAGATGTTTATCGGTGGTATCCAAGCAAATTCAGATTGTTTGTGTAACACCTCACTCTCGCGTGACCCGAACCCGACATCGTTGGTGATATCCGAGTCCGTGCCCCGCGAGGGTGACGTGCTACATTTAGGGGTGAATCTGAGTTTCGATCGACCGATGTAGACGTCACCTCATGAGGCACAAACTCGATATCACCAACGATGCTGAATTCGAGTCACGCTGAGTGAATGTTATAGTTTGCCCTTGTTGACAGAATTCAATACTTACTGAAACATTTCAACAATATGGAAATCACTCACATTTACAGAAAAAGGAACTTTGTTGTTGACTCCCTTTCCCACCTTGCTTTTGATTTTGCTCCTGGTTTTTATGTTTTGGAGTAAGTTCCCCCTAGTGTTGATAGATGGATTGATCATGATTTAATAGAGGTTTCTTAAGTTAGGTAGTTTTTTGTTTTTGTGAGCTTTGCTCACCTCTTAATATCTACATTATTTGAGCCGAATTATATCAATTCTCTAACATTATTATTTGATTCTTTAAATGACATTGGAAAATTATTTTTAAGATGTCATTCTAACTTAATTAATAATTTCTCAAATCAATAATATTTTCTCTAATTACTTTAAAGTGATCAATTATATATTAACTACTTAATTATTTCCATATAGTTCATGTCATCTTCAAATTTTAATGATTACAAGTTATCCATAGATTTTCATACATCTTGAAAATTATTGAAATATATCAATTTTTCTATGAAATATTTTTTTAGACATATAAAGTTAAAGAACCACTTATGCCTAGAATGGACATATTTTGCACAGCTTGACCTAGCAAGAAATTAACTGGTCAAGTTTCAGTTATCGAATTTTTGACTGGACTCTAGCCTAGGGAAGCCTAAACTAAATTTGAAAAAGGAAATTGTTTTATTTAAACCAAATTTAGCTACAGATAGGGAAGTTGGTTTAGATCGGGTCAGAAATGGCCAGTATTCCACCTGGTCCATTTCTAATCCTTTTATGTAATGCATTATATAAATTTCTCATATAAGGTTAACTTGTTTTCTAAGTATTCGTACATTTATTTAAGATTTTTTAAATATAGTATGTTCTAATTTTTCTATCTTATTAATATCTCGTCATAATAAAATAACACCAAGAATAATTTAAAATAATACCTAAATATAAATATTAGAATTATAATATCATCATAATTCTAGCTGTAAAACATAATTATTCCATAAATTTTATTTTATAAATTAGTCAATTAAATAAATATATACAGTGAAAACATCTTTTTTAATTATATAAAAATATAATTAATTAGTTATCAAGCATAAAGCAACACCTATTACTTTGGATTACTGGTACGTCTTAATGTTGTCACTTCTACCCTCTTGCTAGTTCCCGTATCTTTGTGCAATTGTAGATGATGCCATCTTCAAAATTGCAATCGATAAATAATCATTAGCATTTAGGTGAACATTATTTTTAAACGTTAGTCACCATTAACTCGTTTACACCATCAATTGTATAGTAAGTAGCAATGTCTTGCATGCCATCATCTCGTTTACACGTACAAAATATTGTTCATCTTACGTCTTCAACAAAAATGGCGCCACTGGTGAACATCGAAACTTTATAGTATCATCTATTCTTCACCTGGATTCATTCTCTCTTCCAACTTATTAAGATCCAATATGGGAAGAAAGAAACACCTACGTTCTCAGCTTGCTGAAGCTACATTAATGAACAACTCCCAAGCTCGAAAAGCTTTATTAGATACGAGGATAAAGGCTAATAAAGAGGATGTTTGGTAAATAGTTTTTCAGCTATATTTCAGCCAATTAAAGAGTATTATGTTAAACAATTAATATATTTGTTTAGTTAGGAGCTGATTGAATTGACTGATTCAACCCAACCAGCTATTTTTTGAGAAACAATTGTGCCCTCAAACTAATTTATAACATATCTAAAATGTGTAAGATTAACTACAATTGTTATTTATAAATTCATCAAATTATTTATATAATAGATTAAATTAACAAGCAAGATATTATTTATCGAGTAAGTTTGCAAACAATACAAGTTATTAAACTAGAGATGAGATTTGGATTTTGTTGTTGTTATTATTATTATTATTAGATTTTGTTGTTGTTATTATTATTATTATTATTATTAGAATTTGTTGTTGTTATTATTATTATTATATGTTCTATGTTTTTATTAAGATATAAATTTAATTTTGTAGAATTAAATATCTAAAACCTAAATTACCATAAGAATATTGGACTAAATATTAAATTCATATCCTTATAATTTTTAAAATCATGTCTTCATAAGTCATTTTATACATAAATAGTTAATACTAAACAACTGATTTTACCAAACATCAAATGACAAATAGCTAATGCAATTTGGTGATCAAATCAATTAATATAATCAGCTATTAACCAATAACTAATGCAATCAACTTATTACCAAATGGGGTCAAAGCTTTCAGTTTTTTCTTTCTTTTGATAAATTGAAAAAGAATTTCTTGCAGTTTTTAGTAAAAATAGGTGACGGTATTCTGTCTAAAGAGTAGACACAGGTAATAAATAAGAGAATACTAAAGATTCGAGCCATAGAATTTCTCAATTCCACCGTTTAATTTGTTGCCCGATTGAGATGATTGTTGCATCTCACCCCAAAAGCGCACAACCAAAAAATCTGAATGTTTTTTTGGCTAGCCCTCAACAATAGAATCTTAACTAATGATGAAAGAAAAAGAAGACGCTTCAGTGACTCGGGAGTTTGTGATATCTGCCACGATAAGCCTGAAACCCTTATACACATTCTCCGCGATTGTCCTGTTGTTGTTCAATTATGGCATCTTTTTACTGATTTCAATAATTTGAGCTTCTTCTGGAATGCTAATCTAGACGATTGAGTGTTTTTGAATCTGAAAAGCTCTCATCTATCTTATGATCATCTCAATTGGCCTACTATTTTTGGGTTAGGTTGTTGGAAACTCTGGAAACAAAGGAATGATAGAGTTTTTAATGCTGGTATTTCTTCCATTTTTAATCTCTTGTAGTGTACTATTTCTGAAGCTACATTGGTTCAGGATACTTTCAACAAGCTGCCTTCGGAGCATAATAGTCCTTCGTGTTCCCGGTTAATTTTTTGGCAATGTCCACATTCCCCTTTTATGAAACTCAACACTGATGCTTCTTTGGCTACTGCCACGGGGATTGCTGCAGGTGGAGGTTTAATTCGTGATCATAATGGTCATTGGAAACATGGGTTTGTTTTCAAGACCGGTCGTTGCTCTATTCTTCGTGCTGAATTGTGGGCCCTTTATCATGGTATTCATCTCACTTATAATCTTGCTTATTTGGATGTCCTTATTGAGAGTGATAATGAGATTGCTGTCAAGATGTTGAATGGTGCTGTCCAAGCAAATTCAGATTGTTCATCTCTTATTGCTAGAATCCTCGACCTACTGAAGCGCTTTAATACTGTGAAACTCACTCACATCTATAGAGAAGGGAATTTTGTTACCGACTCCCTTTCCCACCTTGCCTTTGATTTTCCTCTTGGTTTTCATGTTTTGAGACAAGCTCCCCCTAGTGTTTGTAGATGGCTTGATCATGATTTAATAGGGGTCTCTTATGTTAGATAGTGTTCTGCTTTTGTGAGCACTACTCATTTTATCCTACCAAAAAAAAAAAAAAAGAAGCCACTGCCGCTATAATTTGAGGGGCAGTAACCACGAGCAGAAGACCCCGTAACCTTCTAGCCGCTAGCGTCGGCCATTAAACCAATGTTCGTCTAACAACTTGCAACCGAGGATGATGATTAAAAAAAGTGGATAATGTTGAGTACTGAGCCTTGATGTCTCTCAAGATCTCCCGTTTACGGACCAGGCGTTGGCTCAGGGAGCCAAGAAGCTGCCAAGTTGCAAATGAGTATTAACGCACAAGGATTTAAATGGTGCATGAAGGGTGTAGAGTAGGACAGATCTGCATAACATTAGAAGGTTATATCACCACCTGTCAACATTGTAGGTTATGAAGGAAATCTATTTGGACAAATGGCGTGTAAACATGCGACATGGTACACCTGTTCTTTGTTTTGGAAGCCAGAGGAGCTAAGGAGCATGCAACTGTAGCATTGTACGTGTCTATTTAGAAGGTTGGTCTTTTGTGAAGGCCTAATCGTCAATTTTTATAAAAAAGTTCTCAGGTTATCCTAAGAATATCGTTGTAAGCCTTTTAACAATTTGGGTGCTGTCTCCGGGTTTTCGGGTTGGAAAGTAACAGTTGGAGGGATTTTTTTGGTAGAAAAAGATGAAGGTTAGTTTCATTTAGTCTCCCAGTTTGTGTAAGCTTGATCACTAGCTTAGAATTTTTGGTTTGCTTATTCACAATGTCAAATTGCTTCGTATTCTATGTTTCTACCATCTTCCTTGGTTCTTTTCCATTTACCCACCAACGTTGTTTCTGTAAGACCACAGAAAATGATTACAAGCAATAGTGACATATAAAACTACCACAAGTCTATGGTCAATTTCTGTTCACAACTTTAAAATCCCCTGAGTTTCATTATATTCTGTATTTATTAACCACATCACATGACATGAAGTTCTTAAAGAAGAATCTCCACTTAGTTATATGCTATATCTACTTGGATACATCTAGTTATATCAAGATGATCTGAGAGTTTAAGAAAACAGGAGTCTTCCAAGAGTGAAACATTTTGATGTTGTGGATACTAGGGTTCGCTTAAAAGTTTATGGACCAACAAGGAAGTTCTATTGAAAAGTTGTGTTAGATAACACTAGTGTAATTACGGAGGTTATATACCTTTAAATCTGGTTCTCAGCTACAAGGTCTAATGTTTGTGTAATAAGCAGTAATATCGGAGGCTATTAAAAACTCACTCAAGCTATCTACCTGCTCATCAAACCAATGTAACTGGTTGTAGGTGCATATTTGATATGGAGTTGTATAAATTTTTTTATTTGTGGGACCAAGTCTTTGTACTAATGGTTTCAGAATGTTAAATGTATGGAAATGTAAAAGGTCCATGATTCAAGGTCCCAACATTTACCATCTGATGAAGGCAAGATAATGACGAGGAAACAGAAGGCAGAAAACAGAGGTCACGAAGGAGAGCAATCGCCCAAGAAGCCAAAGAATGGGAAAACGAATGGCAAATCTGAGGAAGGTAACCTTGCTAAGGAGTTTGAAGAGTTTGGTAATACCGTCAAAGAGAATCTCAATGTTGAGGAAATCCGTAAAATATTGGAGATGAATGATCAAGACTCCTCTGGCTCTGATGGGCGGCTGGTGAGCACGCGCCCCATCAGCGGAGAGACGTCTCCTGGCCACGTGGCCAGGAGACGTCTCCTGGCATTCATCAGGCCCAATGGTCAGGAGACGTGTCTCCTGGCCCATGGGCTATCTGGCCAGGAGATAGTCTCCTGGCCTGTGGGCCTTGTTCTGTTTTTTTAATTATTATTTTTTAATTTAATTTTTCAAGTGTTGATTAATTAAATATTATTAAAAATCTCAATTTATTTTTCATAATTAGACTATGTCAAATAAATTAATATAATGAGATTATATTATTTTGAATGAGATTTTTTTATCTATAAATCCCTCATTAAAATATTAAGTACATGTTTAGAACATGAATAATGCCTTCCATTATTATGTAATTAAACAAGAGTTTTGTTTATTGTAGGCTTGTTGAGTAAACTCAAGACCGCTTTAACCCGAATATGTTTAGTCTTATAACGATGGGTTTTTACGTAATTAAATTTATATGATTTGGATGAGTAAACTCATAATCATATTTATTTAGAGGCAAGGTTAGGTATATATTTTGGCAAAGAGTTGTCTCCTAACGAAACTAGGAATCATATAGGATGTGATCGATAAAATGTTATCTACCTGATTTTAATTTAATTGGTTTGTTGAGTAAACTCAAGATCAATTAATTTAAAATGGGATCCTAGCTCACTAGGAAATTATGTGATAATTTCTCGAATTAATAGTGAGGGCTATTAATTTGTTGAAAATAGTGGGAGTAACCAAATTTTAAAATTCCTTATTTATTTGGTTTTACGGCATATACTAATTTATTTTATTTTTGACGAATCAGTTTTTGAAAATGAGTACGAATTTGTCCCTGAGAAGCATCATGGATGAAAACAAATTGACTGACCCTAATTTTACTACCTAGTTGCATAACCTTAAAATTGTTTTAAGGGAAGAAGAAAAATTGTACGTTCTTGACACTGAGCATCCACCTGAACCTGCTCAAGATGCTGCCAATGAGGATTGGGCAAATTATCAAAGATATATAGATGATAATGCACAAGTAACATGTATGATGTTAGCCAGCATGTCTCCCGAACTTCAGAGGCAACATGAAAATATGAATGCAAAGGAAATGTTCCTGCACCTTCAAGAGTTGTTTGGTGCACAGAGTAGGGTGGAGAGGTTTGAGACTTCGAGAGCTCTGTTTCAATGTCGGATGGCTCCTGGATCATCGGTGGAACTTCATGTTTTACGGATGATGGGCTACATTGAAAAATTAGGTCAATTGGGATATGACCTAAACCTCGAGTCGAGCATTAATTTAGTGCTTCAGTCTCTTACCTCGAGTTTTTCACAATTTATTATGAACTTCCACATGAACACAAAGGAAGTTTCATTGGCTGAATTACTCAATATGCTCAAGACCGCTGAGGGATGCCTTAAGAAGGAATCCAGTTCTGCTCTTGTGGTTGGCTTTTCTTCTTCTTCCTCCAAGAATAAGAGTCAGACCCTTAAGAAGAAGAAGAAGAACAAGAACCAACAGACTTCTGCTGAAGTAGAAAAGCCAGAAGATAGTGTCAAGAAGAAGAATGTCAAGGGCATCTGTTTCCATTGTGGCGAAGCTGGACATAAGAAAAGGAACTACAAAGCTTATCTTGCTAGCTTTAAGGAAAAGAAGTTAAGCGTAACTTCACCTTCAGGTTTGTTTATGATTGAAGTCAATCTTTCTACTTCTGTATCACAATCTTGGGTATTAGATACCGGATGTGGTTCTCACATTTGTAACAATGTGCAAGTACTGACAGATAGTAAAGCGTTGAGAAAAGGCGAAGTGGACTTATGAGTCGGTAATGGAGCAAGAGTTGCTGCATTCAATATTGGAACTTGTAGTTTAGCTTTGCCTTCTGGTCTTGTAGTTGAACTAAATAATTGTTATTATGTTCCTGTCATCACAAGAAACATTATTTCTATTCCATGTTTGGACATGAATGGATTTGTTTTCAATATTAAGAATAATAGTTGTTCTTTTTATAAAGATGACATTTATTATGGATATGGTATGCTTACAAATGGTTTGTATGAATTAGATCTTAAAAGACCAATTCTTCAAATAAAGAGCAAGAAAAGAAGATTAAGTGACCAAAATCCTTCTTATTTATGGCATTGTAGGTTAGGTCATATTAATGAAACAAGAATCACAAAGTTACATAAAGAAGGATATTTAGATCCTTTCGATTATGAATCATATGAAACTTGTGAATCTTGTTTAAAGGGTAAAATGACCAAACTTCCCTTTAGTGGAAAGAGACAACGTACTAATGAGTTGTTAGAGCTTGTACATTCAGATGTATGTGGCCCTATGTCTACTCAAGCTAGAGGAGGATTTTCATATTTCATAACATTCACAGATAATCATTCAAGATATGGTTATGTGTATTTAATGAAATACAATTACAAGCATTTGAAAAGTTCAAAGAATTGGACTTGAAGTAGAGAAACAAAGCTGGTAAGAGTATTAAGACACTTAGATCGATTGAGGTGGCGAATACTTAGACAATGAGTTTCTTGGTTACTTAAAGAGAATGGAATTCTCTTACAATGGACTCACTTTGGAACTCCACAACATAATGGAGTTTCGAAAGGAGAAATCGTACTTTATCGATATGGTACGTTCCATGATGAACTATCAGATTCTTCGGTTTCATTTGGGGATATGTTCTTAATCTGCTACTTACCTATTGAACAGAGTTCCATCCAAAACCGTTCACAATACTCCATATGAGATATGGACTGGTAAAAGACCAAAGTTGTCACACTTAAAAATTTGAGGATGTGATGCTTACATTAAGCGTGCAATGTCTGATAAGCTCGAAGCTAAATCAGATAAATGCATGTTTGTGGGATATCCAAAAGAAAGTTTTGGATATCAATTTTATCATCCTCTTGAGCAAAAGGTGTTTGTCTCAAGACATGCTATATTCCTAGAAAGAGAATTTATTCTCAAAGAATGTAGTGGGAGTAATGTGGAACTTAGAGAAGTTCTAGAACCACAAATACACATCGAAATGGAACAAGAACTACAAGTTAATACATTAAATGTTCAACCAATGGTTCAAGGAACACATAGTCTGCGACGTTCTGAAAGGGTACGTCATCCTCCTGTTAGATTAGATCTACATGTTGAAAAAGGAAGTGATGATACTTCAATTTTGAATGACGAACCTACTGATTTTAAGGAAGCAATGTCAGACATTGATTCTTTAAAATGGGAAGAAGCCATGAAACCTGAAATGGAATCCATGTACAATAACCAAGTATGGTCCTTCGTGGATGCACCTGAAGGTATAGTACCTATTGGGTGCAAATGGATTTTTAAGAGAAAAACTGACATGGATGGAAATGTACATACGTACAAAGCAAGGTTAGTGGCGAAAGGTTACAGTCAAAAACAAGGAGTTGATTTTGATGAAACTTTTTCGCCAGTGGCAATGCTTAAGTCCATAAGGATTTTATTGGCTATAGCGGCATATCATGATTATGAAGTTTGGCAGATGGATGTCAAAACAACATTTCTCAATGGGAATTTGCAAGAGGATGTGTATATGACATAACCTGAGAGTTTTGAATCCAAAGAATTTCCTGATCAAGTATGCAAGTTGCAAAGGTTCATATATGGACTGAAGCAAGCGTCCCGGAGTTGGAACATCCATTTTGATGAAACAATCAAAGAGTTTGGTTTTATAAAAAAAAGGTAGATGAACCTTGTGTTTACAATAAGGTAAGTGGGAGTAGAGTCGTTTTCTTTGTGCTTTATGTGGATGACATATTGCTCATTGGAGATGACATTTCTATGTTGGTTTTATAAAAAAAGGTAGATGAACCTTGTGTTTACAATAAGGTAAGTGGGAGTAGAGTCGTTTTCTTTGTGCTTTATGTGGATGACATATTGCTCATTAGAAATGACATTTCAATGCTCCAGTCTGTTAAGATATGGTTATCTAAGAATTTTTCCATGAAGGATATGGGAGAAGCAGCTTATATACTAGGTATAAAGATCTATAGAGATAGGTCAAAAAGGTTGCTTGATTTGTCCCAATCCTCGTACATAGACAAAGTGTTAAAACGGTTTAGCATGGAAAATTCCAAAAGGGGATTTTTACCTACATTGCATGGGATTTCTCTTTCCAAGAACATGTGTCCTAAGACACAAGAAGAAAGAGATAGGATGAATGGTGTTCCATATGCTTCGACTATTGGATCCATCATGTATGCGATGCTATGTACAAGACCAGATGTTGCTTATGCTTGGAGCATAACAAGCAGATATCAAGCTAATCCCGTTGAGGGTCATTGGACAACTGTGAAAAATATCTTAAAGTACTTGAGAAGAACTAAAGATATTTTTTTGTTCTATGGAGGAACTGAGCTGAGAGTTCAGGGTTATTCAGATACTAGTTTCCAGTCTGATCAAGATGATAGTAGATCACAGTCAGGATATATTTTTACTCTTTGTGGTGGAGCGGTTAGTTGGAAGAGTTCTAAACAACCAACCATCGCAGATTCAACAACTGAAGAGCATCTAGCAGATTCTCTCACTAAGTCGTTGTCTCAAAAGAGACATGATAGACATATGGATGACTATGGTATTAGATACATTGGTAATTGGCTTTAGTGCAAGTGAGAGATTGTTGGTTTATGCCCTTGTAGCCAATTTTGGTTGTACTTTTAATTGTATAAAATTTGTTTTATTCAATAAAAGGCATTCTTTATCTTTGTGCATTTTAATTATTTAATTATTAATCATAAAGATAAAATCCCTGGAATAATTGTTATGCAATTAGACATTATAATGTGATTATAATTATGAGATTCAAATTGCATTTTGTATTATTCCTAAAATGTTCCTAGTCATAGTTTCATTAAGACGGGGTATTGATGAAATGGTTAGACTAACACATATTTGTTTCTTTCTTATGAAGAAAGTAATCGATCTCATAGATTAAAGTATGGAGATACTTAAACAAAATTGTGGGTGCTTATTATAGAATAAGTTCACTGAACAGACCCAATTATGAGAATCTCAAATGGAACATTACTTGTATGTCTGTGGATTATCTCATTATGATGGTTGTATAATTGATCCTTAGACTTGAGATTACCAAAGTTATCTCATGTAGGAATTACTATGTTTTGATGCTACTTATGTTCTATTATTGGAATAGTTCAATTCGGTAGTTATTGGATATAGTATGAACTATATGGAGATAATTGAGTAAATCAATAAAGGATTCGTCATCCTAAAGTAATTAGGAAGAATGTTCTACTATTCTTGATTAGTAACGATTTTGGGAATCTCTGGCCAGAGTGAATTGAAATTTGAAAAAGTTGTTTTCAAATATCAATTATAAATCATTGACTAATTAGCAAGAACAAATATGATTGAATTATTTAGAGTAGACACGAATTCCATACTCTAATTCCAATTGGAACATTAGACGACGAAAGGATTAATTTATACAAGATAACCATGCATAGACATGTTAAGTCAAACCACTTTGACATTCCTAATATTTGGGTGGTCATGACATGTTGCTAGATGTCAATCATGATCTATGATTATAAATTGTTTAATTAGGGAATTAAAGATAAATTAAAAAGAGTTTTAATTTATCTGATTCTAATTATGAATTAGAATTATAATTTGTGATCATTACCAACATATTAGGAACCTAATGGGTCACACATAAAAGGTCTATTAAGGAGAAAATGAAATTAGAATTAAGTTGGACTTAATTGAGAAGTTTTAGAAACTTTAGGATCAATATGTGATATTTGATCTTATAAGGATTTATTAATAATTATAATTAAAGTTTGACTTTAATTGTAATTTTAATAAAATTCAAGGATATGACAAATAAGATTTTTCATATAAAAGGAAAATTAGAAAAAAAATGGGGCTAGCACTTCTAAAGATTTTTCCTCTCAAATTCGATTTGAGTTTTTCTCCGAAATGATCTGTGGATACCGTTAGAGGCCGGATGATTGAACGGCTCGTGGATTTGGCTATTTCGGAGAAGCAAGATATTGTATCGGGAATCAGAAAAAGGTTAGTTTAACTTTATCAATTTCTTGTTTTATGTTTCGAATTTAAATATGTTAAAGTTGATTATGTGGAAAATTTTAAATTTATTCCGCTGCGCTTAGATTCGTTCTTGCGTATATTTTCCAACATTTGCAAGATTCCAATTTGATGCTGTCTGACAATTCCATTATGCAGCATTACTGGAAGACAAAGATTGAGGGACAGGGGAGGGAAGTTTCGAACTCTGCTATTGGTAATCTATTATCTTTTATTATGACTGTTCTTTGGATCGCTAGAGTCTTTTCAACTTTTTTTGTTACCGACATTAGTGTGGAAAACTATGTATAGGCGTGAATTGCCTAGTTGTTTCACCTGCTGGGCGAGAGCGTGGAGGTTCGTCCAAGCTTGCAGAAGCACTGTGAGTGCTGGAATTTTCTGTTAGCTTTTAAGTATTGCTGAACAACATTTGGTCGGTATGTTTTTGTTTCAACATTAACTGATCAATATCCTAAGTTGCTAAACGTGTACCTCGAAGTGAGAGAGGCATACCTGTTGTGAGGGAAGCATGGCTGCTTGATAGCTTTGAGAAACAAGAACCTCAGCCCCTGGAAGCTTATGATTGCGTCTCCGATCTTGCTGTGGATGGTAAAGGAATACGATTGGATAAATAGGATCCCAGTGATGAGGCTTTTGAATTGATTTCAGCAGAAGTATGTAATTGTTTTTTCCAGTCCCGAAAATGCAGCAGCTACTGTTATTGTCGGAATCACTAAGAACTTCTGACTGCAGGTCAAACTTCATGGCAAGATGTTGAATTATGATTCTGAAACAGTCAACAAGCTGTCCTGTTCTTTAGGAACTGTTACTTTCTACTTTATTGGTCAATAATTGCTGCTGTAATTATAGACATCAATAATTCCGTTTCTTTTCCTTTATGTTTATGCCTATTTAAAAGGCTTCTCTTCTATAATAAAAATGTGAGGCATTACGGTAGTATTCTTCTCTGATTCTTTCATTTACTGTCTAATTATCAACATTGTGGTATCAGAGCCACCAGTAAGTGAAATTTGCAGGCAGATAATCAGAGATTACTCATGTCTAGCAGTGGCAACGGGGCTACACAACCTCTTATTCCAATTTTCAAAGGGGAGAATTATGAGTTCTGGTCAATAAGACTGAAGACGCTACTAAGATCTCAGGATGTCTGGGATTATGTGGAAAATGGTTACACTGAACCTGATGCAGAGACAGTCCTCACAGCAGAGGCACAAACCAGACTTAAAGAAACAAGGAGGAAAGTTGCAAAGGCACTGGCGATTATTCAGCAAGCTATTCATGACACTGTGTTTTCAAGAATTGCAGCAACAACTACATCAAAAGAAGCATGGTCTGTTCTACAGAAAGAATTTCAAGGAGATTCTAAAGTGGTGGTGGTTCGACTTCAATCTCTCCGCAGAGAGTTTGAGATGCTTCAGATGAGGAACGATGAGACTGTAGCTGAATTTCTGGCTAAAGCTACTGCTGTCGTTAGTCAAATGCGCACATACGGGGCCAACATTATAGATCAAACAATTGTCGAAAAGGTACTTCGTAGTCTCAGTTCTAAATTCGATCACGTTGTCGCTGCTATAGAGGAATCCAAGGATTTGTCTGTGTTTTCTTTTGATAAACTTATGGGTTCTTTACAAGCCCATGAAGTTAGAATTAACAAAAATATCGACAAAGTGGAAGACAAAGCTTTTCAAGTGCAGAATAACAATATCAGCAGACGAGGACGTGGTCGCGGAGGCTTTAGGGGTCATTTTGCGGGGCGCGGACGATCAGCTGGACGTGGTAGAGGCCGTAATGATGACCAGCGACATCATATGAATAACATACAGTGTTATAACTGCGGGAACTATGGACATATGCAAGCAGATTGTTGGTCCAGAGAGGAGCAAGCGAATTTCACAACTGGAGACGGGAATGATGATGCAGATATAGCCGATGAAGAGAAACTGTTTATGGCTCACAGTACATCAAGTGAAGACAATCACAAACATATCTGGTTTGTCGACAGTGGATGTTCGAACCACATAACTGGTTTTAAACATTTGTTTTCCTCTCTTAATGAAATAGATACGCAAAAAATGCAGCTAGGGAATGGAAGCACCCTTCTTGTGAAAGGCAAAGGGACTGTAAGTTTGAAATTCAGTTCAGGCAAAACTAAATGTTTTCGTAATGTCCAATATGTGCCTACTTTTGGTTTCAATCTTATCAGTGTTGGGCAGTTAATGTCATGTGGTTATTTGGTATTGTTTGATAATGGGGAGTGTTGCATTAAAGATAAACAGACGGAAAGAACTTTGGTGACTATCAAAAAGACTTCGAACCAAATGTTTCCTCTTGATGTGTCTCAAATGGATTTTGTGCTTACAGCAAGAGAAGATGATGAATCCATATTATGGCATCTCCGTTATGGACACTTACATCTTAAGGGATTGCAGTTACTGCGAGATAAAAATATGGTCACAGGCTTACCAAAGATCAATGATATTAAGTTATGTCAAGGCTGTTTATATGGGAAACAAACACGCAAATCATTTCCTGTAGGTAAAGCTTGGCGAGCCTCGTCATGTTTAGAATTGCTTCATCTTGACTTATGCGGTCCTATCTGAAACAACATCTCTTGGAGGTAGTAAATACTTTACATTAATAATCGATGATTATACTAGAATGTCTTGGGTGTATTTTTTGCCAACAAAGCTCGGACTTTTGACAAATTCAAGAGTTTCAAAGTCTTGGTGGAGAAGCAACGTGATTGTTGTATCAAAGTTCTCATGATGATAATGGCGGTAATTTGTGTTTAACAAATTCAACTCTTTTAATGAAGAGCATGGCATACGGAGAATTAACAACACTATACACTCCGAGAACAAAAGCGGTGTTGCGGACGGAAGAATCATCTTGTTGTTGAAATGGCTAGGAGTATGTTGCGAGCGAAGTTACCAAACACCTTGTGGGCGAAGCGAGCCATCTTGTTGTTTATCTTCTCAACATATCTCCTACAAAATTAAATACAAAACCGAACTCCATTCAAGCTTGGAATGGGTACAAACCTTCATAAAGTCACTTGCGAATTTTCGGTTCTATTTGTTATCGTTGATCTCGCACAGAGCGAAGAAAATTGGATCCAAAGTCTCATCAATGTATATTTGTAGGATATAGCACTCAATCAAAAGCATACAGATTGTTAGATCCTACAAACAATCAAATTTTAATAAGAAGAGATGTTGTATTTGATGAGAGTTTGAGTTGGCAGGAAAATACTGTGACAACTTCCAGTCAAGTTATTGAAGATGACGAACAACAGAGAGAAAATAGCAGCAATCTCCAACAGCCAACTGTGACGATGGACACACCACCAGACACACCTTCATCAATATCAATTCCACAATCACAGACAGATTCAGGCAGCTCCTCTATTGCAGAAGAATTATCTACACCATCTGTTTGTAGAAAGTACAGATCATTAGCTGACTTGTATGAAACGTGTGGCTTTGTACTTATCGCCGCTGATCCCGTTAATTTTGAAGAAGCTTGTCAAGAGAAGAAATGGTTGCAAGCAATGGAAGAGGAGATAACGACTATTAACAAGAATCAAACTTGGATTTTATGCGACTTACCTGCTGACAAAAAGGCGATTGGACTCAAGTGGGTGTTTAAAATAAAAACTTGGAATAGATGGTAAGATTCAAAAGTACAAAGCACGACTTGTTGTGAAAGGATACGAACAACAAGCTGGGATTGATTTCGAAGAAACTTTCTCTCCCGTGGCTCGATTTGAGACGGTTCGAATATTCTTAGCTTTGGTAGCTCAACAACAATGGCATGTTTACCAATTTGATGTAAAGTCAGCCTTTCTTAATGGCTATCTTAATGAGGAGGTTTATGTTGTACAACCCGAAGGATTCGTAGAAAAAGTGAAAGAAGAGCAAGTTTATAAGTTGAAGAAAGCTCTTTACGGGCTTAAACAGGCACCACGAGCATGGTATAGTCGTATTGATCAGCACTTCTTGAAGAATGGTTTTGAGAGGAGTGAAAGGGAGCTTACCTTATATGTGAAAAAGGAAGACGATGGAGCTTTTATGATGGTTTGCTTGTACGTGGATGACATGATTTATGCAGGATCAACAAAAACTATTGTTGATGAGTTCAAGTATCAGATGATGAAGAAATTTGAGATGACTGACTTGTTAGAGTAGTGCCCTGAAGGCAATCGCCTTTAGCGCATTTTGTACAAAGTTGTGTACATACTTTATGAATAAATAAAGAAAGGCATATTTCATTAACTTGCTATTCATTATTTATGAATGGATATTGATCAATAAGCAAATTAATGAAGTCCATGATATATGACATAGCATGAAGGAAATTGTGATGTGATCATACTACTGAGATTCCTATCATGTGCAATTATGTCGAGATCTAAATTATCCTAGTCATAGGATTCTTGAGATTGGACATCGATGTCCGGAGACTAGCACATCTCAAGTTCCTTGATTTGATCAGCGATGGATCTCGAAGCTGTAAATATGAGATATTTAGGGTTGAGATGTGGATGCTTACTAGAGGTAGTAAGTACATTGGATGACCTGCTATGAGATCATCACATGGATGTCCTATTCTAATGTCAGTGATAATCTCATCATAGCAATGGTGCAAGTATCCTTAGACTTGAGATGCTCAAGGATATCTTGGATACTGATTCTGTGTTTTGACTCCATTCCTTGTTGCCTTACATAGGTCGCTCATAGGGTGATGATTGGGTACAACTTGAGGTATTCGAAGGTAATTGAGTAACCAATAGAGGATTCACCACTTCTGTGATAGCAGAAGATGATACCCATGGCCTCTTGTCAGGGTCATTACTTGGAAGTCTCTGGCCGGAGCATATATGTCATGAAGAATGTCTTCATTGATATATTAAGTAATGAGTCCCAGGACAAGAACTGAAATCACTTGGACTAGATTTGACGTAGTCAGTCTAGTAAGAGTTGACACTTTGCCCATACTCATAACCAAGTGGGGTACTGCATGGTGAAAGGACGAATTGCACGGTAATTGTCTATGGAAAGGTTCGTGATATGGTTCATGATGAATACATGTTCTTTCATCAAACTAATTACTTTCCGGTCAATTGGGGGTCATGATGTGTTGCTAGATACCGCTCATGACTTGCTTGGATTAAGTGTTAATTTAAGTGGCCAACATAACTGAGAACCTAATGGGTCACACGCATAAGAGTGTTTTGGAGAATTCGTAAAATAGTTTTGGACAGAGTTCCAATAAATGGAGAGCAAACTGACTAAATGGATCCTGATGAGTTCGAGATATGTCCCGATGAGATCGCAACATCGATATTGCTGAAAAACATTTCCGGGGATTTTTCCCATCTTGGAACCCTAGTAGTAGGTGGGGCCAACCCAGATGTGTGTGTTGGACCACTTGAGCATTTATTTATATATATATATAATTAATTAAAGAATTAATATATATATATATATATATATATATATATATATGCCATACGTGGAAGGAGAGGAGAAGATTTGCTTTATTATATATATATATATATATATATATATATATATATATATAAGCATAACGTGGATGGTCCACACACTTTGCATTTAATGTCTTTAATTATGTTAAAGACACATGGCAAATAAATGAAGAGAAGATGATCATCGTGGGTTTTAATAAAAAGAAAGAAGATGAGGATGATCGTGGGTGTGGAGAAGGTTTTGAAGGAAAAAAGGGTTTTTCCTCTCATCTCATCTTCATCGATCATTACTCTTCATCTCCTCTCCAAGCTCCTTCTTCATCGTTTCTCCCTAGCTCTTCAAGGATAAAGGTAAGAGCTAGCATTCTTTAATTTGTTCTAGCTATTCCCGGGTCAAAGGGTTTGTCCCGGTTAGGTTCTCCGATCTCTGCGTGGATACCGTTAGAGACGGTCTCCTTTGGCCGTTATGATTTGAGTTTGTTGTATAGACACATGGATCCTGGCTTTCGGGAAGGTCCCGGAACAAAAATTTTTGTTTTCCGCACAGTGGGCATGTGATGCTCACACTGGGATTTTCCTATAGTAGTATCAGAGCCACTTGTGTCGTATATAACGAAGAAACCATGACTAGGTCGGAGTTGCCTATTGCTTGTGACGATGATGCATGTTGATTGTGTGAATTTCGAATTCAATGTAGAAATATTGTTTTCGAAATTTTCTTGCCCAGATATGTTCACAAGATGTTGTTGCATATGTCTGTGGAAGCTCGGAATTTATCAATGTGATTTTATATGGTTTTGCTATTTTATTCCCCAATGTTCTGGTTGCTGTCTTTCTGCACATTCAATGAATAGGCATGCTTATAAATTAGAGAATAAATTGTAGAATTTGTTTTTCGGATTTTCTTTCACCAACATGTCTCTAAGATGTTTATGAATGTCTATGAGAATGGAAAAATGTTTTCGAGGTGATTTACTATTTATTTGAGAATTTATTGTGTGCTTCTGGGAATAACTGTGTTGAGGAACACAGATTCTACATTGGCATTGTTGCTGAGGTTGGATGAGTTTTTGATGGAAATAAATCCTGAAAAAATTCACGGAACATGTTGTGAACATGTTGTAATGTCTGTAATTTTCTCATAATTTATTGAAATTGTTTCAATGAGTTTTTCAAGAAAAACACATAGCTTGGCAGTTTTGAGAAAGTTGTTGGAGCTGTTTTGTTTGGAATGATAAATTGTGTATTTCTCAATTCCAATGCCTTGGATCATTTTTAATGTGATTAAAAATGAGTTATATTGATTTTTTATGCTTTCCAAATTGAATTTCTTAAAATTGGGTTTCCAAATATTTTTCGGATGTCAAATGTGTGACATTAGCGTCTCGTTAGTGTATTTCGTTGTCTTGATTATTTTGACCGTCACAAATTTTGTGACATGTGCCGAAGTAATCTTGATAAAGTTTAGACTACCTAGAGATACTTAGGGTGATAGTTTGATATTCTTAAATTATTTGGAGATCTGAATGAATAAGAGTGTATTCATTGATTTCAAGTTTTTCATGTATAGTTTGACTATATATGGTACGCATGGAACAATGAAAGTGTTTCATTGGTACATCATAATAAAGGATATTACACTTGGTATTGTGAATTAGAACTGCACAGATTGAGAAATTAGCCGATTAGATAGCAATTCCACATGGATAAGTCGACTAATAAAGATACAAGTCGACTTATCAAGTAGATGAGACGTAAAGTCGACTTGCACAATGGTACAAGTCGACTTGTTAGTCTGCACAACTGCATAAGTCGACTTACACACTAGCATAAGTCGACTTACACATACATAAGTCGACTTACAACATGCAAAGGTGGGATGATGGATGATTTTAGGTATAGATTCAATGTGATTGATGAAATGCCCTAAATCATTCCATATAGTCATGGTGACTATAATCCTACGACTTGGAGAAGAAGAAGATGAGACCTGAAAACCCTCACACATTATATGAAAACTAACGCCTTCCATTAATATGGGGAGAACCAGAGTTCTTATAGAGTTGGGTTGTTGGGTAAACCCAAGCTCACTCTATACGGATATGTTCAAACCATGAAAATAAGATTTTCAGATTAATGGGTCGGTTTTCACTAGAAGCGTTGATTTGTTGAGTAAACTCAAGGTCAACGTGGACAGAGGCGAAATTGGGCAGTGGACAGAGGCGAAATTGGGCAGTGTGCATCAGATGTACGCGCATCAAGAGTTGATAACCCAATGTGTGTGCATACATCACGAGTTGATAGCACTAGTCGATAGTTGCATCTATGAAGCAATTGGTATGACCGATACCTGCCGATAGATGTAAGGTGGCTTGTTGGGTAAACCCAATGTCATTTTAGTAATGTCGGATATCTATGATGCAATTGGTATGACCGATACCTACTGATTAACCTAAGGTGGCTTGTTGGGTAAACCCAAGGTCATTTTAGTAATGTCGAATATCGACCCACTAGGACATTTTGTCATAATGTTTCTTGGATTAAATCTTGAGGTTATGGATTCTTTGAAACTAGTGGAGCCATATGCATGTCATGCAAGTCCTTATGATCATGCATGTAATTCTATTCTAACATTCTTTCTCTCTTTTCCCTTTAGGTTATTGAAGATGACTTCCAGTGTGAACTTACGCTCGCTTATGGACTCGAACAAATTAACTGGACCCAACTTTCTAGATTGGTGAGAAATCGAGAATTGTTCTCGGTCGGAGGAACTAGGATATGTCTGGGCGTTTCACTTCCTAATCCACTGCTGCGATGCTTCGATGAGGATCGAAAGCATATCGTAAGCATCTTAAAGACGATGACATGGCTACTGCATTATGCTTGCCTCGATGTCACCAGAGCTGCGAAGCGATGTATGAGTCTATGGATGCTAATATCATAGTGTTTCATCTTAGGGAACTGTTTGATGAGCAAGCTCGGTCTGAAAGGTTCGAGACCTCGAGGCTACTCTTCCCTACTAAGATGACTCCAGGTTCATCTACAGTGCAGTATGCACTGAAGATGAATGGGTATATTGAGAGGTTGGCCGTCTTAGGTTTTGTTATGGATTATGAATTAAGTGTTGACTTAATTCTGGTTGGATTGTCTGATAGTTATTCACAGTTTATGTTAAACTATCGGATGAACCAAATATCCACGACAATCCCTGAGTTGATCAATTTGCTCAAGACAACAGAGCAAGCTATCAAGAAGGATAGCAAGCAAGTGCTTATGGTGGCATCCTCTTCTTCTGGTTCAAAGAAAAAGAATCTGAAGAAGAAAAGGTCTAAGAAACTAAAAGGAAGTGCAGCCAAGAAGAAAACCAAAGAGACTGCACCAAAAGGAACTTGCTTCCATTGTGGCAAGACTGGCCACTGGAAGCGGAACTGTAAAGTCTATCTGGAAGAATTGAAGCAGAAGAAGGCATCAGATGCCTCGACTTCTTCAGGTATGTTTGTCATTGAGGTTAATACTTTTTCTGACAATAACATATGGGTATTAGATACCGGTTGTGGCTCACACGTATGCAATGATATGCGAGGCCTCGGGGACGATGAGCGACTCGTGAAAGGAGAACTAGACTGCGTGTGGGAAATGGAGCAAGAGTTTCTGCATTAGCCGTAGGCACTTACTTTTTGTTACTCCCCACTGGGCTTGTAATTAAATTAGATGAATGTTATTTTGTACCTGTATTAACAAAGAACATATTGTCTGTTTCTTATTTAAATAGAGCTGGTTTCTATTTGACTTTTAGTAACAATGGTTGTTCTATTAGTTTGAATGGAATGCTTTATGATACTGGTACATTATGCAATGGAATTTACATATTAGATATGTCACATCCAATTATGAATGTCAATGACACGAAAAGACATAAACGAGATAATTTAAAATCAACTTACTTATGGCATTGTCTCCTTGGCCATATAAATGAGAGACGCATAGCTAAGCTCCATAAGAGTGGAAGTTTAGGGTCATTTGATTATGAATCATATGACACATGCGAATCTTGTTTATTAGGCAAGATGACTAAATTACCCTTTAAGGAAAAGGGTGAGCAATGACGGAGTATTAGACCTAATACATTCGGATGTATGTGGTCCGATGTCCATCCATGCGAAGTGGTTGTCTTTACTTCATTACCTTTATCGATGATTATTCTCGATATGGGTACACATGTCGATGAGATACAAATCTGAAGCATTTGAAAAGTTCAAATAATTGAAATGAAGTAGAAAACCAACTTGGGAAAAGTATCAAGACATTATGATCGGATCGTGGTGGGGAATACTTAGACCAAGAGTTTTGGATTATCTCGAGAGATAATGGGATTTTATCTCAATGGACTTCTCCTTACACCACAACATAATGGTGTGACAGAAGGAGAAATCGAACCTTGTTAGACATGGTACGATCAATGATGGGCTTTGCAAAGTTACCAAAATCCTTTTGGGGTATGCACTTGAGACAAATTGTTTACTTGTTAAGCGAGTTCTATCAAAGACAGTTGATGTTACTCCATATGAGATGTGGACTAACAAAAGACCCTATCTTACTCATTTGAAAGTTTGGGGTTGTCACCTTATGTGAAGCGGACACGATCGAGATAAACTTGATGCAAAGTCGACAAGTGTTTGTTAGTAGGATATCCTAAAGAAACAATGGGATATCAATTCTACCATCTTGAGGAACAAAAGGTGTTTATTTCGAAGCATGCTGTCTTTTTAGAGAAAGAGTTTCTTTTACAAGAAGACAGTGGGAGCAAAATTGAGCTCGAAGAAGTTCGGGATGCTCGAGCAGACGCAGATCAATCTGCTGAACTTGAAGCTGTGACTCATCTGGATGAAGTAATGATTCAACCTTCTACAACACACGAAGTTCGTGGAGTCACGTAGGATATGCTCTGTTCTAGAGATATGGATTTCTCGTGAATGAGCAGAATGACGTATTGCTCATAGAAGATAATGAGCCTACCACCTATGAAGAGGTTCTGAAGAGTTCAGAGTATGAGAAATGGCTTCATGCCATGAAGGCTGAAATGGATTCCATGTATGAAAATCAAGTATGGACTTTGGTTGAGGCACCCGAAGGAATCAAACCCATAGGGTGCAAATGGGTTTTCAAAAGAAAACCGACATGGATGGTAATGTAATTACCTATAAAGCAAGGCTTGTAGCTAAAGGCTTTAAATCAAAGACAAGGAGTTGACTACGACGAGACCTTGACCCGATGAGCAATGCTTAAATCCATTAGAATACTCTAGCCATTGCCACTCATTATGATTATGAGATATGACAAATGGATGTGAAGACGACTTTCCTAAATGGAAATCTAGGCGAGGATGTGTATATGACACAACCCGAGGGCTTCACCTCCTATGATGGCGAAAAGGTATGCGGCTTGAAAATCCATCTATGGATTGAAACAAGCATCCGGAGTTGGAATATTTGTTTTGATGAGGTAATCAAAGAGTTTGGTTTCTCACAAAATCCGGATGAACACTTGTGTATATAAGAAGGTTAATGGGACTGCAATCGTATTCCTTGTCTTTGTATGTCGATGACATATTATTGCTAGAAGCGATGTCTCGATCTACTGATCGGTGAAGATTTGATTGTCCAAACAATTTGTCATGAAAGACCTTGGTGAAGCAACTTATATCCTTGGGATAAGGATCTATAGAGATAGATCAAAAGGTTGCTTGGTCTTTCACAATCAACGACATAGACAAGATCTTTGAAAAGGTTTAGCATGGAGCAATCGAAGAGAGGTACCTTCCGTGACTCATGGGATAACACTCTCGAAATCTATGTGTCCTAAGACACAAGATGAGAGGATGCGCATGAATATGATCCGTATGCATCTGCGATAGGATCTATCATGTACGCTATGCTATATGTCGAGACCCGATGTATCATATGCTTTAAGTGTTCTGACGATACCAATCGGATCTGGTGAGGTCCTTTGGGTGGTATCGAGAATATCCTCAAGTACTTGCGAAGGACTAAGGATGTTTTCTTGATATATGGAGATGGAGATCTCAAAGTGGCGGGTATCTGAGATGCGGTTTTCAATCGATAAGGATGATTCCAAATCCCAATCAGAGTTACGTATTCACACCGAATGGCGGGCGATTAGTTGGAAGAGTTCCAAACAAGAGACGACTACTGATTCAACGATCGAGGCGAGAGTACATTGCCGCTTGAAGCGTGAAAGAAGCGGTTTGGATCGAAGTTCATTCTTGAACTTGGTGTAGTTCTAGCGATGATGGGCCCATGTGGTTGTATTGTGACAACAATGGGGATATTATGCAGACGAAAGAACCAAGGTCTCATCAACGATCCAAACACGTACTCCGCAGATATCATCGATCGGGGAGATCATTGGGCGAGTGATGTCGGATCGAGAGAATTCCACCGGCGAATATTGTCGATCCGTTGACAAAGTCATTATCACAAAAGAGTTTTGATTCTCATGTACTCGCCTATGGTATTAGATATCAAGGCGATTGGCTTTAGGTCAAGTGGAAGATTGTTAGAGTAGTACCCTGAAGGTAATCGCCTTTAGCGCATTTTGTACAAAGTTGTGTACATACTTTATGAATAAATAAAGAAAGGCATATTTCATTAACTTCATTCATTATTTATGAATGGATATTGATCTATAAGCAAATAATGAAGTCCATGATATCGACATAGCATGAAGAAAATTGTGATGTGATCATACTCTGAGATTCCTATCATGTGCAATTATGTCAATATCTAAATTATCCATAGTCATAGGATTCTTGAGATTGGACATCGATGTCCGGAGAGACTAACACATCTCAAGCTCCTTGATTTGATCAGCGGTGGATCTCGAAGCTGTAAATATGAGATATTTAGGGTTGAGATGTGGATGCTTACTAGAGGTAGTAAGTACATTGGATGACTTCTTTATGAGATCATCACATGGATGTCTATTCTAATGTCGGTGATAATCTCATCATAGCAATGGTGCAAGTATCCTTAGACTTGAGGTGCTCGAGGATATCTTGAATCTTGATTACGTGCTTTAACTCCATTCCTTGTTGCCTTCTGAGGTCGCTCATAGGGTGGTGATTGGAGTGCGACTTGAGGTATTGAAGGTAATTGAGTAGCCAATAGAGGATTCACCACTACGTGATAGCGAAGATGATACCCATGGCCTCTTGTCGGGGTCATTACTTGGAAGTCTCGGTGAACATATATTTCATGAAGAATGTCTTCATTGATATATTAAGTAATGAGTCCCGTGACAAGAACTGAAATCACTGGACTAGATTTGGCGTAGTCGATCTAGTAAGAGTTGACACTTTGCCCATACTCATAACCAAGTGGGGTATAGCATGGTGAAAGGACGAATTACGGTAATTGTCTATGGAAAGGTTCGTGATATGGTTCATGATGAATACATGTTCATTCGTCAAACTAATTACTTTCCGGTCAATTAGGGGTCATGATGTGTTGCTAGATACCACTCATGACTTGCTTGGATTAAGTGTTAATCTAAGTGACCAACATAACTGGGAACTTAATGGGTCACGTGCATAAGAGTGTCTCGGAGAATTAGTAAAATAGTTTTGGACGAGTTCGATAAATGGAAACAAGCGGACTAAATGGATCCCGATGAGTTCGAGATATGTCCCGATGAGATCGCGACATCGATATTGCTGAAAAACGTTTCCGGAGATTTTTCCCATACCAGGATCCGGTAGGCCGGTAGGACCGACCCCAGTGTGACTGGACCATTTCAGCATTTATATATATATATATAATTAATTAATTAAAGAATATATATATATATATATATATATATAAGCATAACGTGGATGGTCCACACACTTTGCATTTAATGTCTTTAATTATGTTAAAGACACATGGCAAATAAATGAAGAGAAGATGATCATCGTGGGTTTTAATAAAAAGAAAGAAGGTGAGGATGATCGTGGGTGTGGAGAAGGTTTTGAAGGAAAAAAGGGTTTTTCCTCTCATCTCATCTTCATCGATCATCACTCTTCATCTCCTCTCCAAGCTCCTTCCTCATCGTTTCTCCATAGCTCTTCAAGGACAAAGGTAAGAGTTATCACTCTTTAATTTGTTCTAGCTATTCCCGGGTCAAAGGGTTTGTCCCGGTTAGGTTCTCCGATCTCTGCGTGGATACCGTTAGAGACGGTCTCCTTTGGCCGTTATGGTTTGAGTTTGTTGTATAGACACATGGATCCTGGCTTTCGGGAAGGTCCCGAAATAAAAATTTTTGTTTTCCGCACCGTGGGCATGTGATGCTCACACCGAGATTTTTCTACATGACTTGGGTTCTTTAGGATACTTTCTTGGTCTTGAAGTAAAGCAAGAAGCTAATGGTATCTTTCTATCTCAGGAGCTCTATGCCAAAGAATTGCTTCGAAAGTTTGGTATGTTATATTGTACACCGGTTAGTACTCCTTTAAATGTTAAAGATAAATTTGTTACTAGAGATGGCGAAGGAGCAGCTAATCCTACATCGTATAGAAGTCTTATTGGCGGGTTAATTTATTTAACACATACTAGGCCCGACATTGCCTTCTCAGTTAACACCATCTCTAGGTTCATGGAGAAGCCATCACAAGTACATTTTGGAGCTGCAAAATGGATTTTGCGATATGTTGCTGGTACAGTAAGTTATGGGTTTGGTATTCTGCCGACATGAATGTACAATGTGATGGAAAATTATATGGGTACTCGGATTCTGATTTTGCAAGTTGTATTGATGATCGAAGAAGTGTGTCAGCTCATGTTTTCACTTTAGGGTCAGGAGCTATTGCGTGGAGCTCCAAAAAGCAGCCTATAACAGCTCTTTCCAGCACTGAAGCAGAGTATGTAGCGGTGGCTTTTGCAACATATCAGGCTGTTTGGTTGAGAGGTATTCTGAATGACTTACAACAACAACAAAAGGCAGCAACTATTATTTTCTGTGACAACAAATCGACTATTTTTATGACTAAAAATCCAGCGTTACATAGTCGAACTAAACACATAGATACACGACTACATTTTGTCAGAGATTTGGTGGTTGGAAGAATTGTGGATGTCCAATACTACAACACTCATGATCAGTTAGCAGATATTTTGACGAAGTCATTGTCAAAGGAGAAATTTCGTCTGTTTAGAACCTTGCTTGGAGTGTGTAATTTCGAATCACGGCAGGGTGTTGAATTATGATTATGAAACAATCAAAAAACTGTTCTGTTCTTTAGGAACTGTTCCTTTCTACTTTATTGGTCAATAATTGCTGCTGTAATTATAGATATCAATGATTCCGTTTCTTTTCCTTTATGTTTATGCCTGTTTAGAAGGCTTCTCTACTTAAATAAAAATGTGAGGCATTACGGCAGTATTCTTCTCTTATTCTTTCATTTACTGTCTAATTATCAACACAAGAGAGGAGTCCACAGGGATACTAAATTGCAGGAACGAGGTGGTCAAATATTCGAGAGAGACGGAATATTGTACAATTGTGCCTTTGCACTTTGTGATATGGGGCGAGGACAAAACGAGTAATTCCAGAAATTTAACAAGCTCCATGCTCTTCTGTTCAGTTAGTACAACATTGACGACTTGTATTTCTTGTAGGTTTTGCGTTATGCAACTGATAACAGTACCAGAAAGCAACTTGCATCTGTACTACAAAAAAGGCGGAATGGGGGATGATATAAACGTAGAAGAGAGGCTTGAAGAATGGGAAAATATGGATAAGGCAATAAAGGAGTTTATCAGACTCTTTGAGGAGTTCACTGGCAATGAGTTTGAGCCATGGGAGAGGGAGAAGAAGTTTGAAAAGAAGCGCCTGAGTTTCTATCCTATTGACATGGTAAATTAACTCCTAATTTTTGAAATAAATAACTTATTAATTGCTCTCAGACAGCACTGGAGTGAGGAATCTTATTGAGTCTGTATAGGATTTAGGAGTCGATGTGAGACACGGGGGTGTAACTCTTAGACAGCTAGGAGTTGCTGCTGCACATTGTAAGTTGGAGCCGATGGTTGCAAACTTCATGAAGATCTTAATGTAGTCAAGAAATTTACAGGTAAGACTAACTAAAACTTGTAAGTGTTCTATCCCTGAATTTAGAGGCTTCAAGTTTTGTGGTTTGTTTAATTGTATATATGCCTCAACTGAGATGGCTATGGACTCTGCTGTCCAATCTACACTTGGAAAGAGGTACAGTGTTTTCCCCTCTGAGCTGTTTGTTTTGGCTTTATCACTCCTAGATGTGTAACACGTTAACCTTGTCAGGCGAGGAGGTTCTACAACAGTTTGTAGAAGTAGTGAAAGAATCAAAAGAGACTGGTCAGAAGGCAGAGGCGGTTTGGTCAGACTTTAGCCAAAGATGGTTTACACTCATGCCCTCGACCAGGCCTTTCATGTGAGCTAACACATGGATTCCATCACGCTTATCATTATGTCAGCTGCTCCGCATATTAAAGTGGAATCCGAATTTATTTGCAGGTGCAGCTGCATTTGAGACGATCAGAGACATAAATGTTGCTTCCCATCTGATCGGAGACATGTCTGGTTCAACGCTAGATTACCCGTTATCTGATCGATACAACAAACTGGGCTGCTCAGTTTCTACATTGGACGAAGATTCTGATGATTATAAAATGATGGTAAAGTACTTAGAGACAACTTATGAACCCTTTAAAGTTGGGGACATTGTGAGACCACTGACTTTATGCATAAGTGTAACTGCCACGGTAAAGATCTTTCATTGCAAACAGGGTTATGATTGAGATAATTTGATGTAGGAATATGGAATATCCATTGAGAATATTTTTGCCGCGGAGGTTGATGCCTGTCCATCTCTGGATGAGATGGAAAATAAAGCAAACAGAATTCTGTTATGGTGTGGTGAGTTATTGGAGCACCTACATCCATTTCTCTGTGTTCCTCGCAGACGTAATAGCAGCTTTACATTTCGGTGTCAGGTACTCGAAGCTCGAACTTGTTAAGGCATTTACATAAAGGGTTCTTGCCTGCAGTCTGTTCTCTTCCAGTCGCTGGTTATATGGTAACTCTCTTAAGCTACCGTCATTCAATTTACTTCCCTTGCACAAACCATCATACTAAAAAAGGGCCGCTGCAGTTTGGCAAGGCAATCGTTTGTTCAGATGCTGCCGCTGAGGCTGCCAGGTATGGTTTCACTGCTGTTGACAGGGCAGACGGATTTCTAGTCCTAGCCGTTGCGTCTCTCGGAGATCAAATTATGGAGGTGAAGAGTCCACCAGAGGTTTGTTACATGGCTTAACTACATCAGTGTCATGTTTGTTGGGGGAAAATTGGAATATCATCAAATTGGATGTGACAGGAGGAAAAGAAAATTGGAGTGAAGGGACTGGGGCAGCCTGATAGATGGGATTGTGCATGTGGATGGATTTTGTTGCATGTAAATGTCTAAGCATCTGCTGTATCTAAATTATGGTGACGTAGGATCCTAGTTGACATTTAACTTTACAAGCATGCGAGCGAACAGCTGCGCTATTCGCCTAAATCAGTTAGTATTTTGTTTTATTAGATGTGTCGAATCTATGTGTTATTCATATGTTTACGTGGATAGATGCGAACTCTATTATTCACGACTTCACATAAAACGCGACTTCACGTAAATGTGTTAATAAAATTAAATAGTATATACTATATAGGATTAGAACATCTTAACGAAAGTGACATGTAAAACTCATAAAAATATACGGATAAAGTGATATAAATATATGAATAAAATGAAATAGAACATTTTAATGGAGGATCTCGTCCCATAACTTTCCTTTGAATGCAAATGTTAATTTTCTCATTTATTAATAAACGGATTTTGGCACAACACGTAGGGACAGGGTCGTCTTAACTGATTTTATTTTACCTTTTTAAAAAAGAAAAATGAAAACTGATTTTGGGCACTCCAATCCATCGTCTCAAAGTTTTGTTGGGCTTGGGCTCATTGTAGATTTAAGCGTTGGAGATTTCTTAACTTCTCTCGATTCAGTGAATTGCCATTTCCTTTTTACATACAGAATTTTTTTCTTCTCTAGCTTCCTTTTTCTGTTAGAATTTTAAGCTTATCATAAAATTGCGAAATTAGTTATATCTTGAGATCTCCAAAGGTAGACCTGAAATTACGAAACAAACAGAACTCAAATTGATGTCAGAATCTTTGCCATCCTCTAGCTAGCTATTCAGGTGCGGTGCTCCTGAAGTTGGCATCCTCGTCTTGTCTCTTGTGTGCTTACCTGGGATTATCTGTAGAGATTGGAAAGGAAAAATCTCTGACTGTATCATTTCCTCAAGTTGGGCACCTACTTGTAGTCATTTTGGAAGGGACTGGAAAATCTTTGATATATGAAAAATCTTTGCCATAGATGTAGTGAAAAACGTATATTTCAAGTGAAGGTTCTTTAACAAAATGAGTTACCGGATTTCAATGATGATCATATATCAAAGCCTCTTTCGAAGAATATTTACCAGCGAAATGTCTTAGGTTGCGTTATCCCCAAAGCATGTAGATACAGCTTCCTAATATAAAAGTACGAATCTGATTATCTGATTTTGAGTAGACTATTTGAGTTGAGATTTTCCATGTAATATCTCTGAGAGAGTCCCTCGAAGTAGACCGTGAACATTTAGCAGTAACATAATCCCAAATGGAGTTCTTGAATGGACATTCAAAGAGAAGATGGTTCCTTGATTCATCATGCAGTGAGCATATTGGACATGATTTATCAACTTGCAAGTAAGGCATTCATGTAACATCCCATCACCGATAAGATGGATAAAATCGAAATTTGGGTCGGGTTGTGAGTGTGCACGTGTCTCGGCATACTCATGCATAAAATGGCTTCTATATTGACATGAACAGTAATTTTTACAAATGCATATGATTGTACATCACTACAAGAAAAATATAGTTTAGCGGCGAATTTTTGCCGAATTTATACGTATTAAAATCGGTAAAACTTTATTAATGACGAAATTTATTCATAGAAAAAGGCGTCGGAGATATGACCGTTACTAAATTTAACGACGGAAATTTTCCGTTGGTAAATTTACCGACGGTAAAAATTTCCGTCGGTAAAATTACCGATGGTTATTTTGTTCAGTCGGTAATTAGCAATGGAATTTTTTCCGTCAGTAAAATCCAATATATTTACCAACAGAATTTTTTTCCGTCGGTAAATTTCTTTGAAAACTATTTTTAAAATTTACTATATTTGTTTAGTTTCTCTGAAATACCATAGATGAAACTTCATTATTTCAAGTAAAGAACTAAAATATTAAAATTCATACTAAAATGTAATCGAAAATAAAGAATCAAATCGTTTTTTCAATAATAAACGTTTAATCAAACACCTTACACGCATCGAAATTTATTTTAACATTCAACTAAAATCACGTCTTGTCCTTATATCACTAACATTTATACCTTAAAGTTGTTTCCAATAATAAAATACACAAATAAGCGAAAGTAATAAATACCTAAATTAACTTTCATCTAATACATGAAAAATACATGACGATGGTTGCAAAATACCTTTACTTAAGAAGCACGATGACAATAATAGAAGAAAACAACATTGTCGAGTGAAAAGGACTCCATGATAGAAATGGGCTCCAAGAAAATCGAAGAGAGATGTAGGAAGAAGGAAGAAGAAGAAAGGAAAAATAAGATAGAAGAGGAGGAGATGTCGGTGTGTTTATATTTAAAAAGAATTTACCGACGAAAATTTCCGTTGGTAAATTCAAAAAAATTTTATACCGCCAATAATTCCCGCCTTTTTACAGACGGAAAAAGAATTTCCGTCGCTAAATTCATTTACCAACGGAATTTACCTACGGAATTTTCCGTAGGTAAATTCAAAATTTTTTTATTCCGCCAAAAATTCCCTCCATTTTTAGTGACGGAATATATACCGTCGCTAAATTCCGCCGCTAATTTTGCCGTGATTAATTCCCTCCAAATTTAGCGACGAGTATTAGTACCGTCGCTAAATTACTCAATTTTAGCGACGGAAATATGCTTTCCATCGCTAATTTCCAACGGTATATTTTTCGTCGGAAATTTATTACCGACGGCTATACTGTTCCGTCGCTAATGTCCGTTACAAATTTTGCCGGGACAAATTTCCTCCAAATTTAGCGACACATATTAGTACCGTCGCTAAATCACTCAATTTTAGCGACAGAAAGCATATTTTCGTCGCTAATTGCCGACGAAAATTATTCCTCTGCTAAGTTTCCGTCGCTAATCTACATTTTTCTTGTAGTGCATGCACTCGTGACCTTTCCCGGCACATGCGTCTATCAGTGTAATGTTTGTGAAAAATGGGAATTTTGGGTTTGGAAAATTTAATTGGAGTAAGTTATGTGTTTTCCTTCATAAAATTTGTTAAGTGGGTACCGATGAGATTTCTGGTATTAGAAATGACTGTTAAATTGACACCTTAGATTAACGATATGATTTAGGAATTTTTCTATCTGGAGCCATTGAAATTTGGAGAGATTTATGAAAGTCAAAGAATATGAATTAATTGAAATGAGAATTGATAGGCATGAAAGAAACAATGAAAGTGTGCGAATCTGAAGGATTTGAATCTCAATTTAATCCCTAAGAGTTTAAATTTCTGAATTGAAGTAGTAAGGTTATAAGAATTGGTATAAGGGCAAATTGGGCATGATACTTAAGGTTTTAAGACTTGGGGTTTAAAGAAAGGGGTAGGATGGGTTTTTCACCCTTTTTAAGGGTATAAAAAGGAGAAATTAGGGTTTGTGAATGAGAAAAGAGGAGGAAATCGTGGGAGAGGAAGAAGAGAAGAAAAAAAAAAGGTTTTTGAGAGATCTTTGAAGTTTTTGAAGCCAATCAAGTAAGTATAAATATCTTCTCTCTTGATCAATTGAATAAAACATGTTTTGATGTTCGTTAAGAGAGGGTTCTGCGTTAGAAGTGGTAAAATGGGTTAACGGAAATGTGTGGGTTTTAGGTTTATGAGCAAGCATAAATTTTGATGTTTGTAATTGATATTGGTTTGAAATGAGTTGGAAAATGATTTGTGAGTGATGATTTAGTGTTAAGATGAATTATGTTTTGAAAGATGGGAAGAATTTGATTGAAAAGTGTTGAAAAAACAGGTGTCGGGAGGAATTTAGGCTCGCACGTCGCGACGTGCTCATACGCACGTCGCGACGCACACTAGTGTGCACGCTGTGGCCCTCGTAAGCGTGCTCGTCGCGGCGTGCAAGATAGATGCTTGCGCTTGCATGCATGCATGCGCTTCACGACGAGACGTGTCGCGAAGCCCTCGCCATGAATGAACTAGTGAACTTCGCCGTGGGCGGCGTCTATCTATGCCGCGACTCATCGTTCCACGACAAATATGTTTTGGTTTTTAAACCATAACTCTTTGTATAGATATTCTATTAAGGTGATTTGTGATTTGGTGTAAACTAGAGTCACGGGGCTACAAGTTTTATGAAGAAAAGAAGTTTTAGTTCATGTATGTTTGGAGAGTAACTTTCGGATTTCTGAAACAGATTAAATGATTTTAGTGTCTATTTGAGTTTCTGATTTTTAGGAAAGGCTGTGACGGGAGGTTGTGGGATAATGCCGGGAATGTCACGAAAGTGCATAGTACATATCTTTAAATTGCTACATGTGCATTATTAAATAGCTCTGATTGGGCAATGTGTAATAATACGAGTGTTTGAATTGTGATAGAGGCACATTTAGAACGTCAGCCCATCGACGTTGCCGGGACTTCCAGGCGTTAACGCTGAAACTATTGTGAGTGACCTAGTTCGTTTCTCCATTTTTTAATTGCTTATAATTCCTTATTTATAATTCTTTGGAGAATAATGGTGAGATTGTGTCTGACTGTGAATTCCGGACAGAAGGCCCTGTGTATTGGAGAAACATGACATAGAAGTGCAATATTGTCTGAGTATTGTGTTTGAAATATGAATAGAAGTGATATATACGATTTCAGTGTGATTAATTGTGAACTATGTATTCGAATGTGCTTATTTGGGATTGATTGTGCTATTAACATTGTTTCATTGTGGCATATGCATTCTATGCATGAATGCATGATTAGTTAATGACAGTTGTGATCAGAGCATCCACCGAGAGCTTAAAGCTCAACGTATTTGAGCTTCGAGCCCACAGTGATTCAAAGCCTCGAGCTCAACGATTAATGCGCCCAGATTGGGACAGTTTTATGCGCTCGGTCACAACAACGAAATAATTGGAAAAGTGTTATATGCAAGGGGTCATATGCATTTGATGATTATAATCATGTGATTGATTGTGATACATAAACGTAAATTGTGCCAACTATAGGCAAATTGATTGTGTTGTATGCATACGTGCATAAATGATGTGATAAATTGTGGCATAGGCAGTTCATACGTTAACGCATGAATAGAAAATAACAGTTGTGACTGGAGCAGCCATCGATTAGAACTTTTAGCTCAACGTGTTAAAATGAGTTTTGAGCTCATAAGTGATTCAGAGCCTCAGGCTCAACGTATAAGGAGCCCTATATCCATCATCGGGTAAGGGACAGATATTAATAAGCCCTATAAAGGGACAGTTAGGCATTCGGTCACAGCTAATTAATAACAAATGGGAAGTGAGTCTCATATGCATGTATCGATATGAAATGTATGAATGTGAACTTTTGAGAATGTGAAGATGTGAAATTTTGTGAAAGTACATTATGAAATAAAGGTAAATGTATGCAAATTGTGAAATGTGATCCAATATGCAACAATGCGATTATATAATGGTAAATTGATGTTGTTGCAAATATTGAGAGGACCATCGATGATGGTCACTCATTGAGTTCGCAAAACTCACCCAAAATGTGCACTTATTTTTCAGGACTCAGAAGAATGCCTCGTAAATCAACGGGCGTATAGCGACTGCTGGTGAGTGATAGAAGATGTCGGGATCAGTTGCGTCTGCGTTAGAGTCTATGATTCAGTCAATTTGTAATGGCACCAGATTAAATTATCATGTTTTTGTAAGAAGACCTTAGTGGTCATCGTTATTTACCGGTTTTGTTATGAAAATTGTATTCCGCATTATTTTTACTATATATGGTTTTGTTTTTTTTTTTTAAAAATTGGTATATTGAGGTTTGACTGAGTGATGTAGCACACCACCCTCGTAGGGCACAGACTTGGCTATCACTATCGATGTCGGGTTCGGGTTTTACGGGAGTGGGGTGTTACATTTAGGTGGTATCAGAGCCCAGAAGTACGAACTTACATGGGCACTTTCTGAAACATAGATCAAATCGCGTACATTAAAATCATGTCATAGCAGACCGTGGCAACTGATCCCTAGTCTGAGTAGCATGGGTATGAGTCCTACGCGTGAACGTGGATTAAGAGTTGAAGTGTGAGAAAAGAACTGATATGTCAATATATGAGCCAATGTAGATATTGGGTAATTGGGAATGGGAAAAGTATAACCGTGAGGGTGCGAGGCCTAAGAGGCCGAGGCCATTTGGAGGACGCGAGGCACGAGAGGCTGAGGTCCTACGGACGCGAGGCCCGAGAGGTCGAGGTTCTACAGATAGAAAAATGGATAATGATAGTTATAGTGTACTGTGAATAGAAACCCTCGAATGGAATATGAGCGTGAAGACATTGACATGGGCTGAGTTAGGGAAGAAGTGATATCAAATTGATCAATGAGACTTAAATTTTTGATGTGTATGCACTCTAAAATGGGATAATTGGAAATGACAAAAAGGGCAGATATATAGATTCACTAAAATTGTGTTGATGTGAGTATTATGAAATAGATTGTATCGTAAGTGAAGATGCTGTTAGCAAGAAGGGGTAAAGGTGAGATTACAGGGTACTAGCTGGTTAAAAGAAATAATGCAATTGGACGTGGATTTGAAACGTGATAAAAGATATGATATAGAGTAAAATTTTTGTCTGTGAAAATGAGGTTACATTCTATTGATGCTTCTGCATTTATAATTTTGAATGGATTGAGAATTTATACATGGATGAGGAACTGATAGGAACATGATTTTACAAGTGATAAAACGTGATACATGATGTGTTACTATGAGACAATTAAATATGCGCTTCGATTTGAACGGTATTATGAAAAATATGGTAACTCAAGGGAGAAGTGTAAATATACTCAAGCGAATGATTGAAAATGTGATATATATTTATTTCTAATTAAGATGGAAGGATTTTGGGTCATGATACAACTTAATCGTACTAAGATAGTATGAAATGTTGAAAGTGATTTACTTGAAGTATTAAGAATGACCAATAAGAACTTATGGGCTATAGGTGATTGACAAGGAGCTAGAAACAATATCGAGGTTGGTACCAAGATATAAATGAGATAGGGATAAGTTGGTAAATTCTATGTATGATCAATGAGGGAATGAATTTGAAATGAATAACCAGTGAGTCAAAAGCGAATATTTGAAACTACATCCATAGCAAAGACTCTAGTATAAGAGTTGGAAAAGGATATTGGGGGTATATATATAGTTTTGTTGATGTAAGGTATCTGACCGATTAAGAAGATTTTAGCGATTCGAGGAGATTTTTCATTTTAAGGTGAAGTGAATTGGGACCACACCATAGACTATGGAAATATTTTTGGAAACCGCCAAAAGTACCTCTGATGGTGGGTTTTCCAACACAGGAAGTGATGTTTGAAGATAGATTGAAATGTGGGGACCAACAGATAAAAATGAACAGACATTGGTATAAATCAATGTAGAATCAACGACGAAATTGAAAGAACTACTGGAATCCGACGAGAAAAAGGAATTTCGATGTTAAAGAGAGGATAGCAAGTGACAATACTTATGTATTGAGGATTTAGTTACTCAAGATATTACGAGAACTACATATGAGCACAATGAATTTGAGGTTATAGCTATTGGTGTTCACAAGCAACATAACATCAATGAGAGATTATGATTAAGTTGAAAAAGTGTGCGAAATATATGTAAGCTGCATGAATGAGGATAGTAAATTGATTTTGTGTACATAGTAAATTGATTTTATGTACTTAAGGACAATTGTAGTCTTATGAGCTGAATTTGGATATATGTTTTGAATGATGCTGTGCTAGTTATGGGTTTGGAGGATTGGAATTTCGATTTACCTATTAATAGACAGATTAGTAAAGATTAACGAATGATGGGAATTGAAAAAGATTGAAGGATTATGTAAAGGGACTTATCCTAATAAAGTTAGTGTTCAAATCAACAGTATCAAATAGAGCATGGCATAGCAGAGAACCCCCCATATGTGGATATGTGGATATGAGATTACTAAATCCAGTGCCATAAGTGGGTATAGTGATGAGTTAGAGTGGAGCAAAAAGGAAAATTTACCAATTATGGAATAGTAATGTCAGTTTTGCAAAATGGAATAAGGGAAGCTCAGATAGTGGATTTGAGGATTTTGATATCCTAAGATATGTGTGCTACCAAATAAAGAGAGGCCCTAGTATGTGGACCTCAGAAGAACAATTGGCGGCAAAAACAAAATGTCGACTTGAGTGATTATATGTTAGAGTTCCTTGTAACCTGGACTATTGGAAAAAAGATATAAGGCAGATAAGCCTGGAATATTTCAGCATATAATGTATAGTGCAAAATGACTACAGGAAAAATCTTCATTTTTCTTAGAGACAACAAAAAGAGTTGGTCACCCTGAGTGGAAGTCAGAGCAAAGTTGGGATATCTTAAACGAGTGAAGTAGTAAGTGCAAAGATTGTTTAAAATCTGAATAAAGTGGTTATTGTGACTATATGGAAAAAGATGTGAAAGTTCAGAGTACCAATACCAATGCATAGTTTGATAAGATACAGGGTAAAAAGGGAATCTAAATGTGACCTAAAGTGGGCCATATTAAATGATGGCAAGAATGGGACTATGGCATTATAAGTGATTTTAGGGCTAAGATTGTTTTATTCCGATATATGTGTTGTTGTAACTGGAAGTAATGAATTGAATTTCTTAAAACTCCCCAAGGGTATAAGTGAAGAAGTATGATTTCTAAACAGAGAATTGAAAAACCTATTGATAACATCAATTGTTATGTTATTGAGGAACACCGAATAGAATGAGGTGGTGAGAAATAAAAGAGTGTATGAATAACTGTACCCCTACCGTATTCAGTGTTAAATTGAATTTTGAGGACGAAATTTTATGAGGAGGGGAGAATTGTAACATCCCATCACCGATGAGAAGGATAAAATCAAAATTTGGGCCGGGTTGTGAGTGTGCACGTGTCTCGGCATACTCATGCATAAAATGGCTTCTATATTGATATGAACAGTAATTTTTGCAAATGCATATGATTGTACATGCACTCGTGACCTTTCCCGGTACATGTGTCTATCAGTGTAATGTTTGTGAAAAATGGGAATTTTGGGTTTGAAAAATTTAATTAGAGTGAGTTATGTGTTTTCCTTCATAAAATTTGTTAAGTGGGTACCGATGAGATTTCCGGTACTAGAAATGACTGTTAAATTGACACCTTAGATTAACGACATGATTTAGGAATTTTTCTATTTGGAGCCATTGAAATTTGGAGAGATTTATGAAAGTCAAAGAATATGAATTGATTGAAATGAGAATTGATAGGCATGAAAGAAACAATGAAAGTGTGCGAATCTGAAGGATTTGAATCTCAATTCAATCCCTAAGAGTTTAAATTTCTAAATTGAAGTAGTAAGGTTATAAGAATTAGTATAAGGGACAATTGGGCATGATACTTAAGGTTTTAAGACTTGGGGTTTAAAGAAAGGGGTAGGATGGGTTTTTCACCCTTTTTAAGGGTATAAAAAGGAGAAATTAGGGTTTGTGAATGAGAAAAGAGGAGGAAACCGTAGGAGAGGAAGAAGAGAAGAAAAAAAATTAGGTTTTTGAGAGATCTTTGAAGTTTTTGAAGCCAATCAAGTAACTATAAATATCTTCTCTCTTGATCAATTGAATAAAACATGTTTTGATGTTCGTTAAGAGAGGGTTCTGCGTTAGAAGTGGTAAAATGGGTTAACGGAAATGTGTGGTTTTTAGGTTTATGAGCAAGCATAAATTTTGATGTTTGTGATTGATATTGGTTTGAAATGAGTTGGAAATGATTTGTGAGTGATGATTTAGTGTTAAGATGAATTATGTTTTGAAAGATGGGAAGAATTTGATTGAAAAGTGTTGAAAAATCAGGTGTCGAGAGGAATTTGGGCTCGCACGTCGCGACATTCTCATACGCACACCGCGACGCACGCGAGTGTGCACGCAGCGCCATGCAAGCTTACTGCGAGGTGCGTCGCGGCAAGACGATGCGCCTTGACGACGCGACGCAAGCGAAAGCCTTCGTCGCGGCGAGCTAGTGGACTTCGCCGCGATGTTAGATATGTTTTGGTTTTTAAACCATAACTCTTTGTACAGATATTCTATTAAGGTGATTTGTGATTTGGTGTAAACTAGAGTCACGAGGCTACAAGTTTTATGAAGAAAAGAAGTTTTAGTTCATGTATGTTTGGAGAGTAACTTTCAGATTTCTGAAACAGATTAAATGATTTTAGTGTCTATTTGAGTTTCAAATTTTTAGGAAAGGCTGTGATGGGAGGTTGTGGGATAGTGCCTGGAATGTCACGAAAGTGCATAGTACATATCTTTAAATTGCTACATGTGTATTATTAAATAGCTCTGATTGGGCAATGTGTAATAATACGAGTGTTTGAATTGTGATAGAGGCGCATTAGGAACGTCAGCCCACCGACGTTGCCGGGACTTCCTGTAACATCCCGTCACCGATGAGAAGGTTATATTGGTAAATTGGGACGGGATAGGATTTTACCGCATATTATTGACTGAGCATTCATTTGGCCTCTAATTTTAGAGGAATGGGTCTTTTGCACATGCACATATAGGTACATGCATTCATGACACTTTCTATTTATAGGTACATGCACATATAGGTACATGCATTCATGACACTTTCTCGGCATTTGATTTCAAATTTGCTATGAATTGTGAAATTGTGAGATGATTATGATTTATTGGAAATTTTGGAATAATTGGGTTTGAAAATTTGAATAGGAAATATTTTGGGGTAATTGCCAATTGATAGCGACTCTTCGAAAATTTTCTGGAAATTTGGGAGAAAAAGTCCGGATCGAAAATTTTCCGAGTGACGGACTGATTGATCGCATAGTGCTAGAGTATCTAGTCAATGGCAATGGGAAATTTAGATATATGATTCTAGAGGTTAGTGTGATGAGCCATTGAAATTTGGAAATGAATTGGGCTGGAAATGAAATTGAAAAGAGAAAGAGATTTAAATGTTTTGGGAGGAAAAAGGACAAGAGGCTTATTTGTTCTACATATAAATACCTTAGTTTTGAAAGCTTGGCAGAACTCTTCTCCTTCCTCCTAGGGCACGGCGTCTTCTCCTCTCTTCCTCCCTTGGAGAATCTCGCTTGTTTCTTCTCTATTTGCAAAGTCTAGCTTAATCCTTGAGAAGAGAAAGATTTGTAGAGGTTTGGAGAAGCTCACTGTGGGTGTTAGAGAAAAGAGGAAGGGTTGGAGGATTTTCGAAAGAGTCGAAGATTGGAAGCTTGATTTGGTAAGAAATTCAGTTATATGTTGTTTATTCTTGTGTTAAATGCATTCATGGGGTTATTTGTGAAAGATTGGGGTAGTTTTAGTTAAGTCATGACTGGTTTTAGAGAGAGAGGAAATCGGAGAAGACGAACCAGGGCCGCACGTCGCGGCGAGCGCCATCAGTACGTCGCGACAAGCCACTGTTTAGATGCCGCGACGAGCGTTCGCCGCGACGAGCTAGACGTCAAGACGAGCGGTGAGCTGGACGTCGCGACGAGTGAACTTATACGTCGCGACGAGCCACTGTGGAGACGTCGCGACGAGCTTGTGGAGACGTTGCGGCGAAGGACTTTTTCTGAATTGGTTTAATTTGATTTTTGAGGCATAACTAATGGTGTAGACCTCCAATTGAGGTGATGTTAAATTCGTTATGATCTAGAGAAAGAGGTCTACAATTGAGGAAAAGGATGAGAATTTGAATTCCGGTTTTTGAGATCTCAATTATAAAAAGGAAGTTAAAAATGTGATTGTATTGCAACATTAGGAATGTTCTTGATAACTGGAGTATAATGTGAGACTTTGAAAGTAAATTCAATGTTACTGGGAATTTTAGGAACTGAGCATAAAAGGTGAATTTGATCTAGAGAATAGTGATATCGATTTGGAGGTAATATCCTAGTGGATATGATGTGATAAATTGACTGGATATTAGAAATGGAATTGACAAAGTTCCATAATATCTTATTGAATTGAAATTGAGTCATTATTGAGCTTTTGAGTGGAAAGTTAGAATTTGACAAAAGAAAGTGAAAATGGGAAATAACACTGGGAAAGTCATAAATAGGCATCGTACATCTTTTATTTGGAGCATGTGCATCATCGAATTATTTTGATTGTGCATTAGTAATTGGGCAATTATTTGATTGTTATAGAGGCTCCGATGGATCGAGATTCCACGGATATGACTAGGACTTCCAGGCTGTAGCTCGGAAGTACAGGTGAGTAACCTAGTTGGTTTCTCAATCTTTGTGTGTTAAATGTTCTGTGATTGTGTGAATTGTTTGCCAATGTGAGTACTTGCAACTATGAAATTGATGTGCTGAAATTATGAGCAAATGTTCTGAATGCGATAAATAGAATTGATTGATATATATGTTATTGATTGTGCAAGTGTAAGTGCATGCTAGGCATGATTAAATTCGGTAATTAACAGTTGTGACTAGAGCAATTAGTGTTCAGAGCTTTGAGCTCGATTATCTGTGAAATGGGCCTAAGGCCGAAAGGGAATAGTGCATACCCAGAGGGCTCTCCTATCCCTAATATGAGCGGGCAGTAGTGCATACCTTTAGGGATCTCCTACTTGCCTAAAATGCGATTACTGTGTAATGTGCCCGAATCGGGACAGTATTGACGCTCAGTCACAACACTGACATAAAATGAGAATTGGCACGCATTATTCATCTGACTGTATTTGTTGGGACCCGATCCGAGAACCGGATCCCAACCGGAGAATGACGAAGCGGAGACAGAATACGAAACGAAAAATGAAACAAAGTGGCGGATTACAATTCGATACAAATAACAAAATGCGACATACAAAGCGAATTAATTCAGAATCAAAACGGAAGCGAATCGAATAAGCGAATCGGAAATCGAAAGAACGGAACATAAGGCGACAAACAAAGCGAAAGCGGAAGCAAAGCGAATGCAAATCTAATACAGAATCGAAAGAAGCAAATCAGAACGGTTACAATCAAAGGCGAAACAGACACGGATCGAATTCAAATTTTACAATCAAAGTAACTGAGCTGAATCATATTCGACATCCGAGAACAATAACCAAAGAAAAATGATCGCGTTGGAAACCTAGACGAAATCCTATCCGAAATCCGGTGTAGATTTTTTTTCTTTTTCTTATACCGATCACATCCATATAATTTCCCATAGGAAATTCATTCTTAAATCCAAAACTCAAATCACATATTCTTCTTAACAATTATACATATCACATAAATCATCATTTTAATCGATTTTTATTATTTCTTTTCCAAAATTGGGCAAGATAACGGCTGCATTTTCATAAACCCAAACCTGCAAAGTGTTTTAAAACACACTTCTAACATGCCCAATTAAATATACAAACATCAAAATCTACCGGACCCTCAGTCCGGGATCTCAGCACACACAAACGCAAACCTAATTCTAAAACACTTTCATAATTGTAATTCAATTTACTAGTCTCATAATTTAATCTCATTCCCAAACTCATACACAATTGTATAATTCATAATCCTCATACATTCGAAATACATGCTCAAGTACATAATAATCACTTACTTAACGCAATTCAAGCCATAGACAATATTAATATCCAAATCTCATTTCACATAAAAATACAGACGATCTGAGAATCGGACCAAGCGTCTTCACATTCTTTCATCCGATCTCACCTCAAAACACGGAGATGGGGATGAAAGGGGGGGTGAGCTCGGAAGCTCGTGGATAATATATTTATAAATTGAACAATAAGCGGAAAAACTTATTTTCAAGAAGTTTGTCATTTTTAAATATTTCACGATAGAAACCTTTCAAAGCTTATCTTTCAAATCTTTCACTTTTCAAATCATTCATAAAACATTTCCAAAATCTTACATTTGCAAATCTTATATTCTCATTTCTCAAAATTCTCAATTCTTTCTTATTTCAAGATCAAACTTAAAAGCATGAATGCATCACACCAAATCACAAAACACATAAAATGATAAATCAAACACATCAAACGGTTTGGGTTGGTCTAACGAGCGTCTTGCACATTCTCAAGATAAGCGTTCATGCGGCAACAGAACGGAGGGGAGTCCAAAATCGGAACTCCTAAGCCACTTGCGGGCAGCCGGGAGAAGGCTATAAACAAATAGAGACAATGCACTGACTCACGAAAGGGACCTAATCAAACCCACTTAACACATAATTTAAAACTGAAACTTTCGGATTGCCCGAAGGTACTTTTCAAAATCTTACTTTTAAACTTTTTAGATCATAACATCAAATAGTGTCAATACTTGACACATTCTCATAACACAGGAAAATCATACAACAATTTTAATGTAATTCAAATCATCAATTTAATCACACATCGCAATCAATCAAAATTCATAACAATGAATGCAATAATTCCTTGAGTCATAATTCAAACTTATTCAAAATTTACAAAGCACGATTCTCAAATTATTCAAATAATTCGAAAACCCTGAATTTTATAAACCTTACATTTTCTAAAAATCATTTCCACAATAAGGAATTTAATCCTTCGAAATCATAATTTTTCAAACATTTATATGTTTATCAAAAATCCACTTCTTAAATTTTCAATTTCACATGTTTAGCTTAAAATTCAACAAATAAATATACTACCCACCTCGAATCGATGCCAGAAACTCGCTCCTAGCTCCAATTTGATCAATTCTTCTTTCCTTCTTCCAATTAAATTTTCCCTAAACCAATTTCATTAAAATTCAACCTCATAAATAACTTAATCCTTAAAATTGATGTCATAATTCATTAATTCATACTAATTCCAAGATATTTAAATCACCAATTTCAAAAACCTCCAAATCTCAAAATTGGCCTAAACCAATTAACATAAATTCGATATCATAAATCCCATAATCTTCAAAATTGATATCATATTCCACAAACCCACACTATTATCTATAATTCTAAACCAATAATTCACAAAATCCCCAAATCACAATCTAGGCATAAACCCTAACTCACATAAATCTAAAATTAAATCAATTCATCATGAAATCCCCCAAAATTGATCATGAAATTAACAAACCCATACAATTCTCCATATTTCTAAACCAAAGTTCGAAGAAAAATTCAAAGATAAAACAATTTCTCTTACCTTTCTCTTCTCAAATTTTCGGAATTTTCAAAGCCTCATCGGAAGCTTTCCTCATTTTCTCTCTTTTCCTCTTGAAATAAACACGAAAATCATCTTGTAAGCTTAGAAAATCAAAAACCTAGCTTTCCTCTCTTTTCTCTTTCGTTTTCTCACAACCGAAACCCACTCTTCATTCTTTCTCCTCTTCTTTTCTTATTCCTTCCTTTTATTTCTTCTTTCCTCCTCTAGAAACATCGTGACTCTTCCTTCCCCAAACAACATCTTTATACTTTAAATAATACCATGTCATTTAAATGGTGACTAAAAAGACCAAATTACCCTTGAACTTTACTTTAAGTCATTCTCACTTGTGGGTTTGATTCGCACTATCAAGTTGAAGGAATTTGTCAAAACTTCCTTCTATAGAAATGTTCCTCTATGTCTTAATTTCATAATGTCACAAGAATCATCCAATTCGGAGCACTAAATCAAAAGTTATGCTCAAAACATTTCCGACATGTTCATATTCTAACATATTTTCCATGTACGATTATTTCCATACATAAATTAACATTCTTAAACACAAAATTGAAACTCGATGTCTTCATAACAATTGTAGCCTTATGTCTCTAGTTTAATTCAAAACAAGAATCGCCTCATTTCGATTACCAGAGCAAAAGTTATGCTCAAAATACTCTCAGATATTCCTAATCCAAAAACTGCACACTAATCCAAACTTAAATTCAGAAATTGAAAGTCTTAGGGGCAAAATTGAAATTTCCTTTCTTCATATGACTTGTAGGCCCTTTTCTTATCTTTATTTCGCTTCAAGAATCACTTCAATCAGATCTCTACAGATCCCGAATTTCTCAAAATACTAAACTTTATTTGGAAAATTTCCTAACTCACTTTGATTAAATTAATCACCCTTAATTTAATCTCAAAAATTCACAAATTTCTCATAAAATGAAATTCATTGTCTTAGGAATCCAACGCTTCAAGAATCAAGTTATTCGGATGTCGGACATAAAAGTTATAAGCAAAAGAGTAAAATATGTTCAGAAAATTTCCTTTCTTAAACAAATAGGGAAAGTCGCGATCGTGTGCGTGCACGACCGCGATATCCACGTGGACCAGCGGAACCCGCAGAGTCGCGATCGTGCGTATGCACGACCGCGACTTTTGGGTGGACTTGCACCCCTTTTTTTTTTTTTTCCGAAAATTTCAAAAATCATAACTTTTGATCATGAACTCCAAATTTAACAAATTTGATCTCTATGGAAAGCTTGAAGGAAGCTCTACAACTTCCATGAAGAACTCCACAACCAATTCCATCTCTAAAATGATTAATTTTCTAATAAAAAATTTAGCCCAAATAATAAATACTTAAACAAAGTCCTCAACTTTGCAAATTTCTATCTTTCAACTCCAAACTCTAATCATGTCATATTTTATATCGATGCGAAGATCAGAAAGTCACCTAAAATTTTCATGAAGGACACAAAAATTAATTTGACCTCTAAGGAAGTCAATTTTTCCATCAAAAGTTCTGTCCTCTGATAATCATGCAAAAACCATAACATAAAGTTGTAAAAATCATAACTTATAATTCCGAGATCGAAAATATGCATACTTTATATCAAAATTAAGATCAAATCAGATCCTTCAACTTTCATGAATAACTTCAAGGCTAAAATAACCTCTAATTAGGTCAATTTCTCAGTCAAATTTTCAGCCATAATAAAAGTCAACCCGAACACACCTAAACTTTGACTGATCATAACTTTCACTCTCGATATCAAAAAATTACAAACTTTATGGCTACAGAAAGCTCTTAACATAATCTACAAGTTTCATGTAGACCATTTTCTTAAATTTTGCCTAAATCAAAAGTCAACCTTCCAAGGTCAAAAAGTCAAACTTTTCACAATTTTTCATATTTTCACTCTTTTTCTCTTTAGTTCTTGTTTTTCAACTCTATTTAAATCAACACCTTCACTTTTAAATATTTCTTATTTTTACTCAAAAATCGGGGTCTAACAGTATTGTAAAAATTGAGAATGCGTGTGTTATATGGCGATTGCGCAGTGACATGTCTGATTTATGTTATGATGAAAATGTATAAATTGTCTTATAGTGTTCCGAATGTGTATATGCATGAGTTGGGTGAACCATCGATGATGGTTTCTCATTGAGTTCACAAACTCACCCAACATTGCAATTATTTTTCAGAATTTGGTGAGTACCCCGTTAGACAAACGGGAGTATGATTACTGCAAAAGAGTTAGAGTTGAGATCGGGATCAGTTTCACCTCTGCATTAGAGTCATTCGGTATTATGTGTAAATTTGTAACTCTGCATATTCCGCATATTAGTACTGATATTGTATTGGGCCCAAATTTGACTATGGATATTGTGTGTATGAATTGATTTATGAATGGAATTGTTTTATGATCGAAAATATTTTCGTACTAAAGCGGGCTCAAATTAAGTACTGATATCTGCGCACTCAATTGTTTTCAAAGATGAAAATGCATTACCGAGTTTTTGTACTGTATTGACTGTTCTAGCACACCACCCTCGTGAGGCACGGGCTCGGATATCACCATCGATATAGGGTTCGGGTTTCGCGTGAGTGGGATGCTACACTTCCAGGCGTTAGCGCTGAAACTATTGTGAGTGACCTATTGGTTTCTCCATTTTTAATTGCTTATAATTCCTTATTTATAATTCTTTGGAGAATAATGGTGGGATTGTGTCTGACTGTGAATTCCGGACAGAAGGCCCGGTGTATTGGAGAAACATGACATAGAAGTGCAATATTGTCTGAGTATCGTGTTTGAAATATGAATAGAAGTGATATATACGATTTCAGTGTGATTAATTGTGAACTATGTATTCGAATGTGCTTATTTGGGATTGATTGTGCTATTAACATTGTTTCATTGTGGCATATGCATTCTATGCATGAATGCATGATTAGTTAATGACAGTTGTGATCAGAGCATCCACCGAGAGCTTAAAGCTCAACGTATTTGAGCTTCGAGCCCACAGTGATTCAAAGCCTCGAGCTCAACGATTAATGCGCCCAGATTGAGACAGTTTTATGTGCTCGGTTACAACAACAAAATAATTGGAAAAGTGTTACATGCAAGGGGTCATATGCATTTGATAATTATAATCATGTGATTGATTGTGATACATAATCGTAAATTGTGCCAACTATAGGCAAATTGATTGCGTTATATGCATACGTGCATAAATGATGTGATAAATTGTGGCATAGGTAGTTCATACATTAACGCATGAATAGAAAATAACAGTTGTGACCGGAGCAGCCACCGATCAGAACTTTTAGCTCAACGTGTGAAAATGAGCTTTGAGCTCATAAGTGATTCAGAGCCTCAGGCTCAACGTATAAGGAGCCCTATATCCATCATCGGGTAAGGGACATATATTAATGAGCCCTATTGTTGGACCCCATCTCCGAGGCCCAACATTCGGACCCATATAAGCATAGCGGACCCAAAACCGAACACAAACCGACCACGAACCGACCACAATTAGAGAAACTTTTAATAGAAAAATTTTGGGATTGGCTTTTTAAGAAAATTTTTCCTCATGATCTCACGATTCCAACGCCAATGAAAACGCTCAATTTGGATTTGAAATGAAGGAGTAATGGTTAAAATACTATCTTAAAGAAAACAGTGAAAACTGACCCTCTACCGACTTCATGTCTGAATTTGAAAACTTTAGAGGCTAAATTACCTATCGGTTCCTTCATAAAACCTGTGGGTTTATGTCTCTAGTTTAATTTAAAACAAGAATCGCTTCGATCGGAGCTCTACAGCTTAAGATATCTGAAAATTAGTAAAGTATATTCAGACTTGATCAGTCGACCTCCACATTTTGTTTCAAACCACCTTTTTCGATTTAAAAGAAAAACTGATAAATCAGGTGTAGAAAGATAGAAAATTTTCTTAGAAATCCATTGCTTCAAAAATGGGGTCAATCGGAGGTCTACACAAATAGTTATGGCGAAAGGAAGGGAGAGGGGTCGGTCGGCCAAAACCGACCCACCCAAACGCGCGAGCTCGCCCAAGGGCGAACACTAGGTGCTCACCAGCATGCCGAGCGCTAGGCCATCGCGTCTTGAGCGCTAGCTCTCGATAGCGGGCAGGCAAGGCGCTTTCAGTCGAGGCGACCTACCAATGATCCGACCTATCAAACTTCTAACCTTAATAACTTTTGACTCCAAGCTCCAAATCAGACACGGTCGGAAGAGTTGGAAAGCTAGAAGAAAAATCTACATTTTTCAAGAAGGACCTAAGGGCAAGATCGGATTCTAAATAAATCAAAAGTTAACACCAAGTCTGATCGACTAGCTCTCCACAAACAGTATCAGAACTTACAAACACTATAACTTTTGACCCAGGACTCCGAATTTAAAAAACTTAGTGTCTATGGAAAGGTAAAAGAATTATCTACAATTCTCATGAAGATCACCGACCTATATTCCAACTCCATGAGGGTCAAAAGTGGACTCAAAGCTCTGCCTGATGATCTGCCATTTTAGACAGCACCTACATTTAATTCTAACGACTCATATCTATCAATCAACACATCAAAATTCGTTCATAACACATCATGGACAAGCTCTACAGCTTGCCTACCACTCTCAATAAGACTAAATGATCCTATTCGTTCTATGACAGCCCAGAAATTGCAGCACTACTCAGTACACCCAAAATCTACCATATGAACACATCAGCCCAGATTTCAACAGCCCCTAAACCTTAGTAAACTTTCCAGCAAGCTCTCCCAAGCAAACTCAGCAGCAACACAACAATAAAAAGGCTCACGTACATAACTTTTTCAAGGTCACACACAACTCACAAATCCACATAAACACATAATGAAGAGGGTACTAGAGCTCTCCTTCTCTTTTCAAATCATAAAAGAGTTCAAGCATGGCTTTAATTACATATCAACATATCCATCAAAATCAAGTACAAAATACAACATATGAGATGCTCAATGCTTAATATGCTTATAAAGCCATCCAAAAGCTAGTTACTAACTTAATACAAAAGTGCTTAAGGTTCTTGGAGTTATGCCCGATGCCTTGCAAGGTTCCGCGATCAACTAGAGTTTGAACCTGAGGAGGGAGAATGGGGTGAGCAAAACACGGCTCAGTGGCTAACACGTTTATAGCCATCGCGCAACGAGCCATACAACACATAGAAAATCCGAAACATTAACAATCTTTCATGTAAATTCCAAATAACTCAACTTCATCACGTAAATCATAAATTAACCAAAATCATCACATACGGCATAATATGGAATCGTCTATCAATTAAAGCACATATTATGCATCATAAATACCAAAATGATGAAATGCACACACAATTAGCTCGAGAGTTCCTTAAACACAACGAATAAACCAAAGTTTATCGTAAACACAACGAGTCCATTTTCAGATCTCGTAGGCCACAAGCGGGCTACCGGGAGAAGGCTAGGGGTGTCAACGTGCACGTGACTTAATGAAATAGGTTCTCTCTCGCCCAATTACAACCAATTTATGCTCACATATTCAAACACAAGAATAGCATTTTATGATTCTTTCATTGTATTGAATCATCATAGATACATTCTTTTTCTTTCAAATCAAGGAATACACTTTCAACATACACACAATTTAACAAGGATAGCACACATAGGGCATTTGCCCATTACACAAAAACTATAAAAGTGTTACCCACCTATCGTCGGAAACCGAAATCAAGATTGCCCTTCCTCCTCGTCTTGAGTGGGGTTCTCTTGGTTTCCTTCAATTAAATAATGCTTCATTCAATAAATACATTTTAAAAGAAAGTCATAATATTCATAAATCAAGCAAAGATGAAAATAAACTTTAAACCTAACCTACCCATAGGACATTTAAGCTAGAATAACCATAACCTTAGCTTAAAAGTCCCTAAAATCCATTGATCTGACATTTCTCTCTATCTTTTTTCAATCTCTACACAAACCCTAACTTCCATCCTACACCCTTCTTAAACCTAGCTTAAGCAAAGATGGAACTAACCTCTAATAAGTCGATTTCTCTTCTTTTTCCTCTTCTTCAAGCTTCCTACGAATCTCTTCCACTTAGCCGAAAGTTCTCTTTTCCTTGCTCACGTTTTCTCTTCTTCTCTTCTTTTCCTTTTGTGACTTACGACAACTCTCTCTTCTTCTCCTTCTTCCTTTAATTCATTTTAACTCTTTTTATTTCTCAACTTAAAACCTACCTCAAAACTACATAGTTTTGAGCTCTCCCTCTTCCTCTTACAAGGCTTTGGGCTCTCCTCCTCCTCTCAAGCCCACTTCACTTAACAACTTAAATTCTAAAGCCCATACTTTCCAATATTAAGTCCAAGCCTTCATTTAATTTCTAACTTCTAATCCCAATCATACTTGCTAATTCCAAGACTCAATAAAATATATATCTATATAAACACATAATTAAAACAATTAAAGCAAGAATAGAAAATAAATCAATAAATAACGAAAATTTTTTTGGGGCCCAACAATTCTCCCCTCCTAAAAGAATTTCGTCCACGAAATCCTTACCTGAGTCCATGAAGAGGTAGGGATACTTCTCCTTTATGGCTTCTAAAGGCTCCCAAGTCGCTTCCTCGGTCGAATGGTTCATCCACAAGACATTAAACAGTTTCACAATCTTGTTCCTTAACACCTTTTCCTTTGAATCTAAGATCTCCACTGGTTGCTCCTCATAAGTCAAATCCTCTTTGAAATGAACCTCTGAAGGTCGAACTATATGCGAAAGATCTGATCTATACTTCCTCAGCATCGACACATGGAACACATTGTGAATCTTAGACAACTCCAATGGAAATTCTAGCTTATATGCCAAAGGCCCAATCCTCTCAATGATCTCATATGGGCCTATATACCTCGGGCTAAGCTTGCCCTTCTTGCCAAACCTCAAAACACCTTTCCATGGAGAAGCTCTAAGAAATACCTTCTCACCCACTTCAAATTCCATCTCTTTCCTATGGGCATTTGTTGGACCCCGATCTTTAATTGGAATTTAGAAATAGTAAATAGAATTGAATGAGTGTTTTGTTTAAGTATTATGTTATAGATGAAATTATGCTTTAAGGAAATTTTGAGAAAAGAATTATGAGTTTTCAATGTATTTGATAATTGTGGAGATTTGTATGGGTTATGAAAGTTTAAGCGAATGAATTGATTGAAAAGTTAGTAGAAAATCAAGAAATAAAGAGAAAAGTGAGAGAATTTGAAAAAATTAAGAAAGTTGACTTTTGGAGATAGAAAGTTTGACTTGAGAGTTGACTTTTTGTTTGAGGCAAAATTTGAGAAAATTGTCTTCTGAAAACTTTTAGTTTATGTCAAGAGCTTTCTGTAGCCATAAAGTTCGATATTTTTCGATATCGGAAGTGAGAGTTATGATCAGTCAAAGTTCGCTTGGAGTTTGACTTTTTGAAGAAAAAGTTGACTTTTTGATTTAGGCAAAATTCGAGAAAATGATCAACATGAAAATTGTAGCCTCTGTCGAGAGCTTTTTGTGGACATAAAGTTTGCTATTTTTCGATGTCGGGATTGAGAGATATGATATTTTGCAGATATGCTTTGTTTTGAAAATGCTATTAAGTATAGATTTGTGTGTTCTATGCTTCGAGGCCACTTGTCCTATGGATTTAGTTTGAATTAGAGTAATTGGTCTTCATGAAAGTTTTAGATGATGTTTTTATCTTTCCATTGATATAAAGTTTGCAATTTTTCGATATCGGGGAAAGGAGTTATGAGCGATTAAAAATTGGAAGTCGTTTAGGAAAAGCCGTTTTGGACAGAATCTTTGATTGAGTTTTTGACCTATTTCAAGACCTAATTTGATTTTGAGTTCTTCAGGGAAGTTGTAGAGATTCCTTTGATCTTTCTATTGACACCAAATTTGTCAAATTATGAGTTCGGGATCGAGAGATATGATTTTTGAAAAGTTCGGTTTTGAAGTTCCATTACTTTGTTTTTAATCCGATCCCTTTTGTAATCTTTTGCTTATAATTCCTTCGTCTGACATCCGATTGATTTGATTCTCAAAGCGTTGGATTCCTAAGACAATTAATTTACTTTTTATGAAGAATTATGATTTTTAGGAGATTAAATGGAAAGAGATTGATTGAACCAAAATAAGAGATTTGGTTATAGGTTATAAGTTGGATAATTTTCTGAACATGGTTCGGGATTTTGCAAATTTCGGGAGCTGTACAACTCCGATTGAGTTGATTCTTGAGGGAAAATAAAATTAAGATATGGGGCTACAAATCATGTGAAGGGATCAAAATTTAATTTCATCCCTAAGATTGTCTATTTCTGGACTGAAGTTATGTAAATGTTCAGTCTCGGATTTTGTGAAGGTCCGATAGTATTTCGGCTATAACTTCTTCGTTTCTGATCCGAATTGAGCGCGGTCAGTTGTTTTGGATTTGTATGATCTAGAGGAACAATTTTCAAGAACAAAGTTTGTCCAAATTATTTCTTTAAGATGCTTGAAAACAGGACGCAAGCTATCAGATTTTGAAAATCCTATGCAGGGGTATTTTGGGATTTCACTTAAAAGGAGGGGCATTTAGGTCATTTACTCCCATTTAATGACCTGGCCTTAAACTCAACTAAAGCTGTCGTTTTTACCCATTCAAACCAGCAGAAAGACATGAAAATATCAAGGGAAAAGAAGAAAAAACGTTGGAGAAGAGAAGAGAGAAGAAGGAGTCGGCCATGGAGGAGGAGAAGAAGGAAGCTGAAATTTTCGATTTTTCTCCATGATTCTCAAGGGTTTTCGTTTGTTTTCAAGGGGAAAAGAGGATGAAAGAAGGTGAAAGCTCCATGGCATCCAATAAATCCAAAAATGAAGAGAGAGAAGGTAAGAGAGAGGTTTTTTGTGATTTTGAATTTTTGATGAGTTTGTTGGTTGATTTGGCTTGGAAGGGATATGAATTGAGTTTTCCTATGATTAATTGATGTGTTTATGTTAAAATGATGATTACGTTTGGATTAATGTAAGTTAGGGATTATGCGTAAGTTTTGAGTTCGAGGTTTTTAGGAATAGATGCTTTAGAAACCTTAGAAATGATATGGATTTGTTAATTTCATGATCAATTTTGAAGATTTCATGTTGAAATTGATTCAATTTTGGGAAAATTGTGATTTAGGGGTTATGTCAAAGTTTGAAATTGGGGGTTTTTGAAATTGATGCTTTAGATAGCTTGGATTGATGATGAATTTGAGATTTCTTAAGTCAATTTGGAAGATTATATAATTTATGATGTTTAATTTTGAATAATTGTGTTTAGGACTTATGTAAAATTTTGGGGATTTTGGGATTTTTAGAAATTGTTGGATTAACATGGCTTGAAATATGATGAGTTTGTGAAATATGATAACAATTTTGAAGAAATTGTGATTTATGGTATTGAATTTGTATAAATTGGTTTAGGCCAATTTTAAGATTTGGGGATTTTTTGGAATTTATGATTTAGATAGATTGATTTTATATGGAATTGGTGTTTTCTAAGTCCAATTTGAAGAATTAAGTGAATTATGATATTTATTTTGGATAATTATGGCTTAGGAAATTTTAAGGTTGAGGAAAGAAGAAGGAATTTGGAGATTCGATGCTTTGGACAAGTATTAGCGTCAATTAAGTAGTGGGTGATGTATTTATATTTTGAATTATGAGTAAATTATGTGATTTTGAAAATCAAGAAAAGAATATTATTTCTGAAATTATGTTTTAAAGGATTTGAAAATAATTATTCAAAGGGTTACGTTAAAATGTTTGAAACCCATTCAGGAAAATTGTAGAAAAATTGAGAATCGAGATTTATGAAAATTGTGTTTTCGCATTTTGAAAAATGTGAACCATGTTGTTTTATGCATTAATATATGTTGATTGTGGGTTGAAAGAAATACTTGCATTCCTTTTTATGCATTTGATTGATATACGATTAATTGAGTAATTGAATATGATTGTTATATAAATGAATGTGAATATGTGTGCATGTGTCAAGCATTTTGACACGATTTGATATAATGATATGAAGATTTAGAAAATCAAGATTTTGAAAATGCCTTGGGCAATTTGAATTCTCTTCCGCTTATGTGTTATGTGGGTTTGGTCAGTCCTTTTGTGAGTCGATGCACTGTCTCTACTTGTTTATAGCCTTTTCCCTACGCCATGAGTGGCTTAGGAGTTCGATTTCGCACTCCCTCCATTCACGGTACGCATGAACCGCTATATGAGGAATGTGCGATGCGTCTGATAGGACCAACCCAAACTGTTTGATGTGTTTTATGTATTGAGTTAAGAGTTTATGTGTTTTGTGATCTGATGTGATTGCATTCATGTTTATGAGAAATTTTGAGAAATGAGAAAAAGGGTTTTCAACTATGAGATTACAGAAATTTGATATGAAAAGTTTGGAAAATTGAAAGGTTTGAAGAAAATGCTTGAAAAGTTGAAAAGTTTGAAAAGATAAGCCCTTTGGCTAAAAGTTATGAAAATGATTTCGCTTATTATTCATTTTATAAATATGTTACCCACGAGCTTCCACGCCACCCCCTTTCATCCCCGTCTCTGTGTTTCGAAAGGAGATCGGATGAAAGAGCGTCAAGTTCGATTTTGCCGCATTTGTATTTTTGTATAAATTGAGAATTGATATTGTTTTTGGCTTGAATTGCCTTTTGTGTATATAAAGCAGTTATTATGGGATGTATATGAATTCGAGACTTGGATATTGATTTTATGATCATAACTGAGTATGATTATGCTTTACGTATGTAATTGGATATTGAATGTGGATTTTGCATATGGATTTGAGATATTGAATGTGGTTGGGATTGATTGAGATTTTATATGATCGATTGAGAATTTTTGAAGTGTTAGGTTTAGATGTGCGTTTTTGCTGGTGTTTCGGATTCCGGATTGGAGGTCCGATGTTGATTTGTGTTGTTGGGTTGAGATATTAGAAGTGTATTTTTGCCTTTGCAGAATTTTGGGTGTCAAAATACAAATAGTTATCTTGCGATTTTGGTAAAAATCGGGTTAAGATAAGAATAAGAATTAAGAAGTTAGTTTGGTAAAGATGAGATTTGCGTGATTAAGACAAATTATATGAATTGAGTATTATATGAGGATAAATTTCCAAAAAAAGGAAATTGTATGGATTGATGATGATTTGAATGTGATTGAGTAAAGAGAAAAGGAATGAAATATGGGAAAAAAATTATACCGGGTTTGGCTAGTCTAGGTTTCCAACGCGAATGTGTTTATGTGTTCTTGATTGTTCTCGGATGTCGGCTCCGTTTGTTAAGTATCGATTCCGCTTCGCTTCGTTTTGCTTCGGTACTTTCGTTTTTCGTTTTGCTTCGAAATCCGTTCGTTTGGTTCGATTGTTCGTTCCGCCACTTTATTCCGCGATGCTTTTCTCTGTTCGTTGTTTCCAGATGTCGGATTTGTTTGCTTTGGTTCGATTCGTTTCGTATTCGTTTTCGTTTTTTGGTTGGGATCCGGTTCCCGGATCAGGTCCCAACAGCATCTGTATAGCTCTTTATCCTATCTTGAGCTGCTTTCAGCCTCTGTTTCACTAACTTAACCTTATCCACTCTAACCTGTACTAACTCAGGTCCTACAAGCTTCCTCTCACCTTCCTCATCCCAACATATAGGAGTTTTGCATCTCCTACCATACAAAGCTTCATAAGGTGCCATCTGAATTCCTGAGTGATAGGAATTATTATAAGCAAACTCAATCAAAGGTAGGTGATCATCCCACGAACCTTTGAAATCCAATGCAGAAGCTCTCAACATTGCCTCCAAAGTTCGTATCGTCCTCTCCGATTGTCCATCAGTCTGCGGATGGAAAGCCGTACTGAAATGTAATCTAGTTCCCAGAGCCTCATGTAAACTTTCCCAAAATCTGGAGGTAAACCTAGGATCCCTATCATAAACTATCGAACTCGGAATCCCATGAAGTCTAATTACCTCATCCACGTACTTCTTAGCCAAAACATTCAAAGAATCCGTCTGTCTAATTGGCAAGAAGTGTGCTGACTTAGTCAGCCTATCCACAATCACCCATATAGTGTCATACTTCTTGCTAGTCCTCGGTAATCCCATCAGAAAATCCATAGTAATCTTCTCCCACTTCCATTCCGGAATCGGCAAAGGTTTAAGCTTGCCTGAAGGTGCTTGGTGTTCAGCTTTAACTTGCTGACACACTAAACATCTTTTAGCATACTCTGCCACATCTTTCCTCATTCCCTTCCACCAAAAATGCTCTTTCAAATTCCGATACATCTTAGAACTCCCTGGGTGCATTGCATAAGGAGCGTTATGCGCCTCATCAAAGATCTCATCCTTCAGCTTTAACACGTCTGGAACACACAATCTTTTGCCCATAACCATCAATCCATCTTCCTTTACCTCTACATCAGAAGGCTTGCCATTCTTTACCTCTTCTCTAAGCTTACTCAAGTACTCATCCTGTTCTTGCAATTCTTTAATCTTCCCCTTTAACACTGGTCTCACTCTGAAATTTGCCAAAATACAACCAGGTTCAACTTGTCTCAACGTCACATCAAGCCTGGTTAATTCCTTCAGCAAGGGAAGGTACACTGTTTCCACATGTGCCATAGTGGAGTTCCTACTCAGTGCAGCGGCTACCACATTAGCTTTCCCCGGATGATAGTCTATCATCAAATCATAATCCTTCAACAATTCTAACCATCGCCGCTGCCTCAAATTCAGCTCTTTCTGAGTCAACAAGTACTTAAGACTCTTGTGGTTTGTAAATACCTTAGTAGTAACTCCATACAAGTAGTGTCTCCAAATCTTCAATGCGAAAATAATAGCAGCCAATTCCAAGTCATGGATAGGGTAATTCATCTCATAAGGCTTCAATTGCCTAGAAGCATAGGCAATCACTTTCTCTCCTTGCATCAATACACACCCTAAACCCTTCTTAGAAGCATCACTATACACAATGTATCCATCATCACCATAGGGTAATGTCAAAATCGGTGCAGTAGTAAGCCTATTTTTCAATTCCTCAAAACTACTCTGGCACTCCTCAGTTCACTCAAATTTCTGATTCTTTCTCGTCAATTTGGAAAGTGGAGCAGCTATCATAGAAAAGCCCTCCACAAACCTCCTGTAATATCCAGCTAATTACAAGAAACTTCTCACCTCAGCCACATTCTTAGGTGCTTCCCATTTAACTACAGCTTCTATCTTTTGTGGATCCACATGTACTCCACGCTCTGAAATTACATGCCCCATAAATATTACTTTTCTTAGCCAAAATTCGCACTTGTCGAACTTGGCATACAACTCGTTCTTTCTCAAGGTTTCCAAAGCAATTCTCAAATGATCCTCATGCTCCTCATCACTCTTAGAATAGACCAATATATCATCAATAAAGACAATGATAAATTGGTCCAGGAAAGACTTGAAGACTCTATTCATCAAATCCATAAAGACTGCAGGAGCATTCGTTAACCCGAAAGGCATAACCAAAAACTCAAAGTGGCCATACCGAGTTCTGAAAGCAGTCTTTGACACATCGGTCTCCCTAATCTTCAACTGATAGTAACCCGATCTCAAATCTATCTTAGAAAAGACTCTCGCCCCTTACAACTGGTCAAATAAATCATCTATGCACGAGAGCAGATATCTGTTCTTAATGGTGGCATGACTCAGCTTCCTATAATCCACACACATCCGATACGACCCATCTTTCTTCTTTACAAAGAGAACCGGAGCTCCCCAAGGCGAAGAGCTCGGCCTAATGTAACCCTTCTCCAAAAGATCCCCCAATTGTTCCTTAAGCTCCTTCAATTTCGCCGGAGCCATTCGATACGGCAGAATTGAAATCGGCGCAGTACCTGGAAGAAGCTCAACGGGAAATTCAATTTCCCTAGGCGGAGGTAGTCCTGGCAATTCCTCGGGAAAGACGTCCGGGAATTCCCTAACTACAGGAATGTCTTCCAACCTCCCTCTATCTGCCTTCGTGTCTAACACATAGGCCAGATATGCTTCACACCCCTTACTCATCATTCTCTCTGCTGTCATCGCCGAAACAATCCGAGGCGGACTGACTTTTCTATCTCCCAGGAATACTACTTTGCTGCCATCCTCTAGCTCGAATTCTACAGTCTTCTGCTTGCAGTCTAAGTTGGCATGATACTTCTCTAAGGTATCCATACCTAGGATCACATCCAATCCTCCCATCTTCAAAGGCATCAAATCCACCACAAAAATTCCTCCACTAATCTCTATCTCACACTCTCTATACACTTGATCGATAATAATATCGCCAATCGAGTACTCACCATCAAAGGAGTATCCAATGGGCTCAGACTCCTCCTATGCATACCCCACCAAGACACAAAGGAATGGGTAGAACCGGATCAATCAAAGCAAGCACACAATCATCAAACAATTTTATCATACTCGTTACCACTTCTGGAGCTGTCTCTGCCTCCTCTCGAGTCATTGCAAACACTCTAGCTGGTGCTTGCCCCCTGGATCTGTCTAGAAGATGATCTCTCTTAGGCACTCCAGAGCTATCCACTTCAGTCACAGCCTTCTGTCCCACTGCCTCTGTCCTCCTAGAAGCTTGCATCTGTGATCCCTCTCTTCTGTCCGGCTTAGGACACTCTTTGGTCAAGTGTCCCTTCTGTCCACAATTGAAGCATGCTCTTGTTACTCTGTAACACTCTCCTCTATGATGCCTCCCACAGTGCTCACACTTTGGAAAAGGTGGCCTCTCCTCATCTTTTCTTCTACTGCCGCCCACCGTTGAGGCTTGGTGAGAAACAGTAGAAGTCCTCATCGGTCAAGGCCGGTTCCTACCGGTGCTCCTCTCCTCAGACTGCACAGGAAAGGTTCTGGTACTTCTCTCAGGTATAGAAGTACCACCCCCCTCTTGAACTGCTCTCTTCCCTTCCTTTTCCTGTTGACTGCGCTGTTGATGTTTTCAATGTTCTCAACTCTCAACGCTGCTTCAACCAGCTGTTAAAAGTCGCCAAAGTTCTGTACTACCACCTTCTCTCTGATAGCTAGGTATAGGCCCGAATCAAACCTACGACACTTAGCAGCTTCATTGAACATCAGCTCTGAAGCATACCTTGACAACTGAGTGAACCGGCGCTCATATTCAGCAACAGTCATCTCCCTCTGGGTGAGACTCAGGAACTCCCTCTGCTTCTGCTGAATGTACACCTCAGACAGATACTTCTTCCTGTAGGCAGCCAGGAAGTCTCCCCATGTCAACCCTATCGGCCACCGACTCCCAGTACACTCCCACCAATGCAAGGCATCACCCTGTAGTAAACTGGCAGCATAGACCACCCTCTCGTCATCCTTGCACTCCATCTGGTCCAAGACCCTCTCGGTCTTCCTCAACCAGGTCTCAGCTTCCTCAGGATCCGTGGTCCCATAGAAGTCCACCGCTCCATACTTCCTCAGCTTGTCAAACTGTCTCCCCTTCTTAGCTGGGGCCGAACCAGAAGCCTGAGTTATTTGACCCATAGCCTGAACAAAGGCTTGGGTAAATGCTTGGAAGAGTCTCGGGTTTAGAGCAGGCACTTGCTCAGACTGACTAGGCGACGATTGAGTCTGAGATCGGAGGGGCTCACTACTCTGCCCTCGAGAAGCCTCAGGCACTCCCGGGGCTACCGACTCATCGGTACTCTCCTCTCTTGGAGGAGAGTCAGGTGCAATAGAACCTTGCAGAACTCCTCGTGTCCTTCTACGAGGTGGCATCTTACTCCTTCAATGAAAACATTTATAATTAGCTACAATTCGTTTTAATCTTAGTTTCTATATGTATGCATGTCACTTAATACAAATAATCAATTCATAATGCAACATTTAACCACATAACAAAACAATTTCCCTACTATGCATTCTATGCCTAGAAGTGAACCTAGGCTCTGATACCAAACAATGTTGGACCCCGTCTCCGAGGCCCAACATTCAGACCCATATAAGCATAGCGGACCCAAAACCGAACACAAACCAACCACGAATCGACCACAATTAGAGAAAATTTTAATAGAAAAATTTTGGGATTGGATTTTTAAGAAAACTTTTCCTCATGATCTCACGATTCCAACGCCACTGAAAACGCTCAATTTGGATTTGAAATGAAGGAGTTATGGTTAAAATACTATCTTAAAGAAAACAGTGAAAACTGACCCTCTACCGACTTCATGTCAGAATTTAAAAACTTTAGAGGCTAAATTACTGATCGGTTACTTCATAAAACTTGTGGGTTTATGTCTCTAGTTTAATTTAAAATAAGAATCGTTTCAATCGGAGCTCTACAGCTCAAGATATCTGAAAATTAGTAAAGTATGTTCAGACTTGATCAGCCGACCTCCACACCTTGTTTCAAACCACCTTTTTCGATTTAAAAGAAAAACTGATAAATAAGGTGTAGAAAGATAGAAAATTTTCTTAGAAATCCATTGCTTCAAAAATGGGGTCAATCGGAGGTCTACACAAATAGTTATGGCCAAAGGAAGGGAGAGGGGTCGGTCGGCCAAAACCGACCCCCAAACGAGCGAGCTCGCCAAGGGCGAACGCTAGGCGCTCGGCAACGTGCGGGCGACCTACCCAGCGATCCGACCTATCAAACTTCTAACCTTAACAACTTTTGACTCCGAGCTCCAAATCAGACACGGTTGAAAGAGTTGGAAAGCTAGAAGAAAAATCTACATTTTTCAAGAAGGACCTAAGGGCAAGCTCAGATTCTAAATAAATCAAAAGTTAACACCAAGTCTGATCGACTAGCTCTCCACAAACAGTACCAGAACTTACAAACACCATAACTTTTGACCCAGGACTCCGAATTTAAAAAACTTAGTGTATATGGAAAGGTAAAAGAATTATCTACAATTCTCATGAAGATCACTGACCTATATTCCAACTCCATAATGGTCAAAAGTGGACTTACAGCTATGCCTGACGATCTGCCATTTTAGACAGCACCTACATTTAATTCTAACGACTCATATCTATCAATCAACACATCAAAATTGGTTCATAACACATCATGGACAAGCTCTACAGCTCACCAACCACTCTCAATAAGACTAAATGATCCTATTCGATCTATGACAGTCCAGAAATTGCAGCACTACTCAATACACCCAAAATCTACCATATGAACACATCAGCCCAGATTTCAACAGCCCCTAAACCTTAGTAAACTTTCCAGAAAGCTCTCCCAAGCAAACTCAACAGCAACACAACAATAAAAAGGCTCACGCATATAACTTTTTCAAGGTCACACACATCTTACAAATCCACATAAACACATAATGAAGAGGGTACTAGAGCTCTCCTTCTCTTTTCAAATCATAAAAGAGTTCAAGCATGGCTTTAATTACATATCAACATATCCATCAAAATCAAGTACAAAATACAACATATGAGATGCTCAATGCTTGATATGCTTATAAAGCCATCCAAAAGCTAGTTACTAACTTAATACAAAAGTGCCTAAGGTTTTTGGAGTTATGCCCGATGCCTTGCAAGGTTCCGCGATCAACTAGAGTTTGCACTTGAGGAGGGAGAATGGGGTGAGCAAAACACGACTCAGTGGCTAACACATTTATAGCCATCGGGCAACGAGCCATACAACACATAGAAAATATGGAACATTAACAATCTTTCATGTAAAGTCCAAATAACTCAACTTCACCACGTAAATCATAAATTAACCAAAATCATCACATAAGGCATAATATGGAATCGTCTATCAATTAAAGCACATATTATGCATCATAAATACCAAAATGATGAAATGCACACACAATTGGCTCGACAGTTCCTTAAACACAACGAATAAACCGAAGTTTATCGTAAACACAACGAGTCCATTTTTGAATCTCGTGGGCCATAAGTGGGCTGCCGGGAGAAGGCTAGGGGGTCAACATGCACGTGACTTAATGAAATAGGTTCTCTCTCGCCCAATCACAACCAATTTATGCTCACATATTCAAACACAAGAATAGCATTTTATGCTTCTTTCATTGTATTAAATCATCATAGATACATTCTTTTTCTTTCAAATCAAGGAATACACTTTCAACATACACATAATTTAACAAGGATAGCACACATAGGGCATTTGACCATTACACAACAACTATAAAAGTGTTACCCACCTATCGTCGGAAACCGAAATCAAGATTGCCCTTCCTCCTCGTCTTGAGTGGGGTTCTCTTGGTTTCCTTCAATTAAATCATACTTCATTCAATAAATACATTTTAAAAGAAAGTTATAATATTCATAAATCAAGCAAAGATGAAAATAAACTTTAAATCTAACCTACCCATAGGACATTTAAGCTAGAATAACCATAACCTTAGCTTAAAAGTCCCTAAAATTCATAGATCTCACCTTTCTCTCTATCTTTCTTCAATCTCTACACAAACCCTAACTTCCATCCTACACCCTTCTTAAACCTAGCTTAAGCAAAGATGGAACTAACCTCTAATAAGTCGATTTCTCTTCTTTTTCCTCTTCTTCAAGCTTCCTACGAATCTCTTCCACTTAGCCGAAAGTTCTCTTTTCCTTGCTCACGTTTTCTCTTCTTCTCTTCTTTTCCTTTTGTGACTTACGAAAACTCTCTCTTCTTCTCCTTCTTCCTTTAATTCATTTTAACTCTTTTTATTTCTCAACTTAAAACCACCTCAAAACTACATAGTTTTGAGCTCTCCCTCTTCCTCTTACAAGGCTTTGGGCTCTCCTCCTCCTCTCAAGCCCACTTCACTTAACAACTTAAATTCTAAAGCCCATACTTTCCAATATTAAGTCCAAGCCTTCATTTAATTTCTAACTTCTAATCCCAATCATACTTGCTAATTCCAAGACTCAATAAAATATATATCTATATAAACACATAATTAAAACAATTAAAACAAGAATAGCAAATAAATCAATAAATAACGAAAAAATTTTCGGGGCCCAACACCTATAAAGGGACAGTTAGGCACTCGGTCACAACCAATTAATAACAAATGGGAAGTGAGTCTCATATGCATGTATCGATATGATATGTATGAATGTGAACTTCTGAGAATGTGAAAATGTGAAATTTTATGAAAGTACATTATGAAATAAAGCTAAATGTATGCAAATTGTGAAATGTGATCTAATATGCAACAATGCGATTATATAATGGTAAATTGATGTTGTTGCAAATATTGAGAGGACCATCGATGATGGTCACTCATTGAGTTCGCAAAACTTACCCAAAATTTGCACATATTTTTTAGGACTCAGAAGAATACCTCATAAATCAACGGGCGTATAGCGACCGCTGGTGAGTGATAGAAGATGTCGGGATCAGTTACGTCTGCGTTAGAGTCTATGATTCGGTCAATTTGTAATGGCACCAGATTAAATTATTGTGTTTTTGTAAGAAGACCTTAGTGGTCATCGTTATTTACTGGTTTTGTTATGAAAATTGTATTCTGCATTATTTTTACTATATATGGTTTTGTTTAAAAAAAAATTGTATATTGAGGTTTGAATGAGTGATGTAGCACGCCACCCTCGTAGGGCACGGACTCGGATATCACTATCGATGTCAGGTTCGGGTCTTACGGGAGTGGGGTGTTACAATTCTATTAGTAGTTGATAGCTTATTTTGTATGGCTAACCAGAAAATAAAAGAAATTCTTAGAGTTAGAACTTTATTCCAAATCGTCTTGCATTAGGAAGCTTGGCCGCCTCGTCTACGTAACAAATTGACCATGGCTTTGTTAGTGAGTTTGCTAAGTGGTGTATCCTTTCAGAAGAAAATGTTGAATGAGTGGATATCAGGGGGTATCCAAGTTGGAGATGTTGTAGGCACGATGGGAAGTTATAGTAATTACCATTGATGAAGTAACAAAGCCTGGTGCGTCGAGAATATAGTGAAGAGAGATGTAAGTGTTGAGGAGAGTGTATCAGTGGACCAAGGCTTGACTAATTATCTTACTAGGGTGAGACGAATCTACCATGCCTATCTTACAAGAGACTTCCTGTTGGACTGCATCTCTTAATTTCAAGGGCTGAGAGAGGAAGTGGGAGTGTGAAGCCTTCATTAATGTGTGCTATTTGATTTTTTTGTAGTCTACGAATAATATTTCAATATTTTGAATTTTTGATTGTGTTATTACTAATGTAGTAGTGATAATTAATAGTAGTTAAGCCTTAATACATGAATGACATCATTGGATAATTTTAAAAACAATAAAATGAACATCCAGTGGTCAAATATTATTAGTGTAAAATCCCACATCGATTGAAGAGGAAAACGAAGTACGCCTTATAAGGGAATGGATACCTTTTCTCAATAGACGTGTTTTCTCAGTTACGAAAATAGCAAAACTGTGAGAACCTTGGCCCGATGAGTAACACAAAGCAGACAATATCTGTGGGTGGATGATCTGGGCTGTTACAATTAGGATATCAAGACGATATGAAAATAAAAATAAGCATGACGATATGAAAACAAAGAAAGATACATATTTAAGTTAAATTCATCTCAGTATTTTCTTTTAAAAAATGTAGAATTAGAATAAAAATTAGAACACAAGATAACAGTCATGTATAAAATTAAATATAAACTTTAATAAATTATTTTGTATATAAGATATTTAAAAAGTAGTGAATTATGTTCCATATTACTTTTCTTACCCTTTTTAAAAATAAAAATTGTATTAATAATAACAAAAGCTAGAAAAACATCATTACAATGAGTCATTTACTCTGACTACAAATGCAAAATCCTCAAATAGTTACATAAAGTACATCAATTCTTTATAGCAAATCAATTTGGCTAAGTATCTGCTGTTTGTTGTTGGTAATAAAAGTTACACTTATCCAATTTACTATATTAGCTGCTTGATCCACCTTCAACTTCACTATACTTCAATGAGTCACCTCTGTGTGTTTTGAAAAGTAGATAATCTGACCATTATAATGATGTATATGATTAGTCATTGTCTTTCATTGAGCACCCAAAAGGGATAGTTCGCTCTGAATATGTTGAGCCTTTAATTTTGTCCTAAGGAAGCCTACCAATTGGCTTCCTATCCATTAGCAATTCTCTCACCGTGGACTATATGAGAGGGTCATTTAACCCTCTTTTATTTCATATTAGAATGATCATTTAATGGGAATACCCCCTTCTCTTTAATTTTCCCTCTAGCTAATATGCTTGTGGGATTAGGGGAACACTTACGAAACCTTTATGTTATCTCAACAAGTCTATTATTCTTTGGTTATATCAGCAATAAGTTACTTGTTAAATCATTATCCAGTAAGCCAAGTTTTCTCGTTTATCTCTTCTTCCACTAATTGTAAATTTTGTGTCTTCTTCCACTAATTTTAAATTTTGTGTAGCAGTTATATCTTCCTAGTTATCAGGTTCCTTTAACGGAGAGGTATGTCTAGATGTTATATTGGGCTTCCCACCTTCAGTATTTGGAGTACCTATTGAGCTGAGTTACCCAGATTCTCATAGCATTAATTTGTATACCCACAACCTAATCATTATATCCACAGGAGAAGATTAAAACCCCAATAACTCATCCTGACATCCAGTTTGAAAAAGTTTTCCTATAGGAATCCATTTCTTGGTTGAATTACAAGACTTCCAGGGATATGTCACCTTAATTTCAAAATTCACAATCTCTTATGTTTCACCCAGCTTGAGAATTGGTAAATGATCAGGTAGTATAACATCTCTGTTGACCTTCACGTATACTTTTACATACCTAATTCGCTCCATTCTGTATGTTTGAGCATCTATACAAAGAGGCTTACTTAAAGAACTTGTTAAAAAAGTCAATCTTTCAATTGTCCAAAATTTTAGTAGCAAATTATGAAACTACACACATATAGGCAAGAATTTCACACATTCCCTATCAAAGGCTATCCCAAGTTTCCATTTATGAATAAACATGGGTTGGCCTCCCATATGCCAAGATCCCATTTCCAGTATTTCATTCAAATTACTATCAGCAGTAAACTTAAACAGAATAATGTCATAATCTATTAGTAAAGTTTTTTCTAAACCTTTCTTACCCCCATCGTGTAGTGAGCCAGGTGTTGATGACTGGAAATACGGATCTCATGCTCCAAAGAGAGCCAACCAACGCAATAGACCAAGCCCTCTCTCTGATTTGCAACAATTCAATCGATGAACTAACGAAACCATTCTTCATAACATTTGGGTAGTATTTCAGGCGTATCTTAGGTTGCTACAATTGAATTTTCGTTGTCCAAGTACCAGTATTGGCGGAGGGTTTATGGGAATCTGAAGCTCTCATTGAATTTACGCCCTTTATATATAGATGCATACTTCAGACAAACCTCTCGAGTGAGCGTAGGAAAATCTTCCATGGATAAGGGTAAAGGTGCCTCATTCGCTGTCATGGAGCTCGTGTGGGTCTTAGAAAAATTTGCTTCTTAGATTTCCCAAAGTTTATATGGTCTCATATGACTGATCTGGGTCTTAGTCTTGTGGGTCTCACAACTCGCCGCTCACTTTGTTCTTTAGATCTAGAGGATTGGGTTATCGCGTTAGTGCCTCACTTCTCTTATTTCCAATTATCGCGTCACTCACTCGCTGTTCAAATCTGGATGACTAGGTTGCCGCTCTCACACCGCTCGTATTATCGCTATCATTGCTGATTTGCCCAAACCAAACCCTTTCTCACTATTGTTTAATTATTTCAAAAAAACAAATGGAAATTTTATGTGAAGGTTTTCAATATGTTACCTGTGCAAAAGCATATGGAAGTATAGAATACATGCCTGTTGCTCTTTCACGATAGAAGAACATTATCTTTATGGCAATAACAGGCTACACTTATCTATTTTTACAACTTTACTAAGAGTTAAGGATGAAAGTTGTAGTCAACATCTATCGTCAAAGCTTGAACCAAAATTTTATTACTAATATTTCTCCTAATTTATCATTTTATCTTTCTATTTATATTACCTATATTTTTGTTAGGCCGATAAGGGGACTGACATCATATGAATTTATTAGTATTGATTGACTTTGTTAGAATATTTATTAGGTTGTTTTTAGTACATATTTTATAAATATCTATACTTCCTTCTTTCATTTTTTTCTCCACAACTCGATGTGTTTTGTCTTTAGATGAAATGTTGGAGCTTTTGTTAAATGCAAGATATTTTAATTATCATAAAATAGAACAATCTTCTCTTGTTTGTGTCTAATTTACAATTAAATGACCTCTTTGCTAGTTTGTATAGCTACAATATGGTATGCCTCTGTTGTAGAAGTAACCATGATAAATTATAGTCTTGAGACCTAACTTATAACTCCTCTAGTTAGATTAAATATATAAATATAACTCCTTTAGTTAGAACAAGATTCTTGAATGGGTTGAAGCAAAATATCTTTCTATGGGGAATGACAGAATTTGCTTAAGTCTTAGCTTCAATTTTGCAATTCATGTTATCTGGAGGGAAAGAAATCAAAGAATTCATCAGCAGAAGAGAATTGACAAGTACACTCTTACTAATAATTGGCATTGCTGGATTAAGGAAACTTTAGTAGCTTACCAAGTGATTGATCAACTAAGCTCTCATATTAGAAGAAGGTGGACCCTCTAGTTTTAGTTTTTCCCTGTTTGTTATCGCTATCGTACGTTGCCTACTTACCCAAACCAAACCCTTTCCCGCTATTGTTTAATTATTTCAAAAGAAACAAATGGAAATTTTATGTGAAGGCTTTCATTATGTTACTGGTGCAAAAGCATATATGGAAGTGTAGAATACATGCTACAGCTCTTTCACGATAAAAAATCGTTCTCTATGGCAATAATGGGCTGCACTTACCTATTCTTACAACTTTACAAAAAGTTAAGGATGAAAGTCATAGTTGACATCTATCATCAAAGCTTGAGCCTAAATTTTATTACTAATATTTCTCCTATTTAATCATTTTATAGGTTGATAGGGGGATTGCAATCACTTGAATTTATTAGTATTGATCTACTTTGTTATAATATTTATTAGGTTGTTTTTAGTACATATTTTATAAAAATCTATACTTCCTTTTTTCTTTTTTTTTCCACAACCCGATGTCTTTTGTCTTTAAATGAAATGTTGGAGTTTTTCTCAAATGCAAGATATTATAATTATCATAAAATAGCAATCTTCTCTTGTTTGTGTCTAATCTACAATTAAATTGCTTCTTTACTAGTTTGTATAGCAACAATAAGGTATGCCTCTCTTGTAGAAGTAACCATAATAAATTATAGTTTTGAGACCCAACTTATAACTCCTCTAGTTAGAATAAATATATAAATATAACTCCTCTAGTTGGAATAAGATTCTTGAATGGGTTGAAGCAAAATATCTTCATATAGGGAATGACAGAATTTGCTTAAGTCTTAGCTTTAATTGTGCAATTCCTGTTATTTGGAGGGAAAGAAATCAAAGAATTCATCAACATAAGAGAATTGAAAATTACACTCTTATTCATAATTTGCATTGTTGGATTAAGGAAACTTTAGTAGCTTACCAAGTGACTGATCGACTAGCTCTCATATCAGAAGAAAGTGGAACCTCTAGTTTTAGTTTTACCCTATCTGTTATCACTATCGTCCCCCACTTGCCCAAACTAAACCCTTTCCTGCTATTGTTTAATTATTTCAAAAGAAATAAATGAAAATTTTATGTGAAGGCTGAAATATGTTACATGTGCAAAATCATATGGAAGTGTAGAATACATCACTGCTACTGTTTTACAGTAGAAGAATGCTCTCTCTATGGCAATAACAAGCTGTACTTACATGTTCTTACAACTTTACTAAGAGTTAAGGATGAAAGTCATAGTTGACATCTATCGTCAAAGCTTGAACTGAAGTTTTATTACTAATATTTCTCCTACTTAATCATTTTATCTTTTTATTTATACTACCTTTTTTAGGTTAATAGGGATTGACATCATATGAATTTATTAGTATTGTTAGACTTTGTTATAATATTTATTATGTTGTTTTTAGCACATATTTTATAAACATCTATACTTCCTTTTTCATTTAAATTTTATTACTAATATTTCTCCTATTTAATCATTTTACCTTTGTAATTATACTACCTATATTGTTTTAGGATAATAGGGGATTGACATCATATGAATTTATTAGTATTGATAGACATTGATATAATATTTATTATGTTATTTTTAGTACATATTTTATAGACAAAATTGCTGTAGCGACCCCTGTGTTATACGAAAGTAGCTAATTAAACCCTGAGATATAAAATGTTACGCTATTAACCTTATGTTTTCAATTTTGCTGCAAAAAAAACCCTTAGCCGTGTGTTGTTCCTCCACGCTTAAGGAGCTGTGAGTTAATAAAATTTCAACTCAGGGTGTTTTTTGCTAATTTTTATATGTCAAGGTTTTTTTAGCAACTTTTGAATAACATAGGGTTATTAAGGCAATAAATTCATATTTTATAAGCATCTATACTTCCTTCTTTCATTTTTTCTCCACAACTCGATGTGTTTTGTCTTTAGATGAAATGTTGGAGTTTTTATTAAATGCAAGATATTATGATTATCATAAAATAAAGCAATCTTCTCTTGTTTGTGTCAAATTTACAATTAAATTACCTCTTTTCTAGTTTGTATAGCTATAATATGGTATGCCTCTATTGTAGAAGTAATCACGATAAATTATAGTTTTGAGACCCAAATTATAACTCCTCTAGTTAGAATAAATATGTAAATATAACTTCACTAATTGGAATAAGATTCTTGAATGGGCTAAAGAAAAATATTTTTTTATAGGGAATGATAGAATCTACTTAAGTCTTAGCTTCAATTGTGCAATTCATGTTATATGGAGGAAAAGAAATCAAAGAATTCATCAGCAAAAGAGAATTGACAAGTACACTTTTATTCATAATTTGCATTGTTGGATTAAGAAAAATTTAGTAGCTCACTAAGTGACCAATCATCTAAGCTCTCATATCAAAAGAAGGTGGAACCTCTAGTTTTAGTTTTTCCCTTAAAATAACTATGTTATTGTATCTTATTTTGTTTGAATCTCATTGTAATTATCCCCTTTTAACTCCTTTTATGGTTATTAATGAATTTTGAATATGTGTGTGTGTGTGCGTGTGTGTGTCACTTCTGATGGACTTGTTTTCGTCAAGAACATATGTATAATCTAATCAACATAATCTTTGAGAATATAGCCTCATCGTCCAACATATAATCCATTATCTAATGTACCTTTTATATATTTAAAGATCCTCTTTATAATACTCTAATGCTCTTTATCAAGATTTGTTATTTATGGACTAACCACTTTCACTGTATATATAATGTTTGGTCTTGTACAAATCAATAGTAAACATTAATCTACCGACTATTGATGCATATGGCACTTGAGAGATATTTATCTTTTTTGTTTTATTGTTAGGACTCATACTTAAACATAACTTAAAATTAATAAGAAGGATAAAAATTAGCTTACAATTTTGTATATTGAAACATTGCAAGATTTTCTTCAAATAATTCTTTTAAGAAAGTTGTCTGGATAAATTTGCGTCCTTAAAATTTTGTTTGCTGGTCTCAAGTCCTTCATTTTAAAGTACCTATTCAATTATTGTAACATCCCATCACCGATGGGAAGGGTAAAATAGTATTTTGGGACGAGTTATGAGCGAGTAAACTAGTCTCGGTATGTTCATGCATAATATGGCCTCTATATATGCATAAATTGTAATTTTTGTAAATGCACATAATTGTACATGCATTCCTGACATTTCCCGGCATATGTGTTTATTGTGGAAAAATATGAATTGGTGCTTGAACATGAAATTGAAGTGGATTTTTGTGTGTTTTACATTTTTGTGAAAATTTAGAAATTTTTCTGAAAATTTTTTGAGATATCTTTCCGGACCAGAAAAATTGACAGGTGGCTGACTGATTTGGTTTCCAGTACCGAAAATGATTGTCCAATGGCACTGAAAAATTTGATACATGATTTTAGAAAATTTTTACTTTGAGCCATTGGAATTTGGAGAGAAATTGGACTAGAAATTAAATTATTTTGGAAAGGAAATAAATGGACCATTAAAAACATGACAAGTGGCAAGTGACACATGTCACTTGCCTACTTAGTCTTATATATATATATAAATATCCTAAATGGTGAGAACTTCTACGAGATTCTAATGTGTGAAAGAGTAGAAGGGGAACTTAAAATGCTTTCTCCCTTTCTCTTCCGTAGATGCTTCCATTCTCTTTTTAAAATTACTCTCATACATAGCCTCTCCTCTCCTCTTCTTCATTGGTCTTCTTCCTTGCTACCTTGACAAGTTTACTTATCTTTCTCTCTTCCTTTCACTTTGCTTTAAACCTCACCCTCTCAAGAGGAAGATGATAGTCGTGAATGGTGGCAAAGATTAGGAGAATTGTGAAAGTTTGGAAGAGTTGAAGTTTGAAGTTTGTTTAGGTGAGGGATTGTTTTATGTTCTTCTATTGGTAGTTAGAAGCATTCATGGGGATTCTTTATGCATTTATTTCATCATGATAGTGGTAGGTTTGTATGGGTTTAAATGTATGCTTGTGTGAGAGAAATTGATATGGTAGTTAAAGATTGTGAATTGAATGTTGTAAATGATGTTTATGATGTTAGATGAATGTTAATGATGTAAGGAAGTTGTGTATGTGGTTGCTGCCAATTATGCTCTATTATACAAGTAATTGTTGTGATGATTTTGTGGCTGAATTAGAGGTGTAAATGGATGCATATTGAAGTAGGTAAAATGCTAGAATGAAAGAGGAAGAGGTAAGGAATGAAATATGGAAAATGTGAGTTGTGTAGGTTTTAGATTTTGGCTTATAACATGAGATGTGGTTGTCCAATTGAGCTGAGGTTTGTTTTAAATTAAACTTAAGAATTATGGCTAGATTCCATATGAAGGGATTGTTGCTCAATTCTGCCTTTAAGGATTTTAAATTTGGCAAACAAAGTGAATTACTTGGTGCTGTGTGAACAGGAGCCGACCCTAATGATCTGATACTTTGAGGATTTTCTAGGTTAATTTTGAAGGAATTGGTAAAAATGGTCTTCATAAAAGTTGAAGCCTATCAAGGGCTTTCTATTTCCACTGATCTTGCAATTTTTCGATATGTATATTGGGAGATATGACCTGTTTATTATTGCCTGGTTTTGTGCATTTTGGTGAAACCTAGCCTAAGTGTCGATTTTGTGAGCATTCTGCTTGGAAGCAATTTTAAGAATTTCTATGAATTGAATTGGTTTAAGTGACCTTCTGAAAAGTTGTAGAGGAAGCAATTATCTTGAAAATGGTATATAGAATGCTATTTTTGGATGTCATATTTGGGAGTAATGAATTTGTAAAAACTGAACCTAAGTTAAGTCATTGATTGCTGATCAGGGCAGTCACTTACATGATAGTTTTGAGCTTGTTAATGATGGATTTGGATTTTGAGTCCTTTATGAAAATTGAAGTATGAGATGTTATCTTTCCAGTGATATAAGGTAGTGATTTTTTTTGAGATTTTTGCAAGGAGTTATACTAGCTGGAAAATTACTGTCCAGATTGGTTGATTTCAGTAGGAAGATTCTTTGTTGAATTGTTTGACCTAGTTACCAATGGAATTTGATTTCAGGTTGTTCATGAAAGTTGTAGAAAACATTTTTATCTTTCTTTTGGAATTTATTTTGTAATTTCTGACTGAGGAACTGGAAAGTTATGGATTTTTCCAAATCCTTCACTGTTTTGAGAGGCATTGACTGGGCAGAAACTTGGTTTGGGTTTTTCACCCTCTTATAGATTGAATTGGATTAAGGTGTGTTCTTGAAGATTGTAGAAAATGTTGAGAGCTTTCTACTGGTGTATAATGTACCTTAATTGGAGTTATGAGTAAAAAGTTATGAGGATTGGAAGTACACAATTACTGTTCATATGGTCATTTATGGGCAGTAACTTTGAAGCAGTTTTTAGCACCCTTAGAGGTGAGATTGGTTTGTGATCCCTTCATGGAAATTGTAGGGTTTGTTGTTATCTTTCCAAAGAGATCTTGTTTGTAATTTTTTGATAAGTGTGTAAAAAGTTATGCATGTTAGAAATTCAGATGTGGAAGAGATGGAAATAGGGCAAACTCTTTTATCTTTTGTTTTGTCCTAAAGCTTCTTTTGCTTATATCTTCGTCATCCGACCTCCGATTGACCTGATTCTCGAGGCGTCGGATTCATAAGTCAATGATCTACCTCTCCATGTGGAATTGTGAACTTGTGGGATTTTAATTGAGATTTAGGGATTGAATCCAAGTGAGAGAATTAAGTAAAGTTTATAATATCCGGACTATAGAGGTCCAAATTGAGTAATTCGGTGTCTATGGGTTCCTAAGACATAAGGGAATCTTTTGTGATGTGAATTTTGGGAAATGTTGGGAATGTCACGAACATGCATTGTACACATCTAAATTGCTACATGTGCATTATTTAATATTTCTAATTGTGCATTTGGTGACATATGACTATTGTGATTATTATAGAGGCACAGTTGGAACGTCATCTCACGGACGTTGCCGAGACTTCCCGACATTAGCTCGGAAGCTATTTGGTGAGTAACCTAGATAGTTTCTCAATCCTTATTTGTTTATAATTCTGCACTTATAACTCTGTGGAGAATAATGGTGGGCTTGCGGCTTGTTTATGACTGGATTCCGGACAGCAGGTCCGATGTATTGGGAGAGTATGACATAGAAGTGCTCTACTTGTGATTGTGATTTTAATGTGATTGAGTATAAACCATATGTTGACTGTGTTAATTTGGGATCGATTATGATGTTGACTCTGCTTTATTTCGACATATGCATTCCATGCATAAATGTATGATCAGTAATTGACAGTTGTGACCGGAGCAGCCATCGAGAGCTAAAAGCTCAACGTATTTGGGCCTCGAGCCCACAGTGATTCAGAGCCTCCGGCTCAATGATTAATGCGCCCATATTGGGACAGTTCAGAGCCTCAGGCTCACCGATTAATGCGCCCATAATGGGACAGTTTAGGCGCTCGGTCACAATACCGTAATAAATTAAAAAAAGGGTCTCATGTGTATTACATATATATTGGATTGTTTTTCTTTGATTGAGTGAAAGGCAAAATGCCTTATGCAATTTTGACATGCTTGAATGGGTTATGAATTCACTTGGTTATGTATGTCGAATAGAATGAAATGTATAAATGGGTTGTGCTTAAGTGAAATTGTGAAATGTGATCGTATATGCAACAATGTGAATATATGTTATGTGGAATGCTGTGTTGCATGAATTAAGTGAACCATTGATGATGGTTTCTCACTGAGTTCGCAAAACTCACCCAAAATTTGTAATTATTTTTCAGGACTCAGAAGAATACCCCGTTAGGCAACGGGCATATGGCATCTGCTGGTTAGTGAGAAAAGGGGTAGGGATCAGTTCGCGTCTGCATTGTGCATGTTTGCATTTCAAAAAAAAAAGTTTTTTTTTGACTGAGTTTTAACTGAGTGACCTAGCACGCCACCCTCATAGGGCACGGACTTGGATATCACCGTCGATGTCAGGTTTGGGTCATGCGAGAGTGGGGTGTTACAATTATTCCTTCAATTCTTTAATATGATCTTTACTTGGCTTTTGTTGGAACCCAAACTTTTCTTGGAAGTTAGAAGTATTATATATGAAATGTGGGAAGTTAAAAGTTGGAAGTTACAAGTTGAAACATGTTCACTGAGTATAATTCAATGTTTTAACCATAACTTTTTCTCTAGTTATCTAAATGAGATGATTTTTGATTTGGATTAAACTAGAGAAATAGGTCTACAACTTATATGGTAAAGTCGAATTCTAATTTGGTCTTTAAGAATTTCAATTTTTGTATTAAAGTTAAGCACGGAATATTTTTTTAGTATAAGAATAGTTCAGAAATGTTTGGGATATAACTTTTGGATTTCCAAACCGAATTGAATGATTTTAGCATCATTAGAAAATTAAGACAATGAGGAACATTTTTCTAGCAGGAAGTGCTATCAAATTCCTTCAATTACATAATTAGAAAAAGGTCTTGATTTTTGGAAGAAGTTAGGTAATAACTTAAATGAATTTTGAGGTATTGATAAATTAATTATGTTATTTTGTGAGAAGAAAAAGAGTGGGCTTGCATTTAGAAGAAGCAAAAACATGAATTGGAAAGAGAGAGAAGAGAGAAGCACGAAAATGAGAGAAAGAAGAGAGAAAAAGAAAAAAAGCTAGGGTTTCTCCATTTCTTGGTTTTCAAGAGGGATTTTGAAGTTTATTCAAGAAGAAAAAAGGAAGAAGAGGAAGAGAGCTCTCATTTAAGCCATCAAACTCTTCATTTGGAGAAGATTCAAGGTAAGGATGGATTTTGATCTTTGAACTTTTGAGATGGTTTTGGTTCATATAGCTTAAGAAATGTTTAGGTTTAAGAATTTTAGGATCAATTTTAGTGAATATGTTCTTAGGGTTCTCCAATTGGAATGCCTATTGATTTGGGGATTATGGCTTATGTTAAAGGAAATCAAGGAAGGAAAGAGGAACAAGGGAAGAGGACATCTTTGAGCAAGATTATGAGCAAGGAAATAAGGTGGGTTTCATGTTTATATTTAGATAATGAGCTATTATGTTTTCTTTTTAGTCAAAAGAATAAAATGATTTGTCATTGCTTTATCATTGTGGCAATTGTTACTTTTGAATGATTTGTGAAATTGCTACATGTTTTGGTGTATGAATTTTCGACGATGAATTGTGATATGGAAATGATTTTGAAAAGACTTTATGTTTATGAAATTGAGTTTTGAAGATGCGTATGAAATATTTGATGTTTATGAAAGACAAGATTTCAAAATGTGCCATTTGGGCAAATGGTTTGCAAGTTATGAGATGCATGATTATGTGGGTATGTGGTGGTCCCATAAGTATGTCAATTGCACTTGTCTAAAGGCTTCTCCCGCCTGCCTGCTAGTGACATGAAGCTCTCTCGCGGACTCCCATAAGTTTATGGCTACGCAAAACCATTAGGTGGGATTGCGTTAGTACGTTCTGTTCACGGCTACATAGGACCCTTAAGGGAAATGTGTAGTACGTTCTATTTTGGATCCACCCAAACCATTTCTGATGTGTTTATGTGTTTATGAATTGTGAACAAGTTGAACAATGCATGACTTGTGTTGTTGTGAATTTGATTACATGACAAGAATTTTGAGAAACTTGTGTTTTATGATTCAATAAGAATTTTCTATGAGAATGAACTTTTTGAACAGTTTTGCTTGTTATTCGTTATAAGCATGTTACCTACGAGCTTTTAAGCTCACCCCCACTTTCTTTCCCCTATTCAGGTGATGAGCAAGAGATCAAGTGAAAGTGAATCAAGGCATAAATCCGAATTTGCATGTTTTGTGTTGTTTTGGAGTGAATTATGTAAAACAAAGCTGTAATTGCGTTCTGAGCAATTATTATTCAAGTGACATGTGTAATTTGGAGATTTTAGAATATTAATGTAATATGGCTTGGAATGCCATTAAAGTTTGTAAAATTCTTAGTTTATGATGTTAATGAAATATAGATTTATGTATGGACATGAAATGTGAATTTGTATATGGATGATGATGATGAATGTTGAGCATGAATGGTTGGTATATATGTACATATATTCACATAAGTGAGATGTTATGGAAAAGAAGGATGAGAATTATGAATGATAAGAGGTATTTGAATATGAAGAGTCAAATGAATTGCGTTTGAGAGTTTGACGAATTCCAATTGATAGTTGAAATCGTTAGGAATGATATTGCAATAGAGGAAGTGAATTTGGGATAATTCTCAAGTTTTTCATGAGGGTAAAATGTGTGTTCTAATTTTAGGAGAAATTTTGTATTAGTCTAGATAGAATTAGCTAAGATTGCCTAATGAAAGTTGTAGCTTGTCTTCTTAGCTTTGCAACGGTATAAAGTATGCGATTTTTTGATATCGGAGTTGAGAGTTATGATCATTAAAAGTTAGGATGTTGTAAAGGACGTGTATCCTGAATAATTAGAGTATATGAAGTGATATCGAACTAGAAAGAGTTGAATTTGGGAAGATTATGAGGAAAGGGGATGTTAGGATGGATTTAGGATCCTTTGGAGGGATCTTGGAGGGTGAAAATTCGTGTTGCTCGAAGGTTACACGGCCTGCCCGTGTAAAATCACACGGGCTGTGTGTTTCTGGCGCAGGAGCACATTTTCACCCAAAGGTTACACTGCCTACCCGTGTAAAATCATACGGGCCATATGTTTTGATCCTCCAAATGACAGAATTTCATTTCTGAGTCTTCATTAAAGTTGTAGATCTAGAAGTCTTCTTTCAAACCGTCTACAAATGAAGTCAATCGGACAACTTTAGTGAAATTTATGGCAATTGCGCCAAAGGATGTGCAATTCGAGTAAGGACATGAACATGTTGGATTCGTTTGGCCATAACTTCTCTGTCCGACCTCCAATTGAGGTGATTCTTGAAGCGATAGATTCCTAATACATTTTCATACCTTTGCATAAAAATTGATAGCCATTTTTATTAAATTCAGAAAGATTGATGGAAAAAATTGAGGGGTCAGTTGGGAGAGCATGATTGGGCCATGAACATACGTTGGATTTTTAAGCGTTTCTTGATCTATAGAGCTCCGATTGAGATGATTCTTTCTTCAAATTAAACTAGAGAGTTGGAGCTTCAATTGTTTTGAAGAATTCAATTATGGTTATTGTGATTCTGTTGTATGGGCTCGCCTTTGTGGCTTGAGATGTTATAAAAATGACGATGAACCGATGATGGCTAAGGAGGGTTAGATGAAATAACTCTGCAGGTTAATGCACTCACGTTTTTGAAGGTCTCCGAATGTTGGGCTCCAAAAACAGGATCCAACATTGTTTTGGTATCAGAGCAAGAAAAAGGAATTGATGATGGTTTAAGAGTTGGGTTCCGGAAACGGTGCCCAACATCTTGTGGTATCAGAGCAAGAGTTGGGCTTTGGAACCGGTACCTAACATTTGTGGTATCAAAGGAAGAGTTGGATTCTGGAAATAAGCGGGCCAATAGTTGTGGTATCATAGCGCTAGAATTGAAATCTTATATGGGGATTTTTGAAATATATGTTAAGTTACATACATTTTAGTCCTGTCATAGCAGACAGTATACCTGATCCCTAATCTGAGTCGCATGTGTATAAGTCACACACATGGGTATTTATTCAGAGTTCGAGCTAATAGAATTAGTGAGAAGATTGATGCCTTTTCAAAAGTTGAGCAAATTGAAAGTTATGGGAAATTAGAAATGGGAAATAGTACATGATTAAATATGACAGATAATGAGTCAACGCATTTGTATTGGCAGAATTGAATATGACACCAATATTGTACTGTGGTGTATATCCATGAATGTGATAAAGATGTGAATTTATTGTCATGGATTCTTTGAGGAAAATAGAGAGATAAGTAGAAATGATGAGATTAACGTGTACAAGAATAAAAACAGAAGTTTTGTGATCTTAAGAAGATGAAATTGGAATCGAAGTAGCTGTTTGATTAATATGAAAAGAGTTACGATCTACCATAGGAATTAAGTGTACTGACATTATAGAGATGTGAACTATGAAGTGAAAGGATGAACAGTACCTAAGAATATGACATTCCTAAGGTGTGCTTAGATTGAACGCAAGATGTGCTCAGGTTAGGATAAAGAAGCAACTAAGCTTGAATTGTATTGGTCTATATAAAGTTATTAAGAACAGGACCAGTGACTTATGAGTTAGTATTACTAACAAAGATGTCTTAGATTCATGCTTTGTTTTATGTGAATATGCTCAGAAATATCGATATGATTTGATATTGGTGTTATTGACGCAAGGAGTGGGAAATTGTGAGTAATTTGAGGTATATACATATTGAGGAATTAGTTAAGAAAGTGGATGATTAAATAAGTGATTAAAAGACTGAGTGAGTTTATTGACTATGGTCATTTGGAAGAAATTATTCAAGTGAAGAAGTTACTTGGAAGACTGAGGAAAGCATAAGACAACATTACCTCCAATTGTTTGAACACTCAGGTAAGAATTTCGAGGACAAAATTCTTTAAGGGGGGAGAATTGTTGGAACCCAAACTTTTCTTGGAAGTTAGAACTATTATATGTGAAATGTGGGAAGTTAAAAGTTGGAAGTTATAAGTTGAAACATGTTCACTAAGTATGATTCAATGTTTTAACCATAGCTTTTTCCCTAGTTATCCAAATGAGATGAATTTTTAGCACGGAATATTGTTTTAGTATAAGAATAGTTTAGAAATGTTTGGGATATAGCTTTTGGATTTTTGAACCAAATTGAATGATTTTGGTGTCATTATAAAATTAAGACAATGAGGAACATTTTTCTTGAAGGAAGTGCTATCAAATTCCTTCAATTACATGATTAGAAAAAGGTCTTGATTTTTGGAAGAAGTTAGGCAATAACTTAAATAAATTTTGAGGTATTGATAGATTAATTACGTTATTTTGTGAGGTTAATTAGCATGTTAATGTGAGCAAGGTTTTATGACATGGGTTAATTGAATTATAGTGTTAAGGTGGTAAGGTTGCATGAGGGGTAAAATTGGCAAGTCACTTAAGCATTTAAGTTACAAGGCATATAAGTAAGGGCAAAATGGGCATTGTTCAATCATTAATGGTACAAAAGGGAGAAGAAAAGAGTGGGCTTGCATTTAGAAGAAGCAAAAACGTGAATTGGAAAGAGAGAGAAGAGAGAAGCATGAAAATGAGAGAAAGAGGAGAGAAAAAGAAGAAAAGCTAGGGTTTCTCCATTTCTTGGTTTTCAAGAGGGATTTTGAAGTTTATTCAAGAAGGAAAAAGGAAGAAGAGGAAGAGAGCTCTCATTCAACCCATCAAACTCATCATTTGGAGAAGATTAAAGGTAAGTATGGATTTTGATCTTTGAATTTTTATGATGGTTTTGGTTCATATAGCTTAAGAAATGTTTAGGTTTAAGAATTTTAGGATCAATTTTAGTGAATATGTTCTTAGGGTTCTCCAATTGGAATGCCTATTGATTTGGGGATTATGGCTTATGTTAAAGGAAATCAAGGAAGGAAAGAGGAACAAGGGAAGAGGACATCTTTGAGCAAGGAAATAAGGTGAGTTTCATGTTTATAATTAGATAATGAGCTATTATGTTTTCTTTTTAGTCAAAAGAATAAAATGATTTGTCATTGCTTTATCATTGTGGCAATTGTTGCTTTTGAATGATTTGTGAAATTGCTACATGTTTTGGTGTATGAATTTTCGACGATGAATTGTGATATGGAAATGATTTTGAAAAGACTTTATGTTTATGAAATTGAGTTTTGAAGATGCGTATGAAATATTTGATGTTTATGAAAGACAAGATTTCAAAATGTGCCATTTGGGCAAATGGTTTGCAAGTTATGAGATGCATGATTATGTGGGTATGTGGTGGTCCCATGAGTATGTCAATTGCACTTGTCTAAAGGCTTCTCCCGCCTGCCTGCTAGTGACATGAAGCTCTCTCGCGGACTCCCATAAGTTTATGGCTACGCAAAACCATTAGGTGAGATTGCGTTAGTACGTTCTGTTCACGGCTACATAGGACCCTTAAGGGAAATGTGTAGTACGTTCTATTTTGGATCCACCCAAACCATTTCTGATGTGCTTATGTGTTTATGAATTGTGAACAAGTTGATCAATGCATGACTTGTGTTGTTGTGATTTTGATTACATGACAAGAATTTTGAGAAACTTGTGTTTTATGATTCAATAAGAATTTTCTATGAGAATGAACTTTTTGAACAGTTTTGCTTGTTATTCGTTATAAGCATGTTACCCACGAGCTTTTAAGCTCATTCCCACTCTCTTTCCCCTATTCAGGTGATGAGCAAGAGATTAAGTGAAAGTGAATTAAGGCATAAATCCGAATTTGCATGTTTTATGTTGTTTTGGAGTGATTTATGTAAAACAAAGCTGTAATTACGTTCTGAGCAATTATTATTCAAGTGTCATGTGTAATTTGGAGATTTTGGAATATTAATGTAATATGGCTTGGAATGCCATTAAAGTTTGTAAAACTCTTAATTTATGATGTTAATAAAATATAGATTTGTGTATGGACATGAAATGTGAATTTGTATATGGATGATGATGATGAATGTTGAGCATGAATGGTTGGTATATATGTACATATATTCACATAAGTGAGATGTTATGGAAATGAAGGATGGGAATCATGAATGATGAGAGGTAGTTGAATATGAAGAGTCAAATGAATTGCGTTTGAGAGTTTGACGAATTCCAATTGAAAATCGTTAGGAATGATATTGCAATAGAGGAAGTGAATTTGGGATAATTCTCAAGTTTTTCGTGAGGGTAAAATGTGTGTTCTAACTTTAGGAGAAATTTTGTATTAGTCTAGATAGAATTAGCCAAGGTTGCCTTCATGAAATTTGTAGGTTGTCTTCTTAGCTTTGCAACGGTATAAAGTATACGATTTTTTGATATCGGAGTTGAGAGTTATGATCATTAAAAGTTAGGATGTTGTAAAGGACGTGTATCCCGAATAATTAGAGTATATGAAGTGATATCGAACTAGAAAGAGTTGAATTTGGGAAGATTATGAGGAAAGGGGATGTTAGGATGGATTTAGGATCCTTTGGAGGGCTTGGAGGGTGAAAATTCGTGTTGCCCAAAGGTTACATGGCCAACCCGTGTAAAATCACGCGGGCCGTATGTTTTGATCCTCTAAATGATAGAATTTCATTTCTGAGTCTTCGTGAAAGATGTAGATCTAGAAGTCTTCTTTCAAACTGTCTGTAAACAAAATCAATCGAACACCTTTAGTGAAATTTATGGCAAGTGCGTCAAGGGATGTACAATTCAAGTAAGGACATGAACATGTTGGATTCGTTTGGTCATAACTTCTCAGTCCGACCTTCGATTGAGGTAATTCTTAAAGCGATAGATTCCTAATACGTTTTTATACCTTCAAATAAAAATTGATAGCCATTGGTGTTAAATTTAGAAAAATTGATGGAAAAAAATTGAGGGGTCGATTGGAGAGCATGATTGGGCCATAAACATACGTTGGATTTTTAAGCGTATCTTGATCTATAGAGCTCCGATTGAGATGATTCTTTCTTCAAATTAAACTAGAGAGTTAGAGCTTTAATTGTTTTGAAGAAGTCAATTATGGTTATTGTGATTCCGTTGTGTGGGATCGCCTTTGTGGTTTGAGATATTATGAAAATGATGATGAACCGATGATGGCTAATGAGGGTTAAATGAAATAACTCTGTAGGTTAATGCACTCATGTTTTTGAAGGGTCTCTAAATGTTGGGCTCCAAAAATGGGATCCAACATTGTTTTGGTATCAGAGCAAGAAAAAGGAATTGATGATGGTTTAAGAGTTAGGTTTCGGAAACGGTGCCCAACATCTTGTAATATCAGAGCAAGAGTTGGGTTCTGGAACCCGTGCCTAACATTTGTGGTATCAAAGCAAGAGTTGAATTTTGGAAACAATTGGGTTCCAACATCTTTTACTTTCGACATGTGATCAATATACAATAGAAGGATAATGAAATCATTATCATGAAATCTCTTGTAATAAGCATAAGGATATATATTATTATTTTTTTGAAGTTTTTCATAAAGAAATGTAGTTTTGACATCTAATTGCTCTAAGTGTAAAGCATATATAACACTATATTCAACACTACTTAAACAATTTTCAATTAAATAATTGAATAAAATTTTTTGTTAAAGTCAATACCTTCTTTTTGAGGATATCTTTTTGCCACTAATCTTATATTATAATGCTTTACTAGGTCATTTCATCTTGTTTGATTTTATGGATTCATTTTTTATCAATAGTTTTCCTCAGTAGAAAAACAGATCTCATGTCTTATTTTTATGGAGGGCTACCTCTCATAATGTATTATGAGTATTAAGATGGTTTCTACTTTCTTAAGTTGACCATTGAGCCTTTAAAGCTGAGGACTTAGTATATTCTTGTTTTTTATACAATAATGCAGCTTCCAAATAATTTGGATCTTTTTGTTTTATCTTTCTTTAATTGAAAGATAATAGTCTCTAGTTTGTCTATTTTGTTTTCTTCCTTTTGTTATAACTTATCTTCTCTAAATATGACATCTTTACTAGTTATTGCCCTATGGGTAGTGGGATCCCACAGGCAATACCTTTCAATTTCATTAGTTCTTGATTTTGAATTCATCTTTGACATTTCTTAGAAATTATATATCACACATGCAAAACATCAAAAGATATGGAGGGATGAATATTTAGTTTGCTTACTTGTTCATATCTACATTGGTATCTTCATCCCAATACTGTTGATAGGGATCAATTTATCACATGGTAAGTAATTTTTACTACTTTTGCCTAAAATAATTTGGCTAGACCTGTAATCCTCAACATTGCTCTTGTTCTTTTCTGTTCATTCACTCTACTACTCCATTATGCTAATGAGTGTACACTACTGTGAACTGCCTCTTAATACTTTCTTGTTTTCAGAATGGATCAAACTCATCATTAACGTATTCGTCTCCATTATTTAACTATAGATACTTGAATTTTTTTTAGTTTCAAGTTCTACCTTTACTTTCAAATTTCTTAAAAACTAGAAACATTATGCCTTCATTTTGATTGGATACACCAACATCTCCTAAATTAATCATCAATCAAAGTTACAAATGTCTAGTACCTCTTAAGGATGAAACTGGTACTTGCCAAACATTAGAATAAATCAACTCTAGAATATCTTTGCTTCTATCAGTGGAACGACTAAATTTTAATTTGTACTATTTACTAGTAACACAATGTTATAAAAAGATGATATCTTTTTTAGCCCTAAAAGAAGTTTTTATTTTGTAAGAATCTTCAATACTCATTCCACCATATAGCCAAGTTTGATGTGTGACCTTATTGTTAATATGCCACTTATCCTTCTTATGATGTTTCTTCTTTAAGCATGTATAGATTAGCAGCTACCTTTTCTATTTTTATCACTATAAGTGTGCCTTTGACTATTTTCATGATTTTATTTGTAGCTTGGATTTTACATACAATATTATCCAATTGTCCAAAATACACTATATTTTTTCTTCAAACCCTTCATATGTCTTACCCCTTGGATGGTATGAATCATATAGTCCCATCTTTTAGTTTAACAATATTGATACCAGTAATCTCTAAGGCATGATCATAACCTATGAATACAAATTCTTTTAAGAATTGGTTTATATTGGGCAAACCATTCTCTCTTATGGGTCATGTGCTAGGTGGCTCCCAATTCTAAAAATTGTTGCCTCACTGTACAAGATGTGATCATTTTTCGAGGTTCTCACAATATTATCTTGAGGGGTTGTTGCATTTTCTTTGTATCCTTCTTATTCTAACACTTATCTCTGATGTCCCCTTTCTTTCCATATTTGTAACATTTGATATTTTTTCTATTTCTTGATTTGGACCTACTATGATTTTGACTCCCACTAGAACCATCTTCTGTTGATCTCCTTCTTACAATGAATAGTGCTTGCACTTATTGGGAATTTGATAATCTATCCTCCTTATTGCCTTCATTTTCATCTTATAGAAATTATTCTCATTGAACTTATCTATTTCAAAACTTGTTGTTATTGTTGAAGTTACTTTTTTTTACTAACTAGATCGAATCGTTGTATCAATAATGGTGCCAAAATTTAAGACATTATGATCCGAAATGTATAAAATACAAGTAAAATTAAATTGAGAAAATAAGGAAATAAGCAACATAAAGGAAATTTAAGTAAAGAAAGTATATATCTAATTTACTTGGCTCCTTTTTTTCTTTATGAAAAGAATACATAAACAAAATAGAAGCTAGAAGTTAAAAAGAATATTATAAAACACAAAAGACCATTCTATACATATGTAAGGTTTCGATCATGCATCTCATACATAATATATATCAAATATACGCAGTGAAAAATAAAACGGAACCTTCAAAACTAGATCTACTCATGCATATAGATATAGAAAACAAAAACATGAAATGTAAGATATTTACATACCTTTCTGACGATCTCCTTCGTTTTTAATCTTCTCCGCGTTGGGTTATCGTAAACTACAACGATCAATGACCATCTCTAATGAAAGTCCACAAGAAGATAGAAAAATAAAACCTAACTAAGAGATATCTAGAATTCTTTCTTTGTGCTAACAAAGACAAGAACGCTTGTGAGAGTTAGAGAGAAAAGAATGTGTGTGTAAGAAAGAACCTTTCTTTCACTTGTACCTTACACAATATGCACGAAAATGATCTCTATTTTCTACATTATTTGGCCTCCCATAACCCCATCACTAATGGAGAGTTATGGGAAGTTAATGGTCATGAATAACATACATTAATAGAAGTTATGGAAAGTTAATGACTATGAATAACATGTATTAATAGAAGTTAGGAGAAGTTAATGACCATAAATAGCATGCATTAATGGAAGGTTGGGAAGTTAACAGCCAAATTGGCATCCAACAACACTTATTTCTAATCCATTCCATCCAACACTTTCTACCCCGATCACATCGCAATACAATCCTGAACCACTCTCTCATATCTTAAATCACCATTCAAGACTATTTTACTCATCCTTCAAATTTCTTATGTGTGTGACCCATCAGATTCCTAGTTATATTGGTCACTTAAATTAACACTTAATTCAAGTAAGTCAAGAGCGGTATCTGACAATACGCCATGACTCTCAATTGATCAAAAAGTTAGTGGTTTTGACTACGAACCCTTCCATACATAATGTTGTCATGCAATTCGTCCTTTCACCATTTATGTCCCACTTGGTTCAGAGTATGGTCAAAATGTCAACTCCCACAAGAATGACTACGTCACATCTAGTCCAAGCAATATTAGATCTTGTCCTGAGGATCTCATTACTCTATGTATCATTGAAGACTCTCTTCATGACACATATTTGCTTTAGCCAAAGACTCCTGAGTAATGACTTAGACAAGAGGTCGTAAGTAGCATCTCCTTCTATCAGCAGTGGTGAATCCTTTATTAGCTACTCAATTACCTCCGAATACCTCAAGCTGTATTCAGTCACCACCCTATAAGTAACCCCTGAAAGGCAATAATGAATGGAGTCAAAGCACAAGATCAGTATCCAAGATATCCTTAAGCACCTCAAGACAAAGGATACTTGTACTATTACTATGATGAGACTATCATTAACACTGGAATAAAATATCCATATAATTGTCTCATAGTAGGTCAATCCAATGTACTTACCATTCTTAGTAAGCATGTACATGTTAACTCTAAGCAACTCATGTTTACAGCTTATGAGATCTGCTACTTTGATCTAATCAATGATTCTAACATGTGCTAGCCTATTCGGATTAATTATATCTTATCTCTAACATAATTACACATGATAGAAATCTCATTATCATGATCTCATCATGATTTCTTCCATGTTATATTTTGTATCAAAGACTTCATTAAATCAACTTAAGAACAACATCAAATCCATAAATGTATGAATATCGAAATAATGAAAAATATCTTTATTAATCATAAAATGATTTGTACAATAAATCCTAAAATGATTTCCTTTTGAACACTTCTTTGACAATGTATAGGATAATTAAGGCAATAGAATTGTGTAGAAATATAATTCATCGTGACGTTTAAAAGTAGTGTTTTAAAAACTAGACTGAACAGGCCAGTTGGACCCGAAAATCGGTGATCGGGAGCATGAAATGGTCCGATTTAACCCTTATTTTTTGTAAGTGGTTGGCTCGTTTATTTTATGGTCAGACTGGTAAAAACTTGTGAACTGGTATAAGAGAAAACCACTCGATCCATTTAAAATACCTTTCTCTCACGTCTCTCGAATAAAAATCAAAAGTAGAATTAAAGGAAGACACCACCGCTCTCTCTCAAGCCTCATCTTACCCACTGTACTAGTTCAGTTCTCTCTCCCACGTCTCTCTTTTTCTCTTAATAAGTTTGTGTCTTTTATTTTTCCTGTGCTTCATTCATTTCTTTTGGGATATGTTATCATCTTTGCGAGCAGTTCGTAATCATGCCTGTGGAGCCTACCATGATAAGGATTTAAGTTTATAATATGTGAAATTAGTTTATATGATTCCGTATAAAACAAAAGGTTAAAGAAAATGGGACTCATGATTGAAAGTATGTTTGCAGTACTTGTTAAAGCAAATCCTAAATTACTGAAAGAAGAGTCAATGATCGTGGCCCACCATAAGAAAGACCTTAGCTTTATTAGGCTTGCAGAGGTGCTTTTAAAGGATTAAAAACTTCCAAGTTGGTGGTTGCTTATCTAAGAGAGATGGTCATACTTTGCTTCAAATTATCAAGTATATTTGTTGTAGCACCCCCATACCATAGGATATGTATTGGGACGCCCGTAGGTCATTCCGACACACACCCTACGAAAAGGGTGCGCTACGAACAACCACTAACACTCCACATGGCATCAAAATCATAAAGAATTAATATGAAATCCACTAATTTTTGAAACCATAAATTCTCATTTCATAACCTCAAAGCAGTAAATTTACACAACTGGTGTGTTCTGTATAATACTCCAAAAGAAAATCAAACAAAAGGCTAGCTAGGTCATCCTCAAAAGTGCCAATGACCGACTGTATGCCATGACTTCTCTTGCCAACTCAATCTACACGGCAGAAAAGTCCCTCTGAGCTATAAGTCTACTCTCTCGGTCCCCGAAAAATAATTTGCAATTTTGGGTGAGTTTATAACTCAATGAGAAACCATCATCGATGGTTCACCCAATTCATGCATATACATATACATAACACAGCCTACGCACAATTATCTCACCAAATCACATTTAGTAGTACCACATAATTTTCATACCAATCCAAAGAATCAATTCAAATGCACATGGAATGTGTATGAGACGCTTTCCAATTTATTACGTTGTTGTGATCGAAGCTGAAATTGTCCCTTTAAGGGCGCATTAAACGGTGAGCCATAGGCTCTGAATCACTATGGGCTCAAGGCCCAATCACGTTGAGCTTTAAGCTCTCGTTGGTCGCTCCGTCACAATCGCCATTCTCGATCATGCAATTATGCATGAAGTGCATATGTCCAAATTAAACAACACCAACATCATATCAGATCTCAATTCAACATATACACATAAGTCTCGTACAGGTAATCGCAAGAAAATCACATATGACACTTCTATGTCAGAATTCCCCAATTCATCGGACCTTCGGTCTGCAATCCAGGCACAAACAAACATAATTATCCCTCCATTATTCTCCACATGGTTCTAAGTGCAGAATTATAAACAGTTACTAACCGAGGAACCATCTAGGTTACTCACCTAATAACTTTCGAGCTAATGCCGGGAAGTCTCTGCAACGTCCGTGGGATGACGTTCCAACTGAGCCTCTATAACAATTAAAATAAGTAAACATTACCAACTGAATAGTTAAAAATATCAAACAATGCACATGGAATAAGTAAAACGTGTATAATGCATTTTCATGGCATTCCCGACCCTAATCCAAAATTTTCTCATAAAAAAAAATCCGTCTAAAAATTAGAAACCTATTGGCGCTGACGGTGCACAATTTGGACCTCTATAGGTCCCCAATTAAACAAAACAGTGATTAAAGGCTCCGAGTTACCCGGGGCTACGTCAATTTCCCATCCAAAAATTTCCAATTTCTCACAAAATGAAATTAAATATTCTACGAATCCGATGCCTCAAGAATCAGGTCAATCGGATGTCGGACGGAAAAGAAATTGACAAAATGAAATCACAAATTACCAATTAAATAATAATAATAATAACATAAAATAAAATAAAAAATAAAAAGTTCACCCTCGCTAGGGGCGACGCTCTACCAGCGGGCTGAATAAATTGGCTGCGTCATAGGCGACGCTGTCGCCTAGCGACGCTGTTTGAGATTTACTCGTCACTAGGCGACGCGTCACTCTAGTGACCGCCTTAATTCCATTCCCTCTTTTTTCCTATTTCCCATCCGATTTCCAATAACAATAATTCTTAGCACACAAATCAGAAAATACAAACCATAGCTTGTTGGAAAGATAATGGAAAGCTCTACCATTCTCATGAAGACCATAAAAATCAATTTCACCCCTAAGGGTGTCAAATATCCCATCAAAGCTACTGTCTACACAAAACTTCTCAAACAGTGCAATACTTTGCAAATTCAGTAACTACTCATTTCCTCAGTCAAAAATAACACAATAAATATTCTCAGTAAGTTCACAATGTTATCTCCAACTTTCATGAACAACTCAAAATCAAATTTACTTACTAACTAGGTCAAACAATTCACCAAAGCATCAGCCCTCTGAAATCAACCAATCTGGACAGTGATGTTTCAAACAGTAATTCTCTTAGCACAAATGTCACAAAAATCATTACCTTATATCCCTGAAAAGATAAGATCTCAAACTTCAATTTTCATGAAGAACACAAACTCCAATTCGATTTTTAACAATTTCAAATCTATTATGCAAGTTACTGCCATTTTCAGCAATTCACAACCTAATGCAGGGTCAGTTTTTGCAAAATCATAACTCCCAAATATGACCTCTAAAAATTACACACCATAAATCATTTTCAAGATAATTTCTTACTCTACAACTTTTCAGAAGATCACTCACACCAATTCAGTCCACAAAAATTGCTAAAATTGCTCCCAAGAAGAAAGCTCACAAAATCAACACTTTAACTAGGTTTCTCCAAAAAGCATAAAACCAATCAATAGTAATCAGTTCATATCTCCCAATATACAACTCGAAAATTAGCAAGATCAGTGGAAATGGAAAGCTAACTCAATATGCCTCAAATTTCATAAAGACCATTTTTCCTAGTTCCATACCAATTAATTTAGAAAAATCAACAAAACACATTAGTCATACATGCGGTTACTGTTCACAGGCAATAAAACAGTAACTTTCCATGCAAAATTTAGCCCTTCTAGCATTACAATTTAACAACACCTATTTCACACAAAATTGTAGCCAACATCCCAAAGTTTAATTGGGCACAAACTTCACCTCATTTGCACACCTACACAATAAGTTATGATCAAAACATTCCAACAGGTCAAACACCAATTTTCCATATTTCAACACTACCCTAACTCCTATCACTCTAACATCAATAACACATCACTAAGCATCCATTCCTACCTCTAATTCAGCCTTAAGTTCACCTAAATACTCTCTTGCATCAATGGCCAAGATTTGGCAGAACACAATACACATAACATTAAATCCTAGGCTTTATGACATTAATGCACATAAATCACAATAAAAGCTTCTATCAACCAAATGAAAGAACATGAACTAGGATTCTCACCTAAACAACCTCCAAGCTTCAAGCTTTTCAACCTTCCAAGCTTCAAGTCTTCAAGTGCTCAAACTACTCTAACTCACTCCCTCTCAACACCAACTACAACCCTTACAAGACTAGGTTTACTTTAGTACACTTACGAAGAGGAGTAAGTAGGTTAAGGGAGCTAAGGCAAAGGTTCAAGCAAATAAGAGCACCCACGGCAATGCAAGGGGAAGAGGAAGCCACAAAGAAGCAAAGAGGGAAACCCTAAAATTCAAACTCCAAAGGTCAAGTGTCGCGAGTGGTGCATGAAAGCATAAAGGAACTTGTCCATTTATTTAGAACAAGACAAAAGAAGAGCTACGGATACAAGCTTTTAAGTAATTGGTTTTGGTCTTTGCAAGGAGAAAAATCGTGAAAGAATGGAGGGAATAAGACAAAATCCTTAAATGAATAAGGACACTTGGCAATTCATGGAGAAAGAGACAAAAACCTTAATTAAAGAACCCTAATCCCAATTAATCTTTAATCCCTCTAATGCTAATGGCTCAATAACAAATCCCAAATTATTTATCCCATAGGCCCATGCCATTGGACAGTACTGTTCAGTACAGGAAACCCACTCGGACAACCAGTTGGAAATTTTCCGGTCCGGGCAAGTATCCCGAAAAATTCCAGAAAAATTTTTATAAATTCCTAAAAATGTAAAACAATTTATGGCGCACTCCAAATAATTTTTTTCAAATACAACTTTCACATAAATTTCACAAAAGATCCCAATTAGACACTTATGCCGGAAATGTCATGAATGCATGTATACCATGTGCATGTGCAAAACAATCATCAGTTATAGAGGCTATATATTGTATGTTCATGCCGAGTTATAATTCAAGTCTCCTAACTCGTCCCAAATTACTAAAATACCCTTCCCATCGGTGACGGGATGTTACAATTCTCCCCTCCTAATAACAATTTCGTCCTCGAAATTCTTACCTGGTTGATCGAAAAGATGAGGATACTGTCTCCTCATATGCTCCTCGGTCTCCCAGGTAGCCTCCTCAGTCGAGTGGTTCCTCCAGAGAACCTTCACCAGTGGAATACTCTTATTCCTCAACTGTTTCACCTGTGTCCCGACAATCAGACGGCCTCTACATAACTCGACATTAGAGACCTCAATCTCTGAGCCAGATCACATGTGTCGGATCGGCCGATATCTACGGAGCATACTCACATGGAAGACGTCATGCAACTGAGACATCTCACTCGGTAAAGCTAGCCTGTAGGCCAAAGGTCCTATCCTCTCAGTGATCTCATATGGACCAATGTACCTAGGGCTTAACTTACCCTTTTTCCCAAATCTCAGTACACCACGCCACGGTGACACCCGTAAGAACACTCTATCGCCTACATTGTACTCAATGTCCCTCCTATGCTGATCCACATAGCTCTTCTGTCTATCCTGAGCCGCTTTGATGCGACTTCGAATCAGTTTCACCTTATCTACAGTATCCTGAATCAGCTCAGGACCCTCAATCATCCTCACACCCTCTTCATCCCAATACAAAGGCGATCTACACGGTCGCCCATACAGTGCCTCATATGGTGCCATCCCGATGCTACTATGATAATGATTGTTGTATGCAAACTCAATCAGAGCTAAATACTGATCCCATGCTCCTCTGAACTCCAATACAAGCCCAAGCATATCCTCAACAGCCTTAATCGTCCTCTCACTCGCCCATCTGTGCTCGAGGATGAAACGCAGATCAAGTTCACTTAGTACCCATAGCAGCATCGCAAACTCGCCGAACCTCGAGTAAATCTGGGATCCCCGCCGACACTATCGACATCGGGATCCCATGCAGCCTCACTATCTCCGCCACATACTTCGGGTCAACTGATCCATGGTATTGTTCTCCTCATCGGCAAGAAATGGGCCGATTTAATAATCGATCCACTATGACCCAGATAGCATCATGCCGCCTCGGCGTCTAGGCAAACCCATAATGAAATCCATGGTAATTGCTCCCATTTCCACTCCGAATGGGCAACGAATGAAGCTTCCCTACTGGAGCCTGGTGCTCAGCCTTAACCTGCTGGCACGTCAATCATCTAGATACATACCCAGCTACTTGCTTTTTCATGCCAGGCCACTAGAAATGTTGCTTAAGAGTGTTATACATCTTGGTAGTACCAGGATGCATAGCATATGTGGCCATATGAGCCTCCTCCAATATCTCTCTCCTCAAGTCATCCACATCAGGCACACAAAGCCTCTGTCTCAACCACAAAGTCTCATCTCTCACCTCAAACTCAGAACTCGAATCAGCTTTTACCTTCTCAATCAGTCTCACCATACCAGATCCTTATCCCGAACTCTCCGATCCCGTCCCAAGAGCATCGGTCTCAAAGTCAAAGTAGCCAATAAGACTCCATCCCGCCTCCGAGTCATCTCAACATTCAAAGCCCTCAATCAATCAAATTAGGCAACCTCATTGCTCAATCTGAGCTGCACTAGTATGTGATTTCCTACCGAGCATCTCGCCACCACATTAGCTTTCCCAGAGTGATACTCGATAGTACACCATAGTCCTTCAACAACTTAAGCCATCTCCTCTGCCTCAAATTCAACTCTCTCGCTCAAGAATATTTCAAACTCTTATGGTCGGTGAAGATCCGGAAAGTCTCACCATACGTAATGCCTCCAAATCTTCAAAGAAAACGCCATCGCAGCCTAACTCCAAATCATGAACAGGATAGTTTACCTCGTGAGACCTCAAATGCCTCGAGGCATAGGCAATGACTCTACCGTGCGCATCGTAACACACCCCAATCCTCGATGCGATGCATCATCAGATACCTCAAATCCTCCAATCCCAGATGGAATAGTCAACACCGTGCAAGAGTCAACCGATGTTTCACTCCTCAAAGCTCTTCCGACACTCCTCACCCATCCAATGGCACATTCTTCCTCGAAGTTTTGTCGAGGGCCGAGATCAAGGAAAACCCTCGACAAACCTCCGTAATAACCGGCTAATCCGAGGAAACTCCGAATCTCTGAAACATTCTTAGGAGCTTCCCACTTCAGCACTGCCTCCACCTTACTCGGATCCACCAATACCCTCTCCACCACTATATGGCCCAAAATATCACTCGATCCAGCCAAAATTCACATTTATCGAATTTGGCATACAACTATCTCTCCTCATGGTCTGCAACACAATCCTCAAATGCTCACTATGCTCCTGCTCGTTCCTCGAATACACTAAAATGTCATCAATAAACACAATAACAAACCGATCCGTAGGGCTGAAATACCTTATTCATCAAGGCCATGAAGGTCGCTCGGGGCATTAGTTAACCCAAACGGCATCACTAAAACTCAAAATGCCCGCACTCGCTTCCTCAAGGCACTCTTAGGCACATCGGCCTCGCAATCTTCAATCGATAGTACCGACCTCGATCCAACTTAGTGAACACCGAGCTCCTGCAATCGATCAAATAAGTCATCGATCCTAGGCAAGGATACTTATTCTTCATCGTCACCCGATTCAATCGCTCGTAATCGATGCACGACCTCAAAGTCCCATCCTTTTCTTCACAAACAAAACTGGAGCTCCCATGGTGAAACACTAGGTCCGATAAAGCCCTTCTCCAACAACTCCTGCAATCGAGCCTTAAGCTCCCTCGGTTCCACAAAGCCATCCTATATGGAGGTATAGATATAGAGCAAGACTGAACGAGGTCAATAGTGAACTCGCCTCCCGATCCGCGGCAAACCCAGAACTCATCAGAAACACATATGGAAATTCCCTAACCACGGAAATATCCTCAAGCCTCGCCAACTCGTGTCAACCACATGAGCCAGATATGCTTCACACCTCCTCGCATCAATCTCAGGGCACTAAGGAAAGAGATCATCCGGGCTGGTACTGCCTGACTAACTCCTCTAAACACTGCTCTAGGCTGACCAGGAGACTCTAAAACAACCTCCTTAGTATAGCAGTCCATAATAGCCCGATGGGCCGTCAGCCAGTCCATCCCCAGAATCACATCGATCTCTCTCATAGGCAATACTATAAGGTCTGCCCTCAACACTGCTTGATCAATCTGGATCGAGCATCCCCTGCAGACCTCTCCCAATGCAGTAGTAGTACCTAAAAGTGTACTCACCTCTAGCCCATACAGTAACATCTCCCGATCCCCATGCAATCTACATGCCATATGAGGTGCAATAAAGAATGTGGATCCAGATCCAAGAATGCAAACGCCTCAAAATCGAAATAAGGAGCATACCACCACGACATCGGGGAATCTCGGCCTCCCCTCGTCATGGCATATACTGCTCGACTCGTGGTCGATCGCCTCACCTCACCCGCCTAAAGGATCCTCACCTACCTCGGCCTCTACCTCGCCCTCTCAGATCGATCCACGCCGATCCACCCACTCTACTCACTGAATCAGAAGATTACTCCTACGGCCACTACCAGCAGATGAGCTCCCAAGGTACTGGCAATCCCGAATCGATGATCCATGGAGCCGATTTAAGGCAAGCTCCAATAATCGCCAACACTCTCCAAAGTGCCTCTTCTCACAAGGTGCTCACAAATGGGGAATCGCCAAAACCTTCGCCATCGCCATCGCCATCGCCACCAGCATAAATCTCCTCTCGTCTAAAACCCGACCGTCTCGATCCTCCTCAAGATCTGAAGGCCTCGCTTAGCCGCTAAAACTCTTACCAGAGCCGCCTCGACTATCACTAACTCTCTTCCTCTAGACCCTTGACCCATCTCTCGCTCGTCTCGCCTCACAATCCGCTCCACTCTCACAAAGAAGCAGCTCTCAACTCTATAAAGGAGCCCATATCGATCGGGCCAATCCTCGCATTTAATCTCCAGATTCATCCCCATCTCAAACCTCCGGCACCTATCTCGTCTCAAGAGAAACCACAAGAGCAAAGATACTCCATCAACTCATTAAATCTCACCTCGTACTCGCCATCGTCATCCTACCCTGTCTCACCCAAAACTCCTGCATCTTCATTTCCAGATACACCTGGGCATATAATTGTCTCTAAAGCCCTCGAAAATCTGCCCATGTCAAGAAGCAAGGTCCGTGGTACCGCCTTAACAGCCTTCCACCATGTATAAGCGGGGCCTGCAAAGAGATATCACAGAATCGAACCGCCATCGTTCGCAATCCATCCGATCAAGGACTCTCTCACCCTTCCAACCATCCTCACCTCGGGGGTCTGCAGATCGCCATAAAGTTCATGTTCTCGCCACGCAACAAATCGTATCTCCTCTCCCGTCTCACGGGGACTCTAGGAGGTACCTCAGATCGAGACACCGAGGACTCTCTACTAGCTCCAACAGATCCCTGGTCAGCTGGTTGATCAATCTGATCACCAAATACGGATGACCTAAATCAAAACAAGAACTCTGATCAGTTTCTGCATTTCTCACAATAATTCAAGCCTAATTATGTACTAGTCCCAACAGATGTCAAACCATGCTCTGATACCACCTAATGTAGCACCCCCATACCATAGGATATGTATCGGGACGCCCGTAGGTCATTCCGACACACACCCTACGATAAAGGTGCGCCACTAACAACCACTAACACTCCACATGGCATCAAAATCATAAAGAATTAATATGAAATCCACTAATTTTGAAACCATAAATTCTCATTTCATAACCTCAAAGCAAGAATTTACACAACTGGTGTGTTCTGCATAATACTCCAAAAGAAAATCAAACAAAAAGGCTAGCTAGGTCATCCTCAAAAGTGCCAATGACCGACACATGTGCCATGACTTCTCTTGCCAACTCAATCTACACGGCAGAAAAGTCCCTCTGAGCTATAAGTCTACTCTCTCGGTCCCGAAAAATAATTTGCAATTTTGGGTGAGTTTATGAACTCAATGAGAAACCATCATCGATGGTTCACCCAATTCATGCATATACATATACATAACACAACACGCACAATTATCTCACCAAATCACATTTAGTAGTACCACATAATTTTCATACCAATCCAAAGAATCAATTCAAATGCACATGGAATGTATGAGACGCTTTTCAATTTATTACGTTGTTGTGATCGAGCGCTCAAATCGTCCCTTTAAGGCGCATTAAACGGTGAACCATAGGCTCGAATCACTATGGGCTCAAGGCCCAATCACGTTGAGCTTTAAGCTCGCTGGTCGCTTCCGTCACAATCGCCAATTATCGATCATGCAATTATGCATGAAGTGCATATGTCCAAATTAAACAACACCAACATCATATATGACACTTCTATGTCAGAATTCCCCAATTCATCGGACCTTCGGTCCGCAATCCAGGCACAAACAAACATAATTATCCCTCCATTATTCTCCACATGGTTCTAAGTGCAGAATTATAAACACTTACTAACCGAGGAACCATCTAGGTTACTCACCTAATAACTTTCGAGCTAATGCCGGGAAGTCTCGCAACGTCCGTGGGATGACGCTCCAATTGAGCCTCTATAACAATTAAAATAAGTAAACATTACCAACCGAATAGTTAAAATATCAAACAATGCACATGGAATAAGTAAACGTGTATAATGCATGTTCATGGCATTCCGCCCTAATCCAAAATTTTCCCATAAAAAAATCCTTCTAAAATTAGAAACCTATTGGCGGACGGTGCGCAATTTGGACCTCTATAGGTCCCCAATTAAACAAAATAAAGGATTAAAGGCTCCGTTACCGGGCCACGCCAATTTCCCATCCAAAATTCTCAATTTCTCACAAAATGAAATTAATATTCTACTTAATCCGATGCCTCAAGAATCAGGTCAATCGGATGTCGAATGAAAAAGAAATTGACAAAATGAAATCACAAATTACCAATTAAATAATAATAATAATAACATAAAATAAAATAAAAATAAAAGTTCAGCCTCATTGGGCGACGTCTCGCCCCAGCGGGGCTGAATAAATTGGCTGCGTCGCTAGGGCGACGCTGTCGCCTAGCGACGACGTTTTATATGACCGTCACTAGGGCGACGCGTCACCCTAGTGACCGGGCCTTAATTCCATTCCCCTCTTTTTTTTCCTATTTCCCATCCGAATTTCCAACAACAATAATTCTTAGCACACAAATCAGAAAAATACAAACCATAGCTTGTTGGAAAGATAATGGAAAGCTCTACCATTCTCATGAATACCATAAAAATCAATTTCACCCCTAAGGGTGTCAAATATCCCATCAAAGCTACTGTCTACACAAAACTTCTCAAACAGTGCAATACTTTGCAAATTCAGTAACTACTCATTTCCTCAGTCAAAAATAACACAATAAATATTCTCAGTAAGTTCACAATGTTATCTCCAACTTTCATGAACAACTCAAAATCAAATTTACTTACTAACTAGGTCAAACAATTCACCAAAGCATCAGCCCTCTGAAATCAACCAATCTGGACAGTGATGTTTCAAACAGTAATTCTCTTAGCACAAATGTCACAAAAATCATTACCTTATATCCCTGAAAAGATAAGATCTCAAACTTGAATTTTTATGAAGAACACAAACTCCAATTCGATTTTTAACAATTTCAAATCTATTATGCAAGTTACTGCCATTTTCAGCAATTCACAACCTAATGCAGGGTCAGTTTTTGCAAAATCATAACTCCCAACTCTGACCTCTAAAAATTACACACCATAAATCATTTTCAAGATAATTTCTTACTCTAAAACTTTTCAGAAGATCACTCACACCAATTCAGCCCACAAAAATTGCTAAAATTGCTCCCAAGCAGAAAGCTCACAAAATCAACACTTTAACTAGGTTTCTCCAAAAAGCATAAAACCAATCAATAGTAATCAGTTCATATCTCCCAATATACAACTCGAAAATTAGCAAGATCAGTGGAAATGGAAAGCTAACTCAATATGCCTCAACTTTCATAAAGACCATTTTTCCTAGTTCCATACCAATTAATTTAGAAAAATCAACAAAACACATTAGTCATACATGCGGTTACTGTTCACAGGCAATAAAACAGTAACTTTCCATGCAAAATTTCGCCCTTCTAGCATTACAATTTAACAACACCTATTTCACACAAAATTGTAGCCAACATCCCAAAGTTTAATTGGGCACAAACTTCACCTCATTTTCACACCTACACAATAAGTTATGATCAAAACATTCCAACAGGTCAAACACCAATTTTCCATATTTCAACACTACCCTAACTCCTATCACTCTAACATCAATAACACATCACTAAGCATCCATTCCTACCTCTAATTCAGCCTTAAGTTCACCTAAATACTCTCTTGCATCAATGGCCAAGATTTGGCAGAACACAATACACATAACATTAAATCCTAGGCTTTATGACATTAATGCACATAAATCACAATAAAAGCTTCTATCAACCAAATGAAAGAACATGAACTAGGATTCTCACCTAAACAACCTCCAAGCTTCAAGCTTTTCAACCTTCCAAGCTTCAAGTCTTCAAGTGCTCAAACTACTCTAACTCACTCCCTCTCAACACCAACTACAACCCTTACAAGACTAGGTTTACTTTAGTACACTTACGAAGAGGAGTAAGTAGGTTAAGGAGCTAAGGCAAAGGTTCAAGCAAATAAGAGCACCCACGGCAATGCAAGGGGAAGAGGAAGCCACGAAGAAGCAAAGAGGGAAACCCTAAAATTCAAACTCCAAAGGTCAAGTGTCGCGAGTGGTGCATGAAAGCATAAAGGAACTTGTCCATTTATTTAGAACAAGACAAAAGAAGAGCTACGGATACAAGCTTTTAAGTAATTGGTTTTGGTCTTTGCAAGGAGAAAAATCGTGAAAGAATGGAGGGAATAAGACAAAATCCTTAAATGAATAAGGACACTTGGCAATTCATGGAGAAAGAGACAAAACCTTAATTAAAGAACCCTAATCCCAATTAATTTTAATCCTCTAATGCTAATGGCTCAATAACAAATCCCAAATTATTTATCCCATAGCCCATGCCATCGACAAGATCTGCTCAAGACAGAAACCCACTCGGACAACCAGTTGGAAATTTTCCGATCCGGGCAAGTATCCCGAAAAATTCCATAAAAATTTTCATAAATTCCTAAAAATGTAAAACATTTTATGGCGCACTCCAAATAATTTTTTTCAAATACAACTTTCACATAAATTTCACAAAAGATCCCAATTAGACACTTATGCCGGAAATGTCATGAATGCATGTATACCATGTGCATGTGCAAAAAAATCATCAGTTATAGAGGCTATATACTGTATGTTCATGCCGAGTTATAATTCAAGTCTCCTAACCCGTCCCAAATTACTAAAATACCCTTCACTATTAATATACTCTTTTTATCTACTAGACTAGTCTTGTCAAACTTGTGTTGTTCAGCGTCCCTTTCCTACGTGCAAAATGCAAACATCAACATTATAGGAAGTCCAGAATTTAGAAACATAGATATTCCTAATGAGATTAGTTCTCCAAATGATTCAAATGCTCCTAATCCCAACACACAATCATCCGGTCAGCAATCCACAGCGAACTCAGTTAATCCACATTGTCGAAAAACCGATCCTACATGGGAGCATTTTTCTTTGCATAAAGAGGGTGCTACTAATATATTTACTTGTCTAAATTGCTCATTGGTTCTTAGAGGAGGTGGCATAAATAGGATGAAACAACATCTTGTTGGTGTACCTGGTCAAATAAGTTCTTGTAAAAAAATGTTCGTAAAAAAATGTTGGAGTCACTAAGGCAAGTGCAACAAAAGAATCGAAATGAGGATTTGAATGAAGCATATGGTGATCAACCTGAATCTCAAGAGAAAATTCAAGAACTACAACAAACGTGTTCAACTAATAGACAACCACTTGGTAAACGCAAAGAGAAAAGGAAAGTTGTCGATATGGAAAGATATTCATATTTTGCTCCAAGGACAACTCCAGGATCTCAACTGTTGGAACCCCTCCCCAGTGGATCGCAGGTCTGACATCCTATGTGATGTCTGGACGTGCAACCCACGAGGGAGGGATTCTTCACCACGAAATAAAACTTGTTTCCAAACTTTAACCTGCAAAATCATGAACCTCGTGCTTATTACCTTGCAGGGTCATTAGCTGTAACTCAACATTCGTGGTGAGCGAACACTAATTTACCACCAAAATCATAAGTTGAATTATTCATACACATTGTAGCTTTAAGTCTCGAGTTCGTTTTGGAACAAGAATCACCTCAAACGGAGTTATATAACTCAAGATATGCTTAAAAAGCCTAAAAGGGCTCATAACTCAAACATGCTTTCCTAACCGACCTCTCACTTACTTTAATACAAACTTTTTCAATTCAACTCCAAATGATACCAATTTTTATGGAGAGAAATATATATATATCTTAGAAATCTAATGGTTTAAGTCTCACCTCAATTGGAGGTAGGATGAGGGAGTTATTCCCAAAGTAATAGACTATGTTTACACCTTAAATCAATTTCAACCTCTCTTGGAGCAATCACCATAAATTTCTATTTATAAAACAGATTTCGTTCGTTTTTAGACCATTAGAAAGTAGACATCTAGATCTACAATTCTCATGAAGACTACAAAATGAGATTCCGCCTCCAACTATGTCAAAAAGCACCATCTTTCCCGTAGATGTCCGTTAATGACCCGAGAAAGTCCGTTAAACGGACATGCATGTCTGTTTAACGGACATTGACTGGCCAAGGGGTGTTTTTCCACCCGAGAATGTCCGTTTAACGAACTCCCATGTCCGTTTAACAGACATTGGGGCTCTCCAAAGCCCCCAATGCCTCTCTAATGCTTCCAATCTTCAACCTTACCTCATAAATACTCTCCCATTTCCCAAATTCACTCATTCTAAAGCCTAAACACTTCATAACACTTCAAACTCCAAGTTCAACTCACCATATTCACAAATTTCAACTCAATTTGCACATCAAGACTCCAATTTCCAACATTCTCCAAAGCTATCATAAACACACAAACCATATAAATAGTAAAATAAGCAGTAACTGCATTCTTTTCAACCCTTATAACTTGTTACTCCAAATACCAAAAATTTCATATTATACCTCCATGGAAAGATAACAAGATGCTCTAAAACTTCCATGAAGGATGCAAAAGTTAGTTTCATCATTAAACGAGGTAAAAAGTCACTCAAAGGCACTGCTCATAAAAGGACCAATGAAACAGTAACATAGTTATATGAACCGTAACTGAATGTATTCCCAACCTCATAACTTCTTAACCCTAAGTCCAAATGTGGCAAATTATATATCATCAAAATTTTCTGAACCTATACTACAATCTTCAAGAAGACTTCCCGATCCAATTCAAGCCCTAAGATGGTCTAAAACCTAAGCGAAGTTTCTGTCAAATTTTGCAAAAATTTGACAGCACCTCCCTTGAAAATTCAACTAACCAAACTTCAATCAAAACTCCATCACCTTCATAAAACTCAATATCTAAGCTCATACAACATAATTCAATCCAAAAGTATCTCCAAGCGCAATTCAAGGGCAACAACTGCACTCCTAGATATCTACTTCATTCCAAATTATAAAACAATACAATCTCATTCCTTCTTTTTGTCAATTATAGCCATACAACCATACATTTTTATAAAACGAATACAAGATACATTTAAAATTCAAAACTCTTACATTTACATAGAAATAAGTTGATACAAAGCTTTAGACGACATTTTAGCCCAAATACATCAAAGTCTGAAGAAACAAAATACAAAGTACATCATTAGTTCCAAAATGCTATCTAAAGCCTTATTTTCTAACATATGATTTCAAAAACAAAAATGCATCGGAGTAATGCCTCAATCCCGAAGCGGTGTCTCGGTTTCTCGCTCATGACCTGTGGAGGGGAAAATGGGGAGTGAGCTCGACGGCTCCGTGGGTAATAGCTTAATAATTAAGAATAAACATGCCAAAATCATTTAGCAATTTACTTTCAAGCAACTTAACCAAAATCATCTTTGCCATAACAATTTCTCCATCAAATTCAATGATCAAAACTACATAGACATACCAAAAACAAACAAGGATAAACATATCACTTAATCACATATAAGTTGGTTTGGGTGGGTCCAACAGGACATACTACACATTTCCGCAAAGCGGTCATGTGTAGCCGTGACACATATGGGAGTTCATGAGGAGCTCCAAGGCCACTAGCGGGCAGGCGGGGGAAACCTATAATTAGACAGGTGCACCTATCACTTAAGGGACCACCACAAACCCAAAGAAAACATGCATATCACATCATTCACGCATAATCGCCCAAAATGGCATTTCTTTCGAAATCATATAGTTGAATCTTTTTCATAAGGCATTTTCATCCAAAAGACATATACTACAAGTTTAAACCATTTTAAGAATGATAAAAACAACATTGATAATTCATTGAAAGGCAAACAATATCATTTATTACAAAAACTTTAACATGTTTATTAACTTTATTATTAAGAAATCACCTACCTTAATCCTTTAGCCTTGAATTTGGTCAATTGGCCTTTCTTCAATCTCCAATTGCCTCTCTTCACCTTCATCAAACACAAATCATCCCATATGACATGAGACATCAAAATTGGAATTTCTAAGGAGATAAAAGCATGGAAAAGAACCTATCTAACCTTACCCATAAACATCCTAAGCAATTTACACCAAAATCCATCCATAATACCAAAAGATTTCACATTTCTCTTACCTTAAAGAGAGACCCAAGAATTTCTCTCTCTTCTTGGATTTGATGAAAACTTAATCCTTTCCTTCCCCTTTCCTTCTTAAGAACTCTACAACTCTTCTCTAAGCAAGAAAATCACAAGGCCCAACCTCTTTTCTTCTTCTTCTTCTTCTTCTTCTTCTCCTTCTTCTTCTTCACTCAACTGAAAATCTCCTTCTTTCTTCCTTTCTCTTTGGTATTTTCGTAAGACACTCACTTAAGGGACTAACAATTTTCTTTTTACTTAAAACCTAAGCCTCCCTCTAAAACTACGTAGTTTTGGTAAAACCCTTCCTTTCCTTGCAAAATTTGCTCCTTTCCCTCACATAAACGACTCCACCATATACTCCTCTTCTTTTTGTTTTTAAATGAACTTAAATGGACCAAAGTGGCCCTCCTTCAAAGCCTTAGACTTTAAAACCATTAGTGAATTACCTAAATTGCCCCTAAACTATCTTATTCTTTTAAACTCTAACAACATATCAAATTCTAATTTGTAACTACAACCCTTCATTTAATATCGATTAACTAAGCACTAAAACTTCAAATTAATCTAACTAATAAAATTAGACAAGCTATACGTCAAAATAGTCAAAGCATGCTTAATGTAAATCGGGGCCCAACATCAACTAAGTTTGAGAAGTGTGTTATCTAGTAAGGAAGCAATTCACAAGGCACATATTGCAATCACTAGATGGATTTTTGATGCTTGTATTCCTTTCAATGCAATTTAGTCTCCTTACTTTCAAGAAGCTTTGGATGCAATTATTGCTATTGGGCCTAGGATTAAAGGTCCATCATATTATAATTTGAGGGTTAATTTGTTAGGAGATTGTAAGAGAGACTGTCAGCTACTTGTTGATAAAAATTGGGACAATTAGGCTAAAACAGGTTGTACAATTATGGCAAATGGGTGGAGTGATCAAAGACAGAGAACTTTGATAAATTTTCTAGTTTATTGTCCAACAAGTATAATATTACGAATTTTGTTTGTTATTATACAAGTTAAGCTTTTTAACTTTGTTTTTTTTTACAGGCATAACATTTGTGAAATCTATTGATGCTTCAAACATGGTAAAAGATGCGAGATTATTATTTAATTTATTTTTTGAAGTTATTGAGTGGGTTGAAGCAGATAATGTTGTTCATGTAGTGACAGATAATGCAGCAAATTATGTAGCAGCTAGGAAACTAGTACATGAACTGTACGAGCATATTTTTTGGTCACCTTGTGCTGCACATTGTTTGAATCTCCTTCTAAATGATATTGGTAATATGCCTCACGTTGTAGAACTTGTTTTAAAGGCTTCAAAGGTAACTTCTTTTGTTTACAATCATATAATCTTCTTATCTTGGCTAAGAAAAAGGCAAGGTTGGAGAGAGATAATGCATCCAGGGGTAACTCGGTTTGCCACTACTTTCATTAATTTGAAAAGTGTTTATGATCATAAGCATGACTTACAAGCTTTGGTTATTGATAAGCACTTTACTAGTCATAGATTGGCAAAGACTGCAATAGGAAAATCTGTTAGTTCTATTTTGTTAGATAGCAAGTTTTGGAATGATTGCTTGATCATGGTGAATCATGGTGAAAGTGATGGATTTCCGCAAGTTCACGGGTCTCAAGTAGTACAGTATAATATCGTCCCGCAGGGAGTAATTGTGTAAGTACTAGGCTTGGATCACTCAATTAATGGGACTAGCAATTTTGTATGTTTGGGAAAATTAAATTACGAAAATTAACTAGCAAAAAATAACAAAATCAAAGTTAAGGAAAATTGCGAATATTTCTAGGGGTTAATTCGAATGGAATGTAGTAAGCTTCAAGGATGGTTCCACTTTTAGCACTTTCTATGGACTTTACCTGGGTCAATTTATGAGGCAAATTTTGGTTGATAGAAGGTTGAGTCTATAGTTTCTTAGATCCTTTTTCAAGGTATCAAAGGAGTGTTATGCAATAATCCTAATCTACTATCGTAAACTAGCAATCAAGCATAACCCATTAAGTTCTTTGCTAACCTAGTTTTCTCTCATAAATTCAGTTTATGTCTAAATCTGAAATTTATAAGTTCCCTGTTTTGGAGTTCTGTTATTAATTTTCACTTATCGGTTCTTCAATTAACAACTAATGCTTAGTAATGGTTGGCCAAACACAATACTAGCAGAATTAATATCAAAATAGAAAATCAAACTTGTAAATTCACACTCATAAATCAACCGAAATGTAGTCCACAAAAATTAGCTAAAAGCTTCAGCCCAATCTTGAAGCTTTTAGGAAACTACTCAGTCATGATAGGATGAAAACCACAAGCATTAAAGTCAACAACCAACATTAGGAGAAATCAAATAATAATCAGATAATGAATGAGTTTTTGAATTCCCCCTCTTTGTGTTGTTTGCGTCTCCAGCTCTGCCTGCGTGGTGCTACCCCTGATCAGCTCCAGGTGATGGTGCGTTACTGCCTTGTGAGTCAACCTCCTCGTCTGCAACGTTTTCTCTCCAGCTCTCCTCTTGAGTGGTGTAACGTTTATGCCCTCTTCACAGCTGCCAAAGTTTGAGAGTATCTTCCTTCCCTCTTTGGTGTATGCGTTGATGTTAATGTGCTGGAGCTCTTTTCTCTTCTAACGTTGGTCTCCCCCAAAAACCAGCTGCCACGTTAGAGTCTCTAATCAAGCTACGCCTGCTGAGTCTTGCCTCTCGATGGTTAGTTGCTCCACTCCATGCTATTTTCCTTCAGTCCACCTTCAGCTTTTGCCTTTCTTCTTCAGCTCAAATTATTTCTCATCCCAAAACGTTCCTCTCGCCTCCTCTTGGTGTATGCGCGATGTTAGTTTAATACTTGGGTGAGTCGCGTCTCCTCTTCTTGGTGAATATTGGTGAACTTTTGCTCCTCCTTTCTTGTGTAACGTTCAGGGAGTTAGTGAGTGCTGGAGTAACCTTTTAAAGCTCCTAAAATTCCCCCTCTTTTCTTTTTATTCTATTCACGCACAGCCCCTTTTGATTCACGCACACCCACCTTTCTTCCTCTCTTTTGTGGCTATTTTTTATTCCTCTCTAAACATCTCCTTTATTTTTCTCCCTCACCTCACATTGCACACACACTCACGCACACTCTCCCTTCACCTCTATTTCCTTAGTTCACTTCCTCTCTCACAACAGTTCACGCTACTCTCCCTCTTTCACACACATCAGTTTACTCACTCTCACACAACACTCACACAACTCTCCCTCTTCACGTACAGCCCCCTTGGTTTTTGCCCAGCACACACCTTTCTCCCTTACTCATGTAACGCACCCCTCTCTTTTATTTGTTTCTTTTCAGTTCACCTCACACACCCTTGCTTTTTATTTCACGCGCAGCTCCTTCAATTCACACACTCCTCAGTTCACGAAACTTACCCCTATGTAACGCACTCCTGTAGTTCAGCTCCTCTCTTCTATTAGTTTTATTCTCCTTGTTTAGTACGTTAGGAGCTGGTCTGCATGGGCGTCCCTCCAGCTATCCTCCTTCTTTTGCTTTGGCACGACCCTCCTTCTAGCGCCAGCCTGCGTGGGTCTGCTCTTGTCAGCTCCTTTTTTTTCTTTTCTACTCCCCGTGTATTCAATTAACAGCCACGTTTCTTGCTTCTTTTCTTTTCTGCGGTGGAGCCTTTGATGGGTTTCTGTTCATTATGTTTCCATGTTTTGGTGATGTAGCTCTCTGTGTAGTGGTGTCTGCATGGGTTTCTCTTCTGCATGGGTCCTTGCTTGATGTCCCAGCGTCTGGTCTCTTCATGTGTTGCGTCTCTAGCTGGTGTCTTTAGCATGGTGCGTGGGTCTTTTCTCTATATTTCCACGTTAGTCTTGTTTTAAGCTCCACGTCCCTTCTTTCTTATTTTCATAGCTACTTAATTAGCCAACAGCCCCCATTTGCGTTATTTTCCTCTAGTGTATGTCTTTTTCAATGGGTCCCCTTGGGTATGTAGCATGTTTAACGTTATTCTCTTCATCTTGTCTATTTTGTCGCTACTCCAAAAATGTTTTTTTCCTACCTGGTGGGTCACGCCTCCACTTATGCTCATGCCTTAATTCTTTTTCAGCTCTATTATTTTCACCAGCTACTCCTTGTCATCCTCCCATTTTCTAATCTCTTGTTTTAACGTTTTTCTCTTTTCATTCACTAGTTGCCAACGTAGTCTCCTCCCTAGCCAGCTAATGTTGTTTCTTTTAAACCACCAACTAACCACGTCTTCTTCTCTAACTTCTCACGTCCCCTGGCCCGCCTCTTTAATTTAATTGCTCCACTCTTCTCATGCGTGATGTTTCTGTCTACGTGGTGCCTCCTGCGTTGTCTTCACCCTGGACTCTCCTTCCTTCGTTTAATCATTGTTGTGGTCTTTTTTTTTCAATTAAAAACAAGTATATTTCCTACAAATTAAACATAACCTATTATAAATGCAGATTAAGATAGACTAAACAATTTAGTAGGAAAAATATGTATAAGACCCAATAATTAATCCAGAAATTAAAGAAAAATGTCATTCATTCTAACGAGAAAATTCATCCAACAGAAAGCTATGACTTCTATCATTCAATTGTTGAGAATTGTATATGCGAATGAAAAATGATGGAGTGTGGTGGTCTAAGGTGGCTGGAAGTGATGGTTATGATGTTTAGGTATGATAGTTGAAGTTTTGTAAAAATTGGAATTTCCCAAGTACAAACAAACAGGAAGAATTTAAGGCAAATTTTGGAAAAATGGCTTCGAATTTGGAGGTGATTCTTGAAGCAAAATTGTAGAATAAGATGTTAGCTACAACGTTGGTGAAGGAATCGTGACAATCTGATGTCTAAAAGAAGTTATGAATTTTCTTGATAGATAGGTTATGGATTAGGAAAGTGCTGAAACTATGGGCTCAATAGTTAGACGATTTCAAAGTGCATTTCTGGGCAAAGGCTGGCAATTTTTGGGTGGTTCTTGAGGCTAAATTGAAGTTCAAGAAGTGAACTACAACTTTGAAGAAGGAAGGTCTTCAATTGGAGCAATGGTTTAGAAGTTATGATGGATTTAGTTCAGATATGTCTGGAAATGTGTGACAATGGAATTGAATAAGGAAATGAATAAAAAAGATGAGTGTTTTTGGAAATAAACAAAACCATATTAGATTTTGGAAACTAACAATGCTGGACCACGCTTCTGAAGTCCAACATTCGAAAACATGAAAAAGAAAGCATGCTTAGTTTGGAGAAACGATAGATTTCAAAACTTTTTAAGAAATCATCTTGCAGCGGAAGCAATATATCCAAAACAACATGCTAATCCATACATGATATGGTATAAGGATAATAAAACCAAGAACAAGATAAAAGGAATTACCGACTCCTTCGTTACAGCTTTAAATCCTCGCTGCGCTATCCTCTCCTTCTAGTATCCAAATCCTTTGCCTTTGAGTCTTTTCCTTTAGCAATCTATCTTCTTCCTTGTAGTAGTATCCTCTACCAATTAGATTTACCACTTGTTCTTCAAGGACAACTAGGTTAACAAAATCCTTTGGTGGGAAAGGAGAAGAAATATTTGGAGGAGATTTTCTTAGAAGAAGAAGAACCAAAATTGAAACTCTTTCAATTCTTTCACTTAGGAATTTCGATTCTACCTTGCATGAAAAGAGAGAATGTCTAAAAAACATGCAAGAACCCTTTCTTACATCTCAATTTCGAAATATGCATGAAATGGAAAGAGTGAGAGGCATCCAATGCATCACTTCTTACATTAATCACTCATCAAATAGCCAATAAATGAGACTTACTTCATTTATCTTTTAAATGGCTATTTGAAAAGACCATAACCTATAATTGAATACCTATTTCGATTTTGGCAAGAAGAAAGAAGGAAGATGGTACATCTAATGCACATCTTTCATCTTTAATCTAATGAATGCAAATAGGTTACATGCCAACATTAAAAGCCAACCATTAAACCATTTAATGGTAAGTTCATAACTCCATTTAATAATGATGAACCATAATAAAGACCATCTTTATTTAGTATTTTAATGTCAAATGTGTGGTTACACATCTAACCTAACACAATTTCGAAATTGCTTCTTCTCCATTTAAAAAATTGTTTTAATATAATTAATCTAATCAATTACATTAAACCAAAACAAGCCCATTTCTAAATGAACATATGGGCTTCCAATTAACCATTAATTAGTATAAGCCCATCATTCAATTATGGACTTCTAAAGCCTCCAAACTACTTCTTACTTAGCTTGATAACCTTCCTTGAAGTCAAGTGGGGAATCTTATTGGACTTTGATAATTCAAGCTCCAATAAGCCCAGAAATAATTCAATCTCATTGGAATTAATTCAAGCCTATTAACTAAATGTCATTCCACTAAAGACAATTAGTTGAACTCTTGAATTATTAAATATTATGAGAATATGTCCAATTGCAAACCCTATTTAGAACCTTATTATAGCCATCCGCACAATAAAGGGTAAAATTACCGTTTTGCCCTTATGTTGGTTTTTCCCTCTAGATCTCTCATTTTACTTTATATGGTGATTAACACATAAGATCTCATCTTAGTGTTAAGACTTGATGGGTAGCTAGTCCATCAAACTACTGGCGCCGCTTTAATCACCAAATCTCCTTAAAACATCTAGAAGAGATGATAACACTATAAACTCTTTATTTGAGTGAATGTTCCACGATACATGTTTAAATTAATAATTCCAACATGCATAACCTTTGGATTAATACCTGTAAAAATCCATTCCGATCATATCAAGAATTATAATGAAACATATATGAGTTCACCACTCATCAAGATTGTGGTTCATAATAGCGAATGCTTAAGTTGTATGTTTTAAGATTAAAGTAACGCCCACTTTATTCTTGAAAACATACTTGATTCCGATTCATTTAATAGTGCCATTATCGATAGTCTACTACTATCATGATATGAAACTCATCATTCCCTTTAAGTAAACTCCTTTACTTATATGGAGATAAATCGCAACACTATAGTCTAAACCATAATCAAACGACCAACTTGATTATTCAACTGTGAATCAATTAATTGATTCTAATAATATACATGTTTCCCATACATCTCTATGTATATGTATATTACTTACAAATGAATCTTGGTACCTTATGACCAGATATATAATGCTCATACAGATAAAACCAAACTCTTTTGTTTTATTAATAATAAATATTTTCATTACAAAATTGTAACTGAAGAAGATAAAGTTACAAGTAAACACACTTGCTTCCCAGGGCACTATATTTACATAACTCCAACAATCTCCCACTTTCCCTAAAGCAAGTTTGACATATCCTTCATTCCCATCCCTTCTAGGTGACCCTCAAAGCTCTTTTGAGTCAATGTCTTTGAACGGATCAGTGAGGTTTTGCTCAGGAATCTTTACCACATCCACTTCTCCGCGTTGTATTATCTCCTTATGAGATGATACTTTCGGTCAATGTGTTTGGCGACTTTGTGGTTCCGAGGTTCTTTAGAATTAGCCACCGCCCACTATTATCACAATAAAGTGTAATGGATTTTTCGCCTCGAACTACCTCCAAATCATTTAGGAACTTCGGAGCCAGATTATTTCCTTTCTTGCTTCACAAGCAAAGAACATACTCAACCTCTATAGTCGAATCAACAATACAAGTTTGCTTGACACTCCTCCAAACTATGGCTCCACCTCCTAAAGTAAATATAGAACCAGAAGTTGATTTCCTTGAATCAACATCTGATTGGAAATCAGAATCCATATATCCTGTGGGAATAAGATTACTTCCAGTGTAAACAAGCATTAAGTTCTTCGTCCTAAGAAGATACTTAAGTATACACTTAACCGCAGTCCAATGTTCCATTCCTGGATTGGACTGAAATCGCTACCGATCCCATCGCGTAATGTATATCCGATCTAGTGCACAACATTGCATACATCAAACTACCAACTGCCGAAGCATATGGAATGTTACGCATGCGTTCAACCTCCTCTTGGGTTTTAGGTGCTTGTTCCTTTGAAAGTTTGATTCCATGTCTAGTAGGAGTGAAACCCCTCTTGGAATCTTGCATGACGAACTTATTGAGCATATTCTCAATGTAAGTTAGTTAAGACAAAACTATCTTCTTGTTCTTACGATCCCTTATAAGTTTGATCCCTAGAATATAGGTAGCCTCTCCCAAATCCTTCATTGAAAACTGTTCATTCAGCCATCCCTTAACCGCAGATAACATTCCCACATCATTCCCAATGAGCAGAATGTCATCAACATACAGGATTAGGAAAGTAACCTTACCTTCTTGTATTCTTTTGTAAACACAAGGCTCATCTAAGTTTTGTATGAACCCATAGGTTTTGATAGCCTTATCAAACCTAATGTTTCAAGACCTAGATGCTTGCTTAAGTCCATAAATGGACCTTTGCAACTTGCAAACCTTATGCTCATTACCTAGCTCAATGAATCCTTCTGGTTGGGCCATATAAATGGTCTCCTCAAGATCTCCATTCAAAAATGCGGTCTTGACATCCATTTGCCATATTTCATAATCGAAATAGGCTGCTATGGCCAAAAGAATCCTGATGGACTTAAGCATGGAAACCGGAGAAAAAGTCTCCTCGTAGTCTATACCCTCCTTTTGAGTATAGCCTTTAGCTACTAATCTAGCTTTAAAGGTCTCTACCTTTCCATCCGATCCCCTTTTCCTTTTGTAGATCCATTTACACCCTATGATTTTTAGACCTGGTGGTAGATCTACAAGAACCCAGACTTCATTAGTATACATAGAATCTATTTCCGATTCCATTGCCTTGAGCCATTTTCCTGCATCAACATCATTAATAGCCTGTGTATACGTAACGGGATCTGTTTCTTCTTGGTCTGAGATTGCAATTAAGCCTTCTCCTAAACCCAGATACCTATCTAGTTGTCTCACAACCCTCCCACTACGTCTAGGCACATCTTGATGTTCAGGTTGCACTTCTGATTCAACTCTTGAATCCATTTCGACATCTTGTTCTGTCATATCCAAAACAACTCTTGGTTTGGATGAAATTGCTAACTCCTTTAGTACTACTTCACTTCTTCCTTTTTGATTTCTCACAAACTCTTCTTCTAAGAAGTTTGCATTTGTCGACATAAATACCTTCCTATCATGAGGACTGTAAAAATAGTACCCTCGAGTTCCCGTAGGATATCCTACAAATAAACATACTTCTGACCTTGGTTCCATCTTTGTGGATTCAGGCTTTAGAACGTGGGCTGGACAGTCCCAAGTCCTCAAGTGCCTCAATGAAGGCACTCGGCCAGTCCACAACTCCCTAGGTGTTTTAGGCACCGATTTGGATGGAGCAAAGTTAAGAAGATATATTGCCGTTTGTATGGCATATCCCCAAAACGATTCTGGAAGGCTAGCATAGGACATCATTGATCTTACCATTTCCAATAGAGTTCTATTTCTCCTCTACGCTACACCATTCTGTTGAGGTGTACGAGGAGTCGACAAATTGAAACAATTCTATTGTCAATTAAATATTGCTGGAACTCTCCAGATAAATACTCACCACCTCGATCGATCGATCGAAGTCGTTTTAATGGCTTGCCAAGTTGCTTCTCGACTTGACTTTGAATTCTTTGAACTTTTCAAAAGATTCACTCTTTTATGCATCAAATACAAATAGCCATGTCTTGAGTAATCATCTATAAAAGTTATGAAATATTCATAACCTCCTCTAGCTTGTACATTCATGGGCCCACACACATCAGTATGTACCATGTCCAATGTGGATTCAAATATGTTTCCTTTAGAAGGAAATGAGGCTTTTGTCATTTTTCCTTCAATACAAGATTCACAAGTGGGTAATGGATCACTATCCAAGCCCATAAGGATCCCATCCTTTACTAGCCTGTCAAGTCTTTTCTGATTGATATGACCCATCCTTAGATGCCACAGATACTTTGAATTAATGCTAGAGATATTGGATTGTCTTGGTTTTATCAATTACATGGTGTTTAGTGAGCCTTTCATAGGTTCTATAAAAAACAATCCTGTTTAATTATCGTTTCACAAATAAAATCCTTATTCTCATATATTGAAACAACCTTTTCAAAATATAAGGAATAGCGATTTTATTAGACAAAAACAAAATCATGTTCCTTACAATCATTGGCATGTAATAAACATCTTCCAAATATAACCTATGACTACTAGGAAAGTCCAAGATAACTACTCCCACCGATTCTCGCTGAAACATAGGAACCATCTGCTATCTTAACTTGAAACGGCCTTTAGGAAGTCTTTTCCTTTCTTGGAACCCCGCAAAGAATTACAAACATGGTTAGTGGCTCCTGAATCTAATATCCAAGAAGTAGATAAATCATCACATTTCTAGTTCCTAACAAACTTAGGAAGCCCATACCTTGTTTGCTTTTGAGGGACTCTAGGTAGATCGGACAGCTTTCTTTTCCAAAGGCCCATCTCATCACAAAGGAAACACTTTCCTTTGATGTTCTCTTTGGCCTTCTTTTCATGGGTTTGGCCTTGACCCCTATTTGGGCCTTCTTTTCATTGGACCCTTCTTCTTTCCTTGCCCTTACCTGGGCTTAGAAGAAGAAGCTACATTAGCTTCTGGCCTATGAGCCTTAATATTCAATATTTCCTCCGTGCTTTGGAGGGTATTCATCAACTCACTCAAGGTGTAATCCTTGCTGTTGAGCTCATAGTCCAACTTAAACTGCTGAAAAGAAGAGTTTAAGCTATTGATGATCATAATCATCTGCGTGTCCGCATCCGTATCCGCCCCAAGCATCTCAACCTCGGTGACCGCAGATTACCTTCATCATGTAATCCCGACCGGTTCACCTGTTTTACATCGAGATTATGAAAGGTTTGGATAGCTTTCACTCTTGCAGACCTAGTCCTCACACCACACATCTCATGTAGGTGATGGACCATTGCACTAGCAGTTTTCATACAAGCAATTTGTTTTTGCAACATGCCACGATGAAGCTTTAATATAACACTTAGTAGTCTTGTCGACGATTCTCGCTAACGCCATGTTGTTGGACTTGCTCGAGTTGCATCTCCACTTAGAGGTGTAGGCTCATTTTCAGTTAATACCCATGAAATACGTTCATATTGAAGAACAATGTCAAGGTTACGTCTCCATTCATTAAACTTGTCTCCATTTTCCAATTTGTTATTAGTCAAGAGCAGGGTGAGTGGATTCATTTTGTGGTTGATTATGTCTGAAAATATAAATTATTAAAACATGAGCATACTAGTCAACAATTTATGGAACTTTGTATAAAATCATGATGCATGTATGCATGATGATAGATTTAACAAAACTTAAAAAATTAAAACATTATACGACGGTTATTTTTCTTATCTATAACAGACTAAGTGACGGTAGGCCATCTTATCTATTAAAAGAAAAACTGGGACCCTCCCACTCAAAAAACTACCAAGCATCTCATGTTCAATTTTTTAAGAAGCGTCTTAATTTGGTCCATACTTTTACCAACAGAGCTACGGTGGGCAGTTTATTGATAAAAAATGTTGAGTGTATAACCATTTGATTCATTCACTAAAGATACCTACAAATCATGCCTCGGTGGGAGGTCATATTTGCTATCATTAAGTGGACTTATCCTTAAAGAGACCCAAACTATGCAAGATCTAGGATCCATGCCCTCCGATGGGGAGTAACACTTCACCACATGCAAACGGGCCATCATTTGGAGACCGTGGACTCTCACAGAGCATCCTCTCCCACTCAATCTTTTGGGCTTTAAGTTTTAAATACCATCTTGTCTAGATGCAATTTATTATCCATCCTATATTGTTTCATTATATATCTCATACATAATGAATGCATGGCAAGGCCTAGGTTTGGCAATTTTCTAAATGACATGCAATCACATAATATCACATATTACAAGCATTCATTTCTCCATTCATCACATGAACTAATAAAGCCACTTTTGATTGTCCATCCTAGAAACATAAAATAATTACAAGCCTTTTAGGCCCAAAATATGCTTCTTCATCTTGGATCTTCCGCTTCGAACTCTTCGCTAACATGATCCGGCCCATTCGGTAAACAAAATGTAATGGCATTTATGAAATTAGAATTTTGTCATTTTGAAAAATAAAATTCCAGCACTAGATTTTTAGAAAACCAAATCTTTGTTTTGACAAAAATTCCAGCACTTGTTTTATTAAAACCGAAACTCATTTCATGAAAATTAAACACAGCACTTAGTATTTTAGCAAAACCGAAATTGGATTCTTTGAAAAAAAAACCAGCACTTGTTTTCCAATCATAACTGAAATATGATTCATTGAAACAAAATTCCAGAACTTAGTTTTCACAAAACTTATGCCAAAACACAAAAGGATACACCAAAATTTTACCTTTCCATTTCTTCAATCCATGGCTGCTCCTTCTTCATCATTACATCAATTTGTACATTAAAAATCAAATAAAATAGAAAAAGAAACCAATGAGGAAACATGGTGATGATAGACCACCCTCCTTGTTACAACCAAATGAAGAAATCTTACAAGATAAAATTTAACTTCTATGGACAACCAAAAGAGCAACATACACCATATATATTTCTATCACATAAAATATGCAGTATACATAAAAGATTGCCAACCCATGCATCCACCATATAGGAACCGAAATCATGCATGAAAAATCTACTCGATACCAATTGTTGGATCGGAAAAAGAAAGCATGCTTAGTTTGGAGAAACGATAGATTTCAAAACTTTTTAAGAAATCATCTTGCAGCGGAAGCAATATATCCAAAACAACATGCTAATCCATACATGATATGGTATAAGGATAATAAAACCAAGAACAAGATAAAAGGAATTACCGACTCCTTCGCCATGTTTTAAATCCTCATTGCGCTATCCTCTCCTTCGGTATCCAAATCCTTTGCCTTTGAGTCTTTTCCTTTAGCAATCTATCTTCTTCCTTGTAGTAGTATCCTCTACCAATTAGATTTACCACTTGTTCTTCAAGGACAACTAGGTTAACAAAATCCTTTGGTGGGAAAGGAGAAGAAATATTTGGAGGAGATTTTCTTAGAAGAAGAAGAACCAAAATTGAAACTCTTTCAATTCTTTCACTTAGGAATTTCGGTTCTACCTTGCATGAAAAGAGAGAATGTCTAAAAAACATGCAAGAACCCTTTCTTACATCTCAATTTCGAAATATGCATGAAATGGAAAGAGTGAGAGGCATCCAATGCATCACTTCTTACATTAATCACTCATCAAATAGCCAATAAATGAGACTTACTTCATTTATCTTTTAAATGGCTATTTGAAAAGACCATAACCTATAATTGAATACCCATTTCGATTTTGGCAAGAAGAAAGAAGGAAGATGGTCCATCTAATGCACATCTTTCATCTTTAATCTAACGAATGCAAATAGGTTACATGCCAACATTAAAAGCCAACCATTAAACCATTTAATGGTAAGTTCATAACTCCATTTAATAATGATGAACCATAATAAAGACCATCTTTATTTAGTATTTTAATGTCAAATGTGTGGTTACACATCTAACTTAACACAATTTCAAATTGCTTCTTCTCCATTTAAAAAATTGTTTTAATATAATTAATCTAATCAATTACATTAAACCAAAACAAGCCCATTTCTAAATGAACATATGGGCTTCCAATTAACCATTAATTAGTATAAGCCCATCATTCAATTATGGACTTCTAAAGCCTCAAAACTACTTCTTACTTAGCTTGATAACCTTCCTTAAAGCCAAGTGGGGAATCTTATTGGACTTTGATAATTCAAGCTCCAATAAGCCCAGAAATAATTCAATCTCATTGGAATTAATTCTAGTTTATTAACTAAATGTCATTCCACTAAAGACAATTAGTTGACCTCTTGAATTATTAAATATTATGAGAATATGTCCAATTGCAAACCCTATTTAGAACCTTATTATAGCCATCCGCACAACAAAGGGTAAAATTACCGTTTTGCCCTTATGTTGGTTTTTCCTCTAGATCTCTCATTTTACTTTATATGGTGATTAACACATAAGATCTCATCTTAGTGTTAAGACTTGATGGGTAGCTAGTCCATCAAACTATCGCGCCATTTAATCACCAAATCTCCTTAAAACATCTAAGAGATGATAATACTATAAACTCTTTATTTGAGTGAATGTTCCGATACATGTTTCAATTAATAATTCCAACATGCGATAATCGGATTAATACCTGTAAAAATCCATTCCAATCATATCAAGAATTATAATGAAACACATATGAGTTCACCACTCATCAAGATTGTGGTTCATAATAAGCGAATGCTTAAGTTGTATGTTTTAAGATTAAAGTAACGACCCACTTTATTCTTGAAAACATACTTGATTCCATTCATTTAATAGTGCCATTATCGATAGTCTACTACTATCATGATATGAAACTCATCATTCCCTTTAAGTAAACTCCTTTACTTATATGGAGATAAATCGCAACACTACTGCCTAAACCATAATCAAACGACCAACTTGATTATTCAACTGTGAATCAATTAATTGATTCTAATAATATACATGTTTCCCATACATCTCTATGTATATGTATATTACTTACAAATGAATCTTGGTACCTTATGACTAGATATATAATGCTCATACAGATAAAACCAAACTCTTTGTTTTATTAATAATAAATATTTTCATTACAAAGCAGAATCGAAGAAGATAAAGTTACATGTAAACACACTTGCTTTCCAGGGAACTATATTTACATAACTCCAACAATCTCCCACTTGCCCTAAAGCAAGTTTGACATATCCTTCATTCCTATCCCTTCTAGGTGACCCTCAAAGCTCTTTTGAGTCAATGTCTTTGTGAATGATCGCAAGGTTTTGCTCAGGAATCTTTACCACATCCACTTCTCCACGTTGTATTATCTCCCTTATGAGATGATACTTTCGCTCAATGTGTTTGGCAGCTTTGTGGTTCCGAGGTTCTTTAGAATTAGCCACCCCTCTATTATCACAATAAAGTGTAATGGCTTTTCTACCTCTGAACTACCTCCAAATCATTTAGGAACTTCCTGAGCCGATCGCTTCCTTTCTTTTCTTCAGCAAAGAACATACTCATCCTCCATAGTCGAATCAGCAATACAAGATTGCTTGACACTCCTCCAAACTATGGCTCCACCTCCTAAAGTAAATATAGAACCGAAGTTGATTTCCTTGAATCAACATCGATTGAAATCGAATCCGTATATCCTGTCGGAATAAGATTACTTCCAGAGTAAACAAGCATTAAGTTCTTCGTCCTACGAAGATACTTAAGTATACATTTAATCGCAGTCCAATGTTCCATTCCTGGATTGGACTGAAATCTGCTTACCAGTCCCACTGCGTAACAGATATCCGGTCTAGTGCACAACATTGCATACATCAAACTACCAACTGCCGAAGCATATGGAATGTTACGCATTCGTTCAACCTCCTCTTGGGTTTTAGGTGCTTGTTCCTTTGAAAGTTTGATTCCATGTCTAGTAGGAGTGTGGTGGTCTAAGGTGGCTGGAAGTGATGGTTATGATGTTTAGGTATGATAGTTGAAGTTTTGTAAAAATTGGAATTTCCCAAGTACAAACAAACAGGAAGAATTTAAGGCAAATTTTGGAAAAATGGCTTCGAATTTGGAGGTGATTCTTGAAGCAAAATTGTAGAATAAGATGTTAGCTACAACGTTGGTGAAGGAATCGTGACAATCTGATGTCTAAAAAAAGTTATGAATTTTCTTGATAGATAGGTTATGGATTAGGAAAGTGCTGAAACTATGGGCTCAATAGTTAGACGATTTCAAAGTGCATTTCTGGGCAAAGGCTGGCAATTTTTGGGTGGTTCTTGTGGCTAAATTGAAGTTCAAGAAGTGAACTACAACTTTGAAGAAGGAAGGTTTTCAATTGGAGCAATGGTTTAGAAGTTATGATGGATTTAGCTCAGATATGTCTAGAAATGTGTGACAATGGAATTGAATAAGGAAATGAATAAAAAAGATGAGTGTTTTTGGAAATAAACAAAACCTATTAGATTTTTGAAACTAACAATGCTGGACCCCGCTTCTGAAGTCCAACATTCAAAAACATGAAAAAGAAAGCATGCTTAGTTTGGAGAAACGATAGATTTCAAAATTTTTTAAGAAATCATCTTGCAGCGGAAGCAATATATCCAAAACAACATGCTAATCCATACATGATATGGTATAAGGATAATAAAACCAAGAACAAGATAAAAGGAATTACCGACTCCTTCGCTACAGCTTTAAATCCTCGCTGCGCTATCCTCTCCTTCTGGTATCCAAATCCTTTGCCTTTGAGTCTTTTCCTTTAGCAATCTATCTTCTTCCTTGTAGTAGTATCCTCTACCAATTAGATTTACCACTTGTTCTTCAAGGACAACTAGGTTAACAAAATCCTTTGGTGGGAAAGGAGAAGAAATATTTGGAGGAGATTTTCTTAGAAGAAGAAGAACCAAAATTGAAACTCTTTCAATTCTTTCACTTAGGAATTTCGGTTCTACCTTGCATGAAAAGAGAGAATGTCTAAAAAACATGCGAAAACCCTTTCTTACATCTCAATTTCGAAATATGCATGAAATGGAAAGAGTGAGAGGCATCCAATGCATCACTTCTTACATTAATCACTCATCAAATAGCTAATAAATGAGACTTACTTCATTTATCTTTTAAATGGCTATTTGAAAAGACCATAACCTATAATTGAATACCCATTTCGATTTTGGCAAGAAGAAAGAAGGAAGATGGTCCATCTAATGCACATCTTTCATCTTTAATCTAATGAATGCAAATAGGTTACATGCCAACATTAAAAGCCAACCATTAAACCATTTAATGGTAAGTTCATAACTCCATTTAATAATGATGAACCATAATAAAGACCATCTTTATTTAGTATTTTAATGTCAAATGTGTGGTTACACATCTAACCTAACACAATTTCTAAATTGCTTCTTCTCCATCTAAAAAATTGTTTTAATATAATTAATCTAATCAATTACATTAAACCAAAACAAGCCCATTTCTAAATGAACATATGGGCTTCCAATTAACCATTAATTAGTATAAGCCCATCATTCAATTATGGACTTCTAAAGCCTCAAAACTACTTCTTACTTAGCTTGATAACCTTCCTTAAAGCCAAGTGGGGAATCTTATTGGACTTTGATAATTCAAGCTCCATAAGCCCGAAATAATTCAATCTCATTGGAATTAATTCTAGTTTATTAACTAAATGTCATTCCACTAAAGACAATTAGTTGAACTCTTGAATTATTAAATATTATGAGAATATGTCCAATTGCAAACCCTATTTAGAACCTTATTATAGCTATCTGCACAACAAAGGGTAAAATTACCATTTTGCCCTTATGTTGGTTTTTCCTTCTAGATCTCTCATTTTACTTTATATGGTGATTAACACATAAGATCTCATCTTATTGTTAAGACTTGATGGGTAGCTAGTCTATCAAACTATCGCGCCAGTTTAATCACCAAATCTCCTTAAAACATCTGAAGAGATGATAACACTATAAACTCTTTATTTGAGTGAATGTTCCCGATGCATGTTTCAATTAATAATTCCAACATGCGAGAATCGGATTAATACCTGTAAAAATTCATTCCGATCATATCAAGAATTATAATGAAACACATATGAGTTCACCACTCATCAAGATTGTGGTTCATAATAAGCGAATCTTAAGTTGTATGTTTTAAGATTAAAGTAACGCCCACTTTATTCTTGAAAACATACTTGATTCAATTCATTTAATAGTGCCATTATCGATAGTCTACTACTATCATGATATGAAACTCATCATTCCCTTTAAGTAAACTCCTTTACTTATATGGAGATAAATCGCAACACTACAGTCTAAACCATAATCAAACGACCAACTTGATTATTCAACTGTGAATCAATTAATTCATATTCTAATAATATACATGTTTCCCATACATCTCTACGTATATGTATATTACTTACAAATGAATCTTGGTACCTTATGACCAGATATATAATGCTCATACAGATAAAACCAAACTCTTTTGTTTTATTAATAATAAATATTTTCATTACAAAACTGTAACTGAAGAAGATAAAGTTACATGTAAACACAGTTGGTTTCCAGGGCACTATATTTACATAACTCCAAAAGGTGAAGGAATCGTGACAATCTGATGTCTAAAAAAAGTTATGAATTTTCTTGATAGATAGGTTATGGATTAGGAAAGTGCTGAAACTACGGGCTCAATAGTTAGACGATTTCAAAGTGCATTTCTGGGCAAAGGCTGGCAATTTTTGGGTGGTTCTTGAGGCTAAATTGAAGTTCAAGAAGTGAACTACAACTTTGAAGAAGGAAGGTTTTCAATTGGAGCAATGGTTTAGAAGTTATGATGGATTTAGTTCATATATGTCTGGAAATGTGTGACAATGGAATTGAATAAGGAAATGAATAAAAAAGATGAGTGTTTTTGGAAATAAACAAAACCCTATTAGATTTTGGAAACTAACAATGCTGGACCCCGCTTCTGAAGTCCAACATTCGAAAACATAGCCCCATGGAGGGCTCACATTTAACCAAGACCAAATACTACACCCGAATTCGGATAAGTTGAAATTTAATTCCTTCAGATAAGTTATAGCTCCATGTCTCTAGTTTAATTTGAAAAAAAATCAACCCAAACGGACCTCTACAAATCAAGAAATCGCCAAAATACTGAAGCATGTTCAGTGAGATAACTCCAGTTCATATTATTGAAGAACACACTCACTGTACCCGTCCCACTCTTTTCACTAAATCTTTCTCCATTAGTTTCATATGACTATGATTCTTGGTGGAGATGTAGAGAAATGTCTTACGAATCCAATGGTTCAAGAATCAAGTCATTTGGAGGTCTAGAGAAGAAGTTATGGCCAAAAGAATCCAATATGTCCATATCTTTACTCGTACTGTACATGTCTTGGCGCACTTGCTATACCTCTCACTGCAGATTTCAGTTTAACTTTGTTTTTGGACTATTGAAAAGAGGACTTCCAAATCCACAACTTTCATGAAGACCTCGAAGGCCAATTCTGTCGTTTAAGTTCTGTATAGTCTCACATTTTACATCGTCTCACTTTCCTTTCGTCTTAGTTCTATCGTCTCATTTCCATCGTCTCATTTCTATCGTCTTCTTTTCTTCCGTCTCATTTCTATCGTCTGTTTTTCTTCCGTCTCATTTCTATCATCTGTTTTTCTTCCGTCTCATTTCTATCATCTTCTTTTCTTCCGTCTCATTTCTATCATCTGCTTTTCTTTCATCTCATTTCTATCGTCTGTTTTTCTTTCGTCTCATTTCTATCGTCTGCTTTTCTTCCGTCTCATTTCTATCGTCTGCTTTTCTTCCATCTCATTTCTATCATCTGTTTTTCTTCCGTCTCATTTATATCATCTACTTTTTGCTTCCAGAACGTATCCACTTATACGAATCATAACTTTTGACTTCGATGTCCAAAATTTTCTTATAATATACCGTTGGAAATATAAAAGAAAGATCTACAACTTTCCAGAAGTAAATTTTGTCAAAATCTATCTATATCAATCCCAAATTTTCCCCTAAAATCCGAAGACAAAATTTTCATTCATACACCAACACTGCACCCAATTCTTCACTTCATGACAATTTTTTGAGACTCTTAGACACATAATTGAAATTTGATGTCTTCATACAAAATGTAGCCATATATCTCTAGTTTAATTCCAATCAAGAATCATCTCATTTGGACATCTAGAGAAAACGTTATGGCTAAAAGAATGAAGCATATTCAGTGAACATTTTCCAGATCACTACCAATCTTGTTTCTAAATCTTTCCTTATCACAACTCATACCAAGGTCACTCTTTCTACTCCTTCTACTCCTTATTTTCAATAAAATCACATTTAATATCAATTATACCCGGAAGTTGTCAAAACATAATTTTCTAAAATTTTCACCCACTACCAAGTACCCTTCGGTACTTTTGAGCTCCAACTCAACCAAATCAGCTCATATACCCTTCAAACCTCTAACATACTATTCCACAACAAATGACCAATTCCAAACTCAATAATGAAGAAGATGCACCTACACATTCTTCTTTCACAAAATTCATACACAATTTCATACATTATCCATAAAGCAACACAATCATGCTCATTCTCATTTCCAACAAAAATAAATATTCATGCATAGCTTTAATTACATATCAACATATCCATCAAGAATTAAGCACAAGATACACAATACATGAGATGCTCAATGTTTGATATGCTTGAAAAGCTATCCAAAATGGCTAGTTACTAACTTAGTACAAAAGTATCTAAAGCCTTGGAGTTTTCGATGCCTTGCAAGGTTCACGCTCGTCTCGTTTTGCACCTGAGGAGGGAAAGTGGGGTGAGCAACTCGGCTCAGTGGCTAATACGTTTATAGCCATCGGTAATGAGCCATACCACAAGCACAAATACACATATATCAAACAATCCAGTTTATTAGCAATTTCATCCCATAATTCATAAACAACTGAAATTTTATTATGCATCAAACTCAATAAAGTCATAATGAAAATGCACATCAAATGGCTAGAGAGTTTCCGTGGAACAAAACGGTTTACACCGTGAACAAAACGAGTCTGATTTCTCAGGATCTCGTAGCCTCAAGCGGGCAGCCGGGAAAAGGCTATAGGTCAACGTGCACGTGACTAACGAAACGGTTTTCTCTCTTGCCCAATCACAATTATCTATGCTCAATTAATCAATCGCAATCTCGCATTCTCATGCTTCTATTTTTTCATCGAATTTTCATATTTTCATACTTTTCAGACATTCACTACAATTTAATATTTATACAATTTAAGCTAAAATCACACATACATAGGGCATTTGCCCATCACACAATAACTATAAAAACTTTACCCACCTAGATTGTTGGAAATCCAAGTTCAAGATTGTCCTTCCTCTCTCTCTTGGGTATAATTTCCTTGATTCCCTTCAATTAAACCCATTTCCATTTAATCTATACATTCAAAGAAATTTCATATAATGCAAAAAACAAAGAAATGCTAAAATTGAATTTAAACCTAACCTACCCATAGCCCATCTAGGCTAGAAAAACCAAAACCCTTACTTAGAAATTCCAAAATCAATTTAGGTTCATCTTTCACTTATTTCTTCCTTCCTTTCCAACACAAACCCTAACCTCCATTTGTGAGTCTAGTATAAGAAGATGAGAACTTACCTCCAAGAAGTGGATTTCTCTTCTTTTTCTTCTTCTTTCTTCTCCTTTTTCACATTTTCCTCTTCTTCTTTTTAGTTCCTACGACAACTTCCTTCTCTTCTAATTCAAACAAAATTTTTATCGCTTGTTTTACTCCTTTTCTTCTAATTTTGCCCCTCCTTCACTTAGGCTTTCCAAGATTGCCCTTAATTTGTCTTATATGTCTCTACTCTTTCAACCCACTTAATAATATAATTCTAACACTTCCTTCTAAATTCTAATTTAAAGACTCCACTAAAATAATAATAATAAATAAATAAAAATTAAAATTCGGGACCCAACAAACAAAACCCAAGGAAAAATGATAAATTGCAAAAGCAAATTCCCTCTTAATTTTTTGATGCATAATCGTCCAGAGAGATTACAAATGCATATATAAGGAAATGTAAGCCAAACTAAGGATCTTGATAGATAACCACAAATTTGGTTTCTCATCAGCCCATAGTACTACCATTAAATATCATAAATAAGGAAATAAAACCTTCATAACTACTATCATAAAGGCTGCAAATAAAAGGTCTCTTAAAGGAAAATAGATCAATGCATAAAAGGAGAGTAAATGAGCAATTAAAGGCTCTTATTCTTCTCATCACTTTGGCTGGGCTTGAGATACTTTTTGGGTTGCAAAACCATGTCAAAGTGCACAGCAAAGACTTCCTTTATTGGTTGAAATAACTCCTTTAAATGGTTGGCTTTGGGCTTCATAAATCAAGGCCTGGCAAACTCCAAAAGGCTTCAACAAGATTTGCAGCTTCAAAATAAGATTGGGCTCTTCTTCAAGTTCTTCTTCTTTGACCATGCCTTCTTCATCACTACTTGTTGGATTGAAGCCCATATTAGTAACATCTTCTAATGCTTGGCTTGATGGACCTCCATCAAAAAACCTTCTTTAGGTTATGTTTATGAGGGCATGCTTAGGATAAAAAATGTTGTGAAGAAGATCTTTAAACAGAAGCCACAATTATATAAGCCTTATACCGATATCATCAAGGCTCGATGGGATAAGCACTTAAAGCTTAATCTTCATGTTGTAGCGTATTTTTTGAATTCTACTTTCTTTTATGCTGAAGGCTATCGTGAAACGAATAGGATTATATCTGCTCTTCTTGATATGCTTGATATAAAAAGTTTTTGTGCTGACTTGTCAAAAGGTATTCAAGAGATTCAAGTTTATCGTGATCGCCAATGAACTTTTAGTCGAGAAAGCGCTTTTAAGATATTAAAGTTAAGTTAAACACCTTACGCCCTGGCAACTATTATATTAATACTAATGTAATATTTTTAATTTTGAATTATATTCTTTAATACTTTTAATGTTTATTATCTATGAGTATTTTAATGTTTGATAATTTCAATTTTTTTGTAGATGAATGGTGATGATTGTATGGGGATAGTGCTCCAACATTGCAAAAGTTGGCTATTCATATTCTTAGCCAAACATCTTCTTCTTTTGGTTACGAGAGAAATTGGAGCTTTTTTTAACGCATTCACATAAAGAAGAGAAATAAATTGAAGCATCAAAGGCTATGTGGTCATGTTTATGTCACTTACAACTTGAGTTTGAAGAATCGATATTATCGTTTTTTACTTTTAGTTAAACGTTATTAATTTATTATTATTGTTTGCGATTTCCAACATAGTTATATTTGAACTTATCATTAATGTTTTGTTTTAGGTTACCTAACAAGAAGATGAAATATGATCCTATTGATTATGAATCTATAGACAAACTTGATTTTTGGATTATTGAAAACGATGGATCCCCAGAGCTTGGTGAGGAAGATATTGAAAATTCTATTTATCAAGAAAATGCAATTTCAATAATTGATGAAGCACCACAACAACATGAAAGTTATTATTAATTTACTTTGTAATATAATATTAAAGATTAGATATATTATTTGTTAGACCCCAAATTTTTTTTTAATGATGATATTAAGCATGAATTGTGTTAGTTATGTGATTAAGACTTAGTTTGATTAACTTGAGAATATTAGTGGATAATTGAGGTGTATTTGCATTTAATGTGGTTTAAATGAGAATTAAGGGATTAAAATGTGTAAGGGCATTTTAGGAAGATTTCTTAGGATGATTTGAGTTTAGGCTTGTAAAGAGGGGTAAGTTGGTATTTGTGTTTTCTTTAGGTTAAGGAAATAGAAAAGAAAAGAAGAAGAGGAAAAGAAAGAAAGAAATAGAAGAGAAGAGAAAGAGGAAGCGCCGTCGGTGGAGAAGAAGAAGAGAAGAAGAGAGATTTTTGACTTTTGAGATTTTCGACAGTTTCAAAGCATTTCCAGGTAAGTCTCGTTTTGTTTAAGCTTGTTTTAGTTGGATTAAACCCTAGGATAGCTTAAAATGTGGAATATCGAAGGTTTTAGGGTTTTTGGTGAAAAAGTTGAGTCAATCGTTGGGTTGATGATTTTAGGATGGCTTGGAAGGTTAGAATGGGTTAGAAGTGTAGTATAAGTCTTGATCTTTGCCTTCGATGTGTGCATTTGCGTTTGGGGAAGGATTGAAGTTGGAAATTTCTGGAAATCGGGTCTCGGAGTCGACCTTCGGACCCATGCACGTCATGACGTCGTATGAACATCTTCTGGCGTGCGTGAAAGAACAACGTCGTGACGTCTGAAAGAAGCACGCGTCGCGACATGCGAACAGGAGCACGCCGCGACGTGCAGGAAAATTGGTGCACGTCGCGGCGCACACTTATGTGCACGCCGCGGCGAGACCAAGTTGTTCGCCGCGAAGAACGTGGCCTTCGTCGCGGAAGCTTCGTCGCAGCGAGCCCCCCCTGTTTCCAAAAGTGTAATGTTTATATTTTTAGGGATATCTTTTAGTGTGGGTGTCCGATTGAGATGATTCTTGATTCAGTGTGATCTAGAAATTAAGGACTACAAGTTGTATGAAAAAGGGAAGTTCGGAAATTGTTTCGAAGAGTTCAAGAATTTTGATGGGAGTCGGATAGAGACTTTTAGCGCTTTACTTTTTGCTTTTTGAGCTTTATTGAATATTGGCTATGGATATTAATTGTATGGAAACTTGGTTTATTATAGGGAACCAAGCTGATTTGACCCAATCGCAAGAGAAATGACAGCAGTAAGTCTGATACTCAAGTGATACTAGGTGGGTAATATGTTTATGGTTATTGTGTGTATGGGCAAATTGCCTGATATGTGCTTGCTTGCATTAGATGACATTACTGGTATTGAATTACATGAGAAATATTGAATATGCCTTTATTTATGATTATGCATGGCTTGATAGGCCGTATGGAAATAGACAAGAAAGAGAATTTGGAAAACTGTGAAAAATGCTTTGAGCATGAATCGAATGGACTATGTGATTTGTTTGGGTAAGAGAGTTACGGATGGAGTCACGTGCACGTTGATAGTAAAGCCTTCTCCCGGCTGCCCGCTTGTGGCAATGAGATCTTTGAGAAATCAGACTCGGATAGTTTACGGATTTACCTTTGGTTTATTCGGATCGTTTACGGAACTCTCGAGCCAATTGTTTGTGCATACATGATTGAATTGTTGAGCATGATACATGATGAATTATGATCTTATGAATCTCATGACACGATAGTGATGATTGAAAAATGATAAGTGTTGACTTGCTATGAGCTTGTGTATATTTTGGTATATTGCTTGATTGTGTGGCTCGTTGCCAATGGCTATAAACGTATATGCCACTGAGCTTCGCAGCTCACCCCATTACTCTCCCCTCCTCAGGTGCAGATCGAGACGATTGTCGACCTTGCAGGGCATCAGAAACTTCAAGCTAGTTAGAAGCCTTGTATAAGTTAGTACTTTGGTTAGCCTACCAGCATATCATCATGGAGCATACTTTTGTATTTTGGATTTTAAATTTGGTTTTGTATTATGTTATATTTCGAGAATACTTGTGAATTTCTTCGAATGACAATGAAATATGTTTTATGAATTTGAGATGATTAATATATGTTTAGAATGCATGTGTAGAATGTATGTATGGGAGTATGTGTATGTATTGTTATATGTTTATCTATGTAATCAGATTGTGTATATGTATGGATGTTGGGATCGGGTCCGACGGTATTTGGGCGCCCGTCGTCGGCGCAACCCGAGGGGCCGCCTCAGGGATCGGGGATACGGGGCCCGGGCCCAACATGTTTGGTATCAAAGCGCCTAGGTTTAGTGTCCTTGGCTTAGACTGTTGGCTTAGACTGCATAATAGGATGAATTGTGTGATCTATGCTTATTTGTTGCATTAAGTGACATGCATATCATGCATACATGTAGATTGACATATAGCTAATCCTTAGTGTTTACCTTTGAAGAATGCGATGCCACCTCGCATGCTAACACGAGGAGTTATGCAAGGTCATTGCACGACTCTCCGACGAGAGAGGAGAGGATCGATGAGTCGATAGCCCTGTGGAATCTTGAGGCTTCCGTTGGGCTAGGTAGTGAGCCCGTTTTGTCGCCGACTCAGGAGTCGCCAGTTCCACAGGAGCAAGTGCCTCCTTTGGATCCGAGATTGTTTCAGGCCTTCACTCAGGCATTACGCAGCGGGCTATGGGTCGATGCCACGACCTTCATGTTTCAGCCCGATTGAAGGGAGACGGTTTGACCGGTTGAGAAGTATTGTAACATCCATCTCCATAGAAAAGGTTTATTGGTAATTTGGGACGGGTTGGAGACTTGAATTATAACGCGGCATGAACATCCATTATATAGCCTCTATAACTGATGATAATTTTGCACATGCACATGGTATACATGCATTCATGACATTTCCGGCATAAGTGTCGAATTGGGATCTTTTGTGAAATTTATATGAAAGTTGTATTTGAAAAATTATTTGGAGTGCGCCATAAATTGTTTTATATTTTTAGGGATTTATGAGAATTTTTCTGGAATTTTTCGGGGTTCTTGCCTGGACCGAAAAATTTTCAACTAACTGACTGAGTGGATTTTCGGTATCGGAAATGATTGGCCGATGGCACTGAAAAATTTGAGACATGATGTTAGGATTTATTGAATTGAGCCATTGGAATTTGACGAAAAATTGGAGTAGAATTTGGAACCGGAATAAAAATCAGGACAAGTGGCAAGTGACACTTGTCACTTGCCTACTTAGCCTTCTAAAAGGAGTAATATATATATATATAACCTAAGAGATGTAGTCTTCCACGACTCTCTCCTTAAAAGCTATATAAATATCACTTTGAAAGCTTTATTTTGCCTTCATCCGTGAGTGCTCCTTTTCTCCTTCCTTCGGTAGAGTTTGTTCATTCTTCAATCAAGAAATTGTCTTGTTTCCTTGCTTGCTCCTCTTTGATTCACACACAAACTCAACCTTAAGTTTTGTGATGAGGATGATTAGAGGGTGTGAGGGTGGTAGCCATAGGTGTGAGTAAGGTTGAGAAGTTTGAGTGATTTAAGAAATTGAAGAATTGAAGAGCTTGCTACTTGTATTAGGTGAGAATTGATGTTTGTATTCTTTCATTTGGTACTTAGATGCATTATGGTGATAAATTGTGCATGAAGTTTATAAAGCTTATGGTTTGATGGTATGGGTAGGTTGCTTCCTTGATTGGTTTATAATTGATAAAAGATGAATTGTTAACATGCTTTGGATTGGTTTTGATGTGTGTGTGATGCTAGATGAATGGAAATTTAGGGAAAGAACTTAGTGTGTTTTGTGCTGCGAAATCATGGCAAATTACTCAAGAGAATGTTTTGATGAACTTATTGCTGAATTAGAGGTTCAAATGGATGCTTATTGATGTAGGTATAGTGATAGAATGAAAGGGGAGGAGTTAGGGAGGAAATCTACAAAAATGTGAGTTGTGTAGGTTTCAGAGTTTGACTCATAACTTTTGATATGGTTGTCCAATTGAGCTGAGGTTTGTTTTAAATTAAACTTAAGAAGTATGGCTAGATTTCATATGAAGAAAGATTTGTCCAATTCTGACTTTAAGGATTTTAATTTTGGCATGCAAAGTGAATTGTGAGGTGCTGTGTGAACAGTACCCGAGCTTGATGACCTGAAACTTTGATGCATTTTTCTAAATTGATGTAGGGTGAATTGGTGAAATTGGTCTTAATGAAAGTTGAAGATTTTTGAGTTAGCTTTCCATTGCCACTGATCTTGATAATTTTCGAGTTGTATATTGGGAGATATGAACTGATTACTATTGCTTGGTTTTATGCTTTTTGGAGAAACCTAGTCAAAGTGTTGATTTTGTGAGCTTTCTGCTTGGGAGTAATTTTAGCAATTTTTTTGGACTGAATTGGTGTGAGTGATCTTCTGCAAAGTTGTAGAGGAAGACATTATCTTGAAAATGAGATATGGAATATAATTTTTAGAGGTCAGAGTTGGGAGTTATGATTTTGCAAAAACTGATCCTGCATTAGGTTAGGAATTGCTGATCATGGCAGTAACTTGCATGACAGTTTTGAAATGGTTAGAAATTAAATTGGAAATTGAGTTCTTCATGAACATTGAAGTTTGAGGATTTATCTTTTCAGGGGTATAAAGTTCAGATTTTTCTGACTTGTGTACAGGGAGTTATGCTTGTTATAAGTTTACTGCTCAAATTGAATGATTTTAGGGACAGCAACATTGAGTGAATTAATTGACTTGTTTAGCAATGGAATTTGATTTTGGGTTGTCATGAAAGTTGTAGATGACATTGTGAACTTATTGAGCATATTTATGTGGTAATTTTTGGCTGAAGAATCAGAGAGTTAAGGAATTTGAAATGTCTTGTTCTGTTTTAATGGGATTTGAGTAGGCAGTAGCTTTGAAGGATTTTGACACCATTAAGAGTGAAATTGATTTTATGGTCTTCATGAGAATGGTAGAGCTTTTCATTATCTTTCCAACAAGCTATGGTTTGTATTTTCCGATTTGTGTGCTAAGAGTTATTGTTGTTGGAAATTTGGATTGGAAATAGGAAAAAAAAAAAAAAGGAATGAAGTGAGGTTGAACCTCGCCGGATCGCGAGGCGACTCCTCGCCCTCGAGGCGAGGTAATCGGCCTCTCGCGAGGCGACTCCTCGCCCTCATGACGGCGAGAGTCTGCCTCATGAGGCGACATGTCGCCCATGAGGCGTGCGCTTATATGTATTTATATATATATATATTTTTTTTTATTAGTTGGCCTAATTGTTTCTTTGTCAATTTCTTTTCCGTCCGACATCCGATTGACCTGATTCTTGAGGCATCGGATTCGTAGAATATTTAATTTCATTTTGTGAGAAATTGGGAATTTTGGACGAGAAATTGGCGTGGCCCCGGTAACGGAGCCTTTAATCATTTATTTTGTTAATTGGGGACCTATAGAGGTCCGAATTGCTTCGTCGGCGCCAATAGGTTTCTAATTTTTAGACGCGGTTTTTTATGAGAAAATTTTGGATTAGGGCGGGAATGCCATGAGCATGCATTATACACGTTTTACTTATTCCATGTGCATTGTTTAGTATTTTATCTATTCGGTTGGTAATGTTTACTTATTTTAATTGTTATAGAGGCTCAGGTTGGACCGTCATCCCGGGGATTGCAGAGACTTCCAGCGTTAGCTTCGGAAGTTATTAGGTGAGTAACCTAGATGGTTCCTCGGTTAGTAAGTGTTTATAATTACGCACTTAGAACCTGTGGAGAATAATGGTGGGAAAATTGTGTTTGTTTGTGCGGATTGCGGACCGAAGGTCCGATGGATTGGAAAATTTGACATAGAAGTGTCATATGTGATTACCTGTACAAGATTTATGTGTACATATTGAATTGGGATCTGATATGATGTTGGTGTTGTTTTATTTGGACATATGCACTTCATGCATAATTGCATGATCGATAATTGGCGATTGTGACGGAAAGCGATAGCGAGCTTTAAGCTCAACGTGATTGGGCCTTGAGCCCATAGTGATTCGAGCCTATGGCTCACCGTTTAATCGCCTTAATGGGACGAGCTTCAGGCTCTCGAGCACAACAACGTAATAAATTGGAAAAGCGTCTCATACACATTCCATATGCATTTGAATTGATTCTTTGGATTGGTATGACAATTATGTGGTACTACTAAATGTGATTTGGTGAGATAATTGTGCGTAGTATGTTTATGTTTGTGTATATGCATGAATTGGGTGAACCATCGATGATGGTTCCTCACCGAGTTCATAAACTCACCCAAAATTGCAAATTATTTTTCGGGACCGAGAGAGTAGACTTATAGCTCGGAGGGACTTTTCTGCCGTGTAGATTGAGTTGGCAGAGAAGTCATGGCACATGTGTCGGTCACCGGCACTTTTGAGGATGACCTAGTTAGCCTTTTGTTTGATTTTCTTTTGGAGTATTATACAGAACACATCGGTTGTGTAAATTCTTTGCTTTGAGGTTATGAAATGAGAATTTATGGTTTTAAAATTAGTGGATTTCATATAAATGCTTTATGATTTTGATGCCATGTGGAGTGTTAGTGGTTGTTAAGAAGCACTCTTATCGTAGGGTATGTGTCGGAATGACCTACGGGCGTCCCAATACATATCTATGGTATGGGGTGCTACATTAGGTGGTATCGAGCATGGTTTGGCATCTGTTGGGACTAGTACTGAATTAGGCTTGAATTATTGTGAAAATCTGAACCGATCGAGTTCTTGTTTTGTTTTAGGTCATCCGTATTTGGTGATCATTGATCAACCAAATGACGAGGATCTGTTGGAGCTAGTAGAGAGTCCTCGGTGCCTCGATCTGAGGTACCTCCTAGAGTCCCGTGAGGCGGGAGAGGAGATCGATTTCTTTGCGTGGCGAGTATGAACTTATGGCGTCTGAGACCCGTGAGGTGAGGATGGTTGGAGAGGGCCGAGAGTCCTTGATCGGATGGATTGCGAACTGATGAGAGGTTCGATTCTGCAGATCTCTCTTCTGAGGCCCGCTTATACATGGTGGAAGGCTGCTAAGGCGGTACCACGGACCTTGCTTGACATGGGCGATTTTACGAGGGCTTTAGAGACAATTATATGCCCAAGGTGTATTTGGAAATGAAGATCGCAGAGTTTTGGAGTGAGGCAGGTAGGATGACGATGCAGAGTCGAGGTTAGGTTTAATGAGTTGATGGGATATCTGCTCTGTGGTTTCTCTTGAGGCGAGATAGGTGCGGAGGTTTGAGATGGGGCTGAATCTGGAGATCCGTGCGGGATTGGCCCGATCGATATGGGCTCCTTTATAGAGTTGAGCTGCTTCTTTGTGAGTGGAGCGGTTGTGAGGCGAGACAGCGAGAGATGGGTCAAGGTCTAGAGGAAGAGAGTTAGTGATAGTCGGGGCTCTGGTAAGAGTTTTAGCGGCGCCAGAGCGGGGCCTTGGATCTTGAGGAGGATCGAGACGGTCGGGTTTGGGACGAGAGGAGATTTATGCAGTGGCAAAATGGCGGCAGAGGTTTTAAGCGATTCCTCCATTCTGTGAGCCTTGTGAGAAGAGGCACTTTGGAGAGTGTTGGCGATTGACCGGAGCTTGCCTTAAATCGGCTCCATGGATCATCAGATTCGGGATTGCCCATTACATTGGAGCTCCGTCTGCTGGTAGTGGTAGAGCCGGGAGTAGTACTCTGATCTGTGAGTAGAGTGGGTGGATCGGCGTGGATCGATCTGAGAGGCCGAGGTAGAGGCCGAGGTGAGTGAGGATCCTTTGAGCGGATGAGGGTCAGGCGATCGACCACGATCCCGAGCCGAGTATATGCCATGACGAGGGGGAGGCCCAGATTCCCGATGTAGTAGTTTGGTATGCTCCTTATTTACGATTTTGAGGCGTTTGCATTGTTGGATCTGGATCCACATTCTTTATTGCACCTCATATGGCATGTAGATTATATGGGGATCGGAGATGTTCTTGTATGGGCTAGAGGTGAGTACACCGTTAGGTACTACTCTTGCATTGGGAGAGGTGCGGGGATGCTTGATCCAGATTGATCAGCGGTGTTGAAAGCGGACCTTATAGTGTTGCCTCGAGAGAGATCGATGTGATTACGGGGATGGGTGGTGACGGCCCATAGGGCTATTATGGACTGCTATACCAAGGAGGTTGTTTTAGAGTCTCTGGTCGACTAGAAGCGATTTAGAGGAGTTAGTCGGCGATACCGGCCGGATGATCTCTTTCCTTAGTGCCTGAGATTGATGCGGGGGAGGTATGAAGCATATATGGCTCATGTGGTTGACACGAGTTGGCGAGGCTTGAGGATATTCCGTGGTTAGGAATTTCGGATGTGTTTCTGATGAGTTCTGGGTTTGCCGGGATCGGGAGGCGAGTTCACTATTGACCTCGTTCAGTCTTGCTCCTATATCTATACCTCCATATAGGATGGCTTTGTGGGCGAGGGAGCTTAAGGCTCGATTCAGGAGTTGTTGGAGAAGGGCTTTATCGGACCTAGTGTTTCACCATGGGGAGCTCCAGTTTTGTTTGTGAAGAAAAGGATGGGACTTTGAGGTCGTGCATCGATTACTGAGCGGTTGAATCGGGTGACGATGAAGAATAAGTATCCTTGCCTAGGATCGATGACTTATTTGATCGATTCGCGGGAGCTCGGTGTTCACTAAGTTGGATGCGAGGTCGAGTACTATCGATTGAAGATTGCGAGAGCGATGTGCCTAAGAGTGCCTTGAGGGCGAGTGCGGGCATTTTGAGTTTTTAGTGATGCCGTTTGGGTTGACTAATGCCGGCGACCTTCATGGCCTTGATGAATAAGGTATTTCAGCCCTACTGGATCGGTTTGTTATTGTGTTTATTGATGACATTTTAGTGTATTCGAGGAGCGAGCGGGGAGCATAGTGAGCATTTGAGGATTGTGTTGCGAGACCATGAGGAGAGCAGGTTGTATGCCAAATTCATAAATGTGAATTTTGGCTGGATCGAGTGATATTTTGGGCCATATAGTATTGGAGAGGTATTGGTGGATCCGAGTAAGGTGGAGGCGATCTTTGAAGTGGGAAGCTCTAGGAATGTTTGAGATTGGAGTTTCCTCGGATTGGCGGTTATTACGGAGGTTTGTCGAGGTTTTCATTGATCTCACCCCTCGACAAAACTTCGAGGAAGAATGTGCCATTGAGATGGGTGAGGAGTGTCGGAAGAGCTTTGAGGAGCTGAAACATCGGTTGACTCTTGCCGGTGTTGACTATTCCATCTGGATTGGAGGATTTGAGGTATCTGATGATGCATCGCATCGAGGATTGGGGTGTGTTACGATGCGACGGTAGTAGAGTCATTGCCTATGCCTCGAGGGCAATTGAGGTCTCACGAGGTAAACTATCCTGTTCATGATTTGGAGTTAGGCTGCGGTAGTGTTTGCTTTGAAGATTTGGAGGCATTACATATGGTGAGACTTTCCAAATCTTCACCGACCATAAGAGTTTGAAATATTCTTGAGCGAGAGAGAGTTGAATTTGAGAGCAGAGGAGATGGCTTGAGTTGTTGAAGGACTATGGTGTACTATCGAGTATCACCACAGGAAAGCTAATGTGGTGGCGGATGCTCTGGTAGGAAGTCACATACTAATGCAGCTCGATTCGGGCAATGAGGTTGCCTAATTTGATTGATTGAGGGCTTTGAATGTTGAGATGACTCTGGGCGGGATGGAGTCTTATTGGCTACTTTGACACTTGAGACCGATGCTACTAGACGGGATCGGGAGAGTTCGGGACAAGGATCTGTTATGGTGAGGCCGATTGAGAAGGTAAAGGCGATTCGAGTTACGAGTTTGATGTGAGAGATGAGACTTTGTGGTTGAGACGGAGGCTTTGTGTGCACGATGTGGATGACTTGAGGAGAGAGATATTGGAGGAGGCGTATGGCCACATATCTATGCATCTGGTACTACCAAGATGTATAACACTCTTAAGCAACATTTACGGTGGCTGGCATGAAAAAGCAAATGGCGAATTTGTATCTAGATGTTTGGCGTGCCCGGCGTTAAGGTGAGCACCGGGCTCGATAGGAAGCTTCATTCGTTGCCCATTCCGGAGTGGAAATGGGAGCAATTACCATGAATTTCATTATGGGTTTGCCTAAGGCGCCGAGGCAACATGATGCTATCTGGGTCGTAGTGGATCGATTGACTAAATCGGCCCATTTCTTGCCGATGAGAGAACAATACCATGGATCAGTTGGCCCGAAGTATGTGGCGGAGATAGTGAGGCTGCATGGGGTCCCAATGTCGATAGTGTCAGCGGGGATCCCAGATTTACTCGAGGTTACGGCGAGTTTGCGATCTTTATGGGTACTAGGTGAACTTGATCTGACGTTTCATCCTCGAACAGATGGGCGAGTGAGAGGGCGATTAAGGCTGTTGAGGATATGCTTGGGCTTGTGTGTTGGAGTTCGAGAGGAGCATGGGATCGATGTTTAGCTCGATTGAGTTTGCATACAACAATCATTATCATAGTAGCATCGGGATGGCACCATATGAGGCCTTTGTATGGGCGACCGTGTAGATCGCCTTTGTATTGGGATGAAGAGGGTGTGAGGATGATTGAGGGTCTGAGCTGATTGAGGATCTTGTAGATAAGGTGAAGCGATCGAGTCGCATCAAAGCGGCTCGGGATGAGCAGAAGAGCTATGTGGATCGGCATAGGAGGGACATTGAGTACAATGTAGGCAATAGAGTGTTCTTCAGGTGTCACCGTGGCGTGGTGTCTTGAGATTTGGGAAAAGGGAAGTTAAGCCCTAGGTACATTGGTCCATATGAGATCCTTTGAGAGGATGGGACCTTTGGCCTCTGAGGCTAGCTTTAAGTGAGATGTCTCGATTGCATGGCGTCTTCCATGTGAGTATGCTCCGTGAGATATCGGTCGGATCCGACACATGTGATCTGGCTCGGGAGATTGAGTGTCGAGTAATTTGAGTTATGTAGAGGCCGTCTGATTGCCGGGACACGGTGAAACAGTTGAGGAATAAGAGTATTCCTTGGTGAAGGTTCTCTGGAGGAACCACTTTCATTGAGGAGGCTACAGGAGACCGAGGAGCATATGAGGAGACAGTATCCTCATCTTTTCGATCAACCAGGTAAGAATTTCGGGGACGAAATTTTTATTAGGAGGGGAGAATTGTAACATCCCATCTCCCATAGAAAAGGTTTATTGGTAATTTGGGACGGGTTGGAGACTTGAATTATAACGCGGCATGAACATCCATTATATAGCCTCTATAACTGATGATAATTTTGCACATGCACATGGTATACATGCATTCATGACATTTCCGGCATAAGTGTCGAATTGGGATCTTTTGTGAAATTTATATGAAAGTTGTATTTGAAAAATTATTTGGAGTCATATAAATTGTTTTATATTTTTAGGGATTTATGAGAATTTTTCTGGAATTTTTCGGGGTTCTTGCATGGACCGAAAAATTTTCAACTAACTGACTGAGTGGATTTTCGGTATCGGAAATGATTGGCCGATGGCACTGAAAAATTTGAGACATGATGTTAGGATTTATTGAATTGAGCCATTGGAATTTGATGAAAAATTGGGTAGAATTTGGAACAGGAATAAAAATCGGGACAAGTGGCAAGTGACACTTGTCACTTGCCTCTAGCCTTCTAAAAGGAGTAATATATATATATATAACCTAAGAGATGTAGTCTTCCACGACTCTCTCCTTAAAAGCTATATAAATATCACTTTGAAAGCTTTATTTTGCCTTCATCCGTGAGTGCTCCTTTTCTCCTTCCTTGGTAGAGTTTGTTCATTCTTCAATCAAGAAATTGTCTTGTTTCCTTGCTTGCTCCTCTTTGATTCACACAAACTCAACCTTAAGTTTTGTGATGAGGATGATTAGAGGGTGTGAGGGTGGTAGCCATAGGTGTGAGTAAGGTTGAGAAGTTTGAGTGATTTAAGAAATTGAAGAATTGAAGAGCTTGCTACTTGTATTAGGTGAGAATTGATGTTTGTATTCTTTCATTTGGTACTTAGATGCATTATGGTGATAAATTGTGCATGAAGTTTATAAAGCTTATGGTTTGATGGTATGGGTAGGTTGCTTCCTTGATTGGTTTATAATTGATAAAAGATGAATTGTTAACATGCTTTGGATTGGTTTTGATGTGTGTGTGATGCTAGATGAATGGAAATTTAGGGAAAGAACTTAGTGTGTTTTGTGCTGCGAAATCATGGCAAATTACTCAAGAGAATGTTTTGATGAACTTATTGCTGAATTAGAGGTTCAAATGGATGCTTATTGATGTAGGTATAGTGATAGAATGAAAGGGGAGGAGTTAGGGAGGAAATCTACAAAAATGTGAGTTGTGTAGGTTTCAGAGTTTGACTCATAACTTTTGATATGGTTGTCCAATTGAGCTGAGGTTTGTTTTAAATTAAACTTAAGAAGTATGGCTAGATTTCATATGAAGAAAGATTTGTCCAATTCTGACTTTAAGGATTTTAATTTTGGCATGCAAAGTGAATTGTGAGGTGCTGTGTGAACAGTACCCGAGCTTGATGACCTGAAACTTTGATGCATTTTTCTAAATTGATGTAGGGTGAATTGGTGAAATTGGTCTTAATGAAAGTTGAAGATTTTTGAGTTAGCTTTCCATTGCCACTGATCTTGATAATTTTCGAGTTGTATATTGGGAGATATGAACTGATTACTATTGCTTGGTTTTATGCTTTTTGGAGAAACCTAGTCAAAGTGTTGATTTTGTGAGCTTTCTGCTTGGGAGTAATTTTAGCAATTTTTTTGGACTGAATTGGTGTGAGTGATCTTCTGCAAAGTTGTAGAGGAAGACATTATCTTGAAAATGAGATATGGAATATAATTTTTAGAGGTCAGAGTTGGGAGTTATGATTTTGCAAAAACTGATCCTGCATTAGGTTAGGAATTGCTGATCATGGCAGTAACTTGCATGACAGTTTGAAATGGTTAGAAATTAAATTGGAAATTGAGTTCTTCATGAACATTGAAGTTTGAGGATTTATCTTTTCAGGGTATAAAGTTCAGATTTTCTGACTTGTGTACAGGGAGTTATGCTTGTTATAAGTTTACTGCTCAAATTGAATGATTTTAGGGACAGCAACATTGAGTGAATTAATTGACTTGTTTAGCAATGGAATTTGATTTTGGGTTGTTCATGAAAGTTGTAGATGACATTGTGAACTTATTGAGCATATTTATGTGGTAATTTTGGCTGAAGAATCAGAGAGTTAAGGAATTTGAAATGTACTGTTCTGTTTTAATGGGATTTGAGTAGGCAGTAGCTTTGAAGGGATTTTGACACCATTAAGAGTGAAATTGATTTTATGGTCTTCATGAGAATGGTAGAGCTTTTCATTATCTTTCCAACAAGCTATGGTTTGTATTTTTCCGATTTGTGTGCTAAGAGTTATTGTTGTTGGAAATTTGGATTGGAAATAGGAAAAAAAAAAAGGAATGAAGTGAGGTTGAACCTCGCGGATCGCGGCGACTCCTCGCCCTCATGAGGCGAGGTCATCGACCCTCTGAGGCGACTCCTCGCCCTCATGACGAAGCGAAGTCTGCCTCATGAGGCGACATGTCGCCCATGAGGCGGCGCTATATGTATTTATATATATATATTTTTTTTATTAGTTGGCCTAATTGTTTCTTTTGTCAATTTCTTTTCCGTCCGACATCCGATTGACCTGATTCTTGAGGCATCGGTTAGTAGAATATTAATTTCATTTGTGAGAAATTGGGAATTTTGGACGAGAAATTGCGTGGCCGGAGTAACGGAGCCTTTAATCAACTTTTTTTTAATTGGGGACCTATAGAGGTCGAATTGCATACCGTCGGCGCCAATAGGTTTCTAATTTTTAGGCGGATTTTTTATGAGAAAATTTTGGATTAGGGCAGGAATGCCATGAGCATGCATTATACACGTTTACTTATTCCATGTGCATTGTTTAGTATTTTTATCTATTCGGTTGGTAATGTTTACTTATTTTAATTGTTATAGAGGCTCAGTTGGACCGTCATCCTGGGGCGTTGCGAGACTTCCAGCATTAGCTTCGGAAGTTATTAGGTGAGTAACCTAGATGGTTCCTCGGTTAGTAAGTGTTTATAATTACGCACTTAGAACCACATGGAGAATAATGGTGGGAAAATTGTGTTTGTTTGTGCTGGATTGCGGACGAAGGTCCGATGGATTGGAAAATTTGACATAGAAGTGTCATATGTGATTACCTGTACAAGATTTATGTGTACATATTGAATTGGGATCTGATATGATGTTGGTGTTGTTTTATTTGGACATATGCACTTCATGCATAATTGCGTGATCGATAATTGGCGGTTGTGACGGAAGCGATAGCGAGCTTTAAGCTCAACGTGATTGGGCCTTGAGCCCATAGTGATTCGAGCCTATGGCTCACCGTTTATCGCCCTTAATGGGACGGTTTCAAGCTCTCGATCCAACAACGTAATAAATTGGAAGCGTCTCATACACATTCCATATGCATTTGAATTGATTCTTTGGATTGGTATGACAATTATGTGGTACTACTAAATGTGATTTGGTGAGATAATTGTGCGTAGCTGTGTTATGTTTGTGTATATGCATGAATTGGGTGAACCATCGATGATGGTTCCTCATTGAGTTCATAAACTCACCCAAAATTGCAAATTATTTTTCGGGGCCGAGAGAGTAGACTTATAGCTCAGAGGGACTTTTCTGCCGTGTAGATTGAGTTGGCAAGAGAAGTCATGGCACATGGTCGGTCATTGGCACTTTTGAGGATGACCTAGTTAGCCTTTTGTTTGATTTTCTTTTGGAGTATTATGCAGAACACATCGGTTGTGTAAATTCTTTGCTTTGAGGTTATGAAATGAGAATTTATGGTTTTAAAATTAGTGGATTTCATATAAATGCTTTATGATTTTGATGCCATGTGGAGTGTTAGTGGTTGTTAAGTGGCGCTCTTATCGTAGGGTATGTGTGGAATGACCTACAGGCGTCCCAATACATATCTATGGTATGGGGTGCTTCTGAGTATGGAGCAGTGGATTTCTTTGGACATCCGATCCCGAGGAAGCCGAGACATGGTTGCGAAAGACTGAGAGAGTGCTAGACTAGATGGAGTGTGAGGATGATGAGAGGGTCATCTATGATGCGAGTTTGCTTCAGGGAGATGCTCTTCACTGGTGGGAGACTGTGCCAGGGAGCCAGATGAGGCCAGTAGGGTTGGCATGGCAGGACTTCCTTGTGGCTTTCGGGAAGAAGTATCTGTCGAGTCTATGTTCATGAAGCGAGAGGGAGTTCCTCGGTTTGACTCGAGAGGATATGACGATTAAGCGAGTATGGCGCGGTTTACAGCTATCCGGTATGCTTGGATCGATCTTGGCGAGGCTGCTAGATGTCGCCGGTTTGAGTCAGGTATGCACTTAGCAATCAGAGAGAAGGTGATTGTGCAGAATTTTTGTGACTTCCAGCAGTTGGTTGAGGTAGCTCTGCGAGTGGAAAATATAGAAAATATCAAGAGTGTTGTGAACAAGAAGAAAAGGCGAGAGCGATCCGGAGAGGAGGTAGCACTAGTACTCCTATGCGAGCAGAGTCTAGGAGCTTCCCATCGATCGAGAGGAGAGGAAGCGATTAGTGCGAGCCGACTGAGGCCGATGAGGACTTCTACTATTTCTCACCAAGCTTCAACGGTAGGTGGCGGTATAAGGGGAGATGGGGATAGATCATTCGTCCCGAAGTGTGAGCACTATGGGAGAGCTCATAGAGGAGAGTGCTTCAGATTGGCGGAGCTTGTTTCAGCTGTGGGAGAAGGGACACATTGCGGAGAGTGTCCTCGGCCTCCACGACAAGAGAGAGGCGGATCTGAGCTCAGGAGGGCAGAGACTATGGGACGGAAGGCTGCTTCTGAAGTGGGCGATTCGGATCTGCTAAGAGGGTGAATCTTCCGGGGAGACCGAGAGGGCAGGCACCTGCTAGGGTGTTTGCGATGACTAGGGAGGATGCTGAGACCGCACCAGATGTTGTCACGGGTACGGTATAGTTATTTTCTGATGCTGTGATTGTGTTGATTGATCCGGGTTCTACTCATTCGTTTGTTTCCTCGAGTAGACCCATGTGTGATATGATTGTGAGCCCTTTGGATACTCCGCTGATGGTGAGTACTCCAATCGGTCAGTACATTGTGATTAGTAAAGTATATAGAGGTTGTGAGATTCGCATTGGTGGAGAACTTCTAGTGGTCGATTTGATGCCACTGAAGATGAGCGGTTTAGATGTGATTTTAGGCATAGATACATTGGAAAAGTACAATGCCCGTTTGGATTGTAAATAGAAGATAGTGGAGTTTGAATTGGATAGTGAAAAGAGAGTGGTGTTTACTGGGGATAGGAAAGTGAGTCCGCCCAGAATTGTTTCAGCATTGACAGCGGAGAGGATGATGAGTAAAGGTTGTGAGGCATTTTTGGCTTATGTGATAGACTCCAGAGCTGATAGAGGGAAGCTGGAGGATATTCCAGTAGTCAGGAAATTCTCGGACGTCTTTCCTGAGGAATTGCCAGGACTACCGCCAACTAGGGAAATTGAGTTTCCCATTGAGCTTTTGTCAGGTACAAGGCCGATTTCAATTCCGCCTTACCGGATGGCTCCGGCGGAATTGAAAGAGCTTAAGGAACAGTTGGAGGAGTTATTGGAGAAGGGATATATTCGACCGAGTTCTGCGCCTTGGGGAGCTCCGGTCCTATTTATGAAGAAGGATGGATCGTTGAGGATGTGTGTAGACTATCGGAAGCTGAATCAAGTTACTGTGAAGAACAAGTATCCGGTTCCTCGCATTGATGATCTGTTTGATCAATTACAAGGGGCGAGAGTCTTCTCGAAGATAGACTTAAGATCGGGTTATCATCAATTGAGGATTAAGGAGTCGGATGTGCCGAAGTCTGCTTTTAGGACTCGGTATGGGCACTTTGAATTCTTAGTGATGCCTTTTGGATTGACGAATGCTCCTGCAGCATTTATGGATTTGATGAATCGGGTATTTAAGCCATTCTTGGACCAATTTATCATTGTCTTCATTAATGATATCTTGGTGTATTCCAAGAGTGATGAGCAGCATGAGGAACATTTGAGGATGGCTTTGGAGACTTTGAGGAGGCATGAGCTTTATGCCAAATTCAATAAATGCGAGTTTTGGCTGCGGGAAGTTTCATTTCTTGGACACGTGGTCTCAGAACAAGGAGTTCATGTGGATCCGAAGAAGATAGAAGCGGTTGTGAATTGGGAAGCGCCGAAGAATGTAGCAGAAGTGAGGAGTTTTATGGGTTTAGCAAGTTATTACAGGAGATTCGTGGAGGGATTCTCCATGATAGCCGCTCCGATGACTAAGTTACTGAGGAAGAACCAGAAGTTTGTTTGGAGTGAGGAGTGTCAGAAGAGCTTTGAGGAGCTCAAGCGCAGATTGAGGAGTGCCCTGATTTTGATTTTGCCTTCGGGAGATGAAGGTTATTGATTATCTGATGGCGCTTGAGGAAGGGTCTTGGATGCGTTTTGATCAGAGGAGATCGGGTGATAGCTTATGCTTGAGGCGATTGAAGCCTTATGAAATGAATTACCCGACGCGTGATTAGAGTTAGCGGCGGTGATCTTTGCCTTGAAGATTTGGAGGCATTATTTGTATGGAGTTCAGACTCGAATCTTCACTTATCATAAGAGTCTCAAGTATTTGCTGAGTCAGAAGGAATTGAATCTGAGGCAGCGGAGGTGGTTGGAGTTACTCAAGGACTATGATTTGTTGATTGAGTATCATCCGGGAAAGGCCAATGTTGTGGCGGATGCCTTGAGTAGGAAGTCGTCAATTGCTCATGTTCGATCAGTTTATCTTCCTTTATTGGAAGAGATGGCCAAGCTAAGATAAGCTTGAAGCAGGAGGAGTTGGATTGCCTTCTAGCTAACTTCCGAGTGAGACCGATTCTCAGGGAAAAGGTTAGGGATTTACAGGCTCAGGATGCGGATTTGAGCAAGCTCAGAGATGAGATTCGGAATGGCAAGATTTCTGATATAGATGTGCAGGATGATGGGCTGATGACAGTGGAAAATAGGTTGTGTATTCCTGATGTGCAGGAAGTTAAGGCCGAGATTATGGATGAGGCACACAATGTGCCTTACGCCATGCATCCAGGTAGCACCAGGATGTATCGGGATTTGAGAGAGCCGTTTTGGTGGAAAGGCATGAAGAGGGATATAGCAGAGTTTGTCAGCAAGTGTCTAGTGTGTCTGTTGGGCCCCGATTCGCATTAAGCATATTTAAATTATTTTGAGGTTTAATGTGATATGTTTAATTTGGTTGGAATAAATTGAGGATTTTATTGGGTAGGTTTTGAGTATTAAATGAAGGGATTTAGTGAAATTCGATTTGTTGAGAAATTATTATTTGGTGAGGCATTGTTAGTATTAAAAGAATTATATGACTTGAGGGTCTTATGAACTTAGGTGATTGAGATTAAATGAGGGATTATTTAATTAGAGCTTGTATGGATTTTAGAAATTAAATTGAAGAATTTAGTTAAATGAGTAGACTGTAAATTTGAAAGAGCCCATTAGGAAGATGATATATGTTTTTAAAGCTTAAGCTAAGTAAAGTGGACTTTTAGCCTTTATCCCTTTTAAATTGTAGTTAAATGAAGGAGAATGAAGTAATTGGGCTAAGTCCATTAGCAAGTAGTTGATCATGTATTAAATGAAAAAGAAAGGGAGCATTTGGGCTTTTAAGTGGGAGCCCACGAAATTATTAGATGGAAGGAGGAAAAAATGAAATTTTGGGAAAATTTAAGTTAGAAGGAAGGAAAATGAAAATTTGGGAAAGGTTATAAGGAGGGAAAAGACTTGGGCTTGAAGAATTGGGCTTAGGGTTTAAGTTAAATAGTTAGGTTAATGAAGAGTTAGAGTTTAAGTTAAGAAAGCTTAGGAATTAGAAGAGGCAAACGAAATTTTAAGGGAGAGGCTTATGTGGTGTCGTTTTTGGCTTAGGAAAGAAGTGAGAAAGAAGCCAAAACCTAGGTTATTTGCTTAGCCATCCGAAAGTTGCAAGAGAGGAAGAGATTGAGAAGATTTCGAAAATTTCAAGGAGAAAATAGAAGAGATGGGTTTCGGCTAGTGGAGAAGAGGGAGAAGAGAAAGAAAAGCTTAGGTTTTTGTGTTTTATACAAGAAGGAAGTGTAAAGGGAGAAGCTATCCTTCATTAGAAACAAGAAGAGAAGTCGTGGGTCATCTTCAAAGGTAAGAAAATTTCGAATTTTTGTGGATTTATAGTTAGGATTTGTTGTCTTTCTTGCTTAAATGGTGATTTATGAAGAAAGAAAGGAAAGAAGAAGAGTTATGAAAGTGGAAGAAGAAAATATGATTTTCGTGGGTGACTTTTACACTGTGTTTGGTTGCAGTCCCCATGGGTGGGGACAGTGGACGGAGACATAAAATTTTCATCTCTGAGGTGTTTGGTTTTATGTCTCGACCATTTTGTCCCCGTCTCAGGAGAACGGGGACGGTGAGTTTGTGTTCCTCCACAGACTATGGTACAAATTTTAATTGTCCCGGGACGAAAATAGACAATTACGTAGTTACCCCCATTTTATAACGTTGAAACCTATCTCCGTCCTCAACAACGTTTCTCCCAAAACGCTTCACCACTGTCTTCTCCAACGCTCCTCACACTGATCTGTGGTTCGTGGCCGCTGAGGTTAGTTTCCTCTCTTTTCGTTTGTTCTTCTGTTGTTCTCCCTGCTTTCGTTCTTCTCCCAATGCTCCTCCCTCTCGTCTCTTCTCATTCTGGATCTGTGGGGGTTCGATGGGGACATTCTCAGATCCGAAGTGCGCCGTCTTATTTTTTGTTTTGTCTTTATTCGGTGGTCTTCTTTTCGATCTATGACATGGGGAGATCAGATCCGAAGTTCCCCATTTCTTGTGTCTTCTTTTTCCTGAGACGGCTTTGATTGGGAGATTCTCAGATCTTTAAATTTCTTTCCTTTCTGTTTGATGTGTCATCGTTCTCGTAGTAATCTTTCTTCAGTACTGTATTTTACATGGTTTTGAAGATTACATGAACACGATGCTCTTTCTTAAACTTTATCACTTGTGGGTTTTAATTTCGACAATGCTAGATTTATTTTTGTTTTACAAATTTGGATTTTTCTCTTCCCATTATACTATGATAATAATGGTGCTTCTGGAGTGGATTGTATCTGAATTTTCTAACGTCTGTCCTCATCGGTAGGAAATGACTGATGCTTGTTTAATTTCTGTTTAGTTGGATCAAGTGATAACTACAAAAACATTTGAAAAGGATAGCATATCAGGTAAGTCATGCAATGGAATGGTCAGATGATTGCTACAGTGTTAAATTTTTTTATGTTTTTGTTAGTTTGCGCATAAAATGTGAAGCATGCTGATTGCTGTGAGGTTATGAGCAGAGATTTTTGTTAGCCTTTTTAACAATCTGACAACAAATTTTAGAATGTTGGACAATAGATAATACGTTTGTCATTTGTTAAAGAGGTCTTTTGTCTAGTATAGTAGATGAATTCAATATTTTCTTCTTTAAGTTTTGGTGAAAAAGCTAAGTTGATAGTGATTTTGATCTTTGTGAAAAGATAGGTTGTACTTTTTTACTAATTAATAATCATAATGCATTAATTTAAACAATTATCAAAGAAATTGAATTCCCTTACTTATTCTTTTGAGATTATTGAATTCCCTTCAATAATCATTGCAAACTTTAGTAATAACCTATGTTCTATTCACTGCCCTATTGATATTCATAACCTATTAGATTCAATAAATACTTAATCAACTTAGAGGGATACGAGGAAACATTGTCAAAGTGAATATCTCTTAAGTCATAAACTCTACTTAAGTCATCTATTTCATTGGCAGTGAAAGACTTCAATAAGACTGCATCAATTCATGCAGAATTGATTAAATTATTCATTGTTGATTGTATTTATCATAAAGTATATTGTCTTTAGTATGGAGTTTTAACACCTTCACATTTTACTCTCCACTTCCTCATAATTGAGTAAAATTGAACTCATATAAACAAACTGCTAAATTTCTTACATTATATAAGGCAGTTTGTTGTTCATGCCTAATTTCTTTGCACCTATCTTTAACTATATTGCTTCTATACTAGTGCCTAATTTCATTTGAGATAGCTATTTAGTCTCCATGTTATTCTGCCATGTGTATGGGACTTCCAACATTGAAACTCATCAAATTTTGCAACTGTTTAACCTTGGACATGGCATTGAAATTATGATTATATAGACAATTTGGAGGAGTAATGTTGAGATTTTTTTAATGTCCAGATTTTGTTAATGTTCAGATTTTGTTATTGTTCACATTTTGTTTTAACTAGCATGTTTGGACTGTTTCTTGCATTGTTATTTTAATGATGAGGTGTAATGTTCAGATTTTGTTAATTTGTATTACCTAGAACGTTTGGACTGTTTCTGCCATTGTTATTTTTATGATGAGGTTTAATGTTCAGATTTTGTTAATTTGTCCATCTAAATTCGTTGATTTGCCTACTTTCACTTATTCATTTTGTGAATTAAATCAACAACACAAAAAAGGAATATTACATAGAATACACCAATATTTCATACACTTAAATTTGTTTAGTCTGTCAATACCTAGGTAATATATATATGAACTTATGTATATACACACATATACATACGTATATATAAGTATATCTCTCCGTATATATATGTGCATATATATACGGATATATATATGCACATGGTTTCCATGTGCATGTGGATGTGTTATATATATGTACATATGATATATATATATGTACATATATATATATCATATGAAGCATCAATTTTGACAATTTATATTATTGTTGGTTGTGGCTTGTTTATGATCCATTGTGTTTTTCTTTGCAGATAGTATTCATTTTAACAATGAATAATCTGCGCCGTGATGCTATTTTTAAGTGTCTAACTCTGTATGAGCTATGGACTGGGGAATTGGATTTTATGATAATGTTTATGTTGTTGTGTTTGTATGTGCACACTAGAAAAAGGAGAAGGAGTGCAAATGCTAGAGGTAGTCGGGCATTGAGAATACATAGCAGGCAAGCCAATATAGATAGAATTTTGCATGAGGGTGATAGGAATTGCCACTGGGATTTAAGGATGGACTTAAATGCATTTAGATTGTTATGTCAAATGCTTCAGGTTCATGGTGGGTTAAATGCTAATGGACATATGGATATACAAGAAAAAGTATTAATCTTCCTTAGAATATTGGCACAAAATGAATCCAATAGAGTATTACAAGTTCGGTTTATGAGGTCAGGAGAAACCATAAGTAGGATCTTCCATAGTGTGTTGAAGGCAATACTGAAGCTTCAACATATGTTGTATGTGAAGCCCATACCAATTCCTGAGGATTGCACAAACAATAAGTGGAAGTGGTTTAAGGTTAGTAAGTTGCATTAGCTACAATAACTTGTGTATTTTCACTTCTGCACAGTACTAAGTTAGAAATGTTTACTGTATTGTTTGAATTTGTTCAAAGGGCTGCCTTGGTGCACTAGATGGGACCTATTTAGACATAACAGTGCCACAGGTAGATAAACCCAGATACAGAGGTAGGAAGGGGAGAATATGCACTAATGTGTTAGGCGTGTGTGATAAGAACTTAAACTTTGTATATGTTCTTGCTGGATGGGAGGGTTCAGCTGCAGATTCAAGGGTTCTGCATGATGCTATTACTAGGCGTAATAGACTTGAAGTTCCAAGGGGTATGTAAGATCATAATATTTGTCAGAATTTGGAAATTTGTTTATTAAGGTGTGATTACAAATATAATGGTTGGAGTGTGTTTCTGGCTATAGGAAATTACTACTTAGTGGATGCTGGCTATACCAATGGTCCCGATTTCCTTGCACCTTTTAGGGGCACAAGATACCATATTCAAGAGTGGGCAAGAGATGGAAGAGCACCTAGGACGCCAGAAGAGTTGTTTAATAAGAGACACTCATCTGCCAGAAACATCATTGAACGTGCATTCGGTTTACTGAAAAAAAGATGGAAAATCCTCAGAAATCCTTCTTTTTATCCAGCAGCCACTCATGTGCACATAATTCTTGCATGTTGCTTGTTGCACAACTTTATTAGATTGCATATGACAGATGATCCAGCAGAGCAGACTCCTTTTGAAGAAGAGGATTTGCCAATTGGGGAAGATGCACCATTTCCTGAATTTGTTGATCGTGTTGAGCCAACTAATGAATGGAGTCAATGGAGAGATGAGTTAGCTAGGAGCATGTATGATGATTGGAGAAGAAACCATTAAGTTGTGAACTTTAATTCAGTTTCTGTTTTTATTTAGTGCATTGTACTGAATTTTGTTTCACTTTCATTGTAATTGACTTGAGGCTTTTGGTTTAATTTCACTTTATATATTAACCGAATGTGATAACTTGCAATATATTCTTCTTTATTTCCATACAAGTTTCAAATAATGGTGATTAATATATTATGGAAATGGTTTGGTTTTTGTTTGCGGAATGACATTCCATGGTTTAGGTCAGATGTTAAGAATCTGGAATTCAGATGAAACAGAAGCATTGGTGACATTTATGGAAGAGGCAGTTGTTGCTGGTTATAGAACTGATAATGGGCAATTTAAGCCTGGTACCTTCCAACTTCTTGCTGAAAGGATGGTGGACAAGTTTCCTGATTGTCGCATTGACAAGAGGCATGTTAAAAATAAGCACAAGAGGTTGAAGGAAAAATATCAAACAGCTTTTGACATGTTGAACTGTAGTGGCTTTGGTTGGAATGAAACCCTGCAATGTGTAGAGGTTGATAGCAAGCAAGTGCTGCAAGAATGGAGGAGGGTAACTATTTTATTTTCACCTCTATTTATTTCTTGCATCATCCCCAAAGTAATTTGTTTATCATACTCAAGTTGTGTTATTGTTTTCCAGAAAAACCCCAACAAGTACTACACTCCTGGGAAGCCGTTCCCGATTTATCCTAGACTTGAGAATATCTTTGGAAGGGACAGAGCTGTTGGCTCACCGCTCAAGTTCTTTGCGGATCTTTGTGCGGACTGGATATCGATGACACTGAGGGTGATGAGCCAACACCTCCTTTTGGCTCATATGATCCAATGTCCCAATCGGACGCTACTCCTGGATCAGCACCTGCTAATGTAACAGAAGTTGTCTCATCTTCCAGCAACATAGTAGGGACTCGACAAAATAAAGGCAAAAGGAAGATGACGGATGTTGAACTTTTCGATGGCCTTTCTGCGTCATTTGCTAAGGCCATTGATGCTAGTCGTGAGAATGCGAAGATAATTGCTGATGCAATTAAAGGAGGTGAAGGACCCAACCTAGGTGACGAGCTTGAGAAGTTGGGGTTCAACACTACAGAAATTGTTAGGACTATGAGGATGTTCTCTGCGAATGCTCATGCTGAGGGATTATTCTGGCGTGTATCTGCAGATCACAGACAGGCTTACGTTAGGAGCCTCTTATATGATGAAGACTGACTATAGTTAGAAATATTTTATGGCTTCATTATTTGTCTTTAAATAAATTGTGTGATGTTGAATGATGGTACTTCGAATTGTTGACTTTGTTTGTGCACTTGTCAATCCATGATGAATGGTTGCTTTGTTAACTATTTGGATGTTTGTGATGTATTTTGGTGTATGAATGATGATGTTATTATTCATTTTCAGGTACTTTCCTATGGGCCGATATAGCTTTTATGTCGTGTTTGTTGGTCGTCACGTAGGAATTTTTACACACTGGGATGATGTAAAACTGGCAACAGAGGGGTTTCCTAATGCAAAATTCAAGGGGTATCGGACTTATGTAGAAGCAGAACGCGCCTATCTCATCGATGTTGATCGGCGGACTCGTCGGAATGAAGAAATTGTTCATACCACTAATGACCCGTCATTAATACTGTATCAATCTTCGCTTCCAACAAATGAACTCCAAATTGAAGTTGCTAATTTGAAGAAGAAAAATGCTTGGAATCAAGGACTTTTAATTCTTGTCGTTGGTTTAATTTTGGGTTCTATTATTACCACCATTCTTAATAAAATATAAGGGTTGTATGTATCTTCAACTTATTATGTAATGAATTCTATGAATGCCTAGATTTTGTATTAACTTATTATGTATAACAATTTCGAACTTGTCGGACTTTTTAATACCTATTATGTAATTTGTTTCATGAATGGTTACATGTTTTATTAATTTATTATGTTGTACAATTTCTAACTTCTACCAATATGTAACATCTTATGTAATCAATTCCATGATTGCTTGCATGATATACTTTAGTATTATGTATTAAAATTATACCTTCTATGATTTTTAACTCCTATTATGTAATTAGTTTCATAAACGCTAAACATTTAACTAAATTATTATGTCCTTAATTAAATGAATGCTTAGATATTTTATTATATTATTATGTATTTCAATTTCTAAATCATACAATTTTTGTTAACCTATAAATTAATATTTTAGTTTGTAGGCATTTTATATTAAATAACTCATTTCTATTAATTTTAAAGGTTTAACATTTCCATAATTATTTTGGTATCTCATTTTATTTCATTGTAATTATAAAATTACAAATTTACTTAAAATAAATATTCATACAATTATATAATAACCACTTACTTACTTATCTCTACTCATATTACACTGCGAGGGTAATATTGTCATTCATACTGTTTTTTGGTTCTGTCCATCAAAACCAAACACATTTCTGTCCTTTGGACGGGGATAATTTTATCTGTCCCGTCCACTACAACCAAACACCTAATCGTCCCCGCTTTACATTACATTCCTTCTCTTACATTCCGCTCTTTTCTGCTCTCGCCCTCGAGGACTGCAACCAAACACAGTGTTAGGCTTGGGATTTTCGAATTTTTGTTGATTATTTGGATAGGTTTTGATGTAAATAGTTTAGATAAGGTATGGGTAAAGTGATGTTGAATTAATTTCATGTTTTCCCTTCCCGTAAAATTTTCCAGCAATGGTCTTCTTTGTTAATTAGGGTTTTATTGTGAAATTTGGTCTTTTTGTTTAATCATGGTGGTTTGAAGAGTGAATATGAAGGATAGGGAAGGTTAGATTAGTTTCAATGTCAGTTTTTGTCATTCTTGGAAAATTTCAGCATGTTGATCATTGGTTAATTCATGGTTTTGTGTTAGCATTTGGCCTTTCTTGCTTAGAAAGGAAGGTGTAAAATGGTTCATTAAGAGTAAAGGAAATAAGAAGGGTGAAAGTTTAAGAAAATCAGCATTGGTGGGTCTCTTTAAGTCATGAGATTGTTGAAAATTTTAATTCATTTGAGAGGGGTTTTGATGATTATAGTTTAGGATAGTGTAGGAATGGCATAGGCAAAGTTAGGTAGGTTTTAATTCATGTTTTGCGTTCTTTAAAATTTTCCAGCATTGTTCTTTGTTATTAATTGGGACTTTTATACTTTGATTAAGGTGAGTTAAGACATTTAGAGGAAGAGCCAAGGTATATAGACCAATCCTACAGTTAAAGGAAAGGTCATTGGTCCGAGAATCAAGCTTAAGGATTAAGGTGGGTAATTTCTTAATACTTGAGATAATATGCATTAAAGTTTTTCTAATAAATGCAAACTAATGTTTTCCAATGACTTAGAATGATTGTATGAATGATTCTTTGTGATGTTTTTTGATTATGAGTTATGCTGGAATGACTTGTTTAATGATTTGTTAAATAAAAATGATAAGACTTGATGATTTCGGAAAAAGACTGGATTGGGTGATTTTAAAAAAAAATGCCATGTTTGGCACTTATGTGTGAATAATGTGAAAGTACATGATTTCTTGGGTTTGTAGTGATCCCCTCCGTTTAGCAAGTGCACTTGTCTATATAGGCTTCCCTTTGCCGCTAGTGGCCCAGAGTTCAAAATCGGACTCCCTACATTCACTGACTACACATGGTCGCTTGTCGGACATGTGTAGTACGTTCTGTTAGGATCACTCAAACCACTTGTATGTGATTATGTGCTATTATGTTATGATTGTTGACCTTGTAAAACCACTTGATTTGTGATGATGTGATTTTTGTACTAATGTTTGCTATTTGTTGACTTTGAAATTGTTTGACGTGTGGTATTCTGTGAAAAAGTTTTGAAAAATTGAGAATGCTTTACTGAATGTTTGTATGAAAAGAAAGAATGAATGAATAACGGTTTCCGCATGTTTCTCATTTATTAAGTTATTACCCACTTGAGTAGCCGAGCTCACCCCCATTTTTCCCTCTTGGTAGCTAGCGAGAAAGGTAATCGCATCGGATTTGAGGCAACTCCGATGCAATTTGCTAGAAAACAAGGCTTTGGATAGTGTTTTGAAACCCATGATATATTTGTATATGTTCCTATATCTTTTGGATGTATTTGGGCTAAAATGCCTTGAAAGCATTGTATTTGCTTATTTACGTGAAAATGTAAGAGTTTTGAAGTTAAAGTGTATTGTATATGTTTCCTTTAAATTGTGAAGTGTAAAATGTAAGTGTATTAAGCATGTATGGTTGTAAAATTGGAAATGATAAAACAAGGATGAGATGGTATTCCTTTAGGAATCCAAATGCTAAATACCTATGATTGAGTTTTGGAGTTGATGTTGAGATAATTGAATTGATTTGGTTGTTGGATCGCTTTATGGATGGGAAGTGAGTAGATAGGTCTCTTTGTAGTTTGAGAAGTGTTAGAATCCTAAGAGTGTGTTGTTGCCATTGAATTGGGTTTTATGCAGGTTATTGAATGAAATTGAAGATTGGCTAGAGCATTTTAGGGAGGTGCTGTCAAATTTTCCTAAATTTGGGCAGCAACTTCATTAGGGTTTAGACCCTCTTAGAGAGGGAATTCGCTTTGGAAGTCTCTTGAAGTTTGTAGAACGCGTTAAGATCTTTAGAATGGTATGCAATGGGTCATTTTCGGACTTCGAATGAAGAAGTGATAGGGTTTGTAAGTTTTCAGATTTCTATTCGCGGTTACTGTTCATTCTGCATTTTTGCAGAATCTTTAGGGACATTTTTCACCTTCTTAGAGACAGTTTCAAGTTTTGCTTTCTTCATAAAAAATGTAGTTTATCTTTTCCTCTTATAATTTGATATATGATTTGCGATGTTTGAATATGGGAGTAAGAAGTTATGGTCATTGGAAGATTGCTGTCACTATTCCCAAATACTGTTCATGTGGTCATTTGAGGCAGCATCTTCATGCATGGTTTTGTCCCTCTTAATGACATAATTGAGTCTTGTTTCCTTCATGAAATATGTAGAGGGTTTTTTTTTTTAATCTTTTCATGGAGGTATGATTTGTCCGAATCGGAGTTAAGAGCAAAAAAAGTTATGAGGGTCAGAAATTGGCATTTCACTATTCATTTGGTGGCATAGCACTATTCATTTGGTCATTTTGCATTTTCTCTTATAACTTTCGCATTTAACCTCCGATTTGCACGAAATTCGAACCATGGATTTTCTCAACAAATCTTCTACCTTCTTTCATAAAAATGTAAAATTTTTCAGATTAAGTTGAATTCTCGGAAATTTGCCCTCAGGTTCGTTTGAACCGCTTGTTTACTTTGCTTGCGATCTGTCTTCTATTTGCATTCGATTTTATTCCGCATTCGCTTTGCTTCCGCCTTATGCCTTTCGGTTCGTTTTGCTTCCGATTCCGAGCCTTCAATGTGCAATTGTTTCTGTTCAGTTCGAAAGGTTTGTTTCGATTTGCTTCCGTTATGTTTCCGTTTCCGAATTTGTAAAGAATTTGTGCTTTTGTTTCTGTTCTTTCGTTTCATTTTCCGGTTAAGTATGAGAGTTTCGGATTAAATAGTTGGGTTCGGATTCGGGATCCTACAGATATGCTCTGGTTTAGTTTGGTTTTCGTACGAGGTTGGGTCTCGGTAACGGGATCTAACAGTGTCAGCAAGTCAAGGCTGAACACCAGGCACCTTCGGGCAAGTTGAGGCCGTTGCCTATTCCGGAGTGGAAGTGGTAACGAGTGACGATGGACTTTTTGATGGATTTGCCTAGGACCAGCAGGAGGCATGATGCCATTTGGGTGATTGTTGATTGGTTGACCAAGTCAGCCCACTTTTTGGCGATTACACAGACTGAATCTTTGCATGTGTTGGCAAAGAAGTATATTGATGAGATAGTGAGCTTGCATGGGATTCCGGATTCGATTGTGTCTGATAGGGACCCTCGGTTTACTTCGAGATTTTGGGGCAATTTGCAGGAAGCTTTGAGGACGAAGCTAAATTTTAGTACGGCTTTTCACCCTCAGACGGATGGTCAATCTGAGAGGACCATTCGGACTCTTGAGGGGATGCTTCGGGCTTGTGTAATGGATTTCAGAGGAGCTTGAGATGAGCAGTTGCCGTTGGTCGAATTTGCTTATAACAATTCGTACCATTAGAGCATTCAGATGGCTCCATATGAGGCTTTGAATGGGCGGAGGTGTAGGACTCCGATCTGTTGGGATGAAGAAGGAGAGAGGCAATTAGAAGGACCAGAATTGATTCAGACAACCGTTGAGAAAATCAATTTGGTTAAGCAACGGCTTAAGGCTGCACAGGATAGGATGAAGAGTTATGTTGATGCTCACCGAAAGGAGATGGAGTATGAAGTCGGTGAGAAAGTGTTCCTTAAGACGTCTCCTTGGAAAGGAGTATTAAGATTCGGCAAGAAGGAGAAATTGAGTCCGAGGTATGTGGGTCCTTATGAAATCCTAGAGAGGATTGGGCCACTCGCCTACAGATTGGCGTTACCTCCGGAGTTGTCGCAGATTCACGACGTTTTCCATGTGTCTATGTTGAGGAGGTATAGATCGGATCCTTCTCATATCATTCAGGCTAGTGAGGTTCAGTTGCGAGATGATCTGAGTTATGAGGAGCAACCAGTGGAGTTTTTGGATACCAAGCACAAGGTCCTCAGGAACAAGACGGTTCAGCTAGTCAAAGTATTGTGGAGGAATCATTCGGTAGAGGAGGCTACATGGGAGCCATTGGAAGTCATGCGGGAGAAGTATCCGCATCTCTTCGATGATTCAGGTAAATTTCGAGGACGAAATTTCTTTTAAGAGGGGGAGAAATGTTAGACTCCAATTTTTTTTAATGATGATATTAAGCATGAATTGTGTTAGTTATGTGATTAAGACTTAGTTTGATTAACTTGAGAATATTGGTGGATAATTGAGGTGTATTTGCGTTTAATGTGGTTTAAATGAGAATTAAGCGATTAAAATGTGTAAGGGCATTTTAGGAAGATTTCTTAGGATGATTTGGATTTAGGCTTGTAAAGAGGGGTAAGTTGGTATTTGTGTTTTCTTTAGGTTAAGGAAATAGAAAAGAAAAGAAGAAGAGGAAAAGAAAGAAAGAAATAGAAGAGAAGAGAAAGAGGAAGCGTCGTCGGTGGAGAAGAAGAAGAGAAGAAGAGAGATTTTTGACTTCTGAGATTTCTGACAGTTTCAAAGCATTTCCAGGTAAGTCTCGTTTTGTTTAAGCTTGTTTTAGTTGGATTAAACCCTAGGATAGCTTGAAATGTGGAGGATCGAAGGTTTTAGGATTTTTGGTGAAAAAGTTGAGTCAATCGTTGGGTTGATGATTTTAGGATGGCTTTGAAGGTTAGAATGGGTTAGAAGTGTAGTATAAGTATTGATCTATGCCTTGGATGTGTTGCATTTGCGTTTGGGGGAAGGATTGAAGTTGAAAATTTTTGGAAATCGGGTCTCGGAGTCGACCTTCAGACCCGCACGTCGCGACGTGCGTATGAGCACGCTGCGGCGTGCGTGAAAGGGAGCAACGTCGCGGCGAGCGAATAAATTATTCGTCGCGACGTGCTTCCGCTCGCACGTCGCGACGTGCGAACAGGAGCACGCCGCAATGTGCAGGAAAATTGGTGCACGTCGCGGCGAGACCAAGCCGAACGAAGCTTCGTCGCGGCGAGCCCCCCTGTTTCCGAAAGTGCAATGTTTATATTTTTGGGGATATCTTTTAGTGTGGGTGTCCGATTAAGGTGATTCTTGATTCGTTGTGATATAGAAATTAAGGACTACAAGTTGTATGAAGAAGGGAAGTTCGGAAATTGTTTCGAAGAGTTCGAGAATTTCGATGGGAGTCGGATGGAGACTTTTAACGCTTTACTTTTTTCTTTTCGAGCTTTATTAAATATTTGCTATGGATATTAATTGTATGGAAACTTGGTTTATTATAGGGAACCAAGCTGATTTGACTCAATCGCAAGAGGAAGAACGTGATGAAGTCGATACTCAGCGATACTAGGTGGGTAATATGTTTATGGTTATTGTGTGTATGGGCAAATTGCCTGATGTGTGCTTGCTTGCATTAGATGACATTACTGGTATTGAATTACATGAGAAATATTGAATATGCCTTTATTTATGATTTTGCATGGCTTGATAGGCCGTATGGAAATGGACAAGAATGAGAATTTGGAAAACTATGAAAAATGCTTTGAGCATGAATCGAATGGACTATGTGATTTGTTTGGGTAAGAGAGTTACGGATGGAGTTATGTGCGCCGACGATAAAAGCCTTCTCCCACGCCCGCTTGCCAGGCAACGAGATCCTCGAGAAATCGGACTCGGATAGTTCTGGATTTACCTTTGGTTTATCCGGATCGTTCTGGAACTCTCGAGCCAATTGTTTGTGCATACATGATTGAATTGTTGAGCATGATACATGATGAATTATGATCTTATGAATCTCATGACACGATAGTGATGATTGAAAATGATAAGTGTTGACTTCTATGAGCTTGTGTATATTTTGGTATATTGCTTGATTGTGTGGCTCGTTGCCAATGGCTATAAACGATATGCCACTCGGTTTATGACTCCCCCATTACTCTCCTCCTCGATTGCAGATCGAGACGATTATCGACCTTGCGAGCATCGAAACTTCAAGCTAGTTAGAAGCCTTGTATAAGTTAGTACTTTGGTTAGCCCACCAGCATATCATCATGGAGCATACTTTTGTATTTTGGATTTTAACTTTGGTTTTGTATTATGTTATATTTCGAGAATACTTGTAAATTTCTTCGAATGACAATGACATATGTTTTATGAATTTGAGATGATTAATATATGTTTAGAATGCATGTGTAGAATGTATGTATGGGAGTATGTGTATGTATTGTTATATGTTTATGTATGTAATCGGATTGTGTATATGTATGGATGTTGGGATCGGGTCCGACGGTATTTGGGCGCCCGTCGTCGGCGCAACCCGAGGGGCCGCCTCGGGAATCGGGGATACGGGGCCCGGGCCCAACATTATTTCCAAGTATAATTTTGTCTAATATTGTTTATTATGAAATTAGGTGATGAAGAAATTACCGAACAACCAAATTTGGAATCTGTTGAAGATGCTTATATCGAATGATAAAGGAGCATTTAATTTTGATCTCAACTTGAATGAATATTATGATTAGTGATATTTTTTTATCCTTTTGATGAAATATGACTAGTGAGCTTTATTATCTTATTTTGTGTTGTATTGGTGAATTTTTAAAAAAAAAATTGTATATTTTGAAGTTTTAGTTTGAATTTTAGAGTTTTAGTTAAGTTTACAATTAGATAAATAATTAAATAATATGTTTAAAAGTTATTTTATATATATAATATATAAAATAAAAATTTATATTTATTACTTATTTGTTACCGATTCGACGACAGTTGAATTTCGATTGAACCATTAATCCTTGAATCAGTTACTTCTCCGGTTCAATTACCGGTCTAATTTTTAAAATATTGTTTAAAAGCTAGTTTACAAATTTTCTTTGATGTTATTACTGATACGAGAAGAATCGTCGAAGCCTTAACGGAGAAGGAAAGGTGACTTTGCCGCCGATAGCTATATGTTTTTGGGTAAAGCTTAAACTGTAAATGGTAACTATTATGAAGTATTTTTTATACTGAAAATTATGTCAAGTCTACTAAAATTCAAATATCAATAAATGAAACTTTTAAATTGAACTTTGTCAATCTTGCAACAGTATACTGTTATGAATGATTACGTCGTCCAAATGTTATCAGTTTCGAATTTAGATACTTCCTAAAAGGTCATAAAGCATTTAATTGTCCTCAAATTTTCAGATGCCACGATTCTAATGCAACTAAAGAGCACAGACTATTTACATAGCCGGCCCAGTGCAATGCAAGTGACATTCGCATGTTGCGAAATACTGCAATTAAACATTTTACATGATAGAGCGACTAAAAACTACGGGTCAAATGGAAAGTGAAAGGTTGAAATATTCACGAGAAACTATACTTTTTTCTTTCTCACATTTCTCGTTCCTTCCTTCTCGTGTAAACATCTTTTAGTCGTACGTTATTGGGGCTTGTTTAGAGTTCGTTTTCGATGCTCTTTCCCAAATCCCATTTCAACAAGGATATCTTATTGTTTCTGTATGAGTGTATATACTGCGACCATTTTGATTTATCTTCGTAACTTAAAACAAGTTCGTGAAGAGAACTGATGATCCATAACTCTGATTCACTCTACCATTGAGAATTGGAATAATCGCATCTCCCAAATGTAAAACAAGTAATAGAATCGAATAACCGAGCTAATTGGCAACCTTCGCTGCTTCGCGACATTTTTTATTTGAAGGTAATCCTTGATACCTAAATTAACACGATGATTCCAATGACTGGAACCAGACCTTCAATGCATAGAAAATAATCCCATTCCCATCAAATGACATATAATTTGTTATTTTCGGACAGCAAGAGTTGTCTACGGACCGTCAACTTATAGATGTTTCTAAACTTAGTCAAGTAGTGCAAATTCTATAGCAGATGTGGAATTTTAAGCCCGGGTTTTGAGCTATGATTATGACTTTTCGAGTTCTAGCATAATTATGTCGCATATAAAAAGATGTGCAGTATCCACCAGGGGACTCGCCATAAATTTTAGACTGATTGTAATTCTGTAACTGTATCAGAAATAATGAGACCTCACTTTGGTCTTACTCTTTTCTTGTTCATCATTGTGTCATTGCAACATGAAGCCGCAGCTGAAACGAAGGTACTAAACCAGGGTGTCTAAACATTTAAAATGTTGGTTTCATATGACCACTGTAATTGGGACAACTGCGACATTCTTGTTTCTCTGTGCAGCATTACATAGTATACATGGGCGAACACTCCCAACCGAATTCAGAGTCTGTGATCAAGGCCAACAATGAGATGCTTGCTTCAGTCACTAACAGGCATGGTTTATGTTGTGTGTTAGCTTTCATTGAAACATAGACGTACATATATAAATCTGAGATGCAACTTCTTTTATATCTCCGCAGCTTTCATGAAGAGAACAATGTAGCAATTCACCATTACACTAGAAGTTTTAGAGGCTTCTCCGCGATGCTTACAGAAGAGCAAGCTCAGCAACTAGCAGGTGTTCTGAGCATCTTCACTTGTATTTCTCAAAAGTGCTTTTGCGTAATTCAAGTGCAAGAGATATACTTATCATCAAGATCAATGGTTTATTATGCGTACAAACTGAGTAATGCCAATGCCCTTTTCTGCAGAAAGGGAGTCAGTTGTTTCTGTCTTCGAAAGTAAGATCAATGATCTCCACACAACACGTTCGTGGAAATTTTTAGGGTTAAACTCTGTCCAAAGCAGATTTCGAGTACCCTCATCTATATCAAATGTTATTGTTGGAGTCATGGATACAGGTAAGGCTTTACAATATGTCCCTAAAGAATTATTTATATTTGTAGCCATAGTCAAGTATGTGACAACTTTTCTTTAATCATTTCATCTGCAGGAGTTTGGCCTGACTCTGAGAGTTTCAACGATAAACACTTAGGCCCTATTCCCAGTAAGTTCAAGGGTGAATGTGTCGTTGGACAAAACTTCACGTCATCCGACTGCAACAGGTGATCAACATGTCATTTGACCAAAGTCATCCGTATTCTCCTTGTCTTTTCTACGATTAGCACAGCAAGATTCGTTTATGCTACTCTTGTGACCATTTCCTTTCGTTCGTTAACACTAAGTTGGTAGTTGTAGCTAACTATCGGTCTAATGATGCCAAGTGACAATATGCAGAAAAATTATCGGATCAAGGTTTTATGTCAAAGGATTTGAAGCACAGAAAGGGCCTCTTGAATCTTTCAGTGGTCCTGTTTTCCGATCAGCTCGAGACAGTGAGGGGCATGGCTCCCACACCGCATCAATAATAGCTGGCTCTGTTGTTCCTAATGCTAACTTATTTGGTGTGGCCAATGGTACTGCAAGAGGTGGTGCACCAAATGCCAGGCTTGCCATTTACAAGGTTTGTTGGTATTTGTACTGTGCAGATGCCGATGTTCTTGCTGCAATGGACGATGCAATCAGTGACGGAGTTGATATCCTTTCTCTTTCCCTCGGCCCGCCTCCTCCACAACCATTTTACTTCCAAAACGCCATCTCTATCGGAGCTTTCCACGCATTTCGAAAGGGAATATTTGTTACCTGTTCAGCAGGAAACTCATATTTCACAGGGACTGCAACAAATGTTGCTCCTTGGATCATGACTGTGGCAGCTAGCTCAATCGATCGAGAATTCCTCTCAAATGTACATCTGGGAAACTTGAAAGTCCTGAAGGTGATCCCTCTCAATTTGATTTTCATTTTCTTCCTGTCAAGCATGAGTTGAATTTCCATTAAAAACAAGCTATTCTTTCAGGGTTTTTCTATAAATCCCTTGAAGATGAAAACCCCAAAACCTTTAATAGCTGCAAGTGAAGCAGCTTCACCAGGAGTATCAGCTGACAATGCCAGGTATCTTCATTATCCAAGACACAAGTACAGTAGCTGAGCTGTGAAATTGACCAGTATTGACTTGTCTTCATTCTCAATGCATTTTGTGTTGGGCCTTTAGGTTCTCACTGTACAATTTCTTATCCAATTTTCAGATCTACCTTAAAATCCTTCAATATCTCATCGATTAATTTGCAGGTTCTCCATAAGTTAAACATTTTTAAAGTATTTTTTTCAATTATCCAACGCGCAAGCTAGATTATAGTTTGAAAACCAACTTGCGAAAGCTTTATTAATTCTTATGAATATTTCCAGATATAATTTGATGCGTACGAGTCTCAGAATACTTGTTGTGTCACTTTGACGGTGCTCTTGTGAAATCTACAACCCTCCGCTCATTTATTTTCTATTTCAGTTTATGCCAGAACAATACTTTAGATGCTACCAAAATTAAGGGAAAGATTGTGGTGTGCAAGATTGGGGATTTATCTGAAAACAGAAGACAAAAGGCGTATTTTGTGCAACAAGGTGGCGGAGACGGAATTATACTGATTGATCCAACGGGCAAGGATATCGGTTACCAGTTCGTAATTCCAGGCACTACTATCGGGCTGGAAGAAGCGTCAGAGCTTCAAGAATACATGAAGAAAGAGAAGTGAGTTTTCTAGCTCCGGTTGCAAAAGAGAAGAGAAGTCCAAATCATAAAGCAACTGACAATTAAGAATCATTCTGATACTTGTGCTGCAGGAAACCAATTGCAAGAATTAGTCCAACAAAAGCATTTTTGAACCATAAACCTGCACCGGAAATGGCAATGTTTTCTTCCCAGGGACCAAATGTTGTGTCTCCAGATATTATAAAAGTAAGCATTGTCCAATGTTTATCTAATAATATAGGAGAAATATTGTCCTATATAATGCTGTCTGACAAATTATATTCCAATGGCAGCCAGATATTACAGCACCTGGAGCTTATATTTTGGCAGCATGGTCTCCAGTATCAACTTATTCCTTAACTTCAGTAGATTACTACATACAGTCCGGCACTTCCATGGCTTGCCCACATGTTAGTGCAGTCGCAGCTATCCTAAAAGCACACTACCCTTTTTGGAGTCCAGCAGTTATAAAGTCTGCAATAATGACGACCGGTTAGATTTTAGAATATATTAGGCAATCATATGGCAATTGATGCATTCCTAATATCTGTTGTTTGAACATGTTACAGCTACAGTGACTGATAACACCCACCAATTGATTCAAAAAAATCCGCTTGGCACACCGGCTACACCATTCGATTATGGATCTGGACACATAAATCCAATACCGGCACTTAATCCAGGACTAGTTTATGACATTAATGTGGAGGACCTCTTGATTTTTCTCTGCAGCATAGGTGCAACCCCAGCAAAACTAAGAAGCTTCGCTGGATACCAATTTTCTTGCAAGCAACCTGTTGCCAAGTCATATGATCTCAACTACCCTTCCATTGGCATATCCAACTTGCATGGAAGCGTATCCGTTAATAGAACGGTCACGTACTATGGTATTGGACCCACAGTTTATAACGCTAGTCTACATTGTCCACCTGGTGTTGCATGTACAGTGACACCTGCCAAGCTTAAGTTTGCGAATACAGGGGAGAAAATGGCTTTTAGGATTGAATTCAGACCTTTTAAGACCAGCAATGGAGAGTTTGTGTTTGGGTATTTAACATGGAAAAATGGGATTCACACGGTCAGAAGTCCTATTGCTCTCAATGTTGCTTCGTCATAGGATTTAAAGAAGTCTTTCAGCAGTTTGAGCAACCAATATTTGTTCTGAAGGATGAAGTCATATCTTCAATTGTTTTTCTTGTCCAGGGATACACACGACAGCAGCCAATAATGCTTCATTCGATGTATACATATCAGATCAGTTTTAGCGTCCTAATAATGTGAGCATTGAATGTTGCTAAGCATCATGTCAAGTCTTTTGATCCATCCGAAAGTCTAAATTGATGAGGGAATTATAGAATACATCGAATATTATTCTTTTGTCATCCCATGTTTTTAATCTTCCACCCTTTTTTAGATCATTCAGATTAGATCTTAATGAATTACCTCTTTCTTTGGAGAAATCAATCTAAATGATTAGTTTGCCGACAGAACTTGAAAACGTGCAGTTACGAAGAGTGACAGACTCAAGAATTAGTGTTAGTACGAATTTCACTCTTTTGATTGTTGTCATTAGGTTTCTGATACATCAAATTCAAACTGAAATGGTTCAAAAAAACAAAGTTGATGCTCTAATTTGTATTTCGAATCTTTAAGTGAAATTCATAGATTAATTTAGACATTTTTAAACTGTTAAAATTAACTCTTATATTATTCTTTTATTTTCTAATTTTATAATATAATAAGCAAAAAAAATCAAAACTAGAACTATAGTATTTTCTTATTGCTCATCATATATAAGTGTGTATATATATACGTGTACTGAATATGTAAGAAGATTTATTTTCACCAATATACCAAGATTTTCTTAGAATTAAAAGTAGTACAAGAAGATTGTGGTTTACCTTCCCTGCAACTAACCCTGCGTTTGGTTAGCATTTTTAACATGTAGAGATGAAACGAGATGGAAATCTGGAGATGAAACAAAACAAGAATTGGAGACAGTGAAGTGTTTAATTGCGATGGACAAAACAGAGAAAATTGTCTCTGTCTCAAGGACAGAAATGTATTTGGTTGCCGTGAACAGAACAAAAAACAATGTTAATGACAAAAATGTCCCTGTAGTATAATATGATTGGAAAGATACAATTTATTGATTATTTTATAATTGCATCAATATTTATTTAAAGTGTATGTGTAATTTGTTAATTACGATGAAATAAAATGAATTAGGCATATTTATTGAAATAAGAAACTTAAAAATTAACTATCTTACAAGTTAATTATCTTATTATTAACTTGTAAATGAAATAAAATTAATTATCTTATTATTATTATTATTGTTATTATTATTATAAATTTTGTACCTATTATTATTATTATTTATTATTATTATTAATTTTAATATTCTTATGTAATTATCTTATTATTATTATTAATTATTATTATTATTAGTAGTAGTAGTAGTAGTAGTATTAATTATTATAAATTTTGTAATAATTATTATTATTATTATTATTATTAATTATTGTATATAATTGTTGTTATTAATAATTATTATTATAAATTTTGTACTTACTATTATTATTATTATTATTATTATTATTAATTTTATTATACAAAATTAATTATCTTATTGTTATTATTATTATCATCATCATCATTATTATTATTTATTTATTATTATTATTATTATTTTTATTATATTTTATTTTTATTTATAAGAATGTGTTAGATTTCGTATGTAATTCGGAAGGTTATTATTATTATTATTAATTTATTTTTTATATCTGTCAAAAACTTTTGTGTATCTGTCCGTTGTGGTGAGTTGGCAACCTAACGGAGGGTCAGTTTGCGAAGTTGGCTCAAAAAGCAACGAAGAGACTATCGCTTCCTCTAACAAACATCCATTATGGCGGAGCTTGAGATGAAGTTATTGGATCCAATGAAATAAAATTTAAAAATGTGATAAACATATAATATTTTATTGTATAAGAATTATAAAATTGCATTGAGCAAGAATCTCAATTAGGAAAAGAAGTTGGTATACGAGGAAAGAATTAATGGAGAACAATAAGTGATGGTAAAGATTAAAGACAAGCAATATATAAATATTGCATAATAATTAATGCACCTCTCCTAATTCTGTATAAAATTTGTATAGATGAACGACTTGTATAACATTGAGGAGAGCTTTAGGATAAACTTTTACAACTGTAGTAGTGTCATTGTTTTAGTTATAAGTACTTGAGTTGGGGTTTAATTGACCTTGGATTCAGGTTTAATTAATCTGAATCTCAACTCCAATTGAGTTACCTAACCCAAAAGTTCCTTTTGGTTTCATAAAGTTTTTCTAAATTTTTAAAGTAAATTAAGTAGTGCGGTATAAATTTTTAGTTTCTTCTTTCTAACATTCTAAACTTTTTCTCACAATCCGCCACACTCGGCTCATCACAACCTATACTCTACATCTTTAAAAAGGGTGTCAAGTACAACCTTAGTTAATTTCCTTTGCATACCAAATCTAAAAATAATATGTTCTAATGGCAGGCAAGTTTTCTATATAATTCAATTCTTAAAAAAAAGATAAAAAAAAATAATTAAAAAAAGCAAATATGCTCACAATTGTTGGGGTCATTGGATCGGGAAAAAGCATGCTTAGTTTGGAGAAACGATAGATTTCAAAATTTTTAAGAAATCATCTTGCAATGAAGCAATATATCCAAATCAACATGCTAATCCATACATGATATGGTATAAGGATAATAAAACCAAGAACAAGATAAAAGGAATTACCGACTCCTTCGCTACATGACTTTAAATCCTCATTGCTTATCCTCTCCTTCCGGTATCCAAATTCTTTGCCTTTGAGTCTTTCCTTTAGCAATCTATCTTCTTCCTTGTAGTAGTATCCTCTACCAATTAGATTTACCACTTGTTCTTCAAGGACAACTAGGTTAACAAAATCCTTTGGTGGGAAAGGAGAAGAAATATTTGGAGGAGATTTTCTTAGAAGAAGAAGAACCAAAATCAAACTCTTTCAATTCTTTCACTTAGGAATTTCGGTTCTCCCTTGCATGAAAAGAGAGAATGTCTAAAAACATGCAAGAACCCTTTCTTACCTCTCAATTTCAAATATGCATCAATGGAAAAGTGAGAGGCATCCAATGCATCACTTACATTAATCACTCATCAAATAGCCAATAAATGAGACTTACTTCATTTATCTTTAAAATGGATATTTGAAAAGACCATAACCTATAATTGAATACCCATTTCGGTTTTGGCAAGAAGAAAGAAGGAAGATGATCCATCTAATGCACATCTTTCATCTTTAATCTAATGAATGCAAATAGGTTACATGCCAACATTAAAAGCCAACCATTAAACCATTTAATGGTAAGTTCATAACTCCATTTAATAATGATGAACCATAATAAAGACCATCTTTATTTAGTATTTTAATGTCAAATGTGTGGTTACACATCTAATCTAACACAATTTCGAAATTGCTTCTTCTCCATTTAAAAAATTGTTTTAATATAATTAATCTAATCAATTACATTAAACCAAAACAAGCCCATTTCTAAATGAACATATGGGCTTCCAATTAACCATTAATTAGTATAAGCCCATCATTCAATTATGGACTTCTAAAGCCTCCAAACTACTTCTTACTTAGCTTGATAACCTTCCTTAAAGCCAAGTGGGAATTTTATTGACTTTGATAATTCAAGCTCCAATAAGCCCGAAATAATTCAATCTCATTAGAATTAATTCTAGCTTATTAACTAAATGTCATTCCACTAAAGACAATTAGTTAAACTCTTGAATTATTAAATATTATGAGAATATGTCCAATTGCAAACCCTATTTAGAACCTTATTATAGCCATCCGCACAACAAAGGGTAAAATTACCGTTTTGCCCTTATGTTGGTTTTTCCTTCTAGATCTCTCATTTTACTTTATATGGTGATTAACACATAAGATCTCATCTTAGTGTTAAGACTTGATGGGTAGCTAGTCCATCAAACTATCGCGCCATTTAATCACCAAATCTCCTTAAAACATCTAGAAGAGATGATAACACTATAAACTCTTTATTTGAGTGAATGTTCTCGATACATGTTTCAATTAATAATTCCAACATGCGACCTCGGATTAATACCTGTAAAAATCTATTCCGATCATATCAAGAATTATAATGAAACACATATGAGTTCACCACTAATCAAGATTGTGGTTCATAATAAGCGAATGCTTAAGTTGTATGTTTTAAGATTAAAGTAACGGCCCACTTTATTCTTGAAAACATACTTGATTCCAGATTTATTTAATAGTGCCATTATCGATAGTCTACTACTATCATGATATGAAACTCATCATTCCCTTTAAGTAAACTCCTTTACTTATATAGAGATAAATCGCAACACTACAGTCTAAACCATAATCAAACGACCAACTTGATTATTCAACTGTGAATCAATTGATTCAGATTCTAATAATATACATGTTTCCCATACATCTCTATGTATATGTATATTACTTACAAATGAATCTTGGTACCTTATGACCAGATATATAATGCTCATACAGATAAAACCAAACTCTTTTGTTTTATTAATAATAAATATTTTCATTACAAAATCAGAATCAAGAAGATAAAGTTACATGTAAACACACTTGCTTTCCAGGGCACTATATTTACATAACTCCAACAATCTCCCACTTGCCCTAAAGCAAGTTTGACATATCCTTCATTCCCATCCCTTCTAGGTGACCCTCAAAGCTCTTTTGAGTCAATGTCTTTGTGAACGGATCGCAAGGTTTTGCTCTGAGGAATCTTTACCACATCAACTTCTCCACGTTGTATTATCTCCTTATGAGATGATACTTTCAATCAATGTGTTTGGCGACTTTGTGGTTCCGAGGTTCTTTAGAATTAGCCATCGCCCACTATTATCACAATAAAGTGTAATGGCTTTTTCGCCTCTTGAATTACCTCCAAATCATTTAGAAACTTCCGAGCCGATCGCTTCCTTTCACGCTTCACAAGCAACAACATACTCAACCTCCATAGTCGAATCAGCAATACAAGATTGCTTGACACTCCTCCAAACTATGGCTCCACCTCCTAAAGTAAATATAGAACCGTAAGTTGATTTCCTTGAATCAACATCGATTGAAATCGAATCCGATATCCCCTGTCGGAATAAGATTACTTCCGAGTAAACAAGCATTAAGTTCTTCGTCCTACGAAGATACTTAAGTATACACTTAACCGCAATCCAATGTTTCATTCTCGATTGGACTGAAATCGCTTACCGGTCCACTCACAGTAATGATATCCGGTCTAGTGCACAAGATTGCATACATCAAACTACCAACCGCCAAGCATATGGAATGTTACGCATGCGCTCAACCTCCTCTTGGGTTTTAGGTGCTTGTTCCTTTGAAAGTTTGATTCCATGTCTAGTAGGAGTGAAACCCCTCTTGGAATCTTGCATGGAGAACTTATTGAGCATATTCTCAATGTAAGTTAGTTGAGACAAAACTATCTTCTTGTTCTTACGATCCTTTATAAGTTTGATCCCTAGAACATAGGTAGTCTCTCCCAAATCCTTCATTGAAAACTGTTCATTCAGTCATCCCTTAACCGCAGATAACATTCCCACATCATTCCCAATGAGCAGAATGTCATCAACATACAAGATTAGGAAAGTAACCTTACCTTCTTGTATTCTTTTGTAAACACAAGGCTCATCTAGGTTTTGTATGAACCCATAGGTTTTGATAGCCTTATCAAACCTAATGTTCCAAGACCTAGATGCTTGCTTAAGTCCATAAATGGACCTTTGCAACTTGCAAACCTTATGCTCATTACCTAGCTCAATGAATCCTTCTGGTTGGGCCATATAAATGGTCTCCTCAAGATCTCCATTCAGAAATGCGGTCTTGACATCCATTTGCCATATTTCATAATCGAAATAGTCATATGGCCAAAAGAATCTGATGGACTTAAGCATGGCAACCAAGAAAAGTCTCCTCGTAGTCTATACCTCCTTTTGAGTATAGCCTTTAGCTACCAATCTAGCTTTAAAGGTCTCTACCTTTCCATCCGATCCCTTTTCCTTTTATAGATCCATTTACACCCTATGGTTTTAGACCGATGGTAGATCTACAAGGACCTGCACTTCATTAGTATACATAGAATCTATTTCGATTTCATTGCCTTGAGCCATTTTCTCGCATCAACATCATTAATAGCCCGTATACGTAACGGGATCTGCTTTCTTCTTAGTCCGAGATGGCAATTAAGCCTTCTCCTAAACCCGATACCTATCTGGTTGTCTCACAACCTCCCACTACGTCTAGGCACATCTTGATGTTCAGTTGCACTTATGATTCAACTCTTGAATCCATTTCGACATCTTGTTCGTCATATCCAAAACAACTCTTGGTTTGGATGAAATTGCTAACTCCTTTAGTACTACTTCACTTCTTCCTTTGTGATTTCTCACAAACTCTTCCTCTAAGAAGTTTGCATTTGTCGACACAAATACCTTCCTATCATGAGGACTGTAAAAATAGTACCTCGAGTTCCGTAGGATATCCTACAAACAAACATACTTCGACCTTGGTTCCACTTTTGTGGATTCAGCTTTAGAACATAGGTCGGACAGCCCTAAGTCCTCAAGTGCCTCAATGAAGGCACTCGCCATCCACAACTCCCTAGGTGTTTTAGGCACCGATTTGGATGGAGCAAAGTTAAGAAGATATGTTGCCGTTTGTATGGCATATCCCGTAACGATTCTCGAAGGCTAGCATAGACATCATTGATCTTACCATTTCCAATAGAGTTCTATTTCTCCTCTCGCTACACCATTCTGTGAGGTGTACGAGGAGTCGACAAATTGGAAACAATTCCATTGTCAATTAAATATTGCTGAACTCTCCAGATAAATACTCACCACCTCGATCCGATCGAAGTCGCTTTAATGGCTTGCCATGTTGCTTCTCACTTCACTTTGAATTCTTTGAACTTTCAAAAGATTCACTCTTTTATGCATCAAATACAAATAGCCATGTCTTGAGTAATCATCTATAAAAGTTATGAAATATTCATAACCTCCTCTAGCTTGTACATTCATGGGCCCACACACATCAGTATGTACCACGTCCAATGTGGATTCAAATCTGTTTCCTTTAGAAGAAAATGAGGCTTTTGTCATTTTTCCTTCAATACAAGATTCACAGGTGGGTAATGGATCACTATCTAAGCCCATAAGGATCCCATCCTTTACTAGCCTGTCAAGTCTTTTCTGATTGATATGACCCATCCTTAGATGCCACAGATACTTTGAATTAATGCTAGAGATATTGGATTTTCTTGGTTTTATCAATTCTGTGGTGTTTAATGAGCCTTTTTATAGGTTCTATAAAAAACAATCCATGTTTAATTATCGCTTCACAAATAAAATCCTTATTCTCATATATTGAAACAACCTTTTCAAAATATAAGGAATAGCTAGATTTTATTAGACAAAAAACAGAAATCATGTTCCTTACAATCATTAGCATGTAATAAACATCTTCCAAATATAACCTATGACCACTAGGAAAGTCCAAGATAACTACTCCCACTGATTCTGCTGAAACATAGGAACCATCTGCTATCTTAACTTGAAACTAGCCTTTAGGAAGTCTTTTCCTTCATTGAACCCCCAAAGAATTACAAACATGGTTAGTGGCTCCTAATCTAATATCCAAGAAGTAGATAAATCGCCACATTTCTAGTTCCTAACAAACTTAGGAAGCCCATACCTTGTTTGCTTTTGAGGGACTCTAGGTAGATCGGATGCTTTTTTTTCCAGGGCCCATCTCATCACAAAGGAAACACTTTCCTTTGATGTTCTCTTTGGCCTTCTTTTTCATGGGTTTGGCCTTAACCCCTATTTGGGTCTTCTTTTCATTGGACCTTCTTCTTTCCTCGCCTTACCTCGACTTAGAAGAAGAAGCTACATTAGCTTCGGCCCATGAGCCTTAATATTCAATATTTCCTCCGTACTCTGAGGGTATTCATCAACTCACTCAAGGTGTAATTCTTCATTGTTGAGCTCATAGTCCAACTTAAACCGCTGAAAAGAAGAGTTTAAGTTATTGATGATCATAATCATCTGCGTGTCCGCATCCATATCCGCCCCAAGCATCTCACCTCGATGACCGCAGAGATTACCTTCATCATGTAATCCCGCACCGGCTCACCTGTGTTTCATGTCGAGATTATGAAAGGTTTGGATAGCTTTCACTCTTGCAGACCTAGTCCTCACACCACACATCTCATGTAGGTGATGGACCATTGCACTAGCAGCTTTCATACAAGCAATTTGTTTTTGCAACATGCCACGATGAAGCGAAATATAACACTTAGTAGTCTTGTCGATTCTCGCTAACGCCATGTTGTTGGACTTGCTCAGAGTTGCATCTCCACTTAGAGGTGTAGGCTCATTTTCGCTAACACCCATGAAATACGCTCATATTGAAGAACAATGTCAAGGTTACGCTCCATTCATTAAACTTGTCTCCATTTTCCAATTTGTTATTAGTCAAGAGCAGGTGAGTGGATTCATTTTGTGGTTGATTATGTCCGAAAATATAAATTATTAAAACATGAGCATACTAGTCAACAATTTATGGAACTTTGTATAAAATCATGATGCATGTATGCATGATGATAGATTTAACAAAACTTAAAAATTAAAACATTATACGACGGTTATTTTTCTTATCTATAATGACTAAGTGACGGTGGGCCATCTTATCTATTAAAAGAAAAATCGGGACCCTCTCACTCAAAAAACTACCAAGCATCTCATGCTCAATTTTTAAGAAGCGTCCTTAATTTGGTCCATACTTTTACCAACAAAGCTACGGTGGGCGCTTTATTGATAAAAATGTTGAGTGTATAACCATTTGATTCATTCACTAAAGATACCTACAAATCATGCATCGGTGGGAGGTCATATTTGCTATCATTAAGTGGACTTATCCTTAAGAAACCCAAACCATGCAAGATCTAGGATCCATGCCCTCCGATGGGGAGTAACACTTCACCACATGCAAACGGGCCATCATTTGGAGACCGTGGACTCTCACAGAGCATCCTCTCCCACTCAATCTTTTGGGCTTTAAGTTTTAAATACCATCTTGTCTAGATGCAATTTATTATCCATCCTATATTGTTTCATTATATATCTCATACATAATGAATGCATGGCAAGGCCTAGGGTTGGCAATTTTCTAAATGACATGCAATCACATAATATCACATATTACAAGCATTCATTTCTCCATTCATCACATGAACTAATAAAGCCACTTTTGATTGTCCATCCTAGAAACATAAAATAATTACAAACCTTTTAGCCCAAAATATGCTTCTTCATCTTGGATCTTCCGCTTGAACTCTTCGCTAACATGATCCGCCCATTCGGTAAACAAAATGTAATGGCCTTTATGAAATTAGAATTTTGTCATTTTGAAAATAAAATTCCAGCACTAGATTTTTAGAAAACCAAATCTTTGTTTTGACAAAAATTCCATCACTTGTTTTATTAAACCGAAACTCATTTCATGAAAATTAAACACAGACTTAGTATTTTAGCAAAACCAAATTGGATTCTTTGAAACAAAAATCAGCACTTGTTTTCCAATCATAACTGAAATATGATTCATTGAAACAAAATTTCAAGAACTTAGTTTTCACAAAACTTATGCCAAAACACAAAAGGATACACCAAAATTTTACCTTTCCATTTCTTCAATCCATGGCTGCTCCTTCTTCATCATTACATCAAATTGTACATTACAAAATCAAATAAAATAGAAAAAGAAACCAAGGAGGAAACATGGTGATGATAGACCACCTCCTTGTTACAACCAAAGAAGAAATCTTACAAGATAAAATTTAACTTCTATGGACAACCAAAAGAGCAACATACACCATATACATTTCTATCACATAAAATATGCAGTATACATAAAAGATTGCCAACCCATGCATCCACCATATAGGAACCAAATCATGCATGAAAACCAGCTCGATACCAATTGTTGATCGGAAAAGAAAGCATGCTTAGTTTGGAGAAACGATAGATTTCAAAACTTTCTAAGAAATCATCTTGCAGCGGAAGCAATATATCCAAATCAACATGCTAATCCATACATGATATGGTATAAGGATAATCAAACCAAGAACAAGATAAAAGGAATTACCAACTCTTCGCTATGACTTTAAATCCTCATTGCGCTATCCTCTCCTTCAGATCCAAATCCTTTGCCTTTGAGTCTTTCCTTTAGCAATCTATCTTCTTCCTTGTAGTAGTATCATCTACCAATTAGATTTACCACTTGTTCTTAAAGAACAACTAGGTTAACAAAATCCTTTGGTGGGAAAGGAGAAGAAATATTTGGAGGAGATTTTCTTAGAAGAAGAACCAAAATTGAAACTCTTTCAATTCTTTCACTTAGAATTTCGATTCTCCTTGCATGAAAAGAGAGAATGTCTAAAAACATGCAAGAACCCTTTCTTACCTCTCAATTTCGAATATGCATCAATGAAAAAGTGAGAGGCATCCAATGCATCACTTCACATTAATCACTCATCAAATAGCCAATAAATGAGACTTACTTCATTTATCTTTAAAATGGCTATTTGAAAAGACCATAACCTATAATTGAATACCCATTTCGGTTTTGGCAAGAAGAAAGAAGGAAGATGGTCCATCTAATGCACATCTTTCATCTTTAATCTAATGAATGCAAATAGGTTACATGCCAACATTAAAAGCCAACCATTAAACCATTTAATGGTAAGTTCATAACTCCATTTAATAATGATGAACCATAATAAAGACCATCTTTATTTAGTATTTTAATGTCAAATGTGTGGTTACACATCTAACCTAACACAATTTCAAATTGCTTCTTCTCCATTTAAAAATTGTTTTAATATAATTAATCTAATCAATTACATTAAACCAAAACAAGCCCATTTCTAAATGAACATATGGGCTTCCAATTAACCATTAATTAGTATAAGCCCATCATTCAATTATGGACTTCTAAAGCCTCCAAACTACTTCTTACTTAGCTTGATAACCTTCCTTAAAGCCAAGTGGGAATTTTATTGACTTTGATAATTCAAGCTCAATAAGCCCGTAAATAATTCAATCTCATTGGAATTAATTCTAGCTTATTAACTAAATGTCATTCCACTAAAGACAATTAGTTGAACTCTTGAATTATTAAATATTATGAGAATATGTCCAATTGCAAACCCTATTTAGAACCTTATTATAGCCATCCGTGCAACAAAGAATAAAATTACCGTTTTGCCCTTATGTTGGTTTTTCCTTCTAGATTTCTCATTTTACTTTATATGGTGATTAACACATAAGATCTCATCTTAGTGTTAAGACTTGATGGGTAGCTAGTCCATCAAACCATCGGCGCCAGCTTAATCACCAAATCTCCTTAAAACATCTGAAGAGATGATAACACTATAAACTCTTTATTTGAGTGAATGTTCCCGATACATGTTTCAATTAATAATTCCAACATGCATAATTGGATTAATACCTCGTAAAAATCTATTCGATCATAACAAGAATTATAATGAACACATATGAGTTCACCACTCATCAAGATTGTGGTTCATAATAAGCGAATGCTTAAGTTGTATGTTTTAAGATTAAAGTAACGACCCACTTTATTCTTGAAAACATACTTGATTCCGATTCATTTAATAGTGCTATTATCGATAGTCTACTACTATCATGATATGAAACTCATCATTCCCTTTAAGTAATCTCCTTTACTTATATGGAGATAAATCGCAACACTACGCCTCTAACCATAATCAAACGACCAACTTGATTATTCAACTGTGAATCAATTAATTGATTCTAATAATATACATGTTTCCCATACATCTCTATGTATATGTATATTATTTACAAATGAATCTTGCACCTTATGACCGGATATATAATGCTCATACAGATAAAACTAAACTCTTTGTTTTATTAATAATAAATATTTTCATTACAAAATCAGAATCAAGAAGATAAAGTTACATGTAAACACACTTGCTTTCCAGGGCACTATATTTACATAACTCCAACAAGGGCACGCTTAAAACTTTGTTGTAAAACATTACTTAATTGAGCTGTATTCTTTTGTGTAACATGCTGACCTGAGTAGGCAACATCAGATACATTTAAAATGAAAGTCAAGTAGTTGTACATTGGTGTAATCAAAGCCCATGTCTAAGCAATGTATGAGATGGAAATATAACTGAGCAAAAATCCAGTACAATTGATCATCATTGAACATGGTGTTCTGCACTGCTGCAGCCGCTCAATAAGTTTTGAAGGTTACTAATACAGCCCGACCATATGGCAGCTGAGTCTGTTGCATCGTCATCCATAACAACCATTTATCCAGATGTAAGATTTGTCATCATCATAGCTAGTGGCTTGGAGTTGGACCTTTTGTTACGATAGTGGCATGCTGTCTGCATAGGAAATCTACATTTCGGTTGCATTAACATTCTCTTCATTCTGATGGTCTCATCCCTCCACTGGGCTGGATAATTTCATTTTGGAGGCCTTTATATTCCTTCACGCTACAAATACTAATCAAGTACGTTTACAGGTGTCTTTAGCTAGCAAAACAGTTGCCCTGAAAGAAATCAATTGCCTCCTTTTGTTGGTCAATTGTTACAAAAACTTCCATCATAATATATAAATAAAAATGACCTCACTATATTTTACTTCCCAGTAAAAAGTTGCCCAGTTCACAAAGAGAGATACCGAACTTGCAGAGCTGAGCTCATGGCACATGGTCTCGAAACAAACTGTCGTCCGCTCATAATTACCAATAGTCCGCACAAGAGCATAGTCCTCCTCTAAAATGGTGGAACCGGTTTGAATCTCGGACAACAATTTCTCTCCCTTCAATCTCTGAGATTAACTTAATAACGGTGTGGCAGTCTCCACAGACTCTTAAGTTTTTGACTATATGGAGGGGGCATCCCTGGGGTGTGGAGATCAGTCCAAAAGCAATAGCCAGCCTCTCACTATGTTGAGAAAGAATGGCTTCTTTGTGTTCTTCATCAATATCAAAGAGCACATAATTAGTATCAGGCTGATAACCAGCATCCGTCAAACGCATTTTTAGTTCTTCAAGTTTTGCATAAATTTGCGCCGACATTGGATGAGAAACATCACCAGCCAGAAATGAGTATGTCATATTTTTAACTTCAATCCAGCTATAAGCAGCTTCCTTTTTCACTTTTCTTTCATCCATCATTTGTCTTACTTTGTCTCTTTCTTCCCAGTTTCCCGTGGCAGCATATATATTTGATAGCAAAACATATGCTGCTGAATCTTGTGGCTGGAGAGAAATGAGTTTCTCTGCCACCATCTTTCCCAGCTCTACATTGCGGTGAACACGAGAGGCAGATAAGAGAGTACGCCACGCAGTTGCACTTGGGGTAAAAGGCATTCCATTTATAATGTCTATTGCCTTTTCAAGCATTCCAGCACGACTATATAGATCAACCATGCAAGAATAGTGCTCCACTGTTGGCTCGATGTGATGATCTTTTGACATTATATCGAAGTACTTCTGGCCTTCATCAACTAGGCCAGTATGTGTGCAGGCAGTAATGACACCAATGAATGTGACACCATCCATTTTCAGATTCTGCCTCTGCAATTCCTCAAAGACGTCAAGAGCCTTGCTTCCACAGCCATGTTGTGCATATCCAGTTATCATGGAATTCCACGAGACCAAATCCCTCTCCTCCTGCCTCCTGAAAACTTCATTGGCACTCTCAATCTCTCCTCTCTTTGCATACATTGTGACAAGAGCGCTACTGACACATAAGGCATTATTAGTTCTTGATTTAATGGACCAGGCATGAAGCTGTTTCCCTTGCTTGAGAGCTGCTGTAGGGGCAGCACATGCATTTAAGACACTAGAGAAAGTGTACTCATTTGGTTGAACCCCTTCCTTTGCCATCTGGACAAATATCTTAACAGCTCCCACAGCGTCTCTTATTTGAGCATATCCACCTATCATCGCTGACCATGCCACTGTGTCCTTCTCGTCTATTCTCCTGAAAATTTCAGAAGCTTCATAAACTTTACCAAGCTTTAGGTAAGCATCTAGAAGTCCAGTTCCAACTGTAGGTGAGTTCTCATATTTACCTTTTATTACTTGTGCGTGCACTTCAAAAGGAGAAACAGCATGCTGTGCAGTAAGGATAGTAGAATAAGTAAAATCATTTGGTCTAATACCTTCCCTTTTCATTTGGCGAAATAGATTTACAGCTTGCTCTATTTTACCATTCTTGAGAAACCCACCAATCATGGCCGTCCATGACACCACATTTTGAGAATCATGCATCACAGAAAAAATCTTAAGAGCATCATCCATTTCGCTGCACTTATGATAAGCTACCATTAGTGCAGTCCTAATAATTGGATCAAATTCAAACCCACTCTTCAAAACATGGCAATGAAGCTCTTTGGCAAAGCTCAATTCTTTTATGTTAGCACATGAATTGATGATGGGTCCAAAAATCATCTTGGTGAGTTTGATACCCTCGAATCTCATACACTTAAACATATCAAAAGCTTCCGGATAAAGTCCATTATTTACATATCCGGTAACTATACTGTTCCAACTAACTGTATTCCGATCTATCATTCTGTCAAATACAGCTCTAGCAAAACCAACCATCCTCGACTTTGAGTACATGTTAATCAAAGAATTGCTAACAAAAATATTCCCTCCAAAACCATTCTTTAACACTATTGCATGAATTTGAACTCCCTCCTCAACCAACCCTCCATTTGCCAAGGCACCAAGAACACTCGCAAATGTGAGAGGATTCGGCTTAAGCCCCTCAAATTGCATTCTCAAAAACCAATGCAATGTCTCCTCATTCAGTCCATTTTGCGCATAACCAGTGAGTAATGAAGTCCATGACACCACGTTCCTCTCTTCCATGTCCTCAAAAGCTTTGGTCCCTTCTTCAACACTCTCATTCTTTAAGTACATATCGACAAGAGAAGTACCAACACTAACATCATTCAGAATACCAGACCTTACACACAAACCATGCACTTGAGCACCGGCATTTTGATCCAACAACCGGGCACAAGCCTTCAAAACGCAGGAAAGTGTTGAGCCATCGATCACATAACCCGAAAAGTGAATGCCCATAAAGAGCTTGACAACTTCATAGCTTCTGTTATCCCTAGAATAATCGAAAAGCAACTGATTATATCTTGAAAAGCTTTGTTGGGTACTTCTATCGAACAATTGGTGTGCTTCCGGAAAAGTTAAAGGCTTCCATACCCCTGAGTTTTGGGAAATGACATGAGGTTGTGCCTGAAGTTGGTATGAACGGAAGTGGAGACAGAGTTGAGCATTAGGAGTTGGGAAGATTTGTCTGATTTGGGGCTTTGTGAGGGTTTTGAAGGTCAGCCTCACAGCAATACGCATCTTTGCTTCAGGCGAAAAGCTCCATTTCATTTCATTGTCTGTATGTTAGCGCCCGAAATCCGAATATCTGCTGGAAATATGTTTCTCTAATAATAAAGAGCTTTTCTTCTAGCAAGTTTTTCGATCGTGATGAAGTTAACTTCATCCTATGTGCAACTTCCATGAGCCGGAGCCCGTCCAACACCTGCTCGTTCCTCCTTACACGTTCACGCTCACAAGTCACACCACCTTCTTATTCTATTACATGTGTACGACGTCGTCTCCGCTCCAAACCACTGGCTTGTTGCTGAATGTTTGCTCGATGCTCGAGGACTGAAGCTTGACACTGACTCTACAGTTTTATCACAACTGAATAACTACAAAAAATTTTAATTGAAAATTTTAGGATTTATATTTCTGATTTCTGGTTATTTTTTTTATTACAAAGGAAGGAACTGATTTCTGGTTATTGCATTCACATCTCCGAACAATTTTTCATTTTAAGGCAAAAGAAATCTGGATTACATTTTCTCAAATAGGCATTTGTACCAACTTTTTTTTTTAGACCTGACAGCAAATTTCTCTTAATTCTTCCATCAAAAACATACTTATGGCACCTTTTTAAAAAAATTTGTGATTTTTCCCACCAAAATGATCTTTTCTTTTCCGTTATTGTGACGCTCCACGCATTTCTAGTTCATAATCATCCAAATTATTCTTAAAACATAATGTTAATTACCAATTTTCTTATTAGTTCCAAAGAGAACGGTCTGTCGTAATCAAACCACTTTATTCGATTTATTTTATTGGTCTTACCTAAACTCTACTCTATTAAACATACGCACTAAAGTTATCGATAATCTCTCTATTTCTAAAAAAATAGCAGCAAGAGATGAGTTACATACTAAATAAAAGTAAGTGATTGTAACTTTAAAATCAAATAACTCAATATATAAATATAGAAATTAGCCGAGTGATTAAAACATATATATATACTACTAAAATACACAATATGTCAGTGATAAAACATATATATATAATACTAAAATACACAATATTACTCTGAAAATCCAACAATTAACAAACCTTAAAATTCTATTGAAGCAATGATTAAGATTAATATTATTTTATTACTGTCATTTATGTTTTATGTCATAATTAACTAAATTGACTAAGCCTTGCTTGACCTATTAGGCTTACATTTAATAGTTTGTCCACTCATCTCTACTCATTATAATCTCTCATCAAGTATAAACGTAATTCAATCTATAAATATATATATCAGCACAGGGTGCTATAATTTCTCAATCTAATTTAGTACTCTATTATTACTTCAGTATCTAGTCATCAATACAGAATATCTAGTATCAATTCAGTATCTAGCCATCAGAATAGGACATCCTTGAAATTCAGGTTGTCTCGGTACTTGTTTCACAGATGGACAACAAGTCGTCGCTTGCTCATATCTAAACAATCTATCAATCTATGACCATTGAATATAATTTATCCTAAATAAGTCACAAATTCACAATTTACATCATTTATTCACAACATATTATCAGTCAATCTCTATTTAATTTCATGAATATAATTTATTTAACTTAATATTCTTACTATGCTCATGCATAACTGAAAATTTAAAATAACCAATTAAATTCGTCAAATTTTCAGGCAATAAATCTCATAATACGTAACAAAATTATTATTTGTGAAATAAAATAACACAATTCATATAACCTAGAAATCTATAAATGTAATTGTTAATCATTAATTTAATTAATGAATAATTTAAAATATTATAACTATATAATAACTTACTAATAACGAAATAATATTTTAAGAGTACAATCTAAGGTTATCCTTACCTCGGTCTCTGACTCAACTAATTGATAGTCTAATTTACTCCTTAATTGATCCCTCCAATCTCTACATTACAAAATTCTATTAAACTAACATAATAAAATTTTCAACTTAATTTTATTTAATAATCCAACATTCTTCCTTTTTATTTTATTCTAATTATTTAAAAATCCTTATTAATCTAACCACCATAATTACTAAAATGTTTTTAACTATTAAAAGTCTTATTTTACTCTCATTTATGTCTAGTAATACAAAAATACCTTTCTTGTAAATAAATTCCAATTTTACCCTTAATTTTTTGCATTTCCTATTTTGCCCCTTACTACGATTTAATTTTTCCAAAAATTGCCTTCTTCTTCACTCTCTCCTCTTCTCCTACCTTTTCTTCTTCTTTTTTTTCCCTCACTTTCCAGCCATATTTTCTAAATTTTTATCTCTTTCTATGACTTTAATTTATTGTCTCAAACAATCACAAAGTAGAATCCAACTATATCCTAGTGTAGGATGACTAAAAATCACAATAAAAGACATAGAATTATTACTAGAAATTTTTTTACCTATGTGAAGTTTATCATTTCTAAGGGATTTTGAGGTTCTTAACCTTCTCAATTTTCTCATAATTTGTAGCAAAACAAACAAAATGAGATAACACATGAGAAAATTTTTAGATTAAGGAGAATGATGATGAATTCAAACACTAAACAACTGTAAAAATGGAGAGAGAAATAAAGAAGAAGACTTGTTTTTTGTTGGTGTTAAATTGATAGCTAATGTCTTCTATTTATACCCCTATCTTTAATAATTTTATGGGCTGAGTCAATTGTTATGGTTGAACTCTTTGTTTCTCCTGTTGTTGGCTTCACAGTTATACTTCCCATTGTATTTTATTTCCTTTTCTATTATTTACATTAAGGGTGTGAACCATTATTTTTGGTTTCATACCGTACTGGCTAAAAAATAGTACAAAAAAATCGTTTTAGGTATTAATCATTGGTACCAATCTATGCTAGCGATTTTGTATGATACCAGCTGTTATTTAAAATACTGACTAAATACTAGTCATTACTGTAATTTTTGAACAATGTAGGGACATTTTACGAAAAATAAAAAATTGCAAAACTGGCCCCCCAATGCTTCTGCCTCCCTTCCTCTCTCATTTCTCTCTCACACACTCTCACTCCCTCTCTTGTTCTCCTCTCCAACAACGGTGACTCTCCTCTCCATCTTTGGCAACTATCCTTCCACTGTCCTTGCTGCCTCACCACTTTGATTCAGTTTCCATGCCGCCGCCACACCATTTTCCATGCCACCTTCAGTCTCCCTTATTCGTTAACATTGCTTCCAACCATCCACCATTGATACAATTGCCAGATTTGGAATTTTAATATTCTAGATTCAAATCAAAATCCAAATCCCACCTAACCCAACGTTTAATTGGATTTTTTGTGTGTGTTTTGCTCTGAAATCTAAATAGCAATTGCATTATATTTGGTTATTTATGTATGTTTTATGATGGTTGGAGTTATTGGAAATTTGAATTGCTGGAAATTGGAATTGTTGAAAATTGTTGGAAACTTGGAATTGTTGGAAATTGGAATTGGTGAAATTATTGAAAACTTGGAATTGTAAGAATGTTGGAAACTTAGAATTGTTGGAACTCTTGAAATTCTTGGAATTGTTTGTGTGAGTTGGTGTGATTTTTTTGGAAAATTAATGGATTGGAAATTTTGGATTTGAAATTTGGAATTATTTGTGTGAGTTAGTTCAATTTTAATATCATTTAGACATTGTCAATTTATGAAGAAAATTAATGGATTTCAAAATTTGAAATTAAAATTTAGAGTTGTTTGTGTGAGTTAGTTCAATTTAAATATAATTTAGACATTGTTAATTTATGAATAAATTAATGCATTGGAAAATTGGAGTAAGAAATTAAGAATGTTGATTAAAATTGTTGAATGAAAATTATTAAATCAATGTTGGTAATTAGGATTTTAATAACAATATTGATTAAAATTAGTTAAGAAAACAAACTAATTATAATTATTATAAAATTGAATTGTATAAGTAAAAATATATATTGGTTTAATTATAGTTAAATTATGAGATTACATAAAGTAAGTTGTAAATTTATAGTTATAAGTTAAAGTTGAAGTTCAATATATTATAGTTGTAAGTGTGTGTCTTTAGTTTATGGTGAATGATGTAATCATATAAAATGAGTTATATTATATAAAATGTATTGAATTGTTAGTTTTTGACTTATTGGTGAATTGTGTTGGATGAAATTGAACTGTGTATGATATAATCATACAAAATAAATTATATTACATAAGATGTATAAGTGTATTGTGTAATTGTGTTAGTTTGAACTTTTGACTTAAACAATACACGTTTTGTGATTGTAGTTAATAATGAAATTATGTGTTCTTTATTTTGATATATGTATTCATTTATTTACAGATAAGAGGAAGGAAGTTTAAGTATTCCTAATCATTTAACAACTTCAGGAAGATACAATGATCCAGTTTATGCTCATCCTGCATTGGTCATCAGTATGAAGAACCATATTATTTGGTTGTTTTGTAATAAGCATTTGAAACGTGGAGGAATCACCATATTAAAGAAGCATTTAGCTTGGGTTAAAAGAGATGTGGAACCATATAAAAAAGTGAGTTATGATGTGAAGTGGCAAATGAAAACTTTGTTTAAAGAGTATCAGTACGAGAAAGGCAGAAGGGAGAGACTGAACTATGAAATTGATAGTAGAAGTTTGGTTGTTGGTGTTCATGATGATAGTGGAAATGTTGAAGGTGTTAGTGTTCCTCCCCAGAAAGAAGTGAATGTTGCATCTGGACCTAATTAGTGTTCCTTCCTAGAAAGAAGTGAATATTGCATTTGGACCTAAGTAGTGTTCCTTTCTAGAAAGAAGTGAAAGTTGCATCTGGATCTAATGTTAGGAAAAGAAGGTAAATGTCAACTTTTTTTCAATTCTTAGAGCTCAACCTTCAATTATTAGTGTTATGCAATTAAGAGAAGCGCGCGCGCGCGCGCACATACACACACACGCACGCACGCACGCACACACACACACACACACACACACACACACATAGTTTTTATTTTATTTTATTTTATATAATTTATCAAATCCGCTGATCTAGGACTCAATCTTGGTACTAGTCCATAGCGATCAAAGTCAAATTGTGAGAGGGGGAACATGTCAAGTATCTGCTTGGGATCAGGGAGGGGTCAAACTTTCTTGTAATTTTGAATTTCTAAAAATAATTCAAATAAATCTAATTAAATGTTAAATGAAATGGAATGTGAAAAAATAACAATTTTAAAAAAATAATTCAAAATTTTGTGATCAATCAAATTTTGCAAAGTCCCAAATATATATATATGACAATGACTAGATGGAGATACGATTCAGGTATAACATTCAATGCTTCCCAATCTTATTATTTTTAACCTATAGTGGATGCTATAGCTTACGGTTCAGGATACAAAGCTCCTTCTATCAATGACTACAGAGGCAAACTTTTGAGTAGCTTAGTTTATGAAATTAAAAATTATTTGGAAGAAAGAAGAGTAGATTGAGCTACTTATGGGTGTTCAATCATGTGTAATGGTTGAAAAAATAAGAGACATGAGCCTATTATTAATTTTTTGGTTTATTCTACAAATGGCTCAAATTTTTTTGAAATATATTGATGCATCAGGCGTTGTTAGGAATATTGATACTTTATTTGAAATATTCAATGAAGTTGTAAATGAATTAGGCCAAAAATTATTGTTCAATTCATTAATGACAATAATTCTACATATAATGCAGTGAGAAGAAGATCACAAAGCAAGTACGATTTTTCAACTCCTTGTGTTGTATATTGCATTGATTTAATGCTAGAAAATATAAAAAATGCTCGATATTTTTTTTATTATTGATGAGACTGTGCAAAAAGCAAAAATATTGACCAAGTTCATTTACAATCGTGAATGAGTCTTAAATTTAATGAGAAAAGATTTTACCAATGGTACGAATTTATGTTGTTCTGTTATTACAAGATTTGCAATGAATTTCTTATCACTTTATTGTTTTGTTATGACGAAAAAAGAGTTGAGACATACGTTTACAAGTGATAAGTAGGTTATATCTCAGAATGTTAGGTCTAATACTAGACTGGAGGCTTTTAGAATTATACTTGAAGATATTAAATTTTGGTCTTAATGTCAACTTGTTCGCTTGAGTTTGTGAGCCTTTGGTAAGGATGTTTCGTTTGGTTGATGTTGAAGAAAAGGTAATAATGAGTTATTTTTATAATGTCATGGAGAAGGTAAAGAAAGCAATCAAGGCTAATATAAAAATAGGCCTTTTTTTATACATACCTTATCTTGTAGTCATCAATAAGAGACAAGAAAAACAACTTTACTCTTTGTTGTTTGTAGATGGGGCATTTTTGAATCCTATTGTTTATTATAAACCAAGTTATACAAAAAAATCTGAAGTTAATAGGGAAATGCTATTAACCATTACAATTGTTATTTAAAATGATGTAAGATCTTTTAAACTCACAAATAGAGATTTATAAAGAGTCTTCTAGGAATTTTGGAATGCCAATTGCTATTCAACAAAGAGTAAAACTTAATCTATGTATATATTTTTTTTTACTTTTGTTACTTGTTGAAAATTAACTATCACTTTATTTTGCTTACAATGCTACTCTACAACTTTCAGTTTCTTGATAGGACCAATTTGGAAGTGATGTTTTAGAATTGCAAAGGATTGCAATTTGAATTCTAAATCAATGTTTGAATGCAACAGGTTATGAAAAGAATTGGAGCATATTTGAACTAATTAATTCCAAGAAAAGGAATAGATTGGAATACAAAAGATTGAATGATTTGGTCTTTGTTCGATACAATTTAAAGTTTCGAAAAAAGTATGTTATTATCATTATTAAGTTAAATATAATTTCTTATATTTTAATAATTTTATTTTATTGTTTACTAAAACTCTTAATAGAACAGGTAGTTCAGTAGATCCAATTTGTATTAATAATATCAATCTTTTAGTAGATTGAGTTTTTGAGAAACCATGTTTAATAGATGAGAGTGATATGAAAGATAATCATGGATGAGAAAGCATTGACATGTCATTTAGTACAATAAATTTAAATAATGGTGATAATGAGACTTTTCTCAATGATGAGAATTTTGTACCAAATGAAAATTGAGATCAATGCAGTTATAGTGGGTATCCCCTGTAGACGATTGAATGAAATTTTAAGTTTTTGTTTCTTCTCTTCTTTTAATTTTATTTATATTTGATATATATGTTAAATTTTATATACATTGTAATTGTAAATATTTTTGTTTCAAGTTTTAATTATAATTGATTGTTTCCTCATCACGAACTCCTGTTGTAAATTGTAATAGGTAAAGAGTTAAAGATATTTATTGTTCTTTTTATTTGATATTTTCATGTAATTATTATTTATTATATGATGAAATTATAATATTTAAATACTTGTATTATTTGTAATTTTATATTTGTATCATGATTAAATGATCATTTTCATATTAATTATTTGAAATGTTTGAAAATTAATGTTAATAAAATATATAAATTGTTGTTATTTTAAAACTTCATTATTATGACTTTTTGAGACATGGTTGAAGTATAATTATAAAATATATAGTATAATATATTAATGAACCATTTTGTAATTTCTAAAATTTCATAGACTATTTTATAAATTTAACAAATAGTCAAAATGATACCCAATATGAAACGGTATCATACTAAAAATTCGGTACCTATACTTATACAATATTCATTACAGTGGTGTGAACACAATAAGAAGAGGGAAAATATGGAGGGGAGACATCAGCATTTACAGTTACAAAAAAAAATTAGGTTAACTATATGGGTAATATAGGTTTCATGGAGGATAACCATTACAAAGTAACTCATCCATATTTCAATCGAGCTTCAGTCGTTGAAGTTCTAGTACCATGGAGACTAGAGAGTGTCAAAGTGGAGTGATTTGCAGATGAGACGACTTTGTGTGTTGTATGTCGAAAAAGCTAGGAGACAGTGTCGTGTGTCGTGCCACTTAGGCTCTGTTTGGATTGAGGGTTAATAATAGGATGAGATGAAACGTAACACACTTCTATAATTTATTTGAAGGTTTCATAATAGGATGGGATGGACTGGGATGAAAGCGAAGGGTTTTATATTACATTCCATTCCATCTTAAACAGTGAAAATAAGAAACCTTCAATTCAGGAGGTTTAGGATAGAACGTAAACTAATAAATATATTCTACTTAATATACCCTCAATAATTCTTCTTAATATCAACTCTAACCAAATCATAATATTAATATATTAAATAGAATATAGTAATATTTAATATAATAAATTTTATTAAATAATTAATAACAATATTTTTATATTATTAATAATAAATTATATATTATTAACAATAAAATATAAAATTTTATATTTAAAATTTATTTATTTATTTTATTTATATAGAAATATATATAACAATTAAATAATAATTTTATATATTTTCTATTTTCATTAATAAAAAATATATTAAAAATTATTCTTGTTTGTATATATTTCTATATAAATAAAATATAAATAAATTATTTTAAATATAAAAATTTATTAAATAATTAATAATAATTTTATAATTAATAATAAATTGTATATAATAAACAAAATAAATAAATTTTTATTAATAAAAATAGAAAATATATTTAAAATTATTCTTGAATTGTTTGTATATATTTCTATATAAATAAAAATAAAATAAATTATTTTATATATAAATCACATAGAATAGAATAGAATAGAATAAAATATATTAAATAATTAATAATAATATTTTATATAATTAATAATAAATTGTATACAATTAATAAAAATTTATTAATGAAAATAGAAAATATGTTTAAAAACGTATTCTTTAATTGTTTGTATATATTTTATATAAATAAATTATTTTAATATAAATCACATAAAATAAAATAAAATATATTAAATAATTAATACTAATATTTTTATATAATTAATAATAAAATAATAAACCTCCTACAACAACTATTTTAATATAAGGGTATAAAATTCATTTATTATACATTACATTACATTCCATCCATCTTCTAAACAATATTTTACTACATTACATTATGAACCCTTCCATCATTCCCAAACAATTTTTTACTATATTACATTCTATTATATTATAAACCATTCCATTATATTACATTTCATTTCATTAATTAACATCCAACCAAACATGGCCTTAAAGTGTCCTGACGTTAGGTGGGGTCACGTAATGTCCACTTAGGACATTAAAACGACGACACAGCTCACATACCTTCCACTTAGGACGATTCCAGTTAGTCTCGTCAACCAAACTTTTTCGCATTTCTTTTCTTCTCTTCTCTTATTATGTTATCTAAACAAAACTAACCGACCGAGTTAGATTTATCAGCAACCTATAATTTTGACTTGGTTGTTTATATGACTATTTAACTGATAGGCTGCACTATTTCTTAATAGTAATTTCTCATTTTAAAAATGAAAATAGCTTGCTATTGTCACTTATTAGTCATTCCGTTGACTTTTTTTAAAAGTACTTTATTTTGGTTAAATCAGAACTTTATAAAGAATAAAGAGTTATGTACAAGTAAGAGATAGCATAGGTAATCTCTTAACACGGAAAAAATGTAATGGCATGCAACTAACTGCCCTACCATCAATCGCCCCTCCCAAGTCCTTCATGACAGTAGTAACCACAGTCCTAAAAAAAAAACAATACCAAGCTAAACCAATTACTACAAATGCCTAGTTATACACCGAGCAATAATACATAATCAAATACCGCAACATGTTAGCATATGCCCAGATATACGTGAGCTAACACTATAAGAAATTAGTGGTTTACTGATGGAACAAACCGTTGGTAAATAACGAAATTCCGTCAGTAAAATAAACTACCGATAGAAATCAACATTGAACGAAATCGTCGTTAAAATGATCGTAGTTAAAGTTATCGATGGAATATACGGGCGACTTTCTGTCGGTAAACTGTAGTTAATGTAATGGAAATGTTTTTATATTTACAATCGAAATATAACATATTATCGCCAAAACAAATCTAGTTTACCAGCGAACTGTTTTTCATCGGTAAACCGTGTTAATAAAATTACAAAGGTTTGTATATTTACTGTAGCACCTCTTACCATAAGGTATACACCGGGACGCCCGTAGGTCATTCCGATGCATATCCTATGATAAGGGTGAACTACGAACAATCACTATAACACTCCACATGGCATCATAATAAGCATTAGTATAAAAATCACTAATTTTTGAAACCAAAATGTTTCCTCGTTTCATTTCATCAAAAGCAGTAATGTACATCTCTGTCAGTTTTTCACTGTCTGTACATCACTCCAAAAAAAATCTAATACAAACAGCCTAATTAGGTCATCCACCATAAATTCCAGCTGACCGACCTGTGAGCCACGACTTCTCTTGCCAACACGATCTATACGGCAGGAAAAGTCCCTCTGGAGCTGGGAGTCTTGTTGGACCCCGTCTCCGAGGCCCAACATTCGGAAACACACAAGCATAGAAGACCCAAAACCGACAACAAACTGACCCCAATTTGGGTAACTCGAAAAAATAAAATCGGATCGGCTTCTTAAGGAAATTTATTCCTCAAAATCTAACGGTTCTAATGCCACTGAAAAACGCTTAATTCGGATTAGGAATGAAAAAGTTATGCTCAAAATACTATCTAAAGAAAACAGTCAAAATTGACACTCTACCGACTTCATGTCAGAATTATAAAATCTTAGAGGCTCAATTGCCGATCGGTTTCTTCATAAAACTTGTAGATTTATAACTCTAGTTTAATTTAAAACAAGAATCACCTCAATCCGAGCCCTATAGCTCAAGATATTTTAAAATAAGTGAAGTATATTCAGACTTTATCAACTGATCGTCATACTTTGTTTCAAACCACATTTTTCAATTTAAAAGCAATACTGATAAATTAAATATAAAAAGATAGAAAATTTTCTTAGGAATCCAACGCTTCAAAAATCAGCTTAATCGGAGGTCTATGCAAAAAGTTATGGCCAAAAGAAGGGAGAGGGGTCGGTCGGCCAAAAACCGACCCCAAACGCGCGAGCTTGCCCAAGGGCGAGCATTGGACGCTCGCCCGCGCGGGGCGAGCGCACCGGTCGTCTGCACGGGGCGAGCTCCACGCTCGCGCAGGGCGATCGCCTCATAGCCCGACCTATCGGACTTCTAACTTTAATAACTTTTGACCCCGAGCTCCAAATCAGACACGATTTATTTCGTTGGAAAGCTAAGAGAACGCCCTACAACTTTCATGAAGACCGCCGACCTAAATTCCAACTCTATAAGGGTCAAAAGTGGACTCAAATCTTCTGCCTGAAATCCTTCATTTAGACAGCACCTGCATCTGATTCTAACAACTCATATCTACCAATTATCACACCTTAAAAATAGCTCATAAAACATCCTGGAAAAGTTCTATGGCTCGACTAACACCCTCCAGAAGTCTAAAGGATCCCATTCTACCTATATCAACCCAGAAATTCCAGCACAACACAACATACCCAAAATTGACCACATGAGCACATCAGCCCAGAATTTTCAGCACTACTCTCAACTTCCACAACACATAAACCATATCAGGTTTTCCAGTGAGCTCTCCCAAGGCAAAGCCCGACAGCAACTCATTAATAAATAATGCACATACACATTCCTTCTCAAGGTCATACACATATCACAAATCAATACAAACATATGAAAGATGAGAGTATTGAAGCTCTCAGGCTGTTTTCCAATCATATAGGTTCATGCATAGCTTTAGTTACATATCATCATATTTATCAAGATTCAAGTACAAAATACAAAATATGAGATGCTCAATGATCGATATGCTTATAAAGCCATTCCGAAATGCTAGTCACTAACTTAATACAAAGGTTTCTAGAATTCTTGGAGTTATGCCCGATGCCTTGCAAGGTTCTGCGGTCAACTAGAATTTGCACCTAAGGAGGGAGAATGGGGTAAGCAAAACATGGCTCAGTGGCTAACACGTTTATAGCCATCGCGCAATGAGCCATACAACACATAATTAAGAATCCATAACATTTGCAATTAACATAATATGCATAAATACCCAACTTTATCACATAAGTCATAATTAACCGAACTCATCACATAAAGCATAACATGGGATCTTTTATCAATTAAAACACATAATATGCATCATATACTCAAAAATGCTGAAATGCACACAATTGGCTCGAGAGTTCCATAAACACGACGGAAACCGAAGTTTACCGTAAACACGACGAGTCCATTTTCGGATCTCGTAGGCCTCAAGCGGGCAGCCGGGAGAAGGCTAGGGGGTCAACGTGCACGTGACTTAACGAAATAGGTTCTCTCTCGCCCAATCACAACCAATTTATGCTCACATATTCAAACACAAGAATAGCATTTTATGCTTCTTTCATTGCATCGAATTGTCATAGCTTCATTCTTTTCTTTCAAATCAAAGGAATACACTTTCAATATACACATAATTTAACAAAGATAGCACACATAGGGCATTTTCCCATTACACAACAACTATAAAAATGTTACCCACCTAACGTCGGAATCCGAATTCAAGATTGCCCTTCTTCCTTGTCTTGAGTGGGGTTTTCTTGAGTTCCTTCAATTAAATCACACTCCATTTAATAAATATATTCTAAAAGAAAGGCATATCATTTATAAATCAAGCAAACGTAAAAATAAACTTTAAACCTAACCTACCCATAAGCCATCTATGCTAGAAAAACCAAAACCCTAACTTAGAAATCCCAAAATCCATAGATCTTACCATTCTCTTCTATCTTTCTTCAATCTCTACACAAACCCTAACTTCCATTTCATCCCATTTTTGAATCTAACATAAATAAAGATAGAACTTACCTCTCACAAGTGGATTTCTCTTCTTTTTCCTCTTCTTTCTTCCTCCCTTCAAGCTTCCTACGACTCTCCCTTTTTCTTCTTGGCCGAAACCCTCCTTCTCCTTTGGCTCACGTTTTTCTCTTCTTTCCTTTCCTTTTGGTTTACGACAATCTCTTCTTCTCCTTCTTTAATTCACTTATTCTCAATTTAAAACCCTCCTCCAATACTACGTAGTTTTGCTCTCCTTAAAGCTTACTATGCTTTTCCTTTGGGCTCTCCTCCTTCTTCTTACAATGCCCTCTACACACTAAAGCCCATTCTTCCAACATAAATTCTAACCCTTCATATTAACTTCAAAATTTCCAATTCCCAATCATACTAACTAATTTCAGGACTCAACAAATACACACACACATATATATATACACACATGATTAAAACAATTAAAGCAAAATTAAAGAATAAGTCAATTAAATCAATAAATCAATAAATAAATAACTAATAATAAAAGAAAATTTTCGGGGCCTAACAAGTCTACTCCCTCGGTCCTGAAAAATAAGTTACAATTTTGGGTGAGTTTGCGAACTCAGTGAGGAACCATCATCGATGGTTCACTCAATTCATGTATCACTCAAGCATAACATAGTTGTTTCATTATATCACATTCAGAAGTACCATATGATTATTATTATCAATCAAAGAAACCAAATCAAATGCATATGAAATGCGTATGTGACACTTTTCCAATTATTGCGTTGTTGTGAACGAGGGCCTAAAACTGTCCCAATCTGGGCGCATAAATTGTTGAGCCTGAGGCTCTGAATCACCGTGAGCTCGAGGCCCAATTACGTTGAGCTTTAAGCTCTCGGTGTTTGCTCCGGTCACAACTATCATTAACTGATCATACATTCATGCATGGAATGCATATGTCGCAATGAAGCAATATCAACATCACAATCAATCCCAAATTTGCACATTCAAACAAATAGTTCACAATTAATCACATTAAAATCACATATAGCACTTCTATGTCATAATCTCCCAATACATCAGACCTTCTGTCCGTAATCCAGTCATAAACAATGCACAAGCCCACCATTATTCTCCACAGAGTTATAAGTGCAGAATTATAAACACATAATGATTGAGAAACCATCTAGGTCACTCACCAATAGTTTCCAAGCTAATGCCTGGAAGTCTCGGCAACGTCTGTAGGATGAAGTTCCAAATGCGCCTCTATAACAGTCAAAATATTTAAACATTACCAAATGTACAATCAGAAAGATTAAATAATGCACATGTAGCAATGTATATATTCATACCTTGTATACTCTGTTCTTGGTTCACAGAAAAACATATATAGGTTTTTTTTTACTATTCACGTGTGTATCAGTGGGGTATTTATGGATATGAGTTTAAACGGGTTTGGGAGTAAGGAATGAGCAGGAAGTGTATCGAGATTGTCATATTTTAAGTTAAATGAAGATTAGTGAATAATGATAATAACAGAAAATAATTGTTGGATGTCCACGGTGATGCTCTGTTCTTTTCTTGTTGATATGCATGAATGTTTTTGAAAAGTTTTGAATGAACTAAAATGTGTTGGATGATAAGGAATGAGATTTGATGAGGTCTTAATATATAATGGTGTTAAATGAAGTGAAAGTGAAGAAGAAAGTCAAAGAAATGCATAGATGAAGATGGAAGAAAGATGCAGAAAATGGAATGTGTTAACGTGAACAGTAGAATGTTTGTTATGTATGTATAAAATTTTAGAATTTTGATTTATTTGTGTTGGGTTCCATTGTGTTGGGAGTAGAAAGCAAAGTGGTTTATGTAGAAAATGTATTAGATATAATGTGTTGGAGGGAAGCAAAAAGAAAAAAGAAAGAAAGAAAGAAGAGAAAGGTGGAGAAGTTATATAAATACAGTAGGGGGAGAAAATGAAAGTGAGATTTATAATTTTTAATGATTAAGTATAAACCTTGCATTTTTTATTTGTTGTGAGTTGTTGAGCTGAAGGAAGAGTAGATGTAGCACCCCACTCTCGCATGACCCGAACCTGACATCGACGGTGATATCCGAGTCCGTGCCCTGTGAGGGTGGCATGCTACATCACTCAATCAAAACTCAGTATAAATTTTTTTGAAACATACTCATACTTTATATATTATGCGGAAAACAATTTACATAAATAATCATCAGTGAGTTCAATGACCACGGGGGTCCTTTTTATAAATATAAAGTAATTCAGTCTGTTGACTTTACAACATGACTGTAACATCCCGATTCCATCCAAAGGGTTAGAACCCAACAAATTTGGTACATGTGAGATTAATCGGAGAAATTGGGACAACACATCTCATGCTCATGCATTCCATAAGGTGCACATGGACATGAATAGTGGATCTTTGCACATAACCAAAATTGTAAATGCATTCATTGACATTCCGGGTATAATTAGTAATAAATGTGATTGTTTTGAGATTTATGGGTTATTGGTATTGAAAACTTGATTTGGAAAGTGAAATTTTTTGTTTTAGAATTTTGGAAATTTTAGGAATTTTTCTGAAAAATTTAGGAGAAAATTTCTGGACCGGGAAAATTTTCAAGTGGCAGACCAATTACTAAATGGTAGTAGAATTTATTGTCAATTAGCGTTGGAATTTTGGATACATGAATTTAGATATTTGACAAGTGTCATTCATTGGAAATGGGGTGGAATGAAGAGTTTAATAAGATTAAATGCTTAGAATTTGGACATGTGGCAAGTGATAAGTGTCACTTGCCAAGCCATGTCTTTAAAGTATCAATTGTTTAAGTTTTAAAGCCACGTTTGCTCTCTCCCACGACACTTATCTTTCAAACACCCTTTGGAGCTTTGTTTTTAGGTTCTTTTCTCTCATTTTCGTGGCTTTATCTCCCTCTCTTCATCTCCTTTTTGAGTGGATGATTCACCTACTTGAAACCTTGCTCCATCTTTCACTTTCTACTTCCATCTTGTTGATTCTTTAAGTTGCCATAAGAAAACCTAGTTTTACCTCTTTCAAGATGAAGAACATGGGATGCTTGGGAACTAGGGTTTAGTGAGAATTTGAAGAGTTTGAAGTTAAATCAAGTAAGTGTTTGCTTTTAATGTCTTGGTATGATTCATTTTAGACTAACATGATGATTAACTTGAGTTGTGATGTTTTGATATGGCAAGGTATGTGTCGTGGATGATGCAAATTCATGTTCATATCTTGTTTGTGGATGTATGGGATGAGTGGTGATGCATGTAAGGGTATATAGAGGTTAGAGATTAAATGATTTTCGAAGGAATGATTGGATGAGTGTAGAAATTGTTTATGAATGGATATATGTGTGTATGCCCTGTTTGTGAGTATTGAGAAATTATAGATCATGAATTGTTTATGAGTGGTTTATTGAGTTGAATTAGGTAGAGAATGATGAGGAAATGTAAGGGAGAAGATGATCTAGGTATAAGAAGGTATAAGTGAGCTAGATGCAAAGATTGAATGTTTGATAAAAATCTGGAAAGTTTGCAGCAACAGGATCTTGAGTATGCTTCAATGTATTGGTCATAATTGCTTCTATTGTTGCTCAATTGATATGCTTTTTCTTTGAATGAAACTAGAGACATTTGGCTTCATTTCTTGTGAAGACTTTGAAATGAAATGTTGTCTTAAAGAGTTCCAAATCTTGACTTGAAGTCAGGACATTGAGTGCAGCAAAAGTTGTGAATGGATGTATATGTTTGAGTTCCATTTTGGGTATTTATGGTTCAATAGCAGATATGAATTGGGTAGGGAGATGTTGAGTTAAACTTGAAGTGTATGTGAAGTACACATGAACTCGGAAATGATGAATTTTGAGTATGAAGTGCTTGGTATATAGGAACAAATTATGATAGGGAGAAAGGATATAGAGATTAGGAATGATAAGATGAAGTTAAGAGTGATGAATGAAATGAGTTGAGAATTGAGGGTTTAATGAAATTTAATTGATGTTTGAGTTGATATGAAGTGGTTTTGTGCTAAAAGAGGTGAATTTGAGAAGTGTATGGGTGTATATGATGTTAGAATGAGTGTAGGAACCTTGGAAGAGGCTTTGAAGGAAGGTTTTGGAGATATATGTCTGTTAAATGGACCTTCTCGGGTGTAAAAACACCTTTGGGGCAGTGTATGTCCATTAAACGGACATGGAAGTCCGCTTAACGGACTTTCTCGGATGAAATGGGGCTGTTTGGTCGATTCGTGTCCGTTAAACGGACATGCAGGTCCGTTTAACGGACATTCACGGGACAACTTGGGAAATCGTGATGTTTGACCATTTTAGAGGCCGAATCTCGATTTTGTGTCTTAATAAAAGTTTTAGATCTAGATGTCCTCTTTCAAATGGTATAAAAATGAAAGGTATAAATTTTTTTTGGAAAAAGTTATGGCATTCGCGTCAAACTAGGTTCAATTTGATTGAGGTCTTAAACTTGGTTGCTTCTTTTGACCATAACTCCTTCTCTGGACCTCCAAATGACTTGGTTCTTGAAGAAATAAGTTCCTAACACATTTTACTACATCTCCATGAAAATTGGTATTAATTGATATTGAATTGAAAGAGATTGATTAAAGGAAAGTATGGGAGTCTGTAGGGGCAATGTAAATGGGATTAGTTTTACTGAGCATGCTTCAATGTTTTACTTATAATTGGATCTATAGGATTCCAAATGAAGTGATTTTTAAATTAGAGTAGCCTAGAGATATGGGTCTACAAATGGTCTCAAGAAGTCGAATTCTGATTCAGTGTCTAAAATATTGAATTTCTAGATTGAAGATGGATATAGTACATTGTTTTGGATAAGAGCAGTCTAAAAGTGATTGAGGCATTTCTTCCAAAGTACTGAACCGAATTGAGTGATTTTGGTGTCCATAGAAACATAAGACATAGAGGAACACTTTTCTAAAAAGAGTATGATCAAATCTTATCAATTTCACTTTCTAATTTGATGTGAAAGATAGACCAAAAAATATGATTTGGAAATTTCTGAAGTGAATCAATGAGAAAGAAATGGAGATTTTAATGGGTTTAATGAAGCATAAACCTAAGTATAATTTATACTTAGTCGAGTTCTCATATAAGAATTACTTTGAGATGTATTAGAGGGAAAAATACCCAGGATTGTCATGAATATGCATTGTCATACACATGTGTGCATTATACGAATGGTTATAATTGTGCAAGTATTAATGTATGTGCATTGTATGTACGACATAATGTCAATGTGCAGGATATGCGCCCATATTAAGGAGTTTCCAGATCTTGGAAGAAATTGCTAAATTGGAGCATACTGTGAGTAGACCTAGATGGTCTTAGTTCATTATTTGAATTTGTGTATAAATTGACTATTGATTAATTTTTTGAATGTGATTGATTATGTTGGTTGCTGGACAAAAGGTCCGAAGATGTGATTTTTGAATGGGGTATTGAAGTGCTACTTGTATGTGAATGAGCTGAACTAAGTGTACTTAATGTGATTGTTAATGTAATCTGAATGCACTTTTGCATATGACTGAAAGTATGATTTCTCAACTTTAATGTTGAATGCCGAACTAAGGTCGGATGACATGGGAAAATGATTGAATGTGTATATGCAAATGTGAGTGATGCATTCCATAACATGAGTGCATAAAATATAATGGTAGTTGTGACCGGAGTAGCCAACGATTAGAGCTTAAAGCTCAACGTGTGAAAATAAGCTTCGAGCTCAAAAGTGAATAAGAGCCTCAGGCTTAACGTTTAATGAGCCCTATATGGGACAGTTATTAATGAGCCCTACAAGGGACAGTTTAGGCACTCGGTCACAACAAAATAATAAATGAAAAGTGAGTCTCATGTGCACTGCATCTGCATATAATAAGGGATTATATTGTATTGAACGAGAAGTGCAAAATGTGTAATGTTGTGATATGTATTATGTGATTGGGTGAGCCATCGATGATGGTCACTTACTGAGTTTGCAAAACTCACCCAAAATTTGCACTTATTTTTTAGGATTCAGAAGGTTACCCCGTTAGGCAACGGGCGTATAGCATCTGTTGATGAGTGAAAGGTAGAGGTCAGGATCAGTTGCCTTTGCATTCAGTATTTTAGTATTTTGTGTAAATTTGTATTCCACAATTTCTGAAAAATAGTGTTTTGTAATTATAGTGGGCCCCAAATGGGCTATTGAAATTCTATTGATTGTAGTGTGTGATTGAAGATGTTCTGAATGAAAATGGGCCACTCAAATTGATTTCTGATTTTGACATATTATAATTGTGATCATAGTTAAAAAAAATAAAAAAATCTGTGATACTGAGTTTTGACTGAGTGATATAGCGCGCCACCCTCGCAGAGCACGGACTCGGATATCACCATCGATGTGGGGTTCGGGTCATGTGGGAGTGGGGTGTTACAATGACCTAATCATTTGTACAAAAAATTCAGAAAGTACAATTTTTCTTAGACACTATTGCAGACGTGAACTGATCCCGACCTCTTTTCTCACTTGCATGCGATTGTTATACGCCCGTTGCCTAACGGGGTATTCTTCTGGGTCCTAAAAAATAATTGCAAATTTTGGGTAAGTTTTGCGAACTCAGTGAGGAACCATCATCAATGGTTCACTCAATTCATGCAACATATCGCTTCACATAACATATATTCACATTGTTGCATATTTAATCACATTGCACAATTTCACTTGAACAAAAAATATTTTGATACATTTCATTCTATTTGACATCCATAACCTATTAAATTCATAAACACTCAAGCATAAGCCAATTGTTTCATAATTCACATTCGGAATGATTGGTACCACAGAAACATAAGGCAACTAGCCTTTCACTCAATCAAAGAGATTAAAAATTAGATGCATATGACATGCGCATGTGGCAGTTTTCCAATTTATTTTGGTGTTGTGATCGGGCGCCTGAACTGTCCCAATATGGGCGCATTAATCGTTGAGCCTCAGGCTCTGAACTATCCCATTATGGGCGCATTAATCGTTGAGCCTGAGGCTCTGAATCACAGTGGGGCTCGAGGCCCAAATATAAACGTTGAGCTTGTAGCTCTCGGTGGCTGTTCCAGTCACAACTGTCATTAACTGATCGTCCATTCATAAATGGAATGCATATGTCGCAATTGAGAAATATCACATTACAATCAAACCCAAATTATCGCATTCAAACAATTAGTTCACAATTATTCACATTAAAATCACAGTCACAATTTATCACATTGAAAACACGAAGGTCTCACATTCTCAAACAAATAACACTTCTATGTCATAATCTCCCAATACATCGGACACCTTCGGTCCGGAATCTAGTCATAAACAACGCACAATCCCACCATTCTTCTCCACAGAATTATAAGCGCAAAATAATAAACAAATAATAATTGAGAAACCATCTAGGTCACTCACCCATAGCTCCCGAAGTAAAAACCTGGAAGTCTCGACAACGTCTGTGGGATGACGTTCCAAAAGTACCTCTAAACAGTCCAAAATATTCACCATCACCAAAGGTACTCTCAGAAATATTTAATAATGCACATGTAGCAATTTAGATGTGTACAATGCATGTTCGTGACATTCCCGACACTATATCACGATTTCCCATCACAAAGTGTTCTTCTAAAAATTAGAAACCCATAGACACTAAAATCACTCAATTCGGACCTCTATAGGTCCAATTATTAATAAAAGACGGACCAGAAAAATAATTACCCGGTCCTCTCACTTTGACCTAACCAATCCCTAACAATTTTAGCTCTAAAAATTCCCAATTTCACAAATAAATGAAATTAAATATTACACGAATCCGATGCCTCGAGAATCAGATCAATCGGACGTCGGATGAAAAAGTAATTGACAAACGAATTAAATGGCATTGACAATTAACTAAAGAATAAATAATTAAATAAAAATTAAATTAAAAAAAAAATATATAATTGGTCTCGCCCTCGCTCTGCGAGGTTTCGTATTTCATTTTCATTTTTTAAAAAAACCTAATTTTCTAATTTCTCTAATAACTTTTCTTTCTTCCCATTCATATATCATCTCTTCTTTCACATAACCTATGTTTTCACACAATTGTCCAAAAATCACAAATAAGGTCTCATTGGAAAGATCTTGAAAAATCCTACAAGTTTCATGAAGAGCTAAAAGTCCAATTTCACCTCTAAGGGTGTCAAAAATGCACTCAAAGATACTGCCTAATCACACATTTACCACAACAGAACAACACTTTCTAAACAAAATCATAACTTTTCATTACCTTAGCCAAAAATTCCAAATTGTATATCAATCTAAAGAGCAAAACAAATTCTACAACTTTCATGAACAACATAGATGCCAATTCAATCTCTAACTAAATCAAATTCTCAAGCAAAGCTTCTACCTACCCAAATTATTCTCAACAATAACCCAATCTTTCAAAATTCATAACTCCACATCCCCTTGACGAAAAATTCCATACCATATAGCAATAAAAAGCTCAGACAATATAATACAATTCTCAAGAAGGAATTAGAACCAAATTCCATCTCTAACTAGGTCAAATCCTCCCATTAATGTGGTTGTCCAGTTAGGGTTTATGAAATCAGCATTTAACCTAAACCATAACAAAACTTTACAAATTTATATCTTACAATCCTTACATCCAAAATTCACATATAATACCTAATTAGAAAGCTACAACAATCCTCTACAACTTTCCAGAAGGTCACTTGAGCCAATTTCACCCTTAACAGTCCAAAATTAATATCAGAACACAAAAAGTACAAAACCTATGCACTTAGAGTCAATTGCACACAAAACACATTTTGGGCTGAATTACCACCTGAACTTTTACAGACCATAACTTTCAATCTACACAAAAAAATTCATACTTAGTGGCGTTAGAAATCTAACACAAAAATCTTCAACTTCATGAAGACCAAATTAGCAAATTCAATTCAAATAAACCTAAAACAATCATCAAAGTTTCAGGTGACAAGGTTCGGATTACTGTTCATATAGCACCTACAACTCACTTTCAAGGCCAAATTCAAGCTCCTTCAAGGCACAATTTAGTATCAATTCCTTCATATGAATTCTAGCTATACTTCTTAAGTTTATTTTAAGCCAAACTTCAACTCAATAGCACAACCATAACAAATGTTATGACCAAAAACCTGAAACCTACACAAAAGAAATTTTCCAGATTTTAATCCTAGCACAACTCCTTTCATTCTAACCCCATTCCTACGTCATTAAGCCTCCAATTTAGTCTCTAATTCAGTCACAAAATCATCAAAACATTCACTTGAACATAACCCCACAAAATTCCAGCACAAATACTCAATCATTTCCTTTTAAGCATTACTCATCTAACATCATTAAAACACTTCAAAACACACAATTCAAAAACTACACATGTTAAACATCATTAATCCTTACAAAAACATAATCTTCTACCCATACATACTACACACAAATTTCATGAAATTAATGCAACATAAGGCACAATTTTAACTCCTAATTTAATTTAATGACAACAACATGGTATAGAACATATGTCTTATCAAAATAAACTTCTAAAACTTCAAGTCTTCAACACACCATTAACACTCTAACTTCCCCACACCCTACACGATTTCATCATCATAAAGGGTGTTGGGACCTGATCCGGGAACCGGATCCCAACCGGAAAATCAGGAACGGATACGAAGAACGAGGCGAATTCAAATTGGATAAACTGAATTCGATAACAACAAACAAAGCGAAAGCGGAAGCAAAGCAGAAGCAAAGCGAATGCGGAAGCGAATCTCAATATACGGAAACAGAATAAAACAAAAGCGGAAGCAATATCTAATCGAACCAAACGAACGGATTTCGAAGCAAAACGAAATACAAAAGTATCGAAGCAAAACGAAGCGAAGCGGAATCGATACTTACCAAACGGAGCCGACATCCGAGAACAATCAAGAACAAAGACAAAACGATCGAAGAAAACAATCGCGTTGGAAACCTAGACTATCCAAATCCGGTATAAATTTTTTTTCTTCTTATATTCATTTATCAAACTCATACAATGCAATCTTATATCCTTTTTCTTGGAAATTCTTTCTCATGCCAAATCTCAACTCTTAACCATATTCTTATACATTGGTATTAATCCCAAAATTCACATTCGTACTAATTTTTGTCGAAATTTCGGCAGCATAACAGCTGCCTTTGACCTAGCCCAAAACCTGCAAGGGTTCAAAATACACTTCTAAAATTTCTAATCAAACATACAAACATCAAAATCCACCGGACCCTCCGTCCGAGATCTCAGCACACACAAACGCAAACCTAATTCTAAAACATTCTCATAACTGTAATTTAATATACTGATCTCATAACTCAATCCCATTCCCAAATTCATACACAATTTCATATACAATTTCATACTCTCATTCATTCATTCATAATCTTCATACATTCTGAAATACACCATAATCACTACTTAACGGCAATTCAAGCCATTTACAAAATATTCCAAATCTCAATGCACATAACAATACAAACGATGCACAATCGGACCAAACGTCTTCACATTCTTTCATCCGATCTCCTACTTAAAACCTGGAGATGGGGATGAAAGGGGAGTGAGCTCGGAAGCTCGTGGATAATATATTTATAAATTGAATAATAAGCGGAAAACTCAATTTCAAGAAGTTTGATATTTTCAAACATTTCACGGTAGAAACCTTTCAAAGCTTATCTTTCAAATCTTTCACTTTTCAAACCGTTCATAAAACATTTCCAAAATCTTACATTTGCAAATCTTATCTTCTCATTTCTCAAAATTCTCAATTCCTTCTTATTTCATAATCAAATTTAAAAGCATGAATGCATCACACTTAGAAACGAAACAAAAGCACATAACACATCAAATGGTCTGGTTCGGTCCAAATAGAGCGTCTCGCACATTCCGCAAGATCTGTCCTGCGATCGTGAGAATGAATCGTATTATACTTTCCCGCATAGCGGTCCAGTGTAGCCGTGAAGGGAGTCCGAAATCGGAGCTCCATGCCACTAGCGGGCAGCCCGGAGAAGGCTATAAAACAGACAAGTGCGTACTCGTTCCACAGATGGGACCTAACCAAACCCACATAATACATAATTCGAAACCGAACAATTCGGATTGCCCGAAGGCACTTTTCGAAATCTTACTTTTAAACTTTTTATATCATAACATCAAATAGTGTCAATACTTGACACATTCTCATAACACATAAAAATCATATAACAATTCTAATGCAATTCAAATTATCAATTTAATCACATATCACAATCAATCAAAATTCATAACCATGAATGCAATAATTCCTTTGAATCATTATTCAAACTTATTCAAAATTTACAAAGCACATTTCTCAAATTATTCAAATAATTCGAAAACCCTGAATTTCATAAACCTTGCATTTTCTAAAAATCATTTCCACAATAAGGAATTTAATCCTTCGAAATCATAATTTTTTAAACATTTATATAAACATTAATTTATCAAAAATTCACTTCTTAAATTTTCAATTTCACATGCTTAGCTTAAAATTCAACAAATAAATATACTACCCACCTCGAAATGACGCTAGGAACTCGTCCCGATCATCAATTTGATCCTTGCTTCTTTCCTTCTTTCAATTAAAATTGACCTAAGCCATAATCATTCAAAATCCACATCATACTTTGCATAATTCTCAAAATTAATTATAGGGAACCCAAATTTATCATTTTTCAAGCTTTCTAAAACAAGAATTTCTACAATCCCCAAATTCAAAACTTAACCTAAACCAATTCACTCAAATTCAATCTCATAAATAACTTAATTTTCAAAATTGATGTCATAATTCATCAATTCATACTACTTTCAAGATATCTGAACCACCAATTTTGAAAATCTCCAAATCTCAAAATTGGCCTAAACCAATTTATCTAAATTCAATATCATAATTCACAAATTCTTCAAAATTGGTTTCATATTTCACAAACCCATATTCTCATCTATAATTGAACACCAATAATTCACAAAATCCATAATCACAAAATTAAGTCTAAATCTTAATTAATTTTCCATCCAAAATTAAACATAAACTAAGGCATAAATATCAAAATTGACTTCATATATCACATACCCATATCATTTTCCATATTTCTAAAGCAAGAACTCATCAAAAATCACACATTAAATTTTCGACCTTACCTCATTTTTCACTGAAATCTGACTTTTCTTGGCTTGGAAGGAAGCTCTTGTGCTCCTCCACCTTTTTCTCTCTTGAACCATCTAAAAAATCCCTAAGAAACAAGTAGAAAAATCGAAACTAAGCTTTCTCTCACTTTTCTCCCTTCTTTCTCCATAGTCGAAAGTTTCTCCACTCTTCTTCTTCTTATTTTATTCTTCTTTTCTTCTGATTTTCCAGCCAACTTCGTGGCTTTATAATGCTTAAAACGACATCTCCCCTTGTGTTTAAATCCATGTCATTAATTATAGTCAATTGACCAAAATGCCCCTCCATTCAAAGCTTAAAGTCATGCTTACTTGCGGGTTTGATTCGCACTATCAAGCTGAAGGAATTTGTTAAAAATTCCTTCCATAGAAATGTTCCTCTCAATCATACGAATCCAACGCCACCGACCACGCTCAATTCGGATCAGAAACGAATAAGTTATAGCCGAAAAACTATCGGACCTGCGAAAAATCCGAGACTAAACATTACTCTAATTTAATTCCAGAACTTTACATTCTTAATCCCAGAATTGAAACTCAATGTCTTCATAACAATTTTAGCCTTATGTCTCCAGTTTAATTCAAATCAAGAATCGCCTCATTTCGATTCCCAGGTCAAAAGTTATGCTCAAAATACTATCAGATGTTCCTAATCCAAAAACTACACACAAATCCGAACTTAAATTCAAAAATTGAAAGTCTTAGGGGCAAAATTGACATTTCATTTCTTCGTATGACTTGTAGCCCCTTGTCTTATCTTTATTTTTCCTTAAGAATCGCTTCAATTGGATCTCTGTAGATCCCGAATTTCTCAAAATACTGAACTATGTTCAGAAAATTTCCTGACTCAAATTGATTAAATTAATCACCATTAATTTAATCTCAAAAATTCACAAATTTCTATGAGGATGTAGATAATTGTCTTAGGAATCCAACGCCGCAAGAATCAAGTCAATCGGATCTCGGACGGAAAAGATATAACCAAAAGAGTGAACAAAGGTCGAATTTGGAGGAGGAAATTAACAAGGAAATCAAAACGGCGTCGTACAGCAAGGGAAGGAAACGGCGTCGCATCAGCGGAAACGCCCGAGTTTGGGCGAGGCGAGGGCGAGCTCGCCCTGGCGACGGCGAGCCGGACGCTCGCCATCACTAAGGCGATGCGTCGCCCTAGCGACGACGGCTGGACGCTCGCCATTGCTAGGGCGATGCGTCGCCCTAGCGACAGGGATACTTCATTTCCCTTTTTTCTTTTTTTTTTCACATGAAAAATCTGAAACTTACAAAATTTATAACTCTTAATCCCGAACTCTAATTTTGACAAACTTAGTCTCTATAGAAAGGTTGAGGGAAGTTCTACATCTTCCACGAAGGACATAAAACTCAATTCGACTCCTAAGGGAGTCCATTTTCCGGTCAAAGGTTCTGTCCTCTAATATTCATGCTAAAACTATAACATAAACTTGTAAAAATCATAACTTATTATTCCTTGATCGAAAAATTCCATACTTTTTATCGAAATAAAGATCAAAGAAAATCCTTCAATTTTCATGAAGAACATCAAAGCTCAATTAACCTCTAACTAGGTTAATTTCTCAGTCAAAGATTTAGTCAAAATTAAAGTCAAAAGTCAACCCTATCACACATAAACTTTGACTGATCATAACTTCCACTCCCGATATCGAAAAATTGTAAACTTTATGGCTACAGAAAGCTCTTAACATAATCTACAAGTTTCCAGAAGATCATTTTATCAAATTTTGCCTAAATCAAAAGTCAACCCTGAAAGGTCAAAAAGTCAAACTTTTTACAATTTTTCATATTTTCACACTTTCTCTTTTTAGTTCTTGCCATTTAACTTCATTTCAATTAACTCATCCACTTTTGAATATTTCTTATTTTTATTTCAAAATCGGGGTCCAACAAAGGGGGTAAGGTTTGGACTAGGCTTTTGATGAACACATGAAGAGCAAGAAATAAAAGATGAGTAACAAGTACAAGGAGAAGAAGACTCACGAAGAAGGAGAAAGAGGAGAAGCCACGACTTGATGAAAGAGAACAAATAGGATGGGTTTCTCAAGGGAGAGCATCGTGAATGACGTAAAGAAGACTAAGATATTTATATACTTTAAATAACCACTAATTAGATGCTTTAGCAGGCAAGTGACATGTGTCACTTGCCACTTGTCTTATTCTAAAACACTCTTAAGGTTCTTTCCAATTCCAATTCAATTTCTAGTCCAATTTGTCTCCAAATTCCAATGGCTCAAAGTCATAAATCCCACAATCATGTATCTAATTTTCCAATACCGGAAACTAAATCAGTCTGCCACTTGTCAATTTTTTCGGTCCGAAAATTTCACCCGAAAAATTTCAGAAAAATTTCTAAAATTCCAATAAAATAGAAAACACACAAAAATCCACTCCTATTCATTTTTCAAGCACAAATAACACTTTTTTCACGATAAGCACATATGTCAGAAAATGTCATGAATGCATGGACAACGATGTGCATATATAAAAATTACAATTTATGTAAAAGTAGAGGCCATCATATGCATGAACATGCCGAGACTTGTTTACACACTCATAACCCGTCTCGAATTACCATTTTACCCTTCCCATCAGTGATGGGATGTTACAATTCTCCCCTCCTAATAAAAATTTTGTCCCCGAAATTCATTTTTGATACTGAATAAGGTAGGGGTACTGTTACCTCCTGCACTCAATCGTTTCCTATCAATTCTTTATTTAGCTATCACTCTTCCTCAATTATAACCTTGATGAGTTTCAAAGTACTCAATTCTTTCCTTTCAGTTCCAAAATCACATATTTCGGATGATAACAATACTAATCATAAAATCACTCATAATGCCTTAGTCTCATTTTTGCCCTCATTATATAAGGACCACTTGATGTCCCACTTAGTTTCCCTTATTTCCACAAGAAATATCTCTCTCTCTCTTTTGTTTTGTTTTTTTATATAATAAACTAAACCTTCACATCTTTCTCCATATAGTCACAACTTCGATGTAATCCACCAAAATCTATTCGTCTATCAAAACCACTTTATTTAGATTTAAAAATTCATTTCACTCACTAACGGTATTCCAACTTGTTCTGACTTTTACCCAGGGTGATCGACTCTTTTTGTCGCCTCACCAGGAAAATGATGATTTTTACTTGTAGTCACTTTGCACTATACATTCATCTTATATGCTGAAACATTCCAGACATATAAGCTTTATATTTGTCTCCAATAGTCAAGACTGCAAGGAACTCACTTATATATTCACTCAGTTGGATATTCTTAGTCGACAAGTGCTCTTTTGAGGTACACATTACTAGGACACATACTTTGTTCCTCAAATCCTCAATTTGGGCTTTTCTAATTCCTGTTTGCAAAACTGATGTTTCTTTTTCCCATAACTAAGAAGATTTCCTTTTTTGCTCCATTTTAACTCGGTCACACACTCTTTATTGCACTAGATTTAGTAACCTAATATCCACATATGTGGTACTGACAAGTCCCTCTGCACAATCCTTTCAATCTTGTCCAATTCTAGTCTTACCTCTACTAATCTGTCTAATCATATGTATATCTCATATGTTTCTGTCCACGTCATGATTCTATGCTTCCAAACCCACTACTATTGCAGAAATCTTCAAGTCATGTATCTAAATTTAGCTCATGCAGCTATATTCACCTTTAGGTATACAAAATCACCTTATACATTACAACCAATGCCCTCTTGATCTTGATTAGAAACCTCTATTGTAGATACTACAAAAGCTCCAAATCCGAATGGTATACTTAACACCATAATTATTTTGTTTTCATTTATCACTGACGTGGCTTACATCTTTTTCCCTCAGACCATTAAACTTTCATCTTCATTTGTCATTATGATCATAGTCGCTCATTGTTATCATGTTGCTTGGCTCACATTAACCTTTAATATCATAATCCTATCGGGGTATGGTTAACTCCAATAGATATAACCTCAAACTCATTGTGCTTATAGTTAGTTCTTGTAATTCCTTGAGTAACTAATTTCTCAATGCAGTAGTATGATTACATGCTATCCTCAATTTTTCATTGAACTTCTTTTTTCTCAACGGATTTCAGCAGTTCTATCACTTTCCTAATGATTATACATTGACTTATGCTAATGTCTGTTCATTTATACCTGTTGCTCCACACATTTCAATATATCTACAACCATAATTTCCTGTATTGAAAACCCCTTCATCAGAGATAATTTATGGTTCCCAAATAGATTTAAAAACACAACCTATGATGTGGACCAAATTTCACCTTACATGAACAAGAATGTCTCCTCGAATTGTTGGATATTTTACATCAACAAAAATATATATACTCCCGATAGCCTTTTCTAACCCTTATGCTTGAATCTTTGCTATGGAATAACTCCAGTATTCTCATTTTCATTTTTTTTACAACTTTTTTGGGAGACCTGTCATCTTATTTCAAAATTCCCTCCATTGCGTCTGTCAATTCCCTTCTAAAGCAAACCCGATTGACTCAAGCGAGGGGCCTTGGCCCACTATGGAAGAATTACTCGATTCCATTGTTGAATCGAGAGAAGAGCTTATGATCCTAGCTAATGGTCATGGAAAGTCTGTCTTCATTGGTCATAAATTAAATTACCCAACTTTTTGACCCTGTATCAGTGATTCTTGGTACGAACCTCGATATTGTCACTCACCTATTATCCATGTCATTCCTAATAGCTCAAGAAAAATCAATTACAACATTTCACAAGATCTTTAAAAGATCAATTTGTCTCATGACTTCTATGGTCAATGTATCCTCGATACTAAGGCTCAATGAGGCATTTAGCAATTTCATTTACACTTACACCCTGGCTGATACCATTCAAAATTCTGACATCTTATTGAAAGATGTCTTTATATCATATAGCCACGTACTCAAATTCGCTACTGCTACTTGCATTCCAATTAACTCTAGATAACATTTCTATCCTTGTTCCTGTCCATAACTGGAGGTTGCTATTTGATCATAGCAAAAACCTATTTTTGTAGGCCCATATCGTGGCCTGCACTTTTACCTCACATTACCCCACATATTGACAACGATTATGAGTCAGTTTTCCAGTATTTACCTCTTCTTCTTATGCAACCTCTTATCATAATTATAGAATTTACATTTTGAGTGCATTCACTCTACTCCTTTGCTTTATCATATTTTCCATAATTGCCTACACACATGCAACCCAAACTCAGGCGCATTTTAAGCACTGATAAGGCTATGTTTCTATTATTTCATCATCTATATGTATATTCTCAATCTATTTCAAATTATAGACGCGGAAGCATCAAGAAGTGTCATCTCAGTATCTCAGACATATTATTACGCCAAATCATAACTTTTATCACACTTCAAATCCAAATCTATCATTTCACAGTCATAGAAAGTTATTTCTTTTGACCGGGCTTGCACACTTTAATCTCATCATTTTTGCTTTTTTTTAAAAACAATATCTTCACTTATGATACACTATATTCCGTAATACACAAATCACCACAACTGTAGTAAATCTTTATCTACCGTATCGAACTAAGTACTTTTTCTTATTTCCAATTATCCCCATTTTATCGAACATACAAGTCCAAATCATAACGACCTAGTCATCCTGAGCTTTTGATCTCTCATAGACATATTCACATATTCTTAAGCTAAATCATAACTCCCATCACTTTTAACCAATGTTTTTTTTAATGTCCATATTTGGCCTCTCCAGACTATCGCAAGTTTCATTTTTCATTCAACTCGATTTATACACTTTAAATCTCATTATTTATTTTGATATCACTTCTTTCTAAATCAGACCTTGCCAATGTATTCACATGTAGATCACATTCGAGGGTTTTTAATCACAGTACAATATGAATGTCATTTTTCATTATTCATTTCCCATATCCAGTTGCCCATAAACCTTCATTGGCTCGTATTCTGACACATCACCACTTTTCTCAGACTTCATATGTTCATGCGTATGACCCATACCCATACGACTCAGACTAGGGATCAGTTGCTACGGTCTGTTATGACATGACTTTAATGTAGGTGACTTTACCCATGTTTCAGTAAATGCCCATAGAAGTTTGTACTTCTGGGCTCTGATACCACCTAAATGTAGCATCCCACTCCCGCATGACCCGAACCCAACATCGACGGTGATATCCGAGTCCGTGCCCTGTGAGGGTGGCGTGCTACATCACTCAGTCAAAAATTAGTATAAATTTTTTTGAAACATACTCATACTTCATATATTATGCAGAAAATAATTTACATAAATAATCATCGGTGAGTTCAATGACCACGGAGGTCCTTTTTATAAATACAAAGTAATTCAGTCTGTTGTCTTTACAACATGACCTAATCATTTGTACAAAAAATTCAGAAAGTACAATTTTTCTTAGACACTATTGCAGACGCGAACTGATCCCGACCTCTTTTCTCACTCGCATGCGGTTGCTATAAGCCCGTTGCCTAATGGGGTAATCTTCTGGGTCCTGAAAAATAATTGCAAATTTTGGGTGAGTTTTGCGAACTCAGTGAGGAACCATCATCGATGATTCACTCAATTCATGCAACACATCGCTTCACATAACATATATTCACATTGTTGCATATTTAATCACATTGCACAATTTCACTCAAACATAAAATATTTTGATACATTTCATTCTATTTGACATCCATAACAAATTAAATTCATAAACACTCAAGCATAAGCCAATTGTTTCATAATTCACATTCGGAATGATTGGTACCACAGAAACATAAGGCAGTTAGCCTTTCACTCAATCAAAAAGATTAAAAATCATATGCATATGACATGTGCATGTGACACTTTTCCAATTTATTTCGGTGTTGGCGCCTGAACTGTCCCAATATGGGAAATTAATCGTTAAGCCTCAGGCTCTGAACTGTCCCATTATGGGTGCATTAATCGTTGAGCCTGAGGCTCTGAATCACAGTGGGGCTCGAGGCCCAAATATAAACATTGAGCTTGTAGCTCTCGGTGGCTGCTTTAGTCACAACTGTCATTATCTGATCATGCATTCATGCATGGAATGCATATGTTGCAATTGAGCAATATCACATTACAATCAAACCCAAATTATCGCATTCAAACAATTAGTTCACATTAAAATCACAGTCACAATTTATCACTTTGAAAACACGAAGGTCTCACATCCTCAGACAAATAACACTTCTATGTCATAATCTCCCAATACATGGGACACCTTCGGTTCGGAATCCAGTCATAAACAACGCACAATCCCACCATTCTTCTCCACAGAATTATAAGCACAAAATAATAAACAAATAATAATTGAGAAACCATCTAGGTCACTCACCAATAGCTCCCGAAGCAAAAGCCTAAAAGTCTCGACAACATCTGTGGGGTGACGTTCCAAAAGTGCCTCTAAACAGTCCAAAATATTCACCATCACCAAAGGTACTCTCAGAAATATTTAATAATGCACATGTAGCAATTTAGATGTGTACAATGCATGTTCGTGACATTCCCGACACTATATCACGATTTCCCATCACAAAGTGTTCTTCTAAAAATTAAAAACCCATAGACACTAAAATCACTCAATTCGGACCTCTATAGGTCCAATTATTAATAAAAGACGGACCAAAAAAATAATTAACTGGTCCTCTCACTTCGACCTAACCAATCCCCGACAGCTATAAAAATTCCCAATTTTACAAATAAATGAAATTAAATATTACATGAATCCGATGCCTCTAGAATCAGGTCAATCGGACGTCGGATGAAAAAGTAATTGACAAACGAATTAAATGGCATTGATAATTAACTAAAAAATATATAATTAAATAAAAATTAAATTAAATATATATATAATTGATCTCGCCCTCGCGATTTGTTGCGGGGGCGAGACCACTGTCTCGCCCTCGTAAGATGCGAGGTTTCGTATTTCATTTTCATTTGTTTTTAAAACCTAATTTTCCAATTTCTCTAATAACCTTTCTTTCTTCCCATTCATATACCATTTCTTATTTCACATAACCTATCTTTTCACACAATTGTCCAAAAATCACAAATAAGGTCTCATTGGAAAGATATTGAAAAATCCTACAAGTTTCATGAAGAGCTAAAAATCCAATTTCACCTCTATGGGTGTCAAAAATGCACTCAAAGACACTGCCTAGTCACACATTTACCACAACAGAACAACACTTGCTAAAAAAAATCATAACTTTTCATTCCCTTAGCCAAAAATTCCAAATTGTATATCAATCAAAAGAGAAAAACAAATTCTACAACTTTCATTGAACAAAATAGAAGCCAATTCAATCTCTAACTAAATCAAATTCTCAAGCAAAGCTTCTGCCTACCCAAATTATTCTCAACAATAACCCAATTTTTCAAAATTCATAACTCCACCTCCCCTTGACGAAACATTCCATACCATATAGCAATAAAAAGCTCAGACAATATAATACATTTCTCAAGAAGGACTTAGAACCAAATTCCATCTCTAACTAGGTCAAATCCTCCCATTAATGTGGCTGTCCAGTTAGGGTTTATGAAATCAGCATTTAACGTAAACCATAACAAAACTTTACAAATTTATATCTTACAATCCTTACATCCAAAATTCACATATAATACCTCATTAGAAAGCTAAAACAATCCTATACAACTTTTCAGAAGGTCACTTGAGCCAATTTCACCCTTAACAGTCTAAAATTAATATCAGAACACAAAAAGCACAAAACCTATGCACTTAGAGTCAATTGCACACAAAACACATTTTGGGCTGAATTACCACCTGAACTTTTACAGACCATAACTTTCAATCTACACATCAAAAAAATTCATACTTAGTGGCGTTAGAAATCTAACACAAAACTCTTCAACTTTCATGAAGACCAAATTAGCAAATTCAATCCAAATCAACCTAAAAAAAATCATCAAAGTTTCAGGTCACAAGGTTCGGATTACTTTTCATACAGCACCTACAACTCACTTTCAAGGCCAAATTCAAGCTCCTTCAAGGCACAATTTAGTATCACTTCCTTCATATGAATTCTAGCCATACTTCTTAAGTTTAATTTAAGCCAAACCTCAACTCAATAGCACAACCATAACAAAAGTTATCACCAAAAACCTAAAACCTACACAAAAGAAATTTTCCAGATTTTAATCCTAACACAACTCCTTTCATTCTAACCCCATTCCTACATCATTAAGCCTCCAATTTAGTCTCTAATTCAGCCACAAAATCATCAAGACATTCACTTGAACATAACCCCACAAAATTCCAGCACAAATACTCAATCATTTCCTTTTAGGCATTACTCATCTAACATCATTAAAACACTTCAAAACACACAATTCACAAACTACACATGTTAAACATCATTAATCCTTACACAAACATAATCTTCTACCCATACATACTACACACAAACTTCATGAAATTAATGCACCATAAGGCACAATTTTAACTGCTAATTTAATTTAATGACAACAACATGGTATAGAACATATTCTTATCAAAATAAACTTCCAAAACTTCAAGTCTTCAACACACCATTAACACTCTAACTTCCCCACACCCTACACGATTTCATCATCATAAAGGGGTAAGGTTTTGACTAGGCTTTTGATGAACACATGAAGAGCAAGAAATAAAAGATGAGTAACAAGTACAAGGAGAAGAAGACTCACGAAGAGGAGAAAGAGGAGAAGCTACGACTTGATGAAAGAGAACAAATAGGATGAGCTTCTCAAGGGAGAGCATCGTGAATGACCTAAAGAAGACTAAGATATTTATATACTTTAGATAACCACTATTTAGATGCTTTAGTAGGCAAGTGACATATGTCACTTGCCACTTGTCTTATTCTAAAACACTCTTAATGTTCTTTCCAATTTGAATTCAATTTCAAGTCCAATTTGTCTCCAAATTCCAATGGCTCAAAGTCATAAATCCCACAATCATGTATCTAATTTTTTAGTGCCATTGGACAATCATTTTCAGTACCGAAAACCAAATCAGTCTGCCACTTGTCAATTTTTTTGGTCTGAAAATTTCACCCGAAAAATTCCAGAAAAATTTCTAAAATTCCACAAAAATGGAAAACACACAAAAATCTACTCCTATTCATTTTTCAAGCACAAATAACACATTTTTCATGATAAACACATATGTCGAAAAATGTCATGAATGCATGGACAACCATGCGCATATAGAAAAATTACAATTTATGTAAAAATAGAGGCCATCATATGCATGAACATGCCGAGACTTGTTTACACACTCATAACCCGTCCCGAATTACCATTTTACCCTTCCCATCAGTGATGGGATGTTACAGTGGAAAAATTGGTTTATGTAATGAATGTAGTAGATATGAAGTGTAAAAGTGGAAAAAAGGCGCTTTCGATGGAGAAGATGAAGTTTGCGTGCTAGAGAGAGAAAAGGTGATAGTTTATTTGTGTGGGTTAAAAACTTGAGTTTTTCATTTAACAACCCTAAGTTTTTTTCCTATAATTTTTTCATCCGAATTCCAAATAACTTGAAACTTAGACCAATGGATTCCTAAGATATTTTTATTTCTCTCCATAAAAATTTATAGTTATCTGAATTGATTTGAAAGTGTTTGATAAGATGAAAGTGTGGAAGTCTGCTGGAATGTTATGAACTGAAAATTCTCATGATCATGCTTCGATTTTCTAATTATAACTTGAGTTGTAGATTTCTGAATGAGTTGATTTTTGATTCATTTTAAACTAGGGATGTAAGTATACAACTTTTTTTAAGAAGTCAAATTTTAATTTTGTCTCTAAGATTTTCAAATTGGCATGTAAGTGAGTTGTAGTTTAAGCTGAAGCACTATCAGGGACAGAAATCATATCCAGTGGTTATTGAATAAACTATATTGCTATAGGTCGAATTATACTAATGTGTCTTCACCAAAGTTGTATTTTATTCTCTTAGCTTTAAATTGGTATAATGTTTGTAATTTTTGGATATCTGAGCTGAAAGATATGAGTTGTGCAAATAGAGGGTATGATCATGCTCTAGCTAAAAGTTCAAATATGTATAGTCTGTAGTATTTTGTGCATAACTCATTGAATACTGAATCAAATTGGATTATTTTGGAGTCATTAGAAACTTGAGACACTATAGAACAACTTTCCAGAAGGAAGTGTTGCCTAATTTTGTCATTTACCCTAATAGATTAATTGTGCAAAATTGACTCAAAATCATATGGGTAGAAAATCTGAAGTGGTCAATTAAGTTATGTAATGGATTTCACATATGCTTTATTATGGTCCAAATTATAATTACAAATGATGTTAAGGAGGGCTTTGATATCTGATCGATTTGATGATGAGATTTACAATTAGATACCCAGAATTGTCATTGAACATGCATTGTGCATACTGTCTATACATGGATGTGCATAAAAGAACACTTGTACATTTGTGTAAAAATGTGATATTTGTGAATGTGTTGTGTATGGTTTAGAGGAGCACATCGGACGTTAGTCGGATATTGTCGGACCATCCAGGCAGTAGCTTCTTGGAGCGTACTGTGAGTCAACCTAGATGATTTCCTAGGATTGATTTGATTTGAATTTAATTTAATTTATCTCACTTCTAATATTATTGAACTGTTTGTGACTTGTTTATGGATTCTGGACCTGAGGTCCAAGGAGTTTAGTAGTTGGGCATGTATTGGGAGTGTTTTGATTTGATATAAATTTGATGAATTTAATTTGATTTGTTAAACTTTCAATTATTGAACTGTTGCGATTGTTTTTGAATTCTGGACTTAAAGTCTGAGGAGTATATATTTGGGATTGTATTGGAAGTGTTCTGATTTGTTTGATAATTCTGATTGTATTATGCTATGTGAATTCTCAATGAAAGTTGAATGCCAGACTTAATCTTGCCTGAGCATTTGTATAAGATTGTAATATATGAGATTTTCTAAAATTGTTACATTTCATAAAATGCATGCTCCGATAAAGGTGTTGTGACTTGAGTTGTCAGTATCAAGCGCTTGCACGTAGAGCTTTGCTCCGTGATATATGATTTGGCACGTAGAGTTATGCTCTGTGATATATGTTTCTGACTGACCCCAATGGGCCAGTATTTGTATATGTGATAGGCACTCGATCACAACATTAATAACGGATGTAGAGTCTCATATGCATCTGTATCTGTTTATATATGATCTGATTCGTATTGATAAAATGATGTGTCATAAATGTGTGAGTATTTGACATATTCATGCTTTGTATGTAATTTTTGTATGTGAATCCGGTGAAATCATCAATGATGGTTCATTTATTGAGTTTGCAAAACTCATAAAAATTGCAATGTGATTTTTCAAATACGAGACAGGAGACTTAGTGTTTATTCTAGACAAGAAGAACGTTTTGGACTAAGTTATAGCTCAGAGGTCTGTTAGTTGACGTCAAAGAGTTATAGCTTTATGTTGTAGTTTTTGTTTGAACCTGTATGAGGTTTTGTAAATATTTGTTTAATGGAGACAGTGTAAGTAGTTGTGAATGAATTTAAAATTTGATGATTTCGGATTATGTTAGATGATGCCATATGTAAGTTGGACATGTTTTTGCTCTAACATGTCATTATCATAGGATATGTACTTGAATATTCTTGAACGTTTGGGTATATACCTTGTGGTAGTGGGATGTTGCATTTTTGGTATCAAAGCATGGTTTGGCATCTTTAGGGAAAATTATGAGTTGAGATATGATAATTAGTGGGGTATTTCAATAGTGGTCACAACTTTTGTTTGTTATAGGTCACCTTCCATAGGAGATCACATTGGAGAGTCAGCTGACATGGAGTCTGTAGGAGTCAATTTAAAGTCTCCTGTACCTGAGTTTGTTCAGATGCCTCCGAGAATTCCTGTGAGGCGAGAAAGAAGATATGATAAGCTGAGAAAATAAGGGGTTGTGGACTTCTACGGAAGTACAGACCCGGCTGAAGCAGAAGGGTGGCTTGAACGAATTGAAAGAGTGTTCGACCAGATAGACTATGAGCCAGATGAGAAATTCGACTATGTTGTCTCACTCTTACAAGGTCCCGCATATCAGTGGTGGAAAACTATTCTAGGCAGTACCATCAGACCTTGTAGTTTGACCTGGGAGGATTTCCTGAGAGTGTTCCGTGAGAACTACATGCCAAAGGTTTACTTGAATCGGAAAATGAAAGAATTTTAAGACTTGAAGCAAGGTAGACTCACAGTGGCAGAGTATGAGATCAAATTCAATGAGCTCATGAGATATGCAACTGCATTAATCCCAACTGAAGAAGAAAAATGTAGACGATTTGAGGATGGTTTGAACATGGAGATCAGAACAAGAATAAACATTTCTAACTTGAACAGTTTTATAGAACTCCGAGCAGCATCAATTATAATTGAACAATTATTGAAAGATGGTTAGACAGAAAACAAACAGGAGGTTAGAGGTAAGAGGCATGATGAGTCTCAGGCTGATTCTAGCAAAAGTTTTAGAAAGCATCAGAACAGATCGTCTCAATTCCAATCTCGATCGAGACAATCTGGATCTCGAGGAAGAGGTAGATTTGTTCAGTCTGAGTGAGGTAGAGGACAAATGCCTACTAGTCAGTCACACCGATTGTTTGAATGTGAGCACTATGGTAAAAAACATGGTGGTGAGTGTTGGCGGATAATGGGAGCATGTTTTCGATGTGGGTCATATGAGCATTAGATCAAAGATTTTCATGGGATGTTAGAAACATAGTCTGAAGCTAAAGGAGGAACTATGACCGTTGGACCCCGTCTCCGAGGCCCAATATTCAGAAACACACAAGCATGGAAGACCCAAAAGCGACAACTTTCAGACCTCAATTTGACTAACTCGCATAAAATTCAGATCTACTTCCTAAGGAAATTTGTTCCTCATGATCTAACAATTCTAACGCCACTGAAAACGCTCAATTTGGATTAGAAATGAAGAAGTTATGACCAAAATAATGTCATAAAGAAAAACAGACCAATACCGCTATAACCAACTTCATGTCAGAAATGGAAAATCTTAGAGATAAAATTACAGCCTGGCACCTTCATATAACTTGTAGGTTTTTGTCTCTAGTTTAATTTAAAACAAGAATTGACCCGATCAGAGCTCTATAGCTCAAGATATTTCAAAATAAGTTAAGTATATTCAGACTTTATCTACCGACCATCACACTTTGTTTCAATCCACTTTTTACAATTTAGAAGCAATACCGACCACACAGGTATAAAAAGATATAAAATTTTCTTAGGAATCCATCGCTTCGAAAATCAGCTTAATCGGAGGTCTATAAAAAAAGTTAAGGCCAAAAGAAGGAAGATGGGTCAGTCGGCCAGGAACCGACCCCAAAGGCGCCTCAGCCGCGCGGGGCGATCGCCTCGCAGCCCGACCTATCTGACTTCTAACTTTAATAACTTTTGATTCCGAGTTCCAAATTAGACACGGTTTGATTCGTTGAAAAGCTAAGAGACATCTCTACCATTTTCTAGAAGGACCTAAAGACAAGTTCGGCCTCTAAGGAAATCAAAAGCTTACTTCAAGATCGATCGACTAGCTCCTCCTAAACAGTACCAGAAGTTGCAGATACCATAACTTTTGACCCAAAACTACGAATTGAGCAAATTTGGTGGATATAGAAAGGTAAGAGAACGATCTACAACTTTCATGAAGACCAAAAGAACAAACTTCCACTCTAAATAGGTCGCATATGGATTCAAAGTTTCTGCTAATATACATATATCATTTTGACAGCACCTGCACTTAATTCTAACAACTCATATCTACCAATTAACACACCCTAAAATAGCTCGTAATACATCATGGACAAGCTCTACAGCTCGCCTCCCACTCTCAATAAGACCAAATGATCCTATTCGATCTATGACAGTCCAGAAATTGCAGCACTACTCAATACACCCAAAATCTACCATATGAACACATCAGCCCAGAATTTCAACAGCTCCTAAACCTTTACAAATTCCTGCAAGCTATCCCAATACAAAACCCAAAAACAAATCAACGATTAAAAGGACTCATACACTTCTTTTTTCAAGGCCACACACAGATCGCAAATCAACAAATTCACATGAAGAAGAGAGTACTAGAGCTCTCATTCTCTTTATCAATCATTCAAGAATTCAATCATATCTTTAATTACAAATTAGCATATTCATCAAATGCATCAAAAATCAAGTACCAAAATACAACATATGAGATGCTCAATGATTAATATGCTTATAAAGCTATTCCGAAAGCTAGTTACTAACTTAATACAAAAGTGTCTAAAGTTTCTTGGAGTTATGCCCGATGCCTTGCAAGGTTCCGCGTTCAACTAGAATTTGCACCTGAGGAGGGAGAATGGGGTGAGCAAACACGGCTCAGTGGCTAACACCTTTATAGCCATCGAGTAATGAGCCATACAACACATAAAAGAATCTGAAACGTTTGCAATCTTTCATATAAAGCACAAATAACTCAACTTCATCACATAAATCATAAATTAGACAAAATCATCACATAAAACATAACATGGAATCTTCTATCAATTAAAACACATATTATGCATCATAACACCAAAATGATGAAATGCACATAATTGGCTCGAGAGTTCCATAAACATGACGAAAACCGAAGTTTACCGTAAACACGACGAGTCCATTTTCGGATCTCGTAGGCCTCAAGCGGGCAGCCGGGAGAAGGCTAGGGGGGTCAACGTGCACGTGACTTAACGAAATAGGTTCTCTCTCGTCTAATCACAACCAATTTATGCTCACATATTCAAACACAAGAATAGCATTTTATGCTTCTTTCATTGCATCGAATCGTCATAGTTTCATTATTTTCTTTCAAATCAAAGGAATACACTTTCAATATACACACAATTTAACAAAGATAGCACACATAGGGAATTTTTCTATTACACAACAACTATAAAAATATTACCCACCTAACGTCGGAATCCGAATTCAAGATTGCCCTTCCTCCTTGTCTTGAGTGGGGTTTTCTTGATTTCCTTCAATTAAATCACACTTCATTTAATAAACATATTCTAAAAGAAAGGCATAGCATTTATAAATCAAGCAAAGATAGAAATAAACTTTAAACCTAACCTACCCATAAGCCATCTATGCTAGAATAACCAAAATCTTAACTTAGAAATCCCAAAATCCATAGATCTTACCCTTCTCTTCTATCTTTCTTCAATCTCTACACAAACCCTAACTTCCATTTTATCCCATTCTCGAATCTGACATAAATAAGGATGGAACTTACCTCTAACAAGTAGTTTCTCTTCTTTTTTCTTCTTCTTTCAAACCTCCTACGGCTCTCCTTCCTCTTGGCCGAAAGCTCCTTCTCCTTTGGCTCACGTTTTTCTCTTCTTTCCTTTCCTTTTGGTTTACGACAATCTCTTCTTCTCCTTCTTTAATTCGCTTATTCTCAATTTAAAACCCTCCTCCAATACTACGTAGTTTTGCTCTCCTTAAAGCTTACTATGCTTTTCCTTTGAGCTCTCCTCCTTCTTCTTATTCTATTCTTTCCCAAAGCCCATTCCATCCAACAAGCCCTTATTTGTCTCATATGGCTCTACACATATCACAAGCCTACTACCAATTAATCCAATTAATTCTAACCCTTCACTTTAACTTCAAAATTTCCAATTCCCAATCATACTAACTAATTTCAAGACTCAACAAATACATATATATATACACACATAATTAAACAATTAAAGCAAAATAAGGAATAAGTCAAGTAAATCAATGAATCAATAAATAAATAAAAATACAAAATTTTTTGGGGCCCAACAATTCTCCCCTCCTAAAAGAATTTCGTCCTCGAAATCCTTACCTGAGTTCATGAAGAAGTATGGGTACTTCTCCTTCATGGCTTCTAAAGGCTCCCAAGTTGCCTCTTCGGTTGAATGGTTCCTCCACAAGACCTTTACCAGCTTTACAATCTTATTCCTTAACACCTTTTCCTTTGAATCTAAGATCTCCACTGGTTGCTCCTCATAAGTCAAATCCTCTCTCAACTGAACCTCTGAAGGTTGAACTATATGCGAAGGATCCGATCTGTACTTCCTCAGCATCGATACATGAAACACATTATGAATCTTAGATACCTCCAATGGAAAATCTAACTTATAAGCCAAGGGTCCAATCTTCTCAATGATCTCATATGGGCCTATGTACCTCGGGCTAATCTTGCCCTTCTTGCCAAACCTCAAAACACCTTTCCATGGAGAAGCTCTAAGAAACACCTTTTCTCCCACTTCAAGTTCCATCTCTTTCCTATGGGCATCCGTGTAGCTCTTCATCCTATCTTGAGCTGCTTTAAGCCTCTGCTTTACCAACTTAATTTTATCAACTGTAATCTGTACCAATTCAGGCCCTACAAGGTTCTTTTCACCTTCCTCATGTTGGCCCCTGAATTTTTTAAAGGAGCATAAGGTGTAGCCGTATATGTGAGGAGAAAAGCTAGGAAATTTTAAGTTTTAAGAGTAATCCCAAAACTACGTAGTTTTGGAGTGGGGAAGCTTAGGTTTTAAGTTAAAAAAAGCAACTTGTTAGGTCATTTGATAGGGGGTCTCGAAATTTCAAGGAGAAAAAGAAATGGGATTTCGTTGGTGGAAAGAAGAAGAAGAAGAAGAAGAAGAAGAAGAAGAAGAAGAGGAATCAGAAGAAGAAAGGTTAGGAATTTGGTTCATCTTGTTTTAGAAAGGAGAAAGAAAAAGGAAAGGAGATGGATCAAGCTTCCATTTGAAGCAAAAGAGAATTTTCGTGGGTTTCATCCTAAAGGTAAGAAAATTTGAATTCTTTTGGAATTATGGAGGGGTTTTAGTGGAAATAGCTTAAGTTAGGTATGGGTAAAGTTAGATAGGTTCTTCTCCATGTTTTCCTCTCCTAGAAATGTCTAATTTGGGTTATCATCATGTTAATTGAGTTATTATTGTTTAATGAAGGTGAAGAGAGGTTACTAGAGCTAGAAGCAAGGTCAATTGACTCATTGCAAGGCTAAAGGAATTAAGGTGGGTGATAATGTCATAAAAAAAACAGACCAATACCGCTATAACCAACTTCATGTCAAAAATGGAAAATCTTAGAGGTAAAATTACAGCTCAGCACCTTCATGTAACTTGTAGGTTTTCGTCTCTAGTTTAATTTAAAACAATAATCGACCCGATCGGAGCTCTATAGCTCAAGATATTTCAAAATAAGTGAAGTATATTAAGACTTTATCTACCGACCATCACACTTTGTTTCAATCCAATTTTTACAATTTAGAAGCAATACCGAACAATCAAGTATAAAAAGATAGAAAATTTTCTTAGAAATCCATCGCTTCGAAAATCAGCTTAATCGGAGGTCTATACAAAAAGTTAAGGCCAAAAGAAGGAAGAGGGGTCGGTCGGCCAGGAACCGACCCCAAAGGCGCCTCGGCTCGCCCACGCGGGGTGAGCGCATCGCTCGCCCGCGTGGGGTGATCGCCTCGCAGCCCGACCTATCTGACTTCTAACTTTAATAACTTTTGATTCCGAGCTCCAAATTAGACATGGTTTGATTCATTGAAAAGATAAGAGAAAACTCTACCATTTTCTAGAAGAACCTAAAGACAATCTCGGCCTCTAAGGAAATCAAAAGCTTACTCCAAGACCGATCGACCAGCTCCTCCTAAACAGTACCAGAACTTGCAAATGCCATAACTTTTGACCCAAAACTCCGAATTGAGCAAACTTGGTGGATATAGAAAGGTAAGAGAACGATCTACAACTTTCATGAAGACCAAAAGAACAAACTCCCACTCTAAACAGGTCGCATATGGATTCAAATTTTATGCTAATATACATCTATCATTTTGACAGCACCTGCACTTAATTCTAACAACTCATATCTACCAATTAACACACCCTAAAATAGCTCATAATACATCATGGACAAGCTCTACAGCTGGCCTCCCACTCTCAATAAGACCAAATGATCCTATTCGATCTATGACAGTCCAGAAATTGCAGCACTACTCAATACACCCAAAATCTACCATATGAACACATCAGCCCAGAATTTCAACAACTCCTAAACCTTTGCAAATTCCAGCAAGCTATCCCAATACAAAACCCAACAACAACTCAACGATTAAAAGGACTCATACACTTCCTTTTTCAAGGCCACACACAGATCGCAAATGAACAAATTCACATGAAGAAGAGAGTACTAGAGCTCTCATTCTCTTTATCAATCATTCAAGAATTCAATCATAGCTTTAATTACATATCAGCATATTCATCAAATCCATCGAAAATCAAGTACCAAAATACAACATATGAGATGCTCAATGCTTAATATGCTTATAAAGCTATTCCGAAAGCTAGTTACTAACTTAATACAAAGGTGTCTAAAGTTTCTTGGAGTTATGCCCGATGCCTTGCTAGGTTCCGCGTTCAACTAGAATTTGCACCTGAGGAGGGAGAATGGGGTGAGCAAACACGGCTCAGTGGCTAACACCTTTATAGCCATCGAGTAATGAGCCATACAACACATAAAAGAATCCGAAACGTTTGCAATCTTTCATATAAAGCACAAATAACTCAACTTCATCACATAAATCATAAATTAGCCAAAATCATCACATAAAACATAACATGAAATCTTCTATCAATTAAAACAGATATTATGCATCATAACACCAAAATGATGAAATGCACACAATTGGCTCGAGAGTTCCATAAACACGACGAAAACCGAAGTTTATCGTAAACACGACGAGTCCATTTTCGGATCTCGTAGGCCTCAAGCGAGCAGCTGGGAGAAGGCTAGGGGGGTCAACGTGCACGTGACTTAACGAAATAGGTTCTCTCTTGCCCAATCACAACCAATTTATGCTCACATATTCAAACACAAGAATAGCATTTTATGTTTCTTTCATTGCATTGAATCGTCATAGTTTTATTATTTTCTTTCAAATCAAAGGAATACACTTTCAATATACACACAATTTAACAAAGATAGCACACATAGGGCATTTGCCCATTACACAACAACTATAAAAATGTTACCCACCTAATGTCGGAACCCGAATTCAAGATTGCCCTTCCTCCTTGTCTTGAGTGGGGTTTTCTTGATTTCCTTCAATTAAATCAATCTTCATTTAATAAACATATTCTAAAAGAAAGGCATAGCATTTATAAATCAAGCAAAGATAGAAATAAACTTTAAACCTAACCTACCCATAAGCCATCTATGCTAGAAATAACCAAAATCTTAACTTAGAAATCCCAAAATTCATAGATCTTACCCTTCTCTTCTATCTTTCTTCAATCTCTACACAAACCCTAACTTCCATTTTATCCCATTCTCGAATTTGAAATAAATAAGGATGGAACTTACCTCTAACAAGTAGTTTCTCTTCTTTTTTCTTCTTCTTTCAAACCTCCTACGACTCTCCTTCCTCTTGTCCGAAAGCTCCTTCTCCTTTGGCTCACGTTTTTCTCTTCTTTCCTTTCCTTTTGGTTTATGACAATCTCTTTTTCTGCCTCTTTAATTCACTTATTCTCAATTTAAAACCCTCCTCCAATACTACATAGTTTTGCTCTCTTTAAAGCTTACTATGCTTTTCCTTTGGGCTCTCCTCCTTCTTCTTATTCTATTCTTTCCCAAAGCCCATTCCATCCAACAAGCCCTTATTTGTCTCATATGGCTCTACACATATCACAAGCCTACTACCAATTAATCCAATTAATTCTGACCCTTCACTTTAACTTCAAAATTTCCAATTCCCAATCATACTAACTAATTTCAAGACTCAAAAAATACATATATATATACACACATAATTAAACAATTAAAGCAAAATAAGGAATAAGTCAAGTAAATCAATGAATCAATAAATAAATATAAATAAAAAAAATTTCGGGGCCCAACAATGACTGAGACTACAGTTCAATAGAGTAGAGCTGGCAGACCTACACAGAGAGGCAGGGGTAGAGGTAGGACTCAATTAGTAGGGCCCAGTGTCAGGACTGAGGTGAGGAGCAACCAGCCGCAATCTCAAGCCAGGGTCTATGCCATTACTAAACAGGAGGTACAGAACTCTCCAGACATGGTAACAGGTGTGTTGAATGTTTCTAATTTTGAAGCATATGCACTAGTAGATCCAAAATCTACACATTCATTCATCACACCACACCTGGCATCTAGATTGCATTGTGAACGTGAGATACTGAAATATGGATTAGTAGTGAGTACTTCAGTGGGTAGCACAACAGTGATTGGTGAGGTTTGTAAGAGGTGTATAGTTCGGATTGATCAGGCAGAATTAGAAGTTGATTTGATTATATTGCAACTGAGAGAGATAGACCTCATCTTAGGTATGGATTGGCTCACTGGTCATAGGGCAATGATGAATTGCTATACTAAGGAGGTGGTGTTTGAATCTCCTAATCAATCGAAAGTGGTGTTTTGAGGAGTTAGTTAGGTAATGCCAGCCCCACTAATTTCATTTTTGAGTGGTTTGAGATTGGTACGAGGTGGATGTGAAGCTTATCTGGCCCATGTGATGGATACTCGAAATGAACAAACCATCCAGGACATTCCAGTTGTTAGGAAATTTCTGGATGTATTTCCGACTGAACTACTGGGATTACCCCCAGATAGGAAGATAGAGTTCACTATTGATATTGTCCCAGGTGTTGCTCCTATATCAATTCCTCCATATAGGATGGCGCTTGTTGAACTGAAGGAACTAAAAACCCAGTTACAGGAGTTATTAGATAAGGGTTTCATTAGGCCTAGTGTGTCACCTTGGGGAGCTTTGGTACTGTTTGTAAAGAAGAAGGATGGAACTCTGAGATTGTGCATTGATTACTGCCAGTTGAATCGGATAATAGTTAAGAATAAATATCCACTGTCGAGGATTGATGATTTGTTTGACCAGTTACAGGGAGCTCATGTGTTCTTAAAGTTAGACTTGATATCGGGATATTACCAACTGAGGATAGCTGAGGCAGATGTTCCCAAGAGCGCATTTAGAATCAAATATGGGCACTTCGAGTTTTTGGTAATGCCATTTGGATTGACTAATGCTCCGGCAGCTTTTATGGCATTGATGAATAAGGTATTTCAACCTTATTTAGATCAATTTGTAATTGTTTTTATTGATGAAATTTTGGTTTACTCAAGGTGTAGAGAAGATCATGTGGCACATCTGAGATTAGTTCTTCAGACAATGAGGGATAAATAGTTATATGCCAAGTTCAGCAAATGTGAATTTTGGCTTGATCGAGTAGTATTTTTGGGTCACATCGTGTCTGGACAGGGCATTCAGGTGGACCTAAAGAAAATAGAAGCAGTAATGAAGTGGGAGGCTCCGAAGAATGTGTTTGAGATTCAGAGTTTCTTTGGATTAGCCGGGTATTTCAGAAGGTTTGTCGAGGGGTTGGTGATGATGTCGCCTGCAACCAAATATAAACGATTTTCACTCCCGTTAAAACAAATTAATGTAGTAGCGGTAAGCAGATATCATTCCCACTAGGAATCTTTAACGGTAAAGGTTAGCTAGTTTAAACGACACAAATAATGAAAATAAAAAGGGGGTTTGTCACTCACGACAATAATAAAAATAAAAGGGAAAAATCTCAAATTGAAACAATAATTAAATATGAAAATTCAATAGGAAAAATACCTTGGTTTTGGTCACTGATGTTATCATACTATTATGGATCCTCGACATAAAATTGCAATTATCAATAAACATTCATTGGGGAAAATTTCTCTTAAGTGTAATGCTAGAAACATGTATTCGAGCAATCTTATTAAACAATAACCTAGATATGATCATAGGTAAATTGAATAATAGCATTAAGAATTAAGAACCAATGACAACTGATAAACATGTACGACATGCAATCAATCTAGCGGATATTTTCTTAGAATTTTCCGACTCTAACGTAGAGAGGTTAATCCTAATTGCTACTTATGGTTACCAAAATTGAACGTCAGATTCCGTTAACCTAGCGTTTGAACCAATTAATCTCTAGTTGCGCACCTAGAAATTAACGAATTCAATTAAAAAGACAGATCTGAAAATATCCAATGTTCATTAACAACATGAAAAATATCCAAACTATCTCACCATACTAACATATAACATGGATTCCTTAAACCAATATAAGAAAATTAGCTACTCATAATTGAATTGAAATCATAGAAAATAACAAAGTAAATAGTCTCCATCCCTGGTCTTTTGAAGAAAGAAACGAAAATCCTAATTGAAAAGTGCAGAAAACATGAACAAGAAACAAGAAGTTATGGCAACCATCAAGAAGAATATCCTAAACCTACGACTATACTACTGGAAAAGTACAAAAACGTGGACAAGAAAAGAACAGAAGGTGCAGCCCCCCAAGAAGAATACACGATTTTATTCCTAACCCTAACACCCATTTATGTACGGCAACCACCAAATGCCTCCTATTTGATATGAATCTCTCCATTATCTTGTCTTGATTTTGTTCAGATTAAGTGGTCTTCTAATTTAGGTGGGAGACTTCTTGGAAAGAGGGCAAGAGGATCTTGGGCGATTGTGTAGGGTCCGTGAACTTGGGCCACGCAACCGCTACAATAGAGCCCAACCTCTACCGCCAGTACTCCAGGTATTGTCCTCTCTGGCGCTTGGGTGAGCCCACGACTCGAAACCAAAACCTCAAGGTTTTGTCCCACTTTACGTGGACGCCTCTTACCATTGAGCCAAACAATACCTGGAGTACTGGCGGTAGAGGCCGGGCTCTATTGTAGCGGTCACGTGGCCCAAGTTCACGGACCCTACATTAAAAAGGAATGGCTCAATGGTAAGAGGCGTGTTCTTAAAGAACAACAAAACCTTGAGGTCTTGGGTTCGAGCAGTGGCTCACCCTTGATCAGAGAGGACAATACAGAGTCTTTGGCGGTGAGGCGGGCTCTCTTGTGGCGATCGCGTGGCCCAGTTCTGGACCCTACATTAAAAGGCGTTTTTAATGTAGGTTCCGTGAACTTGGGCCACGCCGACCGCCACAAAGAGCCTGCCTGACCTCAAGACTAGTATTGTCTCTTTAACAGTGAGCCCGACTGAAACCAGACCTCGAGGTTTTGTCCCACTTTATGTAGACGCCTCTTACCATTGAGAGGCGTCCACGTAAAGTGGGACAAAACCTTGAGATCTTGGTTTCGAGTCGTGGGCTCACCCAAGCGCCAAAGAGGACAATACCTGGAGTGCTGGCGGTAGATGTAACATCTCACCCCCTACTAGAAGGGTAAAATAGTAAATTTGTCATAGGATGAGATTGATATGGATTAATTAGTATTGTTCAGGCATACTAGTATTAGTAAATAGTAAAATTGTGCACATGCATATTTCGGTACATGCATACATGATATTCCGGTAGATGTGCCTACTGCAATTTTATTGTGATTAACATGATTATTGGGTTTGAACAAATTATTTTGAGTGAGTCATTGAGTGTTTTATATTTTAAGGGATTTTTAGGAATTTTTCGGAGAAAATTCCCGGACCGAAAAAAAATCGCCAAGTGGCGAACCAATTGATTTTCGGTATCGAAAATGTCTGTCCAATGGCACTAGAAATTTAGGTAGATGATTTTAAGATTTATTAATTAGAGCTAGTGAAAATTTGGGTGCCAATTGGATTAAACATTTGGGTGACAAATGAACTAGAGATTAATTATTAATAAGACAAAAATAAAAGATGGGTAATTAAGTCTTTGTTTTTGTGTGGTGTGTGTCATGACACTCACTAAGCTCTTACTTTCTTTGTTAAACCCACGACACTTTAGAAGAATAAGGCTATTGTTATTCTCCTTCATCATATACGCTCTTCTTCTTTTCTTTCTCCATACGACTTTGACACTCCCTCACTCTCCATGTGAGTTTTGTTCATTTTCAACACTAGCCACCTTAATATCCTTGCTATCTCTTCATCTTGTTTCTAAAAACCTAACCTTGTCCTTCTTGAAGAGATAATGTCGTGGGTGGTGAAAAGAAGGAGAGAATTAGTGATTTTGGAAGTTTATTAGGTAAGCCTTGTGTTTTATGTTTGTTTTGGTAATTAAATGTATTATTTGTGAAGGTTGTGAACCAAATGGCACGAAAATTGTGTTTGTGTATATGGTTAGGTACTTTGTTTGTAAAATTGATGGTTGATTGATGATTATGGAAGTAGAATTGGAATTGGAATGATAGAAATTGGTTGAGTAGTCAAAGCTGGAAAATTTACTTGGAACATGTTTCAATGTTTTTGCCATAACTAGTTGTGTGGTTAAGAAATTGAGGTAAGGTTTGTCTTAAATTAAAATTAAGACATTTGGCTACAATTGTTGTGAAGGAAGTGCTGCCCAAATTTTGCTTAGAAAAGTGTTGAATCTTGCTTTGAAAGTGAAGTATAGATGCAGTATGAACAGTACCCGATCTTGATGACCTGAAACTTTGATGCATTTTTCTAAATTAATGTAGGGTGAATTAGTGAAAATGGTCTAAAAGAAAGTTGAAGCTTATTAAGTTAGCTTTCCATTCCCACTGATTTTGCTATTTTTAGATCTGTATATTGGGAGATATGATCTGTTTACTATTGACTGGTTTTGAGCATTTTGATGAAACCTAGCCTAAGTGTAAATTTTGTGAGCATTCGGATTGGAAGCAATTTTAGCAATTTATGTGAATTGAATTGGCATGAGTGACCTTCTGAAAAGTTGTATAGGAAGAAATTATCTTGAAAATTATATATGGCATGTAATTTTTTTATGTCAGATTAGGGAGCAATGAATTTGTAAAAACTGAACCTACATTAGGTTTCTCACTGCTGCCCTGATCAGTACATTGTTTTGCAGATTTGAAATTGTTAGAGGTTGAATTGGAATTTAGGTTCTTCATGAAGATTGAAGTTTGAGATCTTATCGTTTCAGGGATATAAATTAGTGATTTGTTTGACATTTGTGCTAGGAGATATACTGGTTGGAAATTTACTGCTCATATTGGGACAGTTTAGTAGACAGATGCTTCGGTGAATTATTTGACTTAGTTAGTAAATGAATTGGGATTTTGGTTATTCATGAAATTTTTAGATAACAATGTGATCTTGATGATAATATTTATTGTGTAATTTTTGACTGAAGAGAATGAAAGTTACTGAATTTACAAGATACTGTACTGCGTTGAGTGACTTTGAGTGAGCAGTAGCTTTCATGGGGTTTTGACACCCTTAGGGGTGGAATTACTTTGAATGGTCTAAATGAAACTTGTAGAGGGTTTCATTATCTTTCCAATGAGATATGGTTTATAATTTCCTGAATTGTGTGCAAAGAGTTATGGGTGTTGGAAGTTTGGCTGGAAATCAGAAAAAGGGTAATAAGGGTTATATATATATATAGATATTAATTGCTTAAAGTGAATTTTGGTTTCTTTCGTGAATAACTCTTCCGTCCGACGTCCGATTGACCTGATTCTTAAGGCATCGGATTCATTGAATATTTAATTTCATTTTATGAGAGATTGGGAATTTTCGGACGAGGAATTGACGTGGGTCCAGGTAATAGAGTCTTTAACCACTGTTCTATTTAATTGGGGACCTATAAAGGTCCGAATTGAGTTTCGTCAGCGTCATTAGCTTTCTCATTTTTTAACGGATTATAGAATGGAAAGAAATGAGATCAGGGCCGGGAATTCATGAACATGCATTATACACCTACATGTGCATCATTAACGAATTCGGATTGGATAATTAGTGATCGTTTTCTTCTCTGATTCTTGTAGAGGCCCAATAGGAGCGTCGTTCGACCGACGTAGTAGAGACTTCCCGACAATAGCTCGAAAGTAATAGGTGAGTAACCTAGGTGGTTATCTCAATCTATGTGGTTAATGTGACTTGATTGCCCTACGGGGATTACTGTGCTTGTGAATTATAGACTGTGACTTGTAAATTATGGACTGTGAATTAGGAATTATGGACTGTGAACTAGGAATTATGGACTATGAAATAGGACTGGTTATTGACTTCAATTGGGCATATGCATTCATACACCGATGTATAAACTGATAAAGGCAAAATTGTGAACCGAGTCGCCATCGATCATCGATCGACTTTGCGAGCTTGAGCTCGAAGGAGTCTACTCCTAGGCATGGCGTCCACTGATTGATACTGAAAAAGAGCTTCGAGCTCGAAGGGAGTTCTACCTCCCAGACTCTAAGCATCCACTGTTTACTGTTTATGCGCTCGGTCACAACACTGAAATAAAACTGAAAAAAAAGAGTCACATGTGCATTGCATATTGTACTGGATGCCTGAAATGACTGTGTGACTGTCTTATTTTTTTATGTGGCTGAATATTGGCTGTGAAATTTGGTATGTAAAATTGATTTGTGAATATTATTTGTAATCATTATTCGTGAATATTGACCGTAATCGTTGATCGTGAATATTAACTATATTATTATTATTAAGACCGTCTTATTCTCGTAATTTGTTATCGATGCATGAATTGGGAGAACCATCGATGATGGTTTCTCATTGAGTTCGCAAACTCATCCAAAATTGCAATCTATTTTTCAGGACTAGAAGAGTACCCCGTTTGACACGGGAGTAGGTCTGGGTGCAAGTTGAGATAGAGGTCGGGATCAGTTCGCGTCTGCATTAGTGTTTCCTAATTTTGTAATCCGCAATTGTTGTAAACTGATTTGTAATTGTACTTTATGGTTCCTGTAAAATATTATTAAATGACCGATCTCTGCAAATGTTTTCATCATCTATCGCTTATTCCGCGTGATTGCGTTGATTGAAACTATTTCCTTTTAATGTGGAATGAATGGTTCAAAAAAAATAAATAAATATATACTGAGTTTTAACCGACCGACTGATGTAGTATGCCACCCTCGCGGGGCACGGACTCGGATATCACCATCGATGTTGGCATCGGGTCTTGCGGGAGTGGGGTGTTACAGTAGAGGCCGGGCTCTACTGTAGCGGTCGCGTGGCCCAAGTTCACGGACCCTACAGATTGTGTTTTAATTGGAAACGAATTCTGGAAAATCTACAGATTTCAGATTCCATCCTTACGCGTGCCCACGCCTAATCTCTGAATTTCGGCCAGATTGGGAATTTCGGATTTCTTTCCTTCTTTTGCATCTTTTTAATCCTTTTTTGTCCTTAGAGTGTTGAAAACCATCTGTAAAAAATTATAGAACAATTCCATTAAATTCGGATACCAATTTTAACACATCAATCAAAATTAAGTCCAAAATATATGCAATTTAAATGATTTAACAAATTCTCCCACACCGAACCTTTTCTCGCCCTCGAGCAACACATCAAACCATTAAACTCAATCAATTCATCCTTCAGAAATCAAGTGCACACAATCCATCAAGTTGGGCTAGTAAGACTCAATTTGCAACACATATCATAATTGCCTTTCACCAATGCAAATAAGCAAAGTCAAAATAATGCACCTTTGTTCAAAAACAAACATGAAATCAAGGTGAATTCTTCTCACGGATTTCGCTCTTACACTCAAGTGTTTGCGGGTAAGGTGTTTCTCTCAAATCTCACTCTATCATGTTGCACTACCATAGGCTTGCAATTTCACCAATTTTCATTTATTTAGATTGTAGCATCCCTTCTCCGTAGGGTACACATCGGGACGCCCGAAGGTCACTCCGACACATATCCCACGATAAAGGTGCACTACCAGAAAATTTTCGCTAATAATCCACATGGCATCGCAATAATTAAAACCATAATATATCAGAAATCGGTAAATTTTAAAATCCAAAATAATCTTGATACAGTCATCCAATATCAGAATCGACAAGTCTATCAGTCCCCTAACAAAACCCAAAAAGGAAACTGATACAAGTTTCTATACTAAGTCATCCGCAAAAGTCTAACCTAGCTGACCGACCTGTGTGCCATCGCTTCTCTTGCCAGCACGCTCGCATGGCAGGAAAAGACTATCTCTGGAGCTAGGAGTCTACTCTAACAGTCCTGAAAAATAGGATGCAATTTTGGGTGAGTTTGCGAACTCAGTGAGAAACCATCATCGATGGTTCACTCAAATCATGCATTACGCAGATTGCGTCAACGCAGCGCGATGAAGATACAATTAGTATATAACAATTTACAGTAACCTATAACAGTTTGCAATATCATATCACAATTTACAGTATTATGCAACAGTTTACAGTAGCATGTAACAATTTGCAATCTCTCACATCATCACATAATTCAGTAAGTGTCACAATTCAATCAATCATGTGTGTACAATGCATATGAGACTCTTTTCCAGTTATTCAGTGTTGTGTCCAAGTGCCCGACAAGATTCAAATGGGGGCGCGTCGAGATTTCTCCCCGGGCTCGAGGCGGTCGATCGATGTTGAGCTCGGGGCTCTTTTCAGTGATAATAGCAACTTGGGTCACATATCTATTATCTGATCATGCATTTATGCATGTAATGCAGTGTTCAGTAAATCAGTGTGTGGCTATAAAAGCCCAGTATTGCATTTCTCAGTGTCATGCAATAGTCCAGTCCAATACAGTAAAAGCGTGAAATTCAATTATATATACATTTCAGTAATCATGCAATTCACATTAGCAAGTAACTAACGTAGAGCATTTAGACAATTAGGAATTTGAGAAACCAACTAGGTTACTTACCTGTAACTTCCGAGCTACTGCCTGGAAGTCCCAGCAATGTCCGTGGAATGACGATCCAACGACGCCTCTATAACAGTAAAATACAGTCCCATTACTAGATGCTCAACTAAACAATTCAGTAATGCATATGTCTCAGTGGAATTATGTACAATGCATGTTCACGATTTTCCTAGTGCTAAAACCCAAGTTTGAACTCTTATGCCCCATTCTAACTCTTTGCTCGATTGATCGACAATAATTGATCCATTCCTAAAAATTCAGTTCAATTTCCTCAATTCATACTTCCTATAACAATTCCCTATCCATTGGGTCAAAACCTCTATTGAAAATCCCAATTAAAATTCCAATTGTCTCAATTCAATACTTAGGTCACACTATGAACCGTAATTGGCCTTATTCTGTATGAATCAATACCATGCAAATTAAATTCTAACTTCCATAATTATCCTCAATTGTAGACCTCTTTCTCTAGTTCATAATGAATCAGGAATCACCTCAATCGGAGGTCCATACCATAAGTTATGCCCAATAAACTAACACTCATCCATTCAGAACTTCCATCCCTCGCCGCGACCTACGGCCGCTCGACGCGACGTGAAGAAGTCTGTTCGTCGCGACGTGAAGACCGCTCGTCGCGACGTCCAGTCGAGCTCGTTGCGACGAATAAATCATTATTCGTCGCGACGAAGCCCTCACGTCTCAGCGCGCTCGTCGCGACGTGCGAAGGTCCGAACGTCTTCTCCGATCGATTTTCCGATCTCTCTCTCTCTAAAACCAGTATTAAACACTCCCAACTACCCACTCAAACACAATAAATGCCATAAATGCATGGAACAACCATTAATAACAACATTAAAGCCATAAATACTTACCAATCACAGCCTCAGTCCACAAATCCCTCGAATCACCGTAAACCCTAAAACTTTCAAAATCGACGATAAACCGCTCTCAAAGCTTCTCAACCTTAATCAATCACAATAACAAGTTAGCCTTGCACAATGAGAAGGAAACCATAAGAAAAGATCGAGAAATCCTCACCGATGGGAGGAATCGAAGATCACCGTGGAGAAGAGAAGAAGAATGCTAAGCCCTTAGGAAAAATCCCCAAATTCAAACCTAAGCTATTTATAGGCATAGGTCTCCAATTCGGTTCAAATTTCAGTCTCTAAATTTCAATGGCTCAACATTTTCATTTCCTAACAGTATAACTCTAATTTTTCCATTTCCATTGGACAATTCTTTCGGTCTTTATCTGATCGATCGATCATCACTCAAAATTTCCGATCCGGGCATTTTCTCCCGAATTTCTCGAAAATTTCCTATAAGCCACTATCAATTGCCAATCACTCTTAGACTATTCTAAATCAGTCATTTGATCCCACTTACTCTTAATTTCTCAATCAATTATAATCCAGTCAGTTCAGTCAGTCCACAATCCAATCAATTCGTACTCACAATTAAAATGCCGGAAAATCATGAATGCATGTACCTATGAATAAATGCATATGCAAGAAACCTGTTCCTCTATGATCAGAGGCCAATAACATGCTCAATCAGTGAATGCAATCAAACCTATCAGTCTGACCCAATATTACCATAATGCCCTTGATGACAGTAACGGGATGTTACACAGATCACATGGGCTAATAAATCAGAAGGACTTTGTGAAGGGTTGTAATGGGGCTGGGTTCAAAGGTAAGGTAAAAATGGTAATGGGTTAATTACAAGAATTCACAAAGTACTAAGTAAAAGGGACACATAATTTCAGATTCTGAGCTAAACATATGACATAAAAGACAACAACTCATACTTTTTTTTCTTTTTCTTTTCTCTCTTTTTTTCTGATTTTTCTCTTCTTCTTCTTCTTTCCTTTTTCTTATTTTTTTTCTTTTTTTTTTCCAAATAACGCTAAGAACAAGGGAAAACAATAAAAGCAAGAGACAATAACAACACATGAGTAGAATTACCTATAAAAATATCTCAGAACACAATATAACACAAAGTCCCAAATTACTCAATGCTTTATTCAACTTGTGAAGGGGGGAGCCTAATGGGGTTTTTGGTTTTAATTTGAGGTGATAAATTGAAGAAAAAGGGAAAGGCTCAAAAGTGTTTGCAAAGGGCAATTAAATAGGTGGGTCAATTTTAGGCTAATGGTGTAAAAACAAAGAAGGCCTTAATCACTTCTATGTCCCATGTGATCAAATAAATTCAAACCGGTTCCATGCAAGTTCTGAAGACGACATAAATAGAGGAGCATCACTTAATTCAAAAAAATAATATGACATAAAGATGATGTCATTTAGGCTCAAGTTCGCTCACAAGTTCAAGTTAAGGATTCACCTTAATTCCATAATTTACCACATCACTCCAATGTCAAAATTTTGACCAAGCCTATAAAATCAGCTATTGCAATCAATCAACATGTTCCATCTTAAAACTCACTTAGCCCAATTTAATTTTGTTGGACCTGGGACCTGAAACCCTGTTCCCGAGGCTACCCAAAACATCGGACCCGAACCCAACATCCACACAAAAGTCGATTCGCACATGCAAAATTTTACACACAAATACCATACACCCAATCATTTGAACTATGCAATAAATAAAGCAGTTCAACAAATGTTATCAACCATACATAATACAAATAAGTCTAAATCCAAAATACATGAAATATGCTCCATGATGACATGCTCGGAGGGCCAGCTAAAATACTAACTTAATACAATGATCTCTAACTACTGCGGAGTTCTTCGATGCCTGGCAAGGATCAACTGACGTCCTGAGTTGCACCTGAGGAGGAAAATAATGGGTTGAGCTACGCAGCTCAGTGGCTAATATAATTATAGCCATCGGCAATTAGCACAAATTCAAGCATATGAATGTATATATATATTATATGTGCTTACATCAATTCTAGCTCTTACAAGCTAAGCCAATAATACACGCATTCAGCATAGTTAATTCAACTCATAAATATGTCACAACGTATACTGCACAATGAATAATTCGAATATGCAATGCGCATCACAATGGCTCGAGGGTTCCATGGAAACAAAAGGGAGAAACCGAGGTTTACACCCTGAACGAAATGAGTCCATTCGGAGCTCATAGGCCACAAGCGGGCAGCCGGGAGAAGGCTCTTATCTACGTGCACGTGAAGAACGAAATGGTTCCACTCTCGCCCAACAAAAGTACAAAATCATGCTCATAATCATTTCATCAGATGATATGCTTTCAAGCTTTCATTTGTTCAAAATGCCATGACTGAAGTCGAGGCATAACATGCTCAAAATCAGGATATGCTTCGATCAATTCTCATGCATGAAATTAAATTCATTCCAATCTTATAACAATGCACATTTAAGAGTAACACATAACATATAGTCACACATAGGCAAGAATTTGCCTAATCACACAATAACTATAATTACATTACCCACCTAATATTGCTGAGTATCCGACTCACTGCTGTCCTTCCTCTTGCGATGGAATCAAATCGACTTGGTTTCCTATAGCAAACCAAGTCACAAATCAATAACAGTCAAAAGAAATATTCAATCAGCTTCGCAAAACGAAAACGCTAACACTAACAATCTATGCTCGACTTCCATCTAATTCCCTGAATCCTAAGAGGCAAATACCGAACTTCCCTTCTTCATAAAACTTGTAGTCCTTTATCTCTAGATCGCAACAAATTCAAAATCACCTCATTTGGACATCTATAGCAAAAGATATGCCCAAAATATCAAACTTCATCTTCATCGGAAGCAGTATGCCGCGCGACAAAAGGCACGTTCGCGGCGAACGACTTCCTTCGCCATGACGGAGACTTAAGCTCGTCGCGGCGAACAGCCCAACTTCTTCGCCGCGACGTGCACACAAGTGTGCGCCACGGCGAAGACCACGCCTCCACACGTTGCGGCGACTGCAAATTCGCACGTCGCGACATGCGGGCCTGGAGAACGACTCCGAAACCCGACTTTCCACCATTTTTAACTTCAATCCTTCCCCAAACATAAATGCAACACACCCAAACCTTGATTCAAGACTTATACTACCATTCTAACTCATTCAAACCTTAGAAACCGTCACAAACTCATCAACCCAAAGATTTCACTTAGGTTTTTCTGAAAATCCTACATAATTGGTTCTAACCTCAAACAAAACGATTCTAGGGTTTAAACTAACTAAAACAAGAAGAAACGAAGCTAACTTACCCGGAATGAGCTTCAAATCTGTCGAAAACTCCAAGGATCGAAAACCCAAACGTTCTCTTCTCTTCCTCACCCATGATATGTCTTCTTCTTCTTTTCTCCTTCTATTTCCTTCTTCCTTTCTAATTCTCTCTTTCACCTATATCTAAAGGAGATGGGTAAAGACCATTTTACCCCTCCTTCAAAGCCTTAACTTAATCCAACCTAAGCAATCTTCCCAAAATACCCTCATACACTCTTACCGTCAAATTCCTATTTAAACCACAATAAACTCAAATACATCTCAATTATCCACTAACTCGCTCAATTAAATCAAACTAAGGCATAAACACATAATTAACACAATTCATGCTTAATGACATCATAAAAAAAAATTCGGGGTCCAACAAATTTCATATATACTCCCAATCTCATCCAAACTACTATGACCAAGCTTCATGGGTTAACATGCAACTCCATACAAAAATCGACAAAACAGCCGCAACAATCCAAAAATATTCACACAAAAATCGAAACTTTTGCACATAAAAAATCCAATTCTCTCCCCCACACCTAAACCAACATTGTCCTCAATGTTAAATAAGCATAAAAAATAGAGGAAAAAGTTAAAGAAAGCTTCTCTATTATGGAAGTGCCGAAATCAAGGTGTTGGTGGATGTGGCGCAAGGTGGTTCGGTTGTGTGGAAAGCTGCAGAAACATCAACAGCAACATGTATGGGCAGGCGTAGCCTGTTGAAGTCACCTCGCTTCCTAGGCAGTGTGCTAATGTCGTGGAAGACCCCCTGCAAAAGAGAAAGATAGTAACGCAACACCAAATTACAAATGAGAGTTGATGGGTGAGTTGGCGAGGGAAAGCTAAGAGTTGCGTAATTTCTTAGTGGCCAAATGAAATTGATTGGCTAAGGTGATTTTAGAGAATCAGCAACTGGAGAGTGAAAATGGGAGAAGGAATTTTGGGCAAAACAAAAGAAGGAAATTAGAGAGGGAAACAAGGGGCGGTAAAAGTCAAAATGTTCTGTTTTTCATTTTTTATTTATTATTTTTTTAAAAATGAAAATTAAAATGACAGAAATAAAAATGGGAATTTAAATTCCTAATAGAATTAAATTAAGTAAAAAAATAAAGATAAAAGAAAATTGCTAACAAAACACATAAAAGAAAAGGATACGAATGGGGTGCCTCATATTAAGTGCTTATTAAAGGTCATAAGCTGGACCCTTGGCATATGTACATCATTCATTATCGAATGGATGCTTGAGTCCAACAGGAAACATGTTCTCCGTGAGGGGCCTAAAGCACCTTCCCTCGAAGTAGGCTCTTTATCAGCACGATGCGCCATAACTTCGAAAGAGTGGAACTTTATCGCTTCACCATCATACTCTAATGTCCACTCGTTTTTTCGGGCATCACCCTTCTCACACCAGGATGGTCTTTGTAAAAGTAACGCCAATGTTTGTGGAGACTCAACATCCTGCTTGTTACCTTCGGTCTTCAGCTCACTTGCCCACAGCTCTCCTAAAAACTGCACTTCTTGCGGCTCTTCCTGTTCTTCTTCTTCTTGTGTCTGTAAATAACTAGGAAAAGGAAACGAAATTTGGTTAGCGATAACATGGACTGCCTCACTTACTTAGGAGGTTGCACATTCTCTATCATTTCTCGAGCTATAATCTCTTCCTCTTCTAACTCTACGTGTTCTTCCTTCTTTGCCGTGAAAAATCGACTTGGAAAAGGAGGCGGAAGCAGCTTGTTTAGCACCCGTTTTTGTGTCAATTCAGGTTGGGCTGGAAAATTTTCAAAACTTTGTACCTCCATTCGATTAACGGTAGCTGCAATTTGACTTAGCTGGATTTCCAAATTCTGTTGTTGATTTTCCAAATTTTGGATACTTGTTTCAATATTCCGCTGAAACATCAAAGTGTTAACAGTCAAAGTTTGCAACATAATTTACAAAGAAGACTTACCTTCGGCGTTTGATGTCATATTTGGATTTTGTCAAGGCACGTACGGTTGTCTAAATTGCTGGAATTTAAAAGTCCTCGTTTCCAAAATCATTATGATCTTCTTCAAAGACATATCATTAGCTTGTGGTGGTGATGGTGGAGGTGGAGGTGGACGTTCAAAGTAGGACAGCTCTTCATAGTAACTTGGTGGAGAAGTGAATCCATACTTTGTATTCTGCAAACAGGAACGTGTATAAGAAGAACAACCCAAAAATGAACAAACTTCACATACCTTAGCTTGTTGGTCATCTCTCGGTACTTGCACAGCTAAGGGTGTGAAATCTGCCATTTGATGGTCAAACCTGAACGTCGCAACAGACAGAAAATCATTATCATAATAATGATAATATGAATAATTAGAATTAAAAGCATACTGATAGTGAGCCATGCCACTAATAGATCGAAAAATCAGAAAGAGCTATGAAACTGAAACAAACAAAAGATAAGGTAACTAAGAGCAACGAAACCAAAAATGAAAACAAAAACAAAAGCATCACTAACAAAAACCGTTAAGAAATTCCCCGGCAACGGCGTCAAAATTTGGTGATGTTGTCGCCTACAACCAAATATAAAAGATTTTCACTCTCGTGAAAACAAATTAATGTAGTAGCTGTAAGCGGAGATCGTTCCTACGAGGAATCTTTAACGGTAAAGATTAGCTAGTTTAAATGACACAAATAACGAAAATAAAAAGGGGGTTTGTCACTCACGACAATAATAAAAATAAAAGGGAAAAATCTCAAATTGAAACAATAATTAAATCTGAAAATTCAATAGGAAAAATACTTTGGTTTCGGTCACCGATGTTATCATGCTATTATGGATCCTCGACATAAAATTGCAATTATCAATAAACATTCATTGGGGAAAATTTTTCTTAAGTGTAATTCTAGAAACATGTATTCGAGCAATCTTATTAAACAATAACCTAGATACGATCATAGGTAAATTGAATAATAGCATTAAGAATTAAGAACCAATGACAAGATATAAACATGTACGACATGCAATCAATCAAGAGAATATTTTCTTAGAATTTTCCGACTCTAACGTAGAGAGGTTAATCCTAATTGCTACTTATGGTTACCGAAATTGAACGTCAGATTCCATCAACCTAGCATTTGAACCAATTAATCTCTAGTTGCGCACCTAGAAACTAACGAATTCAAATAAAAAGACATATCTGAAAATATCCAATGTTCATTAACAACATGAAAAATATCCAAACTATCTCACCATACTAACATGTAACATGGATTCCCTAAACCAATATAAGAAAATTAGCTACTCATAATTAAATTGAAATAAAAGAAAATAACAAAGTAAATAGTCTCCATCCCTGGTCTTTTGAAGAAAGAAACGAAAATCCTAATTGAAAAGTGCAGAAAACATGAACAAGAAACAAGAAGTTACGGTAACCATCAAGAAGAATATCCTAAACCTACCCTAAACCTATGACTATACTACTGGAAAAGTACAAAAACGTGGACAAGAAAAGAACATAAGGTGCAGCCCCCCAAGAAGAATACACGATTTTATTCCTAACCCTAACACCCATCTATGTAGGACAACCACCAAAGGCCTCCTATTTGATGTGAATCTCTCCATTATCTTGTATTGATTTTGTTCAGATTAAGTGGTCTTCTAATTTCGGTGGGAGACTTCTTGGAAAGAGGGCAAGAGGATCTTGGGCAATTGTGTTTTAATTGGAAACGAATTCTGGAAAATCTGCAGATTTCAGATTCCATTCTTACGCGTGCCCATGCCTAATCTCTGAATTTCGGCCAGATTGGGAATTTCGGATTTCTTTCCTTCTTTTGCATCTTTTTAATCCTTTTTCATCCTTAGAGTGTTGAAAACCATATGTAAATAATTATAGAACAATTCTATTAAATTCGGATACCAATTTGAACACATCAATCAAAATTAAGTCCAAAATATATGCAATTTAAATGACTTAACAGGGGTTTTCACTGATTTCAGCCCCTTTGACAAAACTTCTGAGAAAGAATGTTCCTTTCAGATGGAGTGATGATTGTCAAAGGTGTTTTGAGGAGCTAAAGCATTAGTTAACTTCAGCACCTATGTTAGCTATCCCATCAGGTTCTGGAGGTTATATTGTGTATAATGATGCATCGGATCAGGGTTTAGGATGTGTACTAATGCAGCATGGTAAAGTAATAGCATATACATCGAGACAATTAAGGCCCCCTGAATTTAATTATCCAGTTCATGATCTGGAACTTGTTGCAGTAGTATTTCTTTTGAAAATTTGGAGGCACTATCTATACAGAGAAACTTTTCAGGTGTTCACTGATCACAAAAGTTTGAAATATCTGTTGAGCCAAAAAGAGTTGAATATGAGACAGAGAAGATGGATTGAATTGTTAAAAGACCATTGAGTATCATCCTAACAAGGCTAACGTTGTAGCTGATGCATTGAGTAGGAAATCATACAGCAATATGGCACGAGTACAGTTATCGAGGTTACCGAACCTAGTTTAGTTGAGAGCATTGAATGTTGAATTAAAATTAGAAAAAATGATACACTGATAGCTACCTTGACTTTGAGACCTGTTTTGGTAGAAAGAATCAAAGAGGTTTAGAATAGAGATCGAGATTTAGTGAAGTTAATTGAGAAGTTGAAAGTTAATCCAGATTCTGAGTTTGAAGTGAGAGATGATACTTTGAGGTTAAAGCAAAGACTTTGTGTGCCTAACATTAATAATTTGAGGAAAGAAATTTTAGAGGAAGCACATTTAGCAGCTTATGCTATGCATCTTGATATTATCAAGATGTATAACACGTTGAAACAACATTATTGGTGGCCTGGTATGAAAAAGCAAGTAGTAGAGTTTGTGTTTAAATGCATAACTTGTCAGCAGGTTAAGGCTGAGCATTAAGCTCCAGCAGGGAAATTACATTCGTTACCTATTCCAAAGTAAAAATGGGAACGAATCACGATGGACTTCATTATGGGTTTGCCAAGGACTCTGAGGCAACATGATACCATTTGGGTCATTGTGGATAGACTGACCAAATCGGCTCCTTTCTTGCCAGTGAGAGAAAATCTTTCACTAGATCAGTTAGCTCAGCAATATGTGAATGAGGTTATTAGGTTACATGGGGTTCCAGTGTCTATAGTTTTGGATAGGGATCCTAGATTTACCTCGAGATTTTGGGGTAGTTTACAGGCAGCTTTGGGTACCAAACTGAATTTTAGTACGACCTTTCATCCTCAAACAGATGGTCAGAGTGAGAGAACGATCAAGATTGTCGAGGATATGCTCAGAGCTTGTGTTCTAGATTTTCAGGAAGCGTGGGATAAATATATAGCTTTGATTGAATTCGCCTACAATAATCAGTATCATAGTAGTATTGGTATGGCTCCATATGAGGCCTTGTATGGTAGGAAGTGTTGTTCACCTTTATATTAGGATGAAGAGGGTTTATGTAACACCCCACTCCCGTAAGACCCAGACCCGACATCGATGATGATATCTGAATTCGTGCCCTGCGAGGATGGGATGCTACCTCTCTCTCAGTTAAAACACAGTACCAAAAATTTTGTTTTGAAACAATCATACACTTACATATATGTATGTTGCGGAAAACAGTTTATATAACCAATATGGTAGATACAATGACCACGAGGGACCTCAAATAAAATACACAATAACGTATAAACAAAGTGTTCACTCTAATGAAGACGCAACTGATCCCGTCCTCATCTGGCACTCCACGATCACTATACACCCGTTACCTAACGGAGTATTCTTCTGAGTCCTAAAAAATAATTGCAAATTTTGGATGAGTTTTTTGCAAACTCAATGAGTGACCATCATTGATGGTCTGCTCACTCAAGTACAGAATCAAATAAGAAGTTATGATCTCATTCTTTCTCTTTGGTCTCATTTTACGATTCCTATAAATCTATCTCTATCTCGTAATACATTCTCTCAAACATTCCCCATTTACACATTTACAGAAATCTATATTCATACATCCCATTTGGCTGTGACCTAGAGCCTAAACTGTCCCATCGAAGGGCTCAATAATATCTGACCCTTATCCAATATTGGATACCGGGTTCATTATATGCTGAGCCTAAGGCTTTGAATCAGTCATGAACTCGAAGTTCATTTTCGCACGTTGAGCTAAAAGCTCTAATATTCCATACGACACTAAGCATATCACAATCAGTCATACGTTCTATAATTAGGAGTACCCCATAACTGTTTTCACACCAGTGTATGGTATTTCACCTATCATTCAATCAGACATATCAGAAGAATTGTAGTTTGTACCCATTATCAATAATCAAACATATCAGAATAATTGTAGTCTGTACCCATTATCAATAATCAAACATATCAGTGTGGTGACCAAGCATCTATACTGTCCCGATAAGGGCACATTAATCCGTGAACGCGTCTTAGGAGTAGGAGAGCCCCCTAGGTATGCACTACTTCCCACGCGTCTTAGAGATAGGAGAGCCCTCTGGGTATGCACTAACTCATCAATTGTTGAGCTTTTCGCTCTGAAACTATCCGTCAAGGGCTCATTAATCAGTGAACGCATTTTAGGGGTAGGAGAGCCCTCTGGATATGCACTACTTCCCACGTGTCTTAGAGATAGGAGAGCCCTCTGGGTATGCACTAACTCATCAATCGTTGAGCTCTTCGCTCTGAAACTGTCCCGTCAAAGGCTCATTAATCAGTGAATGCGTCTTAGGGGTAGGAGAGCCCTCTGGGTATGCACTACTTACCATGCATCCTAGAGATAGGAGAGCCTTCTGGGTATGCACTATTCCTTTTCGAGCTTGAGGCTCTTTTTCAGTAGTCGAGCTTGTAGCTCTGATCAGTATATCACAGTCATTTCTAATCTATTCCAGATTTTCACATCACAAACACAATTACACTTTCACATTCGCATTATGTTTCTGTATACTATCACTTCAATACTCCGGACCTTCTATCCAGAGTTCACATTCAATATTACCTCATCATTTTACTTCAGAGAATTTAAATCACTGAATTACAACATTTAATGCTCTGAGAACCGTCTAGGTCACTCACCTGGCTTCCGCGCTAACGCCTGGCAGTCTCAGCAATGACGGTGGACTGACTTTCCAAAAGCCTCAAACACAATGCAGACACCCTATTTTACACATTGACCAATCAGAAATAATAATCATATAGCAATTCACTAAAATCAACGTATCATGCACTTTCGTGACATTCCCGGCACTAACCCACGGATTTCCCCGATAATAATTTCTCCAATTATCAGAACTCAATATATATACTCAAATCAGTCAAATCGTTTCTGAAATTCAAAATTTAATTGGAGAAAAGGAGTCCTTGCCGCGGCAAAGAGAAGTGCGTCGCATCGAGGGGAAAATCATTCGTCGCGGCGTGCTACCTTTTTCACGTCGCGACATGCGCCCTTCGCTCGCCGCGACATGCAGCCCTGCGTTCGTCGCGACGTGCGACCCTGCGTTCGTCGCGACGTGCGGAAATTCACGTGTCGTGACATGCACATGAGCACGTCGCGATGTGCGAACCCTTCTTCGCCTCCCGAATCCGATCTTCACCCTTTTCAAACCAAATTTTCAATCTATTTAACACTTAATTCATTTCAAACTCTTAAACATCACTGATACTCCACTTCAAACCCACTTTAAACCAATATCCTTCATCAAACGAATCCAAATCCCTCAAAAGCGATAACCCTAAAACCCAACATATAAAACACCCAAATCTATACTTTTCATACTTAAAAACAAGAATCAATCAACTATTTAAGAAGATAGAGGCTTAAACTTACTTGATTTGGCTCACAAAACCATAAACTCTTAGTGGTTTCACTGAAAAATCACTTTCTTCTTCTCTTCTTCTTCCTCTTCACGGCTCCTCCCATTTTCCCTCCATTCTCAAAACCTAAATTTTCCCCTTTTATACCATTTCAATTTATGAAAAGTCCCTTTTGCCCTTTCCTTTAACCTTAAGTCTAATATCCTTAAGTATCTTGCCCAAAATGCCCTCATAACAAATTTTATAACTTTACATTTCAATTCAGAAATTCCGACCCTGAGGGACTGAATTTCGATTCAATTCTTTCAGAATTACTAGTTGTCATGCCTACCAATTTCAAATTCAATCAATTCATTTCCTTAGACTTTCATAAATTGTTCCAACATTCACTAAGAAAATTTCCTAAATCATGACTTTAATGGAATGTCCAAATGACAGTCATTTTCAGTACCGAAAATCTCATCGGTACCCACATTGCAATAATCTGAAGAATTCACATAAATCACTCCAAATTCATATTTTTCACAAAAACAACAAAGCCGGGACTTGTCACAAGTGCATGTACAGTTTTGTGTACAAAAACACGACCCAATCCAAATCTACTATTTGATCATTCCCATCGGTGACGGGATGTTACAGTTTAAGAATTGTCGAAGACTCAGAGTTGATTCAGGACACTGTTGATAAGATAAAATTGGTTTGTAGTAGAATTAAAATGGAACAAGATAGACAAAAAAGTGATGTGGATTAGCACAGGAGAGATATGAAGTATCAAGTTGGTGACAGGGTATTTCTGAGAGTATCACCTTGGCGAGGTATATTGAGATTTGACAAAAAGGATAAGTTAAGTCTGAGGTATATTGGTCCATATGAGATAATTGAAAGAATTGGACCATTGGCTTATAAGTTAGCCTTACCTTCGGAAATGGTTCAGATACATAATGTGTTTCATGTAAGCATGCTTAGGCGATATTGGTCGGATCCAACTCATGTGATACCAACTCAGGAGATTGAAGTCTCTAATAATCTGAGCTATGTAGAAGAACCGGTTAAGATAATTGGCTATCAAAATAAATAATTGAGGAACCGGGTGATTCCAATGGTGAATGTCCTTTGGAAGAATAGTTTTAGTGAAGAAGCCACATGGGAAATGCAGGAGCACATGAGGAATCAGTACCCCTACTTATTTGATCATTTAGATAAGAATTTTGAGGACGAAATTTTTGTTTGGAGGGGAGAGTTGTAACATCCTGATACCCATGTTAAGACTAGAATATTAATTTATGAGAAAATATTGTAGAATTTGGAAAATGCACGTCATGCATAAGTTAATTGTGACATACACATTTATTTTGTGTATTAAATGTGTATGTCACAATAATACACATTCATTGACATTTTCGGGTAAATTTGATTTATAAGTGAAAATTGTGGATTAAATTGGAGTGTATTAATTGTGATTTGGCAATTTTGGTATATTTAGGATATTTTAAAATTTTTGGTGAATTATTTGAACTGAAAATTTATTTGGTGGTATTTTTTAATACTATTAGTTTTGAAATTTTGGGAATTTTAAGAATTTTTTTTGAAATTTTTTTGGTATTTTTAGATTAAGAAAAAAGAGACCAATTAAAATGTAACAAATAGCTAAATTGTATTGAGATAAATGGTTGGTATCTGTGGCAATTGGGTTGAGCGATATGTGCATATGCATGCAAAATGCCACATATTGTATGAATTCTGAGGCAGCTCATTTCTCTATTGCTCTTCACTAAAAAGCCAACTCTTTCCTTGTTCTTTGTTCATCCTCCGTGAAACAACTTGAAAAGTGAGTTTTGGGAACTGGTTCATGATTTCTACTTGTTGGAAATTTAGCTAACCCAAGTAAGTTTAGTTTTAAGCTTTGTGATATTGTAGATAGTATTTGGGTGATGTTTGTATTTGTCTGAGTTCATTATGATCAAGTAAGTGACTGGAAATAATAGTAGAAATGTATATATTCATACCTTGTATACCTGTTTTTGGTTCACAGAAAAACATATATAGGTTTTTTTACTATTCACGTGTGTATCTGTGGGGTATGTATGGATATGAGTTTAAATGGGTTTGAGCGTAAGGAATGAGCAGGAAGTGTATCGAGATTGTGATATTTTGAGTTAAATGAAGATTAGTGAATAATGATAATAACAGAAAATAATTGTTGGATGTCCACAGTGATGCTATGTTCTTTTCTTTTTGATATGCATGAATGTTTTTGGAAAATTTTGAATGAACTAAAATGTGTTGGATGATAAGGAATGAGAATTTGGTGAGGTCTTAATATATAATGGTGTTAAATGAAGTGAAAGTGAAGAAGAAAGTCAAAGAAATGCATAGATGAAGATGCAAGAAAGATGCAGAAAATGGAATGTGCTAACGTGAACAGTACAATGTTTGTTATGTATGTATAAAATTTTGAAATTTTGATTTATTTGTGTTGGGTTCCATTATGTTGGGAGTAGAAAGCAAACTAGTTTATGTAGCAGATGTATTAGCTATGATGTGTTGGAGGGAAGCAAAAAGAAAAAAAAAAAGAAAGAAAGAAGAGAAAGGTGGAGAAAAGTTGAGCTGAAGGAAGAGTAGAAAAGTTGGTTTATGTAATGAATGTAGTAGATATGAAGTGTAAAAGTGGAAAAAAAATTAAGGAGCTTTTGGTGGAGAAGATGAAGTTTGCGTGCTAGAGAGAGAAAAGGTGATAGTTTATTTGTGTGGGTTAAAAACTTGAGTTTTTCATTTAACAGCCCTAAGTTTTTTGCCTATAACTTTTTCATCCGAATTTCAAATAACTTGAAACTTAGATCAATGGATTCCTAGGATATTTTTCTCTCTCCATAAAAATTTAGAGTTATCTGAATTGATTTGAAAGTGTTTGATAGGATGAAAGTGTGGAAGTCTAATGGAATGTTATAAACTGGAAATTCTCATGATCATGCTTCGGTTTTCTAATTATACCTTGAGATGTAGATTTCTGAATGAGTTGATTTTTGATTCATTTTAAGCTAGGGACGTATGTATACAACGTTTATGAAGAAGTCAAATTTTAATTCTGTCTCTAAGATTTTCAAATTGCCATGTAAGTGAGTTGTAGCGTAAGCTGAAGCACTATCAGGGACAGAAATCATGTCTAGTGGTTATTGAATAAACTGTATTGATATAGGCTGAATTAGACTAAGACGTCTTCACCAATGTTGTAGCTTATTCTCTTAGCTTTAAATTGGTATAACGTTTGTAATTTTTGGATATCTGAGCTGAAAGATATGAGTTGTGCAAATAGAGGGTATGATCATGCTCTAGCTAAAAGTTCAAATGTGTACAGTCTGTGGTATTTTGTACATAACTCATTGAATACTGAATCAAATTGGATTATTTTAGATTCAATTGAAACTTGAGACACAGATGAAATTTTTTTTCAAAAGGAAGTGTTGTCTAATTTTGTCATTTGCCCTAACAGATTAATTGTGCAAAATTGAATCGAAATCATATGGGTAGAAAATCTGAAGTGGTCAATTAAGTTATGTAATGGATTTCACATATGCTTTATTATGGTCCAAATTATAAATACAAATGATGTTAAGAAGGGCTTTGATATCTAATCGATTTGATGATGAGAATTACAATTAGATACCAGGAATTGTCATTGAACATGAATTGTGCATACTTTTTATACATGGATGTGCATAAAGAACACTTGTACATTTGTGAAAAAATGTGATATTTATGAATGTGTTGCGTATGGTTTAGAGGAGCACCTCAGATGTCAGTCGGACATTGCCGAATCATCCAGACAGTGGCTTCTTGGAGCGTATTGTGAGTTAACCTAGATGATTTCTTAGGATTGATTTGATTTGAATTTAATTTAATTTATTACACTTTCAATATTATTGAACTGTTTGTGAGTTGTTTTTAGATTCCGGACCTGAGGTCCAAAGAGTTTAATAGTTGGGCATGTATTGGGAGTGTTTTGATTTGATATGAATTTGACAAATTTAATTTGATTTGTTAAACTTCCAATTATTAAATTGTTGCGATTGTTTTTGAATTCCAGACTTAAAGTCTGAGGAGTATATATTTGGGACTGTATTGGAAGTATTATGATTTGTTTGATAATTCTGATTGTATTATGCTATGTGAATTCTCAACAAAAGTTGAATGCCGAACTTAGGTTCGATGACTGTGAAATCTTACCTGACCATTTTTATAAGATTGTGATATATGAGATTTTTTGAAATTGTTGCATTTCATACAATGCATGCTCAGATAAAGGTGTTGTGACTTGAGTTGCCAATATCAAGCACTTGCACATAGAGCTTTGCTCCATGATATATGATTTGGCATGTAGAGTTATGCTCCGTGATATATGTTTCTGACTGACCCCAATGGGCCAGTACATGTATATGTGATAGGCACTTGGTCACAACATTAATAACGAATGTGGAGTCTCAAATGCATTTGTATGTGTTTATATATGATCTGATTCGCATTGATAAAATTATGTGCCATGACAATGCAAGTATTTGACATATTCATGTTCTGTATGTAATTTGTGTATATGTGTAGCGCCCTCTTACCGTAGGGTACACACCGAGACGCCCGTAGGTCGTTCCGATACATAACCCACGATGAGGGTGCACTACAAACGATCAATACTATAATCCACATGGCATCAAGATAATAAAACTGTAATATCAAAAATCATTAGATTTCTAAAACTGAAAGATTTCCATTTCATAATCTCAAAACACAATTTACAAGATTATCAATTTCCACAATCTATACACATATTCCAAAAAGGAACTGATACAAAACTAACTAGGTCATCCCAAAAACTATCCCAGCTGACCGACCTTTGAGCCATACTTCTCTTGCCAACGCGCTCAACAAGGCAGGAGAAGTCCCTCGCTAACTGGAGCTAGGAGTCTACAATCACTGACCTAAAAAATATATGCAATGTTGGGTGAGTTTGCGAACTCAGCGAGAAACCATCATCGATGGTTCACCCAACTCATGCATATACAAACAATTCATATAATATCATATAATAGCACATTCTGAATTATCCTATGCATTATCAAATTACACATATAAGGCGTATTGCCTTTCACACAATTCATATTTAATCATTCATATACAGAATGCACATGTGACACTTTTCATTTTATTACGGTGTTGTGACCGTGCGCCTGAGCTCATTAATGGTGAGCCTATGGCTCTGAATTACATTGGGCTTGAAGCCCTGATACGTTGAGCCTGTGGCTCTAAAATTACGTTGGGCTCTAGGCCCTGATGCGTTGAGCCTTAAGCTCTGAAATACGGTGGCTGCACCGATCACAACTGTCATTATCTGATCATACTTTTATGCATGAATGCGCATGTTTCAGTGTACAATGATTGTGTCACAGCATAACACCGTATATCCAATTTCGCTTTAAAACCAATTCAATTTCAATTATGCACAATTAACACTTCTATATCAAATTCCAGATATTTCGGGCACCTATGGTCCGAAATCAATCAAAAGAAAACACACATAATCCTCCATTCATCTCCATATGGCATAAGTGCATAAAATTAATCACATAAAGGTTGAGGAACCAACTAGGTTACTCACCTCTAAACTTCCGAGCTATTGCCGGGAAGTCTTAGCTACGTCGGAAGATCGACGCTTCACTTGAGCCTCTAAAACAATCAGAATACATAAACATTACTAATTGCACAATTTCAGTAGTCAATAATGCATATGCAATGAATGAATTGCGTACTATACATGTTTATGGCATTCTTGACACTATTCTTGATTCTTTCCGATTCAACTCTTTCACTATAAAAGATAGCAATTCCTAACACCATAATTCAATTGACTAAGTTCTGAACTTTCAAAAGTCACACTCTAATATAAATCACATTCACTATTCAATTGCCATCCGATTTTGAGAACCCCTGAAATTGACTTAGAAATTCTATTCTTATAAATTCACTATTCTAAGTCTCTAATTTAATCACTCCAGAACCAATTCATTTGGAATTAAACCTCAAAAATCGTCCATTAAAACAATCCATTTCATTTTCAAAAAATGGGCGTCCTCGCCACAGCACATGGTCGCTCGCCGCGGCGTATGCGTCGCGACGTCCTCGTTTCTGCTCGTCGCGGCGTGTGCCTTCGCTCGTCGCGGCGTGTGGTAGAAATCTGCTCGCCGCGGCGTGCCCGCTTCTACTCGTCGCAGCGTGCGGAAGGGAATTTGCTCGCCATGGCGTGTTCATCACACGTCGCGACGTGCAAACCCAGAAACTCCCGAAACCCAGATTTCTCAGTTCTGTCAACTTTTAATCCATCTTTTCTCTTTATAAACACTCCAAAACAACTCAATACACTAAACACAACTCATCTCTAACCTCAATTCCATCTAAAATCAATTATCCCTCAAACACCCAAATCAAAACAAAATAAATTCAAAAACTCATCATCCAAAACTTATAAATATCACAACACTAATATACTCTAATCAATCATTCAATCAAACTATCTAAAGCATAAAAGAGTAAAAACTTACTTGATTAATCCTTCAAATCTTCAAAAATCACTCAAGATTCTCCAACCCTCAAGCTAAGCATACCCACGACAATCACCCATAAAAACACCGAACATTTTCTTCTCTAACACAAAACTTAGGGTTAGGTTAGAGATGAAGATAAGAGCAATTTAACAAGAAGACAATGGAAGGAAAGAGCAAGCAAGGGGATCCACGAAGAAGGAGAAGAAGAAAAAGATCAAATTTTCTTTCAAAAGGGGAGAGGGTGTCGTGGAAGCAAAATTCAAAAGGGTTAGGGTTATATACTTAAGGCTTAAGGCATGTTTGGCAAATCAATTGCCACATGCCCACTACTCAGGGTCTAAAAATCCAATTCTTATTCTAATCTCTCCCAAATTTTGCAATGGCTATAAATATTAAATCCTAAAATCGTAACTCTAATTATCTTGTGCCAATTGCCAATCAATTTCGAAACTGGAATCCAATTTATCAGTCTTTAAGTCATTTTTCCGGTCCGGCCCTATTACTCTGAAAATTCCAGAAAAATTCCTATAAATCCTCAAAAATAGGAAATACATAATCATACACTCCAATTCCATTTTCTAAACCTCTAGCATTCAATTTTCACTTCAATTTTAATATTCAAACACAATCTATACAATAATCGCAGAATTTCCAATTCACACAATTATGTCGGGAATATGTCATACATGTATGTACATACATATGCTTATGCAAAAATAATCATTTATTACAAAATATAGAGGCTAAAATGTATATGCCAATATCAAATTATGAATGCACTCAATCCTAATCTATCCGAATTACTAATATGCCCATCACATCGATAACGGGATGTTACAATGTGAATCCGATGAAATCATCAATAATGGTTTACTCATTGAGTTTGCAAAACTCATAAAAATTGCTATGTGATTTTTCAGGTACGAGATAGGAGACTTAGTGTTTTTCTGGACTAGAAGAACGTTTCAGACTAAGTTATGGCTTAGAGATCTGTCAGTTGACGTCAGAGAGTTATAGCTTTATGTTGTAGTTTTTGTTTGAACCTGTATGAGGTTTTGTAAATATTTGTTTAATGGAGACAGTGTAAATAGTTGTCAATGAATGCAATGAATGGTTTTAAAATTTGATGATTTCTGATTGTGTTAGATGATGCCGTGTGTAAGTTGGACATGTTTTTGCTCTAATATGCCATTATCATAAGATATGTGCTTGAATATTCTTGAACGTTTAGGTATGTATCTTGTGGTAGTGGGATGTTGCATAATTAGTGGATTAAGTAACATATACTTAGTCCTCATAATGTCTTATATAAGTTTTATGACAATTAAACATTTGACTTCTAAATGGTTACAACTTATGGTATTGTTATTGTTTGTACTAAGTTGCACTATTTAGTTGTTATCACAATACAAAATTATGGATATAAATTTTTAATCAACTCAAAAAATTCCTCAATGAGATTTTGTTGGATGCATTTTTATCATTAGAATTAATGGCATTTTCCCTTAATTTCTTGATTAATTATTGGGTCTTAGACATCTTTTTCCTACTAAATTGTTTAGTTTATCTTAATCTGCATTTTTTTAATGGGTCTTGTTTAATTTGTAGGAAATACACTTATTTGTAATTAAAAAAGACCACTACAACAATTAATTTGAGGGAAAGCAAATCAAGCGTAAGGCTATATGCGGCCTTGAGAAAAATCACAGACGTGCTAGCATGCATGAGGAAAGCAATTTGAAAATAACGTTGAAAACCTTGGCAAAAACACAGAACAAGACGGCAACGTTGGAGACATAAAGCAATGAAGAGCAACACATGGAGGCACAACATTGGACAGATGCAACAAGAGAGGCGGCTTGCATGGAGGCTGGGAATTAAATGAGAGAAAACACTAAGCAGCTAACTACAAGAGAGGAATCACGCACCAGCCAAAAAAATGGATCACGAATGCAGCAAAAAAAGGACAAAATGAAAATCACCAGAGAGGAATTACGTGAGCTTGGGGGTTTACAAGGAAAAAAATAAATCACGTTGACATGGACAGGAGAGCTAGATAACATGCGCACATAACAAGAGAAAAATCAGCACAGCCGCAAGAGAGGAGAGGAGCAAGTTTTAAACATGATGTAGAGCTTTATTAGTCTTGTCATGCTACAGTAGAAAGGAATGCACATAAGAGTTTATGGAGCAATAAACAAGATAGAGAGTAGGCAATATAAAAAAGAGCTGCGTGGGCGTGAATCAGCGTGAGGGGAAGGAATAAATCAGTAGAAAAAAACAAACATTACAAGGAGGCATGCGTGAGATGAAGTCACACACGTAAGGGATCAAGCACATGAAAACAAATTAAATGAGAGGACAGTTGGAGGAGTGGAATCAACAAAAGCAGGCGGTAGCATGAACAAAAAGTCACGCACAGCTTCAGAGACAAAGAAAATGACGCAACTTTTGAAGCATGAATCACCCACCAAGCACTAACGACAACTCTCCTCTCATCTGGACAATAAAAGACTCTCCACTTATTGGACAAAAGGGGATTCACGTTAAAAAACTTTATATGGGGAGAGAGTTTTGAAATGCTAAGGGCATTAGCTATTAACGTTGAAAACAAAAAAAAGGGAAGACTCACTCTCTACTCACTCTACAAGCATCAACGATACACACAAGGGAAAGGAGGACTCACTCAACAGCCAAGCATTAACGTGACACTCTTCATTTAATCTCCACTCACGCACATTTAGAGAGGAGGACTCCAAGACCAAGCAATCACCATTTTTTCTTCCATTTCTTCTCAAGGGAAAGGAGGACTCACTCAACAGCCAAGCATTAACGTGACACTCTTCATTTAATCTCCACTCACGCACATTTAGAGAGGAGGACTCCAAGACCAAGCAATCACCATTTGTTCTTCCATTTCTTCTACTCATTTCATATTTATAATGCTTGCTTTTATTATTTTCATTGCTACTACTGTCGTTATGAGTAACTAATCCTTCCATTCTAGGATTTTAATGGAACCCTTGATGTAATCTCGGTTAATTGGTATTTTCTGTGTTTAATCTCTTATGCCCGTTTTTACTTAAAGGTTTGATTATTGTAATTTATTCTTAATGCTTTTCATAATTTGATCACCTATGAAATTGATTTTCTTAATATTTGTGTAACATAACAGGGAGCAATAGATTTGGAAGAAAATTACAATAACTTAGGATCACATTCGTAGTGATTTGTGTCTAGGATCGGGAGATACCTATCCACCCTAAGTAACCACATTAAGATTGATTTGATAAAGAAATCATCGAATTATCACAATTTACCATAGAAATATAGGAAATTGGTTCGATGATTAGGATTACTAATGATCCGGGAGGGCTTAGTAATTAATTCTGAATCTTAGGTTATCAAACCCGGTATATGAATTAAATCGAGAAAATTTCGACACCGAGGTAAGATCAAGGGGGAAGTTAAATTCCTAGATTTTCATTCCATTGATATTTCTTATATTTTTATCTTGCGTTAATTCTCGTTTTTATTTCATTTTTCAAACCACAATCAATCAATCTTTTTCTTTAATATTTATGTTATTAGCTTAAATTAGAAGTTATTACGAGTATTACGTTTTAACTAATTTGGTCTCCGTGGGATCGATATTTTTACTACTTGACGATAGAAACGTGCACTTGCGTTCATCACCAACAAGTTTTTGGCGCCGTTGCCGGGGACCAATTTTTAGTTTTAATATTGATACTTGTTTTGATTTTTAATTTAAGTTTACTTACGTGTCTCATTTTGTTTTATTGGCTAGGTGATCTGCATGCTCACCCGCTCTAAACCGATCCAACCCATACGTGATCCTGAAATAGAGAGAACGTGTAGAGCGAATCGGAGAAGAGTTCGAGAACAATGAGCAGCTGCAGCCGACATGACAAACAATAATGAGACACCTGAACAAACAGCCAAACGACTCCGAAATGAAGAAATACGGAGACAAGTTCGAGAGTAGATGGAAGCCGAGCAAAGAGAATTGGAACGAGCACGAAGTTGCTTAGATTTCCATACACCTACTTTTGATGAGAGAACGAGTATAGCTCACACTCGGATTCCAGCCACTCAAACTTTCAAAATAGACGGAGCAGTCATGAATTACTTGAGGGACAAATCTTTCACCGGAGTGGCATCTGATTGTCCCATCACGCACCTTAAAAATTTTCTCGAAATTGTTGACAGCTATCAAGTAGCAAATGTCTCAAATGAGCAAATGCGACTAAGGCTCTTTCCATTTTCTCTTGCAGGTGCAGCCAAAGAATGGGTGTGGGATGCAAACCCAAAGGGTTCGTTGACGACGTGGGGTGAATTAAAGGATAAATTCATGAGAAAGTACTTCTCACCAGCAAAGACTCACAAGCTCAAAATGGAGATTATCAACTTCAAACAATCCGAGATGGAGTCATTAGTTGAAGCCTTTGAACGATTCAAAGAACTCCAAAGGAAGTGCCCACATCACGGGATTCCTCCATCATCTCTAGTCTCTCATTTATATCATGGGTTGACTCTCGGTACGGCAAGTCAATTAGATACAATTGCTGGAGGTATGTTCTTAGAACTCAATCCCGATGGCGCTATAGCGTTAGTAGAAAAGGTTACTGCTAACAACTGTAGGGCTCATGAACGAGGAGGATCTCAACCTATGCGGAAAGCCCCCAGTACTTATGAAATAAATCCCTCAGAATTGATGGATGCTAAGATCTCGAATATGTGCAAGAAAATCACAGAAACTGTTTTGGAGCAACTTAAACCCATAACACAACAGGTAAAAGCCATTACATTTACTTGTGATTATTGTGGTGAAAGTCATCATTATGAACAGTGTCCAAACGTCGAGCCACCAACCGAGACGGTAAATTACTTCGGTAATAAAAGAGCTTCGTATAATCAAAATGCAAATAACTACAATTCGGGAGCAAGAAATTACCCTCCAAGGCAAAATCACCCACCGGGATTCCAACAACAACCACAACAACAAAATTGGCAATATCAAAACCAACCACAAGGACAACCTCCAAATACATCCAACCAAGCATCATTGGAGAGTATATTGGGGAAGTCCATAGAGCAAAGTGGTCAAAGAATGGTCAAACTTGAAGAATCAACATGGAACTTGCAAACTCAAATGGGACAAGTGATTGAAGCTTTAAAAAGTCGTCCTCAAGGAACATTGCCAAGTGACACCGTAAATCCTCGGAAGGAACAACTTTATGCCATCGTTCTTAGGAATGGAAAAGAGGTGGATACAACACCAACTCCCAAAGGGAAAGAGGTATGTATAAATTCTAAAAATTCTAAAATTTTGTGGGATGATGTTGTTATTGATGTTGATAGATCCATGGAAAAAGAGGAGGAAGAAAAACCAAGGGAAGACAAGAAAAAACAACCGAGGGAAAGACCATATCCTCCACCACCATTTCCTCAAAGGCTAGCAAAGCAAAAGCATTAAAAAGGGTTTGAAAAATTTATGGATGTTTTTAAGAAACTAACAATTAACATTCCCTTTGTTGAAGCTTTAGAAAATATGCCAAGCTATGCCAAATTTATGAAGGATGTTCTATCAAAAAAGAGAAGGCTTGGAGATCATGAAACGGTGACCTTGACAGAAGAATGTAGTGCAATATTACAAAAGAAGCTCCCACCAAAACTCAAGGATCCTGGAAGTTTTACAATTCCATTTGTAATTGGCACACAAATTTTCGGTAAGGCTCTTTGTGATCTTGGTGCTTCCATTAATTTAATGCCCATCTCTGTTTTCAGAAAATTAGGCATGGGAGATGTAATTAAGCTAACTTCGGTGAGACTACAATTGGTCGATCGTTCCATTATCCATCCATGGGGAATTCTTGAAGATGTGCTAGTCAAGGTGGATAAGTTCATTTTTCCAACAGATTTTATAGTCTGTGACATTGAAGAAGATGCAGAGGTACCTATCATTTTGGGATGACCGTTCCTAGCCACAGGTAGAGTTCTCATCGATGTTGAAAAAGGAGAACTTACCATGAGAGTAAATGGAGAAGAGGTAACCTTTAGCATTTTTTCTTCTATGAAATTTCCATATGAAAAATGTTATGCAATTTCTTCAACTAGGGTAATTCTAAATGACTCAACTATGAATGCTCTAACCACTGATCCTTTGACAGCTGCTTTAACAACACTTAATGAGTTTGATGAAGAAGCAATTCTCGAATACATTAACTTGTTAGATGCAGGTTCATCTCTAAGACCATATAGACAAGTTATAGAGCCATTGAACAATTCCAAGGATGAAGTAGTAAAACCTTCAATTGAAGTACCTCCGGAGTTAGAACTTAAGCAACTTCCTCATCACTTGAAGTATGCTTACTTAGGTGAGAACTCCACCCTTCCTGTTATTGTTTCCACAGAACTAACTAATGTGCAGGAAGAGAAGCTACTTCATGTTTGAAAGGACACAAAAGAGCAATCGTTTGGAACATAGCCGATATTAAGGGAATAAGCCCACTTTTCTGTCAACACAAGATCATTCTAGAAGAAGAGTTCAAGCCTAGTGTGCAACCACAAAGGCGATTGAACCCGAATATGAAGGAAGTGGTGAAGAAGGAAATCATGAAGTGGCTTGATGCTGGTATTATTTACCCTATATCGGATAGTTCTTGGGTAAGTCCAGTGCAATGTTTACCCAAAAAGGGTGAAATGACGGTGGTGACAACAGAGAAGAACGAACTCATCCCAACGAAAGCCGTTATCGGATGGAGGATTTACATGGACTACCGAAAGCTGATCAAATGCTTTCATCAAATGCTTGATCGATTGGCTGGTAAGGTATATTATTGCTTTTTGGATGGCTATGCAGGTTATAACTAAGTCCTAATTGTAGTGCCCCCTCATCGTAGGGTACACATCGGGACGCCCGAAGGTCACTCCGACACGTATCCCACGATAAAGGTGCACCACCAGAACATTCTCACTAATAATCCACATGGCATCGCAATAATTAAAACCAAATATCATAAATCAGTAAACTTTTAAAATCTAAAAGAATCTTAATACAGTCATCCAGTAGCAGAATAGACGAGTTTATCAGTCCCCTAAACAAAACCAAAAAGGAAACTGATACAAGCATCTATCCTAAGTCATCCTCAAAAGTCCAACCCAGCTGACCGACCTATGTGCCATTGCTTCTCTTGCCAGCACGCTCGCACGGCAGGAAAAGACTATCTCTGGAGCTAGGAATCTACTCTAACAATCCTGAAAAAATAGGTTGCAATTTTGGGTGAGTTTGCGAACTTAGTGAGAAACCATCATCGATGATTCACTCAAATCATGCATTACGCAGATCAATGCACACGACAGTCAAGAATATTCAATTAACGATATATATAACAATTTACGGATCATATCACAATTCACGGATATGCAATAGTTTACGATGAGCATGTAACAATTTGCAATCTCTCATGTCATCACACAATTGAGAAGTTTGCAATTCAATCACCATGTATACAATGCATATGAGACTCTTTTCCGCTTATTCAATGTTGTGACCAAGTGCTCACCAAGATTCAGTGGGGAGGCGTCGTGATTTCTCCTTCGCTCGAGGTCCGGTCAAGATAAAGGTTCGAGCTCGAGGCTCTTTCCAAAGGATAGTAGCAACTTGGGTCACATATCCATTATCGATCATGCATTTATGCATGCAATGCGATGTTCGAGAATTCAAAGTTTTGTAATCTCGATTACGGCTATAAAAGCCCAAGATTACAATTCCCGCCATGCAAGAGTCCAATCCAATACAGTAGAAACATGTCATCGATCATGTACATTTCAGTAATCATGCAAATCACATTGGCAAGTAATTCAATAGAACATTTAGACAGTCAGGAATTTGAGAAACCAACTAGGTTACTCACCTGTAACTTCTGAGCTACTGCCTGGAAGTTCCAGCAATGTCCGTGAAATGACGATCCAACGACGCCTCTATAACAGTAAAAATACAGTCTCATTACTAGATGCTCAATTAAACCATTCAGTAATGCATACGTCTCTATGAAATTATGTACAATGCATGTTCCTGGCGCTAAAACCCAATTTTGAACTCTAATGTCCCATTCTAACTCTTTGCTCAATTGATCGACAATAATTGATCCAATCCTATAATTCAGTTCAATTTCCTCAATTTATACTCCCTATATCAATTCCCTATCCATTGGGTCAAAACCTTTATTGAAAATCCCAATTAGAACTCCAATTGTCTCAATTCAATATTTAGGTCACACTATGAACCATAATTGACCTTAATCTCGATAAATGAATACCACTTAAATTAAATTCTAATTCTCATAATTATCCTCAATTGTAGACCTCTTTCTATAGTTCATAATGAATCGAGAATCACCTCAATCGGAGGTTTATACCATAAGTTATGCCTAATAAACAAACACTCATTCAATCAGAATTCCATCCTCGCCGACCCACGCCTCGTCATGACGTCATGTAAGGCTCGTCATGACGACATCTAGGCGCCAGAGCGGCGTCCGCTGCTCTCGTCATGCAAGCACTAAATTTTCTACCATGGTGAGGCCACGCCAGACGTCATGACGCGATCATCACCACCTTCTTCTCCGATCGATTTTCGCCATTAAAGCTCTCTAAAACCTCCATTAAACATCCTAACTACTCAATCTTTCACAATAAATTCCATAAATACATGTAACAACCATAATAACAACATTAATGCCTTTAAAACTTACCAATCGAAGATCAATCCACAAATTTCTCAAAAATTACCGTAACCCTAAAACTTTCTCAAATCAACGATTAATCCACTCTCCAAGCTTCTCAACCTTCAACAATCACAATAACAAGTTAGCCTAGCACAATGAGAAGAAAACCATAGAGAAAGATCGAAGAATCCTCACCCAAGGAAAATCGAAGAACACCGTGGAGAAGGGGAAGAGAGAAATGATAATGCCTTAGGTAAATTTCCCAAATTCAAACCTAGCTATATATAGACATAGGTCTCCAAACCAGTTCAAATTTCAGTCTCTAAATTTCAATGGCTCAACATTTTTATTTCCTAACAGTATAACTCTAATTTTTCCATTGCCATTGGACAATCCTTTCAGTACTATACAGTCAATTAGTCGGTCACTCCAAAATTTTCGGTCCGGGCATTTTCTCCCGAATTTCTCAAAAATTTCCTATAAGTCACTATCAGTAGCCAATCACTCTTAGACTATTCTAAATCCATTATTTGAACCCAATTACTCCTAATTTCTCAATCAATCATGATTTAGTCAGTTCAGTTAGTCCACAATCCAATCAATTCATATTCGCAATTAAAATGCCGGAAAATCATGAATGCATGTGCCTATGAATAAATGCATATGCAAGAAACCTATTCCTCTATAATCAAAGGCCAGTAACATGCTCAATCAGTGAATGCAATGAAACCTATCAGTCCGTCCCAATATTACCATAATACCCTTGCTAATAGTAACGGGATGTTACAATTCACCCCTCCTAAAAAAAAATTTCGTTCTCGAAATTTAATACCTGTCCGATCGAATAAATGAGGATACTGACTCCTCATATGCTCCTCAGTCTCCCATGTAGCTTCCTCAGAAGAATGGTTCTTCCAAAGGACTTTCACCAATGGAATCACCCTATTCCTTAACTGCTTGACCCGTGATCCTATAATCTGTACCGGCTCCTCAACATAGGTCAAATCACTGGCTACCTCAATCTCCTGAGCCGGAATCACATGCGTCGGGTCTGAACGGTACCGTCGGAGCATACTGACATGAAACACGTCATGCATCTGGGACATCTCACTCGGTAATGCCAATTTGTAAGCCAACGGTCCTATCCTCTCAAGGATCTCATACGGACCGATATACCGAGGGCTCAACTTGCCCTTACGGCCAAACCTCGCATTCTTTCCAAGGAGACACTCAGAGAAACACCACACCTACATCAGACTCCATCTCTCGCGATGTTTGATCCACATAGCTTTTATATACATCTGAGAGCCTTGATGCGACTCGGATCAATCGTATTTATCCATCAGATCCTCAATCACCTCGACCTTCAATCGATCTCATACCCTCTTCATCCCAATACAGTGGCGATCGACACGGCCCCCTATACAAGGCCTCATACGGTGCCATCCCAATACTACTCTGATACTGGTTATTATATGCAAACTCGATCAGTGCCAAATACTGATCCCATGATCCTCTAAATTCCAATACACAAGCTCGAAGCATATCCTCAACAGTCTTAATCGTCCTCTCGCTCTGTCCATCTGTCTGAGGATGAAATGCAGTACTGAAGTTCAGTCTAGTACCCATAGTAGTCTGTAGGCTCTTCCAGAACCTCGAAGTGAACCTAGGATCCCTGTCCGAGACTATCGACAGCGGAACCCCATGCAACCGTACAATCTCTACTACATACTTCTGGGCCAACTGATCAAGAGTATTGCTCTCCCTCACTTGCAAGAAGTGAGCCGATTTAGTCAATTGGTCCACTATGACCCAGATAGCATCATGCTGCCTCGGTGCCCTAGGCAATCCCATAACAAAATCCATGGTAATTCGCTCCCATTTCCACTCTAGAATGGGCAACGAATGCAATTTCCCCACTAGAGCCTGATGCTCTGCCTTAACCTGCTGACAAATCAGACACCTAGAAACATATTCTGCCACTTGCCTCTTCATACCAGGCCACCAGAAATGTTGTCTCAGTGAATTATACATCTTGGTCGTACCAGGATGCATAGCATAGGCAGCTACGTGTGCCTCCTCTAGGATCTCCGCCTCAAATCATCAATATCGTGCACACACGCCTCTCCCCATCCATAAAGTCCCATCTCTTAACTCAAACTCCGAATCAAGATCGCCTGGACTCTCTCAATCAGCCTCACTAACACCGGTCTTGATCCCGAACTCTTGGATCCTATCATGTAACATCGGCCTCGGCCTCGTAGTAGCAATCGAGCTCCATCCCGACCCAAATCTATCTGACATTAAGAGCTCTCAATCAATCGCATCAGAAACCTCGAAACTCGAACTCGAGCCGCACTCCCATGCGATCTCCTACTCAAAGCATCGCCACCACATTGGCCTTCCACGGGTGATACTCAATCGTGCAGTCATAGTCCTTCAGTAACTCTATCCATCTCCTCTGTCTCAGATTGAGCTCTCTCTGACTCAACAGATATCTGAGACCCTTATGATCGGTGAAGATCTGGAACGTCTCACCATACAGATAATGTCTTTAGATCTTCAGAGCAAATACAACTGCTGCTAACTCCAAGTCATGCACCGGATAATTCAACTCGTGAGACCTCAACTGTCTCGAGGCATACGCTATAACTCTCCCATGCTGCATCAATACACATCCCAATCCTTGATGTGAGGCATCACTGTAAACCACAAAGCCTCCAGTCCCAGATGGAATGCCTAACACCGGTGCAGTCGTCAACCGATGTTTCAGCCTCAAAGCTCTTCCGCACTCCTCGCACTATCTGAACGCACATTCTTCCTCAATAGCTTCACAAAGGGGCGGAGATCAACGAAACCCTCGACGAACCTCCGTAATATCCGCCCAATCCTAGGAAACTCCGCAACTCGCACACCTCTAATCTCCCAACTCATAATCGCTCTATCTTATGAGGATCCAAATGGATACCTCACCGGACACCACGTGCCCTAGAAATACAATCTCATCAAGCCAAAATTCACACTTAGTGAATTTGGCGAACAGCTGTCTCTCTCTCATGACCTGAAGGACAATCCTCAGATGCTTAGCGTGCTCCTGTCTACTCCTCGAATAAACCAGTATGTCATCAATAAATACAATCACAAATCGATCCAGGTAGGGCTGAAAAACTCTATTCATCAAAGCCATGAAGGCTGCCTAGGCATTAGTTAACCCAAACGGCACCACTAGGAACTCGAAATGCCCGTACCTGCTCCTGAAAGCACTCTTAGGCACATCGGCCCCTGCAATCCTCAACTGGTAATAACCTGATCTCAAATCCAATTTAGTGAACACCTGAGCTCCCTGCAGCTGATCAAATAGATCATCAATCCTAGGCAGTGGATGCTTGTTCTTCACTGTCACCCGATTCAACTGCCTATAATCGATACACGCCTCGTCGTCCGCCCTTCTTCTTCTTCACAAACAATCATCGAGCTCCCCATGGCGAAACACTCGGTCTAATGAACCCTTATCTAGTAGCTCCCTGAATCGAGCCTTAAGCTCTCTCGCCCACCGTGCCATCCTATACGGAGGTATCGATACGATACCGAGAATGAGATCAATCTCGAAATCTGCCTCCCACTCGCGGCAATCCCAGAACTCCTGAAACACGATGGGAAATCCTCGACCACGGAACATCCTCGCTATCTCGCCGACTGAATCCACTACGTGAGCCAAATAGGCCTCACAAACCTCCCCGCATCAATCTCGGGGCACTCAAGAAGGATATCATCCTCACGGCACCGCTAACTAACTCCTTGAAACACAACTCAATGACCAGAGACTCCAATACAACCTCCTCGGTATAATACCATAATAGCCCTATGCGCAACAACCACCCATCCCCAATATCACATCAATCTCCTTAGAGCAAAACAATCGGATCGGCCAAAACCGCCGATCGATCCAACTCGACACCCCAAATGCACCTCTATACAACAGATTACCTAGAGGTGTACTCACCTCTAACCCATACTGTAACCTCTGCCTATTCCCATGCAGTTTACATGCTAAATGCGGTACAATGAAAGAATGGGTGGATCTAGGATCCAACAATGCATATGCTTCAAAACCGTAAATCGAAGCATACCCGTAATAACATCCGGGAATCTGGCCTCACGTCGAGTCATGGCATAGACCCTAGCTCAGGATCGCCGTCGCCGCTTTCGGACCCTCGACCTCCTGTGGACCCCGCCGCTCGGCCTCGGCCTCGGCCTCGGCCTCGGTCTCGATCCACCTCCACGGCCACGCTCGCACTGCAGTGGTATTATCGCCGATCTTCCAATCATAGTAGACTGGCTCCCAAAGTCTCTGGGAAGTTCCTCACCAGGTGGTCCATCGAGCCACACGTCAAATAGGCTCCAGACCGCCAACGACACTCTCCACTGTGTCTCTTACGACAGTGCTCGCAGAAAGGAACGGACTGCCTTGAAACTCTGGCACTGCCGCCACCACTACCACCATGCAGATCCGCCCTCTGCTTATGACCATCTGGTAGCCCTCCTGCGACCAAGGGCCTACTCGACGCTATATACCTCCGCCAAGATCGCTCGATCGTCACTAGATTCTTAATCTCGTCCCCGACCGGCCTCACCATATCTGTTGTCTCAAGAATGCTTATCCTCACCGCCGCAATTTCTCACCAATAAATCGCCCATATCGGATCTAGCCAATAGGTACGGATCTCCAAATTGAGTCCGCCTCAAAACGCCAACACCGTCACCTCAGAGCTACCAATGAAGAAGCATAGACTACTAACTCGTTGAATCAAGACCTCATATTCGCCACGAATCGCCTCGTCTCACTTCTAAGAACTCTTGCAACTTCATTTCCAGATAGATCTTGGGCATGAAATTGTCCTCAAGGCCCTCGTAAAATCATCCCATGTCACAGTACAAGGCCCGGTGGTACCGCCTTAATGCCTTCCACCATCGATATGCAGGACCTCAGAGCAAAGAGACGACATAATCAAATCTCTCCTCGTGGTCGCAATCCATCTCGATCGAGGACTCTCTCAGTCCTCTCTAGCCATCCTCGCCTCCGCAGGTCTCATGGCCGCCATAGAAGTCAACCCGCCGCCATGCAGCCGATCATATCTCCGTTCCCGTCTCACAGGAACTCGAGGACGCAACTCCTCTGAAAGAGGCATCGGGGACTCCCTACTAGCTCCTACCGATTCCATGTCAGAAGGTAGCTCAACTCGATCTCCAAGGATGGATGACCTAAAACGGACAAGAAATTTCGATCAGTTCTGATATTCTTACAGTGATTCCAGCCTAAAATACACTATGCTCAAAAGATACCAAACCATGCTCTGATACCACTCAATGTAGCCCCCCCTCACCATAGGGTACACATCGGGACGCCCGAAGGTCGCTCCGACACGTATCCCACGATAAAGGTGCACCACCAGAACATTCCCACTAATAATCCACATGGCATCGCAATAATTAAAACCAAATATCATAAATCAGTAAACTTTTAAAATCTAAAAGAATCTTAATACAGTCAACCAGTAGCAGAATAGACGAGTTTATCAGTCCCCTAAACAAAACCAAAAAGGAAACTGATACAAGCATCTATCCTAAGTCATCCTCAAAAGTCCAACCCAGCTGACCGACCTGTGCGCCATTGCTTCTCTTGCCAAAGACGTCAAGACGGCAGAAAAGACTATCTCCTGAGCTAGGAATCTACTCTAACAATCCTCGAAAAATAGGTTGCAATTTTGGGTGAGTTTATAACTCAAGTGAGAAACCATCATCGATGGTTCACTCAAATCATGATTACGCAGATCAAGTATGAAAGACAGTACAAAGAATATTCAATTAATGATATATATAACAATTTACGTGATCATATCACAATTCACAGATATGCAACAGTTTACGATGATGTAACAATTTGCAATCTCTCTTGTCATCACACAATTCAAGAAGTTTGCAATTCAATCACCATGTATACAATGCATATGAGACTCTTTTCCAGCTTATTCAAGTTGTGCCCAAGTGCTCAACAAGATTCAGAGGGACGCGTCGTGATTTCTCCCTCGGCTCGAGGCCCTGTTAGTACAAAGGTTCGAGCTCGAGGCTCTTTCCAAAGGATAGAGCAACTTGGGTCACATATCCATTATCTCGATCATGCATTTATGCATGCAATGCGTTGTTCAAGAATCTACAGCAGTACGACTATAAAAGCCCAGTATTACAATTCCCAGCCATGCGAGAGTCTAATCCAATACAGTAGAAACATGTCATTCGATCATGTACATTTCAGTAATCATGCAAATCACATTGGCAAGTAATTCACATAGAACATTTAGACAGTCAGGAATTTGAGAAACCAATTAGGTTACTCACCTGTAACTTCTGAGGTACTGCCTGAAAGTTCCAGCAATGTCCGTGGAATGACGATCCAACGGCGCCTCTATAACAGTAAAAATACAGTCCCATTACTAGATGCTCAATTAAACCATTCAGTAATGCATACGTCTCTATGAAATTATGTACAATGCATGTTCACGATTTTCCCGGAGCTAAAACCCAATTTTGAACTCTGATACCCCATTCTAACTCTTTGCTCAATTGATCGACAATAATTGATCCAATCCTATAATTCAGTTCAATTTCCTCAATTTATACTCCCTATATCAATTCCCTATCCATTGGGTCAAAACCTTTATTGAAAATCCCAATTAGAACTCCAATTGTCTCAATTCAATATTTAGGTCACACTATGAACCATAATTGACCTTAATCTCGATAAATCAATACCACTTAAATTAAATTCTAATTCTCATAATTATCCTCAATTGTAGACCTCTTTCTATAGTTCATAATGAATCGAGAATCACCTCAATCGGAGGTCTATACCATAAGTTATGCCTAATAAACAAACACTCATTCAATCAGAATTCCATCCTCGCCATGACCTCGCCTCGTCGCGACGCATGTAAGGTCGCTAAATCATGGCGTCGCCCTCTTCCCGCCGTCGTGATGTATGTAGGCTCGTCATGACGACATCCAGGCGCCACAGGCGTCCCGCTAAGGCCGCGCATGGCGAGCACTAAATTTTCTCACCGCAGCGAGGCCACGCCAGACGTCGCGACGTGCGACTGCGCCATCTTCTTCTCCGATCGATTTTTGCCATTAAAGCTCTCTAAAACCTCCATTAAACATCCTAACTACTCAATCTTTCACAATAAATGCCATAAATACATGTAACAACCATAATAACAACATTAATGCCTTTAAAACTTACCAATCGAAGATCAATCCACAAATTTCTCAAAAATCACCGTAACCCTAAAACTTTCTCAAATCAACGATTAATCCACTCTCCAAGCTTCTCAACCTTCAACAATCACAATAACAAGTTAGCCTAGCACAATGAGAAGAAAACCATAGAGAATGATCGAAGAATCCTCACCCAAGGAAAATCGAAGAACACCGTGGAGAAGGGGAAGAGAGAAACGATAATGCCTTAGGTAAATTTCCCAAATTCAAACCTAGCTATATATAGACATAGGTCTCCAAACCAGTTCAAATTTCAGTCTCTAAATTTCAATGGCTCAACATTTTTATTTCCTAACAGTATAACTATAATTTTTCCATTGCCATTGGACAATCCTTTCAGTACTATACAGTCAATCAGTCGGTCACTCCAAAATTTTCGGTCCGGGCATTTTCTCCCAAATTTCCCAAAAATTTCCTATAAGTCACTATCAGTAGCCAATCACTCTTAGACTATTCTAAATCCATTAGTTGAACCCAATTACTCCTAATTTCTCAATCAATCACGATTCAGTCAGTTCAGTCAGTCCACAATCCAATCAATTCATATTCGCAATTAAAATGCCGAAAAATCATGAATGCATGTACCTATGAATAAATGCATATGCAAGAAACCTGTTCCTCTATAATCAGAGGCCAGTAACATGCTCAATCAGTGAATGCAATGAAACCTATCAGTCCGTCTCAATATTACCATAATACCCTTGCTAACAGTAACGGGATGTTACACTAATTGCGGTGGAAGATCAAGAGAAAACCACATTTACATGCCCGTATGGCACTTTCGCTTTCCGACGAATGCCATTTGAACTATGTAATGCACCAGCCACATTTCAAAGATGTATGATGGCCATCTTTTCAGACATGGTTGAGAACGGGTTAGAAGTGTTTATGGATGATTTTTCAGTCCATGGAGATTCATTTGATATGTGCTTAGAAAATTTAACCAAAGTTCTAGAAAGATGTGAAGAGACCAACCTTGTGCTCAATTGGGAGAAATGTCATTTCTTGGTACAAGAAGGTATTGTTCTTGGACACAAGGTTTCTAGTAAAGGGTTGGAGGTAGACCGAGCAAAAATCGAGACAATTGAGAAGCTACCACCACCCACCTCAGTAAAGGGAATCCAAAGCTTCCTCGGACATGCCGGGTTTTATAGACGTTTCATAAAAGATTTTTCTAAAATCTCAAAACCCTTGTGCAATTTACTTGAAAAGGATGTCACATTTAAGTTTGATGAAAATTGCATGCTTGCTTTTCAGGTATTAAAGGAGAAGTTGGTGTCTTCACCAATTATTGTTGCACCTGATTGGAGCCGCCCTTTCGAGCTTATGTGCGATGCAAACGATTATGCGGTGGGTGCCGTTTTAGGACAACGGTACAATAAAGTTTTTCACTCTATCTATTATGCTAGTAAAACTCTTAATGATGCTCAATTGAATTGTACCACAACTGAAAAAGAGTTATTAGCTATTGTTTATGCATTTGAGAAATTTCGATCTTACCTCTTTGGAACGAAAGTGAAAGTTTTTACAGATCATTTAGCCATCAAATACTTGATTGAAAAGAAGGATGCTAAACCGAGACTTATTCGATGGGTCTTACTCCTCAAAGAGTTCTACCTAGAGATAGTGGATAGGAAGGGAACAAGAGAATCAAGTGGCCGATCACTTATCCAGAATGGAGAACGCGGAAAGCTCTTCACCAAAAGCCGTGAAAATCAACGAATCTTTTCCTGATGAAAGACTCTTCATGGTGAATGACAAACAAATCCATTGGTATGCTGATTTCATTAATTATTTGGTATGTAAGCAATTACCTCCTGATTTTACATATCAACAAAAGAAAAAATTCATGCGTGATGTTAGAACATATTTTTGGGATGAACCATATCTCTACAAGTTGGGTAAGGATAACGTATTGAGAAGATGCGTTCCTTTCGAGGAACAACAGAACATTATTTATCATTGTCATTCTTCTCCATACGGTGGTCACTTCAACGGTGAGCGGATAGCAGCCAAAATCTTCCAATCCAGATTCTTTTGGCCAACACTTTTTACAGATGCTCATAACTATGTAAGAAGTTGTGATGCATTCCAACGAGTCGGCAAGATCACTAAGAAAGATGAGTTACCTTTGACTAATGTTCTTGAGGTTGAATTATTTGATGTATGGGGAATTGATTTTATGGGTCCTTTTTCAGCTTCAAATAGAAATATTTATATACTTGTCGCAGTTGACTATGTTTCAAATTGGGTATAAGCAATTGCTTCTCCGACTAATGATGTAGGTGTTGTTACAAGATTTCTCAAGAAAAACATTTTCACAAGGTTCGAAACTCCGAGAGCCATCATCAGTGATCGAGGGACACACTTTTGCAACAAACAATTTGCTAATCTCGTTGCCAAGTATGGAGTCCGACACAAGGTGGCACTCCCTTATCATCCACAAGCAAATGGCCAAGCCGAGGTTTCAAATAGGGATTTGAAGCAAATTCTTGAGAAAACCGTTGATGCCTCACCAAAGACGTGGTCAAATAAGCTAGATGATAGCTTATGGGCTTTCCGAACGGCATACAAAACTCCGATAGGGTATTCGCCTTATCAATTAGTATTCGGAAAGGCTTGCCATCTCCTGATAAAGCTGGAACATAAAGCATTTTGGGCCACAAAGCAATTGAATCTCGACCCAACTCTAGCCGGTGAACATCGTCTTCTTCAACTAGAGCAACTTGAAGAATTTCGTCTTATTGCATATGAGAATGCACGAATTTACAAGGAAAAGACGAAGAAATGGCACGACCAGCACTTAAGGGCGAAACACTTCGAACCAGGCCAACTTGTTTTGCTCTACAACTCTAAACTCAATCTCTTTTCGGGAAAATTGAAGTCTCGATGGTCCGGGCCGTTTCGAGTGTTGGAAGTTTTCCCACACGTAGCCATTGAAATTTCACCTCTTAATTCTACACATTCATTTAAGGTGAATGGACAACGCTTAAAGTTATATCTAGGAGGCGAAGTTGATAGGGGGATGGCGACCATTCAGCTCATTGAGGCTTGAAGAAGTAAAAACGTCTAGCCAAAGACGTTAAAGAAAAGCGCTTCTTGGGAGGCAACCCAAGTTTCACACCTTTGTTGTTTTCATTTATTTTATTTTATGAAATTTACCCAAAATTCACGTTCTCTTTATTTTCATTGCAGGAAATTGGACCTTACAAGCGAATTTTGATGGGAGAAACTACATTTTTGAAGAAAAGGGTCCACACTCATTACAGGGAAGATCTTTATACCTCTTACTCATGACTTCGCATATTATTGAATTTTGCGGCTGTTTGTGTTTGCATATAATCTGCAGCATGTCTTAATTCGCATGCATTATTGCCGACATTCTTTTTATCTTCTACTATGCATTTACATGTTTACTTACCCACTTCAAATTGTGCCTGCATACCTTGACATTGAGAACAATGTCCTGTCTGAGTTTGGAGGGGTGAGCATCAATTTTTCAAAAAAAAATACAAAAAACCATACAAAAATTAAAAAAATTGTCATTTTCTTGCATAGTTAAACCTCATTAAGAAATTTTGATCTTCAAAGGTTTTGATTTTGGCCGAGCTTTTGGGAAATTGAGAATTGTTTGGAACCTAATTGGATTTACCTTTAGAAGGTTTGTGGATAAAATGTTCCAGATTAGTGCTCGATTTCCAATTGTTTAATCATACTCATATTCTTTGATTTGAGTTTTTCCATCCATTTTATTTGAGTTTTTATTATCCATTAAATTTTTAGGCAAGATTGGAACCTAGTGAGATCTCGTCAATCCTAGAACAAGTTCTCTAGGCCTATCGAGGTGAAATGTTAGCACAAATTTGATAAGGAAGTGATTAAGGCATTTTCTGTGAATTCTTAACCACAATCTAATTTTGGCTTAAAATAACCCTATATTTCCTTTGGAGCCAAGTTGAGCCTAACTACAATTCCTATTTCTTTGGCACCCTCATTTAACGAAGCCATAAACCAAGCATTCCTTACCTTTTATGTGGAAATGATTATTTAGGAGTAGGTTATGTGGGGGGTTTTTTTTTTAAATGAAAAAAAAAGAGCAAGCAAGTGAGTATTTTGCAAGTTATCGCCCCTAGTCTACAAGAAACTGAGTTTGGGGGAGAATCAATTATTTGGAACCTGGGAATTCATTGATATTGAGTTAAGTCTTGTAATTGTTATCGTTTTCAATAACATGTTGTCATGTTGAGTTTTGTCAAAAAGAAAAAAAAATCCATGGTTTTACTTGCTCTTAGAAGAAAGAAAAAAAAAAGAAGAAAAAAAAGGGTCCCTTACATTTTCCTATTTCTTGAATAATTGTTTCCATTTCATTTGAGCTTTTATGATCCTTTTCCTTGGTCTAACCGAATTTAAACCCCAACGACCCCATTATAACCCGAATAAGACCATTTGATCCTTTGAAATGAGTGCTAAAAATTAGTGGAGATGGGATGGAGAATTTTGCCTATGGGATTGGTTAATTTGATAATACCTTTAGAGTCTCTTGGGTTGTAAATTGCCTTTGCGTTTATTTAGCTTTTCTCTACTCTTGTGAGTTGGTTGGTTTTTAATTAGACTTGAATCAAGGAGTGTGTGTTTTGAGCGAGCATTAGTATCCTTGCACTATGAAGGTGGGTATGGTTTGATAAGTGGCTAAAGGTAAATTTTAATTGGTTTCTGCAATTCTGAAAATTCCAATTATTGAGTGTTCCTTAATCTATTTTGAACAATTTTTCTTAATTTTGCTTAGGGACAAGCAAAAGCTTGAGTTTGGGGGCAGATTTCTTCATCATTCAATTTGTGATGCATCTTTTATGTACATATGTATAAACTATAAGGATAAGATTAACATCTTTTATGTATGTTAGTATATAATTTTTTGTGCCATTTAAATACCTTCAAACTTGCTTCAATACATTATCTAATAGATTACTCCATTATAAGAATAAAACTTGCTTGAATACATTATCTAATTGATGATATAAAAGATTATATTAAAATGCATTACTTAGGCTAAATTACAATTTATAATGGGTCACAATTCTATTACATAGGCTTGAAAAAATTGACAAATGGGTTCAAAACTTATAGTATAATTAATAATATAGCATCTATTCCAAAAAGATCAACAACTCTTATATGCTTTAATATATCACTCCTACTTTTATAGATGTATTAGTATTGTTAACTTTAATGGAAGTCTCAAAGGTTGGTGCTTCCAAAATGGTCAACTTACTTGGTTGAATTTTTTATCGATAAGAGACCAACTTATCCCGTTATGAATGCCTAAATTCAGTAACAATGAAAAAAATAGGATTATAAGAAGTTCTTATTAATAAGGACAACCTTTTTATTTTTAAAATTGATTTAAAAGCCTACATGTAAATAATATTTGAAGATGGACTTTAACATATCAATAATAAACATGTATTTCTAAAATAGTGGGGACCTAGTTTCCAAATAGAGAAATTAAAGATGAAACATGTATCAATTTGGATCAATAACCATAAAGTCCCACTATTAACCTGAAAGAATATGTTATTATGAATTAATAGAATTAGAGGACTGTAATGGAAAATAAATGTTGGTTAAAGGTCCTTCCAACCATAGTTGCAAAGATTATTCACAACTTCCTGTTAAGATTGTAAGCAATGAGATTGAAAACAATCAGATTAATGAAGGAACTATAGAAAACACAGAAAGAATCAATGACACAAAAGTAAAACAACCACCCAAAAGCTACTTAGGTGATCACTTTATCAAACTAGCAAGGTGGAAATATTGAGAAAGCATTACATGATAAATATAATTATATGAACATAAGAATCAACACTTATGATATTAATAATTCATCCCAAACTACTAATGGATGTCCCAAAAAGATAGACACTCCAAATTTGAGGAATAATGGCATCAAAGATCAAATGAACTTATAAGAGGATTTCTAATTGGTAGCTAGGATAATATTTGGCAAGAAAGCCAAACAAAAGGCTCAACCATCTCCCATACTACGACCTAATGTTAATTCTAGCGTGGAATGTAAGAGCAATTTTTATTATATAATTATATTTTATTAATAAATCCTATATTAATAAGTTTTCCAAAGACTAGCTTGAAAGTTTATCAATGCTAAAAATTATGATTTTTTAGTAAGCATTAGTCTATTATCAAAAACGATTAACATCATTTAAGTGGTAAGATAGTCATTGGCTTTAACCTTGATAAAATTGAAGTCATGCATTCAAAAACCTCAAATTAACCAATCCATTTGACTATTAAGATTCTACTTGACCCTTGATGTATTTTTTAAAACCTTTTGATGTTACAAACTTGGCTTTTCAAAGAATTTCTCTTTAAAATGATCTAAAAGTGATATACGACAATATAGTTGCCGCCAAGATAGTCCTTAGTGACTTCAATAAAACCATACTCTCCTTAAAATCAAAAGGCAATATAAACTTAAGAAATTTAAATGATGACGTTAGATCTTGTACACATTAGATTAGAGTAACAAACTTGAGATTTAAAGGCAACTTCTTCACATAGAATAATAGACAAAATTAGAGATGGTTCATCAGATAAAATTTTTTGATAGGGCATTAGTTAACCACTTATGATTGTCAAAATTCCCTACTAGTAAAGCCATTTTCAACAACAATCTTACTCTAGACCACATTCCTATTGAATTTCATAGTTTGATATACGAGACTTTTAGAAAAAAAATTAGCAAATGGTTTCAAAAACTTATAGCATAATTAATAATATAACATCTATTCCAAAAAGATCAACAACTCTTATATGCATACATTTCATTGAACACATGGTATGCAAAAAAAATCCATCCCTAACTATCAACAAATTGACAAAAAATTTTCATTATTTAGCATCATGTTCTGTAGTTTACACAACAAACCCTAAAACAATACCAACGAAAACCAATAGAGCCAACCCATTGTCAACAACTAACTCCATACTTTGAAAAAATTTCATCCACGGATGACACCCACACATCGAAAGCAAATGATCTAGGAGAAGATGGCCTTACCTTGACAAAAATTGCCAGAGAAGACAATCCCTAATTTCGGAGACGCAACAGCTCGATGGAGGGTGGAGGCCAGACAACGTTAGGTTGTGAGAGCCACAGTCGAAGGAGGAAGAAGGAGAGTGTTGGACCCCGATTTTTAAGTGGAATTGAGAAATAAGAAATGATATAAAATAAGTGTTATATATATATATATATATATATGTTGTATGTATGCTTTAAGGAAACTTATGAGAAAAGCATTATTGGATGTTGATGTATTTGATAATTGTGGAGATTGGTATGGTTTATAAAAGTTCAAGTGGATGAGTTGATTGAAATGAAGTTAAATAGCAAGAATTAAAAAGAAAAAGTGTGAAAATTTGAAGAATTTAGAAAGTTTGACTTTGGGGATGAATAGTGAAAAATTGTTTGACTTGGGAGTTGACTTTTTGATTTTGGGAGAATTTGAGAAAATTATCTTCTGGAAATTTGTAGTTTATGTCAAGAGCTTTCTGTAGCCATAAAGTTTGATATTTTTCGATATCGGGAGTGAGAGTTATGATCAATCAAAGTTCGCTTGAAGTTTGACTTTTTGAGAAAAAAAGTTGACTTTTTGATTTAGGCAAAATTCGAGAAAGTGATCAACATGAACATTGTAGCCTCTGACGAGAGCTTTTTGTGGACATAAAGTTTCCTATTTTTCGATGTCGGGATTGAAAGATATGATTTTCTGAAGATATGCTTTGTTTTGAAAATGCTATTAAGTATAGATTTGTGTGTTCTATGCTTCGAGGCCACTCGTCATATGGATTTAGTTAGTACTTGATCTTCATGAAAGTTTTAGATGATGTTTTTATCTTTCCATTGATATGAAGTTTGCAATTTTTCGATATCGAAGCTAGGAGTTATGAGCGATTAAAAATTGGAAGTCATTTAGGAAAAGCTGTTTTGGACAGAATCTTTGATTGAGGTTTTGACCTTTTTTCGAGACCTAATTTGATTTTGAGTACTTCAGGGAAGTTGTAGAGATTCCTTTGATCTTTTTATTGACACTAAATTTGTCAAATTCTGAGTTTGGGATCGAGAGATATGATTTTTGAAAAGTTTGGTTTTGAAGTTCCGTTACTTCGTTTCTTTAACCGATCCCTTTCGTAATCTTTTGCTTATAATTCCTTCGTCCGACATCCGATTGATTTGATTCTCGAAGCGTTGGATTCCTAAGACGATTAATTTCATTTTCTTGAAGAATTATGATTTTTAGGAGATTAAATGGAAAGAGATTGGTTGAACCAAAGTAAGAGATTTGGTTATAGGTTATAAGTTGGATAATTTTCTGAACATGGTTCAGTATTTTGCGATTTTCGGGAGCTATACGACTCTGATTGAGTTGATTCTTGAGGGAAAATAAAGTTAAGATATAGGGCTACAACTATTGTGAAGGGATCAAAATTTAATTTCATCCCTAAGATTGTTAATTTCTGGACTGAAGTTATGTTAATGTTCAGTCTCGGATTTTGTGAAGGTCCGATAGTATTTTGGCTATAACTTCTTAGTTTCTGATCCGAATTGAGCGTGGTCAGTGGCGTTAGATTCGTAAGATCTATAGGAACAATTTTTAAGAAGAAAGTTTGTTCAAATTATTTCGTTTAGATGCTTGAAAACAGGACGCAATTAGTCAGTTTTTCAAGTTCCTGCAGGGGTAATTTTGGAAATAGGCAAATAAGTGAAGGGCAACTTGGTCATTTTGGCACCATTTTAAGTGACATGGCAAAACTCACTTGGAGCTGTCATTTTTACCCATTTACAGAAGAAGAAGGTTCACGAAAATAACAAGAAGAAGAGAGAAGAAGAAAGAAGAAAATAAGAAGAAGAAGAAAGTGGAAGGTTCGGCCATGAGAAGGAGGAAGAGAGGAGAGAAAAAGCTTGGAGTTTTGGAGTTTCTATCATGTTATTTTCGTGATTCCTAGATAGAAAAGAAGGAAGAAGGAGGAAGCTTGCTTGCAAAACCAAGAAATAACGAAAATGGAGGAGAAAAAGGTAAGAGAGAGAAAGCTTGAGTTTTTGATTTGTTTGATGGTTGATTAAGCTTGGAATGGTTATGGATTTAGTTTATCTATGATTATTTGAAGAGATTAGACTATGATTATGTTTAATTTTGGATTAATTGTGAATTGGGGATTATGTCAAAATTTGAAAGTTGGGGGTTTTTGAAATTGTTGCTTTAGATTGCTTGAATTAGTGATGAATTTGAGATATCCTAAGTTAATTTTGATGTTTATGCTTTAGGTGAAGTTTAATTTGAAAAATTGTAAATCGGGGGTTTAGGCCAAATTAGAAATTTGGAAATTTTGTGAATTAATGGTGTAGAATCATCAATACTAGTATGAATTGGTGAAATATGAAATCAATTGTGAAGAAATTGTGATTTATGATATGGAATTTGTGTAAATTGGTTTAGGCCAATTTTAAAAATTAGGGATTTTCAAAATTGGAGATTGAAATAGCTTGAATATGTGAGGAATTGATGTTTTCTAAGCTCAATTTGAGAAATTAAGTTAATTATGATATTGAATTTGAGTGGATTGGTTTAGGTGCATTTTGGAATTTGGGGATTTTGAAGGATTTTAGAAATTTATGATGTACATATCTTGGAATTAGTATGAATGGATGACTTATGCATCAAATTGAAGGATTAAGTTATTTATAAGATTGAATTTTGATGAAATTGCTTTAGGGAATGTTAAATTGGAAGAAAGAAGGAGGCTTTGGAGCAATTGAGGCATAAAGCAAGTTGTTAGCATGGATATGAGGTGGGTAGTATATTTATTTATTGAATTGTAAGCTAAGAATGTGATTTTGAAAATTTAAGAAAGCAAATTTTGATTTTGATAAATTATTGTTGATAAAATGGGTTGAAAAAGGTTGTAAATGTTTGATATTATGATTTTAAAGGGTTAAAATGAGTTTTAAAAAAATGCAAGAATTATGAAATTCATGGTTTTCAAATTATTGGATTTATGATTTAAATGATTTAAAGAATTAGTGCATATATTGTGATGAATTTGATGAATATGTGATTTAAGTGAATTGCATTCGATTTGTTATATGAATTCATGTGGATATATGTTGGTGTCATTTATGACACATTATGATTATATGATATGAAAATTTAAAGAAAATGTGAAATTTGAAAAGTGCCTTCGCAATCTGCTTGTTTTAAGCATAAATATGTGAATTGTATGGGTTTGGTCGGTCCTCCGTAGAGTCAAGTCAGTCTGTCTCTCCTCGATAGCCTTCTCCTACGCCAGTAAGTGGCTTAGGAGTTCGATTTGGACTCCCCTCATATCTGTTGCATATGACCGCTATGCGAGAATGTGCGATCGTCTATTAGACCGAAACCAAACCATTTTGTTATGTTATGTGATTTTGATTTTGTTTATGTGCGTGAAATTTCTCGATGTGATTGCATTCATGTTTATGAGAAATTTTGAAAAATGAGAAAAGGGTTTTCAACCATGAAATTATAGAAATTTGATATGAAAAGTTTGAAAAATTGAAAAGGGTTTGAGAAAATATTTGAAATTTGAAAAGTTTAAAAACTAAGCCTTTTGGCAAAAGTTTATGAAAATTGATTTCGCTTATTATTCAGCTTTATAAATATGTTACCCACGAGCTTAGAGCTCACCCCCCCTTTCATCCCCATCTCCGTGTTTCGTGCGGAGATCGGATGAAAGAGTGTCAAGACATTCGATTCGATTTTGTACTATTTGGATTTTGTGTAAATTGAGATTTTGGTATTAAAATTGGATATGGCTTAAATTGCCATGTAAGTATATGATTTATGAAGTTTGTATGTAATTGTGTATATTGGGTTGATGCAAAAGAATGAAGAGGTTGATGTACGGATTTAAAATCTGTAATTGTAAATAATTTTAGAAATTGTATATGAGATTGTGTATGATTTTGGGAAAATATATTGTTAATTGATATGGGAATTTGATTGAAGTATTTAGAACTAAGATTGCGTTTGTTGCTGGTGTTTGGATTCCGGACGGGAGAGTCCGATAATTCTGGATTTTGTGATATTAAAAGTGTATTTTGGCTTTGCAGGAATTTTTGGGATAGGATAAATGCAGCCGTTATGCTGCCGAAATTTCGATAAAAATTAGTATGAATATGAATTTTGGGATTAATACCAATGCATAAGAATATGGTTAAGAGTTGAGATTTGGCATGAGAAAAAATTTCCAAGAAAAAGGATATAAGATTGCTTTGTATGAGTTTGATAAATGAGTATAAGAAAAAGAAAAGAAGTAAAAAAAATTTATACCGGATTTCGGAATGGTACATCTTAGGGTTTCCAACGCGATTATGTTCATTCGATCGTTTTCTTTGATTATTGTTCTCGGATGTCGAATATGTTTCAGTTTAATTGATTATTTCGTTTATCCCCGCCTTATGATTCGATTCTATTGATTTCTGTCGTTTTGGTATTCGATTCTGATTCGATTTGTATTTTGCGTCCGTATTTTGGTATTCGTACTTTGTTTTGCAAGCGCTTTTGATTCGTACTTATTCAATTCACTCCGCTATTTTCGCCTCCGCTTTGTCCTTTGTTTCTGCATTCCGTTTTCTGTGCTTCGTTTTCTGGTTGGGATCTGGTTCCCGGATCAGGTCCCAACAGAGAGGAAGGTCGCGTGCCAGGTCAGGGAGGAAGGAAGATGGGTTGGCTTTTAATTAAACCAAAACGACGTCATTTTGGTTAACTTCAATAATGTTATTTAAGCTAACCAAAATGACGTCATTTTGGTTTAAATCAAAACGACGTCGTTTTGGCTAACATTAAATCATCTGTTATTATGTGAGATGACATTGTTTATCTCTCAACCATACGACGACGTCTTTGTTAAAAACGACGTCATTTTGGTCCGCAAAAAAACGTTCTCCCTATTGTAACAAAACGATGTTGCTTTTTTTTCAATAAAAAACGATGTCATTTTGTTACAATCACTAACCTTCGGGAGGATGACGCTTTTACCAATGCCATTCTCGACGTTTTATATTTTGGTCGCCAAATCTTTTCCTTTCCCACGACAATATTACCGACCGATATAACAAGTTTGTATTTTTCCATCGTCAACTTTGTACAATTACCGACGGACGTATTTTTTTGTCGCTAATTTCGGCACAAATTTTGCCACCACTCTTTTCCTCCATATTTAGTGATGAATATTGTTACCGTGGCTAAATTAGTTAACTTCAAAGATGGAAATATACTTTCCGTCGCTAATGTCTAACGGTTTTGTTTCCGTAGCTAAATTTTTGTCGCTACTCCGCAGTTTTCTTATAGTGTAAACCACAGTCCAATTAAGTAGGAGATCAAGATATCATTAAAAACCTTCTAATCTGTATTCCTAATCTGAGTTATTCCAGTAGGAGCTTCCATAGGCAATAATTGGCTGTGCAGAAACCATTGCCTATCAAAGCTCTATGTAACCCGAATTGCATTTGGAAGGAGTGTAAAATGTGGCCCCCCAGCTGAACAACTATTTGCATCACAAAGTTAGTGCAAAATAGATCTAATTACCTCTCTATGTGTGTAGCCTGAGATGCTCCAGAACTTGGAAGATTATCCTAGCTTGTAAGCTCTCTACCTTCATAACTACATCCTTGAATGTTCTTGAATTCCTTTTAGTCCAAATTTGGTAAACCGTTGTCGATAAAAGAATAGGGAAGATAGAATTCTATGGAGGTGTTTGGTGAAACCAAGTTAGGATAGAAGGAAGGTTTGATGAGTTGGGAATGGAGATTTGGAAGTGGATGAGGCAAAGTTTCAATACAGAATTAGAGAAAGGTCTGTTAAAAAATAGATGTTCATTGGATTCCATGTTCGAAATACAAAAGGAACAATGGTTGGGAGTATATAGAAAGTGAAGTTTATCTCTTGTTTGGAGTTTTTTTAGGATAGCTAACCAAAGAATGAATGAGCACCTTGGGTTGTTATTTTAGAACCAAACCAGGTTATATCAAAGTATTTGTTAGGTTGAAGGTCTCAAGAGTTTATAAGCTGAACCATTGGTGTAAGTCTTTGAAGAACTAGGAAGCCATTCCAAATAATCCAGAGAACTAGTCAGTTGATATTGAATGGGTTTAAAATCAGCAATGAGCTCCATAGGTGTAACATCCCGTTACTGTTAGCAAGGGTATTATAGTAATTCTGGGTTATACTGAAGGTTTCACTGCATTCACTGACTGAGCATGTTACTGGCCTCTAATTATAGAGGAACAAGTTTCTTGCATATGCATTTATTCATAGGTACATGCATTCATGATTTTCCGGCATTTTAAGTGGAAGTATGGACTGATTGAATTGTGAACCCACTAGGTATTTGGATTGTAATTGACTGAGAAATTTAGAGTAAGTGAGCTCGAATGACGGATTTAGAATAGTTTGAGAGTGATTGGTAATTGATAGTGGTTTATAGGAAATTTTAAAATTGAGAGAAAATACCCTAACCGAAAATTTTGGAGTGATGATGATTGATCAGATAATCTTGAAAGAATTGTCCAATGGCTAAGAAAATATTAGGGTTATACTGTTAGGAAATTAAAATGTTGAGCTACTGAAATTTAGAGACTGAAATTTGGATTGAGTTGGAGACCTCATCATAAATAGCTAAGTTGAGAAATTGGGGAAAATTGGTCTAAGGCATTTCGTTTCTTCTTCCCTCTACGGTGATCTTGATTTCTCCCAGCGGTGAGATCCTTCGATTTTCCTTGTGGTTTTCTCCTCGTTGTGTAAGGCTAACTTGTTTATTGTGATTGATGAAGGATTGAGAAGCTATAGAGTGGATCATCGTTGATTTTGAAAGATTTTAGGGTTTACGGTATTTTTGAGAGATCTGTGGATTGGAGCTTGATTGGTAAGTTTTAATGGTTTTAATGTTGTTATTGATGGTTTTTATGGCATTTACTATGGTTTATTAAGTAGTTGGGAGAGTTAATGGTGGTTTTATAGAGAGAGAAATAGCTGAAAACGATCGGAGAAGACAAAGGATTAAATGCGACGCGCGCGACTTGCTGCTGAGCCTCGCCATGACAATTTTAATTGTTCACCGCAGTGAGGAGAAGAGGACGTCGTGGCGAGTGTCATTTAATTGACGCCGACGAGTCTTCTTAAGCCATGGCGCTCGAATTGGATTGTTACCATGCGGCGAAACCATTCCACGCCGTGGCGAGGGCCTCTTAATGCATGAAGGGGTATTCCATTGAATTAATTTCAAATTATTGGGCATAATTCATGGTGTAGACCTCCGATTGAGGTGATTCAGTTAGATTACGGACTAAGGAAAGAGGTCTACAATTGAGGATAATTATAGGAATCAGAATTGATTTAAGTGACATTGATTTATAGAGAATAAAATCGATTATGGTTCATAGTGTGACCTAAATATTGAATTGAGACAATTGGAGTTTTAATTGGGATTCTCAATAGAGGTTTTGACCTAATGGATAGGAAATTGCTTTAGGAAATATGAATTGAGGAAATTGAACTGAATTTTAGGATTGGATCCATTATTGTCTATCAATTGAGCGAAGAGTTAGAATGGGACATAAGAGTTCAAAATTGGGTTTTAAGCGGAAAATCGTGAACATCGTTGTACATAATTTCACCGAGACATATGCATTCTTGAACTATTTAATTGAGCATCTAGTAATGGGACTGTATTTTCTTTATACAGAGGCGCCGTTGGATCGTCATTCCACGGACATTCTTTGGAACTTCAAGAAGTAGCTCGGAAGTTCTGGTGAGTAACTAGTTGGTTTCTCAATTCTGATCGCTTAAATGCTCAACGTGAATTACTTGCCAAATGTGAAACTGTATGATTCTTGAAATATACATGATTGGATGGTATGCCTCTCTTGTATTAGATCGTGAAATTGCATGATCACTTTCTCTTGTCTTTGGATTGGATTCTTGTCTCGATCAATTATCTGTATATTACCGAGAAATACAATACTGGGCTTTTATAGCCATACACTGAATCACTGAATCTTGAATTCTCGAACATCGATTGCATGCATAAATGCATGATCGATAATGGAAATGTGACCCAAGTTCTATTATCATCGAAAAGAGCCTCGAGCTCAACATCTTTATCTTGGCCCACCCACGAGCCCGAGGGAGAAATCACAGCGCGTCCCCATCGAACAATGGATGAGCACTTGGGCACAATCTTGAATAAGCGGAAAGAGTCTCATATGCATTATATACATGACTGATTGAATTACCAAATTGTGTGACGATTACTGAACTGCGTGATGCCATGATTTACTGTAAATTGTTATGTGAACTGTTTTATGCTATTGTAAATTATTACCGATCATGTTAAACCGTTATAGACTCATCGTGAAATTGTTATATAATACTATTAATTGAATATTCTTGTCTTAGTGTTATACGCAATTTGCGTAATGCATGATTTGAGTGAACCATCGATGATGGTTTCTCCTCTGAAGTTCGCAAACTCACCCAAAATTGCAACCTATTTTCAGGACTGTTAGAGTAGACCCCTAGCTCCGGAGATAGCCTTTTCCTACCGTCTTGTCTTTGGCGGGAGAAGCAATGGCACACAGGTCGGTCAGCTGGGTTGGATTTTGAGGATGACTTAGGATAGATGCTTGTATCAGTTTCCTTTTTGGTTTTGTTCAGGGGACTGATATACTTGTCTATTCTGTTATTGAATGACTGTATGTGATTGATATTATGACTTAAAATTTAGTGGTTTCTGATATCGTGTTGTGTTATGGTTTTAAATTATTGCGATGCCATGTGGATTATTAAGGGAAATGTTTTGGTGGTGCACCTTTATCGTGGGATACGTATCGGAGCGACCTTCAGGTTTCCCGATGTGTACCCTATGGTGAGGGGGCACTACATTAAGTGGTATCAGAGCATGGTTTGGCATCTTTTGGGCATAGTGTATTGTTAGGCTTGAATCACTGTAAGAATAGCAGAACTGATCGGAATTTCTTGTCTGTTTTAGGTCATCCGTTCTTGGAGATCGAGTTGAACAACCAAATGACACGGAATCGATAGGAGCTAGTAGGAGTCTCCTGCGCCTCATTCGAGGAGTTGCCTCCTCGAGTTCTGTGAGACGGAGCGGAGATATGATCTCTGCGTGGCGAGGGAGTTGACTTCTATGGCGCACTGACCTGCGGAGGTGAGGATGGCTAGAGAGGACAGAGAATCCTCGATCGATGGTTCGTGACCGGATGGCGTTTGATTCTGCTGTTTCTCTACTACTGAGGTTCTGCGTGTCGATGGTGGAAGGCTGTTAAGGCGGTACCACGTGCCCCGCATGCGACATGGGATGATTTTACGAGGCGTTGAGGACAATTTCATGCCCAAGATTTATCTGGACATGAAGCTCGAGTTCCTAGAGTGAGGCGAGGGATGCTGGCCGTGGCGATTATGAGTGCGGTTCAACGAGTTGTTAGTTTATGCTTCTTCACCGGTGGCTTCGAGGTGACAAGTGTCGGCGTTTGGTGGACTCAATCTGGAGATCCGCACCTCCTATTGGCTAGATCGATATGGGCGGTTTATTGAGTTGAGGCTGCGGCGATGAGGATAGAAGCATTTCTTGAGACAAATACAGTGATGAGGCTGGTCGAGGACCAGGATTAAGAGATCTAGTGACGATCGAGGCGGTCTTAGCGAGAGGGTTTAACAAGCGACATAGTAGGCCCTTGAGTCCGCCGAGGGGTTAAACAGATGGTTATGGCCGTGAGGCGATTTATCTGATTGTTAGTGGAGGCAAGAATGCCAGTTTGAGGCGATCTGCTTCCTTTTGTGAGCATTGTGGCAAGAGACACGGTGGAGAGTGTCGATGGCTGTCTGAGCTCGCTGAGGTGTGGTTCATGGACCACCTGGTGAGGCTGCTAGAGACTTTGGGAACCCATCTACTATGACCGGACGATCGGCGACAATACCACGATCCAGAGAGCCGTGGAAGTGGATCGGGATGGAGAGGCGAGGCGAGGCTAGGGCAGCGAGGGGTCCGCAGTGAGGTCGAGGAACCGAGTGGCGCATAACAACGATCCTGAGCTAGGTCTATACCATGACTTGGCGGAGGCCCAGATTCCCGGATGTTATTGCGGTATGCTTTTGATTCGGTTTGAAGCATATGCATTGTTGGATCTGGATCCACTCGTTCCTTCATTGCACCGCATTTAGCATGTAGATCGCATGGGGATAGGCGAGAGGTTACAGATATGGGTTAGAGGTGAGTACACCTCAGGTAGTCTGTTGTATTGGGAGAGGTCTGTATGGGATGTCAGGTTTAGATCGATCGAGCAGTTCTGAGTGCCGATCTGATCGTTCTGGCTCTAAGGAAGATTGATGTGATATTGGGGATGGACTGGTTGACTGCGCATAGGGCTATCATGGACTTTTATACCAAGGAGGTTATATTGGAATCTCATGGTCAGCCAGAGCTGTGTTTCGAGGAGTTAGTCAGGCAGTGCTTGCGAGGATGATATCCTTCTTGAGTGCCCTAAGATTGATGCAGGGAGGTTGTGAGGCCTATCTAGCTCATGTAGTGGATACCAGAGTCGAGCCGAGTTTGCAGGATGTTCCTGTAGTCAGGGATTTTCCAGATGTGTTTCCCGAGGAGTTGCCGGGATTGTCTCCAGAGCGGGAGATAGAGTTTGAGATCGATTTAGTTCCAGGTACAGCCCCTATATCGATTCCTCCGTATAGGATGGCACCGTGGGCCGAGAGCTTAAGGCTCGATTCAGGAGAGCTACTAGATAAGGGATTCATTAGACCGAGTGTTTAGCCATGGGAGCTCGGTCTTGTTTGTGAAGAAGAAGGACGGGACAGATCGAGACTGCATTGATTATAGGCGGTTGAATCGGTGTGATGAAGAATAAGTATCCTTTGCCTAAGATTGACGATCTATTTGATCGATTGCGAGGAGCTCAGTGTTCACTAAATTGGATCTCGAGATCGGCTATTACCGATTGAGGATTGCGAGAGCGATGTGCTAAGAGTGCCTTGAGGCGAATGCGGGCATTTCGAGTTCCTAGTGATGCCGTTTGGGTTGACTAATGCCCCAGCAGCCTTCATGGCTTTTATGAATAGAGTTTTTCAGCCCTACCTGGATCGGTTTGTGATAGTATTTATTGATGATATACTGATTTATTCAAGGAGTAGGCAGGAGCACGCTAAACACCTGAGGATTGTTCTACAGGTTATGAGAGAGAGACAGCTATTCGCTAAATTCACTAAGTGTGAATTTTGGCTAGATGAGATTGTATTTCTAGGGCACGTGGTGTCGGTGAGGTATCGGTGGATACTCACAAGATAGAGCGATTATGAGTTGGGAGATTCCGAGGTGTGCGAGTTGCGGAGTTTCCTAGATTGGCGGATATTATCGGAGGTTAAATCGAGGGTTTCGTTGATCTCCGCCTCTTTGTGAAGCTATTGAGGAAGAATGTGCCGTTTAGATGGTGCGAGGAGTGCGGAAGAGCTTTGAGGAGCTGAAACATCGGTTGACTCTTGTCGCATCGGTGTTAAGCATTCCTTCCGCACTTGGAGGCTTTGTGGTTTCGATGATGCCTCACATCGAGGACCGGGATGTGTATTGATGCAGCATGGGAGAGTTATAGCGTATGCCTCGAGGCAGTTGAGGTCTCACGAGGTGAATTATCCGGTCATGACTTGGGTTGGCGGCGGCGATGTTTGCTCAAGATCTGGAGACATTATACGTATGGGAGACGTTCCAGATCTTCATCGATCATAAGAGTCTCGAGATATCTGTTGAGTCGAGAGAGCTCAATCGGGGACAGAGGAGATGGATAGAGTTACTGAAGGACTATGACTGCACGATTGAGTATCATCCAGGAAAGGCCAATGTGGAGGCCGATGCATTGAGTAGGAGATCGCATGGTAGTGCAGCTCAGGTTCAGGTTTCGAGACTACATGGTCTGATTCAGTTGAGAGCTCTTAATGTACAGATGGATATGGGTCAGGATGGAGCTCGATTGCTACTCGAGGTGAGGCCGATGTTGCATGATAGGATCCGGAGTTCAGGATCAAGACCCGATCTTAGTGAGGCCGATTGAGAGAGTCGGTATCGGCTGATTGAGTTTGAATTGAGAGATGGGACTTTATGGATGGGACGAGGATGTGTATGCGAACATTGATGACTTGAGGCGGAGATCTAGAGGAAGCTCATGTAGCTACCTATCGATGCATCCTAAATGCGACCAAGATGTATCATACTACGAGACAAACATTTACGGTGGCTGGCATGAAGAGGCAAGTGGCGGAGAAAGTGTCCAGTGTCGGCGTGCCCGGCGAGTTAAGTGAGCACCGAGCTCCGATGGGTAAGTTGCATTCGTTGCCCATTCCGGAGTGGAAATGGGAGCGAATCACTATGGATTTTGTGATGGGATTGCCTAGGACACCGAGACAGCATGATGCTATCTTGGTCATAGTGGACCGATTGACCAAATCGGCTCACTTCTTGCCAGTAAGGGAGAGCAATACTCTCGATCAGTTGGCCCAGTATGTGGCGTAGATTATGCGGTTGCATGGGGTTCGTTGTCGATAGTCTCGAGCGGGGATCCTGTGTTCACCTCGAGTTGGAAGAGCCTCTGATGCTATGGATGCGAGGTTGAACTTGATCTCGCATTTCATCCTCAGACGGATGGGCAGAGTGAGAGGACAATTAAGACTGTTGAGAACATGCTTCGAGCATGTGTATTGGAGTTCGAGAGGATCATGGGATCGATTTTTACCGATTGAGTTTGCATATAATAACCATGTCGAGTAGTATTGGGATGGCACCGTATGAGGCCTTGTATGGGAGGTCGTGTCGATCGCCATGTATATTGGGATGAAGAGGGTATGAGATCGATAGAGGGTCCGAGCTGATTCAGAAGCGATAGATAAGGTACAGTTGATCCGAAGTCGCATCAAGGCGGCTCGGGACGAATGTAAGAGCTATGTGGATCAGCATCGGCGAGATATGGAGTACAGTGTTGGGGACAGAGTGTTTCTCCGTGTGTCTCCTTGGAAAGGAGTACTGAGATTTGGCTGTAAGGGCAAGTTGAGCCCTCGGTATGACCCGACGCATGTGATTCCGGCTCAGGAGATTGAGGTAGCCAGTGATTTGACCTATGTTGAGGAGCCGGTACGGATTATAGGATCACGGGTCAAGCAGCTGAGGAACAGGGTGATTCCATTGGTGAAAGTCCTTTGGAAGAACCACTCTTGAGGGCGCTACATGGGAGGCGAGGAGCATATGAGGAGTCAGTATCCTCATTTATTCGATCGGACAGGTATTAAATTTTGAGGACGAAATTTTTATTAGGAGGGGTGAATTGTAACATCCCGTTACTGTGAGCAAGGGTATTATAGTAATTCTGGGTTATACTGATAGGTTTCACTGCATTCACTGACTGAGCATGTTACTAGCCTCTAATTATAGAGAAACAGGTTTCTTGCATATGCATTTATTCATAGGTACATGCATTCATGATTTTCCGGCATTTTAAGTGGTAGTATGAACTGATTGAATTGTGGTATTTGGGTATTGGATTGTAATTGACTGAGAAATTTAGAGTAAGTGAGCTCGAATGACGGATTTAGAATAGTTTGAGAGTGATTGGTAATTGATAATGGTTTATAGGAAATTTTCTGGAAATTCAAGAGAAAATACCCGGACCGGAAATTTTGGAGTGACAGACTGATTGACTGTATAGTACTGAAAGAATTGTCCAATGGCTAAGGAAATATTAGGGTTATACTGTTAGGAAATTAAAATGTTGAGCTACTGAAATTTAGAGACTGAAATTTGGATTGAGTTGGAGACCTTTGTCTATAAATAGCTAAGTTGAGAAATTGGGGAAAATTGGTCTAAGGCATTTCGTTTCTTCTTCCCCTCTACGGTGATCTTCGATTTCTCCCAACGGTGAGATCCTTCGATCTTTCCTTGTGGTTTTCTCCTCATTATGTAAGGCTAACTTGTTTATTGTGATTGATGAAGGATTGAGAAGCTATAGAGTGGATCATTGTTGATTTTGAAAGATTTTAGGGTTTACGGTATTTTTAAGAGATCTGTGGATTGGAGCTTGATTGGTAAGTTTTAATGGTTTTAATGTTGTTATTGATGGTTTTTATGGCATTTACTATGGTTTATTGAGTAGTTGGGAGAGTTAATGGTGGTTTTATAGAGAGAGAAATAGTTGAAAACGATCGGAGAAGATGAAGGATTCGTTGCACGCCGCGACCTGCGCGCGAGCCTCGCCGCGACAAATTTTAATTCGTTCGCCGCAGCGAGGGAGAAGAGGACGTTGCGGCGAGCGTCATTTAATTGACGCCGCGACGAGTCTTCTTCACCTCATGGCCTACTGAATTGGATTGTTGCCGCAAGACGGACCATTCACGCCGTGGCGAGGGCCTCTTGGCATGGCGAAGGGGCTGTTCTATTGAATTAATTTCAAATTATTGGGCATAATTCATGGTGTAGACCTCCGATTGAGGTGATTCCAGATTCGTTACGGACTAGGGAAAGAGGTCTACAATTGAGGATAATTATAGGAATCAGAATTGATTTAAGTGACATTGATTTATAGAGAATAAAGTCGATTATGGTTCATAGTGTGACCTAAATATTGAATTGAGACAATTGGAGTTTTAATTGGGATTCTCAATAGAGGTTTTGACCTAATGGATAGTAAATTGCTTTAGGAAATATGAATTGAGGAAATTGAACTGAATTTTAGGATTGGATCCATTATTGTCTATCAATTGAGCGAAGAGTTAGAATGAGACATAAGAGTTCAAAATTGGGTTTTAGCGTCGGGAAAATCGTGAACATGCGTTGTACATAATTTCACTGAGACATATGCATTACTGAACTATTTAATTGAGCATCTAGTAATGGGATGTATTTTCTGTTATAGAGCGCGTTGGATCATCATTCCACGGACATTCTTGGAACTTCAAGCGATGGCTTCGGAAGTTACAGGTGAGTAACCTAGTTGGTTTCTCAAATTCCTGACTATTTAAATGCTCAACGTGAATTACTTGCCAAATGTGAAACTGTATGATTACTGAAATATACATGATTGGATGGTATGCCTCTACTTTATTAGACTGTGAAATTGCATGATCACTTTCTCTTCTTGGATTGGATTCTTGATCTTTGGAATTATTCTTATGTTCCGAGAAATACAATACTGGGCTTTTATAGCCATACACTGAATCACTGAATACTAAATTACTGAACACTGCATTGCATGCATAAATGCATGATCAGATAATGGAAATGTGACCCAAGTTGCTATTATCACTTAAAAGAGCCTCGAGCTCGAACCTTTGTCTTGACCAGACCCACGAGCCCGGGGAGAAATCACAGACGCGTCCCCATCAAACCGATCGAGCACTTGGGCACAATACTGAATAACTGGAAAGAGTCTCATATGCATTATATACATGACTGATTGAAATACCAAATTGTGTGACGATTACTGAACTGTGTGATGCCATGATTTACTGTAAATTGTTATGTGAACTGTTTTATGCTATTGTAAATTGTTACTGATACTGTAAACTGTTATAGACTACTGTGAAATTGTTATATAATACTTTTAATTGAATATTCTTGTGTCGTGTTATGCATTGATTTATGTAATGCATGATTTGAGTGAACCATCGATGATGGTTTCTCACTGAGTTCGCAAACTCACCCAAAATTGCAACCTATTTTCAGGACTGTTAGAGTAGGCCCCCTAGCTCCGGAGTTAGCCTTTTCCTACCGTGCGGCGTCTTTGGCGGAGAAGCAATAGCACCTGAAGTCGATCAATGGGTTGGATTTTGAGGATGACTTAGGATAGATGCTTGTATCAGTTTCCTTTTTGGTTTTGTGCAGGGGACTGATAGACTTGTCTATTTTGTTATTGGATGACTATATGTGATTGATATTATGACTTAAAATTTAGTGGTTTCTGATATCGTGTTGTGTTATGGTTTTAAATTATTGCGATGCCATGTGGATTATTAAGGGAAATATTCTGGTGGTGCACCTTTATCGTGGGATATGTATCGGAGCGACCTTCGGGTTTTCCGATGTGTACCCTACGGTGAGGGGGCGCTACAATAGGAAAATCCTATCACCTCCATACATTATTGCTGATTATATCAAAAACCTTTGCTGTCATAGGTAAGCCCGACCTATTTATCTCTCTAGGTGATAAGAAGTTCCCTAGGATTCCCCTTGGATGCTAAGGATCCTATCATAAGAGAGTGGACTGCCCATTACCTATCTTAAATCTAAATTGATTCCCTAATTTGTCCCTCACACTTAAGATTTTCCTCCAACTCCAAGAACTATTATTGGTAGGTTGTGCACTCCAAAAATTTTTCCGTCTCAAAATGATCGTATACACCCATCTAACCCATATGGCCTCTTTGTCATAGAAAAGATACCAAATCCTCTTCCCTAACAAAACAAGGTTCCAGGTTAACAAATGCTTAATTCCTAACCCCTTTTCCTTTTTTCGTTTAGTAAGGTTGCTCCATTTAACTTTGGATTGATATTGACTATCCACCCTCCCAACCTATAGAAAATTCCTGAGTTTAACTTCTAGTTCCTTGGGGACAAAAGATGGGAGAATAAAGTGAGAGGCCCAGTATACCTGGAATGAAGAAAGAATATAACTCAGTGGTTGAAATCTACCCGCATAAGAAAGGTTTTTATGGGTCCATTTATTGACTGTCACATCAATCTTATCCAATACGAGTAAACACTCTCTCCTTGATAACCTACCTGTAATGAGGGGAACACCTAGATACTTTATGGGTAGGGATCCTTTCCTAAGGCCAGACATTTGTTCCATTTGGTTTGTCAAGTGATCAATGTCAAGAGAAAGGAAAAACTGACTTTTGGAAGGATTCATATCCATTCCTGAAAATTGAGAGAAAGAGTTTAGGCAATTGAGAAAATTTTAAGTAGAACTGATGTCAACATGACTGTTGAGCATCGTTGTCAGAACCCAACTCTTGTGAAATCATGAAGCGTGAGAGTGTTATCCTATAGGGTTCTTTCCATTAACCCTTATAAGGCATCATCCCACAAGGGTGGCGTGCCCATGACAATCAAACATCAAAACAAACTTATTACTCCAACTCAATCATATAACGAGGAATTCAAAATGAACATACATAACCAAACTACTTCAATCTACCATTACATTACTAAAGCAACAGAGTTGGAAAAACTTTATTTATATATCAAAAGCCACACCATTGGCTTATTACAAAATACAAAATAGCAAATTTGCGGAAGTTCTCTTTGGATCTTGATCACTTGATCTCTTAACTATCAAATAGAGGTAGGGATAGGAAGAGGTGAGCTTGAATGTAACATCCCGTCCCCGAAGGGAATGGTAAATTGGTCAATTGGGACAGGCTAGTAATTTGCATTGCATATTTTGAATTGAACATTTATTTTGACCTCTAATTTTAGAGGAATGAGTCATTTGGTACATGCATTCATGATATTTTCCCGGCAATTATTTGTGATTGTGATGGGATTTGTGAAAACGATATGATTTATGATTTATTGGGAATTATGGAATTTTTGGGTCTGAATAGTTGAATTGGAAATATTTTAGAGTTACTGTTAGTTGATGATGACCCTTAGGAATTTTTCTGGAGATTGGGAGAAAATGTCCAGATCGGAAATTTTCCGAGTGACGGATAGACTGATTGTATAGTACCGAAATAATTGTCTAATGGCAATGGGAAAGTTTGATTTATGATTTTAGAAATTAGCTTGTCGAGCCATTAGAATTTGGAGACGAATTTGACTGGAAATAAGAAGGGATTTAATTGTATTGTGGGGAAAATGACATGTGGCAGATTTTGGGGATGAAGGTTTTAGAATATCTAATGCCCTAAGTCTTCGAAATCCCCTCACTTTGGCAGTAAACTTGTTTCTCTACTTAGGGCATGATTCTTCTCTCTTTGATCGATTCTCCTTCCTCCTCTTTGTGTGATTTTTCATTGTTCCCTTGCTTGATCTTTGGTTTGTTGTTTGCTTCCTCTCCTTATGCAAAGCCTAGCTTGATCCTTAAAGAAGATGAAGATTTCGGAAGATTTGAGGATCAGATGCTTGATTAGTAAGTAAATGGGTTTAATGTTGTTTTATTGTTTTAGTATGCATTGATGAGTTTAAATGTTAAAGATTGGGGTAGTTATGGTTGAGTTATGACTGATTTTAGAAAGAGAAATGAGAAAAAGAGAATCAGAGAAGACGATCGGGGCTTCGCACGTTGCGACGTGCGCTGAGGGCCTCGTCGCGACGTAAATAGTTACTCACCGCGACGAGCTCGGCTGGACGCCGCGACGAGCGTGCAGTTTTACGCCGCGGCGAGTCCATTGCTTATCGTCATGAGCCTAAGCGAAGATGTTCGCCATGGCGTGACGTTCTTCACACATGGCGGCGTTCTTCACGCCATACTGGCGAGAGATCTTTAGCATGACGAGCTCCTTTTTCTGAAGTGAAGTATTTTAGTTTTTGGGGCATAATTTATGGTGTAGACCTGCAATCAAGGTGATTCTTCATTCGTTATGAATTAAAGAGAGAGGTCTACAATAGATATAAAGAAAGAAAGTATAGAATGAAAATTTAGAATAGGTGCTATTACAACCTAAGGGTTGTTTCTTGATAATTGGGGTATGATTGTGAGATTTCTGAATCTAAAGAAATGCTTTTGGGGTTTTAGAAACTTAGTATAATGGGTGAACTTTGATCTAGAGAATAGTGACTCTAGTTTTGAGGTTTTTCTTGAGAATATCCTAGTGTGTATGACTTGGTAAATTGACTGAGTGTTAGAATTGAAATTGGTGGAGTACTATATTATGTTATTGAATTGAAATGAATTATTATTGATCAATCGAGTGAAAGTTAGATTTTGACATAAGATAATGGAAATTGGGAATTAGTGTCGGGAAGGTCATGAATAGGCATCGTACATCTGTTATTTTAGACATGTGCATCATTGAATTATTCTGATTGTGCATTTAGTAATGAATGACTATTTGACTGTTATAGTGGTACCGATGGAATGATATTCCACGGATATTACTGGAGCTCCCAGGCAACAGCTCGGAAGTTCAGGTGAGTAACCTAGTTGGTTCCTCAACCTTTGTGTTTAATATTACGCACTTATGCCATGTGGAGATGAATGGAGGGTTATGTATGTTTTCTTTTGATTGACTTGGACCACGAGTGTCCAAGTATTGAAACTTGATATTGAAGTGCTATTGTGTGTAATTGATTATAGATGCTTCAATGAAATAAACTGAAAATGTTTATGATCGAAATCTGGACCAAGGTCGAAGGAATGAAATGGGACATCAAATGTAAACCGTAAATGGAAATTGGGACATATGCATTCATGCATAAAGGCATGTTCACATAATGATAGTTGTGACTGAGTTACTCTCGATCTTGAAAAGAGCCTCGAGCTCGAACATTGTTACTGAACCGAGCCTCGAGCTCGAGGGGAGTTAGTGCATTCCCAGAGGGCTCTCCTACTCCCTAGATGCGTCGATTCGATCATCCGCTTTATGCGCCAGTCCACAACACCGTAATAAATGGAAAAGAGTCACATGTGCATTGCATATAAAAGTGATAACTGATTTGCAAAATTGCATGAGTTCTGTAAATTGTTATATGATGATATTGAACGTGTAATTAACTGAAACTGTGAATTGCTTGCGATATGCATGAGTTGAGTGAACCATTGATGATGGTTTCTCATTGAGTTTGCAAACTCAATCAAAATTGTAATTATTTTTCAGGAATTGACGAGTACCCCGTTAGACAAACGGGAGTATGATTACTACAAGAGAGTCAAAGTTTGAAGTCGGGATCAGTTTCACGTCTACATTTGAGTCATTCTGATTTATATGTAAATTTGTATTTCCACAAATTAGTACTGTTATGCAGAGGGCCCCAATTGATTAATGTTGTATTGTGATGTGATTGCTAAAATAGTATTTTGATTGAAAATGTTTTCGTATCACGGGCTCAAATTGTTTACTGATTTACGCGCACTCGATTGTTTTAAAAAAAATGTCTTACTGAGTTTCTGAATGGATTTGACTTCTCTAGCATACCACCCTCGTGAGGCACGGGCTCGGATATCACCCACGATATCGGGTTTGGGTCTTGCGGGAGTGGGATGCTACATTTGTGGTATCAGAGCCCAGAAGTACAATCTTACATGGGCATTCTGAAAATATAGGTCAAGTTACATGCATTTAAGTCATGTCACGGCAGACAGTGACTACTGATCCCCAGTTTAGCATATGATTCGCATACATGAGCCTGTACCAATTGTTTAAGTGGTTAGAAATAGTGAGGAAAATGATGATATGTTAGAAAGTGATAAATGGAAGTTGTGGATATCATGGAATAAGAAAAAAAATGTATGGTTCGATTTGACAAATGAAGATTTAGTGTATTGGTACTGATGGATATATTATGAAATACAATATCAGTGTTATACCTGAGTATATCCTTAAATGTGGGATTGATATGAAGTTAGAGTTGTGGATTGATAGAGGAAAATAGAGATATGTTGGAAATGGCAAGATTGAAAGTGTATAAGCAAAATTGATGAAAATAAAATGTTCTCTGATTTATAGAGGCTACAAATGGGTTTGATTTCTGCGATGAGAGTTATGAATAAGAGTTTATGACCTAGAGTCAGCAGAACAAAAAAATGATTGTACATCTATGATATTGATTTGAGTGTGAAAAATTCTTGGGTCTGATAAAATAATGAAAAGATTGAAATGTTAGACAATGATAGGGTAGATGAAAAAGTTGTCTAGGTTCAGTTGATTTGCCTATGTGAATGCACATCTGATAATAGGAGCCCCATAACAAGTGAAAATATTATTTGTCTCATATGTGTGGAGATGATATCGGAATTAATCAGTGAGTTGGTGAATAATTGCTAGTTTAAAGTTCAACATGAGTTAGAATAAGAAATGAAAGTGTTTATAGTGATCAATTGGGTATGAATGGAAATTGTCATATGTTAAGGATATGATTATGGCATAATCCTCACGAGCGAGGACAGGTTCAAAAAGGGATAGGGTTGTCCTACATCTGTCTCTCGATAGGATGAAATAATTTTGGTGGTATATACTTCGCTGAATTTTATTAAAGGATGTCCTGATTATATGAATAGTGGCATAATTGATCTTCATGGGATATTATAAGTTATAGCTAAAATTGATTTTCTAAGGCATTGTGTTTGGTTGACAAAAATGAGACGACTGTTGATGAATAGAAATTCCATGAGCAGTATCGATGAAAGTAGTGAGAAAACCTTCTTTCAAAGAAGAGTTTCCCTTAATTGGATTAAGTCGATCAGATGATTATAATTGAAAAATTTAGCAATGAAAGGACAAATTGAAGATAAAATTGAAATGAACGAAAAGTCATTATAGGAGTCCTAATCCTAGCGGAGACTCAAGTGTAAGAGATAGAATCTGCTACTGAGAAGGTATGCACTATGCTAATGTAAAAAATCCGATTATATAATAGGATTATTGAACAATAAAGAGACATTAGTCATGGTTATGAGGAGAATATTGATTCACAAATATTTGTGTAAAAATGTTCGAAAAGTACAAGTGGATTTGGTGAATGTGTTATCAACCCATTTTGTAATTATGGTAATAAATTGAAATATGTGAAGAAGCTAGTGCAAAGGAACATGTGTCAGAGTATGTTATGATGAAACTGAGAAAATTATAAGAGAATATTCCTTATTGGAGAAATTCGATGTTTAAAGGGTTATAAGAGTCAATCAAGGGTATAAGGAATTTATTATGCTACCAAAGAGTAAAGTGTTTCAATTGTATTTAGAATGGAAAGTGACCATGATCATTAATGATATATCAAATGTATTTGAAAAGTGAAGCAGGATAGTTGGCATATTCGAGGAAATTTTATATCATGCGAGTTTCATAAGAATGAACCTTAGTCTGATTAAATAAATTGTGGATGAATTAATATTCGAACATGGCACATTGGTAGACTTAATGACGATAGAGGTAATGATAAAATGCAAAATTTGCAAGGAACATATGTATATAGGATTTAGAGCTATTTAGAACTAGTTGTATGTTGAATATGTCCAGAAGTTGTTAAAGGTTTTCTGGTCTTAGCTAATTGACAGAATTGATTGAGGAAGAACGTGTGAATTATATGACTAATGATGGTAAAAAGAGACATTTGAGATATGTACAATTCGAGTTTTGATGGTAGTACTTTAAATTGGAGACTTTGCAATATTTAACGAAGTGTCCCAGTAAAGGTTATGATGCAATCTATTGAAATAGTGTAAAGTGGTTTGTTGTACATAAGGACAAATATAATCTCATGGGCTGCATTATGATTGATGACTTGAAATTTGTTATTCTAGGTATTGCTTTGAAAGTTTGGAGATTTTATTCGTATAGAAATATTTTTGAATATGTCTATGAATATACAAATTGATAGCGATTAAGGTATTTCAGGAATTTGAAAGAATTGAAAAGGATTAAGTGATTGAGTGTTTCAAAATTAAGCTAGTGATGCGATTTAACGTATTGAATAGAAAAGTCAATGACAGAATGATCACAATTTGGGCGATAAGGTTATTAAACCTAGTGTAATTCTGAGTGCAAACCATCGATCTAGCAAAGGGGCAAAAAGAAAGTATTATTAGCTATTGGATTTCCAAATCAGATGTGTATAAAAAGGATTGACAAAACCCGAATTGAGGACTTAGAATTCGCAAACCGTATGGAGGAATTTATAATGAATCTAACTTTTGAGAAAGTGAGAGCTATGATTGGATTAAGAAGTTTGGGAAATACCCACCAAAGAAACTGTTAGAGAAAACTCAAGGAACAATCGAAGCTTTATGTTCTGGTAAGAATTCATTTAAAGAGTAATAGAAGGTTTAGACTGTAAAATCGAATGATTATATTTGTGATAATCCAACAGACTTAATTGTTGGAAATAAATGTAAAACTGATATTTTTGGGCTCTCATTGGGATATGAAATTGACGTTTAGTTCAGATTGATTGTGGGTATATCAATTGTTTTATTGGTGATACTATTCAATAGTCGAAGGCCATGATTGATTGAAATAAAGTTGATAAGTGAAATGAATCTGTAATAGGGGTTAAGAAATCCAGGTTAATGACAATGAGTCGAGTTGATCATTATCGAGGTTATTGGAATCTTATGAGATTAGTGCTTTAACCCTAAAGAGATGTAATCTGATAAGCGATAAATGAAATGTCTCGAAGTGTATCGCCTCGGCTAAAACGCATAGATGGAGACAAAGGTAAATGGGGAACTGAAATTGTTATAAGTGTCCTCTATGTGATTGGGGTGTGATTAGATTGGTAAGTCAGTCTAAAACCTAAAAGATGATTCGGATTCGCAAAGTGTTACTTGGACAGGATTAGGAAGTATTGTTATGATCTGATATATGTGTTATTGATACCGAAAGTGAAGAATTGCGAGTAATCATGAGAAAACAGTTAGGACAGTGTAAAATTTGAGAAAGATAAAGAGGGTGATCGATTGTATTGATTACAGTATGTGGCAGAATTTGGTCATGTAGTGCAATAAGTGTGAAACAGTATATAAGCGATCGAAACGATTCCCCCTACCTTTCTGATTAATCGTATATGAAATTTCGAGGACGAAATTTTTGTTAGGAGGGGAGAATTGTAACATCCCGTCCCCGAAGGGAAGGATAAATTGGTCAATTGGGACAGGCTAGTAATTTGCATTGCATATTTTGAATTGAACATTTATTTTGACCTCTAATTTTAGAGGAATGAGTCATTTGGTACATGCATTCATGATATTTTTCCGGGAATTATTTGTGATTGTGATGGGATTTGTGAAAACGATATGATTTATGATTTATTGGGAATTATGGAATTTTTGGGTCTGAATAGTTGAATTGGAAATATTTTAGAGTTACTGTTAGTTGATGATGACCCTTAGGAATTTTTCTGGAGATTGGGAGAAAATGTCCGGACCGAAAATTTTCCGAGTGGCGGACCGACTGATTGTATAGTACCGAAATAATTGTCTAATGGCAATGGGAAAGTTTGATTTATGATTTTAGAAATTAGCTTGTCGAGCCATTAGAATTTGGAGACGAATTTGACTAGAAATAAGAAGGGATTTAATTGTATTGTGGGGAAAATGACATGTGGCAGATTTTGGGGATGAAGGTTTTAGAATATCTAATGCCCTAAGTCTTCGAAATCCCCTCACTTTGGCAGTAAACTTGTTTCTCTACTTAGGGCATGATTCTTCTCTCTTTGATCGATTCTCCTTCCTCCTCTTTGTGTGATTTTTCTTTGTTCCCTTGCTTGATCTTTGGTTTGTTGCTTGCTTCCTCTCCTTATGCAAAGCCTAGCTTGATCCTTAAAGACGATGAAGATTTCGGAAGATTTCGGAAGATTTGAGGATCGGATGCTTGATTAGTAAGTAAATGAGTATAATGTTGTTTTACTGTTTTAGTATGCATTGATGAGTTTAAATGTTAAAGATTGGGGTAGTTATGGTTGAGTTATGACTTGTTTTAGAGAGAGAAATGAGAAAAAGAGAATCGAAGAAGACGATCAGGGCTTCGCACGTCGCGACGTGCGCTGAAGGCCTCGTCGCGACGAGTAAATAGTTACTCGTCGCGGCAAGCTCGGCTGGACGTCGCGGCGAGCGTGCAGTTTTACGCCACGGCGAGTCCATTGCTTATGCGTCATGGTGAGCCTAAACGAAGATGTTCGCCGCAGCAAGCGTTCTTCACGCCGCAACGAGCGACCCTTTATACGCCGCGGCGAGCTCCTTTTTCTGAAGTGAAGTATTTTAGTTTTTGGGGCAAAATTTATGGTGTAGACCTCCAATCGAGGTGATTCTTCATTCGTTATGAATTAAAGAGAGAGGTCTACAATAGATATAAAGAAAGAAAGTATAGAATGAAAATTTAGAATAGGTGCTATTGCAACCTAAGGGTTGTTTCTTGATAATTGGGGTATGATTGTGAGATTTCTGAATCTAAGGAAATGCTTTTGGGGTTTTAGAAACTGAGTATAATGGGTGAACTTTGATCTAGAGAATAGTGACTCTAGTTTTGAGGTTTTTCTTGAGAATATCCTAGTGTGTATGACTTGGTAAATTGACTGAGTGTTAGAATTGAAATTGGTGGAGTGTTGTATTATGTTATTGAATTGAAATGAATTATTATTGATCAATCGAGTGAAAGTTAGATTTTGACATAAGATAATGGAAATTGGGAATTAGTGTCGGGAAGGTCATAAATAGGCATCGTACATCTTTTATTTCAGATATGTGCATCATTGAATTATTCTGATTGTGCATTTAGTAATGAATGACTATTTGACTGTTATAGTGGTACCGATGGAATGACATTCCACGGATATTGCTGGAGCTCCCAGGCAACAGCTCGGAAGTTCAAGTGAGTAACCTAGTTGGTTCCTCAACCTTTGTGTTTAATATTACGCACTTATGCCATGTGGAGATGAATGGAGGGTTATGTATGTTTGCTTTTGATTGACTTCGGACCACAGGTGTCTAAAGTATTGGGAACTTGATATTGAAGTGCTATTGTGTGTAATTGATTATGAATGCTTCAATGAAATAAACTGAAAATGTTTATGACTGAAATACCGGACCGAAAGGTCCGAAGGAATGGGAAATGGGACACTGAAATGTAAACTGACTGTAAATGGAAATTGGGACATATGCATTCATGCATAAAGGCATGTTCACATAATGATAGTTGTGACCTGAGTTGCTACTGATACTGAACTGTTACTGAATTGAGCCTCGAGCTCGAGGAGAGTTAGTGCATTCCTAGAGGGCTCTCCTACTCCCTAGACGCGTCTGATTACTTATCACTGTTTATGCGCTCGGTCACAACACTGTAATAAACTGGAAAAGAGTCACATGTGCATTGCATATAAAAGTGATAACTGATTTGCGAAATTGTATGAGTTCTGTAAATTATTATATGATGATATTGAACGTGTAATTGACTGAAACTGTGAATTACTTGCGATATACATGAGTTGAGTGAACCATCGATGGTGTCTCATTGAGTTTGCAAACTCACCCAAAATTGCAATTATTTTTTAAGAATTGACGAGTACCCCGTTAGACAAACAGGAGTATGATTACTGCAAGAGAATCAGAGTTTGAAGTCGGGATCAGTTTCACGTCTACATTTGAGTCATTCTGATTTATATGTAAATTTGTATTTCCGCAAATTAGTACTGTTATGCAGAGGGCCCCAATTGATTAATTTTGTATTGTGATGTGATTGCTAAAATAGTATTTTGATTGAAAATATTTTCGTATCACGGGCCCAAATTGTTTACTGATTTACGCGCACTCGATTGTTTTCAAAAAAAAATGTCTTACTGAGTTTCTGAATGGATTTGACTGCTTTAGCATACCACCCTCATGAGGCACGGGCTCGAATATCACCCACGATATCGGGTTTGGGTCTTGCGGGAGTGGGATGCTACATTGAAAGCTCGTGGGTAATAGTTTATGATAAAAAGATAAGTAAAAACTTTTAAAAACGTTCACTTGCCATAAAATTTTTCATATGGTTTTTAAAACACATGATTCTTAGGCTTTTAGCCAAAATTCACAAGTTGTAAAACATGAATGCATCAAACTTATTAACATAACATAAGCACATAAGCATATCAAATGGTTTGGGTAAGTCCAAAACATGACGAGCTATACATTTCCAATGTAATGGTCCTATGTGGTCGTAAACTTTTGAGGGAGTCTTTGAAGGAGCTCGATGTCACTAGCAGGCAGGTAGGAGAAGCCTATACTTGGTTAATGTGCACGTGATGGTTCTTGTGGGACTACCACAAACCCACATAACACATATATTTCAAAATCTTGTAAGCTTGTTGCCCAAAATGACACTTCTTGTAAACTTGCTTTTTCAAATACTTGATATATATCTTGAAAACCATTCTCTAAAACATGATTTCATCAACATGCATCTTTCCCAAAAGATATCACTTAAACCATTTAACAAACATATAGCAGATTTCACAATCATTCATGAGCAATAATGCAGCATTTATGATGCAAATGACAATCAGAAAACTTCTTTGATTTAAAGAAAACAATAGTGACTTATTTATTCTATTATAAACATATACCCACCTTAATTTTCTTGCTTATAACCTTGTTCAAACATGCCTCTTCTCTTGTTCCTCTTGCCTCTTTGATCCCTTTATACACTAACAAAAATTTCACTCAATATGTTTTCAATTGAAAATTCCTCAAAGCATAATCACTAAAATTAGTTCTAGAATACTTAAACCCAAGCCTTTTCTAAACTCTATGAACTAAAATCCTTCCAAAATCTAAAAGATTTAAAATTATCTTACCTTCATTATTCACCAAATGAAGGGATCCTTAGCTCAAAAGGGAAGCTCTTCTCTTCCTTTGCTTGTTTCCTTTCTTGATCAACTCCAAAATATCTCTTGAAGGTTAACACCATTGAAACCCTAGCTCAACTCTCTTTTTTTCTCTCCAACAATCAAACTCTGTTTTTCTTTCTTTCTCATTTCGTTATTCTCTTCTGCTTTCCTTCCATTCACTTTTTTTCTTCATTTATAAACAATACAACACTTCTTCTTCCAATTATGCCCTTAATGATTGAGAATTGTCCCATTTGCCCTTCCAATTATGCCTTATGTCTTTTATACTTAAGTGTCTTGCCAACAGTGCCCTTGAATATTCTAACATAACACTTTCTTCAAAAGGATGTCCCCCATTGTCTTAAGTTTCTAATGACATCAAAATCATTTAATTCGATTCAGTGATTCAGAAGATATAATTCAAACATTTTTGGATTGCTCTTGTCCAAATCAGTATACTATGCACAGCTTCTATCTGAATTTTAAATATATTAGAAACTGAATTAGATTCCAATTTCATCATACCATTTGTAACTCCATGTCTCCAGTTCACCACAAATTAGGAATCATCTCATTTGGAGCTCTACCAATCTAGAAATCATCAAAATACTGAAGAATGTTCAGTGGAATAATACTAGTTCATAGTATTTAAAAACACACACATTGTATCCATCCCACGTTTTTCACTCAATCTCTCTCACTTCATCTTAGATGGATAAGATTTTGGTACAGATGTATAGCAATGTTTTACAAGTCCAATGGTTTAAGAATCAAGTCATTTGAGTGTCTAGAGAAGAAGTTATGGCAAAAAGAATCCAATATGATTTTATCCTCAATCAAATTGAACCTATCGTGGGACAATTGGTACAACTTTCTCTAGAGATATATGATTTAGGTTTTCTTTAGATGGTTTGAAAGAGGACTTCAAGAGATACAACTTTAATGACTAAAAGACAAATTCTATCTTCTGAAGGATAAAAAATGGAACAGAAGATGTAACATGAATAGTAACCCAAAAGCAGTTTATGAATAATAACATAGAAGAAGCTTACAATTATCATAACTTCCTCTACAGATATCTGATTTAGGTTTTACTTAAATGTTTTGACAGAGGACTTAAATTTATACAACTTTAATGAAGACCTCAAAGACAAATTCCATCTTCTGAAGGATCAAAAATGGAACAAAAGATGTAAGGTGAACAGTAACCTAGAAGAAGTTTATGAATAGTAACACAGAAGAAACTTGCAATTGTCATAACTTCCTTTACAGATATCAAATTTAGGTTTTCTTTAGATGATTTGAAAGAGGACTTCATTATATACAACTTTCATGAAGACCTGAAAGAAAAATTTCATCTTCTGAAGGATAAAAAATGAAGCAGAATATGTAAGGTCATGAAACAGAATTTCATCTTATGAACAATAACACAGAAGAAGTTTGCAATTGTCATAACTTTCTATAGATATCCAATTTAGGTTTTCTTTAAATAGTTTAAAAGAGGACTTTAAGAGCTACAACTTTCATGAAGACCTCAAAGACAAATTTCATCTTCTGAAGGATCAAAAATGGAACAGAAGATGTAAGGTGAACAATAACCCAGAAGAAGTTTATGAACAGTAACACAGAAGAAGTTTGCAATTATCATAAATTTCTATAGATATCCAATTTAAGTGTTATTTAGATGGTTTTAAAGAGGACTTTAAGAGCTACAAATTTCATGAAGACCTCAAAGACAAATTTCATCTTCTGAAGGATCAAAAATGGAACAGAAATATAAGGTGAACAGTAACCCAGAAGAAGTTTATGAACAGTAACACAGAAGAAGCTTGCAATTATCATAACTTTCTCTAATTAGATGTTTTGACAGAGGACTTAAATTTATACAACTTTAATGAAGACCTCAAAGACAAATTCCATCTTTTGAATGATCAAAAATGGAACAGAAGATGTAAGGTGAACAGTAACCCAGAAGAAGTTTCTGAACAGTAACATAGAAGAAATTTGCAATTATCATAACTTTCTCTAAAAGATATCTAATTTAAGTGTTCTTTAGATAGTTTGAAATAAGACTTCAAGAGATACAACTTTCATGAAGACCTCAAAGACAATTCCATCTTTTGAAGTATCAAATATAGAATAGAATATGTAAGGTGAACAGTAACCCAGAAGAAGTTTATGAACAGTAACACAGAAGAAGTTTGCAATTGTCATAAATTTCTCTACAGATATCGAATTTAGGTGTTCTTTATATGTTTTGAAAGAGGACTTCAATAGCTACAACTTTCATATGACCTCAAAGACAAACTTCATCTTATGAAGGATAAAAAATGGAACAGAAGATGTAAGAGGAACAGTAACCCAGAAGAAGTTTATGAACAATAACACAGAAAAAGTTTTAGGCATTAATTTTCACTCCAATGTTTAAAATTCTCATACTATATACCGTTGGATAGATAACAGAAATATCTACAACTCTCAAGAGGAAACTTTGCCAAAATCTATCTAGATCAATCCCAAATTTTTCCTTAAATTTTGAAGATAAATTTGACATTCATCCACCAATGTACAACACTTAGTTCTCACTTCATGACAATTTTTTTAGACTCTTAGAGACAGAATTAAAATTTGATTTTTCATAAGAAATGTAGCCATACGTTCCTAATTTAAACTAAATTAAGAATCATCTCGTTTACATAACTAGAGAAAAAGTTGTGGCTAAACGACTGAAGCATACTCCATAAACATTTTCCAGATCAACCATCCATTTTGTTTCACAATCTTTCCTTAACACAAATCATACTAAGATCACCTTCTCTACTTCACTTACTCCTCATTCTCAACTTCATTTCAAATCAATACCACCTATAAAGAAATTTATAATCCATGATTGATCATGAATACCAATAACATAACAACACCTATGTACCTATTCCTCATCAACTTACTACATAAATGCAACTTCATTTTTGGTTTTCATTCTACTTCTAACTTTCACCTTAATTCTTCTCACTTCAAAATCTTTTATCTACCAGAACACTAAAGAAAAACTTGAATCTATCATCATTTCTCATTCATTAGTTCTAGTCTTCTAAGAAAAGTTTGAGGTCCAACAATGACAGAACAACAGTAGGTCATCCGCAAACGAGAGATGGGTGAGTTTAAGTATTTTACATCTCCAGTGGTATTTGAAGGAGGGATTTCTAACTATGTAATCATTCAACCTCCTAGAAAAAACTTCCATACAAATAATAAAGAGGAAAGGGGATAAAGATTCTCCTTGTCTAAGCCCAGAATTTCCTTTGAAGAATTGGGAAGGTGATCCATTGATCAAAATGAAATACGAAGGGGATGAAATGCACTCTTGGATCCAAGATATAAACCTAAGAGGAAGGTCTATATCTTCTAAGGAATTGATGAGGAAATCCCAATGGATGGGGTCATAGGCTTTTTTTAGGTCGATTTTAAAGGCACATCTCTTTTGACCATTAGAAAGGTGGTAGTTTTTTAAATTTCTTGGGCTAGCAAGATTTTATCACCAATTCTCCTATCCTTAAGGAATGCACTTTGGTTAGGACTAATAATGTGAGGAAGAATTTCTCTAAGGCTATTTGCGATGATCTAAGTAATCACGTTGTACAACATGTTACAACAAGAGATAGGCCTATAATCTACCACTGTGGGAGGGTGTGCTTTTTTAGGGATAAGAGTAATAAAGGTAGAATTAAGTTCTTTAAGAAGTTTTTCATGTTGAAAAAAATATTGGATAGCCCTAGTAATGTCTTCCCCAATAATTTGCCAAGTTTGTTTAAAGAAAAAATCATTGAACCCATCCAAGCTTGGAGCCTTATTCGGATTGAAAGAGTAGAAAACCTCTATAATCTTTTGAGTTGAAACATCAGCTATAAGGGAGTTACAAAGGCTTTCAGATAAGGCTTGAGCAAAAAGAGGATCCACAAAGTCCTTTGAAGGAAGAAGGGATTTCCGACTACCAATTGAATATTGAAAGAATTCAACAAATTGTTCTTGGATCTCTTCATGACCTGCCATCCTTCTCCCATTACCCACTTCTAAAGAATTGATAGTGTTTCGGTTTCTGTTGGCTATTAAGGAGTTATGGAAAAACCTGATGTTCCTATCCCTTTCCTTTAAGCACTTGATTCTGGATGCATGTTTAAAGAATGACTTTTGATCATCTAAGGCACTAATTAAGGCATTGATGGCTTCGGATTCTTCAGCAAGTAACTCATTCAACTTAGGTAAATGCCCCAATTTATCTTGAATGACATTAAGAGTTTCCTGACATATCCTAGCTCTCTCATTAACATCTCCAACTTATCATGAATTAAGAGCTTTGAGTGCTTTTTTAACCACCTTAAGTTTGGACACTACACAAAACATAAGAGACCCCCGAATTTGAGATGACCAAGCTTCCTCCACTAGTTGAAGAAAATTAGGCGAAGAGGAAAGAAAGTTAGAGAACCTAAAAGGAGATGTTCTTCTCTAAATAGGGTTACCAACCTTGACCTCTATTGGAGAGTGATCTGATATGTTCAGATAATGAATGACACTATAATATCTAGGGAAATTTGAGCTCCAAGAAAAATTAATGAGGGTCCTATCTAGCTTCCTAGCCACAAAATTATCTTGACTTTGTTTTTTGTTCCAAGTGAAATAAGGACCATTGGAGTTGAGGTCATACAGAGCATAACCATCAACTCAATGTCAACTCATTCATACTTTGGAGAGTTGAGTGACTAATAGGTTCTGCCTCGTGTGGGTATAGGATGGCATTAAAGTCCCCCGCAATTATCCAAGGCATGGAGGACATGGATGGTCTAAGAGTTGATAAGTCATTCCAGAGGGTCTTCCTATAGTTTAGGTTGTTGGACCCATACACAAGTCACTAGGAAAGGAAGGGAATTATTTCTAGGAGACAACTCAACATGCACTAACTGATCAGTAGAACTCAGTATTTGACAATGATAACTATTCGAATCCCATGCTAGCACTATTCTGGCATTTGAGGCACATTCTATATTATTATAAAAAGGTCACCTAGGGAGCATTGAGGAGCATGCATTATTTAAAAAGGAGGGGGACCTAATCCTAGATTCTATCAAGCACACAAAATGCACTGACAATCTCTTAAGCCAATCATGTATAGTTAATTGTTTTTTTGGGGTTATTAAGCCCCCTAATATTCTAAAAGACTAAATCCATTATTCCAAACTAAAAATAACACCTACTTTTGTTTTTTCCTAGGTTTCTGAACTTTTTTCAAAGTAAATTTCCCCTCTGCCCCCCTTCAATTCCAGGACTGTCAGGAATCAATTTAGATATAGGAGAGAAAGAGTTTGTACCTACTTGACTTATGGCATTAACCTGTGGATCCCCAAGGTTTCCAGCTAGAGCTTGGTCTAGCTTTGCCTTGCCATGTGTATTTGGACTTCCAGCAGCACTAGAAAACTGTTCCATCAATTGATTCATCCTAACTATATGTTCCATCAACAATGGTCTTAAGCCTTTGCATTGGGAGTCAGATGCCTCTTGTTCCTTCTGGGAGGGTTGGCTTGTGGATGCTAACTCCCCACCTTGTTGCTCTTGGTTAATTGTTTGTGTCTCTTTTCCTTTTCCCAATTCATGTTGGTCTCTAGTTTTAAAAACCCTCCCTGTCGATGCTCATTCTTTCTTCTGACTAACCAGCTCAGGTTTCCATTCATATTCAATTTTAACTTCTTTAAATGTTCTCTCCCCATCCTTAGTATACGTTGCTAGTTGGAATGATGTAGGCCAATGGTTTTTTAGGTCCATTTCAACACACATCCTAGCATACACTATCCGTGTCATCTGAGCAGTTGGGGAATCCATTAGGAGTGGGTGTCCAACTACGCTCGTAATAGGACCCAGTCCTTTAGTGGTCCAATACTTAATAGGAATATTAAATTTTTTTGCCTACATTGGAGCTTTCTACACAACCTCCTGTTCTCCTCCATTCAAACTTCATTTCTTCAGAAATAAGGGTTTATCTTAGATGTGCCAAGGACCCTTTTCCAGAACCGACATTACTCCTACTTTAGGTTCAAACTTAAACAAAAAGTTACCAGAACTTGTAATCAAAATTTCTTTCAACCCAAACTCAGACCAGGATTTATTCAAAGCACGTTGAACTACTGAGAAGGCTGGTCTCTTACCTATGAAGAAGTCAATAAGCGTTAACCTGAAATTGGCAACTCTTTGTTTCGCCAGCTCCGAAGGGGGTATAACAAAAATTTGATTTTCCTTTGTCTCTAACGGGTGATAGATTAGCGCAATGTCTATCGAAATGTCTACCCCATTTGCAACCACAGCTTTCCACGATTTGGTAAACCCCTGTACAGCTGGGTTTACCGCATCTGGTTTATGTGACACACTACTTGCTTCAAGTTCTAGGGTTCTTGGTATGGGTTGATCTGGTTTAGAGGGGGGTTTGGGGACAGGTTTGTGAGTCAAGGGTGCTAGGAGATTTGGGTTGGAGTTTTGATTTTGAGGTAGGGTTTGGTTAGGGATTTCGGAATTGAGGGGAAGCTACGGGACTATGGTCGACAAAGGGGAACATGCTGGGGAGGGAGGAAAGCGGAGAACAGGAGAAGCCATGGATAAGAAATGGTTAGCCAAAATCTTCGAGGTTCTGGAAGCACTTTGCTGGTATCACTCACGCTCGCTATTGGCTTTCGCTATCGTCCTTCTACATCGCTCTTGCACATTACTTCTTGAAGTTAAGGATGAGATCTTTTAATAAATTTGAACTTGGATTGTTATAAATTTAGAAAATTTACGAATAAATTCCAAAATTGTGCAATGTATTATAAAAATTAATTTTAATTTATAATACTAATATCACAACTTTTATTTTGTTATTGTTGTTTTTGTATTCTTAGCACTTGGTATAAGTGACATGCCAATCCATTGTGGTGCTTTTGTATCTGTTGAATAGATCCCATCTCTTTATCCATTTTTTAAAAACTTACAGGGATGAAAACATGAAGATTATTATAGCAATTTAGAGTCAAAATTTTGAAAAACACCAATCTGATAGAATTATATATGGCCACAACTCGTTGGAGATGGAGCCAATAACTTCGACAAGCTCTGTAAAGTGCTGGATTTCTTAAGAAAAATTGAAAATAATCCTTAGATGTTACCGATTTAGAAACAATCTCATCAATTCAATTCAATGATCAAGACGATCCTCTTCATTCAAAGAAAAATTGGGGCATTATGTTCGGTTTTTTACCAAGTAAAATATAAGAACGTGCAGGAGCTGACGTTGGACCTTTCCGCGAGACAAGAATCTGCATGTATCAAGTTATTTCGGTCAGAGTCCCCACTGGATGACTTGTGGGTCATGTCCAAAGAACAACAACAACAACCTATGTTTCCCCAAGAAACTTACGAATTTAGTGTTTGGTTAGATTTAACATTCTTCCTCTAGTCAACAAAATCTTGAAACCAGCCAACAAGTGATTATAAAATTCAATAAAAGCTAGCTTGTGATTATTGGGATAAATGTTGGCAAAGTTATACACAATATGTTGGAACTCAAGAATGCTCTTTTAATCTCAACAACCAAAGAAGCATATTCGATGACATTTTAAAAAATCATTTCAACACAAGCTTTTGTTCGATTGCAATATCCTAATTTAAAATAAAGGGTCAGGAACCTAATTCAATCTTTCTTTGCGCAAGATAATCTTTAAAACAACACGCTTGGAAGAGAAGGTAAAGTAAGTTCCATAATGTTTTGAGTGTCTATTCTCGTGGTTCTTGCTAGCCACCACCTCACCAGAAACCAAAAGGGATTGTTCTCCTACTGTTATTACTAATAACGGAAGATTCAAAATCGCACTAAAAAGATACCACAACAGCATATGCCATATATAAATTAAAGATATAAAATAGAGCAAATCTTGCCGTGTTTAAAGCCGATAACCTGCAGCCATCCACACGCTTAATTCCACCAATCACAACAATATCCTTTAGTTTGGTCATGTTCAAAACTCATTTCTGCATGCTCAAGTAAACTTCCCGTAATACTCCCGAAATTACCACCATACTCATGCACCATGTTTTTTCTATATGTCATGTATATACACTGTAGCAATTAGCATATGCTATAAGAAACTCCTTTGTGATATTAAAATAAGACATCAAAGAGTTTTATAAAGCATAATAATCTCAATCTAGTATTATCTCATTCATGTACATGGAATTTGTCAAAGCTTTTCTTCTTCAGGGTCTTTGGAGAATCGCAGTTTATAAGTATGACTAGTTAGAATGCCAATGAGAACGTGAGAGTTGCCATTTCTTTCCATTCAAATGCCTAAGGAGGTTTACACGTGCAGGTGAGATTATCCATTCCGTTACGTCCCAGGCTTGAGAGCATCTAAGAAAAAGATACTGGAAAAGGATAAAACATTAAAATTGGTTTGATTAATTTAATTTTTTTAAAAAAAAAATTGATTATTTTTAGTTTAATTTTTAATTTTTTGATTCAATTTACTTCAATAATTTTTGTTGTTAAAACTAATCATTTTATGAATTAATTGATCAATTTTCGTAAACTAATCGATTTTTATAAACCAAATAAATCAATTAATTTTCTTTTGACTGTCTTTTTAATTAAATTTTAATTTTGTTTTAACAATTTAATTTCCCACCTGATTTATAAAACATTTATCTACCTACATTTCTTATTCTAAAACAGCTTATAAATTCATCTCCTTAGTATGTGGGAGTTCGCATGCAGCTCCTTTTTTTTTTTTCTCTGTGGTAAATCCTGAAAAAATTCACAGCAAAAACTACGTGAACTTTTTCTATTACATATCTGGAACTAGAGGTGAAAAGAGGGACTCCTTTACTTGTGAGGAAAAAAATCGGATTGATGAAGTCCACATGCAAGTAAGAATCAATGCATAATCAAGTTCATATATATATTTATGCGATTGAAAAATTAAATGAGAAGGGGTTCCAGTAATTACAAGTACCCAATAGCGACTACAGCTAATTAATGCATACATGCGATCCTGGAATTTTATCTTATCACATTTCACATTCAAGTTCATGACAACCATACCGATTTTACAAACATCATGCCAACTTAAAATTATACTCTTGTTCTTATTTTGAGATAGTACTACAAGAAATTAATGGTATACTAAAAAATTGAAGAATTATTAAATAAATAAAATTCATAAATAATATTGAATAATTATTAAACAAATAAGATTAAAAATTGTATTCTAAAAATGTTTATTAAAATTAAAAATTATTAAATTAATATGATTTTTGAAAAATAAATAATAATAATAATAATACAAATAATAATAAAAACGTCATGGAAGACATTCCACGACATTTCCAAAAAAAGTCGTAGATTCCTCAATATTCTGTGACGTTTTAAAAACGTCGTGGAATGTTAGACAATTCGCAATGTTTTTAATGTTAGAAATTCCACAATATTTACAAAAAATTCCAGATTGTCCAAACTTTCAGTGACGTTTTTATAGACGTCGCAAAATATCAATGTTTTTCATAAAGTTTTACATAAAATGTTGCAGAAATCTTTTGCCTACACCACATTTCGTAAAAATTTTTGTGATGTTTTAGGACATTCTGTGACGCTTTAAAAATGCCACAAAATGCCTTGTTTTCTTGTAGTATAGTGTAGCTATAAGGCATTTCTATCATCTCTAAGTAATTTATTTATTATTTTTTCATTATAATATAATGTTGAGATCTCATTCATCACGGTAGCATCTAGTGGCCTCAAACGTGTGTTAATCCCTTTTTTTTCACTTTCATCCTTCTTCATGATATCCCTGCCTTCAAGTTTCAACACGACTTAAAGAAAATCAACAAAATAAAAAGGAAAGCCTAATTGCAGATTTCTTAAATGTTACTTGTTTATTGACTTGAAACCCTTCTTGTTAAATGTCTTGATGTTCATTTATACAACTTCCTACAAGTACTATTGTAACATTCCGTTTCCTTACAAAGGGTTTGAGCCCTAGAAATTGATACATGTGAGAAAAGAAAAAAAAACAACACATCTCATGCTCATGCATTATATAAGGTGTACATGCATATGAATAGTAAATTTTGCACAGAAAATTGACTGTACATGCATTCATAATATTTCTCGGTATATTTGGTCATATATGTGATTATTATGAAAAATATTATTGTTTTGTTTGGAAAATTGATTGGAGAGGGTCATTAAGGTTTTACAATTGTTAGTGAGTTTTTAGTGAAATTTTTTGTGAAATTTCGGGGTACTTTTTCGGATTGTCCAAAAATTTCATGCTTTATATCAATGGAAAAATCAGAATGCATTCTACACATCTCATGAAGAACTTAGAAGCCAATTCTACCTCTAACTAGACCAAATTTTCAATCAAAGTTTCTACCCTGTTAAACACGACCTAAACCATATCCATACTTCAAACATTCACAACTTTCACTTCCTACATCCAAAGATGGCATATTATACATCAATAAAAAGCTATGACATTCTTCTACAACTTTTAATAAGGCCACTTGAGCCAATTCAAACCATAATAGTCCAGAATTGGCCTCAAAGCACAGTATCCACAAAACATGGATAAGGGACAGTTATTAATGAGCTCTATATGGGACAGTTTAGGTACTCGATCACAACAAAATAATAAATGAAAAGTAAGTTTCATGTGCAATGCATATGCATTATATAAATGATTAAGTGTAACGAATTATGAATAATGTGAATGTGCAATACTGTAAATGTGTGAATGTGCAATACCGTGAATGTGTACTATGAAATAAAGTTAAAGGTGTGAATATTGTGTTGTGTGACTAGGTGAACCATCGATGATGGTCACTCACTGAGTTCGCAAAACTCACCCAAATTTTGCAATTATTTTTTAGGACTCAGAAGAATACCCCGTTAGACAACGAGCGTATAGCAATTGCATATGAGTGAAAGAAGAGGTCGGGATCAGTTCGCGTCTGCATTAGTGTCTTCTTATTTATGTATAAAATTGTGTATTCCGACTTTTGTATAAATGACTAATTGATTTGTATTTATGAGAGGGCCCAAGTGGTCATGGAAATTATTGTTCACTTATGTGATAATTGTCATCCTTATAGTGTGTGTGTTTTGAAAAAAAAATTATGATGAGTTTTTAACTAAGTGATGTAGCACGCCACCCTCGCGGGGCACGGACTCGGATATCACTATCGATGTCGGGTTCAGGTCATGCGGGAATAGGATGTTACAACTGTAACACGGTTTTTGTCGTTAACATGTACAGTTGAGTTGGTTGTTATAGGTTTGCAGTATTTGTGAAGACTACTGTGTTCTTTTATATTATTGTGTAGTTGTATTAGAGTTAATTAATTAGCTTGTTAGTGATTACAGTTAGTTAATTAGCTTTTACCGATGATGTATATAAAGACATTTTGTATACTGTAGCTTTTTAATGAAGTGAGATATTTTTCTCTCTCAACTCATCTCTCTTACTTTACGCTCTTATCTCACATCTCTCTCTCACCCTTCTTAAGATGGTATCAGAGAGTCGTTTTCTTCCAATCTTGCTTGTTGCTTCAATGATTGTTGCTTGACTTGAAGATTGTAGCTGACTTTCGTGATTGCTTTGTCTATTCTGCGTTGGTGTTGTTCACGTTCAGTGATTAAAGATGACAAGTTCGATTGATCACGTCCATGGCAGTGTTGGATCTGGAGTAGCGTTTCTTGGTGCGATTGATCCTCTAACTTTGTCGAGTGGAGATCATCCTGGTATGTCGCTCACTACTGTTCAATTTACTGGTGTGGGATTTTTGGGTTGGAGTAGAACCGTAAAAATGGCTTTAGGAGCTAAGATGAAATTAGGTTTCGTGGATGGCTCCTATGTTAAACCAGATTTTGATAATCCTGATTATCAAAGATGGATTAGATGTGATTATATGGTCACTTGCTGGATTTTGAACTCGATGATTCCAGAGCTTTCAGATTCGTTTCTATTTGCTCAATCTACCGAGCAATTATGGGAGATTAATGAAAGGTATGGTCAAAGTAATGGTCCTTTGATATATCAACTTGAACGTACATTGAACCAAATAACTCAGGGAAGCACGTCTGTGGCTGCTTATTTTAGTAAACTCAAGAAATGCTGGGATGAGTTAAATAGTTTGATTGGTATTCCTATATGTAAATGTGGTTGTAGTTGTGGAGTTGCTCAAAAGTTTATTGAAATGGGCAGTAGGTCCAAGCTCATGCAATTTTTACTAAAGCTCAATGATGAGTATGAATGAGTAAGGAATCAGGTGTTATCAATGGATCCCTTACCTTCGGTTAATCGAGCCTATTATTTGGTACAACAAATTGAAAAACAAAAGGAAGTTACTAGTCAAGTTATAGATCCTGTTGCATTTTCAGTCAATAATGAAGGTACTAAATTTTTTGGTGTGGTTTCAAAAGGATCCAAGAAGCATGGTAGTCGATTCTATACTCATTGTAAGCAGGAAGGACATTTATTCGAGAGTTGCTTTGAAAGGATAGGTTATCCTGATTGGTACAAAGGGAAAAGAGGAAAGAAACATAGTCGGATGGCTGCTCAAGTCAGCCTTGCTGGTCCTGGTAGTGAGACTGAACAAGATACGCCACTGGATTTGCACAATGATAATGGGAATCAAGTGAATCAGCAGATGATTACCCAACTATGTCAGGAAATGATGAAACTACTTAAAGGAAAAGTTCCTATCCCACAAGACGCATCTGGTGCAAGTACGACCTATGCAGGTATTGTTCTTACCCAATCAGCTTTTTCTTGTTTGCACAATGATAGTTTGCATGGTAAATGGATTGTGGATACAAGAGCCTCGGGCCACATGACCCCATCTCTTCATCTTTTCTCTTGCACCAAATCCCTTTCTCAGCCTATATTCATTACTTTACCAGACGGTTCTACCAAAAAGGCTGTGAAGACTACTGTGTTCTTTTATATTATTGTGTAGTTGTATTAGAGTTAATTAATTAGCTTGTTAGTGATTACAGTTAGTTAATTAGCTTTTACCGATGATGTATATAAAGACATTTTGTATACTGTAGCTTTTTAATGAAGTGAGATATTTTTCTCTCTCAACTCATCTCTCTTACTTTACCCTCTTATCTCACATCTCTCTCTCACGCTTCTTAAGAGTATTTCAAGACTTTATCCACAACTTTCTGACTAATAACATCGGTACCAACGGTAAAATTAGGAAAAATAAATGCGACAAAATCAACTACAGAAGATGTTAATAATAAGTACCCAATTGTACAATCATTATTTTAATGGTTGTCATGGCCAATTATTAAAAATATTTTTCACATAAACAAATAATTAATTAACATAGTAAAAATAATGTATGCCAACAATATAATGGTTCCTTTATTACTAAATAGTAGTCATATCCTCTAAATAGAAAGTAAAAGTGGTAACAAAAATAATGATAAGAATTTATTTAAACTTTTTGTAAAATGTTAAGGAAAAATGTATATTTAATTAATATTTAAGTAAATCATTTTAAAGGTTGTATGTTATCACAAGAATATAAGAAACTACTTTTCAGGGACTGGGGACTCGGTTTGCAGCAGAAAACAAAAATTTTAATAGACTTGAGATGCCTTACCAAACAAAAATTTCTTGATATGTTGATAGAGTAGATTACCTCTCTTTATTTAGGTTAAAATTTTTATTAAGGGCATAGCTTGAAGGACTTTTTGTACAAGTTTATGTTTTCTATGTAAAAGAAAAAACAAAGAAGTCGGATCATATTATATTTTTAACCATTCATGCATACCATGATGCAATTGTTTCTTTCAAATAATGTTGCGAACAGATCAATAAGAATATTCATATTAGAGGCATTAAATGACAAGTTATTTTTATATATTAAGATATTTTTAAGATGCGGCTTGTCAATCATGCTCACAACATTAGACTATAGCATTAAGAAATTTGAGATTCACAGTTAATCATAGCATTTTTGTTAATCATATACGTGATTATTGTCTTTGTCTTGGCTTTAGAAAAAGTGTTAAATAGGTCCTTCCAGATTTGTACAAAAGATGCACAAATCTGACATGTGAATCATCAACATTTAGTTAGTTGTTTGATATTACTTTCGCTATATTGATGATATCAAAAATAAAAATATAAATTAATTTATATTTTTCAAGACACGTTAAAGATAATTCATATCTTTTGCCGGAGAAAAATCTATACATATCTAGGTATGTAGATATGTGCCGAAGATCATAGGCTCTGCAACATTTCCCATCCCCAAATATACAATGCTCAGTTTTGAGTCCAGCAACAAAATGTAAGAGTATCTAGGTGGATATTTTAATTATTAAATTAACTATTGAATGCATCTAAAAGAATTATTTAAAGGTTTTATTTTTATTTTAAGTCAGATGAGTAATGTGGTTACTTATAATAACGTTAGTCACGATACACAAAGGAGTAAAATTCCAATCCCAATTCATTTAATAAATGCACGTTAAAGAATCAAACCTCCTTTCATTCCATCGGTATTTTAATTTGATTGCAAAACTAAATATGGTCGATAAATGGTTAACGTACAACAAATAAAACAAAACTATTTAGCGAAGTACTCGATACTGTATATGTAATCCAAATTTTTTGGACATGAGCAAAAGGGAAGATTCGATTACTTAGCCACAGGATGGGGAAACTAGTTTCCACTCTGGTTAACAAAAGTTCAATGTGTAATTTGCATTCAAATTTGATCTTAATCAGGATTCCATGATTGAATACCGATCCTGACATGATGGATGATGAACTTCAAAATTCCAGGTACTTTGTCACCGTAGTAAATGATTAGCATGTGATAAAGGACGCGTATTCTTAAGAAGTCGGTGAGAAAAGGACGTATTTGGTCCTACTCTTCACTATGCTATGGACCAAATTATCATAAATGCCACGCATGTTCGATTTTCCATTGCCACTGATATTTTTGTAAGGTAGATTTCATAGTACTTTGATTTTCTATTGCCACCGATATTTTTGTAAGGTAGATTTCACAGTACTTTGATTTTCTATTGCCACTGATATTTTTGTAAGGTAGATTTCACAGTACTTTGATTTTTTATTGCCACTGATATTTTGGTAAGGTAGATTTCGCAGTACTTTGATTTTCTATTGCCACTGATATCATTAACCACATTAAATTTTTTTTAAAAAAAAAGGAATTAATATAAATAAAGAAGAAGAAATTTACAAGGTCATCAAAAGAAGAAAACCCTTAAAATATAACACAAGAAGAGATCCAACAAGAAACAAATCATCTAGTGCAACAAAAATAGCCTAAGACAAAGAAAAAGTGGAAATTAAGCATCAGTCTACCCTAAGCAAAACGCCCATCTATCAGCTATAGACGTAAGGCATGGCAAACATTAGAGCTATAAGTAAATTTCTTTGTCAAAACAATCGCCCGAACTTCATACATAATTAAGCAGATCAAACTCTCTTTTGTGGAAGATGTACTCTGGAAACGTCGAAAGTTCCTCTCTCTCTAAAACAAATATAAACAAGCCCCTAAGATAATAATTTGTACAGATTTGTTGAAACCTACAGGTGAAAACAGATAGCTAATGATATTCATAAATTCGGACCCAGGATTCGTCCAATCATATAAGTCACAAACAGATATTCAAAAAGAGTAGTTGAAGGGGCACGCGAAAAAAAGATGAGAACAAGATTCCATCTGAAAGGAACACATTAAACAAGAAGGATCTATATGCACATAAGGGATACGGTCAATAGTAGATAATTTATTCTGAATAGCTAACTAGAAAATAAAGGAGATCCGAGAAGTTAAAAGATTGTTTCAAACTGTAGCTACCCAAGAAGTAGAGGGTCGGTGATGATGCAAGTTGTCACAAATGAAGCGATTAGTCAATTTGTTCATGCATAATCCTTTCCACGTCGAGTCCTATACGATACGGGTCTGTAGTTGCTCTCGCAATAAAATGTTTTCATGTGGTAGACTTGTCGTCATCTTTCAACTTAATTGTGGTCCATGTAAACTATTTAAATCAAACGTCAAAGAGAGAAGTAGGTTCCTACCCGTAAGATCGTGTAGCATGCGAGTGCTTTACTCTTTTAACGAAAATATGGCTTAATAATGGCTGAGGTTGTAGAGTCTCACACATGAGCCATACATTTATCTTAAAAGTAATTTGGTACAAAAATTTCTCATAATTATTTTATAGATTCTAAAATTTTTTAAATTGAAATTATAAATTATAAACGTCTCATTATCTCATACTTAATTAAAAAGTAAAAATTCAACTTTGGTTTTCTTCATCGTAAGATTGTATGTAATGTTTTATATATTCAATATTTTGCAATATTTTAAAAACTAGATCAAGTTAAATCGATAAGACAAGATGATTAAAAGGTTCATTCAAAGGTTAGACCGTTATGAAACCAATTAAATATTAAAAAATGAAGAATTTGAAATAAGTTTAAAAGAAATTGTCCTTATTTATCAAAAATATAATGTTTAATTAAATAAAATTAATTTATTTATTTATTTTATGAGAACCTATTAATTTAATAAAATTGATCAATTACTTAGTAAATTGATCGATTTTGAACAACAAGATTTATTAAAGTAAATTAAACTATAAAGTTAAAATTGAATAGAAAATTGACTAATTCAAAATTTTTACATTAGAATTGATGTAACTTATTGAATTTTTTAATTATTGATTTTAGAACTATAAACTATCATTATGTAGGGGAGTCATAGGTCCATACATCTTGTGCATGGCTATGCAACGAAAGCATTGGGATCAAAATTCTAACTCCACGACATCCCCAAAAAAATTGGAATCATATATATGTAATAGACATAATTGAAAGAACATATAATTAAAATTATAGGACATCTCCTCCTTTCTAACTTCTTCTCCTTGTTTCAGTTGTTATAAACACCAAACACCTTCCTTGGCCTCTTAAGAGCACAAAAAGATGGAGAATAATAGTGTGTAAGAGTGGTTAGAGCACCGAACAAGATGAATTCAAGTAGATGCTCAATCAAGAGTTAGATCTTAATCAAGTTACATGCAATTAAACTTATGCAATAATTGCTTAAATTTGCATGAACAAACATCAAGATCACTCCTCTCAACCTCCAGAACTCTTCTGGACCCTTAGCTTCTCAATAGAGTGTGTTTTTGGCTGAATTTTATTGTGTACATAAGTGAAGAACTCACTAATGTACCACATGTCATCAAGTGGGTCATGATTGTGACCTATAAGTCATGATCGTGACTTGCTTAAAATGATAGTCATACACACTTTATTTTTCATCCGATCTTTTATGCACGTGACCCTTAGGTTCCTGGTTATTTTGGGTACTTGAATTAACTCTTAATCCAAGAAAATCATGAGATATTTTATGATGCCAATTTACCAAAATGTGAGTGAATTAACAAACAAACTCTTTGATAGTTAAATATCTGACTTACGAACCTTTCCATAGATAATTATCGTGCAATTTGTCCCTTCATCATCCCATACCCCACTTGGTTTGAAGTATGAGCTATGCGTCAACTCCCATTAGGCAAATTATGTCACATCCAATCCAAGTGATATTAGTTCTTGTCCTGAGCATCTCATTACTCTATGTGTCATTGAAGACTCTCTTCATGACACCTAACTGCTTTGACCAGAGACTCCCGAGTAATGACTCTACAAGAGACTATGAGTATCATATAAATCTTTTATTGAATACCTAATTACCTTTAAATACCAATAGCTATACCTAATCACCACCCTATGAGCGACCTCGTCTTAAGGAAATAAGGAATGGTGTCAAAGCACTGGATCAGTATTCAAGATATCCTTGAGTACCTTAAGTCTAAGGATATTTGAACCATTACTATGATGAGATTAATCACTGACATTTGATAGATCATCCATATGATAATCTCATAGTGGGTCATCCGATGTACATACTACTCTTAGTAAGCATCCACATGTTAACTCTAAACATCTCATGCTTACAGTTTATGAGATCTACTGCTTGATCAAATCAAGGAGTATAACATATGCTAGCCTATCCAGATTAACAATGTTTTGTTTTATATTTACGTTTGCCTAAGTTTCGTTTCAATTTGAAAGAAACCGCATCTTATATCCGATTAGAATAAATCGATATTTGTGTTATGCCCCAAGCCTAAGTCTTGAAAGAGATATATATGAAATATTAAACTTGTCCCATCGAATCTAAAAAATCTTGTTTTTTTGAACATGAAGATATAGAGAAGCCATTGCAATTGCCGGAAATACTAAGCCCACTAAAGGCACAAAAATAGAGGGTAAGTCATTGAGAATTGTCATAGAATGGGCACCTCGATTAAATAGTTGTATATTTATTTTAATTTTTATTGTTCTATTAATCTTTTTTTGTTATATTATATTGTTATATTATGACTAGGGATAATTTAGATACTAACATAATTACACATGATAGGAATCTCATTATCATGATATCATCATGATTATGCTTTGTATCATAGACTTTATTAATTTGATTTAAGATCGACATCAATTCATAAATAAATGAACATCAAATTCATAAAAATTGCCTTTCGCTTTATTAATCAAAATAAAGCTTGTACAAAAGTATTAAAGACGATTGCCTTTAGAGCACTACTCTAACAATCTCTCACTTGCACTAAAGTCAATCGCCTTTGTATCTCATATCATAGGGAGTATACTAGAATCAAATCTCATTTGAGGAAGTGGGTTAGTCAAAGGATCAGCAATGTTATGATCTATAGGCACTCTCTCTATCTTCACATCACCTCTATCAATGGTCTCCCTGATTAGGTGATATCTCCTGTGTATGTGTTTGGACCTCTGATGAGACCTTGGTTCCTTGGCTTGAGCAATAGCTCCATTATTGTCACAATACAACAGTATCAAGTCTACAATGCTCGAAACCACTACAAGTTTCATAACAAACTTCTCAATCCAAACATTTTCTTTTGCCACTTACACAGTTGCAATGTACTCTGACTCGGTAGTTGAATCTGTAGTCCTCTCTTATTTAGAACTCTTCCAACTGACTGCTCCACCATTGAGTGTGAAAACGTAACTTGACTGAGATTTGGAGTCATCATAGTCATATTGAAAATTGACATTTGTATGCCTACTCACTACGAGATCTCCATCTTTATATACTAAGAATACATCCTTAGCCCTTCTCAAGTACTTTAGAATATTCTTGACAGCCATCCAGTGACACTCACCAGGATCTGATTGATATCTTCTAGTAACACTTAAGGCATACGATATATTAGGTCTTGTACATAATATAGCATACATGATTAATCCTATTGCTGAAGCATAAGAGATCAAACTCATGCGAGTCCTCTCATCTTTCATCTTGGGACATATATATTTCGAGAGTTTTATCCCATGAGTTATGATAAGAAATCCTCTTTTAGATTGTTCCATGCTAAACCTGTTTAGCACTTTCTCTATGTATGTAGACTGTGAAAGACCTAGCAACCTCCTTGATCTATCTCTATAGATCTTTATTCCCAATATATAAGTTAGTTCTCCAAGGTCTTTCAAGGAAAAATTCTGGGACAACCAAATTTTGACAAATTGCAAACTTGAGACATCATTTTCTATTAGTAATATGTCATCCACATATAATACAAAGAATATGATAACACTCCTACTAACCTTCTTGTACACACAATGTTCATCTAGATTTTGGAAGAAACTAAACTCTTTGATTGTCGCATCAAATCGGTTGTTCCAACTCCTAGATTCTTGCTTCAATCCATAAATAGATTTTTGAACCTTGCATACCTTTTCGCCATCTTTGGATATGAAGCCCTCAGGTGGTATCCTAGGCTAGGTTTCCAATATGGAAATTCATCTTCACATCTATTTGTCATATCTCATAATCACAATGAGTAGCAGTGACTAGGAGTATTCTAATGAATTTAAGCATGGCTACAAGGTTAAATGTATCATAATAGTCAACTCCTTGTCTTTGACAATAAGCTTTAGCGACCAGCCTCGTTTTATAGGTAATCACATTACCATTCATGTTGATTTTCTTCTTGAAAATCCACTTACACCCTATATTTTTTAGCCCTTCGAGTGGGTCAACCAAAGTCCACACTTAATTTTCAAACATGGAATCCATTTCAGACTTCATGGCTTGAAGCCATTTGTTAGATTCTAAACTCTTCAAAGCCTCTTAATAGGTTGTAGGCTCATCGTCCTTTATGAGCAATACTTCATTATGTTCACTTATGAAAAAAAAATCCATATCTCTCTAGAATATTACGTATCCTACTTGACCTATGAACATTTTGTATGTCAGAAGGTTCAACTGTTACCTCATCTCTATGAACAACAATCTCAAGTTTAGGCAATTGATCTGCATCTGTTTGAGCATTATGAACTTCATCAAGTTCAACTTTTCTCGCACTATCTTCTTTTAGAAGAAACTCTTTCTCTAAAAAGATAGAATGGCTGTAGAATTGATACCTAAATGTTCTTTAGGATATCTTACAAACAGACATCAATCAGATTTCGCTTTAAGCTTGTCTAATTTAATCCGCTTCATACAAGCCGGACAATCCTAAACTTTCATATGAGAAAGATATGATTTTTTATTAGTACATATCTCATATATAGTAACATATAACTGCTTTTGAAGGGACTTTTTTTATCACATAAACAATAGTCTCAAGTGCATAATCCTAAAAGGATTTCAATAGATTTGCTAAGCCCATTATTGACCTTGTCATGTCCAACAAGGCTTGGTTTTTTATTTCAGTCACACCATTATGTTGTGGTGTGTAAGGTGGAGTCCACTAGGATACAATCCCGTTATCCTTGAGATAACTTAGAAACTCCTCGTTCAAGTATTCACAACCTCAATCTAATCGAAATGCCTTGACACTTTTACCTAACTGTTTCTCTACTTTATGTCTAAATTGTTTGAACATTTCAAATACTTCAAACTTGTCTCTCATTAGATACACATACCTGTATCATGAATAATCATCGATAAATGTAATGAAGTACATAATACCTCCTCTGGAAATAGACATCGGACCACATACATCAGAATGTATTACGTTTAATAAACCATTCGCTCATTCACCTTTTCCTTTAAAAGGTTGTTTAGTGATCTTACCTAATAAGCAAGATTCACATGTGTCATATGATTCATAATCAAATGACCCTAAGCTACCACTTTTGTGTAGCTTAGACATGCGTCCCTCACTTATATGGCTAAGTCGACTATGCCATAAGTAAAATGATTTTAAGTTATCTCAGTTTTGTCTTTTATTGTTATTGATATTTAAAATTGGATAGCATATATCTAATACGTAAATACCATTGCATGATGTAGCAGTACCATACAACATTTTATTTAACATAATTGAGTAACCATTGATTGAAAAATTTTAATGAAATCTCATTTTATTAAGACATAAAATAGATATAATTTTCTTTGTCACAACGCGTACATAATAGTTATTATCCAAAATTAACTCTATCCCACTAGGAATATACCAAACATAGGTTCCTATAGCTAATACAACAACTTTTGCTCCATTTCTCACACGTAGATCCATCTCTCCCTTATTGAGCGGGCTACTATCCCTAAAGCCCTGCTTATCAAAACACATGTGTGAGTCACATCTAGTATCTAATACCTAAATATTATGATTAAAAAAAGTATTAACCTCAATGACAAATAACATAACTAAAGTAGATGGTGAAGCATCTAATGCCTTCCTCTGCTTCAGCAACTCCAGATAGGATTTATAGTTCCTCTTCCAATGTCTTTCCTTGTTGCAATGGAAGCATATTCCCTTTGATGTTTTCTCTGTTGCCTTCTTTTTAGCTACACCTCCCACTAGCTTCTTGGACTTCTTTTTCTTTTGGTTCCTCTTGTGAGAACTAGAAGCAGAGTCCACCAACATCATAGCCTTATTATCCTTCCTGATAGTTTGCTAAGCTGTTTTGAGTATGTTAATCAGTTTAAGTATCAAGGTGGATATTTGGTTCATTTGATAGTTAAGCATAAACTATGAATAACTATCAGTCAAACCAGTTAGAATTAAGTCTACACTTAATTCATGATCCATTATGAAACCCAAATTGGCTAACCTCTCAATGTATCCATTCTTCTTCAACGCATACTGCATTGGAGATGATCCCTCAACTATCTTAAAGCAGAAGAGCAACCTTGAGATCTCAAACCTTTCATACTGAGCTTGCTCATCAAGCAGATCCCCTAGATGGTAGACTATTGTATGAGTGTCCATAGCCTCATGTTGCTTTTGTAGTTTTGGTGACATAGAAGCCAACATATTACAGCTAGCCAACTCACTATCATCTAGTAGTTTTTTGTAAGCTTTCTAATCCTCATCAAAGGCATCAGTAACAGGGGGATGGCGAAGTGGCTCATGTAGAACATATCCTACTTTCTCTGATTTGAGAACAATTCTCAAATTTCATAGCTAATCTAAGAAGTTTGGTCTCGTGAGTTTTTGAAGTCCAGTAAAGAGCGTAAGTTCATATTAGACAAAGACATTGTGACAATACAATAACCTAGAAGAATGAGAGAGAGCGTTAGAATGTACATAAAAGCATATCGATAAGGACTTTAACCACATGCATTATGGGTCCCACTATTTTATCTAAATCTATAGCCCTGACTTTGAATCTAAGAAAACTTATAGTTTTCCTATTAGGTCTATGTCCAACATCACTAAGAATGACCTTAGATTTGCTCAACAAGCCACCGTTGGTTAATTGGTAGGTATCATTTATACCAATTATATTCAGTTATGTAACTATTGATTTGTGTCATCAACTATTGAATTAGCAAACTCGTAAGGCTATCAACTCTTGATGCGTATAAATCTTAGGTATACTACCCAACTTCGCCTTTATCCACATTGACGTTGCGTTTGTCCAACAAATCAACGTCTTTAGTTAGGACCAACCCATTAATCTGAAAATCTAATTTTCATAATTTGAACATATTGTGTAGAGCAGGCTTGAGTTTGCCCCAACAACCCAACTCTAAAGGAACTCTGGTTCTTACTATATCAATGGAAAGCGTAAGTCCTAATATTTTGGTTAAGGGATTTGTTCTTAGGTCTCATCAATACTTGGATGGTCTTATTTATATCTCACATATTTATTTAGATAGTTACTATAACTATATGGCATGATTATAGACTCCTCAATTAAATTGAACTTATGTCCATAATCACCCTATCATGCCTTTTTAACCAACCTTTTAAATGCATCTAGTGCATGTAACACACAAAGGAGGTTTAATTTAGGTTGTGACTTAACTATGCATCAAAATTTTGTGATTTGATTCAACTCTTGAACCGAATCGGGTGCTAGTGTTAGTCTCAACTAATTCAAATTATGAATGTGATTCAATTGGGAACCCTAAAATTTAATTATTTTGATGTCCAAATTAAACACTTTAATTTTAGTACACATGCCTTTTTTAGTCACACTAGAAATGCACTCTACTTGGATTAATTCTAAATTAATCCATAAGGTTTCTGAAATTTCCAAATGTCAATTAGTTATCTAAAACATCCCTAGGACATCTCAAATTTATCAAGATAATTTTGGCACAAGCTAAAAACATCTTGACAGCTAAAATTATCAAGATAAATGAGTTAGTCTACTAAACACTCTGGAAATTTTTCGGAACCTTAATTTTAAGCACATGTACTTAGCATGCTACTAACATCATTTAGCATGCTACTAACATCAAAATAATACATTTTATCTCATAAACATGTTTCTAGGTCTTATAATTGAAACACATACATATAAGTCATCAAACAAGTCAGCCCTATTAGCTTTCCAAAAGGTGACCAGTGTTGACTTTGACTTCATCTATTAATTGAATCAAGTTCAATTAATTTTGGAGAAATTCCATAGTCTTATACACATTCTAAATGTGCCTGATAAAAAAATTCTAGAATCTAATTCCTAGGAATTCTTTATGAACTAAGTGGAATTATCCAGTATATCGTATTCCACTAATACTTGTTGTATTCATCAGCATGCATGTAAAATCAAGAATAAAATATTAACCACTTCAAAAATAGTTTTCATGCATCTCATACACGTGGAAACATCATATGTGCATGTTTAAGAAGGAAATTTATAAAAAAAACAATCATTTATAAAATTATTCTAGAATTCATAAGCATGCCTATTTATTAGATTTCCAAAATTTCCCAGAACTTCATACATGCATTAGGATGAAATTGAAATCGTAATAAAATAGAAAATGAAATTCAATTGTAATTTACTTTGACAAAAACATAAATAACACCTTATAAACATTTATGTGAAAGAAAATTAGAAAAATAATTTTTCTAGAAGAATTCTGTTTTCCAAAAATTCCCATAAACCAACATATGAATAGACTGGAAATTATTTCGCAATAAAATAGAAAGTGAAATTCAATTGTAATTTCCTTTGTCATAAGCATAATATAACATCTTATAAATATTTTTGTGAAAGAAAATAGAAAAAACAAATTTATAAAATTTATAAGAAGTTTTCTAAATCAACATGCATGCCAATCTCAACCTCGCAAACAGTTTGTACATGTTCAATAGATCACCTAATACATGCATAAGTGGCTCAGATACTACTGTCATAAAGTGAGTCACAATTGTGACCTATATCATTTTAAGCATGATAAGGTGTGGTACATAAGTGAGTTCTTCACTTATGTTGTAACATCCCGTCACCGATGGGATGGGTACAGTTCAGCTCGTACGTATTTTGCATACGTATTTTGCATATGCATTCATAGCCTCTACATTGTCGATAAATGTTCATAATTGCACAAGCATATGTATGTACATGCATGTATGACAGATTTCTGACTTGATTGTGAAATTAGAGATTTTGTGATTAAGGTTAACTGTGCTTTGCTTAGTGAATTGGAGTGTTAAATTGAATTTAGGATTTGAGAATAGAAATTTTGAGTATGTGATTAGATATTTTCTAATTTTGAGGATTTATAGGAATTTTTTTGGAATTTTTAGAGTATCGGGTCCGGACCGAGTAAAAATGGCTTAGTGATTGATTAATTATGATTCCGGTTCCAAATTTGATTGACAATTGATATGAGGTCATTTTAATTATGATTTGAGGAATTAGGGTCTGCACTATTGGAATTCGGGAGAAATTAGAATTAGAAATTGGATCGAGGTTGTTCGGATTGAACTTGTGGCAATTGTAACTGCCAAACAAGCCTTAATCCTCTAATATATTTAAACCTATCCCCTTTGAAATTTGTCTTCCACGAGCACTCCTTTGCCTTTAAAGAAATTTGAGTTGATCTTCTTCTTCTCTTCGTGGATCACCTTCTTGACCTTGCTTCCTTCCATTTTTCTACTCTTAAATTGCTTTCCCCTTCATCCATCACTTCCCTTTGGCTTGGAATTGGAAGAAATTGGAGTTTGGGTTTAAATGGGAGAAAAAAATCGTGGATGTGCTTAGGTTTGGGGATTTGAGTTTTCTTGGTGATTCTCAAAGGTTTAAAGCTTAAATCAAATAAGTTCCTACATGTTTATGTTTTATCTAGTTTTATTTGAGCATTGAATTAAGGTATTAATTGTTTAGAAAGTTTTAAGTTTTCGGATGATTTAGGTTTTAGGGATTATGTTGATTTTGATTTGGGTAATTGTGGTATAATAATTATTTGGTGGGTTTGAAGTTAGGAATGAGTTGTGTTAAGTATATGAAGTTGATTTGGAGTGTTTAGAATGGAAAAGATTGGAGTTGAACTGAAAAATCTGGGAATTTCTGGGTTTTCTGGGCGTGTCTGCGATTGCACTTGTGGCATCGAAGAACACGTCGTGGCAAGCAAGCAGCGCACGCCGCCTTTAACGCCGAGGAGGCTACTTGCGCGAGCAAAGCGGCGTCGCGACGTCTTGTAATCGTCGTACGCCATGGCGAAGAAGGAATCGTTAGCCACAAGCGTCGCAAGACGTCATGTGAAGGGAAGAGGAAGGAGCTTCGCCATGGCGGGAAGCGCACCGCATGGCGAGGAGCAGCACCGCATGGCGAGGAGGGCCAATTTTCAAAAATGTAATTTTTTGAGGTTTTGAATTTTGGGGTTTAGGAATTTGATAATTCAATTAGATATGGATTGATTTAAATTTGGAGACTATGAATTCAGGATTTAATTCGGTGGTTCTCGAAAGCGGATGGCAATTGAATAGTGAATTTGACTCTGATTTATAAATAATTCCTATGTCTTAAAATTTGACTTTGGAGGATATAGAACTTAGCCAATTGACTTATGGTATTATAAATTGCTATGGATTAGTATGAAAGTGCGGAATTGAGATAATCAGGATTAGGGTCGGAAATGTCATAACATGCATAGTATAGAATTTATTTGAGACATCAGCACTTCTGATTATAGAAATCGATACAATTAGTGATTTTTGGATATTCTGATTATTGTAGAGGCTCAAGTAGAGCGTCGATCATCGATCTGTGAGAGACTTCCGGCGAGCTTCGGAAGTTTAGAGGTGAGTAACCTAGTTGGTTCCTCAATCTCTGGTGTGTTAAATGCTTTGTGTGAACTATCTGTGAGTATGATTGAGTGTTTCGCATGAGTATGCTATTATGAATTGTGAACGCATGCTAGGCATGAATAGAAATCGGTAATTGACAACAGGATCGAGCACATTCGATCGAAGCTATAAGCTCATCTATCGTGAAATTGTGAAAAGAGAATAGTGCATACCAGAGGGCTCTCCTATCCTAGTAGTGCGTGGGCGGTAGTGCATACTCGAGGGCTCTCCTACCCCGAAAACGCGATTTACGTGTGATGTGTGATGTGCCCGAAATGGATATCTGGCCTTGATCCAACACTAAAATGAAATGGAAATCATTATGCATTCAGTATGTGATTGTGCTGTGATTGTACAACTGGTTAAAGGTAAATGTGTGATAATTGTTGAGTAAATTTATGACTGTGATTCTGAATATGATATTGTGTTGTTTTGTACGCAATTTTGCGTAATGCATGAATTGAGTGAACCATCGATGATAGTTACTCATTGAGTTCCCAAACTCACCCAAAATTGCAACTATTTTTCAAGACAGCGTTAGTGTGACTCCTAGCTCCAGTCAGTGAGACTTTTCCTGTTGTGTGAGTGCCGACGAGAGGAGCATGGCCCACAGGTCGGTCAGCTGGGATATTTTGCGAGGATGATCTAGTTAGGAGTTATGTTAATCCCTTTTGGTTCTGTACAGTTGTAATCGGATAGAAGTGTGAACTTATGATTTTAAGAAATGAAATGAGAAGTACTCTTTGGTTTTAAAATTTAGTGTAATTGATAGTACTGCTTCATTATATTGATGCCATGAGGTGTATAAAATGATCGATCAGTGCACCTCATCGTAGGTTATGCATCGATGCGACCTACTGGCGTCGGTGTATACTCTGATGAGGCGCTATATTGGTGGTATCAGAGCATGGTTTGACATTTTTGGGCATAGAGTATCTTAGGCTTGAATCCTTATAAGAAAACCAGAAATTGATCAAGTTTGCGGTTTTGTTGTAGGTCATCCGTCTTTGGTGATCAGGTAGATCACTCAGCTAACCAAGGATCAGTCGGAGCGAGTAGGAGTCTTCATGCCTTTGTATGAGGAGCGCCTCCTATAGTTCCCATGAGGCGGAGCGGAGGTATGATCGTCTGCGTGGCGAGTCGTGGATTTCTATGGCAAGACAGACCTGCCGAGGTGAGGATAGTTAGAGAGGACCGGCGAGTCCTCGATCGAGTTATCACGACCACGAGGCGTTTTGATTATCTTGTCTCTTTCTTCTGAGGTCCAGCTTATCAGTGGTGGAAGACTGTCCCGGGTAGTTTCACCAGACCGTGTGTTTTGACTTGGGCAAATTTTCAGAGAGCTTTTCGGGATAATTATATGCCCAAGGTCTATATGGAGATGAAGATGAAGTTCTTAGATTTGAGACAGGGTCATGGCGGTGGCGATTATGAGGTCGAGTTCATGAGTTGTCGGATATGCTTCATTATGATTGCCTCGAGGCCGATAGGTGCCGGAGATTGAGGAGGGCTTAAGCTGGAGATTCGTGCACTGTGTTAGTCCGATCTGATATGGGCACCTTTGTGGGCCGAGAGCAACAAGCGGTGAGGATTGAGCAACTCTTGAGGCAGTCGGGTTGAGGCTGGACAGGGTCTAGGAGCAAGAGATCTAGTGACGGTCGTAGGCGACTCTGGTAGGAGTTTTAGCGAGCCTTGAGGAGTTCAGATTTTCGGGAGGACCCAGCGATCTGGTTACATTGAGAGGAGAGATTTGGGCGATCTGGCGAGAGTAGTGGCGATGGTAGAGGTTTCGCCACTTCCTCCGTTGTGTGAGTTTTGTGAGAGGAGGCATAGTGGAGAGTGCTGGAGATTTACCGGAGCTTGTCTGAGATGTGGCTCTATGGAGCATCAGATCCGGCATTGTCCAGAGATTTTGGGAGCTCAGTTTACTTCAAGTGGGAGAGCTGGTAGTAGCACGATAGTGCAGCAGAGCCGCGGTGGTGGACCTGGATTCAGGGGCCGAGGTCGAGCCCAAGGTAGAGCTGGAGATTCTTTTATGGGGACCGAGAGTCGTGGTAGTCGGCCACAGTCCCAGGCCAGGGTCTACGCCATGACGAGGCAGGAGACCCAGGATTCTCCAGATGTGGTTGTAGGTTTGCTTCTGATCTCTGGCATTGAGGTTTATGCATTGATAGATCCAGGGTCCACGCATTCTTTTATTGCACCGCATCTGGCATGTAGATTGCATGTGGATAGGGTGATGTTGCAGTGTGGGCTAGAGGTGAGTACGCCTCTAGGTAGTACTACAGTTCTGGGTGAGGTCTGCAAGAGGTGTCCGATCATGGTTGATCAGTCAGAGTTGAGTGCAGACCTGATTGTGTTGCCCCTTCGAGAGATTGATGTGATTTTGGGGATGGACTGGCTCACTGCCCATAGGGCTATTATGGATTGTTATGCCAAGAAGGTCGTGTTAGAGTCTCCTGGTCAGCCGAGGGCTGTGTTTCGAGGTGTTAGTCAGGCAGTGCCAGCCAGGATGATCTCATTTATGAATGCTTTGAGGTTGATGCGAGGTGGTTGTGAGGCTTATTTGGCGCATGTGGTGGACTCTAGAGTGCAGCAGAGGTTGCAAGATTTTCTCGTGATTAGGGAATTTCCGAATGTGTTTCCCGAGGAGTTACCAGGTTTGCCGCCGGATCGAGAGACAGAGTTCGAGATTGACCTCGTTCCAGGTACCGCTCCTATATCGATACCTCCGTATAGGATGGCACCGGTGGAACTGAGAGAGCTTAAGGCTCAGCTGTAGGAGTTGTTGGATAAGGGGTTTATCAGGCCGAGTGTTTCGCCGTGGGGAGCTCCAGTGCTGTTTATGAAGAAGAAGGACGGGACTTTGAGGCTGTGCATCGATTATAGGCAGCTCAATCGGGTTACAGTCAAGAATAAATACCCACTACCTAGGATCGATGATCGCTTTGATCAGTTGCAGGGAGCTCAGGTGTTTACTAAGTTGGATTTGAGATCCGGATATTATCAGTTGAGGATCGCAGAGGCCGATGTGCCTAAAAGTGCTTTTAGGAGCAGATATGGGCATTTTGAGTTCTTAGTGATGCCGTTCGGGTTGACTAATGCCCCGGCAGCCTTCATGGCTTTGATGAATAGAGTCTTTCAGCCCTACCTGGATCAGTTTGTTATTGTGTTTATCGATGATATTTTGGTGTACTCGAGGAGTAGGCAGGAACATGCGGAGCATCTGAGGATAGTGCTGCAGATTATGAGGGATAGGCAGCTGTATGCCAAATTTACTAAGTGTGAATTTTGGCTGGATGAGGTGGTGTTTCTAGGCTACATCGTGTCTGGTGAGGGTATCCGGGTGGATCCTCACAAGATTGAGGCAGTGAGGAGTTGGGAGATTCTGAGGAACGTGTCAGAGTTGAGGAGTTTCCTCGGATTAGCAAGTTATTACCGGAGGTTTGTCGAGGGGTTTTCTGTGATCTCAGTCCCTTTGAAAAAACTTCTGAGGAAGAGTGTGGTCTTTAGATGGACAAAGGAGTGTCAGAGGAGTTTCGAGGAGCTGATACATCGGTTGACTACGGCACCGGTGTTAGCCCTGCCATCTGGAGCAGGAGGTTTCGAGGTTTTCAGTGATGCTTCGCAGCAGGGTTTAGGATGTGTACTGATGCAGTATGGGAGAGTTATAGCGTATGCTTCGAGACAGTTGAGATCACATGAGATTAATTATCCTGTGCATGACTTGGAGTTAGCAGCAGTTGTGTTTGCTTTGAAGATCTGGAGACATTATTTGTATGGGGAGACGTTCTAGATCTTCACCGATCATAAGAGTCTGCGATACTTGTTGAGTCAGCGAGAGCTGAATCTGAGGCAGAGGAGATGGTTAGAGTTGCTTAAGGACTACGACTGCACTATCGAGTACCACCCAGGGAAGGCTAATGTGGTGGCTGATGTATTGAGTAGGAGATCGCATGGTAGTGCAGCTCAGATTCAGGCTTCGAGGTTACCGTGCTTGGTTCAGTTGAGAGCTCTTATTGTGCAGATAGATTTGTGTCAGGATGGAGCTCTAATCGCTACTCTGAGGCTTAGGCCGATGCTGCACGACAGGATCAGGAGAGTTCAGGATCAGGATCAGGATCCTGTATTAGTGCGATTGATGGATAGAGTCAGATCTGGTTCGACCACTGAGTTTGAGTTGAGAGATGGGACTCTTTGGATGGGTCAGAGGTTATGTGTTCCAGATGTGGATGACTTGAGACGTGAGAATTTGGAGGAGGCTCATTTGGCTGCTTATGCCATGCATCCTGGTGTTACCAAGATGTATCGCACGCTTAAGTTGCATTTCTGGTGGCCAGGTATGAAGAGGCAGGTGGCAGAGTATGTTTCTCGGTGTCTGACGTGCCAGCAGGTTAAGGCTGAGCACCAGGCCCCAGTTGGGAGATTGCATTCGTTGCCCATTCCGGAGTGGAAATAGGAACGCATTACGATGGATTTCATTATGGGGTTGCCCAGGATGCCGAGGCAGCATGATGCGATCTAGGTCATAGTGGACCGGTTGACTAAATCGGCTCACTTCTTGCCAGTAAGGGAGAGCAATACCCTCGATCAGTTGGCCCAGAAGTATGTAGCGGAGGTAGTTCGACTGCATGGGGTCCTAGTATCGATGGTGTCAGATAGAGATCCCAGGTTTACTTCGAGATTTTGGAGGAGTTTGCAGTCGACTATGGGTACGAGATTGAACTTCAGCACAACATTTCATCCTCAGACAGATGGGCAGAGTGAGAGGACTATTCAAACTGTTGAGGATATGTTGAGAGCCTGTGTACTGGAGTTTCGAAGTGCATGGGATCAGTATTTTCCTCTGGTAGAGTCCTCTGGTAGAGTTTGCGTATAATAATCAGTACCAAAGCAGCATTGGTATGGCACCGTATGAGGCGTTATATGGGAGACCGTGTAGATCCCCTCTTTACTGGGATGAAGAGCGTATGAGGATATTAGAGGGTCCTGAGTTGATCCAGGATACAGTGGATAAGGTACAGCTGATTCGGAGTCGCATCAAGGCGGCGCAGGATAGGCAGAAGAGTTATGTGGATCAGCATCGGAGAGAGATGGAGTATGTTGTAGGTGATAGGGTGTTCCTCAGAGTGTCTCCGTGGAGAGGAGTTCTCAGATTTGGCTGTAAGGGCAAGTTGAGTCCTCGGTATATCGGTCCATATGAGATTAATGAGAGGATTGGACCGTTGGCCTACAGATTAGCGTTGCCGAGTGAGATTTCCCAGTTGCATGATGTGTTCCATGTGAGTATGCTCTGGAGATATCGATCAGACCCGACTCATGTGATCCCGGCTCAGGAGATTGAGATAGCTAGTGATTTGAGTTATGTTGAGGAGCCGGTGCAGATTATTGGATCGCGGGTCAAGCAATTGAGGAGCAGGGTGATTCCATTGGTGAAAGTCCTTTGGAAGAACCACTTATCAGAAGAGGCAACTTGGGAGACTGAGGAGCACATGAGGAGGCAGTATCCTCACCTGTTCGATCAGTCAGGTAAGAAAATTTTGGGACAAAATTTTTTATTAGGAGGGGAGAATTGTGGAGAATTGTAACATCCCGTCACCGATGGGATGGGTACAGTTCAGCTCGTACGTATTTTGCATATGCATTCATAGTCTCTACATTGTCGATAAATGTTCATAATTGCACAAGCATATTTATGTACATGCATGTATGACAAATTTCCGACTTGAATGTGAAATTGGAAATTTTGTGATTAAGGTTAACTGTGCTTTGCTTAGTGAATTGGAGTGTTAAATTGAATTTAGGATTTGAGAATAGAAAATTTGAGTATGTGATTAGATGTTTTCTAATTTTGAGGATTTATAGGATTTTTTTTGGAATTTTTAGAGTATCGGGTCCGGACCGGAAAAAAAATGGCTTAGTGACTGATTAATTGTGATTTCGGTTCCAAATTTGATTGACAATTGATATGAGGTAATTTTAATTATGATTTGAGGAATTAGGGTCTGCACTATTGAAATTCGGGAGAAATTAGAATTAGAAATTGGATCGAGGTTGTTCGGATTGGACTTGTGGCAATTGTAATTGCCAAACAAGCCTTAATCCTCTAATATATTTAAACCTATCCCCTTTGAAATTTGTCTTCCACGAGCACTCCTTTGCCTTTAAAGAAATTTGAGTTGATCTTCTTCTTATCTTCGTGGATCACCTTTTTGACCTTGCTTCCTTCCATTTTTCTACTCTTAAATTGCTTTCCCCTTCATCCATCACTTCCCTTTGGCTTGGAATTGGAAGAAATTGGAGTTTGGGTTTAAATGGGAGAAAAAAACCGTGGATGTGCTTAGGTTTGGGGATTTGAGTTTTCTTGGTGATTCTCAAAGGTTTAAAGCTTAAATCAAGTAAGTTCCTACATGTTTATGTTTTATCTAGTTTGATTTGAGCATTGAATTAAGGTATTAATTGTTTAGAAAGTTTTAAGTTTTCGGATCATTTAGGTTTTAGGGATTATGTTGATTTTCATTTGGGTAATTGTGGTATAATAATTATTTGGTGGGTTTGAAGTTAGGAATGAGTTGTGTTAAGTATAGGAAGTTGATTTGGAGTGTTTAGAATGGAAAGGATTGGAGTTGAACTGAAAAATCTGGAAATTTCTGGGTTTTTTGGGCGTGTCTGCGATTGCAAGTCATGCACAAGACGAAGAACACGCCATGGCAACAAAGCGTGCACGCGCCGCGACAATGACCGAGGCGTCTTTGCAGCGACGAAGCGGCCCAGCGTCATACGTCTTGTAATCGTCTGTGCTTGCGAAGAAGGAATCGTTAGCCTCAGCGAGGCGTGTGGACGCCGCGGCGAAGGCGAAGTGGAAGGAGCTCGCCGCGGCGAGGGAGCAGGCGCCGCAGCGAGGAGGGCCAATTTTTGAAAATGTAATTTTTTGAGGTTTTGAATTTTGGGGTTTAGGAATTTGATAATTCAATTAGATATGGATTGATTTCAATTTGGAGACTATGAATTCGAGATTTAATTCGGTGGTTCTCGAAAGCGGATGGCAATTGAATAGTAAATTTGACTCTGATTTATAGATAATTTCTATGTCTTAAAATTTGAATTTGGAGGATATAGAACTTAGCCAATTGACTTATGGTATTAGAAATTGCTATGGATTAGTATGAAAGTGCGGAATTGAGATAATCAGGATTAGGGTCGGAAATGTCATAACATGCATAGTACAGTATTTATTTGAGACATCAGCACTTCTGATTATAGAAATCGATACAACTAGTGATTTTTGGATATTCTGATTATTGTAGAGGCTCAAGTGGAGCGTCGATCCTCTGACGCAGCAGAGACTTCCCAGCAGTAGCTCCGAAGTTTAGAGGTGAGTAACCTAGTTGGTTCCTCAATCTCTGGTATGTTAAATGCTTTGTGTGAATTATCTGTGAGTATGATTGAGTGTTTCGCATGAGTATGCTATTATGAATTGTGAACGCATGCTAGGCATGAATAGAAATTGGTAATTGACAGTTGTGACTGGAGCACATTCTGATCGAAGCTATAAGCTCATCTATTGTGAAATTGTGAAAAGGGAATAGTGCATACCCAGAGGGCTCTCCTATCCCTAGTGCGCGTGGGCAGTAGTGCATACCCAGAGGGCTCTCCTACTCCCGAAAACGCGATTTCTGTGTGATGTGTGATGTGCCCAGAAATGGGATATCTGAGCCTTGATCAACACTAAAATGAAATGGAAATCATTATGCATTCGGTATGTGATTGTCTTTGTGATTGTCTGTTGGTTAAAGGTAAATGTGTGATAATTGTTGAGTAAATTTATGGTGTGATTACGAATATGATATTGTGTTGTTTTTTTACGCAATTTTGCTTAATGCATGAATTGAGTGAACCATCGATGATGGTTACTCATTGAGTTATAAACTCACCCAAAATTGCAACTATTTTTCAAGATCAACGTTAGTGTGACTCCTAGCTCCATCGTGAGACTTTTCCTGTTGTGTGAGTGCCGGCGAGAGGAGCATGGCCCACAGGTCGGTCAGCTGGGATATTTTGAGAGGATGATCTAGTTAGGAGTTATGTTAATCCCTTTTGGTTCTGTACAGTTGTAATCAGATAGAAGTGTGAACTTATGATTTTAAGAAATGAAATGAGAAGTACTCTTTGGTTTTAAAATTTAGTGTAATTGATAGTATTGCTTCATTATATTGATGCCATGAGGTGTATAAAAATGATCGAATCGTAGTGTACCCTCATCGTAGGTTATGCATCGGTACGACCTACGGGCGTCCCGGTGTATACTCTACGGTAAGGGGGCGCTACATATGTTAAGTGAGTTCTTCACTTATGTGTACAACAAAATTCAGCCAATAACACACTCCATTGAGAGGCTAAGGATCCAGAAGAGTTCTAGAGGTTGAAAGGAGTGATCTTGAAGTTTGTTCATGCAATTTTATGCGTGTAACACTTAAGTTCCTGGTTATTTTAGGTACTTAAATTAACTATTAACTCGATAATATCATGAATGGTTCCATGCCACCTGAATTAACTCTTAATCCAAGCAAATCTTGAAGGGTTTCATGATGTCAATTTACCGAATCATAAGTAAATTAACACACGAACTCTTTGATAATTAATTATCTAACTTACGAACCTTTCCATAGACAATTACCGTGCAGTTTGTCCCTTCACCATCCCATATCTCACTTGGTTTAGAGTATAGGCTATGTGTCAACCCCCACTAGACTAACTATATCACATCTAGTATAAGTGATGTTAGTTTTTATCCTAGGGATCTCATTAATCTATATGTCATTAAAGACTCTCCTTACGACACATAATTGCTTTAGCTAGAGACTCCCGAATAATGACTCCAACAAGAGGTCGTGGGTATCGTCTCCTTCTATCAGGAGTGATGGTCCTTTATTGGTTACCCAATTACCTTTGAATACTAATAGTTGTATCCAATCTTCACCCTATGAGCGACCTCATCTTGAGACAACAAGGAATGGTGTCCAAACATATGATCAATATCCAAGATATCCTTGAGTACCTTAAGTGTAGCACCCCACTTCCGACGAGACCCGAACCCGATATCCATGGTGATATCCGAGCCCGTGACCCGCGAGGGTGGCGTACTAGAACATTCATTACCTTATTAACAAAAATCGTATGACATTTTTTTTCTTTCAAAAACATTAGAGTGCGCAAAACAATCATTGACTTGGCCCAATTATAACAAAACACTTTCAAAGATTAAACCATTTCTTGATAAAACAATTTCACTCATTATTAGCACTCATTAGTGCTCAGTCCTCTATACAATTACATGTAAACAATTGGGCCTACTAAATACCAAATTAATACACTAATGCGAATCTGGACGACAATCGATCCCGACCCGATACTTTGTTTTGCTAGCGATGAGACGTACTCCGCATGTCCAACGGGTACTCTCTATTTCTGAAAAATAGATGCAATGTTGGGTGAGTTTGCGAACTCGGTGAAAACCATCATCGATGGTTCACCCAACTCATGCATATCCACACAATCACACAATATTGTATATATATCATAAACAAGAAATCACAGCACTCAATTTCACATTTGATAAGGCAATAAACCTTTCACACAATTCACATTAAACATTCATTTATGCGGTGTGCATGTGACTCTTTCATTTTCTTTCGTTGTTGTGACCGTATACTTTGAGCTCATATCGTTGAGCCATTGGCTCTGAAATATTAGGCTTAAAGCCCCGAAACGTTGGGCATAGCCCTGATCATCGAGCCGAGGCTCGGAATACGTTGGGCACGAGGCCCTGTGCGTTGAGCTTAAAGCTCTGAAATCGGTGGCGACACCGGTCACAACTGCCATTATCTGATCATTTACTATGCATGAATGCACATGTCATTTTCCAATATCCAATTATCGCATTTCTATTTCCAATTCCAATTAATTACTATTTCCGATCATTTTCCAATGTCCTCGGACTTTTAGTCCGGTATTTCATTCCCATGCATTTACCTTTCGTTTCACTACCACATTTACAATCCAATTTACTAATGCATTCTCACGCACTTATTCTCATTTGCACTTCAATATCACAATCCAATATTTCGAATACCCATGGTCCGAAATCAATCAAAACAATCAATTACATATATCCATCCTTGCATCCTCATGGCAATCAATGCATATAATTAATAAACACATAAGGTTGAGAAACCAACTAGGTTACTCACCTATTACTTCCGAGCTAATGCCGGGAAGTTTCCGCCCCGTCGGTCGGACGACGCTCCACTTGGGCCTCTATAAGAAACAGAGAAAGAACGAGTCACTACAGATGCAATTTGTGCACATGTAGGTGAAATATGCATGTTCATGAATTTTTCGGCCCTAAATCCAAAATTTCCCATAAAAAAATCCGTCTAAAAATTAGAAACCTATTGGCGCTGACGGTGCGCAATTCGGACCTCTATAGGTCCCCAATTAAACAAAACAGTGATTAAAGGCTCCGTTACCCGGGGCCACGTCAATTTCCCGTCCAAAAATAACCAATTTCTCACAAAATTAAATTAAATGTTCTACGAATCCGATGCCTTAAGAATCAGGTCAATCGGACGTCGGACGGAAAAGAAATTGACAAAAGAAGCATGAAATCAAAAATTACCAATTAACAAATAAAAATAATAAAATAATAATAATAATAATAATAAAAACAAAGAATCAGCCTCGCTGGGGGCGACGTCTCGCCCCAACGGGGCTGACTTATTCAGCCTCGTCGCTAGGGCGGGGTCGCCTAGCGACGCGGCCCTCAACGCCTCAAATCACTTAGGGCGGCGTCCTCTAGGACCCAGGCGTGTCCATTTCTTTTTTTTTTTGATTTTCAATCCAATTTTCAACACCCATAATTCATTGCACACATTCAGAAAATTTCCAACTATATCTCGTTGGAAAGCTCAGGAAACCCTCTACAATTCTCAAGAAGACCATAAAAATCAATTTCACCCTTAAGGGTGTCAAAAATCCCTTCAAAGCTACTGCCTACTCAAATCCCATTAAAACAGAACAGTACATTGAAATTTCCATAACTCTCAGATTCTTCAGCCAAAAATTACCACATAAATATGCTCAATAAGTTCACAATGTCATCTACAACTTTCATGAACAACCCAAAATCAAATTCCATTGCTAAACAAGTCAATTAATTCACACAATGTTGCTGTCCCTGAAATCATTCAATTTGAGCAGTAAACTTATAACAAGCATAACTCCCTGTACACAAGTCAGAAAAATCTGAACTTTATATCCCTGAAAAGATAAATCCTCAAACTTCAATTTTCATGAAGAACTCAATTTCCAATTTAATTTCTAACAATTTCAAAACTATCATGCTAGTTAGTGCCATAATCAGCCATTCACATCCTAATGCAGGATCAGTTTTTCCAAAATCATAACTCCCAACTCTGACCTCTAAAAATTATATGCCATATCTCATTTTCAAGATAATTTCTTCCTCTTCAACTTTGCAGAAGATCACTCACACCACTTCAGTCCACAAAAATTGTTAAAATTGCTTCCAAGCAGAATACTCACAAGTCAGACACTTAAGCTAGGTTTCATCAACATGCCCAAAACCAGTCCATAGGAATCAGTTCATATCTCCCAATATACAACTCGAAAAGTAGCAAGATCAGTGGCAATGGAAAGCTAACTCAATATTATACAACTTCCATGAAGACCATTCTCCCTAATTCCATCTCAATTAATTTATAAAAATCAGTAAAGCTCATAGGTTAAGGTTTCGGTTACTGTTCACAGGCAATAAAATAGTAACTTTCCATGCCAAATTTCAACCTATTAGAGTTACAATTTGACAACACCTATTTCACACAAAAATGTAGATAACATCCCAAAGTTTAAGAGGCCACAAACCTCACCTCATTTGCATTTCTATACAATGAGTTATGATTAAAACAGTACAATCAATCAAAAACCCTAATTTTCCAGATTTGGTCCAACCTTTGTTTCTCTCATTTCCATTGCCTTTAACACATCATCAAGCATCCAAATAACACAAATCAGTTCTTATACCATTCATACACATTCATACATGTCCTTGGGCTAATACCTAAAAATTGGCAGCACTTAATTTCTCAATTCTAATTAACATTAATCATCAAAATTCAATCACAAATCAAGTTAAAACCATGTATTCATACTACCTTATCTATTCCTACTTCAAACTAACCTTATACCCATTAAGTCAAGCAATAATTATCATCAAATTAAAGCATCAATCAACATCATAATTGTACCATAATTCCCATTACATGCTTCTAATCACCATGACATTCAATACCTAATGAAAACATCATTGAAAAAAATTAAAAGAAACCTTACCTATCAAGCTTCCAATCTTTACTTCCTTCTTAACTACCCTTGCTAACCCCTTCTTCTAACTCCAAGTAAATACATCATCATTCAAAGCAAGGCAAGAACTTAATTGTATAGAAGAGAAAGCCTTGAATTTGGGAGAAAGGATGAGTGAAAGGATGAAATCGATGGAGGTAAGAATGAGGGGTGAGTTGCTTTCAGATGAGAAGTAAATAAGCCATTTAAAATCCTCTTTCATCAATTGATTAAGGCATAAACGTGGGCATCACTAGGTAAAACCAATAAAAGCCATAAGTGGACATTAAATGAAGGAGAAAGGTGGAAAGAAGTCATTGGTTCCATGGAAAGAAAAGTCAACAAAATCATTCTTTAATCAAATCCAATTTTCGGTGATGGAGAAGTTTCAACCAAATAATTCATTCTTTCCATCTTCTTATAGGCAACATCACCGAAAATTAAGAGGTAAGAAAGCATTAAATGGAGGCAAGGTGGCATTATAGGATTAGTTAAACAAATGGTGAGGAAAAGTCAACATATTAATACTTTAATCAATTAAACCTAGTCCAAAATTAACCCAATCAATTCCAATGAACCTAGTTTCAATCCCAAAATAATATACCCAATATTGTAGTGCCATTGGATAGCAATTTTACACTCTAGAAAATCGAATTTGATTCGCCAATTGGCGATTTTTTCCGGTCAAAATTGCCGAAATTTTCGAATCATTTTTTGAAAATTACCTAAATTGCCCAAAATTGTAAAACATAAGACAGTCCACTCCCAATAATTTTTAAACACAAAACCACACTTTCCACAACAAAAACACATATAGGCCATGTATCTAAAGCGATTTTGCGGTCAAATTTTCTCCGGATAATTTCAAAAAAATTTTCATAAATCCCTAAAAATGTAAAACACTCTATGGCGCACTCCAAATAATTTTTCAAATCCCATTAACACACCAATTTCACAAAAGATCACAATTAGACACTTATGCCGGGAAATGTCATGAATGCATGTATGACTATGTGCCTGTGCAAAACTCACCATTTATAGAGGCTGCATGATATATGTTCATGCCGAGTTATAATTTAATACTCCTAACCCTTCCCAATTTACTAAAATACCCTTCCCATCGGAGATGGGATGTTACATTAAGTCTAAGGATATTTGCACTATTGCTATGATGAGAGTAATCACTAACATTTGATAGATCATCTATATAATAATCTCATAGCAGGTCATTTGATGTACTTACAACTCCTAGTAAGCAACCACATTTTAAATCTAAACATCTCATGCTTACACTTTATGAGATCCACTACTTTAAAAAAAAATTAAAGAGTATAACTTGTGCTAGTCTATCTAGATTAACAATATCTTGTCTCATTAATCTTATGACTAGGGATAATTTAGATACGAACATAATTACATATGATAGGAATCTCATTATCATAATCTCATCATGATTTCCTTCATGTTATGTTTTGTATAATGGAGTTCATTAATTCGATTTAATATCAACATCAATTCATAAATAAATAAACATCAAATTAATAAAAATTGCCTTTCGCTTTATTAATCAAAACAAAGTTTGTATAAAAGTGCTAAAGGTGATTGCCTGTAGAGTATTACTCTAACACAATATGTATGAATTTTTACCTTTTAGATTTTGTACAGTTAAATTGATTCTATTTTTAATAGAATTATGAAATATCATTATGTATGCATCTTTACCCTTTAACTTTAGTATCATTTCCTATCACGTAATTAATACATCATAGATACAGCTTTTCAAATGAAATAAGTGTTTTCTAATTTACAATCACTTTCTATTGTAAGCAACTAAGGTGCGGTTGATTTGGTTGGGAAAATGGTAATAGGAACGAGAATAAATATAGTGAGGAATAGGAATAGATATTATCATTATAATTATGATAGTTAGTTAAGAGAAAAGAATGATTACCATTATCATTGATAATGATTAGTTTGTAAAAATATTAAAAATAAAATAAAATATTAATTAATTAATTAACATATTGTAATTAATTAATTACAATATTTTAATTAATGAATAATATAATTAATTATTATTATTTTAATTAATTTTAATTAGTTAATTAATTTCAATTAATGAATGAATTATATTTGAATGAATTATATTGTAATTAATAAATTAATAATAATATTTTAAATAATTATATTCTAATTAATTATATTTGAATTAATTATTATATTTTAATGAATTATATTTTAATTAATTATTATATTTTAATTAATTATATTGTAATTAATTATATAAATAAATAAATAAAATTATTTAATTAATTATATTTTAATCAATTACTTAATTATATGCTAATTAATTAATTAATTGTATTTAATTAATTAGTATTAAATTTCTTTTTTAAAATAATCACTACAAAAAAATGAGTTTTATTCCTCTACTAAATGGAGGGTATAGAGGATTCTCTAAAAATGAGATATTCAACTATTACTCCTATAATAATAATCAACAACCAACCATTTATTTTTTATTCCTTACTCGTTAATCACTTCCTGCGGTCGTTAACCAAGCACTCGTATTGTGACTATCACGAGTCAATAACATTACTTAGTGAGGAAATTGCGTAAACCCCGCCTATTTTTTTGGATTCTCAAAGCATTATCAAGGGTGAGGTACAAACACAAAAATCTTAGTTCATTTTTTGACTATTTATACATAAAATTTTAGTATTTAAATTGGATAAGTGGGATTTTTGGAATTTCCTCATCCTTAATCATAAGAAGGATGCGAGTTCTGTACGTTAGATATTTTGGACGATATTTTCATCGCACATCACAATCTATGTTCTACGACCATGTGCAAAATTTAGTTTTTAGGTAAGGTATTAAATTGTTGACGATAACCCGAATTGCGGCTGTATATTGTAACTGATTTACTGATTCTTGCTTTTCTGCATTTCGTTATAAGTGAAAGTGTAGTTGCATTCTGCTCAGTATATTCAAAACTGTAAGTTATTTGCAGTCCATTATTCAAAATCTAGTTTTTGAGTCGGACAACATTATTCGTAATTACTGAATTAGGAATCACTTCCTCAGTATTACTCTTTAAAGGCAAGAAAAGCCGCTTGAATCTTTATTTTTTTTAATCTCCATCCCATTTCTTAAGAAAATAAGAATCAGTTTTGGGCAAAAGTTCTACGATAGAGTAGACCTTTTCTTGTCTAATTATGGTTGCCTTTATTTGGATGTATCTAGACACGCATACAAAAGAAACACAATTATTAGGAATTTAGTCCTTCAATTAATAGAAATGGGAAGATACATAAATTAGTTAGAAGAAAACCAAATACCATGCTGAAGAACACTAAAGAAGTAATGGAGACCCAAGTCGTTACGGAGACATTTAATTGAGAAGAAGAAAAGAACTGAGCAAGTCCTACGTTACACATGCTATGCTTATAGCAAGAGATGCATTAAAACCAGAATTGGGTATGCTGGACATTGGATCTCTGAATCACAGACTCCTGTTACTGATTTGGTTCCCTGTCAAATCGTAACATTCTCGTCCAAGACTTACTCTCATTCGAGATGGGCTCCAATGATTGCCAATTCTGGGGAACCTTTCTATAACCAAATATCTGCTTCCTGTTGTGGGCATGGCTTGTGTTATGTGTATCTGTCCATGTGTTTTGTGTGCTAAACTAGTGCAACCTGTGACGGTCATGGCTGATCTACCTAGGAATAGGATCTCCCCCTAGGACGGAGTAACTGTTGGTAGAAGGGACGTGATTTTCTGTTCCTATTTTTCTGTTCCAATAAATCTCAACCATCTATTTATATGGAATTTATTGGGACAAGATAGGGACAGCGAAAAAGGAACAGAGGATTTGAGGGCGTTGATAGAATTGAAACACGAATAGTAATTAATAAGAATACATACGTTATAGTGTGGTTCTTATTCATAGAATGTACCATATAAGTAGGTAACAGTTAACTCCTAACCATGATCTAATTTTTAAGATTAAGTTATCGAGTTCAGGACATGTATAATTTTGTTCTCTCTAATAAAGAAACATTTTTCTCATCCAAGAAAGACAAGAAATATAGCCAAAAAGAAGGCGCTTACGTTTACTTTTTTTTTAAATTAAAATTTTAGACAATGCACATTCGTATTCATTCATTCATAAAATAAAAAAAAATTAGTTTTTTTAAAGAGAATGAAGAAAATAGTATTATATTGAAGAAGTATGTAACATATGAGCAGAACCACAAAAAACCTGCAACAAGGCAATCTGACACAACAAGAGATTACTCTCATAACCAAACCCTGGTCAGAGGCTAAACGTGAATAAGGCAGAGTTACAAACTTCCTAAGATTTAAGGAACTAAGACACCGCACCAAAAGAAACGAAGACTAAGAGTTATACAGGTCAAAATAAAATAACACCAAAATGATAGATAAATTATTACAGAATTTTTAAAAATCACACACAATTAGCAATAAGAGCTTTATCTTTATATAGAGATGATCAATATGATGATAAAATGAAGACACGAAATCCAAAAACAGGAACTACAATAAGTCAATAACAATCATATGACAAGTAACAAATTTTTCCTGTGGGGTCCCGGTAACTTTACTTCATAGGAGAGTTACGTTTCCAAAAAGAGAGAAGATGGAGAGGTAATGAACATGCCCATAGACTTGCGTTTAAGGATAAATATCTATAGAAACATTGGAACTAATAAGTATAACAAAAATAATGTGGGAACCCAAGTGAAGGTTGATTTTCAGGGAGAGGAGTGGAAATGTTATGAATGAATAAGCGCCTTGGAGCATCACGGTGGCACTATAAATGTCTGTAGACGGTAGGTCAGGTTAGAGCAGGAGCAAAAGCAAGACCGTTGATTATTTCCATTTTCAATGATGGATTGTCGTAAATGCGATCTGACCATTGAGTTGTGTTGGTGACATCTCAATCTATGTGGGAATAGCAGAGCCCGAGAAGTGTATGAATGTTGATTTTCTTTCATAGTTTTTAGATCTATGTCCTACACACTAGTAAAAAATAATACCCCCAACTTACTTGTGTGCACTCCACCCCTCTAACCAGCTATATATAATGATGCTTGTTTCTGACCCAAGCCATTTGAACCTCTTTGCTTTCCACACATTTCAAAGTATACAGACATACATTTGTATCAGCTTTTAACAATGGAGTTTGGAAGTGGTATTCAGTTTCTTCAGGACAAGACCATTTTGGTCACCGGTGCTACTGGATTCCTAGCAAAGAGTACGTCACATGGATTCCCTGTCTTTCTAGTAATCTTTAGGGATTCACAAGCTCACAACTTCTCTTTTTCGAGTGCAGTTTTTCTGGAGAAGATACTGAGAATGCAGCCAAAAGTGAAGAAGATTTATCTTCTTTTAAGAGCTGCTGATGCTAAAGCTGCCTCCCTACGCTTTCAAAATGAGGTATGTATCTATAATGTAGCCAAACATAATTAAAAGATAAGGGTAAACGAAATAAAAAGCTAACAACCGGAACACTGCATCTTCATAGTTTCCTTCTTCTTTGCCTTTGTTCCTCCTCAATCAAACATTAAATGGCTGAATAATAGTCATCTTTTAAAGTTAAGAAGTAATCAGACAGACCCTGTTTAAGGAACAGTTCTTGGTACCAGAAATAAGTATGGATTTAACCAGAAAAAAATTAATAGAAAAATAACAGTATATAATTACTGCTGCTAAGAACTTGAAACTCCCTGTCTGTGTATAAGGAATTAAAACCTTTTCCTAAGATTTAAAAGGCAACTGATTTGGTTTAAGCTTTTGTATCATCTGCTGATTAACCTATATTCACAGGCTATTGGGAAGGACTTATTTAGACTACTAAAAGAGAGATTTGGTGCAAATCTGAATTCCTTCATCTCTGCAAGAACTGTTCTTGTAGCTGGAGACATCTCTGTTGGTGATGACCTGGGAATTGGGGATTCAAACCTGAGGGAGAAGATGTGGAATGAATTAGATGTTGTTGTAAATTTGGCTGCCACCACCAACTTTGACGAAAGGTACGACATTAACAATGGACCACAGCCTATTTACTTCTTTTTTTTTTCGGGATCTTCATTTGATGGGGAAAACATAAACTTGCAGGTATGATGTCGCACTTGGCATCAACACATTAGGAGCCAAGCATGTCTTGTGCTTTGCCAAGAAATGTGTGAAACTAAAGAGCTTCGTACACGTGTCCACAGGTACGTTACTGAATCACCTACCGTTTCTTTTTTAACTTTGTTATATAACGAAATAAAAGAAATCTAGCAAAGGCACCTTATTTTATTAAAACTTATAAGAGTTATAGGAGGGGAACCACCAAGACAAAATGAGTAAGATATTGAAATCGCAATTCATTTAAAAAATCTATGCTTGTGCATCTTGTTTCCTTCTTTTTCTTCAACAATTTGGGTTTCCTAACCACGCATAGTGATTGAGAGCGAACGATGGTGGTGTAATCTTCAGCTTATGTCGCCGGAGAGAAGGCAGGGTTAATATTAGAGACCGCATACCAAATGGGGGAGAGCCTTAACGGAGTCAAGGGACTAGACGTGGCTGAAGAAAAGCGGCTGATTGAGGCGACATTGGCTGAACTTGAAGCTAAAGGAGCTGCCGTTGAAGAGATCAAGGAGGCCATCAAGGATTTGGGCCTTGATAGGTAAGCTCTTAATTACGCATAAGAATTAGAGGGAAAAAATCGTTCATGATGCTTAAAAAACTGTTGCTTTCAAGTTTCAGCTTTTAAGGATTTGGGCCGTGATAGGTAAGCTCTTAATTACGCATAAGAAATAGAGGAAAAAAATCGTTTATGATGCTTAAAAAACTGTTGCTTTCAAGTTTCAGCTTCCCAAAAAAAAAAAAAAAAAGGCTCTAAAGCAACTACAAGGATTTTAGGTTGATCTATTATGTAGTGGATGAATTCAAGCAGCAAATAAACTCCAATACCGTGCTATTTGAGTTCATGGTTTTAGCTTATGGAAAAGTGTTTTAGGCTTCGGGAGTGAACATAATAAGTTGAAACAATCTCCTTTTATCACTAAAGTGTAAGTCTTCTTTCACTTCTGGGACTGGGAGTTGACACATACCGAGGTCACAAGACAGTACACATGTGCCATTACGATGGTTAGGCTAAGCTCTCTACCTATTTGACAGGTATTTATTATCCTCCTTAATGGCAAGGTACTCAAAATCAGATCTATTACAATCTATAAATACGACCGTACTATAGCAAGGTATTTAGTCATTCATAGTGATTTGTTAATTAACTTGAACTTAATTTTTCATCAACTTATTTCCCATGTTTTAGTCAATTGTTAAGTTTTTCATCCCAAAAAACTCTTTTTTCCCCTTATAAATTAAGAAAAGTGGAGTGGGCAATCTTAGGGAAAACATCTGGTCATGCGACATATATTTGATATAACCCAACACGAAAAGTAATAGACGGCCTCTAAAATTTTATTTCATGGAATCCTATTCTTCCTACCGTATGCGTATTACCAGGATTCTTGCGGGTGTTGTTCTTGGAATCCTGTGTGTTCTTAATGTCATCCATGTTTGTCAGTATAGAACTAGCTACTTATATAATTAAATAAACATAGTTTAACGTCTGAATGAGTTTTTCCATCTATATCTTAAAACTTTTGGGATTAGATTAATGGGAAATCATAGAGTGGAGCGGTGAGGCCAACTGCCCTACACTTGGGCCATTTAATGAGAGAGGTCAAAGCTCATTTACTAATTTGCAGCTGTCAGGAGCTTTCAATACTGTTTGTACTTTGCGTGAGGAATAATTTTGCCCCCAGGACACAACGCTTTCTTCTTCATCGTCTTACCTTCCTTCACCTTAATTTTTCTCTTGACACCACTTCACCTATTTGTTCTCCTCCCAAAGCCCCAAACCCTCCTTTTCAGCTGAAGGTGTAGATTGACTTGTCTCCTTAATTAGTTTTTATATATATATATATATATATATATATAATTTTTATTTCAAATATGCATGGTATATCTTCCACACACAAGCCCTCTACACATATATATAGCGTGTGTGGGGATATCTTCTTAAAATGTTTACTCGAGGAAGGCATAACCACATGTCAAGCTACGTAGTTCACTTCAAAGACCTTGAAATTTTTTCCTTCAAACAATCATAACTGAAACCTGATATAATTAGCATTAATTACATTGCTTATCGTACAAATGGACTACTTATGTTGATGGATTGAAAAATTCTTGACCTAAATGAACTTTTAGATAGCAGTGATAGCCTCTAGGGAGACCAGGTTGACCCAAAATTTATTTAATCGGTCCACGAAAATTTGAATTTAGGGGATGGATTCGTTCCTTTTTGTTTATGAAGTTATTCTTGCAGCAAGAAAAGGAGAATTAAAAAAAGATATATATCAGATTGTAAATGATTGAGATTGTTGATAAATTTAGGAAGGTTTTGTGAATTAATGTAAAGAAACAAGCTTTTCAAAGATAGGGTAATGTTCATGAAAATAATTTCAGGGCGAAGTTTTATGGATGGCCAAACACATACGTATTTACAAAGGCAATGGGGGAGATGCTTGTGGGACAATTGAAGGAAGATATGCCAGTGGTCGTAATCCGTCCCACCATTATCACCAGTACCTACAGAGAACCATTTCCTGGTTGGATTGAAGGTGTAAGGTACATAACTTGGTTCTTCTGATAATTTACAGATAAACTGGAGAGTAAATTCGATCCTAAATTTGCTTGTGGTTGCAGAACAATTGATAGCTTAGCTGTCGCATACGGAAAAGGCAGACTGACATGCTTTCTCGGTGACCTTAATGCAATTGTAGATGTAGTAAGATAAACAAACTTCTTCTTCAGAATGTATTAATATATATAACTAACAGCCGCTAATGCTTTTGCTAGAACAAACTCATGACAAATTTAAAATTGGCAGATACCAGCTGACATGGTGGTGAATTCAATGATTGTGGCCATGGTTGCTCATGCTAATCAACCATCTTATGCAATTTACCAAGTGGGGTCTTCAGTAAGAAATCCTGTCAAGTACTCTGACCTCAAAGATTTCGGATTCCGTTACTTCACCAAGAAACCATGGATTGGAAAGGATGGCAAGGCTGTCAGAGTTGGGAAGGTTAAAGTTTTGAGCAACATGGCTAGCTTTCGGAGATACATGGCACTTCGCTACTTGCTATTTTTAAAGGTCTTAATTCATCATACTTGCTCAAAACTTTCCGATTATGAGTTTCTCTAATCTTTATTCCTAATTAACTCTAATTACAGGGACTAGAATTTGCAAACACAGCCTTTTGCCATTATTTTGACGGCGTGTATAGTGATCTCAATCGTAAGATCAAATCTGTCATGCGACTGGTTGAACTTTACCGGCCATACTTGTTCTTCCGAGGAGTGTAAGTATCTTCTACTTTTGAGACAGATGAGAGTAGTTAAACTTGTGGTTTGTTCTTAAGCGTGCGAGGGTGTTATTGGAACGCAGATTTGATGACATGAACACCGAAAAATTGCGGATGGCTGCTAGAGAGAATGGTATGGAGAATGAGGTGTTCTACTTTGATCCAAAGTGCATTAACTGGGATGATTACTTCATGAACATCCACATGCCTGGTGCTGTTAAACACGTTTTCAAGTAGTGCATGAGTCGAATTACTCAAGGCATGCATGATCTACATCCTATATATATGTAGCTGGCAAGCCAATTAGAAATTGAAAGGAGAAAATATGTTAAAAGTTATTGGCTCAATGTGTGACCAATAAGGATTTATGAGGAAATTAAGATGTATTGTTCTTGTTCTATTTTTGTTGGTGAAGAAGAAATTGAATTTCTTTTTTCTGCCCAAGGAACTTGACCAATTAACAATATACACCTTCAATACATGTTAACAAGGATCAGCAATTAGCATTCATATTGAAACCCTAGTCATATTGTTTGTTTTTAATCTTGTGTTATGAGATGGGTGAAAGAGTTTATTTAAACACATAATCTCCTTCTACATGCGTGCGGGGAGTTATATAACATTACTTGCCCTCACTCTTGCAAAGTTATATATCCGAGCCTTGCGAAGGGGAAAACTGCTAAGCTTCTATACTAGGAAAAAGAAATATTCTGACTTGCCCTTTGTTAATTATAAATCAAACTAGCTATCTTGATAACAAAATTTACAAATGCTATATTTATTTCTTGATATATTAAAAGTTCAATAAGTAATACTAAATTTATAGTGAAGGGTTGCGAGTGACTGGAGAAACATGAGAGGCGAGTGATTCTAGAGGTAGGTGAGAGCAAGACGAAGAGTGACGAGGCGTTTTGCGCTACAGTAAAGTGAAGAATACTCCACCTTAACAGAAGACTTCATGATCTAGTAAGTAATTTGCTGCCCATCGGTAACTTTCCTATTTGGCCTGAGTAAGCCTTATGACGACAGACATAGGATTAGGAAGCCCCTCGAACCATCTCGATACTCATTCATGAACTGAAATTTCCATCCATCTGCGACTCCTTAGACGCGAGTAAAGGAAGTAGTAAGTCTCTAGCGACTACTAAGGATGTACTTAGAATATGGAAGAGTGTAGTTTCCTCCTCAGAAGCCAAAGTTATTCTAGTCTACACTGGTTAATGGAGTTGTCTCCCTTTATGAAGAGCTTCTGAAAACAGGGGTTAAAGCTTGGTAATGCAGCTTAGTTGGATTTTTTTTTAAACAAAAGACCCTCATTCCCTTAGGTACATGCTTGGGCTCATTCCAAATGGGGGAACAAAGGTTTAAAGAAGGCGCTCCATATCCAGGAGGACTCCTCTTCATCTTCAGATTCAGAGATAAGGACTGTTTTCTTGCAATTATAGAGACAGGTCCATGGCGGGCAACCATTGTTGGTACAAAGGTGGGTTTTAGGTATGGAACTGGACAGGAATGAGAATGAATTCTTCCCCATTTGGATTAACTTTCACAATGTGCCACTCGAGTACTGGACTTTAGATAGGTTAAGCTACATGGCAAGTTTAATAAGTAAACCTCTAGCTTTGACTCTTCTACTGCTATGTTTGAGAGAATTTGTTGTGTTAGAGTTTGTGTGGAAGTCATAATTAATGATGATTTTGTTGCGGTCTAAACAAAGCGATATAAATTGAATTTTATCTAGACCAATTAGTGGTAAGTGCACCCTGTCGATAAGTAATTTAAATCGGTAAGAACCGAATATCGTACCCAAGGGAAAAATTTCCAACACGTAAGACAATTAAATTAAACGATGAAAAATTACTTAGACGATCACGAATTGATTGATTTGAAAATAAAATAAAATAAAATAAGTAAATCAAGGAAATATGAAAATTGCAAGGTATGAATTAAAACGATTAGATTTAATCAAATGATAAAAGTTCGGTTAAGGTATCAGATTTCAATTGGATTAGACATTTAAAATAAAATTATAACGGTAGATTGATTTAGGAAATACTTCACTTAAGCAAGTCAAACTCAATGTTGATGGTGTTCCCTTCTCTTTTAAATCCGAGTCACTACTTGGTCCATAGATAATTCGGAATAAAAGGCGGTAAATACAAGAAGTCTAAAATTAAGTTCGTTAATTCTAGGTATCCTCACACAAGATCCTAAGATTGGTCTACACTTTAGTCTCAAGTATGTCGCTTGATTAATTTTTCGACAAATTAAATCTCATTGGTTGTGACATTAAATCATCTAAGGTCTTTAATCTAAGTGATCAAGCTAAATTAAGACTAAATATGTGTTTACTCAAACGAAAATCAATACCACAAAAATTATCCTAATCCAATATCAATCTTAACCTTAACCGAAAAGAAAAACTTACTCACACATATTTATCAATATAACATAAATCATGGTTGTAGCGCTCCCTTACCGTAGGGTATACACCGGGACGCCCGTAGGTCATTCCGATACATAACTTACGATGAGGGTGCACTACGATTCAATCATTTCTATAAACCTCATGGCATCAATATAATAAAGCAGTAATATCCAATTCACTAAATTTTAAAACCAAAAGATACTTTTCATTTCATCCTTTTAAAACCAAAAGTTCACAATTCGATCCGATTACAACTGTACAAAACCAAAAAGGGGCTAACATAACTCCTAACTAGGTCATCCCCAAAAGATCCCAGCTGACCGACCTGTGGGCCATGCTCCTCTCTCCGGCACTCACACAGCAAGAAAAGTCTCGCTAACTGGAACTAGGAGTCAACTAACGCTGTCCTAAAAAATAAATGCAATGTTTGGTGAGTTTGCGAACTCAGTGAGAAACCATCATCGATAGTCCACTCAACTCATGCATATACAACCAGTTCACACTAAATCATATATTATCACAACTAAGAATCACATGCATTCAATTTCACATTTATAAAGCGATACGCCTTTCATACAATTCACATTTGAACAATTATATATATGCGATGTACATGTGACTCTTTCATTTTATTTCGTTGTTGTGACCGTGCGCCTGAACTCATTTACGTTGAGCCATTGGCTCTGAAAACATTGGGTTTAAAGCCCTGATATATTGAGCATAAAGCTCTGAAAATCGTGTTGGGCACGAGGCCCTGTGCGTTGAGCTTAAAGCTCTGATTTCGATGGCTGCACCGGTTACAACTGCCTTTATCTGATCATACTTTTATGCATGTATGCACATATCCAATTTACAATACGTGCGTCACGATAAAACTTCATATGTCAAAATTTCGCATTTGAAACCAATTAATTTCAACTAGTGCACACAGAACACTTCTATATCACATTCCAATATTTCGGACACCTTTGGTCCGAAATCAATCAAAAGCAATCACACATAATCCTTCCTTAACTCCCATGGCATAATTGCATAAAATTAAACACATTAAGGTTGAGAAACCAACTAGGTTACTCACCTCTAACTTCCGAGCTACTGCCGGGAAGTCTCACCTACATCGGATGGTCGACGATCCCCTTGAGCCTCTATAACCATCAAAATATAAATAACATTACTAATTGTATCAATGCCAATACTAAATGATGCATATGTATCAAATAATTTACGTACTATACATGTTATGACATTTCCGACACTAATCCGATCTTTTCCCAATATCAATTCTAAAGCCCGAATTCATAATCTCCAAATTGAATTTAATCCATAACCAATTAAATCCACTAATTCCTACATCCCCAATTTAAAAATCTCAAATAGCTTAATTTAATAATTTTGGGCTCCCTCGCCGCGGCGAGCCCCTCGTCCTCGCCACGGCATCCGCTCGCCTCGCCGCGGCGTACGCATCGCGAACGTCGCGATGCAGCCCTTTCCTGCTCGCCACGGCCCGCCTTCCGCGCTCGTCATGGCGTCTGAAGAATTCGCCGCATGGCGTGTTCATCACATCGTCGCGGCGTGCACCAAAGAATACGCTTGCACCCAGAAATTTTCCAGATGTCAATCCACTTATTCAGTCTAAAACACTCCCAAACAACTATATACACTACACACAACTCTTTTCTATCCTCAAATCCATCATTTAATCATTATTCGACAATTACCCAAAATCAAAATCAACAATTTTCCTTAAAAACCTATATCATATCATCAGAAACCTAACATTTTCCATTCCTCAATTTTATCAAACCATTTAACAATATATATCCATTAATCAGCAGATCATACTCTCTAAAGCAAGAGAAAGTAAGAACTTACTTGATTCAAGCTTAGATCACCAATCCCTCAAACTCTCACACCCATGGTTTCACCATAAGCCAAACTCATCATCATCTTCTTCAACACCAAGCCAAAGAGGATTGATCAAAGACAAGGAAAGGAGCAATTGGCAAGAAGGAAATAGAACCAAGCAAGTAAGAAGAAGATCACGTGGAAGGAGAAGAAGAGAAGAAGAACAAGCACGTGTCGTAGAAGGCCACACATTCAAAGGGTTTATTGTTTTATAATAAAGAATTAAGGCTTGTTTGGCAAATTTTAATTGCCACAAGTCCAATTCGAACAACCTCAATCAAATTCTAATTCAAATTTCTCCCGAATCCCAATGGCTCAAAACCCTAATTCCTCAAATTAAAATTCTAATGTCCATTGCCATTGGTTAATCAAATTCGGAACTGGAAATCCAGTTAATCGGTCATTAGGTCAATTTCCTGGTCCGGATTTATTACTCCGAAAATTCCAAAAAATTTCTATAAATCCTCAAAAATAGAAAACTCATGATCGTATACTCCAATTTCATAATTCAATTCCCTAAATCTCATTTCTAACTCAAATTCAATTCTCGAGCCTAATTTGACCTCATTATCACCAATTAAATTTCTCACAACTCACTTGCCCTAATCATCTCCAAATCCAAGTTATCCAAATCAAATCGGAAATATGTCATACATGTATGTACGTACGAATGCCAGTACAATAATTGCCAATTATATATAACTAAATAATGCATGCACATGCCAAATATGTATGAAATGAACGGTACCCATCCCATCGGTGACGGGATGTTACAATTCTCCCTTCCTAATAAAAATTTCGTCCCGAAACTTTTTTACCTGCCTGATCGAATAGGTGAGGATACTGCCTCCTCAAGTGTTCCTTAGTCTCCCAAGTCGCCTCCTTTGTCGAATGGTTCTTCCAAAGGACTTTCACCAATGGAATCACCCTGCTCCTCAATTGCTTGACCCGCGACCCTATAATCCGCACAGGCTCCTCTACATAACTCAAATCACTGGCTATCTCTATCTCCTGAGTCGGAATCACATGGGTCAGGTCTGACCTATACCGTCTGAGCATACTCACGTGGAACACATCATGTAGCTGCGATATCTCCCTCGGTAAGGCCAATCTATACGCCAACGGTCCTATCCTCTCAAGGATCTCATAGGGACCAATATACTGAGGACTCAACTTGCCCTTACGGCCAAATCTGAGAACTCCTCTCCACGGAGACACTCTGAGGAACACTCTATCACCTATACTATACTCCATCTCTCTCCGATGCTGATCCACATAACTCTTCTGCCTGTCCTGAGCCGCTTTGATGCAACTCCGAATCAACTGTACCTTATCCACAGTATCCTAGATCAACTCGGGACCCTCTAACATCCTCGTACCCTCTTCATCCCAGTAAAGAGGCGATCTGCACTGTCGTCCATATAACGCCTCATACGGTGCCATACCAATGCTGCTCTGGTATTGATTATTATACGCAAACTCAACCAGAGGTAAATACTGATCCCATGCACCTCGGAACTTCAATACACAGGCTCTCAACATATCCTCAACAGTCTTAATAGTCCTCTCACTCTGCCCATCTGTCTGAGGATGAAACGCTGTGCTGAAGTTCAACCTCGAACCTATAGCCGACTGCAAACTCCTCCAAAATCTCGAAGTAAATCTGGGATCCCTGTCTGAAACTATGGACACCGGAACCCCATGCAGTCGCACAATCTTTGCTACATACTTATGGGCTAACTGATCGAGGGTATTGCTCTCCCTCACTGGCAAAAAGTGAGCCGATTTAGTCAACCGGTCCACTATGACCCAGATAGCATCATGCTGCCTCGGCGTCTTAGGCAAGCCCATGATAAAATCCATCGTAATGCGCTCTTATTTTTACTCCGGAATGGGCAATGAATGCAATCTCCCAACTGGGGCCTGGTGCTCAGCCTTAACCTGCTGGCACGTCAGACTCCGAGAAACAAACTCCGCCACCTGCCTTTTCATACCTGGCCACTAAAAATGCAACTTAAGAGTGCGATACATCTTGGTAGTACCAGGATGCATAGCTAGGCGGCCACATGCACCTCTTCCAAAATCTCTCGCCTCAGATCATCAACATCTGGAACACACAACCTCTGACCCATCCACAATGTCGCATCTCTTAACTCAAACTCAGAAAGCCATCCAGATCTGACTCAATCAATCGATCTCACCAACGCTGGATCCTGATCCTGCACTCTCCTAATCCGATCATGCAATACCGACCTAAGCCTCAAAGTGGCTAACAGAGCTCCATCCTGACCCAAATCTATCTGTACATTAAGAGCTCTCAACTGAACCAAACACGGCAACCTCAAAACTTGAATCTGAGCTGCACTACCATGAGATCTCCTACTCAATGCATCAGCCACCACATTGGCCTTCCCGGGGTGGTACTCGATAGTGCAGTCGTAATCCTTAAGCAACTATAACCATCTCCTCTATCTCATATTCAACTCTCTCTGACTCAGCAAATATCTCAAACTCTTATGATCGGTGAAGATCTGGAACGTCTCACCATACAAATAATGTCTCCAGATCTTCAAAGCAAACACAACTGCTGCTAACTCCAAATCATGCACTGGATAATTCATCTCATGAGATCTCAACTGTCTCGAAGCATACGCTATAACTCTCCCATGCTGCATCAAGATACATCCTAAACCCCGCCAAGCATCATCGAAAACCTCAAAACCTCCTCGCCCAGATGGCAAAGCTAACACCGGTGCCGTAGTCAACCGATGTTTCAGCTCCTCAAAGCTCCTCTGACACTCATCTGTCCAACTGAAGGCCACATTCTTCCTCAGAAGTTTTGTCAAAGGGGCTGAAATCACAGAAAACCCCTCGACAAACCTCCGGTAATAACCTGCCAATCCGAGGAAACTCCTCAACTCTGACACATTCCTCGGAATCTCCCAACTCCTCACTGCCTCAATCTTGTGAGGATCCACCCGGATACCCTCACCAGACACAATGTGGCCTAGAAACACCACCTCATCCAGTCAAAATTCACACTTAGTGAATTTGGCATATAGCTGTCTATCTCTCATAATCTGTAACACAACCCTCAGATGCTCCGCATGCTCTTGTCTACTCCTCGAGTACACCAAGATGTCATCAATGAAAACAATAACAAACTGATCCAGGTAGGGCTGAAAGACCTTATTCATCAAGGTCATGAAGGTTGCCGGGGCATTAGTCAACCCGAACGGCATCACTAAGAACTCGAAATGCCCATACCTGCTCCTAAAAGCACTCTTAGGCACATCGGCCTCTGCGATCCTCAACTGATAATATTCGGATCTCAAATCTAACTTAGTAAACACTTGAGCTCCCTGCAACTGATCAAATAAGTCATCGATCCTAGGCAGTGGGTACTTATTCTTAACTGTAACCCGATTCAGCTGCCTATAATCGATGCACAACCTCAAAGTCCCGTCCTTCTTCTTTACAAACAACACTGGAGCTCCCCACAGTGAAACACTCGACCTGATGAACCCCTTATCCAACAACTCCTGCAACTGAGCCTTAAGCTCCCTCAGTTCCACCGGTGCCATCCTATACGGAGGTATAGATATAGGAGCGGTATCTGGAACGAGGTCAATCTCAAACTCTATTTCCTAATCCGGCGGTAAACCTGGTAACTCCTCGAGAAACACATCTAGAAATTCCCTGATCACGGGAACATCCTACAACCTCTGCTCCACTCTGGAATCCACCACATGCGCCAAATAGGCCTCACAACCTCCCTTCATCAACCTCAAAGCACTCATAAATGAAATCATCCTGGCTGGCACTGCCTGACTAACACCTCGAAATACAGCTCTCGGCTGACCAGGAGACTCCAACACGACCTCCTTGGTATAACAATCCATAACAGCCCTATGGGCAGTGAGCCAGTCCATCCCCAAAATCAAATCAATCTCTCTTAGGGGCAACACTATCAGGTCTGCACTCAACTCCGACTGATCAATCATAATCGGACACCCCTTGCAGACCTCTCTCAAAACTGTAGTACTACCTAGAGGTGTACTCACCTCTAGCCCATACTGCAACATCTCCCTATCCACATGCAATCTACATGCCACATGCGGTGCAATAAAAGAATGCGTGGACCCTGGATCTATCAATGCAAAAACCTCAATGCCAGAGATCAGAAGCAAACTTGCAACCACATTTGGAGAATCCTGGGCCTCCTGCCTAGTCATGGCGTAGACCCTGTCCTGAGACTGCATGCCTCGTCCCTCGGTCCCCACAAAGGAATCTCCACCTCTACCTCGGGTTCTGGCTCGGCCCCTAAATCCAGGTCCACCACTGCGACTCTGCTGCACCGTCGAACTACTACCAGCTCTCCCACTAGCAGCTGACTGGACTCCCAAAGTCAGAGGACAATTCCTAATCATATGATCCATAGAACCGCATGCTAGACAGGCTCCTGTCACTCTCCACTGTGCCTTTTATCACAATGTACACAAACTGGCAAAGCCGGTCCTGCTCCTCTGCCACTACCACTGCCATTACTAATCTGCCCAAATCTCCCCCTCTGAATAGAACTCGACTGTCTGAATCCTCCTGCTGATCTAAACCTGCTCTGGCGTCTGCTAGAGCTCCTACTAGAGCTACCCTGACTGTCACTAGATCTCTTGCCTCCTGATCTCTGACCAGTCTCAGCCTGACTCTGCCTCAGAAGCTGCTCAATCCTCACTGCAGCTGCTCTCAACTCCACAAAGGTGCCCATATCTGACCGGGCTAACCTGGTGCGGATCTCCAGATTAAGCCCTCCCTCAAATCTCCAGCACCTATCAGACTCAGAGGTAATCAGAACAGAAGCGTACGCCATCAGCTCATTGAACCTAACCTCATAATCGGCCACTGACATCTGCCCCTGCCTCAAATCTAAAAACTCCTGCATCTTCATCTCCAAATAAACCTTGGGCATATAATTGTCCCGAAAAGCTCTCAGAAAATCGGCCCAAGTCAGAACACAGGGTGACGGTACTGCCCGAGACAGTCTTCCACCACTGATAAGTTAGACCCTGAAGGAGAGAGACTGCATAATCGAATCTCTCCTTTGCATCACAATCCATCTAATTGAGGACTCGCTCGGTCCTCTCCAACCATCCCTCAGCCTCCGCAGGGTCTGTGCTACCATAGAAATCAACAGCTCCCTGCTTGCGCAAACGATCATACCTCCGCTCCCGTCTCATGGGAACTCTAGGAGGCTGCTCCTCAAACTGAGGCACTGAAGACTCCCTACTAGCTCCGACTGATCCTTGGTCAGCTGGTTGATCTACATGATCACCAAGAACGGATGACCTATAACAAAACAACAATTCCGATCAATTTCTACCTTTCTTACACTAATTCAAGCCTAAAATGCACTATGCCCAAAAGATGCCAATCCATGCTCTGATACCACCTAATGTAGCGCCCCCTTACCGTAGGGTATACACCGGGACGCCCGTAGGTCATTCCGATACATAACCTACGATGAGGGTGCGCTACGATTCGATCATTTCTATAAACCTCATGGCATCAATATAATAAAGCAGTAATATCAAATTCACTAAATTTTAAAACCAAAAGATATTTTTCATTTCATCCTTTTAAAACCAAAAGTTCACAATTCGATCCGATTACAACTGTACAAAACCAAAAAGGGGCTAACATAACTCCTAACTAGGTCATCCCCAAAAGATCCCAGCTGATTGACCTGTGGGCCATGCTCCTCTCGCCGGCACTCACACAGCAAGAAAAGTCTCGCTAACTGGAACTAGGAGTCAACTAACGTTGTCCTGAAAAATAAATGCAATGTTGGGTGAGTTTGCGAACTCAGTGAGAAACCATCATCGATGGTCCACTCAACTCATGCATATACAACCAGTTCACACTAAATCATATATTATCACAACTAAGAATCACATGCATTCAATTTCACATTTATAAAGCGATAAGCTTTTCATAAAATTCACATTTGAACAATTATATCTATGCGATGTACATGTGACTCTTTCATTTTATTTCGTTGTTGTGACTTGAAGCCCTGATATATTGAGCATAAAGCTCTGAAAATCGTTGGGCACGAGGCCCTGTGCGTTGAGCTTAAAGCTCTGATTTCGGTGGCTGCACCGGTTACAACTGCCTTTATCTGATCATACTTTTATGCATGTATGCACATATCCAATTTCCAATACGTGCGTCACGATAAAACTTCATATGTCAAAATTTCGCATTTGAAACCAATTAATTTCAACTAGTGCACACAGAACACTTCTATATCACATTCCAATATTTCAGACACCTTTGGTCCGAAATCAATCAAAAGCAATCACACATAATCCTTCCTTAACTCCCATGGCATAATTGCATAAAATTAAACACATCAAGGTTGAGAAACCAACTAGGTTACTCACCTCTAACTTTCGAGCTACTGCCGGGAAGTCTCACCTACATCGGATGGTCAACGATCCCCTTGAGTCTCTATAACCATCAAAATATAAATAACATTACTAATTGTATCAATGTCAATACTCAATGATGCATATGTATCAAATAATTTAAGTACTATACATGTTATGACATTTCCGACACTAATCCGATCTTTTCCCAATATCAATTCTAAAGCCCGAATTCATAATCTCCAAATTGAATTTAATCCATAACCAATTAAACCCACTAATTCCTACATCCCCAATTTAAAAATCTCAAATAGCTTAATTTCAGAATTTTGGGCTCCTCGCATGCGAACTATTCCTCCTTTGTCACACAGACGATTATACGTCATGACGCAGCTCTATCCTCGTCATTGTGGCGCGCCTTCCGCTTCGTTGCGGCGTAAGAAGAAATTAAGTCAAAAGGCGTCCCTAAATCTCATTTCTAACTCAAATTCAATTCTCGAGCCTAATTTGACCTCATTATCACCAATTAAATTTCTCACAACTCACTTGCCCTAATCATCTCCAAATCCAAGTTATCCAAATCAAACCGGAAATATGTCATACATGTATGTACGTACGAATGCCAGTACAATAATTGCCAATTATACATAACTAAATAATGCATGCACATGCCAAATATGTATGAAATGAACGGTACCCATCCCATCGGTGATGGGGTGTTACAATGGTCATAACACATGGTTGCATTGATTAAATCCACACACTTAAATTAAAGAAGGAATAAAGAAAATTTTAAAAACGTTCCTTGCTCACACAAACTCCTCCTCCTCACTCAGTGCTAGTTTTGTTCTCCTTGTTCAGTGTTTTTCCAGCTGTTCTGTTCCTTGGTTGTGCACCAATTCCTTTTAACTCTCTAGCCACCAGCTGCTTCTTTTGCTTCAACTTGTGTTCTTCTTCAACGTGGCTGCTCCATGTGTCTCACCCAACCAGCTGTCAACGTGAGGATAAGAGTGTATGAGAGTGGTAATTGATGGTGCAACGTGAGTGTTCTCCACAGCTTGTCCAGCTGCAACGTGCTTCACCAACCAACTGTTAACATGGGGAGTCTTCTCAGCTGCTCACGTTCTCCTCTCCACAGCAGCTAGGTGTCAACCGCTCATGCTTCAACGTGTGTGTTTAGAATCTCCACACCTGGTACATTGGTCACTTCCACAGCTGCAACGTTCAAGCCTTCTCTTATTTTCCAGCTCACTTTTTTGTCCACGCAGTTGCTTGCCTTAATGTGAGTGAGTGGAGAGGCTTTGGGTGGCTTGCACGTGAGTGATTGTTCAGTCCTCCTCTCCTTCCACGTGGCTGCTCCACCATGCTGCAACGATATTGGCTTCCACCTCCTGCTTTCTTCTTCAGCTGCAGCGTGTGTGTGGTTAATGTTCAGCCACCAGCTGCTTACATTGTTGCTCTCCAACCAGCTGCTTCACTTGTTCACCTCCACAGCAGCTCACGTCCATCCCCAGCTAGGTGTTAACATTAACAATCCAAGCTACTGCCTTTAATCTCCAACTGATGCCAACGTTTCTCTCTTGCCATTTGCGTTTTATTCCCCTTTTGATTTTTCTGCTCCCTCCATGTAACACACGACCAACTCTCACGCTTGCAAAGCACACACTCCACTAGGCTCTAGATCCACGCTGCTGTCCCCCTTCATGCCCTCTTCCCATACTTCTTTTTATTTTAATTTGGCTGCCTCCTGCGTGAAGTATTCCTCTTGTCTGCATGGGTGGTGGGTCCAAAGTTGCTGTTGGAGTCACGTTGGTAGAACCTCCATCTTCTGCATAATTGGCCCTCTCCACAGCTTCCATAATTCCCCTAATGTGCATCATCCTCCAGTTGCTGTTTGGTGGGTCTGATTCTTTAGCCTTTTTTGTTTTTGTTTTGCTGTCACGTTTTTCTCTTTAAACCACCAGCCTCACTCCATGTTAGTGGCCCCCCCACTGTTTTGTGTATATCCCTACGTGAGTGGAGAGTTCCCAATTAAAGAGTTAGTGTTGGAATATGAAAATTGTATCACCCCTCTCTCGTGTGACCCGAACCCGACATCGATGGTGATATCAGAGTCCGTGCCCCGCAAGAGTGGCGTGCTACATCACTCAGACGAAACTCAGTATAATTTTTTTTAAAAGATATTCATACGCACGAAAAACAGTAGACAATTTGAGCCCACGTTAATTTGTAAACATTTTCAGTAATTACAAACATTCAATAATAATTTAATGTAGCTATTTAATGAACACAAATCCACCACCAAATTGGGCCCACTGTAAATACAAAGCATCATTTTACAGAGATTGCAGAATACAATTTTATGAGACATTAATGCAGACGCGAACTGATCTCGACCCTTATCTTTCCCTGTCATGCAGTAGGCATACTCTTGTGTCTAACGGAGTACTCTTCAAGGCCTGAAAAATAATTGCAAATTTTGGGTGAGTTTTGCGAACTCAGAGAAGAACCATCATCGATGGTTCGCCCAATTCATGCATCACTCAAGCAAATTACAGAGTATATACAGTAACACATTCAGCAGAAGCAAATCACAATTGTATAATGCACTCTTGCCTTTTTCCCATTTACTGTATTCAATCAAAATGTGTATGCAATGCATATGTGGCACTTTCACATTTTATTATAGTGTTGTGACCGAGCGCTTAAACAGTAAACAGTAGGCAGTAGACGCGTCTAGGGAGTAGGATAGCCCTCTGGGTATGCGCTATCTCCCTTCGAGCTCGAGGCTCTTTTTCAGTATCAGTGGTGACTCTGGTCACAACTATTATTATCCGTTCATGTATTTGTGTACGAAATGCAATATGCCCATTATATCACAGTCAATATAAAACAATCTGTCACAGTAGAGACAACGCAATTAAACACAGTAATAGCAAGCACTTTGACAATCAACACATAAAGGACACTTCTATGTCAAATCTCCCAATTCATCGGACCATCCATGTCCGAAACCTAGTAATAAAGAAAAACAATCACTAATCCCACCATTATTCCCCATATTAGACATATAATAATTGAAAGAACCATCTAGGTTACTCACCTGTACTTTTGAGCCAATACCTGGATGTCTCAGTAACGTCGGTGGATCGACGCTCCAAATGTGCCTCTATAACAGTTATAGTATATAAACATTACCAATTGTCCAAATCAGAACTAGTTAATGATGCACATGTAACAATTAAAAGGTGTACAATTCCTGTTCATGATATTCCCGGCCTTAATCCAATATTTCCATCACAAACATTCTATCTAAAAATAAGAAATCTAACGGCACCGAAATTATTCAATTCAGGCCTTTATAGGTCCAAAAATAAACAAAAAGTGACCAAAGAACCATTACCCAGATCCACGTCAATTTTTTGTCCAAAAATTCCCAATTTCTCATAAAATGAAATCAAATATTTCACGAATCCGATTCCTCAAGAATCAGGTCAATCGGATGTCGGACGGAAAAGTTATAAGAAAAAGAGTGAAGAGAGGTCAGTTCAGGAAAAATAAACATCCTAGTCGACTAGTCAGAGGCTGTAGTCGACTAGTGTAGGAAAAATACATGTCCTAGTTGTCTAGTCAGAGGTTATAGTTGTCTGGAAGCTTTATTCTTTCTTTTTGCCGACATCCCAACTTTCACAAGTCATAACTCCTTACTCCGAACTCCAAATTGGACAAACTTGGTATCAATTTCAAGATAAAAGTGAGATCTACAAGTTTTATGAAGGAAACAAAGACTAGTTTTACCTCTAAGGGTGTCAAAAATATACTCAAAATTACTGCCTTCACAATGCCTCTCAAAACAGTACAACATTTTGTCAAAACAGTGCAACATATTATAAAATCCATAAATTCTCATTCCCTTTGCTAAAAATTACAAGATTTATTCCAAATGAAAGATCAGAATGTGACCTACAACTTTCATGAATCAACATGAAATCAAATTCAATTGCTAAGTACGTCAAACAATTCAATGAATGATTCTGCCCACTGAAACCACCTGAACTAAACAGCAATTTTCTAAAAAGCATAATTTCTTGCAAAAATGTCAAAAAATTGCATATTTTATACCTATGAAAAGATCAAATAGAATAATACACTGCTCATGAAGGGCTTAACAGCCAATTCCATCTCTAACAAACTCAAAACTGTCATGCAAATGGCTGCCCTGATCACTAGTCAATGACCTAACTTAGGTCCAGTCTTTGAAATTTCATCACTCCCAATTATGATATCCAAAATTAACATGCTATATCTCATTTTCAAGATAATTTCTTCCTCTACAACTGTCCAGAAGATCACTTGAGCTAATTCAAATCACAAAAATCTCTAAATTTGCTTCCAATCACAATACTCACAAAACCTACACTTATGGCTAGGTTTCACTAAAATGCACATAACCAGTCAATAGTTAACAATTCATTACTCCCTATACATAGGTACAATTTTTTTCAAACTTTGCAGACCTCTAATTAACACATAACTTTACATTTCTTCTTTTATAACCATGTCTAATTCGGTCATTAAGGGCATTCAAATCTTCCATTAACAATCAACTTTAACATTCAGTCACAGGTTGGACCCTCTCTGACTTAAAACCTTATAACTCATTCATTTCACATCCAATTAAGGTGATTCAAAGTTTCATTTTCCATATACTCATATGGCTATCACATATCCAAAGCCGGTTCGAAAATAATACAAATTGAATTTATTGTGATTTTTACACACCTGACCTATTTCTGTTCTCTTCTGTATCACTAAGGTTAAGAACAACCTTCACTTATTCGGACATAGCTAGAAGAATCCTCATCCAATTAAAATTTCCTCTCTACAGCTCTTAAATGACACATTCGTGAACATTTCATAAGAAGAGCTCATCATCCAATTCCAACTCTAAGGTCCTCAAACAATTAACTTTCAGGTCTTAGTTCAATCTCGCTGGTGTTCTGAACCCGATTCAATTAGGGGCCTATTACTCTCATTTGGCTCACCCTAAAATCGTGGAAACATTCATGGAGATAGTATACCTCTAGATCTACAACTTCTATGTTTTGAGTTTCTCTAGATTCGCCCATGAAACAACTCAAAAAAATTAAACAAATGGAGCCACGAATCTATCTTTGCAATCTCTAACCATCCCAACTCAAGTTAATCATCATTTTTGTTCAACTTAGCCATGCAATTAACCTTAAGTAACATCACAAGTAACTATAAAACCATCATATAAACATATGATTTACCTTAAACAAGCTTCCACTCTTCTAGACTTCACAATCTCACAATCCTCTCTAATTCTTTCCACCACACAATCATTATCATCACTTTGCAAGGGAAGCTAGGTTAGGTTCTTGGAAGCAAGATGAAGAGCAACAATTTTGGCTAGAATAAATGGAGACTTCAAGGGAGGAGAACCCACGAAGGAGAAGAAGAAAAAACTCACCAAAACCCTTTTGTTTTCCTCTCCAACTTAGAAGTGTCGAGAATAAAGCTTGAAATCAATGTGGGAGGATGATTCATCATGTCACCTGGCATGAAAAAGGAGAAAAAGACAAAACTTGATAGTGGCTTTAAAATAAAGAACCCTAACACATGAAATTTCTAAATCCATGGTCCCAATTATAATCCCAACGTCATTTACCAAATATTCCAGTGTCATTGGGCATAAATTTCCAGTACCGAAAACCAATCGGTCCATCGCGTGACGATTTTTTCGGTCCGAATTTTTTCTCCGGAAAAGTCTAAAAAAATTCTTAAAATTTTTCAAAAATATAAAACACATAACAATCCACTCCAATTAAATTTTCAAACCCATAAACCACATTTTCCAAAATAAAATCCCATTTAGGCACAGCTACCGGGAAATATCATGAATGCATGTACAGTCATTTTCATGTGCAATTTTACTATTCATGAATCGGGTGAGCTTGAACATTGCAAAATAAATCCTAAACCCTCTTAATCCTTTGCCAAATTACCATTCTACCCTTTCTATTGAGGGTGGGATGTTACAACTCCCCCCTCCTAATAAAAAATTTCGTCCCAAAATTCTTATATGATTGATCAGAAAGGCAGGGAAATTATTTTGTTCTTTACTTCTCTGTTTCCCATTTACTCCACTACTCGAATACTTTATGTCAATTGACTATAGTCAATGCAATCAATTACCCTTTTACTTTCTTCAATTACCACACTGTCATAACTGTTTCCTCGTGATTCATCACTCTCGGCATCAATAACACGTATATGTCGGATCATAACACTATTTCCTAACCTTATCCATGTAACACTGTGTGAATCCGAAACATCTTTTATGTTTTATACCAATTTACCAATCCTTAGTTCTCCTCACACCATAGTTGCTTATAGACCAATTTATGTCGAATTTAGTTTCCCCTATCTACTCCTTTATCTTCATCTAAGTGTATCTTGGCCGAGGTGATACACTTTGAAGTATTTCATTTATCGCTTATTAGATTACATCTCTTTAGTGTTAAAACATTATTCTCGTAAGATTCCATAATCTCAATATTAATCAACTCGACTCATTGTCATTAACTTGGATTACTTAACCCCTATTACAAATTCATTTCACTTATCAACATTATCTCAAATCAATCATAGCCTTCGACTATTTTTAGCCCCTGTTCACTTTAATATAGGGGTGAATGACTCCTTTTTGGCTGTAAGACCCCTTATACACTATTCGAATGGTGTCACCAATATAACGATTGTCATGCCCACAATCATTCTGAATGATACATTAATCTCATGTCCCAATGAACTCCAAAAATATCTGTTTTACATTTGTCTCCCAGCAGTCAAGTCTGTTGGTTATTCACACACATAATCATTCGATTTTACATTCTAAACCTTCAATTACGCTTTCAATGTACTCTTACTAGAACATAAAGCTTCGATTGTTCCTTGTGTTTTCTCTAACATTTTCTTTAGTGGGTATTACACATACTTCTTAATCCAGTCATAAATATCATTTTTTTCAAAAGTTGAATTCATTTTCAATTCCTTGATAAGGTCCGATATTCTAAATCCTCGGTTTGACTTTGCCAACCCTTTTATACACACCGATTTGGAAGTCCAATAGCTAATAATACTTTCTTTTAGCCCCTTGTTAGCTCAACAATTTGCACTCAGTATTACACTAGGTTTAATAACCTTAGCGCCCAAATTGAGATCTTCTGCCATTGAATTTTCTATTCAATACATGAAATTGCATCACTAGCTTAATTTTGGAATACTCAATTGTATAATCCTTTTCAATTCTTTCAAATTCCCGAAATATCTAAACCGTTATCGATTTGCATACTCACAGATACATCCAAAATGTTTCTGTACGAATAGTGTCTCCAAACTTTCAAAGCAATACCCAGTACAATAAATTCCAAATTATCAATCACAATGCAGCCCATGAGGTTATACTTGTCCCCATGTACATAGAACCACTTTACACTATTCCAACAGATTACATCATAACCTTTACTGGGACACTTTGTTAAATATTGTAAAATCTCCAAATTAAAGTGATACGATCAATGCTCGAGTTGTAAATTTCTCAATATGTCTCTTTTTATATTCACCAGTCATCCGATTCACACGTTTTTCCTCAAACATTTGTGTCAAAGGGATAAGACCAGAAAATCTTTAACAACTTCTAAACGTATCCAACATACAACTAGTTCTAAATAACTCCAAATCCCATATATATATATCCCTTGCAATTTCGTATTTTATCATCACCTCTATTGTCATTAAGTCTTCCAATGTGCTGTGTTCGAATACTAATTCATCCACAATTTATTTGATCAAGCTAAGATTCACTTTTATAAAGCTTTCATGATATAAAAGATTTCCCCATCTATGCAAAATATCTTTCTCCACTTTTCATATACATTAAAAATATCATTAATGATCATAGTCACTATCCAAATTAAACACAATTGAGACACCTTACTCTTTAGCAGTATAATACTGTCGGGGGCATTGTTATCTCTGACAATTACAACCCAAAATTCCTGATACCCATGATTGATTTTCCTAACTCTTTAAGTATCTGATTTCCCCAATGAGGAAAAATTCTCTTATGTTTTTCTCAGTTTCACATTGACGTGTCCGACGCCGCCTTTACACTAGTTTCTCCACATACCTCAATTTATTTGAAATCCTTACTCCCTGGTTTGATATCACATTCAACAAATCCACTTTGTACTTCACGAACATAATTACACAAAATATTCGTGAACCGATATTCTCCTCATATTCGCAACTAATGTCTCTTTAATGTTCAATAATCCTATTACATAGTCGGATTCTTTACATTAACATAGTGCATACCTTCTCAGTAGCAGATTCTATTTCTTATGCTAAAGTCTCCACGAGGATTAGGACTCCCACAATGACTTTCAATTCATTTCAGATTTATCTCAGATTTGTCCTTTCATTGATAGTCATCACCATTTCTTGTCAGTCATTCTCAATGCCTTAGGGAATTAATTTTAGCTATTCATAATATCCCTTGAAGATCAATTTATGTCATAACTCATATAATCATAACAACCTTTTTAATAAGGTTCAGTGAAATATATACCATCAAAATCATTACATCTTATCGAGAGACAGATGTAGGGCAACTCACCAATTAGTCACTTACACTAAGATACCTTGATCTCATTTGATTTTTGACAACACTTCCCTTTTTGCACCTGTCCTCGATCGTGAGGATTATGCCATGATCATATCCTTTTTTTTAATAACAATCTCAATTCATTCCTACTTGATCACTATAAGCATTTTCACTTCTTATTCTAACTCATATTGAACTTTAAATTATAAGAACTATGACTAGCAATTATCCCCTAACTCACTAGCCATGGTGCTCCCATTATCAGATGTACGTTCACATAGGCAAATCAACTGAACCTTGACAACTATTTCATCAAACCCATGTATGTTCACAATTAAGTCAGAATCATGGATGTATAATCACTCTTGATTTTTCACTAACTTATTCTGACTCTAAGGTATAAACCTTTATTCATAACTCTCATCACGGTAATCCAACCCAATTGTAGCCTCTCTAGATCATAGAACATTTTATTTTCATCCACTTTATACAATTGAAATCTTGCCATTTCTAACATGTCTCTATTTTCCTCTATCAATCCACAACTATAACTTCATATCTATCCCATATTTAAGGATATACCTCGGTATAACACTGATGTAGTATTTCATAATATATCCACCAATACCAATACACTTAATCTTCATTTGTCAAATCGAACCATGCACTTCTTCTTATTCCAAGATATCCACAACTTCCATTTATCACATTCTAACATATCATCATTTTCCTCACTATTGCTAACCGCTTAAACAACTGGTACATGCTCATGCATGTGACTCATATGCTAGACTGGGGATCAGTTGTCATTGTCTGCCGTGACATGAGTTAAATGCATGTAATTTGACCCATATTTCAAAAACAGCCCATATAAGATAGTACTTATGGGCTTTGATACCACCTAAATGTAACACCCCTCTCCCGCGTGACCCAAACCTAACATCGATGGTGATATCCGAGTCCGTGCCCCGCGAGGGTGGCGTGCTACTCAGACGAAACTCAGTATAAATTTTTTTTAAAGACATTCATACGCTCGAAAAATAGTAGACAATTTGAGCCCACGTTAATTTGTAAACATTTCCAGTAATTACAGACATTCAATAATAATTTAACGTAGCCATTTAATGAACACAAATCCACCAACAAATTGGGCCCACTGTAAATACAAAACATCATTTTATAGAGATTGCGGAATACAATTTTATGAGACACTAATGCAGACGCGAACTGATCCTGACCCCTATCTTTTCCTGGCATGCAGTAGGCATACTCCTGTGTCTAACGGAGTACTCTTCAAGGCCTGAAAAATAATTGCAAATTTTGGGTGAGTTTTGCGAACTCAGTGAGGAACCATCATCGATGGTTCGCCCAATTCATGCATCACTCAAGCAAATTACAGAGTATATACAAGAACACGCTCAATGTATAAATCACAATTGTATAATGCACTCTTGCCTTTTTCCCATTTACTGTATTCAATCAAAATGTATATGCAATGTATATGTGTCACTTTTTCATTTTATTATAGTGTTGTGACTGAGCGCTTAAATAGTAAACAGAGGCGATGAGACGATCTAGGAGTAGGAGAGCCCTCCGGTACGACTATCTCCTTCGAGCTCGAGGCTCTTTTTCAGTATCAATGACGACTCTGGTCACAACTATTATTATCCGTTCATGTATTTGTGTACGAAATGCAATATGCCCATTATATCACAGTCAATATAAAACAATCTGTCACAGTAGAGGCAACGCAATTAAACACAGTAATAGCAAGCACTTTGACAATCAACACATAAAGGACACTTCTATGTCAAATCTCCCAATTCATCGGACCATCCGTGTCCGAAACCCAGTAATATAGAAACACAATCACTAATCCCACCATTATTCCCCACATTAGACATATAATAATTGAAAGAACCATCTAGGTTACTCACCTGTACTTCCGAGCTAATACCTGGACGTCTCAGTAACGTCGGTGGATCGACGCTCCAAATGTGCCTCTATAACAGTTATAGTATATAAACATTACCAATTGTCCAAATCAGAACTAGTTAATGATGCACATGTAACAATTAAAAGGTGTACAATGCATGTTCATGATATTCCCGACCTTAATCCAATATTTCCATCACAAACATTCCATCTAAAAATCAGAAATCTAACGGCACCGAAATTACTCAATTCAGGCCTCTATAGGTCCAAAAATAAACAAACAGTGACCAAAGAACCATTACTCAGACCCACGTCAATTTCCCGTCCAAAAATTACCAATTTCTCATAAAATGAAATCAAATATTTCACGAATCCGATGCCTCAAGAATGAGGTCAATCAGATGTCGGACGGAAAAGTTATAAGCAAAAGAGTGGAGAGAGGTCAGTTCAAGAAAAATACACATCCTAGTAGACTAGTCAGAGGTTGTAGTCGACTAGTGAAGGAAAAATACATGTCCTAGTCGACTAGTCAGAGGTTATAGTTGATTGGAAGCTTTATTCTTTCTTTTTGTTGACATCCCAACTTTCACATGTCATAACTTCTTGCTCCGAACTCCAAATTGGACAAACTTGATATCAGTTTCAAGATAAAAGAGAGATATACAAGTTTTATGAAGGACCCAACGACTAATTTCACTTCTAAAGGTGTCAAAAATACACTCAAAGTTAATGCCTTCACAAAGCCTCTCAAAACAATGCAACATTTTATAAAATCCATATCTTCTCATTCCCTTTGCTAAAAATTACAAGATTTATGCCAAATGAAGATCAGAATGTGACCTACAGCTTTCATGAATCAACATGAAATCAAATTCAATTGCTAAGTAGGTCAAACAATTCAATGAATGATTCTGCTTACTGAAACCACCTAAACTAAATAGCAATTTTCTAAAAAGCATAACTTCTTGCAAAAATGTGAAAAAATTGCATACTTTATACCGATGAAAAGATAAAACAGAATACTACACTTCTCATGAAGGGATTAACAGCCAATTCTATCTCTAACAAACTCAAAACTGTCATCCAAGTGGCTGCCCTGATCACTAGTCAATGACCTAACTTAGGTCCAGTCTTTGAAAATTCATAACTCCCAATTCGGACATCCAAAATTAACATGCTATATCTCATTTTCAAGCTAATTTCTTCCTCGACAACTGTTCAGAAGATCACTTGAGCCAATTCAAATAAAAGAAATCTCTAAATTTGCTTCCAATCACAATACTCATAAAACCTACACTTATGGCTAGGTTTCACCAAAATGCACATAACCAGTCAATAGTTAACAATTCATAACTCCCTATACATAGGTACAATGTTTTTCAAACTTTCCAGACCTCTAATTAACACATAACTTTACATTTCTTCTTTTATAACCATGGTCTAATTCGGTCATTAAGGGCATTCAAATCTTCCATTAACAATCAGCTTTAACATGCAGTCATAGGTTGGACCCTGTCTGACTTAAAACCTTATAACTCATTCTTTTAACATGCAATTATGGTGATTCAAAGTTCATTTTCCATTAACTCATATAGCTATCACATATCCAAATCCGGTTCGAAAATAATATAAATTGGATTTATTGTGATTTTTACACACCTGCCCTGTTTCTGTTCTCTTCTGTATCACTAAGGTTAGGAACAACCTTCACTTATTCGGACATAGCTAGCAGAATCCTCATCCAATTAAACTTTCCTCTCTACAGCTCTTAAATGACACATTCTTGAACATTTCTTAAGAAGAGCTCATCATCCAATTCCAACTCTAAGGTCCTCAAACAATTAACTTTCAGGTCTTAGTTCAATCTCGCTGGTGTTCTGAACCCGATTCAATTAGGGGCCTATTACTCTCATTTGGCTCACCCTAAAATCGTGGAAACATTCATGGAGATAGTATACCTCTAGATCTACAACTTCTATGTTTTGAGTTTCTCTAGATTCGCCCATGAAACAACTCAAAAAAATTAAACAAATGGAGCCACGAATCTATCTTTGCAATCTCTAACCATCCCAACTCAAGTTAATCATCATTTTTGTTCAACTTAGCCATGCAATTAACCTTAAGTAACATCACAAGTAACTATGAAACCATCATATAAACATATGATTTACCTTAAACAAGCTTCCACTCTTCTAGACTTCACAATCTCACAATCCTCTCTAATTCTTTCCACCACACAATCATCATCATCACTTTGCAAGGGAAGCTAGGTTAGGTTCTTGGAAGCAAGATGAAGAGCAACAATTTTGGCTAGAATAAATGGAGACTTCAAGGGAGGAGAACCCACGAAGGAGAAGAAGAAAAAACTCACCAAAACCCTTTTGTTTTCCTCTCCAACTTAGAAGTGTCGAGAATATAGCTTGAAATCAATGTGGGAGGATGATTCATCATGCCACTTGGCAAGAAATAGGAGAAAAAGGCAAAACTTGATAGTGACTTTAAAATAAAGAACCATAACACATGAAATTTCTAAATCCATGGTCCCAATTATAATCCCAACGTCATTTATCCAATATTCCAGTGTCATTGGGCAAAAATTTCCAGTACCGAAAACCAATCGGTCCACCGCGTGACGATTTTTCCGGTCCAGATTTTTTCTCCAGAAAAGTCCAGAAAAATTCTTAAAATTTCTCAAAAATATAAAACACATAACAATCCACTCCAATTAAATTTTCAAGCCAATAAATCACATTTTCCAAAATAAAATCCTATTTAGGCACAACTACCGAGAAATATCATGAATGCATGTACAGTCATTTTCATGTGCAATTTCACTATTCATGAATCGGGTGTGCATGAACATTGCAAAATAAATCCTAAACCCTCTTAATCCTTTGCCAAATTACCATTCTACCCTTACCATCGAGGGTGGGATGTTACAACTCCCCCCTCCTAATAAAAAATTTCGTCCCCGAAATTCTTATATGATTGATCAGAATGGCAGGAAAATTATTTTGTTCATTACTTCTCTGTTTCCCATTTACTCCACTACTCGAATACGTTCTGTCAATTGACTATAGTCAATGCAATCAATTACCCTTTTACTTTCTTCAATTACCACACTGTCATAATTGTTTCCTCATGATTCATCACTCTCGACATCAATAACACATATATGTCGGATCATAACACTATTTCCTAACCTTCTCCATGTAACACAGTGTGAATCCGAAACATCTTTTATGTTTTATACCAATTTACCAATCCTTAGTTCTCCTCACACCATAGTTGCATATAGACCAATTTATGTCGAATTTAGTTTCCCCTATCTACTCCTTTATCTTCATCTAAGTGTATCTTGGCCGAGGTGATACACTTCGAAGTATTTCATTTATCGCTTTTTAGATTACATCTCTTTAGTGTTAAAACATTAATCTCGTAAGATTCCATAATCTCAACATTAATCAACTCGACTCATTGTCATTAACTTGGATTACTTAACCCCTATTACAGATTCATTTCACTTATCAACATTATCTCAAATCAATCATAGCCTTCGACTATTTTTAGCCCCTGTTCACTTTAATATAGGGGTGAATGACTCCTTTTTGGCTGTAAGACCCCTTATACACTATTCGAATGGTGTCACCAATATAACGATTGTCATGCCCACAATCATTCTGAATGATACATTAATCTCATGTCCCAATGAACTCCAAAAATATCAGTTTTACATTTGTCTCCCAGCAGTCAAGTCTGTTGGTTATTCACACACATAATCATTCGATTTTACATTCTAAACCTTCAATTACGCTTTCAATGTACTCTTACTAGAACATAAAGCTTCGATTGTTCCTTGTGTTTTCTCTAACAGTTTCTTTAGTGGGTATTACACATACTTCTTAATCCAGTCATAAATATCATTTTTTTCAAAAGTTGAATTCATTTTCAATTCCTCGATAAGGTCCTCATATTCTAAATCCTCAGTTTGGACTTTGCCAACCCTTTTTATACACACCTGATTTGGAAGTCCAATAGCTAATAATACTTTCTTTTAGCCCCTTGTTAGCTCAACAATTTGCACTCAGTATTACACTAGGTTTAATAACCTTAGCGCCCAAATTGAGATCTTCTGCCATTGAATTTTCTATTCAATACATTAAATTGCATCACTAGCTTAATTTTGGAATACTCAATTGCATAATCCTTTTCAATTCTTTCAAATTCCCGAAATATCTCAACCGTTATCGATTTGCATACTCACAGATACATCCAAAATGTTTCTGTACGAATAGTGTCTCCAAACTTTCAAAGCAATACCCAGTACAATAAATTCCAAATTATCAATCACAATGCAGCCCATGAGGTTATACTTGTCCCCATGTACATAGAACCACTTTACACTATTCCAACAGATTACATCATAACCTTTACTGGGACACTTTATTAAATATTGTAAAATCTCCAAATTAAAGTGATACGATCAATGCTCGAGTTGTAAATTTCTCAATATGTCTCTTTTTATATTCATCAGTCATCCGATTCACAAGTTTTTCCTCAAACATTTGTGTCAAAGGGATAAGACCAGAAAATCTTTAACAACTTCTAAACGTATCCAACATACAGCTAGTTCTAAATAACTCCAAATCCCATATATATATATCCCTTGCAATTTCGTATTTTATCATCACCTCTATTGTCATTAAGTCTTCCAATTGCCATGTTCGAATACTAATTCATCCACAATTTATTTGATCAAGCTAAGATTCACTTTTATAAAGCTTTCATGATATAGCTTGGATGGACGTTGGAGAGGCTCGTATGCTCTATAATGTGTCCAAATGCCTGCTCCAACTCATTTGCAATTTCCTCTAACTCTTCTTGCAATTCTGCCCCTAACTCTTCGATTGTTCCTTGCGCTTCCTCTTCCAACAAATCTGCACAAACAATAGAAGAATCATCAGTATCAGAAGAATAAATATCAATAAAATGGCAAGAGTCAAGAGTAGAAGGATGCTTCATAGCATTGAACACATCGAACACTAGTTCCTCATCTTGAAGTCTCAAGATGAGCTTTCCACGTTGTACATCGATGATGCTCCGTGCAGTAGCCATGAAAGGTCTCCTAAGAATGATGGGGATGTCAATATCTTCCTCCATATTAAGGACTAAAAAATCCACCGGAAAGATGAACTTCTCGACCTTGACTAATACATCCTCAATGATTCCCCTCGGATAGGTGATTGACCTGTCTACCAGCTGAAGTGAAATAGTTGTGGATTTAGGCTCCGCCAATCCTAATTTCCTGAAAACAGAAAGAGGCATTAAATTAATGCTTGCACCCAAATCCATTAAAGCCTTATCTATATGTAAATCACCAATAACACAAGGAATAGTAAAACTCCCTGGATCCTTAAGCTTTGGTGGCAACTTTCTTGACAATATGGCCGAACACTCCTCATTTAGCTTCACCGTGGCATACTCCTCAAGCCTCCTCTTTTTAGACAAAATTTCTTTTAAAAACTTCGCATAAGAAAGCATCTGCGCTATGGCCTCAACAAAGGGAATGTTTATATGCAATTTTTTAAATATCTCAAGAAAACGACCAAATTGCTTATCTAATTGCGTACCTTTCAATCTTTGAGGATAAGGAATCTGAGGTCTTACCGGATGTGTGATGGGATCAGCAAATAACCTTGGATGGTTCTTCTTTTCAGCTGGTGCTTCTGTGGCCTCCTTTCCACTTTCCCGACTCTCATCTGCTTCACTCTTTTCCACTTCTTTATCCTTCCACTTCTCCTTAACTTCTTCAAGTTGTCTGCCACTTCTCAATAAAATTGCCTTTGCATGTTCTCTCGAGTTGGCCTCGGTAGTGCTAGGCAATGAACCCGAAGGTCTTTCCTTTAACAAACTAGCAATCTGGCTCATTTGATTCTCCAAATGTCTGATAAAAGATTCTTGGTTCTGCATCCTGACCTCGGTAGTGGAAATGTACTTCGATAGTAGGTCTTCGAGATTAGATTTCTCTGGTGGTGTAGGTTTAGGAGCCTTGAAACCTGGGGGTGCAGGTGGTTGTCTCTGAACATTGGATGATTGTGGTTGTGCCACCTGATCATTCCGCCAAGAGAAATTTGGATGATTCCTCCATCCTGGGTTGTAGGTATTAGAATATGGGTCCAATCGCTTTCTGTTATAATTGCCCACATAATGGGCCTCTTCTGTTTCTTGAGCAAAAGGATTCCCGACTTGACACTCAGAAGATGCATGGGAATCTCCACCACAATGTTCACAAATAACACAACTCCTTAATGACGAGCTAGCTCCTCCTCTCATACTGTGCATCAAATTATCCAATTTCTTCATCAAACATCAACTGAAAGCAGATAACGCCATCAGATATCTACTACACGAGCTCCTCGTAGGTCGCCCGGGATGCCTTTCAGATGATATTGAAAACCGCTAGTGGCCATCTCGCCAATCAACTTATAGTTTGATCCGGGTTTTCTCATTAAACTACCTCCTCGCCGCAAAGATCGATGGTACTCTGGTCGATGGATTCATTCCCGTATAAAAAGTATTGACCTACTGCCATGTAGATAACCCATGACTAGGACACTGTGTCAACATATCCCGAAATCACTCCCATGCTTCATATAAACTTTCATTTTCATATTGAGTGAAGGAAGTGATCTCATTCTTCATCTTTGCAACCTTGGCAGGAGGGAAAAATTTTGCCAAAAACAACCTCATCATCTCATCCTATGTAGTAATCGATCCCGACTGCAAACTAGCCAACCATGCTCTGGCCTTATCTCTTACGGGCTGTTTGGAAACCTTTGAATTGAATTCGTGAACGAATTGAATTCAATTACATTAATAAAGTTGGGATTGAATTCAATTTACACTATTTGGAACAAATCTAGTAATATTATAATTGAATTCAATTACACTGTTTGGAACAAATCTAGTAATATTAGAATTGAATTCAATTACACTGATTTCAATTATCTTCAAAATATATAAACTTCAATTTATATTTGATTTAATAATTAAAACAATTTAAATAAATATTAAGTTTTAAATAATTTCAACAAATATTAAATTCTAGATAAAAAGTTAAATTTTAAAATGTTTCATTTTATTTAATTAATAATTTATTTACAAATATTATATAAGAGATAAAAAATAAATTGAATTAATTAAAATAAAATAAATTTAAAACCAAGCAAGCTTCACCCTCACGAGCTTGTCCTAAATACGACTTCGCCTCATGAGTTTGCTTAGTTTTAATTTTTTTAATTAATTAAATTTATTTTTTATCTCTTATATAATATATATAAATAAATTATTAATTAAATAAAATGAAATATTTTAAAATTAACTTATATAATATTTATTAAGAAATTATTAATTAAATAAAATTAACTTTTTTAATCTAAAACTTCATATAAAATTAAACTTTTATCTAAAACTTCATATTTATTTAAATTATTTTTAATTATTAAATCTAATTTTATTTAAAATTTATATATTTTGAAGATAATTAAATAATATATATTTAGATAATGTAAATTATATTATATAAGCAAAAATAAAGAGGACGACTTTTTATAACTTTTTTTATTATTATTATGACCCTAATTATTATTAATATTGTTTATATTATTAGTATGATTATTTTTCTTTAATAATAATAATAATAATAATAATAATAATAATAATAATAATAATAATAATAATAATAATAATAATAATAATAATAATAATAATAATAATAATAATAATAATAATAATAATAATAATAATAATAATTGTTATTTTGGAGAAGAGGAGAAGAACCCAGCAGCAGAAGAAGAGAACAGCAAGTTAAAGAACCCAGCAGCAATTTGAATTCAATTCACGCGTTTTTCAGAGTGAATTGAATTCACAAAGAGGGGAGGATTTCAACCCATGCGGTATTGAATTTGCTAGCTTTCCAGCCTTTCCAAACAGCTGAATTGTATTCAATTACATACTTGAATTCAATTCCAACCTTTCCAAACAGGGTGTTAGAGAAAATGAAAATAACCTTAATCTCACTGCGTCTTCCGATACTCCATTCTGCTTGAATAAATAACAAATATCCAAAAATGTCTCCAAATGGGTATTTGGATCCTCCAAAGGCAATCCTCCAAATTGAGATGCTCTCACTATGGATGTAATGCTGTGAGGAATCTCAAAACTCGCAGTTGTAATAGTCGGCCTTATAATTGGAGGCATCGGTCTATTGTTATGCCCCATTGTCAAATCCATCATAGTCAACTCCCTTCTCTCTTCAGTATGTGGCATCAACCTCTCTTCGTGCTGTTCCATCTCTGAAAACTACTCTTCTCTAGTCCTTTCTCAATGAAGTACTACTTGAGCCAATCTGTTTCCTTTACGCAACTCATGAAAGCGCTTTTTCAATTTCAGATCTAATAGCAAATTCTCGGGCTTTTGACCATGAGTGAGCATAAACAAAATGGAACAAATAAAAAATAATAATAACAAACCTAAGGATGAAAAATAAAACACCCGAAATAAAGCAATCAAACAAACAACTAAAATATGCAAATAAACAACAAAATATAAATAAATCTGAGACAATTAACACTGTCTAATTTAATGACTCAAAATCAGAAATTTACTGCCCGGCAACGGCACCAAAAACTTGTTGCGGTCTAAACAAAGCGATATAGATTGAATTCTATCTAGACCAATTAGAGGCAAGTGCACTCCGTCGACAAGTAATATAAATCGATAAAAACTGGATATCGTACCCAAGGGAAAAATTTCCAACACGTAAGAAAATTAAATTAAAAGATGAAAAATTACTAAGACGATCACAAATTGATTGATTTGAAAATAAAATAAAATAAAATAAGTAAATCAAGGAAATATGAAAATCGCAAGGTATTAATTAAAACGACTAGATTTAATCAAATGACAAAAGTTCGATTAAGGTATCAGATTTCAATTGGATTAGACATTTAAAATAAAATTATAACGGTAGATTGATTTAGGAAATACTTCACTTAAGCAAGTCAAACCCAATGTTGATGGTGTTCCCTTCTCTTTTAAATCCGAGTCACTACTTGGTCCATAGATAATTCGGAATAAAAGGCGGTAAATACAAGAAGCCTAAAATTAAGTTCCTTAATTCTAGGTATCCTCACACAAGATCCTAAGATTGGTCTACACTTTAGTCTCAAGTATGTCGCTTGATTAATTTTTTGACAAATTAAATCCCGTTGGCTGTGGCATTCAATCATCTAAGGACTTTAATCTAGGTGATCAAGCTAAATTAAGACTAAATATGTGTTTAATTAAACGAAAATCAATACCACAAAAATTATCCTAATCCAATATCAATCTTAACCTTAACCGAAAAGAAAAACTTACTCACACATATTTATCAATATAACATAAAGCATGGTCATAACATATGGTTTCATTGATTAAATCCACACACTTAAATTAAATAAGGAATAAAGAAAATTTAAAAAAAAGTCCCTTGCTCACACAAACTCCTCCTCCTCACTCAGTGCTAGTTTTGTTCTCCTTGTTCAGTGTTTTTCCAGCTGTTCTGTTCCTTGGTTGTGCGCCAATTCCTTTTAACTCTCTAGCCACCAGCTGCTTCTTTTTCTTCAACATGTGTTCTTCTTCAACGTGGCTGCTCCATGTGTCTCACCCAACCAGCTGTGAACGTGAGGATAAGAGTGTATGAGAGTGGTAATTGATGGTGCAACGTGAGTGTTCTCCACAGCTTGTCCAGCTGCAATGTGCTTCACCAACCAGCTATTAATGTGGGGAGTCTTCTCAGCTGTTCACGTTCTCCTCTCCACAGTAGCTAGGTGTCAACCGCTCATGCTTCAACGTTTGTGTTTAGAATCTCCACAGCTGGTACGTTGGTCACTTCCACAGCTGTAACGTTCAAGCCTTCTCTTATTTTCCAGCTCACTTTTTTATCCACGCAGCTGCTTGCCTCAATGTCAGTGAGTGGAGAAGCTTTGGGTGGCTTATGCGTGAGTGATTGTTCAGTCCTCCTCTCCTTCCACGTGGCTGCTCCACCATGCTGCAACGATATTGGCTTCCACCTCCTGCTTTCTTCTTCAGTTGCAGCGTGTGTGTGGTTAATGTTCAGCCACCAGTTGCTTACATTGTTGCTCTCCAACTAGCTGCTTCACTTGTTCACCTCCACAGCAGCTCACGTCCATCCCCAGCTAGCTGTTAACGTTACCAATCCAAGCTAACACCTTTAATCTCCAACTGATGCCAACGTTTCTCTCTTGGCATTTGCGTTTTATTCCCCTTTTGATTTTTCTACTCCCTCCATGTAACGCAAGACCAACTCTAACCCTTGCATAGCACACACTCCACTAGCCTCTAGATCTACACTGCTGTCCCCCTTCACGCCCTCTTCCCATACTTCTTTTTATTTTAATTTGGTTGCCTCCTGCGTGAAGTATTCCTCTTGTCTGCATGGGTGGTGGGTCCAAAGTTGTTGCTGGAGTCACGTTGGTAAAGCCTCCATCTTCTGCATAATTGGCCCTCTCCACAGCTGCCATAATTCCCCTAATGTGCGTCATCCTCCAGCTGCTGTTTGGTGGGTCTGCTTCTTTGGCTTTTTTTTTGTTTTTGTTTTGTTTTGTTGTCACGTTTTCTCTTTAAACCACCAAATTCACTCCATGTTAGTGGCCCCCTGCTTTTGTGTATATCCCTGCGTGAGTGGAGAGTTCCCAATTAAAGAGTTAGTGCTGGAATATGAAAATAACGTCAAAAGGAGGAGCTTATGGAGAGTGCTTGGTGGAGCCTTTCTCATTTGCTTTTCGTGGGATTGGGTTGCGCTGTTCCTATTTTGTGTAACCTTGAGAGCTCAAACATGTAGTGAGTGGAGAGTTGGTTACTAAATGGAGCCCCTTTTTCTACTATTGTGTGATTTTTAAAACCCTCAGCCTTACTCACTTACGCCATCGTTTTGGTTTGTAGTGTGATTAGACAATTAATGTTGGTCCTCTTTTAAAGTCACATGCCACTGGGTCACACTACTGCTGTTGCCGTGTTGCCAAAAACTTATTGCTAGCTTGTACGTCGTCGTTTGTTGCTTGCCTCTTGCGTGTTGCTGCCTCCACTTGATTTATCAATGATGTTGTCCTCTTTCTGCCTTGTTGTGATGTTGGTGGAGCCTTCCCTTTTGGTGTAACATGTGTACCTAAAATTAAAATAAATAACTCTTAATTAGTACAATTTAAATATTAAATGGACAATAGTTTAGCAAATTATGTATCAAAAATTAATACAAAAATGTCCATTAACAGATTTGCCTAACATGCTTCATATAATGAAACTTAATGAAGCTGGGGAATTAACTAGAGTTGAGATTAGGCTTTCATACAGTTGGAAACCTCAACCAGGAAGGGTATGGAAGGAAACTGGCAAAACATTTAGAATAGATGAATATTAGGAATTGATGGGTATTAAAGATTATAAGTTTTAGACAGACTTGGGAACTAATAAGGTTGAGAAGTCACAGGCAAAATTGGGAACTAATGACTCTGAATAGATAACCACTGAAGCAACTAAGGAATTGTATAAAAATCCCAAGCCAGTGGATGAGGCACTAGATCTAGAAGTTGGCCCTAGAGACCAAAACAATGAAGTCACTGACAGGGGACTAGATGCAAAGAGTTAAGGGGAGTACATGTTGTCTGAGTAGAATGACTAGGATTTAACATAACCCTAAATGGAGAAGTCCACTCCTTTCCAAATAGAAGAAACGACAGGAAGAAGAAAAAGCCTAAGGGAGTTGGGTAACTTATAAGATCATTTTGCTATAATCTTTTAGAATATCAAAGAAATGAATGATCCTATCAAAACCTAATCAATAAAAGACTTATTGTTGGATAAGAAACCTATTGTTTGGGATTATTGGAGCTTGTATTAAAGCTCACAAGTTACAAGATTCTATAAAGTTCTTGGACCCTAATTGGAGTTTTGATTCCAATCACCATGACCACTACAATGGAATAATATTTTTTGCTTTTGTGGGAGACAGGTTTCAAGAATTAACAAAGTGCACAGATCAAAACATACATCTTATTTGTGAAGAACTGACTTCTCAATTTTTGTTTGATTTGATCATTATTTATGCTTCTAATTTTGCTTTTTATAAATCTTCTGTAGTTAGCCCTTGAATTGTTGTTGGATATTTTAATTATGTATTAAATCCTTCTGTAGTCAATTTCTTGGCTCTCAAAGAGGGGTTTCTAGATTTAGTCAAGGTTATTTAGCAAACTATGGTTTATAGGTGCAAATCATTCTAGCTCATGCAGAAGCTGAGGTTGCTAAGAAATAGTCTGAAGATTTTTTTTAAGGATAAGAGTCCTTTGATTGAAATTCTTTAGAATGCAAAGGTAGCTTTTAAAACAATTTGGAATTGAAGCATAGAGAGAGTAAGGCACTTGAATGCTACTTGAGGCCCTTGCAAGATCATAATTCCTTGATGTTTCAAAAAACAATGATTTCCTGGATTCAAGAGCAGGATACAAACACCAAAGTCTTCTATAATTCTGTTCTTGCCAGAAGAAATATTAATAAGATACTCATCTTGCTTAATGGTGCTATTCATTTGGTAACATATAGCCATTCCATTCATAGGATGGTGTATGACTACTTAAAGGGTATTCTTAGTTTAGGAAACACATATCCTTGTAACTCTCGGACCATAATTGACCTTTTTTGTGCAAATGAGGGAAGCAACGCGGTTGATTCGCAGACTTTACATTAATGTTGTCTATATGGATGGATAGATATCGTAACTTTTGTATATAAACGCATTGTGATGTAATCACTTTACTAATATTATCACTTTTATATATACTACTACAGTTATTTATTATTATATATTCACAATTGTACATGTTGCTCCAATTATTTATTATGATATCACTTTTATATTTAATTATTCATAAGTTTAACAACTATTAATTGTGCATCATTAAAGCAACTTCATGAATAACAAAACAATAAAGAAAAATATAGTGAAAATGTATTAGTTCAAGTAAGGATTTTTATTCTTCATAATTCAAGTTTTAAAAAATTGTACAATTTAGTTCTACTTGTCTATAACAAACCATATATAAACTCATCATAAGTAAAAAGTCCCCAACAATAATCAGTACAACAAATTTAAACTCATTTTTCTTTTTTGTTAGCAAAACAATGTCTTTTTTTTCTTTAGCTTTATTTACTCCTCAATTTTAAATGTTGAACATGATTCAATTATGCTTCATTGAGCCTCGTGCTTTAAACTATCTACTTGTTTCTTCAAGTTATTAATTACTTCAATTGCTCTCTTGTTAAATTTGTTATCGTACCACTAAAAAAATTCACATCTTCTATCCTGAAAGATAATTATTAATTAACAACAAAAACATTAAGCATATATGCAAACAATTTTAACTTATCGAAAAATAAACTTATACTATGTTTAGGGAATTTATATAATCTTCTTTCTAGGTTTTTATCACTCTGTGAAGTTCTTAACGGAGTTCTTAAAGCACAATAACACACCAGACAATCATTATTTGAATTTAATGTAGTGTTAACTTAAGACTTCACGTCCATATCTTTATATAGTCACCATAAAAATTATATTACTACTCTTAGTTCTTCTAACCAAAGGTGGAAACAATATGTTAACAATCTTAAATCCAACATAAAGGAGATACCTCTATGCTTGGAGTCAAAAATATAAAGATCATAGCTTGTAATATGCAGGGTGCTAATTATCCCTTTTGCTCAAAGACTTCAATTTTCAAAATAAGCAAGATATAATTGGCATATTATAATCAACAATCAAATATGGAAAGTGCAATTTCCTCAATCTTTTACGCATATATTGAAAAGACATTGCCAATCATTCAAGTAATTCATATCAAAGCCAAAAATAAACTCTCCAATAACTCAACAGACATATCATTTATATATGCTCATAAATATGTATATAACAAATAACATCTATGGGTCAATATTTTTTGACTGACCTGGTAGGTTTTGATGAGGCCATATGGAAAGGAGTCAATGTATACAAGGAAACCACCATCTTTTGAGGTGCATCAATTACTACTTCCTCTCCACTTAAATTATTCATAATTGAAGTTTAATATGAAGAAGACCAAACTGTGTAATTATATTCTCAAGTTAGATGACCTTACTTTAATATTATGTGAAGTAAATGCCTCATGGTCTCCAACATTAAGGGAACATTGTGTTTGATTTTGTTTCTTTTGTAACAATATAGTATTGGATCAAAGATCAGAAATGAAGAAAGAAAACCCCTTTTAGAAATAATGGATATATGTAAGAGTAAAGAGAAGAAGAGAGTTGCTCATTAATTGTAACCCCACAACCCCCTCATACACACGCAGTCTTGTATATAAGCATCCAATACCAAGAGAGTACATCTGTGAAAATGTCAAGTTTAGGATTCATGTGATGGATTCTACAAATGGGAAGTTATGATATATGGTTATGTGTCGATCAGATTGTTGACTTTTGATGTTTATGGATATTTGATGGATTCTACATATAAGGAGCAACTCCTAATAGTAAACAACTACAATGAAATAACAGTAAGTTGGATAGTCATGTTCCTTACCTTCATTGGATAGTCATGCTCGCACTAATCATCCAATTCAACTTTCATGGGTAGACCAATCACAGGCAATCACAAATTCAACTTCCATTCACATCCAAAATGAAATTAAATACATAGCAGACGAGGGTATGAAGAAGTAAAAACCAAAAAATTACCTCCATATCATTTTCTTAGAGTTATACTCAAATAAAGATAATGAAACAAAATGATGAAGATACAATAGATGTTATCTTTGATTCATGGCAGCGGTGGCATTGATCCACAGTTTTTAAGAGGTGGTGGAAAATCGTTTCAGATGAGTTGGCGACCCTCCTAGATTGTTGTTGGCTTAAGAAGAAGATGAATAATGTTATACATTAGTGACTGAACTTAATAGGATTTAGGATTAAAGATGAACACATATTAAGGATTGAAGTTCCCAGATTAGGGATTGTGTGAAAAGTGAAGAAGATGGTAGATTAGGAATTGTCTGTAAGACAAAGGAAGAAGCAAACGCAACATCTTGTTTTTCTTCAAACTGTGCGTCTCCTCCTCTGTATACGTTGCATTTAAAGGAGGAGCGTTGGGTGAACAAAACTTAGTGTTAATGAACAACACTAAACACACTGTTTATATATATATTATAGAAACAATAGAGAAGAAAAAATCTATAATAGAAGACACCAATATAGGATTTGAACCTATTTATAGGAAAAATCCAACAGAAAGAAGATACCTCCGTGCTCGAAGTCAAAAATATAAAGATCATAGCCTGTAATATCCAGGGTGTTAATTACCCCTCTAAAATTAACTTTTTCTCAAAGACTTCAATTTTCAAAATAAGCAAGATATAGTTGGCATATTATAATCAACAATCAAATATGGAAAGTGCAAGTTCCTCGATCTTTTGCGCATATATTGGAAAGAGATTACTAATTATCCAATTAATTCATATCAAAGTTAAAACTAAATTCTCCAATAACTCGACAGACATATCATTCATATATGCTTATATATATGAATATCACAGATAACATCTATGGGCCAATCATTTTTGACTGAACTGGTAGGTTTTGATGAGGCCATATAGAAAGGAGTCAATGTATATAAGAAAACCACCATCTTTTGAGGTGCGCCAATTACTACTTCCTCTCTTGTTAAATTATTCATAATTGAAGTTTAATATAAAGAAGACCACAGTGTGTAATTATATTCTCAAATCACATGACCTTACTTTAATATTATGTAAAGGAAATGCCTCATGGTCTCCAACATTAAGGGAACATTGTGTTTGATTTTGTTTCTTTTGTAACAATATAATATTGGAACAGAGATTAGAAATGGATAAAGAAAACCCCCTTTTAGCAGTAATGGATATATGCCAGAGTAAAGAGAAGAGGAGAGTTTCTTATTACATGTATCCCCATGACCCCCTCACATACACACACTCCTATATATAAGCATCTGAGACTAGGAGAGTACATCTGTGAAAATTTCAAGTTTAAGATTCTTATGATGGATTCTGCAAATGGGAAGTTATGATATGTGGTTATGTGTCGATCATATTATTGACTTTTAATGTTTGTGGATATCTAATGGGTTTTGCATATGAGGAGCAACTCCTAATAGTGAGCAACTGCAATGAAATAACAATACATTGGATAGTCATGTTCCTTCCCTTCACTGGATAGTCATGCTCACACTAATAATCCAATTCAACTTTCATTTTCAGACCAATCACAGGCATTCACAAATTTAACTTCCATTCACATCCAAAATGAAATTGAAGACATTGCAAACGAGGGTATGAATAAGTGAAAATCAAAAGACCTCCCTCCATATCATTGTCTTAGAACTATACTCAAATAAAGATAATGGAACAAATGATGAAGATACAACAGATGTTACCTTTGATTCACGACGGTGGTGGTGTTGATCCTCAGTTCTTAGGAGGCGGTGGACAATTGTTCCTGAAAAACCCGAAGGGGGTAGTTTCGCAAATTTTTTGATTCGTTTCTAGCAAACACAAAAAATCAGAAAATTAAAAGAACCAAAAAATAAATCAACATAAAAAATTTGGTAATGCAGTTCGACACACCTTGCCCACGTCTGCAGGGCCCTCAACTAACTTAATCACTTTCACCAAAGTACAATAGATTTACCCAAGGCTTTACTGAGCCGACACCATTTAACCTTTGACACTATCTCTCAACCTCATTTTCTGTAAAATAATTTCATACCTAATAACACGACTGACTTGTGTTAACCTCGTCAAAGGATTTTTCTAAACAACTTTTAATGAAAGAACAATAAACAAATAACTCAATTATTTAATCAACTAAGAATCAAATGACAATATACTTGAGATAAAAGAAAGACTTCCCTATGGTATTTATCTTCTCGAAATAACCCATCTGAAACTCTTCACTATAGCTCACTCTTTCTTCACAAGAACAAGTCACAATGTTTCTTTAATCAATAACAAATACCCACTTCACCAAAATGATTTTTACTGTATCATGAACTCAAAACGTGTGCAATACTAATGCTCCATCATCGACTCACTACACTGTCGCATATGTCCCCTATCACACATTATTTATCAATCTTCCAAAAACCACTTCACACCCACAACCACTACATTGTAGGTCTCTAATCAGTCACGTTATTCAGCTGATCTCTTCATATGCATCGCAAGCTGTATTGTTGTTCATGGACACATAACGCACGTCTCATTAATCTTTTGCACACCAACGCTAGCAAGTGGAATTCTACTCTCAATCAAAGATGTGGGAAAACAATCACTGTGGAGATTCACTTCTACTATATGTTAGGACCCACCTGCGGACCCACCTATGAAGACTCACTCACTGCACCATCTCTCCACTCACTGCATAATTACTTTTCGTCTCCCTCACACATAGGTATATTCAGCTCACTTGACAGTTAATGCACACACATTATGTGTACCACACACACACTTGAGAGATTAACTTCAGCCCTATGTTTTTCTCCCTTCACCATTCACGCACACACTAGGGTGGCAGTGTCCAACATCAACTACACAACTATCACATCCTTCTGATTTCATTTATCCGCAAATATTAGCAAATTTAGCAATAATTTTATCTAATTATCATCGTGTCCAGCAATAAAACAATTCTAATATCATCATGATAATATACTCTAATCCAAGATAGGATTCTTTTTCAACTAGGCTTCTTTTCAACTAGAAGATTATCCACATACCTTTTGAATCCAAGTCATTATCCAATGAATATCTTATATGTCCAATTAATAAATAATGCCAAAACTAATTACTTAGATATATATAACATATATCCTAACAATCTCCCCCTTTTTGGCATTGTTTGTCGCAAATATGAAACTCTCCCTAAACAACATAATTGGGCATATAACCATCAAACACACAAATCCACTCTCCCCCTTGGGAAAAAAAGATGCCAAAACATATGTCAAATAATCACACATATACCTTGAAATCTCCCCCTGAATGGAACATTCACTATAAACAATTTGATGTCTCCCCCTAGGGAAAAACAGTATTAAAATGCATAATCATACCAGCGGAAGAATTATAAACACGCCAAGTGTAGCAACCCCTTTCCATAGGGTATATATAGGGATGCCCGTAGGTCATTTCGATACATATCCTACGATAAGGATGAACTACGAACAATCACTACTGTACCTCACATGGCATCAAATCATAAAACATCAATACTGAAAATCACTAATTTTTGAAACCATAAATTTTTTTTTCTCATTTCATATCATTAAGAACAGTAATTTACATGTAGCGCCCCCTCACCGTAGGGTACACATCGGGAAACCTGAAGGTCGCTCCGATACGTATCCCACGATAAAGGTGCACCACTGGAACATTTCCCTTAATAATCTACATGGCATCGCAATAATTTAAAACCATAACACAACACGATATCAGAAACCACTGAATTTTTATATCATAATATCAATCACATACAGTCATCCAATAATAAAATAGACAAGTCTATCAGTCCCCTGAACAAAACCAAAAAGGAAACTGATACTAGCATCTATCCTAAGTCATCCTCAAAATCCAACCCAAATTGACCGACACATGTGCCATTGCTTCTCCCGCCAAAGACGCCGCGGTGAAAAAGGCTATCTCCGGAGCTAGGGGTCTACTCTATCAGTCTTGAAAAATTAGATGCAATTTTGGATGAGTTTGCGAACTCAGTGAGAAACCATCATCGATGGTTCACTCAAATAATGCATTACGCAATTTACGTACAGCACGGCACGGTAATATTCGATTAACAGTATTATATAACAATTTCATAGTAGTCTATAACAGTTTACATTATCAGTAACAATTTACAATAGCATAAAACAGTTCACATAACAATTTACAGTAAATCATGGCATCACGCAGTTCAGTAATCGTCACACAATTTGGCAATTCAATCAGTCATGTATATAATGCATATGAGACTCTTTCCAGTTATTCAGTATTGTGCCCAAGTGCTCACCGGTGTTCAGCTGGGGACGCGTAAGGATTTCTCCCTGCTCGGGGTCTTGGCCAAGATCGAGGTTCGAGCTCGAGGCTCTTTTCAAAGGATAATAGCAACTTGGGTCACATTTCTATTATCCGATCATGCATTTATGCATGCAATGCGATGTTCAAGAATTCAAGATTCAAGATTCAAAGTATGGCTATAAAAGCCCAAGATTGTATTTCTCAAGAATATACAAGAATTCACCCAAAGACAAGAATCCAATCCAAAGACAATGTAAAGTGATCATGCAATTTCACAGCCTAATACATGAGAGGCATACCATCCAATCATGTATATTTCAAGAATCATACAGCCACATTTGGCAAGTAATTCACGCTGAGCATTTAAACAATGAATTTGAGAAACCAACTAGGTTACTCACCAGTAACTTTCGAGCTCTCGCTGGAAGTTCCAAAGAATGTCCGTGGAAAGACGATCCAACGACGCCTCTATAACAGTAAAATACAGTCCCATTATTAGATGCTCAATTAAATAGTTCAATAATGCATATGTCTCAGTGAAATTATGTACAACGCATGTTCACGATTTTCCCGGCGCTACAACCCGATTTTGAACTCTTATGTCCCATTCTAACTCTTCGCTCAATTGATAGACAATAATGGATCCAATCCTAAAATTAAGTTCAATTTCCTCAATTCATATTTCCTAACGCAATTTCCTATCCATTGGGTCAAAACCTCTATTGAGAATCCTAATTAAAACTCCAATTGTCTCAATTCAATATCTAGGTCACACTATGAACCATAATCGACTTTATTCTCTATAAATCAATGTCACTTAAATCAATTCTAATTCCTATAATTATCCTCAATTATAGACCTTTTTCCCTAGTTCGTAACGAATCTGGAATCACCTCAATCGAAGGTCTACACCATGAATTACGCCCAATAATTTGAAATTAATTCAATCGAATAGTCCCCTTCGCCATGCCAAGAGGCCCTCGCCACTTGCGTGAATGGTCCTCTCGCCACAAGCGTGAAACACGCCGCCATGCGTAACAATCCAATTCGAAAGCGTGCATGAGGTGAAGAAGACTCTCGTCACGGCGTCAATTAAATGACGCCGCCATGACGTTCTTCTTCTCCTCGCCGCGAAATCTAATTAAAATTGTCATGGCGAGGCTCATACAAGAGTCATGCGCGTCTGATTTAATCCTTCGCCTTCTCCGATCGCTTTCACTATTTCTCTCTATAAAACCACCATTAACTCTCCCAACTACTCGATAAACCATAATAAATGTCATAAATGCCATAAAACCATCAATAACAACATTAAAACCATTAAAACTTACCAATCAAGCTCCAATCCACGATCTCTCAAAATACCGTAAACCCTAAAATCTTTCAAAATCAACGATGATCCACTCTATAGCTTCTCAATCCTTCATCAATCACAATAAACAAGTTAGCCTTACACAATGAGGAGAAAACCACAAGGAAAAATCAAGGATCTCACCGTGGGAGAAATCAAGATCACCGTAGAGGGGAAGAAGAAGAAACGAAATGCCTTAGACCGATTTTCCCCAATTTCTTTCAAACCTATCTATTTATAGACATAGGTCTCTAAATCAGTCCAAATTTCAGTCTCTAAATTTCAATAGCTCAACATTTTAATTTCCTATAAACCACTATCAATTACCAATCACTCTTAAACTATTCTAAATCCGTCATTCGAGCTCACTTACTCTTAGTTTCTCAGTCAATTTCAATCCAGTCAGTCCAGTCAGCTCACAATTCAATCAGTTCATACTTCCACTTAAAATGCCGAAAAATCATGAATGCATGTACCTATGAATAAATGCATATGCAAGAAACCTGTTCCTCTATAATTAGAGGTCAAGAACATGCTCAACAAGGAATGCAAGGAAACCTATCGATGTAACCTGTAATTACTATAACACCTTGCTAATATAGAACGGATGTTACAAATACACATCTGTCTGTTTTTCACTGTCTATACAATACTCCAAAAAAATCTAATACAAAATGCCTAACTAGGTCATCCCCAAAAGATCCCAGCTGACCGACCTGTGAGCCATGACTTATCTTGCCAACACGATGTACACAGCAGGAAAAGTCTCTCTGGGCTAGGAGTCTACTCTCTCGGTTCTAAAAAATAATTTGCAATTTTGGGTGAGTTTGCGAACTCAGTGAGGAACCATCATCGATGGTTCACCCAATTCATGCATAGTCAAACAAATCACAGTATAGCATAATAACTCATTCATATGTACCACATGATTATTTACATGAACACAAAGCCTTTGGCTTTTCACTCAAATCACAAATATTCAGTCAAATGCATATGTAATGCGTATGTGACCCTTTTTCTAATTTATTACGTTATTGTGACCGAGCGCCTAATCTATCCCAATAAGGGCGCATTAATCGGTGAGCCTGAGGCTCTGAATCACTGTGAGCTCGAGGCCCAATTACGTTGAGCTTTAAGCTCTCGGTGGTTGCTCCGATCACAACTGCCAATTACTGATCATGTATTATGCATGGAATGCACATGAAAATATAAAGCAAAGCCCATATCATATTCGGTTCCAAACTACCACATTCACACAAGTAGTTATGTAGCACCCCCATACCATAGGATATGTATCGGGACGCCCGTAGGTCATTCCGACACACACCCTACGATAAGGGTGCGCTACGAACAACCACTAACACTCCACATGGCATCAAAATCATAAAGAATTAATATGAAATCCACTAATTTTTGAAACCATAAATTCTCATTTCATAACCTCAAAGCAGTAAATTTACACAACTGGTATGTTATGTACATTACTCCAAAAGAAAATCAAACAAAAAGGCTAGCTAGGTCATCCCTCAAAAAGTGCCAGCTGACCGACCTGTGTGCCATGACTTCTCTTGCCAACTCAATCTACACGGCAGGAAAAGTCCCTCTGGAGCTATAAGTCTACTCTCTCGGTCCTGAAAAATAATTTGCAATTTTGGGTGAGTTTATGAACTCAGTGAGGAACCATCATCGATGGTTCACCCAATTCATGCATATACACATACATAACATGCCACGCACAATTATCTCATCAAATCACATTTAGTAGTACCACATAATTTTCATACCAATCCAAAGAATCAATTCAAATGCACATAGAATGTGTATGAGACGCTTTTCAATTTATTACGTTGTTGTGATCGAAAGCTGAAACTGTCCCATTAAGGCGATAAACGGTGAGCCATAGGCTCGAATCACTATGGGCTCAAGGCCCAATCACGTTGAGCTTTAAGCTCTCGTTGGTCGCTTCCGTCACAATCGCCATTCATCGATCATGCAAATATGCATGAAGTGCATATGTCCAAATAAAACAACACCAACATCATATCAGATCCCAATTCAACATATACACATAAGTCTCGTACAGGTAATCGCAAGAAAATCACATATGACACTTCTATGTCAGAATTCCCCAATCCATCGGACCTCCGGTCCGCAATCCAGGCACAAACAAACACAATTTTCCCACCATTATTCTCCACAGGGTTCTAAGTGCAGAATTATAAACACTTACTAACCGAGGAACCATCTAGGTTACTCACCTAATAACTTCCGAAGCTAATGTCGGAAGTCTCTCGCAACGTCCGTGGGATGACGCTCCAACCGAGCCTCTATAACAATTAAAATAAGTAAACATTACCAACCTGAATAGTTAAAATATCAAACAATGCACATGGAATAAGTAAACGTGTATAATGCATGTTCATGGCATTCCGCCCTAATCCAAAATTTTCCCATAATAAAATCCGCCTAAAAAAAGAAACCTATTAGCGGCGACGGTATGCAATTCGGACCTCTATAGTCCCCAATTAAACAAAATAAGGATTAAAGGCTCCGTTACCGGGCCACGCCAATTTCCGCTTAAAAATCCCAATTTCTCAAAAATGAAATTAATATTCTATGAACTGATGCCTCAAGAATCAGGTCAATCGGACGTCGGACGGAAAAGAAATTGACAAAAGAAACAATTAGGTCACTTAATGCCAACTAATAAAAAATAAAAAAAAAAAAAAATATATATATGCGCCTGCCTCGCGGGGGCGAGATGTCGCCCTCGTGAGGCCGACTCACCTCGCTTACCGGGCCAACCTACCTCGCCTCGCGAGGGCGAGGCGTCGCCCTCGCGATCCGGCGAGGTTCAACCTCACTTCATTCCCCTTTTTTTTTTTTCCTATTTCCAATCCGAATTTCCAACAACAATAATTCTTAGCACACAAATCGGAAAAATACAAACCATAGCTTTTTGGAAAGATAATGAAAAGCTCTACCATTCTCATGAAGACCATAAAAATCAATTTCACCCCTAAGGGTGTCAAATATCCCATCAAAGCTACTGTCTACACAAAACCTCTCAAACAGTGCAATACTTTGCAAATTCAGTAACTGCTCATTTCCTCAGTCAAAAATAACACAATAAATATTATCAGTAAGTTCACAATGTTATCTCCAACTTTCATGAACAACTCAAAATCAAATTTACTTACTAACTAGGTCAAACAATTCACCAAAGCATCAGCCCTCTGAAATCAACCAATCTGGACAGTGATGTTTCAAACAGTAATTCTCTTAGCACAAATGTCAAAAAAATCATTACCTTATATCCCTGAAAAGATAAGATCTCAAACTTCAATTTTCATGAAGAACACAAACTCCAATTCGATTTTTAACAATTTCAAAACTGTTATGGAAGTTACTTCCATTATCAGCAATTCACAACCTAATGCAGAGTCAGTTTTTGCAAAATCATAACTCCCAACTCTGACCTCTAAAAATTACACACCATAAATCATTTTCAAGATAATGTCTTCCTCTACAACTTTACAGAAGATCACTCACACCAATTCAGTCCACAAAAATTGCTAAAATTGCTCCCAAGCAGAAAGCTCACAAAATCAACACTTTGACTAGGTTTCTCCAAAAAGCATAAAACCAATCAATAGATATCAGTTCATATCTCCCAATATACAACTCTAAAATTAACAAGATCAGTGGAAATGGAAAGCCAACTCAATATGCCCCAACTTTCATAAAGACCATTTTTCCTAGTTCCATACCAATTAATTTAGAAAAATCAACAAAGTAATCAGGTCATAACTGCGGGTACTGTTCACAGGTAATAAAACAGTAACTTTCCATGCAAAATTTCGCCCTTCTAGCATTACAATTTAACAACACCTATTTCACACAAAATTGTAGCCAACATCCCAAAGTTTAATTGGGAACAAACTTTACCTCATTTTCACACCTACACAATAAGTTATGATCAAAACATTCCAATAGGTCAAACACCAATTTTCCAGATTTCAACATTACCCTAACTCCTATCACTTCGAATATCAATAATACATCCCTAAGCATCCAATTATACCTCTAATTCAACCACAAATTCATCACAACATATACTTACATGATTATACAAAAGTTGGCATCACTAACACAAATTATCTTCCTAAGTTTTCCATTCATCTAACCTTACAAACTCAATCCAAAACCAAGCTAAAATCAATAAAAAGTATAGTCATTCATTCATCCATAACCAAGTATACATTTAAACCCATTCAAACCTTCTACTATGATGATCAAGTAAATGTATAAAAGGATCTCCATGCATGCTTCTAACTACCAAAAGCATAAAAACAAACATCAATACTCACCTTAAACAAGTTCAAGCTATCAATTCTCCAAGTTCACACACACCTCTCAACCATTCCCAAAACCTATGGCTATCACAACAACCATGCATATCATCATCTTCTCAAGGATTTAGCTAGCCTTACATGAGAAGGAAGAGGGAGCAAGCCAAAAGAACAAGAAACTATCTTGTGTGAAGAAGCCACCAACGAAGGAAGAGGAAAAGCACACTAAGGAAGGAGAAAAGCAATGTTTCGGATGAGTAATAAGCTTCTAAATGAGTCATATATTTTAAAAGAACAAGGAGGAAGTCATAGGTGATGATGAAAAGTCGATGGTGTTGCATAGGATAGGACAAAATCTAGAAGCCACTTGGCTTTTAATGAATGGAAAAGACAAAATTGAATTAAACCCAATTAATTAAGCACTAATCCCACTTAAGCTCTAAACATGGCACTAACATAATTCCCACAATTATTTATTCACTAATCTCATGCCATTAGGCAATCCTTTTCAGTACAAAAAGGCTCACTCAGCCAGTCAGTTGGAATTTTCCGGTCCGGGAAAGAACCCCGAAAAATTCCAGAAAAATTTCCATAAATCTCTAAAAATGTAAAACAATTTATGGCGCACTCCAAATAATTTTTCAAATACAACTTTCACATAAATTTCACAAAAGATCCCAATTAGACACTTATGCCGGAAATGTCATGAATGCATGTATACCATGTGCATGTGCAAAACAATCATCAGTTATAGAGGCTATATGATGTATGTTCATGCCGAGTTATAATCCAATACTCCTAACTCGTCCCAATTTACTAAAATACCCTTCCCATCGGTGATGGGATGTTACAAGTTCACAATTAATCACATTCCAAATCACATATAACACTTCTATGCCATAATCTCCCAATACATCGGACACCCTCGGTCCGAAACCAGGCATAAACAAACGCAAAGCCCACCATTATTCTCTACAGTGTTATAAGTGCAAAATATAAATAATTAATTATCGAAAAACCATCTAGGTTACTCACCAAATAGCTTCCGAGCTAATGTCTGAAAGTCTCGGCAACGTCTGTGGGCTGACGTTTCAAATGCGCCTCTATAACAAATAACATACGCATTTATCACAGTTTGCACAATCATAGTTTAATAATGCACATGAATTAAATGAAAGATGTACAATGCATGTTCATGATAATCCCGAGGGCAAAACCTCACAAAATCATTCTAATACCAAAATTAATCTATTTCTACGTCACTTTTTCAGGTCTATGATTCACATTAAAAAGGAAGGTAAAGATGACATAATTTAATCATCCTCTCTACTACTAAAGTGTTCCTCTATGTCTTATGATTCCATTTACACCAAAATCACTCAATTCGGTTTAGTAAATAGGAAAATATGCCTCAAACATTTTCGGACAGTTAGTATGTACTATACCCAACTTCCATCAAGAATTGGTACATCTTAAGGATTGAATCAAGATTTATCTCCTTCATATGTTTTGTAACCCCATTTCTCTAGTTTACTCCAAAAGAACAATCATCGCATTTGGAATCCTACAGGTCCAACCAAGATCAAAACATTAAACTATACTCCGTAAAACTAACCCCATTGACACTGTTCCAACAGACTCTATCTCTTTCTTTTGCTCAATCTCTTTCAATTCAATATCAATTAATACCAATTTTCATGTAGATGTAGAAAAATATGTTAGGACCATATTGCTTTAAGAACCAACTCATTTGGAGGTCTAGGGAATTAGTTATGGTCAAAAGAAGCAACCAAGTTTAAGACCTCAATCAAGTTGAACCTAGTTTGGCGCAAATGCCATAACGTTTTGCAAAAATTTTGGATTCCTTTCATGTTTGTACCATTTGAAAGTGGACATCTAGATATAAAACTTTCATGAAGACACCAAGTCGGGATTCGGTCTCTAAAATGCTCAAAAATCATGATTTCCCAAGTTGTCCCGTGAATGTCAGTTAAACGGACATGCATGTCCGTTTAACGGACATTGTTGGCCAAAACTGCCTCAATTCATCCGAGAAAGTCCGTTAAACAGACTTCCATGTCCGTTTAACGGACATACACTGTCCCAAGGGTGTTTTTACACCCGAGAAGGTCCGTTTAACGGACATATATCTCCAAAGTCTTCCTCCAAGCCTTTTCCAAGATTCCTACATTCATTCCATCCTCATATCTTTCTATCCCCTTTGTCAAAAATTCCAAATTTTATATCAATCAAAAGAGAAAAACAAATACTACAACTTTCATGAACAACTTGGAAGCCAATTCAATCTCTAAACAATTGAAATTCTCAATCAAAGCTTCTGCCTATATCCTTTATCCTCAACAGCAACACACTCTTCTCACAACTCATAACTTTCTAACCCATTGTCGAAAAATTACATGCTCTATATCACTGAAAAGATCAGAAAACAAGTTACACTTATCATGAAGGACTCAGAAACAAATTCCATCACTAACCAGTTCAAATTCACCCATCAATGTGGCTGCCCTATTAAGTTTGTTAAAATCATCACACAACCTAAACCGTATCCGAAATTGAAAAATTCATAACTTACAATCCACACATGTTAAATTCGCATATTATACCTCATTACAAACCTAAGAAAATCCTCTACAACTTTCCATAAGATCACTTGGGCTAATTTTAACTCTAATAGATCACAATTGCCGTCAGAACACAGAAATTATCAAAATCCATACTTAGAGGCAGCACACACACCAAACACGTTAATACATCAATCACCAACTGAAATTTATGAAGCCATAACTTTCAACCTACAAATCGAAAAATTTCATACTTAGTGGTGATAGAAAGTTAACAAGAAAATCTTCAACTTTCATGAAAACCAATTCTACAAAATCTATCTGCTTTAGCCTAGAAAAATTCTCAAAGTTCAGGTCTTCAATAAGAGAACCAAAATCTGGATACTATTCATCCAGCACACATATCTCAACTTTCAAGAAAAATTCAAAGCCCTTCAAGGCACAATTGGACATAACTTCCTTCATAGGAATTCTAGCCAAACTTCTCAAGTTTAATTCAAGCTAAACCTCAACTCAATAGCATAACCACATCAAAGGTTATGATCAAAAATCTGAAACATACAGAAGTTCAATTTTCCAGATTTCATATTCCACTCTACTCCTTTCATGCAAACATCAATACTACATCAATAAACATCCCATTTAGCCAAGAACTCAGCCACAATTTCATCAAAACATTCACTTGAATAATTAGTCACAAATGGGCAGCACACACTCACAAGTTTCTTAACTTAATTAACTCCCATCTAACATCATACTAACTTCATAGAAACCAAGCCAAAACCCTTAATTCACATACTTCACCTACCTTGTCATTTACCCCTATACAAACATAACCTTATACCCATTTCATCAACACACAACCTTCATGCAATTAATACACAGTAAATTACAAATAATGCTTCTAACTACAAAATTAAAGAACATAAACATAAAATCTTACCTAAACAAGCTTCAACCTTCACCAACTCACACCAATTTCTTCACCTCACTTCACTTATACGAAAATCATCATTTTTAAGGGAGGTAGGAGGCTCAAGCTTGAACACAAGGAAAGGAAACACTTAAGGTAAAAGGGAAGAGATCAATTAGGGTAAAATAAATGGAAAAGACGAAAGGAGAAGAAGAGAGAAGAACCCACGAATGAAGGAAGATTTTGGCTTTCAAAGTGATTTTTCAAGCTTTCCAAGGAGAAGTGTCGTGTATGTCCACTAGCTTAAGATAAATATCAAGTCATTAAGCCTAAGACATAGTAGGCAAGTGACATGTGTCACTTGCCACTTGTCTTTTTCTTAAACCCTCTTAAGATTCTTCCCAATTTCAATTCAATTTCTAGTCCAATTTATCTCCAAATTTTAATGGCTCAAATTTCATAATTCCTAAAATCATGTGTCTAATGTTCCAGTGCCATTGGACAGTCTTTTTTAGTACCGAAAACCAGTCAGTCTGCCACTTGCCAATTTTTCTGGTTTGGACATTTTTCTCCAAAAATTTCAGAAAAATTCCTAAAAGTCCCTAAAAATGGAAAACATACATAAATCACTCCAATTCCATTTTTCAAACACATATAACACATTTTTCACAATAATCACATATGCTGGGAAATGTCATGAATGCATCTACAATCATGTGCATGTGCAAAAAAATTGCAAATCATATACATATAGAGGCCATATGATGCATGTGCATGCCGAGATATGTTTAAACATTCCTAACCCGTTTCAAATTACCATTTCACTCATCCCATCAGTGATGGGATGTTACACCAAGAAGACAAATTACCACCATTCAAAACACTAAGAGATATGCCTGAAAGATAGAGAGATATCCGAGAGAGATCCATACCGATGAGAGAGCTGAGGACTCTTCGGTGGAGCCAAATAGAAGTCACAATGCAAACTACTAAAAAGATGGGACAACAATAGCAACATAAAACTAAAGAACTAAATTTTTTTCCTTTTTTGTATTGTTTTTTTGTTTTTAACAACATAAAAAAAACTTCAAAAATGTAAAGCACACTGTCCTTGTGCCCCTCGAAGAATCTTAAACCTTGGTTTATTCCTCATCACATTATCTCAGTCATCAGTTTCTTCTTCAGAAGTAACTGACTTGTCCTCTGTTTGACCAGTTACTTAACAAATAGTAACTAACTGTGAATCTGTACATTTTTTATTTTTCCTGCACTACGTTTTTGTGTTTGTACTTGACCCTTTCTAATCCAAGCTTGCTTCGATACTATAGGATTGTAACACCCCACTCATGCGTGACCCGAACCCGATATCATTGGCGATATCCGAGTCCGTGCCCCGCGAGGGTGGCATACTACATCAGTCAGTCAAAAACTCAGTATACATTTTTTTTAACCATTCAATTGCGCGGAATAGACAGTAATAATCTGAGTCCACGTTCAGAAATAAACAGTTTCAGTTTCAGAATAAACATTTTTAGTTATTACAATCATTCAACAATAAGTTACAATCATTTAATGTACAAAAAGCCATAACTAAATTGGGCTCATTACAAATACAAGCATCCGTTACAGAAAGTTCAGAATACAATTATGCGAATTCTAATGCGGAACCTTAACCGATCCCGACCTCTATCCTTCACTTGCCTACAGTAGACATACGCCCGTGTCAATCGGGGTATTCTTCAAGACCTGAAAAATAGATGCAAATTTTGGGTGAGTTTTGCGAACTCAGTGAGGAACCATCATCGATGGTTTGCCCAATTCATGCATCATACAAACAAATACAGTCACAGTAAGAATAAGTCAACGGTATCATATCATTATATACAGCAAAAAGGCATTTCAGGCATTCAGATATTCAGTCCAGTATGTATGCAATGCACATGTAACACTTTCCCAGTTTATTACCGTGTTGTGACCGAGCGCATAAACAAAGGAATGATATTCGATGGCGCTTAGCGTCTAGGGAGTAGGACTCCCTTTGAGCTCGAGGCTCTTTTTTAGTATCAGTATCAGTATCCGTGGTGACTCTGGTCACAACTATTGTTATTATCAGTTTATGCATTGATGTATGCAATGCATATGCCCAATTTAACAGTCACTATAAAACAATCTTTGATAAAAGGCAACGAAATGCGATGCGTAGCAAGCAATGAATCACAGTATAGCCAGCAGATCACAGTATATCACAGTGGATCACAGTACACCACAATTGATCACAATACAGTATCTCACAATTGATCACAGTAGAAGTAATTCAGTTCACAGAATACACTTCTATGTCATGATTCCCCATACATCGGGGTCTTCGCCCAAAATCCATAGTCAGAACAAACACAATCCTAATCCCTCCATTATTCTCCACATTAAACATATAATAATTGAACGAAATCCATCTCAGTCACTCACCTGTACTTTCGAGCTAATACCTGGAAGTCTCAGTGACATTAGTGGACCGACGCTCCAAATGTACCTCTAAAATAGTTACAGTATATAAACATTACCAATTGCTCAATTAGAACTATTTAATAATGCACATATAGCAATTTGCAGGTGCACAATGCATGTTCATGATATTCCCGACCTTAATCCAATATTTTTCATCATAAAAATCCGTATAAAAATTAGAAATCTAACGGCACTGACAGTACTCAATTCGGACCTCTATAGGTCTAAAAATAAATAAAACGGTGACCAAAGAATCATTAACTGGACCCACGTCAATTTTCTGTCCATAAATTTCCAATTTCTCATAACAATGAAATTAAACCTTTCACGAATCCGATGCCTCAAGAATCAGGTTAATCGGACGTCGGACGGAAAAGTTATAAGCAAAAGAAGGAAACTAGATGATCCTAGTCGACTTGCTTAAGAATCCTAGTCGACTTATGCTACTGTGTATGTACTAGTCGACTTATATGGGGTGGAAGTCGACTTATGCTATACAATAGCAGATGTGGAACAAACGTCCTCCGATATCCCAACTTACACAGGGCATAACTCCCTACTCCGGACTCCAAATTGGACAAACTTGGTATCTATTTTATAGAGAAAAGAGAGCTCTACACGTTTTATGAAGGACACAAAAGCCAATTTCACCTCTAAGGGTGTCAAAAATGCAATCAAAATTACTGCCCTCACAATGCCTCTCAAAACAGTGCAACAGTTTATAAAATCCGTAACTTTCCAGTTCCTCAGTCAAAAATTACACAATAAATGTGCATAGACAGATCCCAATGGTATCTACAACGTTCATGAACAACCTGAAATCAAATTCATTTGCTAACTAGGCCAAACAATTCACCAAAACATCTGCCCACTGAAATTTCCCAATCTAAACAGTACATTTCAAAGCAGCATATCTCCTAGCACAAATGTCAGAAAAATCACTATCTTACATCAATGGAAAGATAAGATCTCATAATTCAATTTTCATGAAGGACTCAGAATCCAATTCCATCATTAACAAGCTCAAAACTGTCATGCAAGTTTCTGCCCTGATCACTAGTCAATGACCTAACTTCAGTCCAATCTTTGAAAATTCATAAGTCCCAATTCTGTTATCCAAAATTAACATACTATATCTCACTTTCAAGATAATTGCCTCCTATATAACTTTCCAGAAGATCATTTGAACCAATTCAAATCACAGAAATCTCTAAATTTGCCTTTAATCACAATACTCACAAAACCTACCCTGATGGCTAGGTTTCAACAAAATGCATATAACCAGTCAACATTTAACGGGTCATATCTCCCAATATACAGATCTAAAAATTGCAAAATCAGTGGAAATGGAAAGATAACAATATAGGCTTCAACTTCCATGCAGACCAGTTTTACCAATTCCTTCTAGATTAATCTAGAAAAATCAACAAAACAATTAGGTCATCAATCCAGGTACTGTTCACACAGCCCATGTCTCTGATTTTCCAAGCCAAAATTCGACCTCTTAGAGCTACAATTAGACAACACCTATTTCACACAAAATTGTAGCCAATCAACTAAAGTTTCATTTAGCACAAACCGCACCTCATTTTTTCAACCACAAAATGAGTTATGCTCAAAATAGTGTAATCAATACAAAACCAATTTTCTAGTTTTTGTACTAACCTTAGACCCTATCACCTTCAATACCAATAACACATCACTAAGCATCCAAATGGATAAGAAATCAGTCACTAGATCATTCATACATTCACTTGAATATAAATCTCCAAAATTCCATGACATTAATGCACATAAAAATCACAATAAATGCTTCTAACAACCATATGAAAGAACATAATGAAAGCTTAGCATAAACCTTACCTAATCAAGCTTTAACTCTTCACTTCTTCAATTAATCCACCAATCCTCTATTCCTCAACACTAAACACGATCAACAACAAGGTAAGGGATAGGAGGTTTAAGCTTGAGTGCAAGAAAAGGAAGCACTTAAGTTGGAGGAGAAGAGTAGCACTTAAACTAGATGAAATGAACACAACAATGAAGAAACCAAGAGGAGAAGGTTTCGGAGGAGGAAAACCACCCAAAAGCAAGGAAATCTTTCATTTGTCACAAATGGGATTGAAAGAGCCGTGGGTGAATGGAATTAAAACAAGACCATTAATGAGTTTGGGACACTTGTCTTTTAATGAGAGAAAGAGACAAAAAGCCATTAATACAATTGACTAAAAGAACTAAAATCAATAAATAAATAAATCTTTAATCCCAAAATAATTACAATGCCATTGGGTAGCAATTTTCACTACCGAAAATCAACCGGTTCGCCACTTGGCGATTTTTCCGGTCCGGGAATTTTTCTCCGAAAAATTTCAGAAAAATTCCTAAAAATCCCTTAAAATGGAAAACTCACTATGTCTCACTCAGAATAATTTTTCACACACAATAACCACGTTAATCACAATAAAATGTCGTTTAAGGCCAAATACCGGGAATGTCATTTATGCATGTACAGTTATTTCATGTGCACTATTTTCGCTGATCACCAATACCAGTATGCATAACAATGTCAAAGCAGTCCTAATCACTCTTACCCCTAGCCAATTTACTATTTTACCCTTCCTGTTGGGGGTGGGATGTTACAAGGATGATGCTGGAAATTTAATAAAAAGTGTCTAGATTTTTCAATTTTGACCCCTTTGAAACATCATTTGTAACATCTTGTAGCATCTCGACCTTATGTGCTCGATAACTCCATAAAAATGACACGTCGGTACAAATCTTCGATTCTTTCTCAATGTTTCTTCTTCTTGGATAGATCTGGGCATATTATTTTTCTCCTCATTCACTTTAGAGCATTTACCCTTATAGCCAATGCCTTAAAGATCCTTTTTAACCTTACCAATTTCCATTAACTTTTTTAGTTTTTCTGTATCTCCATTCATCATCCTCAATCCTTTTCAAAACTTACCAATTTCATTCTAGCTTCTCCCATCTCATTGACAAGTCAAATTATTCGTAGATGATTTTGGGATGAATTGGAATTAATTTGACTTATTTCTATATGGAATTGAAGCTTTATTTGGTCAATTCTCTCACATTTCAACTTTGTTGCTTGATAGGTACAAATGGATAGATTGTGGGGGTGAAAGGAATAACTTTTCTTGTGGATGCGCCACTCATTCAAAGAGGACTCCGAGTTCTACAACTTCTGAGAAGACTCCAAGAAGAGATTATGTCAACTAAAGCGTCAAAGACGTGAAATTTGTGGATTGGTGCATGTCCGTTTAACGGACATTCATGTCCGCTTAACAGACATCTCTTGGCAAAATGAACTTTCAGATCCGAGAAGGTTCGTTTAACAGACATTCATGTCCGTTTAACGGACATTGGCGACCAAAAACGATCTGCTCTCCCCTATTTAGTAAAAACTAGGTTTCTTTGGACCCAAGACTCTATAAATACTCAATTTTTAGACCTAATAAAGGGGCTGGACACCAAAAACGAGATTACCACAAAAAGGAGGCACAAAATAAGAGGAAGATAGGGAGTTTGGAGATTTTATCAAGAATTGGAAACAACATTCTCTTGTGTTTCTTCTACCTTCTCTCTCTACTCTATCTTAAATGCTGAGCATCTTTATGTGTATGACTTTTGTTACAATGTTCTAGAACTAAACCTCATTTAGGGTGAGAGATGTAGCCTATTTGAGGGATTGATTTGTATGATGTGGATTGATGAGTGTTGAATGAAAGTTCTTGGGTTATGTTTATCTATCTTGAATTTCACTATTGTTTCTATGCTTGATCTCCATAGATGCAATCTTAGGAATCATATGATGTACTGAGAGGTGAAATATGATATATGCTCTAGCAAGATGAACACCTTAGATTTAGAGGTAGAGATATCCTAAGCTAGTGTGAGAACTTGTGGTTGCTTGTTCTTCATGGATTTGACTAGTTAGTTTGCACTTTGAGAGATGGTAATAAACTAGTTAGGTACTCTTATATGCTTTGAAAAAAGATATGGGTAAAGTTGTGCAATTGTTTTCATAACCTAACTTTTAATCAATTTCATAATATACGAATCAATCTTTTGAGTAGGTGAACCCCAAGCCCTAATTTCGAACCTTCGATTTATCCCTTGTTTTTAAATTTTTTTAGTACTTACAATTTACTATTCACTCAACTCCAATCATCTTTTAGAGTTTATTGTTGATGTCATTCAAATAATTAGAATTAATTTGGCGGCGAATGATTTAGTCCTTGAGGGAGACGACCTTGGAATACTTAGTGTGTGGGTACTAGGAACGACTCTGTGCGCTTGTAGATTTTGTTGACCAAGTTTTTGGCATCGTTGCCGAGAACTAGTTTATAACTACTATCATTAAGTCTAGTTATTATTTTGATTCATTGAATTACTACCTTGCATTTTCTTCTATCATTGAATTTCGAACCCTTGATCTTTGTTTGATTTCAGGACTTTTAGGCACTTAAGGCATTCAAGAAGTTTGAATAACGAACCGCTTATTGAGATTAATCCTAAAATTGAATGGACTTGTCAAAGGAACAACGCTCAAAGAAGAAGAGAGATGGCCAACAATAACCAAATTTCGGAATTGCATGAAGAACAAAATATGGGAAATAAACAATTCCATGGGGAAAATCAATCCAAGCCGGTTGTTGTCAACCCTACGATAGGAAGAATTCGAGATTATCATATTCCATTTATTGTAGGGAACCCCTCTTGCATTAGATTAACTGCAGCAGCACGAAATTATGAGCTGAAGTAGATTCATTTGTCTATGTTGCCACAATTTAATGGGATGCCTTGTGAAGATGCTCTAGCCTTTATGAGAGATTTCTATGCGATAGTTCAAACTCTTCCTTTATATGAACTGTTGGAGGATGAGTTGAGGCTAAAGTGTTTTCCTTATTGCATGTAGGGATTGGCAAGAAATTGGCTATTGAGTTTAAAGGTTGACTCTATTGATACTTGGGAGAAGGTTATGGAGACTTTTATGATGAAGTGGTACCAAACCCCCAAAACTCTTGAACTCTGAAAGATGATACATTGGTTCTCGCAAAAGGACGGAGAAAAATTTCATGAGGCTTGAGAACGGTTTAATGATCTTCTTAATCAATGTCCGCACCATGGATTTGACATGTACTTGTTGACTCAGTTCTTCTACTATGGTCTCACCAATCACAACCAAACTCTGGTGGATTTGAATGCTGGGGGGAATATTAGTGACTTGAGTTCCCAAAAATTGTGGAAAATTTTCAAGAAAGTTGCAGAGAACTTACATTGTAAGGTAACTAGGATCAAAGCTGTTACTTTGAATGAAGTGGGATCCAAATTTGACATGGCCTACCAAGTTACCGAGATTAATAAGAAGTTGAACTTGTTAATGAATGATAACAAATCTAATAGAGATCCTTGTACTCTTTGTGGGAGATTTGGGCATACAACAGCGGGTTGTATGAACATTGAGGCAGTATTGACAAAGGAAGAGGTAAGCTATGTGAACAATGGTAGACAAGGTCAGACACTTGATCCTTTCTCGAACCATTACAATGAAGGTTGGAAATTCCATCCGAATTTCTCATGGAAAAATCAAGGGGTGGCAAAACAAATGGGACCACCAGGGTTTCAAACACCATTAAAGCAACAGTACTCATCCCCTTCATCTTCTGCACTATAAAAATTCCCTTCCTCGTGGGAGAAAAAGGTAGATCGGCTTGAGGATATGTTTTCTCAACTTTTGGGTAAGATGGATCGGAGTGCCCAAGCCAGCTCTCAAGCAATGAACAGAATGGAGCAGAATATTCAGTCAAATCAAGCAGCTATAAGAAATTTAGAAGTGCAAATTAGTCAAGTGGCAAAAGAAGTTAGTGAAAGAGGTAAAGGGAAGCTTCCTAGCAATACCTAAGTGAATCCAAAACAGGATTGTATGGCAATTATTCTAAGACGTGGTAAGGTGATAGACGATGTGGTCCCTAAAAGGAGGGAAGCCCAGGATTTGGAAAGTGAAAATGTGGATGAAGGGGAGGAACCAAAAGAAATCACACAAAAGAAAGAATCCTCACCAAGTTTGGACTTTACCTTTGTACCACCCATACCATATCCTCAAAGGGTAAAGAAGAAGAATGATGATTCTAAATTCCAGAAGTTTTTTTACCTTTTCAAAAAAATCCACATCAATATCCCTCTTACAGAAGCTCTTGCGGAGATGCCTGCGTACACCAAGTTTTTGAAGGAGATCATCTCCAACAAAAAGAAGCTTGAAAACTTCGCTACAATAGCCCTAATTGAGGAGTGTAGTTCTATCCTACAAAATAAACTATCCCCTAAGTTAAAGGATCCAGGGAGTTTCACTATACCTTATCACTTTGGCAAATCTAATATTTTTCAATGCTTATGTGACCTAGGTGTGAGCATTAACCTAATTCCCTTGTCTTTATATAACAGGTTGGGAATTGGTGAACTCCAACCAACTACAATTTCATTGTAGCTTGCTGATATAGATCAATTTGATATCCTATTGGTATAGTTGAGGATTTACTGGTAAAAGTTGGTAAGCTTATAATTCCAGTTGATTTTGTTGTGCTTGAGATGGAGTTTAACATGCAGGTTCCCATAATTTTAGGAAGACCATTCTTAGCCACCAGTGGAGCATTGATTGATGTCCCAGATGGTAAGCTAACTTTGCAGGTAGGTGATGAAAAACATGAGTTTAACATTTTCAAAGTTTTGAAGGGGTCCCTCTTTTGATGAGGTCACTTATCGAATAGATGTAATTGATTCTCTTACATTTGAATCTATTCTTGAATTGATGTGTGATGACGCTTTGGAAACATGCCTAACCATAGGGATAGAAAAGAATGTGTTGGATGACAAGTTAGTGGACTATGCCTATAGATTGCAAGGCAATGGTTCTAGGTATAGACCCAAATTAAAGAATTGAGTCCTTCGAAACCTAAACTGTTGACCTCCATATTAAGGCCACCGAACCCTGAACTTAAACAACTTTCAATTCATTTGAGATATGCATTCTTGGGAGAAACAAATACATATCCAGTTATCATTTCTTCTTCTTTGAACTCCTCTCAAGAGGAGAAGTTGCTAAGGGTGTTGCGTGAACATAAATTGGCTATTTCTTGGAAAATTGCTGACAAAAAGGGGATTAGTCCTTCTATTTGTGTTCACAAGATTCTAATGGAAGAAAACCAAAAACCTAGTGTGGAAAGTCAAAGAAGGCTGGATCCTAACATGAAGGAAGTTGTGCGATATGAGGTACTTAAGTTACTTGATGCAGGAATTATCTATCCTATTTCTAATAGCTCTTGGATAAGTCCTGTGCAGGTAGTGCTCAAGAAGGGTGGCATAACTGTTGTTTCAAATGATAGGAATGAACTAATTTCCTCTAGGGTTGTGACAGGGTGAAGGGTGTGTATAGATTACAGAAAAGTGAATGCAGTCAATAGGAAAGATCACTTCCCTCTTCCCTTTATAGATCAAATGTTGGAAAGATTAGCGGGGCATGAGTATTACTATTTTCTAGATGGTTATTCAGGTTATAACCAAATCCTGATAGCCCCGAAGGATCAGGAGAAAACCACATTCAAATGTGCCTATGGTTTTCTGTATCGTAGGATGCCCTTCGGGTTGTGCAACGCTCCTACCACTTTCCAACGCTGCATGATGTCCATATTCTCCGACATGGTGGAGAATATAATTGAGGTATTTATGGATGATTTCTCTGTTTTTGGTTCTTCTTTTGATGCATGTCTGTTCAATCTAGAACAGGTTCTACAAAGGTGTGAAGAAACCAATCTTGTGCTAAATTGGAAAAAATGTCACTTTATGGTACAAGAAGAAATCGTCCTAGGCCATAAAATTTCCAACAATGGGATTGAGGTGGATCTAGCAAAAATAGAGGTCATTAACAAGTTGCCACCTCCCAATTCGGTTAGAGCAATACGGAGTTTTCTTAGACACTCCAGGTTCTATCGTCGATTTATCAAGGATTTTTCCAAGATTTCTTGACTATCATATGCTTTATTGCAAAAGGAAGTTCCTTATGAGTTTACTGATGAATGTCTTTGTGCTTTTAACAGGTTGAAGAAGGAACTTACCTCAGCTCCTATAATGGCCGCATCGGATTGGAATCTCCCTTTTAAGTTGATGTGCGATGCTAGTGATTATGCACTTGGGGCTGTATTAGGGCAAAGACAGGATAAGAAATTACATGTCATTTATTACGCTAGCAAAATTTTTAATGATGCTCAACTTAATTATGCAACTACAGATAAAGAATTGCTAGCAGTAGTTTATGCTTTTGATAAATTTAGATCTTATCTGGTTGGCTTCAAAGTCATTATTTACAATGACCATTCCGCCCTGAAATATCTACTCACAAAGAAAGATGCAAAACCAAGATTGATCAAATGGATTTTACTTTTTTAGGAATTCGACTTGGAAATTTAAGATAAGAAGGGATTGAAAAATTCAGTAGCTGACCATCTATCACGACTGGAACAAGGAGACAAGCTAGGAGAGTAACTAATCAATGATACCTTCCTTGATGAGAATCTGTGGTCTGTTAAAGACAACATCCCTTGGTTTGCTGATTATGTCAATTTTCTGGTGTCTAATATCATTCCTGCTAATTATTCATACCATAGTAGGAAGAAATTTTTATCTGAGGTAAGAAACTACTTTTGGGAAGATCCGTTGTTGTAACATCCCACTCACGCAAGACCCGAACCCGATATCGATGGTGATATCCGATGCTCGTGACCCGCGAGGGTGGTATGCTAGAGCAGTCAATTCAGTTTAAAACTCAGTAAGACATTTTTCCTTTTTGAAAACAATCGAGTGCGCGTAAATCAGTAAACCATTTAGGCCCGCAATACGAAAACATTTTCAGTCAAAACACTATTTCAATAATCAATTTACCATACAACATTAATCAATTGGCGGTGCAAATCATGCGGAATTACAAATTTACATAAAAATCGGAATGACTCAAATGAAGATATGCGACTGATCCCGACTCCCAACTCTGCTTTGCTTGAAGCAATCGTACTCCCGTTTGTCTAACGGGGTACTCTTCAATCCCTGAAAAATAATTGCAATGTTGGGTGAGTTTGCGAACTCAGTGAGAAACCATCATCGATGGTTCACTCAACTCATGCATTCATAATTCATACAATATCCCATATTATCACAATCTAAATTATCTCATGCCTTGTCAATTTTACACATTCAATATCACCATATAACACTTATCAGACGAATACACAGCATTAACACCTTTTTCTCCATTCACACATAAAAGTTACACTCATGAACTTTTCCCATTATTATCCATTCTTTTCGAGTTGTGATGAGCGCTTATGAAAGAATGTAATTGAGATACACTTAGGGAGTAGGAGAGCCCTCTGGGTATGCACTGATTCCCCTGGAGCTCAAGGCTCGGTTCAGTAACAGTAATCACAATTTAGGTAAGTAGGAGAGCCCTCAGGGTATGCACTACTGCCCGCTCACATTAGGGATAGGAGAGCCCTCTCAGTGGCAGCTCCAGTCACAGCCATTATTTATTAACCAATTATGGAATTCATTTATCACAATTATAAGGTGTTTCACCTTTTACTCGGCCCACATTCAATCATATATATATATACAATGCACATGTATCAAATCACATTCACAATCATTTCACAAAGACCAACCTCCATTCCTTCGGACCCTCGGTCTGGTAATTCAGTCATTAACAGCTTTCACACACAGTATACACAGTTTGCACTTCAATAACACATTCAAATACTTCGGACACCCGTGGTCCGAAATCAATCAAAACAAACACATATATCCCTCCATTATCTCCACATGGTGTCATTGCAAAATATTAAACACATAAAGGCTGAGGAACTAACTAGGTTACTCACCTGAACTTCCGAGCTGTTGCCTGGAAGCTCCAACATTGTCCCTGGATTATCGATCCATCGGCTCTATAACAATCAAATAATTCCATTCATTATAAAATGCACAGTCGAAATAATTAATGATGCACATGCCTTGAATAAAAGATGTACTATGCCTATTCATGATTTTCCCGGTACCATTTCCCACTTTCCATTTTCTTTTACTCAGTATCTAACTTTCACTCACTTGATCAATATCGGCTCATTTCGATTCAATAACATATTACAGAACTTCCAATTTCAATTCTAATTTCCAGTCAATTTATCAAGTCATACTCATTGGGTATTATCTCACGATCAATAGCACTATTCTCTAGGTCAAATTCATTCTTTATGCTCAGTTCCTAAAATTCCCAGTAGCAATGAATTTACTTTCAAAGTCTTACATTATGCCCCAATTACCAAGTACAATCTTTAGGTTGCAATACAATCACATTCTTAACTATCTTTCACTAATTGAGATCTCAAAAATCCAAATGAAAACTCTCATTCTTTTCCCCAATTGTAGACCTCGTTCTCTAGTTCGTAACGAATCAAATATCACCTCAATTGGAGGTCTACACCATAAGTTATGCCCCAAAAACCAATTTGAATCAATTCAGAAATGTCTCCCTCGTCGCGACTTCAAGCCTTCGTCGCGACGTCAAGAAGGTCACTCGCCCCGATGCATAACTTCCCTCATTGCAACGTCCAAACTATCGCTCGTCACGACGTGCCATTTATCGCTCGTCGCGATGTGTGCTCATCGCGACGCCTAAGCTCGCCGCGGTGTATGCTCGTCGTGACGTGCTCACGCAGGGTCGTCTTCTCCGATCGATTTTTCGAGTTTTCTCTCTCTAAAAACCAGTATTAATAACTCTAAACTACACAATCTTTCACATTTAACCCCATGAATGCATTTAACACCATAAATAACAACATTAAATCATATACTTACCAAATCAAACTCAAACCTTCGAATCTCAGAAAATCCCTAAACCTTTAACACCAACGGTTTAGCTCCCAAAGCCATACCAAACACCATCTTCGTTAAGGTTTAGGCTGGGATTTGCACAAGGAAGAAGAAGCAAACAACAAGCCAACGACCAATCGCGCAAGGAGGAAGAATGGGGGATCGATCGATGGAGGAGAATCGTGCCCTAGGGAGAGGAGGATTTCCTTTTCTGCCAAATTCAAACCCTAAGCCTTTTAAAGGTTAAACAATCAGCCTCCGGTCTCTTTCCTCTAAATGTATTTCTCTTTTCAATTTATTTCCAGTCCAATTTGTCTCCAAATTTCAATGGCTCGACATATTAATTTCTAAAATCATAAATACGACTTTCCCATTGCCATAAGACAATTATTTCGATCCTATTCAGTCAATCGGTCCGCCACTCGGAGAATTTTCGGTCCGAACATTTTCTCCTAATTATTCCAGAGACTTTTCCTAAAGTTCACTGTCACTTTGCGATCACTTTAGTACAGTTCCAATTCCACTATTCACACCCAATTATTTCATAATTCCCAATATATCATAATCCAATCTAATTATCTCACAAATTCACAATTCAAATCATTTACAAAATCAAATGCCAGGAAAACGCCATGAATGCATGCACCTATATGTGCATGTGCCAAATGACTCAGTCCTCTACAATTAGAGGCCAAATGCCGGTTCATATCGGACTATGCAATGCAACGAACTAGCCTGTCCCAAATGACCCATATACCCTTCCCATCAGGGTCGGGATGTTACAATTCTCCCCTCCTTACAAAAATTTCGTCCTCAAAATTTCATATACGATTGATCAGGAAGGCAGGGGAATTGTTCGATCTCGATATACTATCTCCCACTTATTTCACTATATAACCAATTTCTATCAGTATACTGAATCAATACAATCAATCTCTCATTGACATTCTCAGGCTTTCTCGAAATTTTCACTTTCGGCTTCAATAACATATATATCAAATCATAGCCATATTTCCTAATTCTGTCCATGAAACTCTTTACGAATCTGAATCATCTTTTATACTTTGAAACTGAATTTCCAATCTTTATTTCAGATTCATTTCACTTATCAACATTATCTCACATTAATCATGGCCTTCGATTATTTTTAGGCCCTGTTCACTTTAATATAGGGGTGAACGACTCTTTTCACTGTAAAACCCCTTATACACAATTCAAATGGTGTCACCGTTATACAATTGATATGCACTCACTCAATTTGAATTGTACATCAATCTCATGTCCCTATCAACTCCAAAATATCAATTTCACATTTATCTCCAACAGTCAAATCTGTTGGTTACTCACACCTATAATCATTCGATTTTACATTCCAACCCATTAATTACTTTTTCCATGAACTCTTACTCGAACATAAAACTTTAATTGTTCCTTACGATTTCTCTAACAGTTCCTTTAGTGGGTATTTCCCATATTTCTTAATTCAGTCCTAACTATCATTTTCTCAAAAGTCGAATTCATTTACAATTCCTCAATACGGTCCACATTTTCTAAATCCTCAATCCTGTTTTGCCAATCCTTTTTACACGCGCACACATCTGATTTGGAATTCCAATTGCCAATAATAGCTCAACAGTTTGCTCTCAGTATTACACTAGGTTTAAAAACCTCATCGCCCAATTTGTAATTTTCTGCCATCGCATTTTTTTTAAACAATACATTACATTGTATCACTAGTTAGATTCTGAAATACTCAAACACATAATTCTTTTCAAATTCCTAAAATACCTCAATCGCATAATCCTTTTCAATACTTTTAAATTCACTAATATCTTACTCATTATCGCTTTGCGTATTCACAGATACATCTAAACACATTTCTGTACGAATATAGTCTCCAAATTTTCCAAACAATATCCAGTACAATATATATATCAGTCATCACTCATAATGCAACCCAAGAGACTATACTTACCTCTAGGTACATAACCTTTACTGGGACACTTCGGTAATTATCGCAAAATCTCCAAATCCCATATACACATGTCCCTTGCAAATTTCGTATTTTATCATCACCTCTATCGACATTAGGTCTCCCAATGTGCCATGTTCGAATACTAATTCATCCACTATTTATTTGGTCAACTAAGATTCATTCTTATGAAATTTGCATGATAAACAATTTCCTCAACTGTGCCAATTTATATAATTCATTTTTCAAATGCATTCAATTGATCATCGATGATCATAATCACTATCCATTCTAAATGCAATTAAGACACTTTACTCTTCAGTAATACAATAAACTCCTTATACCCATAATTGATTGGTATAATTCTCTAAATTTTGAACCACCTACCACCCTCAGACTAGCGAGTAAGTTGAGGTATCTAACTGGGAAATCAAACAGATTTTAGAGAAGACGGTTAATACCTCAAGAAAGGATTGGGCATTGAAGCTTGACGACGCTCTATGGGCATATAGGACAACATACAAAACTCCCTTGGGGATGTTTGCTTATAGGTTAGTCTTTGGGAAATCTTGCCATCTTTTGGTTGAAATTGAGCACAAGGCATTATGGGCAATCCGGAAGTTGAATTTTGATCTCAAGGAAGTTGAACAAAGGAGACTAATGGAGTTGAATGAGCTGGATGAATTTTGCGTTGATGCTTTTAAGAATGCTCGCATATACAAGGAGAGAACCAAGGCTTTCACGACAAGCATATCCTTTGGTGGGAATTTAAACCTGGCCAAGAGGTTTTGTTATTTAAATCTCATTTGAAATTATTTCTAGGGATATTACGATCAAGATGGTCGAGACCATTCGTAGTAACAAGGTCATATCCACACAAAGCAGTGGAGATTATAATGGATGATCAAGAGCCCTTCGTGGTCAATGGGCAAAGACTTAAGCACTATTTTGAGGGAGAAATGGTGGGATGCATTTCCACCATCATATTTCAAAGTTGATATCAGAATGGCCGAGTCCAGTTAAGGACATTAAATTTAGCGCTTATTGGGAGGCAACCCAATGTTTCTAACTCTTGTGTTATTTTCTTATTGAATTTTCATTTTTTGTTACATCTTCTTATTATAGTTTGTTGTGTGTGTATAGGGATATTGTTTGCGAGGCATCCCAATGACATCTTCCAATAGCATGGGGAATGGTATGATCATAACTCTTCAAACCTAGAGGTGAGACTAATTTTAAACATGGAGGAGGTAAGTGGCAATGTCTCTTTGTTTTATTTTGATGTTCTTCCAATTGTAGCACTCACATATCATGCATGTAGTCCTAGGATATCATTGAATGGATATAAGGAACAAAAAAAAGGGACAAGGTGAATTTTTTTTTGAAGAAGTCACAAATGTCCGTAAATGGACATCGGACAAAACAAAGTGAAAACTGACCCGTAATGGTTCGTTAAGTGGACATGTGTTGGACCCCGAACTTTCAGTGGAAATTAGAAATATTAAAATGAATTCAATAAGTATTTTCGGATATGAATTTTGTTATAGATGTTATTGTGCCTTGAGGAAATTGATGAGAAAAAGGAATTTATTGGTTTTGATGACTTTGAAGATTAGTTTTGGTTATGAAAGTTTAAGTGGATGAGATGATTGAAATAGAGGTTGAAATCAAGAAATAGAAAGTGAAAGTGTGAAATTTTGAAGAAATTAAGAAAGTTGATTTTTGAAGATAGAAAGTTTGACTTAAGAGTTGAATTTTTGATTTAAGCACATTTTGAGAAAATGATCTTAATGAAAATTTTAGCTTATGTTGAGAGCTTTTCGTAGCCATAAAGTATGCTATTTTTCGATATCGGGATTGAAAGTTATGATCTTTGAAAGTTAAGTGTATTTTGCTTTGGTTTTGAAAAATGCTCATAGTGTAGGATTGTATATGTTGTGTTTTGAGGCGATTTCTGGACTGTTGTGGTTTGAATTGGATCAAATGGCATTCTTAAATGTTATAGAGGACCTCCATAGTTTCCCAATGATGTGCTGTTTTTGGATGTGGAGGTTGGGAGATGTGAGTTATTGAAGTTGAGTGCAGATGCTGCAAATTTTTGAATTGATGTGTTCATAGGGAAGTTTTGTGTATGTTGTGATTGATGCAAATTCGGGACTGATGGGCATGGAATGGGATCAAGTAGCCTTCTTGAGAGTTATAAAGGGTTCTTTTACCTTTCTATAGACATCGAGTTTGTCAAATTTGGAATTCTAAGTCAAAAGTTATACGTCTTATAAATTGAGACGTTCTGGAGAAAAAGTCAGACGAAGTTACTGTTCACCCTATCGTCTTAGTTTGACTTTTTGCATCTCAGTTTGATCGTCTCGATTCTTCGTTCATCGTCTCGATTCTGTTCATAGAAATGAGGCGGCATCTTTTCATCATCTCGATTCTTCGTTCATAGAAATGAGATGAAATACTATTCATCATCTCAGTTACTGTTCATTATCTCAGTTACTGTTCATCATCTCAGTTTGACTTTTTGCGTCTCAGTTTGACCGTCTCAGTTACTATATATTGTTACCTTCTGATCCATTTTCTACCCTTAAAACGTTGGAATTGGCCTTTGAGGTCTTCATAAGAGTTTTATCTCTTGAAATTATCTTTCCATCCATATAAAGAAATCCTTAATCCGATACCCGTAGGGAAAGTTATAGCAAATTTCCCAATCTGTATCGTCTGATGAAAGATTTGGCCTTTGATACCTTCATGAAAGTTGTAGGTCTTCATGTCCTCTTTCGAACCATTCAAATAACACCTCAATCAGACATTTCTACAAAAAGTTATAGTTGTTTCCCCGAAACAGGTTCAGTACGATTGAGGTCATAAACATAGTTGTTTCTTTTGACCATAACTTCTTCTCTAGACTTACGAATGACTTGATTCTTGAACCATTGGATTCATAAGACCTTTCTATTCATCTCCACCAAATCGAAGCTATCTGAAATGAAGTGAGAAAGATTAAGTGGAAAAGGTGGGATGGGTGCAGTGAGTGTGTTCTTAGAGGATTTGAGCTGGAGTTTCCCACTGAACATATTTTAGTATTTTGATGTTTTCTGAATCAGTAGAGGTCGAAATGAGGTGATTTCTATTTCAAATGACATAGATCTAAAAGTTATATGAAGGAGTCAATCGACAATTTATCCTCTAAGATGTTCAACTTCTAGAGTGAAGTTACGTGTAGTGTTCAGTATCGGTTTTGTAATGGCCGAGCAGACTTCAGTATTTTGGAGATATCTTGAGCTATAGAGCTTCGATCGATCCGATTCTTGAAGCGTTGGATTTGTAAGATATAGAGGTACATTTATCTAGAATAAATTTTTATCAAATGGCTTAATTTACTTAATCGAAATAATCAGACAAGATGTCAGTTTTAAAGACCAAGGAAGGGGCAATTTGGAAGTTTACTTAAAGGGTTAAGTTTATAAGCTTAAATGGAGGGGCATATGGGTCATTCCTCATTTATTAAATGACATGACACTATAAAAGCAAGAGGACTGTCATTGTTTGAAGGGGAAGCCCGAAACTTATAATCAAATGAAAGAAATAATAAGAGAATAAGAGAGAAGGGAGAAGGGAGAGCAAGTTTCGGTGGAGAAAAAGGGGAGAAAGCTAGGGCTCGATTTTTCTACCACTTGAAGAGAGGTTTTGATGTCATCCCAAGAGAGAAAAAGGTGGAGGATGAAGAGAGCTTCATCTTGAACCAAGAAAATCCTAAAATGGAGGAGAAATGAGGTAAGAGCAATTTTTAAGATTTGAGTTTCTCTTGAAGTTTTGGTTTAGAATTATGGAAAATGGTATGGGTTTGTGGAGTATGAAGTCAATTTTGATGATTGCTAAGTACTATGAGTTTAATTTTGGATGTAAGTTAATTAGGGTTTAGGCCATTTTTGTGAATTGGGAATTTTGGAGGCTTTTGGTGTAGGTAGCTTGGAAAAATGATGAGTATGAGTTTCCTATAGTTAATTTTGAGGATTATGCTAATTATGATGTTAAATTTGGATGATTATGGTTTAGGGAAATTTCAATTGGAAAAAAGAAAGAAGTGTTGGACTCCGATCTTTGAGTGAAATTTGAATTATAAAAATGAAATTTAAGGAGTGCTTGGTGAATGTATTGTATAATAGATGGCTTAAAATTTAAAGAATATTGAGAAGAAAAGAAATGATTTGATTTTGATATCTTTGGAGTTTTGAGTGGATTGGTATGGTTTATGAAATTAAGTAGATGAGTTGATTGAAATTAAGTTGAAAATCATGACTGAAAAGAGACAGTGTGAAAATATGAAAAATTGTAAAAAAAGTTTGACTTTTTGGCCTTTGAGGGTTGACTTTTGATTTAGGCAAATTTTGATAAAATGGTCTTCTGAAAACTTGTAGATTATGTCAAGAGCTTTCTGTAGCCATAAATTTTGATATTTTTCGATATCGGGAGTGAGAGTTATGATCAGTCAAAGTTCGCTTAAAGTTTGACTTTTTCAGGAAAAAAGTTGACTTTTTGATTTAAGCAAAATTCGAGAAAGTGATCAACATGAACATTATAGCCTCTGTCGAGAGCTTTTTGTGGACATAAAGTTTGCTATTTTTCGATGTCGAGATTGAAAGATATGATTTTCTGAAGATATGCTTTGTTTTGAAAATGCTATTAAGTATAGATTTGTGTGTTCTATGCTTCGAGGCCACTCGTCGTATGGATTTAATCTGAATTGGAATAAGTGGTCTTAATGAAAGTTGGAGCTTGTATTTCGATCTTTCCGACGCCATAAAGTATGTAATTTTTTGATATCGGGGCTAGGAGATATGATCTTTGGAAAATTCAAGTATAAGTATGTATTTGAAGTTTTGTAACTTGGTTTGAACTTCGACCCTTTTGTAATCTTTTGCTTATACATCCTTCGTCCGACGTCCGATTGATTCGATTCTTAAAGCGTTGGATTTCTAAGACAATTACGTTCATTTTTATGAAGAATTATGATTTTTAGGAGATTAAATGGAAAGAGATTGATTGAACCAAAGTAAGAGATGAGTTATAGGTTATAAGTTGGATAATTTTCTGAATATGGTTCAGTATTTTGCGATTTTCGGGGGCTGTACAACTCCGATTGAGTTGATTCTTGAGGAAAAATAAAGTTAAGACATAGGGCTACAACTCTTATGAAGGGATCGAAATTTAAATTCATCCCTAAGATTGTTAATTTCTGGAATTTAATTCGCGTAATGTTCAGTCTCGGATTTTGTGAAGGTCCGATAGTATTTTGGCTATAACTTCTTCGTTTTAGATCCGAATTGAGCGCGGTCAGTGGCATTGGATTCGTATGATCTAGAGGAACAATTTTCAAGAAGAAAGTTTGTCGAAATTATTTCGTTTAGATGCTTGAAATCAGATCGCAAGGTATCAGTTTTTCAAGTTCCTCCAGGGGCAATTTTGGAAATAAGCAAACAAGTGAGGGGCATTTTGGTCTTTTTACCCTAACTTAAGTGACATGGCTTAAACTCAAGAGGGATGGTCTTTTTGGAGGCTGGAGCTGTCGATTATTAGCAGAATAATAAGAGAGGAAATAGAAAGAAAAGAGAAGAAAGGATACGAAAATGAAAAGAAGAGAGGGAGAGGAAGGTGGTCGGCCATGGTGGAGGAGATGGAGCAAGCATGAAGGTCGGTTTTTCTATGGATTTCAGAGTGATTTTTGTTGGTTCCAAGAGCAAAGAAGAGGAAGAAGAACAAAGGGGAAGAAGAAGATTTCGTGGGTCTCATTCTTCAAGGTAAGGGTTTCGAAATTTCTTGGATTTATGGGTAGATTCTTGTCTTTCATGCTTACTAAGGGTGACTAGAAGAGTTCTTGAGTTGAGATTGAATAAGAAAAGAAAAGGGTTAAGTTTTCATGGAAGAGAAGAAAATCTGATTTTCGTGGGTTAGGGATTTCGGAATTTTCTTGGTTTTCTTATTGGGCTTTTCCCTTTCTTGCTTAAACATGGTGATTTGAAGAGGTATTTATGAAAGAACAAGGAAAAGAAGAGCTTTGGAAGCTAAGTGAAAATTTTGTTTTCGTGGGTTTCATAGAGGTGGGGAGATTTTCGAATTTTATGGGTTATGTGGATGAGTTTTGATGTTAATGGGTTAGATAAGGTTTGGGTAAGGTTAGGTTGGTTGAAATTCAAGTTTTGTCATTCTTGGGAAATTTCAGCATTGTGACATTATGTTCATTAGGATTTTTATACCTTGATTATGGTTAAATAAAGCATTTGGGGGTTTAAGAAAAAAATCAGATTTGTGTTGGTCTTTTTAAGGCATGAGATTGTTGAAAATTTTGATTCAATTGGATAGGTGTTGATGCTATTGGTTTAGTTAAAGTATAGGTGAGATTATTTGGTTGAAAGTCAAAGTTTTCCCATTCTTTAAAATTTTCAGCATTGAGTTCTCTTGGTAAATTGGGGAATTTTGTGTTTGATGAAGGAAAATTGAGGCAATTAAGGAAGAGCCAAGGTATTGACCAATTCTAGAGTTAAAAGAAAGGTCTTTGGTCCGAGAAGAAAAGCTTAAGGAAATTCAGGTGGGTAGTATATTTATTTATTGAATTATAAGCTAAATGTGAAAATTTGAAAATTAAAGAAAGCAAAATTTGATTTTTGATAAATTATTATGGATAAAATGTTTGAAAAGGATGTAAATGTTTGAAATTACGATTTCAAAGGAGTAAAATGAGTTTTAGAAAATACAAGACTTATGAATTTCATGGTTTTCAAATTATGTGATTTATGATTTAAATGATTTAAAGAAATTAGTGCATGTTTGGTCATGAATGTGATTATTATGTGATTAATTTGGTGATGTGCATTTCATTAGATTGATTATGTGAATTCATGTAAATATATGCTTGTGTCATTTATGACACAATTTGATGTTATGAGATGAAAATGTGAAAAGCAAGGCGTTTGAAAAGTGCCTTGGGCCATCTGAAATTATGTTTTGCTTATGTGCTATATGGGTTTGGTAAGGTCCTTTGTGAGTCAGCGTTGTCTCTACTTGTTATAGCCTTCTCCCGGCTGCCCGCTAGTGGCATAGGAGTTCCGATCTCGGACTCCCCTCTGTTCACGGCTGCACAGAACCGCTATGCGGGAATGTGAAGTACGTCCTGTTTTGGACCGAACCAAACCAAACCATTTGATGTGTTATGTGATTTGTGTTGGATGCATGGTATAACCCATGAAACACACGCCGCAATATAACTCGCAAACACCTACGGGTGGGGTGTGGGGTCCAACACTAAACCACTTGACGTGTTATGTGATTTTGCTTTGTTTATGTTGTAATGTATTATGACGTGATGCATTCATATTTGAAATTGTACATGAGAAATGAGAAAGTAAATGTTTATGAATACTTTGAAATAAATGAAGATTTGGAAATTTTAGAAAATGTTGATGAAGGTTTATGAATGTTTTGAAAGGTTTTAAAATGAGTTTTTGGAGAAATTCTTAAATGGGAAATGTTTGAAAAGTTTGAAAAATAAAAGATTTTTTCCGCTTATTGTTCAGTTTATAAATATATTATCCACGAGCTTAGAGCTCACCCCTTTCATCCCCATCTCGAGTTTTCACGCAGGAGATCGGATGGAAGATGAGTATGATGTCAACCCGATAGTTTTTGTATGCTTTGTTTTATGTGTAATGTTGGAGTTTAGTTTTGAAGTTGTGAAAAGGGTTTATGGATTATGTAGTGCTTTTGTTTATGGCTTGAAAAGTCATTATGTAAATTTATGATGTAGTTCAGTTATGAGTTATGTATGATTGTGGAATAGATTTTGTACGTAAATTTGAATTGAGATGGATATAAATGGCAATTGGAATGTATATGAATGGCTTGTGATTGAATTGTGGATAATTGAGTTGAGATGTATTATGGATTGGAATGATGAAGTGTTTAGAACTAAGATTGTGTTTCTGCTGGTGTTTGGATGTCGGACGGGAGGTCCGATGTTGCCTTGTGCTATTGGATTATGTATTAGAAGTGTGTTTCTTTGGTTTTTAAATTTTGGGCTGTCAAAATACAGTAGTTATCTTTTGAAATTTCGGTAAAATGGGTTTAAAGAAATGAGTTTGAGGATTTATATGATTGTATAAGAAATGATTAAGATGAATTAAGTGAATTGAAATTGGTGAGGATGAGTTTCCAAAAAGGGAATCGTATGGAATGGTTATGATTTGAATGAGATTGATTAAAGAGAAAAGGAATGAATAAGAGTAAGAAAAAAATTTTTATACCGGATTTGAAATGTCGTAAGGTTTCCAACGCGATGAGTTGGCTATGCTTCATGTTTGAAACGGATGTCGGTGTTTGTTTCAGTTTGTTTATTTCGATTCGCATTCGATTCGGAATTCTGCCTTTCGAGTTTCTCCGCTTTGTTATTCGTATTTTTGATGCACAATTTTCCGAGTATTCGTTTCACTCCGATGATGCGATTTGTATTCCGATTAGCGATTTCTCGCGTTTCAATTTTCTGTCTTTCCGTTCCATTTTTCAGTTGGGATCCGGTTCCCGGATTGGGTCCCAATAAGAAGCAAGGGTCAAATTGAAGCATTGGACAAGCTTCAAGCATAGAAATGTGGTGGGTACCTGTTTATAATAGATAAGCCACTACTGCTTTCCTTAAACAAAGAGATTTTCTGATTTCATTTGCATCATAAATGTTGCATCATTGTATGAATGATTTGAAAAATCATTATTGATTCAATGCATGAACTTTTGATGAATTGCAAAATAAATTTATGTTATGCCTAAAAAATTTCATGGCATTTCGTATATTCGGAAAAGAGCATTTGATAAACTGATTTAAGCATGATTATGTGATTGTGATTGGGCAAGAGAGAACCTGTTTCGTTAGTCTCGTGCACGATAACCCTTAGCCTTCTCCCGGCTGCCCGTTAGAGGCCACAAGATCCTGAGAAATCAGACTCGTTGTGTTTACGATAAACTTCGGTTTATTCATTGTGTTTAAGGAACTCTCAAGCCGTTATGTGTGCATTTGCATTGTGAAGTGTTATGATTGATGCATCCATGTTTTGGAAATTGTGATTTCGACTACTGCAAGAAAAGAACTTTTGAAAATGTACTTTATGGGTTTCAAACAAGTTTCTGCAAGAAAGGAAAAGAAAAACTGTTAGAACCCGATCCGGAGACCGGACCCTAACTGCTTAAAACTTAACACTCTTACTCTTGCTTTAATTCCACATCTATTGGACCCGTCTCCAGAGCCCAATTTCTGGAGTCCTAAAGCCCTATTCTTATTACCTTGTAGGATCCTATGCTGTCACTCAACATTCGTGGCGAGCGCACACCAATTAATCATCGAAATCATAAGTTGATTTACTCATACAAAATGTAGCCTTAAGTCTCAAGATCGATTTGAAACAAGAATCACCTCAATTGGAGTTATATGACTCAAGATATGCTTAAAATACCCAAAAGAGCTCATACTTTAAACATGATCTCTAAACCGACCTCTCACTTATTTAATGCAAACTTCTTCAATTTAACTCCAAATGATAAGAATTTTTTTAGGGAGAAAGATATATTTCTTAGAAATCTAATGGTTCAAGTCTGACCTCAATTGGAGGTCGGATGAGGGATTTATGCCCAAAAGAATAGACTATGTTCACTTCCAAAATCAAAATGAAACTCTTTTGGCGCGATTGTCATAACTTTTAATCTAGATTTCTGATTGAGGTCATTATTTGACCATTAGAAATAAGACATCTAGATCTACAACTTTTATGAAGACCACAAAATGAGATTAGGCCTCTAATTTTTCCCAAATTCACAATCTTTCCCGTAGCTGTCCGTTTAACTGACACATTCGGGTGAAAGTGTTCCAAAAGCTTCGAGAATGTCCGTTAAACGGACATGCAAGTCTGTCTAACGGACATGGGTAGGCTAAGGGGTGTTTTTGCACCCGAGGCTATCCGTTTAACGGACATGCCATTTCACAAAACTCCACTTCCTCTTATAATGCATTTCACCTTAAACCTAACTTCATAACCACTTGTACATTTCACAAATTTATTCATTCCCAAGCCCAAACACTTCACAATCCTTCAAACTCTAAGTTCAACTCACCATCTTCACAATTTCCAACTTAATTGGTTCATCAAAACCATGGTTTTCAAACATTTGTCATCAAAGTTACCATAATGGACTTTCATTGTTATCTTTCAATTGTCATAACTTCTTACTCCAATTCCTAAAAATTACATATTATACCTCAATAGAAAGATAACAAGATGATCTACAACTCTCATGAAGGATGCAAATATTAATTTCATCATTAAGCAAGGTAAAAAGCCACTCAAAGGCACTGCTCATAAAGGATCAATGAAACAGTAACATAGCCACATGAACAGTAACTAGTATAGGTTTTACCCCTATAAGTTTTTACTCCTAACTCCAAATAAGGCAAATTATACACCATTTGAAAGATTTAATCTTATGCTACAATCTTCAAGAAGATATCCCAATCCAAATCAAACACTAAGAAGGTCTAAATCATAAACAAAATTCTGTCAAATTTTGCATAAAATTTGACAGCACTACCTTTAAAAAGTCACTAACCAATCTTCAATTCAAGTACCTGCATAAAAACTTAAATCTTCAATCTCTCACAACACCAACCAATCCAAAAATTCCCAAGGATCAACTACGATAGCAACCACATACTCTTAGCATTCTAATCATATCCAAACTATAAAACAATAAATTTCCCTTCTTCTTGTCAAATGCAAACCATACAACAATACATTGTGATAAAAGATATATGAATTGCACAAAATATATTAAAACTCAACACTCTTGTATTTATATAACCAATCTGAGTTATTACAACGCTTTATAGGGCATTTAGCCCGATTACAATCCAAATGTCAAATGTCGAAGTACATATTCAATCAAATCTCCAAAATGCAACCTAATACTTCATTTCTAAGAATGACTTCTAAACTAGAAACGTTGAAGTGATTGCCTCAATCCCAATTATTGAAACTCGCATTCCCGCTCATCACCTGTGGAGGGGAAAAGGGGTGTGAGTTCGATGGCTTAGTGGGTAACATCTTAATAATTAAGAAATAAGCAAAAACGTTCTTTATTTCTTTATTTTCAAAGCAATTTCGTATGATAGAAATATTTCAAAACTTTTCACAATTCATTTCATCATTCATTTTCAAAGCCAAAATCACATAGTATGGAACACTTTCAATATTTCAAAACCTCTTGAAAAACTTATTTCTTCCTACAAATCACACATCAAGATCACAAAAGCATAGTACCAAACAATATCACATACAAAAACAATATAGACAAGCATATCACATAATCACATATAAGATGGTTTGGGTGGATCCAAACAGGACGTACTACACATTTCTGTAGAGCGGTCATGTGTTGCCGTGAACACATGAAGGAGTCCGTGAGGAGCTTCATTGCCACTAGCGGGCAGCCGGGAGAAGGCTATAATTTTGACAGGTGCACCTATCACACATGAGGGATCACTACAAACCCAAACAAACATGCATATCACATAATGCACAACAATTCATGATCATTTGCCTCAAATGGCAAAAATCACTTTCACATAATCGTTTAAATCACCCATTCAGATCTTTTTCTCTTGACAAACCAATTAACACATGCTATCACAAAGTCTTTACATTCAAAAACATTTCATATGAGTTTAAATTATCACAATAGCAATTCAATTAAAATTAGGAAACCATAGGAAAACATTTTATGACATTTACTTCAAAGCAACTAAGTAGCTTATTTGTAGCGCCCCCTTACCGCAGGGTATCCATCGGGACACCCGGAGGTCATTCCGGCACATATCCTAAGATGAGGGCACGCTACGTTCGATCACTACATCACTTTCTATGGCATGGTAACATAATTCAAGAACAAAGCATCATAAGAAGATCACAATATTTTAAAACCAACTTTTTTTTTCCTCATTACATTTCACAAAAATCAAGGTCTACATTGTCTGACCACAATATCCGTATGTACATCATCAGAAAACCTAATACAACAGTACTACAAGAATGAGGAAAGTGTATCAAATTATCTAAACCACCCAAAAGAACCCCAGCTGACCGACCTTTGAGCCATGACCTCTATCTCCAAACGTAATCTACTTGGCTAGAAGATCCTCTTTAGCAACTAGAGTCGTCTCTCGGTCCTGAAAAGACAACGTTGCAATTTTGGTGAGTTTTGCGAACTCAATGAGGTAACCATCATCGATGGTTCACTCAATTCATGCATCAAATCATCGCACATAACACAACACTCACTTCATTACATATTCACAATGTATCACATTATCGCACATAACATAATATTCACTTCATTGCATATTCATAATGTATCACATTGTTCATATAAAACACACAGCAATTATAATTGGCAATGCACGTGAGACTCACTTTCATTTATTATTGTCGTTATGACCGAGTGCCTTTTTCCAGCTCACCCCTTTTTGGATGTCGAGCTTAGTCGAATAACGTCCCATATCTCTTCGTAGATATCGGGGACAATCGCACTCGAGCCCAAGGCTCTATTCACATTTTTTTGAGCTTTTAGCTCCTTATCTTGGCAACTCCAGTCATAACATCCTTTATCTTTCATGCATACATGTAATGAATGTTTCACATATCATAATCTCAGTCAATTACATGGATGCACATTCACGTTTTGATCACATTTATCATCGGACCTTAGTCCGGCATTCAGTAGAAATGCTTAGCACACTTTTGCATTCATATGCACATTCACAATTTTCGCATGCTTGGAGCACTTAGACAACTCATTCAAAACATATTCTAAAGCAAACAATTAATTGAGTGAGACCGTCTAGGTTACTCACTAGTTTCTCCGGCTAATGCGGAAGATCCAGAACGTCTGGAGGTTGACGTTCAATGGCTCCTCTATAACAAATAACATATACATATATCACAATTTGAACAATCATAAGTGTTTAATAATGCACATGAATGAGATGAAATATGTACAATGCATATTCATGACTATCCCGGGTATCAATCCATCAATTTCTTCACAAGACGTTCAACTATCAAAACTCACTTAATTAGCCTCATTCTATGGGATTTAACCCTCCAAAAACCATTTGAATCCAATCTCATAATCCAATGAACCATTTCAGATCTTTCTCCAAAACAGTGTATTATATCCGACTTCCATCCATAAATTGAACACCTTAGAGACCATATCAAGATTCAGCTCCTTTATATAATTTGTAGCCCTATTACTCTAGTTCACTACAAATCAAGAATTACCTTAATTGGAATCCTATAGACCAAGATATCATCAAAATACTGAAATACATTCAGTAAAATATCTAATTCATACTCCTTCCACTGGTACCCTTACTTTGATTCCATCAATCATTTCCAATATAATACCAAAGACCATAACTTTTTGTGGAGAGATAAATAAATGTGTTAGGAATCCAATGCTTCAAAAAATCAGGTCATTTGGAGGTCTAGAGAAAAAGTTATGACCAAAGAAGTACAATCTGTTGTTTTTGTTTTTTTGCGTCTGCGTCTCAGTCTTTGCGTCTGCGTCTGTGTCTCAGTTTCTGCGTCTGCGTCTCAGTTTTTGCGTCTACGTCTCAGTTTTTGCATCTCCGTCTCAGTCTTTGCGTCTGCGTCTCAGTTTTTGCGTCTGCGTCTCAATCTCTGCATCTGCGTCTCAGTTTCTGCGTCTGCGTCTCAGTCTTTGCGTCTGCGTCTCAGTCTCTGCGTCTCCGTCTCAGTTTCTGCGTCTGCGTCTCAGTTTCTGCGTCTGGAACGTATCCACTTGAAAAGAGCATAACTTTTGACTCCGATATCTACATTTTACCAACTTTATACCGTTGGAAAGATAAAAGAAAGATCTACAACTTCTCAGAAGGAACCTTTGCCAGAATCTATCTAAATCATGTCCAAATTTCCTCCCGAAGTTGGAACGCGAATTTACACTCAACTCTCAACATCCTGCACCCAGTTCTCAACTTCGTGACAACTTTTGAGACTCTTACCCCCCGTATGGTTGCTGTCCCCATACATGGGGACAGATAACAAAACAACAAAATCCTGTCTACCATAAGCGTTTGGTTACCGCATCCAAGATATTGTCCCCTGTCTCTGATAAACAGAGACAGAGAAAACCTGTTAACCCGTTTAATGAAAGACAAGACGCCGTGTCTCTTGTCGCCCGAAGATATTTTCCACTGAAACCAACGTTACCCCTCTCTTCTCGCCGTCGGGTTGAAGTCGGTTGTCTCTTCGCATAACTCTTCTTCGTCGTCCGGTTGGAGTCGGTTGCCGAAGACTCTCGCCAGTGGACAAAGGTTTCGCCTTCCCCGTTAGGTCATACTTCTGCGTTGTTCTTCGATTTGTTCTTCGTTTTAGTTGACGTCTTGTTGTTAACGTGGTTTGGGGTTTTTTGTTTTAAAGCTCAGATAACCGCACGAAATCTGCGATTCATCTTCCCAAAGACTCCAGATCTGTTTTCCGAAATCAGGTTAGGGTTTTGTTTTCTGTTATTTCCTTGTAAATGTCGCTGCTTCCTACATTCTCTTCATCTTGATAGAGGTTCAACCGTTGAGATCAATTTGTTGATCCTTCACGAATAGTTTGTTGTTGCAGAAATTGTGGTGTTTGTTAAACAGTGAGAGGTTACAAATTGCTGCAAAGGATTTCTTCTGTCGCTTTTCACGGGTATTGAATTTTCCCAATTGTAATCAACTGCTTTGAGCAATTGATTACTACACAGTCGATTAGATACAATTTGCCAATGATGATTGAACAACTCTCTTCTTAAGTTGCCTGTCTCTTGCTGATTTGAAGTTGAAATACTGTACATATGAAGCATTGTTTTACTGATAACGTAGGTATGTTCTTTGGAATGCCAACATGTATGTCATTTGATCCATACCTGCATATCACATTTCTGCAAAGGAATACTGAGCATAAGGCATATAAGAGATGCCTATTAGACTTAGAAAAATGTAAAGTAGGTTGTTAAATGTTCAAATTTTGTGTTTGGGATGGCAATAAAACTGCTGGACAAGGAATGCATGAAATGGGGATTTTGTCCTGAAGGAGTAGGATTTGAAAGTTCTTGTCTTTGATAATGCAGTTTGATCGTGTATCCAAGTGCAGCTTCTATTTGTTTGGACAGGTACGTTTGTTGCAGTCAATTGAATTTCCATGATTCTAATTGTTTGTGTTGTGTGAAGTGTATATTGAATCTGAATTGTGTGTGAATTGGATTATGCCTTGTGTTGGGTTAAGATATATGTTTGAGTTGTGTGAAGTATATATTGAATGCCATTGTTTCTGAATTGCTTATGCCTTGTGTTGTCTCAAGTATATATGTTTCTGTTGTGTTAATCCTATTGTTCCAAGCAGAAGGTACTGATATTATCTGTAAAATTCACTTTACAGATAATGAAGATACATATATACTTCACTGAATTGCTTATGGAAATACAATTAAAAGATTGGATAAACACACAAATTAGAAAATAGGTAAGATGATTATCATTAGAATGGCATTGATTATGAGTACTGCATTTAGGACTCATTGCATGATGAAAGAATGATAATTAGGCACTTAAAATGTTTAATCATTTAAGCAGAGGTTTTCAAAGAAATAAACAACATTTTCAGGTGAAAGAACCAAGAGCATATACTGTGTTTATTTAAAGTTTAGTCTCATTTCCTTGAGTATAAAGAATTCTTAATTATCCTCGTAAGGTAATCCGCTTCTAGTAAGCAACTTGATCTAGGACTCCCACAAGTATTCTAATACACTAACAGAAATGCAACAACAAAACTCAAAAGTTAGTGTATTCTAATACACTAACAGAAATGCAACAACAAAACTCAAAAGTTAGGTGCTTTCGAATATGATTTCTTGGTTAGGCAACTATTGCTAGTAATTATTGTTTGGCCGTAATTTTGCACTGTTAAATGGCACAGCCAAATGTGATTTCCATCGATGTAATGGGCACGAGAGGTTGAGTGATAATTGGGCCAGCCTCACCAATATCTTGTAACATGATCTGTTGTTGGATCATGACAAGGATAACGTATCGGTGGTTGATAAATCTCTGGCTTTTATTGAGTCTATTGTTCTTCTTTATTCTATTGTGGCTTGTAGCTTGTGTTTGATAAATCTTTGGCTTTTATTCTGTGCAGACAGTATTCTGTTACATAAATGGATGACAGGAAACGTGATGCTATCTTTAAGGCTCTTATGTTTTTTGAGTTTTGGAATGGTCAATTGGACTTAATGAGAATGGTGATGTTTCTATGCTTGTATCTATGCATAAAAAAACGGTGCAGGAGTGTAAATGCTAGAGGCTGTAGGGCTATGACAGTTCCAAGTAGGCTAGCTAATATACGTAGGATTCTGAATGAGGGTGATCGGAATAGCCTATGGGATTTACGGATGGACTTAAATGCATTTCACATATTATGTGAAATGCTTCAAGTCCACGGTCGGTTGCTGAACACGGGTCATGTGCCAATTGAAGAAAAAGTATTAATCTTCCTAAGAATATTGGCACAAAATGAATCTAATAGAGTATTACAAGTTAGGTTTATGAGGTCAGGAGAAACAATTAGTAGGATCTTCCATAGTGTGTCAAGGTCAGTACTAAATCTCCACCATCTCATTATATGCAAAGCCCATTCCAATTGCAGAGGATTGCACAGATAGTAGATGGAAATGGTTTAAGGTTAGTATTTGTATGAAGCTACGATAACTTCCAATTTGCACTTCATGAAATTACTGAACTTTAACTGTATTTCTTGGGAATTGTTTCATAGGGTTGCCTTGGTGCGCTAGATGGGACCTATATAGATATAACAGTTCCCCATTCAGACAAACCAAGATACAGAGGACGGAAAGGGAGAATATGCACTAATGTCTTAGGGGTGTGTGACAAGGACTTAAACTTTGTTTATGTTCTAGCTGGATGGGAGGGGTCAGCATCTGATTCAAGGGTGTTACATGATGCAGTGAGTAGGCGTAATGGACTTCAAGTTCCAATTGGTATGGAAGATAACAAATACCACCAACTTGCCTTTGTTTGCAAATGTTTGATTAGAATTACAATGGTAACAGTGTCATTTGTTATAGGGAATTACTACTTAGTAGATGCTGGCTATACCAATGCTCCTGGCTTTCTTGCACCTTATAGAGGCATAAGATACCATATTCAAGAGTGGGCCAGAGATGGAAGGGCACCTAGGAACCCAGAGGAGCTTTTTAATAAGAGGCATTCTGCTGCAAGAAATGTCATTGAACGTGCATTTGGGCTGCTGAAAAAAAGATGGAGAATTCTCAGAAATCCATCATTTTATGCAGCAAACACACATGTTCACATAATTCTCGCATGTTGCCTGTTGCATAACTTTATTAGGCTACATATGAGTGATGATCCTGCAGAGGCAACTCCTCTTGCAGATGAGGATCAGCCATTTGGGGAAGATGCATCGTTGCCCCAAATGGTTGATCGTGTTGAAACAACTACTGCTTGGAGTCAATGGAGAGAGGATTTAGCTCGAAGCATGTTTGACGAATGGAGAAGCAACCACTGATTGTGTACTTTGATTTGCTTTATGTGATGTATATTGCATTGGGGATTTGCTTTATGTGATGTTTATTGAATTGTGGATTTGCGTTATGTGATGTTCATTGAATTGGGGATTGGATTTATGTGAAGTGTATTGACTTTCTCATTAACCGCTTTCACATCATTACTTGTTTCACATAATTCAATATTATATTCAATGTTTGTTGTTTAATCATTTGTGCAAATGGAATGTTTTTAGAATGGCATTGCATGGTTTAGGTGCAATGTCAAGGATTTGGACTGAAGCTGAAACAGATGCATTTGTGACATTCATGGAGGAGGTTGTTGTGGATGGTCACAGAGCTGATAATGGCCAGTTAAAGCCTGGAACTTTCCAAATGCTGGCTAGAATGATGCAGGACAAGTTTCCAGGTTGTGGCATTGAGAGGAGGCATGTCAAAAATAAACACAAGAGGTTAAAGGATAAATTTCAGACAGCCTTTGACATGTTAAATTGCAGTGGGTTCGGGTGGAACGACAGCAAGCAGTGTGTTGAAGTCGACAGCAAGCAAGTCCTGGATGAATGGATGAGGGTAATTTTTAAAATTTATCTTTGTTCATTACATTATCTTTATAATGAGAAGTTTCCAAGGCTAACGTTTTCTTATGTTTTACCCAGGGCCACCCCAACAAGTTTTATACTCCAGGCAAGCCTTTCCCACTTTACCCAAGGCTGGAGTTTGTGTTTGGGAGAGACAGAGCAACGGGGGCAAGTGCCCAAGATGTTGCAGATGCTATTGGTGAGCTGCAAACGGATGACACTGAAGGTGAAGGACCAGCTGATCCATTAGCGTCTGCCTCCCAATTTGATGCGACAACCCCATTGGTCAGTCCTCCTCCGACTACTTCAGGCAATGTCTTTGGTTCAGTCGCCTCTTCCAGCAACACGGACGGAATCCGACAGAACAAAGGCAAAAGGAAGATGAGGGACATCGAAGTTTTAGAAAACGTTGCTGCCTCTTTCCTTCTTGCCATTGATAGTGGTAAAGAAAGTGCTAGGATCGTTGCTGATGCTATTGTAGGATTGCATGGGACGAGGCTTGGTGATGAGCTTGGGAAGTTGGGCTTCTCCACTGAAGAAGTCATAAAGATTGGAAGGATATTCGCAAAGGATGTTCCTGCTGCGAATCTGTTTTGGGATCTAAATGAAGATCAGAGACCGCGTTATATCAGGGAGCTGCTGGATGACGATGTTTGACATCGTCAAGATGTTTCAGTTGATGTGTTTTGTGGAGCTACTCCCTTTGTGGTAGCTTAATATGGATATATATCTTTGTACTGTTATGAAACTAGGGTTGTGATGTTGAATTTGACTTGATGATGTGTTGACTTTGACTTGATGATGTGCTCACTTCGTTATGTTGATGTGTTGACATTGTGTTTTCAGCAGACAACTTATGATCAATGCTTAGTTATTATAACTTCTTCATGTTAGTCATTTTCCTGCGTGTTCGAATGATGATAATATGATTCAATTTCAGGTACGTAGATATGGCGGATCTGACTTTTACGTTGTCTTTCTTTGGGCCAAGTTGGAATTTTTACCAATTGGGAAGATGTAAAATTAGTCACTGAGGGGTTTCCCAATGCTCGCTTTAGGGGATATCAAACATTGGAGGAAGCACAAAGTGCGTATGTCATGGACCAATATAGGCCGCCTCGTCGCATTGCAGACATTGCTCCTACTATCAATGAAGCATCCTCCATTCCGATTCCATCTGCTCTTCCAACAACTGAACAAGTCACTGAAGTTCGGGCTGTGCCGCCAAACATGGCTTGGACTAATATATTTTTAGCCATTGCCATTGGAGTCATTTTGGGGCTGGTTCTAAAGGACATTATTTCTAAAATATAAGGCGTTAATTTATATCGAACCAAATATGTCAGACGTTGTATTAATGCTTAGATGTTTGTTTTCAATCAGAAGTTGAACCTATTATGTAATTAATTATATGAATGTGTGTTGACCTTTTGTGTAATTAATTTCATGAATGCGTAGATGTTGTGTTTGCACTTAATTATTATAATCAATATTATTATAATTCATTGCATAAGTATCATAATAATTATTATTGTTACTATTATTATAATTATTATAACAATTATTATTATTCTTATTATTATCACTATAATAATCATAATAATCATAATAATAATCATAATAATCATAATAATAATATATTATTTATTATTATTATTATTATTATTATTATTATTATTATTATCATTATTATTCTCATTATTATTGTTGTTGTTATTATATAGTTTGTAATTTTCCTTTTCACATTTATTACTACTTATACATTTTCAACTTATTTATGGTCTTGACATTAGTTAACATTTTCAACATGAATTATTATTATTATTATTATTATTACTAATCAACCAATTGAAATTGTTATGATAATTATTTGCTCAATTTTTGACAATCATACCTTATTCCAATTAACTTATCAATTAATAACACATTTTTATTCATCTTAACTATCAGGGATATTTTTGTCATTGGCACATTTTTTGTCGTTCTGTCCCCTGCAACCAAACACATTGTCATAGAGACGGAGACAAATTTTGTCTGTTTCATCGCGCTTTAACCAAATTTTCAGCGACTCAGGTTTACATTTCATTCGGCTCTGTTACATTTAACCTCTAACTACTGAAGATAGCAACCATACGGACTGTTAGAGACAGAACGGAAATTCAATTTCTTCATACGAATTGTAGCCATATATTCCTAGTTTACTCCAAATCAACAATCATCTTATTTAGACAACCACAAAAAATGTTATGGCCAAAATACTGAAACATGCTCAGTGAGAAATTTTCCAGACTTTCTAACTTTCAACACTTTACGTCACCAAACACCAAAAGTGTTCTCAAAAACTAATTTAACACTATAACTGAATTCATTTCTCCCCAACTAACCAGTATTTAAGAACAAACACATGAAGTACATTTTTTAATGCAGATGACAGTAATCTATCAACTTTATTTCACAAACCCCCAATAGTGAGGGATTTCTCTAACACTTACCTGCTGAAATCTCCAAAATCTTCAAGCCCTAAACTCCACACGTTTTCGTACTTCACTGAGTGAAATGATCAGCTTCTGGTTTTTCCTTAGAATAGATGACACACATGGCAAAGTAAGGTTGGTGAAAGAAAGGAAGAACACAAGAGTCCCGTAGAAGATATTTTGCTGGAAAATTCTATGTTTCGAAGAGAGAAGTTTTGGAAAGATGAGAATAAAGAAGGGACTTGGACAAGACTTAACCTGCCAACTCTCAAGGAATAGTGACCTACTTCTAGCTAGAGTACAAGGTCTAATTGACACATGTCACTTTCTAAATGATTAAACCCTAACTTAGTTTCTTTGGAAACTAACTCCATTTAGTTCCCCTCTTTCCAATACAACAATCATCTTTACAACCCAACTATCTCCCAATCTTTATTTAATTTATCTCTTGCTCCCTACTATAAATATATATATCTCTCAATACTCCATAACTTCACCAACATATACAAATACAATAATTCCACTAAAATTCAAAACATCAAGATCTCACTAACCCATAAAATTTTCAATAATAATAACATTCAAGATTCTCAAATCATTCCAATTATACCCGGAATTATTCATGAATGCATGTACAAGTATTTTCATGTGCAACAATCAAGCCTAAGTATGTAGCAAGTTATGCATGAACATGTAGAATACATTCCTAACTCTCATTAGTCACTCACATTTACCATCCTACCCCTTTCCACTAGCAATGGGATGTTACATTATTATCTCAACTATTAAATTATCACCCACCTTAATTCCTTTAGCTAGGAGCTTGGATAAATGGCCTTTCCTTTCACTTCAATTTCCTCTCTTAACCTTCATCAAGCAATAATAACCCAATTAACATGATGATAACCCAAATTAAACATTTCTAGGAGAGGAAAACATGGAAATTAAACCCATTTAACTTTACCCATACCTAACTTAAGCTATTTTCACTAAAACCCATCAATAATTCCAAAAGAAATCATACTTCTCTTACCTCAAGGAGAGACCCACGAATTTCTCTTTTTTTTTTTCTTCTCATGGAAGCTTGATCCTTCACTCTACTTCTTCCTTCTCCTTTCTAAAGCAAGATGAAGAAAAGCCTAACCTTTCTTCTTCTCTCTTCTCTCTTTTTCTTCTTCTTCTTCTTCTCTCCAACGAAATCTCCCTTTTTCTTCTTTCCTTCTAGAGTTTTCATGACTCCCTTTCCTTAGCCTTAACTCTTGTCTTTTATAATAAAAACCTAAGCTCCTAAACATCAAAACTACGTAGTTTTATAACTACCCTTCCTTTCCTTGCAAAATTTTCATCCCATCACCTTCTCATACGGCTACACCACATTAGCCTCTCTATTTTATGTTCTAATGATATTTAAAGGACCAAAGAGCCCCTCCTTAATAGCCTTTAACCTTAACACATATGCAAACTTCCTAAATTGCCCTTAAGCCAATTTATTCCTTTTAATTTCTAACAACTTACTCCACTCTAATTTAAACTTAATCCCTCATTAAATTTCCATTTGTTTAAGCACTAACACCTCAAAATAATTTAGACAATACCTCAAAATAATTTAGACATGCTTAACTAAAAAAAAATTCAAGGGCCAACATTTCTCCCCCTCTTAAAAGAATTTCGTCCTCGAAATTCATACTTAAGCAAACGCCAAGCAATACAATGTCTTTACTCATGTCTTCCAAATAATCCTAGTCATTCTCATATTCAAATTTCTCACCACACATATTTATAATGTTTTTCACCTCTTATCTTAAATATCATCCATCTCATATCTAAACACCAATATTTCTTATTGAATTGATTTGGAGTGTAGGATGTTCCTCCGTTTCTCATTTAACTTCATCACTTGAAAACTTTCTTCCAAATGATAATGTCCAGTAGACTCATTCGATCTCCAATTCGTTATTCGATCATTTACTTTCTTAACTCGTTCCTCCTTATGCTTCAGATCACTTACATTTTTTTTCGTGTCGATAACACCATAATCTTATCACATCAATATTTCGTTAACATACTCACATACATTATATTTTGAATCCTTGTGTCAGTAGCATTAACTCATAATACTCTCATACGAACCAATTCATAGTAGCTTAGCGAATTCTTCTTCCTAACTTGAGCACACCTTAGCAAGGTGATACCTTCAGAGACAAAAACAATTTTCACTTCATAATTCACATCGCTATAGTCTCAGTTCATGTAACTCTTATATTAATCTCCCGTCTTCCATATCTTTGACGTGAATCCACCTAATTCATTCATCTTTCTTAATCACTTAATTTCTAATACCTTTCCAATCAATCCGACACTCAATCATCTTTAGGCCTTACTCCTTATAATACAAAAGCGATGACTCTTTCTATCTTCTAACTCCTCATACAGTATTCTATCGAAAACATTATAACAACGATTTTGATGCTTAAAATCAAATAGAACTATACATTGATCTCATGTTCCTACTAACTCTAAACTATAAACTTTATGCATATCTTCGACAGTTAAAACCGTCGACAATTCAAACTTTCCATCACTTGACATTATTCTTCTTGGATGCATAGCTTAAATCACCATTACTTTTCTCACAGTCTCTTTGCTTAATCATCTTTGCCGGTACGCATACTTTTTATCTCAATCACCTAGTACGATTTTTCCAACTCGAACCCAAAATTCATGTTCATTTCCAATTTCTTAGTAAGATTCACAATTTCTGAATCTTCAATTTGGGCTTGGTTCATATGACTTGATCTAAACTTTCAGTGACTAAACATTTTTCCTAAAATTCAATTTCACATTCTAGACTCTTTACTGCACTAAATTTAATAACCTCAATATCTAAATTTATGATACACTGCTATTAACTTCTCTATTCAATGCATCTGATCATATTACTAGCCTTACTAGAATAGCACTCACTTATACAGTCATAATCCTTCGAATAACTCTATCTATTGCCTCAGTCTCATATTCAATTCCTTCAACTCAAGCATCTTTATTGATTTCACATACTTCTTATTCACTCACCCTATATCCTTCTTCTTATTCAAACTTGGCACTCATATCTGTTTTCAATCTCACAATCTGTTAATCCTTAATTTGAGGTAAAACAAATCCTCTATTCTATGCTTTCTTTTGTATTAGTTCTGATAACCTCAATATCGCATTTCTACTTAAGGCATCTTACATACCACTTAGCTTCACTTGTACTTTCTCGCTAGAACAATCATAGCCTTTCGATATTTATATCAATCTCCTGCATCTTATAACTACTTCTCCCAATTCATTGATTGTCTCAAACTTTTATGATCTACACTTGCTTATTTATATTGGAGATATTCCTGTACATATAATGTCTTCAAACTTTCAAAAATAATCATTAATGTAGCAGTTCTAAATCATGTATCAAATAGTCAACTCATAGGACTTCAATTCTTTCCATACATATGAAATCACTTTGTTACGCTGCATTGGATTTCAGCCAAATGTCTTATACAACATCAGTGCATACTATAAAATCTCCAAATCTATATGATATAATTTACCTTAGCATGATTCCTTTAAAATTCTCTTTACTCACGTTACTCATACGCTTTACACATTTTTCTCCCTGTATTCAAACTATTTTTCTCAATTCTTCGAATGCCTTCAATACACCATCAAATCTTGAATCTCTTTAGTCTCCAATACCACAGTGCTATTAGGCATTTGTTAACTCAAGCAATTTATATCAAATTTCATATGCCTCTTGATTAGCCCTCGATGATTCCTTACATAACTGATCCTTAATGAGGTACATTGTCTCACCTTCTTTTCAATAGCCTACTTGACTTCTTTCCACGTATAATTTTCTCTATTCCTTGCCATTCCTTGAATTTCCTCAAACCTCTCTTGAACTTAATCTCATGATTGCTCATTCATACATATTTCTCCACACATTGTAATTTATTTGCAGACTTAATTTCTTGATTTAAGACATTCATCAAGTTGGGTTTGTATCTCCTCAACATACTTTCACATAATGTAACTTGAACGTACATACTACGCATACTAGCAAATTCGTGTCTCCATAGATTTAAGAATCCACTCATATGACCCCTTTACATCAAATAAAATACATATTCCTTCATGTTCAGTTCGTTCATTTATCATCCTTAATATAAACTATCTGATCTGCTTATTCTAACTTAACAAAATTTTTCTTCAAAAAAGGGTTTCTTGCTACCATCATCTATACTCTTAATGCCATCTTGATCATTCACGTATTACCAACTAGTCGTAATACCACTGGAAGACCAATTTCTATCTTCCTCACAAGGTTATAATGTTCAAATCACCTAAAACCCAAAGGAGTAAAGAACATATTTATTATCGCATTTGCTTGGGTAACGTCATCAAATTCAACCTATTTTGACCAATTACCAATTCATTGATCTCCATTAACCCCAGACAATATTCTTCTCATATCAATTTGTTTCTCATTGTGACATCTTTAACAAAATCTCAATCTATTCCCACATGACCATTATGAGCACCCTCATATGTTACTTTAGTTTCCCCTCAAACTGTAGACTATGGGAGCTATGACTAACAATTATCTAATAAGTCATAAGTTTCTTCCTCTATCATCTCCACATATATATATATATATATATATATGTATTACCTACATGCTTAATATACTCACTTGTATATTATGAAGGATTATACATTGAATCATTATCTGTCATATTACCCATATGCTATTTCGCATTTTCATTTATCCAATAAAAAATTTTCATTTTCCTCACTGATTCGGTCAGCCCAAACTCTTAACAATTTCTTATCTGAGAAACTTATACTCGTGCGCCCATGTAAGATCTCAATTCTGGCGCTCTGATACCATAAATGTTGGAACCCGATCCTGAGACCGGATCCCAACTGCTTAAAACTTAACACTCTTACGCTTGCTTTAATTCCACATCTATTGGACCCGTCTCCAGAGCCCAATTTCTGGAGTCCTAAAGCCCTATTCTTATTACCTTGTAGGATCCTATGTTGTCACTCAACATTCGTGGCGAGCGCATACCAATTAATCATCAAAATCATAAGTTGATTTACTCATACAAAATGTAGCCTTAAGTCTCAAGATCGATTTGAAATAAGAATCAAGTTAAATGGAGATATATGACTCAAGATATGCTTAAAATACCCAAAAGAGCTCATACTTTAAACATGATCTCTAAACCGACCTCTCACTTATTTTAATGCACAATTATTCAATTTAACTCCAAATGATACCAATTTTTGTAGGGAGAAATATATATTTCTTAGAAATCTAATGGTTTAAGTCTCACCTCAATTGGAGGTCGGATGAGGGATTTATGCCAAAAAAGAGTAGACTATGTTCACTTCCAAAATCAAAATGAAACTCGTTTGGCGCGATTATCATAACTCTTAATCTAGATGTCTGATTGAGTTCGTTATTTGACCATTAGAAAGAAGACATCTAGATATACAACTTTCATGAAGACCACAAAACGAGATTCAGCCTCTAATTTTTCCCAAATTCAAAATCTTTCCCGTAGCTGTCCGTTAAACGGACATCCATGTCAGTTTAACCGACACATTCGGGTGAAAGTGTTCCAAAAGCTTCGAGAATGTCCGTTAAACGGACATGGACAGGCTAAGGGGTGTTTTTGCACCCGAGGCTGTCCGTTTAACGGACATCCATGTCCGTTTAATGGACATGCCATTTCACAAAACTCCACTTCCTCTTCTAATGCATTTCACCTTAAACCTAACTTCATAACCACTTGTACATTTCACAAATTTATTCATTCCCAAGCCCAAACACTTCACAATCCTTCAAACTCTAAGTTCAACTCACCATCTTCACAATTTCCAACTTAATTGGTTCATCAAAACCATGGTTTTCAAACATTTGTCATCAAAGTTACCATAATGGACTTTCATTGTTATCTTTCAATTGTCATAACTTCTTACTCCAATTCCTAAAAATTACATATTATACCTCAATAGAAAGATAACAAGATGCTCTACAACTCTCATGAAGGATGCAAATATTAATTTCATCATTAAGCAAGGTAAAAAGCCACTCAAAGGCACTACTCATAAAGGATCAATGAAACAGTAACATAGCCACATGAGCGATGGCGGTATAGGTTTTACCCCTATATGTTTTTACTCCTAACTCCAAATAAGGCAAATTATACACCATTTGAAAGATTTAATCTTATGCTACAATCTTCAAGAAGATATCCCAATCCAAATCAAACACTAAGAAGGTCGAAATCACAAACAAAATTCATCAAATTTTGCATAAAATTTGACAGACTTCCTTTAAAAAGTCACTAACCAATCTTCAATTCGAGTACCTGCATAAAAACTTAAATCTTCAATCTCTCACAACACCAACCAATCCAAAAATTCCCAAGGATCAACTACGATAGCAACCACACACTCTTAGCATTCTAATCATATCCAAACTATAAAACAATACATTTCCCTTCTTCTTGTCAAATGCAAACCATACAACAATACATTGTGATAAAACATATATGAATTGCACAAAATACATTAAAACTCAACACTCTTGTATTTATATAACCAATATGAGTTATTACAACGCTTTATAGGGCATTTAGCCCGATTACAATCCAAATGTCAAATGTCGAAGTACATATTGAATCAAATCTCCAAAATGCAACCTAATACTTCATTTCTAAGAATGACTTCTAAACTAGAAACGTTGAAGTGATTACCTCAATCCCAATTATTGAAACTCATATTCCCGCTCATCACCTGTGGAGGGGAAAAGGGGTGTGAGCTCGACGGCTCAGTGGGTAACAGCTTAATAATTAAGAAATAAGCAAAAACGTTCTTTATTTCTTTATTTTCAAAGCAATTTCGTATGATAGAAATATTTCAAAATTTATCAAAACTTTTCACAATTCATTTCATCATTCATTTTCAAAGACAAAATCACATAGTATGGAACAATTTCAATATTTCAAAACCTCTTGAAAAACTTATTTCTTCCCACAAATCACACATCAAGATCACATAAGCATAGTACCAAACAATATCACATACAAAAACAACATAGACAAGCATATCACATAATCACATATAAGATGGTTTGGGTGGATCCAAACAGGACGTACTACACATTTCCGCAGAGCGGTCATGTGTAGCCATGAACACATGAAGGAGTCCGTGAGGAGCTCCATTGCCACTAGCGGGCAGCCGGGAAAAGGCTATAATTTTGATAGGTGCACCTATCACACATGAGGGATCACCACAAACCTAAACAAACATGTATATCACATAATGCACAACAATTCATGATCATTTGCCTCAAATGGCAAAAATTACTTTCACATAATCGTTTAAATCACCCATTCTGATCTTTTTCTCTTGACAAACCAATTCACACATGCTATCACAAAGTCTTTACATTCAAAAACATTTCATATGAGTTTAAATTATCACAATAGCAATTCAATTAAAATTGGGAAACCATAGGAAAACATTTTATGACATTTACTTCAAAGCAACTAAGTAGCTTATTATCTCAACTATTAAATTATCACCCACCTTAATTCCTTTAGCTAGGAGCTTGGATAAATGGCCTTTCCTTTCACTTCAATTTCCTCTCTTAACCTTCATCAAGCAATAATAACCCAATTAACATGATGATAACCCAAATTAAACATTTCTAGGAGAGGAAAACATGGAAATTAAACCCATTTAACTTTACCCGTACCTAACTTAAGCTATTTTCACTAAAACCCATCAATAATTCCAAAAGAAATCATACTTCTCTTACCTCAAGGAGAGACCCACGAATTTCTCTTTTTTTTTTTCTTCTCATGGAAGCTTGATCCTTCCCTCTACTTCTTCCTTCTCCTTTCTAAAGCAAGATGAAGAAAAGCCTAACCTTTCTTCTTCTCTCTTCTTCTTCTTCTTCTACTTCTTCTTCTCTCCAACGAAATCTCCCTTTTTTTTCTTTCCTTGTAGAATTTTCGTGACTCCCTTTCCTTAGCCTTAACTCTTGTCTTTTATAATAAAAACCTAAGCTTCCAAACATCAAAACTACGTAGTTTTATAACTACCCTTCCTTTCCTTGAAAAATTTTCATCCCATCACCTTCTCATACGGCTACACCACATTAGCCTCTCTATTTTATGTTCTAATGATATTTAAAGGACCAAAGAGCCCCTCCTTAATAGCCTTTAACCTTAACACATATGCAAACTTCCTAAATTGCCCTTAAGCCAATTTATTCCTTTTAATTTCTAACAACTTACTTCACTCTAATTTAAACTTAATACCTCATTAAATTTCCATTTCTTTCAGCACTAACACCTCAAAATAATTTAGACAATACCTCAAAATAATTTAGACATGCTTAAATAATTAAAAAAAAAATTCAGGGGCCAACAAAAACGTTTTAAAGGTTTTGCTTATTTATTTGTTATAAACTGTTACCCACGAGCTATAAGCTCACCCCCTTTCATCCCCATCTCCAGGTATTTGTGCAGGAGATCGGATGAAAGACGGTCAAGATGTCAGGTCGACTTTTTGCATGTTTTCGTAATTTGTATAAGTTAGATTTTGAGTAATTTGGATTTTAGTGTTGATATGTATATGGCTTTAGATAAATTTGGATAAATGTATTTGTGTATGAAATTAGGTATGGTGTATGTGATTTTGGTAACGGTGTAATTCATGAATGATTGGATTGAGAATTATTGGAGCGTTTATGGTGTATGAATTTCGGATATATAGGTATGTGTATTAAGTGTCTATTGACAAATGAAAGGATTAGTAAGATTTTGTGTAATTGACGGTCATGATTTAAATAGGATCAAATAGATTGAGATATTGATTGAGGATGGATTTGTCCAAATGAGGAATTAAAGTGCTTTGTATGGGAATGATGAAAGTAATGAATAAGAAAAAAAAGAAAGAAAGAAAAAAAATTTATACGGCTTTTGAGAATTGTCTTAAGGTTTCCAACGCGATAAGTTTCCTATGCTGTGTGTTTTCAACGGATGTCGAAATTTATTTCAGTTCGATGGATTCGATCGTTTTTCTTTTTGCATTCGCTTCCAATTTGTGATTCGATTCGCATCCGATTCGATTTCGCTTTTTGTTTAGTTTCTTTGCTTTGATTCGATTCATATTGGTTAGTATTCGTATTCGATTTCGCTTTGCTTCTGCACTTCGTTTTTCGTATTCATTTCTGTTTTCCGATTGGGATCCAGTTTTCGGATCGGGTCCCAACAACATATATGTCCGTTTAATGGACATGAGACTTCCAAATACTCAAACTGACCTGTAAAGGTCCATTAAACAGACATTCATGTCCGCTTAATGGACATTGTTTAAACTTCAGACTAAAAATATCCGTTTAATGGACATTGTTTAAACTTCATACTAAAAACCCTTTCTTTTTTCTTTTCCCGCACTTTTCTCTGTCTTTCTCTCTCCCCGCCTCTCACCCTACCTTCTCCATCTCTTCCACCTTCGGCCATCCCAACCCACCTAGCCTAAACCCTTAATCATTCTTCGTCTTTCCACATCCTCCACCTTCACTCCTCCCCTACAAAACTTTAATCCAGGCAAGATTTCTCCCCACGTGCTCCTTTGATAAGCTCTTTCTCTCTGAAAAATTTGATGAGTTTCCTAGCTGATTAAGGGACAAAATCTTCAAGATCTTCATTGTAAGGTGTTGGGTAAGTATTCCATGCAACATCTTTAAGCAATTTTCTAGAATTTGGGGCAAGATTTTGTGAAGTTTTTAGGTTTGGGATTTAAGTTTCATTTTAAATTTTTTTATTGATTTTGGGTTGCAAGAGATTGAGTTGAAGTTTGGATTTTGATTGGGCTGAATTTTTGTCATGTGTTCTTTCCATTTGTGGGGTGGATTGAATTGCATAGTGGAATGAGAATTGAATTGTATTGCTAATTGTGTTATTCAATTTGAAGAAGACTGAGAGTGAATTAAATTTTAGGGTTGATTGAAATTGAAGTGTTAGGGGAAATTCAGAGCGACTTGTATTTGTGCAGATTGATATTGACGGTTAGATTGGACTGAAGCATTTGGTTTATGATTGAACTAACTTTCTAAGTGTGGTTAGCTGAGTTTGAAATTGAAGAATTTGATTGCGAAGCTACATTGTTGAGATTTAAGCAATCTATGAGAAAGAACACCGGGCAATCGTCTCGATCTGTGAGAGGGAAAATGTAACATCCCATTAATAGAGGGAAGGGTAGGATTGTAAATGTGAGTGACTAATGAGACTTAGGGATGTATTCTCCATGTTCATGCATAACTTGCTACATACTTATACTTGATTGTTGCACATGAAAATACTTGTACATGCATTGATGAATAATTCCGAGTATAATTGGAATGATTTGAGAATCTTAAATGTTATTACATTGAAAATTTTATGGGTTAGTGAAATCTTGATATTTTGAATTTTGGTGGAATTATTGTATTTGTATATGTTGGTGAAGTTATGGAGTATTGAGAGAGATATATTTATAGTAGGGAACAAGAAATAAATTAAATAAAGATTTGAAGATAGTTGGGTTGTAAAGATGATTGTTGTATTGGAAAGAGGGGAACTAAATAGAGTTAGTTTCCAAAGAAACTAAGTTAGAGTTTAATCATTAAGAAAGTGACATGTGTCACTTAGACCTTGTACTCTATCTAGAAGTAGGTCACTATTCCTTGAGAGTTGACAGGTTAAGTCTTGTCCAAGTTCCTTCTTTATTCTCATCTTTCTAAAACTTCTCTCTTCGAGATACAGAGTTTTCCAGCAAAATATCTTCTAAGGGACTTCTGTGTTCTTCCTTTCTTTCATCAACCTTACTTTTCCATTTGTGTCATCTACTCTAAGGAAAAACCAGAAGCTGATCATTTCACTCAGTGAAGTACGAAAACGTGTGGGGTTTAGGGCTTGAAGATTTTGGAGTTTTCAGCAGGTAAGTGTTAGAGAAATCCCTCACTGTTGGGGATTTGTAAAATAAAGTTGATAGATTACTGTCATCTGCATGGAAAATGTACTTCATGTGTTTGTTCTTAAATACTGGTTAGTTGGGGAGAAATAAATTCAGTTATAGTGTTAAATTAGTTTTTGAGAAAACTTTTGGTGTTTGGTGACGTAAAGTGTTGAAAGTTGGAAAGTCTGGAAAATTTCTCACTGAGTATGTTTCAGTATTTTAGCCATAACATTTTCTGTGGTTGTTCAAACGAGATGATTCTTGATTCGGAGTAAACTAGGAATATATGACTACAATTCGTATGAAGACATCGAATTTCAGTTCTGTCTCTAAAATCTCAAAAGTTGTCACGAAATTGAGAACTGGGTGCAGGATGTCGAGAGTTGAGCGAAAATTCATGTTCCATATTTGGGAGGAAATTTGGACCTGATTAAGATAGATTCTGGAAAATTTTCCTATTAAAAGTTGTAGATAATTATTTTATCTTTCCAACGGTATAAATTTTATAAATTTTGTACATCGGAGTTAAAAGTTATGCGTCTTATAAATGGAGACATTTTGGACGCATGAAAGCATTTATAAAAGCGTATGAATGCAAGCGCATTTAATGAAAGGCATTTAATGAAAGCGCATTTATGAAAGCATTTAATGGAAGCAGACGAATGAAAGCAGACGCATGAAAGCAGATGAATGAAAGTAGATGAATGAAAGCAAACGAATGAAAGCAGACGAATGAAAGTAGACGCATAAAAGCAGACGCAGAAACTGAGACACAAAAACAAGCTGTACCCTTTTGGTCATAACTTCTTCTCTAGACCTCCAAATGACCTGATTTTTGAAGAATTGGATTCCTAACACATTTATTTATCTCTCAAAAAAAATTTATGGTTTTCTGTATTATATTGGAAATGATTGATTGAATCAAAGTAAGAGTATCGGTGGAAGGAACATGAACTGGATATTTTACTGAATGTATTTCAGTATTTTGATGATATCTTTGTCTATAGAATTCCAATTGAGGTGATTCTTTATTTTTAGTAAACTAGAGTAATAGGGCTACAAATTATATGATGGAGCTGAATCTTGATTCGGTCTCTAAGGTGTTCAATTTCTGGATGGAAGTCGGATGTAATACACTATTTTGGAGAGGAACAGTCCAAAAATGTTTGAGGTACATCTTTGAATATACTGAACCAAATTGAGTGATTTTGGGGTTAATGGAAAGATAAAAGATAGAGGAACACTTTTCTAAGAGAAAGTAGGCTTGAATTATGCAAGTTTTACCTTCTAGTTAAACATGAACAGTGGACCCGAAAGTTAGAGTTTGGAGAAAGATCTGAAATGGTTCATTGGACTATGAAATGGGATTCAAATGGTTTATGGAGGTTTAAATCCCACAGAATGAGGCTAGTTAAGTGATTTTTGATAGTTGAATGTCTTGTGATGAAATTGATGGATTGATACCCGGGATAGTCATGAATATGCATTGTACATATTTCATCTATTTCATGTGCATTATTAAACACTTATGATTGTTCAAATTGTGATATATGTATATGTTATTTTTTATAGAGGAGCCACTGGAACGTCAACCTCCAGACATTGCTGGATCTTCCAGGAATTAGCTTCGGGAGAAACTTGTGAGTAACCTAGACGGTCTCACTCAATTAATTGTTTGCTTTAGAATATGTTTTGAATGAGTTATTTAAGTGCTCCAAACATGCGAAAATTGTGAATGTGCATATGAATGCAAAAGTTTGCTAAGCATTTCTACTGAATGCCGGACTAAGGTCCGATGATAAATGTGATCAAAATGTGAATGTGTAGCGCCCCCTTACCGTAGGGCATACACCGAGATGCCCGTAGGTCATTCCGATACATAACCTACGATGAGGGTGCATTACGATTCGATCATTTCTATAAACCTCATGGAATCAATATAATAAAGTTGTAATGTCAAATTCACTAAATTTTAAAACCAAAAGATACTGCTCACTTCATTTCTTAAAAACCATAAATACACGATTCAAGCATAATTACAACTGTAAAGATCCAAAATGAACAGTACTTACTCCTAACTAGGTCATCCCTAAAAGACCCCAGCTGACCGACCTGTGGGCCATACTCCTCTCGCCGGCACTCACACAGTAGGAAAAGTCTCGCAAACTGGAGCTAGGAGTCAAACTATCGCTGTCCTGAAAAATAATTGCAATGTTGGGTGAGTTTGCGAACTCAGTGAGAAACCATCATCGATGGTTCACCCAACTCATGCATACGCAAACAATTCACACAATATCATCTATATATATATCACAACCAGACAATCTCTTACATGCAATTCCTCATTTAGAAAGCATTTTACCTTTTCATGCAATTCACACTTAATTATTCATATATAATGCATATGCGACACTTCCGTTTTGTTACGTTGTTGTGACCTTGCGCCTGAGCTCATGTACGTTGAGCCAGAGGCTCTGAAAATATTAGGCTTGAAGCCCTGATATGTTGAGCATAAAGCTCTAAAAATCGTTGGGCACGAGGCCCTGTGCGTTGAGCTTAAAACTCTGAATACGGTGGCTGCACAGGTCACAACTGTCAATTATCTGATCATGCATAATGGCATGAATGCACATGTTCAATACACAGCAACTGTGTCACAATCTACCACCCTATATCCAATTTCACGTATAACCAATTTATTTCAATTAGGCACAATTAACACTTCTATCACACAGTTCCAATATTTCGAACACCTGTGGTCCGAAATCAAACAAACCAACACACATAATCCATCCTTTCTCCACATGGAATACGTGCATGAATTTAAACACATATAGGTTGAGAAACCAACTAGGTTACTCACCTCTAACTTCCGAGCTACTGCTGGGAAGTCTCACCTACGTTGGATGGTCGACGATCCACCTGAGCCTCTATAACAATCAAAATATAAATAACATTACTAATTGTATCAATGCCAATACTCAATGATGCATATGTATCGAATAATTTACGTACTATACATGTTATGACATTTCTGACACTAATCCGATATTTTCCCAATATCAATTCTAACATCCGAATTCATAATCTCCAAATTGAAATCAATCCATACCCAATTGAATCCATAAATTCCTAATTCTCCAATTGAAAAACCTCAAAATTCTCTAATTAAAAGAATCATCATCGGCCTAAAGAGGCGTCCTCACCGCGGCGTGAGATCGCTCGCCGCGGTGAGACGTCTCTCCCACGTCGCAGCGCACACGGTCTGTCTCCTTCGCGACGTGACCTCTTGCGCTCGCCGCGGCGTGCGTCTTCGCTCGTCGCGGCATGCGAAGATCATCCGCTCGCCGCGGCATGCCATGCACACGTCGCGGCGTGCGAACGAGGATTTGCTCGCCGCGGCGTGTTATGAACACATCGCGACGTGCGAACCCAGATTCACGCCCGAAACCCAGAAATTTCCAGATTTCTCAGATTCTCAACCATTTAATTCAGTCTAAAACACTCTCAAACAAGCATAAGTACCACACTCAATTCATTCCTAACCTCAAATCCATCCAATAGTCATTATTTCACAAATACCCAAATCAAAAATCAACATATTTCCTTAAAACCTATATCATCCGAAAACTTAAACTTTCCAAACAATTTAATACTCAAATCTATGATCAAATTAAACTATGTAAAGCATAAAGGAACAATAACTTACTTGATTTAAGCTTTAAACCTTTGAGAATCACCAAGAAACCTCAAATCCCCAAACCTAAGCACATCCACGGTTTTTCTCCAAAGCTAAACCCATCAACATCTTTTCTTTTTAACACTAAGCCAAAGGGAAAATTAATCAAGGATGGAAGAGGGAACCAAAATCGAAGAGAAACCCTGATGAAGATCCATGATCAAGGAAAGCAAATTTCTCTAAAAAATCAAAGGAACAATCGTGGAAGCAAGGAATTCAAAGGAGTTAAGGTTAAATACAAAAGGCTTTAAGGCTTGTTTGACAAATTTAATTGCCACAAGTCCAATCCGAACAACCTCAATCTAATTTCTAATTCAAATTTCTCCCGAAATCCAATGGCTCTAAACCCTAATTCCTCAAATTAAAATTCTAATCTCCATTGCCATTGGTTAATCAAATTTTGGAACCGAAAATTCAAATAAATCAGTCATTGGTCAATTTCCCGGTTCGGACCTATTACTCCAAACATTCTAGAAAAATTTCTATAAATCCTCAAAAATAGAAAACTCATGATCGTATACTCCAATTTCATAATTCAATTCCCTAAATCTCATTTCTAACTCAAATTCAATTCTCGAGCCTAATTTGACCTAATTATCACACTTGCCCTAATCATCTCCAAATCCAAGTTATCCAAATCAAACCGGAAATATGTCATACATGTATGTACGTACGAATGCCAGTACAATACTTACCAATTATACATAACTAAATAATGCATGCACATGCCAAATATGTATGAAATGAACTGTACCCATCCCATCGGTGACGGGATGTTACAGAATGTGCATCCATGTGATTGACTGAGGTTATGTTGTGTGAAATATTCATTACATGTATGCATGAAAGATAAAGAAAGTTATGACCAGAGTTGCCAGATTAAGGAGCTAAAAGCTCAAAATGTGAATAGAGCCTTGGGCTCGAGCGCGACTGTCCCCGATATCTACGAAGAGATATGGTACGTTATACGACTAAGCTCGACATCCATAAAGGGATGAGCTGGAAAAAGGCACTCGGTCATAACGACAATAATAAATGAAAGTGAGTCTCACGTGCATTGTCAATTATAATTGATGTGTGTTTTATATGAACAATGTGATACATTATGAATATGCAATGAAGTGAATATTATGTTATGTGCGGTAATGTGATACATTGTGAGTATGTAATGGAGTGAACGTTGTGTTATGTGCGATGATATGATGCATGAATTGAGTGAACCATCGATGATGGTTACCTCATTGAGTTCGCAAAACTCACCAAAATTGCAACGTTGTCTTTTTAGGACCGAGAGATGACTCTAGTTGCTAAAGAGGATCTACTGGCCGAGTAGATTGCGATTGGACATAGAGGTCATGGCTCAAAGGTCGGTTAGCTGGGGATCTTTTGGGTGGTTTAGTTAACTTTGATACACTTTCCTCATTCTCGTAGTACTATTGTATTAGGTTTTTTGATGATGTATATGCGGATATTGTGGACAAAAAAATGTAGACTTTGATTTTTGTGAAATGTAATGAAGAAAAAGTGGGGTTTTAAAATATTGTGATCTCCTTATGATGCTTTTCAAGTGAATTATGTTACCATGCCTTTTGAAGGGAATGTAGTGATCGATCGTAGCGTGCCCTCATCGTAGGATATGTGCCGGAATGACCTCTGGGTGTCCCGGTGGATACCCTGCAGTAAAGGGGCGCTACAGAAAAACTTGGTTCAAGATGAACCTATCTCTGAACCACCATTGTTTATCAATGAGCAATGTGAAGAATGGTATAACAAGAAAAAGAACAATAAGTTTGTGATTGAGGTATCCGTAGCGGAGCTTATTGATGAGAAGCACCATGTTAGGGCCAACTTAGATAAATTCCATTGGGCAAATTGTTGACCCTCAAGGGTGTCTATTACCTCGAGGCGGTTAAAAATTTTTGTGCCAATTTGAGTATAATAGCCGAGAAATAACCACCAATGCTCACCTCAAGAGTAAATGGGGAAGAGTGGTGATCACTGAGGAGCTGATTTGCAGTCATCTAGAGCTACCGGTGGGAGGAAACGTCCCATCTTTTGACAAGAGGGCCAGATGCTCATGCGATGACACATTGAATAAGGACGATGTTATGGATCAGCTTGGGATTCGATCTATGTGGCGTCCAATAAATCATTATTTTTTATGCATTGCAAATATTTGGACGTAGCCTCGAGATTAATAGCTTTCATGTTGGCTCATAACGTCATGCCAAAGGCTTGCGATTTAGGATACCTCTGAAATGAAGACTTGTTCATTTTGGATAAAATGTTCTTCTATGACAATCAATTGCAAAGCATTGCTGTGGCCAAACTGATGATGACCGCAATGTGGAAAGTGGTCCACCACAGGGCAGAGACCAAGGCGTTTGTCTTTCCAGTTTTATTGAGCCAATTATTGCATCATCCTAAGGTCATCAAAAGGGATGAAGTAGTGGCTTTTACTACTGAGTGGGATGTCATTAATGATGACAAGATGAGGGAATTCAAGTTCGAGGATAATGTCCCTCATAGGTTGATCAATCCACATCAGAAAAGGCACCACCTGGATACTCCTGCTGCACAAAGACCAAGAGCTTCTCTAGATTTGGATGATACTCCGACTTTGGTTCAGATGCAAGTAGACATAAGAGGTCTTCAAGCAGAAATGGTTGCTCTCACAGCTTCGCAAGCTCAAATGGAAGCGATGTTGAAGGTTTTCATGGAGCAGCACCAAGCACCGCCATCAGGACAATGCTAGCATATGATCATAGGACTATAGTTGCACCTAAATTCCCATGCATATAAAAGAGCATTTTTTTTCATCTTGATCTAGCTTTTAATTGGTGTTGATACTTTATCGAACTAATTTTATTTTTCTTTTTTTGATCTCCATATTTTCTATTTTGCTGGAGATATAAACTTTCAGGTTGCAAATTTTGGACAATCAACTCTTTCAGGGAGTTCCTTTACCTTCCCTCTACTTTTCTTTAATTACATTGATTTTCCTTTATCTTTCCTAACATTGAAGACAATGTGAATTTTAAGTGTGGGGGAGGATAAAGTGGGTGGTAGTGCATACCTTATCTTGCATTAAATCATTCTCGTATCAAAGAGGGGGGGTGGTGGGTTAATTTAACATCTTTCATGTCTAATTGTCATTATAATTCATTTAATGAGTTAACTACATTATAGATGAGATTGACCATGAATAAGGTGCATAATACGATTATTTGGATTACTTACCTTGTCACAATAGGATGATATAAAGTTAATTGATTGAATGAGCATGTTATTGAATGAGTAAATATCACAAAGTGAGCTAATTTGAGCCTAAAGGATTGCACTCAATTCTACTTTCCTTATGAGCGATTTAATTTTCTCTTCTATGTATGTTTGCTCCTAGAACTTGCATTGCATCTCTTCGAGGTTACATAATCATGTTATAGTATGTTCATGAAAGTGATAAAAGGCACTAGGATTGAGCTTGAGCCAAATAGCTAACCTTTTTCTATACATCAATCCCCTAGTGAACCAGTGATTGTATTTGAGTCATTTCCTTTGTAAACTTAGTCTAAAGAACCTTGAACCAAGAAAAACAAGTTCACCCTTATTCAATGGTTAGTAGAGCTATTAAGGTGGCACATTTAATATCCTTATTGAAAGGTATACAAAGGAAGAAGTGTGGGGGTGTTTTTTTTAATGGTAAATGAAGAAACATGCTATTAAAAAAAGAAATAATAATAAGCAAAGCATGTGCACTTCAGATTTCGAGGCGAAGGAATGAGGAAAATTAACACAATTGTTCGGCCCGGGTCTCGGATCCCCATTCCCGAGGTGACCCCTCGGGTCACGCCAGCGACGGGCGCCCCAAAACATCGGACCCGATCCCAACATCCATACATTATTCTATTTACACATGCATTTCCATAACATTCACAACTATGAATTAAAGACCCCATAAACTAAGGGGCTTCATGCCATTACAATCCGAAGGAAATTCAACAAATATCCCAATTGAAGCATCATATAAAATAAGATGTAAATCCAAAATACATGAGTATGCTCCATGATGATATGCTGACGGGCTAACCAAAATACTAACTTAATACAAGGCTCCTAACTAGTTTGAAGTTTCCGATGCCTTGCAAGGTCAACAATCGTCTCGACCTGTACCTGAGGAGGGGAGAGTAATGGGGTGAGCTGCGAAGCTCAGTGGCATATACATTTATAGCCATTGGCAACGAGCCTCACAATCAAGCAATATGTACATACATATATATATAGCAAGTCCAAATTCATCAAGCAATTCACATTCATATAAACATATGTCATGCAATTTCTGTTTCTCAACATAACAATTATTATGCATCATTTCTATCAAATCAATCATGAATGCACACAAATGGTTCGAGAGTTCCGTAAAACGATCCGGATAAACCGAAGTTTATACTGTAAACTATCCGAGTCTGATTTCTCAAGGATCTTGTTGCCTCAAGCAGGCAGCCGGGAGAAGGCTTTTTGTCAACGTGCACGTGACTCCATCTGTAACTCTCTTACCCAAACAAAACACATAATCCATTCGTTTCATGCTCAAAGCATTTTATCAAAGCTTTCGAAATTCTCATTCTTTTCATTTTTGCATAATGCCATAAGGCCTATCAAAGCCATGCATAATCATAGTCATAATGCAAGTTAAATTTTTCAACACATATAAGTTAACACAAGCAATGTCACATAATGCAAGCAAGCATACATAAGGCAATTTTCCCATACACACAATAACCATAAACATATTACCCACCTAATATCGCTCGAGTATCCCACTCACTGGTGTCCTTCCTCTTGCGATTGGGTTAGGTCATCTTGGTTTCCTATAATAAACCAAGTTCTCATTCAATCAATACGCAAAAGAAATATTCCATAAAGCTTGACAATCAAAAGTAAAGCACTAAAAGTCTATATTCGACCTCCTCCTAAAATTTCGAACCCTTCGAGGCAATTTCTGAACTTCTCTTATTCTTACAACTTGTAGCTCTTGATCTCTAGTTCACAACGAATCTGAAATCACCTCAATTGGATATCTACAACCCAAGATATGCCCAAAAGACTAAACATTCTTGCTAGAAACAGGGGGCTCGCCGCGGCATGTATACGCCGCGGCGTACTCTCGTTGTGGCGAACAAAATGCCACACGCTGTGACGTGCATACCTTCGCACGTCGCAACGAGAAAGCTGTCGCACGTCGCTACGTTCACGGCGTTCTCGCACATCGCGGCGAATAAACATTTATTCATCGCGACGTTGCTTCCCTTTCTCGCACGCCGTGACGTGTTCATACGCACGTCGCGACGTGCGGGTCTGGAGAACGACTCCGAAACTTGATTTCCAGCATTTTCCAATTTCAATTCTTTTCCAAACTCAAATGCAACACATCTAAACTTTAGATCATGTCTTAAACTATATTTCTAACTCAATCAAACCTCAAAATCAGTCACAAATGCATCAACCCAAGAAATCTAACCATTTTTTCCCTAGAAACCCTAATCCTTCGATTCTGCTACATTCAACATTCTCTAGGTTTAAATCTAACCATAACAAGTTTGAAGGAAGCTAAACTTACCAGAAGTTGCTTCGAATCGGTTGGAAAACTCAAAGATTAAAAAAAAACTATTCTCTTCTTCCTCTTCCTCTATCGACGGCAACTCTCCTCTTTCTCTTCTCTTCTTTCTTTCTTTCTTCTATTTTCTTTATCTCTTTTTTAATGCTTAAGTCTATGGGTAGGGAAAAGACCAATGTACCCCTCTTAGCAAAGCTTAAACCACTCCAACCTAAGTAACCTTCCCAAAAAGGCCTTATATAATTTCATCTTATAATTTCCATTTAGACCACATTACACTCAAATAAACCTTAATTATTCCCTAATCCTGTCAATTTAATCAAACTAAGGCAAAATCATATAATTACCACAATTCATACTTAAGGATATCATAAAAAAAATTCGGGGTCTAACATTTCTCCCCCTCTTAAATGAAATTTTGTCCTCGAATTTATTACCTGAGTCATCGAAAAGATACGGATACTTCTCCTTCATAGCTTCCAATGGCTCCCATGTAGCCTCCTCTACCAAATGGTTCCTCCACAGGACTTTAACTAGCTGAACCATCTTGTTCCTGAGAGCCTTGTCCTTGGTATCCAAAATCCCCACTGGTTGCTCCTCACAACTCAGATCATCCCTCAGTTGAACCTCACTAGCCTAAATGATATAAGAAGGATCCGATCTATACCTCCTCAACATAGACACATGGAAGATATCGTGAATTTGAGACAATTCCGGAGGTAATACCAACCTGTAGGCGAGTGGTCCAATCCTCTCAAGGATCTCATAAGGACCCACATACCTCCGACTCAACTTGCCCTTCTTGCCGAACTTCATCACTCCTTTCCAAGGAGACGTCTTAAGAAATACCTTCTCACCAACTTCAAACTCCATCTCCTTTCGATGTGCATCAATGTAGCTCTTCATCCTATCCTGGGCTGCCTTCAGCCGCTGCTTGACCAAATTAACTTTCTCAACCGTCGTCTGAATCAATTCTGGACCTACTAGTTTCCTTTCTCCTTCTTCATCCCAACAAATCGGAGTCCTACACCTCCTGCCATACAAAGCCTCATATGGGGCCATCTGAATACTCGAATGGTACGAATTGTTGTAAGCAAATTCAACCAAAGGCAAATGTTCATCCCAAGCTCCTTTAAAATCCATCACACAAGCCCGAAGCATTCCCTCAAGGGTCCGAATGGTCCTCTCAGATTGACCATCCGTCTGAGGGTGGAAAGCCGTACTAAAATTCAGCTTAGTACCCAAAGCTTCCTACAAACTAGCCCAAAACCTTGAAGTAAACCGAGGGTCCCTATCAGAAACAATCGAATCTGGGATCCCATGCAATCTCACTATCTCATCGATATACTTCTTTGCCAACACATGCAAAGAATCGATGCCGCTTAATCGCTAAAAGTGAGTGACTTCACAACCGATCCTGATAACCCAAATAGCATCGTGCTTCCTACTGGTTTTAGGCAAACCCATCAGAAAATCCATAGTCACCCTTTGCCACTTCCATTCCGGAATAGGCAACGACCTTAACTTGCCCGAAGGTGCCTGGTGTTCAGCTTTAACTTGCTGACACATTAAACACTTACTGACAAACTCTGCTACATCTCTCTTTATGCCTTTCCACTAAAAATGCTCTCTCAAATCTCGATACATCCTGGTACTACCTGGATGCATGGCATAAGGCGCATTGTGTGCCTCATCCATAATCTCATCCTTAACCTCCTGCACATCGGGAATACACAACCTGTTCCCCACTATCATAAGCCCATCATCTCTCACCTCTACTTCAGATATTTTACCATTCTGAATTTCCTTTCTGAGCCTGCTCAAATCTGCATCTTGAGCCTGCAATTCTCTAACTTTCTCCCTGAGTATCGGTCTCACTCGAAAGTTAGCTAGAAGACAATCCGGCTCCTCCTGCTTCAAGCTTATCTTAAGCTTGGCCGTCTCTTCCAATAAAGGAAGATAAAATGTCCGAACATGAGCAATCGAAGACATCCTACTCAAAGCATCCGCAACTACATTGGCCTTACCTGGGTGATACTCAATCAGCAAATCATAACCCTTGAGTAACTCGATCCACCTTCTCTACCTTAAATTCAGTTCCTTCTGGCTCAACAAATACTTCAGACTCTTATGATCGGTAAAAATCCTCGTCTGAACTTCATACAGAGAATGCCGTCAAATCTTCAAAGCAAAGATCACAGCTGCCAACTCCAAATCATGCGTCGGATAGTTCAACTCATAAAGCTTCAACTGCCTCGAAGCATAAGCAATCACTCGATCTCCCTGTATCAAAACACAACCGAGACCCTTCCTCGAAGCATCACTATACACAGTATATCCCTCATCACCCGATGGCAAAATCAGAATCGGGGCACTGGTCAATCTATGCTTGAGCTCCTCGAAGCTCTTCTGACACTCATCATTCCAGAAAAACTTCTGATTCTTTCGTAACAACTTAGTCATCGGAGCGGCTATCATGGAGAATCCCTCCACAAATCTCCTATAATAGCCTTCCAAACCCAGAAAACTCCTCACCTCTGCTACATTCTTCGGTGCTTCCTAAATCACCACAGCTTCTATTTTCTTTGAATCCACATGCACTCCTTGCTCTGAGATCACATGTCCAAGAAATGAAACTTCTCTCAGCCAGAATTCGCATTTATCGAATTTGGCGTACAACTCATTCCTCCTCAAAGTCTCCAAAGCAATCCTCAAATGCTCCTCATGCTGCTCATCACTCTTGGAATAAACCAATATATCATCAATAAAGACAATGATAAATTGGTCCAAGAATGGCTTAAAGACCCGATTCATCAAATCCATAAAAGCTGTAGGCGCATTCGTCAATCCAAAGGGCATAACTAAGAACTCAAAATGCCCATACCGAGTCTTGAAAGCAGACTTGGGCACATCCGACTCCTTAATCCTCAACTGATGGTAACCCGATCTCAAGTCTATCTTAGAGAAGACTTTTGCCCCTTGCAATTGATCAAACAGATCATCAATGCGAGGAAGCGGATACCTGTTCTTCACAGTGACCTGATTCAGCTTCCGATAGTCCACATACATCCTCAACGATCCATCTTTCTTCTTCACAAAAAGAACCGGAGCTCCCCAAGGAGAAGAGCTCGGTCGAATATACCCTTTCTCCAACAACTCCTCTAACTGCTCCTTAAGCTCTTTCAATTCCACCGGAGCCATCCAGTAAGGTGGAATTGAAATCTACGTTGTACCTGACAGAAGCTCAATGGGAAACTCAATTTCCCTAGCTGGCGGTAGTCCTGGCAATTCCTCGGGAAAGACATCCGAGAATTCCCTGACTATTGGAATATCCTCCAATTTCCCTCTATCTGCCCTGGTGTCCACCACATAGGCCAAGAACGCCTCACAACCCTTCCTCGTCATCTTTTCTGCTGTCAATGCTGAAACAATTCTGGGCGGACCTGCTTTTCTGTCCCCAGTAAACACCACTCTTCTGCCACTATCCAATTCAAATTCTACCGTCTTTTGCTTACAATCTAGATGGGCGTTGTACCTTTCCAATGTATCCATACCCAAAATCACATCTAATCCTCCCATCTTCATTGGCATCAAGTCGACCACTAGAAGTTCTCCACCAATACAAATCTCACAACCTCTAAATACTTGACTAACAATAATATACTAACCGATTGGAGTACTCACCATCAGCGGAGTATCCAAAGGGCTCACAATTCTATCACACACAGGTCTACTCGAAGAAACAAACGAATGAGTAGAACCCGGATCAATCAAAGCAATCACATCATCAGAAAAGAGTCGAACCATACCAGTGACAACATCAGGAGCGGTCTCTGCATCCTCCCTAGTCATCGCAAATACCCTAGCCAGTGCCTGCCCCCTCGGTCTCCCCGGAATACTCACTCTCTTAGCTACATCCGAACTGCTCACTTCTATTACAGTCCTCTGACCCACAGTCTCTGCTCTCCTAGGAACTTGCATCTGACTCCGCTCTTGTTGTGGAGGCTGAGGACACTCTCTAGCAATGTGTCCCTTCTCTCCATAGTTGAAACAAGCTCCTGTCAATCTGAAACACTCTCCTCTATGGGGTCTCCTACAATGATCACACTTTGGAATAAAAGATCTATCCCCATCTCCCCTTCTACTACAGCCCACCGTTGAGGCTTGGTGAGAAACAGTAGAAGTCCTCATCGGCCTAGGTCAGCTCGCACCACCGCTTGCTCCTCTCTCGATCGAGCAGGAAGCTCACAGCACATCCGTCAGCATAGGAGTACCAGTGCTGCCTCCCCTCTTAAACTGCTCTCTGCCCTTTCTTTTCTTGTTCACAACACTCTTGATATTTTCTAAATTTTCAACCCTCAAAGCTGCCTCAACTAATTGCTGGAAGTCACAGAAGTTCTGCACTATCACTTTCTCTCTTATGGCCAAGTGCAGGCCCGACTCAAGCTGGCGACATCTAGCACCTCACTCAAAGATCGATCCAAGCATACCTGCTAATCGAGTGAACCGCCGCTCATACTCACTCACTGACATCTCCTTCTGAGTTAAACTGAGTAACTCCCTCTGCTTCTGATGAATGTAAACCTCTGACAGATACTTCTTCTTAAAAGCAGCCAAGAAGTTCTGCCATAACAACCCTACGGGTCTCATCTGACTGCCTGGCACGATCTCCCACCAATGCAGGGCATCCCCCTGAAGCAAACTTGCAGCATAAACAACTCTCTCATCATCCTCACACTCCATCTGATCTAGCACCCTCTCAGTCTTTCTCAGCCAAGTCTCGGCTTCTTCTGGATCTGTTTTCCCAAAGAAATCGACTGCGCCATACTTTCTCAACTTATCAAACCGCTTTCCCTTCTTAGATGGGGCTGAAGCAAAAGGCTGTGGCATCTGGCCCATAGTCTGAACAAACGCCTAAGTGAATGCTTGGAACAGCCTCAGATTTAATGGAGGCACTTGCTCCTACGAAATCAGAGACTCCTGCGTCTGCGACGGAACGGGCTCACTACCTAGCCCTACAGAAGCCACAAGATGCCACAGGCTATCTTGACTCATCGATCCTCTCCTCTCCAAAGGAGAGTCGTGCAACAGATCCTTGCATAACTTCTCGTGTTCTTCTACGAGCTGGCATCGTACTCCTTCACAGGTAAACACTAAGGATTAACTACTTGTCAATCTACATGTATGCATGGCACTTAATCAATGCAATAATTATTCATATATCACACAGTTCATCCTATATGCATTCTAAGCCAATGACACTAAACCTAGGTGCTCTGATACCAAACATGTTGGGCTCGGGTCCCGGATCTCCATTCCCGAGGCGACCCCTCGGGTCACACCAGAGACGGACGCCTCAAAACGTCGGACTCGATCCCAACATCCATACATAATTCTATTTACACATGCATTTCCATAACATTCACAACTATGAATTAAAGACCCCATAAACTAAGGGGCTTCATGCCATTACAATCCGAAGGAAATTCAACAAATATTCCCAATTGAAGCATCATATAAAATAAGATGTAAATCCAAAATACATGAGTATGCTCCATGATGATATGCTGGCGGGCTAACCAAAATACTAACTTAATACAAGTCTCCTAACTAGCTTGAAGTTTCCGATGCCTTGCAAGGTCAACAATCGTCTCGATCTGCACCTGAGGAGGGGAGAGTAATGAGATGAGCCGCGAAGCTCAGTGGCATATATATTTATAGCCATTGGCAACGAGCCTCACAATCAAGCAATATGTACATATATATATATATAGTAAGTCCAAATTCATCAAGCAATTCACATTCATATAAACATATGTCATGCAATTTCTGTTTCTCAACATAACAATTATTATGCATCATTTCTATCAAATCAATCATGAATGCACACAAATGGTTCGAGAGTTCCGTAAAACGATCCGGATAAACCGAATTTTATATCGTAAACTATCCGAGTCTGATTTCTCAAGGATCTCGTTGCCTCAAGCAGGCAGCCGGGAGAAGGCTTTTTGTCAACGTGCACGTGACTCCATCCGTAACTCTCTTACCCAAACAAAACACATAATCCATTCGTTTCATGCTCAAAGTATTTTATCAAAGCTTTCGAAATTCTCATTCTTTTCATTTTTACAGAATGCCATAAGGCCTATCAAAGCCATGCATAATAATAGTTATAATGAAAGTTTATTTTTTCAACACGTGTAAGTTAACACAAGCAATGTCACATAATGCAAGCAAGCATACATAAGGCAATTTGCCCATACACACAATAACCATAAACATATTACCCGCCTAATATCGCTCGAGTATCATACTCACTGGTGTCCTTCCTCTTGCGATTGGGTCAGGTCGGCTTGGTTTCCTATAATAAACCAAGTTCTCATTCAATCAATACTCAAAAGAAATATTCCATAAAGCTTGACAATCAAAAGTAAAGCACTAAAAGTCTATATTCGACCTCCTCCTAAAATTTCGAACCCTTCGAGGCAATTTCCGAACTTCCCTTCTTCTTACAAATTGTATCCCATGATCTCTAGTTCACAATGAATCTTAAATCACCTCAATTGGATATCTACAACCCATGATATGCCTAAAAGACTAAACATTCTTGCTGGAAACAGGGGGCTCGCCGCGGCGTACTCTCGTTGTGGCGAACAAAATGCCACACGCCGCGACGTGCATACCTTTGCACGTCGCAACGAGCAAGCTGTCACATGTCGTGATGTTCATGGCGTTCTCACTCGTCACGGAGAATAAACATTTATTCGTCGCGACGCTGCTTCCCTTTCTCGCACGCCGCGGCGTGTTCATACGCACGTCGCGACGTGCAAGTCTGGAGAACGACTCCGAAACCCGATTTCCAGCATTTTCCAAATTCAATTCTTTCCCAAACTCAAATGCAACACATCTAAACTTTAGATCATGTCTTAAACTATATTTCTAACTCAATCAAACCTCAAAATCAGTCACAAATGCATCAACCTAAGAAATCTAACAATTTTTGCCCTAGAAACCCTAATCCTTTGATTCTGCTACATTCAACATTCTCTAGGTTTAAATCTAACCATAACAAGTTTGAAGGAAGCTAAATTTACCAGAAGTTGCTTCGAATCGGTCGGAAAACTCAAAGATCGAAAAAAAACTATTCTCTTCTTCCTCTTCCTCTATCGACGGCAACTCTCCTCTTTCTCTTCTCTTCTTTCTTTCTTTCTTCTATTTTCTTTAACTCTTTTTTAATGCTTAAGTCTATGGGTAGGGAAAAGACTAATGTACCCCTCTTAGCAAAGCTTAAACCACTCCAACCTAAGTAACCTTCCCAAAAAGCCCTCATATAATTTCATCTTATAATTTCCATTTAGACCACATTACACTCAAATAAACCTCAATTATTCCCTAATCCTCTCAATTTAATCAAACTAAGGCATAATCACATAATTACCACAATTCATACTTAAGGATATCATATAAAAAAATTCAGGGTCTAACAACAATAGAGTTGGTGGAGTTCTATAAACAACATGATTGTAGGAATTATGATTTCGGGTCCACTAATATTTGAATATTTGAATTCCTATCCCTTCATTCAAAGCCAACTTTACTCGTGGCCCCATTACAACCTAAGGAATAATGACCTTTTTGATTCATAGATATGCCATAGATGGGAGTAGTGAAGAAGTAGATAAAATGTAAGCTTATGGTAAGGGACATACATGAAAAGATGATTGAGAGTAACCCTTAAACACTTTTGTGTGAAAGTGAACGCGTTATAAGAGACTTCATTCATTGTATGTGATTTTGATTAATTTAAGTATTATGAGATCTTATTGTTGCTTAGTTGTGATCTAAATTATGAGGTATTATGTGATCCTATTTCTATGTTTCAATTCTTACCTATAATGCTTTCGACCTATTGGAATGAACTATGGTGATGATTAGGTGTGAAATGATGGAAAGGAAATGTTTATGGATACCATTCATTTTAAGTAAATCCTCAAGTGACTATAACTCCTCCATTATGGACACATAGTGGTTTAAAGGCTTGTAGAATATGCTAAATGCCACCGTACACCTACTAAAGTGGAATCAATAATTTGGTTAAGGATTTAGTAGTGAGTTTTCTTTTGTTTTGCTTGGGGACAAGCAATAGTCTAAGTGTGAGAGAATTTGATAAGTCAAATTATTCGTAGATGATTTTGGGATGAATTGGAATTAATTTGACTTATTTCTATATGGAATTGAATCTTTATTTGGTCAATTCTCTCACATTTCAACTTTGTTGCTTGATAGGTACAAATGGATAGATTGTGGGGGTGAATAGCATAACTTTTCTTGTGGAAGCCAGATTAAGGCCACCCAAGGACATTTCAAAGAGGACTCCGAGTTTTACAACTTCTGAGAAAACTCCAAGAAGAGATTATGTCAACTAAAGGGTCAAAGGTGTGAAATTTGTCGATTGGTGCATGTCTGTTTAACGGACATTTATGTCCATTTAACGGACATCGCCAGGAAAAATGAACTTTCAGACCTTAGAAGGTCCGTTTAACGAACATTCATGTCCGTTTAACAGACATTGGTGGGCAAACATGATATGCTCTCCCTTGTTTAGTAAAAACTAGGTTTTTTTGGACCCAAAACATTATAAATACTCATTTTTAAGACCTAATAAGGGAGCCGGAAAATAAAAACTAGGTTATCAGAAAAAGGAAGCACAAAATAAGAGGAAGATAGGGAGTTTGGATATTTCATCAAGGACTGGAAGCAATTGTTGGCCCCCATATTTTTTTCTCTAGTTAAGCATGATTTAAATGAATTTTGAGGTTCTGATGGATTTAATTTTTTGGAGTTATTATTATATTTATGTTTATGTTGGTAAGACTATTGTTGGACCAATGGTGGTTGACAAATTAAATTCCACTTATGTTTTGATAATAATAAAATGTATAGAATTGGTTAAGAAATTGTTTCAGGTATTTTGGGATTGATATTCAATAAATTATGCAAATCAAGATGAACAAGTGATAAATCATTGAAGAATCAAGATGGAAGTTTCCTTATAAGTGAAAATGGCATAAAACATAAGGATTATAGAAGATTTGGTTGGATGTTACCGTTGAAGACAACACAAGTCGACTTGCAAAGACAAGTCGACTTATACATCGAGATCTCGAAGCGACAAGTCGATTAGAACAACATAAGTCGACTTATCGAGGACGACAAGTCGACTTACATAGCACAAGTCGAGTTATAGAAGAGCAGAGATGAAATTTTATGAAAAGTGTTGTCACAAGTCGACTTATACATTCGACAAGTCGACTTATGGATACAACAAATTAATTCCAACGGTCCAATTAGCCACAAATGGAAGGGAGATTGTTAAGGAACGGCTATAACAATCATGCAATGGCTAGAATGAGCTCCAACAGCTATTTTCTTCAACTATAAAGAGTAGATGATTGATGAAGAGTGTAGAGAAGTTCTACAAGCCAAAATACTCTTCTATTGCTCCAAAATTGCTCATTATTGCTCATATCTTGTTACACAATTGTATTGAGCATTTGTTCCTCAAACTTTATCTTATTTCTCTTACAATTTGAGTGACTAGTGATAGGTCACGTGTGAGGTAGCTTGAGCCGAAAATCAAGTGGTATTGGTAGGATTTGTGCCGGAAGACAAAACAGTGTTTGATCTTCTTCCCTACTCCTTGCATTTAAATTTGTTTAAATTACTATTGTGTGAATTAACTTCTGATTTTATTGTAGAAAATTAAAAAAAGCTTAAAGATCTATTCAACCCCCCTTCTGGATCGCTAACAATTGGTATCAAAGTAGAAGTATCAAGGGATGGCACACAACAAACTAGCGGAAGAAGGTAATAGAAATTATCGCCCTCCTTTATTTAATGGTACTAATTATTCTTCTTGGAAAAATCCTATGAAGTATCACATTATAAGCGAGGGAGTAGAATATTGGAAGATCATTATCTTCGGTCCACAACCACCGTTGAAAGAAAATGGTGAGTTAGAAACAGAGATGGAGTATGACGACAATGATTGGAGGCAAGCCTACATCAATACGAAGGCTATGAAACTGATATACTGTGCTCTCACGGTCGAAGAAAGAAACCGAGTTAATTCTTGTACTAGCGCTAAAGAAATGTGGGAAAGATTTCGCATCACCCATAAAGGAACCAACCAAGTCCGGGAGTTAAAGATCAACATACTGCTTCATGACTATGAAATGTTTGTCATGAAGGAAGGTGAGTCTATTTCCACTATGCTTGATCATTTTGCAGATATCATAAATGGATTAGACAACCTTGGAAAGCATATGATGGACAGCGAGAAGGTAAAGAAAATTCTTCGCTCACTACCAAAGGAATGGGACTCACAAGTCACCGCAATTATGGAGTCTAAAGATCTCAACCATCTGGAATTCTACGTCTTGGTGGGATCACTCATCAACTATGAGATCATTCTCAAATCAAGATGAGGTAGAGGTAAGTTACAAAAGTCAATTGCTTTAAAACTAATGCTTCTTCTCTTGATGAAAGTGATGAAGAAATAGATGAAAAAGACAAAGATGAAGAAATAGCAATGTATGCTAGAAACTTGAGAAAGTTCAAAGGACTACTCAAAAATAGGAGGAAAGAAGAATTACGTAGTAGAAGAAATGAAGAAAGAAAGAAATACACCATGGAAAGAGGACATCATGCTAGAGAATGCAAAATCTCATCCCCAAATTCAAATTTCCAGAAAAGTGACAAATACGACAAAGGGAAAAAGAAAACCAGCCTAGTAGCTACTTGTGTTAGAGTAGTGCCCTAAAGGCAATCCCCTTTAGCGCATTTTGTTCATAATCATGTACAGACATTATGAATAAATAAAGCAAAGGCATTTTCATTTATTTGATATTCATTTTATTATGAATTGATAATGATCTTTAATCAAATTAATGAAGTCCCTGATACATGACATAGCATGGAGGAAATTATGATGTGATCATACTACGAGATTCCTATCATGTGTAATTATGTCAAGATCTAAATTATCCTAGTCATAGGATTAATGAGACCGGACATCGTTAATCCGGATAGACTAGCACATGTCAAATTCCTGATTGGATCAAGCGGTGGATCTCGAAAACGTAAATATTGAGATATTTAGATTTGACATGTGGATGCTTACTAGTGGTAGTAAGTACATTGGATGACCTGCCATGAGATCATCACATGGATGTACTATTCAAATGTCGGTGATAATCTCATCATAGCAATGGTGCAAGTATCCTTGACTTGAGGTACTCGAGGATATCTTGAATCTTGATTACGTACTTTGACTCCATTCCTTGTTGCCTTTCGAGGGTCGCTCATAGGGTGGTGATTGGGTATAGCTTGAGGTATTCAAGGTAATTGAGTAGCCAATAGAGGATTCACCACTACGTGATAGCGAAGAGATACCCATAGCCTCTTATCGGGATCATTACTTTGAAGTCTCTGCCGAGATACATATGTCATGAAGATGGTCTTCATGGACATATAAAGTAATGAGTCCTAGGACGAGATCTAATTACACTTGGACTAGATTTGATTTAATCAGTCTAGTAAGAGTTGACACATTGCCCATACTCAAACCAAGTGGGGTATAGCATGGTGAAAGGACGAATTCATGCGCGTAATTGTCTATGGAAGGGTTAGTGATATGGTTTCATTAGTCAAACCAATTACTTTCCGGTCAATTGGGGGTCATGATGTGTTGCTAGATACCGCTCATGACTTGCTTAGATTAAGTGTTAATCTAAGTGGCCAACATAACCGGGAACCTAATGGGTCACACGCATAAGAGTGACTCGAGAATCAGAAAATAGTTTGGACGGAGATCCGATATCCGGAGAGCAATAGGATTAAATGGATCCCGATGAGATTGGGATATGTCCCGATGAGATCGCGACATTGATATTGCTGAAAAGGGTCTCCGGCGATTTTTCGCCGGCGGGGCCCGACAGTGCGAGTAAGACCGACTCAGCTTGATGGACCACTTGATAATTATATATATTAATTAATTAAGTAAATAATTAATTAATTATATATATATATTGATTTCGTGGAACCAAAATGGAGAGGAAGCTTTATTAACTTTGACTTTTCAAAGTAATGATGGTTTAGCAATTTAAGGCATTTATTATGCCTATCGTGGATGCATCCCACTCAAGCCTCTTATATGTGTTTTAAAGTGTTAACATATATATAAGAAGGCTTGAAGAAAAGTGAATGCACGGTTTTGGAATGGGAGAAGATCGAAAATAGCTTAAAGGTTAAGCTTTGAAGATTGTCTTCATCTCCTTCCTCTCATCCTCTCCATTGGCTTCTTCTTCTCAAGGTTCCACCAAGATCATCTCACTTGCTCTCCAAGGCTAAGGTTAGTGCTAGCACACTATTCTTTAGTCTAGCTATTCCGGGTCAAAAGAGTTTGTCCCTTAGATTTTCCGACCTCTGCGTGGATACCGTTAGAGACGGTCTCCTTTGGTCGTTATGGTTTGATTGTGTATACATACACATGGATCCTGGCTTTCGGGAATGTCCCGGGACTTAAAAATTTTAATTCCGCACCCTGGGCATGTGATGCCCACCCCGGGATTTTCCTACAACTTGGAGTGATGATGAGGAAGCATACCAAAGCAATGATGAAAACAACTTGGCGCTTATGGCAAATAGCTCAACAAGTGATGAGGAAGATGAGGTAACTTTCATTGATAAAGATCTTATAGATTCTTTTAATGCTTTACAAATTGATTTTGAAGAAGCTATTAAAATCAACAAGAAATTGAGAAAGAAAATAAGGGAATTGGTTGCTGAAAATAATGCTTTACATGAGACAATTGATGATTTAGATTGTCCTAAGGAAGATCATTCTACATGCCTTGCTGAAAAAGAAAATCTTACTTGTGAGCTTGATAAACTTAGAAAGGAATTTTCTTATGTGGTTAAAAAAATTTGCTGGTGGAAATGAAAAATTTGAAAAGATGTTATCTTTACAAAGATATTCAATTTCTAAACATGGTTTAGGATATGATCCATTTGATAGAGATTGTTCTTTGATTTCTAAATTTACTAAAGATGGCAAAGTTGCTAAATGTGCTAGATGCTTAAAAGATGGTCATATAGAAATTGCATGCAAAAGTATTAGAAGATGTATTAATGTGAAGAAAATCTGGGTAGTAAAAGGTACAGCTCCTCCTAATGTGGTTTATATGACTAACCAAAATGGACCCAAAATGGCCTGGGTAACAATGAGTAGAAAGAATGTTTCAGTTGCAGGTACAAGCAAGGAATGAAAATCCACCAAGCACATGGTACATTGATAGTGGATGTCGACTAATTGGTGACTTGTCTAGTAATAAGTCGACTTACGTGAGAATAAGTCGACCTATGATATACACAGCACTATAGAAATGAAGAAATTTCAGGATAAGTCGACTTATGCAATTCGACAAGTGGACTTATGAGGGTCGATAAGTCGACTTATGGAGGTAAAATAAGTCGGCTTATGTTTACACGGGTTCCATTGTTGGATTGTTATGTTATGTAATGACTTTGTATTTTCTTTGTGTTTGCTTATGAATTGCCATTCGAATATAAGTTATCTGGGTCTTCTTTAAAAATTCTCTTTTTCCCAAAATCTCCGAAAACATATTCTCTTCTACTTTTGAGATTTATTCATGATGATGTTTCTCCACCATAATGGTTTTTGTATCTAGCCAAGACCAACATTTCATATTGTTTGTGACTGTTACTTGAGACTATTTGTGTTTGATGACTGGTTTCTCTATTTAATGTGATTGCGTATTTCATCTATTGTTGGTTTGTATTAGATGTTTTGATTATGACAAAAACGGGGAGAAAAATGAGAAATTGGATATTCTTTAGTTACTTGATTAAGGGGGAGTATGTATGTTAAATTGTCTTTAATTTGAGTTTATCTTACAAGGTTATTAAATTCAATGGTTTATATGATTGAGGGGGAGACTTCTAACCAAAATAACAAGGTATAAAAACCTTGATCAATGTTTCTTTGTTTTCATTTCTTAAACAATTTCTAAGTGTTTTGTCATTATCAAAAAGGGGGAGATTGTTGGACCAATGGTGGTTGACAAATTAAATTCCACTTATGTTTTGATAATAATAAAATGTATAGAATTGGTTAAAAAATTGTTTCAGGTATTTTGGGATTGATATTCAATAAATTATGCAAATCAAGATGAAAAAGTGATAAATCATTGAAGAATCAAGATGGAAGTTTCCTTATAAGTGAAAATGGCATAAAACATAAGGATTATAGAAGATTTGGTTGGATGTTACCGTTGAAGACAACACAAGTCAACTTGCACAGCACAAGTCGACTTATACATCAGGATCTGAACAGTATAAGTCGACTAGAAAAACATAAGTCGACTTATCGAGGACTACAAGTCGACTTACATAGCACAAGTCAACTTATAGAAGAGCGGAGATGAAATTTTACGAAAAGTGTTGTCACAAGTCGACTTATACATTCGATAAGTTGATTTACGGATACAGCAAATTAATTCCAACGGTCCAATTAGCCGCAAATGGAAGGGAGATTGTTAAGGAAAGGCTATAACAATCATGCAATGACTAGAATGAGCTCCAACGGCTATTTTCTTCAACTATAAAGAGTAGATGATTGATGAAGAGTGTAGAGAAGTTCTACAAGCCAAAATACTCTTCTATTGCTCCAAAATTGCTCATTATTGCTCATATCTTGTTACACAATTGTATTGAGCATTTGTTCCTCAAACTTTATCTTATTTCTCTTACAATTTGAGTGACTAGTGATAGGTCACGTGTGAGGTAACTTGAGCCAGAAATCAAGTGGTATTGGTAGGATTTGTCTTGGGAAGACAAATCATTTGTAAAGGTAGCAGAGCGAAATGAAGCGGTATTGGTAGGATTTGTGCCGGAAGACAAATCAAGTGTAAAGGTAGCTTGAGCCAAAAATCAAGCGGTATTGTAAGAGTTCACACTGAACTACAAAGTGTGTAATAAAGTGGTTTGCAAAATCCTAAGTGGAAGCTTAGGTAGAGGACGTGGTCTTAGCAAGAACCTCTATAAAAGCAGGTTTGATCTTCTTCCCTACTCCTTGCATTTAAATTTGTTTAAATTACTATTGTGTGAATTAACTTCTGATTTTATTGTAAAAAATTACAAAAAGCTTAAAGATCTATTCAACCCCCCTTCTAGATCGCTAACAACTATATGACATGGATTAATGGAATTAAAGTACTAAGGTAATAAGGATGTTCAAGGGCATTTTTGGAAGACCACTTAAGGATAAAAGATACAAGGCATATAAGGAAGGGTAAAATGGACAATTTAGAATCATTAATGGCAAAATTGAAATAAGAAGTGTTGGCTTGCTTTAAAGGAAGAAGCAAAAACATGATAAGTGGGAGAGAAGAAGAAAATAACAAAAAGAAGAAAGAGAGGAGTGAGAGTTTCGGTGGTTTGAAAGAAAGGAAGAGAAAACCAAGTTAGGGTTGATCTTTTCTTAGCTTTCAAGAAAGATTTTGAAGTTGTTCAAGAAGAGAAAAAGAAGAGGAAGAGAAGAGATTTCATTCAAGCCAAGAAACTCTTCATTTGGTGAAGATTCAAGGTAAGTTGGATTTTAATCTTTGGATTTTTGAAAGGGTTTTTATTCATATAGTTTAAGAAACGTATGGGTTTAAGGATTCTAGGATCAATTTTAGTGAATATGTCTTGTGGGTTCTCCAATTTGAATCCCTATTGATATGATAATTTTGTCTTTGATAAAGGAAATCAAAGGAGGCAAGAGGAGCAAGAGTAAGGACATTTTTTAACAAAGTTTCAATCAAGAAAATCAAGGTGGGTATATGTTTATAATAGAATTAATAAGCCAATAAATATTTTCTTTGAATCAAGGAAATTTAATGTTTTTAAATTGCATCATAAATGTTGCATTTGGTGCTTCTTGAATGAATTGAGAATTTGCTATGTGTTTGGTATGTGAATTGGATTGATGATTTGTGAAAAGACTTTCAAAATGATTCTTTTGAAAAGATAAATGTTTATGAAATCATGTTTTTGGAAATAGTTTTCGAAATATCTCATGTTCATGAAAAACAAGTTTTCAAGAATGTGCCATTTGGGCAAATGGTTTCCCATTCATGAATTACATGTTATGTGGGTTTGGTGTAATCCATTCAAGAATGTCATGTGCACGTTGATCAAGTTAAAGGCTTCTTCTTCCTGCCCGCTAGTAGAATGGAGCTCCTTCATGGACTCCCTCAAGTTTATACCTACACAAAACCACTATGTGGGATTGCGATAGTGCCTTAAGTTTATGACTACATAGGACCATTATGTGGAAATGTGCAGCTCATCATGTTTATGGATTTACCCAAACCATTTTGATGTGTTTATGTACTTATGATATTTTGACAAATTTGATGCATTCATGATTTAAAATTTGTGAATTTTGGTTATGAAATTGAGAATGATACTTTGATGAATTTAATAGGAACTTTGTATTGGCAAATGAACATTTCAAAGGTTTTGCTTATTTTTCTGTTATAAACTATTACCCACGAGCTTTAAGCTCACCCCCTTTCATTCTCATCTACAGGTGATGTGAAAGATATCGGGTGAAAGAGAGTCAAGGCATTCATTCGATTATGCATAATTTGTATTTTAAGTTAGATTGATGTAAAAACAAGACTTCAGACACGTCGAGAATTATGGGGTTTTGTATCTTTTGTATTTCATATTTTTGATATTGTTGATGTAATGTGGCTTAGAATGGATGATTGTTAAGTTGAAATGTGAATTTGTGAATGGCTGAGGTGGAGTTGAAATATGAATTAATTTAAGGATGAGTTTAAGTTGAAATTCGGTATATTTGGGAAAGTTATCAAATTAGGAAGATAAATTTTGAATATGGATTGTTGTTGCATATCAGTGAGATGATATGGATAAGAAAATAGGAATGAATGATGAAATGTAGTTAGATGGTTAAGAATGATGTTGCATGAGAGGAAGTGAAATTGAGACAAATTTTCAAGTCTTTTATAAGGGTAAAAATTGTGTACTGACTTCAACAAAAAACCTGTATTGATCTAGGAAGAATTAGATAAAGTTGTCTTCATAAAAGTTGTAGCTTATCTTTTTTATCTTTCTAACGGTATAAAGTATGAAATTTTTGGATAATGGATTTGGAATATATGATCATTAGAAGTTTGGATGTTGTTTAGGATGAAACTTCGGGATAGCCACCTAGATTGAAATTTTGACCATTATAGAGGCAGAAATTGTTTTTATGTTCTTCATCAAAGTTGTAGATATTTCTTTTAGCTTTCCATTTATATAAAGTTTGTAAATTTTAAAGATCTAGATCAAAAATTGTGGAGTTTAGAATTTGGGATGTCGGAAGAAGAAGAGCAAGAGGAGAAGCACGAAAAGTCGCGATCGTGCTCGGCAGCACTATCGCGACTTGCAGGTCCCCCCCAACTGAACATGTTTCACTCTTTTGATCATATCTTTGTCATCCAACCTTCAAATGACCTTATTTTTTAAACGTTGGATTTATAACATATTCATCTATCTCTCTACAAAAATTTATAGCTTTTGGTATTGATTTGAAAAAGATTGATCGAATCAAAATAAGGGTATCAGTTGGAAGAGTATGAATTGGATATTTTTACTAAACATGTTTTAGTATTTTGGTGATATCTTAATTCTTATCTATACATAAACTAGAGACATAGAGATATAAATTATCAGAAGGATTCAAATTTTAATTCGGACTCTAAGATTTTCAATTTCTGGGAGAAAGTTGAGTATAGTGTACAGTTTCAGTTTAGTAACAGCCCGGAAATGTTTGGGCTATAACTTTTAGATTTTTGGACCAAATTGAACGATTTTGGTGTCTTTAGAAACTTAAGACTATGGGGAATAAATGTTCTAGAGAAGCCAAATTGAAATTCTGATTTGAGGTTTCCCAAAATCTGTTCGGAAATAAGAGAAATGAGTTCATTTTTGACAATTGACTTGTATAGGCACACCACCCATATGGGATGATGGTTAATGAGGGTTCATTGAAACAACCCTACAAGGTAATACACACACTCAACCTTTATGCTTTTTAAAGAAAGAGTTTGGCTCCAAAATCGAGGCCCAACAACAACATTCTCTTATGTTTCTTCTACCTTCTCTCTCTACTCTTTCTTAAATGTTACGTATCTTTATGTATATGACTTTTGTTACAATGATCTAGAACTAAACCTCATTTAGGGTGAGGGATGTAGCCCATTTGAGGGATTGATTTGTATGCTGTGGATTGATGAGTGTTGAATGAAAGTTCTTAGGTATGTTTATCTATCTTGAATTTCACTGTTGTTTCTGTGTTTGATCTCCAAAGATGCAATCTTAGGAATCATATGATGTACTGAGAGGTGAAATATGGTTTATGCTATAGCAAGATGAACACCTTAGACTTAGAGGTAAAGATATCCTAAGCTAGTGTGAAAACTTGTGGTTGCTCGTTCTTCATAGATTTGACTAGTTAGCTTACACATTGAGAGATGGTAATCAACTAGTTATGTTGGACCCCGATCCTTAAGTGGCAATTTAGAGATATGAAATGAAATTCAATGAGTGTTTTGGATATGAATTGTGTTATAGATGTCTTGTACCTTAAGGAAAATTGACGAGAAAAGACTTGAGGACTTTGATATTTGAGTAAATTTGTATGAATTATGAGAGTAAAGTGAATGAGTAAATTGAAGTGGAAGTTGAAATTAAGAAATAAAGAGAAAAAGTGTGAAAATTTGTCGAATTAAGAAAGTTTGACTTTTTGGTTATAAAAGTTGACTTTTTATTTTAGGCAAAATTTGAGAAAATGATCTACATGAAACTTGTAGTGTCTGTTAAAAGCTTTCTGCCGCCATAAAGTATGCAATTTTTTGATATCGGGAGTGGAAGATATGATTTTCCGAAGATAAGGTTCTTTTGCTTTGTTTTTGAAAATGCTATTAAGTATATGTTTGTATATTTTATGCTTTGAGGCCACTTGTCGTGAGGATTTAGTCTGAATTGGAGTAAGTGGTCTACATGAAAGTTGTAGCTTGTCTATCAATCTTTCTGACACTATAAAGTATGAAATTTTTTTATGTGGGAATTGGGAGATATGAAATTTTAAAGTTTGGAGTTGGTATAGAATGAAAATTTCAGGGCAGAAACTTTGAATGAAAATTTGACCTAGTTAGAGGTTGAATTTGTGTTTAAGTTCTTCATAAAAGTTTTATAAGATGTTTTTACCTTTCCATTGATATAAAGTAGGCAATTTTTGGACCATGGAATGTGGAGTTATGATTTTTGGAAGTTTCAGTTACTGTTTTGGAATGACAAGTAGGAGTAGTAACTTTGATTAGGTTTTTGACCCCTTTAGAGATGGAATTGGTTGTAGGGATCTTCATGGAAGTTGTAGAGCTTCTTTTTTATCTTTCCATACCAAATTTGTAAAATTTGGAGTTCGGAATCAAGAGTTATGATTTTTGAAAAATTAAGTTACGTTTATGTTTTTGAAGTACTGTAATTTTGCTTATACTCCGACCCTTGTTCAATCTTTTGCTTATAATTCCTTCGTCCGACATCCGATTGACTCAATTTTCAAAGCATTGGATTCCTAAAACAATTAATTTTATTTTCATGGGAAATTGTGATTTTTAGGAGATTAAATGGAAAGAGATTTGATTGAATCAAATAGTGAGGATTGGTTAAAGTGTTTAAGTTGGAAAATTTTCTGAATATGGTTCAGTATTTTGAGAATTTCAGGAGCTGTGGAGTTCCGATTGAGTTGAATCTTTAGGAAAAATAAAATTGAGACATGGGGCTAAAATTCATGTGAAGGGATCGAAATTCAATTTCATCCCTAAGATTGTCAATTTCTAGATTGAAGTTGAGTTAATGTTCAGTCTCGGATTAGTAAGAGATGAACATGTATTTTGCCTATAACTCCTTCATTTCTGAACCGATTTGAGCCTTCTTGGTGTCAATTTTAAAGATGAAACATAGAGGAACATTTTTCAAGAAGAATGTTTTGCCAAATTATGTCAGTTACTTGCTCAAAATTGGGAAGCAAGATGACAGTTTTTAAAGGTTAAATGAAGGGCAAATGTGGAAGTTCACATAAGTTACTATGAATTGTTTATATATGCATGAGTTGAGTGAACCATCGATGATGGTTTCTCACTGAGTTCGCAAACTCACCCAACATTGTAAATATTTTTCAGGACAGAGATAGTAGACTCCTAGCTCCAGAGAGAGAGACTTTTCCTGCCTTGTAGAGCGTGTTAGCAAGAGAAGTATGGCTCAAAGGTTGGTCAGCTAGGACCTTTTGGAGATGACCTAGTTCCGAAATTGTTTAGGTTTCTTTTGGATTTGTACAGACAGTAATCATGACAGAATTGTGTATCTATGGTTTCTGAGTTATGAAATGAGAAGGAATGTTTTGGTTTCAAGTTTAGTGATTATTGTTATATTAATGCTTTCATTTGGACGCCATGTGGATTTTAGTTGGGATCGTTCGTAGTGCACCCTTATCGTGGCTTATGTATCGGAACGACTCACGGGCGTCCCGGTGTGTACCCTACGGTAAGGGGGCGCTACATTTAGGTGGTATCAGAGCATGGTTTGGCATCTATTGGGACTAGTACAGATTTAGGCTTGAATTGTTACGAGAAATGTAGAAATTGATCAGAATTATGGTTTTGTTATAGGTCATCCGTCCTTGGTGATCAGGTAGATTAACCAGCTGACCATGGATCAGTCGGAGCTAGTAGGGAGTCCTCAGTGCCTCGATTTGAGGAGCAGCCTCCTAGGGTTCCCGTGAGACGGTAGAGGAGGTATGATGATCGAGCAAGCGGGGTCAGAGACTTTATAGTAGCAGATGACCTCGCTGAGGCTAAGGATGGTGGAGAGGGTGAACGAGTCTTCGACCAGATGGATTGTGATGCAGAGGAGAGATTTGACTATGCAGTATCTCTCCTGTAGGGCCCAACTTATCAGTGATGGAAGACTATCCCGGGCAGCACCACCAGGCCTTGCCTATTGTCATGGGAGGATTTTCTGAGTGTTGGACCAATGGTGGTTGATAAGTAAAAAGTCCCTTTATGTTTTGATAATTATAAAATATATATGAAATTGGTTAAGAAATTATTTCAGGATTTTATTAAAGGCCCAATGCAATTTCAAGGGACAATTTTCAAAGATGCAAGTGATAGACATTGTTCAAAGTTCAATCTACAAATGTCAAGGAGATAATATATTAAGAAATCAAGTCAGAAATGATCTACTATGATCTGGAGAAGATAGACAACGTGTAAAAGAAGATTCTAGTGAAAATTATGGATAACAATCTTGAAAGATCGAAGTTTATCCTAAAATTTATCCGTTGGAGAAATTCCAGTCGACTACAGTGGGTTCCAGTCGACTACAAAGGATCTCAGTCGACTAGCATCCCTCGACCAGTCGACCAGCACCTGTCCCAGTCGACTAGGATTATACAAGATCTGATTCTGATGAAGTCAATTGATATCAAACGGTAAAGAAATATTTTTATAACGTTATGGAGTAATCTACAACGGCTAGTAGATGATCTACAACGGCTATATTGATCCAGAAGTCTGCAAATAAAAAGAAGAACATCAAGAAATCAATAACTGCACTTTTTGCAAAGCATACTGATCATTGATTACTATTTTGGAGCTCTCAAATTATCTTTAGCTCATTCAATCCTATCTAGCTGTGCTGAGCTTTATCTATTTTCAATTTCAATCATTGTTATTGTGAGTTGAGTGATTAGAGGAAAAATCACTGGTGTGGTTAGATTTGTCTTTAAATCAAATCAGTTATAAGGTTTACTTGAGCCGGAATTCAAGTGGTTGTAAAAGTTCGCACTGAACTAAAAAGTGTACAATATAGTGGTTGGCCAAATCCTAAGTGGGAGCTTAGGTAGAGGATGTAGGTCTTAGCACCGAACCTCTATAAAAACAGTGTAACATCCCGTTACCGATGCGATGAGCATATTGGTACGGGCAGTTCTGTTATTGCATGAATTGTGATCGATTGCTTTGTGGCCTCTGATTATAATGAGATAGATCATTTTGCATATGCATATACTTAGTGACATGCATTCATGATTGTTCCAGCATTTAATTGTGAATATATGTTGAATTGTGAATTTTGAGATAAATGAGTTAGATATGATTTATTGGGTTTGGAAATCAGAGTTGAGTGAAAATTGAATTTTGGGAGTTGGAAATGGAGAATTGAGTATAGGACTTTGTGTTTTACATTTTTGAGGATTTATGAGAATTTTTCTGGAATTTTTAGAGCTATGAGTTTGGACCGAGAAAATGGCCTAGAGATCGATGAGTTAGTTTTCGGTACCGAAATTGAGTGGTTAATAGCTTGAAAATTTAGATTTGCGAGTTTAAGAATTATCGTGATGAGCCAGTGAAATTTAGAGACTGAGATTAAATGAAATTGAGGACTATGATCTATAGGTTTAAATTAAACCCTATATATATATAAGAGTTAGGTTTTGTTTTGGAAGTTAGCAAATTTTTCCTTCTTCCCCTTTGCTCTCCGTCGACGATTTCAACCTCTTTTTCCCTTAGAGATTTTGTTGGTTTCTCTTCATTGTGGTTGAAGAATTGCTGGAGCGTTGGAGATGTTGATGTTGAGCTAGTTATTGAAGGTTCATAGTGGTTGAGAAAGAATAGAGGAAGAGTTGTTGATTTTCGGTGGTTTTAGGGTTTTTGGATTTTGATCTTCGATTTGGTAAGTTTTTATGTTTTAATGTTGTATTTATGGTTGTTTATGACATTTATGGTATTTAATGTGTTAGTATGGGTAGTTGAAAGAGTTAATGGAGGTTTTTAAGAGTATTAATGGCGGAAAATGACGATCGGAGAAGATGAAGCGATCGCACGTCGCGACGTCTGAAAATAGGCCACGCCGCGACGAGAAATGGCGTGCTCGCCGCGGCGAGCCAAGAGGACGTCGCGGCGATTGAATAAATTCTTTTCCGTGGCGAGTTTCTATAGAGACGTCGCGGCGAGGCGCATAAGAGTTGTTCGTCGCGGCGAGGGGTTGTAGGTCGCGGCGAGGGACAGAAAATTTTGAGAAATTGAATTGGTTTTTAGGGTATAACTTTTAGTGTAGACCTCCAATTGAGGTAATTCTGGAATCGTTGTGAACTAGAGAAAGAGGTCTACAATTGTGGTAAAGACTGAGAGTTTGAATTTTAGTTAAAGGAATTGTAATTATCGAAAGAGAGTCAATTTCAGTTTTAGTGCAACCAAAGAGTTATGTTTTGACTGATTAGAGTTTAAATTGGAGATTTGAGAAATCAGTGGATATTATTGACATAGTGAATAGTGAATTGTGGGTTGTGAAGCGAGAGAGATCGGAATGGGTTTAGAGCGCTGGAAAATCATGATCATGCATTATATAATTTCAAATTAAGACATGTGCATTAGTGAATTCAATTGATTGAGCATTTAGTGATGAGAATTTGTCTGAATTGTGATAGAGGCACCGTTGGATCGTCAGTCCACGGACATCGCTGGGACTTCCAGGCAGTAGCTCGGAAGTTACAGGTGAGTAACCTAGTTAGTTCCTCGATCTTTGTGTGTGATTAAATGTGCTGTGAATGTGTAAATTGTGAGCGATACAATGTGAAATAAATGTGCTGCAATTATGAATAAGTGTTCTGATTGTGAGTAAGTTGAAATGTGTTGCAATGTGAGTACTTGTGATTGTGAATCAGTGCATAGAATTATGAGCAGTGTTCTGAATACGATAAATCGAGTGGAGTGATAGATATGTGCTAGTGACTGTGTAAGTGTGAGTGCATGATAGACAAGATTATAAGCGGTATATAAACAGTTGTGACTGGAGCAATTAGTGATCAGAGCTTTAAGCTCGATTATCAGTGAAAAAGGGAATAGTGCAAACCCAGAGGGCTCTCCTATCCCTAATGTGAGTGAGCAGTAGTGCATACCCAGAGGGCTCTCCTACTTGCCGAAAATGCGATTAATGCAAAAAGTGCCCGGATTGGGATAGTGTTAACGCTCAGTCACAACAATGACATAAAATGAGAATTTGCATACATTATGCATCTGACTATGTAGTGAAATTGAGAATGCGTGTGATATGTGACACTTGTGAAGTGACATGTCTGAGTTATTTTATTGTATAAATGTGTAAATTGTGTTCAGTGTTCCAATATGCGTTAAAGTATACTATATGATATATTATGTGTATATGCATGAGTTGGGTGAACCATCGATGATGGTTTCTCATTAAGTTCACAAACTCACCCAACATTGCAATTTTTTTTTTCAGGACAGCGTCTGTAGGACTCTAGCTCCCGTGATAGATTTTCTTGTCGTGCGAGTGCGTGATCAAGTGAAGCGATGGCACACAGGTTGGTCAACTGGGGCGATTTTTTTGGGGACGACCTAGTATAGACGTTTTTATCAGTTTCCTTTTTGGGTTATTGTATTGAGACTTTAGGGGACTGATAGACTTGTCTATATTTTGGATTGATTTTACGAAATGAAAGATTATTATTGTGGTTTCAAATTTTAGCGATTTGCATATTGCGGTTTAATTGTATTGATGCCATGCGAGTATTTAGCGATAGTTTCGTGAGTAGCACTTCCTTGCTGTGGGATATATGTCGGAACGACCCACGGGTATCCCGGTGCGTACCCTACGGTAAGGGGGCGCTACAAACAGTGTTTGCTTTCTTCCCTACTCTTTTTCATTTGTTTAATTTGATTGTTTATTGTGTATTAATTTCGTGTTTTTTGTAGAACTCTGCGAAAAAGTTTAAACGATCTATTCAACCCCCCTTCTAGATCGCTTTCACTGAGGGCATTTAGAGACAACTATATGCCCAAGGTATATCTTGAGATTAAGATGCAGGAGTTTCTAGAGTTGAGGCAGGGTGTGATGACAGTGGCAGAGTATGAGGTTAAGTTCAACGAGCTCATGGGATATGCTACTGTTCTGATCTTTATAGAGGCTGATAGATGTCGGAGGTTTGAGGGTGGACTCAATCTAGAGATCCGTACCAGGTTGGTCCGATCTGATATGGGCACCTTTGTTGAGTTGAGAGCGGCTGCTGTGCGGGTTGAGCAGCTTCTGAGACAGAGTCAGGCTGAGACTGGTCAAGGATCCAGGGGTAAGAGATTGAGTGACAGTCAGGGTAGCTCTGGCAGGAGTTTTAGCAGGCGTCAGAGCAGGACCTTCAGGTCTTCAGGAGGATCTCGGCAGTTTGGATTTGGTCAGAGGGGGAGATTTGTGCAGACTAGCAGTGGCAGTGGTAGAGGTTCAGGACAGGCACCTCCTATTTGTGTGTATTGTGACAAGAGGCATAGTGGGGAGTGTTGGACGATGACTGGAGCCTGTCTGGCATGCGGCTCCATAGATCATCTGATTAGGGATTGCCCCACTACTCTGGGAGCTCAGTCTGCTGTGATTGGGAGATCTGGTAGCAATTCGACAGTGCAGCAGAGTCGCGGTGGTGGACCTGGACTGAGGGGCCGAGGTAGAGCCCGAGCTAGAGCTGGAGATTCCTTTGTGGGGACCGAGGGTCGTGGCAGCTGACCATAGTCTTAAGCCAGGGTCTACGCCATAACTAGGCAGGAGGCCCAGGATTCTCCGGATGTTGTTGTAGGTGTGCTTCTGATCTCTGGTATTGAGGTTTTTGCATTGATAGATCCAGGTTCCACGCATTCTTTCATTGCACCGCATGTGGCATGCAGATTGCATGGGGATAAGGAGATGTTGCAGTATGGGTTAGAGGTGAGTACACCTCTAGGTAGTACTACTGCTTTGGGTGAGGTCTGCAAGGGATGCTCGATCCAGATAGATCAAGCAGTGTTGAGTGCAGACCTGATAGTGTTGCCTTTGAGAGAGATTGATTTGATTTTAGGGATAGTGTTACCAAGGAGGTCGTGTTAGAGTCTCCTGGTCAGCCTAGAGTAGTATTTCGAGGAGTTAGTTAGGCAGTGCCAGCCAGGATGATTTTCTTTCTGAGTGCCCTGAGATTGATGCAGGGAGGTTGTGAGGCCTATCTGGCCCATGTGGTCGATACCAGAGTTGAGCAGAGGTTGCAGGATATTCCCGTGCTAAGAGAATTTTCAGATGTGTTTCTTGAGGAGTTACCGGGTTTGCCGCCGGATCGGGAAATGGAGTTTTCGATCGACCTCGTTCCAGGTACCACTCCTATATCTATACCTTCATATAGGATGGCACCGGTGGAACTGAGGGAGCTGAAGGCTCAGCGGCAGGAGCTTTTGGATAAGGGATTTATTAGGCCTAGAGTTTCACCGTGGGAAGCTCCAGTTCTATTTGTGAAGAAGAAGGACGGGACTCTGAGACTGTGCATCGATTATAGGCAGCTGAACTGGGTGACAGTAAAGAATAATTACCCACTGCCTAGGATCGATGATCAGTTTGATCAGTTGCAGGGAGCTCAGGTGTTCACTAAGTTAGATATGAGATCAGGTTATTACCAGTTGAAGATAGCAGAGGCCGATGTGTTAGCCCAAAAAAAAAAATTAATTAAGCATTATTAGATTAATTGAGTAAGTTATGTTAGCATTAATTGAGTTGACATTAATTAGTATGTGATAGCATTAAAAAGTTAGGTGGTGAGTTAATGAGATTAAATGTGTTAGTTGGGCCTTAATGAGGTAGGAAAGGAAAAGAGAATAAGATGGGCTTAAAAGATAAATGGGCTTGAGTAGTTTAAAGAGAATATAAGAAGGAAGGAAGAAGAAGTGAGTTGGGCTTTAGGCCTATAGGCTTAAGTGAGTTAGTAAGTAGTATAAAAGAGAAGGAATTAAGTGGGTTAGTAGAAGAAGAGAAGGAAGATTACGAAAATTAAAGGGAGAGAGGGAGAGTTCGTGGATGGTGAAGGGGAGAAGAAGAAAAAGAAAAGCTTGGCTAGATCTTGAGTTTCCAAGAGATTAAGTGAGTGTTTGAAGAAAGTTCAAGAAGGAAAAGTATAGAGGAAGAGCTAAGCTACACCTTGAACCAAGAAACTCTTTGGTTGAGTCAAGAACCAAAGTAAGTCATGATTTCAAGTGTTAGCTTTTAGTTAGGTTATGGTGTAGAAAGCTTAGAAATGAAGTGGGTTTAGTGATTTTCAAGTTAATTTCATGTAAGAGGTTATGTAGATTTTCAATTAAAGTTATGTTGAAATGGGTTTTTGTTTCTCTTGAAGTAGAGCAAGAGAGAGGAGAACAGCAAGGAGAAGAGCACTCCTAAGCAAGGATTAAGCAAGATATAAGGTGGGTTTCATTTTTATCTTTATGTTAGTAAGTTTTAAATACTATCTCAACTAAGGAAATTAATGTTTTCCAACTACCTTGGGATGAGCATTGATTGAGCTTTGATTGTGTATAAATTGATTTATGATTGCCATTATGTGAGAGTTTGAACAGTATATGACATTGCTTGTTATTGCTTGACAAGTTCATGAATTGAATGAACATGAATATTAGTGAAATCATGAAATGTGAGTTAAGCATGAAATACATTTTTCAAAAATCAGCTATTTGGATGCATGAAAATCCATTTTCGAAATCAGCCATGGACAAAAAAGTCCAGATTTTGATGCATGAATTCATGTTATGTGGGTAATTAAGTCCACCCAGTGAGAGTCACGTGCACGTTGACCAAGATAGGCTTCACTTTGCCCGATTGTGACAAGGATGTTCCTTTTGGACTCCTCGACATCGACTACACTTGTGTAGTTAAATGCTTATTGTGGACTTATCTTACCGAACCATTAGCTATGTGTTTATGTGTTAACATGTATTTGCAAGAATGATGGATGCATGAATCATGAAAGTTATGCTTTTAGCTTGATGAATTTATGAAATGCAAAGTTGTATGATTGTTTGATGAGAGATTTTCTAGCAATATGGATAATGAAATAAATTTAGCTTATTTGCATAAATATAAACATGTTACCCACGAGCGTAAGCTCACCCCCTCCAACTCCGTCCCATCTCCAGGTTAGGAGCACGAGATCGACCATCGAGCTTAAAGGCATTGCTCCAGAAATGGATAATTTTTGTATTTCAAGTTAATTTTTGTAAATCAATGCTTTAGATGCATTTTGGGCAAGTGATGCTTTTGCAAGCTTGTATTTTGGGATTTGATGTAGTGGCTTAAAATGCCCTCTAAAGCCTTGTAATAACTCATATTTTAATATGAATGCAAGAATGTTCAGTTCTAATGTATTTTGTACAATTCATGCATGTTTTAAAACAATTGCATCATTGTATGGTTTGAATTTGACAAGAAAGGGGGAAATGTAATTGTGTTATAGTTTGGATATGATTAGAATGCTAGGAGTGTGTTGTTGCTATTGAAGTTGATCTTTTGGGATAATTGGATGGGTGTGTGTTGTGAGAGATTGAAGATAGAGGTTTGATGCAGGTACTTGAGTTGGATTAATTGAATTGAAGTTTGGATAGTGAACTTTTAAAGGAGGCGCTGTCAAATTTTTGGTAAAATTTGACAACCCTTTGTTAGTGATTTAGACTCTCGTAGAGTTTGAATTGAGTTGAGAGATCTTCTTGAAGATTGTTGCTTAAGATTATACCTTTCAAATGGTGTATGATTTGTCTCATTTGGAGTTAGGTGTAAAAACTTATGGGGGTAAAACCTATATCGATTCATCGCTCATGTAGTCTTTCCACTGTTTCATTGGTCATTGTCAGAGCAGTGCATTCGAATGAGTTTTTACCTCGATAAATGATGGAGTTAACTTTTGCATCCTTCATGAGATTTTTAGTTCATCTTGTTATCTTTCCATGGAGGTATAATATGCAAATATTGGAGCTAGGAATAAGAAGTTATGAGTTTTGAAAGGTGATGGTTACAAGTGGTTTTGAAGTTGGGTTGGAGATGAGAGGTTTTGGAGTTTTGGAAAACTCGATGTCCGTTAAACGGACATGAATGTCCATTAAACGGACAGCCTCGGGTACAGAAACACTCTTTCTCCTGCCCATGTCCGTTTAACGGACAATCTCGAAGCATTTGGTACACTTTCACCCGAACGTGTTCGTTAAACGGACATGTGTGTCCGTTTAATGGACAGCCACGGGAAAATGGTGATTTTTGACTTATTTAGAGTCTGAATCTCGTTTTGTGGTCTTCATGAGAGTTGTAGATATAGATGTCTTATTTCTAATGGTCTAAGAACGAACTTAATCCGACATCTATATAAAAAAGTTATGGCAATCTCTCCAAGCCAGTTTCAATTCGATTTTGGGTATGAACATAGTCCACCCTTTTGGGCATAATTCCCTCATCTGACTTCCAATTGAGGTGAGACTTGAACCCATAGATCCCTAAGACATATACCTTCCACTCCATAAAGTTTGGTATCATTTGGAGTTGAAACAAGGAAGTTTGAATTAAAGTAAGTTAGGGGTTGGTTAAGAGAGCATGTTTCAGGTATGAACTCTTTTAGGTTTTTGGAGTGTATCTTGAGTTATATAACTCCGATTAAGGTGATTCTTGCCTTTATACGAACGTGAGGCTTTAAGATATAATTGATATGAACAAGTTAATATGTGATTTTGATGTTTAGGTAGTGTGCGCTCATCATTTTCATGGAACAACAGCATATAGCACTGCAATGTAGTAAGCGCAAGGTTTCAGGAATACGGAAGTTGGGCTCTGGGAACGGGGTCCGACACGATGTGCCTAAGAGTACTTTCAGGAGCAGGTATGGGCATTTCCAATTCCTAGTGATGCCGTTCGGGTTGTCTAATGCCCCGGAAGCTTTCATGGCTTTGATGAATAAGATTTTTCAGCCCTACCTTGATCAGTTTATTATTGTGTTCATTGATGATATATTGGTGTATTCGAGGAATAGACAAGAGCATGCGGAGCATCTGAGGATTGTTTTACAGCTTATGAGGGATAAGCAGTTGTATGCCAAATTCAGTAAATGTGAATTTTGGCTGGATGAGGTTATATTTTTGGGGCACATTGTGACCGGTGAGGGTATTCAGGTAGATCCTCATAAGATTGAGGCAGTGATGAATTGGGAAGCCCCAAGGAATGTGTCAGAGATCCGGACTTTCCTAGGATTAGTAGGTTATTACCGGAGGTTTGTCGAGGGGTTTTCAGTAATTTCAGCCCCTCTGACAAAACTTCTGAGGAAGAATGTGGCCTTCAGAATGACTGAGGAGTGTCAGAAGAGTTTTGAGGAGCTGAAACATCGGTTGACGACGACACCGGTGTTAGCTTTACCATCGGAGGTCGGAGGTTTTGAGATTTTTAGTGACGCTTCGCAGCAGGGATTGGGGTGTGTTTTGATGCAGCGCAGTCGAGTGATTACTTATGCCTCGAGACGGTTGAGGTCTCATGAGGTAAGCTATCCTGTGCATGATTTGGAGTTAGCTGCAGTTGTTTTTGCCCTGAAAATCTGGAGACACTACTTGTATGGTGAGACGTTCCAGATTTTCACTGATCATAAGAGTTTGAGGTATCTGTTGAGTCAGAGGGAGTTGAATCTAAGACAGAGGAGATGGATGGAGCTGCTTAAGGACTATGACTGCACGATTGAGTATCATCCAGGGAAGGCCAATGTGGTGGCTGATGCGTTGAGTAGGAGGTCTCATATTAGTGCAGCTCAGATTCAGATTGGGAGACCACCTAGCTTGATTCAGTTGAGGGCTCTGAATGTGCAGATGGATCTGGGTCAGGACGGGGCCTTAATAGCTACTTTGAGTGTTGGGCCCCGAAAATTTTTTCGTTTATTTAATTGATCCCATTTGTCTAGGCTGATGCACTCAGGTGGTCATCTTTGTGTATGTTGTGTTGTACTGAAATTTCTGGGTTGATATAGGTTGAATGGGATCTTTTTGACTCCTTGAGAGGGTTAAAGAAATGTAGAACTCTCCCAGAATGCTTTATGAGTTATTTATGATGTGTTAAATTGGTAGGTGTGAGTTGTTAGAATTAAATGCAGGTGCTGTCTATATGGAAGATTGTCAGGCAGAGCTTTGAGTCCACTTTTGACCCTCATGGAGTTGGAATATAGGATGGTGATCTTCATGAAAATTGTAGATAATTCTTTAGCCTTTTCATAGACACTAAGTTTGCTAAATTCAGAGTCCTGGGTCAAAAGTTATGGTTTTTTCTGGTACTGTTTGCGGAGAGCTAGTCGATCGGTCTTAGAGTAAAATTTTGATTCCTTTAGTGTCCGAGCTTGCCAGGAAATCCTTCTTGAAAAATGTATATTTTTCTTCTATCTTTCCAACGAAACAAACCGTGTCTGATTTGGAGCTCGAACGCAAAAGTTATGAGGGTTTGAAGTTTCAGAGCTCGGAGTCTGGAAAATGGAGCTCGGACAGCCAGCGCTCGCCCATGCCGAGCGCTAGGCGCTTGGCATGCTCGCCCATGCGCGAGCGCTAGCACTCTGCCATGCCGAGCGCTGGGCGATAGCTCGTCTTTTGGGGTCGGTTCTTGGCAGACCGACCCCTCTTCCTTCTTTTGGCCATAACTATTTGTGTAGACCTCCGATTGATCCCACTTTTGAAGCGATGAATTTCTAAGACATTTTTCTATCTTTCTAAACCTGATTTACCAATATTGCTTTTAAATTGAAAACTGTGGTTTGAAACAAAGTGTGGAGGTCGACTGATCAAGTCTGAATATACTTTACTAATTTTGAGATATCCGGAGCTATAAAGCTCGGATCGAGGCGATTCTTGTTTTAAATTAAACTAGAGACATAAAACTACAAGTTTTATGAATGAACCGATCGGCAATTTAGCCTCTAAAGATTTCAAATTCTGACATGAATTCTGTTGAGGGTCAGTTTTTACTGTTTTCTTTAAGATAGTATTTTAACCATAGCTCCTTCATTTCTAATCCAAATTGAGCGTTTTCAGTGGCGTTGGAATCTTGAGATCATGAGGAACAATTTTCTTAAAAATCAAATCCCAAATTTTATATTAAAATTTTCTCTATTTGTGGTCAGTTTGTGTTTGATTTTGGGTCCTCTATGCTTATGTATGCTTATATGGGTCCGAATGTTGGGCCTCGGAGACGGCGTCCAACATTGTTTGGTATCAGAGCTTAGGTTTCACTCCTAGGCTTAGAATGCATAGTAGGAAATCGTTTGCTATGTGATTAAATGTTTGCATTATGAAGTGATTGTTTGTACTAAGTGACATGCATATCATGCATCCATACAGGAACTAGATTTAAAAAGGATTGTAGCTAATCATTAATATTTTCATTGAAGGAGTAAGATGCCACCTCGTAGAAGGACACGAGAAGTTCTGCAAGGTTCGATTGCAGCTGACTCTCCTCCGACAGAGGAGAGCACGGATGAGTCCGTAGCCTCGGGAGTGGCCCCACCGAGGCTTCTAGGCGAGTAGTGAGCCCTCCGATCTCGAGACTCGATCGTCGCTTAGTCGGGCCGAGAGCAGTGCTCTCTCTAGACCAGAGACTCTTCTAGGCATTTACTCAAGCCTTTGTACAGGCTATGGGTCAAATGCCCCAGGCTTCTGGTCCGGCCCCAGCTAAGAAGGGGAGACAGTTTGACAAGTTGAGAAAGTACGGAGCGGTGGACTTCTACCGGACCACGGACCCTGAGGAAGCCGAGACATGGTTGAGGAAGACCGAGAGGGTGTTGGATTAGATGGAGTGTGAGGATGATCAGAGAGTGGTCTATGCTGCCAGCTTACTTCAGGGTGATGCCTTGCATTAGTGGGAGACGGTGCCGGGGAGTCAGATGAGACCAACAGGGTTGGCATGAGAAGACTTCCTGGCTGTTTACAGGAAGAAGTATCTGTCTGAAGTGTACATTCAGCAGAAGCTGAGGGAGTTTCTGAGTCTCACCCAAAGGGAGATGACTGTTGTTATGTTGGGACCCGATCCAGGAACTGAATCCCAACCGGAGAACGACGAAGCGAAGACAGAATACGAAACAAAAAATGAAATAAAGTGGCGGATTACAATTCGATACAAATAACAAAATGCGAATCAAATCAAAGAACGAAGGCGAAATGAAAGCAAATCGAATAATAAAGCGACATACAAAGCGAATTAATTCGGAATCAAAACCGAAGCGAATCGAATAAGCGAATCGGAAATCGAAAGAACGGAACATAAGGCGACAAACAAAGCGAAAGCGGAAGCAAATCGAATGTAAATCGAATACAGAATCGAAAGAAGCAAATCGGAACGGTTACAATCAAAGGCGAAACAGATACGGATCGAATTCAAATCTTACAATCAAAGTAACTAAGCTTAATCATATTCGACATCCGAGAACAATAACCAAAGAAAAATGATCGCGTTGGAAACCTAGACGAAATCCTATCCGAAATCCAGTGTAAATTTTTTTTTCTTTTTCTTATACCGATCACATCCATATAATTTCTCATAGAAAATTCATTCTTAAATCCAAAACTCAAATCACATATTCTTCTTAACAATTATACATATCACATAAATCATCATTTTAATCGATTTTATTATTATTTCTTTTTCCAAAAATTGGGCAGCATAACGGCTGCATTTTCATAAACCCAAACCTGCAAAGTGTTTTAAAACACACTTCTAACATGCCCAATCAAATATACAAACATCAAAATCCACCGGACCCTCCGTCCAGGATCTTAGCACACACAAACGCAAAAATAATCTAAAACACTTTCATAATTGTAATTCAATCTACTAGTCTCATAATTCAATCTCATTCCCAAACTCATACACAATTGTATAATTCATAATCCTCATACATTCTGAAATACATGCTCGAAGTACATCATAATCACTTACTTAACGGCAATTCAAGCCATAGACAATATTAATATCCAAATCTCATTTCACATAAAAATACAGACGATACAGAATCGGACCAAAAGTCTTTACATTCTTTCTTCCGATCTCCTGCTCGAAAACCTAGAGATGGGGATGAAAGGGGGGTGAGCTCGGAAGCTCGTGGATAATATATTTATAAATTGAACAATAAGCGGAAAAACTTATTTTCAAGAAGTTTGTCATTTTTAAACATTTCACGATAGAAACCTTTCAAAGCTTATCTTTCAAATCTTTCACTTTTCAAATCATTCATAAAACATTTCCAAAATCTTACATTTGCAAATCTTATCTTCTCATTTCTCAAAATTCTCAATTCTTTCTTATTTCAAGATCAAACTTAAAAGCATGAATGCATCACACCAAATCACAAAACACATAAAATCATAAATCAAACACATCAAACGGTTTGGGTTTGTCCCTACGAGCGCATCGCATATTCCGTATAGCGATTACGTAGTCAGTGAACGAGGGGAGTCCGAAATCGGAACTCCTAAGCCACTTGCGGGCAGCCAGGAGAAGGCTATAAATAAATAGAGACAGTGCACTGACTCACGAAAGGGACCTAACCAAACCCACTTAACACATAATTTAAAACTGAAACTTTCGGATTGCCCGAAGGCACTTTTCGAAATCTTACTTTGAAACTTTTTATATCATAACATCAAATAGTGTCAATACTTGACACATTCTCATAACACAGGAAAATCATATAACAATTTTAATGTAATTCAAATCATCAATTTAATCACACATCGTAATCAATCAAAATTCATAACAATGAATGCAATAATTCCTTGATTCATAATTCAAACTTATTCAAAATTTACAAAGCATGATTATCAAATTATTCAAATAATTCGAAAACCCTGAATTTTATAAACCTTGCATTTTCTAAAAATCATTTCCACAATAAGGAATTTAATCCTTCGAAATCATAATTTTTCAAACATTTATATGTTTATCGAAAATCCGCTTCTTAAATTTTCAATTTCACATGTTTAGCTTAAAATTTAACAAATAAATATACTACCCACCTCAAATCAATGCCAGAACTCACTCCTAGCTCCAATTTGATCAATTCTTCTTTCCTTCTTCCAATTAAATTTTCCCTAAACCAATTTCATTAAAATTCAATCTCATAAATAACTTAATCCTTAAAATTGATGTCATAATTCATTAATTCATACTAATTTCAGATATTTAAATCACCAATTTCAAAAATCCCCAAATCTCAAAATTGGCCTAAACCAATTTATATAAATTCGATATCATAAATCCCATAATCTTCAAAATCGATATCATATTCCACAAACCCACACTATTATCTATAATTCTAAACCAATAATTCACAAAATTCCCAAATCACAATCTAGGCATAAACCCTAACTCACATAAATCCAAAATTAAATCAATTCATCATGAAATCCCCCAAAATTGATCATGAAATTAACAAACCCATACAATTCTCCATATTTCTAAACCAAAGTTCGTAGAAAAACTCAAAGATAAAACAATTTCTCTTACCTTTCTCTTCTCAAGTTTTCGGATTTTTCAAAGCCTCATCGGAAGCTTTCCTCATTTTCTCTCTTTTCCTCTTGAAATAAACACGAAAATCATCTTGTAAGCTTGAAAAATCAAAAACCTAGCTTTCCTCTCTTTTCTCTTTCGCTTTCTCACAACTGAAACCCACTCTTCATTCTTTCTCCTCTTCTTTTCTTATTCCTTCCTTTTATTTCTTCTTTCCTCCTCTAGAAACATCGTGACTCTTCCTTCCCCAAACAACATCTTTATACTTTAAATAATGCCATGTCATTTAAATGGTGACTAAAAAGACCAAATTGCCCTTGAACTTTACTTTAAGTCATTCTCACTTGCGGGTTTGATTCGCACTATCAAGTTGAAGGAATTTGTCAAAACTTCCTTCTATAGAAATGTTCCTCTATGTCTTAATTTCATAATGTCACAAGAATAATCCAATTCGGAGCACTACATCAAAAGTTATGCTCAAAACATTTTCGACATGTTCATATTCTAACACATTTTCCATGTACGATTATTTCCATACATAAATTAACATTCTTAAACACAAAATTGAAACTCGATGTCTTCATAACAATTGTAGCCTTATGTCTCTAGTTTAATTCAAAACAAGAATCGCCTCATTTCAATTACTAGAGCAAAAGTTATGCTCAAAATACTCTCAGATATTCTTAATCCAAAAACTGCACACTAATCCGAACTTAAATTCAGAAATTGAAAGTCTTAGGGGCAAAATTGAAATTTCCTTTCTTCATACGACTTGTATCCCCTTGTCTTATCTTTATTTCACCTCAAGAATCACTTCAGTCGAATCTCTACATATCCCGAATTTCTCAAAATACTGAACTTTGTTTGGAAAATTTCCCAACTCACTTTGATTAAATTAATCACCCTTAATTTAATCTCAAAAATTTACAAATTTCTCATAAAATGAAATTCATTGTCTTAGGAATCCAACGCTTCAAGAATCAAGTAAATCGGATGTCGGACGGAAAAGTTATAAGCAAAAGAGTAAAATATGTTTAGAAAATTTCCTTTCTTAACAAATAGGGAAAGTCGCGATCGTGCGCGTGCACGACCGCGATATCCACATGGACCAGCGGAGTCGCGATCGTGCACATGCACGACATTCCGGTGCAACCCCATAGTCGCGATCGTGCGCATGCACGACCGCGACATTACAGTGGACCTGCGCTCGTCCTTTTTTTATCTTTTGATTCCTAACTCCAAATTTAACAAACTTGGTCTCTGTGGAAAGTTTAAAGGAAGCTCTACAACTTCCATAAGAACTCCACAACCAATTCCATCTCTAAAATAATAAATTTTCTAGTCAAAGATTTAGTCCAAATTAATATTGCCTAAACCATAACTCAACTTTGAAAATTCATATCTTTCAACTCCAAAACTCAATCATATCACATTTTATATCGATGCGAAGATCAGAAAGTCACCTTCAACTTCCATGAAGGACATAAAAATCAATTTGACTCCTAAAGGAGTCCATTTTTCGGTCAAAGATTCTGTCCTCTAATATTCATGCTAAAACCATAACAAAAACTTGTAAAAATCATAACTTATTATTCCTTGAACAAAAAATTCTATACTTTATGTCAGAATAAAGATAAAATCAAACTCTTCAACTTTCATGAAGAACTTAAAGGCTAAATCAACCACTAACTAAGTAAATTTTCCAGTCAAAGCTTCAGCCATATACTAGGTCAACCCATAACATTTTTCAAACAAAGTCAAATTTATACTAAACTTTGACTGCTCATAGCTTTCACTCCCGATATCGAAAAATTACAAACTTTATGGCTACAAAAAGCTCTTAACATAATCTACAAGTTTCATGTAGACCATTTTCTCAAATTTTGCCTAAATCAAAAGTCAACCCTCCAAGGTCAAAAAGTCAAACTTTTCACAATTTTTCATATTTTCACTCTTTTTCTCTTTAGTTCTTGTTTTTCAACTCTATTTAAATCAACACCTTCACTTTTAAATATTTCTTATCTTTACTCAAAAATTGGGGTCCAACATTTCTCCCCCTCTTAAAGGAATTTCGTCATTGAAATTCATACTTGATTTAACACCAAGTAACTCATCCTTACATATAATTTCTTTCTAAATGAAGATAATCAAACACTTTCTTAGTTATACACTTCTTATGTCAAATGCTAATATCACATCCAAAGTCACTATCTCCTCACACCAAATAGTTCACTAGTCATATGGTCTCATTTTTTTTAAGGAATCCACTAAGGACCAAATGTCATTCCAAATTAACCAATGGATCTTCAATATTAATCCCATCTTTCAAACCTTTCTCATTTCATCTCACACATAAATATTCAACATCTCTTCATTCAATACATCATGAACTTTCAAATCTCAATTTCATGAACTCTTTCCTTAAATTGCTCAAAATTCTTATCATCTTCATCAAATAATCACTTTTATTCTTCACATGATTCATGACAAATCATTCACATCAATTTCACATTCCTAAAGTCAATCATACTTGTTGTCATCGAAATCAAACAATCACTTAGCACATTCTCACAAATTCAATTTTATCCTTACATACTCTTATCAATCTTATATGCCCAGTTAAGATCCTATTACTGGGCTTTGATACCATATCTGTTGGGACCCGATCCGGGAATCGAATCCCAACCGGAGAACGACGAAGCGAAGACAGAATACGAAACAAAAAATGAAACAAAGTGGCGGATTACAATTCGATACAAATAACAAAATGCGAATCGAATCAAAGAACAAAGGCGAAATGAAAGCAAATCGAATAATAAAGCGACATACAAAGCGAATTAATTCGGAATCAAAACGGAAGCGAATCGAATAAGCGAATCGGAAATCGAAAGAACGGAACATAAGGCGACAAACAAAGCGAAAGAGAATGCAAATCGAATGCAGAATCGAAAGAAGCAAATCGGAACGGTTACAATCAAAGGCGAAATAGATACGGATCGAATTCAAATCTTACAATCAAAGTAACTAAGCTGAATCATATTCGACATCCGAGAACAATAACCAAAGAAAAATGATCGCGTTGGAAACCTAGACGAAATCCTATCCAAAATCCGGTGTAAATTTTTTTTTCTTTTTCTTATACCGATCACATCCATATAATTTTCCATAGGAAATTCATTCTTAAATCCAAAACTCAAATCACATATTCTTCTTAAAAATTATACATATCACATAAATCATCATTTTAATCGATTTTTTTATTATTTCTTTTCCAAAAATTGGGCAGCATAACGGCTGCATTTTCATAAACCCAAACCTGCAAAGTGTTTTAAAACACACTTCTAACATGCCCAATCAAATATACAAACATCAAAATCCACCGGACCCTCCGTCCGGGATCTCAGCACACACAAACGCAAACCTAATTCTAAAACACGTTCAGAATTGTAATTCAATCTACTAGTCTCATAATTCAATCTCATTCCCAAACTCATACACAATTGTATAATTCATAATCCTCATACATTCTGAAATACATGCTCGAAGTACATCATAATCACTTACTTAACGGCAATTCAAGCCATAGACAATATTAATATCCAAATCTCATTTCACATAAAAATACAGACGATACAGAATCGGACCAAACGTCTTCACATTCTTTCATCCGATCTCCTGCTCGAAAACCTGAAGATGGGGATGAAAGGGGGGGTGAGTTCGGAAGCTCGTGGATAATATATTTATAAATTGAACAATAAGCGAAAAAACTTATTTTCAAGAAGTTTGTCATTTTTAAACATTTCACTATAGAAACCTTTCAAAGCTTATCTTTCAAATCTTTCACTTTTCAAATCATTCATAAAACATTTACAAAATCTTACATTTGCAAATCTTATCTTCTCATTTCTCAAAATTCTCAATTCTTTCTTATTTCAAGATCAAACTTAAAAGCATGAATGCATCACACCAAATCACAAAACACATAAAATCATAAATCAAACACATCAAACGGTTTGGGTCGATCCTAACAGAACGTCTTCGCACATTCCGCATAATGTTTCGTAGCGCAAACGAGGGGAGTCTGCAAATCGAACTCCTAAGCCACTCATGCGGCAGCCAGAGAGAAGGCTATAAACAAATAGAGACAAAGCTAATCGACTCACGAAAGGACCTAACCAAACCCACTTAACACATAATTTAAAACTGAAACTTTCGGATTGCCCGAAGGCACTTTTCGAAATCTTACTTTCAAACTTTTTATATCATAACATCAAATAGTGTCAATAGTTGACACATTCTCATAACATAGGAAAATCATATAACAATTTTAATGAAATTCAAATCATCAATTTAATCACACATCGCAATCAATCAAAATTCATAACAATGAATGCAATAATTCCTTGAGTCATAATTCAAACTTATTCAAAATTTACAAAGCACGATTATCAAATTATTCAAATAATTCGAAAACCCTGAATTTTATAAACCTTGCATTTTCTAAAAATCATTTCCACAATAAGGAATTTAATCCTTCGAAATCATAATTTTTCAAACATTTATATGTTTATCAAAAATCCTCTTCTTAAATTTTCAATTTCACATGTTTAGCTTAAAATTCAACAAATAAATATACTACCCACCTTGAATCGATGCAAGAAACTCACTCCTAGCTCCAATTTGATCAATTCTTCTTTCCTTCTTCCAATTAAATTTTCCGTAAACCAATTTCATTAAAATTCAACCTCATAAATAACTTAATCCTTAAAATTGATGTCATAATTCATTAATTCATACTAATTCCAAGATATTTAAATCACCAATTTCAAAATTCCCCAAATCTCAAAATTGGCCTAAACCAATCTACATAAATTCGATATCATAAATCCCATAATCTTCAAAATTGATATCATATTCCACAAACCCACACTATTATCTATAATTCTAAACCAATAATTCACAAAATCCCCAAATCACAATCTAGGCATAAACCCTAACTCACATAAATTCAAAATTAAATCAATTCATCATGAAATCCCCCAAAATTGATCATGAAATTAACAAACCCATACAATTCTTCATATTTCTAAACCAAAGTTCGAAGAAAAACTCAAAGATAAAACAATTTCTCTTACCTTTCTCTTCTCAAATTTTCGGATTTTTCAAAGCCTCATCGGAAGCTTTCCTCATTTTCTCTCTTTTCCTCTTGAAATAAACACGAAAATCATCTTGTAAGCTTGGAAAATAAAAAACCTAACTTTCCTCTCTTTTCTCTTTCGTTTTCTCACAACCGAAACCCACTCTTCATTCTTTCTCCTCTTCTTTTCTTATTCCTTCCTTTTATTTCTTCTTTCCTCCTCTAGAAACATCGTGACTATTCCTTCCCCAAACAACATCTTTATACTTTAAATAATGCCATGTCATTTAAATGGTGACTAAAAAGACCAAATTGCCCTTGAACTTTACTTTAAATCATTCTCACTTGCGGGTTTGATTCACACTATCAAGTTGAAAGAATTTGTCAAAACTTCCTTCTATAGAAATGTTCCTCTATGTCTTAATTTCATAATGCCACAAGAACAATCCAATTCGGAGCACTACATCAAAAGTTATGCTCAAAACATTTCTGACATGTTCATATTCTAACACATTTTTCATGTATGATTATTTCCATACATAAATTAAAATTCTTAAACACAAAATTGAAACTCGATGTCTTCATAACAATTGTAGCCTTATGTCTCTAGTTTAATTCAAAATAAGAATCGCCTCATTTCGATTACCAGAGCAAAAGTTATGCTCAAAATACTCTCAGATATTCCTAATCCAAAAACTGCACACTAATCCGAACTTAAATTCAGAAATTGAAAGTATTAGGGGCAAAATTGAAATTTCCTTTCTTCATACGACTTGTAGCCCCTTGTCTTATCTTTATTTCTCCTTAAGAATCACTTCAATCGGATCTCTACATATCCCGAATTTCTCAAAATACTGAACTTTGTTTGGAAAATTTCCCAACTCACTTTGATTAAATTAATCACCCTTAATTTAATCTCAAAATTTCACAAATTTCTCATAAAATGAAATTCATTGTCTTAGGAATCCAACGCTTCAAGAATCAAGTAAATCGGATGTCGGACGAAAAAGTTATAAGCAAAAGAGTAAAATATGTTCAGAAAATTTCCTTTCTTAAACAAATAGGGAAAGTCGCGATCGTGCGCGTGCACGACCGCGATATCCGCATGGACCAGCGGAGTCGCGATCGTGCTCCAAATTTAACAAACTTGGTCTCTGTGGAAAGCTTAAAGGAAGCTCTACAACTTCCATAAGAACTCCACAACCAATTCCATCTCTAAAATAATAAATTTTCTAGTCAAAGATTTAGTCTAAATTAATATTGCCTAAACCATAACTCAACTTTGAAAATTCATATCTTTCAACTCCAAAACTCAATCATGTCACATTTTATATCGATGCGAAGATCAGAAAGTCACCTTCAACTTCCATGAAGGACATAAAAATCAATTTGACTCCTAAAGGAATCCATTTTCCGGTCAAAGATTCTATCCTCTAATATTCATGCTAAAACCATAACAGAAACTTGTAAAAATCATAACTTATTATTCCTTGGACGAAAAATTCTATACTTTATGTCAGAATAAAGATAAAATCAAACTCTTCAACTTTCATGAAGAACTTAAAGGCTAAATCAACCTCTAACAAGGTAAATTTTCCAGTCAAAGCTTCAGCCATAAACTAGGTCAACCCATAACATTTTTCAAACAAAGTCAAATTTATACTAAACTTTGACTGCTCATAGCTTTCACTCCCGATATCGAAAAATTACAAACTTTATGGCTACAAAAAGTTCTTAACATAATCTACAAGTTTCATGTAGACCATTTTCTCAAATTTTGCCTAAATCAAAAGTCAACCCTCCAAGGTCAAAAAGTCAAACTTTTCACAATTTTTCATATTTTCACTCTTTTTCTCTTTAGTTCTTGTTTTTCAACTCTATTTAAATCAACACCTTCACTTTTAAATATTTCTTATTTTTACTCAAAAATCGGGGTCCAACATTTCTCCCCCTCTTAAAGGAATTTCGTCATCGAAATTCATACTTGATTTAACACCAAGTAACTCATCCTTACATATAATTTCTTTCTAAACGAAGATAATCAAACACTTTTTTACTTATTCACTTCTTATGTCAAATGCTAATATCACATCCAAAGTCACAATCTCCTCACACCAAATAGATCACAAGTCGTATGGTCTCATTTTTTTAAGGAATCCACTAAGGACCAAATGTCATTCCAAATTAACCAATGGATCTTCAATATTAATCCCATCTTTCAAACCTTTCTCATTTCATCTCACACATAAATATTCAACATCTCTTCATTCAATACATCATGACCTTTCAAATCTCAATTTCATGAACTCTTTCCTTAAATTGCTCAAAATTCTTATCATCTTCATCAAATAATCACTTTTATTCTTCACATAATTCATGACAAATCATTCACATCAATTTCACATTGCTAAAGTCAATCATACTTGTTGTCATCGAAATCAAACAATCACTTAGCACATTCTCACAAATTCAATTTTATCCTTACACACTCTTATCAATCTTCTATGTCCAGTTAAGATCCTATTACTGGGCTCTGATACCATATCTGTTGGGACCCGATCCGGGAATCGAATCCCAACCGGAGAACGACGAAGCGAAGACATAATACAAAACGAAAAATGAAACAAAGTGGCGAATTACAATTTGATACAAATAACAAAATGCGAATCGAATCAAAGAACGAAGGCGAAATGAAAGCAAATCGAATAATAAAGCGACATACAAAGCGAATTAATTCGGAATCAAAACGGAAGCGAATCGAATAAGCTAATCGGAAATCAAAAAACGGAACATAAGGCGACAAACAAAGTGAAAGCGAATGCAAATCGAATACAGAATCGAAAGAAGCAAATTGGAACGGTTACAATCAAAGGTGAAACAGATACGAATCGAATTCAAATCTTACAATCAAAGTAACTAATCTGAATCGTATTCGACATCCGAGAACAATAACCAAAGAAAAATGATCGCGTTGGAAACCTAGACGAAATCCTATCCGAAATCCGGTGTAAATTTTTTTTCTTTTTCTTATACCGATCACATCCATATAATTTCCCATAGGAAATTCATTTTTAAATCCAAAACTCAAATCACATATTCTTCTGAACAATTATACATATCACATAAATCATCATTTTAATCGATTTTTTTATTATTTCTTTTCCAAAAATTGGGCAGCATAACGGCTGCATTTTCATAAACCCAAACCTGCAAAGTGTTTTAAAACACACTTCTAACATGCCCAATCAAATATACAAACATCAAAATCTACCGGACCCTCCGTCCGGGATCTCAGCACACACAAACGCAAACCTAATTCTAAAACACTTTCATAATTGTAATTCAATCTACTAGTCTCATAATTCAATCTAATTCCCAAACTCATACACAATTGTATAATTCATAATCCTCATACATTCTGAAATACATGCTCGAAGTACAACATAATCACTTACTTAACGGCAATTCAAGCCATAGACAATATTAATATCCAAATCTCATTTCACATAAAAATACTGACGATACAGAATCGGACCAAACGTCTTCTCATTCTTTCATTCGATCTCCTGCTCGAAAACCTGGAGATGGGGATGAAAGGGGGGTGAGCTCGGAAGCTCGTGGATAATATATTTATAAATTGAACAATAAGCGAAAAAACTTATTTTCAAGAAGTTTGTCACTTTTAAACATTTCACGATAGAAACCTTTCAAAGCTTATCTTTCAAATCTTTCACTTTTCAAATCATTCATAAAACATTTCCAAAATCTTACATTTGCAAATCTTATCTTCTCATTTCTCAAAATTCTCAATTCTTTCTTATTTCAAGATCAAACTTAAAAGCATGAATGCATCACACCAAATCACAAAACACATAAAATCATAAATCAAACACATCAAACGGTTTGGGTCGGTCCTAACAGAACGTACTGCACATTCCTGCATAGCGGTTCCGTGCAGCCTTGAATGGAGGGGAGTCCGAAATCGGAACTCCTAAGCTACTTGCGGGCAGCCGGGAGAAGGCTATAAACAAATAGAGACAGTGCACTGACTCACGAAAAGGACCTAACCAAACCCACTTAACACATAATTTAAAACTGAAACTTTCGGATTGCCCGAAGGCACTTTTCGAAATCTTACTTTCAAACTTTTATATCGTAACATCAAATAGTGTCAATACTTGACACATTCTCATAACACAGGAAAATCATATAACAATTTTAATGTAATTCAAATCATCAATTTAATCACACATCGCAATCAATCAAAATTCATAACAATGAATGCAATAATTCCTTGAGTCATAATTCAAACTTATTCAAAATTTACAAAGCACGATTCTCAAATTATTTAAATAATTCGAAAACCTTGAATTTTATAAACCTTGCATTTTCTAAAAATCATTTCCACAATAAGGAATTTAATCCTTCGAAATCATAATTTTTCAAACATTTATATGTTTATCGAAAATCCGCTTCTTAAATTTTCAATTTCACATGTTTAGCTTAAAATTCAACAAATAAATATACTACCCACCTCGAATCGATGCCAGAAACTCACTCCTAGCTCCAATTTGATCAATTCTTCTTTCCTTCTTCCAATTAAATTTTCCCTACACCAATTTCATTAAAATTCAACCTCATAAATAACTTAATCCTTAAAATTGATGTCATAATTCATTAATTCATACTAATTTCAAGATATTTAAATCACCAATTTCAAAAATCTCCAAATCTCAAAATTGGCCTAAACCAATTTACATAAATTCGATATCATAAATCCCATAATCATCAAAATTGATATCATATTCCACAAACCCACACTATTATCTATAATTTTAAACCAATAATTCACAAAATCTCCAAATCACAATCTAGGCATAAACCCTAACTCACATAAATCCAAAATTAAATCAATTCATCATGAAATCCCCCAAAATTGATCGTGAAATTAACAAACCCATACAATTCTCCATATATCTAAACCAAAGTTCGAAGAAAAACTCAAAGATAAAACAATTTCTCAAATTTTCGGATTTTTCAAAGCCTCATCGGATGCTTTCCTCATTTTCTCTCTTTTCCTCTTGAAATAAACACGAAAATCATCTTGTAAGCTTGGAAAATCAAAAACCTAGCTTTCCTCTCTTTTCTCTTTCGTTTTCTCACAACCGAAACCCACTCTTCATTCTTTCTCCTCTTCTTTCTTATTCCTTCCTTTTATTTCTTCTTTCCTCCTCTAGAAACATCGTGACTCTTCCTTCCCCAAACAACATCTTTATACTTTAAATAATGCCATGTCATTTAAATGGTGACTAAAAAGACCAAATTGCCCTTGAACTTTACTTTAAGTCATTCTCACTTGCGGGTTTGATTCGCACTATCAAGTTAAAGGAATTTGTCAAAACTTCCTTCTATAGAAATGTTCCTCTATGTCTTAATTTCATAATGTCACAAGAATAATCCAATTCGGAGCACTACATCAAAAGTTATGCTCAAAACATTTCCGACATGTTCATATTCTAACACATTTTCCATGTACGATTATTTCCATACATAAATTAACATTCTTAAACACAAAATTGAAACTCGATGTCTGCATAACAATTGTAGTCTTATGTCTCTAGTTTAATTCAAAACAAGAATCGCCTCATTTCGATTACCAGAGCAAAAGTTATGCTCAAAATACTATCAGATATTCCTAATCCAAAAACTGCACACTAATCCGAATTTAAATTCAGAAATTGAAAGTCTTAGAGGCAAAATTGAAATTTCCTTTCTTCATACGACTTGAAACCCCTTGTCTTATCTTTATTTTGCCTTAAGAATCACTTCAATCGGATCTCTACAGATCCCGAATTTCTCAAAATACTAAACTTTGTTTGGAAAATTTCCCAACTCACTTTGATTAAATTAATCACCCTTAATTTAATCTCAAAAATTCACAAATTTCTCATAAAAAGAAATTCATTGTCTTAAGAATCCAATGCTTCAAGAATCAAGTTAATCGGATGTCGGACAGAAAAGTTATAAGCAAAAGAGTAAAATATGTTCAGAAATTTTCCTTTCTTAAACAAATAGGGAAAGTCGCGATCGTGCGCGTGCACGACCGCGATATCCTCATGGACCAGCGAAGTCGCGATCGTGCACATGCACGGTCGCGACATTCCGGTGCAACCCCATAGTCGCGATCGTGTGCATGCACGACCGCGACATTACAGTGGACCTGCGCTCGTCGTTTTTTTTTATCTTTTGATTCCTAACTCCAAATTTAACAAACTTTGTCTCTGTGGAAAGCTTAAAGGAAGCTCTACAACTTCCATAAGAACTCCACAACCAATTTCATCTCTAAAATAATAAATTTTCTAGTCAAAGATTTAGTCCAAATTAATATTGCCTAAACCATAACTCAACTTTGAAAATTCATATCTTTCAACTCCAAAACCCAATCATGTCACATTTTATATCGATGCGAAGATCAGAAAGTTACCTTCAACTTCCATGAAGGACATAAAAATCAATTTGACTCCTAAGGGAGTCCATTTTTCGGTCAAAGATTCTGTCCTCCAATATTCATGCTAAAACCATAACAGAAACTTGTAAAAATCATAACTTATTATTCCTTGATCGAAAAATTCTATACTTTATGTTAGAATAAAGATAAAATCAAACTCTTCAACTTTCATGAAGAACTTAAAGACTAAATCAACCTCTAACTAGGTAAATTTTCCAGTCAAAGCTTCAACCATATACTAGGTCAACCCATAACATTTTTCAAACAAAGTCAAATTTATACTAAATTTTGACTGCTCATAGCTTTCACTCCCGATATCGAAAAATTACAAACTTTATGGCTACAAAAAGCTCTTAACATAATCTACAAGTTTCATGTAGACCATTTTCTAAAATTTTGCCTAAATCAAAAGTCAACCCTCTAAGGTCAAAAAGTCAAAGTTTTCACAATTTTTCATATTTTCACTCTTTTTCTCTTTAGTTCTTGTTTTTCAACTCTATTTAAATCAACACCTTCACTTTTAAATATTTCTTATTTTTACTCAAAAATCGGGGTCCAACATGTTGAATATGAGCGTCGGTTCACTCAGTTGTTGAGGTATGCTTCAGAGCTGATGTTCAGTGAGGCTGCCAAGTGCCGCAGGTTTGAGTCAGGCCCACATTTAGCTATCATAGAGAAGGTGGTAGTACAAAACTTTGAAGATTTTCAGCAGCTGGTTGAAGTGTGTTGGGCCCGGGCCCCGGATCCCCGATTCCCGAGGCGGCCCCTCGGGCTGCACCGGCGACGGGCGCATCATATAACGTCGGACCCGATCTCAACATTTATACATATGCATATACATAGTTCGATCATAATTCACACATAATCATTCTCATACATTCCAGCACTTACACATGCATCTAAACATGAATCAAACTCATGCCAGTACAACCTGAAGACATTTAACAAGTGTTCCACTCATCCAAAATACAAAATAAGTTTCAATCCAAAATACATGAAATATGCTCCATGATAATATGTTCGGAGGGCCAACCAAAATACGAACTTAATACAAAACTCCTAATTAGCTCGAAGTTTCCGATGCCTCGCAAGTTCAAAGATCGCCCTGCTCTGCACCTGAGGAGGGAAAAAATAATAGGTTGAGCTACACAGCTCAGTGGCTAATATAATTATAGCCATCGACAACTAGCACAAGTCCCAGCATATGAATGTATATATATTATATCTATACAGACATCAATTCAAGCATTCACATGCTACTCGAACAATTTACGCATTCAATATACTTAATTCAATTCATAAATATGTCACAAAGCATTCACAATGAACAATTCACATATGCAATGCACATCAAAATGGCTCGAGGGTTCCATGGAAACAAAAGGAAGAAACTGAAGTTTACACCCTGAACGAAATGAGTGCATTCGGGTCTCATAGGCCACAAGCGGGCAGCCGGGAGAAGGCTCTTGTCTACGTTCACGTGACGAACGAAATGGTTCCACTCTTGCCCAAACAAAAGCACATAATCATGCTCATAATCATTTCATCATATGATATTCTTTCATATCTTGCATTTAGTCAAAATGCCATGACCAAGTCGAGGCATAACACGAAAGGAATCAAAATGTAATGCTATCAATTCTTATGATTCTTTCAAAATATATGAACTCAAAATCATTCAATTCATCACATTTAAACATGCATAACATATAACATATATTCATACATAGGCAAGAAATTGCCTAGTCACGCAATAACTATAAGTATATTACCCACCTAAGAACGCTCGAGTAGTCGACTCACTAGTGTCCTTCCTCTTGCAATGAAATCGGGTCAGCTTGGTTTCCTAAAACAACCAAGTTTCCATTCGATCAGTATCCACAAAAAATATGCAAAGCTTGGCAATTCAAAATAAAGCGCTAAAAGCCTATATTCGACCTCCTCCTAAAATTCTGAACCCTTCGAGGCAAATTCTGAACTTCCCTTCTTCATACAACTTGTAATCCTTGATCTCTAGTTCACAATGAATCTAAAATCACCTCAATTGGACATCTACACCAAAAGATATGCCCAAAAATATATCAAAATCATCTTTCAGAAAACAGGGGGCTCATGGCGAATGAACGACCCTACTACCACAGCAGGCACCAAAGTGTGGTCATGGTGTGCTCATCACTCGCACTCATGACGCAGCACACTCGTCTTGCAAGGCACCTGGTGCACTCGGCGTCACCAATTTCTCCAAGACGCCACAAGCGTGTTTCAAGACGTCAGAACGCGTGGGGTCGGAGCAATGACTCAACCCCATTTTCCTGCATTTTTCGACTTCAATCTCTTCCCAAACTCAAATGCAACACAACCAAACTATAGATCAAGTCCTCTACTACATTTCTAACCCATTCTAAGCTTCAAATCCATCACAAACACATCAACCCAAGGAAATCCCTACATTTATTCCCTAAAACCCTAAAACCTTCGATTCTCACATATTCAACATTCTATAGGTTTAAATCTAACCATAACAAGTTTGAAGGATGCTAAACTTACCAAAAATTGCTTCGAATCGTCGGAAATCACAAGAATCACAAAACCCTCTCTTCTCTTCTCTTCTTCTCCGCCGACGGTTTCTCCTCTTCTCTTTTCTCCTTCTTTCTTTCTTCTCTTTTCTTTTCTCTTAACCTAAGGAAAAAGGGTAAATACCATGATACCCCTCTTAGCAAGGCTTAAATTAATCCAACTCAAGCAAACTTCCTAAAATGCCCTCACATATTTTTATCTCTTAATTCTCATTTAAACCCCATTAAACGCAAATACACCTCAATTATCCACCAATACTCCAAAATAAATCAAACTAAGCCTTAATCACATAATTAACACAATTCATGCTTAATATCATCATAAAAAAAATTAGGGGTCTAACATTTCTCCCCCTCTTAAAAGAAATTTCGTCCTCGAAATTATTACCTGAATCATTGAAGAGATGTGGATACTTCTCCCGCATGGCTTCCAATGGCTCCCAAGTAGCCTCCTCTACTGAATGGTTCCTCCACAGGACCTTGACTAGCTGAACCGTCTTGTTCCTGAGGACTTTATCTTTGGTATCCAAAATCTCCACCGGTTGCTCCTCATAACTCAGATCATCCCTCAGCTGAACCTCACTAGTCTGAATGATGTGAGAAGGATCCAATCTATACCTTCTCAACATAGACACATGGAAGGCATCGTGAATCTGCGATAACTCCGAAGGTAACGCCAACCTGTAGGCGAGTGGTCCAATCCTCTCAAGGATCTCATATGGACCCACATACCTAGGACTCAACTTACCTTGCTTGCCAAACCTCATCACTCCTTTCCAAGGAGATGTCTTAAGGAACACTTTCTCACCGACGTCATACTCCATCTCCTTTAGGTGAGCATCAACATAACTCTTCATCCTATCCTGTGCTGCCTTAAGTCGCTGTTTAACCAGATTGACTTTCTCAACCGTCATTTGAATCAATTCTGGTCCTTCCAATTGCCTCTCTCCTTCCTTATCCCAACAGATCAGAGTCCTACATCTCCGCCCATACAAAGCCTCATATGGAGCCATCTGAATGCTCGAATGGTACGAATTGTTATAAGCAAATTCGACCAACGGCAAATGCTCATCCCAAGCTCCTCTGAAATCCATCACACAAGCCCGAAGCATCCCCTCAAGTGTCCGAATGGTCCTCTCAGATTGACCATCCGTCTGAGGGTGAAAAGCCGTACTAAAATTCAACTTCGTCCCCAAAGCTTCCTGCAAACTACCCCAAAACCTCGAAGTAAACCGAGGGTCCCTATCAGACACGATCGAATTCGAAATCCCATGCAATCTCACTATCTCATCGATATACTTCTTTGCCAGCACATGCAAAGAATCAGTCTGCTTGATCACCAAGAAGTGAGCTGACTTGGTCAATCGATCCACAAACACCCAAATAGCATCGTGCTTCCTATTGGTCCTAGGCAAACCCATCAGAAAATCCATCGTCACCCTTTACCACTTCTATTCAGGAATAGGCAATGGCCTTAACTTGCCCGAAGGTGCCTGGTGTTCAGCCTTGACTTGCTGACACACTAGACACTTACTGACAAATTCTGCTATATCTCTCTTCATGCCCTTCTACCAAAAATGCTCTCTCAAGTCTCGATACATCCTGGTGCTACATGGATGCATGGCGTAAGGCGCATTGTGTGCCTCATCCATAATCTCAGCCTTAATCTCCTGCATATCTGGAATACACAACCTGCTTCCTACTGTCATAAGCCCATCATCTCTCACCTCTATTTCAAAAATCTTGCCATTCCGTATTTCATCTCGAAGCTTGCTCAAATCTGCATCTTAAACTTGCAATTCTCTAACTTTCTCCCAGAGTATCGGTCTTACTCAGAAGTTAGCTAGAAGGCAATCCGACTCCTCGTGCTTCAAACTTATCTTAAGCTTGGCCATCTCTTCCAATAAAGGAAGATAAATCGATCGAACATGCGCAATCGAAGACTTCCTGCTCAAAGCATTCGCCACTACATTGGCCTTGCCTGGATGATACTCAATCAACAGATCATAGTCCTTGAGTAACTCGATCCACCTTCTCTGCCTCAAATTCAATTCCTTCTGGCTCAACAAATACTTCAGACTCTTATGATCGGTAAAGATCCTCGTCTGAACTCCATACAGGTAATGTCTCCAAATCTTCAAAGCAAAAATCACAGCTGCTAACTCCAAATCATGCGTCGGATAATTCAACTCATAAGGCTTCAACTGCCTCGAAGCATAAGCAATCACCTGATCTCCTTGCATCAAAACACAACCAAGACCTTTCCTCGACGCATCACTATACACAGTATAGCCCTCATCTCCAGAAGGCAAAACCAGAATCGGAGCACTCGTCAATCTGAGTTTGAGCTCCTCGAAGCTCCTCTGACACTCCTCACTCCAAATAAACTTCTAATTCTTCCTCAACAACTTCGTCATCAGAGCGGCTATCATGGAGAATCCCTCAACGAATCTCCTGTAATAGCCTGCTAAACCCAGAAAACTCCTCACCTCTGCTACATTCTTCTGCGCTTCCCAACTCACCACAGCTTCTATTTTCTTTGGATCCACATGAACTCCTTGCTCTGAGATCACATGTCTAAGAAATGCAACTTCCCTCAGCCAAAACTCGCATTTATCGAATTTTGCATACAGCTCACGTCTCCTCAAAGTCTCTAAAGAAATCCTCAAATGCTCCTCATGTTGCTCATCACTCTTGGAATAAACCAAGATATCATCGATAAAGACAATGATAAATTGGTCCAAGAATGGCTTAAAAACCTGATTCATCAAATCCATAAACGCTGCAGGCGCATTCGTCAATCTAAAAGGCATCACCAAGAACTCAAAATGCCCATACCGAGTCCCAGCGCGACTTGGCACATCAAACTCCTTAATCCTCAACTGATGGTAACCCGATCTCAAATCTATCTTAGAGAAAACCTTCGCCCCTTGCAATTGATCAAACAGATCATCAATGCGAGGAAGCGGATACCGATTCTTCACCATAACCTGATTCAGCTTCCGGTAGTCCACACACATCCTTAACGATCCGTCCTTCTTCTTTACAAAAAGAACTGGAGCTCCCCAAGGTGAAGAGCTCGGTCTAACGTACCCTTTCTCCAACAACTCCTCCAACTGCTCCTTAAGCTCTTTCAATTCCGCCGGAGCCATCCGGTAAGGCATTCCTATAGTCAGGGAATTCTCGAATGTCTTTCCCGAAGAATTGCCAGGATTACGTCCGCCTAGGGAAATCGAGTTTCTCGTTGAGCTTCTTCCAGGTACTATGCCGATTTCAATTCTGCCTTATCGAATGGCTCCGGCAGAATGAAGGAACTTAAGGAGCAGTTGGAGGATCTATTAGAGAAGGGTTACATTAGGCCGAGCTCTTCTCCTTGGGGAGCTCTGGTTCTCTTTGTGAAGAAGAAAGATGGGTCGTTACGGATGTGTGGATTATAGAAGTCAATCAGCCACCATTAAGAATGTATATCGCCCCGCCAAGATAGATGATTTGTTTGATCAATTGCAAAGGGAGAGAGTCTTTTCCAAGATAGATTTGAGATCGGGTTATCATCAGTTGAGGATTAAGGAGACCGATGTGTCAAAGACTGCTTTTAGGATTCGGTATGGCCACTTTGAGTTTTTGGTTATGCCTTTCGGGTTAACGAATGCTCCTGTAGTCTTTATGGATTTGATGAATAGAGTCTTCAAGTCTTTCCTAGACCAATCTATCATTGTCTTCATTGATGATATATTGTTCTATTCTAAGAGTGATAAGGAGCACGAAGATCATTTGAGGGTTGCTTTGGAGACTTTGAGAAAGAACGAGCTGTATGCCAAATTCGATAAGTGCGAATTTTGGCTAAGAGAAGTAGTATTCCTTGGGCATGTGATTTCGGAGCGTGGAGTGCATATGGATCCACAAAAGATAAAACTTGTGGTTAAGTGGGAAACGCCTAAGAATGTAGTTGAAGTGAGAAGTTTCTTGGGATTTGCTGGATATTACAGGAGGTTTATGGAGGGCTTTTCTTTGATAGCTGCTCCCCTTTCCAAATTGACGAGAAAGAATCAGAAGTTTGAGTGGACTGAGGAGTGCTATAGTAGTTTTGAGGAATTGAAGAATAGGCTTACTGCTGCACCGATTTTGACATTACCTTATGGTGATGATGGATACGTTGTTTACAGTGACGCTTCTAGGAAGGGTTTAGGGTGTGTATTGATGCAAAGAGAGAAAGTGATTGCCTATGCTTCTAGGCAATTGAAGCCTTATGAGATGAATTACCCTATTCATGACTTGGAATTGACTGCTATTATTTTTGCATTGAAGATTTGGAGACACTACTTGTATGGAGTTACTACTAAGGTATTTACAGATCACAAGAGTCTTAAGTACTTGTTGACTCAGAAAGAGCTGAATTTGAGATAGAGGCGATGGTTAGAGTTGTTGAAAGATTATGACTTGATGATAGACTACCATCCGGGGAAAGCTAATGTGGTAGCCGATGCTTTGAGTAGGAAGTCCACTATGGCACATGTGGAAACAGTGTATCTTCCTTTGCTGAAGGATTTAGCTAGACTTGATGTGATGTTGAGACAAGTTGAACCTGATTGTATTTTGGCAAATTTCAGAGTGAGACCAGGGTTAAAGGGGAAGATTAAAGAATTGCAAGAACAGGATGAGTACTTGAGTAAGCTTAGAGATGAGATAAAAGATGGCAAGTTGTAGCATCCCACTCCCACGAGACCCGAACCCGACATCGACGGTGATATCCGAGCCCGCGACCCATGAGGGTAGTATGCTAGAACAGTCAATACAGTTTAAAACTTGGTAATATATATATATATATATATATTTTTAACCCATCGAGAGCGCCAATATCAGTAAATAATTTGGGCCCGTTCTAATACGAAATCATTTTCAATCAGAACATTATTTCGGTAATCAAATTACAATACAACATTAATCAATCGGGCACTCCGCAATACCAAGATTTAATCTTGCGGAAATACAAATTTACATATAATTCAAAAGACACAAATGCAGATTTGAACCGATCCCGACCTTAACTCGACTTGCAATTGGTAATCATACTCCGCGCTCAACGGGTACTCTCCGATCCTGAAAAATATTTGCAATTTTGGGTGAGTTTGCGAACTTAATGAGAAACCATCATCGATGGTTCACTCAATTCATGCATAAACACACAATTTACCAATTACCACATACAATCACAATTCACAAATGTAAGGCGTATTGCCTTTCATACAGTCCACATTTAATCATACCATATATGCAATGCACATGAGACCCTTTCCATTTTCATTACGTTGTTGTGACTGCATGCGCTGGCTCGTCCTGATGATGGGCACATTGCGTTGAGCGGTGGCTCAAAATATTGGGCTTGAAGCCTTGATACATCGAGCCCGAGGCTCAATACGCTTGGACTGAGGTCTCGTGCGCTGAAATGAAAGCTCATATACGTTGGGCGTGATATGCCCTGATACGGTGGCTGCTCCGGTCACAACTGCCTTTATCTGATCATACTTTGATGCATGCAATGCACATGTTCCAATTTCCCTTTACAAGTCAATGTTATTTGCCATATCTTCGGACTTTCGGTCCGGTATTTCAATCATATACATTTCCAATTTATTGCATCCTACCATATCACATTGATAGTCACATCCCATGTATCAAAACAAACAACTAACACTTCAATATCAATTTCCCATTTCCTCGGACCTTTGGTCCGAGATCTCCAATGCAAACATTCACAAACAGTTACACACAAGTAGCACTTCGGACACCTATGGTCCGAAATCAATCAAAAACAAACATACATAATCCCTCCATTATCTCCACATGGCATAACCACATCATTTTTATCACATATAGATTGAGGAACCAACTAGGTTACTCACCTATTACTTCTGAGCTATTGCCGGGAAGTCTCTACAATGTCGGTAGGTCGACGCTCCAACTGTGCATCTATAACAAGCAGAGAGGAATCCGATCACTAATTATCCAATCTGAACTAGTAATAATGCACATGTAAGTGTATAATGCTTGTTCATGAAATTTCTGACCCTAAATCCAAATTTTCCCATAATAAAAATTCCAACTAAAATTCGAAAGCTATAGCCACTGACAGCACTCAATTTGGACCTCAATCGGTTCAAAAATAAATAAAATAGTGATCACAGAACAAGTACCCGGGGCCACGTCAATTTCTCGTCTAAAAATTCCCAATTTCTCACAAAATGAAATTCAACATGTCACAAATCCGATGCCTCAAAAATCAGGTCAATCGGACATCGAACGGAAAAGAAATTGACAAAAGAAGCAAGAAATTCTAAAATACCAATTAACAAATAAAAATAAGGGACCAGCCTCGCTGGGGCGAGATGTTGCCCTAGCGAGGCCGACTTATCCGGCCTCGTCGCTAGGGCGAGGCGTCGCCCTAGCGATGCCGCCCCTTTAAGCCTCGCCACTAGATGCGGCGTCGCCTACAATGACCAGGCGTGATTCCCATTCCTTCTCTCTCTTTCCTACTTCCAACCCAAATTTACAACAACAATAATTCTTAGCATACAAATCAGAAAAATACAAATTATACCTTGTTGGAAAGATCATAAAAATTTCTACAATTCTTAAGAAGACCATAAAAATTAATTTCACCTCTAAGGGTGTCAAAAATCCCATCAAAGCTCTGCCTACTCAAAACCCATCAACACAGGACAGTACTTTGCAAATTCAAGAACTCACTGATTATTCAGCCAAAACTTACCACATAAATATGCTCAATAAGTTCACAATGTCATCTACAACTTTCATGAACAATTATAAATCAAATTCACTTGCTAACCATGTCAAACAATTCCCCAAAGCATCAGCCCTCTGAAATCAACCAATCTGGACAGTAATTTTTCAAACAGCATATCTCTTAGCACAAAAGTCACAAAATTCACTACCTTATATCCCTGAAAAGCTAAGATCTCAAACTTCAATTTTTCAAGAGAACTCAAACTCCAATTCGATTTCTATCAATTTCAAAACTGTTATGGAAGCTACTGTCATGATCAGCCATTCACAATCTAGTTTAGGTTCAGTATTTGCAAAATCATAACTCCCAAATCTGACCTTCAAAAATTACATGTCATATATCATTTTCAAGATAATTGCTTCCTCTACAACTTTTCAGAAGATCACTCACACATATTCAGTCCACATAAAGTGCTAAAATTGCCTCCAATCCAAAAGCTCACAAAATCGACAATGAGGCTAGCTTTCCACACATGACAAAAATCAGTCAACATGCCACAATGCATAACTCCCAATATACTGATCAAAAAATTACAAGATCAGTGGAAATGGAAAGCTAACAATGTAGGCTTAAACTCTCATGAAGACCATTTTCCCTAATTCCATATCAATTAATTTAGAAAAATCAACAAAATAATCAGGTCATATATGCGGGTACTGTTTACAGACCCTACAAACAGAAACTTTCCATGCAAAAATTCACCCTTCTAACATTACAATTTAACAACACCTATTTCACACAAAATTGTAGCCAACATCCCAAAGTTTCATTGAGAACAAACCTTACCTCATTTGCTCACCGACACAATTAGTTATGATCAGAACATTGCAATAGGGTCAATAACAATTTTCCAGCTTACATTAACAACCAAACTCCTATCACTTCCAACACCTATAACAGATCACTAAGCATCCACTTATACCTCTAATTCAGTCACAATTTCAGCACAACATATACTTATATAAGAGAGCATAAGTGGCAGCACCTACACATATTATCTTCCTAAGTTTTCCATTCATCTAACCTTGCAAAACTCAATCTAAACCAAGCCAAAATTAATGGAACTATAGTCATTCATTTATCCATACACAAGCATGCTTTTAAACCCATTCAAAACTACCCTTATCATCATGAAATAAATGCACAATTGATTCCCATAATGGCTTCTAACTACCAAAAGCATAAAAACAAACATCAAATCTCACCTTAAACAAGTTCAAGCTTTCAAATCTCTAAGTCTTTAAACCTCTCCACACTTCCTACCTTAATACCTCATCCACGGCTACCTCCACTACACATGCATGTCATCTTCTTCTCAAGGATTAAACTAGGTCTTAGGTAGAGAATAAAGAGACAAGCAAAAAGCATGGAAGAGTCTTCTTGTATGGGATGAGAAGAAGCAAATTCAAAGGAGAAGAAAACATACCAAAGGAGAAGAAGCTAAGTTTCGGGTGAGTGGAAGTTTTAGGCTTTCAAAACCCCTTTTTATGAAAGGTAGGAAGCATAAGTCGTAGATGATGATCATAAGAAGACAAAACCAATTAATTAAAAAGGGACACTTGGCTTTAAATGGAATAAAATACAATTTATCAACTAATCCTAATTAATTAAGTACTAATCTCAATTAATCTTTCATCCCACTAATGCTAATGGCTCTATAACAATTCTCAAAATAATATATCCAAAATGACAGTACCATTTGGTCACAATTTTACCATCTAGAAAATCGTAGGTTAAATCACTTGGCGATTTTTCCTATCCGAAATTTTGGGAATTTCCCCGAATCATTTTTTTGAAAATTACCTAAATTGCCCAAAATTGTAAAAACATATGACAGTCCACTCCCAATAATTGTTCAAACACGAAAACTACATTTTCCACAACAAAAACACATTTAGGCCATTTACCGGCGATTTTGCCGGTCCGGAAATTTTCTCCGGACAATTCCAGAAAAAATTCTATAAATCCCTAAAAATGTAAAACACTCAATGGTGTACTCCAAATAATTTTTTTAAATACAATTATCCCATAAATTTCATAAATTTCAAAAAATATCTCAATTTGAAACCTAAGCCGGAAAATGTCATGAATACATGTTTACCATGTGCAAGTACAACAAACCATCAATCATAGAGGCGATAAGTTGTATGTTCAAGCCGAGATATAATTAAATACTCCTAACCCGTCCCAATTTATGAAAAGACCCTTCCCATCGGAGATGGGATGTTACACAAGCCTTCTGAGGTAAAGGTAAAGGAAGATGAATTGATGGTTATGGGCAAGAGATTGTGTGTTCCAGACGTGCTAGAGCTGAAGGATGAGATCTTTGATGAGCCGCATAACGCTCCTTATGCAATGCACCCAGGGAGTTCTAATATGTATCGGGATTTGAAAGAGCATTTTTAGTGGAAGGGAATGAGGAGAGACGCGGCAGAGTATGCTAAAAGATGTTTAGTGTGTCAGCAAGTTAACACTAAACACCAAGCACCTTCAGGCAAGCTTAATCCTTTGCCGATTCCGGAATGGAAATGGGAGAAAATTACCATGGATTTTCTGATGGGATTACCGAGGACTAGCCGGAAGTATGACGCTATTTGGGTGATTGTGGATAGGATGACTAAGTCAGCACACTTCTTGCCAATTAGACAGACAGATTCTTTGAATGTTTTGGCTAAGAAGTATGTAGATGAGGTAATCAGACATCATGGGATTCCGAGTTCGATAGTTTCTGATAGGGATCCTAGGTTTACCTTCAGATTTTGGGAAAGCTTACAGGAGGCTCTGGGGACTAGATTGTAATTTAGTATGGCTTTCTATCCGCAGACCGATGGACAATCGGAGAGGACGATACGGACTTTAGAGGCGATGTTGAGAGCTTGTGCTTTAGATTTCAAAGGTTCGTGGGATGATCACCTACCTTTGATTGAGTTTGCTTACAATAATTCCTACCACTAAGGAATTCAGATGGCACCTTATGAGGCTTTGTATGGTAGGATATGCATGTTGGACCCCGTCTCTGAGGCCCAACATTCGGAAGCACACAAGCATACATAAGCATAGAGGACCCAAAACCGAACACAAACTGACCACAAATAGAGAAACTTTTTAATAGAAAAATTTGAGATTAGATTTTTAATAAAATTGTTCCTCATGATCTCACGATTCCAACGCCACTGAAAACGCTCAATTTGGATTAGAAATGAAGGAGTTATGGTTAAAATACTAACTTAAAGAAAACAGTGAAAACTGACCCTCAACTGACTTCGTGTCATAATTTGAAAACATTACAGGCTAAATTGCCGATCAGTTCCTTCATAAAACTTGTAGGTTTATGTCTCTAGTTTAATATAAAACAAGAATCGCCTCGATCCGAGCTTTATAGCTCCGGATATCTCAAAATTAATAAAGTATATTCAGACTTGATCAGCCAACCTCCACATTTTGTTTCAAACCACCTTTTTCAATTTGAAAGCAATACTGGTAAATCAGGCATAAAAAGATAGAAAATTTTCTTAGGATTTCATCGCTTCAAAAATCAACTTAATCGGAGGTCTACACAAATAGTTATGGCCAAAAGAAGGAAGAGGGGTCGGTCGGCCAAAGACCGACCCGAAACGCGAGGACGCTCGGCATGGGCGAGCGACCAACGCTCGCTCGCCCACAAGTGCCTGGGCGACCTGTCCTGCAGCCGGACCTACCTAACTTCTTCCCCTCAACTTTTGACTCCGCGCTCTAAATTAGACACGGTTTGATTCGTTGGAAAGTTAAGAGAAAAATCTACATTTTTCAAGGACTCAAAGACAAGCTCGGCCACTAAGGGAAACAAAAATTTACTCAAAGGCCGATCGACTAGCTCCTTCTAAACAGTACCAGAACTTACAAACACCATAACTTTTGACCTAGAACTCCAAATTTAACAAACTTAGTGTCTATGGAAAGGTAAAAGAATTATCTACAATTTTCATGTAGATCACCGACCTATATACCAACTCCATGAGGGTCAAAAGTGGACTCAAAGCTCTGCCTGACAATCTGTCATTTAGACAACACCTGCATATAATTCTAACGACTCACACCTTGCAATCAATAAATCAAAACTAACTCATTACACCTCATGAACCAGCTCTACAGCTCGTCTAGCACCTTCAACAAGTCTAAATGATCCTATTCAACCTAAAACATCCCGAATTTGCAGACAACACAATATACTCAAACCCACCACATGAGCACATCACCCGAATTTTGCGAACTTCAACAGCTATTCAATAATTAAAAAAATACTCACACTCATACTCTTTCAAGGCCATACATAGATCGAAAATCAACAATTTCACAAGATGGGGAGAGTACTAGAGCTCTCATACACCTTTCCAATCATAAGAGTTCAATCATTGCTTTATTTACATATCATCATATTCATCAAGAGTCAAGTACAAAATACAAATATGAGATGCTCAATGATCAATATGCTTATAAAGCCATTCCAAAAGCTAGATACTAACTTAATACAAAAGTTTCTAGTATTCTTGGAGTTATGCCCGATGCCTTGCAAGGTTCCGCGATCAACTAGAATTTGCACCTGAGGAGGGAGAATGGGGGGTGAGCTAACACGGCTCAATGGCTAACATGTTTATAGACATCGAGTAATGAGCCACACAAAACACAATTTAGAATCCGAACAATAGCAATTTATCTTATGAAACACAAATAATCCAAAATCATCACATAAGGTAGAACATGCGAATCTATATCAATCAACCACATATTATGCATTATAAATACAATTAAAAGATGGAATGCACATAATTGGCTTGAGAGTTCCTTAAACACAACGAATAAACCGAAGTTTATCATAAACACAATGAGTCCATTTTTGGATCTCGTGGGCTACAAGCGGGCTGCCGGGAGAAGGCTAGGGAAGGTCAACGTGCACGTGACTAACGATATAGGTTCTCTCTTGCCCAATCACAACCAATTTATGCTCACTTATTCAAACCCAAAAATAGCATTTTATGCTTCTTTCATTGTATCAAATCATCATAGTTTTATTCTTTTCTTTCAAATCAAGGGAAATACACTTTTAATATATTCACAATTAACAAAGATAGCACACATAGGACATTTGCCCATTACACAACAACTATAAAAATGTTACCTACCTATCGTCGGTATCCGAATTCAAGATTTCCCTTCCTCCTTGTCTTGAGTGGGATTTTCTTGAGTTCCTTCAATTAAATCACACATCATTCAATAAATAAATTTTAAAAGAAAGTCATAATATTCATAAATCAAGCAAAGATGAAAATAAACTTTAAACCTAACCTACCCATAGGACATTTAAGCTAGAATAACCATAACCTTATCTTAAAAGTCCCTAAAATCTATAGATCTCAACCTTTCTCTCTATCTTTCTTCAATCTCTACACAAACCCTAGCTTCCATCCTACACCATTCTTAAACCTAGCTTAAGCAAAGATGGAACTTACCTCTCACAAGAAGTTTTTCTCCTCTTTTTCCTCTTCTTTCTTCTTTCCTCCAAGCCTCCTACGGCTCTCCCTCTTCTTCTTGGCCGAAAGCTCTTCTCTTTTTCCTTGCTCACGTTTTGCTTCTCTCCTTTCCTTTAAGTCTACGACAATTGCTTCCTTCTCTAACAACTTAACTCATTAGCTTTCACTTAAAGCCCTCCTCCAAAACTACATAGTTTTGATACTCCTTAAAACTCTCCATATAACTTACAAGGCTTTGGGCTCTCCTCCTCCTCACAAGCCCACTACACTTAACCACTTAAATTCTAAAGCCCATACTTTCCAATATTAAGTCCAAGCCTTCATTTAATTTCTAACTTCTAATCCCAATCATACTTGCTAATTCCAAAACTCAATAAAATATATATCTATATAAACACATAATTAAAACAATTAAAGCAAGAATAGAAAATAAATCAATAAATAATCAATTAAATAAACAAAAAAAAAATAGGGCCCAACAATGCAAAACTCCTATATGTTAGGATGAGGAAGGTGAAAGGAAGCTTGTAGGACCTGAATTGGTACAGGTTACAGTTGATAAAGTTAAGTTAGTGAAACAAAGGCTGAAAGCAGCTCAAGATAGGATGAAGAGCTACACAGATGCCCATAGGAAAGAGATAGAATTTGAAGTGGGTGAGAAGGTATTTCTTAGAGCTTCTCCATGGAAAGGTGTTTTGAGGTTTGGCAAGAAGGGCAAGCTTAGCCCGAGGTACATTGGCCCATATGAGATCATTGAGAGGATTGGGCCTTTGGCTTATAAGTTAGATTTGCCATTGGAGTTGTCTAAGATTCACAATGTGTTCCATGTATCGATGTTGAGGAGGTATAGATCGGATCCTTCGCATATAGTTCGACCTTCAGTGGTTCAGTTGAGAGAGGATTTGACTTATGAGGAGCAACCAGTGGAGATCTTAGATTCAAAGGAAAAAGTGTTAAGGAACAAGATTGTGAAACTGGTTAATGTCTTATGGAGGAACCATTCGACCGAGGAAGCGACTTGGGAGCCTTTGGAAGCCATGAAGGAGAAGTATCCCTACCTCTTCATGGACTCAGGTAAGGATTTCGAGGACGAAATTCTTTTAGGAGGGGAGAATTGTTGGGCCCCGAAATTTTTTTCGTTTATTTAATTGATTATTTATTGATTTATTTGCTATTCTTGCTTTAATTGTTTTAATTATGTGTTTATATAGATATATATTTTATTGAGTCTTGGAATTAGCAAGTATGATTGGGATTAGAAGTTAGAAATTAAATGAAGGCTTGGACTTAATATTGGAAAGTATGGGTTTTAGAATTTAAGTGGTTAAGTGTAGTGGGCTTGTGAGGAGGAGGAGAGCCCAAAGCCTTGTAAGTTATAAGGAGAGCTTTAAGGAGTATCAAAACTATGTAGTTTTGGAGGAGGGCTTTAAGTGAAAGCTAATGAATTAAGTTGTTAGAGAAGGAAGCAAATGTCGTAGACTTAAAGGAAAGAAGAGAAGCAAAATGTGAGTTAAGGAAAAGAAGAGCTTTCGGCCAAGAAGAAGAGGGAGAGTCGTAGGAGGCTTGGAGGAAAGAAGAAAGAAGAGGAAAAAGAGGAGAAAAGTACTTGTGAGAGGTAAGTTCCATCTTTTCTTAAGCCAGGTTTAAGAATGGTGTAGGATGGAAGTTAGGGTTTGTGTAGAGATTTAAGAAAGATAGAGAGAAAGGTGAGATCTATGGATTTTAGGGACTTTTAAGCTAAGGTTATGGTTATTCTAGCTTAAATGTCCTATGGGTAGGTTAGGTTTAAAGTTTATTTTCATCTTTGCTTGATTTATAAATATTATGACTTTCTTTTAAAATGTATTTATTGAATGAAGTATGATTTAATTGAAGGAATTCAAGAAAATCCCACTCAAGACAAGGAGGAAGGGAAATCTTGAATTCGGATACCGACGATAGGTGGGTAACATTTTTATAGTTGTTGTGTAATGGGCAAATGCCTTATGTGTGCTATCTTTGTTAATTGTGAGTATATTAAAAGTGTATTTCCCTTGATTTGAAAGAAAAGAACGAAACTATGATGATTTGATACAATGAAAGAAGCATAAAATGCTATTTTTGTGTTTGAATACGTGAGCATAAATTGGTTGTGATTGGGAAAGAGAGAACCTATATCGTTAGTCACGTGCACGTTGACCTCCCCTAACCTTCTCCCGGCAGCCCGCTTGTGGCCCACGAGATCTGAAAATGGACTTGTTGTGTTTACGATAAACTTCGGTTTATTCGTTGTGTTTAAGGAACTCTCAAGCCAATTATGTGCATTCCATCTTTTAATTGTGTTTATGATGCATAATATGTGGCTGATTGATATAAATTCGCATGTTCTACCTTATGTGATGATTTTGGATTATTTGTGTTTCATATGATAAATTGTTATTGCTTCGGATCCTTGTTTATATGTTTTGTGGTTCATTACTCGATGGCTATAAACGTGTTAGCCACTGAGCCGTGTTTGCTCACCCCATTCTCTCTCCTCAGGTGCAAATTCAAGTTGAACTCAGAACCTTGCAAGGCATCGGTCTTAACTCCAAGAATCCTAGATACTTTTGTATTAAGTTAGTAACCAGCTTTTGGAATAGCTTTATAAGCATATCAAGCATTGAGCATTTCATATTCTGCATTTTGTACTTGATTTTGATGAATATGTTGATATGTAACTAAAGCTGTGTATGAATTCTTGTATGATTGGTAGATGTGAATGAGAGTTCTAGTACTCTCTAGTATCATGTGAAATTGTTGATTTACGACCTGTGTATGGCCTTGGAAAAGGGTATGTGTGTGCATTCTTTTAAATTGCTGAGTTGCTGTTGAGTTTTGCCTTGAGAGAGCTCGCTGGAAAATTGTTATGGTTTATGTGTTGTTGAAGTGGGATGTAATGCTGAAATTCTAGGCTGATGCACTCAGGTGGTCATCTTTGTGTATGTTGTGTTGTACTGAAATTTCTGGGTTGATATAGGTTGAATGGGATCTTTTTGACTCCTTGAGAGGGTTAGGCGAGCTGTAGAACTCTCCCAGAATGCTTTATGAGCTATTTATGATGTGTTAAATTGGTAGGTGTGAGTTGTTAGAATTAAATGCAGGTGCTGTCTATATGGCAGATTGTCAGGCAGAGCTTTGAGTCCACTTTTGACCCTCATGGAGTTGGAATATAGGTTGGTGATCTTCATGAAAATTGTAGATAATTCTTTAGCCTTTCCATAGACACTAAGTTTCCTAAATTCAGAGTCTTGGATCAAAAGTTATGGTGTTTTCTGGTACTGTTTGCGGAGAGCTAGTCGATCGGTCTTAGAGTAAAATTTTGATTCCTTTAGTGTCCGAGCTTGCCAAAAAATCCTTCTTGAAAAATGTATATTTTTCTTCTATCTTTCCAACGAAACAAACCGTGTCTGATTTGAAGCTCGAAGGCAAAAGTTATGAGGGTTTGAAGTTTCAGAGCTCGGAGTCTGGAAAATGGAACTCGCATGGGCGAGCGCTGGGTGATAGCTCGTCTTTTAGGGTCGGTTCTTGGCCGACCGACCCCTCTTCCTTCTTTTGGCCATAACTATTTGTGTAGACCTCCGATTGATCTCATTTTTGAAGCGATGGATTTCTAAGACATTTTTCTATCTTTCTACACCTGATTTACCAGTATTGCTTTCAAATTGAAAAAGGTGGTTTGAAACAAAGTGTGGAGGTTGGCTGATCAAGTCTGAATATACTTTACTAATTTTGAGATATCCGGAGCTATAAGGCTTGGATCGAGGCGATTCTTATTTTAAATTAAACTAGAGACATAAAAATACAAGTTTTATGAAGGAACCGATTGACAATTTAGCCTCTAAAGTTTTCAAATTCTTACATGAAGTCGGTTGAGGGTCAGTTTTCACTGTTTTCTTTAAGATAGTATTTTAACCATAACTCCTTCACTTCTAATCCAAATTGAGCGTTTTCAGTGGCGTTAGAATCGTGAGATCATGAGGAACAATTTTCTTAAAATGCAAATCCCAAATTTTCTATTAAAAGTTTCTCTATTTGTGTTCAGTTTTTGGTCCTCTATGCTTATGTATGCTTATATGGGTCCGAATGTTGAGGGATAATGGTTATTTGATGGAATTGAGCTTAGGGATTAGTTGATTTGAGTGTATTAGGTTGTTTTGGAGTGTTAGAAGGAGAATAGTTGGATTAAAATTTGACAGAAGTGAGAAATCTGGGTTTCGGGCGTGTTTCTGGGATTGCACGTCGCGACGTGTTCATCGTGCCGCTGGCGAACAATTTTCCTTTACCTTGCAGACGCGTTAACAAAACTAGCCAAGGCACGCCATCAGGCATCATACGCCATGACGTATGCGAGGAATCTCACCTCGGCGAGCAACCTTGCGCTGCGGCAAGGACGCCAATTTTTCCGTTAGTGAAATGGGTTGTGTTTAATGATGATTTTATTTGAGGTTTTAGCCCTAATGAATTGGTTCTTGATTTATTGCAATTTAGAGACTAAGAACTGCAAATTTATAAGAATGGAATTTCTGAATTAATTTCGAAAGTTCTCGAAATCGGATGGAAATTGAATAGTGAATATGATTTTGATATAAAGATAGTCCCTATGCCTTGGAGTTTGACTTTTGGGAGTTCTGAACTTAGTTAAATGAATTATGGTGTCTAGGAATTTCTATCTTTTAGAGAAAAAGAGTTGAGATGGGAAGATTCGGGATAGTGTCGGGAATGTGATAAACATGTATAGTACATAATTCATTCGCTACATGTGCATTGTTAACTATTGAAAATTGTGGTATTGGTAATGTTTGTGTATTCTGATTGTTTTAGAGGCACAAGTGGAGCGTCAATCTTCCGACGTGGCTGAGACTTCCCGACATTAGCTCGGAAGTTTAGAGGTGAGTAACCTAGTTGGTTCCTCAACCTTTATGTGTTTAATATTATGCACTTATACCATGTGAAGATGAATGGAGGGTTATGTGTGTTTGCTTTTGATTGATTTCGGGCCATAGGTGTCTGAAATATCTAGAATTTGATATCGAAGTGTCAATTGTGATACATTGTAATTATTTGGTTTTAAAGCGAATTGAGACATGTGCATTCATGCATAAAGGCATGTACAGATAATGACAATTGTGACCGGTGCAGCCATCGTATTTCAGAGCGTAAAGCTCAACGCAACAGGGCCTCGAGCCTAACGTAATTCGGAGCCACAGGCTCATCGTATTAGGGCATTCAGGCCCAACGTATTTCAGAGCCATAGGCTCACCGTATAATGTTCCCATTATTGGGACAGATCAGGCGCACGGTCACAACACCGTAATAAAATGGAAAGTGTCACATGCGCATTGCATATACGAATGATTAAATGTGGACTGTGTGAAAGGCGAAACGCCTTATATTTATAAGTGATAGCGCATGTGATATTTCAGTATGTGATACTATGCAATATTCTGTGAATTGTTTATATATGCATGAGTTGAGTGAACCATCGATGATGGTTTCTCACTGAGTTCGCAAACTCACCCAACATTGCAAATATTTTTCAGGACAGAGATAGTAGACTCCTAGCTCCAGAGAGGGAGACTTTTCCTGCCTTGTAGAGCGTGTTGGCAAGAGAAGTATGGCTCAAAGGTTGGTCAGCTGGGACCTTTTGGAGATGACCTAGTTCGAAAATTGTTTAGGTTTCTTTTGGATTTGTACAGACAATAATCATGACAGAATTGTGTATCTATGGTTTCTGAGTTATGAAATGAGAAGGAATGTTTTGGTTTCAAGTTTAGTGATTATTGTTATATTAATGCTTTCATTTGGATGCCATGTGGATTTTAGTTGGGTTCGTTCGTAGTGCACCCTTATCGTGGGTTATGTATCGGAACGGCCCACGTGCGTCCCGGTGTGTACCCTACGGTAAAGGGGCGCTACAATATCTCACAATCTTTCATGAAAGTCCCCAATAGTCTTATTCTCATCCATCTTCGTTTCTTCAAATCGCACAGCTAACATCTGTAGTTTTGATGATATAACAGATTTTGAACCTTCATGAATAGTCTGCAAAGCATCCCACGCTTCTTTAGCCAATTCACAGGCTAAAATCATTGAGAAGCGTCCCTCATCAACAGTACTGAATATCGCATACATTGCTTGTGAATTTTCGAGTGCACTTTCTTTTTCGACTCTTGTTCATTCAGATGGATTTTTTCTGAACTACCTCTCCTTTATCATCAGTGATCATCAGATGTGTCCAACCATGTACTACAGAATGCCAAAATTTTGTGCTCTGAACTTGGATAAAGACTTTCATCCGAGATTTCCATGTAGGATAGTTAGACCCGTCCAACAACAATGGCCTGATAATTGATGCTTCTTCTCTTATGGCCATGTTTGCGAAACTAGGATCTGCACCAACTTGCTACCAAGTTCTGAATCGGTGATCTTGCTCTGATACTAATTGAAAAACCCAAAGGAGGTAGTTTCGCAAACTTTTCGATTTGTTTCTAGCAAACAAAAAAAATCAGAAAAATTAAGAGAACCAAAAAAAAAATCAACATCGAAACTTTGGTAATGCAATTTGGCATATCTTACCTACGTCTGTGGGACCCTCACCCAGCTTAATCACTTTTATCGAAGTAAATAGATTTACCCAAGGCTTTACTGAGCCGACACCACTCAACCCTTGACACTATCTCTCAACCTCACTTCCTGTGAAAGAATTTCACACCCAATAATACGACTGACTTGTGTTAACCTCGTTAGAGGATTTTTCTAAAGAAATTTTAATGAAAGAACAATAAACAAATATCTTAATTATTTAATCAAATAAGAATTAAACAACAATATATTTGAGATAAAAGAAAGACTTCCTTATGGTATTTATCTTCTCGAAATAACCCAACTGAAACTCTTCACCATAGCTCACTCTTTCTTTATAAGAACAAGCCATAGTGTTTCTTCAATCAATAGCCAATACCCATTTCACCAAAAATGATTTTTATTGCATCTCAAAACGAGTGCAATACTAATGCTCCATCATCGACTCGCTACACTGTCGCATCTGTCCCTTATCACACATTATTTTTCAATCTACTAAAAACCACTTCACACCCACAACCACTACACCGTAGCTCTCTAACCAGTCATGTTATTTAGTTGATCTCCTCATATGTGCCACAAGTTGTATTGTTGTTCATGGGCACATAACGCACGTCTCAGTAATCTTTTGCACACTAATGTTAGCAAGTGGACTTCTACTCTCAATCAAAGATATGGGCAAACAATCACTATGGAGATTCACTTTTACTATATGTGAGGACCTACCTGCGGACCCACTTATGAAAACTCAGTCACTGCACCATCACTCCACTCACTGCACAATTACTTTTTGTCTCTCACACACATACATTTATTCATCTCACTTCACAATTAATACACACATATGCTGTATACCACACACACTTGAGAGATTAACTTCAGCCCGATGTTTTTATCCTTTCACCATTCACGCACACACTAGGGCAGCAGTGTCCAACATCAATTACACACCTATCACATCCTTCTGATTTCACTTATCCGCAATATTAGAAAATTCAGCTATAGTTCTATCCAGTTACCATCATGTCCAGCAATAAAACAATTCCAATATCAACATGATAATAGACTCCAATCCAAGATAGGATTCTTTTTCAATTGAGATTCTTTTTCAACTAGAAGATTATCCATATGCCTTTTGAATCCAAGTCCTTATCCAATTAATATCTTATATGTCCAATTAATAAATAATGCCAAAACTAATTACTTGGGTATATATAACATATATCCTAATAGTTCTAGATGAGTTGGCGACCTTCCTAGATTGTTGTTCGCTCAAGAAGAAGATGAGTAATGCCATAGATTAGGGATTAAACTTAATAGCATTTGGGATTAAAGATGAATGCATATTAAGGATTGAAGTTCACAAATTAAGGATTGTGTGAAAAGTGAAGAAGATGGTAGATTAGTGATTGCTTGTAGGACAAAGGAAGAAGCAAACACAAAATCTTGTTTTTCTTCAAAACAGTGCGTCTCCTCCTCTGTATACATTGCGTTTAAGGGAGGAGTGTTGGGTGAACAAAACGCAACGTTAACGAACAACAATAAATGCATCGTTTATGTCACCTAAAACGTTGTATTTACACTAGAGGTGGGACCCACCTCTATTTATAAATATCCACGTCAGCTTCTGGTGGGTTTGACAACCAAAAAATTAAAAAAATCTATGTTAGTACATAGAATTTTGACCATGTCAACAGATAACTAATGGTAGCCTAACATTGTTAGTGGTCAGGGTTCAATCTAAACGTTTTCCAAACATTGAGGTTCATTTTGAACGTTTTACAAACGTTAGGATTCATTTTGAATACCGTGAAACATTATGGTTCATTTCACACACTAATGTAAACGTTAGGGTTCATTTAGCTCTTTTGGCCCATAAATTATTGTAGCACTTAGGAACTCAAAAATTAAAGTCAATTTATTGTCTATTCCTAGTACTTTTAGACTGTGAGCAAATTTATCAAGTTACTTCCTACTTTTAGATAATTTTAAATGGAGATAAAGATTGGATGTACGGTGCTTGTCCATGTATATTATATAATTAAGGTAAAATGGTAAAGAAGAACATTTCAAAACTTTCCAACATTTTTTATGTAAGAGAGGATAGCGGATGTGAATCTCTAGGATTATGGTCAATCTTTTTCACTCTCATTTATTTTGATATTTTTAATCTACATAACTTTAACGCCATGAATTTTATATATGTGGATAATGGGCAGCATTATCTCCCCATATAATTGTGACGGATTTTGTTTACGCCAAATTTTACGTGATCAACTAATTTTTTTCATTTGTTTATAGAGGGAATAAAGGTATACACATCTTCATGTTGGAGCTACACAATAATCTAAATGTGAGTTACAGTGTTTCACTACATGTAAATTCGACTCAGTTTTGTTGATTGTCTTTTTTATTTCAACATTAATAATGTAAGAATAACATAGGATTATTTCCTTTTGAAGAAATCAAGTTAAGCTTGAGTGAGACTCTGAATAAATTGGACCTTATCTATATCCAATATTTCAAGACTTTAAATTGTGGGTCTATATTAATATACAAATTGAGACAAAACTTTGGGACAAAGAGGAGGTCTACTGTCATGAAAGAAATAGGAAAGTGCGTAGACCAATAATTTCATATGGCCAAAACATTTGACTCCACAAAAATAGGATAAAGGAAAGGACATGATGGAAATTAAAATATAGAGGATGGCGGTGAGAGTTAGGAAGATTGGAGGAGGATCGGATGGGATGAGATAGGTAGAGGGGTGGTGGTGGTGGATAAGAAATGAAAGCCAGCTGGTGGATGGTGGGGGAACCGAACGGGCGTCGCTGGGAGGAAAACTGTGCTCAATTCCAGGCCAGCGATGCCATCTTAAATTCCGCAATTTTGCTTTTAGTATGAAGTCCGTTCCTTCTTTAAGATAATGAGAATTGGGTTGGGTGAGGTTTTGGACTGTTGAATGAATATATGTTCTTTATCCTATATTGATTCCATAGCTACATTACGAAAACTAATTCAACTGTGTCTGCCAAATCCATCATTAAATGCAGGCGTGGATTCGGAAATTTTTTTAAATGGAGGCAAAATTTTAATAAGAGCAAAAATTTATTTTTAGTGGAGGCAAAATTTTAATTATGACAAAATTTTATTTTTTTTATACCATCAAAATTTAAAATAATAATTTTTACAAGTAAAATTTTTTGGAGCTAGCCACACTTGCTCCCACTGTAGCTCCGCCACTGATTAAATGGATTGAATTTTGAGTGTTGAAATTAAAAAGATGTGTATTAGACACTTTCAGAACGTTATTGAGGTGACATGTTTTTTTTATTCGTAGATGAGTGCAAGAATTTTAGGTGAAGGCATTATTACTTGAGACAGACCACAATAGAACAAGTTGAGCGCGAAGGTATTATTATTTGAGGTCGACCATTTGATTTTGTTTTCTGTTAAATGAAACCACTAGGACTTGGTTGTTTTTTTTAATATTTTAGTTTTAAATTTAGTAAAAATATTTGTTTGTTTGAAGTTTTGTTTATTAATTATTAATATGAATTATGAATAATGTAACTAATATAATTTTATATATTTAATTATATATAATTAATGTTTAATTAAATTAAATAATAACTAGTAAATATAGTTAGAATTTAAAATATCTTCAAAATATGTAAATTTTAAATAAAATTCAGATTTAATAACTAAAATGTATTTAAAATAGATACTAATTTTTAAATAAACATTAATTTTAAATTACTGATTTTAATAAGATAATTTTATTAATAAATATTATATAAAAATTAAATAAATTTAATTAATTAAAACTATTTTATTTTTAATTTTGATCTAATATACAATTATCATCAACAATAAAATATAACTACATTGATATTATCAACTAAATAAGTTTTTGTTTTTATATAAAAGAAAAAACTATAAACTGTAATAGAAAATAGAAAGAAACTAAACGACCTATTAAGTTCATTTGGTGTGTATAATTATTTGGAATCAAAATTATAATTGTAGATTCAATTCAAATTTTACTAATATAAAAAATCTGATTATCATAAAATTAGTTAAAGAATTAAAATTTAAACCATATAAAAATATGTTGTCCTAATTGTTTCATTAAGAAAATTTGAGTTGATAGGTTCATCAACCAAAAAAAAGGAAGGAAAAGATAGTATATTTCAAAATATTTTAGAAGAATAAATTTCATCATTCATATAACTTTTAGATTTAGGATAAACAAAAGAAAATGAAAGAAAACATACCCTCTCTCCATATATATAGCATTAATCTTTAATTATTATTTTAAGTTATTAGTAAAAATTGGAATTTTCTAATGGTTTAAATAAATTTTAAAAATTTTCAATCTTGAAAATTTTAACTATTTTAAAAATTCTTCCTTTTAGATTCATGTTAAAATGACAAAATACACATAACATAAGCATCATACATGGATCAATTAAAGGTTGTTGATAAAATAATTCAACTCAACTTTTAAATTTAATTTGAATTAATTAAAATCAATAAAAAATAATTTAAAAAATTATAATAAATTATTATTTTAAATTGAATTAATTAGTTCAGATCATATTTAAGAGATAAGATGTTGTTTGGTTCACTTGTAACATTCATTTCATTCGTTTTTGACTTTTAGTTTTGAAAATTAAAATAACAAAATTATGAATTTTTAAAATCACATCATCATTTCCTATCTTTTAAGTGCACATGTCAATGCTTGTTTCCTATCTTTTAAGTGCACATGTCAATGCATGTATGTGATGGATACAGATTCCTGCTTATCATCCAAAAGAATTAAACATTGATGTTGACAAGAAAAGAGCACTCCGATTTAGCCCAATCATTTTCCATATCATTGTTCGTTTTCTAATTGAAGATAGATCCCCGGACTTATATTGAGTTAGAAGGCAGCGTATTTTAGATTTAGTGCAGAATTTGAGAGAATTTATCGATCGATTTTATAACGATAAGAAAGGAAAACCACAGAGACAGGAAAAATTAAGCTGATCAATTAATTTGTCAATATCGAAGTCCTTCGACTCACCCAACAGGACGTGACACTGACATATAGCAAGACTAACGCAGTAGCGTGCCCTTTATAAAGTGCCGTTTGTTTCACTTAGAAGCACAAGTAGGAACTTTCATCTGTATTGTGTCTCTCGTTGGTACGTTCTTGCAATGGAGTTTGGGAGTGTTGTTGAGTTTCTTCAGGACAAAACCATTTTGGTCACGGGTGCAACTGGGTTCATAGCAAAGAGTACTTGCATGCTATCCCCTCTTGTTTTATTTATTTTCTTTCTGTTTCTTTAATCTCGCTAATGTAAGCATATCACTACGTTCACTTCTTATTTTCCTTAATTACACCAGTTTTTGTGGAGAAAATTTTGAGAATTCAACCCAAAGTGAAGAAAATTTATCTTCTTTTAAGAGCCTCGGATGTTGAATCTGCTTCCCTTCGCTTTCGCACTGAGGTATATAAATAATTTGGCTGCTTCTTCCAAATTTTCTAAATTTTTATTTATCTTTTGTCATCAACAAAAAAATGACCTAATTGAAAAAGATCCTTCCCAATTTTAAGTTTATACATTGCTTATCGATTATCCTTTTTCTTTTGGTAATAATCGATGCATTCCTTTTTTTTTTTTAGTAACATACTTCTTGCTACGAAAAATAAAAATTCATGGTTTTGATTTTTGAACACCCTCCGGAAAAACTATACATCAATGTTGTAGAAAGAAAAACATCCTTAGACACAATGACTGTATATATTAACACATTTAATTAAATTAGACTAATATGACTTACTATACTTGGTAATAAATTTAAGACAAACATAAGTATATATTTCTCAAATGTTTTCCTAAATTGTTTTGTCATAAGTTTATGTTTATAGTTCAAGAAATTTTTTATATTTTTGGTCATGTTAATTTGATTATTTACATATTATTTATGATGCATATACACAAATAGAAAAGTAAATCCACATTTTCAAGTGGCAAGAAAGAAGAACGAAGATTATAATATGTCTACATTTAGTAAAATTTTCTATTATTTCATATTAAAATTATTAATTAAATATTAGGTGAAATTTTTTATTTTCGTATCTAAATTTTCATGAGCTTTTTAAAAATATTTTGCAATTCTATCTTGACTCCTTTTGTCTTCATCTAATTTAATAATATAATCGTATTAAAGTAAATTGAATTAGGCTATGAATAAACAAACGTAATATGGCATTTACATCCAAAATTAAAATGATTGAAAAATATAGATAATAAAAATGAAATTAGAAAAAAATAATGACTGAGGAAATATAAAGAGTAAATTGGGATATAAGGTATCACATATGAAAAACAATCACAGAAGTGTATCAATTTAGATAGAAGATGGTCTGCGCTCATATCAACTTGAAACATGGTCTAGGAAAGAGAAGGAAAAAGAAAAAAGATATAAAGGTAAATCATGCCGTTCTGCTACATTAAATTGGCCATTTCAGACCTTCCAACTAATTAACCTTTCAAAATATTTTGATTGAAGTTGTAAAGTAGCTTTGGTAATTAGCTCGTTTTATTTATAGGTTATTGGGAGGGACCTGTTTAGACTACTGAAGGAGAGATTAGGTGCGAATCTGAACGCATTCATATCTGAGAAGACTGTTCTTGTACCTGGAGACATCTCTGATGGTGATGACTTAGGAGTTGGGGACTCCAAGCTGAAGGAGGAGATGTGGAACGAATTAGACATTGTGGTGAATTTAGCTGCAACAACCAGCTTCGACGAAAGGTACCCTTATTAACAAGGGACCACAAGCCTGTTCTTTTATTGAACTCACACTTGCTCTCTTTTTTTTTTTTCCCTATTCTTTTTTTGTGTTCATTTTAACAGAACCTTTCCTTTTTCATCCTCCGGGGTCTCGAATTTATGGAGAAAATAAGTATTTGCAGATATGATGTTGCACTTGGCATCAACACATTGGGAGTGAAGCATGTGCTATGCTTTGCCAAGAAATGTGTGAAACTGATGTGCTTTTTACACGTATCCACTGGTACAATATTTCAATCTTCAACTACACCACACTACCAAGTGTTTCTTAAATGTCTTCATAGTTTAATTAGAACTGATACAATTTTCAGCTTATGTTGCGGGAGAGAGATCAGGATTGATACTGGAGACTCCATACCAAATGGGGGAGAGTCTTAATGGGGTCACGGGATTAGACGTTTATGAAGAGAAGAGACTGGTGAAGGAAAAACTGAATCAACTCCAAGCTGAAGGAGCCACTCTTGAAGAGACTAAGGTGGCCATGGAAAATATGGGCATTGATAGGTATGATATGAAAAAGAAATTTTATAAAGTCAAATTGCACTCCAACAAGTTGCACAGCTACCTCCTACATAGATATGATTTTTCCCCCCTTTTTGAGTCCCGATCCATGAAGCCTTTCCAAACGCTAGTTATATGCTTCTTTCCGGCAGTCATGAATAGATCTCATCTTACAGGCTTTCACAACGTCAGGTTCACCAAAACTATTTTAAATGGTTCCACCAATAATCGAGCAGCTATAGAGATTGAAATAAATGTTGTCGGACATATTAGTCAGACACCACCAGGTAGACTTGAAGAAGACCCACGCTTCGTCGGGCTGCCTGGACCACCATGGTCAAACTAGCTTTTTCGCGTTGAGTCCATTCCGATGAATACTAATCCAAATTAGGCTAAAAACTTTCTAACATAAAAAGCACTAGTGTAGTAGGGACCAGGGCTTTCAATCCAACCTCTTCTTCCATCTTTGATTTCAGGATTTATTGTATGCCTTTTCTTCTTTTTTTTTCACTAACATTATACGGTTACCGCGTAATATGAAGTGATTCATTTGGCCTATTAAATAAAATTGAAGGTCCTTTAGCAAGATTTAGACCTTTTTTTTTTCTTTAATTGTATATGTTATAGATGAATATAAAATAGTTATCAATGGTCACAACACATAATTGTACAGTATATGTTGAGCACAAATTTCATTAAGTTAAAAAGCTAATAAGGATACTCCTAACCTTTTTCCAATTAAGTTGGACGGTTATATGTGAATAATTTTAAGGGAGCAAATTTAACATCTGAATCTCTTAATTATCTGGACGCATACAAACTTGTCAGACGTTAACCTGTATACTACGTGCAAATGCAGGGCAAAGGTGTATGGATGGCCGAACACATATGCATTTACAAAGGCGATGGGAGAGATGGTTGTGGGACACTTGAAGGAAGACATGTCAGTGGTCATCTTACGACCCACCATTGTCACTAGTACCTACAAAGAACCATTTCCTGGTTGGACTGAAGGTCTAAGGTATAATTGTTCGATTTCTTTTTAAACCATCCATTTTCTGGTTGGGGTAAAAAGAGGTATATACGCTCATATTCATTTAAATAATCCCCGCAGTTTACGTTACTTGGTCTTCCAATATCATCCATTTCTTGGTCAGTGACAAACTGATGATTAGAAAACTCATGGTTTTCAAATTACTTTTATATGCTGAACTTTGCAGAACAATTGATAGCATAGCCATCGGCTATGGAAAAGGAAGGCTGTCATCCTTTATTGGAGATGTTAAATCAGTCATTGATTTGGTGAGATAAGCCAATTTTATGCGAGTATTATGTTGAGTGTATAGCAAGAAGTGTTTGTTATTCTAAATTAATCACAATATGAAAAATGGGATGTATATGCATACAGGTACCAGCTGATATGGTGGTGAATGCAATGATCGTCGCTATGGCTGCTCATGCTAATCGACCATCCTATGCAATTTACCAAGTGGGATCTTCATTAAGAAATCCCCTTAACTATGCTAATCTTAGAGACATTGGGTTCATTTACTTCACCAATAAACCATGGATTGGCAAGGATGGGAAGCCTGTAAAGGTTGGAAAGTTGAAAGTTATAGGCAGCATGACTAACTTTCGAAGATACATGGCAGTTCGCTACATTCCACTTCTGAAGGTTTGTTAAGGGAATAAATTCCGTTGTACTTGATAAGTAAAACTTGCAATCTAATCAATTTTAATCTTTCAAACAGGCGCTAAGATTGGCAAATTCCGCTTTTTGCCATCAGTTCGAAGGCAGATACAATGATCTCAATCGAAAGATCAAATTTGTGATGCGCTTGGTCGAGCTTTACCGGCCATACTCATTTTTTCAAGGAGTGTAAGTATCTACTTGAGAGGCACACGCATAGGTAGATGATTTTATGGTTATACGTTTTAATGGAACTGCTTTCGGAATGCAGGTTTGATGACATGAACGTCCAAAACTTGCTGGTGGCTGCAAAACAAAACTGCGTCAAGACAGATATGTTCTACTTCGATACTAAGTGCATTGATTGGGAAGATTACTTCATGAACACCCACATTCCTGGTCTTATTAAATACGTTTGCAAATGATCCAATCCAAAAGCACTTCAATGCTGACTAAACAATAGTAGCATTAGCTTGAATATCGACCCTTTCTGTTGTACCATTTAGTTTCATCTATATATTAATCTGCAATCATATGCAAAGTCAATTAGTTAACGGAATTTTACATGAAACCGTATGTCAGCCTACAAAAAAAGGCTAGTGTTTTAATGAATAAACCGTGCAGATTTTGAGTTCTTCTTGAAAAGATTCTTTTACTTTCTCCACAAATTTGTAGGCTTGATATATATCCTCTAGAATGGTATGAAAGACAGATTGCGTCTGAAGTAGCGTGAGCAGAAAAAAGAAAATGCATCCAGTAAAGTAACAGCATAATGTGAAAGAAAAGAGAATTCCTCGGAAAGAAATGAGTCTGACAGTAGCATTGCTTAGTCCACTTCGATTGCCATATATTGTTAAAAGGGAATGCTAAACAATTTTTATTATCAAAGTGAAAACTCTTTTCAGATCATAACAGCTACGGGAATTTATAAAATTTGAAACAGTAGTGACCTTAAGAATTAAGAATGATAGGAGGACATCGGTACTCTTAATTTGATAATAAGGGCATGATCACGATCATGTTCTTCCTCAAGTAGGAGCAGGAGACACAGGAGGAAAAGGTGAAGGATGAATCTCCAAATCCTTTATGGATATGAAATTAAACAAGAGAAAGAAAGAAGAACTAGAAGTAATTCAAAAGAATCACTTATGGGAACTGTTAGATTTACTTGGAGAGTGTAATTTGTCTGAAAATTGAAATGAGTCTTTCAAACAAAATTCACTGAAATCAATATATACCTAACAATCGGAGCTTGATTTTGTAAGATTGATAGAGATACTAATAGGCTTTTATTTGATGCATTAATGTAGGTGAATTATGCAATATTTTGGGATAGATATTATGCTAAAATTACTGCTTTTAATATCATTTTTGTGTGTTATGAGTTTTTTTTTTAAATAGAGCAAAAAGATAGCAAATTTGGAATGCACAAAATGTCATACACAAATTGTAGAATTGAAATTTCTCATAATACCTGTGACAACTCGGTTCTCACCGATTTATTACTCAGTTTGACAACTGTGTACTTGCGGTTCACGAACGAAGAAGCATTCCTTCCAACTGTTTAATTGCGGTTGTTGGCCTTATATTTTTATTTAGTGTTCCTGTTAGACCCCGAACATTTCTTAGAAGTTAACACTAGAAATAAGAAAATTTAGAGATTAGTCATGAGTAAAGAACAAATGAATGAAAATTCTTGAACTAAGAAATGATAGACAAGAGTAAAGTAGCGAAGGAGAAATGTGGATAGATTCATATTTTGCCTTGGTGTTTTTAGTGGATAAAAGATTTCGAAATGGGAAGAATTAAGGAGAAAGTTAGAAGTAGAATGAAAGCAAAAATGAAGTTGAATTTGTGTAGTAAGTTGATGAAGAATATGTATATATGTGTATGTTCTGTTATTGGTATTCATGATTAATAATGGATTATAAATTTCTTTATAGATGATATTGATTTGGAATGAACTTGAGAATAAGGAGTAAATAAAGTAAAAAAGGTGATCTTAGTATGATTTGTGTTAAGGAAAGATTGTGAAACAAAATGGATGGTTGAGCTGGAAAATGTTATAGAGTATGTTTCAGTATTTTAGCCACAACTTTTTCTCTAGTTATCAAAACGAGATAGTTCTTAATTTGAATTAAATTAAAAACATAGGGCTACATTTCTTATGAAGACATCAAACTTAAATTCTGTCTTTAAAAATCTCAAAATTTGTCATGAAGTTGAGAACTAGGTGCAGTACATTGGATGAATGTAAAAATTCATGTTCTGACTTCGGGGAAACATCTGGATTAATCTAGGTTGATTTAGGCAAATTTGTCTTTGGAAAGTTATAGCTCTTTCTTTTAGCTTTCTAACGGTATATAACTTGAAATTTTTGGACTTATAGGCTGAAAGTTATGGTCCTTACAACTGAAGATATATCTTCTGTCTCTTCGCTTCTTCTATATTTTGCTGACATGTCTTCTTTTGTGTTTTGCTGACGTTTTTTCTTCTGTATTTTGCTGACGCATCTTCTTCTGTGTTTTGTTAACGCGTCTTCTTCTGTGTTTTGCTGACGTGTCTTCTTCTGTGTTTTGCTGACGTGTCTTTTTCTGTGTTTTGCTAACGTGTCTTCTTCTGTGTTTTGCTGACACGTCTTCTTCTGTGTTTTCCTAACGCGTCTTATTCTATGTTTTGCTGACGTGTCTTTTTCTATGTTTTGCTGATGTATCTTCTTCTACATTTTGCTGACGTGACTTCTTATATGTTTTGCTGACGGGTCTTCTATGTTTTGATGACACGTCTTCTTCTATAATTTGCTGACGTATCTTCTTTTATGTTTTGCTGACGTGTCTTTTTCTATGTTTTGCTGACGTGTCTTCTTCTATGTTTTGCTAACGTGTCTTCTTCTTTTTTTTGCTGACGTGTCTTCTTCTGTGTTTTGATGACGCATCTTCTTCTATGTTTTATTGATGTGTCTTCTTCTATGTTTTGCTGACGTGTTTTCTTTTATGTTTTGCTTCTTCTGCTTTTTGTTTCTTTTGTTTTTTTCCACCTTACCTATCTTCTGATCCATTTTTGACTCCTCAAAAGATAGAATCTATCTCCTAGGTCTTCATGAAAGTTGTAGATCTTGAAGTCCTCTTTCGAACCATATAAGGAACAACTTAATTTGATATCTGTAGGGAAAGTTATAGCAATTTTTCCATTTCTTTTGTCTGTTTCTATTCTTTTGTTTTTTCAATTGGTTTCGTCTGTATCTATCTTCTGTCCCATTTTTTTCCTTCAGAAGATAGAATCTGTCTTCTAAGTCATCATGAAAGTTTTAGATCTTGAAGTTCTCTTTTGAACCATATAAAGAACACCTTAATCCGATATCTGTAGGGAATGTTATAGCAATTTTCCCCATTCTTCTGTCTTTTTTCATTCTTTTGCTTTTTCAATTGGTTTCGTCTGTACCTATCTTTTGTTCCATTTTTGACCATTTATAAGATATAATATGTCTTTGAGGTCTTCATAAAAGTTGTATATCTTGAAGTCTTCTTTCGAACCATCTAAATACCACACAAATCCGATATCTTTAGGGAAACTTATGACAAATTTCCCCATTTGTCTTCTTTTTTTCATTCGTCTGTTTTTCGTTTGGCTTCGTCTGATCCTATTGTCTGGTCCATTTTGACCATTCAAATGATAAAATCTGACCTCAAGGTCTTCTTCCAAGTTTTAGATCTTAAATTCCCTTTTGAAATTGTCCTAAGATGATCTAAATCCAACATTTCTAGTGAAAGTTATTCTATTTGTCCCTCGACAAGTTCAATATGATTGAGGACCAAACCTTGCTTGATTCTTTCGACCATAATTTTGTTATCCGACCTCCAAATGAAGTGATTCTTGAATCAATAGTTTCTTAACACATTTTCCTATCCCTTCATTCTTCAATTTCTGTATGGAAGTTGGATATAATGTACTGTTTTAGTCTAGTCAACAGCCTGAAATGTTTGGGCCCTAACTTTTAGATTTCTGAACCAAATGTATTGATTTTGGTGTCATTGGAAACTTAAGACAAGGGAGAATACTTTTCTAGAAGAAAGAGTTACGTTAGAATATTTAATGGTGCTTTTGGGAAGACACTTAAGTATAAAAGACATAAGGCATTAAAGAAAGGGCAAGGTGGACTTTTATCAATCATTAAGGGTAAAATGAGAAGAAAGAAGTGTTGTTTCCTTCCTTAAGAGGGGGAAAAACGAAAATGGGAGAGAAGGAAGTAAAATAACAAAACCAAAGAGAAGGAGAGAAATAAGAGAAAACAAGCTACGATTTAACTTCTCTTGGTCTTCAAAAGAGATATTGGAGTTGTTTAAGAAAAGAAAAAGGAAGAGGAATAGAAAAGCTTCCCTTTGAGCTAAAGATCCCTTCATTTGGTGAAGAATGAAGGGATCAAAAGAGGAAAGAGGAACAAGAGAAGAGGCTTTTTTAGCAAGTCCACAATCAAGAAAATCAAGGTGGGTACATGTTTATAATAGAGTAAATAAGCTGTTAGCGATCTAGAAGGGGGGGTTGAATAGATCTTAAAGCTTTTTCAATATTTTCTACAATAAAATCAGAAGTTAATTAACACAATAGTAATTTAAACAAATTTAAATTCAAGGAGTAGGGAAGAAGATCAAACACTATTTTTATAGAGGTTTGGTGCTAAGACCTACGTCCTCTACCTAAGCTCCCACTTAGGATTTTGCAAACACTTTATTACACACTTTGTAGTTCAGTGTGAACTCTTACAATACCGCTTGATTTCCGGCTCAAGCTAACTTTACACTTGATTTGTCTTCCGGCACAAATTCTACCAATACCGCTTGATTTCCGGCTCAAGCTACCTTTACAAATAATTTGTCTTCCGGCACAAATCCTACCAATACCACTTGATTTCCAGCTCAAGCTACCTCACACGTGACCTTTCACTAGTCACTCAAATTGTAAGAGAAATAAGATAAAGTTTGAAGAACAAATGCTCAATACAATGTTGTAGTAAGATAATAGCAATAGTGAGCAAAATATGAAGCAATAGTGGAGTATTTTTCTTGTAGAACTTCTCTGGTATTTTTCCTTGATCATCCACTCTTATACTTGAAGAAAAATAGCTGTTGGAACTCATTATAGCCGTTGTATGATTGTTATAGCCGTTCCTTAATAATCTCCTTTCCATTTGTGGCTAATTGGACCGTTGAAATTAATTTGTTGTATTCATAAGTCGACTTGTCGAGTGTATAAGTCGACTTGTGTCAACGATTTACGTAAAACTTCATCTCCGCTCTTCAATAAGTCGACTTATGCTATGTAAGTCGACTTGTGTCCTTCGATAAGTCAACTTATGATGTTCTAGTCTACTTATGTTGTTCAGACCTTGATGTATAAGTCGACTTATGCTGTGCAAATCGACTTATGTTGACTTCAACGGTAATATTCATCCAAATCTTCTATAATCCTCATTATTAATGTCTCTTTCACTTGTAAGGAAACTTCCAACTTGATTCTTCAATGATTAATCACTTTCTCATCTTGATTTGCACCATTCTTTTATTGAATATTAATCCCAAAATACCTGAAACAATTTCTTAACCAATTCTATACATTTTATTATTATTAAAACATAAGTGGGATTTAACTTGTCAACCACCATTGGACCAACAATCTCCCCCTTTTTGATAATGAAAAAACACTTAGAAATTGTTTAAGAAATGAAAACAAAGAAACATTGATCAAGGTTTTTATACCTTGTCATTTTGGTTAGAAGTCTCCCCCTCAATCATATAAATCATTGAATTTAATAACCTTGTAAGATCAAATTAGAAGTCTCCCCCTAAATCAAATAAATCGTTGAATTTAATAACCTTGTAAGATCAAATTCATAAAGTAATTTGAAATCAAGATAGACTCAAATCAAAGACAATTTAACATACATACTCCCCCTTAATCAAGTAACTGAAGAATATCCAATTTCCCATTTTTCAATTTAACATACACACTCCCCCTTAATCAAGTAACTGAAGAATATCCAATTTCCCATTTTCTCCCCCTTTTTGTCATAATCAAAACAACTAATACAAACCAACAAATATGAAATATCGCAATCACATTAAATAGAGAAACACGTCATCAAACACAAATAGTCTTAAGTAACAAGCAAATACAAATAATATGAAATGTTGGTCTTGGCTAGATACAAAAACCCTCATGGTGGAGAAACATTATCATGAATAAATCTCAAAAGTAGAAGAGAATATGTTTTTGGAGATTTTTTGATTTTTTTTTAAAGAAGACCCAGATAACTTATATTCGACTGGCAGTTCATAAGCAAATACAAAGAAAATGCAGAGTCATTACATAACATAACAATCCAACAACGGATACAAATATCAGAAAGTCATAAGAAGCACCACACACTTGAAATAGCATAAGAATCTGTGTAGACATAAGTCGACTTATGCAAGTCGACTTATCGACCTTCATAAGTCGACTTGTCAATCTTTATAAGTCGACTTATCATGAAATTTCTTCATTCCCAAAGGCTGTGTATATCATAGGTCGACTTATTCCCACATAAGTCGACTTGTCACCAATTAGTCGACTTAGACACTCATTAGTCGACTTTGTTGTTGTCTCCACTTATATGCCTTGAACTTCCACTATCAATGTGCCATATGCTTGGTAGATTTTCATTCCTTGCTTGTACCTACAACTGAAACATCCTTTCTTCTCATTGGTACCCAAGCCATCTTGGGTCCATTTTGGTTAGTCATATAAACCACATTAGGAGGAGCTGTACCTTTTACTACCCAGATTTTCTTCACATTAATACATCTTCTAATACTTTTGCATGCAATTTCTATATGACCATCTTTTAAGCATCTAGCACATTTAGCAACTTTGCCATCTTTAGTAAATTTAGAAATCAAAGAACAATCTCTATCAAATGAATCATATCCTAAACCATGTTTAGAAATTGAATATCTTTGTAAAGATAACATCTTTTCAAAATTTTCATTTCCACCAGCAAATTTTTTAACCACATAAGAAAATTCCTTTCTAAGTCTATTAAGCTCACAAGTAAGATTTTCTTTTTCAGCAAGGCATGTAGAATGATCTTCCTTAGGACAATCTAACTCATCAACCGTCTCATGTAAATCATTATTTTCAGCAACCGATTCCCTTATTTTCTTTCTCAATTTCTTGTTGATTTCAATAGCTTCTTCAAAATCAATTTGTAATGCATTAAAAGAATCTATCATATCTTGATCAATGAAAGTTACCTCATCTTCGTCATCACTTGTTGAGGAGCTATTAGCCATGAGAGCTAAGTTGCTTTCATCATTGCTTTGGTATGCTTCTTCATCATCACTCCAAGTAGCTACTAGGCTGGTTTTCTTTTTCCCTTTGTCGTATTTGTCACTTTTCTGGAAATTTGATGTGGAAGAAGTGCTCTTGCATTCTCTTGCATGATGTCCCCTTTTTTCATATTTCCAACATTCTTCATTTCTTTCCACGACATATCTCTTTCTTTCTCCATTTCTTCCACCATTTAATTCTTTCCTCCGATTTTTGAGAAGTCCTTTGAATTTTCTCAAATTTCTGGCGTACATTGCTATTTCTTCATCATCCTCTTCTTCATATATTTCTTCATCACTTTCATCAAGAGAAGAAATATTATCCTTTAAAGCAATTGAATTTTGTGACTTACCTCTACCTCCTCTGGATTTGAGAATGATCTCATAGTTGATGAGTGATCCCACCAAGGCGTTGAATTCCAAATGATTGAGATCTTTAGACTCCATAATTGCTGTGACTTGTGAGTCCCATTCTTTTGGTAGTGAGCAGAGAATCTTCTTCACCTTCTCGCTATCCGTCATATGCTTTCCAAGGTTGCCTAATTCATTTATGATTTCTGCAAAACGATCAAGCATAATGAAAATAGACTCACCTTCCTTCATAACAAACATTTCATAATCATGGAGAAGCATGTTGATTTTTGTCTCCTCGACTTGGTTGGTTCCTTCATGGGTGATGCGAAGTCTTTCCCACATTTCTTTAGCGTTGGTACAAGAATTAACTCGATTTCTTTCCTCGACCGTTAGAGCGCAGTATATCAGTTTCATAGCCTTCGAATTGATGTAGGCTTGCCTCCAATTATTGTCGTCATAGTCCATCTCTGTTTTTAACTCACCATTTTCTTTCAATGGTGGTTGTGGACCGAAGATAATGATCTTCCAATATTCTACTCCCTCGCTTATAATGTGATACTTCATAGGATTTTTCCAAGAAGAATAATTAGTACCATTAAATAAAGGAGGGCGATAATTTGTGTTACCTTCTTCCGCTAGTTTGTTGTGTGCCATCCCTGGATACTTCTGCTCTGATACCAATTGTTAGCGATCTAGAAGGGGGGGTTGAATAGATCTTTAAGCTTTTTCAATATTTTCTACAATAAAATCAGAAGTTAATTCACACAATAGTAATTTAAACAAATTTAAATTCAAGGAGTAGGGAAGAAGATCAAACACTGTTTTTATAGAAGTTCGGTGCTAAAACCTACGTCCTCTACCTAAGCTCCCATTTAGGATTTTGCAAACACTTTATTACACACTTTGTAGTTCAGTGTGAACTCTTACAATGCCGCTTGATTTCCGGCTCAAGCTACCTTTACACTTGATTTGTCTTTCGGCATAAATCCTACCAATACCGCTTGATTTCCGGCTCAGGCTACCTTTACAAATGATTTGTCTTCCGGCACAAATCCTACCAATACCACTTGATTTCCAGCTCAAGCTACCTCACACGTGACCTTTCACTAGTCACTTAAATTGTAAGAGAAATAAGATAAAGTTTGAAGAACAAATGCTCAATACAATGTTGTAGTAAGATAATAGCAATAGTGAGCAAAATATGAAGCAATAGTGGAGTATTTTTCTTGTAGAACTTCTTTGGTGTTTTTCCTTGATCATCCACTCTTATACTTGAAGAAAAATAGCTGTTGGAACTCATTATAGCCATTGTATGATTGTTATAGCCGTTCCTTAATAATCTCCTTTCTATTTGTGGCTAATTGGACCGTTGGAATTAATTTGTTGTATCCATAAGTTGACTTGTCGAGTGTATAAGTCGACTTGTGTCAACGATTTACATAAAACTTCTTCTCCGCTCTTCAATAAGTCGACTTATGCTGTGTAAGTCGACTTGTGTCCTTCGATAAGTCGACTTATGATGTTCTAGTCGACTTATGTTGTTCAGACCTTGATGTATAAGTCGACTTATGCTGTGCAAATCGACTTATAACTTCAACGGTAATATTCATCCAAATCTTCTATAATCCTCATTATTAATGTCTCTTTCACTTGTAAGGAAACTTCCAACTTGATTCTTCAATGATTAATCACTTTCCCATCTTGATTTGCACCATTCTTTTATTGAATATTAATCCCAAAATACCTGAAACAATTTCTTAACCAATTCTATACATTTTATTATTATCAAAACATAAGTGGGATTTAATTTGACAACCACCATTGGTCCAACATAAGCCACTAATATTTTCTTTAAATAAAAAACATTTAATGTTTCCAATTGCATCATAAATGTTGCATTTATTACTATATGTTTGTTATATGATTTGTGTGGTGATTTATGAAAAGTTATTTTTAAAATGATTCTTTGAAATGATGCGTGATTATGAAACCATACATTTGGAAATGGTGTTTAAGGTATAACAAACATGTGAAAAGCAAGTTTTCAAGAGAATGTGCCATTTCGGGCATCAAGCTTACAAGATTTTGAAATCTATGTATTATGTGGGTTTGTGGTAGTCCCTCAAGAACTGTCACGTACACATTGACCTAAGTATATGCTTCTACTGCCTGCCCGCTAGTGACATGGAGTTTCCTCAAGGACTCCCTCAAGAATACACGACTACACAGGACTATTATATTAAAAATGTGTAGTGCGTCATATATTTGGACTTACCTAAACCATTTGATATGTTTATGTGCTCATGACAAGTTTGATGCATTCATGGTTTACAACTTGTGAATTTCAGCTGAAAGCCTAAGAAACATGTGTTTTAAGAACCATATGAAAAATTTCTATGAAAAGTGAATGTTTTCAATAATTTTTGTTTATTTTTTTGTTATAAACTGTTACCCACGAACTGTTAAGCTCACCACCTCTCTGTCCCCTTTCAGGTAATAGTTAAGAAGTCAAGTGATTAAGAGCCTAAGGAAACTTCCGCAAATTTGTTATTTGCATTTTGTAATAAGCAATGATGTGGCTTTTGATATGTAAATAAAATTTTTCAAATTCTGTTGCTTTAGAAATGAAATGATAGATTGAAGTAATTGGGTTATTTATGTTCATATTGACTTCCTTGTTATATGGTTGAGTTGGAGTAATAGGTTTATTTTGATGTTGATTGTCATGGGACACGCCACCCTTGTGGAATGATGCCTAATAAGGTTCATGGAAATAATTCCATGGGTTTACGGTCACGCTTTATGATTTCGCAAGAGTTGGGTTCCGAAAATCGATACCCAACAGTTCCAACCCAAGTTCTTAATGTACAAATTTCATAAGTTCTCAAATATAGACTCGCAAGAGGAAGACTATGACTCAAACATAAAGGATACGAAGAAAAAGTAAAAGACAAAATAATCATCTACATCACACCCATTCTGAATCCCGCACTAATGCAGGGTCTGAGGAGGTTTCATAGTACGCAATCTTACCCTTACAGAGTAGAGAGGTTGTTTTCTGTAGACCCATATGCAAATATGACAATAAAAAAAGTGATGCAAGTTAAAAGAGTAGATATGTTAAGAAAAAATGATATGTTAAAAGAGTAGATAAATAAAAATAAATAAATAAAATAAAATAAAATACCTTATATGGTGCCCAGATATGCTAATACCTGATAAAGCTATAAAGTATGACTCTTCATGTCTCGAGTTGTGTTAGGGATCCTTTCTCAGTGGCCATGTGTGTATGAACAATCCAATAGTATCAGATGGCCTCGAGGGACCTTTCCTCATACACCGGAGCTAAAAGCCAAGTAGTAGGATAGAAAGACTTGTCCCTAATCTAAAAAAGACAGATTGGACACTAGGGTTAGACTTCCTAAGCGGTAAATACATCATCAGAGATTTACAGTAAACGACTTCCAATAATTTCCATGATTGTTTTGGCGCACTTTAAAGGATAACTTTTATCTGTATCCTAGCATGCCATAATTTTCTATTTCTATCTAATTCCTCTTTAAGGGCCAACTCTATCATATCCTTCTTGATCACTTCCTCTCAGTTGTTATTTGATCTTCCTTTTCTCCTCTTACAGCCACGAAGGGAAAATAATGTATTTGTTTAAAATAAGTCTTTATAAACTTAAATTGATTAAAAAATCAACCATAAACTTCCACCTATTTGTAAGAATCTACGATAAACAACATACATAAGGGATGAGACATTTTGGATTAATAATACCCCTCTTTACTAGGACCTTGACAAGGTCCAAATGCATGAATCTATCTCGTTACTGCTGTGTATTTTTCCAAGTTACATCATCTATAGGAGGACATTTTTATTTGACCAAGCTTTCTTCTCATTATTTTTTTAGCAGTAATAAGGAGAAGAATGGATGCACACAAAACTCCTTCGGCAGATGGAGTTTAAAGTGTTAGATTAATTTAATTATTATAGAATGTCACCTATATTATTTTATTTGATTCTAATATGAAGGTAGCCCAAAATGAATGGATTTCTAAATCTTGAAGAATTCTCATGCTTTAGTAGGTACTGTTCCATAAGGCCATATACTACTATGTGAAAAGAATAATAATTAAGTTGTTTACGTGTTTTCTGTTTTCTAATAGCCAACACCCCAGGAGCATCTACATTTCATTGCTCCATCTACGTTTGGAAGTGGACCAAGAATCGTTGAACCTGGGAGATTCACCCAGCTAGTTTGTCGCTCCATTAGCCCACCTAGGGAGAAACTTTGTGTCCAAAATGATAGGATTGTTTTTAGTGCCTACAAAAGTTTTAAAAAAAAGTAAAAGAACAGCTGGCCATTTTCGTTCCATCGGCACACCTGAGGGGCAACTTTGTGTCAAAAATGGTGGGCACCGTTTTTAGTGCCTACCAAAGTTGAAAAAAGTAAAAGGACAGCTGGCCAAATGGCTAGCCATTCCATGTCTCCTGTGTAACATCCCATCTCCGATAGGAAGATTATATTAGTAAATTGGGACAGGCTAGTTGATTGCATTGCATATTTTGATGTGAACATTTATTTGACCTCTAATTTTAGAGGAATGAGTCTTTTTGCACATGCACATATAGGTACATGCATTTCTGGCATTCCCGGCATTTCATTGTGAAAATGATATGATTTATGATTTATTGGAAATTATGGAATATTTAGGTTTGAACGATTCAACTGGGACTGTATTAGAATGATCGCCAGTTGATAGTGAACCTTAGTAAATATATTTCTAAAAATTTTGGGAGTAAATGACCAGACCGGAAATTTTTCGAGTAACGGACTGATTGATTGTATAGCACTTGAATATCTGTCCAATGGCCATGGAAAATTAGATGTACGATTTTAGAAATTAATATGTTGAGCCATTGAAATTTGGAGACGAATTGGACTGGAAATAATTTGTGAAAAGAACAAAGAGCTTTATGTATATTTGTGGAAAAAGGCTAATAGCTTAAGATCAACCCCCTTTAAATGCCTTAGGTTTTAACTCTTTGCATAAAACTTGTTTTTCCCCCCTTTAAGGCATGATTTCTTCTCCTTCGATCGATCCTCCTTCTTCCTCTTAGTGATCTTCGATCTTTGCCTCTCCTCTTGCTTGCTCCCTTCTTATTGTAAATACCAACCGTAAGCCTTGAAAAGATGAAGTTTTGTGTGGCTATGGGAGAGAACCGAAGGTGTTAGGGCTTGGAGAAGAAAATTTCAGAAATTTGCGAAGGAGAGCTTGATTTGGTAAGTGATTTCTGTATATGTTGTTTATTAGTGAGTTTGATGCATTTATAATGGTTATTGTGAAAGATCGGGGTAGTTATGGGTGAGTTATGGAGGTTTTTAGTGAGAGAAAGGTGAAAAATTCATTGGAGAAGACAATCGGAGCCCCGCACGTCGCGACGTGTGCGCCGCGACGAGCAAACAATTACTCGCCGCGACGAGCACGAATGGACGCCGCGGCGAGCGTGTAAATCCATGCCGCAACGAGCCCTTTCTTATACGTAGCGGCAAGCCCCATAGAAGCTGTTCGCCGCGGCGAGCGTCTTTCCATACCGCGCACGCCGCGACGAGCGTTCCTTGGCCGCGAGGAGGGATATTTCTCTGATTTAATTTAGTTTAGTTTTTGAGTCATAACTAATGGTGTAGACCTCCAATTGAGGTGATTCTTGATTCGTTATAAACTAGAGAAAGAGGTCTACAATTGATGTGAAGAAAGAAAGTTAGAATTCCAATTAGAAAGATTTTAATTATTGAAAGAAGATTGAGAATAGGTTCTATTTCAACCTAAGGGTTGTTTATTGATAATTGGGATATAATTGTGAGATTTCTAAATTTAAGGAAATGCTTTTGGGGTTTTAGAAATATAGTAATGGGTGAAATTGGACCAATTGAATTGTAATTTTGGCATTGAGGTCTTTCTTGAGAATATCCTAGTGGGTATGACTTGGTAAATTGACTGAATGTTAGAAATGAAATGAATCATTATGGATCAAATGAGTAAATAGTCAATTTTGACAAAGAAAGTGGAAATTGGGAAAGAGCGACGGAAAAGTCATGAATAGGCATCGTGCATCTTTTATTTAAGACATGTATATTATTGAATCGATTATGCAATTAGTAATGAATGATTATTTGACTGTTTTAGAGGCACCGTTGGATCGACATTCCGCGGATATTGTTGAGACTTCCAGGCAGTATCTCGGAAGTGCAGGTGAGTAACCTAGTTGGTTCGTCAACATTTATGTGTTAATCTTACATGCTTATGCCATGTGGAGATAATGGAGGGTTTATGTGTTTGATTTGATTGATTTCGGAACATAGGTGTCTGAAATATCTGGAACTTGATATCGAAGTGCTATTTGTGTGTAACTGTTGTGAATGCTCCATTGAAATAGATTGTGAATGTGCAAATTGATTATGACTGAAATACCGGACTAAAGGTCCGAAGGAATGGGAATTGGACAATTAAATGTAAACTGACTGTAAATGTAAATTGGGACATATGCATTCATACATAAAGGCATGTTCAGATAATGACAGTTGTGACTGGTGCAGCTAACGTATTTCAGAGCTTAAAGCTCAACACAACAGGGCCTCGAAACAGGCTCACCGTATTAGGGCTTCAAGCCCAAAGAAATTCAGAGCCACTGGCTCACCGTTAATGAGCTCAGGCGCACGGTCACAACACCGTAATAAAATGGAAAGTGTCACATGTGCATTCCGTATATGAATGATTAAGTATGCATTGTGTGAAAGGTGAAATGCCATATAATTGTGAAATAGAACGCATGTAATATTTCTGAGTATGCTAAAATGTGATATTATATGAATTGGATGTATATGCATGAGTTGAGTGAACCATCGATGATGGTTTCTCACTGAGTTCGCAAACTCACCCAACATTCCAAATATTTTTCAGGGATCGAAGAGTACCCCATTAGGCATGGGAGTATGATTACCGCTCGCAAGTCAGAGTTTAAGGTTGAGATCAGTTCACGTCTGCATTAGTGTTATTCTGTTTTTGTATAAGATTTGTATTTCTGCAATTTTTACAGAATAGTACTATCATTATAGAGGGCCCAAATTGATAAATGTTGTATTGTAATGTGATTACTGAAATTATGTTTTGATCGAAATGTTTTCGTATTAAAGTGGGTCCAATATGGTTACTGATTTTTGTGCACGAGATTGTTTTCAAAAATAAAAATGTCATTCTAGGTATTTGAACGGTTTTGAATGCTCTAGCATACCACCCTCGTGAGGCACGGGCTCGGATATCACCATCGATATCGGGTTCGGGTCTTGCGGGAGTGGGACGCTACATTTTTTGTATCAGAGCCCAGAAGTACTTTCTTATATGGGTTGTTTTCGAAATATAGGTCAAGTTACATGCGTTTAAGTCGTGTCACGACAGATAGTGACAACTGATCCCCAGTCTAGTATATGAGTCACATGCATGAGCATGTATCCATTGTTTATGTGATTAGAAATAGTGAGGAAAATGATGATATGTTAGAATGTGATAAATGGAAGTTGTGGATATCTTGGAATGAAAAAAAAAGTGTATGATTCTATTTAACAAAGGAAGGTTTAGTGTATAGGTATTGGGGGATATATTATGAAATGCAACATCAGAGTTATACTGAGTATATCCTTGAATGTGGGATAGATATGAATATATACTTGTGGATCGATAGAGGAAAATAGAGATATGTTAGAAATGGCAAGATTGAAAGTGTACAAACAAAGTGGATGGAAATAAATGTTCTATGATTTCGAGAGGCTACAATTGGATTTGATTACCGTGATGGGAATTATGAATAAGAGTTTATGACTTAGAGTCAGAATATGTTAGTGGAAAATCAAGAATGATTTTACATCTATAATATTGATTCGAGTGTGAACATACATGGGTATGATGCAATAATGAAAAGATTGAAATGTAAGACAATGATAGTGGTAGATGAAAAAGTTGTTTAGGTTCAGGTGATTTGCCTCTGTGAACGCACACCTGATAATGGGAGCACCATAGCAAGTGAAAATATGAAGCGTATATGTTTCATATGGATAGAGATGATATCGAAATCAATCGGTGAGTTAGCGAATAACCGCCAGTCATAGCTCTTAAAGTTTAAAGTTCAATATGAGTTAGAATAAAATGAAAGTGCTTATAGTGATCAATTGGGAATGAATTGAAATTGTTATATGTTAAGGACATGATCATGGCATAATCGTCACGAGCGAGGACAGGTACAATAAGGGGGAGTGTTGTCAAAAATCAAATGAGATCAAGGTATCCTTAGCGTAAGTGACTAATTGGTGAGTTGTCCTGCATCTGTCTCTCGATAAGATGAAATGATTTTGACGGTATATACTTCACTGAATTTTATTAAAAAGGATGTCCTGATTTATATGAATTGAGTCATAATTGACCTTTATGGGATATTATGAGTTATAGAAAAAAATTGATTTTCTTAAGGCATTGTGAATGGTTGACAAGAAATGTGACGACTGTTGATGAATAGAAATTCCATGAGCGGTATTGATGAAAATAGAAAGAAATCTTCTTTCAAAGGAGAATTTCCATAAATTGGATTAAGTCGATTGGATGTTTTCAATTGAAAATTTATCAAAGAAAGGACAAATATGAGAAAGTATAAGAGAATTGTTCCTCATTGGAGAAATTCGATTTTTAAAGAGTTAGGAAAGTCAATCAAGGGTATAAGGAGTTTATTATACTAACGAAGAGTAAAGTGTTTCAATTGTATTTAGATTGGAAAGTGACTATAATCATTAATGATATATCAAATGTATTTGAAAAGTGAAGAAGGATAGTTGGCATATTCGAGGAAATTTTATATCATGCAAGTTTCATAAGAGTGAACCTTAGTCTGATTAAATAAATTGTGGATGAATTAGTATTCGAGCATGGCATATTGGGAGACTTAATGACGATAGATGTGATGATAAAATGCGAAATTGTAAAGGATAAATATATATGAGATTTGGAGTTATTTAGAACTAGCTATATGCTGGATACGTCCAAAAATTGTTAAAGATTTTCAGGCCTTAGCTCTTTGACAAAAATGTTGAGGAGAAGCGTGTGAACTATATGACGGGTGATTGTAAAAAGGGACCTTTGGAGAAAATTTACAACTCGATTGTTGACTGTATTACTTTAATTTGGAGACTTTGCATTATTTAACGAAGTGTCCCAGTAAAGGTTGTAATGCGATCTATAGAAATAGTATAAAGTGCTTTTATGTGCGTAGGGACAAGTATAATCTCATGGGCTGCTTTGTGACTGGTGACTTGAAATTTATTGTACTGGATATTGTTTTGAAAGCTTGGAGACTTTATTCGGACAGAAACATTTCAGATATAACTATGAATATGCAAATCGATAACGATAGAGGTATTTCATGAGTTTTAAAGAATTGAAAAGGATTATGTGTTTGAGGATTTCAAAATTAAGCTAGTGATGCAATGTAATGTATTAAATAGAAAAATGCAATGGTAGAAGATCACAATTTGAACGATAAGGTTTTTAGACCTAGTGTATAATTGAGTGCAAACTGTCGAGCTAGCAAGAGGTAAAAAGAAAGTATTATTAGTAGCTATTGGAATTCCAAGTCAGGTGTGTATAAAAAGAATGACAAGACCCTAATCGATGATTTTAAATATGCGGACCTTATCGAGGAATTGGAAATGAATCCAACTTTTGAGATAGTGATATTTATGATTGGATTAAGAAGTTTGTGTTATACCCACTAAAGAAATTGTTAGAGAAAATTCAAGGAACAATCAAAGTTTTATGTTCTGGTAAGAATTCATTGAAAGAGTAATAGAAAGTTTAGAATGAGAAATCGAATGATTATATGTGTGATAATCCGACAGACTTGATTGCTGGAGATAAATGTGAAACTGATACCTTTAGAATTTATTGAGACATGAAATTGATGTATAGTCCAAATTGATTGTGGGTATTTCAATTGTTTTATTGGTGATACCATTCAATAGTCGAAGGCCATGATTGATTGAAATAATGTTGATAAATGAAATGAATCTGTAATAGGGGTTAAGAAATCCAAGTTAATGTCAATGAATCGAGTTGATTATTATGGAGGTTATTGGAATCTTATGAGATTAATGTTTTAACACTAAAGAGATATAATAGTATAAGCGATAAATGAAAGGCTTCGAAGTGTATCACTTCGACCTAGATGCACTGAGATGAGGATAAGTGTGTAGATCGGAGAATTAAATTTGTTATAAGTGGTCTCTATGTGATTGGGGTGTGATTAGATTGGTAAGTCAGTCTTAAAACCTAAAAGATGTTTCAGATTCACAAGGTGTTACATAGACAGGTTTAGGAAATATTGTTAAGACCCGACATATATGTTATTGATACCGAAAGTGAAAAATTGCGAGTAATTATGAAGAAACAGTTAAGATAGTGGAAAAGAGATGTTTGATTTTAGTGTTTTCAGTTAATTAGCAGAAATTAGTGGTGTAGTGAAAGGAGTGAGAAGTATTATATAAGTGATCGAAACAATTTCCCCTGTCTTCCTGATCAATCGTATATGAAATTTCGATGACGAAATTTTTGTTAGGAGGGGAGAATTCTAACATCCCATCCCCGATAGGAAGATTATATTGGTAAATTGGGACAGGCTAGTTGATTGCATTGCATATTTTGATGTGAACATTTATTTGACCTCTAATTTTATAGGAATTAGTCTTTTTGCACATGCACATATAGGTACATGCATTTCTGACATTCCCGACATTTCATTGGGAAAATGATATGATTTATGATTTATTGGGAATTATGGAATATTTGGGTTTGAACGATTGAACTGGGACTGTAGTAGAATGATCGCCAGTTGATAGTGAACCTTAGTAAATATATTTCAGAAAATTTTGGGAGTAAATGTCCGAACTGGAAATTTTTTGAGTGACGGACTGATTGATTGTATAGCACTTGAATATCTGTCCAATGGTCATGAAAAATTAGATGTACAATTTTAGAAATTAATATGCTGAGCCATTGAAATTTGGAGACGAATTGGACTGGAAATAATTTGTGAAAAGAACAAAGAGCTTTATGTGTATTTGAGGAAAAAAGCTAATAGCTTAAGATCAACCCCCTTTAAATGCCTTAGGTTTTAACTCTTTGCATAAAACTTGTTTTTCCCCCTTTAAGGCATGATTTCTTCTCCTTCGATCAATCCTCCTTAATCCTCTTGGTGATCTTCGATCTTTGCCTCTCCTCTTGCTTGCTTCCTTCTTATTGTAAAGACCAACCGTAAGCCTTGAAAATATGAAGTTTTCTGTGGCTATGGGAGAGAACCGAAGGTGTTAGGGCTTGGAGAAGAAAATTTTGGAAATTTGCGAAGGAGAGCTTGATTTGGTAAGTGATTTCTGTATATGTTGTTTATTAGTGAGTTTGATGCATTTATAATGGTTATTGTGAAAGATCGGGGTAGTTATAGGAGAGTTATGGAGGTTTTTAGTGAGAGAAAGGTGAAAAGTTCGTCGGAGAAGACAATCGGAGCCCCGCACGTCGCGACGTGTGCTGAGGGCCTCGTCGCGACGAGTAAACAATTACTCGCCGTGACGAGCACGGATGGACGTCCTGACGAGCGTGTAAATCCACGCTGCGACGAGCCCTTCCTTATATGTCGCGGCGAGCTCTATAGAAGTTGTTCACCGCGGCGAGCGTCTTTCAACGCCGCGGCGAACGACTCCAAGACGCCGCGACGAGCGTTCCTTGGCCGCGGCGAGGGATATTTCTCTGATTTGATTTAGTTTAGTTTTTGAGTCATAACTAATGGTGTAGACCTCCAATTGAGGTGATTCTTGATTCGTTATAAACTAGAGAAAGAGGTCTACAATTGATGTGAAGAAAGAAAGTTAGAATTCCAATTAGAAAGATTTTAATTATTGAAAGAAGATTGAGAATAGGTTTTATTTCAACCTAAGGGTTGTTTATTGATAATTGGGATATAATTGTGAGATTTCTAAATTTAAGGAAATGCTTTTGGGGTTTTAGAAATATAGTAATGGGTGAAATTGGACCAATTGCATTGTAATTTTGGCATCGAGATCTTTCTTGAGAATATCCTCGTGGGTATGACTTGGTAAATTGACTGAATGTTAGAAATAAAATGAATCATTATGGATCAATTGAGTAAATAGTTAATTTTGACAAAGAAAGTGGAAATTGGGAAAGAGCGACGGGAAAGTCATGAATATGCATCGTGCATCTTTTATTTAATACATGTACATTATTGAATCGATTATGCAATTAGTAATGAATGATTATTTGACTGTTTTAGAGGCACCGCTGGATCGACATTCCGCGGATATTGCTGAGACTTCCAGGCAGTAACTCGGAAGTGCAGGTGAGTAACCTAGTTGGTTCGTCAACCTTTATGTGTTAATATTACATGCTTATGCCATGTGGAGATAATGGAGGGTTTATGTGTTTGATTTGATTGATTTCGGACCATAGGTGTCTGAAATATCTGGAACTTTATATCGAAGTGCTATTTGTGTGTAACTGTTGTGAATGCTCCATTGAAATAGATTGTGAATATGCAAATTGATTATGACTGAAATACCGGACTAAAGGTCCGAAGGAGTGGGAATTGGACAATGAAATGTAAACTGACTGTAAATGTAAATTGGGACATATGCATTCTTGCATAAAGGCATGTTCAGATAATGACAGTTGTGACTGGTGCAGCCAACGTATTTCAGAGCTTAAAGCTTAACGCAACAGGGCCTCGAGTCCAACGTTATTCAGAGCCACAGGCTCACCGTATTAGGGCTTCAAGCCCAACGAAATTCAGAGCCACTGGCTCACCATTAATGAGCTCAGGTGCACGGTCACAACACCTTAATAAAATGGAAAGTGTCACATGTGCATTCCATATATGAATGATTAAGTATGCATTGTGTGAAAGGTGAAATGCCATATAATTGTGAAATAGAACGCATGTAATATTTCTGAGTATGCTAAAATGTGATATTATGTGAATTGGGTGTATATGCATGAGTTGAGTGAACCATCGATGATGGTTTCTCACTGAGTTCGTAAACTCACCGAACATTGCAAATATTTTTCAGGGATCGAAGAGTACCCCGTTAGGCACGGGAGTATGATTACCGCTCGCAAGTCAGAGTTTAAGGTTGGGATCAGTTCACGTCTGCATTAGTGTTATTCTGTTTTTGTATAAGATTTGTATTTCTGCAATTTCTACAGAATAGTACTGTCATTGTAGAGGGCCCAAATTGATAAATGTTGTATTGTAATATGATTACTGAAATTATGTTTTGATCGAAATGTTTTTGTATTAAAGTGGGCCCAATATGGTTACTGATTTCCGCGCACGAGATTGTTTTCAAAAATAAAAATGTCATTCTAGGTATTTGAACTGTTTTGACTGCTCTAGCATACCACCCTCGTGAGGCACGGACTCAGATATCACCATCGATATCGGGTTCGGGTCTTGCGGGAGTGGGATGCTACATCCTGCCTATAAAAATAGGCAGGAGGTGAAGAGAACAATATAGCATAAAAAAGAAGAGAGACGTGAGCTAAGAGAGAAAAGAAAGAGAAAGAGAGACAAAAATATTATGTATATTTTGGGTATAAATTTTCCTTGTAATTCTCCAATTTTATCAGTAGTAAAATTTTTCTATCCTTGCCCGTAGTTTTTACCCTAATTTGAGATTTTTCACATAAAATTTATGTATTCATTACTATTCTTTTAGTCCTATTTAGCTGCGAACTTACTCTAATCTGGTTGATTTCCATAACAAGTGGTATCAGAGCGAGGTGAGAAAATTACGACGAATTTTTTGGCATAATCCGTTTGGAGTTCGATGAGCACAGTGAAAGTTGGTGAATAGTAACCTCAAAAGGTAACAACTATTCATACATTTATTTTTACATTAAACTGTGCCCTTACGGTAATTCAAGTATAAAGTACTATTTACATGTATGGTACTATTCATACATACAGATATGGTATTATTCACAAATGTGAAATTATTCATACTAGAAAAATCAATAGTTGGGCATGATATTATTGCAGAGGATAAGAAGGAAAATAATGTGAAGAATCCAAATGATACAACTAAAGTTTGTGAAGTGAAGAAATTAAAGAGGTGGCATGATCAGTTGATACAGGGGATTCTGGTGTTGTTACTTTGAATGGAGTTAGGAAAAACAATGAAGAGAATGTGTAGAATGTTGAATTTACTGTATGTTTAATTGGAGAAATGCAAGAGGAAGGAATTTCTATTTCTACAAAACTAAGTGCTGGATATGAGGACACAGAAGTGGAGAAAATGGAAAAGAACAAGCAGTAATCAAATGATAATCTACTAGTTAGGTTTAGGACGGAACAAGTTGTCACACATATTTCCTAAGGAAAGATAACTCTTAACAATTCTAGTGCAAACAATGTGGAGAATCTAGACAATGACGTGAATGATTTCACCTCCTAATATTTGAGGCTTTGTCATATGGATTGGGCCAACATACTGACTCCAGTTGCAACTATTGAGCAAATTAAGAATCAGAGGGACAGGGGATATCGAACAAACAGAAGATGGTGATACCTCACTAGTTGTAGACCATGTCCCAGCCATCCTTGACAATTTTTATGTGCAATCCAAATATACAAAAAGGAAATCTGCTAGGAAAAGAAAGCAAAATCCCAAATATCAGAAATATTGAATTAGCTTTACAATGAAGATGAAAGTTCAATGGTGCTTATAATTGTTTCTTGTTATTGTTTATTATGCAAATAGTCATACCATCTTCCTTAGGAATTTTAAATTTAAACTATAATTTAAATTCTTTTCTTTTTGCAAACAAAGTTTAAAGAATAGTTTTCATGGGACCACCATTAAAGGCTTTGGATTAGTTGTTTACTACATGAATTCTGGAAAACAAAAGAGTTAAAAAAAAGTTTCATGGGGCCCACCATAGAGAGACTTTTGGTTATATTGTTGTAAAGTATAATGTTTTTGGGGTTAAAATGTATAGAAATTGTGACTTCCATTATAGTTAAATTCAAAAATTCATGTATACCTAATTAAATGTCCACCATATAGAAAGCTTTAGTTACCAAAGTGACCTTTCTTGAAAAGATATTTAGACATTTAATTATGCATTCTTTCAATTGTTCATGCTATATAATGCTAATAAATGATATAAAAGATGAACTGAACAATTGAGATTTTTAATTATAATGCTAGAAGATCACCCAAAGGTGCATCATTGCTTATAGTTAATAACATTAAAGAGATTTATCGACATACTTAGTGAATATGTTTGTATATCCAAAGATAACATGCATACTAACTTGAGTATGATTAAATGTCTATTAAAGTGTGTGTAAATATTTTTGGCATCATAATAGATTAAGGATGCATATTTAATTATCACCTAAAGGTGAACTTAAATATATATATTAAAGTTTATTATTTTCGAATCTATTAATTGTAATGTGTGAGTTTGTTTTTATGTTAGTAGTTATTAATAATTTGTTAGCTATGAGGAATGGTTTGATCAAGTTTAATATGCTAAACTATGCCAATTGGTTTGGGCAAATCCAATTTTATTTGGGTGAAATAGATAAGGACCTAGCATAGTTGTAGAGAAGCTTGCAACCATTATTCAGACTAGTACACAAGTTGAGAAGATATATTTTGAGGCTTGAGAAAATTCTAATAGGTTGAGTCTAAACTTAATGTGACTGACAATGGCTAAAAATGTTAAGCCATCAATGGCTCATATGGACAATGCAAGGGAATTCATGATGAAAATAAAAAATACTCATAATTAGACATAGCTGGCAAGTCTATTGTAAGAAGTTTGATGAGCGAATTGACAACAAGGAAGTTTGACTGGTCACAACCTATCTATGATCATATAAAAGGCATGGCAAACTTGGCTACAAAATAGAAATCAATAGGCATGGATGTGAGTAAATCCTTCCTAGTACAACTCATCATCAACTCACTTCCTCTTGAATTTGATCAATTTCAAGTGAATTACAACACTCTGAAGGATAAATGGAACTTTCGAGAAATCAAGGCCATATTGGTGCAGGAAGAAGACAGATTAAAAAAATGAAGTAATTTTCATCTTACAGTACATAAAGAAGCTAGCAGCAGACAAGGAAAGCTAGGAAAGAAGAGCAACAAGAAGGACAAAGCCCCAATAAAGGTTAATGAGGGCCAAATCCATAAAGAGCAACATTGTTTCTTCTGCAAGAAAGCTGGTCACCTTAAGAAATATTGCCTTAAGAGAAAGGCTTAGTTTAAAATAGAAAGGTAAGTAGTATGTTTCAGTATATTTTGAATCAAATCTTATTAAGGTGCCCAATAATACTTGGTGGTTAGATTTAGGTGCAACTACTCATCTGCTACAATATTTTACAAGGATTCCTTTCGATCCAAACCATAAACGGAATTGAAGAGCTCCTATAAATGGTTAATAGAATGAAGGCACGAATAGAAGGAATTGAGACGTATATATTGATCTTAGACACTAGTTGTAGTCTAGATATTGAAAAGTGTCTTTATGTTTTTGAATGTGCTAGAAATTTAGTTTTTGTTAGTTAGTTGGATAAGATAGGTTTTAATTTCAATGTTGGAAATAATATATTTTTTTTGTATAAACAATAGTACTATTATGTTTCTGGTACATTAATGGATGGTTTATATTATTTCAACCTTGATTTTAATTATTATGAACCCTGTTTCATTTTGAACACAATATTGATAATAAACGTAGTGCACATTATAAACATTCTGTTTACTTGTGACATTAAAAGTTAGGTCATATATCTAGAGAAAGGGTGATAAGGTTAGTGAAGAGTGAAATTGTTGGACCCTGGAAAATTTTTCTTTAAAGTAAGCATGATTTAAAATAATTTTGGAGTTTTGATAGATTTAATTTTGGAACTATACTTAGATCAAGGTTAGTAGGATTTGTTGAATTGGTAAGTGAAAATTAAAATGTTAATATAATAAGGATGTTCAAGGACGTTTTTGGGAGATCACTTTAACATAGAAGAACATAAGCTTATAATTAAGGGTAAGATGGGCTTTTTGGGCTCATTAAGGATAGGAATGGGAAAAGAATGAGTTTTTTTGCTTATAAAGAGGAGAAAAACGTGAATTGAAGAGGGAGAGGAGTGAGAAAACAAAATTAAGAGAGAGAGGAGAGGAGAAGGGTTTCGGTGAAAGAAGGAAAGAAGAGAAATCAAATTTGTTAAGGTAGGTTAACCATCTTTCCTTCTTGCTTTATTGAAGGAATGAGTGGTGTTGTGGAAGAAGGAGTTAGAAAGGAAAAGAATTAGTGTAGAGAATGGAAAAGTTGATGTGGGAAGAAGATGGAGTAAGAGAACCCAATTGATTTTTAGGGTTCCTAAACTAGATCTGGGTTTTCTAACCTAAATGGGTTATGGGTAGGTTAGATTTGAGTTCATTTTATGTTTGGTTGAAATTTTTGTAAATTTTTTGAAGTTTTTGAATTTTTCGAATGTTGTTTTGAATGGAACCTTGGTTATTGTAGGGAACTAAGGAAATCCTAACCAAGAGCAAGGGGAAAGGCAAGCTTGACTTGGTTTTCACGAGCTATTTAGGTGGATAATGTATTTATAGTTATTGTGTGATTGAGAAAATTCTTGCCTATGTGTGGATATGTGTTAAATTGTTTGAAATTAACTTGAAGAAAATACATGATTTTTTTTTATTTTTTCATACCGTGGAAGAAGTATGATATGTGATATAAATAAATTGTGTTTTTGATCAATGTTATGCCTTGATATTTGTCATGGCATTTTGTATAAATGAAAATTATGAAAGCATTTGATAAAATGATTTGAGCATGTTTATGTGCTTCTATTTAGGCGAGAGTGGAACCATTATATTCGTCATGTGTACATTGACAAGAGCCTTCTCTCGGTTACCCGCTTGTGGCATATGAGCTCTGAAAAATGGACTCATTCTATTCATGGGGTAAACTTCGGTTTCCTCATTTTATTTCATGAAACCCTCGAGTCATTTGTTGTGCATTGCATTTTAAATTGTTGGGTCGCGATTTTGAAACCAGAGCCCAACCGAAAGACAAAATCCTAAATGGAAACAGAAAGCGAAACAAAAGAACGGATCATAAAGCAAAAGTCGGCCCAACGGTAAAACAAATGAACGAACGGAATCAAAAGCGAAAGGATTTTATGAGCAAAAGTCAAATAAAGCAAATCGAATCAAAAAACGTGCGGAAGCGATAAAAAACGGAAAGCTCGGAATCAAAGACAACAAATCGCTGAAGGATAAAAACTTAACTCCGACATCTGAAAACAAATATTTTAGAAAAACATCGCGTTGGAAATCATAAAGACACTCTTGATCTAAACCAATCCAATTTGGTATTTTTTTTCTTTTCATTCTTTATTCAATCTCATACAAAGCAATTTTATTTCCAATTTGGAATCCATCCACATTCAAAACTCAATTCATACACTTTTTCTTATACAATCATTTAAAAATCTTATCTTTCTTTTACCATCAAAACTCATACATATCTATACATCATCAATTTAAAGACAAAGAGCACTTCTATATATCAAACCAATCCACACAATCATCGGATCTCCTGTTCGGAATCCCAATACAATCAAACACATTCATACCCATAGCACTTCAATAATTCTCAATCATCAAAATCTTCGGACCTCCTGTTCGGAATCCAAATGCAATCAAATCATAATCATATAGAGTCACATTCACATACCATAACCATACACAATTTATCCCAATTCCATACGCAAATCCATAATTCATTTACATATTCCAAAAGAAACGCATTACCAAACAATAGTGGCATATTTAAGCCACAAATACAACATCAATTTCATAAACCAAAATACAAAGATACTAAAAAATCCCCACAATACTCAACATAAGCCTAAGCTCTTTTTTTTACAAAAATCCAACTTAAACAAAAATACAACCACAAACATGACGAACGAACGTCTTGTCTTTCTTTCATCCAATCTTCTTCTTGATTACCTGGAGATGGGGATGAAAGGGGGGGTGAGCTTTACAGCTCGTGGATAACATGTTTATAACCGAAATAAGCAAAAATTATTTTAAAATTTTTTTGCCAATTTATAGAAATTTCACAGTGGGCGTTTATCAAATACTCATTTCTAAAAAATTCTCAAGTTTTCAAAACATTCATGAACAATTTTAAATCATGTATGCAGCATAAACAAAACAAAGGCACATAAACACATCAGAAATTGGTTTGGGTCGGTCCAGAAAACAGAACGTACTACGCCTTTCCGCATAGCTGTCCAGTGTAGCCGTGAACTTATGGGAATCCTTAACAGAGCTCCAATGCCACTAGCGGACAGGCGGGCGAAGCCTTTGGCAAGTGCATTTGATACAACTTATGAGACCTAACCAAACCCACATAACAGACATTTCACACCTGAAAATAGATTTGCCCGAAGGCACATTTCCAAAACCGAGTTTTCATGTCATGTCATATTCAACACAATGTCATTCACAATTTTAACCAAAATTTGCATAACAATTTTTCAATCACTCAAATATCAAACAAATTTCCATTCGCAATTTCCAAAATTTCAAAATCACATAACAATCAAATTCACACATAACAATTCTTCAATCATTCAACCACAAAGAATGCAACAATTTTCATAATTTATCAAATCATTTAAAACAATAAATTTAACCTTTGTAACAAAATTTCAAAAATATTCGAAAATAATAAAATTCGATACTTTCTTTGTTAATTTTTCAAAAACACATAATTGGCTTATAAGTCAAGTCATAAACATGGTACCCACCTCATTTCCATGCTTAATTTCTTGTCCAAAGCTTCTTCTCTAATTTCCTTCATCCCTTCATCACTTGCAAAAAAATCCCTAACCAATAGGAATTCAAATTGAACATCACATAAGGAAATATCACCAAAATTAACTTTAGAAAACACAAACCCATAATATTTTCAAGCTATCTAAACCAAAATCTCTCTAAAAATTCAAAGATAAAAAATCTTCTCTTACCTTAATCTTCTCCAAATTCGAAATTTCTTGGCTCATATTGGAGCGCTCATCTTCTTCCATCTTTTTCCTTCATAAATAAGCACCAAAATCTCTCTTAAAATCTTAGAAAAATCAAGCCCTAACCTTTCTTTCTTCTTTCTCCTTTCTCCTTTCTCCATCCGAAGCTCTCTTCTTCTTTCTTTTCTTCTCCTTCTTTTCTCCCTCATTTTCGTGCATTTTTTCGTTCTTAAATGACAGATCACATTACTTGTCATTAATGAATGCAAAATGAACCATTTGCCCTTCCTTAAAAGCCTTATAACTTAAAACCTTAAGTGATTTTCCAAATTTGCCCTAAAGTAATTTCAACACTTTAATTTCATTTAATCCAATAAACCTATGCCATATGATCTTACTCAAATTAATATGCTAATTATTCACATTAACATGCTAATTTATTCGTGAAAAATCATAAAATATAACAAAGTCCCAAAAGATCATTAAATCATGCTTAACTTATGACATTTTTGTAATAATCAAATTAAAGGAATTTGCTAAAACTTCCTTCTAGAGAAATGTTACTTATAGTCTCAATTTCATAATGACACCAAAATCATTTAATTTGGTTCACTACTCCAAAAGTTACACCTCAAACCTTTCGGACTATTTATTATGCTAAAACATTTTCCTGCGATTTATTTCCATCTGAAAATTTACATTCTTAAAGACTAAATTGAAACTCAATTTCTTCAGAACATTTGTAGCCCTATCTCTCTAATTTAATCCAAATTAAGAATCACCATTTTTGGATGACTAGAGCAAAAGTTATGGTTAAAATACTTTCAGCTCTTACTAATCCAAGATTGAACATTAAACCCAAATTCAATTCAGAAATTGAAAGTCTTAGAGGCTAAATTGAAATTTAATGCCTTCAGATAACTTATAGCCCCATATCTCTAGTTTATTTTATAACAAGAACCAACTCAATTGGATCTTCACATACCAAAAATTTACCAAAATACTGAACCATATTCAGAAAATTATCTAACTCACTTTGATTAAATCAATCTCTTTTAATTTAGCCTCAAAAATTCACAATTTTTCATGGAGAGATAGAGGGATGTCTTAGGAATCCAACGCTTTGAAAATCAAGTCAATCGGATGTCGGACGGAAAAGTTATAAGCAAAAGAATGGCAAAGGGTCGGATTGGGAAAAATCATAAAAATCACAAAAAAATCACCCACGGCCACTTGCGGCAGCGAGGCCTGGAGGCGCTCGCGATCGCGAGGTCCGCCAAAAATGCGGCCCTTGCAATCGCGAGGCCTCGTGACCGTGAGGCGAGTGCAAATGCACCACGTCACACTCACGACACGGTCACACTCGCGAGCTACCTCCCTTCTGATTTTTTTTTCCAAAACTCCTAACTTTCAAAAATACATAACTTTTGACTCAAGAGTCCAAAATTTACAAACTTAGTATCAAAAGAAAGCTGAAAGGAAGGTCTACAACTTCCATAAAGAACTAAAAACTCAATTTTGTCTCTAAAGGGGTAAGAATCCTACTCAGAGTTTTTGTCCCATTTAATGTCTCCCTAAATAATAACTCAACTTCAAAAATTTCTATCTTTTAGATCCAAGGTCCAAAAATGTCATACTTTATATCAACGGAAATATCAAAAGGCAACTTACAACTTTCATGAAGGACAAAAATAAATTTGGCCTCTAAGGAAGTCAAAAAGCCACTCAAATTTTCTGTCCACTAATGATCATGCGAAACTGTAACAGAAACTTCTAAAATTTATAACTTCACATTCCATGGTCCAAAATTTCCATACTTTACATCAATGGAAAGATAAAAACAAAATATAAAACTTTCATGAAGCATTTAAAGGCAATTTCAACCTCTAACTAGGTCAATGTTTCAATCAAAGTTTCTATCAGAAATTTTTCATCCTAAGACATCCAAACTTCCAAATTTCACATCTTCCAATTCCCACGATCAAAATAACATATTATACATCATTGCAAAGCTATGAAATTTCTTTATAACTTTCATGTAGACTACTTACTCCAATTCAAACCACATCAGTACAAAATTGGTCTCAAAGCACAGTACACACAAACTTTCCTTATGAGCATTTTCAAACACAAAGCAAAATGCAGTTAAATTTGCATGATCATAACTTTCAATCCTGATATCAAAAAATATCATACTTTATGGCGATAGAAAGCTCTCAACAGAAGCTACAAGTTTCATGAAGATCATTTGATCAAAATCTTCCCAGATCAAGCCAGAAAAATTCACAAAGTTTTAGATCAAAGTTGCCACTTTCTGCTACTATTCATCCACCAAATTTTTAGATTTTCAATTTTCCAAAATCTAAGACTTTAACTAATCATTTCTTGTTTTTCAATTTCATTTAAAACAAATCATTCACTATCAATTCGATTTAAACTTAGAACACCATTTTAGTCCATAATCAAACATAAACATCAATAACAAAAGCATACACACATATACACTCTCATCCTCAACTTGCTAAATTCACCTACCTTAATCTCATATATCAAGTCACATTCTTAAGTTCTCTTTTTCTTTGCACATGAATAATTCACCACAAATTTCCCATTTTATGTCAATTTATACTTCAAAATTTCAAGAAAAGTTCAGGTTCCAACATAAATTGTCAACTATGAAGCATATTGAGTGTTATGTGTTATGAGCTAAATTTGATAAATGTTTATATTGCTTGAATGAAGTATAAATGCTAGAATTGTTAGCCATATATATATATATATATACATATGCTTGACTTTGGTCGATTGCCAATGGCTATGAATATATTAGCCACTGAGCTATGTAGCTCACCCCATTACTCCCTTCTCAGGTGCAAAACAAGAAGGTTAGCAATCCTTGCAAGGCATCAGAAGCTCCAAGATATTAGAAATTTTTGTAATTAAGTTAGTTCAACTACTTTTGGACAGCTTCATAGCATGTTAAAAACATTGGGCATCTTATACGTTGTACTTTGTGTTAAGCTTTTGTTTATAAGGTTAATAATGTAATTAAAGTTATGTATGAGCTTTTGGTTGTTTTGGTAAAAGAGTTAGAATTGAAAAGTTCCATAGGTGTATATGCATGTTTCTTTTATAGTTATTCATTTCAAATCCAAGTCTTTTCTAGGTGTAGAAATCGTGTGCTATCTTTGAGGGCAAATCTGGGCTCAATTAAGGTAAAATTTGTTAAAGTTGTCGTAGCTTATCCTTCTAGCTTTTCAACAATATATAGCAAGAAATTTTTAGATTTCTAAGCTAAAAGTTAGGGTCCTTGTAAAGGAAAAAGTATCTTCTATCTTTTGCTTCTTCTGCCTTTTGTTTCTTCTGTGTTGACGTCATCTTCTTATATGTTTTGCTTCGTCTATGTTTTGCTTTTTCTGCCTTTTGCTTCATCTGTGATGATGTCATCTTCTTTTATATTTCTTCTATAATGATGCCATCTTCTTCTTTGTTTGGCTTCTTCTACCTTTTGCTTCTTCTGTGATGATGTCATCTTCTTTTGTGATTCTTCTATGATGATGTTATCTTCTTCTGTGTTTTTCTCCGTCTGTGTTTTGCATCTTTTGTCTTTTGTTTCTTCTGTCTTTCGCTTCTTTTGTCTTTTGTTTCTTCTGCCTTTCGCTTCTTCTGTCTTTTGCTTCTTCTGTCTTTCGCTTCTTCTGTCTTTTGTTTCTTCTGCCTTTCACTTCTTCTGTCTTTTGCTTCTTCTGCCTCTCACTTCTTCTATCTTTGGCTTCTTCTGCCTCTCGCTTCTTCTATTTTTTTCTTCTTTTGTTTTTTGCTTCTTTTGCGTTTCACTTCTTCTGTCTTATGCTTCTTCTGTCTTTTGCTTCTTCTGTCTTTTTGTTTCTTTTGTATTTTGTTTCTTCTGTCTCTCGCTTCTTCTGTCTTTTTGCTTCTTCTGCCTTTTGCTTCTTCTGTCTTTTTACTTCTTCTACCTTTTGCTTCTTCTATCTTTTTGCTTCTTCTGTCTTTCACATCTTCTGTCTTTCGCATCTTCTGCTTTTCGCTTCTTCTGCCTTTTGCTTCTTTTGTCTTTTACTTCTGCTTTTTTGCTTCTTCTTTGTCTCTCGGTTCTTTTGTCTCTCGCTTCTTCTGTCTTTTTGCTTCTTCTGTCTTTTTATTTTTCTGCCTTTTTTCTTCTTCTGTCTTTTGCTTCTTCTGCCTCTCGCTTCTTCTGTCTTTTTGCTTTTTCTGCCTTTGGCTTCTTCTGCCTTTCGCTTCTTATGTGTTTTGTTTCTTCTGTGTTTTGCTTCTTCTATGTTTTACTTCTTATGTCTTTTTCTTCTTTTGTGTTTTGCTTCTTCTGTGTTTTACTGGTGTATCTTCTTCTGTGTTTTGTTGACGTGTCTTCTTCTGTGTTTTGCTGACATGTCTTCTTCTGTGTTTTGCTCCTTCTGCTTTTCGTTTCTTCTGTGCTTTGCTAGCTTCTATCTTTTGCTTATTCTATCTTCCGTTTCTTCTGTGTTTTGCTATCTTCTGCTTTTTGTTTCTTCTATGTTTTGCTTCTTCTGTGTTTTACTGATACATCTTCTTCTGTGTTTTGCTTACGTGTCTTTTTCTGTATTTTACTGACGTGTCTTCTTCTGTGTTTTGTTGATGTGTCTTCTTTTGTGTTTTGCTCCTTCTGCTTTTCGTTTCTTTTGTGTTTTGCTATCTTCTGCCTTTTGCTTCTTCTGTCTTCCGTTTATTCTGTGTTTTGCTATCTTCTGTCTTTTGCTTCTTCTATCTTTCGTTTCTTCTGTGTTTTGTTATATTCTGTCTTTTGCTTCTTCTATCTTCCTTTTCTTCTGTGTTTTGCTATCTTCTGTCTTTTGTTTCTTCTGTCTTCCGTTTCTTCTATGTTTTGCTATCTTTTGCCTTTTGCTTCTTCTGTCTTCTGTTTCTTCTGTGTATTTTGCTATTTTCTGTCTTTTTGCTTCTTCTGTCTTTTCGCTTCTTCCGTACCTATCTTCTACTCCATTTTGACCCTTCAGAAGATAGAATCCATCTTCGAGGTCTTCATGAAAGTTGTAGAACTTAAAGTCCTCTTTCAAACCATATAAAGAACAATCTGAGTTCTCTAAATGAAGTTTTGTTAAATATCCCGAAATAGGCATAGTATAGTTGAGGGCAAGTACTACTTCTGAGTTTGATTCCAAATGTTGGGCTTCAGAGGCGGGGTCCAGTAGAAATCTTACCTCAACTAGATTTTATTGGTTGAGATTTGTGTGTAGATTGCATTAAAGGCAAGCAAACCAAACACATATATAAGAGTTTAGTTATAAAAAGTACTGAGTTACTTGAATTAATACATACTGATATATGTGGTCCATTTCTTTTTCCATATTAGGTTGGTGAAAAGTATTTATCATCTTTATTAATGACTATACTTTTTATTGTGATCTCTATTTATTGCATGAAAAATCTCAATCAATGGACATTCTTGAGGTGTTCATTAGTGAGGTAGAAAGACAAATAGAAAAGTGAAATTCATAAGGTCTGATAGAGATGGTGAATATTATGGTAAATAAAATGAGAATGGATAATGTCTAGGTCCATTTACAAAATTTCTTTAAAGTTTAAGCATTTGTGCACAGTATATAATGCTCGGTACACCACACCAGAATGGTGTAGCTAAAAGATGGAATCGTATTCTTAAGGATATAGTTAGGAGTATGTTAAGTTGCATGAATGTATCTTTATCTTTATGGATGAATACATTAAAGACAACTACATATCTATTTAATAGGGTTCCTAGTAAAACAATTCCTATAACACCTTATGAATTGTGGATAGGTAGGGAACCTAACTTGAGACATCTGTATGTTTGGGGTTGCCTAGCAGAAATAAGGATTTATAATCCTTATGAAAGGAAGCTTGATGCAAGAACCATTAGTGGTTGCTTCATAGATTATCTAAAAAAGTCCAAAGGGTACATATTTTATTGTCCTAACCATGATACTAGAATAGTTGAGTCGACTAATGCTAGGTTCATTGAAAATAGACAAATCAATGGGAGTGGGGAACTATGAAAGGTGGATATTCTAGAGATTCAGGTGAAAAATCCTTCACACAGCGCATCTTATCAAGTTGTTACTCCTTTTGTTGTATCACTATCACGCAACATAACATAACAACAAGTTAATATTTTAAACCCACAAGAAGCGAATATCAATAAAGAACCAGTAAATAATGTGCAAGTCACAAATGATCAAGTGATACCACGAGAGATAATATTGTGAAGGTTTATAAGGGAGAAAAGCCCAATTATATCATATGATTAAGTGGTGTATTCATTTAAGCATTGATAAGGATCCAATCTTATTTAAAAAAGCCATAAAATGTAATAATTCTAAAAAGTGACTCAATGCTATGAAAGAAGAGTTAAAATCTATGAATGATAATCAAGTTTACAAACTAGTTAAGTTACCTGAAGGCTCAAAACAAGTGGATTGTAAATGGGTCTTTAAGATTAAAAGGAAATCAAAAGGTAATATTGAAAGGTACAAAGCAAGACTTATAGCTAAAGGTTTTATTCAAAAGGATGGCATTGACCTTAAAGAGACCTTTTCTATAGCTTCAAATAAGTACTCTTTAAGAGTTGTTATTAGTAGCTCATTATGATTTAAAGCTTCACTAAATGGATGTAAAGATCACTTTTTTGAATAGTGAATTACAAGAAGAAGTTTATATGGACCAACCGGAAGGTTTTGTGATTGCAAAAAAGGAAAATATAGTGTGTAAATTAAAGAAGTCAATATATGGTTTGAAACAAGCTTACAAACAGGTCTATTTTGATAGTATGTATTCTTTAAAGTGAAAATGGAATTCATCCTTTTTTTTCATTTCCATTCATTTAGATCTCTTTTGCTTCATCGTTTTTTTTTTTCAGATCTTGCTTACATTGGTATCTTAAGTTTAATGACACCATTACCTCTTATGGTTTTATAGAGAATACTGTTTATAGGTGTCTTTATATGAAGGTTAATGGGAGCAAGTTCATTATTTTAGTACCATATATTGACGATATTCTTTTGGCTACTAATGATTTGGGCTTGTTACTGTAGGAAAATCCCGGTGTGAGCATCACATGCCCACGGTGCGGAAAACAAAAATTTTTATTCCGGGACCTTCCCGAAAGCCAGGATCCATGTGACTATATAACAAAGTCAAACTAAAACGACCAAAGGAGACCGTCTCTAACGGTATCCACGCAGAGATCGGAAAACCTAACCGGGACAAACCCTTTGACCCGGGAATAGTTAGAACAAAGTAAAGACTGCTAGATCTTACCTTTGTTCTGGAGAGCTTGAAGAATAACGATGAAGAAGGAGGATGGGAAGCTTGAAGGAGATGGAGAACTTGATGATCGATGAAGAGAGATCAAAATCTCTTAGGTTTTTACAAAACTTCTCTTATTTTTGTCTAAACCAACGACCATCTTTCATCTCTACATCAAGTTTGTCTTCTAGCCATTAAATATACTTAATGACTAAGCAAAATGGAACCTTTTTCCATCCATCCACGTTAGCTTCATTATATATATATATATATAAATAAAGTTAAAGCTTCCTCTCCTCCTTTTCCCACGTATAACATATATATATATATATTAATTAATTATTTAATTATATATATATATATATATAAATAAATAAATCTTTGAAGTGGTCCAACACACTGGGTTGGTCCTACCCTCTCACTGTCCCGGTATGGGAAAAACCCCCGGAAATGTTTTTCAGCAATATCGATGTCGCGATCTCATCGGGACATATCTCGATCTCATTGGGATCTATTTAATCCGATTGCTCTCCAGTTATTGGATCTCAGTCCAAAACTATTTTACGAGTTCTCCGAGACACTCTTATGCGTGTGACCCATTAGGTTCCCGATTATGTTGGCCACTTAGATCAACACTTAATCTAAGCAAGTCATGAGCGGTATCTAGCAACACATCATGACCCCCAATTGACCGGAAAGTAATTGGTTTGACGAATGAAGCTATATTCATCATGGACCATATCACGAACCTTTCTATAGACAATTACCGTGCAATTCGTCCTTTCACCATGCTATACCCTACTTGGTTATGAGTATGGGCAATGTGTCAACTCTCACTAGATTGACTACGTCAAATCTAGTCCAAGTGATTTCAGTTCTTGTCCTGGGACTCATTACTTAATACTTAATATGTCAATGAAGACACTCTTCATGACATATGTACTCTGATCAGAGATTTCCAAGTAATGACCCTGACAAGAGGCCATGGGTATCATCTTCTGCTATCACAGAAGTGGTGAATCCTTTATTGGCTACTCAATTACCTTCAAATACCTCAAGCTTTACCCAAGCACCACCCTATGAGCGACCTCTGTAAGGCAACAAGGAATGGAGTCAAAGCACAGAATCAGTATTCAAGATATCCTTGAGTACCTCAAGTCTAAGGATACTTGCACCATTGCTATGATGAGATTATCACTGACATTAGAATAGGACATCCATGTGATGATCTCATAGCAGGTCATCCAATGTACTTACTACCTCTAGTAAGCATCCACATCTCAACCCTAAATATCTCATATGTACAGTTTCTGAGATCCACTGCTTGATCAAATCAAGGAGCTTGAGATGTGCTAGTCTTTCCGGATTACCGATGTCCAGTCTCAGTAATCCTATGACTAGGGATAATTTAGATACTGACATAATTGCACATGATAAGAATCTCAGTAGTATGATCACATCATAATTTCCTTCATGCTATGTCATATATCATGGACTTCATTAATTTGCTTATTGATCAATATCAGTTCATAAATAATGAACAGCAATGTAATGAAATATGCCTTTCTTTATTTATTCATAAAGACTGTACACAAATTGGTACAAAATGCGCTAAAGGCGATTGCCTTCAGGGCACTACTCTAACAATTACATGATGTAGAGAAATTTCTCTCTAATAACTTTGAAATGAAAGATATAGGTGAGAATCCTATATGATTAGAATAGAAATACTCCGTGACAAGACACAAGGATTATTAGGGTTGTCTCAAAAAGGATATATCGGTAAAGTATTATAGAGATTTAGGATGGAAAAATGCTTAGCAAGGTAGTTCTAATTCAGAAGGGGGATTAATTTAGTGAAATGCAATGTCCCAAGAATGATTTGGAATGAAAGGAAATGGAATCTACTCCCTATGCATTTGTTGTTGGGCCCAGGCTACCACACTCGGGCTTAGGTCCCCGAGTGAGTACCACCTGCACCTCCCAACCTTAGTCAGTACTGTCCTCTTTGGTCAAGGGTGAGCCACGGCTCGAACCCAAGACCTCAAGGTTTTGTTCCACTTTAAGTGGACGCCTCTCACCATTGAGCCATTGGGCATATTAAAATTGATATACTAGTAGCAAATCCATCCTGTTAGAACCCCTCCCCGATGAGTCGCGTGCCCGATGTCCTACGTGACGTCTGGACGCGCATCTCATGAGGGAGAGATTCCTCACCACAAAAGAAACCTAAATCGAACTTAATTTAACGTCATCCGAACAAAACTTGATAAATTCGCCTTAATTATCCACCAATGAAATTGATCTGCTTAGGGCCCATCATTAAATCCGATTGCTAAGCTAAAATAAAATTTCATGTCTCTAGGTCAAATAGAATCATAAATTGCCTCAATCGGATCTCTATAGATCATAAAATTGCCCGAAAACAGAATTATATTCAAAACCGTCATGTAATTGACTCTCTGTAATATTATCCGTAAAGTCTGACTAAGACCTGACACTCTCATTTTACCAAAAAGGGGTATAAACTTTTTTGGGAAAACCAACACTTCGAAAACCGAGTGAATCCGAGGCCAAACGAAAAAGTTACAAGAAAAAAAAATGAGGGGAGGACATTCAGAGATTAGGTGAGGGCACGTCTAAGAGGTTTAGAGATTAGACGTGGCCACGTCTAAGGATGAAGCCTGGATTTGCAGGAAAATTTTAGAATTTACAAACATCATAAATTTTGCTCCCGAAGTCTAAAATTCGTAAATTTAGTATCAATAAAAAGGTAAAAGGGAGCTCTACAACTTCATAGAAGGATTTAAAAACTAGTTTAGTCATTAAGAGGGTCAAAATTTGCTTTAAAGTTTCAGGTCAAATTCAAATCTTCCTACACCATGCCAAAAGTTTGAAAATTCATATCTTTTAGCTCACAAGTCAAAAAATGTCACATTTCACCTCATTGGAAAGATAAAGAAAGGATCTACAAACTTCATGAAGGGTGAAAAAGTTAAATCGGTCATTAAGGGAGGTAAAAATACACTTAACGTTTCAGCCTAAATGAAAAACCAATGGAACAGTAATTTGGCACAATGAACAGTAACTGTCAACATTCCAAATCTCATAACTTTTTATTCCTAACTCCAATAATTGCAAATCATACCTCATTTTAAATATATAAGGATAATCTACATTTTTCATGAAGAAAGTAAAAATCAGAACGGTCTCTAAGAGGGTGAAAAACCCCTCTAAACGTTATGCAAAATTTCATGACTAACAACAGTGGCTGAAACCTTTCAACTCTCATAACTTTTTCATCTTACATCCAAATGTGATAAACTTTATGTCATTGGAAAGATATAAATAATTTCTACATTCTTCAAGAAGACCACATAAACTAATTCAAGCTCTAAAGTGTTCTAAAACCTAAGTGAAGTTGCTGCCCAATTTTAGGAAAAATTGGACAGCACCTCCCCTATTATGCAACTAACCATAATCTTCAATTCTATTCATCCCGACTCAAGTACCTGCATAAAAACTCAATATCCAATGGCAGCAACATACTCCTAGGCTTCTAAATATTTCTCAAACCATAAGGCAATCTCACTCCTAAGCATGTACTCATTTCCAATCTATAAAGTCACATGATATCATTCTTTCCTTTTTGTCATTCTCAACCATACAACAATACATTTTAAACAAAACATACATAAGATACATTTAAACTTCAAAACTCTTACATTTACATGGAATAAGTCAATACAAAGTCTCAAGGGCATTCTAGCCCGAATACATCGAAAGTGGCAAAATCCAAAATACAAAGAGAACCATTTCTCCACAATACAACCTAAAGTATTGTTTTCTCAATTATCACTTCAAAAGCAAAATGCATCGGAGTATTTCCTTAATCCCGATGCAATGAGTCGGTTTCTCACTCGATTCCTGTGGAGGGAAAAATGGGGTGTGAGCACGACGGCTCAGTGGGTAACAAGTTAATAAACGAGAAATAAGCAAAAATCATCATTTAATCATTCATTCATTTTCAAAACAATGTTACGTTAATCACTTTCACTTTTCAAATCTTTTCACAGAATTTATCACTTCAATGAATTTATACATTTAACACATCACAAGACAACATACCATTTCACAAATTCACAAACAAAGTGGTTCGAGTGGATCCGAAACAGAACGTACTACACATTTCCGCGAAGCGGTCATGTGTAGCCGTGACGGATAGGAGTCCTTGAGAGGAACTCCACGACCACTATCGGGCATGCGGGAGAAGCCTATGGGTAGACAGGTGCACCTGACTCAGATGGGACAACCACAAACCGAAAGAAAACACATAATTCACACAATTCGAAATTATTAGCCGTAACTGGCCTTTACCAATTTACTTTCTCATAACTGGGCCAAAATGGCAAAGCTTTTTTGGAAGTCACAATTTCGCCTTTTCACATAACAACCAAGATTCACATCATTTTAACATGAATTCACAATCGAGAAGTTCACATACCAGCTTAAACACATAACAAAGAGTAATTCATATTAACATTCTAAGTCATTTGAAAACATCAATTTGCCAAAATCACAAAATCCATCTTTTTCACTTATCAAATCATTTCGTCAACATTTCCAACATAAATTTTCATTCAAGAAAACATCACATACAAGTTTAAATCCTCACAAAGAAATATTAATACAAACTTCTTAAATCATTGGAAAGCATGAATTTGCGTTTATTTTAAAAACGTTAAATTGCCTATTAACTCAATTATTAAGGAATCACCCACCTTAAATTCCTTTAGCTTTAGGATTGATCAAATGGCCTTGTTTCTTCCTCCAATCACCTCATTTCACCTTCATCAAGCATAATCATCCCATAAGCATAAGAGAAAGCAAAATTGAACTTTCTAAGGAATGGGAAAACATGAATTAACACCTACCTAACTTAACCCATACCTAAACTAAGCTATTTAAACCAAAACCTACCTAAAATACCCAAGAAATTCGAAATTCTCTTACCTTAGAAGATGACCCACGAAATTCTCGTCTTGCTTCTATTGGAAGATTAATCTTTCCTTTCCACTTTATTTTTGAAGAAAAACACTTAAACCCTCCTTTCTAAGCATAGAAACCTAAGCTCCAACTCTTTTCTTCTTCTTCTTCTTCTTCTTCTTCAATCGAAAATCACTCTCCCTCTTTCTCTTATAAAATTTCGTAAGTCCCCTCTCTTATTCTTTGTAATTGTCATAAGCCTTATTCTTAAAAGACTTAGGGGACTTTATTTCTAACTTAAAACCTAAGCTAAAACTACGTAGTTTAGGGTCCTTCATACTTGCAATTTATTCTCCCTTCTTTTTCCTTGTACAATCCGTAACTTCACTCACTCCTACATCCTTAAGCCATTTGTTTCCTCTTTTCTTCATTTAATGTCATGTAAAATGGGCTAAAAGCCCATTTCCTAAGCCTTAAGCCTTTAACACATAAATGATCTTCCTTTCATGCCCTTATTCCATCTTAATCTTTTTAATTTCTAAAAAGTTATCAAACTCCAATTTTAACTAAATACCTCCAATTAAATTCTATTAATCCCAAATTAATTCTAACTAAAAGGAAATTAGTAAACTAATCCTCAAAAATACATAAAACATGCTAAATGCGAATCGGGGTCCAACATTTCTCCCCCCCTTAAAAGAATTCCGTCCTCGAAATTCTTATCAGATTTATTAGGAGTGTAGGATGCTCCTCCGTTTCTCATTTAACTTCTTCACTCGAAAACTTTCTTTCTTTCAAAGAATAGTATTCAGTAGACTCACTCGGTCCTTCAATTCGGGGTTGGTCGTTCACTTTCTTAACTAGTTCCTCCTTATGCTTCAGATCACTCACAATTTCCATTTTCTGTGGCGATAACACCCTAATCTTATCACATCAATATTTCCTGAACATACTCACGTATATCACATTTTGAATCCAAGTCATCTTTTGTCAGTAGCACTAACTCATAATAATTTCATACGACCCAATTCATAACGGCTTAACGAATTCTTTTTCCTAACTTGAGCACACCTTAGCAAGGTAATACCTTCCGAGACAATTCAGCTTTCACTTACTGATTCACATCACTCTAGTCTCAGTTCATGTAACCCTTATGTCAATCTCCCGTATTTCATATCTTATACTGATTGACTTCACTTACCTCGCCAATCGATCTGGCATTCAATCATTTTTAGGCCTTACTTAACATAATACAAAAGTGATGGCTCTTTCTATTACCTAACTCCTTATACAGTATTCTATTGAAAACACTATGCCAACGATTGTGATGCTTAAGGTCAAATAGAACTATACATTGATCTCATATTCCTACAACTCTAAACTATAAACTTTAAGCACATCTCCGATAGTTAAAACCGTCGACAATTCAATCTTTCAGTCACTTGACATATTTCTTCTAGGCTGTATAGCTTAAATTGCCATTGTACTTTTCTCACAGTCTCTTTGCTTAATCATCTTTGCCAGTACGCATACTTCTTATCTTGATCACCCAGTATCATTTTTCCTACCCGATCTTAAAATTCATACTCATTTCTAATTTCTTAGTAAAATATAAAAGTTCTGAATCTTCAATTTGGTCTTGGTTTATATGAACTGATCTAAACTTTCAGTGACTAATCATTTTGCCCAAAATTCCATTCCACATTCTACACTCTTAACTGCACTAGATTTAATAACCTCAATGTACAAATTTATGAGACACTGCTATTAAATTCTCTATTCAATGCATCCGATCATAACATTTGCTTTACCAGTATAGTACTTACTTATACAATCATAATCCTTCGAATAATTCTATCTCTTATCTCAGTCTCATATTCAATTCTTTCAACTCAAGCATCGTTATTGATTTTTCATACTTCTTGTTTCGCTCACCTTATAGCCTTCTTCTCATTTAAACTTGACACTCAGATCTGTTTTCAATCTCACAATCTCTTAATCCTTAATTTGAGGTAAACCAAACCTTCTATTCTATGCTTTCTTTTGTATTAGTTTCTGATAACCTCAATATCGAATTTCTACTTAAAGTATCTGATATACTACTTAACTTCACTTGGACTTTCTCGCTAGGACAATCATAGCCTTTCGGTATTTATATCAATCTCCTAAGTCTCATAATTAATTCTCCCAATTCATTAATTGCCTCAAACTTTTACGATCGGTACTTGCATATGTATATTTAAGATATTCCTGTACATATACTGTCTTCAAACTTTCAAAATAATCATTAATGTAGCAGTTCTCAATCATGTATCCAATAATCAACTCATAGGACTTCAGTTGTCTCCATACATATGAAATCACTTTATTATGCTACGTTGGATTTCAGCCAAATGTCTTATACAACATCAGTACATACTATAAAATTTCCAAATCTATATGATATAACTTACCTCAGCATAGTTCCTTCAAAATTATCTTTACTTACGTTACTCATATGCTTTACACATTTTCTCCATGTATTCAAACTATTTTTCTCAATTATTCGACTATCTTTAATACACCATCAAATCTTGAATCTTTTTAGTCTCCAATACCATAGTGCCATTGGGCATTTGTTAACTCAAGCATTTATTAACACATTTCATGTGCCTCCTGATTAGCTCTTGTGATTTCTTAAATAACTGATTCCTTAATGAGGTACATTGTCTCACTTTCCTTTCAATTTCCTAATTAACTTCCTTTCGCGGATGATTTTCTCCATTCCTTGAATTTCCTCAGATCTCGCTTGGACTCATTCTTATGTTTGCTCATTCATACTAATTTCTCCATTCATTGTCATTTATTTGCAAACTTAAATTCGTGTTTTGAATACCTTCATCAAGTCAGAATTTCATCTCTCGAACATACTTTCACATAATATAACTTGAACGTACATATTCTTCATACTAGCAAAGTCGTGTCTCCATAAAGTCAAAATCCACTCATACTACCCTTTACATCAAACAAAAGTACATACCTTTTTCGGTAACATATTTCACCTCCCTGCTTGATGCTCTGTTAGGGAGTGTCCTAATTTTCAAATCATTACATATTCTTTCATGATCAGTTCTTCCATTGATCATCTTTAATATAAACTACCTGATCTGCTTATTCTAACTTAACAAAATTTTCTTCAAAAAGAGGGTTTTTTTTTTGCTAAAATCATCTATACTCTTTATGCAATCTTGATCAATCACCTATTATTAACTATTCTTAATACCGTGAGAAGAACAATTCCTATCTTCCCCACCAGGTCATAATGTTCAAATTACCCAAAACCCAAAGGGGTAATGAACATACTTAGTGCCGCATATGCTTGGGTGACGTCATTAAATTCATCCTATTCTGTCCACTTACTAATTCATATTTTTCATGCTTGATACTTTAGTCTCCATTAATCCCAGACAATATTCTTCTCAGATCAATTTATTTCTTATTGTGACATTTTTTTAACAAATCTCAGTCTATTCCCATATGATCATTTTGAGCACCCTCATATGTTAATCTAGTTTCTCTTCAAACTGTAGACTATGGAAGCTATGACTACAAAATCCAATAAACCACAAGTTTCTTCCTCTATCATCTCCACATATATTTATATAACCTACGTGCTTAATATTCTCACTTGTATATGATGATGGGTCATCATATAGATACTCACAATGACAACAATTTAACCTTTGTGGCCTTGTACAAATATCACCATCATTCATATAATCTTTCCATTATCCTTCACATTACATCTTACATATATATATATATATATATTCACCATTGATTCAAATTTATAGATGTAAAAATCATCACACAATTTACATATCAAACATGTAGCAAATTTCTCAAATCAATCACAAGCAATCAAAGCAACATTTATGAAGTAAGTGAAAACATTTCATTTTCTTGATTCAAAAACAAACTTTTATTTCTTGATTAGGAAAAAGAAAACTTAAAAGTTCATTCCTCAAATTATCAACTGTACCCACTTACACCCACGTAGGTTCCGATTTCATATTCTTAAGACCATAAGAATCTTCGTTTTCAATACATTCCACTTGTTCACTTTAAGCTCAATGTTTCCACTTGAAAAGCCATGTTCATACTTTTACATCCATATCACCTTCAGGGATATATCACCATAACGCCATACACGGCATCCCCCCGCCCACTTCAATTTCATTGAATCATTTTCTATCGTATTACCCATATGTTGTTCGCATTTCCATTTATCCAATGAAAGATTACTGTTTTTCTCACTAATTCGATCAGCCTAAACTCTTAACAATTGCTTATTTGAGTAACTTAAACACATGTGCCCATGTAAGATCTCAATTTCGGCGCTCTGATACCATAATTGTTAGAACCCCTCCCCGATGAGTCGCGTGCCTGACATCCTACGTGACGTCTGGACGCGCATCTCATGAGGGAGGGATTCGTCACCACAAAAGAAACCTAAATTGAACTTAATTTAACGTCATCCAAACAAAACTTGATAAATTCGCCTTAATTATCCACCAATGAAATTGATCTACTTAGGGCCCATCATTAAATCCGATTCCTAAGCTAAAATAAAATTTCATGTCTCTAGGTCAAATAGAATTAGAAACCGCCCCAATCGGATCTCTATAGATCACAAAATTGCCCGAAAACGGAATTATATTCAAAACCGTCATGTAATTGACTCTCTGTAATATTATCCGTAAAGTCCGACTAAGACCTGACACTCTCATTTTACCAAAAAGGGGTATAAACTTTTTTGGGAAAACCAACACTTCGAAAACCGAGTGAATCCGAGGCCAAACGAAAAAGTTACAAAAAAAAAAAAGAGGGGAGGACTTTCAGAGATTAGGTGAAGGCATGTCTAAAAGGTTTAGAGACTAGACGTGGCCACGTCTAAGGATGAAGTCTGGATTTGCAGGAAAATTTTAGAATTTACAAACATCTTAACTTTTGCTCCCGAAGTCTAAAATTCGTAAATTTGGTATCAATAAAAAGGTAAAAGGGAGCTCTACAACTTCATAGAGGATTTAAAAACTACTTTAGTCATTAAGAGGGTCAAAATTTGCTTTAAAGTCTCAGCTCAAACTCAAATCTTCCTACACCATGCCAAAAGTTTGAAAATTCATATCTTTTAGTTCACAAGTCTCAAAATGTCACATTTTACCTCATTGGAAAGATAAAGAAAGGATATACAAACTTCATGAAGGGTGCAAAAGTTAAATCGGTCATTAAGGGAGGTAAAAATACACTTAACGTTTCAGCCTAAATGAAAAACCAATGGAACAGTAATTTGGCACAATGAACAGTAACTGTCAACATTCCAAACCTCATAACTTTTTATTCCTAACTCCAATAATTGTAAATCATACCTCATTTTAAAGATAGAAGGATAATCTATATTTTTCGTGAAGAAAGAAAAAATCAGAACTGTTTCTAAGAGGGTGAAAAACTCCTCTAAACGTTCTGCAAAATTTCATGACTAACAACAGTGGCTGAAACCTTTCAACTCTCATAACTTTTTCATCTTAAATCCAAATGTGATAAAATTTATGTCATTGGAAAGATCTAAACAATTTCTACATTCTTCAAGAAGACCACACAAACTAATTCAAGCTCTAAAGTGTTCTAAAACCTAAGTGAAGTTGCTGCCCAATTTTAGGAAAAATTGGACAGCACCTCCCCTATTATACAACTAACCATAATCTTAAATTCTATTCATCCCGACTCAAGTACCTGCATAAAAACTCAATATCCAATGGTAGCAACACACTCCTAGGCTTCTAAACATTTCTCAAACCATAAGGCAATCTCACTCCTAAGCATGTACTCATTTCCAATCCATAAAGTCACATGATATCATTCTTTCCTTTTTGTCATTCTCAACCATACAACAATACATTTTTAACAAAACATACATAAGATACATTTAAACTTCAAAACTCTTACATTTACATGGAATAAGTCAATACAAAGTCTCAAGGGCATTCTAGCCCGAATACATCGAAAGTGGCAAAATCCAAAATACAAAGAGAACCATTTCTCCACAATACAACCTAAAGTATTGTTTTCTCAATTATCACTTCAAAAGCAAAATGCATCGGAGTATTTCCTTAATCCCGATGCAATGAGTCGGTTTCTCACTCGATGCCTGTGGAGGGAAAAATGGGGTGTGAGCATGACGGCTCAGTGGGTAACAACTTAATAAACGAGAAATAAGCAAAAATCATCATTTAATCATTTTCAAAACAATGTTACGTTAATCACTTTCACTTTTCAAATCTTTTCACAGAATTTATCACTTCAATGAATTTACACATTTAACACATCACAAGACAACATACCATTTCACAAATTAACAAACAAAGTGGTTCGGGTGGATCGGAAACAGAACGTACTACACATTTCCGCGAAGCGGTCATGTGTAGCCATGACGGATAGGAGTCCTTAAGAGGAACTCCACGGCTACTAGCAGGTAGGCGGGAGAAGCCTGTGGGTAGACAGATGCACCTGACTTAGATGGGACCACCACAAACCCAAAGAAAACACATAATTCACACAATTCAAAATTATTAGCCGTAACTGGCCTTTACCAATTTACTTTCTCATAACTGGGCCAAAATGGCAAAGCTTTTTTGGAAGTCACAATTTCTCGTCTTTTTCACATAACAACCAGTATTCACATCATTTTAACATGAATTCACAATCAGAGAAGTTCACATACCAGTTAAACACATAACAAAGAGTAATTCATATTAACATTCTAAGTCATTTGAAAACATCAATTTGCCAAAATCACAAAATCCATCTTTTTCACTTATCAAATCATTTCGCCAACATTTCCAACATAAATTTTCATTCAAGAAAACATCACATACAAGTTAAAATCCTCACAAAGAAATATTAATACAAACTTCTTAAATCATTGGAAAGCATGAATTTGCGTTTATTTTAAAAACGTTAAATTGCCTATTAACTCAATTATTAAGGAATCACCCACCTTAAATTCCTTTAGCTTTAGGATTGATCAAATGGCCTTGTTTCTTCCTCCAATCACCTCATTTCACCTTCATCAAGCATAGTCATCCCATAAGCATAAGAGAAAGCAAAATTGAACTTTCTAAGGAATGGGAAAACATGAATTAACACCTACCTAACTTAACCCATTCCTAAACTAAGCTATTTAAACCAAAACCTACCTAAAATACCCAAGAAATTCGAAATTCTCTTACCTTAGAAGATGACCCACGAAATTCTCTTCTTGCTTCTATTGGAAGATTAATCTTTCCTTTCCACTTTATTCTTGAAGAAAAACACTTAAACCCTCCTTTCTAAGCATAGAAACCTAAGCTCCAACTCTTTTCTTCTTCTTCTTCTTCTTCTTCTTCAACCGAAAATCACTCTCCCTCTTTCTCTTATAAAATTTCGTAAGTCCCCTCTCTTATTCTTTGTAATTTTCGTAAGCCTTATTCTTAAAAGACTTAGGGGACTTTATTTCTAACTTAAAACCTAAGCTAAAACTACGTAGTTTAGGGTCCTTCATACTTGCAATTTATTCTCCCTTCTTTTTCCTTATACAATCCGTAACTTCACTCACTCCTACATCCTTAAGCCATTTGTTTCCTCTTTTCTTCATTTAATGTCCTGTAAAATGGGCTAAAAGCCCATTTCCTAAGCCTTAAGCCTTTAACACATAAATGATCTTCCTTTCATGCCCTTATTCCTTCTTAATCTTTTTAATTTCTAAAAACTTATCAAACTCCAATTTTAACTAAATACCTCCAATTAAATTCTATTAATCCCAAATTAATTCTAACTAAAAGGAAATTAGTAAACTAATCATCAAAAATACATAAAACATGCTAAATGCGAATCGGGGCCCAACACATCAACTAAAGGATTACCTCCTAAAACATTTACTAGCTATGTTGAAAGGATGAGCATTAAAGATAAGTCCTTGTTAGCATGAGATTATGTTATGTATATACATATGTTTGGATTTTTGCTATTATTTTTTGGACATTTATGAATTCAATTAAAGTTATGTTTTTGCTTATTTATAGTTGTCATATTATATTGTGCACACACATTGTTTTATTGTGATGATAGATTATATTTTTTAGAAAACATTAAAATTGAGAATTATTGTGTTTCTCAATTAAAATTATTTTGAGTTGAGATGATTGTGTGATACTGTTGGACCCCGTTTCCGAAGCCCAACAATCAGACCGAAGATGAAAACGTATGCGAATTCCCAAGTTCCTTAACCTGGAAACCAACAAGGGGAAATTCCTCCTTGGCATGATATCTCAAGCCCAAGGGCGAACCCACACGACGGAAACACAAAACCCCCCCCCCCCAAAACTTCTTCATAATGGTAGCTCTTAGTCTCTAGTTCAATTAGAAACGAGAACCACCCCAATCAGAGCTCTATGGTTCAAGATATGCCTAAGAAATCGTAGTGGGTTTATAGCCCACTCATGCCCTCCAAAACTACCCATCACTTCCTTTTCATCAAACTTTCTGGATTTAAATCCAATGGTTACCAATTTTTGTGGAGAGGTAGTTAAACATGTTATAAATCCAACGTCTCAAGAATCGCTTAATTCAGAGGTCGGACGAAGAAATTATGGTCGAAAGAATCCGATAAGCTCATGTCCTCATCCCAACTGAACATGTTTTGGAGCGAATTCCATAACTTTTTACACCAATGTCCAATTGCTTTCGTTTTTGACCATTGGAAAGAAGACATCGAGATCTACAACTTCTATTAGAGTCTCTAAGTGAGATTCGGCCTCTAAACTAGTCAAAATCACAAATTACTGTAGCTCACCTGAGGTTGCCGTTAAACGGACATGCATGTCCGCTTAACGGACACAGACTGGCAAAACAGCTCCAAATCGTCCGAGAAAGTCCGTTAAACGGACATCCATGTCCATTTAACGGACATACACTGGACAAAGGCCTGTTACACCCGAGACTGTCCGTTAAACGGACATACATGTCCGTTTAACAGACATGCGCATCCCAAAACCCCTTCCAAGCCTCCCAATGCTTCCAACCATTAATCCTAACACCATAGGCCATCAAACCTTCCCAAATTAAATCCTTCAAGTGTAATCACTCTCCTCAAATAATCAAATACCAATTGGGATGCACTAAACTCCCCAAACATCAACTCAAAACTCATTCAACACACACATTCTCAACATTTACCAAAGCTATCACATTCAAGCTTTTCATACAACATCATCACTTGCAAAGCCCATAACTCTGAATATTGATATCTAAAATTCGCAAACCTTATACCATTGGAAAGCTAAGAGGATAAGCAACATAATTCAAGAAGATCATTTTTCCCACAATGGCCTAAATTAACCCAGTTTTTCCCTCAAAAGTTCAACACACAATTTACCTCTACAAAACCTGAAATTAGCATTTCACACAACAAGATAGATAAGCACATGCACAAAGGAAATCTTCCCAATCTTCAAATTCAATTCAAAGCCCAAAATGGAGTTCATACAAACTTTCATACATAGCTTTAAATACATATCGACATTACATAAGTCGCAAAATACATTCGATGCTCAATGTTCAATATGCTATTAAAGCTATTCAAAAATCTAGCTCCTAACTTAATACAAAAGCTAAGTCTCTCAAGACCATCCAAATGCCGCAAGGATTTACTAATCTTCTTGATCTGCACCTGAAGAGGAAAATTGTGGGTTGAGCTATACAACTCAGTGGCTAAACCATTTATAGTCAATGGCATTGAGCCACACAAATAACCAAATACATATACATACTAGCATGCTTAGGCATAAATATATAACAATGAGAATTCAACATTCACAAGCAATTGCCAACTCATAATTCCAAATCATCTTCACACACTAAATATGATTCATTTCAAGGCAACTTAGAACATCAAATGCAATGCACATTTCAATGGCTAGAGGGTTCCGTGAACAAAACGACGAAACTGAAGTTTACGCCGTGAATCGAAACGAGTCCATTCTCGGATCTCGTGGGCCACAAGCGGGCAGCCGGGATAGGGCTTTGACGTCGACGTGCACGTGACTCGAAACGGTTCCTCTCAGCCCAAATAAAACACATAATCCAATTCAAATGTTCATATAACAAAATGCCATGCTTTCATTCAATGGCATACATTCTTATTCAAATGTCAAACATTAATTCATACATAACATGGCATAATCACATTTCTATGGTTTAATCATCATGATATACATCATATCAACATAACAACATGCAACAAGTCACATACAATGCATATACAAACATTTGCCCATTTTGCACAAAAACTATAAATAATTTACCCACCATAGCCTTGCAATCTCCAAAATCAATGGTTTCTTCCTCCTTGCTCTAGGGTAGCCCCTTGATTGCCTATACACAACCAAAATTCCATCATTTACTCTCAAATTTTCGAAATCCCCCTTCAAAACCCTAGAAATATCATAACCCAAATCAAGCCTCCATATAACCCATTCATAAACCCTATAGGTTAGAAACTCAACCCCTAGGTGAAAATCCAACAAAACTTATGAATCCACTATTCATCTTCTTCTTCCTACCACTTTCTCTCACTAGAGTTTTTCCCATTCACAACACAACACCCATTTCCTTCCACTAAAGCAAGAAGAAGATGAAAACTTACCTTAAAGATCTTGAATCTTCCCCTTTCCACGAATTTCTTCCCCTTTTTCCTTGGATTTTTCGATTTTTCTCTTCTTCCTCTCTTCTTCTCCACTTTTCCCTCTCTCTTTGACTCTTTCTCTCTCCTCCCTTTGGCTTGCACGAAATCTCCTCTTCCTTCTTCAAATTTTTGTCTTTTATCTTCCCTCTTCCTTGCCTATTATGCCCCTCATTAACATGGACCTTCCAAAAATACCCCTCCTTGTCTTATAAGGCCCTACTAACCCCTTAAGCCCACTTAAATACTAACATCCACCTACTAACTACTTACATTTACTACTCACTTACCATATTAATCCCATTTCACCTACTACCTTAATTCAAATTCAATTTCTATTCCTTTTCTCAACTTCTAATTAGAGACCAAATAAATAAATAAATAATATTAAACCATAAATCAAGCATAAAGAACCAATTAGGAAATTAAATCATAATCAACAAATTGAACAATTCAAGCAAATAAGAACAAGGCCTAACAGATACATAGAAGGAATCATGTTGTTAGTTTTAGCTCAAGACTTTTAAGTTAATGATTTTGATGATAGCAATCAATATTATTTCATATTTAGTTACATTTCAAATTTCAAATTTATTTGGATTATTTAAGAAAAGATAACGATATATATATAAGGAGGTTATAAAAGTTAGGTATTCGTTTAAAATAAAAGGATAAGCGTCTAACAATCCCTATTTTGTAGGAACCATCTTAACAACCTCATTTATATAATCAAAAATAACTCCACAAAATGTGGAATGAATAAGTTACTATCTTTTTTGTACAATCAAAGGGTCCTTATGTTCACTTGATTTGGTAGTTGACTTCAAGACATGATAAAAAATTATCCAAATAGCTAGATATTTGAAGATTCTGTCAAAGATAATGAGGAAGATATTTTAATAGATTCAAAGCCAATTCAATTAGTTAGTCCATGATAAAATTAAACCAATGACTAGTTGAAGAGAAATCTTATTTAAGGGAGAGCTATTGCATTTGAATAGACACTAGATTTCATAAACACATCAGTAGCATCAACACTCACGTTTAAAAAATTACATTTTATACCTTTTGTACTTTAGAAAGGAAAAACACTCTATCAAGGGAGAGATCATTATTCATCAAAGCTCATATTGAGCAAATCCTATTTTTATTAGTTGAGAACTTGAAGAAGCTTGTTAAATACTAATAGTGTGGAAGGTTGAAGAACCTTGAAAAATATTTACTTGTGAGTTTAGAGAGGCTCATCAAATTACTACTTGGAGAATTTTTAGTGAAACATTGAAGTTAGATACTTGGAGACTAGATATAGGCTTCTAAGCCGAACCAGTATAAATTGTTTGTGTCGTTCTTTATTTTTCCTTAACTTTTAAGTTTCCACGTTATAGTTATTATTGTTTTCAATTTTCAAAAGTTTTTTTTTAATTTTTACAGGCTTCTTTCATTTTAAATTTTAATTGGTCCTTTTATTTTAAAGTTTAACAAGCCCCTATCATTTATATGAATTGATAGTAAATTGCAAAATTTTCAAGTTACACACAATTTACCCCTTTATTGCATATATTTGCTTTATTATTTAGTAGCAGATTGAGGTTTCACATTTATTGTATTTTGCAATTTATGATAGATCATAGAAAATAATTTAGGAAATCTTGAAGGACAATCTGTCACAAAGCCTCTTTATTTTAATGGAAACAACTATTCCTATTAGAAGGAAAGAATGACAATTTATCTACAATCTGTGGATATTGAAGTTTGGCAAGCTATCAAATGGGGCTTATATCTCCTACTACTAATGATGTAGAATTGCAGATTGATGCTGATAAAGAAATGCACAGCTAAATGCTAAAGTAAGACATCATTTGATTTATACAATCTTTCTAGAAGAATCTAAAAAGATATCTTACTATTATATAATAAAAGAAATGTGAGACAAACTTCAGGTTTCCTTTGAAGGAACAAATGAGGTAAAGAAACATATGATAAGTCTTTTAGGGCATCAATATGAAACTATTAGCATAAAATTGGGGGAAACCATAGACAAATTCTTTGGGCAATTCAACAACATCATCACAACCCTGAAGAACTTGGGAAAGATATATCCCAATGATGAGCTCGTAATAAAAATCTTAAGGTCACTGCCAAAGGAATGAAGACCTAAAGTAACAGCTCTAGAAACCGCAAAGGATATAGTCACTATTTCTTTCGATTGACAAAGGGGAAACTTGATGATCTATGAAACAGAGCTTAGACGAGATAAAGGATCCTATTATAAAAAAGGAATGGCTTTGAAAGCTACTAATGAATCAGCTCCATTTGATGGTGATGAAAGTGACATTAAGTTACGAATAGATGGAGATGATGAATTCAATTTTATGGTTAAAAAATATGCATACTTTTGCAAAAAGAAGCTGATAAAGAAAAGAGAAGGAAATAAGAAAACTAAAAATAATAGGTTCCTATTAAATGGTAACAACAACAGTGGCAATACACAAAATACTCAAAATACATGCTATCACTATAAAAAACCTGGACACACTAGACCAAAATATTCTCTATTTCTTCAAAAGGACAAAACTGAAAACAAAAGACTCAAAAAGCAAGCTATGATTGTAGCTTGTTTGAAGAAGATTTTGAGAATTTTGATGAACAAGAGTCTGAAGAAATAAACAATGTTTGTCTTATAGCTGATTCAAGACAAGACAAGGTATGTTGTTCTGACTCTGATATTGAATTTCATGAATTACGAGATGCATATTGTAAACTGTATGCTTAGTATAAGAAGTTAACTGTGTAGTATTTCAAAAAGGTTAGGAAGTCTAAATATAATTGCATCTTTGAAAAATAAAATTAAATCTTTAGAATCAGTGAAAAAGAACTTGTTGTCTAAGAAAATATCTCTTGAAAATGATTATAAGCAAAAGTTATCTCAAAAAGAATGTTTGTAAGAAAAAGTGACTCAGTTAGAAAATGCATTGATGTATTATAACTTAAAAAAGAGAAATTTACTGGAAAAATCATATCTTTAAAAAAGGATCTTGCTAATTTTGTTGATGGAAAGAATAATCTTGATGCATTACTTGGTAATGGTAAAGGTGTGTTTGATAAGGAAGGAATAGGATATGATGAAAATAATAATATTAAGTTGTACAAGAACTTCTTTCTTAAAAACAACATTAGCCATAATAAAAAAGGTAGTAATCTGTTGCATGAAAAAAATGACAGTAACTCTCATTCATCTATTTTGTGCCTTTACCGTCGCAAATATAGACAAATTAGTCACTTTTGTAACATTCGTAAAATGAAGAAATTATCTGAGAAATACGTTTAGAGACCAAAAGGTTAGACTACTAACTTGAAAGGACCTAGAAAAGTTTAAGTACCTAAATTATGATAATACATTTTGCAAATATGCATTAGAACAGTGACAAGAGAAAATTAATGGAAAATTGCAGTGATTGTCCAAGAATCATGACAGGTTAAATATCACACTTCTACTATATTGAAAGCAAAGATGGAGGTAATGTTGTCTTTGTAGATAAAAATAAAGCAAAGGTCATTAGAATTTGTAAAATTGATGCCACAAACTCTACTTCTATTGATAATGTTCTCTATGTTGATGGATTGAAACATAACCTAGTAAGTGTAAGTCAGTTATGTGATAAGGGATATATAGTCACATCTATGCATCTTATTGTGAAATAATCGATAATAATAATGATAACATTGTGTTTGTTGGTCCTAGAAATCAGAATATATATTGTGCTCAACTAGAAGACATGTATTCTAAAAAAGTTAAGTGTTTTGTTTCTTTAGAAAAGGACTCATTAATATAGCATACAAGATTTAGGCATACTACCATGAGCATTTATCAAAATTGTTTAAGAATGAATTAGTAAGAGGTCTACCAAATTTAAATAATCAAGTTTGTGAAGCTTGCTTAAAAGGAAAACAAGTTAGAAGTAGTTTTCCACCTTAGAATATTGTATCTACTAACCAACCACTTAAGCTTATACATATGGATTTATTTGGTCCTACTAGAACTTAAAGTTTTGGTGGTAAACATTATGGTTTTATTATAATAGATGATTATTCTAGATTTATATGAGTTTATTTCCTAGAAAATAAGGATTATGTTTTTCAAGTCTTTGAGAAGTTTTACAAAAAAAATTAAGAATAAAAAAGGGTAATACATTATTGCTATTTGGAGTGATTATGGAGGAGAATTTAATAATATAAAATTTAAAGATTTTTGTGATGATAATGGTATTACTCATAATTTCTCATGTCTAAGGACTCCTCGGCAGAATGGAGATGTTAAAAGAAAGAACAGGACCCATGCTCATATGGTCAGGACTATGCTATGTGAAATTCGTCTACTTTATGGCTACTGGACAGAAGTTATGTCTACTACCTGTTACATTTTGAACAGGCGTCTTATAAGGACTATTCTCAAAAAGACCCCCTATGAGCTGTGGAAAGGAAGAAAGCCGAATGTTGCCTACTTTTGAGCCTTTGGCTGCAAGTGTTTTCTGTTGAAAAAAACTATATTTTTGGGATACAAAACTATTAGTAAAGGATTTAAAGACTGCAACAAAAAATTAAGAGGATAGAAGAATCAATATAGGTAGTATTTGATGAAGCATTACCCTCAACAACAATTGCTGATTTAGATGATGAAGAGCATCTTTTGGTTCATAAAGATATGCCACAAATTCAAACTGCACCAGTAGTGCCTTTAGATTCATAATATCAAGAAGGACACCAGATACTCATAACATAAGGACACCAAGAGAATGAAGAGGTCTTGATATACTTCAGTATATTTTGGGAGACTCTTTATAAGGTTTAAGAATAAGATCATCCTTAAAAAATAATTATACTGCCTTTGTTTCACAACTAGAACCAAAGACTGTTAAAGAGGCAATTACTGATGAAAGTTGGATTGTAGTTATGAAAGATAAAATAAACCAATTTGATAAGAACCAAGTTTGGAATTTGGTACCTTATCCATAAAACAAGTCAGTCATTGGAACTCTTGGGTATTTATAAAAAAATGAAAAAGGTAAGGTGGTAAGAAATAAAGCTAGGCTTGTAGCTCAAAGCTATAACAAACAAAAAGGTATTGATTTTGATGAGACTTATGCTCTTATTGCTAGACTACAGTCTATCAGAATTTTACTTGCTCTTATATGTTATAGAAAAATTCAAAATATTCTAAAAATACATCAAAAGTGCTTTTTAAAATGGATATATTAATGAAGAAGTGTTTGTTAAACAACCTCCAAGTTTTGATCACACAGACCATCCAGATTATGTGATAAAATTAATAAAAGCTTTGTATGGTCTATAGCAGGCTTCTCAAGCATGGTAGGACAGGTTAAGTAACTTCTTGCTTGAGAATAACTTTGAAAGAGGAAAGATAGACAAAACCTTATTTATCAAGAAAAAGGAAAATGATTTATCTATAGTTCAAATATATGTTGATGATATAATATTTTGTACTTCTAATCTATCTTTCTGTGAAGAAGTCTCAACTTTAATGTAGGGAGAGTTTGAAATGAGTATGATGGTTGAACTATCCTTTTTTCCTTGGGTTGCAAATCAAACAATAGAAAAAGGAATTTTCATCAGTCAAGGCAATTACACAATGGAACTTATAAAAAAAATATCTTTTTGAAAATGCCAAACTAATGGGAACTCCAATGTATACTAGAACTAAGCTTAATAAGGATGAAGTACGCAAGGCTACTAAATATAGAGGAATGATTGGTTAACTTCTATATCTCATAAGTTCAAGACTAGACATTATGTTTAGTGTGTGTCTTTGTGAACACTTTCAGTCAAATCCTAAAGAAAGTCACTTTTAAATAGTCAAGAGGATTTTTCGTTATCTTCTTGGAACCATGGACTTTGGACTATGGTATTCAAAAATAGATTTATAAAACATGGTTAGCTACTGTGATGCAGATTACGCAGATGATAAGTTTGATAGGAAAAGCACAAGTGGCTATTGTCAATCCCTCGATGGATGTTCAGTCTCTGGGTCCTATAAGAAACAAAATTGCATAGCACTTTCCACAATTGAAGCAGAATATATAGCAGTTGCTAGTTGTTGTATTCAAATTTTGTGGATGAAACATCAACTCTAGGATTTCTCTCTAAACTTTAGTCATATTTCAATATTATGTGATAACACAAGGGTAATTAATTTATCTAAAAATCCAATGCATCATTATAGGACTAAGCATATAGAAGTTAATCATCATTTTCTTAGAAATCATGTTTTATAAGGAACAATTGAATAATGGCATGTTAATACTTAAAATCAAGTAGTTGACATCTTTACTAAGCCACTTTCAGAAGATAGATTTTGTTTGTTATGAAAAGAGCTTGGTATTTCCAGATTATCAGTCGTTTAACTCTATTCGAAGATTTTATGCTACTTCCTTTTACAGATATTAATATGCTCCTCCAAAAGTGTTACTTAGAAGGATCCTATCAATTTAAAAGGGGAAGAGTGAGTGATGTGAATATCGTACTGTACCGGATGATACTGGCCAGTACGATACGGTACCGGTACGGGTGTTGTGGGTACCGGACAAATCAACAATACTGGATAACTCTGGACGGTTTCATAAAAAGGGAAAACATAGGAGACCAATTTGCAAATTTTAAAATTTCTAACCCTAAAAATCGACCTCCCCTGACTGCGATCCTCACCTCTCGAGCCACACTCAGTCACTCACCTTCTCTCTCTCTCACTCTCACTCTCACCGTTGATGTCTGGCCGTCGTGGTGTCACTGCCTCAGCCTCATCCTCCCTCGACTCCTCCTCTCCTCCTCTGTCGTGGTCTCGCCTTGTCGTCTTCATCAGTTCATCTTCAACCTTCCTCCATGTTGCCTGAAGATTCCATCGCCTGCTACATTCGTTACTATTGCAGCTGAGGTCCACCGCACCACTGCACATCTCCCCACCGAACCACCGCACATCGCAATCGCACCACTGCACCTTGTTTTTGGGTGTGTGTTTTTCTGTCATTTTTGAAAATTTCCTACCTGATTTAATTTTTTATTATGTTGGATGATGGATTTCTGATTGTTATTGTTGAATGTCAATGGTATTGGGGTTGACTGGTGATTCTAGTGTTGTGTTGAAAATTGAAGTTGAAATTAGTTATGTTGTTGTGCTGACCTGACGATGATGAATCTATTGATTGATTCTGTTGAAGCCTAGTTGAAGTTGAAGCTGCCGAAGGGGTTTTATCTTATGATTGTTGAAGACTTGAAGTTAATTCCGCTGACAGTGTATTGTTGAAGACTTAAAGTTATAATTCTGTATTTGTGATTTGGAATTTGGAAATGGGTATAGTATAGTTGTTGACTGTGAAAACTGAAAATTGAAAATGGAAGTATGTTGTTTTGTAACTTTTGTTTGGTATTGGATTTGGATTTTGGACCGTTGGTTATCAATTGAAAATTTGAAATTCCTTAATTTTATGTTATAATTATCAATAATTATCTTGTTAGAACTTAGTACTTTAGAAGTTAAATGCAATCGATATATGCAAAACTAAAATATATAAAATCAATTATTGTTATAATTAATAAAATATAATGCATATTAACTAAAATTCACAATTTTAATAAAAGTTTAGAAATATATGTTCAAGTTTTATTATATAAAATATATAAACTCAAATCACAAAATTATAATATTAATTTTTATTTTAGTAAAATAATCATTTACGTCCAATTCTATTTACAATTACATACATAGTTTACAACATACTTAAGGAAACTATTTAAACACTTTTTCCTATTTTAATCATTAGTTATAATGATAAACTACGATTTAGGTTGTCTTTTCATATTTGATATATTGTAAAGAAAATTATACACGCCTAAATATTATGTTGGAATGGAATTGGAAATTGTTGATAATTGTTAGAATTGAAAATGGAAAGTGTTTGGAAATATTAGAAATGGAAATGGAATTATGAATGTTTTGTCATTGTTCGAATTGGAAATTATTAAAAATATAAATGGAATTATGAATGTTTTGTGATTATTGGAATTGATAATGGAATCATGATTGTTTTGTGATTATTGAAAATTGTTGGAATTGGTAATGGAATCATGATTGTTTTGTGATTGTTGGAAATTGTCAGAGTTGGTAATGAAATTATGATTGTTTTGTGATTGTTGGAATTGGAAATTGTTGGAAATTGTTAGGAATGGAAAAAAAATAATGAATGTTTTTGGAAATTGTTAGTTATTGTTGGAATGGAAATGAAGTTATAAATGTTTTGTGATTGTTGGAATTGGAAATTGTTGGAAATTGTTAGGAATGGAAAAACAATAATGAATGTTTTGTGATTGTTGGAATTGGTAATGGAACCATGATTGTTTTGTGATTGTTGGAAATTGATGGAATTGGTAATGGAATCATGAATCATTATTGTTTTGTGATTATTGGAAATTGTTGGAATTGGTAATGGAATCATGATTGTTTTGTGATTGTTGAAAATTGTTGGAATTAGTAATGAAATTATGAATGTTTTGTGATTGTTAGGATTGGAAAATGTTGTTTATTGTTGGAATGGAAATGGAATTATGAATGTTTTGTGATTGTTGGAATTAGAAATTGTTAGATATTATTAGGAATGGAAATACAATAATGAATATTTTGTGATTGTTGTAATTGGAAATTGTTAGAAATTGTTAGGAATGGAAATACAATAATGAATGTCTTGTGATTGTTGGAATTGGAAATTGTTAGGAATGGAAAAACAATGATGAATCTTTTGTGATTGTTAGAACTGGAAATTGTTAGAAATGGAAGGAAATGGAAATGATATTATGATTTTTTTGTAATTGTTGAAATTGCAAATTGTTGGAGTGTTTTTTTGTGTTACTTATTATATATGTTGAATGTTTTACATTATTAGCTTTTGACTTATCTGAATGAGTTATATTATATAAGATGGATATGCATATTATCATTGTGTACTAAAATTATGTGTTATTTATTTTTATGTACAGATAAATGGCAGGAAGTTCAAATACTTACTATCAACCTACTTTAGGTAGATATAATGATCTAACTTGGACTCACGCTAGTACAATTCCTGGTCAAAAGAATCATACCATTTACTTGTTTTGTAACAAGCATTTGAAAGGTGGAGGAATCACCCGATTTAAAAGGCATTTAGCTGGGGTTAAAGGAGATGCGAAAGCGTGTAAAAAAGTAAGTCATGATGTGAAGTGGTAGATGAAAACATTACTTGATGAACATCAATTTGAGAAAGGTAGAAAAGAAAGATTGAATTTTGAAATTGGTAGTGGAAGTTCATTTTCTGGTTTCCATGATGATTATCAAAATACTAAAGGTAGAAGTGGTAGTGGTAGTGGTAATGGTATTGATAATGTTCTAACTCAGGATCATGAAGAATCTGATATGAGGAAAAGAAGAAGGTAGATGATTAGTTTCTTTGCATCATGAACAACTCCTGAAGCCCAACCTTCAATTCGTAGTGCAATGCAATCAAGAGATGTGACTCACAATGTCGATATGGCAATAGCCAGATGGTGGTATGATACAAGTTCATCATTCAATGCTTCTCGGTCTTATTATTATTAACCTATGATGGATGCAATAGCCTCTTATGGTCTAGGATATAAAGGGCCATCAATTGATAACTTAAGAGGTAAACTTTTGAGTTGTGCTGTTTCTAAAATTAGAAATTATTTTGCTGAAAGAAGAGCGAGTTGGGGTACTTATGGATGTTTAATTATGTGTGATGTTTGACAAATAAGAGACAAGAGCCTATTATAAATTTTTGGCTTATTCTTCAAATGGATTTATGTTTTTGAAATCTATTGATGCATGTGGCCTTATTAGAAATGTTGAGACTTTGTTTAGGATATTTGATGAAGTTGTGAATGAAGTAGGGCCGGATAACAATGTTTAGTTTATTACTGACAATGATTCCGCTTATAAAGCGGCAGGGAAAAGGTTGTATAATACCTATAATTCATTTTTTTGGACTCCTTATGTTGCACATTGCATTGACTTAATGCTGGAGAATATAGGGGATCCTAAGTATTTTCTTATTATTGACGAGACTATGCAAAAGGCTAAAAAAGTGACAAAATTTATCTATAATCATGCATGAGTTTTGAATTTGATGAGAAGGGAATTTACCAATGGTAGGAATTTGTGTCACCCTACTTTGACAAGATTTGCAACAAATTTCTTATCACTTCAACCTTTTGTTTCGATGAAGAAGGAGTTAAGAAAAATGTTTACAAGTAATAAGTGGGTTGCATCTCAGCATGCTAGGTCTAATGTTGGAATGGAGGTTTGTAGTATTATACTGAAAGATAGAGAATTTTGATCGCAATGTCAATTTGTTATCCGAGTTTGTGAGTCTTTGGTGAGGGTGCTTCGGTTGGCTGATAGTGAAGAAAAGCCAACAATGGGTTATATTTTTGAAGCTATGGAAAGAGCGACGGAAGCAATTAAGGCTAATATGAAAAATAGGTCTTCTTTATACACAACATATCTCTCAATCATTAATGAGATAAGGGAAAGACAACTTTCTTCTTCATTGTTTGCAACTGGGGCATTTTTGAATCCTAGTGTGTATTTTAGACTGGATCTTATAAAGCAAGCTGAGGTTAACAAAGGAATGTTTTTCACAATTACAACAATTGTTCCTCATGATGTGATGCAAGATCTTTTAAGCTCACAAATGAAGCTTTACAAGTTGTCTTATGGAGATTTTGGAATGTCGATTTCTATTCGACAAAGAGGAAAACTTTCTCCAGGTATTAGTTATTTCCTATTTCTTATTTGTTGAAAATTAATTATCACATTATTTTGTTTATAACACTACTCTTGTTATCTTATAACTTGCACTTTCTTGGTGGGATCAATTTGGAAATAGTGTTCTATAATTGAAAAGGTTTGCAATTCGGATTTTAAGTCAATGTGTGAGTGCAATTGGGTGTGAATGACACTGGAGCACATTTGAATTTATCCACTCAAAGAAAAGGAATAGATTGGAGCATAAGAGGTTGAATGACTTGGTTTTTGTTTGTTACAATTTAAAGCTTCAGGAAAGGTATGTTATTTTCATTATTATCATTATTAATTTCTATATAATTTCTTATAATTTTCTAATAAATAAATTTAATTGTTTACTAGGAGTCTTAATAGCACAAGTAATTCAGCTGATCCAATTGCCATCGATAATATTGATGTTTTGGCATATTAGATTTCTAAAGAACCCAATTTGGTTGATATGAATGATTTGGATTTGGAAGATAATCTTAGATGGGAAAACATTGACATGTCATTTGGTGCATTAAATTTGAATGATAATGATGATGAAGCTCCTCTCAATGATGAGGATTTTATACCAAATGATCACTGGGGTCAGTGCAGTTCTAGTGAGTATCCTCTCATTGACGATTGAATTTTAGGTTTTTATTTTTCCTCCTTTTAATTTTACTTGTATTTGATATTTATGTTAAATTCTATATATGTAATGTAACTGTAATGTTTTTGTTTCAGGTTTGACTTCTACTTGATTTTTCTTTGTCATCAACTCTTTTGTAAATTGTTTAAGGATATTTATTGTTTTTTATTGGATGTTTTAAATCTTTTGATGTAATATTATTTATTAAAATGATGATATTGTTTTATTGTAATATTTTAAATATTTTGTATTATTCGTAATTTTATAGTTGTATGATGATAATTGTCTTTGTTTATATTAATTGTGGTTATTATTTATATGTAAAATATTTAAAATTATTGTTATTTCATTTTAATTGTCATTATTATTTATTATTAAGATTTTTTAAAATATGGTTGATGTAAACAGTAAAGTAGTAAAGTATACAATACAACTGTACAATATACCAATAGATTATTTTGCAAATTTTAAAAAATTTAAGAACTATTTCATAAATTAAAAAAATTACTCGAAATGGTACCCGATACTAACCAGTATTGGTACAGTATCGTTGTAGAACTCAATCCGATATCGAGCCTAGGACAGTATTCATAACTTTGGGAAGAGTAACTTTATTCAAAGATCACAGTCATTAAATGATGTCGTTTTAGAGTTTAAAAACATAGGCACAATATTATTCGACTTTCATACAACTAACAAAATATACGGAAACGATCATACCTCTAGGATCGTGTGGGCTCTTTTATCTTCACACAAAACCCACTCTTAGAAACCATTCAAGACGCCTCAAAATAGTTCCTTCCTATATCTTTTCTTCGACGTCCCTTAAAGCTCATTCTATCTCACTGCATTTGAACTCCTTATTTCTTAAATCTCTTTAGAAATTACAAACATACTTTGTTTTTGAAAATGGAATGAGTAAAATCAAAGAGTTAAAAAAATCGTGGAAACCCACTTCTGGCTATGGTGAAACTGTAGCGCCCCCTTACCGTAGGGTACACATCGGGACGCCCGTGGGCCGTTCTGATACATAACCCACGATAAGGGTGCACTACGAACGAACCCAACTAAAATCCACATGGCATCCAAATGAAAGCATTAATATAACAATAATCAACTTTGAAACCAAAACATTCTTTCTCATTTCATAATTCAGAAACCGTAGATACACAATTCTGTCAAGATTTCTGTCTGTACAAATCCAAAAGAAACCTAAACAATTTCCAAACTAGGTCATCCCCAAAAGGTCCCAGCTGACCAACCTTTGAGTTATACTACTCTTGCCAACACGCTCAACAAGGTAGGAAAAGTCTCTTTGGAGCTAGGAGTCTGCTATCTCAGTCCTGAAAAATATTTGCAATGTTGGGTGAGTTTGCGAACTCAGCGAGAAACCATCATCGATGGTTCACTCAACTCATGCATATACAGTCAATTCACAGAATATCACACAGTATCATATACAGAAATATCACATACACTATCATTTTACAAATATAAGGCGTTCTGCCTTTCATACAGTCCATTTTCAATCATATAGTTATGCAATGCACATGTGACACTTCCCATTTTATTACGGTGTTGTGACCGTGTGCCTGAACTGTCCCAGTGACGAGCACATTAACGGCGAGCCGGTGGCTCTAAAATACGTTGGGCTTGAATGCCCTCATACGGTGAGCCTGTGGCTCTGAAATACGTTGGGCTTGAGGCCCTGTTGCGTTGAGCTTTAAGCTCTAAAATACGTTGGCTGCTCCGGTCACAACTGTCATTATCTGATCATACTTTTATGCATGGAATGCATATGTTTCAATTCGCATTAAAATCCAGTAATTTCACATTTACACCCAAATAGAACTTCGATATCAAGTTTCCAATACTTCAGACACCTGTGGTCCGAAACCAATCAAAATCAAACACATAAACCCTCCATTTCTTCTGCATGGCATAAGCGCATAATTTAAGCACACAAAGATTGAGGAACCAACTAGGTTACTCACCTCTAAACTTCCGAGCTACTGTTGGGAAGTCTCAGCTATGTCGGAAGATCGACGCTCCACTTGAGCCTCTAAAACAATCAGAATATACAAACATTACTAATTGCACAATTTACAATAGTCAATAACGCATATGCAGAGAATGAATCATGTACTATACATGTTTATGACATTCCCGAATCTTCCCATATCAACTCTTTCTCTCTAAAAGATAGCAATTCCTAGATTCCATAACTCATTTAACTAAGTTCGGAACTCCCAAAAGTCCAACTCCAAGTCATAAGGACTATCTTTAAATTGAAATCAAATTTACTATTCAATCGCCATCAGATTTCGAGAACTTCCGAAAATTGATTCTAAAATTCCATTCTTATAAATTTGCAATTCTTAGTCTCTAATCGCAATCAATCAAGAACCAACTCATTAGGAATTAAACCTCAAAAATCATCATTGGAAAGAATCAATTCACTTTCGAAAATTGGGCGTCCTCGCAGTAAAGAAGATCGCTCATCGCATGGCGAGACCCTCACACGCGTCATGGCGATACGCTTAAGACTCCCTCGGCGTGCTCGCTACGCTCGTCGCAGCGTGCTAAAGCAAACCGCATGCATGACGTGCAATGAACACGTCACAGCGTGCGAAAGGGGAATTGCTCGCCGCGGCGTGCGATGAACACGTCGCGGCGTGCAAACCCAGAAACATGCCCGAAACCCAGATTTCTCAGTTCTGTCAACTTTTAATCCAACTATCTCAGTTCAAAACACTCCAAAACAACTTAATACACTTCACACAACTCATCCCTAACCTCAATTCCATCAAATAACCATTATCTCTCAATTACCCAAATCAAAACAAAATAAACTCAAAAATATCATATCATCCGAAACTCATATATATATCTCAACAATCATATACTCTAATCAATCATCAAATTAAACTATCTATACTTAAGGGAGCAAAGACTTACCTGATTCAAACCTTCAAACCTTCAAAAATCACTTCAAAATCTCCAACCCTTAAGCTCAAACACACCCACGGAGATCATTCAATTTCTCACCACTCATCATCTTCTTCCAACCCAAGCTTAAGGATAGATTAAGGTGAAGAAGGAAGCAATTTAGTGAGAAGAAAATGGAAGAAAACAAGCAAGGAGATCACGATGGAGGAGAAGAAGAATAAGGAAGAAGACCAATTTTTCTTTCAAAGGGAGAGGGTGTCGCGGAAGCAATTTCAAATGCTAAGGGTTTTAAACAAAGGATTTGATAACTAAGGCATGTTTGGCAATTCACTTGTCACATGCCCACTTCTTAGGGTCTAAAAATCCAATTCTTATTCTAAATTTCTCTCAATTTTGCAATGGATTTAAATAATAAATCCTCAAAAATATAAAACACATGATCATACACTCCAATTTCATTTTTCACTCCAATTCAATATTCAAATCACAATCCACACAAAAATCGCAGAATTCCCAATTTACACAATTATACCAGGAATATGTCATACATGCATGTACACGCGTAAGCTAGTGCAATAATTACCAATTATCAAAATATAGAGGCTAAATAATGCATAACATACCAATTTATATATGCACAACCACTGTACCCATCCCATCGGTGACGGGATGTTACAGAAACCCTATGCCATGAACAAACTTCTAAAGCTTTTGTTTCTGAACCTTCTATGTCACCTACACAAGAATCACTACAAACCTTTTCTGAACCCATTATTGCCTCTTTTGCAAAAAAAAACCCTAATTTTTAGAAAAATCCACGCAGAAGACACTCTTACATACATATGGGAGAAAGAAGAAGAATATTCTTTCATCATCACCACTGGAAGAATCAACTTCCGATTCATCCATTGAACACCATGAATCAAAAACCAAATGACGATATGATTCTAAGTATGATGAAGAAAGTCTTGTTTTTGATAACACAAACCTTAGCTTGTCAGAAGAAGAAGAATCTTCTAGTGAAGAAGAGCCTACTCATGTAAGGAGAGTTTCTAGTATGGGGGAGTTGCCTATTGTACAAAGAAAGGTAAGACTCCTCTCTCCTCCTCCAATTTCAAAACCCTTGTCTCCTTTGTTTACTCCTTCACCTTCACCTTCACAATTACCAAAGCATAAACCTACTCCCACTCCTAAAACCTCTTCATTTAGACCATCATCAAACCTTGACCTGGATCCATTATTCCAAGTCTATCTGAAGAATGTTAGATCATCTCTGACGATGATTAAGAAGAAGAACCATTTCGTTTAGTCAGAAGAACACAAACTAGAGGAAGTATAATGCAAGCTGTGAAAGAGTCTATGGCTGAAAAAGAAAAGATCCTTGACAATGAACTAAAGCAAGTGTAAGCTTCTTTAAAAAGAAAGAGAGAAGAAATCAGAAAAGGCAAGGCACCAATTCTTGAAGAATCTGAAGAGGATCCTATCACTTGGGCAGGCCAAAAGATCTAAGAAAAGGAAAAATATCTGTACAAAAGAAATTACAGTCTTTAGCACCTCTAAAAACGTTTCAATCGATGGAATCTAAAGCAAGATACAAGATGCATTATAAGATACAAAAGGTAGTTGCTGGGCACATTCTACCTCCTCTATTATTTGATGACATTGGTATTCTTATTTTCCCTTACTTTTTTTTTCTATTGGATGGTATAATTTCTTAAGATTGAATGAGACTATCTGTGATGAATTGGTTCGTTCATTTTATACACATATGAAAAAGGAAGTTATAGATGGAAAGTTGGCAATTATATCTTGGTGCATGAATGGGAAAATTTTCTTGCTGAAGAAATTTAAGGAAACTTGTTGTATATAGCTCCAATAGGCAGAACTGATTTCCCTTATCATAAATGGGATGTGGTTGATCTAAATTTGGGAGAATTTGTGGAATTTATTTGTCTTCACACTGAGAATACATAAGATGATAGACCTTGGTGTACACAGTTAGATTTACTGCCATGATGCCTTACATCACTATTTGTAACTTCAATTTTTCCAAGAAGTAGTTGAGTTGAAAGATGCAATCTACTAGACATATATGTTGTCTACAATTTGTTAAAAGGTAATAACATGAACCTTCCAACAATGATTATGTGTTTTATGTTGCATAAGGGCAGTTATAAGAACACTACCAGATGCTTACCATATGGGATGCTGCTTTCCAAGATATTTGCTTATTATGATTTGTCTTTTGACAATTTGGAATGGTACGAGGTTGTTAAGTTTCATTCATAAATTCCCTTTCAATTTGTCTATAAGCTGAAAGATAATGTGCAGGTAGAGAAGAACACTGAAAGGGTAACAGATGTCTTGGGTCAAGCTCTAAAGACACAGGCTCCTGTCACTTCTTAAGATGCAAACAGTATGGTCCTTCAACAACAACTTAGGGACATACGACTTAATCAAGATCAAATAAGTGGTCAGATAAATAAAATGCAGGATCAACTTAATGATATGTAGCTTCTTCTTCAAACCCTTATTGAGTCCCTTAAGGAATATTTTCTATGAAGAACATATTTCTTTTAACATTTTCTGTGATTAACTTCTATTAATGATTTTTACATTTGAATATTTGTGCTCTTTTATAATTGCATGGTTATTTGATTGCTTTATTCAATTTCTTCCTTTTCTTTTGATAATGACAAGGGGAGAGTAGAAGAGATATATTTTTTCTTTAATATTGCTAACTGTTTGCTTTGATAATTTTGAAATGTGGAATTTTTTGATCGGTTAATGAACTTGCCAATGTTATTGAAATGCTAGAATATGTTGAAATGATATATTTTGCTAATTGTTGAAATGTTCTTATGTTTTTGAAACACGTCTAATATGTGTTGATAGATACTTAATATTTATATGCTAAATTTCAACAAGAGGCTCCTTCTAATCATGGTTGATAGTAAGGATTTACATATAAAGAGTACAAGTATTTTTTGAAATCCTTCACTATTATTTGAATCCTTTTAAAAAAAAGTGGAGATTGTTGGCTCAAGACTTTTAAATTAATGATTTTGATGATAACAATCAATAATATTTCATATTTAGTTACATTTTAAAATTTAAATTTATTTGGAATATTTTAGAAAAGATAATGATATATATAAAGAGGTTATAAAAGTTCGGTATTTTTTAAAATAAAATTATAAGTGTTTAACATTTCCTATTTTTTAGGAACCATCTTAACAACCTCATTCATATAATCAGAAATGGTTCCAAAAAATCTGGAATAGACAAGTTTCTATCTTTTCTGTATAGTCAAAAGATCCTTCTGTTCACCTGATTTGGTAATCGACTTTAAGACAAGGTCAAAAAATTATCCAAACAACCAGATATTTGAAAATTCTGTCAAAGATATTGAGGAAGAGATTTTAAAAGATTTAAAGTCGATTCAGTTAGTTAGTCTATGACAAAATTGAAGCAATAGCTAGTTGACGAGAATTCTTATTTAGGGGAGAGCTACTGCATTTGAATAAACACCATATTTCAAAAACACATCAATAATATCAACTCATACTCTCTAAAAGTTACATTTTATAACGTTTGTGCATTAGAAAGTGAAAACACTCTATCAAGAGAGAGATCAATATTCATCGAGGCTCATATTGAGCTAATCCTATTTTTATTAGTTAAAAGCTTGAAGAGGTTTGTTAAATACTAATAGTGTGGAAGGTTGAAGAACCTTGAAAAACATTTACTTATGAGTTTGAGAGGCTCGTCAAATTATTACTTGGAAAATTTTTAGTGAAACATTGAAGTTAGATACTTAGGGACTGGACATAGGCTTGATTATAAGCCGAATTAATATAAATTGGCATCATTCTTTCGTTTTCTTTAACTTTTAAATTTTTGTATTATAGTTATTGTTGTTTTCAATTAGCAAGAAGTTCCTTTATTTTAAAATTTTAACAGGCTCCTTCCATTTTAAATTTTAATAAGCTCCTTTCATTTTAAAGTTTAATAGGCTGCTATCGTTTATACAAATTGATAGTAACTTGCAAGAATTTTCAAGTCACACACAATTCACCCCCTCCCTTCTCGCATGTATTTACTTTATCAGTTAGATAACCTGTGATCACCATGATCTCATTATTCCGGTTGGTAGATCATTAAGTCGTAATATAGGCCAAATGGGAGATTGTTAGATTAATTTAGTAATCATAAAGTTTGGCCTATATTGCTTTATTTGATTCTAATACGATGTGGGCCCAAAATGATGGTTATTGATCTTCTAAAGAAAATTAGAATCATTAGGGTTAATTAATAAAACCTTCCTTCTCCCTTCAGTTAAAAAATGTTAATAGAGATCAAAAAATACGTATGTTCTTGCACTATTGAAAAGAACAAAGAAAGCAAGAAGGCGAAAGTGGATAAAAGCTTTTTTGTAGAGAAGGTATTTACGATCCAAAAGAGATTACACATATTGAGCATCGATCAAGGTTAGTATTTTTTTCTTTTATTTATAGCATGAATCTTAGGGTTTCAAGGTGTTGAATCAATTGTGTCATAGATCGTATCGGGTTAATTCTAAACTTAAATTATTGTCAAGAATATTATAGTATAAATTTACATCAAGTGGAAGGAATCATCTTCTTGAAATTCAACTGCCTGTCATTTAGCTTTTGTTAGTTACTTCATTTGATTTTTTTGGTAGTATGTAGATTGTGTTTGAGTTGTCGTAATGACTTATCTCTTAAAGTTATGTTTCAATTATTAGTTTATGCCTTATAACCAATAGCTTTGGTTATAGTTTAGTGACAATTATTTAAAGGCATTCTTTATCTTATACATGTTTAGATGTATATGATAAAGTCTATAGGATAATTGTACATTACAAATGAAATTATAATGAGAATATAATTATGATATTCATATTGCATTTATGTATTATCCCTAAATTGTTCCTAGTCATTGTTCTATTAAGATTGGACATTAATATATATCAAAAAGACTAACATACGTTATGTTTTTCCTTGTGAAGGAAGTAGTCAATCTCATAGGCTAAAATATAGAGATATTTAAACAAATGTGTGGGTGCTTGTTAGAGAACAAGTTTATTAAACAGACCTGACATGAGAATTCCATTTTGAACATTACTTGTTTGGCTATGGAATTCTCATTGTGATGATTGTATAAGTGATCCTTTGACTTGAAATCACCAAAGTTATCTTGTATAGGGATTGCTATATTTTGATATTAATTATGATCTATTTAATCATGGGTTATTTAATCAGTAGTCATTAGATGTAGCATGAACTATATGGAGGTAGTTGAGTGATCAAGATAAGATTTATCACACTAAAGTAATTAGAGAGAATATTTCGTTGTTCTCAATTAGTATTGATTCAGAAAATCCTTAACCAATGTGGAATCACACATTGTAATAGTTTACATATGTCATTAATTGAATCGATAGCTAATAGATGAGAACTAATATGATTGGAATCAAAATAAAGTAGACATTAATTACATGCTCTATGTCTAATCAAAACATAATAAAAAATCATGCATAAAAAGGTTAGTCAAAACTACTTTGACACTCCTAAATATTTGGATGGTCATGATGCGTTGCTAGACACCAATCTTGATCTATGATTATAAATTGTTTAATTAGGGAATTAAAGATAAATTAAAACGAGTTTTAATTTATTATAAATTAGAATTAGAATTTATAATTATTGCTACATATTTGAGAACCTAATGAGTCTCACATATAAAATGAATTGAAGAGAGTAAAGTTAATTTAATCAAGCTGGACTTGCTTGTAAAGTTTGAGAAACTTTATGATAAAATATTAGATATTTAGGAAATAAAGATCAATATGAGATATTGAATCTTATATGGACATTATTGGTATTTAATTAGAGTTATTTCTAATTCTAATTAAAATTTAATTGAAATTAGAATTTAATTTCAATTAAATTACCAAAAGGTTTAGAACCTATTATAAACAAGCTAAAGCTCTATAGAGCTAGCATTTCTTACTTAATCATCTCTGTAAGAATTATAATATTCTCTTAACTCATTCTGTGGATATCGTTAAAGGTCGAATATTTGTGCGGCTATAGTGGTTGAGACAGATTGGTTTCAGAAGTGGTTCAAGGGATACGAAAAGAAAAAATCAAGCTTCGGAATAAGTTATAAATTAAGTTTCCGCTTTATTAGATATTGGTTTTTGAGAAATTAAAGATTACAAAAAAGTTTCGTTATTGTTCCACTACAGTCGGGATCGAATTCTAGTCCAGTTTTCTAACAATGGTATCAAAGCTGGATTTTAATTTTATAATTTAATTAAAATTTTGATTGTTATTGATCAAAATTGGAATTGAAAAACTCCGAATCATAATAGCTTAAGGTACAACAAATCTGAAAAGTTTAGATTTGCAACACTTAAAATATGGAAATTGTAAATCCCATAATAATATGTATGTGTTGTTGTTGGTGTTTGCGATTTCTGGTTATGTTTTCTTCCTGCGTGATCTTTGCGAATCTGCGAGTTTGCATTGCTATTGGGTATTATTTTTGTGTTTTATTTTGAGAATCTAGAAATACAAAACCCTTTATACACATTTCTAAATAAGAAAAAAAAACATTGGGGTTATGTGTTTTGTGTTCTAGGTTTGAGAAACTCATAACCGGTGCATTTTTTTGGATGTTGCTATTTTTCTGAAAAATGACGTCGTTTGGTTGCATTTCTATTTTTTCATTGCAGCTTTAGGTTGCATTTAGTTTTTTATTTTATTTTTCTTTTAAATAAAAACAAAAACTTGTTTAGTGTTAATGTTAATGTAGTTGTATTTTTATCACCGATAATAATTACATTTTAGATAAAACTTAAAGATAAATTACTTTTAATTAAATAAATTTATTTAATCTCTTATATAATATTTATTAACAAATTATTAATAAAATTATGTTATTTTAATAAAATAAATAATTTAAAATTAAAATTTTATTTATAAATTAATATTTATTTGAAATATATTTTAAATATTAAATCAAATTTTATTTGAATATTTATATATTTTAAATTTAATTATATATAATTTAATTATAAAATGAAATAAAATAAAATTATTCATAATTTTATTGATAATAAATTTAAATTTATTAAATATATAAATATAATGTTGAATTAAATTATTAATAATTTTATTAAAATTATATAAGTAAATAATATATATTTAAATGATAATAAATCAGATTATAAAAAAAAGCAAAACTACTTTTATGGTTTTCATAAAAATCCAAAGAAACTAAAATTAAAAATAAAAACTAAAACTCAAATTTAAAAAAAATAGAAAACAAAAAATAAAAATAGAAACATATTCTAAGTAGTTTTGCATCTGTTGGTTTGTGATTTTTGGAATTGGACTACCCAAATATACTAGTGTTTGTTATAGCCTCTACGTTTGTTACCCATATACATTTGGAAATTGTCGCCTGTGTGCATATCGATTAAACAAGAATTTTCTGGAAATATGGTTTTGGGTTATTCTGCCTTTGCTTGTGTTGAAGGGTTGAATCCAACTGTGAACCGCTGCTAGTTCAATGGTAGAACTAGTGGCATCGCCACAGGTTCACGCAATCAATCAATGGCATCGCTGGTAACACCGCTGGGTAGCTCGCGATGTCATTGGATGGCATCGCTGGCCACGCCACTGGGTCACTAGCGACGCCTTACACCCATGGAGTGGTGGCGCGATAGATGGCGTGGAGGCAAGATAAATGTCACGGTGGAGACCCAAGCGTGGAGGCAGCGTGAGGCAGAATGTTATGAATGAACCAATGAATCGATAGGGCCCGTTATGAATGAGCCCGTTATGAATGAGCCCATGGGGTCGGTTTTGCACAACGTTAGCACAAGATATATACGAGAAATCGTAAGAGGAAAAGGGCATGAAAATGGTTATGCAGATTCTCTCTCTTTCTCATCTCAATTCTCTATGTTTACTCTTCTCATCCCTTTCTAGTTAATATTTCTCTTAGTTGCTACATATTATCTTTTAAAGAACACTTTGTAATCCACTATTTAATCAATATCAGTCCACCAGATATTTCCCTTTTGCTCTGTATTTAGCTGGTGTTCTCTGTTTATACTAGCGTTCACAACATTGGTGCTTTCATTGACCCTCTGCGTAGATGGCAGAGCATCAACTCCAACTTCATTTAGACGCTCTCGATGATAACATTCAGGCCATACACCATGGTCTCACCAAGCTTCTTTCGTCTTGTGCCAGGAACAATCTTCTTCTTCGAACGATCTTGGATCTACGCCCAGACTCCACAAATCCGAACCAGCCACATGATGAACCTCAAGTATTCGATGAAATCCTGGACAGCGTCAACACCGCCACAACAGCGAGTTTGGAGGGTGTTTACGGTCTGGTTGCTACAGCCGAGGTGTTCGATGAAATGCCGACTTTAAAAATCACTAAAACTGAGGACATCGTTGATACTGAACTTGTGATTTCTTCACCAGTGGAACCCATGTTGGCCCCTAAATTTTTTATTATTATTATTAAGCATGATTTGTTGATTTTGAGGTGATAGATAAATTTGTTTGGAACCTTAATGGCATATTAATGTTTATAAGGTTAAATGGCAAAGGTGATTTTTTGAAGGGGTAGAAAGGATAAGTTGCAATAAGGGTATTTTGGGTAGATCTCTAATGTAGTTTGTAACATCCCGTTACTGTTAGCAAGGGTATTATGGTAATATTGGGTTAAACCGATTGGTTTCGCTGCATTCACTGACTGAGCTTGTTACTGGCCTCTAATTATAGAGGAACTGGTTTCTTGCATATGCATTTATTCATAGGTACATGCATTCATGATTTTCCGACATTTTAAGTGGAAGTATGAACTGATTGAATTGTGAACTGACTAGACTGACTGGATTGTAATTGACTGAGAAATTAAGAGTAAGTGAGCTCGAATGACGGATTTAGAATAGTTTAAGAGTGATTGGTAATTGATAGTGATTTATAGGAAATTTTCTAGAAATTCAGGAGAAAATACCCGGACCGAAAATTTTGGAGTGACAGATCGATTGATCAGATAAGATCGAAAGAATTGTCCAATGGCTAAGGAAATATTAGGGTTATCTTGTCGGAAATTTAAATGTTGAGCCATTGAAATTTAGAGACCAAATTTGACCGAGTTGGAGACCTTTGTCTATAAATAGCTAAGTTGAGATTTGGGAAAGTTACCTAAGGCATTTCATTTTCTCCTTCTCTTCTTCCACGGTGGGTTCGATTTCTTCTTCATTGGTGAGTTTCATCGATTCTTCCTTATGTTTCCTTCTTGTTGTGCTAGGCTAAGTGATTTATTGTGATTGTTGAAGGTTGAGAAGGATTTGGAGTGGATTAATCGTTGATTTTGAAGGATTTAGGGTTTACGGTGATTTGTGGCTTTGATCTGCGATTGGTAAGTTGTTAAGGCTTTATTGTTGTTATTAGTAGTTGTTTCAAGCATTTATGGCATTTATTGGGTTAGATTGAGTAGTTAGAGTGTTAATGGAGGTTTTAAATTGCATTAATGGCGGAAAATCGATCGGAGAAGAAGGTGGCGCGTACGCACGTCATGACGTCTGGCGTCCTCACCGCGCGAATAAATTTAGTGTTCGCGCGACGACGAGCGCAGAAGGACGCCGCCGGCGAGCACTGATACGCTGTCGCGACGAGCCTTTTGGCTTACGCTATGACGGCGGAAGAAGAGCGACGCCGCGCGAAGCGACCATGATGCGCCATGACGAAGGGCGCAAGGTCGCGGCGTAGGGCATTCGATTGGATTGATTTTATATTATTGGCGAAACTTTTGGTATAGACCTTCGATCGAGGTGATTCCCGATTCAATGCGACTAGAAAAGAGGTCTATAATCGAGGATAATTATGGAGATAGAATTTAATTTAATTGGTATTCATTTATCGAGATTAAGGTCAATTATGGTTTATAGTGTGACCTAAGTGTCGAATTGAGACAATTGGAGTTTTAATTGGAATTTTCAATAGAGGTTTTGACCTAATGGATAGGAAATTGCTATGGGGATTATGAATTGAGGAAAATTGAACTGAATTATAGGATTGGATCAATTATTGTCGATCTATTGAGCGAAGTGTTAGAATGGGATATAAGAGCTCAAAATTGGGTTTTAGCACCGAGGAAAAATCATGAATATGCATTGTACATAATTTCATAGAGACATATGCATTACTGAATTATTTAATTAAGCATCTAGTAATGGGACTGTATTTTACTGTTATAGAGGCGTCGTTGGATCGTCATTCCACGGACATTCTGAAACTTCCAGCAAGAGTTCTGGTTACGGGTGAGTAACCTAGTTGGTTTCTCAAATTCTCGATCGCTTAAATGCTCAACGTGAATTACTTGCCAAATATGAAATCAGTATGATTACCGAGATATACATGATCGATGGTATGCCTCATCAGATTGGATCGTGAAATTGCATGATTATCAAATGTCCGAGATGTACATGATTAAATGACATGTTGCTATCAGATCGGATTGGATTATCAGATCGATCAATTATCAGATGTTATCGAGAATCACAATACTGGGCTTTTATAGCCGTACACTGTAGAATACTGAACACTGAATTACTGAACACTGCATTGCATGCATAAATGCATGATCGATAATGGACATGTGACCCAAGTGCTATTATCATCGAAAGAGCCTCGAGCTCAACATCAGATCGACCGAGCCTCGAGCCCGAGGGGAGAAATTCCTGACGCGTCCCCACTGAACACTGACTGAGCACTTGGGCACAATACTGAATAACTGGAAAGAGTCTCATATGCATTATATACTTGACTGATTGAATTGCCAAATTGTGTGACGATTATCGAACTACGTGATGCCATGATTTATCAAATTGTGATGTGAACTGCTTTATGCTATTGTAAATTGTTATCGACATCGTAAACTGTTATAGATCATCGTGAAATTGTTATATAATCATCGTTAATCGAATATTACCGCGCGTCTTACGCAATTTGCGTGTAATGCATGATTTCGATGAACCATCGATGATGGTTTCTCATCGAGTTCGCAAACTCACCCAAAATTGTATCTAATTTTTCAGATCGATAGAGTAGACCCTAGCTTCGGAGATAGCTTTTTCCTACCGTCTTGCGCGTCTTTGGCGGGAGAAGCGGCGGCACATGTGCCTGGCCACCGGGTTGATTTTGAGGATGACTTAGGATAGGTGTTTGTATTAGTTTCCCTTTTTGGTTTTGTTCAGGGGACTGATAGACTTATCTATTCTGTTATTGGATGACTGTATGTGATTGATATTATGATTTTAAAATTTAGTGGTTTCTGATATTGTGTTATGTTATGGTTTTAATTTATTGCGATGCCATGTGGATTATTAGTGAAAATGTTCTGGTGGTGCACCTTTATCGTGGGATATGTATCGGAGCGACCTTCGGGTTTCCCGATGTGTACCCTACGGTGAGGGGGCGCTATATTAAGTGGTATCAGAGCATGGTTTGGCATCTTTTGGGATTAGTGAAATTAAGCTGGAATCACTGCAAGAATAGTGGAACTGATCGGAATTTCTTGTCTGTTTTTTGTCATCCGTCCTTGGAGATCGAGTCGAGTTACCAGCTGACCTAGAATCGGTAGGAGCTAGTAGGGAGTCTCCTGTGCCTCATTCAGAGGAGTTGCCTCCTCGAGTTCCTGTGAGACGAGAACGGATATATGATCAACTACGTAAGTAGGGGGCGGTTGACTTCTGGCGGCAAGACCGATTTCGCGGAGGTCGAGGATGGTTAGAGAGGACCGAGAGTCCTCGATCGATGGACTGTGACCGGATGAGCGCTTTCGACTCACGCGGTTTCTCTCACTGAGGTTCGCATATCGGTGGTGGAAGACCGTCCCGGCAAGACCACCGTGCAAGACCACCAGCCCCGTGATAACGACATGGGATGATTTTCTTAGGGCGTTCAAGGATAACTTCATGCCCAAGATCTATCTAGAAATGAAGTTGCAAGAGTTCCTAGAGCTGAGACAGGGGCAGTTGACCGTGGCTGACTATGAGGTGCGGTTCAACGAGTTAGTGGTATATGCTTCTTCACCGTAGCTTCGAGGTCGACAAGTGGCGCTGAGGGCGGACTCAACTGAGATCCGCACTTTGGCTAGATCTCGATATGGGTAGTTTCATTGGTGAGGCTACAATTTGTGAGGATAGAGCAATTGCTGAGACAACGTGTGACTGAGACTGGTCAGGGGACCAGGATTAAGAGATCCAGTGACAGTCAGGGCAGTACTGGTAGAGGTTATAGCAAGCGTCAGAGTAGGCCCTTCAGATCTGCAGGAGGGGCTAGACAGAGTGGTTATGGCAGAGGCGATTTGTATGCATCGTTAGTGGTGGCGGCAAGCGCGAGTTTCAGGCGCCCGCTCCTTATGTGAGCACTGTGGCAAGAGACACGGTGGAGAGTGTCGATGGCTGTCTGAGCCTCGCTGAGGTGTGGTTCGATGGACCACCCAGTGAGGAGCCGCCAGAGACTTTAGGAGCCCACCTACTATGACCGGACGATCAAAAGAATACCACTGCATGCCAGAGCTGTGGTGGTGGATCGGGATGGAGAGGCCGAGGCCGAGGCCGAGGTCTAGCAGAGGGTCCGCAGTGAGGTCGAGGGACCGAAAGGCATGCAGCCGCAGTTGTGGTCTATGCCATGACTCGGCAGAGGCCCAGATTCCCTGACGTTGTCATGGTATGCTTCTTATTTATGGTATTGAAGCATATGCATTGTTGGATCCCGGATCCACTCATTCCTTCATTGCACCGCATTTAGCATGTAGACCGCATGGATAGCGAGAGGTTACAAGATGGGTTGGAGGTGAGTACACCTCTCAGGTAGTAATGATCGCATCGGGAGAGGTCTATGGGATGTCGTGTTCGGATCGACGAAAGGCTTATGAGTACCGATCCGATCGCTCGCTCTAAGGAGATTGATGTGATTTTGGGATGGACCGTCGATCACAAGATAGGCTATCATGGACTCGTTATACCAAGGAGGTTCTATTGAGTCTCCTGGTCACCCAGAGGCAGATTTCGAGGAGTTAGTCAGCAAAGGCTCGCGAGGATGATATCCTTCGAAAGTGCCCCGAGATTGATGCGAGAGGTCATGAGGCCTATCTCGCCCATGAAGGGATACCAGAGTCGAGCCGAGATTGCGGATGTTCCTCAGTAGTCGTGATTTCCTGATGTGTTTCCCGGAGTTACTGGGATTGCCGCTAGAGCGGGAGATCGAAGTTTGAGATTGATCTTGTTCTCGATGTTTCTATATCGATTCCTCCAGATAGGATGGCACCGTGGAACCGAGAGAGCTTAAGGATCGATTCAGGAGCTATCGGATAAGGGTTTATTATACCGAGTGTTTCGCCACAGGGAGCTCCGCATCGCTTTTGTGAAGAAGAAGGACGGGACATTGAGACTGTGTATCGATTATAGGCAGTTGAATCGGGTAACAGTAAAGAATAAGTATCCACTTCCTAGGATTGATGATTTATTTGATCAGTTGCAGGGAGCTCAAGTGTTCACCAAGTTGGAACTGAGATCAGGCTATTACCAGTTGAGGATAGCAGAGGCCGATGTGCCAAGAGTGCCTTCGGAGCGTGCACGGCATTTCGAGTTCCTAGTGATGCCGTTTGGGTTGACTAATGCCCCGGCAGCCTTCATGGCTTTGATGAATAGAGTATTTCAGCCCTACCTGGATCGGTTCGTGATAGTGTTTATTGATGATGTACTGATTTATTCGAGGAGTAGGCAGGAGCACGCTGAGCACCTGATGATTGTTTTACAGGTCATGAGAGATAGACAGTTGTTCGCCAAATTCACTAAGTGTGAATTTTGGCTTGATGAGATTGTATTTCTGGGGCACGTAGTGTCCGGTGAGGGTATCCAGGTGGATCCTCACAAGATAGAGGCGGTTATGAGTTGGGAGATTCCGAGGAGTGTGCCAGAGTTGCGGAGTTTCCTAGGACTAGCCGGATATTACCGGAGATTCGTCGAGGGGTTTTCGTTGATCTCCGCCCCTTTGACGAAGCTATTGAGGAAGAATGTGCCGTTCAGATGGTCTGAGGAGTGCCAGAAGAGATTTGAGGAGCTGAAATATCGGTTGAATACTGCACTGGTGTTAGGTATTCCTTCTGGTACTGGAAGCTTTGTTGTTTACAGTGATGCCTCGCATCAGGGATTGGGTTGTGTACTGATGCAGCATGGGAGAGTTATAGCGTATGCCTCGAGACAGTTGAGGTCTCACGAGGTAAATTATCCAGTGCATAACTTAGAGTTGGCAGCAGTTGTATTTGCTCTGAAGATCTGGAGACATTATCTATATAGGGAGACGTTCCAGATCTTCACTGATCATAAGAGTCTCAGATATCTGTTGAGTCAGAGAGAGCTCAATCTGAGACAGAGGAGATGGATAGAGTTACTGAAGGACTATGACTGCACAATTGAGTACCATCCAGGGAAGGCCAATGTGGTGGCTGACGCACTGAGTAGGAGATCGCATGGTAGTGCAGCTCAGGTTCAGGTTTCGAGGTTACCTGGTCTGATTCAGTTGAGAACTCTTAATGTACAGATGGATATGGGTCAGGATGGAGCCCTGATTGCTACTCTGAGGCTGAGGCCGATGTTGCATGATAGGATCCGGAGAGTTCAGGATCAAGACCCAGTGTTAGTGAGACTGATTGAGAGAGTCCAAACTGGTACTGATTCAGAGTTTGAGTTGAGAGAAGGGACTTTATGGATGGGACAGAGGCTGTGTGTGCCGGACATTGATGACTTGAGACGGGAGATCCTAGAGGAAGCTCATGTAGCTACCTATGCGATGCATCCTGGTACGACCAAGATGTATCGTACTCTGAGACAGCATTTCTGGTGGCCTGGCATGAAGAGGCAAGTGGCGGAGTATGTGTCCAGGTGTTTGACGTGCTAGCAGGTTAAGGCTGAGCACCAGGCTCTAGTGGGTAAGTTGTATTTGTTGCCCGTTCCGGAGTGGAAATGGGAGCGAATCACTATGAATTTTGTGATGGGATTGCCTAGGACACCGGGGCAGCATGATACTATCTGGGTCATAGTGGACCGATTGACTAAATCGGCTCACTTCTTGCAGTGAGAGAGAGCAATACTCTCAATCAGTTGGCCCAGAAGTATATGGCAGAGATTATACGGTTGCATGGGGTTCCGTTGTCGATAGTCTCGGACAGGGATCCCAAGTTCACCTCGAGGTTCTGGAAGAGCCTACAGACTGCTATGGGTACGAGGTTGAACTTCAAGATCGCATTTCATCCTCGCATGTATGATGCAGTGAGAGGACGATTAAGACCGCTGATGACATGCTTCGAAAGCGTGTATTGGAGTTCCGAGGATCATGGATCAAGATCCGCTCGATTGAGTTTGCCTACAACAATCGCAAGATCGTAACAGATTGGGATGGCACCGTATGAAGCCTTGTATGGGAGGCCGTAGATCGCCACCAGATTGGGATGAAGAGGGTATGAGATCGATGAGGGTCCCGAGCTGATTCAGACACAATGGATAAGGCATGTTGATCCGAGTCGCATCAAAGCGACTCAGATGCATGTAAGAGCTATGTGGATCAAAGACGGCGAGAGATGAAGTACAGTGTAGGGGAGAGTGTTTCCGAGTGTCTCCTTGGAAAGGAGTACTCGAGATTTGGCCGTAAGGGCAAGTTGAGCCTCGATATATCGGTCCGTATGAGATCCTTGAGAGGATAGGACCGCTGGCTTACTGATTGGCTTTACCGAGTGAGTTGTCCCGGATGCATGACGTGTTTCATGTTAGTATGTCTCGACGGCACTGCTCTGCACCGACGATGTGATTCCGGCCAAGATATTGAGGTAGCCAAAGATTTGACTTATGTCGAGGAGCCAGTGCATTATAGGATCACGGGTCAAGCAGCTGAGGAACAGGGTGATTCCATTGGTGAAAGTCCTTTGGAAAAACCACTCTTCTGAGGAAGCTACATGGGAGACTGAGGAGCATATGAGGATTCAGTATCCTCATTTATTCGATCGGACAGGTATTAAATTTCGAGGATGAAATTTTTATTAGGAGGGGTGAATTGTAACATCCCGTTACTGTTAGCAAGGGTATTATAGTAATATTGGGTTAAACCGATTGGTTTCACTGCATTCACTGACTGAGCTTGTTACTGGCCTCTAATTATAGAGGAACTGGTTTCTTGCATATGCATTTATTCATAGGTACATGCATTCATGATTTTTCGGCATTTTAAGTGGAAGTATGAATCGATTGAATTGTGGAACTGATCGGATCGATCGGATTGTAATTGATCGAGAAATTAAGAGTAAGTGAGCTCGAATGACGGATTTAGAATAGTTTAAGAGTGATTGGTAATTGATAGTGGTTTATAGGAAATTTTCTGGAAATTCGGGAGAAAATACCTGCACAGAAATTTTGGAGTGATGATCGATCGATTGTATAAGATCGAAAGAATTGTCCAATGGCTAAGGAAATATTAGGGTTATACTATCAGGAAATTTAAATGTTGAGCCATTAAAATTTAGAGACTGAAATTTGGACTGAGTTGGAGACCTTTGTCTATAAATAGCTAAGTTGAGATTTAGGAAAGTTACCTAAGGCATTTCATTTTCTCCTTCTCTTCTTCCACGGTGGGTTCGATTTCTTCTTCATTGGTGAGTTTCATCGATTCTTCCTTATGTTTCCTTCTTATTGTGCTAGGCTAAGTGATTTATTGTGATTGTTGAAGGTTGAGAAGGATTTGGAGTGGATTAATCGTTGATTTTGAAGGATTTAGGGTTTACGGTGATTTGTGGCTTTGATCTGCGATTGGTAAGTTGTTAAGGCTTTATTGTTGTTATTAGTAGTTGTTTCAAGCATTTATGGCATTTATTGGGTTAGATTGAGTGGTTAGAGTGTTAATGGAGGTTTTAAATTGCATTAATGGCGAAAAATCGATCGGAGAAAAAGGTGGCGCGGTCGCACGTCGCGACGTCTGACGTGCCTCACCGCGGCGAATAAATTTAGTGTTCGCTGCGACGAGCGCAGCGGGACGCCGCGGCGAGCGCCTGGATACGTGTCATGACGAGCCTTTTGGCTTACGTTGCGACAAGCGGGAAGAAGAGCGCACGTCGCGGGCGAAGCGACCATATCTTGGCAAAGGCGCAAGGTCACCACAGTAGGGCATTTCGATTGGATTGATTTTATATTATCACGAAACTTTTGGTATAGACCTTCGATTGAGGTGATTCCTGATTCATTGCGGACTAGAGAAAGAGGTCTATAATTGAGGATAATTATGGGAGATAGAATTTAATTTAATTGGTATTGATTTATCAAGATTAAGGTCAATTATGGTTTATAGTGTGACCTAAGTATCGAATTGAGACAATTGGAGTTTAATTGGGATTTTCAATAGAGGTTTTGACCTAATGGATAGGAAATTGCTATGGGGATTATGAATTGAGGAAAATTGAACTGAATTATAGGATTGGATCAATTATTGTCGATCTATTAAGCGAAGTGTTAGAATGGGATATAAGAGTTCAAAATTGGGTTTTAGCATCGGGGAAAAATCATGAATATGCATTGTACATAATTTCATAGAGACATATGCATTACTGACCTATTTAATTAAGCATCTAATAATGGGACTGTATTTTACTGTTATAGAGGCGCCGTTGGATCGTCATTCCACGGACATTGCCGGAACTTCCAGCAAGAGTTCTGAGTTACGGGTGAGTAACCTAGTTGGTTTCTCAAATTCCTGACTGTTTAAATGCTCAACGTGAATTACTTGCCAAATATGAAACTGTATGATTACTGAGATATACATGATCAGATGGTATGCCTCTACTGTATTGGACTGTGAAATTGCATGATTACTGAAATGTCTGAGATGTACATGATTAAATGACATGTTGCTACTCTTCGATTGGATTATCAGATCGACCGAATTATCAGATGTTACTGAGAATCACAATACTGGGCTTTTATAGCCGTACACTGTAGAATACTGAACACTGAATTACTGAACACTGCATTGCATGCATAAATGCATGATCAGATAATGGACATGTGACCCAAGTGCTATTATCACTGAAAAGAGCCTCGAGCTCAACACTATATCGACCGCCTCGAGCCCGGGGAGAAATCCTCGACGCGCCCCCACTTGAATACCGAATGAGCACTGGGCACAATCTCAATAAGCGGAAAGAGTCTCATATGCATTAATACATGACCATTGAATTGCCAAATTGTGTGACGATTCTTGAACTACGTGATGCCATGATTTCATCAGAAATTGTGATGTGAACTGCTTTATGCTATTGTAAATTGTTATCGACATCGTAAACCGTTATAGACTCTCGTGAAATTGTTATATAATACTGTTAATCGAATATTACCGCGTGCGTGCTATACGCAATTTGCGTAATGCATGATTTGAGTGAACCATCGATGATGGTTTCTCACTGAGTTCGCAAACTCACCCAAAATTGCATCTAATTTTTCAGGATCGATAGAGTAGACCCCTAGCTTCGGAGATAGCTTTTTCCTACCGTGCGAGCGTGCTGGTAGGAGAAGCGATGGCACACAGGTCGGTCAGCTGGGTTGGATTTTAAGGATGACTTAGGATAGATGTTTGTATCAGTTTCCCTTTTTGGTTTTGTTCAGGGGACTGATAGACTTGTCTATTCTGTTATTGGATGACTGTATGTGATTGATATTATGATTTTAAAATTTAGTGGTTTCTGATATTGTGTTATGTTATGGTTTTAATTTATTGCGATGCCATGTGGATTATTAGTGGAAATGTTCTAGTGGTGCACCTTTATCGTGGGATACGTATCGGAGCGACCTTCGGGTTTCCCGATGTGTACCCTACGATGAGGGGGCGCTACATAGTTAAAGTCCAAGGCTTTCAAGGAGGGTTACTTTGGTCAAATTGAGTTAAATTAGAAATAAAAAGGAAAGTAGAAAAAAAGAAAGGAGCAAGGGTGGTTTAAGGAGAAGGGACAAAGCAAATGGCAAGTATGAAGGATTGGCACCAAAACTACGTAGTTTTGGGAGAGGAAACTTAGGCTTTTAGGTTAAAATACCAGACTTTTTTAAGTCATTTGGAAGCATACGAAAATATCAAGAAAAGAGAGGAAGAGAGGGATTTCGGCCAAAGAGGAAAGACAAAGAAGAAGAAGAAGAAGAAGAAGAAGAAGAAGAAGAAAAAGAAGAAGAAGAAGAAGAGGAGAGAAGAAGGAAGGTTAGGGCTTTGTGATTTCTTGCTCTAAGGAAGGGTTTTTAGAGTTCTATCAAAAGGATAGGGAAAGATCAAGCTTCCATTGGAAACCAAAAGGAATTTTCGTGGGTTTCATCTCTAAGGTAAGGAAATGTGGTATCTTTTGGAGTTTTAGATGGGTTTTGGTTAGAATGGCTTAGGAAAGTTATGGGTTAAGTTAGATAGGTTAGATTTCATGCCTGCACCTCCTTAGAATGACCATTTTGAGATCTCTTATTCATGGGAATTTTATGGCTATTGTTAAAGGGAACCAAAGAAGGGAAGTAGAGCTAAGGGAGAGGCATTTGGAGCAAAGTCTACAAGCAAGGAATCAAAGTGGGTGACATTTTTATATTTGAATAATAGGCTACTAGATATTTTCCTTCATGAATGCAATAAATGAGCTTTCCAACTACTTTTAAGTGAGTATTTATGTTTCTTTAAATTGATTGAGAAATTGCTTATGTGTGGTTGTGTGTGTAAACCTTGGAAATAGCCTTACATTGCTTTGCAAGTATGGTATTGATTGCTTTTGATTTGTATGAAATTGAGTTGATGAATTGTGTAAATTGGCAAATGTGTCAAGTGCATGAAATCAAGTTTTCCAGATTTTGCCATTTTGGGCAAATGCTTTCAATGCATGAATTACATGTTATGTGGGTTGGGTATAGTCCATCAAGAAATTGTCACGTGCACGTTGACCAAGTCAAGGCTTCTCCCTTTGCTCATTAGGGCACGGAGCTCCCTTTGGGACTCCTCAAGTTTACGACTACACAAGGCCATTTTATGGCATTGTGTAGTTCGTCATGTTAATGGACTTGCCGAGCCATTTATGTGTTTATGTGCTTACATGTATTGACAAGTTTGAAAAAATGCTTGAATTATGAGAATTGTGATTTTATGAAGTGAAAAGTTTATGTTTTGTAGACAACTGTGAGAAATTGATATGTTTATGAACGTTTAAAATGGTTTTTGCTTATTACCAGATATAAACGTGTTACCCATGAGCTCAAGCTCACCCCCCAAATTCTGTCCCATCTCCAGGTGAGGAGCACGAGATCAACCATCGAGCTTAAAGGCATTGCTCCAGAAATGGATAATTTTTGTATGTCAAGTTAATTTTTGTAAATCAATGCTTTAGATGCATTTTGGGCAAGTTTACTTTTGTAAGTTGTATTTTGGATTTTGGATGCAAGTGGCTTAAAATGCCCTCTAAAGCCTTGTAATAACTCATATTTTCATATGAATGCAAGAATGTTAATTTCTAATGTATTTTGTGCAATTCATGTATGTTTTATAACAATGCATCATGGTATGGTTTGAATTTGACAAGAAGGGGGAAATGATTTGCTTTATAGTTTGGATTTGATTAGAATGCTAGGAGTGTGTTGCTACCATTGAAGTTAATCCGTTGGGATAATTGGGTTGGTATGTGTTGTGGGATATTGAGGATTTAGGTTTTTTATGCAGGTACTTAAATTAGGTTGAATTGAATTGAAGGTTGGTTAGTGACTTTTTAAAGGAAGTGCTGTCAAATTTTGTGCAAAATTTGACAGAATTTTGTGCAAAATTTGACAGAATTTTGTTTGTGATTTAGACCTTCTTAGTGTTTGATTTGGATTGCGATATCTTCTTAAAGATTGTAGCATAAGATTATATCTTTCAAATGGTGTATAATGTGCCTTAATTGGAGTTAGGAATAAAAACTTATAGGGGTAAAACCTTTACCAGTTACTGTTTATGTGGCTATGTTATTGTATATTGGACATTATAGGAGCAGTGCATTCGAGTGAGTTTTTACCTCATTTAATGATGGAATTGACTTTTACATCCTCAATGAGATTTGTAGGCCATCCTTTTATCTTTCCAACGAGACTAATTATACAAGTTTTCAAGATCGGAGTTGAGATTTATGCTTATTACAAGCTAGGATGTCGTGGTAATTGAAATTCCCGAATCTTTAGAGTTTGTGACGTGATCTCGGGCTCGAAAAAGTTGATTTTAGGTAAGATATGAGTAAAGGGGAAGTTAGGTATGGTTTAGGACCCTTTTGAGGAGTCTTGAAGGGTGAAAATTTTGTTTCATCCGAAGGTTACACGGTCTGCCCGTGTGAATTCACACGGGCTATGTATTTCCAGCGCAGGGACACCCTTCTCACCCGAAGGTTACACGGCCTAACCGTGTGGGTTCACACGGCCCATGATTTTTGACCCCCTTAAAGACACAATTGCAACTTTTGGTCTTCATGAAAATTTTATCCCTAGATGTCTACTTTATAATGGTCTAACAACGAACTCAATCCGACATCTATATTGAAAGTTATGGCAATCACGCCAAAAGATGTTCAAATTGATTTAGGATGTGAACATAATCTATTCTTTTGTACATAACTCCCCCATCCGACCTCCAATTGAGGTGAGACTTGAACCATTAGATTCCTAAGACATATATATTCCTCTACATAAACATTGGTACCATTTGGAGTTGAATTGAAAAAGTTTGCATTAAAGTAAGTGAGTGGTCGGATTGGAGATCATATTGGGAGTATGAGCTCTTTTAGGTTTTTTGAGCATAACTTGAGTTATACAGCTCCGTTCGAGGTGATTCTTGTTTCAAAACGAACTTGAGGCATAAAGCTACAACCTATATGAATAGGTCAACTTATGATTTTGGTGTTTAAATAGTGTGCGCTGGCCACGAATGTGGAGTTATAGTTAAGGACCCTGCAAGGTTATAAGCACAAGGCTTCAGGACTACGAGAGTTGGGCTCTGGGAACGGGGTCCAACAACCCAAACCTGTTCGTGCACACAAGGATTTGATTCTAACACACAGTCCGAGTTCAGTGTTTAGTAATTCTACATCGAGAGCATATGGTGCTCAAGCTGTGGCGTTTGAACCGGTTCTTGAAACAACCCATTTCGAAAACAACCAAATGCAGTCTCACGAGATAGTTTCGGGTGAAATTCAGCCTGCTTGCTTGATGAGTTTGTGGTATCCTTTCACTATTTGTAAGTACCGAGAGTTTACATGAGCTTTTGATACTCAATATGTTATTGATTCATCCCTGCACAGCTTCTTGCATGTGCTACCCGGTGATTTCTTTGATTTTGGATCTAACTCTCTGGTTGCAAATCTTTTGAGTTTTGATTTGAATGAATTTAGAGAGCTGCAGAGGCCATTTTTGGTTTCCATGTTACTTATTCTGTGCTGGATGCAACCACATCCCGGTTTCGTCGAAAATAAGTCCTTTGATCCCAGAATTTTTCAACGCAACCTGGATGTGACATGGGTGACTGTGGGTGGGTTACTTGATGACTTATTCCTAACTCATGCTTTTGTCCAAACTAAGACTTTTGATTTCGGTATTTCTCTTGTCAATGAAAAGCTATTGCTCGATTGTCGGTTACTTGTCTTTGCCGACCTACATGCTATTAAACTGTGGCCATTTGCGATCAACTTTGGGCTGTTCGTGACTGATATTAGTTACAACCACAAGCTTGCTGCCTTCTTTTGGAAAACGATATTCAAATTAGTTACCTTGGTTGTTATCGAAGTTGCCATCGTTTTCAACAACACACTACATGAGGCTCCTCTAGTTTGGTCAGTTCCATTCGTTGGATTTAAGTGTTTGCCTCGATTCTCTGCACTCGTTGATTTTTTCAATGTGAAATTAATTTCTAGTCCGCAATTTCATGAAGTGATTTTTTGTGAAGAGTTTGCTTTGTTGTTGTGACATAGAGCGACTGATTTCAATGCTTCCATTCGCAATCTTATGTCTCACTACTTGGATGCACTTCCCCGTCACGAAGTTAATGCTTTGTTTGTGTATTTGGAATTGCTTGCAAGGACTATACCATCTCATGCACAGCTGGTACAACCTGATACTACTCATTTCCTCCTTATACAACTCACGTCTTATTCCATTAGATATGCGATGATTCTTGAACAAGCACATACAGGCTATTGCAAAGTATTCAAAGCTTGTCTTTTCCAACAATTTTCACTGTTGGCTGCCTTGTTGGTCGCAAGTTCTTGTAATGCCTCAATTATTGACGAGAGTATGTCTTTCACACCGAGTTTTGCTGGACAATTCTTTACTGCAAATGGGTTCCCTGAGATTACATTTAGTGATTTTTTTGTTGATTTTATGATGGGGATGATGCACTTCAAGCTGTCATTTGTATGTAAGCTACACCAAGCTGTGTTTATTCCCAAACACTTGGCTCTGCACAATGGCAAAATTCAAGCAGTGCATCGACTCACTGTGCTAGCTGAGTTCTTCAGGTTGCATTTACAGCTTAGGTGTAGCATCCCACTCCCGCAAGACCCAAACTCGACATCCAGGGTGATATCCGAGCCCGTGCCTCACGAGGGTGGTATGCTAAAGCAGTCAAAACAGTTCAAAAACTCAGTAAGACATTTTTTTTCTTATTTTTGAAAACAATCACATGTGCCGAAATCAGTAAATGATTTGGACCCGCTTGAATACGAAAACATTTTCAATCATAACACAAGTTCAGTCATAAAAAGGCACTCAAAAGCGCTCAACCATTTCATATACAGAAATCCATAACCAAACTGGGTCCAATGTTGTTCCTGAACACTTTCAGTGGTCACATTACAAATACAACATTAACCAATTAGGACCCACTGAAATAAAAAGTACTATTATGCGGAACTTGCAGAAATAAAAATTTACACAATAACATAATGATATAAATGCAGACGTGAATTGATCCCGACTTCAAACTCTGACTTGCTTGCAGTAATCATACTCCCGTTTGTCTAACGGGGTACTCTTCAAATCCTGAAAAATAATTGCAATTTTGGGTGAGTTTGCGAACTCAATAAGAAACCATCATCGATGGTTCACTCAATTTATGCATTACGCAAATAGCGTACATCATATCACAATATCACATTCAGAAAACCATATAGCAATTTACAGTTTCTCATGCAATCACAAAATTCAGAAATTTCACAAATCAGTTATCACATAATCATGAGCATTTAACCCTTTTTCTTTGTCCACATTTTGATCCATACGCATAAAAGTTGCACACATAATCTTTTCCCATTATTTTCCATTTTTATTCGAGTCAGGATCGAGCGCTTAAACAAAGGAATGATTCAAAGGGACGCGTCTGAAGAGGAGGAGAGCCCTCAGGGAATGCACTTCCACCCTTCGATATTGTCCGCTTTGGTGTGGTGGGCCACCCTCACGGTTTTGCTTCGCCCCTACTTGAGGGATGCAAACGCGTCTGCCCTTTTTCGGGCACATTAAACAGTAATCGAGTCTTAGGAAGTAGGAGAGCCCTCTGGGTATGTACTACTTTCTACGTGTCAGTAGGGATAGGAGAGCCCTCTGGGTATGCACTAATCCCTTTCGAGCTCGAGGCTCTTTTTCAGTATCAGTGGCGACTCTGGTCACAACTATCATTATCTGATCATGCTTTTATGCATGGAATGCATATGTCTCAAATCACATTCACAGCCAGTTTATATTACAATGTCCAATTCCCATTCCTTCGGACCTTCGGTCCGGTATTTCAGTCACAACCAATTTTCACATTCACAAGCAGTTTTGCTTCAATGTCAAGTCACTCCATCCCTCGGACCTTCGGTCCAAGATTTCAAATATAATCATTCACAATTTATTTCACTGAAGCATTCACAAACAGTTACACACAAATAGCACTTCGATATCAAGTTTCCAATACTTCGGACACCTATGGTCCGAAATCAATCATAAGCAAACACACATAACCCTCCATTCATCTCCACATGGTATAAGTGCATAATATTAAACACATAAAGATTGAGGAACCAACTAGGTTACTCACCTGTACTTCCAAGCTACAGCCTGGAAGTCCCAGCAATATCCGTGGAATGTTGTTCCAACGACGCCTCTATACAGTCAAATAAGTACCCATTACTAAATGCACAATCAGAATAATTCAATGATGCACAAGTCTTAAATAAAATATGTACTATGCCTATTCATGACCTTCCCGGCGCTATTTTCCAATTTTCACTTTCTTTTTTCAAAATCTAACTTTTCACTCAATTGCTCAATAATGACTCATTTCAATTCAATAATATGTCATGGAAATCCACAAATTTCATTTCTAAAATTCAGTTCGATTCACCATATCATACACTGTAACATCCCACCCCCTACTAGAAGGGTAAAATAGGAAATTTGTCATAGGATGGGATTGATAGGGAATAATTAGTACTGTTCACGCATAATAGGATTGCTACACAGTATCAATTGTGCACATGGAATTATCAGACATGCATTCATGATAATTCCTTGAATTGGGCCTAATGCAATTTTATTGGGATTAACATGGTTATAGGGTTTGAAAAATTATTTTGACTGATCCAGAGTGTGTTTTATATTTTAAGAAATTTTTAGAAATTTTTCTGAAATTTTCCGGAGAAAATTCCCGGACCGGCAAAATCGCCAGTAAATGGCCTAAATGTGCTTTTGTTATGGAAAAGGTGGTTTTGTGTTTGAAAATTTATTAGGAGTGGACCGTTATATGTTTTACAATTTTGGACAATTTCGGTAATTTTCAAAAAAATGATTCGGGGAAATTCCCGGAAATTCCCGGACCGGAAAAGAATCGCCATGTGGCGAACCAGTTGATTTTCGGTATCGAAAATTTTTATCTAATGGCACTACACTAGTGGATACATTATTTTGGGATTGTAATTAGGGTCATTGGAATTGATTGGGTTAATTTTGGAGTAGGTTTAATTGATTAAAGTATTAATATGTTGACTTTTCCTCACCATTTGTTTAACTAATCCTATAATGCCACCTTGCCTCCATTTAATGCTTTCTTACCTCATAATTTTCGGTGATGTTGCCTATAAGAAGATGGAAAGAAGGAAATTTTTTTGGTTGAAGCTTCTCCATCACCGAAAATTGGCTTTGAATAAAGAATGGTTTTGTTGACTTTTCTTTTCTCATGGAACCAATGGCATCTTTCCACCTTTCTCCTTCATTTAATATCCACTTATGGCTTTTATTGGTTTTGCCAAGTGATGTCCACGTTTATGCCTTAATCAATTGATGAAAGATAATTTTTAGAATGGCTTCTTTACTCCTCATCCGAAACTCCTCCATAATTTTTCTTCTTTCTTTCATCAAAGTAAATCCTTCCTCCTCCAAACCTTACTAAGCCACTTGCTTTCCTTGATGGATTATACTTGCATGGTGGTTGAAGAGAGTAGAGAAAGAGGGAGGTTGGAATAGTAGTAAAGAGTTGAAGAAATTGAAGGTGAAAGCTTGAATAGGTAAGTGTATGATTTAAGTTTTCCTTATGCTTTGAGTATGCATTTAATGAATCATAGTAGTTAGTTGCATTGATTGGAAGTTATTATTCATTATATATGATGTATTGTTGGACCCTGAACCTTGAGTGACAATTTGACTTAGTAATATGAATGATAAAGTGGATGAGTTGATTGAAATTGAGTTGAAAATCACGACTAAAAAGAGAAAGAGTGAAAATATGAAAAAAAAAATTGTGTAATAGTTGACTTTTTGGCCTTTGAAAGTTGACTTTTGATTTAGGCATAATTTGAGAAAATGGTCTTCTGGAAACTTGTAGATTATGTTAAGAGCTTTCTGTAGACATAAAGTTTGCAATTTTTTGATATCGGGAGTGAAAGTTATGATCAGTCAAAGTTTATGTTTGATAAGGTCGACTTTTGACTTTAATTATGATGACTGCATATTTGACTGAGAAATTAACCTAGTTAAAGGTTAATTGAGCGTTGATGTTCTTCATGAAAATTTAAGGATTTGTTTTGATCTTTATTTCGATATAAAGTATGCAATTTTTCGATCTCGGAATAATAAGGTATGATTTTTACAAGTTTATATTGTGATTTTAGCATGATTATTAGAGGATAGTATCTTTGACCGAAAAATAGACTCCCGTAGGAGTCAAATTGATTTTTATGTCCACCGTAGAAGATGTAGAGCTTCCTTCAAGCTTTCTATAGAGACTAAGTTTGTCAAAATTGGAGTTCGGGATTAAGAGTTATGAATTTTGGAAGTTTTATGTGAAAAAAAAAGAAGAAAAATGTATCACCCCGCTGTTAGGGCGACGCGTCACCAGGGTGACGGTGAGCGCTTGGCTCGCGGCACTAGGACGACGCGTCACCAGGGCGATGAGCGTTGGCTCGCGTCACCAGGGCTTACGCGTCACGAGGGTGACCTCGCCTAATGCGACGCCGCTTTGTCGCTTTAGTGTTCTTGCTTCCTCCTCCGATTCGACCTTTGTTCACTATTTTGCTCATATCTTTTCCGTCCGACATCCGATTGAGTTGATTCTTGCGGCGTTGGATTTGTAAGACAATTACTTACATTCTCATGGGAAATTTGTGAATTTTTGAGATTAAATCAATGGATATTAATTTAATCAAAGTGAGTCGGGAAATTTTCCGAACATGGTTTAGTATTTTGTGAAATTCGGGATCTGTAGAGATCCGATTGAAGTGATTATTAAGGCGAAATAAAGATAAGACAAGGGGCTACAAATCATATGAAGACATGAAATGTCAATTTTGCCCCTAAGACTTTTAATTTTTGAATTTAAGTTCGGATTAGGGTGTAATTTTCGGATTGAGAACACCTGAGAGTATTTTAAGCATAACTTTTGATCTGGGAATCTAAATGAGGCGATTCTTGTTTTGAATTAAACTAGAGACATAAGTCTACAATTTTTATGAAGACATTGAGTTTCAATTCTGGGATTAAGAATGTGAACTTCTGGAAGGAAATAATCGTACATGGAAAATGTGTTAGAATATGGTTTTACCCGAACAATTTTGCTCATAACTTTTGAAGTAGTGATCGGAATTGAGCGCGGTTAGTGGCGTTGGATTCGTATGATTGAGAGGAACATTTCTCTAGGAGGAAGTTTGGACAAATTCCTTCAAATTGATAGTGCGAATCAGATCCGAAATAAATCATGTCATAAAGTAACATGTGAGGGGCATTTTGGTCTTTTTGTCAAATTTTAAATGACATGGCCCTTAAAAATCAGGATGTCGTGGGAGAAGAGAAGAGCCACGATTATTCTAGAGAAAAGAAGGAAAATAAGAAGAGAAGAAAAGATTGAAGTTTCGGATGAGAGAAAAAAAAGGGAGAAAAGAGAGAGAAAGCTAGATTTTGAAATTTAAGAGTCTTAAAGCTTGTTTTGAGTAGATTTCAAGGAAGAAGGATGAAAGAAGGTGGAAGCTCCCTCTAAAGCTCCATAAATCCGAAGTTTGAAGGAGAAAGAGGTAAGGAAAAAAATTTGGATTTTGAGTTTTTGATAAGTTTTTGGTTTAGAATCATTAGAAATGATGTGGGTTTACTAATTCCATGATCAATTTTAGAGAATACATGTTGAAATTGATTTAATTTTGGATGAAAATTTAATTAGATTATGCCCAAATTTTATAATTTGGGGTTTTTGGAAATTGTTAGTGTAGAATCATGAAAAATACTATGGATTGATGATATGTGAAGTTAATTTTGAAGAAATTGTATTTTATGGTATTGAATTTGTGAAAATTGGTTTAGGCCAATTTTAAGATTTGGGGATTTTTGAAATTGAGGATTTAGATATCTTGGAATTAGTGTGAATTGATGAATTATGACATCAATTTTGAAAATTAAGTTATTTATGAGATTGAATTTGAGTGTATTGGTATAGGTCGAATTTTTGAAATTGGAGATTTTAGAAATTCTTATTTTAGAAAGCTTGGAAGTATGATGTTTATGAATTTTCGATAGTTAATTTTGGGAATTTCGCAATTTATGATGTGGAATCTGGATTTTATGGCTTAGGTCAATTTTAAATTGAAAGAAGGAAAGAAGCAAGGATCGATTGGAGCTTGAAATCAAGTTTCGGCAATTAATTCGAGGTGGGTAGCATATTTATATTTTGATTTGTAAGTTATATATATGACTTTTTGAAAATTCAAGAAAGTGAAAGAAAAGATTTTCGTACTTTGTTCGTTTCCGAATGCTTTTTGAAAAATTATTACAAGCTTAAATTCATTGTTTGAAATGATTTGATAAATCGATAGAAATTTCTGAAAATTCATATGTTGTGAGTGCATTGATAAACTATGCAAAATGTGGAATTTGTGGAATTGCTTGGTTTGATTTAATTGTATGAATTGTGTAGAACTGAGAATGTGTATAGTATGACGCGTATGAAAAACAAGTTTTCGATTTGTGCCTTCAGGCAATCCGAAAGTTTCAGTTTTGGATTATGTGATTATGTGGGTTTGGTCAGGTCCTTTTGTGAGTCGAAGCACTCGCCTCTATTAATATAGCCTTCTCCTGGTTGTTCGCTAGTAGCACGGAGTCTGATTTCGGACTCCTTTACTGGCTACAATCGACCGCTTATGCGAAAAGAGTAGTACGCTCGCTCACGACTACACAGACCGCTTGCTGGAATGTGCAAGACGCTCGCTTTGGACCGAACCGCACCATTTTGATATGTTACGTGTTTTGATTTGTTTCGTGTTCGCATTCATGCTTAAAATTGAGAAATGAAAAGTGAATTTTGTTATGAAAAGTTTGAAAAATTGAAAGGTTTGAGGAAACCGCTTTGAAAAGTTACAAAGTTTGAAAAATAAGCCCTTTCGCAAAAAGCTTATGAAAAAAATGATTTCGCTTATTTGTCGATTTATAAATGCGTTATCTACGAGCTGAAGTTCATCCCCTTTCATCCCCATCTCCGTGTTTCGAGCAGAGATCGGATGAAAGAATGTGAAGAAATTTGGTTCGTTTTGCATCGTTTGCATTGTATTATGAATTGAGATTTGAAATATTTTGTAAATGGCTTGAATTGTCGTTAAGTGATTATAATGTATTTCGAGCATGTATTTCGAATGTATGAAGATTATGAATTAATGTATGAGAGTATGAGATTGCATATGGAATTGTGTATGATTATGATGATGTAAGTAAATTATGGGTTGTATATGAGTGAATTGAGATATGGATGTTTTCGATGATGTTTGAGAATTATTGGAGTGTTAGGTATAGATGTGTGTTTCACGATGTTTGGATTCCTGACGGGAGTCCGATGACTTTGTGATTCTGAATTTTGTGAAGTGTATTTTACCTTTGTAGGAAATTTTGGGATAGGATAAATGCATTGAAGTATGTCACGAAATTTTGATAAAATTAGAATAAAATGTAATTTGAGAGTTGTTTGGATTGGTATTAGATTTTGTATGATTGCTGAGTTTTGGGTTTAAGAATGAATTTCCTATGGAAATTATATGGATGTGATTGATATAAGAATGAATGATAAAGAAAGGAAAAAATTTCATACCGTATTTGGAATATGTCTTAGTTTAGATCTCCAACGCGACACTTTCTCAGAGATAACTTATGCACGGATGTGGGACATTTGTTGAGTATGCACTTCGCTTTGTTTTGCTATATGATTTGTTTCGTCTGCTTTGTTTGCTTCGCTTATCGATTCGCTTCGCTTGATTCAAATTAATTCGCTTTGTATGTCGCTTTATGATTCGATTTGCTTTCAGTTCACCTTTGTTCTTTGATTTGATTCGCATTCTGTTATTTGTATCGAATTGTAATTATCCATAGTGTTTCCGATTCGAAATTTCGATGCGAAATTTCCGTTTATGCGCTTCGCTTTCGATTCTTATGCTTTGCATTCTGATTCGAAATTTCGATACGAAATTTCTGTTTCCATTTGATTCCGTTCCCTTCGTTCTCTTCGTTTTCCGGTTGGGATCCGGTCCCCGGATCGGGTCCCAACATTTATGGTATCGAGCCCGATATTAGGGTCTTAACTGGGCATAGAAGATTGATAAGAGTGTGTGAGGATAAAATTGAATTTGTGAGAATGTCAGAGCCCAATATTATGATCATACTTGGGCATTATGGTTATTAAGAAAGAATTTAGTGATTGTCTGAGTGAGTGAGGTTAAGAACTTTGATTGATTTTGGGTGTGTGTAAATGAACTTGAGATTTGAAGTTCATGATGGCGATTTGATTTTGTACATGCAATTATGAGATGAGATTAAGGTTAAGAATTATGTTTGATTTAGGTTTATGATTATGAATTTGAGATTAGAATTTCTTGGTGAATCAAAGAACCTAATTGATTGTTTGATTTAGATGGATTGTGAAAATGGAAATTTAGATTTGAATTACATGATGAATTTAGAGGAATCGATTTCGAATATGCATATGTGAGATGAAAAATTTGAAGAATGAGATAAATTGATAGAGAAATGTGTATAGAAATTCAAAGGATTAAGTGAAATGGTGATTTTGGTCCATGAGTCATTACGACGTGGACCATTGACTTGTTTCAAATGTTAAGGAAAAATGTGAGTCTGATATGATTTTGGATGGAGTAATTGATTTAAGAATTGAGAAATTATTAAGAGATTGAGAAAATATTATGAGAAGGAATTAGATACGAAATATTATGTTCTTAAGTGTGAATTTCGAGGACGAAATTCTTTTAAGAAGGAGAGAAATGTTAGACCCCGAACCTTGAGTGACAATTTGGCTTAGTAATATGAATGATAAAGTGGATGAGTTGATTGAAATTGAGTTGAAAATCATGACTAAAAAGAGAAAGAGTGAAAATATGAAAAAAAAAATTGTGTAATAGTTGACTTTTTGGCCTTTGAAAGTTGACTTTGATTTAGGCATAATTTGAGAAAATGGTCTTCTGGAAACTTGTAGATTATGTTAAGAGCTTTCTGTAGACATAAAGTTTGCAATTTTTCGATATCGGGAGTGAAAGTTATGATCACCAAAGTTTATGTTTGATAAGGTCGACTTTTGACTTTAATTATGATGACTGCATCTTTGACTGAGAAATTAACCTAGTTAGAGGTTAATTGAGCGTTGATGTTCTTCATGAAAATTTAAGGATTTGTTTTGATCTTTATTTCGATATAAAGTATGCAATTTTTGATCTCGGAATAAGAAGGTATGATTTTACAAGTTTATATTGTGATTTTAGCATGATTATTAGAGGATAGTATCTTTGACGAAAAATGGACTCCGTGAGGAGTCAAATTGATTTTATGTCCATCGAGAAGATGTAGAGCTTCCTTCAAGCTTTCTATAGAGACTAAGTTTGTCAAAATTGGAGTTCGGGATTAAGAGTTATGAATTTTGAAGTTTTATGTGAAAAAAAGAAGAAAATGTATCACCCCGTTGTTAGGGCGACGCGTCACCAGGGTGACGGTGAGCATTTGGCTCGCGTCACCAGGGTGACACGTCACCAGGGCGATGGCGTTGGCTCTCGCACCGTGGTGACCTCGCCTAATGTGACGCTGCTTTTCTTTGCTTTAGTGTTCTTGCTTCCTCATCCGATTCGACCTTTGTTCACTATTTTGCTCATATCTTTCCGTCCGACATCCGATTGAGTTGATTCTTGCGGCGTTGGATTCGTAAGACAATTCCTTACATTATCATGGGAAATTTAGAATTTTGAGATTAAATTAATGGAGATTAATTTAATCAAAGTGAGTCGGGAAATTTTTCAACATGGTTTAGTATTTTGAAATTCGGATCTGTAGAGATCCGATTGAAGTGATTATTAAGGAGAAATAAAGATAAGACAAGGGCTACAAATCATATGAAGACATGAAATGTCAATTTTGCCCCTAAGACTTTTAATTTTTGAATTTAAGTTCGGATTAGGGTGTAATTTTCAGATTGGGAACACCTGAGAGTATTTTAAGTATAACTTTTGATCTGGGAATCGAAATGAGGCGATTCTTGTTTTGAATTAAACTAGAGACATAAGGTTACAATTTTTATGAAGACATTGAGTTTCAATTCTGGGATTAAGAATGTGAACTTCTGGACGGAAATAATCGTACATGGAAAATTTGTTAGAATATGGTTTTACCCGAACTGTTTTGCTCATAACTTTTGATGTAGTGATCGGAATTGAGAGCGGTTAGTGGCGTTGGATTTGTATGATTGAGAGGAACATTTCTCTAGGAGGAAGTTTGGACAAATTCCTTCAAATTGATAGTGCGAATCAGATCCGAAATAAATCATGTCATAAAGTAACATGTGAGGGGCATTTTGGTCTTTTTGTCAAATTTTAAATGACATGGCCCTTAAAAATCAGGATGTCGTGGGAGAAGAGAAGAGCCACGATTATTCTAGAGAAAAGAAGGAAAATAAGAAGAGAAGAAAAGATTGAAGTTTCGGATGAGAGAAAAAAAAAGGGAGAAAAGAGAGAGAAAGCTAGATTTTGAAATTTAAGAGTCTTAAAGCTTGTTTTGAGTAGATTTCAAGGAAGAAGGATGAAAGAAGGTGGAAGCTCCCTCTAAAGCTCCATCAATCCGAAGTTTGAAGGAGAAAGAGGTAAGGAAAAAAATTTGGATTTTGAGTTTTTGATAAGTTTTTGGTTTAGAATCATTAGAAATGATGTGGGTTTACTAATTCCATGATCAATTTTAGAGAATACATGTTGAAATTGATTTAATTTTGGATGAAAATTTAATTAGATTATGCCCAAATTTTATAATTTGGGGTTTTGGAAATTGTTAGTGTAGAATCATGAAAATACTATGGATTGATGATATGTGAAGTTAATTTTGAAGAAATTGTATTTTATGGTATTGAATTTGTGAAAATTGGTTTAGGCCAATTTTAAGATTTGGGAATTTTGAAATTGAGGATTTAGATGTCTTGGAATTAGTGTGAATTGATGAATTATGACATCAATTTTGAAAATTAAGTTATTTATGAGATTGAATTTGAGTGTATTGGTTTAGGTCGAATTTTTGAAATTGGAGATTTTAGAAATTCTTATTTTAGAAAGCTTGGAAGTATGATGTTTATGAATTTCCGATAGTTAATTTTGGGAATTTCGCAATTTATGATGTGGAATCTGGATTTTATGGCTTAGGTCAATTTTAAATTGAAAGAAGGAAAGAAGCAAGGATCGATTGGAGCTTGAAATCAAGTTTCGGCATTTAATTCGAGGTGGGTAGCATATTTATATTTTGATTTGTAAGTTATATATATGACTTTTTGAAAATTCAAGAAAGTGAAAGAAAAGATTTTCGTACTTTGTTCGTTTCCGAATGCTTTTTGAAAAATTATTACAAGCTTAAATTCATTGTTTGAAATGATTTGATAAATCGATAGAAATTTCTGAAAATTCATATGTTGTGAGTGCATTGATAAACTATGCAAAATGTGGAATTTGTGGAATTGCTTGGTTTGATTTAATTGTATGAATTGTGTAGAACTGAGAATGTGTATAGTATGACGCGTATGAAAAACAAGTTTTCGATTTGTGCCTTCAGGCAATCCGAAAGTTTCAGTTTTGGATTATGTGATTATGTGGGTTTGGTCAGGTCCTTTTGTGAGTCAGTGCACTGTCTCTATTAATATAGCCTTCTCCCGGTTGCCCGCTAGTGGCACGGAGCTCCGATTTCGGACTCCCTTTACGGCTACACTGGACCGCTATGCGGAAAAGAGTAGTACGTTCTGTTCACGACTGCACAGGACCGCTATGCGGGAATGTGCAGTACGTTCTGTTTGGACCGAACCAAACCATTTTGATATGTTACGTGTTTTTGATTTGTTTCTGTGTTCTGCATTCATGCTTAAAATTGAGAAATGAAAAAGTGAATTTTGTTATGAAAAGTTTGAAAAATTGAAAGGTTTGAGGAAACCGTTTTGAAAAGTTACAAAGTTTGAAAAATAAGCCCTTTTGGCAAAAAGCTTATGAAAAAAAAATGATTTCTGCTTATTTGTCGATTTATAAATGCGTTATCTACGAGCTTTCGAGCTCATCCCCCTTTCATCCCCATCTCCAGGTTTCGAGCAGGAGATCGGATGAAAGAATGTGAAGAAATTTGGTTCGTTTTTGCATCGTTTGCATTGTATTATGAATTGAGATTTGAAATATTTTGTAAATGGCTTGAATTGTCGTTAAGTGATTATAATGTATTTCGAGCATGTATTTCCGAATGTATGAAGATTATGAATTAATGTATGAGAGTATGAGATTGCATATGGAATTGTGTATGATTATGATGATGTAAGTAAATTATGGGTTGTATATGAGTGAATTGAGATATGGATGTTTTCGATGATGTTTGAGAATTATTGGAGTGTTAGGTATAGATGTGTGTTTACGGGTGTTTGGATTCGGACGGGAGTCCGATGACTTTGTGTGATTCTGAATTTTGTGAAGTGTATTTTACCTTTGTAGGAAATTTTGGGATAGGATAAATGCAAATTACATCTTTAAATTTTGATAAAATTAGAATAAAATGTAATTTGAGAGTTGTTTGGATTGGTATTAGATTTTGTATGATTGCTGAGTTTTGGGTTTAAGAATGAATTTCCTATGGGAAATTATATAGATGTGATTGATATAAGAATGAATGATAAAGAAAGGAAAAAAAAATTCATACCAGATTTTGGAATATGTCTTAGTTTAGATCTCCAACGCGACACTTCTCAGAGATAACTTATGCACGGATGTCGGACATTTGTTGAGTATGCACTTCGCTTTGTTTTGCTATATGATTTGTTTCGTCTGCTTTGTTTGCTTCGCTTATCGATTCGCTTCCGCTTTGGATTCAATTAATTCGCTTTGTATGTCGCTTTATGATTCGATTTGCTTTCAGTTCACCTTTGTTCTTTGATTTGATTCGCATTCTGTTATTTGTATCGAATTGTAATTATCCATAGTGTTTCCGATTCGAAATTTCGATGTGAAATTTCCGCTTATGCGCTTCGCTTTCCATTCTTATGCTTTGCATTTCGATTCAAATTTCGATACTGAAATTTCTGCTTCCATTGATTCGCTCCTTCGCTCTCTTCGTTTTCGGTTGGGATCCGGTCCCGGATCGGGTCCCAACATTTATGGTATCGAGCCCATATTAGGGTCTTAACGGGCATAGAAGATTGATAAGAGTGTGTGAGGATAAAATTGAATTTGTGAGAATGTCGAGCCCAATATTATGATCATACTTGGGCATTATGGTTATTAAGAAAGAATTTAGTGATTGTCTGAGTGAGTGAGGTTAAGAACTTTGATTGATTTTGGGTGTGTGTAAATGAACTTGAGATTTGAAGTTCATGATGGCGATTTGATTTTGTACATGCAATTATGAGATGAGATTAAGGTTAAGAATTATGTTTGATTTAGGTTTATGATTATGAATTTGAGATTAGAATTTCTTGGTGAATCAAAGAACCTAATTGATTGTTTGATTTAGATGGATTGTGAAAATGGAAATTTAGATTTGAATTACATGATGAATTTAGAGGAATCGATTTCGAATATGCATATGTGAGATGAAAAATTTGAAGAATGAGATAAATTGATAGAGAAATGTGTATAGAAATTCAAAGGATTAAGTGAAATGGTGATTTTGGTCCATGAGTCATTACGACGTGGACCATTGACTTGTTTCAAATGTTAAGGAAAAATGTGAGTCTGATATGATTTTGGATGGAGTAATTGATTTAAGAATTGAGAAATTATTAAGAGATTGAGAAAATATTATGAGAAGGAATTAGATACTGAAATATTATGTTTTAAGTGTGAATTTCGAGGACTAAATTCTTTAAGAAGGGGAAAAATGTTAGACCCCGAACCTTGAGTGACAATTTGGCTTAGTAATATGAATGATAAAGTGGATGAGTTGATTGAAATTGAGTTGAAAATCATGACTAAAAAGAGAAAGAGTGAAAATATGAAAAAAAAATTGTGTAATAGTTGACTTTTTGGCCTTTGAAAGTTGACTTTTGATTTAGGCATAATTTGAGAAAATGGTCTTCTGGAAACTTGTAGATTATGTTAAGAGCTTTCTGTAGACATAAAGTTTGCAATTTTTCGATATCGGGAGTGAAAGTTATGATCAATCAAAGTTTATGTTTGATAAGGTCGACTTTTGACTTTAATTATGATGACTGCATCTTTGACTGAGAAATTAACCTAGTTAGAGGTTAATTGAGCGTTGATGTTCTTCATGAAAATTTAAGGATTTGTTTTGATCTTTATTTCGATATAAAGTATGCAATTTTTCGATCTCGGAATAAGAAGGTATGATTTTTACAAGTTTATATTGTGATTTTAGCATGATTATTAGAGGATAGTATCTTTGACCGAAAAATGGACTCCCGTAGGAGTCAAATTGATTTTATGTCCATCGAGAAGATGTAGAGCTTCCTTCAAGCTTTCTATAGAGACTAAGTTTGTCAAAATTGGAGTTCGGGATTAAGAGTTATGAATTTTTGAAGTTTTATGTGAAAAAAAGAAGAAAAATGTATCACCCCCGTTGCTAGGGCTACGCGTCACCAGGGTGACGGTGAGCATTTGGCTCAGTCACCAGGTGACGCGTCACCAGGGCGATGGCGTTGGCTCTCGTCACCAGGGTGACCTCGCCCTAATGCGACGCCGTTTTGCTGCTTTAGTGTTCTTGCTTCCTCATCCGATTCGACCTTTGTTCACTATTTTGCTCATATCTTTTCCGTCCGACATCCGATTGAGTTGATTCTTGCGGCGTTGGATTCGTAAGACAATTCCTTACATTATCATGGGAAATTTGTGAATTTTTGAGATTAAATTAATGGAGATTAATTTAATCAAAGTGAGTCGGGAAATTTTTTGAACATGGTTTAGTATTTTGTGAAATTCGGGATCTGTAGAGATCCGATTGAAGTGATTATTAAGGCGAAATAAAGATAAGACAAGGGGCTACAAATCATATGAAGACATGAAATGTCAATTTTGCCCCTAAGACTTTTAATTTTTGAATTTAAGTTCGGATTAGGGTGTAATTTTCAGATTGGGAACACCTGAGAGTATTTTAAGCATAACTTTTGATCTGGGAATCGAAATGAGGCGATTCTTGTTTTGAATTAAACTAGAGACATAAGGTTACAATTTTTATGAAGACATTGAGTTTCAATTCTGGGATTAAGAATGTGAACTTCTGGACGGAAATAATCGTACATGGAAAATGTGTTAGAATATGGTTTTACCCGAACTGTTTTGCTCATAACTTTTGATGTAGTGATCGGAATTGAGCGCGGTTAGTGGCGTTGGATTTGTATGATTGAGAGGAACATTTCTCTAGGAGGAAGTTTGGACAAATTCCTTCAAATTGATAGTGCGAATCAGATCCGAAATAAATCATGTCATAAAGTAACATGTGAGGGGCATTTTGGTCTTTTTGTCAAATTTTAAATGACATGGCCCTTAAAAATCAGGATGTCATGGGAGAAGAGAAGAGCCACGATTATTCTAGAGAAAAGAAGGAAAATAAGAAGAGAAGAAAAGATTGAAGTTTCGGATGAGAGAAAAAAAAAGGGAGAAAAGAGAGAGAAAGCTAGATTTTGAAATTTAAGAGTCTTAAAGCTTGTTTTGAGTAGATTTCAAGGAAGAAGGATGAAAGAAGGTGGAAGCTCCCTCTAAAGCTCCATCAATCCGAAGTTTGAAGGAGAAAGAGGTAAGGAAAAAAATTTGGATTTTGAGTTTTTGATAAGTTTTTGGTTTAGAATCATTAGAAATGATGTGGGTTTACTAATTCCATGATCAATTTTAGAGAATACATGTTGAAATTGATTTAATTTTGGATGAAAATTTAATTGGGATTATGCCCAAATTTTATAATTTGGGGTTTTTGGAAATTGTTAGTGTAGAATCATGAAAAATACTATGGATTGATGATATGTGAAGTTAATTTTGAAGAAATTGTATTTTATGGTATTGAATTTGTGAAAATTGGTTTAGGCCAATTTTAAGATTTGGGAATTTTTGAAATTGAGGATTTAGATGTCTTGGAATTAGTGTGAATTGATGAATTATGACATCAATTTTGAAAATTAAGTTATTTATGAGATTGAATTTGAGTGTATTGGTTTAGGTCGAATTTTTGAAATTGGAGATTTTAGAAATTCTTATTTTAGAAAGCTTGGAAGTATGATGTTTATGAATTTCCGATAGTTAATTTTGGGAATTTCGCAATTTATGATGTGGAATCTGGATTTTATGGCTTAGGTCAATTTTAAATTGAAAGAAGGAAAGAAGCAAGGATCGATTGGAGCTTGAAATCAAGTTTCGGCATTTAATTCGAGGTGGGTAGCATATTTATATTTTGATTTGTAAGTTATATATATGACTTTTTGAAAATTCAAGAAAGTGAAAGAAAAGATTTTCGTATTTTGTTCGCTTCCTAATGCTTTTGAAAAATTATTACAAGCTTAAATTCATTGTTTGAAATGATTTGATAAATCGATAGAAATTTCGAAAATTCATATGTTGTGAGTGCATTGATAAACTATGCAAAATGTGGAATTTGTGGAATTGCTTGGTTTGATTTAATTGTATGAATTGTAGAACCGAGAATGTGTATAGTATGACGCGTATGAAAACAAGTTTTCGATTTGTGCCTTGAGCAATCCGAAAGTTTCGATTTTGGATTATGTGATTATGTGGGTTTGGTCAGGTCCTTTTGTGAGTCAGTGCACTGTCTCTATTAATATAGCCTTCTCCCGGTTGCCCGCTAGTGGCACGGAGCTCCGATTTCGGACTCCCTTTACGGCTACACTCGACCGCTATGGAAAAGAGTAGTAATTTCGTTACATTCGCACAGACCGCTATGCGGAATGTGCAATGCGCTCTATTGGACCGAACCAAACCATTTTGATATGTTACGTGTTTTGATTTGTTTCGTGTTCGCATTCATGCTTAAAATTGAGAAATGAAAAGTGAATTTTGTTATGAAAAGTTTGAAAATTGAAAGGTTTGAGGAAACCGTTTTGAAAAGTTACAAAGTTTGAAAAATAAGCCCTTTTGCAAAAAGCTTATGAAAAAAATGATTTCGCTTATTTGTCGATTTATAAATCGTTATCTCGAGCTTTGAAGCTCATCCCCTTTCATCCCCATCTCCGTGTTTGACGGAGATCGGATGAAAGAATGTGAAGAAATTTGGTTCGTTTTGCATCGTTTGCATTGTATTATGAATTGAGATTTGAAATATTTTGTAAATGGCTTGAATTGTCGTTAAGTGATTATAATGTATTTCGAGCATGTATTTCGAATGTATGAAGATTATGAATTAATGTATGAGAGTATGAGATTGCATATGGAATTGTGTATGATTATGATGATGTAAGTAAATTATGGGTTGTATATGAGTGAATTGAGATATGGATGTTTTCGATGATGTTTGAGAATTATTGGAGTGTTAGGTATAGATGTGTGTTTACGCGGTGTTTGGATTCCTGACGGGAGTCCGATGACTTTGTGTGATTCTGAATTTTGTGAAGTGTATTTTACCTTTGTAGGAAATTTTGGGATAGGATAAATGCAAATATTATCTTTGAAATTTTGATAAAATTAGAATAAAATGTAATTTGAGAGTTGTTTGGATTGGTATTAGATTTTGTATGATTGCTGAGTTTTGGGTTTAAGAATGAATTTCCTATGGAAATTATATGGATGTGATTGATATAAGAATGAATGATAAAGAAAGGAAAAAAAATTCATACCGTTTTGGAATATGTCTTAGTTTAGATCTCCAACGCGACACTTTCTGTAGATAACTTATGCACGGATGTCGGACATTTGTTGAGTATGCACTTCGCTTTGTTTTGCTATATGATTTGTTTCGTCCGTTTTGTTTGCTTCGTTTATCGATTCGTTTCCGTTTGGATTCCGAATTAATTCGCTTTGTATGTCGCTTTATGATTCGATTTGCTTTCAGTTCACCTTTGTTCTTTGATTTGATTCGCATTCTGTTATTTGTATCGAATTGTAATTATCCATAGTGTTTCCGATTCGAAATTTCGATGCGAAATTTCCGTTTATCGCTTAACTTTCGATTCTTATGCTTTGCATTCTGATTCGAAATTTCGATACGAAATTTCTGTTTCCATTTGATTCCGTTCCCTTCGTTCTCTTCGTTTTCCGGTTGGGATCCGGTCCCCGGATCGGGTCCCAACATTTATGGTATCAGAGCCCAGTATTAGGGTCTTAACTGGGCATAGAAGATTGATAAGAGTGTGTGAGGATAAAATTGAATTTGTGAGAATGTCAGAGCCCAATATTATGATCATACTTGGGCATTATGGTTATTAAGAAAGAATTTAGTGATTGTCTGAGTGAGTGAGGTTAAGAACTTTGATTGATTTTGGGTGTGTGTAAATGAACTTGAGATTTGAAGTTCATGATGGCGATTTGATTTTGTACATGCAATTATGAGATGAGATTAAGGTTAAGAATTATGTTTGATTTAGGTTTATGATTATGAATTTGAGATTAGAATTTCTTGGTGAATTGGGAAGAACCTAATTGATTGTTTGATTTAGATGGATTGTGAAAATGGAAATTTAGATTTGAATTACATGATGAATTTAGAGGAATCGATTTCGAATATGCATATGTGAGATGAAAAATTTGAAGAATGAGATAAATTGATAGAGAAATGTGTATAGAAATTCAAAGGATTAAGTGAAATGGTGATTTTGGTCCATGAGTCATTACGACGTGGACCATTGACTTGTTTCAAATGTTAAGGAAAAATGTGAGTCTGATATGATTTTGGATGGAGTAATTGATTTAAGAATTGAGAAATTATTAAGAGATTGAGAAAATATTATGAGAAGGAATTAGATACGAAATATTATGTTCTTAAGTGTGAATTTCGAGGACGAAATTCTTTTAAGAAGGGGAAAAATGTTAGACCCCGAACCTTGAGTGACAATTTGGCTTAGTAATATGAATGATAAAGTGGATGAGTTGATTGAAATTGAGTTGAAAATCATGACTAAAAGAGAAAGAGTGAAAATATGAAAAAAATTGTGTAATAGTTGACTTTTTGGCCTTTGAAAGTTGACTTTTGATTTAGGCATAATTTGAGAAAATGGTCTTCTGGAAACTTGTAGATTATGTTAAGAGCTTTCTGTAGACATAAAGTTTGCAATTTTTCGATATCGGGAGTGAAAGTTATGATCACCAAAGTTTATGTTTGATAAGGTCGACTTTTGACTTTAATTATGATGACTGCATCTTTGACTGAGAAATTAACCTAGTTAGAGGTTAATTGAGCGTTGATGTTCTTCATGAAAATTTAAGGATTTGTTTTGATCTTTATTTCGATATAAAGTATGCAATTTTTCGATCTCGAATAAGAAGGTATGATTTTACAAGTTTATATTGTGATTTTAGCATGATTATTAGAGGATAGTATCTTTGATCGAAAAATGGACTCCCGTAGGAGTCAAATTGATTTTTATGTCCATCGTAGAAGATGTAGAGCTTCCTTCAAGCTTTCTATAGAGACTAAGTTTGTCAAAATTGGAGTTCGGGATTAAGAGTTATGAATTTTTGAAGTTTTATGTGAAAAAAAAAGAAGAAAAATGTATCACCCCCGTTGCTAGGGCGACGCGTCACCAGGGTGACGGTGAGCATTTGGCTCGCGTCACCAGGGTGACACGTCACCAGGGCGATGGCGTTGGCTCTCGTCACCAGGGTGACCTCGCCCTAATGTGACGCCGTTTTGCTGCTTTAGTGTTCTTGCTTCCTCATCCGATTCGACCTTTGTTCACTATTTTGCTCATATCTTTTCCGTCCGACATCCGATTGAGTTGATTCTTGCGGCGTTGGATTCGTAAGACAATTCCTTACATTATCATGGGAAATTTGTGAATTTTTGAGATTAAATTAATGGAGATTAATTTAATCAAAGTGAGTCGGGAAATTTTTCGAACATGGTTTAGTATTTTGTGAAATTCGGGATCTGTAGAGATCCGATTGAAGTGATTATTAAGGAGAAATAAAGATAAGACAAGGGGCTACAAATCATATGAAGACATGAAATGTCAATTTTGCCCTAAGACTTTTAATTTTGAATTTAAGTTCGGATTAGGTGTAATTTTCAGATTGGGAACACCGAGAGTATTTTAAGCATAACTTTTGATCTGGGAATCGAAATGAGGCGATTCTTGTTTTGAATTAAACTAGAGACATAAGGTTACAATTTTATGAAGACATTGAGTTTCAATTCTGGGATTAAGAATGTGAACTTCTGGACGGAAATAATCGTACATGGAAAATGTGTTAGAATATGGTTTTACCCGAACTGCTTTGCTCATAACTTTTGATGTAGTGATCGGAATTGAGCGCGTTAGTGGCGTTGGATTTGTATGATTGAGAGGAACATTTCTCTAGGAGGAAGTTTGGACAAATTCCTTCAAATTGATAGTGCGAATCAGATCCGAAATAAATCATGTCATAAAGTAACATGTGAGGGCATTTTGGTCTTTTGTCAAATTTTAAATGACATGGCCCTTAAAATCAGGATGTCATGGGAGAAGAGAAGAGCCACGATTATTCTAGAGAAAGAAGGAAAATAAGAAGAGAAGAAAAGATTGAAGTTTGGATGAGAGAAAAAAAGGAGAAAAGAGAGAAAGCTAGATTTTGAAATTTAAGAGTCTTAAAGCTTGTTTTGAGTAGATTTCAAGGAAGAAGGATGAAAGAAGGTGGAAGCTCCCTCTAAAGCTCCATCAATCCGAAGTTTGAAGGAGAAAGAGGTAAGGAAAAAAATTTGGATTTTGAGTTTTTGATAAGTTTTTGGTTTAGAATCATTAGAAATGATGTGGGTTTACTAATTCCATGATCAATTTTAGAGAATACATGTTGAAATTGATTTAATTTTGGATGAAAATTTAATTGGGATTATGCCCAAATTTTATAATTTGGGGTTTTGGAAATTGTTAGTGTAGAATCATGAAAATACTATGGATTGATGATATGTGAAGTTAATTTTGAAGAAATTGTATTTTATGGTATTGAATTTGTGAAAATTGGTTTAGGCCAATTTTAAGATTTGGGAATTTTTGAAATTGAGGATTTAGATGTCTTGGAATTAGTGTGAATTGATGAATTATGACATCAATTTTGAAAATTAAGTTATTTATGAGATTGAATTTGAGTGTATTGGTTTAGGTCTAATTTTGAAATTGGAGATTTTAGAAATTCTTATTTTAGAAAGCTTGAAGTATGATGTTTATGAATTTCCGATAGTTAATTTTGGGAATTTCGCAATTTATGATGTGGAATCTGGATTTTATGGCTTAGGTCAATTTTAAATTGAAAGAAGGAAAGAAGCAAGGATCGATTGGAGCTTGAAATCAAGTTTGACATTTAATTCGAGGTGGGTAGCATATTTATATTTTGATTTGTAAGTTATATATATGACTTTTGAAAATTCAAGAAAGTGAAAGAAAAGATTTTAGTACTTTGTTCGTTTCCTAATGCTTTTGAAAAATTATTACAAGCTTAAATTCATTGTTTGAAATGATTTGATAAATCGATAGAAATTTCGAAAATTCATATGTTGTGAGTGCATTGATAAACTATGCAAAATGTGGAATTTGTGGAATTGCTTGGTTTGATTTAATTGTATGAATTGTGTAGAATCGAGAATGTGTATAGTATGACGCGTATGAAAAACAAGTTTTGATTTGTGCCTTGAGCAATCCGAAAGTTTCAGCTTTGGATTATGTGATTATGTGGGTTTGGTCAGTCCTTTTGTGAGTCGATTACATCGTCTCTATTAATATAGCCTTCTCCTGTTGCCCGCTAGTGGCACGGAGCTCCGATTTCGGACTCCCTTTACGGCTACACTGGACCGCTATGCGGAAAAGAGTAATGCGTTTCATTCACGATCGCAGGACCGCTATGCGGAATGTGCAAGACGCTCTATTGGACCGAACCAAACCATTTTGATATATTACGTGTTTTGATTTGTTTACGTGTTCGCATTCATGCTTAAAATTGAGAAATGAAAAAGTGAATTTTGTTATGAAAAGTTTGAAAAATTGAAAGGTTTGAGGAAACCGTTTTGAAAAGTTACAAAGTTTGAAAAATAAGCCCTTTTGGCAAAAAGCTTATGAAAAAAAAATGATTTCTGCTTATTTGTCGATTTATAAATGCGTTATCTACGAGCTTTCGAGCTCATCCCCCTTTCATCCCCATCTCCGTGTTTCGACGGGAGATCGGATGAAAGAATGTGAAGAAATTTGGTTCGTTTTTGCATCGTTTGCATTGTATTATGAATTGAGATTTGAAATATTTTGTAAATGGCTTGAATTGTCGTTAAGTGATTATAATGTATTTCGAGCATGTATTTCCGAATGTATGAAGATTATGAATTAATGTATGAGAGTATGAGATTGCATATGGAATTGTGTATGATTATGATGATGTAAGTAAATTATGGGTTGTATATGAGTGAATTGAGATATGGATGTTTTCGATGATGTTTGAGAATTATTGGAGTGTTAGGTATAGATGTGTGTTTCGCGGTGTTTGGATTCCTGGACGGGAGTCCGATGACTTTGTGTGATTCTGAATTTTGTGAAGTGTATTTTACCTTTGTAGGAAATTTTGGGATAGGATAAATGCAAATTATCTTTGCCAAATTTTGATAAAATTAGAATAAAATGTAATTTGAGAGTTGTTTGGATTGGTATTAGATTTTGTATGATTGCTGAGTTTTGGGTTTAAGAATGAATTTCCTATGGGAAATTATATGGATGTGATTGATATAAGAATGAATGATAAAGAAAGGAAAAAAAAATTCATACCAGATTTTGGAATATGTCTTAGTTTAGATCTCCAACGCGACACTTTCTGTAGATAACTTATGCACGGATGTCGGACATTTGTTGAGTATGCACTTCGCTTTGTTTTGCTATATGATTTGTTTCGTCCGTTTTGTTTGCTTCGTTTATCGATTCGTTTCCGTTTGGATTCCGAATTAATTCGCTTTGTATGTCGCTTTATGATTCGATTTGCTTTCAGTTCACCTTTGTTCTTTGATTTGATTCGCATTCATTATTTGTATCGAATTGTAATTATCCATAGTGTTTCGATTCAAATTTCGATCGCGAATTTCCGTTTATCGCTTCGCTTTCGATTCTTATGCTTTGCATTTCGATTCAAATTTCGATCTGAAATTTCTTTTCCATTGATTCCGTTCCCTTCGTTCTCTTCGTTTTCCGGTTGGGATCCGTTCCCCGGATCGGGTCCCAACATTTATGGTATCAGAGCCCAGTATTAGGGTCTTAACTGGGCATAGAAGATTGATAAGAGTGTGTGAGGATAAAATTGAATTTGTGAGAATGTCAGAGCCCAATATTATGATCATACTTGGGCATTATGGTTATTAAGAAAGAATTTAGTGATTGTCTGAGTGAGTGAGGTTAAGAACTTTGATTGATTTTGGGTGTGTGTAAATGAACTTGAGATTTGAAGTTCATGATGGCGATTTGATTTTGTACATGCAATTATGAGATGAGATTAAGGTTAAGAATTATGTTTGATTTAGGTTTATGATTATGAATTTGAGATTAGAATTTCTTGGTGAATTGGGAAGAACCTAATTGATTGTTTGATTTAGATGGATTGTGAAAATGGAAATTTAGATTTGAATTACATGATGAATTTAGAGGAATCGATTTCGAATATGCATATGTGAGATGAAAATTTGAAGAATGAGATAAATTGATAGAAATGTGTATAGAAATTCAAAGGATTAAGTGAAATGGTGATTTTGGTCCATGAGTCATTACGACGTGGACCATTGACTTGTTTCAAATGTTAAGGAAAAATGTGAGTCTGATATGATTTTGGATGGAGTAATTGATTTAAGAATTGAGAAATTATTAAGAGATTGAGAAAATATTATGAGAAGGAATTAGATACGAAATATTATGTTCTTAAGTGTGAATTTCGAGGACGAAATTCTTTTAAGAAGGGGAAAAATGTTAGACCCCGAACCTTGAGTGACAATTTGGCTTAGTAATATGAATGATAAAGTGGATGAGTTGATTGAAATTGAGTTGAAAATCATGACTAAAAAGAGAAAGAGTGAAAATATGAAAAAAAAATTGTGTAATAGTTGACTTTTTGGCCTTTGAAAGTTGACTTTTGATTTAGGCATAATTTGAGAAAATGGTCTTCTGGAAACTTGTAGATTATGTTAAGAGCTTTCTGTAGACATAAAGTTTGCAATTTTTCGATATCGGGAGTGAAAGTTATGATCAGTCAAAGTTTATGTTTGATAAGGTCGACTTTTGACTTTAATTATGATGACTGCATCTTTGACTGAGAAATTAACCTAGTTAGAGGTTAATTGAGCGTTGATGTTCTTCATGAAAATTTAAGGATTTGTTTTGATCTTTATTTCGATATAAAGTATGCAATTTTTCGATCTCGGAATAAGAAGGTATGATTTTTACAAGTTTATATTGTGATTTTAGCATGATTATTAGAGGATAGTATCTTTGACCGAAAAATGGACTCCCGTAGGAGTCAAATTGATTTTTATGTCCATCGTAGAAGATGTAGAGCTTCCTTCAAGCTTTCTATAGAGACTAAGTTTGTCAAAATTGGAGTTCGGGATTAAGAGTTATGAATTTTTGAAGTTTTATGTGAAAAAAAGAAGAAAAATGTATCACCCCCGTTGCTAGGGCTACGCGTCACCAGGGTGACGGTGAGCATTTGGCTCGCGTCACCAGGTGACGCGTCACCAGGGCGATGGCGTTGGCTCTCGTCACCAGGGTGACCTCGCCCTAATGCGACGCCGTTTTGCTGCTTTAGTGTTCTTGCTTCCTCATCCGATTCGACCTTTGTTCACTATTTTGCTCATATCTTTTCCGTCCGACATCCGATTGAGTTGATTCTTGCGGCGTTGGATTCGTAAGACAATTCCTTACATTATCATGGGAAATTTGTGAATTTTTGAGATTAAATTAATGGAGATTAATTTAATCAAAGTGAGTCGGGAAATTTTTGAACATGGTTTAGTATTTTAGAAATTCGGGATCTGTAGAGATCCGATTGAAGTGATTATTAAGGCGAAATAAAGATAAGACAAGGGGCTACAAATCATATGAAGACATGAAATGTCAATTTTGCCCCTAAGACTTTTAATTTTTGAATTTAAGTTCGGATTAGGGTGTAATTTTCAGATTGGGAACACCTGAGAGTATTTTAAGCATAACTTTTGATCTGGGAATCGAAATGAGGCGATTCTTGTTTTGAATTAAACTAGAGACATAAGGTTACAATTTTATGAAGACATTGAGTTTCAATTCTGGGATTAAGAATGTGAACTTCTGGACGGAAATAATCGTACATGGAAAATGTGTTAGAATATGGTTTTACCCGAACTGTTTTGCTCATAACTTTTGATGTAGTGATCGGAATTGAGCGCGGTTAGTGGCGTTGGATTTGTATGATTGAGAGGAACATTTCTCTAGGAGGAAGTTTGGACAAATTCCTTCAAATTGATAGTGCGAATCAGATCCGAAATAAATCATGTCATAAAGTAACATGTGAGGGCATTTTGGTCTTTTGTCAAATTTTAAATGACATGGCCCTTAAAAATCAGGATGTCATGGGAGAAGAGAAGAGCCACGATTATTCTAGAGAAAAGAAGGAAAATAAGAAGAGAAGAAAAGATTGAAGTTTCGGATGAGAGAAAAAAAAAGGGAGAAAAGAGAGAGAAAGCTAGATTTTGAAATTTAAGAGTCTTAAAGCTTGTTTTGAGTAGATTTCAAGGAAGAAGGATGAAAGAAGGTGGAAGCTCCCTCTAAAGCTCCATCAATCCGAAGTTTGAAGGAGAAAGAGGTAAGGAAAAAAATTTGGATTTTGAGTTTTTGATAAGTTTTTGGTTTAGAATCATTAGAAATGATGTGGGTTTACTAATTCCATGATCAATTTTAGAGAATACATGTTGAAATTGATTTAATTTTGGATGAAAATTTAATTGGGATTATGCCCAAATTTTATAATTTGGGGTTTTTGGAAATTGTTAGTGTAGAATCATGAAAAATACTATGGATTGATGATATGTGAAGTTAATTTTGAAGAAATTGTATTTTATGGTATTGAATTTGTGAAAATTGGTTTAGGCCAATTTTAAGATTTGGGAATTTTTGAAATTGAGGATTTAGATGTCTTGGAATTAGTGTGAATTGATGAATTATGACATCAATTTTGAAAATTAAGTTATTTATGAGATTGAATTTGAGTGTATTGGTTTAGGTCGAATTTTTGAAATTGGGGATTTTAGAAATTCTGATTTTAGAAAGCTTGGAAGTATGATGTTTATGAATTTCCGATAGTTAATTTTGGGAATTTCGCAATTTATGATGTGGAATCTGGATTTTATGGCTTAGGTCAATTTTAAATTGAAAGAAGGAAAGAAGCAAGGATCAATTGGAGCTTGAAATCAAGTTTCGGCATTTAATTTGAGGTGGGTAGCATATTTATATTTTGATTTGTAAGTTATATATATGACTTTTTGAAAATTCAAGAAAGTGAAAGAAAAGATTTTCGTACTTTGTTCGTTTCCGAATGCTTTTTGAAAAATTATTACAAGCTTAAATTCATTGTTTGAAATGATTTGATAAATCGATAGAAATTTCTGAAAATTCATATGTTGTGAGTGCATTGATAAACTATGCAAAATGTGGAATTTGTGGAATTGCTTGGTTTGATTTAATTGTATGAATTGTGTAGAACTGAGAATGTGTATAGTATGACGCGTATGAAAAACAAGTTTTCGATTTGTGCCTTCGGGCAATGCGAAAGTTTCAGTTTTGGATTATGTGATTATGTGAGTTTGGTCAGGTCCTTTTGTGAGTCAGTGCACTGTCTCTATTCGTATAGCCTTCTCCTGGCTGCCCGCTAGTGACACGGAGTCTCGATTTGGACTCCTTCATGGTTACACCGACCGCTATGCGGAAAAGAGTAGTACGTTTACATTCACGATCGCATGTGACCGCTTATGCGGAATGTGCAAGACGCTCTATTTGGACCGAACCAGCACCATTTGATATGTTACGTGTTTTGATTTGTTTCGTGTTCGCATTCATGCTTAAAATTGAGAAATGAAAAAGTGAATTTTGTTATGAAAAGTTTGAAAATTGAAAGGTTTGAGGAAACCGCTTTGAAAAGTTACAAAGTTTGAAAAATAAGCCCTTTTGGCAAAAAGCTTATGAAAAAAATGATTTCGCTTATTTGTCGATTTATAAATGTGTTATCCACGAGCTGAAGCTCACCCCTTTCATCCCCATCTCCGTGTTTGAAGCAGAGATCGGATGAAAGAATGTGAAGACATTTGGTTCGTTTTTGCATCGTTTGCATTGTATTATGAATTGAGATTTGAAATATTTTGTAAATGGCTTGAATTGTCGTTAAGTGATTATAATGTATTTCGAGCATGTATTTCCGAATGTATGAAGATTATGAATTAATGTATGAGAGTATGAGATTGCATATGGAATTGTGTATGATTATGATGATGTAAGTAAATTATGGGTTGTATATGAGTGAATTGAGATATGGATGTTTTCGATGATGTTTGAGAATTATTGGAGTGTTAGGTATAGATGTGTGTTTCTGCCGGTGTTTGGATTCCGGACGGGGAGTCCGATGACTTTGTGTGATTCTGAATTTTGTGAAGTGTATTTTACCTTTGTAGGAAATTTTGGGATAGGATAAATGCAGCCGTTATGCTGCCGAAATTTTGATAAAATTAGAATAAAATGTAATTTGAGAGTTGTTTGGATTGGTATTAGATTTTGTATGATTGCTGAGTTTTGGGTTTAAGAATGAATTTTCTATAGGAAATTATATGGATGTGATTGATATAAGAATGAATGATAAAGAAAGGAAAAAAAAATTTCATACCGGATTTTGGAATATGTCTTAGTTTAGATCTCCAACGCAACACTTTCTGTAGATAACTTATGCACGGATGTCGGACATTTGTTGAGTATGCACTTCGCTTTGTTTTGCTATATGATTTGTTTCGTCCGTTTTGTTTGCTTCGTTTATCGATTCGTTTCCATTTGGATTCCGAATTAATTCGCTTTGTATGTCGCTTTATGATTCGATTTGCTTTCAGTTCACCTTTGTTCTTTGATTCGATTCGCATTCTGTTATTTGTATCGAATATTAATTATCCATAGTGTTTCCGATTCGAAATTTCGATGCGAAATTTCCGTTTATGCGCTTCGCTTTCGATTCTTATGCTTTGCATTCTGATTCGAAATTTCGATACGAAATTTCCGTTTCCATTTGATTCCATTCCCTTCGTTCTCTTCGTTTTCCGGTTGGGATCCGGTTCCCGGATCGGGTCCCAACATGTATAATGCATGGAGGTCATGAAACCTATGGTTTAAATTGTTGGGTAAGACTAAGTTTAAGTATGACTTGAAAGTTGTATGATTGAAGTGTTTTTAGCTTGATTTTGGATTGTATATTGATGACTAAACTAGCATGAAATGTAAGAGGTAAGTGCTGCCAAATTATGGTGGTTTCCTAGTGAATATAGGCATGATATAGGGACTGATTTTGTGTCCAATTGAGATGCTTATGGATGTAGGAAGGGTGTTGGAATGAAAGGAAGTGAATTGGTGAAGTAAGGCTGAAAATTGAATTTTGACCTTGTATACTGATTTGATCATAACGCATTGTGTAGATATGCAAATGAGGCAAAGTTTGTTCCCAAATAAACTTTGGTTTGTCAGCTACATGTTTGTGTGAAATAGGTGTTGTCCAATTGTAGCTTGAAGATGGTGAATTTTTGCATGGAAAGTCACTGTCAGGGTTACTGTGAACAGTAACCGAGATATAGGTCCTAGAGTTTTGCTAATTTTTCTCAATTAATTGAGAAGGAATTAGAACAAAGGGAATAAATGAAAGTTGAAGTCTATTAAGTTAGCTTTCCAATGCCACTGATTTTGCAATTTTTCGATGTGTATATGAGGAGATATGGACTGATGACTATTGGCTGTCTTAATGCATTGAGTGAAACCTAGTTGAAATGTCAGATTTGGTGCACATTCTGTTTAGAAGTAATTTTAGCAATTTATGTGAATTGAATTGATTTGAGTGATCTTCTGAATAATTTTATAGGAAGTGATTATCTTGAAAATGGTATATAGCATGCTATTTTTAGATAACAGAATTGGGACTTATGACTTTTCAAAGATTGGACTGAAGTTAGGTCATGGACTGTTGAACAGGGCAGTAAATTTCAGGACTGTTTTGAATTGGTAAATGATAGAATTTGATTATAAGCCCTTCATGAGAAGTGTAGTACTGTGTTTTATCTTTTCATGGGTATAAAGTATGCAATTTTTCGACATTTTTACAAGGAGTTATACTGTTTGAAAAATTACTGCCCAATTTGAGTACTTCCAAGGGCAGCAGCCTTCACTGAATTGTTTGACCTTGTTAGCCATTGAATTTGAATTTAGACTATGCATGAAAGTTTTAGATAACATTGTGATCTTGATGAGCATATTTATTGTGTAATTTTTTAGTGAAGAGAAAGAAAGTTACTGAATTTTCAAGGTACTGTACTGTGTTGAGTGACTTTGAGTGAGCAGTAGCTTTCATGGGGTCTTTGACACCCTTAGGGGTGGAATTACTTTAAATGGTCTAAATGAAACTTGTAGAGATTGTCATGATCTTTCCAATGAGATGTGGTTTATAGTTTTCTGAATTGTGTGCAAAGAGTTATTGATGTTGGAAGTTGGATTAGAAATCAGAAAAAAAGGGGAAGTGGGAAGATGAATCACCCCTGGTCACTAGGCGACGCCTCGCCCTAGTGACGAGACTTAGAGAGGGTCGGCATCGCTAGGCGGCGCCTCGCCCTATTTAGGTCGGATGAGTCAGCCCGCTAGGGCTTACGCCTCGCCCAGCGAGGCTGGTTATTTTTTTTATTATTTTATTTGTTAATTGGTATTTTAGGATTTCTTGCTTCTTTTGTCAATTTCTTTTCCGTCCGACGTCCGATTGACCTGATTCTTGAGGCATCGGATTTGTAATATATTGAATTTCATTTTGTGCGAAATTGGAAATTTGTGGACGGGAAATTGACGTGGCCTCGGGTAACGGAGCCTTTAATCACTATTTTGTTTAATTGGGGACCTATAGAGGTCCGAATTGCGCACCGTCAGCGCCAATAGGTTTCTAATTTTTAGACGAATTTTTATGATGGAAAAAATGGAATTAGGGATGGGAATATCATGATCATGCATTGTGCACCTTCTAAGTATTACATGTGCATTCTGAAATAGTTCTGATTGAACAATTGATAATGTATGTATAGAGTCACACTTGGAGCGTCGGTCCACCGACGTCACTGAGACGGCCAGATTTTGGCTCGGAAATACAGGTGAGTAACCTAGTTGGTTCGTCAACCTTTATGTGTTTAATATTTTGCAATTTTGCCATGTGGAGATAATGGAGGGATTATGTGTGTTTGATTTTGACGGATTTTGGACCATAGGTGTCTGAAATATGTGGAATGTGATATCGAAGTGCTATTTGTGTGTAACTATGCATGGGTGCTTCAATGGAATAATTTGTGAATATGAAATTTATTAGTGACTAAATTACCGGACCGAAGGTCCGAAGGAATGGGAATTGGTCTTTGAAATGTAAAATGTCGGTGAATGTGAATTGGAACATGTACATTGCATGCATAAAAGTATGATCAGATAAAGGCGCTTATGACGGAGCAACCACCGATCGGGGCATATCACGCCTAACGATATGAGAGCTTTCACCAACGCACGGACCTCGTGTCCAACGTATTCGAGCCTCGGCTCAATGTACCAGGCTTCAAGCCCATGTTTTCGAGAGCCACGGCTCAACGCAATGTGCCCGCCATCGACAGCCATTTGAAGCATCGGTCACAACAATGAAATGAAAATGAAAAGTGTCACATGTGCATTGCATCTATAAATGATTGAATATAAATTGTATTAAAGGCGAAACGCCTTACATTTGAGAAATGTGATTGTATGTATTAGTTAGTAAATTGATTGAATATGCATGGGTTGAGTGAACCATCGATGATGGTTTCTCACTGAGTTCGCAAAACTCACCCAAATTTTGCATCTATTTTCAGGTTCAAGAATACCCGGTTGACACGGAGTATGTCTCATCGAGGCAAGTGAAGGATAGAGGTCGGGATCAGTCCGTGTCTGCATTAGTGTCTTATCAAATTGTGTTCCGCAATCACTGTATAACAATGCTTTGTATTTCTACTGAGCCCATTGTGGTGTTATTGTTTTTACACATTGACAATTACATTATTGTCGCCTGACTGTAATTAGTGTTGACTGTCTGTAATAACCGAAAATAGTTATTGTGCACATGGGCTTAAATTACTTACTGTTTTTACTGGGCCAATGTATGTTATAAAAAAAAATTAGATACCGAGTTTTACCGACTGATGTAGTACTCCACCCTCGCGGGCACGGACTCGGATATCACCAATGATATCGGGTTCGGGTCACTCGGGAGTGGGGTGTTACATTTAGATGGTATCAGAGCCCAGTAGTACGTAATGTATCTGGGCACAGTCTGAACATATGGTGCATGTATTTGAGTCGTGTCATTGCATACAGTGGCAACTGATCCCTGGTTTGAGTTGTACGGGTAGAAATCTTACGTGTGCATACGTGTCAAGTGACTAAGTGAGAGAAAAGTGAGACTGTGTTAGGGGATGAACCCCTGAAAGTGTATAACAATTAGAAAAAGAAAAAGGAAAGATGGATAAGGAGATTAATATTGTACTGTGGTTAGAATAACTGTTGGCCTAGACTGATTAAGGAAAGAAGTGATATTAATGAATTCCCGGATTAAAATGGCAATATTATGGTGACAAAAAAAAATGAATATGCCTAGAACTTGAAATGGTCCATTGGAGGTAGGAGAAGCATACTGGTTATAATAGTCTTAAGTGAGATGAAAGATCTGGGATAAGTAAGTAATTAGAGTTCGATCAGATATGTGAGGAAATGGGAAATATTGGACCGAGTAAAGTGTAGATGGTCCGATCAGGCATATATTGATTCATCAGATTCGTGTTAGATATCGGTAGATATTATAGGCAAATGATGATAGCGAGATTGTACTAAGAACAAGGTTATACTGTAACGGTCTACTTCGGACTGAAAGAACTGAAAGAGCAAGGTGCCTAGTGCCTAGTGCCTAGTAGAGTGAGAAAAAGTGGACTTGGTGAGATAAAAGTGTACAGATAAATTGAAAAGAACTCGTGAAACAGGAATGATCTTGAACGTATAAGTGTAAGACTGAAATGGTTATGCGAATTTTGGTGCTAAGAGTTTGAAAATCAGTATAATAAGATCATAAGGGAAAATGATAGACTGACAATTTTCTACTGATTGTGTATCGGGAAATTCTAGATTTGGTTGATAAGATGTATATAGACACAGAAATGGTAACTGGATGGGTAAATAGATAAAGATACAATGGAGTTGTATCAACGATTTTGTCGTGTTTTGGGGACTGTGAATGCCCTATTATCGATTGTTTCAGGATATTAAAGAAATACGAAGCAATAAGAAGATAACATTGTATAAGCCAAGTGGACATGACCTTAAAAGGTCAAGTTGACACATGAATGCTATGGGAATGAAACTAGGGATATGAAAAGAGTTGTCACATTTAAGTCGATTTACCGTTGGGAGTACCTATTGACAAGAAAGTTGATCATGATTAATAAAATGTATGTGAAAGATACATGGAAATCATGGGGAGATGATCGATGAATGATTAAATACGTGTTTCTATGAGTGGCTATAAGTGTAAAGTTTATATTAGGTTAAAGTAAGACATAGGAGGACTGAATGTACCTTTATGAGAGGAAATGAGAAATGCTTATGGCATCAGTCATTTATTTGAGGATTAGCATAAATGGAAAGGAGTCTTACGAAAGTCTGAATTGTATAGGTTACTAATTGGTTTCCGGATAAAATGCTAAGGTATAGATTCTTGAATAAGTGGTAAAGAAAGTGTTTATGTGATCATCACAAGGAACCTTAGTGTAAGGAATGTTCTGATCTTTTAAATTATGGCATAAACTTGTTCTGATTAAGATAGTGCTTAAGAATGATTGAAATACAATTAGGGACACTAATTGGCTGATGAGACTTTCGTGAACAGTATAAAGATGGTAGCAAAACTAATGGACAAACGGAAAGAAGTATGGACGAAATCAAAAGTGAAATTGAGGTTATCTCATCTTGTGTAACGGAAATGTAAAGTATCCAACAACATGAGTGGATGTTTAATTTGAGGTGATCCTATTGCTATGTGAAGCGAATAGAGCTCCATTGGAAAGGCAAAAGCGTAAAGTAGTCCCGAATCAGAAGTGGAATACTCAAATGAAGTGGAAATTGATGGAAGTCCAATTACAGATGATTAGGTATTGGTATATATAGATATATCGATGTGGATGACATGAAATCGATTGAAAAGAGAAAATGAATAGAGACAAGAAGTCCTAAAGGGAAACTGATAATGACGTGATGTAGTGTTATCTTCAAAAAGGGTTGCAAATACACTAATTGTGGACTGAATGAATTGAATGATGTTTGGTAATGTATGGAAAAGTTTAAGAGGGAATGGTGCAAAGTAAGCAAATGGTAGTGACGATAATTATAGACGGAATGTGTTTGAAAGAATTGAACAGTGAAAAGTAAAATGAACTATATGAATTATTGAAGAATTTGATACTGCTGATAAGCATACCTTTGGAGAGTGGACAATGTGTGTTGAATGAAACATAATGTTCAAACGGTAGTAGATAAATTGAATTGACGTTGATAAATGGTATTGGTGTCATGATCGCGATTGAAAGTCTTGGAGACCTAGATTCCTATAAGGATACACCGTGTTTATTCGAGGAAAGAGACGGTATAAATGACTACTATATCGACAATTCTGAATCAAGCAGACATTTCGACTAGTGAATGATAAGGCTGCAAGGAATGATTAATTACGATATATTGGGATTCGCAAAGAATGTCAAGTAGATTATGGGTTCTGGAAATTGAGAGACTGAATAAAGGTAAGAAAGGTAAGAGTGCAGGAGTTAAAGTGGTAAGTCTCATGAGGAGTCAAAGAAGAAGTTGTGTACCCGATAAAAAGTGACAGAACAAGAAAGTGAATAGTTGAAGCTCGACATTCCAGTAAGCATATGCGAAAAGCAAAATTGAATAACTACGGGTATAGAATGAAGTGATGATTGATTCAAGTGTTTATAGGTTTGAATGTTTAGCAGAAAAAAAATGCTTAAGTGGTTTGAGTTTCACAGGATTATGATCGTGTTATAGAGTTCTGCTTTACTGTAGGAATACACTGCTACACTGTACAATGCCTAATGAGAGTCAAAGACCATAATGGATTTGAGACTGTGATGAGTGAAAAAAAGGAAAGTGACTCAGGAAAGCTGAATGGGTTAAGTACATATCCGAATAAAGTGCGTTAACACTTTAGAATAGTGAATTGTCTAAAGGAGAATTGAAGTTGAACAGAGAATCAATGGGATATAAAGCATGACTGCATTAGGTAAAGTATCACTGGTTATAGGAAAATGGAGCTAAATGTCATTGTATTGGTACCAAAGGAATGTGAATCGTCCCTGACGAGATAAAGGAGGTTATTGTACGTATCACCTTGAAAAGATGTACTCCATGGAATAGATATTGACGGTATATCGAGAAAAGGTATTGGATGAATAAACGTGATGATTAGTGAACAGGTTTGGAAATAATGAACTGAGTCATAGCATTGGAACTAAAGGTAATGACTACTCTGAAAGTGGCAAGTGAGTTAGCTAAGAAAATGAGATCGCCAACTGACAGCCTTGTGGAGTCTGTTTACTGTGATGAGTGATAATGAGGTAAATTATGAAATGAAAAAGTGTATGGGACATGTAGGAACATATGATTACTGTCATACTGAACAGTGATTGAGAATTTCGAGGACAAAATTTTTATAAGGAGGGGAGAATTGTAACATCCCACCCCCTACTGGAAGGGTAAAATAAGAAATTTGTCATAGGATGGGATTGATAGGGAATAATTAGTACTGTTCATGCATAATAGGATTGCTACACAGTATCAATTGTGCACATGGAATTACTGTACATGCATTCATGATAATTCCCGGTAATTGGGCCTAATGCAATTTTATTGGGATTAACATGGTTATAGGATTTGAAAAATTATTTTGACTGATCCAGAGTGTGTTTTATATTTTAAGGAATTTTTAGAAATTTTTCTGGAATTTTTCGGAGAAAATTCTCGGACCGGCAAAATTGCCAGTACATGACCTAAATGTGTTTTTGTTATGGAAAAGGTGGTTTTCGTGTTTGAAAAATTATTAGGAGTGGACCGTTATATGTTTTACAATTTTGGACAATTTCGGTAATTTTCAAAAAAATGATTCGGGGAAATTCCCGGATCGGAAAAGAATCGCCAAGTGGCGAATCGGTTGATTTTCGGTATCGAAAATTTTTATCTAATGGCACTACACTAGTGGATACATTATTTTGGGATTGTAATTAGGGTCATTGGAATTGATTGGGTTAATTTTGGAGTAGGTTTAATTGATTAAAGTATTAATATGTTGACTTTTCCTCACCATTTGTTTAACTAATCCTATAATGCCACCTTGCCTCCATTTAATGCTTTCTTACCTCATAATTTTCGGTGATGTTGCCTATAAGAAGATGGAAAGAAGGAAATTTTTTTGGTTGAAGCTTCTCCATCACCGAAAATTGGCTTTGAATAAAGAATGGTTTTGTTGACTTTTCTTTTCTCATGGAACCAATGGCATCTTTCCACCTTTCTCCTTCATTTAATGTCCACTTATGGCTTTTATTGGTTTTGCCAAGTGATGTCCACGTTTATGCCTTAATCAATTGATGAAAGATGATTTTTAGAATGACTTCTTCACTCCTCATCCGAAACTCCTCCATCATTTTTCTTCTTTCTTTCATCAAAGTAAATCCTTCCTCCTCCAAACCTTACTAAGCCACTTGCTTTCCTTGATGGATTATACTTGCATGGTGGTTGAAGAGTGTAGAGAAAGAGGGAGGTTGGAATAGTAGTAAAGAGTTGAAGAAATTGAAGGTGAAAGCTTGAATAGGTAAGTGTATGATTTAAGTTTTCCTTATGCTTTGAGTATGCATTTAATGAATCATAGTAGTTAGTTGCATTGATTGGAAGTTATTATTCATTATATATGATGTATAATGCATGGAGGTCATGAAACCTATGGTTTAAATTGTTGGGTAAGACTAAGTTTAAGTATGACTTGAAAGTTGTATGATTGAAGTGTTTTTAGCTTGATTTTGGATTGTATATTGATGACTAAACTAGCATGAAATGTAAGAGGTAAGTGCTGCCAAATTATGGTGGTTTCCTAGTGAATGTAGGCATCATATAGGGACTGATTTTGTGTCCAATTGAGATGCTTATGGATGTAGGAAGGGTGTTGGAATGAAAGGAAGTGAATTGGTGAAGTAAGGCTGAAAATTGAATTTTGACCTAGTATACTGATTTGATCATAACTCATTGTGTAGATATGAAAATGAGGCAAGGTTTGTGCCCAAATAAACTTTGGTTTTTCAGCTACATGTTTGTGTGAAATAGGTGTTGTCCAATTGTAGCTTGAAGATGGTGAATTTTTGCATGGAAAGTCACTGTCAGGGTTACTGTGAACAGTAACCGAGATATAGGTCCTAGAGTTTTGCTAATTTTTCTCAATTAATTGAGAAGAAATTAGAACAAAGGGAATAAATGAAAGTTGAAGACTATTAAGTTAGCTTTCCAATGCCACTGATTTTGCAATTTTTCGATGTGTATATGAGGAGATATGGACTGATGACTATTGGCTGTCTTAATGCATTGAGTGAAACCTAGTTGAAATGTCAGATTTGGTGCACATTCTGTTTAGAAGTAATTTTAGAAATTTATGTGAATTGAATTGGTTTGAGTGATCTTCTGAATAATTGTAGAGGAAGTGATTATCTTGAAAATGGTATATAGCATGCTATTTTTAGATAACAGAATTGGGACTTATGACTTTTCAAAGATTGGACTGAAGTTAGGTCATGGACTGTTGAACAGGGCAGTAACTTGCAGGACTGTTTTGAATTGGTCAATGATAGAATTTGATTATAAGCCCTTCATGAGAAGTGTAGTACTGTGTTTTATCTTTTCAGGGGTATAAAGTATGCAATTTTTCGACATTTGTACAAGGAGTTATACTGTTTGAAACATTACTGCCCAATTTGAGTACTTCCAAGGGCAGCAGCCTTCACTGAATTGTTTGACCTAGTTAGCCATTGAATTTGAATTTAGACTATTCATGAAAGTTTTAGATAACATTGTGATCTTGATGAGCATATTTATTGTGTAATTGTTTACTGAAGAGAAAGAAAGTTACTGAATTTGCAAGGTACTGTACTGTGTTGAGTGACTTTGAGCGAGCAGTAGATTTCATGGGGTCTTTGACACCTTTAAGGGTGGAATTACTTTAAATGGTCTACATGAAACTTGTAGAGCTTGTCATGATCTTTCCAATGAGATGTGGTTTATAGTTTTCTGAATTGTGTGCAAAGAGTTATTGATGTTGGAAGTTGGATTAGAAATAAGAAAAAAGGGGAAGTGGGAAGATGAATCACGCCTGGTCATTAGGGCGACGCCTCGCCCTAGTGACGAGGCTTAGAGAGGGTCGGCATCGCTAGGGCGACGCCTCGCCCTAGGGACGAGGCCGGATGAGTCAGCCACGCTAGGGCGACGTCTCGCCCCAGCGAGGCTGGTTATTTTTTTATTATTTTATTTGTTAATTGGTATTTTAGGATTTCTTGCTTCTTTTGTCAATTTCTTTTCCGTCCGACGTCCGATTGACCTGATTCTTGAGGCATCGGATTTGTAATATATTGAATTTCATTTTGTGAGAAATTGGGAATTTTTGGATGGGAAATTGACGTGGCCCCGGGTAACGGAGCCTTTAATCACTATTTTGTTTAATTGGGGACCTATAGAGGTCCGAATTGCGCACCGTTAGCGCCAATAGGTTTCTAATTTTTAGACGGATTTTTATGATGGAAAAAAATGGAATTAGGGATGGGAATATCATGATCATGCATTGTGCACCTTCTAAGTATTACATGTGCATTATGAAATAGTTCTGATTGAACAATTGATAATGTATGTATGGAGTCACACTTGGAGCATCGGTCCACCGACGTCACTGAGACGGCCAGATTTTGGCTCGGAAATACAGGTGAGTAACCTAGTTGGTTCCTCAACCTTTATGTGTTTAATATTTTGCAATTTTGCCATGTGGAGATAATGGAGGGATTATGTGTGTTTGATTTTGACGAATTTTGGACCATAGGTGTCTGAAATATGTGGAATGTGATATCGAAGTGCTATTTGTGTGTAACTATGCATGTGTGCTTCAATGGAATAATTTGTGAATATGAAATTTATTAGTGACTGAATTACCGGACCGAAGGTCCGAAGGAATGGGAATTGGTCTTTGAAATGTAAAATGTCGGTGCATGTGAATTGGAACATGTACATTGCATGCATAAAAGTATGATCGAGATAAAAGGCGATTGTGGACGGAGTAGCCACCGTATCGGGCATATCACGCCTAACGATATGAGCTTTCAGCTCAACGCACAGGACCTCAGGTCCACTGTATTCAGAGCCTTAGGCTCAATATACCAGGGCTTCAAGCCCAATGTTTTCAGAGCCACTGGCTCAACGCAATGTGCCCGCCACTCGACGCTTTGCGCATGCAGTCACAACAATGAAATGAAATGAAAAGTGTCACATGTGCATTGCATCTATAAATGATTGAATATAATTGTATTAAAGGCGAAACGCCTTACATTTGAGAAATGTGATTGTATGTATTAGTTAGTAAATTGATTGAATATGCATGGGTTGAGTGAACCATTGATGATGGTTTCTCACTGAGTTCGCAAAACTCACTCAAAATTTGCATATATTTTTCAGGTTCTGAAGAATACCCCGGTTGACACGGGAGTATGTCTACTGTAGACAAGTGAAGGATAGAGGTCGGGATCAGTCCGTGTCTGCATTAGTGTCTTATCAAATTGTGTTCCGCAATCACTGTATAACAATGCTTTGTATTTCTACTGAGCCCATTGTGGTGTTATTGTTTTTACACATTGACAATTACATTATTGTCGCCTGACTGTAATTAGTGTTGACTGTCTGTAATAACCGAAAATAGTTATTGTGCACATGGGCTTAAATTACTTACTATTTTTACCGTTATTTTTACCGGGCCAATGTATGTTATAAAAAAAAATTGGATACCGAGTTTTACCGACTGATATAGTACTCCACCCTCGCGGGCACGGACTCGGATATCACCAATGATATCAGGTTCGGGTCACTCGGGAGTGGGGTGTTACATACACACTAAAATATTCCCAAGAAAACCTCAAAACTACTGTCAATATTCTCTAGGTCAAAATTCACCCATTATGCTCAGTTTCTAAAACTCCAATAGCATTAAACGTAAGTCAGCAGTCTCAAAATGATGCTCCAATAATCATGAAACAACTCTTAGGTTGCAATAGGAAGCCCTATTCAACTTTCTTTCAATATTTAAGATCTCACTCATTTTGATTTCAAATTTTCTTTCTTTACCTCAATTGTAGACCTCTCTCTTTAGATTATAAAGAATCAAGAATCACCTCAATTGGAGGTCTACACCATTAGTTATGACTCAAAAACTAAACTACATCCATTCAGAAAATTGGTTCTCGCCGCAGCCTCAGAACCCTCACTGCGGCGTCACTCATTGGTTCGCCGCGACGCACAGGAAGGCTCGTCGTGGCATAAAAACTCGGGCTCATCGTGACGTCCCGCGGTGAATTAACATTAATTCACCGACGTGGCGCAGGCACGCCGCGACGTGCGAGTCGCAGGTCGTCTTCTCCGACCGATTTTTCACCATTTCTCTCTCTAAAACCAGTAATAACTCCACTCAACTACCACAATATTTAACATTTAAACCCATTAATGCATTTCAACAACAATAAAACAACATTAAAGTCATTTTACTTACCAATCAAGCCTCAAATCTTCAAATACCCGAAAATCTTCTCCAAGCCCTAACACCCATGATTCTCACCCAAAGCCATACACAACTTCATCTTTTCAAGGATTAGGGTTAGCCTTTGCACAAGGAAGAAGAAGCAAGCAACAAATCAAGGATTAAGCAAGGGTAAGGAGGATCGAAAATCGTCGAAGGGAGAAGAAAAGGTATGCCCTAAATGGAGAAACGAGTTTACTGCTAAAATCAAACCTAAGGCATTTAAAGGTTGATTTTCAGGCTAGGGCTCATAAGGCACAAGTCCTCAAATTCTTTTAAATTCAGTCTCTAAATTTCCAATGGCTCAACATTTTTATTCCTAAACTCATAAATCTAAATTTCCTATTACCATTGGATATTTATTTCAGTACCATACACTCAACCAGTCAGTTACTCGAAAAATTTTCTGGTCCAAACCTTTTCTCCCAAAATTTCTAGAAAATTTCTAAGGCTCACATTAACAACTGAAAATCCCTCCTAAGCTTTTCCCAATTCAATTTCAAACACAATTGTCTCAGAATTACCAGAGCATATTAGATTCACAATTAAATACCGGAAAATGTCATGAATGCATGTATCTATATGTGCATACCAAATGACTCATTCCTCTAAAATTAGAGGCCAAATAAATGCTCACATCAAAATATGCAATGCAAACTACTAGCCTGTCCCAAGTAACCAATTTACCCTTTCCATCGGTGATGGGATGTTACATTAGGGGAAGGTATTTTGGTCCTTGTCTCATTGTGAGTAGGGTGGGAGAGCTGGTGTACGAGCTCGAGTTATCTGACTCCACTTGGTTTCATCCAAAGTCTCCTGTTTCATTGCTTAAAGGCTGTATTAAGTGCCCTGAATAGCACGTTCAACCCTTAAATCCTGTTGACATTGCTGCTTCTTTACTGCTACACCCGACATCGATACTTGTGAAACTTATGGCGCATTAGGCTACTTTGGCAACAAAGACAATATCTTCATGCTTGAGATGGATGTTACCCTTGTTTCCTATGGCTTCACAATTACAGTCACGATTATTGCTTCACGCTATCATCCTTGCAGACAAGGATGTTTTCGAGGGCTCAGTAATGTTATGAATGAGCCAATGAATCAATAGGGCCCGTTATGAATGATCCTATGGGGCTAGTTTTGCACAACATTAGCACAAGATATATACGAGGAATCGCAAAAGGAAAAGGGCATGAAAATGGTTATGCAGATTCTCTCTCTTTCTCATCTCAATTCTCTATGTTTCTTCTTCTTGTAACATCCCATTACTGATAGCAAGGGCATTATGGTAATATTGGGTCAGACTGATAGGTTTCATTGCATTCAATGATTGAGCATTTTACTGGCCTCTAGTTATAGAGGAACAGGTTTATTGTATATGCAATTATTCATAGGTACATGCATTCATGATTTTCCGACATTTTATTGTGGGTATGAATTGATTGGATTGTAGACTGACTGAACTGACTGGATTGTGATTGATTGAGAAATTAAGAGTAGTGGGCTTGAATGACTGATTTAGTATAGTTTAAGAGTGATTGGCTATTGATACTGACTTATAGGAAATTTTTGGGAAATTCGAGAGAAAATGCCCAGACCGGAAATTTTCGAGTGATGAATCGATTATCAGATAATCTCGAAAGAATTGTTCAATGGCAATGGAAAAATTAGAGTTATACTGTTAGGAAATAAAAATGTTGAGCCATTGAAATTTAGAGATTGAAATTTGAACTAATTTGGAAACCTATGTCTATAAATAGCTTAGGTTGGAATTGAGGATTTTCTTAAGGCAAAAAGCTAGCTTCTTCTCTTCCTCCTCCTACGGTGAACGTCGATCCCTTTCGTTGGTAAGAGATCTTGACTATTTCTTGTGGTTTTCCTCTTATTGTGTATGGCTAACTTGATTCTTGTGGAGGATGAAGGTTGAGAAGATTGGAGAGTGGTTAATCGTGGATTTTGAAGGATTTTAGGGTTTACGGTGATTTGTAGTTTTGATCTTCGATTGGTAAGTATTTATGGCTTTAATGTTGTTATTAATGGTTTCTGATACATTTATGGCATTATTGTGTTTCAATGGGTAGTTGAGAGTGTTAATGGAGGTTTTAGAGTGAGAAATGGACGGAAAATCGATCGGAGAAGACGGAGGCGTGACCGCACGTCGTGACGTCTGGCGCAGCCTAGCCGAGAAGAGTAATTACGTGCTCGCTGCAACGAGCGCAGCAAGACGCCGCGGCGAGCGCCTGGATTTATGTCGCGACGAGCCTTTTGGCTTACGTCCCGACGAGCCGCATAAGAGTGTTTGCCGCGGCGAACGTCTTTGACGTCACGACGAACGGACTTCTTCACGTCGCGGTGAAGGGGGGCTTTTCTGAATGCATGAGTGTTTGTTTATTGGGCATAATTGATGGTATAGACCTCCGATTGAGGTGATTCCTAATTCGTTATGAACTAGGGATAGAGGTCTACTATTGAGGATGATTGTGGAAGTTAGAATTTAATTTAAGTGGTATTGATTCATAGAGAATAAGGTCAATTATGGTTCATAATGTGACCTAAGTATTGAAGTGTGACAATTGGAGTTTTAATTGGGATTTTCCATAGGGGTTTTGAACCTAAGGATAGGGAATTGCTATAGGGAGTACGAATTGAGGAAATTGACTGAATTTTAGGAATGGATCAATCATTGTCGATCAATTAAGCAAAGAGATAGGATTGAGTATAAGAGTTCAAATTTGGATGTTAGTGCCGGAAATCGTGAACATGCATTGTATATAATTTCATCGAGACATATGCATCAATGAATTGTTTAATTGAGCATCTAGTAATGGGACTGGATTTTACTGCTATAGAGGCGCCGTTGGATCGTCATTCCACGGACATTGCTGGAACTTCCAGGCAGTAGCTCGGAAGTTACAGGTGAGTAACCTAGTTGGTTTCTCAAATTCCTGATTGTCTAAATGCTCAATGTGATTTGCTTGTCAATGTGAAATTGCATGATTACTGAAATGTACATGATCGAATGGCATGCTTTTACTGTATTGGATTGGGCTACTGCATGACACTGAGAAATGCAATACTGGGCTTTTATAGCCATACACTGAATTATTGAACACTGCATTACATGCATAAATGCATGATCAGATAATGGATATGTGACCCAAGTTGCTATTATCACTGAAAAGAGCCTCGAGCTCAAACACTGTACTGACCGGGCCTCGAGCCCGAGGGGAGAAATCCCTGACGCGTCCCCCCCACTGAGGACTGAATACTGAATACTGAATACTGACGCGTCCGAGGGGAGAAATTCGGAGATAGTCTTTTCCTGTCGTGCGAGCGTGCTGGCAAGATAAGCAATGGCACACAGGTCGGTCAGCTAGGTTGGACTTTTGAGGATGACTTAGGATAGATGATTGTATCAGTTTCCTTTTTGGTGTGTTTAGGGGACTGATAGACTTGTCTATTCTGATATTGGATGACTGAATCAAGATTATTTTGGATTTTAAAATTTACTGATTTTTGATATATTATGGTTTTAATTATTACGATGCCATGTGGATTATTAGTGGAATTTTCTAGTAGTCCACCTTTATCGTGGGATACGTGTCAGAGCGACCTTCGGGCTTCCCGATGTGTACCCTACGGTGAGGGGGTGCTACACTTCTCATCCCTTTCTAGTTAATCTTTCTCTTTGTAACATCCCGTCACCGATGGGAATGTTATATTGGTAAATTGGGACGGGTTAGGATTTTTACCGCACATTATTGACTGAGCATTCATTTGGCCTGTAATTTTAGAGGACTGCATCTTTTGCACATGCACATATAGGTACATGCATTCATGACACTTTCCCAACATTTGATTTCGAATTTGATATGAATTGTGAAATTGAGAGATAATTAGAATTGATTATGATTTATTGGGAATCTTGGAAGAATTGGGTTTGAAAATTTGAATAGGAAATGTTTTAGAGTGATCGTCAGTTGACAGTGAACTTTAGGAAATTTTTCTGGAAATTCGGGAGAAAAAGTCCGGACCAGAAATTTTCTGAGTGACGAACTGATTGACTGCATGGTGCTCGAATAATTGGTAAATGACAATGGAAAAACTTAGATATATGATCTTGGAATTTAATATGTCGAGCTATTGAAATTTGGAGACAAATTGGACTGGAAATGAATTGAAAAGAGAAAGAGATTTAAATGTTTTGCGAGGAAAGAGACAAGAGGATTAAGTGATTAATCTTTAAATGCCTAAGGTTATAAGAGGAGAAGAAAGGAAAGCCTTCCTTCCTAGGGCACGATTGCTTCCTCTTCTCCTTGGATGATTTTCGATCTCCCTTCGAGATCCTTGCTTGCCCCTTCTTTGAGGTTGAAGAATGACTAGAATCCTTGAGATACTGATGATTTTCGAGAGTTCATAAGCTCACAGTGGATGATGGAGGAAGTGAAAAGGGTAGGGGAGATTTCGGAAGATTTAAGGATTTATGCTTAATTGGTAAGTTAATGGGTTTAATGTTGTTGATTTGTTAGCTTAATGCATGCATGGGTTTAATTGTGAGAGATTGGGGTAGTTATGGGTGAGTTAAGGAAGTTTTTATAGAGAAAAATGGCGAAAACTAGTCGAAGAAGACGACCTGCGACTCATACGTCGCGACGTATGCTGAAGGCCTCGTCGTGACGAGCAAACAGTTGCTCGCTGCGATGAGCTCCCTTCGACGTCGCGGCGAGGCTGAAGTTATACGCCGCGACGAGCCCTTTTGCATGCGTTGCGGCGAGCCCCAAAGAAAGCGTTCGCCGCGGCGAGCGTCTCCAACACGTCGGGACGAGCGTCTATACGTCGCGGCGAGGAATAGTTTCTGAATTGATATAGTCTGATTTTTGGGGCATAACTAATGGTGTAGACCTCCAATTGAGGTGATGTTTGACTCGTTATGATCTAGAGAAAGAGATCTACAATTGATGTGAAGAATGAAAGTTTGAAATTAAGTTAGTAGAATCGCAATTAATATAAGAAAGTTAAGAATGTGATTGTATTTCAACCTAAGGATTGTTCTTAGTAATTGGGATAAAATTATGAGGTCCCTAAATGTAAAGGAAAGGCTGTTGGAATCTAGAACTGAGCATAAAAGGTGAATTTGATCTAGAGAATAGTGATATTGATTTTGAGGTAATATCCTAGGGGATATGACGTGATAAATTGACTGAATATTAGAATTGAAATTGGGGAGTTCCGTAATATGTTATTGAATTGGAATTGAGTCATTATTGAGCAATTGAGTGAAAAGTTAGAATTTGACAAAAGAAAGTGGAAAATGGGAAATAGCATTGGGAAAGTCATGAATAGGCATAGTACATCTTTTATTCAAGGCATGTGCATCATCAAATTATTTTGACTGTGCATTTCATATTGGAAATTATTTGACTGTTATAGAGGCTCCGATGGATCGATATTCCACGGACATTACCGGACTTCAGTGTCAGTAGCTCGAAATGCAATGTGAGTAACCTAGTTGGTTCCTCAATCTGTTTGTGTTTAATATTATGCATTGATGCCATGTGGAGATAATGGATGGATATGTGTGTTGATTTTGATTAATTTCCGACCATGGGTGTTCTAAATATTGGAAACTTGGTATTGAAGTGCTATCATGTATAAATGATCTTGAATGCATCAATGAAATAAAATTTGTAAATGCATATGACTGAAATACCGGACCGAAGGTCCGAAGGAACGAGAAATGGGTCACTGAAAGGTAAACTGACTGAAAATGTAAATTGGGACATATGCATTCTTGCATAAAGGCATGTTCAGATAATGATAGTTGTGACTTGAGTCGCTACTGATACTGAAAAGAGCCTAGAGCTCGAACACTGTTACTGAACCGAGCCTCGAGCTCGAGGGGAGTTAGTGCATACCCAGAGGGCTCTCCTACTCCCTAGACGCGTCTGATTACCGATCACTATTAAACGCTCGGTCACAATATTGTAATAAACTGGAAAAGAGTCACATGTGCATTGCATACGAAAGTGATAACTAATCTACGAAATTGCATGAGTTCTGTAAATGGTTATATGATAATACTGAATGTGTAATTGAATGAAACCGTGAATTGTTTGTATATACATGAGTTGAGTGAGCCATCGATGATTGTTTCTCACTGAGTTCGCAAACTCCAACATTGCAAATATTTTTCAGGGATTAAAGAGTACCCCGTTAGACAAACGGGAGTATGCCTACTGCACGCAAGTTAGAGTAAAGGGTTGGGATCAGTGCACGTCTGTATCAATGTTATTCTGCGTTTGCATAGGACTTGTATTTTTGCAATTTCTGCAGACTAGTACCGTTATTGTAGTGGGCCCAAATGATAAATATTGTCTTGTAATGTGATTACTGAAAATGCTGAGAAATGACATTGAGCCTAATGAGGCTATAGATTTTTGTGCATAAAGTGATTAAATACTGTTGAAAGTTTTTTTTATGACTAAAATTATGTTTTGATCGAACTGTTCTCATATTAAAGCGGGCCCAAACAGTTTTCCAATTTCTGCGCATGCGATCGTTTTCAAAAAGAAAAATGTCTCATTGAATTTTGAGCTGTTTGATTGTTCTATCATACTACCCTCGTGAGGCACGGGCTCGGATATCACCCTCGATGTCGGGTTCGGGTCTTGCAGGAGTGGGGTGCTACATTTGTGGTATCAGAGCCCAGAAGTACAATCTTACATGGGCTTTCTGAAAAAAATGTGTCAAGTTACATGCATTTAAGTCATGTCACGGCAGACAGTGACAACTGATCCCCAGTCTAGTATATGAGTCACATGCATGAGCAAGTATTAGTCATTTAAGTGGTTAAAAATAGTGAAGGAAATGATAATGTGTTAGAATGTGATAGAAGGAAGTTGTGGATTTCGAGAAATCGGGAAAAGGTGTATCGTTCGACTTGACAGATAAAGATTTAGTGTACTAATATCGGTGGATATATTGGGTATATCCTTAAATGTGGGATAGAAATAAAGATATAGTTATGGATTGATAGAGGAAAAAGAAAATAGAGATATGATAATGGCAAGACTTCAAGTGTATAAAGTGGATGAAAATAAAATGTTCTATGATCTTGAGAAGTTACAATTAGGTTTGAGTGCTTTGATGAGAGTTATGAATAATGAAATATGACTTTGAGTCAAATTATGTTAGTGGGAAATTAGGAATGATTGTACATCTATGAGATTGATTTAAGTATGAAAATACATAGGTATAATGCAATAATGAAAAGAGTGAAATGTAAGGCAATGAAAATGATAGATGAAAAAGTTTTCAAGGTTTAGTTAATTTGCCTGTGTAAATGCACATCTGATCATGGGAGCCCCATGAAAAGTGAAAAGAGTAAGCTTAATTGTCCCCTATATGTGGTGAAGACATGGGAAGCAATTGATGATTTAGTGGATAATTGCCAGTCATAATTCTTATAGTTCGAAATTCTATAAGAGCAAGAATAAGAATGAAGGTGCTTATAATGATTAATTGGGAATGAATAGAGATTGTATAGGATCCTCACGAGCGAGGACGGGTGCAAAAAGGAAAGTTGTTGAGTTCAGATTTTATTGTCATTGTAAGTGTACACCTGATAGTGGGATCACCATCAGGGGTGAAATTATTAAGTATAAGTGAATAATATGCGTGAATATGATATAGGAGGTAATCGGTGGCCTATTAAATAAGTTCTGATCATAGTTCCAGTAGCCCCAAGTTCGAGATGAGTTAGAGTAAGGCATGAGAATGCTTGTAACGATCAATTGAGAAAGAAGTGAGACTATTAATGATGTTAGCATAGGTAATGAGCTTGAGGGAATAAAAGAGGGACATGAGCATAGCAAAGTCCCCATGATCGAGAACTGGTGCCAAAAAGAGAAAGATTATTCAGAATTAAATAGGATTAAAGTTTCTTAGTAGCATAAGCTATTAATGGGTAAATTGATGTGAATACATTTGCAGATAAGATGTGATGATTATAGCGATGTATGCCAAGATATTAAAGTAAATGCAATTGTTTAAGTGCCCTGCAGAGCCTCATTATAAGGGATGATCTAATTTTGTAAGGCCGAGTATGAACTGCTCTTATTGGGATATTATGCATAGTTGAAATTGATCTTCTCGAGGTATTAAGAGTGACTGATATAAAGTGATGAAAAATAGTTGATTGATAAAGTTTTATGAATAGTATTAATGATTGATAAGGTTTAGTTGATCTGACGATTTGATTTGAGAGTAATCATCGTAGGGGTAAATCTGAAATGAAGTACAAGTAAATTTTGGAGTTCGAATTCTAGCAGAGACTCAAGCGTAAGAGATAGAATATGCTACTGAAAAAGTGTGTATTACGTTGATGAAATGACTCTGATTATGTAAGAGGATTACTGAATATCAAGGAAATATTAATCGCGAATATGAAAAGAATATAGGCTCGTATATATTTTGTGTAATTATGTTCTGAAAGTACGAGATTGATATAATGAATGTTTATTCAACCCAGGGAGTGATCTATTGCAAATAAATTGGGTTATGTGGAGAAATTAGGGTAAAAGAACATGTGTCAGAATATGTTATGATGAACTGAGAAAATTATAAGAAAATTATTTCTCATTTGAGACGTTCGATAATTAAAGAGTTATATGACTCAATTATGGGTATAAGGAATTCATTGTATTACTGAAGAGTAAAGTGTTTCAATTGTATTTAAGTTGGACAGTGACTATGATCATTGATGATCGATTAAAGGTTTTTGAAAAGTGAAAAAGACAAATTGACACCGTTGAGGAAATTGGTTGTCATGCAAGTTTCAAAAGAGTGAATCTTAACCTGATCGAATGAATAGTGGATGAACTAGTATGCGAATATGGTACATTGGGAGACTTAATAACGATAGAGGTGACAATAAAATGGGAAATATCAAGGGACATATGTATATGTGATTTGGAGTTATTTAGAGTTAGCTTTATACTGGATGCGTCTAGAAATTGTCAAAGATTTTCCTGATCTTAGCAAATTGATAAGAATGTCTGAGGAAAAACGTGTGAATGTTATGACTGATGATTGTAAAGGAGACATTTGGAGAAAATTTATAAATTGAGTATTGATCGTATCGTTTTAAATTGGAGCTTTTGCAAAATATACTGAGGTGTCCCAGTAAAGGTTATGATGCAATCTATTGAAATTGTATAAAGCGATTTTATGTACCTAGGGACAAAAATAACTTCATGGGTTATATTATGATTGATGATTTGAAATTTGTTGTACTGGGTATTGCTTTACAAGCTTGGAGACATTAAATGTACTGAAATATTTTGAAGTTGTCCATGGATATGCAAATTGATAACGGTCAAGAAATTTTGGGAATTCGAATGATTTGAAAAGGATTAAGCGATTGATTATTTCAACTAAGTTAGTGATGCAATTCGATGGATTGAATAAAAATTTCAATGGCTGAAGATCATAATTCGGACGATAAGCTTGTATTACTGAGAGCAACTATTGATCTATCAAAGGGGAAAAAAAAGAAAGAAAGTATTATTAGTTATTGGAATTCCAAATCAGTTGTGTATATAAAGGATTGGCGAAGACCAATTAAAGTGCTTGAAATTTACGAACCTTATCGAGGAATTGAAAATAACTCCAATTGTTGAGGAAAGTGATATGTATAGTTTGACTAAGAATATGTGTAGTACAGACTAAAGAAACTGTTAGAAAAATCACAAGGATGGTAAAGGTACATTGAAAGAGTAATTGATGGTTTAGAGGGTAAAAATCGAATGATTATATGTGTGAGCAACCAACAGACTTGACTGTTGGAAACAAATGTCAAACTGGTATTATAGGGTTCATAGGGACATGAAATTGATTTATAGTCCAGATTGATTGAGGACATAACAATTGTTGTATGGGTGACACCATTTGAACAATGTATTATGTTGATGAGTAAAATGAATTTGTAATGGGGATTGAGAAATCCAAGTAAAAGGGTAATGATTTGAGTGGATCGAGGTTATTAGAATCTTATGGGATTAGTGTTTTAGCACTAAAGAGACGTAATCTGATAAGCGATAAATGAAATGTTTCAAAGGGTATCACATAGGCCAAGATACACTCAGATAGGGATAAAGGTTTAAATAGTGACTGTGGTGAAGGTAAGAATTGGAAATTTAGTTTAAAACCTAAAAGATGTTTCAGATCCAAATTGTTACATAGACAGGATTAGGAAATATTGTTAGGATCCGATATATGTGTTATTGATATTGGAAGTGACAAATTGTGAGTAATTATGATGAAATATTAAGACAATGTTGAGTTTTTTTAAAAAAGTGAATGGTAAATTGATAGTATTGATTTCAGTTCATTGGTAGAAATTACTCGTGTAGCGAAATAACTGGGAAATAGAAAGTTAATGATCGAAAAGACTCCCCTGCCTTTCTGATCAATTGTATATGAAATTTCGAGGACAAAATCTTTGTTAGGAGGAGAGAATTGTAACATCCCGTCACCGATGGGAAGGTTATATTGGTAAATTGGGACGGGTTAGGATTTTTACCGCACATTATTGGTTGAGCATTCATTTGGACTCTAATTTTAGAGGACTGTGTCTTTTGCACATGCACATATAGGTACATGCATTCATGAAACTTTCCCGGCATTTGATTTCAAATTTGATATGAATTGTGAAATTGAGAGATAATTAGAATTGATTATGATTTATTGGGAATCTTGGAAGAATTGGGTTTGAAAATGTGAATAGGAAATGTTTTAGAGTGATCGCCAGTAGACAGTGAACTTTAGAAAATTTTTCTGGAAATTCGAGAGAAAAAGTCCGGACCGAAAATTTTCCGAGTGACGGACTGATTGATTGCATAGTGCTCGAATAATTGGTAAATGGCAATGGAAAAATTTAGATATATGATATTGGAATTTAATATGTTGAGCTATTGAAATTTGGAGACAAATTGGACTCAAAATGAATTGAAAAGAGAAAGAGATTTAAATGTTTTGCGAGGAAAGAGACAAGAGGATTAAGTGATTAATCTTTAAATGCCTAAGGTTATAAGAGGGGAAGAAAGGAAAGCCTTCCTTCCTAGGGCACGATTGCTTCCTCTTCTCCTTGGACGATTTTCGATCTCCCTTCGAGATCCTTGCTTGCCCCTTCTTTGAGGTTGAAGAATGACTAGAATCCTTGAGAGACTGATGATTTTCGAGAGTTCAGAAGCTCACCGTGGATGATGGAGGAAGTGAAAGGGGTAGGGGAGATTTTGGAAGATTTGAGGATTTATGCTTAATTGGTAAGTTAATGGGTTTAATGTTGTTGATTTGTTAGCTTAATGCATGCATGGGTTTAATTGTGAGAGGTTAGGGTAGTTATGGGTGAGTTAAGGAAGTTTTTACAGAGAAAAATGGCGAAAACTGGTCGGAGAAGACGACCTGCGACTCATACGTCGCGACGTGTGCTGAAGGCCTCATCGCGACGAGCAAACAGTTGCTCGCCGCGATGAGCTCCCTTCGACGTCGCGGCGAGGCTGAAGTTATATGCCACGACGAGCCCTTTTGCATTCTTCGCGGCGAGCCCCAAAGAAAGCGTTCACCGCGGCGAGTGTCTTCAGCACGTCGCGACGAGCATCTACGTCGCGGCGAGGAACAGTTTCTGAATTGATATAGTCTGATTTTTGGGGCATAACTAATAGTGTAGACCTTCAATTGAGGTGATGTTTGACTCGTTATGATCTAGAGAAAGAGGTCTACAATTGATGTGAAGAATGAAAGTTTGAAATTAAGTTAGTAGAATCGTAATTAATATAAAAAAGTTAAGAATGCGATCGTATTTCAACCTAAGGATTGTTCTTGGTAATTGGGATAAAATTGTGAGGTCCCCAAATGTAAAGGAAAGGTTGTTGGAATCTAGAACTGAGCATAAAAGGTGAATTTGATCTAGAAAATAGTGATATTGATTTTGAGGTAATATCCTAGGGGATATGACGTGATAAATTGACTGAATATTAGAATTGAAATTGGGGAGTTTCGTAATATGTTATTGAATTGGAATTGAGTCATTATTGAGCAATTGAGTGAAAAGTTAGAATTTGAAAAAAGAAAGTGGAAAATGGGAAATAGCACTGGGAAAGTCATGAATAGGCATAGTACATCTTTTATTCAAGGCATGTGCATCATCAAATTATTTTGACTGTATATTTCGTAATGGAAATTATTTGACTGTTATAGAGGCTCCGATGGATCGATATTCCACAGACATTGCTGGGACTTCCAGGCTGTAGCTCGGAAGTACAGGTAAGTAACCTAGTTGGTTCCTCAATCTATGTGTGTTTAATATTAAGCATTGATGCCATATGGAGATAATGGATAGATATGTTTGTTGATTTTGATTAATTTCGGACCATGGATGTTCGAAATATTGGGAACTTGGTATTGAAGTGCTATCGTGTATAAATGATCTTGAATGCATCAATGAAATAAAATTTGTAAATGTATATGATTGAAATACCGGATCGAAGGTCCGAAGGAACGGGAAATGGGTCACTGAAAGGTAAACTGACTAAAAATATAAATTGGGACATATGCATTCTTGCATAAAGGCATGTTCAGATAATGATAGTTGTGACCTGAGTCGCTACTGATACTGAAAAGAGCCTAGAGCTCGGACACTGTTACTGAACCGAGCCTCGAGCTCGAGGAGAGTTAGTGCATACCCAGATGGCTCTCCTACTCCTTAGACGCGTTTGATTATCGATCACTGTTAAGCGCTCGATCACAACACTGTAATAAACTAGAAAAGAGTCACATGTGCATTGCATACGAAAGTGATAACTGATCTACGAAATTGCATGAGTTCTGTAAATAGTTATATGATAATACTGAATGTGTAATTGACTGAAACCGTGAATTGTTTGTATATGCATGAGTTGAGTGAACCATAAATGATGATTTCTCACTAAGTTCGCAAACTCACCCAACATTGCAAATATTTTTCAGGGATTAAAGAGTACCCCGTTAGACAAACGGGAGTATGCCTACTGCACGCAAGTTAGAGTAAAGGGTCGGGATCAGTGCACATCTGTATCAATGTTATTCTGCGTTTCCATAGGACTTGTATTTCTGCAATTTCTGCAGACTAGTACCGTTATTGTAGTGGGCCCAAATGATAAATATTTTCTTGTAATGTGATTACTGAAAATGCTCAGAAATGACATTGAGCCTAATTCGGCTATAGATTTTTGTGCATAAAGTGATTAAATACTGTTGAAAGTTTTTTTTATGACTGAAATTATGTTTTGATCGAACTGTTCTCATATTAAAGTGGGCCCAAACTGTTTTCCGATTTCTGTGCATGCGATCGTTTTCAAAAAGAAAAATATCTTATTGAATTTTGAACTGTTTGATTGTTCTAGCATACTACCCTTGTGAGGCACAGGCTCAGATATCACCCTCGATGTCGGGCTCGGGTCCTGCGAGAGTGGGGTGCTACACTCTTAGTTGCTACATATTTTTCTTTGATGAACACTTTGTAATCTACTGTTTAATCAATATCAGTCCACCAGATATTTCCTTTTTGTTCTGTATTTGGTTGGTGTTCTCTGTTTATACTACTGTTCACAACACAGAAGCATGGTGGTTGGAGACTCAAAGGTTGGCTACGATGGCAGCAGTAGAAAAGCAGACGGTGGCATGAGAAAATTCCAGAAATTTAGTTCTATGGAAATGTTGGGCGCATGTATCTTGGAAGACAACGATAGTGGCAGGAGTTGTTGGCGTGTTTAGCGCACGCGCTAGATAGTTTCCCTCACACATTTTCGTTGTTTTTCCACTGTCTTCTCATTTTGTCTCCCACACTCATAGAAGTCAGACGTTCCCACGCATGATTTTTATTTAATTTTTATTTTTAAACCTTCATTAATTAAATTAGTTTGATTAAAAATAAAATAGGTTTAAATTTTGATAAATTTAGAAAAGTATTTTCTAATTGTTTTCAAAGGGTCAATTTTATTAGGATTGTTTTAGAATTTAGTTTAATTTTCAAGAGTTGAATTATTAAATTTAATTAATTATAAAACTCAATTCCAAAATTAAAGTAATTATTTTTTAATATGATTAACATTAATAATTATATTGATTCTTAAATAATTTTAAAAATTAGTTTATAAAATTAGAATTAATTAGTTTCAATTAGATTGAAATTAATTAATTAGAAAAGTAGTTTCTAAAATAAGATTAATTAGTTTCAATTAGAATGAAATTAATTAATTAATTAGACTCCTTAAAATTAAGAAAATTGTTTTCTTAAGTAATCAATAAGTATGTTTCTTAATTAAATTCATTTATTTCAATTTGATTTAGGTAAATTAAATTTATAAGTTTATTTTTAGAGAATTATTATTGAATTCATTTGGAAATTGTTTCTTTGTTTATTAATAATAAGTTGTTTGATTTATTAGAAAGGATATTTTCTTGATTAAAATTTGAAAAATGCTTTCATTTATTTATCAAGAAAAGAAACTTTCTTTAATATTTTTAAAGATAGTTTTTAATTTATTAAAAAGGTTTCTAATTTATTAAGACATCAATCTCTAAATAAATAATATAAAGAAATTTTTAATTAAATTTGAAAAGTGTTTTATTTAATTTTGAAAGTAGTTTCCTTTAATATAAGAAAATAGTTTAGTTGGTTTATTGAGCAAACTCAAGATCAACTATATTTGAATGGGATCCTAGCCCACTAGAAAGATTATAGTAATCTTTCCAAATAGTAGTGAGGGCTATTATTCTGAATAAAATAGTGAGAGTAGCCAAATGCATGATTAAAGTCCTAATCTTATTTGGTAGTTATGACATATAATTAATTACTTGTTTTTCTTACATTTATAATTTGTTCTGAGTGGGATTTACCTTGTTTAGTATTGTTGATACTAAGTTAGTGAATTCAATTTCTTAAACATAGGATATGTTTGGGAAGAGTTCTGAAAAGTTGGATAGAAAATTGTATGTCCATTTTTTTATTGTTGAGGATTCGATGACAAAGTTTTAGAGATAAGTCAAAATCATATAGATGACAAAATGTATTGACATTTTAAGTTGACTAACGTCTCATAAATTTTGATGACAACATGTAAGATGTATGTCAACACCATGATAGCAAGATGCAAGGGATTTCACGGAGGAGAGCTGAAAGATATAGTACTTTATTTGAATTGTTTCGCTTAATTTAGCCAACTAAAAGCATAATTGTGGACTACAATTAAAGGCTTTGCTATAGTATGATAATAGTTGTCATAAAGGGAAAAATGATTGCATGAATTTTCTTGCCTATAAGAGATATGATAAAGATCATATGTATTTTTAGTTTATGCTTATGAGTATTTGATATTAAATTTAGTTCAAACATTGTTATAGTGTTTACAGCACGATACGAAATAGATTGTTAAGTAAAAATAGTTGTTCCAATCTTATACAAATAGTTTCTATATGTTAGATCAAAGGAGATTTATTCTTAACATGAGTGACAAGAATACAAAATTGGATAACCGAGACTTTCCTTTTATGCCATGTTAGTTAAATTAACAAAATGAGAATCATAAAGTTACATACAACGATACGTGTATCCTTTTGATTATGAGTCGTATGAAAATTTTGAAACTTGTCAAGTTGAACAATAACCAAATCAACCTTTAATGACAGGATAATGATGATATTAAATTGTTAAATTTATACTTATGATGTATTGGATAGAATAACAATTTATAAAGGATGATACTTATATTTTATTAGATTACTAGTGACTTTATGTGATACAGTCATATGTATTAAATAAAATAATGATTAAATTTTTTTAAATAGTTCAAATTGTTTAAATCTAAGTAGAAATTAAGCACTGAAAATGTTGAAGCACTTCAATGAGATCGTTGTGATGAGTTTTAAAATTTCGGTTATCTATAATGAATGAGCTTCTCTGGTGAATACCTTCACAACTAAACTCACAAGATTGTAGAGAGCTTGAAAGCCTTCCAAGCAACTTTAATAGCTAGACCAAGGAACATTGAAACACTGCTTATGATGCTACCAGATCTGAGGAGAGAAGCACCCATGCAATCCCTCTCTTCAATTCCAGTGGGTGAAACTACCAGATTTGAAGAGAGAAACACCCACATGAGGAGAAGTAAGTGTTCAATGAGAGAAGCAAGCAGTGACCCAGCAATAGAACGAAGGCACCCTCATGAGCTCCACAATAAGCATCGATCTAGACTTCACGAGAGCTCCATAGTAGATCTAGAGCTAGCGACGATACCCATGTGAGCTGAGCTAGAGGTGATCCGTATCTCGACACGCATAAGACCTGTGGCTCTATAGCAGCGTCCATGGTGTTGAGTCCCGATACTACTGACAATGGTGAGCTACCTATACAAGCTGTGGAGGAGTTTCTTGTTCTATTAAGTGAAGCACAGAGAATTAAATTTAGAGATGGTGTTGGCATTGGCGGTTCCAAAGTATCTAAGTCCCATAGAATCTCCACAGTTGCTAGTGTATGGAGCAAAAAACTTTAATTCTAGCAACACAAGGTACAAATGAAACAATTGCCTAATGTTATAAAGGATGGCATTGTTTGGCCCCCACTTTAACTCTTGCAAGTAGAAGAAAGAGTATAACACCCCACTTAGTTCGTTAAAAACTCGACATCGATGGTGATATCCGAGTTTATGCCCCGCGAGGGTGGCGTGCTACATCACTTAGTTCGTTAAAAACTCAGTATAAAACTTTTTTTTGTTTCAAGACTACGTGCAAATCAATAATCGTAAATTTGGGCCCATTTTTATTTAGAAACATTTTCATTATAGTAGTTGTCAATTTTGTTTTTCACATACCAGAAATTCGAAAAGTCCATTCCTAAAATAAAGCATATTACACTTTGATCAATTTCTTTTGCAAAACCCCTTTTTTCAATCGGAAGGTTATACACAAATAATATACGCAAATACACAAAATACAATGATTTGCGGAAAATACAATTCAGTGCGAAAACAAAGAGACACAATGCAGACGCGAACTGATCCCAACCTCTTCTTTCTCTCACATGCAATATGTAACATCCCGTTACCCATGTGAGGGATATGATTATGAATTACGAGAATTATTGAGAAATTAGAAAGTGCGATTCATGTTTATGCTAATGTTGACATGCACATTTTTGCACATTCATATAATTGTACATGCATTCTTTGACATTTCCGGGTACAATTGAGTTGTTAAATATGATTAAGTTGTGATTTGGCAATTTTGGTATTATTTAGGATATTTTGGAATTTTTAGTGAATTTTGTGAAAAATCTTGATTTTCGGGCCAATTATAGAGTGACAAGTGGATAAAATTATGTGGGACATGTGTACCTATAGTATATGTATATGTGTGTCACGTGGCAATATATAATAGTGGCAATTGATGGGAGACACGTGTATATGATGCAAAGAACCCACGTATTTTAAGGTTGCAATGAAAATATCTTAGGACGAGTTACTGAACTTTGTTCATCGGAAGCATGCATGTTCTACTTGGTTTTGTTCATCACCGATCATGGAGTTGCTCTCGGTGGTTGTCTACGAGTTGCTCATATTGCTGGAATCGGAGCTGAACCAAGTAAGTGTTGTTTTTCATGCGATTTAGTGACTATGGTTTGTTTCCCACGATACATGCATGGATATTTGAGTGTTCATAGAAATGAATGAGATAAGTTTGATGATGCTCGGGTGATTGATACCGAAGTTGTGCATGCATTTTGTTAGAAGTGAAGTTGCATGTGTGAGGATCAAATTTTGATGTTTTAAGTGAATCTTGAGTTTGATCTTATGTAAATATTTCGAACTAGATTAGGAGTTAATTGGAGTGAAGTTTTAGAGATTATTTTAGGTATAGAAGTGAAAAACCTGGAAAAAGAAATCGGGGAAGACGAGTTGCAGAACCAGACGTCGCGACGTGTTTTTATTCGTACATCGTGACGTGTAGCTTATTTTGTTTATTCGTCGCGACGCTCATTTTCTTCCTCGCCGCGACGTCCATTTTCTTCCTCGTCGCGACGTAGGAGAGCCCCCTTGAACTCGTCGCGGCGAACACTGCAAAAATCCTGAGAAAATCGATTTTTTAGGCTGTTCGTCCCGACCTCATCTTTTCTCCACGTCGTGACGAACAACCCCTCCTTTGACTGCTCGAACATGCTTTCGTATTTTCACCATAACTTTCTCTATACTGATCCAATTTCAGTGATTCTTGATTCCTTGTAAACTAGATACATAGGGATACAACGTTTATGAAGAAATGGAGTTTTAATTATGTCTGTAAGAGTTTCAATATTTGGTTGGAAGTTGAGGTATGAATTTTTCTAGAACTTATGAACCTTATGGAATATTTTGAGGATATCTCTTGGTATACTGATCCAAATTAAATGATTTTGGTGTATTTAGAAAGGTAAGAAATGGGAGAACAACTTTACAGAAGGAAGTTTTGTCTAATTTGGTCATTTACCTTATCTAATTTAGTATGAAAAGTTGACCCGAATATGTTCTATAGGAAAAATCTGAAGTGGCCAATGAAGCTATGAAATTATTTGACATTGTTTGGTCCAATTCAATTGTAAGAATACATGGTATTAATGAGAGATTTGTTTCCTAAATGATTTTTGATAAGGATCACATTATTGCACCCCAGAATTGTCATTGAACATGCATTGTGCATACATTCTATACATTGATATTTTTATGAAAGAACATTTGTGCAATTGTGCAAAGTGTGATATTTGTGAATGTGTTTTGCCTATTTTAGAGGAGCATATCGGACGCCAATCGGACATTGCCGGACCATCAAGGCAATAGCTTATTGGAGCGTACTGTGAGTCAACCTAGATGATTTCCTAGGATTGATTTAATTTGATTTGTTTAAGCTTCCAATATTGTTATATTGCTTGCGATTTGATTATGAATTCCGGACTTTATTTATCTGAGGAGATCAATATTCGGGAATGCATTAGAAGTGCTTTGATTGTGACTTTGTTTGCTATAGAATTCTGAACGTTATTATGAATGTTATGTGAATCCTCAACGAAAGTTGAATGCCAGATTTAGGTCCGATGATTATGGGTTTTGTTTGAGCATCCTATGTGATTGCCATATATGCCATATTCAGTTTTGATGCATTGGAAGTGTTCCAAATTGATGTGAAACCCCTATGATATGTGAATTCTCAACGTATGTTGAATGCCGGACTTAGGTCCGATGATTATGAGTTTCGATTGAACATCATAAGTGATTGTCCGATATTTGAATGCCGGACTTAGGTCCGATGATCATGAGTTTCTGATTGAATATCATATGTGATTGTCTGATAGGGCATAATCAGTATTTGATGCATTTCATAAATGCATGCTCAGATAAAGGCGTTATGACTTGAGTAGCCAGTATGAAGCACTTCCACGTAGAGCTTTGCTCCATGATATATATGTTTGCACATAGAGCTATGCTCCGTGATTCTGTTCTGACTGAGCCCTATGGGCCAGTATTTGTAAAAGTATGTGATAGGCACTCAGTCACAACAAGAAGAACGAATGTGAGTCTTATACATATAGCATTCATACAAGATTGTAATTCTTGAATGATTTGCAAAGTTGTAATGAGTGACCATATGTTATGCCTTGTTATGTGAATATCAGAAACAGTTATATGTTCTGAATGAATATCTGTGATATATGTGATGTTTGTATGTAATCCGGTGAAATCATCAATGATGGTTCACTCATTGAGTTGCAAAACTCATAAAAAATTGCAATGTGGTTTTTCAGGTTCTGAGGAATTATTTCAGCTAGGCTAAATGGGGTATAGCCACTTAGGTCTGATATGGATTAGGGGTCGGGATCAGTTTGCACCTGCATATGTCTTCATTGATTTTTATTTTTGTATTATGTTCCGCAAGAATTGTACAAAGTGTATGTAAATGATTTGGTAATGAAATGACTTTATAGTTTCAAGTGTTTTGTATCTGAAATGGGCCCAAATTTAAGGTTGAATACTGATGTTTGTAAAGATTGTGGCTTGGAAATGGAAATGTTTTCAAATGACACGGGCCTAATTGTTAGAGTAGTGCCCTGAAGGCAATTGCCTTTAGGGCATTTTGTACAAAGTTGTGTACATACTTTATGAATAAATAAAGAAAGGCATATTTCATTAACTTGCTGTTCATTATTTATAAATGGATATTGATCTATAAGCAAATTAATGAAGTCCATGATATATGACATAGCATGAAGGAAATTGTGATGTGATCATACTACTGAGATTCCTATCATGTGCAATTATATCGATATCTAAATTATCCTAGTCATAGGATTCTTGAGGCTGGACATCGGTGTCCGGAGAGACTAGTACATCTCAAGCTCCTTGATTTGATCAGCGGTGGATCTCAAAACGTAAATATGAGATATTTAGGGTTGAGATATGGATGCTTACTAGAGGTAGTAAGTACATTGGATGACCTGCTATGAGATCATCACATGGATGTCCTATTCTAATGTCAGTGATAATCTCATCATAGCAATGGTGCAAGTATCCTTAGACTTAAGGTGCTTAAGGATATCTTGGATACTGATTCTGTGCTTTGACTCCATTCCTTGTTGCCTTAGAGAGGTCGCTCATAGGGTGGTGATTGGGTACAGCTTGAGGTATTCGAAGGTAATTGAGTAGCCAATAGAGGATTCACCACTTCTGTGATAGCAGAAGATGATACCCATGGCCTCTTGTCAGGGTCATTACTTGGAAGTCTCTGGCCGGAGCATATATGTCATGAAGAATGTCTTCATTGACATATTAAGTAATGAGTCCCAGGACGAGAACTGAAATCACTTGGACTAGATTTGACGTAGTCAGTCTAGTAAGAGTTGACACATTGCCCATACTCATAACCAAGTGGGGTATAGCATGGTGAAATGACGAATTGCACGGTAATTGTCTATGGAAAGGTTCGTGATATGGTTCATGATGAATACATGTTCATTCGTCAAACCAATTACTTTCTGGTCAATTGGGGGTCATGATGTGTTGCTAGATACCGCTCATGACTTGCTCAGATTAAGTGTTAATCTAAGTGTTAGAGACGGTCTCCTTTGGCCGTTATGGTTTGAGTTTGTTGTATAGACACATGGATACTGGCTTTCGGGAAAGTCCCGGATTAAAAATTTTTTTTCCGCACCGTGGGCATGTGATGCTCACACCGGGATTTTCCTACAGTGGTATCAGAGCCACTTGTGTCATATATAACGAAAAAACCATGACTAGGTCGGAGTTGCCTATTGCTTGTGACGATGATGCATGTTGATTGTGTGAATTTCGAATTCAGTATAGAAATATATTTTTCAAAATTTTCTTGCCCAAATATGTTCACAAGATGTTTTTGCATATGTCTGTGGAAGCTCGGAATTTATCAATTTGATTTGATATGGTTTTACTAATTTATTCCCCAATGTTCTGGTTTCTGTCTTTGTGCACCTTCAATGAACAGGCATGCTTATAAATTCGAGAATAAATTGTAGAATTTTTTTTTTCTGATTTTATTTCACCAACATGTCTCTAAGATGTTTATGAATGTCTATGAGAATGGAAAAATGTTTTCAACTTGATTTACTATTTATTTGAAAAATTATTGTGTGCTGCTGGGAATAACTGTGTTGAGGAAAACAGATTCTACATTGGCTTTGTTGCTCTGGTTGGATGAGTTTTTGTTGGAAATAAATCCTGAAAGAATTCATGGAACATTTTGTGAACATGTTGTAACCTCTGTAAGTTTCTCATAATTTATTGAAATTGTTTCAATGAGTTTTTCAAGCAAAACAAAGAGTTTGGCAGTTTTGAGAAAGTTGCTGGAGTTGTTTTGTTTGGAATGATAAATGATGTATTTCTCAATTCCAATGCCTTGGATCATTTTTTAATGTGATTAAAAATGTGTTATATTGATTTTGTATGCTTTCCAAATTGAATTTCTTGAAATTGGGTTTCCAAATATTTTTCGGATGTCAAATGTGTCACATTAGCGTCTCGTTAGTGCATTTCGTTGTCTTGATTATTTTGGCCGTCACAAATTTTGTGACATGTGCCGAAGTAGTCTTAATAAAGTTTAGACTACCTAGAGATACTTAGGGTGATAGTTTGATATTCTTAAATTATTTGGAGATCTGAATGAATAAGAGTGTATTCATCAATTTCAAGTTTTTCATGTATAGTTTGACTATATATGGTAAGCATGAAACAATGAAAGTGTTTCATTGGTACATCATAATAAAGGATATTACACTTGGTATTATGAATTGGAATTGCACGGATTGAGAAATTAGTCGATTAGATAGCAATTTCACATGGATAAGTCGACTAATAAAGATACAAGTCGACTTGTCCGTACACTGTAGACGCATAAGTCGACTTGCACAATAGTACAAGTCAACTTGTTCGTGCACAGCCGTATAAGTCGACTTACACATGCATAAGTCGACTTACACACTAGCATAATTCGACTTACACATACACATGTCGACTTACAACATGCAAAGGTGGGATGATGGATGATTTTAGGTATAGACTCAATGTGATTGATGAAATACCCTAAATCATTCCATATAATCATGGTGACTATAGTCCTACGGCTTGGAGGAGAATAAGATGAGACCTGAAAAACCCTCACACATCATATGAAAACCAACGCCTTCCATTAATATGGGAAGAACCAGAGTTCTTATAGAGTTGGGTTGTTGGGTAAACACAAGCTCACTCTATACGGATATGTTCGAACCATGGAAATAAAATTTTCGGATTAATGGGTCGGTTTTCACTAGAAGCATTGATTTGTTGAGTAAACTCAAGGTCAACGTGGACAGAGGCGAAATTGGGCAGTGTGCATCAGATGTACGCGCATCAAGAGTTGATAACCCAATGGGTTTGCATACATCACGAGTTGATAGCACTAGTCGATAGTTGCATCTATGAAGCAAATGGTATGACCGATACCTACCGATAGATCTAAGGTGGCTTGTTGGATAAACCCAAGGTCATTTTAGTAATGTCGGATATCTATGATGCAATTGGTATGACCGATACCTATAGATTGACCTAAGGTGGCTTGTTGGGTAAACCCAAGGTCATTTTAGTAATGTCGGATATCGACCCACTAGGACATTTTGTCATAATGTTTCTTGGATTAAATCTTGAGGGTTATGGATTCTTTGAAACTAGTGGGAGCCATATGCATGTCATTCAAGTCCTTATGATCATGCATGTAATTCTATTCTAACATTCTTTCTTTCTTTCCCTTTAGGTTATTGAAGATGACTTCCAGTGTGAACTTGCGCTCGCTTATGGACTCGAACAAATTAACTGGACCCAACTTTCTCGATTGGCTGAGAAATTTGAGAATTGTTCTCAGGTCAGAGGAACTAGGATATGTCCTAGATGTTCCACTTCGATCCACTGCTGCCGATGCTTGATGAGGATTAGAAAGCATATCGTAAGCATCTTAAAGGCGATGACATGGCTACCGCATTATGCTTGCCTCGATGTCACGAGCTGCGAAGCGGCGTGAGTCTATGGATGCTAATACCATAGTGTTTCATCTTAGGGAAGCTGTTTGATGAGCAAGCTCGATCTGAAAGGTTCGAGACCTCGAGGCTACTCTTCACTACTAAGATGACTCGGGTTCATCTGCGATGTAGTATGCGAAGATGAATGGGTATATTGAGAGGTTGGCTGTCTTAGGTTTTGTTATGGATTATGAATTAAGTGTTGACTTAATTCTAGTTGGATAATCTAATAGTTATTCACGGTTTGTGTTAAACTATCGGATGAACCAAATATCCACGACAATCCACGAGTTGATCAATCTGCTCAAAAGCAAGAGAGCAAGCTATCAAGAAGGATAGCAAGCAAGTGCTTATGGTGGACTCTTCTTACGGTTCAAAGAAAAGAATCTAAAGAAGAAAAGGTCTAAGAAACCAAAAGGAAGTGCAGCCAAGAAGAAAACCAAAGAGCGCACCAAAGGAACTTGCTTCCATTGTGGCAAGGCAGCCACTAGAAGCGGCTATAAAAATCTATCTGTAAGAATTGAAGCGAAGAAGGCATCGGATGCCTCGGCTCCTTTAGGTATGTTTGTCATTGAGGTTATCTGTTTCTAACCATAACATATGGGTATTAGATACGGTTGTGGCTCACACATATCTGATGATATCACGGGGCCTCGAGGACGATGAGCGACTCGTGAAGGAGAATTAGACCTATGTGTGGGAAATGGAGCAAGAGTTGTTGCATTAGCCGTAGGCACTTATTTCTTATCCTCCCACCGGGCTTGTAATTAAATTGGATGAATGTTATTTTGTACTGTATTAACAAAGAACATATTATGCATTTCTTGTTTAAATAGAGTGATTTCCATTTGACTTTTAGTAACAATGGTTGTTCTATTAGTTTGAATGGAATGCTTTATGAATGCTGGTACATTATGCAATGGAATTTACATATTAGATATGTCACATCCAATTATGAATGTCCTTGACATGAAAAGACATAAGCGAGATAATTTAAAATCAACTTACTTATGGCATTGTCGCTTGGCCATATAAATGAGAGCGCGTAGCTAAGCTCCATAAGAATGGCGGTTTAGGGTCATTTGATTATGAATCATATGACACGTGAATCTTGTTTATTAGGCAAGATGACTAAATTACCCTTTAAGGGAAAGGGTGAGCGAGCGATGAAGTATTAGACCTAATACATTCAGATGTATGTGGTCAATGTCCATCCATGCGAAGTGGTTGTCTTTACTTCATTACCTTTATCGATGATTATTCTCGATATGGGTACTTATGTCGAGATGAGATACAAATCTGAAGCATTTGAAAAGTTCAAACAATTCAAAATGAAGTAGAAAACCAACTTGGGAAAAGTATCGAAGACATTACAATCGGATCGTGGTGGGAATACTTAGACCAAGAGTTTTGGATTATCTCGAGAGATAATGAGATTTTATCTCAATGGACTCCTCCTTACACACCACGGCATAATGGTGTGGCGAAAGGAGAAATCGAACCTTGTTAGACATGAGTACGATCTATGATGGGCTTTGCAAAGTTACCAAAATCGTTTGGGGGTATCTGTCGAGGCAATTTGTTTACTTGTTAAGCGAGTTCCATCAAAGGCGATTGATGTTACTCCATATGAGATGTGGACTAACAAAGACCTATCTTACTCATTTGAAAGTTTGGGGTTGTCCTCCTTATGGGAAGCGGACACGGTCGGATAAACTTGATGCAAAATCGACAAGTGTTTGTTAGTAGGATATCTAAAAAACAATGGGATATCAATTCTACGCTTCTGAGGAGCAAAGGTGTTTGTTTGAAGCATGCTGTCTTTAGAAAGAGTTTCTTTTCTGAAGGCGGTGGGAGCAAAATTGAGCTTGAAGAAGTTGGGATGCTCGAGCGAGCCTTGAGATCAATCTGCTGAACACAAGCTGTGACTCATACGGATGAAGTAACAGTTCGACCTTCTACAACACCACGAAGTTAAGTGGGTCACGTAGGATCGCTCTGTTCGAGAGATATGGATTTCGTGAATGAGCAGAATGACGTATTGCTTTCATAGAGGATGATGAGCCTACTACCTATGAAGAGGTTACGAAGAGTTGATGCGAGAAATGGCTTCAAGCCATGAAGGTGAAATGGATTCCATGTATGAAAACCAAGTATGGACTTTGGTTGAGGCACCGAAGAATAAAACCCATAGGGTGCAAATGGGTTTTCAAAAGAAAAGCGACATGGATGGTAATGTAATTACCTATAAAGCAAGGCTTGTGGCTAAAGGCTTTAAATCAAAGACAAGGAGTTGACTACTGACGAGACCTTGATCCGATGCAATGCTTAAATCTATTAGAATACTCTAGCCATTGCCACTCATTATGATTATGAGATATGGCAAATGGATGTGAAAACGACTTTCTAAATGGAAATCTAGGCGAGGATGTGTATATGACACAACTGAGGGCTTCACCTCTATGATGGCGAAAAGGTATGCAAGCTTGAAATCTATCTATGGATTGAAACAAGCATCCGGGAGTTGGAATATCCGTTTGATGAGGTAATCAAAGAGTTTGGTTTCTCACAAAATCCGGATGAACAACGTGTGTATATAAGAAGGTTAATGGGACTGCAATCGTATTCCTTGTGCTGTATGTAGATGACATATTATTGGTAGGAAGCGATGTCTACATGCTACAATCGGTGAAGATTTGGTTGTCCAAACAATTTGCCATGAAAGACCTTGGTGAAGCAACTTATATCCTTGGGATAAGAATTTATAGAGATAGATCAAAAGGTTGCTTGGTCTTTCTGATCAGCGTACATAGACAAGATGCTAAAAGGTTTAGCATGGAGCAATCCAAGAGAGGTAGCTTCCGTGACTTATGGGATAACACTATCGAAATCTATGTGTCTAAGACACAAGATGAGAGGATGTATGAATATGATCCATATGCATCTGCGGTAGGATCTATCATGTACGCTATGCTATGTATGAGACCCGATGTATCATATGCTCTAAGTATTACGGCGGATACCAATCGGATCTGGTGAGGTCCTTTGGGTGGTGTCGAGAATATCCTTATGTACTTGCGAAAAACTAAGGATGTTTTCTTTATATATGGGGATGGAGATCTTTAGGTGGCGGGTATCTGATGCCAATTTTCAATCGATAAGGATGATTCCAAATCCCAATCAGGTTCACGTATTCACTGCTTGAATGGCGGGCGATTAGTTGGAAGAGTTCCAAACAAGAGACAAGCTGCGATTCAACGACCAGAAGCGAGTACATTGCCGCTTGAGCGTGAAGGCGGTTTGGATCGAAGTTCATTCTTGAACTTGGTGTGGTTCCTAGCGATGATGGGCCCATCTGGTGTTATTGTGACAACAATGGGGCTATTCTTGTGCGAAAGAACCAAGGTCTCATCAACGATCAAAACACGTACTCGCGATATCATCGATCGGGGAGATCATAGGGCGAGTGATGTCGGATCGAGAGAATTCCCGCGAGCGAGAATATTGCTGATCCGTTGACAAAGCCACTATCACAAAAGAGTTTTGATTCTCATGTACTCGTCTATGGTATTAGATATCAAGGCAATTGGCTTTAGGTCAAGTGGGAGATTGTTAGAGTAGTGCCCTGAAGGCAATTGCCTTTAGCGCATTTTGTACAAAGTTATGTACATACTTTATGAATAAATAAAGAAAGGCATATTTCATTAACTTGCTGTTCATTATTTATGAATGGATATTGATCTATAAGCAAATTAATGAAGTCCATGATATATGACATAGCATGAAGAAAATTGTGATGTGATCATACTACTGAGATTCCTATCATGTGCAATTATGTCGATATCTAAATTATCCTAGTCAAGGATTCTTGAGGCTGGACATGGTAATCGAGAAAGACTAGTACATCTCAGCTCCTTGATTTGATCAGCGGTGGATCTCAAAAGCGTAAATATGAGATATTTAGGGTTGAGATGTGGATGCTACTAGAGGTAGTAAGTACATTGGATGACTGCTATGAGATCATCACATGGATGTCCTATTCAATGTCGGTGATAATCTCATCATAGCAATGGTGCAAGTATCCTTAGACTTGAGGTGCTCGAGGATATCTTGGATCTTGATTACGTGCTGACTCCATTCCTTCTTGCCTTATAGAGGTCACTCATAGGGTGGTGATTGGAGTGCGACTTGAGGTATTGAAGGTAATTGAGTAGCCAATAGAGGATTCACCATTACGTGATAGCGAAGATGATACCAATGGCCTCTTGTCGGGGTCATTACTTGGAAGTCTCGGCGGACATATATGTCATGAAGAATGTCTTTATTGACATATTAAGTAATGAGTCGAGGATGAGAACTGAAATCACTTGGACTAGATTTGACGTAGTCAGTCTAGTAAGAGTTGACACATTACCCATACTCATAACCAAGTGGGGTATAGCATGGTGAAATGACGAATTGCCCGATAATTGTCTATGGAAAGGTTCGTGATATGGTTCATGATGAATACATGTTCATTCGTCAAACCAATTACTTTTCGGTCAATTGGGGGTCATGATGTGTTGCTAGATACCGCTCATGACTTGCTCGATTAAGTGTTAATCTAAGTGGCCAACATAACAAGGAACCTAATGGGTCACACGCATAAGAGTGTCTCGGAGAATTAAATAAAATAGTTTTGGACAAAGTTCGATAAATGGAAGCAAAAGGATTAAATGGATCCGATGAGATCGAGATATGTCGATGAGATCGCGACATCGATATTCTTTGAGAAAGGTTTTGATGGGTTTTCCCATACGGGACACAGTAGGCAGTAGGACCGACCCAGATATGATTGGACCACTTCAAATATTATATACACATATATATATATGATTAATTAATTAAAGAATTAATATATATATATATATATATATATATGTGAAACGTGGAAGCAAAAGGAGGAGATGAGCTTTAACTTTTATATATATATATAAAGGCTATCATGGACAAGCCTTGTCACCATAGGTATTAAATGTGTCTTTAAAGTGTTAAAAAGCGTAAAAAGGGTTTATGATGAGATGGCTTGATAAGAGAAGAGATCGTGGGTTTGAAAGATTGAAGAAAGGTTTGGAAACTAAAAGCTTTTCCTCTCTTCACCAACGATCTTCATCTCCTCCTCAAAGCAAGTTCTTCTCCATCGTTTCCAAGCTCTCCAAGAACAAGGTAAGATCTAGCGATCTTTAACTTGTTCTAGTTATTCTCGGTCAAGGGTTTGTCGGTTAGGTTCTCCGATCTCTGCGTGGATCTGTTAGAGCGGTCTCCTTTAGCCATTATGGTTTGAGTTTGTTGTATAGACACATGGATCACGGCTTTGGGAAAGTCCGGAACAAAATTTTTGTTTTCATGCCGTGGGCATGTGATGCTCACACCGATTTTCTACACCAATTTGATTAGTAATTTTGTAGGAAAATCCGGTGTGAGCATCACATGCCCACGCAATCTTGACAAAAATTTTTATTCGGGACCTTCCCAAAGCCAGGATCCATATGACTATATAACAAAGTTAAACCAAAAAGACCAAAGGAGACCGTCTCTAACGGTATCCACGCAGAGATCGGAAAACCTAGCCGGGATAAACCCTTTGACCAGGGAATAGCTAGAACAAAGTAAAGAGTGCTAGCTTCTACCTTTGTCCTTGGAGAGCTTGAGACTAACGATGGAAGAAGAGATGAAGAAGCTTGAAGGAGATGAAGAGATCGATGATGGAGAAGGAGAGAACACTTTTCTCTTAGGTTTTCACACCTATCTTTCTTCTTTCATCAACCCATGATCGTTTCTTCTTGCAAAACCCTTAGGTTTTTTCAAAACCTCTCATTTTGCTAAGCCAACGATCATCTCTTTCATCTTTTTATTATTTTGTCTTTTTGTCATTAAATGAACTTAATGACTAAGCTTAATGGAAGCTTCTTCCATCTTCATTTCCCACCCACGTAACTAACATATATATATATATATATATATATATATAAATAAATGTTGAAGTGGTCCAGTCATACTGGGGTCGGTCCTATCGGGTCTCGGTAGGGAAAAATCACCGGAGACCTTTCTCAGCAATATCGATGTCGCGATCTCATTGGGACATATCTCGATCTAATCGGGATCCATTTAATCCGATTGCTCTCTATTTATTGGAACTCTGTCCAAAACTATTTTACGAGTTCTCCGAGACACTCTTATGCGTGTGACTCATTAGGTTTCCGGTTATGTTGGCCACTTAGATCAACACTTAATCTAAGCAAGTCATGAGCGGTATCTAGCAACACATCATGACCCCCAATTGACCGGAAAGTAATTGGTTTGACGAATAAAGCTATATTCATCATGGACCATATCATGAACCTGTCCATAGACAATTACCGTGCAATTCGTCCTTTCACCATGCTATACCCCACTTGGTTATGAGTATGGGCAATGTGTCAACTCTCACTAGACTGACTATGTCAAATCTAGTCCAAGTGATTTCAGTTCTTGTCCTGGGACTCATTACTTAATACTTAATATGTCAATGAAGACACTCTTCATGACATATGTACTCTGATCAGAGATTTCCAAGTAATGACCCTGACAAGAGGCCATGGGTATCATCTTCTGCTATCACAGAAGTGGTGAATCCTTTATTGGCTACTCAATTACCTTCGAATACCTCAAACTGCCCCAATCACCACCCTATGAGTGACCTCATAAGGCAACAAGGAATGGAGTCAAAGCAGTAATCAAGATTCAAGATATCCTCGAGTACCTCAAGTCTAAGGATACTTGCACCATTCTATGATAAGATTATCACCGACATTAGAATAGTACATCCATGTGATGATCTCATAGCAGTCAACCAATTTACTTCCTACCTCTAGTAAGCATCCACATCTCAACCCTAAATATCTCATATGTATGCGGTTTAAGATCCTTTGCTTGATCAAATCAAGGAGCTTGAGATGTGCTAGTCTATCCGGATTCTGATGTCGGCCTCGGTAATCCTATGACTAGGATAATTTAGATCTTGACATAATTGCACATGATAAGAATCTCAATAGTATGATCACATCATAATTTCCTTCATGCTATGTCATATATCATGGACTTCATTAATTTGCTTATTGATCAATATCGGTTCATAAATAATGAACAAAGAACGTAATGAAATATGCCTTTCTTTATTTATTCATAAAGGCGTACACAAATTGGTACAAAATGTGCTAAAGGCGATTGCCTTCAGGGCACTACTCTAACAATCTCCTACTTGACCTAAAGCCAATCGCCTTGATATCTAATACCATAGGCGAGTACATGAAATCAAAACTCTTACGTGATAATGGCTTTGTCAGCGGATCGACAATATTCTCGCTGTAGAATTCTCTCTATCGCACATCACCTCGACCAATGATCTCCCTGATCAGGTGATATCTGCAGAGTACGTGTTTGGATCGTTGATGAGACCTTGGTTCCTTCGCCTGCGCAATAGCCCCATTGTTGTCAATATACAACTGTATGGGCCCATCACTGCTAGGAACCACACCAAGTTCAGTAATGAACTTCTTGATCTAAAGTGCTTCCTTTGCTGCTTCTGAAGCGGCAATGTACTCTGCCTCGGTTGTTGAATTAGCAGTCGTCTCTTATTTGGAACTCTTCCAGCTGACCGCCCCGCCGTTTAGTGTGAATATGTAACCTGATTAGGATTTGGAATCATCCTTATCAGATTGGAAACTGGCATCTGTATACCCGCTCACCTGGAGATCTCCATCCCTATATATCAAGAAAACATCCTTAGTCCTTCAGAAGTACTTGAGGATATTCTTGACAGCCACCCAGTGACCATCACCAGCATCCGATTGGTATCTGCTCGTAACACTTAGAGCATATGATACATCGGGTCTCGTACATAGCATTGCATACATGATAGATCCTACCGCAGATGCATACGGGATCATATCCATGCGCATCCTCTCATCTTGTGTCTTAGGACACAAAGATTTCGAGAGTGTTATCCCATGAGTGATGGGAAGATACCCTCTCTTGGATTGTTCCATGCTAAACCTCTTTAGCATCTTGTCTATGTACGTGGATTGTGAAAGACCAAGCAATCTTTTTGATCTATCTCTATAGATTCTTATCCCAAGGATATAAGTTGCTTCACCAAGGTCTTTCATGGCAAATTGTTTGGACAACCAAATCTTGACTGATTGTAGCATTGAGACATCGTTTCCTAGCAATAATATGTCATCTACATACAGCACAAGGAATACGATTGCAGTCCCTCTAACCTTCTTATACACACAGTATTCATCCGGATTTTGTGAGAAACCAAACTCTTTGATTACCTCATCAAACGGATATTCCAACTCTGGATGCTTGCTTGATCCATAGATGGATTTACGAAGCTTGCATACCATTTCGCCATCATAGGAGGTGAAGCCCTCGGGTTGTGTCATATACACATCCTCGCCTAGATTCCCATTTAGGAAAGTGTCTTCACATCCATTTGCCATATCTCATAATCATAATGAGTGGCAATGGCGGGAGTACCTAATGGATTTAAGCATTGCTCTTGGTGAAGGTCTCGTCGTAGTCAACTCCTTGTCTTTGATAAAAACCTTTAGCCACAAGCCTTGCTTTATAGGTAATCACATTACCATCCATGTCGGTTTTCTTCTTGAAAACCCATTTACACCCTATGGGCTTTATTCCTTCGGGTGCCTCAACCAAAGTCCATACTTGGTTTTCATACATGGAATCCATTTCAGACTTCATGGCATGAAGCCATTTCTCAAACTCTGAACTCTTCAGAACCTCTTCATAGGTGGTAGGCTCATCATCTTCTATGAGCAATACGTCATTCTGTTCATTCACAAGAAATCCATATCTCTCGAATAGAGCGTATCCTCGTGACCTACTGAACTTAGTGTGTTGTAGAAGATTAAGCTGTTACTTCATCTGTATGAGTCACAGTTTGAGTTCACAATTGATACAGGTCATTCGAGCATCTTGAACTTCTTCAAGTTCTAGTTTGCTCCCACCGCCTTCTTGTAAAGAAAATCTTTCTCTAAAAAGACAGCGTGCTTTAAAACAAACACCTTTTGTTCCTCGGCAAGAGGTAGAAGCGATATCCCATTGTTTCTTAAGGATATCCTACGAACAAACACTTGTCGATTTTGCATCAAGTTTATCTCGATCGTGTCCGCTTCACATAAGCGGTGACAACCCCAAACTTTCAAATGAGTAAGATAGGGTCTTTTGTTAGTCCACATCTCATATGGAATAACATCAATCGCTTTGATGGAACTCTGCTTAACAAGTAAACAATGTCTCGATTGCATATCCCCAAAAGGATTTCGTAACTTTAAAGCCCATCATTGATCGTACCATGTCTAACAAGGTTCGATTTCTCCTTTCTGCCACACCATTATCTTTGTGATGTGTAAGGAGGAGTCCATTGAGATAAAATCCCATTATCCCCGAGATAATCCAAAACTCTTGGTCTAAGTATTCCCCACCACGATCGGATCGCAATGTCTTGATACTTTTCCCAAGTTGGTTTTCTACTTCATTTCAATTGTTTGAACTTTTCAAATGCTTGATTTGTATCTCATCGAATCTGGTACCCATATCGAGAATAATCATCGATAAAGGTAATGAAGTAAAGAGAACCACTTCTAGCATGGATGGACATCGGACCACATACATCTGAATGTATTAGGTCTAATACTCCAGTCGCTCGTTCACCCTTTCCCTTAAAGGGTAACTTAGTCATCTTGCCTAATAAACAAGAATCGCATGTGTCATATGATTCATAATCAAATGACCCTAAACTTCCACTCTTATGGAACTTAGCTATACGTCTCTCATTTATATGGCCTAGGCGACAATGCCATAAGTAAGTTGATTTTAAATTATCTCGTTTATGTCTTTTCGTGTCATTGACATTCATAATTGGATGTGACATATCTAATATGTAAATTTCATTGCATAATGTACCAGTACCATAAAGTATTCCATTCAAACTAATAGAACAACCATTGCTACTAAAAGTCAAATGGAAACCAGCTCTATTTAAACAAGAAACAGACAATATGTTCTTTGTTAAAACCGGTACAAAATAACAATCATCCAATTTAATTACAAGCCCAGTGGGAGGTGACAAAAAGTAAGTGCCTACGGCTAATGCAACAACTCTTGCTCCATTTCCCACACGCAGGTCTAGTTCTCCCTTCATGAGCTGTCTACTGTCCCTGAGGCCCTGCATATCATTGCATATGTGTGACCCACAACCGGTATGTAATACCCATATGTTATGATCAGAAACAGTATTAACCTCAATGACAAACATACTTGAAGAAGTCGAGGCATCTGATGCCTTCTTCTGCTTCAGTTCCTCCAGATAGACTTTACAGTTCCTCTTCCAGTGGCCAGTCTTGCCACAATGGAAGCAAGTTCCTTTTGGTACAGTCTCTTTGGTTTTCTTCTTGACTATACTTCCTTTCAGTTTCTTAGACCTTTTCTTCTTCTGCTTATTTTTATTGGAACCAGAAGAAGAAGAGTCCACCACAAGCACTGCCTTGCTATCCTTCTTGATAGCTTGCTCTGCTGTCTTGAGCAGATTGATCAACTCAGGGATTGTCATGGATATTTGGTTCATCCGATAGTTTAACACAAACCGTGAATAACTATCGACAATCCAACCGTAATTAAGTCAATACTTAATTCATAATCCATAACAAAACCTAAGACGGCCAATCTCTCAATATACCCATTCATCTTCAAAGCATACCGCATGAATGAACTCGAGTCATCTTAGTAGTGAAGAGTAGCCTCGAGGTCTCGAACCTTTCGCATCGAGCTTGCTCATCAAAAGCTCTCTAAGATGATACAATATGGTATGAGCATCCATAGACTCATCGCCGCTTCGACTCTGGTGACATCGAGGCAAGCATAATACAGTAGCCATGTCACCGTCTTTAAGATACTTCGATATACTTTCGATCCTCATCGAAGCATCAAGACGCAGTGGATCAGAAGTGGAACATCTAGGACATATCCCAGCCCTCGGACACGAGAACAATTCTCGATTTCTCGACCAATCAAGAAAATTTGGTCCAGTTTAATTTGTTTGAGTCTATAAGTGAGCGCAAGTTCACACTGGAAGTCATCTTCAATAACCTATAGGGAAAGAGAGAAAGAATGTTAGAATAGAATTACATGCATGATCATAAGGACTTGAATGACATGCATATGGTTCCCACTAGTTTCAAAGAATCCATAACCCTCAGTACGAATCCAAGAAACATTATGACAAAATGTCCTAGTGGGTCGATATCCGATATTGCTAAGGATAACCTTGGGTTTACCCAACAAGCCACCTTAGGTCAATCGGTAGGTATCGGTCATACCAATTGCATCATAGATATCCGACATTACTAAAATGACCTTGGGTTTACCCAACAAGCCACCTTAGATCTATCGGCAGGTATCAGTCATACCATTTGCTTCATAGATGAAACTATCGACTAGTGCTATCAACTCGTGATGTATGCACACACATTGGGTTATCAACTCTTGATGCGCGTAAATCTGATGTACACTACCCAATTTCGCCTCTTTCCACGTTAACCTTGAGTTTACTCAACAAATCAACGCTTCTAGTGAAAACCGACCCATTAATCTGAAAATCTTATTTTCATGGTTCGAACATATCCGTATAGAGTGAGCTTGGGTTTACCCAACAACCCAACTCTATAAGAACTCTGGTTCTCCCCATATTAATGGAAGGCGTTAGTTTTCATATGATGTGTGAGGATTTTCAGGTCTCATCTTCTTCTTCTCCAAGCTATAGGATTATAATCACCATGACTATATGGTATGATTTAGGCTATTTCATCAATCACATTGAGTCTATACCTAAAATCATCCATCATCCCACCTATGCATGTTGTTGTAGTTGACTGGTGCATGTTCTAGTCGATTGGTGCATGTGCTAGTCGACTGGAACTTGTGCTAGTCGACTACTATAGGTTACTGTGCAAGTTCCAGTCGACTGGTGCATGTTCTAGGCGACTGGAATCCACTTTCGATCGTGGTGCATGTTCTAATCATTAGAATGGACGATGCTAATCGATTTGGAACATCGCTAGTCGATGGTTTTGGCCCGCTCTCTAATCGCTAATTTCTCAATCCGTGTAGTTCAAATTCAAAATACCAAGTGTAATATCCTTTATTATGATGTACCAATGAAACACTTTCATTGTTCCATGCTTACCATATATAGTCAAACTATACATGAAACTTGAAATTAATGAATACACTCTTATTCATTTAGATTTCCAAATAATTTAAGAATATCAAATTATCAACCTAAGTATCTCTAGGTAGTCTACACTTTATCAAGACTACTTCGGCACCTTTCACAAAATTTGTGACGGCCAAAACAATCAAGATAAGGGAATATACTAACGAGATGCTAATGAGACACATTTGACATCCGAAAATTGTTTGGAACCCTAATTTCAAGAAATTCAATTTGGAAAGCATACAAAATCAATATAACACATTTTTAATCATATTAAAAATGATCCGAGGCATTGGAACTGAAATCTACACAATTTCTTATTTCAAACAAAACAGCTCCAGCAACTTTCTTAAAACTGCCAAGCTTTGCCTTTTGCTTGAAAAACTCATTGAAAAAATTTCAATAAATTCTGAGAAAATTACAGAGGTTAAAAAACGTTCACAAAATGCTCCATGAATTGTTTCAGGATTTATTTCCATTAAAAACTCATTCAACCTCAGCAACTAATCCAATGTAGAATCTGTGCTCCTCAACACAGTTATTCTTAGCAGCACACAATAAATTATCAAATAAATAGTAAATCACCTCGAAAACATTTTTCCTTTCTCATAGACATTAATCAACATCTTAGAGACATTTCAGTGAAAGAAAATCCGAAAAAACAAATTTCTACAATTTATTCTCGAATTTATAAGCATGCCTGTTCAAGGAATGTGCACAAAGACAGCAACCAGAACATTAGGGAATAAATTAGCAAAACCATATCAAATCAAATTCATAAATCCCGAGCTTCCACAGACATATGCAACAACATCTTGTGAACATATATGGGCAAGAAAATTTATAAAACAAGATCTCTATACTGAATTCGAAATTCACATATACAACATGCATCATCGTCACAAGCAATAGGCAGCTCCGACCTAGTCATGGTTTCTTCGTTATATACGACACAAGTGGCTCTGATACCGCTGTAGGAAAATCCCGGTGTGAGCATCACATGCCCAAGGTGCGGAAAACAAAAAATTTTTGTTCCAGGACCTTCCCGAAAGCCAGGATCCATATGACTATATAACAAAGTCAAACCAAAATGACCAAAGGAGACCATCTCTAACGGTATCCACGCAGAGATCGGAAAACCTAACCGGGACAAACCCTTTGACCCGGGAATAGCTAGAACAAAGTAAAGAGTGCTAGCTTCTACCTTTGTCCTTGGAGAGCTTGAGACTAACGATGGAAGAAGAGATGAAAAAGCTTGAAGGAGATGAAGAGATCGATGATGGAGAAGGAGAGAACACTTTTCTCTTAGGTTTTCACACCTATCTTTCTTCTTTCATCAACCCACGATCGTTTCTTCTTCCAAAACCCTTAGGTTTTTTCAAAACCTCTCATTTTGCTAAGCCAACGATCATCTCTTTCATCTTTTTATTATTTTGTCTTTTTGTCATTAAATGAACTTAATGACTAAGCTTAATGGAAGCTTCTTCCATCTTCATTTCCCACCCACGTAACTAACATATATATATATATATATAAATAAATGTTGAAGTGGTCCAGTCATACTGGGGTTGGTCCTATCGGGTCTCGGTATGGAAAAATCACCGAAGACCTTTCTCAGCAATATCGATGTCGCGATCTCATCGGGACATATCTCGATCTCATCGGGATCCATTTAATCCGATTGCTCTCCATTTATTGGAACTCTGTCTAAAACTATTTTACGAGTTCTCCGAGACACTCTTATGCGTGTGACCCATTAGGTTCCCGGTTATGTTGGCCACTTAGATCAACACTTAATCTAAGCAAGTCATGAGCGGTATCTAGCAACACATCATGACCCCCAATTGACCGGAAAGTAATTGGTTTGACGAATAAAGCTATATTCATCATGGACCATATCACGAACCTTTCCATAGACAATTACCGTGCAATTCGTCCTTTCACCATGCTATACCCCACTTGGTTATGAGTATGGGCAATGTGTCAACTCTCACTAGGCGACTATGTCAAATCTAGTCCAAGTGATTTCAGTTCTTGTCACGGGACTCATTACTTAATATGTCAATGAAGACACTCTTCATGACATATGTACTCGATCGAGATTTCCAAGTAATGACCACGACAAAGGCCATGGGTATCATCTTACGCTATCACGAAGTGGTGAATCCTTTATTGGCTACTCAATTACCTTGAATACCTCAAGCTGCACTCCAATCACCACCCTATGAGCGACCTCTGTGAAAAACAAGGAATGGAGTCAAAGCACGAATCAAGATCCAAGATATCCTTGAGTACCTCAAGTCTAAGGATACTTGCACCATTCTATGATGAGATTATCACCGACATTAAAATAGTACATCCATGTGATGATCTCATAGCAGTCAACCAATGTACTTGCTACCTCTAGTAAGCATCCACATCTCAACCTAAATATCTCATATATGCAGGTTTACGAGATCCACTACTTGATCAAATCAAGGAGCTTGAGATGTGCTAGTCTATCCGGATTACCGATGTCGGCCTCGGTAATCCTATGACTAGGGATAATTTGAATCTTGACATAATTGCACATGATAAGAATCTCGATAGTATGATCACATTATAATTTCCTTCATGCTATGTCATATATCATGGACTTCATTAATTTGCTTATTGATCAATATCAGTTCATAAATAATGAACAGCAATGTAATGAAATATGCCTTTCTTTATTTATTCATAAAGACTGTACACAAATTGGTACAAAATGCGCTAAAGGCGATTGCCTTCAGGGCACTACTCTAACAAATTTCCGCTTGCATGTATTTTTTTTTAAGAAACAAAAGTTTTGAAATGAATTTTTTACTGAATGATCGTTCTAGCATGCCACCCTTGCGGGGTACGTACTCGGATATCACCATAGATGTCGGGTACGTGTCTGCTGAGAGTGGGGTGTTACATTTTGGTATCAGAGCCCAGATTTAGTATCTTACATGGGCAGTTTCTGACATATGTGTTAAGTTACGTGCATTTCAATCATGTCATAGCAGGCAGTAGCAACTGATCCCTAGTATAAGTTGCATTTATATGAGTTACGTACATGAGTATTTGTTAAGTGTTTGAATTGATGGAATTAGTGGGAAGAATGATGATCTACCTAACTATGAGAAAATGAAAGTTTGTGGATATTTAGAAAGGGAAAATATTATATGGCTATATATGATAAATAATGATGTAATGTATTTGCATTGGTGGATGTATTATGGAATACGATATCGATATTGTATTGTGGTAAGATATCCCTAAATGGGATATAGATGTGAATACATTATCATGGATTGATTAAGGAAAGTAATTATATAAAGATGAATGACGAGATTTAGAGTGTACAAGCCAAGTTGAAAGAAGTAAAATTTTTCTATGACTTTGAGAGGTCAAAGTTGGACTTGAAATGATTGCCAAATAAATGTGATATGAGTTATGTTTCACTATAAGAATATGTTGGTGGAATTGTGATCAGAATTTTAGGATGATTATGTATCGATAAGTCTGAATTGATGGTGAAAATACGTATGTATGACGATATAGTGGTAATTGGATGATGAGATAAAGATAGTGAGAATTGTAAAAGTTGTCATAGTTTAGTTAATTTGTTATTTTGTGAGCACATATTTAAGAATGGGATTTCTATGACAAGTGTGAGAATCGGGCACATAAGAATTATATGTGTGGAGAGGATATAAGAAGCAATCTATGAGATATGAATAAATATTTAGTCATAGTTCCCATAATTTAACGTCTATGATGAATTAGAGTAAAGAATGAAAGTGCTTATGGTTATCGATCGGAGATAGATTGAGAGTGTTAAAGATGATATTGTGTGTGATGAAATCGAGGAAAAAGAAGAAGGGCAAGATTGTGGCATAGTTCCCACGACCAAGGTTAGGCGCAAAAAAAAAAGTGTTTTCCTAAATCAAATGAGATTAAGATATTCTGAGCATAAGTTATTAATTAGTGAATTGTCTCAAATACATCTTTAGATGAGATGTAATGATTATGAATAGTTGAAATTGACCCTTTTGGGATATTAAGAATGTTTGATGAGCAATGATGGGAATAGTTGATTGATAAGGATTAGATGAACAATCTAGTTGACAGTAGCAAGAAATCCTCTTTGGAAGAAGAATTTCATCGAATCAGGTTTAGTGGACCAATTGGTTTACTTTTAAGAATGAACGAAAATGGAATAAATTAAAAGAAGAATATTGGAGTTCTATGCCCAATGAAGACTTAAGCATAAGATGTAAAATATGCTACAGAGAGAGTGTATGTATTTTGTTTGAGGCAAAGTATCCAACTATGAGATTAGATTCTGAAATTTGAGGTGGCACTATTGCTAATATGAGGAGAACTTAGGCCCACATTACGTTATATGAAAATATGCTCTGGGAATACAAATTGATTTGATGAGTATGTTGTCAATACAAGAAGTTAAGTTTGTGAATAAATTGAAATGAGTGGAGACACTCGTTAGAATGGTTCGACATTGCAATAAGTCAATGTGAAATCAGAGGAAATCGTACAAATGGAAGAATCATTTGAGAAAATAATTCAATTGAGAAATTAACAAAAATATGAGATAATATTATGTCATTGAGGAATCAAGTGCGTAAGGAATTACAAGAACTAATGATGGGTGCATAGAGTTTTGGCAATATTTGTTAGAGTTAACTACACCCCTGAAAGTGTCATAGTATTGAAGAATAAAGTGATCTAATTTTGTTTGGATCAGTTAGTGGTTGTGATCATAGATGATATTGTGAATGTATATGAAATTCTGTCTGTGCATTAAAGTGAAAGCTATGCATAGCATATTTTGTTATTTGATACATATCATATAATGCATGTTCTGATAAAGGTGTTATGATCAGAGTAGCGATCTAAAAGAGCTTTAAGCTCGAAATTACGCGTGAGCTTTGCTCTGTGATTTACATTTTGATCGAGCCTATTGGCGATACACATGTCGGTATCTGAGAGGCACTCGATCACAACAAATAGTATCAAATTTGGAGATTTTGTAATATGCAATGATGTTTCACATCAGAAATTAAGATGCACTTGTTGTAGCATACCAAACTGATCTTGTATGCATAGAGGCAATTAAAGTCTCATAAGTTGAATGTTTGACACATGATTTGAAATTTGTTGAAATAGCCACTGCTTTAAGATCTTGGAGACACTATTAGTGCAGTGAAACATTTCGGAATTTATATTCAGATAAATAAAGTTTGAGGTACTTATTGAGTTTGAAATAATTTTGTACGAGACTGCGGCAATGGATAGAAGTATTGAAGGACTATAATTGTACAAATAAGTACTATCTTGGTAAAACTAGTGTACATACTTGTTGCTTGACCAGAAAATTCAATAAAGGAATATCACAAATTCAGACATTGTGGATTTCTAAATCTTATGCAATGAAGAGCATAGAATATTGAGTTAACTTTTGGGCAAATCATGGTACTATTAGCTAACGAATGTAAAACCAGTTTCGCATGGACAGATTGACAAAGCCCAAATAAAGGATTTAGAGTTGATGAATCTTATTGAGGAAATTGTAAGTTGGTAATGAATCTGAATTTTGAGTTTGAACATGAAAAGAGTACCGTGTGATTGTAATATGAAGTTTGCGTGTGCAATAAAGATGATTGAGTAAAAGATTGTCAGAGATAGTACAAATAACAACCTATACTATACATCCTAGTAGGAATCCGATGAAATAATGTTTAAAGTGACTACTTGTAATCGTTGCCAACAATCTTAACTGTTGGAGATACATTTAAAGTTTATATTTTGGAGTTAATAGAAATATGAGGTCAATGCTTAGTTATAACTGACTTGAAGCATAACAATCAATATCACAGTGATAGCATTAGAATGTCGGATAAGATGTTATACGACAGAAAGAGTCGACCTCATTTTTACTGGATGAGTGAAATTGATGTGTACTAGAAATTAAGTGACTCAAGCAAAACGAATGAATTAGGTGGATCAACACCAAAGATTGAAATAAAGTGAGCTAGACACATGAGTTAAGTGTTTTAACGCAAAAGAGATATGAAATATCAAGCAAGAGATGAATTGTTTTTGATAGTATCACCTTACCAAGGTATACTTAAGATAGGAAAAAGGGTGAGTTAACCCAATATAAAATTGTCCATAGGAAAGTTTTGTAAGAAAAGGACTATTAACATAAGTTTGTAACACCAACAAAGAGGTTTTATATGCATTAAGTATGATATGTGATAATGATAAGAAATCATGATATGATCTGATCCAGATGTAATGTGGAACTAGAAGTGAAAATTTTGAATGATCTGAAATATATTGAGGAGACAAACAAGATTGCGTGATATCTGAATAAGTAATGGGAAAATCGATTGATTCCATTGACTAGTCAAGTAAAAGAAATTATTCGAGTGATAGTACCAAAAAGGAAAAAGGTAGAGTGTATGATGAAAACACTTACCACTACCTGTTTGATTAATCAGGTAAGAATTTCGAGAGCGAAATTCTTTTGTTAGGAGGGGAGAGTTATAATATCCCGTTACCCATGTGAGGGATATAATTGTGAATTACGAGAATTATTGAGAAATTAGAAAGTGCGATTCATGTTTATGCTAATGTTGACATGCACATTTTTGCACATTCATATAATTGTACATGCATTCTTTGACATTTTGCGGGTACAATTGAGTTGTTAAATATGATTAAGTTGTGATTTGGCAATTTTGGTATTATTTAGGATATTTTAGAATTTTAGTGAATTTTGTGAAAATCTTGATTTTCGACCAATTATAGAGTGACAAGTGGATAAAATTATGTGGGACATGTGTACCTATAGTATATGTATATGTGTGTCACGTGGCAATATATAATAGTGGCAATTGATGGGAGACACGTGTATATGATGCAAAGAACCCACGTATTTTAAGGTTGCAATGAAAATATCTTAGGGCGAGTTCTTGAACTTTGTTCATCGGAAGCATGCATGTTCTACTTGGTTTTGTTCATCACCGATCATGGAGTTTCTCTCGGTGGTTGTCTGAGTTGCTCATATTCTTTGGAATCGAATGAACCAAGTAAGTGTTGTTTTCATGCGATTTAGTGACTATGGTCTGTTTCCCACGATACATGCATGGATATTTGAGTGTTCATAGAAATGAATGAGATAAGTCTGATGATGCTCGGGTGATTGATACTGAAGTTATGCATGCATTTTGTTAGAAGTGAAGTTGCATGTGTGAGGATCAAATTTTGATGTTTTAAGTGAATCTTGAGTTTGATCTTATGTAAATATTTCGAACTGGATTAGGAGTTAATTGGAGTGAAGTTTTAGAGATTATTTTGGGTATAGAAGAGAAAAATCTGGAAAAAGAAATCGGGGAAGACGAGTTGCAGAACCAGACGTCGCGACGTATTTTTATTTGTACGTCGCGACGTGTAGCTTATTTTGTTTATTCTTCGCGACATTCATTTTCTTCCTCTCCGCGACGTCCATTTTCTTCCTCGCCGTAACGTAGGAGAGCCCCCTTGAACTCGTCGCGGCGAACACTGCAAAAATCCTGAGAAAATCAATTTTTTAGGCTGTTCATCCCGACCTCATCTTTTCTCCACGTCGCGACGAGCAACCCCTCCTTTGACTGCTTGAACATGCTTTCGTATTTTGACCATAACTTTCTCTATACTGATCCAATTTGGGTGATTCGTGATTTCCTGTAAACTAGAGACATAGGGATACAACGTTTATGAAGAAATGGAGTTTTAATTCTGTCTCTAAGAGTTTCAATATTTGGTTGGAAGTTGAGGTATGAATTTTTCTGGAACTTATGAACCGTATGGAATATTTTGAGGAATCTTGGTATACTGATCCAAATTAAATGATTTTGGTGTCTTTAGAAAGCTAAGAAATGGGAGAACAACTTTACAGAAGGAAGTTTTGTCTAATTTGGTCATTTACCTTATCTAATTTAGTATGGAAAGTTGACCAGAATATGTTCTATAGGAAAAATCTGAAGTGGCCAATGAAGCTATGAAATTATTTGACATTGTTTGGTCCAATTCAATTGTAAGAATACATGGTATTAATGAGGGAATTTTTTCCTAAATGATTTTTGATAAGGATCGCATTATTGCACCCCGAAATTGTCATTGAACATGCATTGTGCATACATTCTATACATTGATATTTTTATGAAAGAACATTTGTGCAATTGTGCAAAGTGTGATATTTGTGAATGTGTTTTGCCTATTTTAGAGGAGCATATCGGACGCCAATCGGACATTGTCGGACCATCTAGGCAATAGCTTATTGGAGCGTACTGTGAGTCAACCTAGATGATTTCCTAGGATTGATTTAATTTGATTTGTTTAAGCTTCCAATATTGTTATATTGCTTGCGATTTGATTATGAATTCCGGACTTTATTTATCTGAGGAGATCAATATTCGGGAATGCATTAGAAGTGCTTTGATTATGACTTTGTTTGCTATAGAATTCTGAACGTTATTATGAATGTTATGTGAATCCTCAATGAAAGTTGAATGTCGGATTTAGGTCTGATGATTATGGGTTTTATTTGAGCATCCTATGTGATTTCCATATATGCCATATTCAGTTTTGATGCATTGGAAGTGTTCCAAATTGATGTGAAACCCCTATGATATGAGAATTCTCAACGTATGTTGAATGCTGGACTTAGGTCCGATGATTATGAGTTTCTGATTGAACATCATAAGTGATTGTCTGATATTTGAATGCCAGACTTAGGTCCGATGATCATGAGTTTCTGATTGAATATCATATATGATTGTCTGCTATGGCATAATCAGTATTTGATGCATTTCATAAATGCATGCTCAGATAAAGGCGTTGTGACTTGAGTAGCCAGTATAAAGCGCTTCCACGTAGAGCTTTGCTCCGTGATATATGTGTTTGCACGTAGAGCTATGCTCCATGATTCTGTTCTGACTGAGCCCTATAAGCCAGTATTTGTATAAGTATGTGATTGGCACTCAGTCACAACAATAAGAACGAATGTGAGTCTCATACATATAGCATTCATATAAGAATGTAATTCTTGAATGATTTGCAAAGTTGTAATGAGTGACCATATGTTATGCCTTGTTATGTGAATATCAGAAACAGTTATATGTTCCGAATGAATATCTATGATATATGTGATGTTTGTATGTAATCCGGTGAAATCATCAATGATGGTTCACTCACTGAGTTGCAAAACTCATAAAAAATTGCAATGTGGCTTTTCAGGTTCTGAGGAATTATTTCAGCTAGGCTAAATGGAGTATAGCCACTGAGGTCTTATATGGATTAGGGGTCGGGATCAGTTTGCACCTGCACATATCTTCATTGATTTTTATTTTTGTATTATGTTCCGCAAGAATTGTACAAAGTGTATGTAAACGATTTGGTAATGAAATGACTTTATGGTTTCAAGTGTTTTGTATCTGAAATGGGCACCCAAATTTAAGGTTGAATACTGATGTTTGTAAAGATTGTGGCTTGGAAATGGAAATGTTTTCAAATGACACGAGCCCAATTTGATTAGTAATTTCCGCTTGCATGTATTTTGTTTTAAAGAAACAAAAGTTTTGAAATGAAATTTTGACTGAATGATCGTTGTAACATGCCACCCTTGCGGGGTACGTACTCGGATATCACCATAGATGTCGGGTACTCGGATATACTCCCATTGCCTAACGGGGTATTTTTCTGAGTCTTGAAAAATAATTGCAAATTTTGGGTGAGTTTTGAGAACTCAGTGAGTGACCATCATCGATGGCTCACCCAGTCAAACAACTCATAATTTACAACTCACTCTATTTCATATTTTTCATTACATTTATTAACAAATATATCGTGAAATGTCATAAATACATGTACAGTCATTTTCATGTGCAAAATTCACTATTCACAGGTATGTGTATGCATGAACATATCAAGGTGATTCTAAGCACTCATAAATCATTCCAAATTACTATTCTACCCTTCATACGGTGATAGGATGTTACAAAGAGCATGGTCGAATGCATTGATAGGATCAGTCTGGAGCAAACGCCTACATTTCCAATTATTAAGGCTTGGGCCAATGCACGATGGAGTAAACAAGGTTTGGAGAAAATTCTACTCACTAATGATGGCATGATTATTTTCAAATTTGTTTCAGATGATAATCTGAATGAAATAATTGAAATGGGTCCTTGGCATATTAGGGGAAAACCTATGTTCTTACAGAAGTGGAAGTTAGGGATTGCATTTAACAGGGAAGGTGTTAAAGTTTTTCCAATTTAGGTACATTTTCATAACTTACCACTTGAATTATGGACAATGGAAAGGTTAAGTTTTACTGTTAGTTCCTTGGGTAAACTATTGAGTATGGATGCACAAACATCACATATAGATAGGATAGGATATGCAAAAATATGCATAAAGGTGAGTCAAAAGGCTACACTACTAGATTGTCTTCCAGTTATGCAACTTAGTGAATCCGGGGAAAGGATGAAAGGAGAAATACAACTATCTTACCTATGGAAACCACACAATCCTACCAAGAAATGGGTTCCAACTAGGAAGAGGTAAAAAATAGGCTGGTAAGATGAGTTATTAGGGATTGAACAGTCAACAATCGAATTTAAAGATGGTTATGAAGTTCAATGAGAGGTTCATAAGCAGCCTACTCAAATTCCTCCAATCGAGAGGGACACAAGGGAGCATCCTGAAGATCAAAGAGGTCCAAGTTCTGAGAGTTCGAAGTTGGCAGAGTATGCTAGTACTATTGATTTAATGTATAGTAAAACAACCAAAATTTCTACGGAGAATAAGAGAGGGCCAGTTCATTGTAAAAGTTCAGACTAAACACAAATAATTAAGGAACAAGGATATGTGAGTGTCGTAGTGGTTACTCATCAAAATAAGATTGTAGACATGGTGCAAGAACAGACAACTATGGAAAACTTTAGTACATACAATATGGAGAATCTGGATAATGGAGTTGATCACTTCACCTTACAATATTTGGAGCAATGTCAAATGGATTGGATTAATATATTGACTCCATTACCAACTATTCGACAAATTGAGAATTCTAAGGTTAGGCGGGAGTATGCAATGGTAAAATCTAATGATAATTATGGGGCAAGTCAGGGGACTGGGGTTATCATCTCTCATAATGCAAAACATCATGGGGAAAACCACGTCTTGGCATTGAATTGTGATTCTTCTATTTATGCAACAATAGTTTACCCTCCAGAAAGCAATTCAGATTTGACAGCAGAGGACTATAATTCCCCATTAATTGTAGCCCAAGTCCCTGACATTCCAAGAGATTTTGTATACAACCCAAACCTACAAAAAGAAAATCAACAAGAAAGAGAAAGAAAAATCCCAAATACCAACAATAGGGGGTTAACAAATCTTGCGATTTTTCAGGGCCATAAAGTATAAATGGTGTCTTAGTGGTTCTGTTTGTGGACTATCTTCCAAGTAGATTTATTGCCTTCCTTAGGGAGTTGTGTTGATCATATTGTAATATGATGGTAGGCTTAAGGCCTTGAACTCCTTGTCATGTAGATCTAGTTTCAACTATAGTAAAAAAAATTATTTTTAAAAAAAACTAAACTCATAAGATTATAAATTTATGTAAAGAGGATAAATAAAATATAATATATTATATGATACTGTAACATCCCGTTACCGATGCGATGAGCATATTGGTACTAGTAGTGTTGTGATTGCATATTTAGTGATCGAGTGTTTTGTGGCCTTTGAGATAGATCATTTTGCACATGCATATACATAGTGACATGCATTCATGATTGTTCTAGCATTTAAATTGTGATTATGAGTTGAATTGTGAATTTTGAGATAATTGAGTTAGATTTGATTTTAAAGTGAAATTAGGGATAATTAAGGTGGAATAGTGGAATTAGAGTGAGAATTGAATTTTAGAAAATTGGAAATTGAAAATTGAGTATGAGATCGAGTGTTTTATATTTTGAGGAATTATGGAATTTTTGGAATTTTAGAGTTATGTGTTGGACCGGAAAATGACTTAGAGGCGATGATTGTGATTCGGTTTCAAAAGTGAGTGGTAAATGGCTTGGAAAATTTAGATTTGTGAGTTTAAGAATTATTGTGAAGAGCCATTGAAATTTAGAGACCGAGATTGAATGAATTTGAGGATTTGTGATCTATAGGTTTAAATCATATATATATATATAGACCTTATGTTTGATAGAGGAAGACATTTTTCTCCTAGGGCACGAAACTTCTTCTTCTTCTTGTGGGTATCGTTGATCTTGCTTTCCTTGGAGAGTTTGCTTGCTTCCTTTCTCCTTGTGGTTGGAGAGTTGTTAGAAGCTTGAAGTTGTGTTGGTTGGCTTAGATTGAGGAGTTTATCGTGAGTGAGAGAGCTTGAGAAGTTTTCGGAGATTCTAGGGTTACCGTGCGATTTTGTGATTTGGTAAGTTTCTTGTGTTTTAATGTTGTATTTATGGTTATTTATGGCATTTATGGTATTTAATGTGTTAGCTGGGGTAGTTGAATGTGTTTTATGGAGGTTTTAAGAGTATTAATGGCGAAAATGACGATTGGAGAAGATGATTGGGTCGCACGTCGCGACGTCTGTAATGGGGCCACACCGCGGCGAGAAAAGGCGTGTTCGCCCCGGCGAGCTGCTTGAGACGTCGCGGCGAGCAAGCAATTTAGACGCTGCGACGAGTGATTGCTAGTGTCATGTGGCGTCCACTTTCTTGCGCCGTGTAGGTCATGAGGAGGACAGAAATTTTAGAGAAATTGAATTGGTTTTAGGGTATATCTTTTAGTGTAGACCTCGAATTAGGGTAATTCAGGTTGTTATGATCTAGAAAGAGGTCTTTGAGTGAGGTAAATTATAAGAGTTGAAATTAAATTAGCGAGTTCTCAATCATAGAAAAAGAGTTGATTCGGTTCCTTAAATGACCTAAGAGTTATGTATTATCAATTGGAGTATAATTAGAGTTTAAATGAGAGATTTGTGAAATTTATGGATGTTATTGACCTAGTGAGTAGTGAATTTTGGTTGTGAATTGAGAGATAGCGGAATGGGACTAAAGCGTGGAAATCATGATCATGCATCATATAATTTTAAATGTAAGACATGTGCATTAGTGAATCTTATTGATTGAGCATATAGTGATGAGAATCGTTTGTATTGTTATAGAGGCACCGTTGGATCGTCGATCCACGGATATTCTTTGTACTTCGGCGATGCTTCGGAAGTTACTGGTGAGTAACCTAGTTGGTTCCTCGATCTTTGTGTGATAATCATCTTTGTGAATGTGTGAATCAATTGTCGATGTGAGTGATACAAATGTGAGATAAATGTGTTGCGAATATGAATAAGTGTTCTGATTATGAGTGATTGTACTGAATGTGTTGCTAATGTGAATACTTTCGATTATGAATCAGTGTATAGTATTATGAGTAAGTGTTCTGATCGTGACAAGTGTGTGAAGTGATAATATATGTGCTAGTGACTGTGCAAGTGTTAGTGCATGCTAGGCATGATTATAAGAGGTAATTAAATAGTTGTGACTGAAGCATTCAGTGTGCAGAGCTTTAAGCTCGAATATCAGTGAATAGGCTTAAGGCCAAAAAGGAAAATAGTGCATACCTAGAGGGCTCTCCTATCCCTAAAGTGAGTGGGCGATGTGCATACCCGAGGGCTCTCCTACTTGCGAAATTGTGATGATTGTGAAAAGTGCCCGAATCGGGAAAGTGTGGCCTTCGATCCACAACAATGACATAAAATGAAATTGCATACATTATGCATCATTGCGTAGTGAAATTGAGAATGCGTGTGAAGTATGACAATTGTGAAGTGATATGTTTGAGTTATGTTATCGTATAAATATGTAAATTGTGTACAGTGTTCTAAATTGCGTTAAAGTGTACTATGGGATATATTATGTGTATATGCATGAGTTGGGTGAACCATCGATGATGGTTTCTCCTTTGAGTTCATAAACTCACCCAACATTGCTAATATTTTTGAGAGGCGGCGTTAGTAGGTTTCTAGCTCCCGAGATAGACATTTTCTCTTTGTCGAGTTCTTGGACAAGTGAGCGATGGCACATGAATCGGTCGGTGGGGCGACTTTTGAGGATGACCTAGTATAGACGTTTTTATCAGTTTCCTTTTTGGGTTATTGTATTGAGACTTTAGGGGACTGATAGACTTTTCTATATTTTGGATTGATATTTTGCAATGAAAGAGTATTATTGGGGTTTTAAATTTTAGTGATTTGCTTACTGCGGTTTAATTATATTGATGCCATGCGAGTATTTAGTAATAGTTGCGAGCGGTAGCACTTTCTTGCTGTGGGATATGTGTCGGTACGACCCACGGGCGTCCCGGTGTGTACCCTATGGTAAGGGGGTGCCACATTAGGTGGTATCAGAGCATAGTTTGGCATCTTTTAGGCATAGTGTATTTTAGGCTTGAATTTCAGTGAGAAAAGCAGAAATTGATCAGATTCTTGTTGATTGTAGGTCATCCGTTCTTAGAGAGCAAGTGGATCAACCAGCTGACCTAGGATTCGTGGGAGCTAGTAGAGAGTCCCCTGTGCCTCATTCTGATGAGTTGCCTCTCAGAGTTCCCGTGAGACGGGAGAGGAGGTATGATAGACTGCGTAAGCAGGGAGTGGTTGACTTCTATGGCAGCACCGACCCTGCAGAGGCTGAGGGATGGTTAGAGAGGACAGAGAGAGTCCTCGATCAGATGGACTGCGTCTCTGAGGAGCGCTTTAACTATGCAGTGTCTTTGCTTCAAGGTTCGGCTTTTCAGTGGTGGAAGACTGTTTCGGGCAGTTCTTCCAGGCCCTGCATGTTGACTTGGGATGATTTTCTGAGGGCATTCAAGGATAATTTCATGCCCAAGGTGTATTTAGAGATGAAGATGCAGGAGTTTCTTGAGCTGAGATAGGGGTTGATGTCAGTGGCAGACTATGAGGTCAAGTTCAATGAGCTGTCGACTTATGCGCCCCTTTGATTGCTTGAGTCCGCGGTGTAGGAGGTTTGAGGGCGGACTCAATATGGAGATCCGTACCAGATTGGCCCGATAGGATATGGGTACATTTATTGAACTGAGGGTAGCAGCTGTGAGGATTGAGCAGTTGTTGAGGCAGAGTCAGACTGAGGTGGATCGGGACCAGGGCAAGAGGCTAGTGATAGTCGAGCGATCTAGTAGTGTAGCACCCCACTCCCGACGAGACCGAACCCGATATCCATGGTGATATCCGAGCCGTGACCCTGCGAGGGTGGCGTCTTAGAACATTCATTACCTTATTAACAAAAATCGTATGACATTTTTTTTTCAAAAAACATTAGAGTCATGAAAACAAACATTGACTTGGCCCAATTATAACAAAACATTTTCAAATATAAAACCATTTCATTGATAAAACAATTTCAATCATTATTAGCACTCTTTAGTGCTCGAATACTCTATACAATTACATGTAAACAATTGGGCCTACTAAATACCAAATTAATACACGAATGCAGAATCTGAGACGACAGTCGATCCCGATACTCTGCCTTGCTAGCGATGAGACGTACTCCGCGTGTCCAACGGGGTACTCTCCATTTCCTGAAAAATAGATGCAATGTTGGGTGAGTTTGCGAACTCAGTGAGAAACCATCATCGATGGTTCACCCAACTCATGCATATCCACACAATCACACAATATTGTATATATATCATAAACAAGAAATCACAGGCATTCAATTTCACATTTTATAAGGCAATAAGCCTTTCACACAATTCACATTAAACATTCATTTATGCAGTGTGCATGTGACTCTTTCATTTTCTTTCGTTGTTGTGACCGTGCGCCTGAGCTCATATCGTTGAGCCATTGGCTCAAAACATTGGGCTTAAAGCCTCAAACGTTAGGCATAGCCACGATCATCGATAGAGGCTCGGAATATATTAGACACGAGGCCTGTATGCGTTGAGCTTAAAGCTCAAATCGGTGGCGACACCGTCACAACTACCATTATCGATCATTTACTATGCATGAATGCATGTCATTTCAATATCCAATTATCGCATTTCTATTTCCAATTCAATTAATTACTATTTCGATCATTTTCCAATGTCCTCGAACTTTTAGTCCGGTATTTCATTCCCATGCATTTACCTTTCGTTTCACTACCACATTTACAATCCAATTTACTAATGCATTCTCACGCACTTATTCTCATTTGCACTTCAATATCACAATCAATATTTGAACACCCATGGTGCAAATCAATCAAATCAATCAATCACATATATCCATCCTTGCTTCCTCATGGCAATCAATGCATATAATTAATAAACACATAAGGTTCAGAAACCAACTAGGTTACTCACCTATTACTTAGAGCTAATGCGGGAAGTTTCCGCCCGTCGGTCGGACGACGCTCACTTGGGCCTCTATAAGAAACGAGAGAAAGAGCGAGTCACTCAGATGCAATTTGTGCACATGTAGGTGAAATATGCATGTTCATGAATTTTCCGCCCTAAATCCAAATTTCCCATAACAAAATCCGTCTAAAATTAGAAACCTATTGGCGGCGACGGTGCGCAATTCGGACCTCTATAGGTCCCGATTAAACAAAGCAGTGATTAAAGGCTCCGTTACTGGGGCCACGTCAATTCCTGTCCAAAATTCCCAATTTCTCACAAAATGAAATTAAATGTTCTCCGAATCCGATGCCTCAAGAATCAGGTCAATCGGACGTCGGACGGAAAAGAAATTGACAAAAGAAGCATGAAATCAAAAATTACCAATTAACAACACATCATCAAGCATCCAAATAACACAAATCAGTTCTTATACCATTCATACATGTACTAGGGCTAATACACAAAAATTGGCAGCACTCACTTCTTCATTTCCAAGTAGATTTCTTGTTTATGATATATATACAATATTGTGTGATTGTGTGGATATGCATGAGTTGGGTGAACCATCGATGATGGTTTCTCACTGAGTTCGCAAACTCACCCAACATTGCATCTATTTTTCAGGAAATGGAGAGTACCCGTTGGACACACGGAGTATCGTCTCTCGCTAGCAAGAGTGTCGTATCGGGATCGATGTCGTCGTCCGTATCTGCATTCGTGTATTAATTTGGTATTTAGTAGGCCCAATTGTTTACATGTAATTGTATAGAGTGACTGAGCACTAAAGAGTGCTAATAATGATTGAAATTGTTTTATCAGTGAAATGGTTTTATATTTGAAAATGTTTTGTTATAATTGGGCCAAGTCAATGTTTGTTTTGCGCACTCTAATGTTTTTTTAAAGAAAAAAATGTCATACGATTTTTGTTAATAAGGTAATGAATGTTCTAATCGCCACCCTCATGGTCACGGGCTCGGATATCACCATGGATATCGGGTTGGGTCTCGTCGGGAGTAAGTGCTACATTTAATGTATCGAGCCCGTAAGTACAATCTTACATGGGCTTTCTGAAAAAAAAAAGTGTGGCAAGTTATGTGCATTTAAGATGTGTCACGGCAGATAGTGACAACTGATCCCCAGTGTCTCAGTTGTTTAAGCGGTTAGAACAAAAAAAGGTGAGAAAAAGGATAATGTGTTAGAATGTGATAAAAGGAAGTAATTGATATCGCAAAATAGGAAAAAGTGTATGGTTCGACCAGACAGACGAATAGTGTGCTGGTATTGACGGGTATATTGTGAAGTACAATATTGGAGTTAGATTGGGTATATCCGTGAATATGAATTTGAATAAAGATTATAGTTGGGAATGAATAGAAAAAAAAAATATAGAGTTGTGATAATGGGAAGATTTCCAGTGTATAAGGTAAATGAAAATAAAGTGTTCTATGATATAGAAAAGTTACAATTGGGATTGATTACCGTGATGAGAGTTATATATAAGGATTGGTGATTTGGCGTCATTTCACATCTGTGATCTTGATTTGAGTGTGGAAATATATGGGTATAATGCCATAATGAAAAGATTGAAATAACATAATAAATGCACCAACTTCCCATTCAATGATTTTAACTACCATGACATTTAGTTCCAAATGAAAACATCATTTAAAGCTTAAACCTTAAATGAACACTTACCTACTTTAAAGCCTCCTTTAAAGCTTCGACTACCAACTTTTAACTTCTACACTTGAAACACCAAAACACCAACCTCCTTCACTTCTCTAGCATACACAAAACTCATCATACCAAGGAAAGTAGAAGAACTAGAGGAAGGTTTCACTTTGAGAGAGAAGGAAGAGAATTCGATGGTGAGAGAGTAAAAATGGGAGAGCTTTGGATGAGTAATGAAACACTTATCAACTTACTATTTTATTCCATTCACAAGGCAAAAACCGTAGGAGAAAATGATAAAACCAAGACATGTGATTCAGTATGCATTAAATGAAGGAGAATGGGTGGCAAAGAAGGTTGGTTTAACTTTTCAAAGAAAAGTCAAAGAAAGCTATAATATACTTTAATCAATTATCCACTTTCCTACCCCATTTTCATTGTCTAGCCAACAAAACCAATTGTTTCATGCTTAATTGAAGCATAATCGTGGGTGAGGATAAGGAGAAAGTAATGAGAGGCTAGGTGGCAAAATGTGATTTGTTGAAGGTTTAAAGAAAAGTCAACATATTAATTCTTTAATCCGGATAAAAAGCGAACTCAATCAACATGAAATGGTCAATCCCAAAATAATATACCCAAGAATACAAAGGCCATTGGGTAGCAATTTTAGCTACTAAAATCGTAGGTTCATGATTGGCGATTTTTCGATCAAAATTTCTAGGAATTTCCCGAATCATTTTTGAAAATTACCTAAATTGCCCAAAATTGTAACACATAAGACAGTCCACTCCAATAATTTTTAAACACGAAAACCACACTTTCCACACAAAAACACATTTAGGCCATGTACTCACGATTTTGCGGTCAAAATTTTCTCGGATAATTCCAAAAATTCCATAAATCCCTAAAATGCAAAACACTCTATGGCGCACTCGAAATAATTTTCAAATCCCATTATCACACCAATTTCACTAAAGATCACAATTAGACACTTATGCCGGAAATGTCATGAATGCATGTATGACTATGTGCACATGCAAAACTCACCATTTATAGAGGCCGCATGACATATGTTCATGCCAAGTTATAATTAAATACTCCTAACCGTCCCAATTTACTAAATACCCTTCCCATCGGAGATGGATATTACAATGAGGGTTCAAGAAGCGTTAAGCGGGACCTTGGCGTCGTCTGGAGGAGGTAGACAGTCCAGATTTGGGCGGAGGGGTAGATTTGCTCGATCCGGTGGTGGTAGTGGCGAAATTAGAGGTTGGTCGAGATGATCCCGCCATGTGAGTATTGTGAGAGGAGACATAGTGGAGAGTGTTGGAGGTTTACGGGCGTGTCGCAAGTGTGGCTCCATGGACCATCGACTCAGAGTGTCCTTTCCTTTGGAGGCCCGATCTGTTGCGACCGTGAGATCGAGCGAAGTTACCTCGGTGCAGAGCCGTGGAGGTGGATCTGGATGGAGAGGCGAGTTCGAGGCGAGTGGGGATCTGTAGTGGTCGAGGGATGTAGAAAAGCGCGCCGATCGAGCTAGAGTCTATGCTATGACTTGGCGGGAGGCTCGAGGAGTCTCAGGATGTTGTTCTTGGTATGCTTGATTTATGGTTTTGAAGCATATGCATTGATGGATCTGGATCCTCGTTCTTTATTGCACCGCATGTGGCATGTAGATTGCATAGTGATAGGGAGAGCTGCGGTGTGGGTTGCGGTGAGTATGCCTTTGGGTAGTACTCTTGCCTTGGGTGAGGTCTGCGAGGGTGCTCGATAGTGATTGATCGGGCGAGTTGAGTCTGCACTTGATAGTTTTGCCCTGAGAGAGATTGATGCGATTACAGGGATGGGTGACTACTGCTGCATAGGTACGTGATGGATTGTTATACCAAGGAGGTCGTGTTAGATTCTCTTGGTCACTAGAGTTGTTTTTCGGCGTTAGTCGGCGATGCCGGTAGGATGATTTCCTTTAAGTGCTTTGAGATTGATGCGTGGTGGTTGTGGGGCGTGTTTGGCTCGTGTGGTGGACACCGAGTTGAGCAGAGGTTGCGGATATTCTGTGATTAGGGAATTTGGATGTGTTCCCGATGAGTTCTGGGTTTGCCAACGGATCGGAGGCGGAGTTTGGGATTGACCTCGTTCAAGGTACTGCTCCTATAACTATACCTCCATATAGGATGGCACCAGTGGAACTAAGGGAGCTTAAAGCTCAGTTGTAGGAGTTGTTGGATAAGGGGTTTATAAGACCCAGTGTTTCGTCGTGGGGAGCTCGAGTGTTATTCGTGAAGAAGAAGGATGGGACTTTGAGGTACATGCATCGATTATAGGCGCTCAATCGGATTCTTGTCGAGAATAAGTACCTTGCCTAGGATCGATGATCTATTTGACGATTCTTGAGGGAGCTCGGTGTTTACTAAATTAGATCTGCGATCGAGGTATTATCGGTGAGGATTACGAGGCCGATGTGCCTAAGAGTGCTTTCGGGAGGCGGTATGGGCATTTGAGTTCTTAGTGATGCCGTTCGGATTGACGAATGCCCCGCGTTTCATGGCCTTGATGAATAAGGTATTTCAACCTACTGGATCGGTTTGTGATTGTGTTCATTGACGATATTTTAGTGTATTCGAGGAGTAGCGGGGCATCATCGAAGCATATGAGGATTGTGTTGCAGATCATGAGAGAGAGGCAGTTGTATGCCAAATTCACGAAATGTGAATTTTGGCTGGATGAGGTCGTTTTCTAGGCCATATTGTATGCGGTGAGGGTATCGGGTGGATCCTCACAAGATTGAAGCGATCTTGGAGTTGGGAGGTTCCGAGGAACGTGTCAGAGTTGAGGAGTTTCCTCAGTTTAGCAGGATATTACCGAAGGTTTGTCGAGGGGTTTTCAGTGATCTCAGCCCCTTTGATAAAACTTCTGAGGAAGAATGTGGATTTTAGATGGGTGATGAGTGTCGGAGGGCTTTGAGGAGTTTAGGCATCGATTGACTCGACACGGTGTTAGCTTTGCCGTCGGTCCGGAGATTTCGAGGTATTTAGTGATGCATCGCGGCGGGGATTAAGCGATGTTCGATGCGGCATGGGAGAGTTATAGCGTATGCCTCGAGGCGATTAAGGTCTCGTGAGGAATTATCCGGTCATGATTTAGAGTTGGCTGCGATGGTGTTTGCTCTAAAGATCTGGAGACATTATTTGTATGGAGAGCGTTCGGATCTTCACCGATCATAAAGTGCGAGATATCTGTTGAGTCGAGAGAGTTGAATCGAGACGGAGGAGATGGATTGAAATTGTTGAAGGACTATGACCGCATCGATTGAGTATCATCGAGGAAGGCCAATGTGGTGGGCGATCGTTGAGTAGGAGATCTCATATCAGTGCAACTCATATTCAGATTGAGAGATTGCCTAGCCTGATTCAGTTGAGAGCGCTTGATGTGCAGATGGATTTAGCTAAGGATGGAGCTTTGATTGCTACTCCGAGGCTGAGGCGATGTTGCGTGATCGGATCGGGAGAGTCGAATCGGGACCCGGTGATAGTGAGATTGATGGATAGAGTTAGAGTGGTCGGGGTTGATTTTGAGTTGAGAGATGGGACTCTTTGGATGGGTCAGAGGTTGTGTGTGCCAGATGTTGATGATCTGAGATGAGAGATCCTAGAGGAGGCGCATGTGGCCGCTTATGCCATGCATCCTGGCGTTACCAAGATGTATAATACCCTTAAGTTGCATTTCTGGTGGCCAGGCATGAAGAGGCAAGTGGCAGAGTTCGTTTCTCGGTGTCTGACGTGCCAGTAGGTTAAGGCTGAGCACCAAGTTGAGCACCAGGCCCCAGTTAGGAGATTGCATTCGTTACCTATTTCGGAGTGAAAATAGGAGCGGATCACTATGGATTTTATTATGGGGTTGCCTAGGACGCCGAGGCAGCATAATGCGATCTGGGTCATAATGGACAGGTTGACCAAATCGGCTCACTTCTTGCCAGTGCGAGAGAATAATATTCTCGACCAGTTGGCCTAGAAGTATGTGGCAGAGATTGTGCGACTGCATGGGGTCCCAGTATCAATAGTGTCAGATAGGGATCCTAGATTTACTTCGAGGTTCTGGAGGAGCCTGCGATCGACTTTAGGTTCGAGGTTGAACTTTAGTCTGACATTTATCCTCGAACGGATGGGCGAGTGAGAGGACGATCAAGACTGTTGAGGATATACTGAGAGCTTTTGTATTAGAGTTCAGAGGTGCTTGGGACCAGTACTTGGCTCTGATTGAGTTTGCGAACAATAATCAGTACCAGAGCAGTATTGGTATGGCACCGTATGAGGCCTTGTATGGGAGACCGTGTAGATCACCTCTTTACTGGGATGAAGAGGGAGTGAGGATGCTTGAGGGCCCCGAGCTTATCCAGGATACAATGGATAAAGTGAGACTGATTCGGAGTCGCATCAAAGCGGCTCAGGATAGACAGAAGAGTTATGTGGATCAGCATCGGCGTGAGATGGAGTACAGTGTGGGCGATAAAGTATTCCTCCGAGTGTCACCTTGGAGAGGAGTGCTGAGATTTGGCCGTAAGGGCAAGCTAAGTCCTCGATATGTCGGTCTGTATGAGATTACTGAGAGGATTGAACCGTTGGTCTATAGATTAGCGTTGCCGAGTGAGATGTCCCAGTTGTATGATGTTTTTCATGTGAGTATGCTCCGGAGATACCGCTCAGACCCGACTCATGTGATTTTGGCTCAAGAGATTGAGATAGCTAGTGATCTGAGTTATGTTGAGGAGCTAGTGCGTATTATCAGATCTCGGGTCAAGCAATTGAGGAGCAGGGTGATTCCATTGGTGAAAGTCGTATGGAAGAACCACTCATCAGAGGAAGCAACTTGGGGGACTGAGGAGCACATGAGGAGGCAGTACCCTCATCTGTTCGACCGGTCAGGTATGAAATTTTAGGACGAAATTTTTGTTTAGGAGGGGAGAATTGTAACATCCCGTTACCGATGCGATGAGCATATTAGTGCAGGTAGTGTTATGATTGCATATTTAGTGATCAGTGTTTTGTGGCCTTTGAGATAGATCATTTTGCACATGCATATACATAGTGGCATGCATTCATGATTGTTCCGACATTTAAATTATGATTATGAGTTGAATTGTGAATTTTGAGATAATTGAGTTAGATTTGATTTTAAAGTGAAATTAGGGATAATTAAGTGGAATAGTGGAATTAGAGTGAGAATTGAATTTTAGAAAATTGGAAATTGAAAATTGAGTATGAGATCAAGTGTTTTATATTTTGAGGAATTATGAGAATTTTTACGGAATTTTTAGAGTTATGTGTTGGATAGGAAAAATGACTTAGAGGCGATGATTGTGATTCGGTTTGAAAGTGAGTGGTAAATGGCTTGGAAAATTTAGATTTGTGAGTTTAAGAATTATTGTGAAGAGCCATTGAAATTTAGAGACCGAGATTGAATGAATTTGAGGACTGTGATCTATAGGTTTAAATCGGCTATATATATATATATAGACCTTATGTTTGATAGAGGAAGACATTTTCTCTAGGGGCGAAACTTCTTCTTCTTCTCGTGGGTATCATTGATCTTGCTTTCCTTGGAGAGTTTGCTTGCTTCCTTTCTCCTTGTGGTTGGAGAGTTGTTAGAAGCTTGGAGTTGTGTTGGTTGGCTTGGATTGAGGTTTATCGTGATTGAGAGAGCTTGAGAAGTTTTCGGAGATTCTAGGGTTCTGAGTGCGATTTAAGTGATTTGGTAAGTTTATTGTGTTTTAATGTTGTATTTATGGTTATTTATGGCATTTATGGTATTTAATGTGTTAGCTGGGGTAGTTGAATGTGTTTTATGGAGGTTTTAAGAGTATTAATGGCGGAAATGACGATCGGAGAAGATGATTGGGTAGCACGTCGCGACGTCTGTAATGGGGCCAGGTTGCGGCGAGAAAAGGCGTGTTCACCGCGGCGAGCCGCTTGAGACGTCGCGGCGAGCAAGCAATTTAGACGCCATGACAGTGATTGCTAAGCAGCCATGGTAGGCGTAAAGAGTTGTTACATGGCGGCGTCCCTTGTGCGCCGCATGAGAATTTATGGAGTCGTGATGAGGGACATAAATTTTAGAGAAATTGAATTGTTTTTAGGGTATATCTTTTAGTGTAGACCTCCAATTGGGGTAATTCTAGAGTTGTTATGATCTAGAGAAAGAGGTCTTTGAGTGAGGTAAATTATAAGAGTTGAAATTAAATTAGCGAGTTCTCAATCATAGAAAAAGAGTGATTCGGTTCCTTAAGTGACCTAAGAGTTATGTATTATCAATTGGAGTATAATTAGAGTTTAAATGAGAGATTTGTGAAATTTATGGATGTTATTGACCTAGTGAGTAGTGAATTTTGGTTGTGAATCAAGAGATAGCGGAATGGGACTAAAGTCTTTGGGAAATCATGATCATGCATCATATAATTTTAAATGTGAGACATGTGCATTAGTGAATCTTATTGATTGAGCATATAGTGATGAGAATGCGTTTGTATTGTTATAAAGGCGTCGTTGGATCGTCAGATCCACGGATATTCTTTGGTACTTCGGCGATAGCTCGGAAGTTCTGGTGAGTAACCTAGTTGGTTCCTCGATGTTTGTGTGATAATCTGTCTTTGTGAATGTGTGAATCAATTGTCAATGTGAGTGATACAAATGTGAGATAAATGTGCTGCAAATATGAGTAAGTGTTCTGATTGTGAGTGATTGTACTGAATGTGTTGCTAATGTGAATACTTGTGATTATGAATCAGTGTATAGTATTACGAGTAAGTGTTATGATCGTGACAAGTGAGTGAAGTGATAATATATGTGCTAGTGACTGTGCAAGTGTTAGTGCATGCTAGGCATGATTATAAGAGGTAATTAAATAGTTGTGACTGAAGCATTCAGTGTGTAGAGCTTTAAACTCGAACATCAGTGAATAGGCCTAAGGCCAAAAAGGGAAATAGTGCATACCCAGAGGGCTCTCCTATCCACAAAGTGAGTGGGCGTAGTGCATACCCGAGGGCTCTCCTATCCCTAAAGTGAGTGGGCGATGGTGCATACCGGAGGGCTCTCCTACTTGCCAAAATTGTGATCATTGTGAAAAGTGCAGATCGGGAAAGTGTGGCGCTCGGTCCAACAATGACATAAAATGAGAAATTGCATACATTATGCATCATTGCGTAGTGAAATTGAGAATGCGTGTGATGTATGACAATTGTGAAGTGATATGTTTGAGTTATGTTATCGTATAAATATGTAAATTGTATGCAGTGTTCTAAATTGCGTTAAAGTGTACTATGCGATATATTATGTGTATATGCATGAGTTGGGTGAACCATCGATTATGGTTTCTCACCGAGTTCATAAACTCACCAACATTGCTAATATTTTTCAGCGGCGTTAGTAGGTTTCTAGCTCCGAGATAGGCGTTTTCTGCTGTCATGCGAGTTCTTGGACAAGTCAGCGATGGCACATGTGTCGGTCAAATTTGGGCGACTTTTGAGGATGACCTAGTATAGGCGTTTTATCGGTTTCCTTTTGGGTTATTGTATTGAGACTTTAGGGGACTGATAGACTTGTCTATATTTTGGATTGATATTTTGCAATGAAAGAGTATTATTGGGGTTTTAAATTTTAGTGATTTGCTTATTGCGGTTTAATTATATTGATGCCATGCGAGTATTTAGTGATAGTTGCGAGCGGTAGCACTTCCTTGCTGTGGGATATGCGTTGGTACGACCCACGGGCGTCCCGGTGTGTACCCTATGGTATGGGGGTGCCACAGATACAATATTATTTCTTCTATAGTTATGTCTAATAAAGTAACTTACCTTTAATAGTGTCAATTAAATCAATTAGCAATAGTTCATATTAGATACGAAAAGTTAAGTCTTTAAAAGAGTCAAAGTTAATGATTCAAGAATATGATGCTTGGTTGAAACATACATTATCCATTAAGTTTAGAATTAAATTGGATAATAAAAGGTTATGAGATATCCGAAAGATTAGATATAATCTTACAGATCCATTGAACAAATTGTTTGACTCAAAGTATAATTATAGGAGAATGTGATCAAGATAAGTAGTGGGAGTAAGAAGGAATTTGAAAGGTTCAAATCTCATAATGGTACATCTAACTGGAACTAGTTCCTTTATTGATATATTTAAAGTATAGTTGAAAGGCTATATGACATTGAAAGATTCACTTTCATGATGAATTCAAAGAGTTTGTTTTGGAGATGATTGTGAATTTATCATGCCTATAAAAGGGTTAGTGAGAGTTTAGTTATCCTCTTTAGTGAGAGTATATAGAGACATATTGCTTATAGAGAAAAATAATTCTAACTTTCAATTGTTGAAAACATAATTTTCTAAAAACAACTCTTGTTGGATATGAAAAGGTAACAACATAAATATGGGAATTAGATATCAGAGATAAATTGAAAGTTGTACACATATTCTAAATCCAAATACATAGATAATGTGCTAAAGATGTTTAGTATTTGAGATATTTGATACTTATGAAGTATTAAAAGTATCCATTATTCTGTTTGTAAGTCGAATTTTAAGTTTAAGAAGACAAGGATATTTACTTTAAAAGTAAATCCTAATTAAGGTTTATCTTACCTAGAACAATATCATTGAAGATTGGAAAGGTTCTAATGTGGCAATGGTTGTTAATTAAGCTATAACACAATTTTCATTTAGTGGGAAATAGATAACTGGATTAATAAATTCTTTAGTGAATTTGATGTAGTTCTTTGCATTGATAAAGTCAATAATGAATTGTGGAAAATTAGAGCCATTGGGCATGCAAAAGAGCTAAAGTATAATTAAAGATCTAAGTTTGTATTTGGGTAATTTTTCTTAATTGACGGTAATTAAGATGAAAGTTGTAGGATTTAAGCAAGTACTCACTATAAAGAATCTTATGGAATTCTCTCATTAAGCCAATGTCTCAGCAGTCGAATAATCGTCATATAGTGATATGGTATGAGATACTTAAACGATTGGTTTAGTGCAAGTAAAAGATTGTTGGTTGATACTTAAACGATTGGCTTAGTGCAAATGGAAGATTATTGGTTTATGTCTTATAGTCAATTACTTTGATTGTAGTTTAGCGACAATTATTTAAAGGCATTCTTTATCTTGTACATGTTTAGATGTATATGTAAATTCCATGGGATAATAGTACATTGCAAATGAAATTATAATGAGATTATAATTATGAGATTCATATTGCATTTATGTATTATCCCTAAAATATTTCTAGTCATTGTTCTATTAAGATTGGAAATTAATAGAACGTAAAAAGACTAGACACATTATGTTTTTCCTTATAAAGGAACTAGTCGATCTCATAAGCTAAAATATATAGATACTTAAATAAATATGTGAGTGCTTGTTAGATAACAAATTCATTGAAAAGACCCGACAAGAGAAATTCATTTGGAACATTACTTGTATATCTATGGAACTCTCATTGTGATGATTGTATAAGTGATCCTTCCACTTGAGGTAACCAAAGTTATCTTGTATAAGGATTGCTATATTTTTTATATTACTTATGATCTATTTAATTATGGATTGTTTAATCGGTAGTCGTTAGATATAACATGAACTATATAGAGATAGTTCAGTGATCAAGATAGGATTCATCACCCTAAAGTAATTAGGGAGGATGTTTCGTTGTTCTCAATTAGTATTGATTCAGGAAATCCTTGACGAAGGTGGAATGACACTTTATAATAATTTATAAATGTCATTAATTGAATCGATAACTAATGGATGAGAAGTAATATGAGTGAACTCAAAATAGAGTAGATATGAATTCCATGTTCTATTTCTAATCAAAGCATTATATGATAAAAAGATTGAATTATACAAAAAAAAATATGCACGGAAAAGATTAGTCAAAACTATTTTGACATTCCTAAATATTTGGGTAGTCATGATGCGTTGCTAGACGCAATCTTGATCTATGATTATAAGTTGTTTAATTGAATAACTGAAGATGAATTAAAAGGAGTTTTAATTTATCTAATTCTAATTATGAATTAAAATTATAATTTATAATAATCATTGCCAATATATTTGAGAACCTAATGAGTCTCACATATAGAATAAGTCGAAGAGAGTAAAGTTAATTTAATCAAGCTTGATTATAAAGTTTGAGAAACTTAATGATAAAATATTTAATAAAAAGGATCAATATGAGATATTTAATAAATAAGGATTAATATGAGATATTAAATCTTATTGTAGCATAATTAGTATTTAATTAGAATTATTTGTAATTCTAATTAAAGTTTAATTGATGGAATTTAATTTCAATTAAATTATCAAAATGTCCAGAACCTATTATAAATTGGCTTATCTATGAAACTAACACTTCTTGCTTAATCCTCTCTGTAAGGGTTACAATATTCTCTCAACTCATTCTGTGGATACCGTTAGAGGCCGACCATTTATGTAGTTATAGTGGTTGAGACAGATTGATTTTAGAAATGGTTCAAGGGATACGCAAGAAAAGATTAAGCTTCGAAATAAGGTAGGAATTAAGTTTCCGCTTTATTATGATTTATGTTAATTATTTTATATAATTAAGAGATTTTGATTTTGGAGAAATCAAAGATTACGCAAAAAGTTTCATAATTATTCTGTTGTGGTCGGGATAGGATCCCGACCCAATTTCCCAATATCGATACACTTCAATATTTACTGTGTGAGAAGCCCACTTGATAACGAGGAATGGTGGTGGGAGGTGACCATATAGAGCTTGAAAGTGTCATTCCTGTAAAAACATAGTAAGTGGTATTGTATCAAAACTTAGCCCATGGAGGAAGAAAGATCCATTGGAACTAACGGTGAACAAAACATTTGAGTTACTGCTCAACACATTTTTGGGCACTTTTGATAGTGCATCAGTTTGCAGATGGTAAGTAGAGGTTATATTCAGTTGAGTTTCCAAGAATTTGGAATGATCGCGTCAATAAAATTAGTAATGAAGATACGGTTACTCTTTGGCATTTCACACAATTTTACCCTTTCTTCAACAAATTTTTTGGTTACTCTTTTTGCGGTGAAGAGATGAGTTAATGACAAAAAATGGGCTGTTTACTAAGACGACTTGTTACCTTAAAAATGTTGTTTTTATCGTTAGAAGTTGGAAGAACTTCGATAAGTCCATGATTATATCATCTTACACTTGGACATGAAATTAGTAAAAGTTGTAGAGATACCGCTGGAGAAAGAATATTAATCTTCGCTTTTTAGCAAACAACACAAGAAGAAATCTATTAATGCACATCTGGAGGCATGGAAGGGCAATACAATTGTTGAACTAATATTGTTTTATAAGTGTGTAGTACTCTCATAATGTCCCAATTTTGGAATCATGAAATTTTCGTAATAGTACTGAGGAATTATTAATTAGGAATTTGGTGACACAACTACCCAGGTTTTGTAGAAAACCAAATAATTGCTCAAAGAATTAAAAGCAGAAGCTCCTGGATTATCCCTCACCAACTTGTCGCATCTCTCCATGTAAGAGCGAGCGCCTGTTATATATAGGGCTAATGCAGGAGCTTCTAATTCTTTATATATATATGTATATACGCACACAATTTCCTCCCATGAATCAACTTATGACATACATAAAGCATTAAAGATGGGGTTGTCAACCACTCATGAGTGTATCAGCTGCTGAATTTAAGACTCAGTTTATGACGAATTTTGTAGTCATAATCAGGCAAGCTAGCGAGCCGCTTTTTCTATTTTGATGTTGCAATGTGATAAAAATTTCTTAGATATTCTTAAAAGTTCAGTTAATGAATGCAATGGACTCTTCTTCAGTTAATGAATGCAATGGACTCTTCTTATTGAGTAAGAATTGTTCTTATTATCTCATTTGAAGCATTAAATTAATTTAAAAAATGGCTCATAAAATTCGACGTTATTAGAGTTGGTACTTTCATTAATCATTAATGATAAATTTTTGATATAGCTAATAGTACCTCTGATTATTCACCATAAATGCTTTTACTTGCTTTAGAACGGTTAATGCTTTTTCTACCACTTAAAGTTATAGAAATTTTCTTTCTTTAACAAATGGTGAGTAGTAGAGCCAAGATGTCGCAATTGGGTATAAATTTCTTATATAACTTTTTAAGGCCTAAAAATCCATGTAATTTGAAAACATTAATATGTCTAGGACATTAGTTATTGCTTTAATTTCCCTTTGCACTATCAAAAATGTTGACATATGAAAGTTTTCATATTAGTTTTTATTCTTTTCTCTCACATGATTATTAAGTTTGTTATTCTCTGTTTTAAATGTACAGATTCTAGATCTTTCTTATGGTAAGGTGTAAGTAATGAGCTGTATATTTTCATCTTTGTTTTTTTTTTCTTTTCTTGTACATATATACTGAATCTTTGTACATGCAAAAGTTACGGAAAGTAAAAAACTTTCTCAACTATTGCATTTCCTCTTCTTCATTTTGGTTTCAGTGGCAGAAGAGTGCATCTGTCATTTTTCCACTCATAATCTGAACATGATATCAGAGCCAGACTTCTTGAAACTGTGAATCTTACTACCCTTTTTTTAAACTCAACCACTTATCTTCCTCTTCATCATGGCTAACAATGATGATGTTGTCGATCCCACAAATAGAACTATAAATATAACTCAGAACTATGATGATCCTTTATTTTTACAAAGATCTGATAACCCTAGAATGGCCCTCGTAACTATATTACTCAATGATAATAACTTTCTAAAATAGAACAAATCCATGAAGAGAGCTCTAGCAGCTAAGAATAAACTGGGTTTTATCAATGGTAGATTAGTAGAGCCAATAGATAAAGCTACTCATTCGAAATGGAGAAGAGTGGATGAAATAGTTAGCTCATGGATAATCAGTTCCATGCAGAAGGATATAGCTGAAACTTTTATTTACTCTACCTCTGCTAGAAAACTTTAGCAAAAACTAGAAGAGCAGTCTGGTGAAAGTAATGGTCCTCAAATCTACCAAATTCAAAGACAAATCTCTTCTATGGAGCAAGATAATTCTTCTATTGTCGTGTATTAAAGTAAGATGAAAAAACTGTGGGAAGAGCTAAATGTTCTTCAAGTCATTCCTCAATGTTCCTGTGGTGCTATGAGAGATCGTACCTGTAATGCCGCTCGAAATTTTCTAGAAATTACATCTCATACTAAACTCATTCAATTTCCTATGGGTTTAAATGAAAGCTACGACAATGTTAGGAACCAAATCTTGGTTCTAGAACCTATGCCTTCAATCAACAAGGCTTACTAAATGATTCTGAGGGTAAAAAGAAGAAGAATGTACAAGCAAACTTTTCAGAAAATGTTGAAGTGAGTGCTATGATTGTAACATCCCGTCACCGATGGGAAGGTCATATTGGTAAATTGCGGCAGGATAGGATATTACCGAATAATATTGACTGAGTATCCTTTTTGACCTCTAATTTAGGAGGCCATGAGTCTTTTACACATGCACATATAGGTACATGCATTCATGACTTTTCCCGGCATTTGATTTTGAATATGATATAAATTGTAATTTGAGAGATAATTAGATTTGGCTGTGATTTATCAAAAATTTTGGAATAATTAGGTCTGAATAGTTGATTTGGAAATATTTTAGAGTGACTGTTAATTGATTGTAAACCTTAGAAATTTTTCTGAAAATTTGGGAGAAAATGTTCTGACCGAAAATTTTCTGAGTGGCGGACTGATTGAATGAATTGGACCGACATAATTGTCCATTGGTAATGGAAATTTAGAATTTTGATTTTAGAAATTTATATGTCGAGCCATTGAGATTTGGAGATGAATTGGACTGGAAATAAAACTGATTAGAGAAAGAGATTTAAATGTTTTGGGAGGAAAATGACAAGAGGCTTATTTCTTCTGTATATATATGTTTTACGTTTTGAGAATTGAAGAAAGGAAAAAGAAAATTGTTTTCTCCTCTAGGGCGCGATCGTTCTTCTCCCTCGGAGACTTTCGATTTTTCCTCCTTCCTCCAACGAATGATCTTCGTTCCTCCCTCCTAGTGTAAAGCTTTGCTTGCTACTTAAGGGAGCAGATATTTTGCGTGGATTTAAGAGTTAATCGTGGAAGATGGAGGAAGTGAAAAGAGTTGGAGGATTTTCGGAGATTTGAGGATTTGAGCTTGAATCGGTAAGTAATTGATTGTGTGTTGTTGATTTATTGTTTTTAAAGCATGCATGGGGTTAATTGTTAAAGATTAAAGTGTTTGAGTTAAGTTAGGGTGATTTTAGAGAAATGGTAGAAAATCGATCGGAGAAGGCGAACCAGGTTTATGCGTCATGACGAATAAAATAATTAGACGTCACGACGGCGTCGCCGTGACGTGCGTGAGCGTCGTGATGAGCATTCGCCATGGCGACGGAGACGTCATGACGAGCGAAAGAAAATCCACGACGACTGACGTGTTATTAAATCATGCGAGTGGTGAGGGTCATGGCGAGGATGGATTTCTGAATGGATTTAATTGCATTTGTGAGTCATAACAAATGATGTAGACCTCCAATTGAGGTGATGTTTGATTTGTCGTGACCTAGAGAAAGAGGTCTACAATTGAGGAAAAGAATGAGAGTTTGAATTTAGGTTTTTGGGATCTCAATATTAGTGAATGAAAGTTAAAGATGTGATTGTATTGCAATCTTAAGATTTGTTCTTGATAATTGGGGTATAGCATGAGATTTTGAAAATAAATTCAATGCTACTGGGAATTTTATGAATTGAGCAATAAAGAATGAATTCGATCTAGAAAATAGTGATGTCGACTTTGAGGTTCTACCAGAGTGAAAATGATTTGATAAATTGACTGAATATTAGAAATGTAATTGATGGAGTTCCATAACATGTTATTAAATTTGGAAGTGAGTTATTATTGAGAAATTGAGTGGAAAGATAGAATTTGACAAAAGAAAGTGGAAAATGGGAAATGGTCCCTGAAAAATCATGAATAGGCATAGTACATCTTTTATTCAAGACATGTGCATCATCAATTATTTTCACTGTGCATTTTGTAATGAATGGAATTATTTGATTGTTATAGAGGCTCCGATGGATCGATAATCCACGGATCGTGCTGAGACTTCCAGGCAGGTAGCTCGGAAGTTCAGGTGAGTAACCTAGTTGGTTCCTCAATCTTTGTGTGTTAAATGTTCTATGAATGTGTGACTTGTTCGCCAATGTGAGTACTTGTATCTGTGAAATTGACATGCTGAAATTATGAGTCAATGTTCTGAATGCGATAAATAGAATTGCTGGCTATATATATGTTATTGATTGTGCAAATGGGAGTGCATGCTAGACATGATTAAAATCGGTAAATAAACAGTTGTGACTGGAGCAATTAGTGATCAGAGCTTTAAGCTCGATTTTCAGTGAAAAGGGCCTAAGGCCGAAAGGGAATAGTGCATACCGGAGGGCTCTCCTATCCACAATGTGGCGGCGATAGTGCATACCACGAGGCTCTCCTACTTGCCTAAATCGATTTACGTGTAATGTGCCCGAATTGGACACGATATTGGCCTTCGATCCTGTGGCACCGACATAAAGCGAAATTGGCATGCATTATGCATCTGACTGTATTGTGAAATTGAGAATGTGCGTATTATGTGATGATTGCGCAGTGATATGTCTGATTTATGATATGATGAAAATATGTAAATTGTTTGATAGTGTTCCGAATGTGTTATCGTGTGTATATGCATGAGTTAGGTGAACCATGGATGATGGTTTCTCACTGAGTTCGCAAACTCACCCAACATTGCAATTATTTTTTAGGATTTGAAGAGTACCCCGTTAGTGAAACGGGAGTATGAGTACTTCAAGCAAGGCAGAGTTTGAGGTCAGGATCAGTGCACGTCTATATTAGTGTTAATCTGTTTTCTTTGTATAAGATTAGTTCTGTATTAAACTGAGGGCCCCAATTGATAATTATCGTATTTGAAATGTGATCATTGAAAGTTTCATGACTGAAATTGTATTGTGATTAAAATGTTTTCGTATCGCGGGCCCTAATCATTTATTGATGTCTGCGCACTCGATTGTTTTCAAAAAGAAAAATGTCATAACGAGTTTTTAAACTGAATTAACTGCACTAGCATACCACCCTCGTGAGGCATGGGCTCGGATATCACCATTGATGTCAGCTTCAGGTCCTGCGGGAGTGGGATGCTACATTTGTGGTATCAAAGCCAGGTGTACAATCTTACATGGGCTTTCTGAAAAAAATTGTGTCAAGTTACATGCATTTAATTCATGTCACGACAGATAGTGACAACTGATCCCCAGTCTAGTATATGTGTCACATACATGAGCATGTATCAGTCATTAAGCGGTTAAAAATAGTGAAGGAAATGATAATGTGTTAGAATGTGATAAAAGGAAGTAATGGATATCGTGAAATAGGAAAAAGTGTATGGTTCGATCTGACAGATGAATATTTAGTGTACCGGTATTGGCGGATATATTGTGAAATACAATATTAGAGTTGTATTGAGGTATATCCTTAAATGTGGAATCGAAATAAAGTTATAGTTGTGGTGATAAAAAATAAAATGTCATATGATCTTGAGAAGTTACAATTGGGTCTGATTACCGTGACAAGAGTTATGAGTAATGATATATGCCTTGGAGTCAAAATTTGTTAAGTGGAAAATTTAGAATGATTACATAGTTATGATATTGATTTGAGTGTGAGCGCACATGGGTATGTTGGTATAATGAAAAGATTGAAATGTAAGACAATGAAAATGGTAGATGAAAAAGTTGTCAAGGTTCAGTTGCTTTGCCTATGTGAATACACACCTGATTATGAGAGCCCCATGGCAAGTGAAAATGTTAAGCTACAATTGATGAGTTAATGGATAACGCTAGCCAGAATTCTTGTAGTTTAAAATCCTATTGAGTTAGAATAAGAAATGAAAGTGCTTATAATGATCAATTGAGAAAAAGTGAGATTATCAATGATGATAGCATAAGTAATGAGTTTGAGGGAATTAAAGAGGGACATGGATATAGCAAAGTCCCCGTGATTGAGAGCTTGTATCAAAAGAAAGGTTATCTAGAATTAAATAGGATTAAAGTGTCCTCAGTAGTATGTGCTATTAATGGGTATATTGATGTGAATACATTTTCAGATAAGATGAGATGATTATAGCAATGTGTGCCAAGATATTAAAGTAAATGTAATTGTTTAAGTGCCCTGCAGAGCCTCATTATAAAGGATGTTCTAATTTTGTAAGGCATAGTATGAATTGCTCTTATTGGAATATTATGCATAGTTGAAATTGATTTTTCTCGAGGTATGAAGAGTGAATGATATAAAGTGATGAAACATAGTTGATTGATAAAGTTTTATGAACAATATTAATGATTGATAAGGTTTAGCTAATCTGACGATTTGATTTGAGAGTAATCATTGAAGAGGTAAATCTGAAATAAAGTACAAGTAAATTTTGGGAGTCCGAATTCTAGCAGAGACTCAAGCGTAAGTGATAGAATATGCTACTGAAAAAGTGTGTATTAAGTTGATGAAATGACTCTGATTATGTAAGAGGATTACTGAATATCAAGGAAATATTAATCGTGAATATGAGAATAATATAGGTTCGTGTATATTTTGTGTAATTATGTTCTGAAAGTACGAGATTGATATAATGAATGTTTATTCAACCCATGGAATGATCTATTGCAAATAAATTTGTTTATGTGGAGAAATTAGGATAAAGGAATATGTGTCAGAATATGTTATGATGATTAAATTGGACAGTGATTATGATCATTGATGATCGATTAAAGGTGTTTGAAAAGTGAAAAAGATAAATGGACACCGTTGAGGAAATCGGTTGTCATACAAGTTTCAAAAGAGTGAATCTTAATTTGATCGAATGAATAGTGGATGAACTAGTATGCGAAAGTTCAAGGGATATGTGTATGCGGAATTTGGAGTTAATTAGAACTAGCTGAATGCTGAATACGTTCTGAAATTGTCAAAGATTTTTCTGGTTTTGGCAAATTGACAAGAATATTTGAGAAAAACGTGTGAATGTTATGACTGATGATTGTAAAGGAGACATTTGGAGAAAATTACAAATTAAGTATTGATTGTATTGCTTTAAATTGGAGAAATTTGCTATATATACTGAAGTGTCCCAGTAAAGGTTATGATGCAATCTATTGAAATTGTATAAAGTGAATTTATGTGCCGAGGGACAAATATAGCTTCATGGGCGGTATTATGATTGATGATTTGAAATCTGTTGCACCGAGTGTTGCTTTAAAAGCTTGGAGACATTAATCGTGCAGAAATATTTTGAAGATGTCCATGAATATGTAAATTGATAACGATTGAGATATTTCGCGAATTTGAATGATTTCTAAGTGTTAATAGTTGAGCTAACAAAAGGGTAAAAAGAATGTATTATTAGTTATCAGAATCTCCAAATCAGTTGTGCATATAAGGAATTGGCAAGGACCAAATTAAGGCTTGTGAAATTTACGAACCTTATCGAAGAATCGAAAATAACTCCATTGTTGAGGAAAGTGATATGTATAGTTTGATTAAGAGATATGTGTGGTACCCACTACAGAAACTGTTAAGGAAAAATTTGAGAACCAATCAAAGTTTTATGCTATAGTAAGAGTGCATCGAAAGAGGAATTGGTAGTTTAGAGAGTAAAATCGAAAGATTGTATGTGTGAATGATTATATGTGTGAATAACCAATGGACTTGACTATTGGAAGCAGAAGTCAAACTGGTATTGTGAGGTTCTTAGGGACATGAAATTGACGTATAGTCCAGACTGATTGTGGACATAACAATTCTTGTATGGGTGATACCGTTTGAACAGTATATTATATTGATAAGAAAAATGAATCTGTAATGGGGATTGAGAAAACCAAGTAAAAGGGCAATGATTTGAGTGGATCAAGGCTATTAGAATCTTATTAGATTAGTGTTTTAACTCTAAGGAGATGTGATCTGATAAGCGATAAATGAAATGTTTCAAAGTGTATCGCCTCGGACAAAATGCATAAATGGAGACAAAGGTAAATGAGGAAACTAAATTCGTGATTAAATGACCTCTATGTGATTGTGGAGTAATTAGATTGGTAAGACAGTTTAAAACCTAAAAGATGATTTGGGTCCAAAATGTTACATAGACAGGATTAGGAAATATTGTTAGGATCCGATATAAGTGTTATTGATATTGAAAGCGATGAATTGAGAATAACTATGAGAAATTGGTAAGGCAAAAAGCGAGTGGTTCATTGATTGTTTTGATCTCAGTTAATTGGCAGTAATTATTCGTGTATCGAAATAAGTGAAAATCGGAGAGGCACTGATCGAAAAGACTCCCTTGCCTTCTTGATTAATCGTATATGAAATTTCGAGGACGAAATTTTTATTAGGAGGAGAGAATTATAACATCCCATGACCGATGGGAAGGTCATATTGGTAAATTGCGGCGGGATAGGATATTACTGAATAATATTGACTGAGTATCCTTTTTGACCTCTAATTTAGGAGGCCATGAGTCTTTTGCACAAGCACATATAGGTACATGCATTCATGACTTTTCCCGGCATTTGATTTTGAATATGATATGAATTGTAATTTGAGAGATAATTAGATTTGGCTGTGATTTATCGGAAATTTTGGAATAATTGGGTCTAAATAGTTGATTTGGAAATATTTTAGAGTGACTGTTAATTGATTGTGAACCTTAGAAATTTTTCTGGAAATTTGGGAGAAAATGTCCGGACCGGAAATTTTCCTAGTGGCGAACTGATTGAATGAATTGGACCGACATATTTGTCCATTGGTAATGGAAATTTAGAATTTTGATTTTAGAAATTTATATGTCGAGCCATTGAGATTTGGAGATGAATTGGACTGGAAATAAAACTGATTAGAGAAAGAGATTTAAATGTTTTGGGAGGAAGATGACAAGAGGCTTATTTGTTCTGTATATATATGTTTTTACGTTTTGAGAATTGAAGAAAGGAAAAAGAAAATTGTTTTCTTCTCTAGGGCGCGATCGTTCTTCTCCCTCGGAGACTTTCGATTTTTCCTCCTTCCTCCAACGAATGATCTTCGCTCCTCCCTCCTTGTGTAAAGCTTTGCTTGCTACTTAAGGGAGCTGATATTTTGCGTGGATTTAAGAGTTAATCGTGGAAGATGGAGGAAGTGAAAAGAGTTGGAGGATTTTCGGAGATTTGAGGATTTGAGCTTGAATCGGTAAGTAATTGATTGTGTGTTGTTGATTTATTGTTTTTAAAGCATGCATGGGGTTAATTGTTAAAGATTAAAGTGTTTGAGTTAAGTTAGGACTGATTTTAGAGAGAGAAATGGTAGAAAAATCGATCGGAGAAGACAAACCAGGGCTGTACGTCGCGACGAATAAAATAATTGGACGTCGCGACGAGCGTACGTCGCAACGTGCGTAGACGTCGTGACGAGCATTCGTCGCGGCGAACGGGACGTCACGACGAGCCGAAAGAAAATGTTCGCCGCGACAAGCGACCTATTATTCGTCGCGGCGAGTGGCTGGAGGTCGCGGCGAGGGATGGATTTCTGAATGGATTTAATTGGATTTGTGAGGCATAACTAATGGTGTAGACCTCCAATTGAGGTGATGTTTGATTTGTCATGACCTAGAGAAAGAGGTCTACAATTGAGGAAAAGAATGAGAGTTTGAATTTAGGTTTTGGGATCTCAATATTAGTGAATGAAAGTTAAAGATGTGATTGTATTGCAATCTTAGGATTTGTTCTTGATAATTGGGGTATAGCGTGAGATTTTGAAAATAAATTCAATGCTACTGGGAATTTTATGAACTGAGCAATAAAGAATGAATTCGATCTAGAAAATAGTGATGTCGACTTTGAGGTTCTACCAGAGCGAAAATGATTTGATAAATTGACTGAATATTAGAAATGGAATTGATGGAGTTCCATAACATGTTATTAAATTTGGAAGTGAGTTATTATTGAGAAATTGAGTGGAAAGTTAGAATTTGACAAAAGAAAGTGGAAAATGGGAAATGGTACCGGGAAAATCATGAATAGGCATAGTACATCTTTTATTCAAGACATGTGCATCATCAATTTTTTTGACTGTGCATTTTTTAATGAATGGAATTATTTGATTGTTATAGAGGCTCTGATGGATCGATAATCCACGGATCGTGCTGAGACTTCCAGGCAGGTAGCTCGGAAGTTCAGGTGAGTAACCTAGTTGGTTCCTCAATCTTTGTGTGTTAAATGTTCTATGAATGTGTGAGTTGTTCGCCAATGTGAGTGCTTGTATCTGTGAAATTGACATGCTGAAATTATGAGTCAATGTTCTGAATGCGATAAATAGAATTCATGGCTATATATATGTTATTGATTGTGAAAATGTGAGTGCATGCTAGACATGATTAAAATCAGTAAATAAACAGTTGTAACTGGAGCAATTAGTGATCAGAGCTTTCAACGATTTTCGATGAAAAGGGCTGGTAGAAAGAATAGTGCATACCGGAGGCTCTCCTATCCACAATGTGGCGGCGATAGTGCATACCACGAGGGCTCTCTACTTGCCTAAAATCACGATTTACGTGTAATGTGCGAATCGGGACAAGATTGGCCTTCGATCCACAACAACGACATAAAACGAGAATTGGCATGCATTATGCATCTGACTGTTTTGTGAAAATTGAGAATGTGAGTATTATGAGACGATTGCGCAGTGATATGTCTGATTTATGTTATGGTGAAAATATGTAAATTGTTTGATAGTGTTCCGAATGCGTTATCGTGTGTATATGCATGAGTTGGGTGAACCATCGATGATGGTTTCTCACTGAGTTCGCAAACTCACCCAACATTGCAATTATTTTTCAGGGTTTGAAGAGTGCCCCGTTAGTGAAACGGGAGTATGAGTACTTCAAGTAAGGCAGAGTTTGAGGTCGGGATCAGTGCACGTCTGTATTAGTGTTAATCTGTTTTCTTTGTATAAGATTAGTTCTATATTAAACTGAGGGCCCCAATTGATAATTATCGTATTTGAAATGTGATCATTGAAAGTTTCATGACTGAAATTGTATTGTGATTAAAATGTTTTCGTATCGAGGACCCGAATCATTTATTGATGTCTGCGCACTCGATTGTTTTCGAAAAGAAAAATGTCATAACGAGTTTTTAAACTGAATTGACTGCACTAGCATACCACCCTCGTGAGGCACGGGCTCGGATATCACCATCGATGTCGGGTTCGGGTCCTACGGGAGTGGGATGCTACAATGATGGTTAAAGGAATTCGATCTGGAGCTAATGCAAATAAAAATACTTCCTATAAGAAAAGGGAATTACAAAAGAAGGATGATAGAAGTTGTGAATATTGCAAAGGAGGAGGACACACCAAGGATACATGTTTTAAACTTCATGGATATCTAGATTGGTATAAACAGTAAAAAAAGGACAGAGCAGTAACTGCAAAAGGACGAGTAAATATGATTAGCAATCCTTTTAAAGATTATCCCAGTGATGATATGAAAGAATTAGTAATGCAGTGCCCACCTGTAGTCACAGAAATGCTTCAGCAAGAAATTGCCATAATTTTGAAAGGGAAGAAGATGACATTAGTTGAACAAGTGAATTTTGCACAGATTTCAGATTTTGCAGGTAATTCTGTTATGGATCCTATGTAACATCCCGGTACCAGCGGGAAGGGTAAAATAGGAAATATGAGTGTTTAGTGAGAGCTTAGTAATGCAATTGCATGTTCATGCATTTTGTGACATACTTGTATTGTGAAAACTGAATTTATTGCACATGAAATTTTTGTAAAAGAATTCATTGACATTCCCGGTATATTTGGTTCTACTTGTGAATGGGTTGAGAATTGTGGGTTATTGATTTTGAAAATTTATTTGGAAAGTGACATTATTGATTTTATAATTTTGGGAGATTTTAGGAATTTTTCTGAATTTTTCGGGGGTAAATCCCGGACTAGGAAAAATGTCGAGGGGAAGACCAACTAATAATTGGTATTAGAATTTAGTACCTATGGAATTGAATTTTGGCTATATGGTTATAGGAATAATTGACAAGTGTTATTTATGGGAAATTGGGCTTGAAATAGATTAATTTAAGAAGAAATTAAGGGATAAGTCTTGGCTTGACACATGGCATGTTTAGAGCCATGTGTTAGGTTAAATAACTATCTAAATTGAAGCCTCTTTTGGCTCTTCCACGACATTCACTCTTTAAAGCCCTTTGGAGTTGAATTTTAGTTCATTTTCTTCTCTCTTCTTCGTGAACTTCTTCCCCTCTTCTTCATGTGTTATGATTTCCTTCAACTTGAGCTTAGCTTTCATCTATTCCTTGTTCCTTGTCATCTTGCTCTTGTTTACTTGTCACAAACCTACCTCTCTACTCCTTTGGATGATGGTGATCGATGGTGATGGGTGGAGCTAGGGTTTGGTGTGTTACTTGGAGTACTTGAAGATTTGTAGCTAAAACAAGTATGTTTTGTGTTATATGTAGTGTATATGGTAGAATTGAAACTCATGAATTGATGATTGACTTATGCTTGTGAAAGACTTATGTATGTGTGTTAATTGATGCTCATAGATGTTCATGGTTGTGTTTTGGAAGTATGTATGATGAGTTTACCTTCATGTAAATGTATGGAGAAGTTTAGGACTTGATGTTTTTCAAAAGAGTTGATGGTTGAATGTAGAAAGTGGTTATAATGGATATACATTTGTGTATGCCCTGTTTTGGGTTGTAGCTTTTGTTTTGTTTGTGAGTGATTTCTTGAATTGAATTAGGTAGGGATTGATGAGGAATTGTCATGGAAAAGATGATCTACGCATGAGATGGAATAGATGAGTTAAATGTTGCTTAAATGATTGAAGAAGAAAAATCTGGAAAATTTCAATAGCTTGATCTTGAGTGTGCTCCACTTGATTTGCCATAATTGTTTCTATAGTTGTCCAAATGCGTTAAGGCTTGGTTTAAATGAAACTAGAGGAATTTGACTACAATTCTTATGAAGATGTTGATTGTGAATTTGGTCTTGAAGAGTCCCAAATGTTGGTGTGAAGTTAGGTAATTGAGTGTTGAAATTGTTGTGAATAAAGGCATATGATTGTGTTTCATTTTGGATGTGTATAAGCCACTAGGGAATATGAATTGAGTATGAACGATTTTGAACTACATTTGAGGTGTTTATGTGTGTAGTCACTAACTTGAACATGATGAATTGTGAGTAGGAAGTGTTTGGTATTGAGGAATAAAATGTGAGATGGGAAAGGATGGAATATCATTGATGTTTAAGTTGTTTTATGCTAAAATTGGTGAATTTGGAAGTGTTTAAGAGTGTATGAAAGGTTAGAATGGGTTTAGGACCTTTTTTAGGAGTTTTAGAAGTGAAAATTTTAGTTAATCCGTAGCTTACAAGGTCTGCCCGTGTACCATTACACGGCCCGTGTAAATCCAGGCTCAGGCGACACAGTTCACCCGAAGGTTACACGGTCTGACCATGTGGCTTTACACGGTCCGTGTGTTTTGGACCTCTTAACGACAGAATTAGAATTTTTGGTCTTCATCAAAGTTGTAGCCCTAGATGTCTACTTTTTAATGGTCTATGAACGAAGTCATTAAGACATCTAGAACGAAATTTATGGCATTTTCTCCAAAGTATGTTCAATTGGAGGACAGTTATGAACATGGTTGCTTCCTTTGACTATAACTCCTTTTCTAGAGCTCCAAATTAATTGATTCTTATGGAAATGAATTCCTAACTCATTTTAATATATCTCCACCACAATTTGTATTAATTGGAGTTAAATTGAAAAAGATTGATCAAATGCAAGTGTGAGAGTCTATTGGAACATTGTCAACGGGAATAGTTTTACTGAACAGAGTTCAATGTTTTGCTTATATCTAGAGCTATAACATTTCGAATGAGATGATTCTTTCTTTGTAATAAATTTAAGATATAGGGATAAAAATCACATGAAGAAGTACAATTGTGATTCAATCTCTAAGATGTTCAAATCCTAAATGGAATCGGGTTTAGTACACTTTAAACAGTCTATCAATGTTTGAGGTCTATCTCCCAATCTACTGACCCAAATTGAGTGATTTTGGTGCCAATGGAATCTTAAGACTTAGATGAACACATTTCTAGAAGGGAGTATGATCAAAAGATATATTCTTCACTCTCTAATTTAGTGTGATTCACTATAGACCCGAAAGTGTGGTTTAGCAAAAGATGAGTTTTGCTTTGTGAATGAAGTTTGCAATCAAATTTATAGAATGATACCCGAGAATTGTCATGAACATGCATCGTACATATATTGTTGGATCGGAAAAAGAAAGCATGCTTAGTTTGGAGAAACGATAGATTTCAAAACTTTTTAAGAAATCATCTTGCAGCGGAAGCAATATATCCAAATCAACATGCTAATCCATACATGATATGGTATAAGGATAATAAAACCAAGAACAAGATAAAAGGAATTACCGACTCCTTATTTCTGACTTTAAATCCTCATTGCGCTATCCTCTCCTTCGGTATCCAAATCCTTTGCCTTTGAGTCTTTTCCTTTAGCAATCTATCTTCTTCCTTGTAGTAGTATCCTCGACCAATTAGATTTACCACTTGTTCTTCAAGGACAACTAGGTTAACAAAATCCTTTGGTGGGAAAGGAGAAGAAATATTTGGAGGAGATTTTCTTAGAAGAAGAAGAACCAAAATTGAAACTCTTTGAATTCTTTCACTTAGGAATTTCGGTTCTCCCTTGCATGAAAAGAGAATGTCTAAAAACATGCAAGAACCCTTTCTTACCTCTCAATTTTGAAATATGCATAAATGGAAAGAGTGAGAGGCATCCAATGCATCACTTACATTAATCACTCATCAAATAGCCAATAAATGAGACTTACTTCATTTATCTTTAAAATGGCTATTTGAAAGACCATAACCTATAATTGAATACCCATTTCGGTTTTGGCAAGAAGAAAAAGGAAGATGGTCCATCTAATGCACATCTTTCATCTTTAATCTAATGAATGCAAATAGGTTACATGCCAACATTAAAAGCCAACCATTAAACCATTTAATGGTAAGTTCATAACTCTATTTAATAATGATGAACCATAATAAAGACCATCTTTATTTAGTATTTTAATGTCAAATGTGTGGTTACACATCTAACCTAACACAATTTCGAAATTGCTTCTTCTCCATTTAAAAAAAATTGTTTTAATATAATTAATCTAATCAATTACATTAAACCAAAACAAGCTTATTTCTAAATGAACATATGGGCTTCCAATTAACCCTTAATTAGTATAAGCCCATCATTCGATTATGGACTTCTAAAGCCTCCAAACTACTTCTTACTTAGCTTGATAACCTTCCTTAAAGCCAAGTGAGGAATCTTATTGGACTTTGATAATTCAAGCTCCAATAAGCCCAGAAATAATTCAATCTCATTGGAATTAATTCTAGCTTATTAACTAAATGTCATTCCACTAAAGACAATTAGTTGAAATCTTGAATTATTAAACATTATGAGAATATGTCCAATTGCAAACCCTATTTAGAACCTTATTATAGCCATCCGCACAACAAAGGGTAAAATTACCGTTTTGCCCTTATGTTGGTTTTTCCTTCTAGATCTCTCATTTTACTTTATATGATGATTAACACATAAGATCTCATCTTAGTGTTAAGACTTGATGGGTAGCTAGTCCATCAAACCACTGGCGCCAGTTTAATCACCAAATCTCCTTAAAACATCAGAAGAGATGATAACACTATAAACTCTTTATTTGAGTGAATGTTCCACGATACATGTTTCAATTAATAATTCCAACATGCGAACCTTTGGATTAATACCTTGTAAAATCCATTACGATCATATCAAAATTATAATGAAACACATATGAGTTCACCACTCATCAAGATTGTGGTTCATAATAAGCGAATGCTTAAGTTGTATGTTTTAAGATTAAAGTAACGCCCACTTTATTCTTGAAAACATACTTGATTCCAGATTCATTTAATAGTGCCATTATTGATAGTCTACTACTATCATGATATGAAACTCATCATTCCCTTTAAGTAAACTCCTTTACTTATATGGAGATAAATCGCAACACTTCTGATCTAAACCATAATCAAACGACCAACTTGATTATTCAGCTGTGAATCAATTAATTGATTCTAATAATATACATGTTTCCCATACATCTCTATGTATATGTATATTACTTACAAATGAATCTTGGTACCTTATGACCGAGATATATAATGCTCATACAGATAAAACCAAACTCTTTTGTTTTATTAATAATAAATATTTTCATTACAAAGCTCAGTGAAGAAGATAAAGTTACATGTAAATACACTTGCTTTCGAGGAACTATATTTACATAACTCAACAATCTCCCACTTGCCCTAAAGCAAGTTTGACATATCCTTCATTCCCATCCCTTCAGGTGACCCTCAAGCTCTTTTGAGTCAATGTCTTTGTGAGCGGATCAGCAAGGTTTTGCTCTGAGAATCTTTACCACATCCACTTCTCCACGTTGTATTATCTCCCTTATGAGATGATACTTTCGCTCAATGTGTTTGGCAGTTTTGTGGTTCCGAGGTTCTTTAGAATTAGCCACTGCCCCACTATTATCACAATAAAGTGTAATGGCTTTTTCTACCTTTGGAACTACCTCCAAATCATTTAGGAACTTCCGAGCGGGCGCTTCCTTTGTTGCTTCACAAGCAGCAACATACTCAACCTCCATAGTCGAATCAACAATACAAGATTGCTTGACACTCCTCGAACTATGGCTCCACCTCACAAAGTAAATATAGAACCGAAGTTGATTTCCTTGAATCAACATCGATTGAAATCGAATCCGTATATCCCGTCGGAATAAGATTACTTCCAGAATAAACAAGCATTAAGTTCTTCATCCTACGAAGATACTTAAGTATACACTTAACCGCAGTCCAATGTTCCATTCCTGGATTGGACTGAAATTTGCTTACCAGTCCCACTGCGTAACAGATATCCGGTCTAGTGCACAGCATTGCATACATCAAACTACCAACTGCCGAAGCATATGGAATGTTACGCATGCGTTCTACCTCCTCTTGGGTTTTAGGTGCTTGTTCCTTTGAAAGTTTGATTCCATGTCTAGTAGGAGTGAAACCCCTCTTGGAATCTTGCATGGCGAATTTATTGAGCATATTCTCAATGTAAGTTAGTTGAGACAAAACTATCTTCTTGTTCTTACGATCCCTTATAAGTTTGATCCCTAGAACATAGGTAGCCTCTCCCAAATCCTTCATTGAAAACTGTTCATTCACCATCCTTAACCGCAGATAACATTCCCACATCATTCCCGATGAGTAGAATGTCATCAACATCTGAGGATTAGGAAAGTAACCTTACCTTCTTGTATTCTTTTGTAAACACAAGGCTCATCTAGGTTTTGTATGAACCCATAGGTTTTGATAGCCTTATCAAACCTAATGTTCCAAGACCTAGATGCTTGCTAAATCCATAAATGGACCTTTGCAACTTGCAAACCTTATGCTCATTACCTAGCTCAATGAATCCTACGGTTGGGCCATATAAATGGTCTCCTCAAGATCTCCATTCAAAATGCGTCTTGACATCCATTTGCCATATTTCATAATCGAAATAGGTCTTATGGCCAAAAGAATCTGATGGACTTAAGCATGGCAACCGGAGAAAAGTCTCCTCGTAGTCTATACCCTCCTTTTGAGTATAGCCTTTAGCTACCAATCTAGCTTTAAAGGTCTCTACCTTTCCATCCGATCCCTTTTCCTTTTGTAGATCCATTTACACCCTATAGTTTTTAGACACGGTGGTAGATCTACAAGGACCCAGACTTCATTAGTATACATAGAATCTATTTACGATTCCATTGCCTTGAGCCATTTTCCTACATCAAAATCATTAATAGCACGTGTATACGTAGCAGGATCTGTTTCTTCTTGATGCGAGATGGAAATTAAGCCTTCTCTAAACCCAGATACCTATCTGGTTGTCTCACAACCCTCCCACTACGTCTAGGCACATCTTGATGTTCAGTTGCACTTCGATTCAACTCTTGAATCCATTTCGACATCTTGTTACATCATATCCAAAACAACTCTTGGTTTGGATGAAATTGCTAACTCCTTTAGTACTACTTCACTTCTTCCTTTGTGATTTCTCACAAACTCTTCCTCTAAGAAGTTTGCATTTGTAAACACAAATACCTTCCTATCATAAGAACTGTAAAAATAGTACCCTCGAGTTCCGTAGGATATCCTACAAACAAACATACTTGACCTTGGTTCCATCTTTGTGGATTCAGGCTTTAGAACATGGGCTGGACAACCCCAGTCCTCAAGTGCCTCGATGAAGGCACTCGGCGATCCACTCCTAGGTGTTTTAGGCACCGATTTGGATGGAGCAAAGTTAAGAAGATATGTTGCCGTTTGTATGGCATATCCTAGAACGATTTTGGAAGGCTAGCATAGGACATCATTGATCTTACCATTTCCAATAGAGTTCTATTTCTCCTCTGCTACACCATTACATTGAGGTGTATGAGGAGTCGACAAATTGGAAACAATTCCATTGTCAATTAAATATTGCTGGAACTCTCGGATAAATACTCACCACCTCGATCGATCAAGTCATTTTAATGGCTTGCCAAGTTGCTTTTCAGCTTCAGCTTTGAATTCTTTGAACTTTTCAAATGATTCACTCTTTTTATGCATCAAATACAAATAGTCATGTCTTGAGTAATCATTTATAAAAGTTATGAAATATTCATAACCTCCTCTAGCTTGTACATTCATGGGCTCACACACATCAATATGTACCATGTCCAATGTGGATTCAAATCTGTTTCCTTTAGAAGGAAATGAGGCTTTTGTCATTTTTCCTTCGATACAAGATTCACAGTGGGTAATGGATCACTATCCAAGCCCATAAGGATCCCATCCTTTACTAGCTTTGTCAAGTCTTTTCTCGATTGATATGACCCATCCTTAGATGCCACAGATACTTTGAATTAATGCTAGAGATATTGGATTGTCTTGGTTTTATCAATTACGTGGTGTTTAGTGAGCCTTTCATAGGTTCTATAAAAACAATCCTGTTTAATTATCACTTCACAAATAAAATCCTTATTCTCATATATTGAAACAACCTTTTCAAAATATAAGGAATAGCCAGATTTTATTAGACAAAAACAAAATCATGTTCCTTCTGATCATTGGCATGTAATAAACATCTTCCAAATATAACCTATGACCACTAGGAAAGTCCAAGATAACTACTCCCATCGATTCTGCTGAAACATAGGAACCATCTGCTATCTTAACTTGAAACCGGCCTTTAGAAGTCTTTTCCTTCTTTGGAACCCTTGTTTGCTTTTGAGGGACTCTAGGTAGGCGGACAATTTCTTTTCGATGGCCCATCTCATCACAAAGGAAACACTTTCCTTTGATGTTCTCTTTGGCCTTCTTTTTCATGGGTTTGGCCTTGACCCTATTTGGGCCTTCTTTTCATTGGACCCTTCTTCTTTTCCTTGCCCTTACCATTGGGCTTAGAAGAAAGCTACATTAGCTTCGGCCCATGAGCCTTAATATTCAATATTTCCTCCGTGCTCAGAGGGTATTCATCAACTCACTCGAGGTGTAATCCTTGCTTGTTGAGCTCGTAGTCTAACAAACTGCTGAAAGAAGAGTTTAAGCTATTGATGATCATAATCATCTGCATGTCCGCATCCATATCCGCCCCAAGCATCTCACCTCGGTGACCACGAGATTACCTTCATCATGTAATCCCGCACGGTTCACGGGTTTACATGCGAGATTATGAAAGGTTTGGATAGCTTTCACTCTTGCAGACCTAGTCCTCACACCAAACATCTCATGTAGGTGATGGACCATTACACTAGCAGCTTTCATACAAGCAATTTGCTTTTGCAACATGCATTGTGAAGCGAATATAACACTTAGTAGTCTTGTCGACGTTCTCGCCAACTTCGTGTTGTTGGACTTGCTCAGAGTTGCATCTCCACTTAGAGGTGTAGGCTCATTTTCGTTAACACCCATGAAATCGTTCATAGTGAAGAACAATGTCAAGGTTCGTCTCCATTCATTAAACTTGTCTCCATTTTCCAATTTGTTATTAGTCGAGAGCGGGGTGAGTGGATTCATTTTGTGGTTGATTATGTCCGAAAATATAAATTATTAAAACATGAACATACTAGTCAACAATTTATGGAACTTTGTATAAAATCATGATGCATGTATGCATGATGATAGATTTAACAAAACTTAAAAATTAAAACATTATCTGACGGTTATTTTTCTTATCTATAACGAGACTAAGTGACGGTGGGCCATCTTATCTATTAAAAGAAAAACTGGGACCCTCCCACTCAAAAAACTACCAAGCATCTCATGCTCAATTTTTAAGAAGCGTCTTAATTTGGTCCATACTTTTACCAACAGAGCTACGGTGGGCAGTTTATTGATAAAAAAAGTTGAGTGTATAACCATTTGATTCATTCACTAAAGATACCTACAAATCATGCCTCGGTGGGAGGTCATATTTGCTATCATTAAGTGGACTTATCCTTAAGGAGACCCAAACCATGCAAGATCTAGGATCCATGCCCTCCGATGGGGAGTAACACTTCACCACATGCAAGCGGGCCATCATTTGGAGACCGTGGACTCTCACAGAGCATCCTCTCCCACTCGATCTTTTGGGCTTTAAGTTTTAAATATCATCTTGTCTAGATGCAATTTATTATCCATCCTATATTGTTTCATTATATATCTCATACATAATGAATGCATGGCAAGGCCTAGGGTTGGCAATTTTCTAAATGACATGCAATAACATAATATCACATATTACAAGCATTCATTTCTCCATTCATCAAATGAACTAATAAAGCCAATTTTGATTGTCCATCCTAGAAACATAAAATAATTACAAGCCTTTTAGGCCCAAAAAATGCTTCTTCATCTTAGATCTTCCACTTCGAACTCTTCGCTAATATGATCTGGCCCATTCGGTAAACAAAATGTAATGGCATTTATGAAATTAGAATTTTGTCATTTTGAAAAATAAAATTCCAGCACTAGATTTTTAGAAAACCAAATCTTTGTTTTGACAAAAAATTCCAGCACTTGTTTTATTAAAACCGAAACTCATTTCATGAAAATTAAACACAGCACTTAGTATTTTAGCAAAACCGAAATTGGATTCTTTGAAACAAAAAACCAGCACTTGTTTTCCAATCATAACTGAAATATGATTCATTGAAACAAAAATTCCAGCAACTTAGTTTTCACAAAACTTATGCCAAAACACAAAAGGATACACCGAAAATTTTACCTTTCCATTTCTTCAATCCATGGCTGCTCCTTCTTCATCATTACATCAATTTGTACATTACAAAATCAAATAAAATAGGAAAAAGAAACCAAGGAGGAAACATGGTGATGATAGACCACCCTCCTTGTTACAACCAAATGAAGAAATCTTCTGAAGATAAAATTTAACTTCTATGGACAACCAAAAGAGCAACATACACCATATATATTTCTATCACATAAAAATATGCAGTATACATAAAAAGATTGCCAACCCATGCATCCACCATATAGGAACCGAAATCATGCATGAAAACCGGCTCGATACCAATTGTTGGATCGGAAAAGAAAGCATGCTTAGTTTGGAGAAGCGATAGATTTCAAAACTTTTAAGAAATCATCTTGCAGCGGAAGCAATATATCCAAATCAACATGCTAATCCATACATGATATGGTATAAGGATAATAAAACCAAGAACAAGATAAAAGGAATTACCGACTCCTTCGCTACAGCTTTAAATCCTCGCTGTGTTATCCTCTCCTTCTGGTATCCAAATCCTTTGCCTTTGAGTCTTTTCCTTTAGCAATCTATCTTCTTCCTTGTAGTAGTATCCTCTACCAATTAGATTTACCACTTGTTCTTCAAGGACAACTAGGTTAACAAAATCCTTTGGTGGGAAAGGAGAAGAAATATTTGGAGGAGATTTTCATAGAAGAAGAAGAACCAAAATTGAAACTCTTTCAATTCTTTCACTTAGGAATTTCGGTTCTCCCTTGCATGAAAAGAGAGAATGTCTAAAAAACATACAAGAACCCTTTCTTACCTCTCAATTTCGAAATATGCATAAATGGAAAGAGTGAGAAGCATCCAATGCATCACTTCTTACATTAATCACTCATCAAATAGCCAATAAATGAGACTTACTTCATTTATCTTTAAAATGGCTATTTGAAAAGACCATAACCTATAATTGAATACCCATTTCGGTTTTGGCAAGAAGAAAGAAGGAAGATGGTCCATCTAATGCACATCTTTCATCTTTAATCTAATGAATGCAAATAGGTTACATGCCAACATTAAAAGCCAACCATTAAACCATTTAATGGTAAGTTCATAACTCCATTTAATAATGATGAACCATAATAAAGACCATCTTTATTTAGTATTTTAATGTCAAATGTGTGGTTACACATCTAACCTAACACAATTTCGAAATTGCTTCTTCTCCATTTAAAAAAAATTGTTTTAATATAATTAATCTAATATATTACATTAAACCAAAACAAGCCCATTTCTAAATGAACATATGGGCTTCCAATTAACCATTAATTAGTATAAGCCCATCATTCAATTATGGACTTCTAAAGCCTCCAAACTACTTCTTACTTAGCTTGATAACCTTCCTTAAAGCCAAGTGGGGAATCTTATTGGACTTTGATAATTCAAGCTCCAATAAGCCCAGAAATAATTCAATCTCATTGAAATTAATTCTAGCTTATTAACTAAATGTCATTCCACTAAAGACAATTAGTTGAACTCTTGAATTATTAAATATTATGAGAATATGTCCAATTGCAAACCCTATTTAGAACCTTATTATAGCCATCTGCACAACAAAGGGTAAAATTACCGTTTTGCCCTTATGTTGGTTTTTCCTTCTAGATCTCTCATTTTACTTTATATGGTGATTAACACATAAGATCTCATCTTAGTGTTAAGACTTGATGGGTAGCTAGTCCATCAAACTCTGCCAGATTTAATCACCAAATCTCCTTAAAACATCTGAAGAGATGATAACACTATAAACTCTTTATTTGAGTGAATGTTCCACGATACATGTTTCAATTAATAATTCCAACATGCGGAACCTCGGATTAATTCCTGTAAAAATCCATTCGATCATATCAAAATTATAATGAAACACATATGAGTTCACCACTCATCAAGATTGTGGTTCATAATAGCGAATGCTTAAGTTGTATGTTTTAAGATTAAAGTAACGCCCACTTTATTCTTGAAAACATACTTGATTCAATTCATTTAATAGTGCCATTATCGATAGTCTACTACTATCATGATATGAAACTCAGCATTCCCTTTAAGTAAACTCCTTTACTTATATGGAGATAAATCGCAACACTACTGATCTAAACCATAATCAAGCGACCAACTTGATTATTCAACTGTGAATCAATTAATTGATTCTAATAATATACATGTTTCCCATACATCTATATGTATATGTATATTACATACAAATGAATCTTGGTACCTTATGACCAGATATATAATGCTCATACAGATAAAACCAAACTCTTTTGTTTTATTAATAATAAATATTTTCATTACAAAGCATGAATCAAGAAGATAAAGTTACATGTAAATACACTTGCTTTCCAGGGCACTATATTTACATAACTCCAACATATATGTGGATGAATAAATGTTTATAATGGTGCAACATTATTAATATGTGTGCAACGTTGTAGTGCCCCCTTACCGTAGGGTACGCACCGGGACGCTCGTAGGTCATTCCGATACATAACCCACGATGAGGGTGCACTACGAACGATCATTTCTATAATCCACATGACATCAATATAATAAAACCGCAATATTAAAATCACTAAATTTTTGAAACCAAGATACTCCTCATTTCATTTCTTAATAACCAAAAAAGTACAAGTCTATCAGTTTTCCACTGTCAAAAGTACAATACTCCAAAGGAAACTAATACATAAACTAACTAGGTCATTCCCAAAAAACCATCTCAGCTGACCGAACTGTGAGCCATACTTCTCTTGCCAACGCGCTCAACAAGGCAGGAAAAGTCTCTCGCTAACTGGAGCTAGGAAGCTACTAACTCTGTCCAGCAAAAAAATTGCAATGTTGGGTGAGTTTGCGAACTCAGCGAGAAACCATCATCGATGTTTCACCCAACTCATGCATATCCAAACAATACACATAATATCACATATTAGCACATTCAGAAATGTCACATGCATTCTATTTCACAGGTATCAGATGTTTCGCCTTTCATACAATTCACAATTTATCAATCACATATATAATGCACTTGTGACACTTTCCATTTTATTACGTTGTTGTGACCGTGCGCCTGATTACGGTGGGCTTGAAGCCCTGATACGTTGAGCCTGTGGCTCTAAAAATTTCGTTGGGCTTGAGGCCCTGATGCGTTGAGCTTAAAGCTCTAAAATACGTTGGCTGCTCCGGTCACAACTGTCATTATCTGATCATGCCGTTATGTATGAATGCACATGTCTCATATTGCATTAAAATCAAATCATTGCCATGAATCACAATTTACACTTCTATAACAAGTTCTAAATATTTCGGACACCTATGGTCCGAAATCAATAAAAAGCAATCACAAATAAACCCTCCATTATCTCCACATGGCATGAGTGCATAAAATTAAACACATAAAGGTTGAGAAACCAACTAGGTTACTCACCTCTAAACTTTCGAGCTACTGCCGGGAAGTCTCCGCTACGTCGGAAGATAGACGCTCCACTAGAGCCTCTAAAAAAATCAGAATATACAAACATTACTAATTGCACAGTTTCAAATCAATAATGCACATGCAACGAATGAATTATGTACTATACATTTTCATGACTTTCCCGGTACTATACTCGAAACTTTCCATTTTAACTCTTTCTCGCTAAAAGATAGAGATTCCTAGATTCCATAATTCACTTAACTAATTTCCGAACTCCCAAGAGTCAAATTCCAATACATAAGGACTATCCTTAAATCAAAAATCAAAATCAAACTCACTATTCAATTGCCATCCGATTTCAAGAACTTTCGAAAATAGTTCAGAAATTCCATTATTATAAATTCGCAATTCTTAGTCTCTAATTCACAATCAATCAATAACCAACTTATTAGGAATTTAAAACCTCAAAAATCAATCACAAGGGTCAACTTCATTTTCGAAAAAATGGGTGCCCTCGCCGCGGGGCAAGATCGCTCGTCGCGGCGAGACCCCTCGCCTTCGTTGCGGCGTGCGAGAGGAAATTTGCTCGCCGTGGCGTGTTCATCACACGTCGTGACGTGCAAACCCAGAAAACACCTGAAACCCAGATTTCTCAGATCTGTCGATTTTTAATCCAACTTTTCTCTTTACAAACACTCCAAAACAACTCAATATACTCTAAACTACTAACCCTTAAACTCAATTCCATCTAAAATCAATTATCCCTCAAATACCCAAATCATAATCAAGAAAATTCTCAAATCCCTATCATCCGAAAATTCATACTATTTCTAAACAATCAAAAACTCAAATCAATCTTCAAATCAAACTATCCAAAACATAAAGGAGTAAGAACTTACTTGATTAATCCTTCAAATCTTCAAAAGTCATTCAAGATTCTCCAACTCTCAAGCTAAGCATACCCACGGCAATCACCCATAAAAACACCAAACATTTTCTTCTCCAACACAAAACTTAGGGTTAGGTTAGAGATGAAGATAAGAGCAATTTAACAAGAAGAAAATGGAAGGAAAGAGCAAGCAAGGGGATCCACGAAGAAGGAGAAGAAGAAAAGCCAAGAGAAGTCCAAGTTTTCTATCAAAAGGAGAGAGATTCGTGAAAGCAAATTTGAATGAGAAGGGTTTTTAAACAAGGGATTTTAAACTAAGGGCATGTTTGGCAATTCAATTGCCACATGTTCAATTCTTAGGGTCTAAAAATCCAATTCTTATTCTAATCTCTCCCAAATTTTACAATGGCTATAAATATTAAATCCTAAAATCATAACTCTAATTATCTCGTGCCAATTGCCAATCAATATCAGAACCGGAATCCAATTAATCAGCCATTAGGTCATTTTTCTGGTCCGGACCAATAACTCTAAAAATTTCAAGGAAAATTCCTATAATTCCTCAAAAATTTGAAACACATGATCATACACTCCAATCCCATTTTTCAAACCTCTAAAATTCAATTTTCACTTCAATTCCCTAATCAAAGCACAATCTATATACAAAAATCTCATAATTTCGATTTCCACAATTTTACTGGGAGTATGTCATACATGCATGTACATGCATATGCTATCGCAACAATAATCATTTATATATAATATAGAGGCAAAATGCATGTGCAATTTAAAATATAAATGCGCTCAATTCTAACCCAATCCAAATTACCAATATGCCCATCACATCGGTAACGGGATGTTACAATTCTCCCCTCCTAAAAAAAATTTCGTCCCGAAATTTCTTACCTGACTGATCGAACAGATGAGGGTACTGCCTCCTCATGTGCTCCTCAGTCTCCCAAGTCGCCTCCTCGGTTGAAAGGTTCTTCCAAAGGACTTTCACCAATGGAATCACCCTGCTCCTCAACTGCTTGATTCGAAACCCCACAATCTGAATCGACTCCTCTACATAACTCAAATTACTGGCCACCTCTATCTCCTAAGTCGGAATCACATGAGTCGGGTCTGCACGATATCTCCGGAGCATACTCACATGAAATACGTCATGTAACTAGGACATTTCACTCGGCAATGCCAATCTATAAGCCAAGGGTCCTATCCTCTCTAGGATCTCATAAGGATCAATATACCGAGGGCTCAACTTGCCCTTCCGGCCAAATCTCAAAACTCCTTTCCACGGAGACACTCAGAGGAACACTCTGTCTCCCACATCATACTCCATCTCTCTCCGATGCTGATCCACATAACTCTTCTGTCTATCCTGAGTCGCCTTAATGCGACTCCGAATCATTTTCACCTTATCCACAGTGTCCTGAATCAGCTCGGGACCCTCAAGCATCCTTATACCCTCTTCATCCCAATAAAGAGGGGATCTACACTGCCTCCCATACAACGCCTCATATGGTGCCATCCTTATACTGCTCTGATACTGATTATTATATGCAAACTCAACCAGAGCCAAATACTGATCCCATGCACCTCGAAACTCTAATACACAAGCTCGCAACATATCCTCAACAGTCTTAATCGTCCTCTCACTCTTTCCATCTGTCTGAGGATGAAATGCGGTACTGAAGTTCAACCGAGTACCCAAAGCCGACTGCAAACTCTTCCAGAACCTCGAAGTAAACCTAGGATCCCTATCTGAGACTATAGACACTGGGACCCCATGTAGTCTCACTATCTCTGCCACATACTTCTGGGCCAACTGATCAAGCGTATTGCTCTCTCGCACTGGCAAGAAGTGAGCCGATTTAGTCAACCGGTCCACTATGACCCAGATCGCATCATGCTGCCTCGGCGTCCTAGGCAAACCTATAATAAAATCCATCAAAATTCATTCCCATTTCCACTCCAGAATGGGCAACGAATGCAGCTTCCCTACTGGAGCCTGGTGCTCAGCCTTAACCTGCTGGCACGTCAGACATCGAGAAACAAACTCTGCCACCTGCCTCTTCATGCCAGGCCACCAGAAATGCAACTTAAGAGTATTATACATCTTGGTGGTACCAGGAAGCATAGCATAAGCGGCCACATGCGCCTCCTCTAGAATCTCACGTCTCAAATCGTCTACATCTGGAACACATAATCTCTGACCCATCCAAAGAGTCCCGTCTCTCAACTCAAAATTCGAATCCCGATCAGATCTCGCTCTCTCAATCAGTCTCACCAACACAGGATCCTGGTCCTGAAGTCGCCCGATCCTGTCTTGCAACATCGGCCTAAGCCTCAGAGTAGCTATCAGAGCTCCCTCCTATCCCAAATCCATCTGCACATTTAAAGCCCTCAACTGAATCAAACTAGGTAATCTCCCAATCTGAATCTGAGTTGCACTGATATGAGATCTCCTGCTCAACGCATCTGCCACCACATTAGCCTTTCCTGGATGATACTCAATCGTGCAGTCATAATCCTTAAGCAATTCTATCCATCTCCTCTGCCTCAGATTCAACTCTCTCTGACTTAGCAAATACCTCAAACTCTTATGATCAGTGAAAATCTGGAACGTCTCACCATACAAGTAGTGTCTCCAGATTTTCAAGGCAAACACAACTGCAGCTAACTCCAAATCATGCACTGGGTAACTCACCTCGTGAGACCTCAACTGTCTCGAGGCATAGGCTATCACTCTACCATGCTGCATCAGAATACATCCTAATCCCTGCTGGGAAGCATCACTAAAGACCTCAAAACCTCCAGCTCCTGACGGCAAAGCTAACACCTGTGTCGTAGTCAACCGATGTTTTAGTTTCTCAAAACTCTTCTGACACTCCTCAGTCTAACTGAAGGCCACATTCTTTCTCAGAAGTTTTGTCAGAGGGGTTGAGATCACAGAAAACCCCTCGACAAACCTCCGGTAATAACCTGCTAATCTGAGAAAACTCCGCATCTCTGACACATTCCTAGGAGCCTCCTAATTCCTCACTGCCTCAATCTTGTGAGGATCCACCGGGATACCCTCACCAGATACTATATGGCCTAAAAACACCACTTCATCAAGCCAAAATTCACATTTACTGAATTTGGCATACAACTGTCTCTCTCTCATGATCTGCAGAACGATCCTCAAATGCTCAGCGTGCTCCTGCCTACTCCTCGAATACACCAGAATATCATCAATGAACACAATCACAAACGGATCTAGGTAGGGCTGAAAAACCTTATTCATCAAAGCCATGAAAGCTGCCAGGGCATTATTCAACCCAAACGGCATCACTAAGAACTCGAAATGCCCGTACCTGCTCCAGAAAGCACTCTTAGGCGCATCGACCTCTGCTATCCTTAACTGATAATATCCTGATCGCAGATCCAACTTAGTGAACACCTGATCCCCCTGCAATTGATCAAACAGGTCATCGATCCTAGGCAGTGGATACTTGTTCTTTACTGTCACCCAATTCAACTGCCTGTAATCGATGCACAACCTCAAAGTCCCATCCTTCTTCTTCACAAATAGAACTGGAGCTCCCCACGGTGAAACACTAGGCCTGATAAACCCTTTATCCAGAAGCTCCTGCAACTGATCCTTAAACTCCCTCAGTTCCACCGGTGCCATCCTATATGGAGGTATAGATATAGGAGCGGTACCTGGAACGAGGTCAATCGAGAACTCCATCTCCCGATCTGGCGGCAAACCCGGTAGCTCCTCAGGAAACACATCTGGAAATTCTCTAATCATAGGAATATCCTGCAATCTCTGCTCAACCACATGAGCTAAATAGGCCTCACAACCTCCCTGCATCAACCTCAGGGCACTCAGAAAAGAAATCATCCTAGCTGGCACTGCCTGACTAACACCTCGAAATACTGCTCTAGGCTGACCAGGAGACTCCAACACGACCTCCCTGGTATAGCAGTCCATAACAGCTCTATGGGTAGTAAGCCAGTCCATCCCCAGAATCACATTTATCTCTCGAAGGGGCAATACAATCAAGTCTGCACTCAAAACTGCTCGATCAATCTGAATCGGGCATCCCTTGTAGACCACTCCCAAAGCAGTAGTACTACATAAAGGTGTACTCACCTCTAACCCATACTGCAACATCTCCCTATGTAACATCCCATCACTGATGGGAGGGTTATCTTGGTAATTTGGGACAGGCTAGTAGGTTAAAGTGCATCTTTGATATGTTCATTCATTTGGCCTCTAATTTTAGAGGAATGAGTTATTTGGCACATGCATTTATGTGTAAATGCATTCATGGCATTTCCCGACATTTATTTGTGAATATGATCTGTTTTGTAATTTCTGAGAAAATTGTGCGTGAGAATTGGAATTGGAAATGTTTTAGAGTGATTGCCAGTTAATAGTGACCCTTAGGAAACTTTTCTGGAAAATTCGGGAGAAAAAGTCCAGACCAGAAAATCCTCCGAGTGACGGACTAATTGACTGTATAGTATTGAATAATTGTCCAATGGCCATGGAAAATTAGATATATGATTTTAGAAATTATTATGTCGAGCCATTGAAATTTGGAGATGAATTGGACTAGAAATGAAATTGAAAAGAGAAAGAGATTTAAATGTTTTGTGAGGAAAACAACAAGAGGCTTAATTGTTAACCTTTAAATGCCTTAGGTTTTCAAAAGTTTGAAGAAAAGAAATTCTTTCTCTCCTAGGGCACGATTGTTTCTTCTTCCTTGGTGATGTTCGTTCTTCCTCCCTTTGTGATTTCCATTGCTAGCTTGCTTTCTTCTTCTCTACTTGCAAAGCCAAGCTTTAACCCTAAGGAAGATGAAGATTTTGAGGCTTTGAGGGGGAGCCCGTAAGTGTTAAAGAACTTGGAGGATTTGTCGAGAGTTGAAGATTTGAGCTTGATTTGGTAAGTAAATTGATTGAATGTTGTTATTTGTTAGTTAATGCATTCATGGGTTTGATTGTGAAAGGTTGAGGTAGTTATGGGTGAATTGTAAATGGTTTTAGAGAGAGAAATGAAAAACAGAATCGAAGAAGACGACCGCACGTCGCGACGAGAGGGTGATTGCACATTGCGACGAGCGTGCGCCGTGACGAACGTAGACGTCGAGACGAGCGGGAACTTATACGTCGCGACGAGCCTAGATGGGAAGTCGCGACGAGCGTGAAAAATCCACGCCGCGGTGAGTCTTCTCGTGTGCCGCGGCGAGCAACTCTGGAACGATGGGACGCCGCGGCAAGTGTCCTTACGTCGCGACGAGAATGGTTCTTCTGAACTAAGTTGGTTTAGTTTTTGACTCATAACTAATGGTGTAGACCTCCAATTGAGGTGATTCTTGATTCGTTATGATCTAGAGAAAGAGGTCTACAATTGATGTTAAGAAAGAGAATTTGAAATCAAATGAGCAAGATCTTGAATATTGAAAGAAAGTTGAATATGGTTTCCTATTGCAACCTCAGGGATTGTTCATGATAATTGGGGTATAACTGTGAGAATTCTGAATTTAAGGAAATGCTTTTGGGATTTTAGAAACTGAGCATAAAGGGTGAATTTTGATCTAGAGAATAGTGACACTAAAATTGAGGTCTTTCTTGAGAATATCCTAGTGTGTATGACTTGGTAAATTGACTGAATGTTAGAATTCAAATTGCGGAGTTCCGTAATATGCCATTGAATTGAAATGAGTCTCTACTGAGCAATTGAGTGAAAAGTTAGTTTTTGACAAAAAGAAAGTGGAAATTGGGTAATAGTGCCGGGAGGGTCATGAATAGGCATGGTACATCTACTATTTAAGACACGTGCATCATTGAATTATTCTGATTGTGCATTTTTGTAATGGGAAATTAATTGACTGTTATAGAGGAACCGTTGAAACTACAATTTCACGGATACTGCTGGGACTTCCAGGCTGTAGCTCGGAAGCACAGGTGAGTTACCTAGTTAGTTCCTCAATCTTTATGTGTTTAATATTATGCACTGATGCCATGTGGAGATAATGGAGGGTTATGTGTGTTTGCTTTTGATTAATTTTAGACCATAGGTGTCCGAAGTATTGAGAACTTGATATTGAAGTGCTATTGTGTGTAATTGATTATGAATGCTTCAATGAAATAAACTGAAAATGATTATGACTGAAATACCAGACCGAAGGTCTGAAGGAATGGGAAATGGGACACTGAAATGTAAACTGACTGTAAATGTAAATTGGGACATATGCATTCATGCATAAAGGCATGTTCAGATAATGATAGTTGTGACCTGAGTCGCCACTGATACGGAAAAGAGCCTCGAGCTCGAACACTGTTACTGAACCGAGCCTCGAGTTCAAGGGGAGTTAGTGCATACCCAGAGGGCTCTCCTACTCCCTAGACGTGTCTACTGAATACTGATCACTGTTAAGCACTCGATCATAACACTGTAATAAATTAGAAAAGAGTCACATGTGCATTGCATACAAATGTGATAACTGATTTATGAAATCGCATGAGTTCTGTAAATTGTTATATGATAATACTGAATATGTAATTGAATGAAACTGTGAATTGCTTGCGATATGCATGAATTGGGTGAATCATCGATGATGGTTTCTCATTGAGTTCGCAAACTCATCCAACATTGCAACTATTTTTCAAGACAAGAAGAATACCCCGTTAGGTCAACGGGAGTATACTTGCAGTTTCCAAGTAGCGGATAGAGGTCGGGATCAGTTCGCATCTGCATTAGCCTACATTAGTGTATTTTATCTTTTCTAAATTTTTTAATGACTGATTAGGTCAAATTGTAAATTCACTGACTGTTATAATGGAGCTTATGAAAAGAGCCCTGAGGCCATTAAATTATTCATGTATATTTGTTTCCTCAATAATATTGATATGGATTGTGTTTGAGAGAAGAAAAACAAAAAGTTCATACTGTGTTTTGACTGAGTGTTGTAATACGCCACCCTCGCGAGGCACGAACTCGAATATCACCATCGATGTCGGGTTTGGGTCTTACGGGAGTGGGGTGTTACATTTAGGTGGTATCAGAGCCCAGAAGTACAATCTTATATGGGCATTCTGAAATATGTGTCAAGCATGTATTAGTCATGTCGAAAGCGCATAATGACAATCGATCCCAAAGATGAGTCATATGCATGAGCATTCCATTAAGAGTTGAGTTGTTAGAAGCATGAAGAGAAATGATAATCTGACTGAATGTGAGAAAGTAAGGTTTATGGACATAGTGGACATGAGAAATTGTATCTGGTTTTGCATAGTAGATAAGAGTCCCCCACAAAATGGTGCATATCCTTGAGGGTGATATATCTTTTGGGGGTGAAATAATTGTGAATCGGTATATTGCCATGAATTGATTGGAGAAATAAGGATGTGAATAGAAATGAGGGGACTATGTGTATAGATATAATGAAAGGAAATTATAAAACTGACATGATCACCTGAGGGTGAATTTAGAATTGAAATGGATATGTGAGTGTTGTGATAAGAGTCTGTAATTCAGTACAAGGAGATAGTAGAAATATATATATATATCTGTATTCTTGAGGATGAAAATGTATAATGTTTAAGCTTCGGAACTTTTGGGATTTGGTTTTGGATATAATGGATAAAGATTCAGTGTAATTGTATCGATTTAAATAGTAGTAAATATGAAATTGAAATTCCAATCGGGTAATATGTTCTCAAATGTGATACAAATGTAAATACACTGTCATGGATTGTTAAGGAAAAATAGCGATATGTTAGAAATGGCAAGATTTCAAGTGTATAAAGTGGATGAAAATAAAATGTTCCATGATCCATAGATGCTATAATTGGGTTTGATTACCATGATGGGAGTTTATGAATAAGGGTTCAAAACTTAAAGTCAGAATATGTTAGTGGGAAAGAAAAAATGATTGTACATCTATGATATTGATTTAAGTGTGAGCATATATGGGTGTGATGAAATAATGAAAAGATTGAAATGTAAGACAATGATAATGGTAGATGAAAAAGTTGTCAAGGTTTAGTTGATTTGCCTATGTGAACGTATACCTGATAATGGGAGCACCATGGCAAGTGAAAATATTAAGTTTATTTGTCTCATATGTGTGGAAATGATATCGAAAGTCATCAGTGAGTTGGTGAATAATTGTTAGTCATAGTTCTTATAGTTTAAAGTTCAATATAAGTTAGAATAAGAAATGAAAGTTCTTATAGTGATCAATTGGGAATGAATTGAAATTGTTATATGTTGAGGACATGATCATTGCATAATCCTCATGAGCGAGGACAGGTGCAAAAAGGGAGAGTGTTGTTAAAAAATCAAATGAGATCCAGGTATCCTTAGCGTAAGTGACTAATTGGTAAGTTGTCCTACATCTGTCTCTCGATAAGATGAAATGATTTTGGTGGTATATACTTCACTGAATTTTATTAAAAACGATGTCCTAGTTATATGAATTGTGGCATACTTGATCTTCATGGGATATTATGAGGTATAGCTAAAATTGATTTCCTGAGGCATTGAGATTGGCTAACAAGAAATGAGACGACTGTTGATGATTAGGAATTCCAAGAGCAGTATTGATGAAAGTAGAGAGAAATCTTCTTTCAAAGAAGAGTTTCCCTGAATTGGATTAAGTCGATTAGATGATTCAATTTGAACATGATTAATGAAAGGACAAATCAAAGATAAATCTCAAATGAATTAAAAGTTATTATGGGAGTCCAAATCCTAGCGAAGACTCGAGCGTAAAAGGTAGAATCTGCTACTGAGAAGGTATGTTTTATGTTGATGTAAAGAATCCATTCGTAATAGGATTATTGAGCGATGAGGAGACATTAGTCGTGAATTTGAGGAGAATATCGGTTCATGAATATTTTGTGTAAATATGTATATGAAACGCAAAGTGGATTTGTTAAATGTGTTATCAACCCAGGTTGTAAGATGGCAATAAATTGAAGTTGTGGTGAAACTAGGATAAAGGAACATGTGTCAGATTATGTTATTATGAAATTGAGAAAATCATAAGAGAATTTTTCCTCATTAGGGAAATCTAATGCTTAAAGAGTTATGAAAATCAATTAGGGGTATAAGGAATTTTTGGTTGAAATTGTCAAAGATATCAATGCCCCAACAGTGTTATATTATTGAAGAGTAGAATGTCTCAATTGTGTCTAAATTGGATAGTGACTAAGATCATTAATGATGTATTTATTGTATGTGAAAAGTGGAGAAGAATATTTTGCATGGATAGGGAAATCTTTCATATCATGAAAGCTTCATAAAAGTGAATCTTAGCTTGATCAAATAAATTGTGGATGAATTAGTATTCGAACATAGCTCATTGGGAGACTTAATAACGATAGAGGTGTTGATAAAATGCGAAATTGCAAGGGACATATGTATACAGGATTTGGAACTATTTAGAACTGGTTGTATGATGGATACGTCCAGAAGATGTTAAAGGTTTTCTGGTCTCAGCTCTTTGACAAAAATGTTCAAGAAAAAACGTGTGAATTGCATGATTGATGATTGTAAAAAGAGACATTTGGAGATTTTGCAATATTTACAAATTGTCCCAGTAAAGGTTAATATGTGATCTGTTGAAATAGTATAAAGTGTTCTTATGTACCTAGAGACAAGCATAACCTCATGGGCTAAATTATGATTGATGACTGGAATTTATGGTAATGGATATTGTTTTTTTTAAAACAAAAAAAAACTTGGAGACTCTATTCGTACAGAAACATTTATGGATGTATCCATGAATATACAAATCGTTAACGGTCAAGATATTTTGGGAATTTGAAAGAATTGAGAAGGATTATGCATTTGAGGATTTCAAAACTAAGTTAGTGATACAATGTAATGTATTGAACAGAAAAATGCAATGGCAGAAGATCACTATTTGGGCGATAAGGTTATTTAACCTAGTGCAATACTGAGTGTAAACTGTCGAGCTAGCAAAAAGAAAGTATTATTAGCTATTGAATTTCAGATCAGATGTATATAAAGAGGATTGGAAAAACTTAAATTGAGGATTTAGAATTTGCGAACCTTAGAGAAGAATTGAGAATGAACCCAACTTTTGAGAAAATGATATTTAGGACTGAATTAAGAAATATGGGTAATACCCATTAAAGAAACTGTTAGAGAAATCACGAGGAACGATCAGATCCTTATGTTTTAGTAAGAGAAATTGATGGTTTAGAATGTAAAATTGAACGATTATAAGTGTGAATTACCTACAGACTTGACAGTTGGAGACAAATGTAAAATTGATATTTTGGAATTCATTGGGACATGAGATTGATGTATAGGACAGATTGATTGTGGGCATATCAATCGTTATTTTGGTGATACCATTCGAATAGTGTATAAGGGGTCTTACAGTCAAAAAGGATTTGTTCATCCCGATATTAAAGGGATCAGGACCTTTAAATAGTCAAAGGCTATGATTGTTTTGAGATAATGTCGATAAGTGAAATGAATCTGCAATAGGAATTAAGAAATTCAAGTTAATGACAATGAGCCGAATTGATTATTATCGAGTTTATTGGAATCTTATGAGATAAGTGTGTATATCGGAGAACTGAATTCGTTATAAAGTGGCCTCTATGTGACTGTGGTGTGAAAGGAACTATGGATTGGTAAGTCAATTAGGAACATAAAAGATGATTCGGATTCATAAAGTGTTTCATGAACAGAATTAGGAAATATTGCTATGATTTGATATATGTGTTATTGATACCGGAAGTGAAGAATTGCGAGAAATCATGAGGAATCAGTTATGACAGTGTAGAGTTTGAGAAAGGAAAAAGAGGTGATTGATTGTATCGATTTCGGTTAATTGGTTATGTAGTGAAATAAGTGGGAAACAAAATATATATGAACGAAACATTTTTCCCCCTTCCTTCTTGATCAATCATATATAAAATTTCAAAGACGAAATTTTTATTAGGAGGGGAGAATTGTAACATCCCATCACTGATGGGAGGGTTATCTTGGTAATTTGGGACAGGCTAGTAGGTTAAAGTGCATCTTTGATATGTTCATTCATTTGGCCTCTAATTTTAGAGGAATGGGTTATTTGGCACATGCATTTATGTGTACATGCATTCATGGCATTTCCCGGCATTTATTTGTGAATATGATCTGTTTTGTAATTTCTGAGAAAATTGTGCTTGAGAATTGGAATTGAAAATGTTTTAGAGTGATTGCCAGTTAATAGTGACCCTTAGGAAACTTTTCGGAAAATTCGGAGAAAAGTCCGCATCAAAAATCCTCCGAGTGACTGGATTGATTGATCAGATAGTATTGAATAACCGTCCAATGACCATGGAAAATTAGATATATGATTTTAGAAATTATTATGTCGAGCCATTGAAATTTGGAGATGAATTGGACTAGAAATGAAATTGAAAAGAGAAAGAGATTTAAATGTTTTGTGAGAAAAACGACAAGCGGCTTAATTGTTAACCTTTAAATGCCTTAGGTTTTCAAAAGTTTGAAGAAAAGAAATTCTTTCTCTCCTAAGGCATGATTGTTTCTTCTTCCTTGTGATTTTCGTTCTTCCTCCCTTTGTGATTTCCATTGCTAGCTTGCTTTCTTCTTCTCTACTTGCAAAGCCAAGCTTTAACCCTAAGGAAGATAAAGATTTTGAGGTTTTGAGGGGGAGCCCGTAAGTGTTAAAGAACTTGGAGGATTTTTCGAGAGTTGAAGATTTGAGCTTGATTTGGTAAGTAAATTGATTGAATGTTGTTCTTTGTTAGTTAATGCATTCATGGGTTTGATTGTGAAAGGTTGGGGTAGTTATGGGTGAATTGTAACTGGTTTTAGAGAGAGAAATGAAAAAGAGAATCGAAGAAGATGACCGCACGACGCGACGAGAGGGTGATTGCACGTTGCGACGAGCGTGTGCCACGACGAACGTAGATGTCGTGACAAGCGGGAATTTATACGTCGCGACGAGCCTAGATGGGACGTCACGACGAGCGTCAAAAAACGTGCGCCATGGTGAGCAACTCTGGAACTATGTGACGCCGCGGCGAGAATGGTTCTTCTGAACTGAGTTGGTTTACTTTTTGAGTCATAACTAATGGTGTAGACCTCCAATTGAGGTGATTCTTGATTCATTATGATCTAGAGGAAGAGCTCTACAATTGATGTTAAGAAAAAAATTTTGAAATCAAATGACCGAGATCTTGAATATTGAAAGAAAGTTGAATATGGTTTCCTATTGCAACCTCAGGGATTGTTCATGATAATTGGGGTATAATTGTATGAATTCTGAATTTAAGGAAATTCTTTTGGGATTTTAGAAATTGAGCATAAAGAATGAATTTTGATCTAGAGAATAGTGACACTGAAATTGAGGTCTTTCTTGAGAATATCCTAGTGTGTGTGACTTGGTAAATTGACTAAATGTTAGAATTGAAATTGGGGAGTTCCGTAATATGCCATTGAATTGAAATGAGTCTCTACTGAGCAATTGGTGAAAAGTTAGTTTTTGACAAAAAGAAAGTGAAAATTGGGTAATAGTGTCGGGAGGGTCATGAATAGGCATGGTACATCTACTATTTAAGACATGTGCATCATTGAATTATTCTAATTGTGCATTTTTGTAATGGGAAATTAATTGACTGTTATAGAGGTATCGTTGGAACGACAATTCCACGGATACTGCTGGTACTTCCAGGCTGTAGCTCGGAAGCACAGGTGAGTAACCTAGTTGGTTCCTCAATCTTTATGTGTTTAATATTATGCACTGATGCCATGTGGAGATAATGGAGGGTTATGTGTGTTTGCTTTTGATTAATTTCGGACCATAGGTGTCCGAAGTATTGAGAACTTGATATTGAAGTGCTATTATGTGTAACTGATTATGAATGCTTCAATGAAATAAACTGAAAATGATTATGACTGAAATACCGGACCGAAGGTCCGAAGGAATGGGAAATGGGACACTGAAATGTAAACTGACTATAAATGTAAGTTGGGACATATGCATATATGCATAAAGGCATGTTCAGATAATGATAGTTGTGACCTGAGTCGCCACTGATACGGAAAAGAGCCTCGAGCTCGAACACTGTTACTGAACCGAGCCTCGAGCTCGAGGGGAGTTAGTGCGTACCCAGAGGGCTCTCCTACTCCCTAGATGCGCCTACTGAATACTGATCACTGTTAAGCGCTCGGTCACAACACTGTAATAAACTGGAAAAGAGTCACATGTGCATTGCATACAAATGTGATAACTGATTTATGAAATCGCATGAGTTCTGTAAATTGTTATATGATAATATTGAATGTGTAATTGACTGAAACTGTGAATTGCTTGCGATATGCATGAATTGGGTGAACCATCGATGATGGTTTCTCATTGAGTTCGCAAACTCATCCGACATTGCAACTATTTTTCAGAACAAGAAGAATACCCCGTTAGGTCAACGTGAGTATACTTGCAGTTTTCAAGTGGCAGATAGAGGTCGGGATCAGTTCGCGTCTGCATTAGCCTACATTAGTGTATTTTATCTTTTCTAAATTTTTGAATGACTGATTAGGTCAAATTGTAAATTCACTGACTATTATAATGGAGCTTATGAAAAGAGCCCTGAGGCCATTAAATTATTCATGTATATTTGTTTCCGCAATAATATTGATATGGATTGTGTTTGAGGGAAGAACAACAAAAAGTTCATACTGTGTTTTGACTGATTGTTGTAATACGCCACCCTCGTGGGGCACAGACTCGGATATCACCATCGATGTCGGGTTCGGGTCTTGCGGGAGTGGGGTGTTACATTTACCGCCATCACTCCAGGTATTGTCCTCTTTGGTACTTGGATGAGTCACCACCTGGATCCTCGACTGGCCTCGACCGATTGTAATACCCTTTCCCGTGACCAACCCGACATCAATGGTGATATCCGAGTCCGTGGCCCGCGAGGGTGGCATGCTACATCACTCAGTCCAAACTCAGCATAAATTTTTTTTTCAAACATTCATTCCATCAGAGCCATTTCCCTTTTTCTTTCATTTACACACATGTGCGCGGAACATAGTAGACCATTTGCATCAACGCATAGATAAACATTTTCGCTTAATACAATCGATTCTGCTTATTACAAATGATCAACCATAAATTGCAATAACCATTTTATGTACAAAACAGAACCACATTGGCCCATTACACATACAATTAGTCATTTTGGAATACAATTTATTGGACACTAATGCATTTAAAATCGATCCCGATCTCTTCTCTACTTCAATACCCAACAATGTTATACGCCTGCTTGCCTAACAGGGTATTCTTCTGAGTCCTGAAAAATAATTGCAAATTTTGGGTGAGTTTTGTGAACTCAGTGAGAAACCATCATCGATGGTTCACTCAACTCATGCATATTCAATCAATTTACTAACTAATACATACAATCACATTTTCTCAAATGTAAGGCGTTTCGCCTTTAATACAATTTATATTCAATCATTTATAGATGCAATGCACATGTGACACTTTTCATTTTCATTTCATTGTTGTGATCGTGCACCTGAAACTGTCCCAGTGACGGGCACATTGCGTTGAGCCAGTGGCTCTGAAAATATTGGGCTTGAAGCCCTGGTACATTGAGCCTGAGGCTCTGAATACGTTGGACCTGAGGTCCTGTGCGTTGAGCTGAAAGCTCTCATATACGTTGGGCGTGATATGCCCTGATACGGTGGCTGCTCCGGTCACAACTGCCTTTATCTGATCATACTTTTATGCATGCAATGTACATGTTCCAATTCACATTCACCGACATTTTACATTTCAAAGACCAATTCCCATTCCTTCGGACCTTCGGTCCGGTAATTCAGTCACTAATAAATTTCATATTCACAAATTATTCCATTGAAGCACCCATCTTCATATTCACTACCTTATATCCCTGAAAAGATAAGATCTCAAACTTCAATTTTCATGAGAACTCAAACTCCAATTCGATTTCTAACAATTTCAAAACTGTTATGGAAGCTACTGTCATGATCAGCCATTCACAACCTAGTTTAGGTTCAGTTTTTCCAAAATCATAACTCCCAACTCTAACCTCTAAAAATTACACACCATATATCATTTTCAAGATAATGCCTTCCTCTACAACTTTGTAGAAGATCACTCACACCAATTCAGTTCACATAAATTGTTAAAATTGCTCCCAAACAGCAAGCTCACAAAATCAACACTTTGACTAGGTTTCTCCAAGAAGTATAAAACCAATCAATAGAAATCAGTTCATATCTCCCAATATACAACTCAAAAATAAGCAAGATCAGTGGCAATGGAAATCTAATAATGTAGGCTTCAACTCTCATGAAGACCACTTTCTCTAATTCCTTCTCAATTAATTTATAAAAATCATCAAAACTCCTAGGCCAACAATCCGAATACTATTTACATAAGTCCCAGTAGTAACTTTCAAAGCCAAATTTCAACCTCTTAGAGTTACAATTTGACAACACCTATTTCACACAAAAATGTAGCCAACAACCCAAAGTTTCATTGGGCACAAACCTAAACTCATTTGCATAACCACACAATGAGTTATGCTCAAAACAACAGTACAATCAGTGAAAACCCTAATTTTCCAACTTTGGTGTTAACCTTAGTTCTAACATTTCCAATGCCATTAACACATCATTAAGCATCCAAATGGACAAGAAATCAGTCTCTAGGTCATGCATACATTCACTAGGAATAACCACCTCAATTTGGCAGAACCATACACAATCATGTTCTTATCAATTTCTTTTAAGGATTAGTCATCTAATCACTTCAAACTATGAAAGTCAAACACTAATCATCTCCACCTTATGATTTCTTACACACCAACATACCCAACAATTCAAACCATATGCGTCATGAAATCAAGGCATCATTCATCTCATTTAATGAACAATCACTTCTAATCCATGCAACTACCCATGAATTCATGCATTACACATAATCAAAGCTTAAAACTCATCTTACCTAAAGCTTCCATCTCCACCTCTTCAAGCCTTTCATTAAACAACCAATCACAACTTACTCACTTTCCATCCCATGCACGGTTTTTCATCAAGGTAAGAAGGTGGAAGGAAGTCACCTAAGGTTGGAAGAAAATAGCAACAAAATTGGTGGAGACCAAAGGAGAATAAGGAGGTTTCGGTTGGTTAAAGAGAAATGAATAAAATTCATCTCTCATGCTTTTATTTTGGAAGAGTCGTGTATGACTAAAACAAGCCAAAGGCCATCTTTTCCTTCTTTCAAATGGAACATCCGAGAATGAGCATTAAAGAAGTGGGATGAGTCACCATAACATTTGGCAATTGGAGGAGACATAAAGAAAAGTCAAAGAGCCAATCACAAATTTTGATAAAAACAATTAACCCAAATACCAAATAAATGTTCAATCCATTGTTAAGGGTCCATATTTCGACCCTACCACAAAATATCCAATAGGCCAGTACCAATTGATAACAATTTGATCGAAAATTGACCAGATTAACCACTTGACGATTTTTTCCTATCCGAATTTCCCGAATCATTTTTTGAAAATTACCGAAATTGCCCAAAATTGTAAAACATATAACAGTCCACTCCCAATAATTTTTCAAACACGAAACCACATTTTCATAACAAAAACACATTTAGGCCATTTACCGACGATTTTGCGGTCCGAAATTTTCTCCGAAAATTCCAAAAAATTTCTAAAATTCCTTAAAATATAAAACACACTGGATCAGTCAAAATAATTTTTCAAACCCTATAACCATGTTAATCCCAATAAAATTGCATGAGGCCCAATTACAGGAATTATCATGAATGCATGTACAGAATTCCATGTACACAATTGATAATGTGTAGCAATCCTATTATGCATGAACAAAGACTAATTATTCCCTATCAATCCCATCCTATGACAAATTTCCTATTTTACCCTTCCAGTAGGGGTGGGATGTTACAATTTCCCCTCCTTATAAAATTTCGTCCTCGAAATTCTCAATCAATTGTTCAAGATGACAAGAATCATATGTTCCTACATGTCCCATACACTTTTCCATTCCATAATTTATTTTCCGAAAGGTCACAAGAATCATATTCACCGCTTGTTCCGTCACTTATTTGGCTAACTCATTATCACTCATCACAAGAAATGACTCCACAAGGTCATCAACATGGCATCTCACTCTCTTAACTATCTCACTTACCATTTTCGAGTAGCTATTACCTTTGGTTCCGATGCTATGATTTAGTTCCTTATTTCCGAACCTGTTCACTTATCACGTGTTATGCATCCAGTCTAGGTTACTAATATTACCTTATTCTCACTACCATCCAATACCTTTTTTCCAAAGAAACATACGTACTAATTAAGTATTCCATTGAGTACATCTTTTCAAGGTGATACTTACCCTAACCTCCTTTATCTCGTCAGGGACGATTCACATTCCTTTGGTACCAATACCACATTTAGCTTCATTCCACTATAACCAGTGACACTTTACCTAATACAGTCATTCTCTATATCCCATCGACTCTCTGCTCAAATGCAATTCTCCTTAGACAATTCACTATTCTATAGTATTCACGCACTTTATTCGGATATGCATTTACTCGCTTCATTTGTTCGATCCCGATCCACTTTAGCTAATCCATGCAGCTTCCTAAGTCACTTTCTTTTGTTTTACTCATCACAGCCTCAAATTCATTGTGGTTTTGACTCCCATTAGGCAATCGCATAAAGGTAATGTAGCGATGTATTCCTACAAGAAATCGTAACTTTATAACACGATCATAATCCCGTGAAACTCAAACCACTTAAGCATTTTTTTTCTCAATAACACTCAAACCTATAAACACTTGAATCAATCATCACTTCATTCTATACCCGTAGTTATTCAATTTCACTTTTCGTGATATGCTTACTAGAATGTCGAGCTTCGACTATTCACTTTCTTGTTCTGTCACTTTTATCTGCACACAACTTCTTCTTTGACTCTTCATGAGACTTACCACTTTAACTCCTACACTCTTACCTTTCTTACCTTTATTCAGGTCTCTCAATTTCCGTAACCCATAATCTACTTGACATTCTTTCATGAATCCCAATATCTCGTAATTAATGCTCCTTGCAGCCTTTATCTGCTCACTAGTCGAAATGTCTGCTCAGCCTGTAATTGTCAATATAGTAGTCATTTATACCCGCCTCTTTCCTCAAATAAACACAAGTGTATCCTTATAGGAATCTACAGTCTCAAGACTTTCAATCGCGATCATGACACCCATACCATTTATCAAAGTCACTTGATTTATCTTATACCGCTTTAACATTATGTTTCAGTTCAACACACATTATCCACTCTCCAAAGGTATGCTTATCAGCAGTATCAAATTCGTCAATAATTCATATAGTTTATTTTACTTTTCGCTGTTCAATTCTTTCAAACACATTCCGTCTATAATCATAGTCACTACCATTTGCTTACTTTGCATCATTCCCTCTTAAACTTTTTCATACATTACCAAACATCATTCAATTTATTCAGTCCACAATTAATGTATTTGTAACCCCTTTATGAAGATAACACTACATCATGTCATTATCAGTTTCCCTTTAGGATGTCTTGTCTCTATTCATTTTCTCTTTTCAATCGATTTCCTGTCATCCACATCGATATATCTATATAAATAATACCAAATCATCTGTAATTGGACTTCCACTAATTTCCATTTCATTTGAGTATTCCACTTTACAGTTCGGGACTACTTTACAGTTTTGCCTTTCCAATGGAGCTCTATTCGCTTCACATAGCAATAGGATCACCTCAAATTAAACTTCCACTCATGTTGTTGGATACTTTACATTTCCGCACACACAAGATGTATAACCTCAATTTCACTTTTGATTTCGTCCCATACTTCTTTCCGCTTGTCCATTAGTCTTGCTACCATCTTTATACTTGCTCACGAAAGTCTCATCACCAATTAGTGTCCCTAATTGTATTTCAATCATTCTTAAGCACTATCTCAATCGTAACAAGTTTATGCCATAATTTAAAAGATCGTAACATTCCTTACACTAAGGTTCCTTGTGACAGTCACATAAACACTTTCTTTACCACTTATTCCGTAATCTACACCTCAGTAGAACTTATTTCATGATCAGGAAACCAATTCGTAACTTATACAATTTGACTTCCTCAGAACTCCTTTCCGTTTATACTCGTCCTCAACTAAATGACTGATACCATAATCATTTTTCATTTCCTCTCATACAGGTACATTCAGTCCTCCTATGTCTTACTTTAACCTAATATAAACTTTACACTTATAGCCACTCATAGAAGCACGTATTTAATCATTGACTGATCATCTCCTCCATGATTTCCATGTATCATTCACATACGTTTTATTAATCATGATCAACCTTACTGTCTAATAGATACTCCCAATAGTAAATCGACTTAAATGTGACAACTCTTTTCATATATCGCTATCCTGGTTGTTTTTGTTTTTGTTTTTTGTTTTAATTCTCATATCATTTATGTGTCAGCTTGACCTCCTCAAGGTCATATCCACTTGGCTTATACAATGTCATCACATTAATGCTACGTCTCTCTTTATTATCCTCAAACAATCTATCATAGGGCATTTACAGTCCCCAAAACACGACAAAATCACTGATGCAACTCCATTGTATCTCTATCTATTTACCCATCAATTTACCATTTCTGTATCCATATACGTCTTTTCAACCAATTCAGAATTTCCCGACATACAATCAGTAAAAATTGTCAATCTGTCATTTTCCCTTATGATCTTATTATACTGATTTTCAAACTCTTAGCACCAAAATTCGCATAACCATTTCAGTCTTACACTTATACGTTCAAGATCATTCCTGTTTCACGAGTTCTTTTCAGTTTATCTGTACACTTTTATCTCACCATGTCTACTTTTTCTCACTCTACTAGGCACTAGGCACTAGGCACCTTGCTCTTTCAGTTCTTTCAGTCCGAAGTAGACCGTTACAGTATAACCCTATTCTTGGTACAATCTCGCTATCATTATTTGCCTATATTATCTACTGATATCTTACACGAATGCAGTGAACCAATATATGCCTAATCGGATCATCTATACTTTACTCCGGGCCAATATTTCCCATTTCATGACAAATACAGTCAGAGCTGTAATTACCTAATCATCCCGGACTTTTAATCTCACTTAGGCCCACTATAACCAGTATGCTTCCCATATCTCTAGTGGACCTCTCCCAGTTCTAGACATATTCGTTTTTCTATCACCACGATATTCCCATTTTAATCCGGGAATCCATTGATATCAATTCTTTCCTTAATCCGTCTAGGCCAACACAGTCATTCTAACCACAGTACAATATTAATCTCCTTATCCATTTTTCCTTTTTCCTTTCCTAATTGTTTATACACTTTCAGGGGTTCACCCTCTAACACGGTCTCACTTTTCTCTCACCTAGTCACTTAACACGTATTCACACGTAGGATTTCTACCCGTACGACTCAAACTAGGGATCAGTTGCCACGGTCTGCAATGACACGACTCAAATACATGCACCCTATGTTCAGACTGTGCCCAGATACATTACGTACTACTGGGCTCTGATACCATCTAAATGTAACACCCCATTCCCGCGTGACCCGAACCCGACATCAATGGTGATATCCGAGTCCGTGGCCCGCGAGGGTGGCATGCTACATCACTCAGTCGAAACTCAGTATAAATTTTTTTTCAAACATTCATTCCATCAGAGCCATTTCCTTTTTCTTTCATTTACACACATGTGCGCGGAACACAGTAGACCATTTGCATCAACGTGCATAGATAAACATTTTCAGTTAATACAATCAGTTACAGTTATTACAAATGATCAACCATAAATTGCAATAACCATTTTATGTACAAAAGAGAACCACATTGGCCCATTACACATACAATTAGTCATTTTGGAATACAATTCTATTGGACACTAATGCAGACGAAAACTGATCCCGATCTCTTCTCTACTTCAATACCCAACAATGTTATACGCCCGTTGCCTAACGGGGTATTCTTTTGAGTCCTGAAAAATAATTACAAATTTTGGGTGAGTTTTGCGAACTCAGAGAGAAACCATCATCGATGGTTCACTCAACTCATGCATATTCAATCAATTTACTAACTAATACATACAATCACATTTCTCAAATGTAAGGCGTTTCGCCTTTAATACAATTTATATTCAATCATTTATAGATGCAACGCACATGTGACACTTTTCATTTTCATTTCATTGTAGTGACTGTGCTACCAAATCGTCCCAATGGATTTGTACATTGCGTTGAGCCAGTGGCTCTGAAAATATTGGGCTTGAAGCCCTAGTACATTGAGCCTGAGGCTCTGAATACGTTGGACCTGAGGTCCTGTGCGTTGAGCTGAAAGCTCTCATATACGTTGGGCGTGATATGCCCCGATACGGTGGTTGCTCCGGTCAAAACCGCCTTTATCTGATCATACTTTTATGCATGCAATGTACATGTTCCAATTCACATTCACCGACATTTTACATTTCAAAGACCAATTCCATTCCTTCGACCTTCGTCCGTAATTCAGTCACTAATAAATTTCATATTCACAAATTATTCCATTGAAGCACCCATGCATAGTTACACACAAATAGCACTTCGATATCACATTCCACATATTTCAGACACCTATGGTCCAAAATTCGTCAAAATCAAACACATATAATCCCTCCATTATCTCCACATGGAAAATTGCAAAATATTAAACACATAAAGGTTGAGGAACCAACTAGGTTACTCACCTGTATTTCGAGCCAAAATCGTCGTCTCGGTGACGTCGGTGGACCGACGCCCAAGTGTGACTCTATAATGATTCTAAAGATACATACATTATCAATTGTTCAATCAGAACTATTTCAGAATGCACATGTAATACTTAGAAGTTGCACAATGCATGATCATGATATTCCCGTCCCTAATCCCATTTTTTTTCCACCATAAAAATCTGTCTAAAAATTAGAAACTTATTGGCGCTGACGGTGCGCAATTCGGACCTCTATAGGTCCCCAATTAAACAAAATAGTGATTAAAGGCTCCGTTACCCGGGGCTACGTCAATTTCCCGTCCAAAAATTCCCAATTACTCACAAAATAAAATTCAATATATTACAAATCCGATGCCTCAAGAATCAGGTCAATCGGACGTCGGACGGAAAAGAAATTGACAAAAGAAGCAAGAAATCCTAAAATACCAATTAACAAATAAAAAAAAAAAAATAGGGCTGACTCATTTGGCCTCGTCGCTAGGGCGAGGCGTCGCCCTAGCGATGCCGACCCTCTCTAAGCCTCATCACTAGGGCGAGGCGTCGCCCTAGTGACCAAGCGTGATTCATCTTCCCATTTCCCCTTTTTTCTGATTTCTAATCCAACTTCCAACATCAATAACTTATTGCAGACAATTCGGAAAATTATCAACTATATCTCATTGGAAAGATCATGAAACCCTCTACAATTCTCAAGAAGACCATAAAAATCAATTTCACCCCTAAGGGTGTCAAAAATCCAATCAAACCTACTGCCCACTCAAAACCTAACAAAACAGGGCAGTACATTGCAAATTCAATAACTACTCATTTCCTCAGTCAACAATTACACAATAATTAAGGCAGTAAGATCACAATGTTATCTACAACTTTCATGGACAACCAAAAATCAAATTCACTTGCTAACAAGGTCAAATAATTCCAAAAGAATCGCCATCTGAAATCAACCAATCTGACAAGAATTTTCCAAACAAAGATTCTCTTAGCACAAAATTCACTACCTTATATCCCTGAAAAGATAAGATCTCAAACTTCAATTTTCATGAAGAACTCAAACTCCAATTCGATTTCTAACAATTTCAAAACTGTTATGGAAGCTACTATCATGATCACCATTCACAACCTAGTTTAGGTTCGCTTTTCCAAAATCATAACTCCCAACTCGACCTCTAAAAATTACACACCATATATCATTTTCAAGATAATTCCTTCCTCTACAACTTTGTAGAAGATCAGTCACACCAATTCAGTTCACATAAATTGTTAAAATTGCTCCCAAACAGCAAGCTCACAAAATCAACACTTTGACTAGGTTTCTCCAAGAAGTATAAAACCAATCAATAGAAATCAGTTCATATCTCCCAATATACAACTCGAAAATAAGCAAGATCAGTGGAAATGGAAAGCTAATAATGTAGGCTTCAACTCTCATGAAGACCACTTTCTCTAATTCCTTCTCAATTAATTTATAAAAATCATCAAAACTCCTAGGCCAACAATCCGAATACTATTTACATAAGTCCCAGCAGTAACTTTCCAAGCCAAATTCCAACCTCTTAGAGTTACAATTTGGCAACACCTATTTCACACAAAAATGTAGCCAACAACCCAAAGTTTCATTGGGCACAAACCTCAACTCATTTGCATAACCACAAAATGAGTTATGCTCAAAACAACAGTACAATCAGTGAAAACCCTAATTTTCCAGCTTTGGTGTTAACCTTAGTTCTATCATTTCCAATGCCATTAACACATCATTAAGCATCCAAATGGACAAGAAATCAGTCCCTAGGTCATGCATAAATTCACTAGGAATAACCACCTCAATTTGGAAGCACCATACACAATCATGTTCTTATCAATTTCTTTTAAGGATTAGTCATCTAATCACTTCAAACTAAGAAAGTCAAACACTAATCATCTCTACCTTATGATTTCTTACACACCAACATACCCAACAATTCAAACCATATGTGTCATGAAATCAAGGCATCATTCATCTCATTTAATGAACAATCACTTCTAATCCATGCAACTACCCATGAATTCATGCATTACACATAATCAAAGCTTAAAACTCATCTTACCTAAAGCTTCCATCTCCACCTCTTCAAGCCTTTCATTAAACAACCAATCACAACTTACTCACTTTCCATCCCATGCATGGTTTTTCATCAAGGTAAGAAGGTGGAAGGAAGTCACCTAAGGTTGGAAGAAAATAGCAACAAAATTGGTGGAGACCAAAGGAGAATAAGGAGGTTTCGGTTGGTTAAAGAGAAATGAATAAAATTCATCTTTCATGCTTTTATTTTGGAAGAGTCGTGTATGACTAAAACAAGTCAAAGGCCATCTTTTCCTTCTTTCAAATGGAACATCCGAGAATGAGCATTAAAGAAGTGGGATGAGTCACCATAACATTTGGCAATTGGAGGAGACATAAAGAAAAGTCAAAGAGCCAATCACAAATTTTGATAAAAACAATTAACCCAAATACCAAATAAATGTTCAATCCATTGTTAAGGGTCCATATTTCACCCTACCACAAAATATCCAATAGGCCAGACCAATTGATAACAATTTGATGCATTAAAATTGACCGTTCGCCACTTGACGATTTTTTCCGGTCAAGGAATTTCTCCGAATTATTTTTTGAAAATTACCGAAATTGCCCAAAATTGTAAAACATATAACAGTCCACTCCCAATAATTTTTCAAACACGAAACCACATTTTCCATAACAAAACACATTTAGGCCATTTATCGGCGATTTTGCGATCAGGAATTTTCTCCGAAAATTCCGAAAATTTTTAAAATTCCTTAAAATATAAAACACACTGGATCACCAAAATAATTTTTAAACCCTATAACCATGTTAATCCCAATAAAATTGCATGAGGCTCAATTAAAGGAATTATCATGAATGCATGTACATAATTCCATGTGCACAATTGATACCGTAGCAATCCTATTATGCATGAACAAGACTAATTATTCCCTATCAATCCCATCCTATGACAAATTTCCTATTTTACCCTTCCAGTAGGGGTTGGGATGTTACACTGACTCTGTCTCAAAAGCTGCTCAACTCGCATTGCAGCAGCTCTCAACTCAACAAAGGTGCACATATCAGATCAGGCTAACCTGGTACGGATATCCAGATTAAGCCCTCCCTCAAATCTCCGGCACCTATCAGCCTCTATAGCAATCAGAATCGAAGCATACCCCATCAGCTCATTAAACCGCACCTCATACTCTGCCACTGTCATCAAACCCTGTCTCAACTCCAGAAACTCCTGCATCTTCATCTCAAGATATACCTTGGGCATGTAGTTTTCTCTAAATGCCCTCAGAAAATCCTCCCAAGATAATAAGCAAGGCCTGGTAGTGCTGCCTGGGACAGTCTTCCACCACTGATAAGCTGGACCCTGCAGGAGAGATACTGCATAGTCAAACCTCTCCTCTGCATCACAATCCAACTGGTCGAAGACTCGCCATCCTTCCAAAGAATCCTCACCTCGAGAGGGTCTATCCGCCATAAAGTTCTGACTCCGCCATGCTGATCGATCATACCTCCTCTCCCGTCTCATGGGAACTCTAGGAGGCTGCTCCTCATATCGAGGCACTGAAGACTCCCTACTAGCCCCAACTGATCCATGGTCAGCTGGTTGATTTACTTGATCACCAAGGACGGATGACCTATAACAAACAAGAATTCTGATCAATTTCTACTTTTCTTACTGAAATTCAAGCCTAAAATACACTATGCCCAAAAGATGCCAAATCATGCTCTGATACCACCTAATGTAGCACCCCCTTACCGTAGGGTATGCACCGAGACGCCCGTAGGTCATTCCGTTACATAACCCACGATGATGGTGCACTACGAACGATCATTTCTATAATCCAAATGGCATCAATATAATAAAACCGCAATATTAAAATCACTAAATTTTTTAAACCAAGATACTCCTCATTTCATTTCTTAATAACCAGAAAAGTACAAGTCTATCAGTTTTCCACTGTCAAAAGTACAATACTCCAAAGGAAACTAATACACAAACTAACTAGGTCATTCCCAAAAAACCATCTCAGTTGATCGACCTGTGAACCATACTTCTCTTGCCAACGCGCTCAACAAGGCAGGAAAAGTCTCTCGCTAACTGGAGCTAGGAAGCTACTAACTCTGTCCTGAAAAAAAATTGCAATGTTGGGTGAGTTTGCGACCTCAGCGAGAAACCATCATCGATGGTTCACCCAACTCATGCATATCCAAACAATACACATAATATCACATATTAGCACATTCAGAAATGTCACATGCATTCTATTTCACAGGTATCAGATGTTTCGCCTTTCATACAATTCACAATTTATCAATCACATATTTAATGCACATGTGACACTTTCCATTTTATTACGTTGTTGTGGCTATGCGCCTGATTACGGTGGGCAGGAAGCCCTGATACGTTGAGCTTGTGGATCTAAAAATTTTGTTGGGTTCGAGGCCCTGATGCGTTGAGCTTAAAGCTCTAAAATACGTCGGCTGCTCCGGTCACAACTGTCATTATCTGATCATGCCGTTATGCATGAATGCACATGTCTCATATCGCATTAAAATCAAATCATTGCCATGAATCACAATTTACACTTCTATAACAAGTTCCAAATATTTCGGACACCTATGGTCCGAAATCAATCAAAAGCAATCACAAATAAACCCTTCATTATCTCCACATGGCATGAGTGCATAAAATTAAACACATAAAGGTTGAGAAACCAACTAGGTTACTCACCTCTAAACTTCCGAGCTACTGTCGGGAAGTCTCCGCTACGTCGGAAGATCGACGCTCCACTAGAGCCTCTAAAACAATCAGAATATACAAACATTACTAATTGCACAGTTTCAAATCAATAATGCACATGCAACGAATGAATTATGTACTATACATGTTTATGACATTCCCGGTACTATACTCGAAACTTTCCATTTTAACTCTTTCTCGCTAAAAGATAGAGATTCCTAAATTCCATAATTCACTTAACTAATTTCCGAACTCCCAAGAGTCAAATTCGAAGACATAGGGACTATCCTTAAATCAAAAATCAAAATCAAACTCACTATTCAATTGCCATCCGATTTCAAGAATTTTCGAAAATAGTTCAGAAATTCCATTATTATAAATTCGCAATTCTTAGTCTCTAATTCACAATCAATCAATAACCAACTTATTAGGAATTTAAAACCTCAAAAATCAATCACAAGGGTCAACTTCATTTACGGAAAAATGGGTGCCCTCGCCACAAGCAAGAAGATCGTCATAATGGCGAGACCCTCGCCTTCCTCGTGGCGCGTCGCGTCACGACGCATCGCGCGCCCTCTTCTTCTTCGCGCTTTTGTCGGCGTGTAGAAGAAATCTGCTCGCCGTGTCGTGCCCGCTTCTGCTCATCGCGGCGTGCGGGAGGGAATTTGCTCGCTGTGGCGTGTTCATCACACGTCGCGACGTGCAAACTCAGAAAACTCCCGAAACCCAGATTTCTTAGATCTGACAATTTTTAATCCAACTTTTCTCTTTATAAACACTCCAAAACAACTCAATATACTCTAAACTACTAACCCTTAAACTCAATTCCATCTAAAATCAATTATCCCTCAAATACCCAAATCAAAATCAAGAAAATTTCAAATCCCTATCATCCGAAAATTCATACTATTTCTAAACAATCAAAAACTCAAATCATTCTTCAAATCAAACTATCCAAAACATAAAGGAGTAAGAACTTACTTGATTAATCCTTCAAATCTTCAAAAATCATTCAAGATTCTCCAACCCTCAAGCTAAGCATACCCACGGCAATCACCCATAAAAACACCAAACATTTTCTTCTCCAACACAAAACTTAGGGTTAGGTTGGAGATGAAGATAAGAGCAATTTAACAAGAAGAAAATGGAAGCAAAGAGCAAGCAAGGGGATCCATGAAGAAGGAGAAGAAGAAAATCCAAGAGAAGTCCAAGTTTTCTATCAAAAGGAGAGAGAGTCGTGAAAGCAAATTTGAATGAGAAGGGTTTTTAAACAAGGGATTTTAAACTAAGGGCATGTTTGGCAATTCAATTGCCACATGTGCAATCCTTAGGGTCTAAAAATCCAATTCTTATTCTAATCTCTCCCAAATTTTGCAATGGCTATAAATATTAAATCCTAAAATCATAACTCTAATTATCTCGTGCCAATTGCCAATCAATTTCGGAATCGAAATCCAATTAATCAGCCATTAGGTCATTTTTTCGGTCCGGACCCATAACTCAAAAAATTTCTAGGAAAATTCCTATAATTCCTCAAAATATGAAACACATGATCATACACTCCAATCCCATTTTTCAAACCTCTAAAATTCAATTTTCACTTCAATTCCCTAATCAAAGCACAATCTATATACAAAATTCTCATAATTTAGATTTCCACAATTTTACCGGGAGTATGTCATACATGTATGTACATGCATATGCTATCGCAACAATAATCATTTATCTATAATATAGAGGCAAAATGCATGTGCAATTTAAAATATGAATGCACTCAATTCTAACCCAATCTGAATTACCAATATGCCCATCACATCAGTAACGGGATGTTACAAACGTATTACATAAATGGGTTGTGCAGGTCACAAGTCCGCAGACAGGCGTTTGCAGAAATTGGAAGCAACTGCTAATTTGGAGCGTGCTGTGAGTAGACCTAGATGGTCTTACTTTATTATTTGTTAATTGAATTATGTTATTATTTGACTATTGGATGATTGTGTAAATGTGATTGAATATAGGGGGTTTCGGACAGGAGGTCCGATGATTGTGATGATTGACTTGGATATTGAAGTGTTATTTGTTTGTGAATTGGAAGAACTAAATGTATTGAGTGATTGCTATGTGTTTCCTGAATGTGTAAATTGCATGTAATATGAGTGAATAAGAGCATGAAATTATGAGTGATGCAATATGAATGACGGTTGACTTTTCAGCACTAAGGTTAAATGCCGGACTAAGGTCCGATAATATGGGAATGAATGGGTTTACAAAATTGTGAGTGATGCATTTCATTTCATGAATGCATGTCATATAATGGTTGTTATGACTAGAGTAGCCACCGATCAGAGCTATACGCTCAACACTTAATGAGCCCGAAAGGGACAGTTCAGAGCTATATGCTCAACGATTAATGAGCCCTATATGGGACAGTTATCAATGAGCCCTATATGGGACAGTTATCAATGAGCCCTATATGGGATAGTTATCAATGAGCCCTACATGGGACAGTTATCAATGAGCCCTACATGGGACAGTTATCAATGAGCCCTATATGAGACAGTTATCAATGAGCCCTATACGGGACAGTTCAGGCACTCGGTCACAACAGAGTAACAATTGGAAAGTGAGTCTTATATACACTGAGTATGCATGACATAAATGATTAAATGATAGTGAATGTAAAATAACTGAACAAGTTTATGTGATTCAATATGTTGTTAATGAAATGATATGAATATGGGAAATAATGTGATATAGGAAATAAAGTGAGATTGGTTCAGTGATTGAATGTGAAATAATATGATTATGAGCGATTAGTATGAAATATATGTCTTATGTGATAAGAGATGAGTGAGCCATCGATGATGGTTACTCACTGAGTTCGCAAAACTCACCTAAAAATTATTTTTCAGGATCAGAAGAATACCCCGTTAAGCCAATGGGAGTATATTTGCAGGATTCAAGTGAAGGATAGAAGTCGGGATCAGTTCGCATCCACATTGAATGTCTTTATTTATGTAATAAAGTGTATTTTTGTATTTGGGAAATGGGTCCGAGTGGCTATTGGAAATTGTGTATAATGAAATTGTATATGATTGAATGATGACCCAAATTATGCATTGAATTCCGCATATATATTGTTTTAAAAAATGTGTACGGATTACTGAATGAGTGTTTTAGCACGCCACCCTCGCGGGGCACGGACTCGGATATCATCGTCGATGTCGGGTTTGGGTCGCGTGGGAGTGGGGTGTTACATCCTATATATGATAAATTTAAAGATGAATGGATTGTGGATACTGTTACAACTAACCATATATGTGCATTTAAACACTCTTTTACTTCACAAAAAACCTTGACTAGAAAATCCTTGTTCATTTACTTGAGGGAATTGTCAAACAAGTCAACTCATACGGTGATGTGATTATACATGATAACATTAAACTGAAAAAATGTTCTATACAATCCTGATTTTAGACACAACCTACTGTCAGTTAGTAAATTAGCTGAGAAGGAATTCTTGTTCTGTAGTGTTTATCCAAAGTTTTGCATTTTTTAGGGCCTGAAGACTAATAGAGTCCTTGGAGTGGGCAAATTGAAGGGAAACCTATACATACTTGATTCCAATTCATACATACTAAAAGTTATCCATAGATACTGCAATTTTCTTAATCCAGTACCTAGTAGAGCAAATGTTTTCTACTTAAATAATGTAGTTGATGTCAGTATTCCTACTTAGCATCAATGAATGGGGCATCCTTCAGACATTGTACTCAAACATTTACCCTTTATGAAGAGATTGAAATTTCTATTGATTGCAGTATTTGTCCTCTTGCAAAACAAACCAGATTATCTTTTACACAAAGCAGTAGTAATGCCAATGATATTCTTGAATTAATTCATGTTGACATATGGGGACCATATAAACATTCTAATATAATAAGAGCACATTATTTCCTTATTGTGGTAGATGATCTAAGTAAATGTACATGGACATTTTTGATGAAATATAAGAGTCAAACTGCATCTATTTCGAAGAATTATATTGTCATGGCTAATCAATTTGAGAAATCATTCAAAAGAGTTAGAACTAATAATGGTTTAGAATTTGTGGGAGAGAAATGTCAGCAAATTTTTAGAGATTTTGGAGTAATACATGAAAAAAAAAATCTATGCCTACACACCTCAGGAGAATGGGATAGTAGAAAGAAGGCATAGATCCATACTTTAATTAGCAAGATCCTTGTTGTTTCAATCGGGGGAGCCATTTTACATGCCACTTTTCTTTTAAACAGATCAGCTATCCTACATTGGAAAACACCCTAAGAGATTCTGCACAAAAGGGAACCCTCCTATGATAACCTCAAATGTTTTGGATGTCTGTGCTTTACAACAAATTCCTTACCTTACAAAGACAAATTTTATCCGAGAGCTTTTAGAAGTGTCTTCTTGGGGCATTCACCAGGGTAAAAAGGTTTTAAGTTTTATGGTCTAGAAAACAGTAGAAGGGTTGTTTCTAGAGATGTTTCTTTTCATGAACACACTTATCCTTTTGGAACAAAGGAAGACTATATCATTATGGCCCCCAAACAGTCAAATTCCTTTACCTGTTTTACCTGACAACCCAAACGAATTCATGAAGGAGGATGTTATATATGATAATCCTATTGAGCATACACAAACAAAAGTTGAGTATGATGATGATCAGGTACAAACCAGTGACTCACCCTCACCTACACCCACAACTGAAACATCTCCCATTAGACACAGTACAAGATTGAGAAAAGCTCCAACTTGGATGAATAACTATTTGTCAAATGTTGAGCATGGTATATCAAGCTACCAAAGACCCCTACATGTCAGTAACCTTACTAGATACACTCCTCCTACCTACCCATACACTATACCAAAACACCTATCAAATGCACATATATGTTTTATTGCAAATTTATCTGAAATGCAGGAGCCAATGTCATACTAGAAAGCAAAATTCAATCCAAAATGGGTGAAAGATATGAATGAAGAAATTGAGGCTTTAGAAAAGAACAGAACATGGGAGATCACTGATTTACTCATAGGGAAAAAGCCTATAGGATGAAAGTGGGTCTTCAAGGTGAAACTAAAAGAAAATGGGAAAGTTGACAGATTCAAGGCAAGATTGATAGCAAAAGCCTACAATCAAATTGAAGGGGTAGATTTTCATGAGAGTTTTTCACCTGTGGCTAAGGTAGTGACTATAAGAAAAAAAAATTTCGTTGCCACATCAAATTCATGGAATCTACACCAACTTGATATTAACAATGTATTTTTGCATGACTATTTAGATGAAGAAGTATTTATGGCATTACTAGAAGGTGTTGCGGTTTAAACAAAACAATATAAATTAAATTCTATCTAGACCAATTAGAGGCAAGCGCACCTCGTCGACAAGTAATATAAATCGGTAAGAACCAGATATCGTACCCAAGGGAAAATTTTCAACACATAAGAAAATTAAATTAAACGATGAGAAATTACTCAGACGATTAAGAATTGATTGATTTAAAAATAAAATAAAATAAAGTAAGCAAATTAAGAAAATATGAAAAATGCAAGATATGAATTAAAAAGACTAGATTTAATCAAATGACAAAAATTGGATAAGGTATCAGATTTCAATTGGATTGGACACTAAAAATAAAATTATAACGATGGATTGATTTAAGAAATATTTCACTTAAACAAGTCAAACCCAATGTTCATGGGTGTACCCTTCTCTTCTAAATCCGAGTCACTACTTGGTCCATAGATAATTCGGAATAAAAGGCGTTAAATAAAAGAAGCTTAAAATTAAGTTCGTTAATCCTAGGTATCCTCACACAAGATCCTAAGGTTGGTCTACACTTTAGTCTTAAGTATGTCTCTTGGTTAATTTTTCGACACATTAAATCCCATTGGTTGTGGCATTCAATCATCTAAGCTCTTAATTTAGGTGATCAAGCTAAATTAGGAATAAATATGCATTCAATCAAGCAAAAATCAATACCAAAAAAATTATCCTAATCCAATATCAACCTTAACCCCTTAACCGAAAAGAAAAACTTACTCACACATATTTATCAATGTAACATAAATCATGGTCATAATATATGTTTGCATTAATTAAATCCACATAATTAAAATAAATATGAAATAAAGAAAAATTTAAAAACACCCCTTCTTTTCCCATACCTGTATTTTCTCACGCCTCTAGTTTCAAGAATATTGTATTAGCCACCAGCTGCTTACGTAATCTACTCTCCACCACGATGTTCACCTAGTCTCGTTAATTCTCCAGCTACTACGTGTGTCTCCACCAGCTCATGCTTCAACGTTACCTCCACAAGTAGCTCACGATTTCTTCACAAACAGCAAGATGTCCTCAGCTAACATTTTTTATCTCCTTCTTCCATGGAATGTATCCAGCTTACTGCTTGTGTTGTAGTGAATTGAGTGTAGGTTGCGTCGATGAGGGGAGCCAGCTGCTATAACTTGTTGTTGTGTGAGTCGAGAGTGTTTTTGGGTGAGCTTGTGCGTTAGTGATTCTCCAACAGCCAAGGTCTCAAACTTCTCTCATCTCCCAGCTATAACGTGTCTTCTTAAACTCCCAACCAGCTAACGTTTTTCCTCCTCCAATGGAATATCCCCAGCTATCCTCTATTAATGCCACCTGCTTCTCCTCTATTAACGCCACCTTTTCCAACCCACAACTTCCAATTTCTTTACTGCCAACCTGTGTTTTAAAACCCGGATCAGACCGGCCGGTCCGACCGGTGACCGGTCGGTGGTCCGGTCCGGTTGATCCTTCAAAATTGGCTATAAATTGACCCAGTCTGAATCGGTCAAAACCGGTCAATTGACTGGTCGGACCGATCCGATCCGACTGGTCCGACAATTATTTTTTTATTTTTTGAATTTTTTAAATTTTTTTTAAAATTATATATAATTAAATATAATTATTGCATAATTATTATGTCACACCGGTTCGACCGGTGGTTGAACCGGTCGAACCGGTCAAACCAGTGACCAGTAAGACCAACGATTCAATGACCGGTCCAGATTTTAGAACATAGCTGCCAACTCCTAATCAACATTTACGTCCCTCATCTTACTCCCCACTACCGCCGCTTTGTTGTAAGTGTAGAGTATATGTGTGAGTGACGGAGCCAATCCCTATTCCATGTACACGCCACCAGCCTTTTCAATCCTCACATGTTGTCTTTTTTTTCCTCCCTATTTAGTGTTCTTTTTTTTCATCTGTTGACATGTGGATGGTGAATCTATGTTGATTGGTGAATCCTCTCTTTCGTCCCAGCTAGCACCTATGTAGCGTTATTCTTCTCTCACCAAAAACACACACCTAGCTGACCCATTCTAAAAACAACACAGCCCCCACAAGCCACCAGTCGACTGTTTTAAAACCATGCTAAACTCACGGTAGTTGAAGTGACAAATTAATGTTGCTTAGTTTCTCCACCATTCACGCACCTCACTTCTTCGTTTTTTTCTCTATGTTGTCGCCAATTCCTTTCTCTTTTTGTCTCACCATATATTGAATAAATTTCACCCTCATTTCACGCATAACTCTCCTATTTTTCAACTCTCTCGTCGCAAGCATCTTTTTTTGTCTCTTATGTATTGAGAATCTATGATCTCATGCTCTCTTTTATCTGCCGCCGCTCTTTTTTAACTTATCATTCATGCAAAAACCTCCATTCCTTGTCTTCCAAAACATTAACATTTTAGGTGGCTAAAACGTTAACCTTTTTTTACCCAAGCTCCTTTGAAAGTTTTTTTCTTGATTTATGGTATTAGATGTTCCAAATCAAATGTGTCTAAAATCAAAACAAATAACTCTTAATTAATACAATTTAAATATTAAATGGAAAACAATTTAGCAAATTATGTATCAAAAATTAATACAAAATGCTCATTAACAATACCCCACACTTGAATTGTTGCTTGTCCTCAAGCGACTTACTTGGATCACAACCAATATATTCTATCATTTCATTTTCAATAAAAATCAAGTGCTTGCAATCTCTTAAACTTCAACAAACTCAAATATCGAGCTACTACATATATCATAATCTTTTCATCAATGCACATAAACAAAATCAAAAGTCGATAACCTTGATCAAAAACAAGCATAAAATTAAAATAAACTTTCCTCGCGATATCCACTCATGTCACTCAAGTGTATAAGGGTTGTATTTCACTCAAAGCTTCCTCTAAGAGATTATTGTTGGACCCCGAGTTTTTGAGTAAAAATAAGAAATAGTCAAAAGTGGATGAGTTAATTGAAATTAAGTTGAAAAGTCAAGAAATAAAGAGAGAAAGTGTGAGAATATGAAGAATTGTGAAAAGTTTGACTTTTTGACCTTTGAGAGTTGACTTTTGATTTAGTCAAATTTTGAGAAAATGATCTACATGAAACTTGTAGATTATGTTAAGAGTTTTCTGTACCCATAAAGTTTGCAATTTTTCGATATCGGGAGTGGAAGTTATGATCAGTCAAAGTTTATGTGTGATAGGATTGACTTTTCAAGACGCCGTTTTCCTTTGCGTGTTGCGACGTCGTTTTGGTTCTTTTGGTTACTTCCTTCTCCAAATTCGACCTTTGTTCACTCTTTTGGTTATATCTTTTCCGTCCGATATCCGATTGAGTTGATTCTTGAAGTGTTGGATTCTTAAGACAATGATCTACATCCTCATGGAAATTTGTGAATTTTTTAGATTAAATTAAGGATGATTACATTAATCAAAGTGAGTGGACTAATTTTCTGAACATAGTTCAGTATTTTGAGAAATTCAGGATCTATGGAGATCCGATTGAAGTAATTCTTGAGGCGAAATAAATTTAAAACAAGGGGCTACAAATCATATGAAGAAATTAAATGTCAATTTTGCCCCTAAGACCTTCAAATTATGAAATTAAGTTCGGATTAGTGTGCAGTTTTTGGATTAGGAATATCTGAGAGTATTTTGAGCATAACTTTTGATCTAGGAATCGAAATGAGGCGATTCTTGTTTTGAATTAAACTAGAGAAATAAGGCTAAAATTTTTATGAAAACATAGAATGTCAATTTTGTGGTTAAGAATGGTAATTTCTGGATGGAAACAATCGTACATGGAAAATGTGTTAGAAGATGAACATATCGGAAATGTTTCGAGCATAACTTTTGATGTAGTGCTCCGAATTGGATGATTCTTGTGACATTATGAAATTAAGACATAGAGGAATTTTTCTCTAGAAGGAAGTTTTGACAAATTCCTTCAAATTGATAGTACGAATCAACCCGCAAGTAAGCATGACTTTAAGCTTTGAATGCAGGGGCATTTTGGTCTTTTAATCATCATTTAATGACATGGCTTTAAAAATCAAGTGGGCTGTCGTTTTTTTCATGGAGAAGTCGAAAACTTGAGAAAAGAAGAAGAATAAGGAGAAGAGAAGAGAGGAGAAGGTTGGCTATGGAGAAAAGATGAGAGAGAAAGCTAAGTTTCAATTTTTCTACTTGATTCTTAGGGATTTTGAGGTTGTACCAAGAGAGAAAAAGGTGGAGGAGCACAAGAGCTTCCTTCCAAGTCAAGAAAAGTCGAATTTCAGTGAAAAATGAGGTAAGGTCGAAAATTTAATGTGTGATTTTTTATGAATTTTTGGTTTAGAATTTTAGAAAAGGACATGGGTTTGTGATTTATGAAGTAAATTGTGATGTATATGCTTTAGGTTGTGTTTAACTTTGGATGGAAAATTAATTAAGGTTTAGGCTTAATATTGTGTTAGAGGAATTTGTGAAATTTTGGAGTAGAATTATAAATAATGATATGGGTTTGTGAAATATGAAAATAATTTTGAAGAAATTGTGATTTATGATATTGAATTTAGATAAATTGGTTTAGGCCAACTTTGAGATTTGGGGATTTTTGAAATTGGTGGTTTAGATATCTTGAAATTAGTATGAATTGATGAATTATAACATCAATTTTGAAAATTTAGTTATTTATGAGAGTGAATTCGAGTAAATTGGTTTAGGTCAAATTTGGAGTTTGGGAATTTTAGAAATTCTTGTTTTAGAAAGCTTGAAAAAGTGATGAATTTGGGTTTCCTATAGTTCATTTTGAACATTATGATTTTTATGATGTTGAACTTGGATATGTATGGCTTAGGTTATTTTAAATTGGAAGGAAGAAAGAAGAAATAACCAAATTGGAGCTTGGAATCAAGTTTCTGACATTAATTCGAGGTGGGTAGCATATTTATATTTCGATTTGTAAGCTATACATGCAATTTTGAAAAATTAAAGAAAGCAATTTTGAAAAATTTAAAGAAGGCGAAAATTGGATTTTTGATAAATTATTGTTTTTGTAAATGGTTGAAACAATGTTGATTAATGTTTGAAAATATGATTTCCGAATGATTTCTGAGAAATGAGTACAAGTTTAAATGCATTGTCTTCAAATGATTTAATGAATTCGGTAGAAATTTCTGAAAAATTCATTTGTTGTGTATGCATTGATAAATTATGCAAAATTGTTGAACTGATTGAATTAATTGAATGGATTGTGGTGATTGAATTGTATGCATTATGTGAATGTGCGAAAATGAAGTTTCAAAATATGCCTTCAGGCAGTTAGATTAGTATGCTTGAAAAGTAAGATTTTTGAAAAGTGCCTTCGGGCATTCCGACCTTTCGTTTTCATTTATGTGTTAAGTGGGTTTGGTCAGGTCCTTGTGAGTCAGTGCACTTTCTCTATTCGTTTATAGCCTTCTCCCGGCTGCCCGCTAGTGGCACGGAGCTCCGATTTCGGACTCCCTTCACGGCTACACTGGTCCGCTATTCGGAAAAGTGTAGTACGCTTCTTCTCACTTTGCAGACAGACCGCTATCTTGAGAATGTGCAATGCGCTCGCTTCGGACCAAACCAGACCATTTTGATATGTTACGTGCTTTTGCTTTGTTTTTATGTACTGCATTCATGTTTAAAAATGAGAAATGAAAAAGTGGGATTTATATGAAAAGTTTGAAAAAAATTGAAAGGTTTAAGGAAACTATTTGAAAAGTTACAAAGTTTAAAAAATTAGTCCTTTGGCAAAACGCTTATGAAAAATGTTTTCTGCTTATCTGTCAATTTATAAATGTGTTATCCACGAGCTTCCGAGCTCACCCCCCTTTCATCCCCAATCTCTAGGAATTCGAGCAGGAGATCGGATGAAAGATCGTCAAGTTCAATTTTGCATCATCTGTATTTTTGAGTGACTAGACTTTTGGATATTAATATTGTTTATTATGAAGTATTTCGAGCATGTATTTCAGAATGTATGAGGATTATGACTGGATGTATGAGAGTATGAAATTGTGCATATTGTGTTAATGTAAGTAAATTATGGATTGATATGTTGAGTTGCGGTTCAAAGTTTGTGTATGATGTTGAGTTATGGTTATGTATAAGAATGATTGAAGTGTTTAGAACTAAGATTGCGTTTGTTTCTGTTGAGATCCCGGACAGAGGGTCCGGTGGATTGGATGATTGTATGATTGATTGGGCATATTAGAAGTGAGTTTTAAAACACTTTACAGGTTTGGGTTTATGAAAGTGCATCCGTTATGCTGCCGAAATTTTGATAAAATCAGGGATAAAAATGTAATTTGGGGATTTGTGTGGATATATAAGAATATGATCAGATTTTGAGTTTTGCATGAGAATGATTTTCCAAAAGTGGAAATTGGTTGTGTGATTTGAATGAGTTTGACTAAAGATGTAAGAAATGAAAAAAAAATTATACCATATTTTCGTATTGGATTAGTTTTAGGTTTCCAACGCGATGAGTGTATTTGTTCCAACAGATGTCGGAATTTTTTTCTGTTCAAATCGATCAGTTTGTTTGCTTTGTATTTAATTCGTATTCGATTTGCTTCGATTCGTTCGCTTCTGCTTTTAGCTTTTATCCGATCTTCGCTTTTGTTTTGTCCGTTTATTTGTAATGTTTGCATTTGAGATTCGTAATCCGATTCGGTTGGCTACTTTGCTTTTCGCCTTCCGTTTCGTTCTTTCGATTGCAAGTTTGAATTCGATCCGTATCTGTTTCGCCTTTGAATGTAACCGTTCTGAATTGTTTCTTTCGATTCCGTATTCGCTTTGCTTCCGTTTTGCTTCCGCTTTCGCTGTGTTTGTCATTATCGAATTCAACTTATCCTATTTGAATTCGCCTCGTTCTTCATATCCGTTTCCGCTTTTCGGTTGGGACCCGGTTTCCCGGATCGAGTCCCAACATTTATGGTATCAGAGCCCAGTATTAGGATCTTAACTGGGCATATAAGATTAAGAAGAGTGTGTAAGGATAAGAGTGAATTTGTGAGAATGTACTAAGTGATCTTTTGATGTTGATGACAAGAAGTATAACTGACTTTAGGAATGTGAAATTGATGTGCATGACTTGTCATGACTTAGTTGAAGAATAAAAGTGATTGTTTGTTTTGGGTGTTAAGAATATGACTGATTAGAAACATGTGTTTGTGGAACTTAAGATGTGAATTGCATAATGAATTGGGAGAAATTGATATAGCCTATACTTCTGTGAGATGAAAGTGTGACTATTTGAAGGATGACATGATGATAAAAATTAAATGATGATTGAACCATATTAGGGTTCCGTAAGAAATGGACCATTGACTTGTGTCCATATCTGAAGAAATAATGAGTTATAGATATAGTAAGTTGATATGATATGAGTGGTATGAGGTACAAGAAGTGAAGTATTGTGAAGAGATTGAGAGTATGTATGATGAGAAAATTAGATAAGAAAAAAATGACTGATTAGGATTTTTGGAAAGAAATTAGTAAGAAAGTGCTTGATGATCTTTATTTAGAAAGAAATTTATGCAAGGATGAGTTACTTGGTGTTTACTCAAGTATGAATTTCGAGGACGAAATTCTTTTTTAAGAGGGGGAGAAATGTTGGACCCCGAGTTTTTGAGTAAAAATAAGAAATAGTCAAAAGTGGATGAGTTAATTGAAATTAAGTTGAAAAGTCAAGAAATAAAGAGAGAAAGTGTGAGAATATGAAGAATTGTAAAAAGTTTGACTTTTTGGTCTTTGAGAGTTGACTTTTGATTTAGTCAAAATTTGAGAAAATGATCTACATAAAACTTGTAGATTATGTTAAGAGTTTTCTGTAGCCATAAAGTTTGCAATTTTTCGATATCGGGAGTGGAAGTTATGATCAGTCAAAGTTAATGTGTGATAAGGTTGACTTTTGACTTTTATATGGCTGAAGCTTTGACTGAAACATTTACCTAGTTAGAGGTTAATTGAGCCTTGAAGTTCTTCATGAAAGTTGAAGAATTTGATTTGATCTTTATTTTGATATAAAGTATGTAAGTTTTCGATCAAGGAATAATAAGTTATGATTTTTACAAGTTTCTGTTATGATTTTAGCATGATTATTAGAGGATAGAGGTTTTGATTGAAAATGGACTTCCTTAGAGGTCAAATTGATTTTTATGTCCTTCGTGGAAGATGTAGAGCTTCCCTCAAGCTTTCTATAGAGACTAAGTTTGTCAAAATTGGAGTTCGAGATTAAGCGTTATGAATTTTGGAAGTTTCGGATTTTCATGTGGAAACAAAATATAAAATAAAATAAAATAAAATAGGAAGCATCGTCGTCGCTAGGGCGACGCATCGCCTCGCGAGGGCAAGCGTCCACCTCACCATCGCGAGGGCGACGTCTCGCTTGGGCCAGCGAGCCCTCGCTTCGCCTAAACGCGGGCGTTCCGCCCTCACACGACGCCGTTTTCCTTTGCGTGTTGCGACGTCGTTTTGGTTCTTTTGGTTACTTCCTTCTCCAAATTCGACCTTTTTTTCACTCTTTTAGTTATATCTTTTCCGTCCGACATCCGATTGAGTTGATTCTTGAAGCGTTGGATTCCTAAGACAATTATCTACATCCTCATGGAAATTTTTGAATTTTTGAGATTAAATTAAGGATGATTAAATTAATCAAATTGAGTGGACTAATTTTCTGAACATAGTTCAGTATTTTGAGAAATTCGGGATCTTTGGGGATCCGATTGAAGTAATTCTTGAGGCAAAATAAAGTTAAGACAAGGGGCTACAAATCATATGAAGAAATTAAATGTCAATTTTGCCCTTAAGACCTTCAAATTATGAAATGAAGTTCGGATTAGTGTGCAGTTTTTGGATTAGGAACATATGAGAGTATTTTGAGCATAACTTTTGATCTAGGAATCGAAATGAGGCGATTCTTGTTTTGAATTAAACTAGAGAAATAAGGCTACAATTTTTATGAAGACATAGAATGTCAATTTTGTGGTTAAGAATGGTAATTTCTGGATGGAAACAATCGTACATGGAAAATGTGTTAGAAGATGAACATATCGGAAATATTTTGAGCATAACTTTTGATGTAGTGCTCCGAATTGGATGATTCTTATGGCATTATGAAATTAAGACATAGAGAAATATTTCTCTAGAAGGAAGTTTTGACAAATTCCTTCAAATTGATAGTACGAATCAACCCGCAAGTAAGCATGACTTTAAGCTTTGAATGCAGGGGCATTTTGGTCTTTTAATCATCATTTAATGACATGGCTTTAAAAATCAAGTGGACTGTTGTTTTTTCATGGAGAAGCCGAAAACTTGGGAAAAGAAGAAGAATAAGGAGAAGAAAAGAGAGGAGAAGGTTGGCTATGGAGAAAAGATGAGAGAGAAAGCTAAGTTTCAATTTTTCTACTTGATTCTTAGGGATTTTGAGATTGTACCAAGAGAGAAAAAGGTGGAGGAGCACAAGAGCTTCCTTCCAAGCCAAGAAAAGTCGAATTTCAGTGAAAAATGAGATAAGGTCGAAAATTTAATGTGTGATTAATGTTTGAAAATATGATTTCCGAATGATTTCTGAGAAATGAGTACAAGTTTAAATGCATTGTCTTCAAATGATTTAATGAATTCGGTAGAAATTTCTGAAAATTTCATTTGTTTTGTATACATTGATAAATTATGCAAAATTGTTGAACTGATTGAATTAATTGAATGGATTGTAGTGATTGAATTGTATGCATTATGTGAATGTGTGAAAATGAAGTTTCAAAATGTGCCTTCGGGCAGTTAGATTAGTATGTTTGAAAAGTAAGATTTTCGAAAAGTGCCTTCGGGCATTCCGACCTTTCGTTTTCGTTTGTGTTAAGTGGGTTTGGTCAGGTCCTTGTGAGTCAGTGCACTGTCTCTATTCGTTTATAGCCTTCTCCCGGCTGCCCGCTAGTGGCACGGAGCTCCGATTTCAGACTCCCTTCACGGCTACACTGGTCCGCTATGCGGAAAAGTGTAGTACATTCTGTTCACGACTGCACAGGACCGCTATGCGGGAATGTGCAGTACGTTCTGTTTCGGACCAAACCAGACCATTTTGATATGTTACGTGCTTTTGCTTTGTTTTTATGTACTGCATTCATGTTTAAAAGTGAGAAATGAAAAAGTGGGATTTATATGAAAAGTTTGAAAAAATTGAAAGGTTTAAGGAAACTATTTGAAAAGTTACAAAGTTTGAAAAATTAGTCCTTTGGCAAAATGCTTATGAAAAATGTTTTCTGCTTATCTGACAATTTATAAATGTGTTATCCACGAGCTTCCGAGCTCACCCCCCCTTTCATCCCCAATCTCCAGGAATTCGAGCAGGAGATCGGATGAAAGAGCGTCAAGTTCAATTTTGCATCATCTGTATTTTTGTGTGACTGAAGTTTTGGATATTAATATTGTTTATTATGATGTATTTCGAGCATGTATTTCAGAATGTATGAGGATTATGACTGGATGTATGAGAGTATGAAATTGTGCATATTGTGTTAATGTATGTAAATTATGGATTGATATGTTGAGTTGCGGTTCAAAGTTTGTGTATGATGTTGAGTTATGGTTATGTATAAGAATGATTGATGTGTTTAGAACTAAGATTGCGTTTGTTTCTGTTGAGATTCCGGACGGAGGGTCCGGTGGATTGGATGATTGTATGATTGATTGGGCATATTAGAAGTGAGTTTTAAAACACTTTGCAGGTTTGGGTTTATGAAAGTGCAGCCGTTGTGCTGCCGAAATTTTGATAAAATCTGGGATAAAAATGTAATTTGGGGATTTGTGTGGATATATAAGAATATGATCAGATTTTGAGTTTTGCATGAGAATGATTTTCCAAAAGTGGAAATTGGTTGTGTGATTTGAATGAGTTTGACTAAAGATGTAAGAAATGAAAAAAAAAATATACCGGATTTTCGTATTGGATTAGTTTTAGGTTTCCAACGCGATTGTTATCTTTGTATTTTATTTACGGATGTCGGACATTTATTCTGCGATTCGGTTTGTCTTCATTTGTAGCCTTTGATTGCAAGTTTGAATTCGATCCGTATCTGTTTCGCCTTTGAATGTAACCGTTCTGAATTGTTTCTTTCGATTCCGTATTCGCTTTACTTCCGTTTTGCTTCCGCTTTCGCTGTATTTGTCGTTATCGAATTCAACTTATCTTATTTGAATTCGCCTCGTTCTTCGTATCCGTTTCTGCTTTTCGGTTGGGATCCGGTTTTTCGGATCGGGTCCCAACAATTATACTACTATAGGCTTGCAAATTCACCTATTTTCCACTACATAGAGTACATGCCATCATGGATCAAAAGGGCTTTTATTCAGGGTTGTAATGGGGTTTAGGTTAAGGTGAGGTAAAAAGAACAAAGGCTACTCACAAGTATTCACAAAGTACTAAGTGATGTGAGAAAATAAAAAAAATTTCTGAAATGTACATACAGAAATACAGGACTACAACTAATCATCACTATCAAACGCTACTGTTTTGATTTTTTTCTTTATTTTTTTTCTTTTTTCTCTTTTTTTGTTTTTTCTCTTTTTTATTTTTTTTGTAACAAAAAATATAAAAGAAGATAGTAGTAGCAAAAATTAACAACAACTGAGTAGATACTCCTCGAAAACATCTCAGAATAGCATGTAAAACAAAAGTCCCTAAATCAAGGAATCAAATACTTAGTACTTCATTCAACTTGTGAAAGGGTAAGGCTAAAAGTTTTCAAGTTTCAATGCAATGCGATTAATAAGAAAACAACAAGGTTAAAGGCTCAAAGGGGGTAATAAGGGAAAAATGACTTGATGGATCATTTAAGCTAAAGGTTAAAAACAAAGAAGGCCTTTATCATGTCCATAAAGCATGTAACTAGCAGTATCAAACAGGTTCAGAGCAAGTTCTGAAGGAAATCCACATAGGGAAGCAGCATATATAACAAAGAAAATAAATGACTATGAGATACATTCATATAGCTCAAAACCTCACATAAGTTTAAATGAAAATCCATCAAAATTTCATACATTGCCTCATCACTCAGCATCAGTTATTGACTAAGCTTATGCAATTGACTACTTTAATTAATTCACATGGTTCACTATCCTCTCAAGCTGCCTATTCCAAGTTCATGCATACAACTCAATTTTCCATCCAACTACTTTGACAGAATCGTATGGTCAAATTCATCACAAATAGGACCCAAGTAAGTTACCAAAAGAGTTGCAACCATTTAAGTGTATATCTCTCAACATCAACATTAATATCATCAGCATGCATATAAACTCAATCCCCCCCACACTTAATATGAACATTGTCCCTAATGTTCAAGTAGTCAACAATCAAACACAAAGAGGGGAAAGAGGAAGAAAAAACTTCCCTGAAAAAGAATCGGCCAAGAACTCTTTGTCACCAACCACACAGACCCTAAAGAAAACTCAAAACAACTCAAAAAAATGCATTAAAATAAAGAGAAACGCAAAGGAAACAATGAGAAAAGAGAAGAAAGAAAACTACAGTCCTACTGAAAGGCATGCACTACGATCAATGAGGCAAAGTGTCATGAAGAGACAATCGTTCCTCATAATTATCCACAAACCTTGGCATATACAATTTAGTTCGTTGTCCATTTACCTTGAATGAATTTTCATTTTCTCATTGTAACTCAAAGACCCCAAAAGGAAGGACTTAGATCACAGCAAATGGACCATACCACCTTGACTTAAACTGTAACACCCCACTCCCGCGTGACCCAAACCTGACATCGATGGTGATATCCGGATCCTTGCCCCGCGAGGATGGCGTGCTACATCAGTCAGTCGAAACTCAGTTTGAAATTTTTTTTAATTACACTCATGTGCGCGGAATAGACAGTAAACAATCCGAGCCCACGTTCATAAATAAACATTTTCAGTAATTACAATCATTCAATAATAATTTACAAAAGCCATTTAATGAACAAAAAGCCATAAACAAATTGGGCTCACTATAAATACAGAGCATTCTTTTATAGAGATTTCGGAATATAATTAATGAGACACTAATGCAGACGCAAACTGATCCCAACCCCTATTCTTCATTTGAATGTTGTAGGCTTACTCCCGTAAACCTAACGGGGTATTCTTCTGAGTCCTGAAAAATATTTGCAAATTTTGGGTGAGTTTTGCGAACTCAGTGAGGAACCATCATCGATGGTTCGCCCAAGTAGCTCAATGGTAAGACGCGTGCGCTTAAAGCGCAACAAAACCTTGAGGTCTTATGTTTGAGTCGTGACTCACACAAGTGCCAAAGAGGACAATACCTGGAGAGATGGCGGTAGAGGTCGGGCTCTACATTAAAAAGGCGCCTTTTTAGAGGCGGCCTCTCATCATCCTCAGTATTGTCCTCAAGGTGAGTCCATGACTCGAACCCAAGACCTCAAGGTTTTGTTGCACTTTAAGTGTACGCCTTTTACCACCATCCAATGGTAAGAGGCGTGCACTTAAAGTGTAACAAAACCTTGAGGTCTTGGGTTCGAGTCGTGGACTCACCCTTGACCAAAGAGGACAATACCTGGAGTGATGGCGGTAGAGTCCGGGCTCTACATAAACTTCCCTAAAAAAATGATGACGGGAGTTGTAGATCAATACTTGATCACCTATCTTAAAGTCTCGGTGGAGGAGCTTCTTATCATGCCACTTTTTCACACTCTCCTTATACAACTTTGAATTGTTATAAGCATCCAAACGGAACTCTTCAAGCTCGTGAAGCTGTATAAGTCTCTTAGTACATGCATCTAGAAGCTTTACTACCTCATATTTTACTACCTCCTTCATATGTGGATTAAGTCTCCTCAGGAGCTGCGTACTATAGCCTTGCTTCCATCCTCCATGAAAATGTGGTGTGTACAAAAGGAAGGGCTTATACCTTTGATATTTGTAATAGACAATCCAATGGCCTTCTTGTGGTCCTGCAGTACCCTCAGTAGTTGCTCTTCCATGGAACCTGACAAACAAGAAGAAATGATAATTGGTAAGTGCTCAGGTGGGTTAAGATAAACATACTTCAAATGACTTGGAAGAGGTTTAAGGTCAAAAGAAGGGGGCTCTTCAATTGAAGGCTCTAAAAATAGCTTGGCTGGACGTTGGAGAGGCTCGTATTCTTTATAATGTGTCCAATATGCTTGCTCCAACTCATCTGCAATATCCTCCAACTCTTCTTGCAATTCATTCAATAGCACATATATCGATCACTTCCACTTATAGCATTCATCACATTTACTCATAATCACAGCACATTTATTTCACAGTTCAAGCACTCACATTTGCCAAACAATTTACACAATCACAACACATTTAACACAAAAAGATCGAGGAACCAACTAGGTTACTCACCTGTAATTTCCGAGCTACTGCCTGGAAGTCCCAGCAATATCCGTGGACTGACGATCCAACGGCGCCTCTATAACAATTCAAACGCATTCTCATCACTATATGCTCAATCAAATAAATTCGATAATGCACATGTCTCAACTTCAAAATTGTACGATGCATGATCATGATTTCCAGCGCTCTACTCCCATTCCGCTAACTCTCGCTTCACAACCAAAATCCACTATTCACTAGGTCAATAATCTCCATTGATTTCACAAATCTCTCATTTAAACTCTAATTTTACTCCAATTGTCAAAACATAACTCTTGGGTTGCATTTGAAACTATAATAGACTCTCTTTCGACAATTACGATCCCTCTAATTAAAATTCAAACTCTCAGTCTTTACCACAATTGTAGACCTCTTTCTCTAGTTCACAACGAATCCAGAATTACCTCAATTGGAGGTCTACACTAAAAGATAAACCCTAAAAATCAAATTAATCCCATTTAAAAATTTGTCCCTCGCTGCGGCTTACTGTCTCTCGCCGCGGCGCACAAGGGACGCTCGTCGCGGCATGGAAACACGCTCGTCGCGACGAATATCCACCCGTTCGTCGCGTCGAACATGCACTGGCTTGTCGCGGCGAGGCCAGTTGCAGACGTCGCGACGTGCGAACGACCTTCGTCTTCTCCGATCGATTTTTCCACCATAAATACTCTCTAAACTCAGCATTTAACACCCTAGCTACTCAATCTTTCACCATAAATGCCATAAATGCATGTAACAACAATAAATAACAACATTAAAGCCATAAAACTTACCAAATCGACGATCAATCCGAAAACCCTAAAAACTTCTGAAAACTTCTCAAGCTCTAATAATCACGGTAAACTCCTTAATCCAAGCCAAACATCATCCTCACCAAGCTTTCTAACAACTCTCCAACCACAATGAAAGGGAAAGCAAGTGAAATCTCCAAGGGAAGAAGATCAACGTCGTCGATGGGATGTTGGGACTTGATCCGGGGATCGGATCCCAACCGAAAAATAGAAGCGGAAAACAGGAACGAAACAAAGTGGCGGAACGAAACAATCGAACCAAATGAACGGATTTCAAAGCAAAACAAAATACAAAAGTACCGAAGCAAAACAAAGCGAAGCGGAATCGATACTTAACAAAACGGATAACAAAGCGAAAGCAAATCGGAATCGAATGCAAAACATACAAACGGAGTAATTGAACTGAAATCAAACGAATCAATTCAATTGACACAAATTCCGACATCCGAGAGAACTAAAGAACAAAGAACAACAACGAATAGATGAACATAATCGCGTTGGAAACCCTAAGACGTTCCAAAATCCGGTATGAATTTTTTTTTCTTTTTCTTTCTTTCTTATTCCTTGTCTTTTCATTCTTAATCACTTTATTCCATTACATACAAAAATCATCATATGCTTGGATACTCATACAAATCCCAAATCTCACTTTAATACTAATTCTATCAAAAATTTGGCAGCATAACGGCTGCATTTATCCTAACCCAAACCTGCAAAGTGTTCAAAATACACTTCTAAAAACATATTCCAATCAATCATGCAATCATCAAATCCACCGGACCCTCCATCCGGGATCTCAGCAAAGACAAACGCAATCTTAGTTCTAAACAATTTACATATCGGAATCATCCATCTCAAATCCACAATCTTCAAAATTACAAACAATTTTATAATTCATCATAGCCATAGCCAAATCAACAATCATATCTTAATTTCATAAACAATCTCATTACACTAATTACAATCATATGCAAATCATTAACTTAAATCCGAATTCATATCCTTGAGATCCAATCACATACGAATCATATACACATGGCAATTCAAGCCATATATAGAATTAATACCAAAGCCCAATTTACACAAAAATCCAAACGATACAAAATCGGACCAAACGTCTTGATATTCTTCCATCCGATCTCCTGCTCAAAACCTGGAGATGGGGATGAAAGGGGGGTGAGCTCGGAAACTCGTGGATAATATATTTATAAATTGAACCATAAGCAAAAATCGTTTCTTAAAAATGTCCCAATTTTCTAAATAATCGTAACCAATTTGAAAACATTCCACAGTTGGAACATTCATTTGTTTATTTCTCAAGATTTCTCACAGCTTCCAAAATTTTCACAGTTCACAATTATTTGTCAAAACAATTGCCATCGCTTTTCAGTTGAAAAAAAACCACTATAATTTATTTCTCAAAATTTTCACATTTTGTTTTTAAAAAAATGATGCAATGCAACACACTTATAAACAGAATAAACCACACAAAACACAAAGAAATGGTGCGGTTTGGTCCAAGCGAGCGTCTTGCACATTCTCATAAGCGGTCCTCAGGTGCGGTGAGTGAGCGAAACGTACTACACACTTTTTCGCATAGCGGTCCAGTTAGAGCCGTGAAGGAGTCCAAATCGAGACTCCAATGCCACTAGCGGCAGTAGGAGAAGGCTTTAAGCGAATAGAGACAGTGCACTTACTCACAAGGGACCTACCAAACCCACATAACACATATCGAAAATGAAAAGTCGGATTGCCCGAAGGCACTTTTCGAAAACCTTGATTTTCATATTTTCAAATCATAAACACATATCCAAACATGAAATCATATAGCCATTCACATTGCATCTAAATTCATCAATTTGATTACATATCAATCAAAATCATAAATATGAATGCGATTTATTTCTTTAAAACACAAATCCAACATATACATATCCATAATGTACATTTTTCAAATTTGTCAAATAATTCAAAACCATGAATTTCTTCAATCTTATATTTTCTAAAACTCATTTCCAAAATAAGGAATTTAACCCTTCGAAATCATCATTTTCAAACATTTAAAATAAGCATTAATTTATCAAAAATTCACTTCTTAAATTTTCAAATTCACATGCTTAGCTTAAAATTTAATAAATAAATATACTACCCACCTCGAAATGATGCAAGGACCTTGTAACATCCCATCTCCGATGGGAAGGGTATTTTAGTAAATTGGGACGGGGACGGGATAGGAGTATTAAATTATAACGCGGCATGAACATATGTCATGCAGCCTCTATAAATGGTGAGTTTTGCACAGGCATATAGTCATACATGCATTCATGACATTTCCCGGCCTAAGTGTCTAATTGTGATCTTTTGTGAAATTGGTGTGATAATGGGATTTGAAAAAATATTTGGAGTGTGCCATAGAGTGTTTTACATTTTAGGGATTTATGGAATTTTTCTGGAATTATCAGGAGAAAATTTCGAATCCGCAAAATCGCCAGTACATGGCCTAAAAGTGTTTTTGGAGTGAAAGTGTGGTTTCGTGTTTGAAAAATTATTTGGAGTGGACTATCTTATGTTTTACAATTTTGGGCAATTTAGGTAATTTTCAAAAAATGGTTCGAGTTCTTGCGGATAGGAAAATTTCAACAGACCGATGAGTGAAATGTTTTTGTCTTTGAATGATTGCCTAATGGCATGAGATTAGTGGATAATTGATGTTAGGAAATTATTTTAGTGTCATGATTAGAGCTTAATTGGAATTAGTACTTAACTAAATAGGATTAGTTGATAAATTGCATTTTTTCCTTTGGAAGCCAAGTGTCCCCTTTTCATTGATTAATTTTGTCTCTTATACTTATCACCTACGACACTCTTCAAGTTAGAAGTCAATAAATCACTTTTAAAAGATCAATTGTGCTGGAGTTCCTTGTCATTTACTGACTCTTCTTTTAAAACAAAACAAAAGTGAAAGTTGGTTTGTTCTTCATCATCAGGGTGCTTTGTTCTCTTCCTTCGCATGTTCCTTTTCCAACCCTTATAAGAGGCTTTTCCTTGCTACTTGCCTTGCCTCTCTTTATTCTCTACCAAGACCAAGTGAAGCCTTGTGAAGGTGATGATATATGCATGGTTGGTGTGATAGCCGTAGGTGAGGTTTGATATAGAAGTTGGTGTGTGAACTTGAAGATTTGAAGCAATTGGAACTTGCAACTTGTTAGGTAAGAGTTGTGTTTGCTTTCCTTCTTTTGGTAGTTAGAAGCATGCATGGGAATCCTTTGAGCATTTATTTGATCATGAAAGTGGTAGGTTTGAATGGGTTTAATGCATGCTTGAGTGAGGGAAGAGGATAGAGTAGTGGAAGCTTGTGAATTTACATGTTGTTAATGATGTTATGATGTTAGATAAATGTAAATAAATTATGGAAGTGGTGTTGTGAGGGTGCTGCCAACTTTTGTATAATCATATAAGTATATGTTGTGATGAATTTGTGGTTGAATTAGAGGTATAAATGGGTGCTTAGTGATGTGTTATTGATGTTAGAAGTGATAGGAGTTAGGTTGTAGTTGAAAAGCTGGAAAATGCAATTTGACCTATTGTAATGTTTTGATCATAACTAATTGTGTAAGTGAGAAAATGAGGTGAGGTTGGTGCCCAATGAAACTTTGGGATGTTGGCTACAATTTTGTGTGAAATAGGTGTTGTTAAATTGTAATGCTAGAAGGGCGAAATTTTGCATGGAAAGTTACTGTTTTATTGCCTGTGAACAGTACCCGAAGTTATGACCTGATTACTTTGTTGATTTTTCTAAATTAATTGGTATGGAACTAGGAAAAATGGTCTTCATGGAAGTTGTAGCATATTGAGTTAGCTTTCCATTGCCACTGATCTTGCTAATTTTCGAGTTGTATATTGGGAGATATGAACTGATTCCTATGGACTGGTTTTGGGCATGTTGATGAAACCTAGCTTAAGTGTCTGACTTGTGAGTATTCTGCTTGGAAGCAATTTTAGCCATTTTTTTTGCACTGAATTGGTGTGAGTGATCTTCTGCAAAGTTGAAGAGGAAGAAATTATCTTGAAAATGAGATATGGCATATAATTTTTAGAGGTCAGAGTTGGGAGTTATGATTTTGCAAAAACTGATCCTGCATTAGGTTAGGAATTGCTGATCATGGCAGTAACTTGCATGACAGTTTTGAAATGGTTAGAAATTAAATTGGAAATTGAGTTCTTCATGAAAATTTAATTTTGAGGATTTATCTTTTCAGGGGTATAAAGTTCATATTTTTCTGACTTGTGTACAGGGAGTTATGCTTGTTATAAGTTTATTGCTCAAATTGAATGATTTCAGGGACAACAGCATTGAGTGAATTAATTGACTTGTTTAGCAATGGAATTTGATTTTGGGTTGTTCATGAAAGTTGTAGATGACATTGTGAACTTATTGAGCATATTTATGTGGTAATTTTTGGTTGAAGAATCAGAGAGTTAAGGAATTTGAAATGTACTGTTCTGTTTTAATGGGATTTGAGTAGGCAGTAGCTTTGAAGGGATTTTTGACACCCTTAGGGGTGAAATTGATTTTTATGGTCTTCTTGAGAATTGTAGAGGATTTCATGATCTTTCCAACGAGATATAGTGGGTAATTTTCTGAATTGTGTGCAATGAATTATGGATGTTAAAAAATTGGATTGGAAATTGAAAAAAAAAAAGGGGGAAATGGGATTACGCTTGGGTCACTAGATGACAGCGTCGCCTCGGTGACGGGCGAACGGGCGTCGCTAGGGCGACGCGTCGCCCTAGCGACGAAGCTTTTTTTAGTCAGCCCAGCTGGGGCGAGACGTCGCCCCAATGAGGCTGAACCTTTTTATTTTATTTTTTATTATTTTATTTTGCTTATTATTATGTTCTTATTATTTGGTCATTTGTGATTTCTTTTGTCAATTTCTTTTCCGTCCGACGTCCGATTGACCTGATTCTTGAGGCATCGGATTCGTTGAATATTTAATTTCATTTTGTAAAAATTGGGAATTTTAGGCGGAAATTGACGGGTCCCGGTAGCGAGCCTTTAATCACTGTTTTGTTTAATTGGGGACCTATAGAGGTCCGAATTGCGCACCGTCAGCGCCAATAGGTTTCTAATTTTTAGACGGATTTTATTATGGGGAAATTTGGATTTAGGGCTGGAAAATTCATGAACATGCATATTTCACCTCATGTGCACAAGTTGCATCATGAGTCCAGTAGTGACTCGTTTTCTTTCTCTGTTTCTTATAGAGGCCCAAGTGGAGCGTCGTCAGACCGACGGGGCGGAAACTTCCCGGCATTAGCTCGGAAGTAATAGGTGAGTAACCTAGTTGGTTCCTCAACCTTTATGTGTTTAAGATTTTGCAATTATGCCGTATGGAGATAATGGGGGTTTATGTGTGTTTGATTTTGATTGATTTGGACCATAGGTGTCGAAATATTTGGAAACTTGTTATTGAAGTGTTATTTGTGTAAATAGCTTGTTTGTGAATAAGTACATTGGAGATCTCGGACTAAAGGTCCGAGGGAATGGGAAATAAATATTGAAGTGTTAAAATTATGCATTTTGATACATTGGATGTGACTTTTAATATGATATGGTAGGATGCAATAAATTGTAAATGTATAGATGAAACACGGACGAAGGTCGAAGAAACGCAAAATTTGTCACTGAACTATAACCGATCAGTAAATGGGAATTATAGCATATGCATTCATGCATAATGGCATGATCGAGATAAAAGCGATTGTGGCCGGAGCAAAGACCGTGTCGGGGCATATCACGCCTAACGTATATGAGAGCTTTCACCAGCGCACGAGACCTCGGTCCAACGTATTGAGCCTCGGGCTCGATGTATCGAGGCTTCAAGCCCATGTTTTCGAGCCACCGCTCAACGCAATGTGCCCATCATTTGGGGCGATTTGGCACGCAGTCACAACAACGTAATGAAAATGGAAAGGGTCTCATGTGCATTGCATATATGGTATGATTAAATGTGGATCGTATGAAAGGCGTCGCCGCCTACATTTGTGAATTGTGATTGTATGTGATAATTGGTAATTGTGTGTTTATGCATGAATTGGGTGAACCATCGATGATGGTTTCTCACCGAGTTTGCAAACTCACCCAACATTGCATCTATTTTTCAGAAATGGAGAGTACCCGTTGGACACACGGAGTGCGTATACTACTAGCAAGACAGTAGTCGAATCGGGATCGATGTCGCTTTATCTGCATTAGTGTATTCATTTGATATTTAGTAGGCCCAATTGTTTACTTGTAATTGTATAGAGTGACTTGAGCACTAATGAGTGCTAATAATGAGTGAAATTGTTTTATCAGTGAAATGGTTTAATATTTGAAAATGTTTTGTTATAATTGGGCCAAGTCAATGATTGCTTTAAGACTCTAATGTTTTGAAAGAAAAAAAAATGTCATACGATTTTTGGTTAACAAGGTAATGATCGCTCTAATGACGCCACCATCGCGGGTCACGGCTCGGATATCACCATGGATATCGGGTTGGTCTCGTCGGGAGTGGTGCTACATTAATGTATCGAGCCCGTAAGTACAATCTTACATGGGCTTTACGAAAAAAAATGGGTGTGTCTAGTTATGCGCATTTAAGATGTGTCACGGCGAGATAGTGACAAGCGATCCCCGATGTAAATATATGAGTCGTATGTATAAATATGTCCTAGTCGTTTAAGCGGTTAGAAAAAGTGAGAAAAAGGATAATGTGTTAGAGTGTGATAAAAGGAAGAAATGGATATTGCAAAATAGGAAAAAGTGTATGGTTCGATCAGACAGATTTAAAATTTAGTGTCTTTGGTATTGATGGGTATATTGTGAAGTACAATATTGGAGTTAGATTGGGTATATCCTTGAATATGAATTTGAATAAAGATTATAGTTGGGAATGAATAGAAAATAGAAAAAAATAAGGATTGGTGATTTGGAGTCAAAGTATATTAAGGGCAAAATCAAGAATGATTTCACATCTGTGATCTTGATTTGAGTGTGGAAATATATGGGTATAATGCCATAATGAAAAGATTGAAATGTAAGATAATGAACTTGATAGATGAAAAAGTTGTTCGGGTTTAATTGATCTGCCTAAGTAAATGCACACCTGCTTATGGGAGCCCTATGGTAAGTGAAAATGTTCAGTTACAATTGCTGAGTTAATGGATAATTGCTAGCCAGAATTCTTGTAAAATAATAATAATTCTTTATGAGTTAGAATAAGAAACGAAAGTGCTTATACTGATTAGTTGTATAGGAATAGAGATTGTATATGATCCTTACGAGCGAGGACGGGTGTAAACAGGAAGGTTGCTGAGTTCAAAATATATTGTACTGTAAGTGTCTATCTGATAGTGGGATTACTATCACGGGTGAAATGATTAAGCATAAATGAATAATTTGTGTGATTATGATATAGGAAGAAATCGGTGGCCTATTACGTAGCTCGATTATAATGCCGTAGCTCAAGTTCAAAATGAGTGAGAGTAAGACATGAGAATGCGATCAGTTGAGAAAGAAGTGAGACAGTTAAAGATGTTAGCATCGGTAATGAGTTTGAGAGAAGAAAATGAGGGACATGAATAGAGTAAGGTCCCCATGATCGAGAACTGGTATCAAAAAGAGAATGGTTATTGAGAATTAAATGCAATTAAGGTATTTTTAGCAGTATGATCTATTAATGGGCAAATTGATGGGACTATGGAGATATATTGTCAGATAGGATGTGATGATTATGGCGAGATAATAGAGGAAAAGAAATTGTTTAAGTGCTCTTCAGAGATTTATCTTTGTGATGTATCAAGAGTAACTGATTTGTATTATATCCGGCGAGACTCTAGCGTAAAAGCTAAACTAAGTTCTTGAAAGAGTGTACATTATGTTAATGAGATGATTACGATTATGTCGAGAAGTCTGCATATTAAGGAAAGATTTATTTGTGAATTTGAGGGATTAAAAAAATCGTGTATATTTTGTGTAAGCACGAGATCGATATAACGATTGTGTATTCAAGTCAATGAGTGATCTATCGTGAATAAATTAAGTTATGTGTGGAGAAATGACGGTAAGGAACATGTGCGTAATATGTTATGATGAGACAGATTATCGAAAATTGTTCCTCATTGGAGATGTTCGATAATTAAAAGTTACATGAATCAACTATGGAGTGCGGAAAAGGAACATGTCTCAATTGTGTTGCAATGGATAATGGATATAGGTAAAAGAAATAGATGAATTGGTATAGTTGAGGAAATTGGTGCGTTATACAAGTCTCATAAGAGTGAATCTTAACTTTGATTGAATGAAGAAGGGATGAATTAGGATGCGAACATGGGATATTGGGAGAATTAATTAAGATATAGGTATTGATAAAATGCGAAAGTTCAAAAGATATGTGTATGCGGAATTTGGAATTAATGAGAACTAATGGAATGCTGGATGCGTTCATAAATTGTTAAAGATTTTCTAGTTTTAGCAAATCGACAAGAATAATTGAGGAAAACATGTGATTGTTATGACTGATGATCATAAAGGAGACATTGGAAGAATTTATTCTGAGTGTGGCCTAAGACATAAATTGTACAGAAATAGTTTGGAGATGTCTATGAATATGCAAATCGATAACTATTGAGTTATGTCGTGCAGTTGAATGATTTGAAAAGGATTCAGTGGCTGATTACTCCAAACTACGTTAATGGTGCAATTCAAGGAATTGAACAAAAAAAAAACAATTCAATTGCAGAAAAATCAAAAGTTGGGCAATAAAGTTATCAAATCTGGTGTATTATTGAGTATTAATAATCGAACTGACAAAAAGGGGCAAAAGAAAGTATTATTAGTTATGGGAATTTCAAAGGTGGTGTGCATCAAAACGGATTGGCAAAACCCGAAGTGAGGATGTAGAAATTGTAAACCGTATCAAAGAACTGTTGAGGAAAGTGATAGGTATAGTTCGAATTAAGAAATATGGGTGATATTCATTACGGGAACTGTTAGTGAAAACGTAAGCAATGATCGAAGCTTTATGTTTTAGCAAGAGCGTATTGAAAGAGTAATTGAAAGGTTAGAATGGGAAATCAAATGATCATAAGTAAATGGTTCAAGAAAGCATAAGAAACAATCGAAGTGTTATGTTCTAGTAAAAGTATTGTGGAAAAGCAATTGATGGTTAAACGATGACATGTGTGATTAACCAATAGGTGTTTTTGGATTTCATAGGGATATGAGATTGATCTGTAGTGCAAAGTGATTGTGGTATGACAATCATTATATTGGTGTCACCATTCAAAAGTGTCTGAGGGTCTTTATTATGTGATCAGGGCAATAAAGGGATAGGTTAAGTAATTTACGATGGTGACATTAAGTTGAATTGATTCACACCGAGGTTATAAATCTCATGCGATTTGTGTTTTGATAATAACGGAATCTGATAAGCGATAAAGAAAATATTTTGAAAGTTATGGCCTCGGCTAAAATGTACTTAGATGGAAATAAAGGTGTAATGAAGGGAAATTGAATTCGTGAGGAGTGGCCTCCATGCGTTTGTGGTGTGAATAGAATTATGGATTGGCAAGTTAGGCTAAAACTTAAAAGATGATTCGGATGCACAAAGTGTTTCATAGATAGAATTGGAAATATTGTTGGGATCACGAATTGTGCGTAATCATGGAAAGAAGTTTGAGAAAGGAAAGGAGTCATTGATTGTTTTGATTTCCGTCATGGACAGAATTTGGTTGTGTAGTGAAATCAGTGGAAAACAGAGAGTATTAATCGAAAAGACTCCCCTGCCTTCCTGATAAATCGTATATGAAATTTCGAGGACGAAATTTTTATTAAGAGTGGAGAATTGTAACATCCCATCTCCGATGGGAAGGGTATTTTAGTAAATTGGGACGGGGACGGGTTAGGAGTATTAAATTATAACGCGGCATGAACATATGTCATGCAAATCTATAAATGGTGAGTTTTGCACGGGCATATAGTCATACATGCATTCATGACATTTCCGGCCAAAGTGTCTAATTGTGATCTTTGTGAAATTGGTGTGATAATGGGATTTGAAAAAAATATTTGGAGTGTGCCATAGAGTGTTTTACATTTTTAGGGATTTATGGGAATTTTTCTGGAATTATCCGGAGAAAATTTCCAGACCGGCAAAATCGCCGGTACATGGCCTAAAAGTGTTTTTGGAGTGAAAGTGTGGTTTTCGTGTTTGAAAAATTATTTGGAGTGGACTATCTTATGTTTTACAATTTTGGGCAATTTAGGTAATTTTCAAAAAAATGGTTCGGGGTTCTTGCCCGGACCGGAAAATTTCAACAGACTGACTGAGTGAGCTGTTTTGTGCTGAATAGGATTGCCTAATGGCATGAGATTAGTGGATAATTGATGTTAGGAAATTATTTTAGTGTCATGATTAGAGCTTAATTGGAATTAGTACTTAACTAAATAGGATTAGTTGATAAATTGCATTTTTTCCTTTGGAAGCCAAGTGTCCCCTTTTCATTGATTAATTTTGTCTCTTATACTTATCACCTACGACACTCTTCAAGTTAGAAGTCAATAAATCACTTTTAAAAGATCAATTGTGCTGGAGTTCCCTTGTCATTTACGGCTCTTCTTTTAAAACAAAACAAAAGTGAAAGTTGGTTTGTTCTTCATCATCCGAGGGTGCTTTGTTCTCTTCCTTCGCATGTTCCTTTTCCAACCCTTATAAGAGGCTTTTCCTTGCTACTTGCCTTGCCTCTCTTTATTCTCTACCAAGACCAAGTGAAGCCTTGTGAAGGTGATGATATATGCATGGTTGGTGTGATAGCCGTAGGTGAGGTTTGATATAGAAGTTGGTGTGTGAACTTGAAGATTTGAAGCAATTGGAACTTGCAACTTGTTAGGTAAGAGTTGTGTTTGCTTTCCTTCTTTTGGTAGTTAGAAGCATGCATGGAATCCTTTGAGCATTTATTTGATCATGAAAGTGGTAGGTTTGAATGGGTTTAATGCATGCTTGAGTGAGGGAAGAGGATAGAGTAGTGGAAGCTTGTGAATTTACATGTTGTTAATGATGTTATGATGTTAGATAAATGTAAATAAATTATGGAAGTGGTGTTGTGAGGGTGCTGCCAACTTTTGTATAATCATATAAGTATATGTTGTGATGAATTTGTGGTTGAATTAGAGGTATAAATGGGTGCTTAGTGATGTGTTATTGATGTTAGAAGTGATAGGAGTTAGGTTGTAGTTGAAAAGCTGGAAAATGCAATTTGACCTATTGTAATGTTTTGATCATAACTAATTGTGTAAGTGAGAAAATGAGGTGAGGTTGGTGCCCAATGAAACTTTGGGATGTTGGCTACAATTTTGTGTGAAATAGGTGTTGTTAAATTGTAATGCTAGAAGGGCGAAATTTTGCATGGAAAGTTACTGTTTTATTGCCTGTGAACAGTACCCGAAGTTATGACCTGATTACTTTGTTGATTTTTCTAAATTAATTGGTATGGAACTAGGAAAAATGGTCTTCATGGAAGTTGTATCATATTGAGTTAGCTTTCCATTGCCACTGATCTTGCTAATTTTCGAGTTGTATATTGGGAGATATGAACTGATTCCTATGGACTGGTTTTGGGCATGTTGATGAAACCTAGCTTAAGTGTCTGACTTGTGAGTATTCTGCTTGGAAGCAATTTTAGCCATTTTTTTTGGACTGAATTGGTGTGAGTGATCTTCTGAAAAGTTGAAGAGGAAGAAATTATATTGAAAATGAGATATGGCATATAATGTTTAGAGGTCAGAGTTGGGAGTTATGATTTTGCAAAAACTGATCCTGCATTAGGTTAGGAATTGCTGATCATGGCAGTAACTTGCATGACAGTTTTGAAATGGTTAGAAATTAAATTGGAAATTGAGTTCTTCATGAAAATTGAAGTTTGAGGATTTATCTTTTTAGGGGTATAAAGTTCAGATTTTTCTGACTTGTGTACAGGGAGTTATGCTTGTTTTAAGTTTATTGCTCAAATTGAATGATTTCAGGGACAGCAGCATTGAGTGAATTAATTGACTTGTTTAGCAATGGAATTTGATTTTGGGTTGTTCATGAAAGTTGTAGATGACATTGTTAACTTATTGAGCATATTTATGTGGTAATTTTTGGTTGAAGAATCAGAGAGTTAAGGAATTTGAAATGTCTTTGTTCTGTTTTAATGGGATTTGAGTAGGCAGTAGCTTTGAAGGATTTTGACACCCTTAGGGGTGAAATTGATTTTTATGGTCTTATTGAGAATTGTAGAGGATTTCATGATCTTTCCAACGAGATATAGTGGGTAATTTTCTGAATTGTGTGCAATTAATTATGGGTGTTGAAAATTGGATTGAAATTGAAAAAAAAAAAGGGAAATGGGATTACGCCTGGGTCACTAGAAATGACAGCGTCATCCTGGTGACGGCGAACGGGCAGCGCTCGCTAGACGCGACGTAGCTTATGACACAGCTTTTTAGTCAGCCCGCTGGGCGAGACGTCGCCAAATGAGGCTGAACCTTTTTTATTTTTATTTTTTTATTATTTTATTTTGCTTATTATTATGTTCTTATTATTTGGTCATTTGTGATTTCTTTTGTCAATTTCTTTTCCGTCCGACGTCCGATTGACCTGATTCTTGAGGCATCGGATTCGTTGAATATTTAATTTCATTTTGTGAAAAATTGGGAATTTTAGACGGAAATTGACGGGGCCCCGGTAATGGAGCCTTTAATCCTTATTTTGTTTAATTGGAGACCTATAGAGGTCCGAATTGCGCACCGTCAGTGCCAATAGGTTTCTAATTTTTAGACGGATTTTATTATGGGGAAATTTGGATTTAGGGCCGGAAAATTCATGAACATGCATATTTCACCTATATGTGCACAAGTTGCATCTGTAGTCTGTAGTGACTCGTTTTCTTTCTCTGTTTCTTATAGAGGCCCAAGTGGAGCGTCGTCAGACCGACGGGGCGGAAACTTCCCGGCATTAACTCGGAAGTAATAGGTGAGTAACCTAGTTGGTTCCTCAACCTTTATGTGTTTAAGATTTTGCAATTATGCCATGTGGAGATAATGGGGGGTTTATGTGTGTTTGATTTTGATTGATTTCGGATCATAGGTGTCTGAAATATTTGGAAACTTGTTATTGAAGTGCTATTTGTGTGTAACTGTTTGTGAATAAGTACATTGGAGATCTCGGACTAAAGGTCCGAGGAATGGGAAATAAATATTGAAGTGTTAAAATTATCTGCATTTTGATACATTGGATGTGACTTTTAATATGATATGGTAGGATGCAATAAATTGTAAATGTATAGATCAAACACCGGACGAAGGTCCAAGAAGCAAAATTTGTCATTGAACTATAACGGATCAGAAATGAGAATTAGAGCATATGCATTCATGCATAATGGCATGATCGAGATAAAAGCGATTGTGGCCGGAGCAAGACCGTATCGGGGCATATCACGCCTAACATATATGAGAGCTTTCACCAGCGCATGTGACCTCGGTCCAGCGTATTGAGCCTCGGGCTCAATGTATCGAGGCTTCAAGCCCAATGTTTTCGAGCCACGGCTCAACGCAATGTGCCCATCATCGACAGTTTGAGCGCACGTCACAACAACGTAATAAAATGGAAAGGGTCTCATGTGCATTGCATATATGGTATGATTAAATGTGGATCGTATGAAAGGCGTCGCCTTACATTTGTGAATTGTGATTGTATGTGATAATTGGTAAATTGTGTGTTTATGCATGAATTGGGTGAACCATCGATGATGGTTTCTCACTGAGTTCGCAAACTCACCCAACATTGCATCTATTTTTCAGAAATGGAGAGTACCCGTTGGACACACGGAGTGCACGATATCTTAGCAAGACAGAGTATCGGGTCGGGATCAGTGTCGCCTGTATCTGCATTAGTGTATTCATTTGATATTTAGTAGGCCCAATTGTTTACTTGTAATTGTATAGAGTGACTGAGCACTAATGAGTGCTAATAATGAGTGAACTTGTTTTATCAGTGAAATGGTTTAATATTTGAAAATGTTTTGTTATAATTGGGCCAAGTCAATGATTGCTTTGCGCACTCTAATGTTTTTGAAAGAAAAAAAATGTCATACGATTTTTGGTTAACAAGGTAATGACTGTTCTAGTACGCCACCCTCGCGGGTCACGGGCTCGGATATCACCATGGATATTGGGTTCGGGTCTCGTCGGGAGTGGGGTGCTACAGACCTCGTCCCGATCATCAATTTGACTAAAGCATCCTTTGTTCTTCCAATTGAAAATTTAACCTAAACCATAATCATCCAAATTCAACGTCATAAATAACTAAATCCTCAAAAATTATTTCACAATTCACAAAGCCATACTAGCCTCAAGAGATCTAAATCAAAATTCTCCCATTTTTCCAATTTACAAAATCGGGCCTAAAACCCTACTTCACCATTTTCCAAAATTAATTCAATTCAATCAAGCAATTCCCAAACATCAATTCCACATTAATTCAAGCCATCTAAATAACTAATTTCTAAAAATCACAAATTCCAAAAATTGGGCATTACCCTAATTAATGTCAATCCATCACTAAATTAATCTCATAATACATAAACCCACATCATTTCTAATTAATCTAAACCAAAATTTCAAGAAAAAAAATCAAAACTTAAAACTTTTCTCTTACCTTTTTCCCTTCAATTTTTGGATTTCTTTGCTTCCAAAGGAAACTTTCAAGCTTTTCTACTATTTTCCCTTTGAAAACAACGAAAAAATCCTCTTGAAAACTCTTAAAAATGCAAAACTTAACTTTCTCTCTCTACTCTCTCTTCTTTCTCCTTCGACATCACCATATGCTTCTCTTATCTTCTCCTTTCTTCTTATTCTCTTCTTTAATTTTCTAAAACTATCGTGATTCCCAGCCTTTAACAATGACAACCATGTTGTGTTTCTGCCATCTCACTTAAGTGAGGGGTAATTGACCAAGTTGCCCCTCCTTTTAAGTGAAATTCCAAAATACCACTGCACAGGATTTTCAAAATCTGATAGCTTGCGTCTTGTTTTCGAGCATCTAAATGAAATAATTTGGAAAAACTTTTTTCTTGAAAATTGTTCCTCTAGATCATACGAATCCAACGCCACTGACCGAGATCAATTTGGATTAGAAACAAAGAATTTATAGCCAAAACATTATCGGACCTTCACAAAATCCGAGACTGAACATTAACATAACTTCAGTCCAGAAATTGACAATCTTAGGGATGAAATTAAATTTCTATCCCTTCACATGATTTGTATCCCCATATCTTAATTTTATTTGGCCTTAAGAATCAACTCAATCGGAGTTGTACAGCTCCCGAATTTCGCAAAATCCCGAACCATGTTCAGAAAATTATCCAACTTATAACCTATAACCAAATCTCCTACTTTGGTTCAATCAATCTCTTTCCATTTAATCTCCTAAAAATCATAATTCTAAATTAATTGTCTTAGAAATTCAATGCTTCAAGAATCAAATCAATCGGATGTCGGACGAAGGAATTATAAGCAAAAGATTACAAAAGGGATCGGATTAAAACCAAAGTAATGGAACTTCAAAACTGAACTTTTAAAAAATCATATCTCTCGATCCCGAACTCTGAATTTGACAAATTTGGTGTCAATAAAAAGATCCAAGGAAGCTCTACAACTTCCCTGAAGTACTCAAAATCAAATTAGGTCTCAAAATAGGTCAAAAACTCAATCAAAGATTCTATCCAAAATAGCTTTTCCTAAACTACTTCCAATTTTTAATCGCTCATAACTCCTAGCCCCGATATCAAAAAATTGCAAACTTTATATCAATGGAAAGATAAAAATATCATCTAAAACTTTCATGAAGACTACTTACAACAATTCAGACTAAATCCGTACGACGAGTGGCCTCGAAGCATAGAACACACAAATTTATTCTTAATAGCATTTTCAAAACAAAGCATATCTTCGGAAAATCATATCTCTCACTCCCGACATCGAAAAATAGCAAAATTTATGTCCACAAAAAGCTCTCGACATAGGCTACAATTTTCAAGTTGATCATTTTCTCAAATTTTGCCTAAATCAAAAAGTCAACTTTTTCTTCAAAAAGTCAAACTCTAAGAGAACTTTGACTGATCATAACTCTCACTTCCGATATTGAAAAATATCAAACTTTATGGCTACAGAAAGATCTTGACATAAACTACAAGTTTCCAGAAGACAATTTTCTCAAATTTTGCCTCAAACAAAAAATCAACTCTCTTAATTTTTTTCAAATTCTCTCACTTTCTTTCTTTATTTCTTGATTTTCCACTCCCATTTCAATTAACACATTCTCTTTCCTCTCATAATCCATATAACTTCATTCAAATATCAAAGTCCTCAAAACTAAACAATTCTTTTCGCATAAATTTTTCTTAATTTAAGCAAAATTTCTTAAATTCATAAATTGTCTCACCAATTTCTTTCTCATTAATATTCATTTTAATATTTCTAATTATCATCAAAAGTTCGGGGTCCAACATGGGAGGAGGAAAAGAAGAAAGGAAGTTTTGGCTTTTACCAAATTCAAACCCTAAGGCTATATAAAGGTTGGATATAAACCTATAGATCATACTCCTCAAATTCATTAATTTTCGGTCTCTAAATTTCAATAGCTCATCACCAAAATTCCTAAACTCGCAAATCTAAATTTTCCAAGCCAATTACCACTCACTTTCGGAACCGGAATCTAAATCATCAGTCTCTAGGTCATTTTCTCGGTCCGGACACATAACTCTAAAAATTCCATAAATTTATCATAATTCCTCAAAAATATAAAACACTCGATCCCATACTCAAATTCAATTTCCAATTCTCTAAAATTCAATTCTCACTCTAATTCCACTATTCCACTCAAATTATCCCTAATTTCACTTTAAATCAAATCTAACTCAATTATCTCAAAATTCACAATTCAACTCATAATCACAATTTAAATGCTGGAACAATCATGAATGCATGTCACTATGTATGCATGTGCAAAATGAACTATCTCTTTAAAATCAGAGGCCACAAAACACTCGATCACTATTTATGCAATAACAGAACTACCCGTACCAATATGCTCATCGCATCGGTAACAGGATGTTACATATGAACATTTTTTATAATGTTTATTGTAAAAGATTGGGGTAGTTATGGGTGAGTTATGGAGGTTTTTAGTGAGAGGAAGGTGAAAAATTTGTCGGAGAAGACAATCGGAGGCCCGCACGTCGCGACGTGTGCTGAGGCCCTCGTCGCGACGAGCAAACAGTTACTCGTCGGGACAAGCATGGATGGACGTCGTGGCGAGCGTGTAAATCTACGCAGTGACGAGCCCTTTCTTATACGTCGCAGCGAGCCCTATAGAAGCTGTTCGCCGCGGCGAGCGTTCCTTGGCCGCGGCCAGGGATATTTCTCTGATTTGATTTAGTTTGGTTTTTGGGGCATAACTAATGGTGTAGACCTCCAATTGAGGTGATTCTTAATTCATTATAAACTAGATAGAGGGGTCTACAATTGAGGTAAAGAAAGAAAGTTTGAAATCAAATAAGTGAGACCTTAAATATTGAATGAGAGTTGGGTTTAGATTTATTATTGCAACCTAAAGATTGTTTCGTGATCATTGGAGTATAATTGTGAGATTTCTAAATTTAATGAAATGCTTTTTGGGGTTTTAGAAACTGAGCCTAAGGGGTGAATTCTGATCTAAAGAATAGTGACACTAATTTTGAGGTCTTCCTTGAGAATATCCTAATGGGTATGACTTGGTAAATTGACTGAATGTTAGAGATGAAATGAATCATTATGGATCAATTGAGTAAATAGTTAATTTTGACAAAGAAAGTGGAAATTGGGAAAGAGCGTCGGGAAGGTCATGAATAGGCATAGTACATCTTTTATTTAATACATGTACATCATTGAATCTTTCTAATTATGCATTTAGTAATGAATGACTATTTGACTGTTCTAGAGGCACCGTTGGAACAACATTTCCATGGATATTGCTGGGACTTCCAGGCGTGGCTTCGGAATGCAATTGAGTAACCTAGTTGGTTTCTCAATCTATATGTGTTTAATATTATGCACTTATACCACGTGGAGATGAATGGAGGGTTATGTGTGTTTGCCTTTGATTGATTTCAGACCATAGGTGTCCGAAGTATTGGGAACTTGATATCGAAGTGCTATTTGTGTGTACTGTTTGTGAATGTTTCAATGAAATAAATTGTGAAAACTGTTATGACTGAAATACCGGACTGAAGATCCGAAAGAATGGGACTTGGACATTGAAATGTAAACTGGCTATAAATGTAAATTGGGACATGTTCATCCATGCATAAAGGCATGATCAGATAAGGAAAGTTGTGACCGGAGCAGCCAACGTATTTCAGAGCTTAAAGCTCAACGCAATAAGGCCTCGAGCCCAACATAATTTAGAGCCACAGGCTCACCGTATCAGGGCATTCAGGCCCAACGTATTTCAGAGCCACCGGCTCACCGTTAATATGCCGTCCTTTGGGACGATTCGGTAGCAGTCCTGACAAACACCGTAATAAAATGGAAAGTGTCACATGTGCATTGCATATATGAATGATTAAATGTGGACTGTGTGAAAGGCGAAATGGCTTATAATTGTGAAATGACAGCGTATGTGATATTTCTGAAAGTGATATTATGCGATACTCTGTGAATTGTTTGTATATGCATGAGTTGAGTGAACCATCGATGATGGTTTCTCACTGAGTTAACAAACTCACCTAAAATTGCGATATGTTTTTTTAGGAATTGAAGAGTACCCTGTTAGACAAACGGGAGTATGCCTACTGTAAGCAAGTCAGAGTTTGAAGTCGGGATCAGTTCACGTCTGCATATATGTCATTCTGTTATTGTGTAATTTGTATTTCCGTAGATTAGTGCGTTCTTATTTCATTAGGCCCAATTTAGCTATGGATTTTATGCATGAATTGATTTAAATACTACTGAGTGCCTTTTTAATGATTGAAATTGTGTTGCATCGAAACTGTTTTCGACTTAAAGCGGGCCCAAATTGTTTACTGATTTCTGCGCACGCGATTGTTTTTCAGAAGAAAAATGTCTTACTGAGTTTTTGAACTGTTTGACTGCTCTAGCATACCACCCTCATGAGGCACAGGCTCGACTATCACCATCGATATCTGGTTCGGGTCTTGCGGAAGTGGGATGCTGCATTTGTGGTATCAGAGCCCAAAAGTACTATCTTATATGGGCTGTTTTTGAAATATGGGTCACGTACATGCATTTAAGTCGTGTCACGGCAGACAGTGACAACTGATCCCCAGTCTAGCATATGAGTCACAAGCATGAGCATGGATCAATTGTCTAAGTGGTTAGAAATAGTGAGGAAAATGAGGATATGTTAGAAAATGAAATATGAAAGTTGGGGATATCATAGAATAAAAAAAAATGTATTGATGGGTATATTATGAAATACGACATCAGAGTTATACCGAATATATCCACGAATGTGGGATAGATATGAAGTTGTAGTTGTGGATTGATAGAGGAAAATAGCGATATGTTAGAAATGGCAAGATTTCAAGTGTATAAAGTGGATGAAAATAAAATGTTTCATGATTTATAGATATTGATTTGAGTGTCAACGTGTAGCACTCCACTCCTGCCAGACCCGAACCCAATATCGATGGTGATATCCGAGCCCGTGACCCGCGAGGGTGGCATGCTAGAGCAGTCAATTCAGTTTAAAAACTCATTATGACATTTTTCTTTTTGAAAACACTCGAGTGCGTAGAAATCAAATAAACAATTTGGGCCCGCAATATTGAAACATTTTCAATCAAAACACTCTTTCAATATTCAATTCACAATGCAATATTAATCAGTTGGGGGCCCTCTATAATAATAGTACAATTATGGCGGAAATACAAATTTACATATAAATCGAAAAGACTCAAATGCGCACGTGAGACCGATCCCAACTGAACTCGACTTGCTTTGTCAGAATCATACTCCGTTTGTCTAGCAGGTTTCATAAATCTGAAAATAATTGCAATATTGGGTGAGTTTGCGAACTCGGTGAGAAACCATCATCGATGGTTCACTCAAATCATGCATTCATAAAATTGTATGCAACCGCGGCATAGTAATATTTAATTAATAATATTATATAACAATTTACATGATCTATAACGGTTAAGCGGTATCAAATAGCAATTTACAATAGTATATAACAGATTTACGATATCATATCACAATTTACATAAATCATGAAACGAGTTTACGATGGCATATAACAATTTGCAATCTCGTGTCATCACATAATTGATAAGTTTGCAATTCAATCATCAAGTGTATACTGATGCATATGGGACTCTTTTCCAGTTATTCGATGTTGTGCTCAAGTGCTCGATCGATATTCATGGGGGGCGCGTCGAGTTTCTCCCTCGGGCTCGAGGCGGTCGATCGATGTTCGAGCTCGAGGCTCTTTTCGGTGATAATAGCAACTTGGGTCACATATCCATTATCGATCATGCATTTATGCATGCAATGCGATGTTCGATAATTGGTGTATGGCTATAAAAGCCCGTATTTTATTTCTCAGTGTCATGCAGTAGTACAATCCAATACAGTAGAAACATACCATTCGATCATGTATATTTCAGTAATCATGCAATTTCACATTTGGCAAGTAATTCACATTGAGCACTTAGACAGTCAGGAATTTGAGAAACCAACTAGGTTACTCACCTGTAACTTCCGAGCTACTGCCTGGAAGTTCCAGTAATATCCGTGGAATGACGATCCAACGGCGCCTCTATAACAGTAAAACAAAGTCCCATTACTAGATGCTCAATTAAGCCATTCAGTAATGCATATGTCTCAGTAGAATTATGTACAATGCATGCTCACGATTTTCCCGGCGCTAAAACCCAATTTTGAACTCTTATGTCCCATTCTAAGTCTTCGCTCAATTGATAGGCAATAATTGATCCAATCCAAAAATTCAGTTCAATTTCCTCAATTCATACTCCCTATAGCAATTCCATAACCATTAGGTCAAAACCTCTATTGAAAATCTCAATTAAACTCCAATTATCTCGATTCAATATTTAGGTCACACTATGAACCATAATTGACCTTATTCTCTATGAATCAATACCATTTAAATTAAATTCTAACTCCCATAATTATCCTCAATTGTAGACCTCTTTCTCTAGTTCGTAATGAATCAAGAATCACCTCAATCGGAGGTCTATACCATAAATTATACCCAATAAACAAAAATTAATCCAATCAGAAAATCCCTTCGCCATGCCGAAGCTCTCGTCATGGCGTGAAGATCGCCACAAGCGAAAGCAATCCATTCTGGCGCTGCGGCGAGGAAGCGCCATGCGCATCTCGTTGTGCTCGTTGCGGCGAGCACAATATTTTCTCTCCACGGCGAGGTCGCGCTGAGACGTCATGACGTCGGGATTTCCTTCTTCTCCGATCGATTTCCGTCCATTTCTCCCTCTAAAACCGCCGTTAACACTCTCAACTACTCAACTCAACCATAATAAATGCCATAAATGCTCAAACAACCATTAATAACAACATTAAAGCCATTAAAACTTACCAATCAAGATCAATCCACAAATCTCTCAAAATCACGTAACCACAAAATCCTTGAAATCAACGATAACCCACTCTCAATCCTTCTCAACCTTCATCAATCACAATAAACCAGTTAGGCTAGCATAATAAGAAGAAAACCATAAAGAAAGATCAAAGAATCCTCACCAGTGGGGGGAATCGAAGTTCGCCGTGGGAGGAGGAAGAGAAGAAGAAATGTTCAAGCCTTAGGGTAAATCCTCAAATTTCAAACCTAGCTATTTATAGGCATATGTCTCTAAATCAGTCCAAATTTCAGTCTCTAAATTTCAATGGCTCAACATTTTAATATCTTAACAGTATAACTCTAATATTTCCTTTGCCATTGGACAATTCTTTCGATCTTATCTGATTAATCGATTCGGTCACTCCAAAATTTTCGATCCGGGCATTTTCTCCCGAATTTCCCGAAACTTTCCTATGAGCCACTATCAATAGTCAATCACACTTAGACTATTCTAAATCAGTCATTCGAGTCCACTTACTCCTAATTTTACAATTAATCATAATTCAGTCAGTTCAGTCATTCTCCAGTTCACAATCCAATCAATTCTTACTCACAATTAAAATGCCGAAAAATCATGAATGCATGTACCCATGAATAAATGCCCATGCAATAAACTTGTTCCTCTATAATTAGAGGCCAGTAACATGCTCAATCAGTGAATGCAATGAAACCTATCAGTCTGACCCAATATTACCATAATACCCTTGCTAACAGTAACGGGATGTTACAATTCACCTCTCCTAATAAAAATTTCATCCTCAAAATTTCATATACGATTAAATCCAGAAGGCAGGGGAGTCTTTTCGATCATTGCCTCTCCGATTTTCACTTATTTCGATACACGAATAATTTCTGTAATCATAATAATCAATGAACCACTCACTTTTTGCCTTACTAATTTCTCATAATATTCTCAATTTATCACTTTCAATATCAATAACACTTATATCGGATCTAACAATATTTCCTAATCACATACTATGTAACGTTTTGGATCCGAATCATCTTTAGGTTTTCCACCGTCTTACCAATCTAATCACACCACAATCTCATGAGGGCATTTAATCACTAATTTAGTTTCCTATTTACCTTTGTCTCCTTTTTGGCCGAGGCAATGCACTTCGGAGCATTTCATTTGTCACTTATCAAATTACATCTCCTTAATGTTAAAACACTAATCTCATAAGATTCTAATAGCCTCGATCCACTCAAATCATTACCCTTTTACTTGGATTTCTTAATCCCCATTACAAATTTATTTTACTCATCAATATAATACACTGTTCAAATGGTATCACCCATATAACAATTGTTATGTCCTCAATCAGCCTGGATTATACGTCAATTTCACATCCCTAAGAACCACAAAATACCAGTTTAACTTATGCTTCCAACAATCAAGTCCGTTGGTTATTGACACATGTAATCATTTCCACATACAATCTTTCAATTTTACTATCTAAACTATCAATTACTCTATCAATATACCCTTACTATAGCATAACACTTTAATTGGTTCTCAATTTTTTTTTGACAGTTTCTGTAGTGGATACTGCACCTATCTCATAATCAAACTATACATATCACTTTCCTCAACAAGGGAGTTATTTTCGATTCTATTTCACACACCTTAATTTGATCTTTGCCAATTCCTTATATGCACAACTGATTTGGAAATTCCGATAACTAATAATACATTCAAATTCGCGAAATATCTTAATCATTATCGATTTACATATTCATGGACATCTTCAAAATATTTCTGTACGATTAATATCTCTAAGCTTTTAAAGCAACACTCGGTGTAATGATTTCAAATCATCAATCATAATCTGACCCATGAAGTTATGTTTGTCCCTAGTGCGTAAATTCACTTTATACAATTTCAATAGATTGTACCATAACCTTTCTTGGGGCCTCGGTATATATTTCAAATTCTCCAATTTAAAGCGTCGATCAATACTCAATTTGTAAATTTTCTCCAAATGTCTCCTTTACAATCATCAGTCATAACATTCACACATTTTCCTCAAACATTCTTGTCAATTTACTAAAACTAGAAAATCTTTGACAAATGTTTGAACGTATCCAGCATTAAGCTAATTCTAGTTAACTCCAAATCCCATTTACACATATCCCTTGAAATTTTGCATTTTATCAATACCGATATCTTCATTAAGTCTCCCAATAGACCATGTTCGTATATCAATTCATCCACTATTCATGAAACCAGATTAAAATTCACTCTTTTGAAACTTGCATAATAACCAATTTCCTCAACTATTCCAATTTATCTTCTTCCCTTTTTCACCTTTCAAATGCAATTAATCGATCATTGATGATCATAATCACCATCCAATTTAAATACAATTGAGACACTAAACTCCTCATGCACATAATTGATTCATATAACTCGTCAAATATCGATCATCTCTAATGAGGAGCAATTTTCTTATAATTTTCTCAGTTTCATCATATCATATTCTGACACATGTTCCTTACCCTAATTTCTCCACATAACCCAATTTATTTCGATGAATCACTCTCTGGTTTGAGTAAACAATCATTATATCGATCTCGTACTTTTAGAACATAATTACACAAAATATACACGAACCTTTATTCTCCTCATATTCGCAATTAATATTTCCTTGATATTCAGTAATTCTCTTACATAATCGAGTCCTCTTATCAACGTAATAAACACTTTTTCAAGAACATATTCTATCTCTTACGCTGAGTCTCTGCTAGACTTGGACTCTAAATTTACTTGTACTTCATTTCAGATTTATCCTTTCAATGATTACTCTCAATTGAATCATCGGATCAACTAAACCTTATCAATCATTAATACTGCTCATAGAACTTTATCGACCAACTATTTTCATCACTATATAAATATCACCTCTTAATACCTCGAGAAAATCAATTTCAACTATGCATAATATCCCAATAAGAGCAGTTCATGCCATACCTTACAAAATCAGAACATCCTTTATAATGAGGCTCTGCAGGGCACTTAGACAATTTCATTTAATCTAATATCTTGACATACATCGCTATAATCATCACTTCTTATCTGACAATGTATTCACGTCAATTTACCCATTCATAGCACATACTACTAAAGACACCTTAATCTCATTTAATTCTAGATAACCTTTCTCTTTTGGTACCATTACGGATCATGGGGCTTTCTTTGAATTCATGACCCTCTTTTATTCTCGCAAGCTCAATACCGATGCTAACATCATTAATAGTCTCACTTCTTTCTCAATTGATCATTACAAGCATTCTCATGCCTTACTCTAACTCATCTTGAACTTGGGGCTACCAGAACTATGATCGAAACTTATTTAATAGGCCCGATTACCTCTATATCATATTCACGATATTATTCATTTATGCTTAATCATTTCACCCATGATGGTGAGTCCACTATCAATGTACGCTTACGGTGACAATATAATCTGAACTCAACAACTTTCCTTTTTACACCCGTCCTCGCTCATGAGGATCGTATACAATCTCTATTCATTCCCAATTAATCATTATAAGCACTTTCATTTCTTATTTTAACTTAATAGGATTTCAAACTACAAGAATTCTGGCTAGTGCTATCCATTAACTCATCAATTGCAGCTTAATGCTTTCACTTGCCATGGGGCTCCCAAAATCAGGTGTGCATTCACATAGACAAATTATCTGAACCTTTACAACTTTTTCATCTACCATATTCATTGTCTTACATTTCAATCTTTTCATTATTCCATTATACCTATGTACGTTCACACTCAAATCAATATCATAGATATATAATCATTCTTGATTTTTCACCACTAACATAATTTGACTCAAAGTCATACATCATTATTCATATCTCTCATCAAAGAAATCAAACCCAATTGTAACTTCTCAAGATCATAGGACATTTTATTTCCATCCACTTTGCTTATACACTTTCAATCTTGTCATTTCGATCATATCTCTATTTTCATTTTTTTTCTATCAATCCACAACTATAACTTTATTTCTATCTCACATTCAAGAATATATCCCATATAATTCCAATATTGTATTTCATAATATACCCACCAATACCAGTACACTAAATATTCATCTATCAGATCGAACCATACACTTTTTTTTTCGATTCCTCGATATCCACAATTTCCATTTATCACATTCTAACACATTCTCATTTCTTCACTGTTTCTAACCGCTTAAACGACCGAGACATACTCATGCATATGACTCATATACTAAACTGGGGATCAGTTGTCACTGTCTGCCGTGACATGACTTAAATGCATGCACTTGACACATTTTTCAGAATGCCCATGTAAGATTGTACTTCTGGGCTCTGATACCACAAATGTAGCACCCCACTCCCGCCAGACCCGAACCCGATATCGATGGTGATATCCGAGCCCGTGACCCGCGAGGGTGGAATGCTAGAGCAGTCAATTCAGTTTAAAAACTCATTATGACATTTTTCTTTTTGAAAACACTCAATCAAATAAACAATTTGGGCCCACGATATTGAAACATTTTCAATCAAAACACTCTTTCAATATTCAATTCACAATGCAATATTAATCAGTTGGGGGGCCTCTATAATAATAGTACAATTCTGCAGAAATACAAATTTACACATAAATCAGAAAGACTCAAATGCAGATATGAGGGCGATCCCGACTGAACTCGACTTGCTTGTCAGTAATCATACTCCCGTTTGTCTAACGGGTACTCGCCAAATCCTGAAAATAATTGCAATGTTGGGTGAGTTTGTGAACTCGATGAAAACCATCATCGATGGTTCACTCAAATCATGCATTACGCCAATTGCGTACAACACGGCACAGTAATATTTAATTAACGTATTATATAACAATTTACATGAGTCTATAACGATTGGCGATATCAAATAGCAATTTACAATAGTATATAACGATTTACGATATCATATCACAATTTACGATAAATCATGAAGCAGTTTACTGATGGCATGTAACAATTTGCAATCTCTCATGTCATCACATAATTCAAGAAGTTTGCAATTCAATCAATCAAGTGTATACAATGCATATGAGACTCTTTTCCGGTTATTGATGTTGTGCCCAAGTGCTCACAAGATTCATGAGGGACGCGTGTGATTTCTCCCTCGAGCTCGAGGCCCGATCGATCTGATGTTCGAGCTCGAGGCTCTTTTCGATGATAATAGCAACTTGGGTCACATATCCATTATCGATCATGCATTTATGCATGCAATGCAATATTCGATAATTCAAATGTTGATAATTCGGTGTATGGCTATAAAAGCCCGAGATTATATTTCTCGGTGTCATGCAGTAGTCCAATCCAATACAGTAGAAGCATACCATTCGATCATGTATATTTCAGTAATCTTGCAATTTCACATTTGGCAAGTAATTCACATTGAGCACTTAGACAGTTAGGAATTTGAGAAACCAACTAGGTTACTCACCTGTAACTTCCGAGCTACTGCCTGGAAGTTCCAGCAATGTCCGTGGAATGACGATCCAACGGCGCCTCTATAACAGTAAAACACAGTCCCATTACTAGATGCTCAATTAAGCCATTCAGTAATGCATATGTCTCAGTAGAATTATGTACAATGCATGCTCACGATTTTCCCAGCGCTAAAACCCAATTTTGAACTCTTATGTCCCATTCTAAGTCTTCGCTCAATTGATAGGCAATAATTGATCCAATCCAAAAATTCAGTTCAATTTCCTCAATTCATACTCCGTATAGTAATTCCATAACCATTAGGTCAAAACCTCTATTGAAAATCCCAATTAAACTCCAATTATCTCGATTCAATATTTAGGTCACACTATGAACCATAATTGACCTTATTCTCTATGAATCAATACCATTTAAATTAAATTCTACCTCCCATAATTATCCTCAATTGTAGACCTCTTTCTCTAGTTCGTAATGAATCAAGAATCACCTCAATCGGAGGTCTATACCATAAATTATACCCAATAAACAAAAATTAATCCAATCAGAAAATCCCTTCGCCGCGGCCAAGAAGCTCTCGCCGCGGCGTAAAATGGTTCGCTTGCTTGGCGTGAAGACGCTTTCATGGCAGCAATCCATTCTGGCGGCCCGAGGCGAGGGCTGCGCCGTGGCGTCAAATAAATTGACGCTTTCGTCATATGTCTCGTTAACGCTTCGTCATGGCGAGCCTGATATTTTCACAGCGAGGCTGCACCAGACGTCGCGACGTGCGGGGATTTCCCCTTCTTCTCCGATCGATTTTCGTCCATTTCTCTCTCTAAAACTGCCGTTAACACTCTCAACTACTCAACTCAACCATAATAAATGCCATAAATGCTCAAACAACCATTAATAACAACATTAAAGCTATTAAAACTTACCAATCGAAGATCAACCCACAAATCTCTCAAAAATCACCGTAACCCTAAAATCCTTCGAAATCAACGATAACCCACTCTCAATCCTTCTCAACCTTCATCAATCACAATAAACCAGTTAGGCTAGCATAATGAGAAGAAAACCATAAAGAAAGATCAAAGAATCCTCACCAGTGGGGGGGAATCGAAGATCGCCGTGGGAGGAGGAAGAGAAGAAGAAATGTTCAAGCCTTAGGGTAAATCCCCAAATTTCAAACCTAGCTATTTATAGGCATATGTCTCTAAATCAATCCAAATTTCAGTCTCTAAATTTCAATGGCTCAACATTTTAATATCTTAACAGTATAACTCTAATATTTCCTTTGCCATTGGACAATTCTTTCAGTACTATACAGTGAATGTAACACCCCATTCCCGCGTGACCCGAACCCGACATCAATAGTGATATCCGAGTCCGTGCCCCGCGAGGGTGGCATGCTACATCACTCAGTCGAAACTCAGTATAAATATTTTTTTTTATTTTAAAGATTCATTCCATCTGAGCCACTTCCTTTTTCTTTCATTTACACTCATATGCGCGGAAAACAGTAGACAATTTGCATCAACGTGCATAGGTAAACATTTTCAGTTAATATAATCAGTTTCAATCATTACAAATAGTCAACCATAAATTACAATAACCATTTTATGTACAAAACAGAACCACATTGGCCCATTACACATACAATTAGTCATTTTGAAACACAATTCTATTGGACACTAATGCGATTTAAAACCATCCCGATCTCTTCTACTTGATAACCAACAATGTTATACGCTCGTTGCATAACGAGGTATTCTTCTGAGTCCTGAAAAATAATTGCAAATTTTGGGTGAGTTTTGCGAACTTAGTGAGAAACCATCATTGATGGTTCACTCAACTCCTACATATACATACAATTCATATCATAGTTATACAACCACATTCAGAAGATCAATACATTCAATTTCACATTTATAAGGCATTTTGCCTTTCATACCATTCACATCTTATCATTTGCATATCGATGCACATGTGACACTTTTCTATTTTCACTACGTTGTTGTGACCGTGTGCTGGCTGTCCCGATGATGGGCACATTCGTTAAACATCTTGCGCTCTAAATACATTGGGCTGAATGCCACGATGCTTTGAGCGATGGCTCTAAAAATACGTTAGACACGAAGCCACAGGGCATTGAGCTTAAAGCTCACGTAATACACTGGCTCCTCGGTCACAAATGCCTTTATATGATCATGTCTTTATGTATGAATGCATATGTATCAATTCACATTCACAATCATTTTACATTTCAACAACCAATTCCCATTCCTTCGACCTTGATCCGTAATTCAGATCACTAACAAATTTCATATTCACAAATTATTTCATTGAAGCACCCATGCATAGTTACACACAAATAGCACTTTGATATCACATTCCAAATATTTGGACACCTACGGTCCAAAACAATCAAAATCAAACACACATAACCCTCCATTATCTCCACATGGCATAACGCAAACTATTAAACACATAAAGGTGAGGAACCAACTAGGTTACTCACCTGCATTCTGAGCCAAAATCTGGCGTCTCGGTGGCGTCGGTGGACCGACGCTCCAAGTGTGACTCTATAACAGTGACAGTACACAAACATTATCAATTGTTCAATCAAAACTATTTCAGAATGCACATGTAACACTTAGAAGGTGCACAATGCATGATCATAATATTCCCGTCCCTAATCCCATTTTTTTCATCATAAAAAAATCCTTCTAAAAATTAGAAACCTATTGGCGCTGACGGTGCGCAATTCGGACCTCTATAGGTCCCCAATTAAACAAAACAAAGGATTAACGAGACCTTTACGGACCCACGTCAATTTCCGTCCAAAATCCTGAATCTCTCAGAAAATGAAATTCAATATTCTATGAATCCGATGCCTCAAGAATCAGGTCAATCGGACGTCGGACGGAAGAGTTATTCACGAAAGAAACCAAAATTCACATTAAATGTATAACCCTTATTTCCTTCTTTGTTTTCCTGATTTCTAACCAAAATTTAATCTATCATATCCCTTTCTACACATTTCAGAAAAATGCAAACTATACCTTGTTGGAAAGATAATGAAACCCTCTACAATTCTCAAGCAGACCATAAAAATCAATTTCACCCCTAAGGGTGTTAAAAATCCAATCAAACCTACTGCCCACTCAAAACCTATCAAAACAGGGCAGTACATTGCAAATTCAGTAACTCTCTGATTCTTCAGTCAACAATTACACAATAAATAAGGCAGTAAGATCACAACGTTATCTACATTTTTCATGAACAACCCAAAATCAGATTCACTTGCTAACTATGTCAAACAATTCACCAAAGCATCAGCCCTCAGAATTTTCCCAATCTGAACAGCACATTTCACAACAGTATATCTCTTAGCACAAATGTCACCAAATTCACTACCTTATATCCCTGAAAAGATAAGATCTCAAACTTCAATTTTCATGAAGAACTCAACATCCAATTCGATCTCTAACAATTTCAAATCTGTTATACAAGTTTCTTTCATGATCAGCAGTTAACATCCTAATGTAGGTTCAGATTTTGAAAATCCATAACTCCCACATCTGACCTCTAAAACTTATATGCCATATACCATTTTCAAGATAAATGTGTCTTATAAAACTCTTCAGTAGATCCCTAACACCAATTCAGTTCACACAAATTACTAAAATTCCTCCAAATCAGAATGTACACCAAATCTACCATTTCAACTAGGTTTCATTCAATGCATTAAAACAGCCAACAGTTATTGGTCCATAACTCCTACTATACATATAGAAAAATTGCAAAATCAGTGGAATTGGAAAGCTAACTTAATAGGCTTAAACTTTCATTTAGTCCATTTTTCCTAATTCCTTCTCAATTAATTTAGAAAAATTTGCAAAACTCATAGGTTATAAATCCGGATACTGTTCACATCATTTCCAGCAGTAACTTTCCAGGCCATATTTCACCTTCTTACAGCTAAAATTGGACAATACCTATTTCACACAAAAATGTAGCCAACATCCCAAAGTTTAATTGGGCACAAACCTCACCTCATTTACTCACCTAAACAATTAGTTATGATCAAAACATTGCAATAGGCTCAACATCAAAATTTCCAGATTTCATCTATACCTCATCCTCTTCCATTCTATCACTTTACCTACATTAATATACATTCATTTACACCTCCAATTCAGCCACAAACTCAACACAACAATTATTTGTATACTTACACAAAATTTGGCAGCATTAATTCCTCAATTCCTATGCACAATTCATCATCAAAATGCAATTACAATCAAGCTAAAACCATTCATCACTCATCCTACTTTCAATTCATAACTAACCCTAATCTTATACCCATTAATTCAAGCAATAATTAGCATCAATTTAATGCATCCATAATCATAATAAACATACCATAACTCCCATTCAATGTTCCTAACTACCATGATTCATAAATTCATATTTAAGCATCCTTGAAAACTTAATTAAACTTACTTACCTAATTAGCTTTTCCACTTCAAAGCACACCAATTTCTCACTTTCTCTACTTTCTTCTAACATCAAACATGTATATCATCATCATGAGAAGAACATAACTTGATGGCATGAAGAAGCTCTTGTGTTGGAGGAAAGTTTGATGAAAGAAGAAGAAAATTGATAGTGTAGGAAAGAGATGAGTTCTTTCGATGGAACCAAAATCCAAGCAATTAAAGCTTGTTTTCCTTCTTTCCTAAAGTGATAACCCTGGGTGAGATGATAAGGTTGAATTAATGAGAGGCTAGGTGGCTTTATGCCATTAGTCTAACAATGTAGATGAAAAGTCAACCTATTAATATTTTAATCAATTTAAACCTAGTCCAAACTTAAACCAATCAATTCCAATGACCATAATTTCAATCCCAAAATAATATACCTAATAATACGGTGCGATTGGTAGAAACTTTAGCTAAAATCGTCGATTTGCCAATTGGCGATTTTTTTCCGGTCCGGGAATTTTCTCCGGAAAAATTCAGAAAAATTTCTAAAAATCCCTTAAAATAGAAAACAATTTATGATACACTCAGAATAATTTTTCAAACCCATTAACCACGTTAATCCCAATAAAATTATCTTAGGCACGCAAACCGGGAATATCATGTATGCATGCACAGTAATTTCATGTGCACAAATATGACTGTGGACCAATCCTATTATGCATGAGCAATCCTATAAAATCCCAATCTAGCCCATCCGATGCCAATTTACTATTCTACCCTTCCAATTGAGGGTGGGATGTTACAGTCAATCAGTCGGTCACTCCAAAATTTCCAGTCCGGGCATTTTCTCCCGAATTTTCCGAAACTTTCCTATGAGCCGCTATCAATAGTCAATCACACTTAGACTATTCTAAATCAGTCATTCGAGTCCGATTACTCCTAATTTCACAATTAATCATAATTCGATCGATTCGGTCATTCTCCAGTTCACAATCCAATCAATTCTTACTCACAATTAAAATGCCGAAAAATCATGAATGCATGTACCCATGAATAAATGCCCATGCAATAAACTTGTTCCTCTATAATTAGAGGCCAGTAACATGCTCAATCAGTGAATGCAATGAAACCTATCAGTCTGACCCAATATTACCATAATACCCTTGCTAACAGTAACGGGATGTTACAGAACATACATGGGTATGATGAAATAATGAAAAGATTGAAAGGTAAGACAATGAGAATGGGAGATGAAAAAGTTGTCAAGGTTCAGTTGATTTGCCTATGTGAACGCACATCTAAAAATGGGAGCACTATGGCAAGTGAAAATATTAAGCTTATTTGTCTCATATGTGTGGTAATGATATCGGAACTCATCAGTGAGTTGGTGAATAATTGTTAGTCATAGTTCTTATAGTTTAAAGTTCAATATAAGTTAGAATAAGAAATGAAAGTGCTTATAGTGATCAATTGGGAATGAATTGAATTGTTATATGTTAAGGACATGATCATGGCATAATCCTCACGAGCGAGGACAGGTGCAAAAAGGGAGAGTGTTGTCAAAAATCAAATGAGATTAAGGTATCCTTAGCGTAAGTGACTAATTGGTGAGTTGTTCTGCATCTGTCTCTCGATAAGATGAAATGATTTTGATGGTACTTACTTCACTGAATTTTTTTTTAAAAAAAAAGATGTCCTGATTTATATGACTTGAGGCATAATTCATCTTTATGGGATATTATGGGTTATAGTTAAAATTGATTTCCTAAGGCATTGTGATTGGCTGACAAGAAATGAGACGACTGTTGATGATTAGGAATACCAAGAGCGGTATTGATGAAAGTATTGAAAAATCTTCTTTCAAAGAAGAGTTTCCTTGAATTGGATTAAGTCGATCAGATGATTACAATTGAAAATTTTAGCAATGAAAGAACAAATTGGAGATAAATTTGAAATGAACGAAAAGTCATTATTGGGAGTCCTGATCCTAGTGGAGACTTAAGCGTAAAAGATAGAATCTACTACTGAGTAGGTATGTACTATGTCAATGTAAAGAATCTGATTATGTAATATGATTATTGAACAGTAAAGAGACATTAGTCGTGATTATGAGGAGAATATCGGTTCATGAATATTTTGTGTAAAATGTTCAGGAAGTATAAAGTTAATATGATGAATGTGTTATCAACCCAGTTTGTAATGATGGCAATAAATTGAAGTATGTGGAGAAATTAGTGTAAAGGAACATGTGTCAGAATATGTTATGATGAAATTGAGAAAATCATAAGAGAATTTTTCCTCATTGGGGAATTTAGATATTTTAAGAGTTATGGAAATCAATCATGGGTATAAGGAGTTTAGGGTTGTAACTGTCAGAGATAGCAACGCCCCGACAGTATTATATTATTGAAGAATTAAATGTCTCAATTGTATTTAGATTGGATAATGGCTATGATCATTAACGATACATCAAATGCATTTGGAGAGTGAAGAAGAATAGTTAGCATAGTTGAGGAAATTTCATATCATGAAAGCTTCAACAAGGTGAATCTTAGTTTGATCAAATAAATTGTGGATGAATTAGTATTCGAGCATGAAAGTTGGGAGACTTAATGACTATAGAGGTGATGATAAAATGCGAAATTGCAAGAGACATATGTATACGGGATTTGGAGTTATTCGAACTAGCTGTATGCTGGATACATCCAGAAATTGTTAAAGATTTTCTGGCCTTAGCTCTTGATAAAAATATTTGAGGAAAAATGTGTGAATTGTATGACTGATGAATATAGAAAGAGACATCGGAGAAATTTTCAACTCGAGTATTAATCGTATCACTTTAATTTGGAGATTTTGCAATGTTTACTGAAGTGTTCTAGTAAAGGTTATGATGCAATCTGTTGGAATAGTGTAAAGTGGTTCTATGTTCATGGACACCAGTATAACCTTATGGGCGGCATGGTGATTGATGACTTGAAATTTGTTATTCTAGGTATTACTTTGAAAGTTTGGAGATTCTATTCATACAAAATCATTTTTGGAGATATCTATGGATATGCAAATTGATAATCGATAATCGGTCAAGATGTTTCGGGAGTTTGAAAGAATTGAAAAGGATTATGCGATTGAATATTTCGAAATTAAGCTAGTGATGCAGTTTAATGTATTGAATAGAAAAGTCAATGATAGAAGATCACAATTTGGGCGATAAGGTTATTAAACCTAGTGTGATACTGAGTGTAAACTGCCAAGCTAGCAAAGGGGCAAAAAGAAAGTATTATTAGCTATTGGAATTCCAAATCAAATGTGTATAAAAAGGATTGGTAAAACCCAAATTGAGGATTTAGAATTTACGAACCTTGTCAAGGAATTGAAGTAAATTCAACTTTTGAGAAAACGAGAATTATGACTGGATCAAGAAGTATGGGTAATACCCACCAAAGAAACTGTCAGAGAAAACACAAGGAACAATTGAAGCTTTATGTTCTGGTAAGAATTCATTGAAAGAGTAAAAGAAGGTTTAGAATGTGAAATCGAATTATTATATGTGTGATAATCCAACAGACTTGATTGCTGGAGATGAATGTGAAACTGATACTAATGTATAGTCCAGATTGATTGTGGGTATATCAATTGTTTTATTGGTGATACCATTCAATAGTCGAAGGCTTTGATTGATTGAAATAATGTTGATAAATGAAATGAATCTGTGATAGGGGTTAAGAAATCCAAATTAATGACAATGAATCGAGTTGATTATTATCGACGTTATTGTTAACCCTAAAGAAATGTAATATAATAAGCGATAAATGAAATGCTTCGAAGTGTATCACTTCGCTCGTGATGCACTGAGATGAGGATAAGTGTGTAAATCAGAGAATTAAATTTGTTATAAGTGGCCTCTATGTGCTTGGGGTGTGATTAGATTGGTAAGTCAGTCTAAAACCTAAAAGATGATTCGGATTCACAAAGTGTTACTTAGACAAGATTAGGAAGTATTGTTGTGATTTGATACATGTGTTATTGATACCGAAAGTGAAGAATTGCGAGTGATCGTGAGGAAATAGTTAAGACAGTGTAAAATTTGAGAAAGATAAAAAAAAAAGGGGTGATCGATTGTATTGATTTCATTTAATTGGCAGAATTTGGTCATGTAGTGCAATAAGTGTGAAACAGTATACAAGCGATCGAAACAATTCCCCTTGCATTTCTGATTAATCGTATATGAAATTTCGAGGACGAAATTTTTGTTAGGAGGGGAGAATTGTAACATCACATTCCCGATGGGAAGGTTATATTGGTAAATTGGGACAGGCTAGTTGATTGCATTGCATATTTTGATGTGAACATTTATTTGACCTCTAATTTTAGAGGAATGAGTCTTTTTGCACATGCACATATAGTTACATGCATTTTTGACATTCTCGGCATTTAATTATGAAAATGATATGATTTATGATTTATTGGAAATTATGGAATATTTGGATTTGAACAATTGAATTAGGACTATGTTAGGATGATCGCCAGTTGATAGTGAACCTTAGTAAATATTTCTGAAAATTTTGGGAGTAAATTTCCGGACCGAAAATTTTTCGAGTGACGGACTAATTGATTGTATAGCACTTGAATATCTGTCCAATGGCCATGAAAAATTAGATGTACGATTTTAGAAATCAATATGTTGAGCCATTGGAATTTGGAGATGAATTGGACTGGAAATAATTTGTGAAAAGAACAAGGAGCTTTATGTGTATTTGAGGAAAAGGCTAATAGCTTAAGATCAACCCCCTTTAAATGCCTTAGGTTTTAACTCTTTGCATAAAACTTGTTTTTCCCCCCTTTAAGGCATGATTTCTTCTCCTTCGATCGATCCTCCTTCTTCCTTTTGGTGATCTTCGATCTTTGCTTCTCTTCTTGCATGCTCCCTTCTTATTGTAAAGACCAACCGTAAGCCTTGAAAAGATGAAGTTTTGTATGGCTATGGGAGAGAACCGAAGGTGTTAGGGCTTGGAGAAGAAAATTTTGGAATTTGCGAAGGAGAGCTTGATTTGGTAAGTGATTTCTATATATATTGTTATTAGTGAATTTGATGCATTTATAATGTTTATTGTGAAAGATTGGGGTAGTTATGGGTGAGTTATGGAGTTTTTTTTATAATGTTTATTGTGAAAGATTGGGGTAGTTATGGGTGAGTTATGGAGGTTTTTAGTGAGAGGAAGGTGAAAAATTTGTCGGAGAAGACAATCGGAGCCCCACATGTCACGACGTGTGCTGAGGGCCTCGTCGCAACTAGCAAACAGTTACTCGCCGCGACGAGCATGGATGGACGTCGCGGCGAGTGTGTAAATCTACGTCGCAACGAGCCCTTTCTTATACGTCGCGGCGAGCCCCATAGAAGCTGTTGGTAGCGGCGAGCGACTCCAAGACGCCGCGGCGAGCGTTCCTTGGCCGCGACGAGGGATATTTCTCTGATTTGATTTAGTTTGGTTTTTGGGGCGTAACTTATGGTGTAGACCTCTAATTGAGGTGATTCTTGATTCGTTATAAACTAGAAAGAGGGGTCTACAATTGAGGTAAAGAAAGAAAGTTTGAAATCAAATAAGTGAGACCTTAAATATTGAATGAGAGTTGGGTTTAGATTTGCTATTACAACCTAAAGGTTGTTTCGTGATCATTGGAGTATAATTGTGAGATTTCTAAATTTAAGGAAATGCTTTTTGGGGTTTTAGAAACTGAGCCTAATGGGTGAATTTTGATCTAGAGAATAGTGACACTGATTTTGAGGTCTTCCTTGAGAATATCCTAATGGGTATGACTTGGTAAATTGATTGAATGATATGTGCATCATTGAATCTTTCTGATTATGCATTTAGTAATGAATGACTATTTGACTATTCTAGAGGCACCGTTGGAACAATATTTTCACGGATATTGCTGGGACTTCCAGGTGGTAGCTCGGAAGTACAGGTGAGTAACCTAGTTGGTTCCTCAATCTATATGTGTTTAATATTATGCACTTATACCATGTGGAGATGAATGGAGGGTTATGTGTGTTTGCCTTTGATTGATTTCGGACCATAGGTGTCCGAAGTATTGGGAACTTGATATCGAAGTGCTATTTGTGTGTACTGTTTGTGAATGTTTCAATGAAATAAATTGTGAAAACTATTATGACTGAAATACCGAACTGAAGGTCCGAAGGAATGGGAATTGGACATTGAAATTTAAACTGGCTATAAATGTAAATTGGGACATGTGCATCCATGTATAAAGGTATGATCAGATAAGGACAATTGTGACCGGAGCAGCCAACGTATTTCAGAGCTTAAAGCTCAACGCAATAGGGCCTCGAGCCCAACATAATTCAGAGCCACAGGCTCACTGTATCAGGGCATTCAGGCCCAACGTATTTCAGAGCCACCGGCTCACCGTTAATATGCCCGTCACGGGGACAGTTCAGGCGCACGGTCACAATACCGTAATAAATGGAAAGTGTCACATGTGCATTGCATATATGAATGATTAAATGTGGACTGTGTGAAAGGCGAAATGCCTTATAATTGTGAAATGACAGCGCATGTGATATTTCTGAAAGTGATATTATGCGATACTCTGTGAATTGTTTGAATATGCATGAGTTGAGTGAACCATCGATGATGGTTTCTCACTGAGTTCACAAACTCACCCAAAATTGCAATTTTTTTTAGGAGTTGAAGAGTACCCCGTTAGACAAACGGGAGTATGCATACTGTAAGCAAGTCAGAGTTTGAAGTCGGGATCAGTTCACGTCTGCATATATGTCATTCTGTTATTGTGTAATTTGTATTTTCGCATATTAGTGCGTTCTTATTTCATTGGGCCCAATTTGGCTATGGATTTTATGCATGAATTGATTTAAATACTGCTGAGTGCCTTTTTAATGATCAAAATTGTGTTGCGTCGAAACTGTTTTCGACTTAAAGCGGGACCAAATTGTTTACTGATTTTCGCACACGCGATTGTTTTTCATAAGAAAAATGTCTTACTGAGTTTTTGAACTGTTTGACTACTCTAGCATACCACCCTCATGAGGCACGGGCTCGAATATTACCATTGATATCGGTTTCGGCTCTTGCGGGAGTGGGATTCTACATTTTTGTTTAGACCGCAACAAGTTTTTGGCGCCATTTCCGAGGAGTAAATTCCTTATTATGAGTCATTATATTAGACAGTATTAATTGTCTCATATTTAATTCTTGCTTTTTTGTTTATTTGCATATTTTGGTTGTTTGCTTGACTGCTTTACATCGGCGTTTTATTTTTCATTCTTAGCTCTTATATTATTTACTTTTTATTTATTCCATTTTGTTTATGCTCACTTATGGTCAAAAGCCTGAGAATTTGCCATTAGATACTGAGATTGAAAAAACTGCTCGCAGGTTACGTAAGGAAACTAGATTGGCTCGGAGTAGTAACACAACGAAAAGGACTAGAGAAGAGCACTTTGTAGAAATGGAACAGCACGATGAGAGGTTGATGCCACATACTGAAGACAGAAGGGAGTTCACTATGATGGATTTGACTATGGGGCATACCAATAGACCCATGCCTCCCATTATAAGGCCAACGATCAAAGCTGCGAGTTTTGAGATTCCTCACAGCATTAAATCCATGGTGAAAGCATCTCAATTTGGAGGATTGCCTTTCGAGAATTCGAACACCCATTTGGAGACAGTTTTGGATATTTGTGATTTGTTCAAGCATAATGGAGTATCGAAAGATGCGGTGAGATTAAGGTTATTCCCATTTTCTTTAAGGTATAAAGCCAGAGCATGGTTGGCTAGTTTGCAGTTGGGATTGATTACTACATGGGATGAGATGATGAGATTATTTTTGGAGAAATTTTTCCCTCCTGCCAAGGTTGCAAAGATGAAGAATGAGATCACTTCCTTCACTCAATATGAAAATGAAATTTTATATGAAGTGTGGGAGCGATTTCGGGATATGTTAGCACAGTGTCCTAGTCAAGAGTTCTCTATATAGCAACAGGTCAATACTTTTTATATATGAATGAACCCATCAACCAGGAGTACCATAGATGTTGTTGCAGGAGGTAGTTTAATGAGAAAAACGCTAAATCAAGTTTATAAGTTGATTAACGAGATGGCCACTAGTAGTTTTCAATATCATACTGAAAGGCATCTCAGACGACCTACAGGAGCTCGTGTAGTCAACAATGCAGTGGCTTTATTTGCTCAGATGGATGTTTTGACAAAGAAATTGGAAATTTTGATGCACAGTGTGAGAGGAGGAGCTAGCTCTTCATTAAAGAGTTGTGTTGTTTGCGAGCATTGTGGTGGAGATTCCCATGCATCTTCTGAGTGTCAAGTTAGGAATCCTTTTGCTCAAGAGTCAGAAGAGGCCCATTACGGCAATTATAACAGACAGCGAGGGGACCCATATTCTAATACCTACAACCTAGGGTGGAGGAATCATCTAAATTTCTCTTGGCAGAACCACCTCCACCTCCAGGTTTCAAGGCTCCTAATCCTTCACCACCAGAGAAATCTAATCTCGAAGAGCTACTCTCGAAGTACATTTCCACTATCAAGGTTATGTAGAACCAAGAATCTTCTATCAGACATTTGGAAAATCAAATGAGCCAGATTGCAAGTTTGTTAACGGAAATACCTTCGGTTTCATTGCCTAGCACTACCGAGGCCAACCTAAGAGAACATGTAAAGGCTATCTTATTAAGGAGTGATAGACAACTTGAAGAAGTTAAGGAGAAGCAGAAGGATAATGAAGTGGAAAAGAGTGAAGAAGGTGAGAGTTGGGAAAGTGCCAAGGATGCCAAGGATGCCTCAGCTGAAAAGGAGGACCATCCAAGGTTATTTGTTGACCCCATCACACATCCAGTAAGACTCGAATTACTTATCCTCAAAGGTTGAAAGGTACATAATTAGATAAACAATTTGGTCGTTTTCTTGAGATATTTAAAGGTTGCATATAAACATTTCTTTTGCTGAGGCCATAACGCAGATGCCTTCTTATGCTAAGTTTTTGAAACAAATGTTTTCTAATAAGAGGAGGCTTGAGGAGTATGCCACGGTCAAGTTGAATGAGGAGTGTTCGGCCATATTGTCGAGAAAGCTACCACCGAAGCTTAAGAATCTAAGGAGTTTTACTATTCATTATGTCATTGGTGATTTATATATAGATAAAGCTTTAATGGATTTGGGTGCGAGCACTAACTTAATGCCTCTTTATGTTCTCAGGAAATTAGGATTGTCAGAGCCCAAACCCACAACTATTTTGTTTTAGTTGGCAAATAGGCCAATCACTTATCCGAGGGGAATAATTGAGGATGTATTGGTCAAGGTCAAGAAGTTCATCTTCCCAATGGATTTTTTAGTCCTTGATATGGAGGAAGATATAGACATCCCCATCATTCTTAGGAGACCTTTCATGGCCACTACACGGACTGTAGAGCCCGGCCTCTATCGCCATCACTACAAGTATTGTCCTCTTTGGCACTTGCGTGGGTCACAACTCGAACACAAGACCTCAAGTGGCTCAATGGTAAGAGGCGTACACTTAAAGTGCAACAAAACCTTGAGGTCTTGTGTTCGAGTTGTGACTCACGCAAGTACCAAAGAGGACAATATCTGGAGTGATGGCGGTAGAGGCCGAGATCTACAAAAACAATATAAATTAAATTCTATCTAGACCAATTAAAGGCAAGCGCACCCTGTCGACAAGTAATATAAATTGGTAAGAACCGGATATCGTACCCAAGGAAAAATTTCCAACACGTAAGAAAATTAAATTAAACGATAAAAAATTACTCAAAAGATTAAGAATTGATTGATTTGAAAATAAAATAAAATAAAATAAACAAATTAAAAATATATATATAATGCAAGGTATGAATTAAAACGATTAGATTTAATCAAATGACAAAAATCGGTTAAGGTATCGGATTTTAATTGGATTAGACACTAAAAATAAAATTGTAACGGTGGATTGATTGAGAAAATACTTCCTTTAAGCAAGTCGAACCTAATGTTCATGAGTGTTCCTTTCTCTTCTAAATCCGAGTCGCCACTTGGTCCATAGATAATTTAGAATAAAAGACGTTAAATACAAGAAGCTTAAAATTAAGTTCGTTAATCCTAGGTATCCTCACATAAGATCCTAAGGTTGATCTACACTTTAGTGTTAAGTATGTCGCTTGGTTAATTTTCTGATAAATTAAATCCCATTGATTGTGGCATTCAATCATCTACGGTCTTAATTTAGGTGATCAAGCTAAATTAGGACTAAATATGCATTCAATCAAGCAAAAATCAATACCACAAAAATTATCCTAATCCAATACCAATCTTAACCTTAACCGAAAAGAAAAACTTACTCACACATATTTATCAATGAAACATAAATCATGTGTTGTGCGGAAACGTTAATAAATTTGGAGTAAAAAAATAACAACAAGAACACCAAAAAATTTTATACTGGTTCGGCAATGCCAACGTCCAGTTTAGAGACAACTGAATATTTCACTATAATCAATGAGAGCATACAATAGTGTTTGTCATTTAATTTCCCAAAAGACCCGAATTAACCCAAACTCACACATTACTAGAAAAGAAAAAAATATAAATATTTTCTTTTCTTTTCTCTCTCCCTTTCACTATTCTCTCTTCTTCTTCTTTCGAAAATTTTTCTCTCACACTAAAGAACTCTCTCTTCTCACACCAGAAACCTTATGCTCTCCTTGTGCTCTCTCTTCTCCTACTTCGTTTGCTTCTATTTATAGAGAATTTCATGGGTGTGAAAGCCTCCAGCTGTACCACCGAAATCCCTGAAAAAACAAGCCACCATTGTTGATCACCGAGAGCAAACTTAAATTTCTGACTTTGAGAAGGTAAGATGTCTGACTTTGCAAGCTTTCATTTCTGACTTTCTTTGAGCCAATATTCAACAATCTCCACCTTGGCTCAAATCTTCAAAGTGGAATTTTCAATAGTCGTCTCTCAATCCCCTACGGGGCAATCAACAAATTTGACAAATGTCAATCAAGTCTAAGCAATGCTTAAACTTGAGTAACGAAACTAGTTTTGTCAACATATCAGCAGGATTGTTAGCGGTTCCAATCTTCTGAAGAAGAATATCTCCCTCATCAATAATCTCACGAACAAAATGGAACCTCACATCAATTTGTTTTGTACGTGCGTGATGAACTTGATTCTTTGCTAAATAAATAGCGCTCTGACTGTCGCAATGAACATCCATATGGTCCTGGTGGACCCCTAAGTCATCAAGCAACCCTTGAAGCCAGATGGCCTCTTTAATAGCTTCTGTTACTGCCATGTATTCTACCTCACTAGTTGATAAAGCAACTGTAGATTGCAAAGTTGATCTCCAACTCACTGGACCTCTAGTTAGAGTAAATACAAAACCTGTAGTGGACCTACGCTTGTCCAAATCACCTGCATAATCAGAATCTACATATCCAACAACACATTGACCAGTAACTTCATCTTGCTGAAATAATAAACCAACATCCATAATATCCAGAATATACCGTAAAATCCATTTCACAGCTTGCCAATGCCCTTTTCCTGGATTATGCATATATCTACTGACAATACTAACAGCTTGTGAAATATCAGGCCTAGTACACACCATAGCATACATCAAAATACCAACAACACTTGCATATGGAATTTTAGCCATGTAATGACTCTCCTCATCTGTGTTAGGAGACATAGAAGCTCTAAGTTTGAAATGAGGAGCAAGAGGTGTACTAACCGGTTTTGAATTTTCATTCATCCCGAAACGTTGTATTACCTTCTTCAAATACTGCTTTTGACACAGACCAATCTTGCATTTTGCTCTATCTCTTTCAATTTCCATACCTAGTATCTTTCGAGCTTCTCCCAAGTCCTTCATCTCAAATTCATTACTCAGTTGAGTTGAGTCTTCAATCTTTCAAACTCCATTGTGCTTTTACATGCTATAAGCATATCATCAACATATAAAAGAAAATAAATAAAGGTTCCATCTTGTAGCTTGCGAAAGTATACACAATGATCATAATGACTTCTTGTGTACTTCTGCTCGATCATAAACCTGTCAAATCACTTGTACCATTATCTTGGAGACTGCTTCAAACCATACAATGATTTTTGCAATTTGCAAACCCAATTTTCTTTGCCAGCAACTATAAATCCTTCTGGTTGAGACATAAAAATATCTTTCTCCAAATCACAATGTAAGAACGTCGTCTTGACATCAAGTTGAGCTAACTCAAGGTCAAACTGCACAACCAAAGCCAACAAAATACGAATAGAAGAATGTTTTACTACAGGAGAGAATACCTCATTATAGTCAATGCCTTCCTTCTGAGCATAGCCTTTAGCTAATAATCTGGCTTTGAATCTTACATTGTCTTTTCCCAAAGATTCCATCTTCTTAGCATATACCCATTTACAACCAATTTCCTTCTTCCCTTTTGGTAACTGAACCAGCTTCCAAGTCCTATTTTCTGAAGAGATTTCATCTCCTCATCCATAGATTTCTTCCACTCCACGCTCTTTGAACTCCTGACAACTTCTTTGTAGGTGGATGGAATATCATTTTCAATAACTGGAAGTGCATATGCCACAATATCCGTAAATCGACCAGGCTTTCGAACTTCCCTTTTTGATCTTCTGGTTGCAATAGAATCTTGTTGTTATGGAGGTTCTTGGGTAGGTACCTCCTTTTCATTAACCTCGTCCTCATCATCAAAATCAACTGTAGGACTAGTTTTTGTAACATCAGACCTTACTGGATCATCTGGAGTCTTTAATAACTCCACCTGCTTTGAACTACTCATGGTCTTGGTTGCTTCAATTTTCCCTTCATGCTTGTTCTGATTAATCATAGCAGTCTCGTCAAAAGTCACATCTCTGCTTACAACAAATTTCTTCTCATCTGGACACCAAAGTCAGTATCCCTTCACACCAGTACTAAAGCCCATAAATAGAGCTCTCTTTGCTCTTGGATCCAGCTTGCTTTCCCTGACATGATAGTAAAGAGGACAACCAAATATGTGTAAATACTTGTAATCAGTACAAGGTTTACCAGACCATGCCTCCATGGGTGTTTTGCCCTTGTTTGCAATAGTAGGCAACCGATTAATAATATGGCTTGCATAAGTAATTGCCTCAGCCTAAAACACCTTGTTTAAACCAGCATTAGACAACATACACCGAACTTTCTCAAGTAAAGTATGGTTCATGCGCTCTGCCACCCCATTCTGTTGTGGTGTCTCCCTAACCGTGAAATGCCTCACAATACCCTCATCTTGACAAACTTCCAAAAAAGGATCTGATTTATATTTACCACCATTATCTTATCTGAGAGTCTTGATCTTTCGACCGGTTTGCATTTCAATCATGTTTTTCCACTTCAGGAATATCTTTAAGACTTCATCTTTATACTTCATGGTGTACACCCATACTCTCCTAGAGAAGTCATCAATAAAGGAGACAAAATAATGGCTACCTCCCCAAGATGCATTCTTGGAAGGTCCCCAAACATCAGTATGAACATAATCTAGAATGCCTTTAGTGTGATGAATAGCATTGCCAAATTTCACTCTAGTTTGCTTACCCAGTACACAATGTTCACAAATTTCCAATTTACATACCTTTGCGCCTTTCAATAAGCCTTGCTTCACCAATCCTTGCAATGCTTTTTCACCAGCATGCCCAAGACGCATATGCCATAACCTTGTAGTCTCGAAATTATCTACATTAGCAAAGATCGATGATAGTTTGCTCTACCAATGTCGCTCTCCCTACAAAAAAACAAGTTATCTTGTACCTTTCATCACCACAGGTGCCCCGTACACAACTTTAAGAACTCCACCCTCTATGGTGATCTTGATACCCTTAGATTCTAATGCTCCTATTGAGATAAGATTTTTCTTCATATCCGGTACATACTGAACATCACTCAATTCTCTGACTGTATCATCGTGCATCTTCAAACAGATTTTACCTATCCCTTGTGTTTTGCAGGCATTATTATTTTCCATCAAAACAACTCCACCATCCAGCTCCTGGAAGCTACAGAACCATTCCCGAATAGGACACATATGATAAGTACAACCTGAATCCAAAATCCATTCCTTGGAGTGACCATCAGTAGATGAACTAGTCAAAGCAAACTCGAAATCATCATCTCCAGATTTTGCAACGTTTGCTACATAACCCACTTTCTCCTTCTCTTTGTTCTTCAATTTGGGGCAGTCTTTCTTCCAATGACCCTTTTGACGACAAAAGGCATATTCATCTTTAACAGAAAACTTTCCTCGTGACTTTGAACAAGATTTTCCCCGCTTTCCATGTTTTCTTTCCTCTGTTCGTCCCCTTGCAGTGAGTGCCTCAGTTTGTGAATTGTGAGTCTTCAGTTCCTTCTTACGACACTCATGATTCACCAATGCTGCTGAAACCTCATCAAGTTTCACCTCAGATTTTCCATACAACAAAGTAGTTGTCAAATGATCATAATCATCAGGTAATGAATTTAACAAACATATTGCCTTATCCTCTTCAGAAATTTTCATATCAAGGTTTGCTAAATCAACAAATATTTTATTATAATCATTTAGGTGTTCATGCATAGAAATTCCTCGACGATACTGAAATCGGAAGAGTCGCTTCTTCAAGAAGAGCCGATTTTTTGCGCTCTTAGTCATATATTTTTCTTCCAATTTCGTCCATAATTCCTTAGCTGACGTTTTCTTCATATAAGGATATTTCAGCTCCTTATCAAGGAATGATCGAATAGAGGCACACGTATGGAGATTAATTCGCGTCCACTGCTTCTCATCCATATCTTCAGGTTTATTGTCCAGAACCATATCTAAATCTTGTTGATACAATACATCCATAACTTCACACTGCCACATACCAAAATTATTAGAGCCATTAAATTTATCAACCTCTAACCTTGTTGTAACGATTGGATGTCTACTGGATGTAGGTGTCGACGATGACAATAAAGACGAGCCTGTTAAACGACTCCCTCTTAATAGGCTCGTCTTTATCTCCAGCCATCTACTTTGTCACTGTTCACAAATATGTACTGATACTATTTACAAGTACTGTAGAATTGGCACTGTTCACGGGGATTGTAGCACCGATACTGTAGCCAACACTGTTCACTAGTACTGTTCACCTGTACTATTGCTCCAATATATTTTCACTCCTACAGCGCCCCAGTCAAAAAACTGAAGCTCTAATACCACTTGTTGTGCAGAAACGTTAATAAATTTGGAGTAAAAAAATAATAACAAGAACATAAAAAAAATTTATACTGATTCGGCAATGCCTACGTCTAGTTTAGAGACGACTAAATATTTCACTATAATCAATGAGAGCACAAGGAGAGCTTAAGGTTTCTGGTGTGAGAAGAGAGAGTTCTTTAGTGTGAGAAAAAATTTTTCGAAAGAAGAAGAAGAGAGAATAGTGAAAGGGAGAGAGAAAAGAAAAGAAATTATTTATATTTTTTTCTTTTCTAGTAATGTGTGAGTTTGAGTTAATTCGGGTCTTTTGAAAAATTGAGTGACAAACACCATTGTATGCTCTCATTGATTATAGTGAAATATTCAGTCGTCTCTAAACTGGACGTAGGACTTGCCGAACCAGTATAAAAAAAATTTTGTGTTCTTGTTTTTATTTTTTTACTTCAAATTTATTAACGTTTCCGCACAACATCATGGTTATAATGTTTGCATTAATTAAATCCACATAATTAAAATAAATAAGAAATAAAGAAAAATTTAAAAACATCCCTTTTTTCTCCGCAGTTGTATTTTCTCCCGCCTCTAGCTTCAGAAATATTGTATTAGCTACCAGCTGCTTACGTAATCTACTCTCCACCATGATGTTCACGTAGTCTCGTTAATTCTCCAGCTGCTACGTGTGTCTCCACCAGCTTATGCTTCAACGTTGTCTCCATAAGTAGCTCACGATTTCTTCACAAACAGCAAGATGTCCTCAGCTTAACGTTTTTATCTCCTTTTTCCATGGAATGTATCCAGCTTACTGCTTGTAGTGAATTGAGTGAAGCTTGCGTCGATGAGGGGAGCCAGCTACTGTAACTTCTTGTTATGTGAGTCGAGAGTGCTTTTGGGTGAGCTTGTGCGTTAGTGATTCTCTAACAGCTAAGGTCTCAAACTTCTCTCTGCTCCCAGCTGTAACGTGTCTTCTTAAACTCCCAACCAGCTAACGTTTTTCCTCCTCCAATGGAATATCCCCAGCTATCCTTTATTAACGCCACCTGCTGCTCCTCTATTAACGCCACCTTTTCCAGCACACACCTTCCAATTTCTTTAGTGCCAGCTCCTACTCAACACTTATGTCCCCCATCTTACTCCCCACTACAGCTGCTTCGTTGTAAGTGTAGAGTATACATGTGAGTGATGGAATCGATCCCTATTCCATATCCACGCCACCAACTTTTTCAATCCTCACATGTTGTCTTTTTTTTTTCTCTCCCTATTCAGTGTTCTTTTTTTTCAGCTGTTGACGTGTGGATGGTGAATGTATGTTAATTGGTGAGTCCTCTCTTTCGTCCCAGCCAGCACCTATGTATTGTTATTCTTCTCTCACCAAAAACACACCTTGTTGAGACAGATAATTTGTCCAATTTTATGATATCTTATTCTATCTTATAAATCTTAGCTATTTATTTATATAAAATTTACGTTTATTTATACAAAATTCACACATAATTCACGTAAATAAATAACTGAAATTTATGAGACACAATTTAAGATATCAAAAAAAGACAAGAGATCTGGTCTCCACCTAGCTGACCCATGTTAAAAACAACACAGCCCCCACAAGCCGACAGTCGATTGTTTTCAAACCATGCTAAACTCACAGTAGCTGAAGTGACAAATTAATGTTGCTTAGTTTCTCCACCGTTCACGCACCTCACTTCTTCATTTTTTTCTCTACGCTGCCGCCAATTCCTTTCTCTTTTTGTCTCATCGTATGGAATAAATTCCAGCCCTCATTTCATGCCTAACTCTCCTATTTTTCAACTCTCTTGTCGCAGCCATCTTTTTTTTTGTCTCTTATGTATTGAAAATCCATGATCTCATGTTCTCTTTTGTCTGCCCCCACTCTTTTTTAACTTATCATTCATGCAAAAACTTCCATTCTTTATCTTCCAAAAAATTCTAAAACGTTAACCTTTTTTACCCAAGCTCCTTTGAAAGTTTTTTTTTCTTGATTTATGGTATTAGATGTTTCAAATCAAATGTGCCTAAAATCAAAACAAATAACTCTTAATTAATGCAATTTAAACATTAAATAGACAAAAGTTTAGCAAATTATGTATCAAAAAATTAATACAAAATGCTCATTAACAAAAGGATACGATAAACTTGAACCAACTCAAGTTTTCAAATTAAGGAAATCATTATATGACCTCAAACAAGTATCTAGACAATGGAATACAGAAATGACAATGAAACTATAGGACTATGGTTTTAAGCAATCATGTCATGATAATTGCCTCTTTATCCTTTCTAACTCGATATATTTCTATAGTATAAAAGCTGCACCGATATCGAACAATGACGAGTATTATTTCGTAATTTTAAAGTTATAAAATAGTCCTTGAATTTTTACAATTGCAAAACAGTTCTTCAATATATTATATTGCATAATTTATAATTTTACACAAACTTTATCTTTAAAATCATAATAATAAAATTTAAAATAATAACAATTTATTTATTTTTCTTAATATTATTTTCACATATTCCATATAAATAATAACCATAATTATTAATTAAAGAAAATTGTTAAAGTAAACTTTATTATTAATAGAATCAAATGGATACTAAATATAATAATCTAAATTATAAATTAAAATATGTTCATTAACAAAATATAATATTACATTGAATTAAAAGTAATATAGACATCATTAAAAATCATATTATAATAATTGTTAAATTTGATTAAAATAATATTATCATATCTATAATTATAAATTAAAAAGATAAATAACTTTTGTCCACTTAATTATATTTTATAAATTAATTAAAATATATTAAATTTTATTTAATAATTAAATTTTACAATATACAATTTATTTTAATTTTACAAAATTTTAAAAGAACAAATAACAAAAAAATATTTATCTATAAACCTAAACAATAAAACTTTAAAATATTTATAGGAAATAAAAGCCTCTCAACATGGTAAACAATTAAAGTCCATAATTGCTTGTCTTTGTGAAGCTAACGATGCATTTGGTTACTGTCTTCAATATACTGAGACAAAACGAGACGAAAATTTAGAGACGGAATAAAACAAAAATTGGAGACAGTGAGGTGTTTGGTTGTGATGGACATAACAGAAAAAACTCCTTCTGTCTCAATGACAGAAATGTGTTTGGTTGCAGTGGACAAAACATAAAAATAGTATCAATGACAAAAATGTCTCTGCAGTATAATATGATTAGAAATATATAATTCATTGATTATTTTAAAGCGGATGATTTGTATTAGTAAAAATGTTAACAAATAATAATAATAACAATAACAATAAGAAATTAACTTCTTATAATAATGATGATGATGATGATGATGATGATGATGATGAAGATGATGATGATGATGATAGAAGAAGAAGAGGAAGAAAATTAATAATAATAAAGAATTTAATAATCACAATAATAATAAGAAAATTAATTATGAACAATAATGATAATAAAAAATAAAAAAATCATAAGAATAATAATATTAATAATAAAAAAATAACGATAAGTAGAAAATTTGTAACAATAATTAATAATAACAATAACAATAATTAATAATAATAATAATAATCACAAAATTTATAATAATAATAATAATAATAATAATAATAATTAATACTAATAACAATAATAATAAGAAAAATAAATTAATTTTGTATAATAAAATTAATAATAATAATAATAATAATAAATAATAGGTACAAAATTTATAATAATAATAATAACAAGATAATTAATTTCATATAATAAAATTAATAAGAATAATAATATTAATAATAAAAGGAATAATGATAAGTAGAAAATTTGAAACAATAATTAATAACAATAATAACAATAATTAATAATAATAATAATGATGATGATGATGATAAGAATAATAATAATAATGATAATAAAATAAAATAAATTAATAAAATAATAATAATAAGATAATTAATTTCAGATAATAAAATTAATAATAATAAATAAATAAATAAATAAATAATAGATACAAAATTTATAATAATAATAATAATAAGATAATTAATTTCGAATAATAAAATTAATATTAATAATAAAAGAATAATGATAAGTAGAAAATTTGTAACAATAATTAATAATAATAATGACAATAATTAATAATAATGATGATGATGATGATGATGATGATAAGAATGATAATAATAATAATAATGATAATAATAATAATAATAATAATAATAAGATAATTAATTTCATAATAAAATTAATAAAATAATAATATTAATAATAAAAGAATAATGATAAGTAGAAAATTTATAACAATAACTAATAATAATAATAATAACAATAATTAATAATAATAATCATGATGATGATGATGATAAGAATAATAATAATAATGATAATATTAATAATTATTATTATGATAATGATGATGATGATTGTTAATTATGGATGTGAAAATAGACAATATCAAAGAAGAAAATCTAAACATAAACAATATAGACAAATACAACCGAAATACTATAGATCTAATCGACCTAAATATTTTTCAAGAAACTATAGATGGCGTAGATAAAAACCACGACCATATCAATCTAAAAAAATATCCCAAATATTTTAGGAAAATAAGCACAAATCGATCAAATCTAAATTCCGCACCAACCTTCGAACGAAAGTGGTATCAGAGCTAGTTATTAAAACAAAACCATGGAAACGTTAGAAACACTAGACCATGAACAACCAATAGAAGATGTTAAACAAAACATTCAACAACAATTAGCAGAAGTAACCACTTTAGTACAAAATCTACATTTAAGCACAGTCGAACAAGTATGTACAACATTAACTAAGCAGAATTCTCTTAAAGAAAACGATGAACTTATATATGGATATGAATCCGATCAAGAAGTTTATATGGAAGATGATAAACCAGAAAGTAGTAGAGCTTGCAAAGTAAAACAAGAATTAAAACTCAAAGATAAAATTATAGGTGATAAACGTAAAAAAGACTTTCAACCAACCAATTATTCTTGGACAGAAGATAAAACAGATTTTCTTAATCAACAAGGCTATTACTACAAGGGATCTAAAGTACGAAAATATCCTTCTGAATATAAACCGAAACATATTACATTAGGAAGTGAAGGAATACTTAATTTAGATTACACTACCAATGCAGAAGATTTATTTTTTGAATGGTCAAATAGAATACAATTATTATTACAAATAGAAAAACCATTTGGAGATCGTGAAGCTAATAAAGATTCATTATGGAATTTTACATTATACAAAACAAAAGGAATTGCACAAAGTTTTTTACAAGAAAATAAAATTGCATTAAAAAGTACCCCTCATTATCAACAAACTACAACAAATCTACAAACTTTCGAAATCATTGGCAATGAAATTTATAAAGAGTTTTTAGGAAAAGATATTATATTCCATAGAGTAGAAACAGATCGAGTTAATCGACTAAAAGCTCTAAGACATTTAAATAATATGAATATTTGTGACATCTATTATCTTGATAGATTTATTTGTGAATTTCAATCCCATTATTATAAATTATCACGAGCTGAACAAAAAATGTATATTCATATTTTTATTCAAAAATTACCTTATCCTTTTAACGTCAAAGTACAACAAAAATTTCAAGAACATACTGATGATCATACAATAGCACATAATCTAGGAGGAGCTATTCTCCTTACCCGGGAATTATTAGTTGAATATTGTTTAGAAACAAAATTAAAACAAACATTGAAACATCAACATATACACCCTTGTTGTTCACAAAATGCAGAAATACCCCAACAATATGGATGTGAAAATAGACAATATCAAAGAAGAAAATCTAAACATAAACAATATAGCCAAATACGACCAAAATACTATAGATCTAATCGACCTAAATATTATTCAAGAAACTATAGATGGCGTATATATAAACCACGACCATATCAATCTAAAAAATATCCCAAATATTTTAGGAAACAAAGACAATCTCAAAATCACAAAAATATTGTCCACAAAAGAAAAAAGACTGTAAATGTTGGATCTGTAAAGAAGAAAGACATTATGCTAATGAGTGTCCAAAGAAAAATGATAAAAAATATACCAACAAAGTACACATTCTACATTCTGCTTACAATATAATTTAGAATCCATTGAATCAGATTATAATACAGATTCTACTCTTTATATTTACGAAACAGACAACTCTCAAAATGAATTAATTCTACAAAGCGAATCCGAATCGACAATTGAATTCCAACACAATATTTATTCAAGTGATTATAAACAAACACAATTAGAGTTACAGTTAGAAGATTTAGGAAAAACACAAATAGAAATTATAACCCTACTCCATCAATTAAAAGCACAAATCGATCAAATTCAAATTTCGCACCAACCTTCGAAAGTGGTATCAGAGCTAGTTATTAAAACAAAACCATGGAAACATTAGAAACACTAGAACATAAACCATGGTAACCACTTTAGTACCAAAACTACATTTAACCCCAATCGAACAAGTATGTACAACATTAACTAAGCAGAATAATAATATTAATAATAAAAAGAATAATGATAAGTAGAAAATTATAACAATAACTAATAATAATAATAACAATAATTAATTATAATAATAATGATGATGATGATGATGATGATGATGATGATGATGATGATGATGATGATGATAATAATAATAATGATGATAATAATAATAAAAATAAATTACTAATAATAATAATAATGATAATAATAATAATAATAGTGATAATAAAAAAATAAAATAATAATAAAATAATAATTAATTTCAGATAATAAAATTAATAAGAATAATAATAATAATAATAATAATGATAATAAAAATGATAATAATAATAATAATAATGAATTAATAATAATAATAATAATAAGATAATTAATTTTGTATAATAATAATAATAATAAGATAATTAATTTCAGTATAATAATAATAGTAATAATGATAATAATAATAATAAATTAAAATTTAATAATAATAATAATAATAATAATAGTAATAAGTTCAAAATTTAATAATAATAATAATAATAATAATAATAATAATAAAGTTTAAAATTTATTATAATAATAATAATAATCACAATAATAATAATGATAATAATGATGGCGATAATGATGAGTTTAATAATATAATTAAGAATAAAAAATTGCTTATGTGAGGGAGGAATATTTCTGACATTTACTTATGTGTTTTGTTTTTGTCCTTATGACAAATTTTTGTACCACAGTTTTGGAAGGAACAAAAAATTTATGTCCTTGTCTTTTGAAGGCTAAACAAAAACGGGTGAGGACGGTAAGTAAACACATAGATAGACATAATTATTGTGTCTTGTCCTCTGTCCCCGTTGCTGAAGACAGCAACCAAACACACAGTAAAAAATCCATATCACTGCATAGCACTATCCAGCTAACAACTTTAAACAAAAGTTCTCTTAAGAGGCACCCTACGCCTATATATTGTTTTGTTTAATTTAATTTATATTTTGGATTTTATTTCAATTTTTTAGGTTTTACCTGTCTTTAAAACCAAAAGGGTGGAATTTAGATGGAATCAAGAAAAAAAAAATCAAAGGATCTAGGTTGTTTTGAAGGACACTACTGTGTAAAAAAGGACAGGTTTGTGTCAACCCAGAGATGGCTGTATGGGAGGGACTATGTAGTTATCTATAAATGTGTGGGGAATTGCATAATGCTGCTTCAATCTAACACACTCAGGTGAACATCATATGATTTTCTGGAACCATATGGGAAATCACGAGATGCTATTTTAATTTGATATTGCCACATAGAATTGTACACGACCATATAGGTACCAAACATGCCTATGTCCCTTAGAAGGTGTAACCGATCGTAAATGTGTAGAGATGAAGGAGTTGATTTGCAAAAGGATTCGACCTTCTGACTAATGGAAATGCCTATATAAACCCATATACCTAGGATCATGTATGTCTCTACAGCCTTGTTTTTGCATAATCATTTAGGTAATTAAGGGATACAGTCTCAGGCATGATCATGTACACCATTGTGTATAACATATGAAACCATAAAATTCCATTACTTCAGTATATCACATATCCAATATATACTAGACATACCATCACCTAAAAATCACCACAATTGAAGCATCATTCTCTAGCATCATTAACTAAAGGCATCCAGTTACCCACAACACTAGCATAAGGACACGATGGGATCATCTTCCATAAGTAGCCACACTTAATCAACAACATCAAAGATTTCTTTCCTTTATCCTATCAATATCTATCAATCTTAACATCTTCAATTTAATGCAGACGAACTATGGGAAGAACCAAAGCTTAGGCTAAGAGAATAGTTTCGGCAATTTACGAAGAACCACTTGAGAATCTAACTTCCTAAAAAGGTAGGTGCCATCAGCACAAACTGCTGACTCCAACTCACCTTCAAACCCATTCACCATATGAGTCCACCCAAACATAACAATAAAAAGAAGTTCCCTCATTAAGATCCAAAATGCAGAAGGGAAATAAAGCAGAACTAGTCAACATATTAAAGCCCAAAATTAGAGGTTTTAATACATCCCAATATGAATGGGATTAGAAAAGATATGAAGAACTTAGCGAATGAATAATCTATGTTTGTAAGTGTATTCATATCCATACCCTAGAATAATTAAATATTAAAGAAGAATTTGAAGCTATGGTAAATCACATGGGCTAGCATACCTATGCCAATGTTCAATTACTTGCTTTTGTAGAATTGATACAAGAGTTTTGTATAACCTTTCAATTTAATGACAAGCTTGACCTTAATTTATTTATAAAGAGGACTGTTGAATTTAGGATGATGAGAAGGGAATTTGCTTTTTCATTTGATGAATTCAATATTGTAATGGGGTTTATTAAAAAGGTTGACTCTAAAAAGGATTTGTTTATAAATTAAAAGTGTGATAACTAACTTTTAACCTATTGAATTATGGAGTGAATGGTTTATCGATTTTGCATTATACAACCCAAACTCCTCGAAAAGTTCATATCAAAAGAATCCGATTTTGAAATATTTACAACATTTCTTAGCCAATAACTTTTTAGGATGACGAGATAGTGCAGGGTCATTAACAAAAGTCAAGTATTATTTTCTATAGTATATGGAAAAAAATGTTGCAGTGAACCTAGGTTGGTTGATTACATAATTTTATTTGGTGATTAAAAAATGAACTTTTAATCATAGGTCCATATATCACTCAGCTAGTTATTAATTTGGATTTACTTGTTTTTTCTAATAACTATATGCACATTACTTGTGAGATGGAATCCTTTGATCTAAATTGTTTAACTAGGATGGTAATTATCACACAAAAGTTCAATAACAATTTTGATTTTATTCCGCCTACTTCAACTGTTGTGTCTTCTAGGACATTCCAATGCAGTAGACATTTAGTTGCTAAACGTCCAGCTACCAACCTACAAGAAGATGTCCTTTCCTCCTCCTCAACTTAACTAACTATTTCAACCTAACTAGAAAAGATTGAGAGCAAATTGTATCGAATAGAGAACAATCTGATGACTTTTTTCTTAGATCAGGGGTTCAAGCCCCCTTTTTCACCTTTTCTATGAGTTTTCATTCTTCTTCACCACCCCAAATATAAAGAAAAATAAGGCATGCTCTTCTTCTCCCCTTTTTCACTTCCAATTTTTGTGCTTTAATTTAAATACTGAGAACAATGTTTTAAATAGGTGTGAGGGTGGGATACTTTCAATTTTTTAGGTTGTTTGAACATTTTCTTTTAAATTCGTATTTTTACCTATTTTTTTCAAAATTGATGAAATAAGGTTTGCAAAAGAAATTTTCACCAAACTATGTTAAATGAATTAGACTATGTGTACAAAATGAGATTTAAATTGATTAATGTGAAGGCTAAACACTTTGATAAGTTGAGATAACTAGGGTGTGCACTTAAACAAAGAGAGACAATTGATTGATGAAGTTTTGCAGGAGGTTTAGGTGAATTTTTTTAAAACATGTGAGCACTTGCCCTTTAAGGATAGAAACTTCTTATGCCTATCCATTTTTCTTTGGTGTTTGCTTCTTTGTCATTTGGATACCTTTAGAACTTTAATTGAAGTAGTTTAACTTGCTATGATTGCATGAGACTTGAATATGATAAAGTACCTCCTTGGTTAAGCCACTTAACTTAAAAAGCCACCTTAATTATCTTTATTTAAACCCTTTTCAGCCAATTATAATCCCTTTTTTTATAAGTTAAACCCACATTACAAATCTAACCCATTATACATCATATCACCTAAATTACACATCGTAAGAAGGTATTTTTAAATATATTTGGGAAATGAGGACTTTGCTTCAAATTTTATTTTCTAAGCTACTTAGTTTATATTAATATGATAACTAGTTATCTTTGTATCATTTATTCATAAAAATCAATTAAAAGGAATAATTACAACCACAGAATACTTACATCGATAAAGGAGTACATGGTCACATTCCATCCTTAACCCTACACCTTGTTTGGATGTCTTATTAATATGTATGGTTTTAGCCTATAATCCTCCCTTTTCCAACCCTTAACTCAAACCCCATTACAACCACTTCATAAAAGTCCTTTTGATTTATGCCTTCATATGTTCACAGTGAGAGATATTTAGAATATATGTAAGTTTATAATAGTTTATTCCTTAGTTTGAGAGTAAAAGCGTGGACCTAAACACCTATATGAATGAGCTAACATTGTGAGAAAATTCTCCAAAACTTTAGGCCTAATTTTGATTGAGATTGTCTTTAATTGTCTCCGCTCATATTTTTGGTAAATATCAACTTTAATATGCATTGTTGCCTAACTCTTTTTCATTATAAGTTTTTAGGAGTAGGCATAATTTAATCTTATGAAAAGTGGTTTGGTAAAAACTATTTAACTAACTTGTTTAGTTAGTTTTCAATTGCTTAAGGACAAACAAGGATTAGGAGTAGAGGAATTTGATATTTCATAATTTTATCTTATTTTAGCATTTAAAATCTTCCACAATCTTATCTTACTATGTTTAAACTTAGTATTTTGTCTATTTTAGTAGGATAAGGGTTGAAGATGTTATTTGATTGGAAAAATGATTGAGTTTTAATCTAAAATTTAAAATTTTTAATGGGGAAGAATCTCAACAATGATCAAGGGTTAATTAAGGAGATTTGAGCTAACAAAAATTTTATTTTATAGAATTGGATTAGATTATTGAAATCTTAAAAATAGTTTAACATCATCCTAGGCATGGGCATAATTAGTAAACATTGTAACTTCTAAACTTCGTGTTTGCAAAAGAAAAACTTGTTTAAAGTTATTAGAATACTTGTCTTGGCCAAATCTGAGTGAAAATTAATGAATTTATGGTATAGGGAGTCCAAAGAATCACAATAACAAGATTTCCATATAGGGTCATGTAGTTATAAATAAAGCCAAGGTGTGAAAGAGCAAGGCATCTCATGTTCCAGCTACATTTTTCAACTTTTTAAAGTTCTCTTATCTTCACCCTTTTTAGTATATATTAAAAGTAGTTTTTTATTCAATTTCTTATGGTAAAAATGTCTATTATTTTCTAAGTCTTTTATTCTTCGTTGAAGGGATTAGAAGTCCTTTTTGGAACCTTAAAGATTGGGAGACACTGGGTCTTGTTATATAGAAGTATTTTATTTTTCATAAATTGAATTGCTTTTCCATGCTTTGTTTTATGATTATTTTATTAATTTCTAAGGTGTGCAATTGGGTTATTAATTGAAATGATTATTTGCTACATTAAATATTGAATACGTAAAAGTTCATTTCGTTTAATTATTTGTAGCAACTAGGATTTTTAACTTGTTGTGTCAGAAATTATTGCTTTTAATAAAAGCATTCAACTAGATTAAATATAACTGTTTATGTTATATTATCTCGCTTTGATAGTCTCTTTTTCTTAAAGCTAACATTTAATTAAATTTTGGATCATATCTAAAGTTGTGAAGTTATATCAGTTAATTGAATAACATGCTTTCCAATAACTAATCTTAGAAAAGACATATATTTAGAATCATAACGAATATATAATTAATAAAATAATTATTTTGTGTCAATGTAGTTCCAAAGGGTGGAAGCAATTATAAACTAAGGTTTGTTTTATTAAAGCTTTCATTTTATTATTTTCTTTATTACAAAATTTCACAACCTATCCTCTTTTAATTATTTTCTTTAATAATGATGGGCTAACTAGAATTTCTTATATGATTTACTCCTACCTCCTTAAATTATGTTCGTTGACTGCAGCAATTTAAAATTTGCTTTAGGTTACAGACGATAGTTCCACCAAATACAAAGTGGCCCTCAATATAACTAATACTAGTTATCGTTATCACCTTATATTCACATTAATCATTACTTAAAGACTTATGTTGATTGTTTTGATTGCTTGTGCTATTTTATTATTTTAACTAACAATTCACAATATTTTACTTCCTACAAATTTTTATATAAATATTACATACTATATTACTTATTTGTTTATTTTATACTCGTATTTATGGTCGTTGAAGGTTATTATCACGAGTATCATTTTAGAGTTGAATGAATGATAATTTTATTACTTAAAATTAATATATTAATCTCATATTCAATTGATAAATGCTCATTATAATCAATTTAGCTATAGATAATTAAAAACATAATTTAATTGTTTGCAAAAAAAAATTGAAATAAGAGGGTATAAATTGAATAAACTAAGCCCAGTTACATAGAACTATTCAAGTTAAATTGAAAAGGTATTTAGAATATGATTTGCCAATCAAAATGGATTGAAAAATACCCAAATTGCAATTGTTAATGCAAACTGCAGTTTTAGAATTAAACTATACCAAGCCACACTGCACACACCCCTAAGTCTCATTAAGTTATTCCATTCAATAATTCCTTCCAACGGTATCCACACATAAACGTTTTGAATTGTCATTAAATTCAACTTATCACTTTATCACATGAAGAAGACACTAACAGAGCCACTACAACGGTCTGTTTGGTTAGCGTATTCAACATGCACGGACAGGACAAAACAGGACAGGACAGGACATAGCAGAACAAGAATTGAAGACAGTGAGATGTTTAGTTACGGTGGACAGGACAGAGAAAATTGTCTTCGTCCTGCGGACAAAAATGTGTTTGGTTGCAGTGGACAGAACAAAAAACAGTGTTTAATGTCAAAAATGCCCCTGCAGTATAATGTATTGGAAAGATATATTTCAATGATTATTTCATAATTGTGTCAATATTTATATTAAGTGTATTTGCAACTCTACTATCATTAATTATCTTATTAATTAAATTTTTTTATAAAAATTATTATTGATACAATTAATATTAATTTTGTAATTGTTGTTAGTATAATTAGATTGGTTATTTTATAAGTGTAAAAATATTTATTTGAAGTTATTGCAACTATAATAATAATTATTATGTTATTATTATAATTTATGTAATCACAAAATAGTAAAATTAATATGAATATGAATATTAAGTAAAATTATGTCATCATCATTATCATTGGTATGGTAATAATTTAATGATTATTATTAGTATTATTATTATTAATTTTGTGTTATTATCATCATTATTATTATTATGAACATTATTAAGGGCAAAATAATATAATAAAACATCTAAGCATTCATATAATTGATTACATAATAGGTTCAAGTAAGTCAGACAAGAAAGAAATCCTAATACATAGTAATTTAATTAAACATCTAAGCATTCATAAACATTAATTACACTCAAGTTTTAAAATTTGTCCAAAATTTTGTTGATAATGTTTCCCAAAATTACTCCAATGACAATTAGTAACAATGCTTGTAAAATAGCCATTTGTTGCTTTAAAGTAGCAACTTCATTTGGTTCTTCAGTTGTTGGTTGTGGAAATTGATGCGGGATTGATGAGAAGTCATTGGCGATAGGAACAATGTCTTCATCTGAGCGACTGCGCCTATTTTGATCGATGGCAAAAGCATTTTCTGCGTCAACCAATGTCATGAACCCCTTGAATTTAGTATTAGGATAATCTTCAGTTACCAATTTAACTTCATCCCAATTTGTGAAAATTCCGACTTCTCGTCCAACGAATACGACATAGAAGTTGTATCTGCCCATAGTGATGTACCTGTAAATGAATCATACTCTAATCATTCATAAACGTGCAGAAGAAATAAATTAAATATTTAATAAAACAACCATTCAGCATTGATAAACATGTAGACAAACACAGTCAAAAGTATATCACATCATTTAACATCACTTGGCAGGACCACAAATAAATAAAGTTACACGCATAGTTATAATCAGACATGACCATATAATTGTTGAGATTAACAGACATCTTGACGAAAGAAACATAAAATCAAAGATCTTGATGTAAGAGCCTCCGCACATAAGCCTGCTTTTGTTCTGCATTTAAACCCCAAAAAAGATTCCCAGCATGAGGATTCTGCGAGAAGATCATTGTAATCGTAACAACGTCTTCGGTGGAGACCCAAACTCCCAAGCTCGTCACCGAGCTGGGGAATTTGTTGTCCCCGCCTCTCCATAGCATTTGCAATAATTTGTACACTCCTAACACTGTTGTCCGTTGCACGGGCAAGTGTGTCAGCAATGATTTCTAACACTTCACTGTCCCTCATCTTCCTTTTCGCTTTAGTAGGTCGGTTTGCGTTAGTGTTGGAAGAAGAGGCTACAGATCCAGCTATATGGACGGTTGCAGTTGGTGCTGGAGTGTCTGCTACACCTGGTTCAGTCAATGGGGAAGCATGAACAGGTGAAGCTACTGTCCTATCGGCTTCCATGTCATCAGCTTCAAACTGAGAAGCAGCATCGGGCCCGTCTTGAGCAGCGGCCCCTGTGGCTCTGTCTTTCCCAAAGATAAACTCTAGTCTTGGGTACATTGAAAACGACTTCTCGGGAGTATAGAACTTATTAGGGTGTTTCTGTAAACCAAATGCACCCTGTCGTTAGCATGTCAAACAATAACTATTATCATGATGCTTGTATTAACAACTTACCCTCATCCATTCCTCCAACACTTGCTTGCTGTCAACCTCGATGCATTGTTTGCTTTCATTCCACCCAAAACCCGCTGCAGTTCAGCATGTCATAGGCTGTCTGATATTTTTCCTTCAACCTCTTGACTTTATTTTGTACATGCCTCTTCTCAATGCCACACCCAGGAAACTTTTCACCCAGTTGTCTAACAAGAAGTTGGAAAGTCCCAGGCTTAAATTGGCCATTATCGGTTCTTTGTCCAGCAACAACCGCCTCCTCCAAGAAGGTAACAAATGCATCTGTTTCATCATCTGTCCAAACCCGTGACATTGCACCTAAACCATGCAATGTCATACCCCAAACCATTGCAAATCATTTCCATCAATGAATAATTAACATGTAATTTGAAATGTGCATGATATGAAAGAAGACAACATTAACTTAAATGAAACATGTAATTCAATACAAAAGAGTCAACAATATCAAGAAAATTTAAGCAATGCCTCAATTCGATTCAATGAAGGCCATCCAAATATACGAGTATACAATTTAATGGTTTATTCTCCAGTCATCAAACATGTTGTTAGCTAAATCCTCTCTCCATTGACTCCATTCACTACTTGTCTCAACACGATCAACAAATTCTGGTAATGGTGTATCTTCCCCAATTGGCATATCCTCATCTTCAATAGGACTTTGCTCTGCTGGATCTTCACTCATATGTAACCTAATAAAATTGTACAGAAGGCAGCATGCAAGAATGATGTGCACATGAGTAGCTGCAGGATAAAAAGATAGATTTCGTAGGATTTTTCATCTTTTTTTCAGTAAACCAAATGCACGTTCAATCACATTTCTGGCAGACGAGTGCCTCTTATTAAAAAGCTCTTCTGCATTCCTAGGTGCCCTTCCATCTCTTGCCCACTTTTGAATATGGTATCTTGTTCCTCTAAAAGGTGCAAGAAAACTAAGACCATTGGTATAGCCAGCATCTACTAAGTAGTAATTTCCTATAAGCAACAAACACAATTACCTTTGGATATGCAATCATACCTTAAAAAAAGAAATTGCAAATTTCTAACAATTTGTTTCTTACATACCCCTCGGAACTTAAAGTCCATTAAGCCTACTTACAGCATCATGCAAAACCCTTGAATCTGCTGCTGAACCCTCCCATTAAGCAAGGACATAGATAAAGTTTAAGTCCTTGTCACATACTCCTAAAACATTAGTGCATATTCTCCCTTTCCTACCTCTGTATCTGGGTTTGTCTGCTTGAGGAACTATTATGTCTAAATAGGTTCCATCTAGAGCACCAAGGCAACCCTAATGTTTCAAATTCCATCATACAAAAGTTCTCGTTAACTAATTGCATATAGTTAAATTAGACAACGTATTGTAGCTAAGTTATTAAATTTACTGACCTTAAACCATTTCCATCTATTGTCTGTGCAATCCTCAGGAATTGGTATGGGCTTGAAAAACAGGAGATGTTGAAGCTTGATTACAACCTTCAACACATTATGAATGACCCTACTTATTGTTTCTCCTGACCTTATAAACCGAACTTGTAATACTCTATTGGATTCATTTTGTGCTAATATTCTTAAGAAGATTAATACTTTTTCTCCAATGGGCACATGTCCAATATTTGTCAACCCACCATGAACCTGAAGCATTTCACATAACAATTTAAATGCATTTGTGTCCATCCTTAAATCCCACTGGGTATTCCTATCTCCCTCATGCAAAATCCTATATATATTGGTTTTCCTATTTGGTATTGCCAAGGCCCTGCTTCCTTGAGCATTTTCACTTCTACGCCGTTTTTTGGTGTATACATATAAGCATAACAACATAATAATTCTCATCAAATCCAATTGCTGATTCAAAATCTCATAGAAAGCCAAGCAGTTAAACATATCATCATCATCCATTGTGTAGCACCCCACTCCCGACGAGACCCAAACCCGATATCCATGGTGATATCCGAGCCCGTGACCCGCGAGGGTGGCGTACTAGAACATTCATTACCTTATTAACAAAAATCGTATGACATTTTTTTTTCTCAAAAACATTAGAGTGCGCATGACATTATCTTTTTCTTTCAAAGACATTAGAGTGCGCAAAGCAATCATTGACTTGGCCCAATTATAACAAAACACTTTCAAAGATTATACCATTTCACTGATAAAATAATTTCAATCATTATTAGCACTCATTAGTGCTCAGTCACTCTATACAATTCCATGAAAACAATTGGGCCTACTAAATACCAAATTAATACACTAATGCGAATCTGAGACGACACCGATCCCGACCCGATACTTTGTCTTGCTAGCGATGAGCGTACTCCGCGTGTCCAACGGGGTACTCTCCATTTCTTGAAAAATAGATGCAATGTTGGGTGAGTTTGCGAACTCAGTGAGAAACCATCATCGATGGTTCACCCAACTCATGCATATCCACACAATCACACACTATTGTATATATATCATAAACAAGAAATCACAGGCACTCAATTTCACATTTTATAAGGCAATAAGCCTTTCACACAATTCACATTAAACATTCATTTATGCAGTGTGCATGTGACTCTTCCATTTTCTTTCGTTGTTGTGACCGTGCGCCTGAGCTCATATACGTTGAGCCATTGGCTCTGAAACATTGGGCTTAAAGCTCCGAAACGTTGGGCATAGCCACGATCATCGAGCCGAGGCTCGAATCGTTAGACACGAGGCCTGTCGTTGAGCTTAAAGCTCTGAAATCGGCGGCGACACCGGTCCAACAACGCCATTATCTGATCATTTACTATGCATGAATGCATGTCATTTTCAATATCCAATTATCGCATTTCTATTTCCAATTCCAATTAATTACTATTTCTAATCATTTTCCAATGTTCTCGGACTTTCAGTCCGGTATTCATTCCATGCATTTACCTTTCGTTTCACTATCACATTTCCAATCCAATTTACTAATCTATCACATTTACAATCCAATTTACTAATGCATTCTCACGCACTTATTTTCATTTGCACTTGATATCACAATCCAATATTTGAACACCCACGGTCCAAATCAATCAAAACAATCAATTACATATATCCATCCTTGCATCCTCAAGGCAATCAATGCATATAATTAATAAACACATAAGGTTGAGAAACCAACTAGGTTACTCACCTATTACTTCGAAGCTAATGCCGGGAAGTTTTACGCCCGTCGGTGGACGACGCTCACTTAGGCCTCTATAAAGAAACAGAGAAAGAACGAGTCACTACAGATGCAATTTGTGCACATGTAGGTGAAATATGCATGTTCATGAATTTTCCGACCTTAAATCCAAATTTCCCATAACAAAATCCGTCTAAAATTAGAAACCTATTGGCGGACGACGCATGCAATTCGGACCTCTATAGGTCCCCGATTAAACAAAATAAAGGATTAAAGGCTCCGCTACCCGGTGCCACGTCAATTTCCCGTCCAAAAATTCCCAATTTCTCACAAAATGAAATTAAAAGTTCAACGAATCCGATGCCTCAAGAATCAGGTCAATCGGACGTCGGACGGAAAAGAAATTGACAAAAGAAGCATCAAATCTCACATTATCAATTAATAAATAAAAATAATTAAATAATTAAATAAAAAAAAAAAGAAAAAGGAATCAGCCTCGCTGGTGGCGACGTCTCGCCCCAGCGGGGCTGACCTAATCGGCCCCGTCGTTAGGGCGACGCGTCGCCCTAGCGACGCGGGCCTTTACGCCTCGTCACTAGGGCGAGGCGTCGCCCTAGTGAACGGGCGTGATTCATTTTCTAATTTTTTTTTTCTGATTTTCAATACAATTTTTCAACACCCATAATTCATTGCACACAATTCAGAAAATTTCTAACTATATCTCGTTGGAAAACTCAGGAAACCCTCTACAATTCTCAAGAAGACCATAAAAATCAATTTCACCCTTACGGGTGTCAAAAATCCCTTCAAAGCTACTGCCTACTCAAATCCCATTAAAACGGAACAGTACATTGAAATTTCCATAACTCTCAGATTCTTCAGCCAAAAATTACCACATAAATATGCTCAATAAGTTCACAATGTCATCTACAACTTTCATGACAACCCAAAATCAAATTCCATTGCTAAACAAATCAATTAATTCACTCAATGTTGCTGTCCCTGAAATCATTCAATTTGAGCAGTAAACTTATAACAAGCATAACTCCCTGTACACAAGTCAGAAAAATCTGAACTTTATACCCCTGAAAAGATAAATCCTCAAACTTCAATTTTCATGAAGAACTCAATTTCCAATTTAATTTCTAACTATTTCAAAACTGTCATGCAAGTTACTGCCATGATCAGCAATTCCTAACCTAATGCAGGATCAGTTTTTGCAAAATCATAACTTCCAACTCTGACCTCTAAAAATTATATGCCATATCTCATTTTCAAGATAATGTCTTCCTCTACAACTTTGCAGAAGATCACTCACACCAATTCAGTCCACAAAAATTGCTAAAATTGCTCCCAAGCAGAAAGCTCACAAAATCAACACTTTGACTAGGTTTCTCCAAAAAGCATAAAACCAATCAATAGTAATCAGTTCATATCTCCCAATATACAACTCGAAAATTAGCAAGATCAGTGGCAATGGAAAGCTAACTCAATATTCATCAACTTCCATGAAGACCATTCTCCATAATTCCATCTCAATTATTTTATAAAAATCAGTAAAGCTCATAGGTTAAGGTTTCGGTTACTGTTCACAGGCAATAAAACAGTAACTTTCCATGCCAAATTTCAACCTATTAGAGTTACAATTTGACAACACCTATTTCACACAAAAATGTAGCCAACATCCCAAAGTTTAAGTGGCCACAAATCTCACCTCATTTGCATTTCTATACAATGAGTTATGATCAAATCAGTATACTAGGTCAAAATTCAATTTTCAGCCTTACTTCACCAATTCACTTCCTATCATTCCAATTCAATTTCTACTACCGTAGGTATCTCAATTAGACACAAATTCAGTACCTAGGTCACTCATACATTAACTTAGACCTATAGGCACAATTTTGCAGCATTACACTCTTAATTTCTATGCAAGATTTGTCATCAATATCCAATCGATTCGAGCTAAAACACACTTTATCCAAACACATCATACATTTATACCCAACAATTCTACCTCGAAGAATCAAAATCAATGCACTAAAAGTCCCATTGAATGCATCTAACAATCATAATTCATCAACTACATAATCAAAGCATAATTAATTAAAGCTTCATAATTCTTACCTATTTCAAGCTTCCAACAATTAGTCCTTCACTTTTCCAATTTATTGCACTAACTCCTCTAATCTACCACACCATGCATGACCATCATCAAGATAAGAAACTTCAACTTATAAGCAAGGAAGAAGAAGAACAAGTAGGAAAAGAAAACGATGGAGAGGTCTCAAAGGAGGAGGTGTTCGGATGAGTCAAGAAACAAGGATCTAAACCACCTTTTTATCTCATTCTTTCACTTCTTTAAGGCCATCACCGAGAGAGAGTATAGGCAATACTAAGAAATAGGATAAGTAGGCATTAAATGAAGGAGATGTTGGCAAGATATGGTTGGTCCAAGTTTTCAAAGACAAGTCAAAAGTATAAACCAATAAGCTTTCATCATTCATTTTCATTTTTTATACCTTATCTCACATTTTCGGTTACCATAGAAAGGAAACAATGTTTCCTTAGGCAAAACCGTGGAATGAAAAAAAAATGAAGTGGAGAGGTGGCCTTATACGGTTGGTCAACAATAGTAAGGAAAAGTCAAAGTATCATACTTTAATCCGAATCAAACATTTAACCCAATCAACTCCAATAACCCTAATTGCACTCCCACATAATATACCCAATAATACAGTGCCATTGGGTAGAAATTTTCGCTCATCTAGAAAATCGTAGGTTCGTCGATTGGCGATTTTTTCCGGTCAAAATTTCAGAAATTTTCCGAATCATTTTTTGAAAATTACCTAAATTGCCCAAAATTGTAAAACATAAGACAGTCCACTCCCAATATTTTTTTTAAACACGAAAACCACACTTTCACTACAAAAACACTTTTAGGCCATGTACCGACGATTTTGCCGGTCTGGGAATTTTCTCCGGATAATTCCAGAAAAATTCCCATAAATCCCTAAAAATGTAAAACACTCTATGGCACACTCCAAATATTTTTTTCAAATCCCATTATCACACCAATTTCACAAAAGATCACAATTAGACACTTATGCCGGGAAATGTCATGAATGCATGTATGACTATATGCCTGTGCAAAACTCACCATTTATAGAGGCTGCATGACCTATGTTCATGCCGAGTTATAATTTAATACTCCTAACCCGTCCCAATTTACTAAAATACCATTCCCATCGGAGATGAGATGTTACAATTCTCCCCTCCTAATAAAAATTTCGTCGTCGAAATTTCATATCTGATTATCGGGAAGGCGAGGAGTCTTTTGATTAATACCCTCTGTTTTCCACTGTTTTCACTACACGACCACATTCGGTCAATGAACAGAGATCAAAACAATCAATGACTCTTTTCCTTTCTCAAACTTCTTTCCATGATTACGCACAATTCGCCACTTTCAATCTCAATAACATATATATCGACTCGAACAATATCTATGAAACACTTTGTGAATCGAATCATCTTTTAAGTTTTAGCCTAACTTGCCAATCCATAATTCTATTCACACCACAATCGTATGGAGGCCACTCCTCACAAATTCAATTTTTCTTAACTACACCTTTATTTCCATCTAAGTACATTTTAGCCGAGGCCATACCTTTCAAAATATTTCCTTTATCGCTTATCGATTCGTTATTATCAAAACATAAATCTCATGAGATTTATAACCTCGGTGTGAATCAATTCAACTCGATGTTACCATCTTAAATTACTTATCCCTTTATTGCCTGATCACATAATATAGGGATAGTGACTCCTTTTGCGATAAGACCCTTATACACTTTTGAATGGTGACACCAATATAATGATTGTCATACCACAATCACTTTGCACTAGATATCAAATCTCATATCCCAATGAAATCCAAAAACACCTGTTGGTTAATCACACATATCATCGTTCACCTTGACAGACTTTACCATCAATTGCTTTTCCACCATACTTTTCCTAGAACATAACGCTTCGATTGTTTCTTATGCTTTCTCGAACCATTTACTTATGATCATTTGATTTCCATTCTAAAATCATTCTAATCTTTCAATTACTCTTTCAATATGCTCTTGCTAAAATATAAAGCTTGATCATTCCTTACGTTTTCACTAACGATTCCGTAATGAATATCACCCATATTTCTTAATTCGAACTATACCTATCACTTTCCTCAACAAATGGAGTTATCTACAGTTCTTTGATACGGTTTACAATTTCTACATCCTCACTTCGGGTTTTGCCAATCCGTTTTGATGCACACCAACTTTGAAATTCCCATAGCTAATAATACTTTCTTTTGCCCTTTTGTCGGGCTTCATTATTAATACTCAATAATACATTAGATTTGATAACCTTATTACCCAAATTTGGATCTTCTGCAATTGAATTTATTTATTTCTTTGTTCAATTCCTTGAATTGCACCATTAGCTTAATTTGGAGTAATCAGCCACTGAATCCTTTTCAAATCATTCAACTGCACGACATAATAGTTATCGATTTGCATATTCATAGACATTTCCAAACTATTTCTGTACGATTTATGTCTCCAAGCTTTTAGGCCACACTCAATATAACAAATTTCAAATCATCAATCATAATACCGCCCATGGAATCATATTTGTCCCAAGGTGGATAAAATCACTTGATCCAAGTTTCATAGATCACATCAGAACCTTTACTGGAACACTTCCATATAGATAGTCAATTCTTCACATGTCTCCTTTATGATCATTAGTCATAACATTCACATGTTTTCCTCAATTATTCTTGTCGATTTGCTAAAACCAGAAAATCTTTGACAATTTATGAACGCATCCGACATTCCATTAGTTCTCATTAATTTCAAATTCGCCTACACATATCTTTTGAACTTTCGCATTTTATCAATACCTATATCTTAATTAATTCTCCCAATATCCCATGTTAGCATCCTAATTCATCCCTTATTTCACTCTTATGAAACTTGCATGATAACCAATCTCCTCACCTATACCAATGTATCTATTTCTTATGCTTATATCCATTATCCACTGCAGCACAATTGAGACATGTTCCTTTTCCGTACCCATAGTTGATTCATATAACTTGTTAATTATCGAACGTTTTCAATGAGGAACAATTTTCGTATAATCTGTCTCATCATAACATATTCTGCCACGTGTTCCTTACCTTCATTTCTCCACACATAACTTAATTTATTCACGATAGATCACTCATTGACTTGAATAAACAATCGTTCTATCGATCTCGTGCTTTCAAAACATAATTACACAAAATATACACGAATTTTTTTTTTAATCCCCTCAAATTCACAAATAAATCTTTCCTTAATATGCAGTACTTCTCTGACATAATCAGAACCATCTCATTAACATAATGTACACTCTTTTTTTTGTAGCATAGTTTAGCTCTTACGCTAGAGTCTCTGCCAGATGTAATACAAATCAGTTACCCTTGATACATCACGAAGATAAATCTCTGAAGAGCACTTAAACAATTTCTTTTCCTCTACTATCTCGCCATACATCACCATAACGATCACATCCTATCTGAAAATATATCTCCATAGTCCCATCAATTTGCCCATTAATAGATCATACTGCTAAGAATACCTTAATTGCATTTAATTCTCGATAACCACTCTCTTTTTGGTACCAATTCTCGATCATGGGGATCGTACTCTATTCATGTCCCTCATTTTCTTTCTCTCAAACTCATTACTGATGCTAACATCTTTAACTGTATCACTTCTTTCTCAATTGATCATTCTGAGCATTCTCATGTCTTACTCTCACTCATTTTGAACTTGAGCTACCGGCATTATAATCGGAGCTTATGTAATAGGCCACCGATTTCTTCCTATATCATAATCACGCAAATTATTCATTTATGCTTAAGCATTTCACCCGTGATTGTAATCCCACTATCAGATATACACTTACAGTGACAATATATTCTGCACTCAGCAACCTTCCTGCTTACACTGTCCTCGCCGTGAGGATCATATACAATCTCTATTCTATACAACTGATCGAGATAAGCACTTTCGTTTCTTATTCTAACACATAACAATTACGGCTAGCAATTATCCATTAACTCAGCAATTGCAACCTGAACATTTTCACTTACCATAGGGCTCCCATAAGCGGTGTGCATTTACTTGGCGATCAATTAAACCCAACAACTTTTCATCTATCAATTTCATTGTCTTACATTTCAATCTTTTCATTATGGCATTCTACCCATATATTTTCGTACTCAAATCAAGATCACAGATGTGAAATCATTCTTGATTTTGCCTTAATATATTATGACTCCAAATCACCAATCCTTATATATAACTCTCATCACGGTAATCAATCCCAATTGTGACCTCACTATATCATAGAACACTTTATTTTATTTACCTTAAATCTTCCCATTATCACAACTCTATTTTTTCTCTTCATTCCCAACTATAATCTTTATTCAAATTCATATTCAAGGATATACCCAATCTAACTCCAATATTGTGCTTCACAATATACCGTCAATACCAAAGACACTAAATTTTAAATCATGTCGATCGAACCATACACTCTCTCTATTTTGCGATATCCATTTCTTCCTTTTATCACACTCTAACACATTATCCTTTTCTCACTTTTCTAACCGCTTAAACGATCGAGACATATTTATACATCGACTCATATCGACCTTTGGGGATCGGTTGTCACTTTGCTCACCGTGACACAACTTAAATGCGCATAACTAGACACACCCATTTTTTTCGAAAGCCCATATAGATTGTACTTCGGGCTCGATACCATAAATGTAGCACCCCTCCCGACGAGACCCAAACCCGATATCCATGGTGATATCCGAGCCCGTGACCCGAGGGTGGCGTCTAGAACATTCATTACCTTATTAACAAAAATCGTATGACATTTTTTTTCTCAAAACATTAGAGTCGCGTGACATTATCTTTTCTTTCAAAACATTAGAGTCGCAAGCAATCATTGACTTGGCCCAATTATAACAAAACACTTTCAAAGATTATACCATTTCACCGATAAAACAATTTCAATCATTATTAGCACTCATTAGTGCTCGGTCACTCTATACAATTCCATGAAAACAATTGGGCCTACTAAATACCAAATTAATACACTAATGCGAATCTGGACGACAATGATCCCGACCCGATACTTTGTCTTGCTAGCGATGAGCGTACTCCGCGTGTCCAACGGGTACTCTCCATTTCTGAAAAATAGATGCAATGTTGGGTGAGTTTGCGAACTCAGTGAGAAACCATCATCGATGGTTCACCCAACTCATGCATATCCACACAATCACACACTATTGTATATATATCATAAACAAGAAATCACAGGCACTCAATTTCACATTTTATAAGGCAATAAGCCTTTCACACAATTCACATTAAACATTCATTTATGCAGTGTGCATGTGACTCTTCCATTTTCTTTCGTTGTTGTGACCGTGCGCCTGAGCTCATATACGTTGAGCCATTGGCTCTGAAACATTGGGCTTAAAGCCCCGAAACGTTGGGCATAGCCCTGATCATCGAGCCGAGGCTCGGAATACGTTGGGCACGAGGCCCTGTGCGTTGAGCTTAAAGCTCTGAAATCGGTGGTGACACGGTCACAACCGCCATTGTCGATCATTTACTATGCATGAATGCACATGTCATTTTCCAATATCCAATTATCGCATTTCTATTTCCAATTCCAATTAATTACTATTTCCAATCATTTTCCAATGTTCTCGGACTTTCAGTCCGGTATTCATTCCATGCATTTACCTTTCGTTTCACTATCACATTTCCAATCAATTTACTAATCTATCACATTTACAATCCAATTTACTAATGCATTCTCACGCACTTATTTTCATTTGCACTTGATATCACAATCCAATATTTGAACACCCCGTCCGAAATCAATCAAAACAATCAATTACATATATCAATCCTTGCATCCTCATGGCAATCAATGCATATAATTAATAAACACATAAGGTTGAGAAACCAACTAGGTTACTCACCTATTACTTCGAAGCTAATCTTGGGAAGTTTTACGCCCGTCGGTTTGGACGACGCTCCACTTAGGCCTCTATAAGAAACAGAGAAAGAACGAGTCACTACAGATGCAATTTGTGCACATGTAGGTGAAATATGCATGTTCATGAATTTTCCGCCTTAAATCCAAATTTCCCATAACAAAATCCGTGCAAAATTAGAAACCTATTGGCGGCGACGCAATTCGGACCTCTATAGGTCCCCAATTAAACAAAATAGTGATTAAAGGCTCCGCTACCGGGGCCACGTCAATTCCGTCCAAAATTCCCAATTTCTCACAAAATGAAATTAAAGTTCAACGAATCCGATGCCTCGAGAATCAGGTCAATCGGACGTCGACGGAAAAGAAATTGACAAAAGAAGCATCAAATCCACATTATCAATTAATAAATAAAATAATAAAATAATTAAATAAAAAAAAAAAGGAATCAGCCTCGCTGGGCGACGTCTACGCCCAGCGGGCTGACCTATCGGCGTCATACTAGTGAGCAGGCGTGATTCATTTTCCATTTTTTTTTTTTTTTTCTGATTTTCAATACAATTTTTCAACACCCATAATTCATTGCACACAATTCAGAAAATTTCTAACTATATCTCGTTGGAAAGCTCAGGAAACCCTCTACAATTCTCAAGAAGACCATAAAATCAATTTCACCCTTACGGTGTCAAAATCCTTCAAAGCTACTGCCTACTCAAATCCCATTAAAGCGGACGATTACATTGAAATTTCCATAACTCTCAGATTCTTCAGCCAAAAATTACCACATAAATATGCTCAATAAGTTCACAATGTCATCTACAACTTTCATGACAACCCAAAATCAAATTCCATTGCTAAACAAGTCAATTAATTCACTCAATGTTGCTGTCCCTGAAATCATTCAATTTGAGCAGTAAACTTATAACAAGCATAACTCCCTGTACACAAGTCAGAAAAATCTGAACTTTATACCCCTGAAAAGATAAATCCTCAAACTTCAATTTTCATGGAGAACTCAATTTCCAATTTAATTTCTAACTATTTCAAAACAGTCATGCAAGTTACTGCCATGATCAGCAATTCCTAACCTAATGTAGGATCAGTTTTTGCAAAATCATAACTTCCAACTCTGACCTCTAAAAATTATATGCCATATCTCATTTTCAAGATAATGTCTTCCTCTACAACTTTACAGAAGACCACTCACACCAATTCAGTCCAAAAAAATTGCTAAAATTGCTCCCAAGCAGAAAGCTCACAAAATCAACACTTTGACTAGGTTTCTCCAAAAAGCATAAAACCAATCAATAGTAATCAGTTCATATCTCCCAATATACAACTCGAAAATTAGCAAGATCAGTGGCAATGGAAAGCTAACTCAATATTCATCAACTTCCATGAAGACCATTCTCCATAATTCCATCTCAATTATTTTATAAAAATCAGTAAAGCTCATAGGTTAAGGTTTCGGTTACTGTTCACAGGCAATAAAACAGTAATTTTCCATGCCAAATTTCAACCTATTAGAGTTACAATTTGACAACACCTATTTCACACAAAAATGTAGCCAACATCCCAAAGTTTAAGTGGCCACAAATCTCACCTCATTTGTATTTCTATACAATGAGTTATGATCAAATCAGTATACTAGGTCAAAATTCAATTTTCAGCCTTACTTCACCAATTCACTTCCTATCATTCCAATTCAATTTCTACTACCGTAGGTATCTCAATTAGACACAAATTCAGTACCTAGGTCACTCATACATTAACTTAGACCTATAGGCACAATTTTGCAGCATTACACTCTTAATTTCTATGCAAGATTTGTCATCAATATCCAATCCAGTTCAAGCTAAAACACACTTTATCCAAACACATCATACATTTATACCCAACAATTCTACCTCGAGAATCAAAATCAATGCACTAAAGTCCCATTGAATGCATCTAACAATCATAATTCATCAACTACATAATCAAAGCATAATTAATTAAAGCTTCATAATTCTTACCTATTTCAAGCTTCCAACAATTAGTCCTTCACTTTTCCAATTTATTGCACTAACTCCTCTAATCTACCACACCATGCATGACCATCATCAAGATAAGAAACTTCAACTTATAAGCAAGGAAGAAGAAGAACAAGTAGGAAAAGAAAACGATGGAGAGGTCTCAAAGGAGGAGGTGTTCGGATGAGTCAAGAAACAAGGATCTAAACCACCTTTTATCTCATTCTTTCACTTCTTTAAGGCCATCATCGAGAGAGTATAAGCAATACTAAGAAATAAGATAAGTAGGCATTAAATGAAGGAGATGTTGGCAAGATATGGTTGGTCCAAGTTTTCAAAGACAAGTCAAAAGTATAAACCAATAAGATTTCATCATTCATTTTTCATTTTTTTTATACCTTATCTCACATTTTCGGTTACCATAGAAAGGAAACAATGTTTCCTTAGGCAAAACCGTGGAATGAAAAAAAAATGAAGTGGAGAGGTGGCCTTATACGGTTGGTCAACAATAGTAAGGAAAAGTCAAAGTATCATACTTTAATCCGAATCAAACATTTAACCCAATCAACTCCAATGACCCTAATTGCACTCCCACAATAATATACCCAATAATACAGTGCCATTGGGTAGAAATTTTCGCTACCGAAAATCGACCGGTTCGTCAATTGGCGATTTTTTTCCGGTTCGGGAATTTCCAGGAAATTTTTCCGAATCATTTTTTTGAAAATTACCTAAATTGCCCAAAATTGTAAAACATAAGACAGTCCACTCCCAATATTTTTTTTAAACACGAAAACCACACTTTCACTACAAAAACACTTTTAGGCCATGTACCGACGATTTTGCCGGTCTGGGAATTTTCTCCGGATAATTCCAGAAAAATTCCCATAAATCCCTAAAAATGTAAAACACTCTATGACACACTCCAAATATTTTTTTCAAATCCCATTATCACACCAATTTCACAAAAGATCACAATTAGACACTTATGCCGGAAATGTCATGAATGCATGTATGACTATATGCACATGCAAAACTCACCATTTATAGAGGCTGCATGACCTATGTTCATGCCGAGTTATAATTTAATACTCTAACCCGTCCCAATTTACTAAAATACCATTCCCATCGGAGATGGGATATTCTATTCTCCTCCTAATAAAAATTTCGTCCTCGAAATTTCATATACGATTATCGGAAGGCGGGAGTCTTTTGATTAATACCCTCTGCTTCCCATTTTTTTCACTACGACCACATTCGGTCAATGAACAGAGATCAAAACAATCAATGACTCTTTTCCTTTCTCAAACTTCTTTCCATAATTACGCACAATTCGCCACTTTCAATCTCAATAACATATATATCGACTCCGAACAATATCTATGAAACACTTTGTGAATCCGAATCATCTTTTAAGTTTTAGCCTAACTTGCCAATCCATAATTCTATTCACACCACAATCGTATGGAGGCCACTCCTCACAAATTCAATTTTTCTTAACTACACCTTTATTTCCATCTAAGTACATTTTAGCCGAGGCCATACCTTTCAAAATATTTCCTTTATCGCTTATCAGATTCCGTTATTATCAAAACACAAATCTCATGAGATTTATAACCTCGGTGTGAATCAATTCAACTCAATGTTACCATCTTAAATTACTTATCCCTTTATTGCCCTGATCACATAATATAGGGATAGTGACTCCTTTTTGGCAGTAAGACCCCTTATACACTTTTCGAATGGTGACACCAATATAATGATTGTCATACCACAATCACTTTGCACTAGATATCAAATCTCATATCCCAATGAAATCCAAAAATACCTGTTGGTTAATCACACATATCATCGTTCACCTTGACAGACTTTACCATCAATTGCTTTTCCACCATACTTTTCCTAGAACATAACGCTTCGATTGTTTCTTATGCTTTCTCGAACCATTTACTTATGATCATTTGATTTCCCATTCTAAAATCATTCTAATCTTTCAATTACTCTTTCAATATGCTCTTGCTAAAATATAAAGCTTCGATCATTCCTTACGTTTTCACTAACAGTTCCCGTAATGAATATCACCCATATTTCTTAATTCGAACTATACCTATCACTTTCCTCAACAAATGGAGTTATCTACAGTTCTTTGATACGGTTTACAATTTCTACATCCTCACTTCGGGTTTTGCCAATCCGTTTTGATGCACACCAACTTTGAAATTCCCATAGCTAATAATACTTTCTTTTGCCCCTTTTTGTCAGTTCGACTATTAATACTCAATAATACATTAGATTTGATAACCTTATTACCCAAATTTGGATCTTCTGCAATTGAATTTATTTATTTCTTTGTTCAATTCCTTGAATTGCACCATTAGCTTAATTTGGAGTAATCAGCCACTGAATCCTTTTCAAATCATTCAACCGCATTTACATAATAGTTATCGATTTGCATATTCATAGACATTTCCAAACTATTTCTGTACGATTTATGTCTCCAAGCTTTTAGGCCACACTCAATATAACAAATTTCAAATCATCAATCATAATACCGCCCATGGAATCATATTTGTCCCAAGGTGGATAAAATCACTTGATCCAAGTTTCATAGATCACATCAGAACCTTTACTGGAACACTTCCATATAGATAGTCAATTCTTCACATGTCTCCTTTATGATCATTAGTCATAACATTCACATGTTTTCCTCAATTATTCTTGTCGATTTGCTAAAACCAGAAAATCTTTGACAATTTATGAACGCATCCAGCATTCCATTAGTTCTCATTAATTTCAAATTCCGCCTACACATATCTTTTGAACTTTCGCATTTTATCAATACCTATATCTTAATTAATTCTCCCAATATCCCATGTTCGCATCCTAATTCATCCCTTATTTCACTCTTATGAAACTTGCATGATAACCAATCTCCTCACCTATACCAATGTATCTATTTCTTATGCTTATATCCATTATCCACTGCAGCCTGAATGAGACATGTTCCTTTTCCGTACCCATAGTTGATTCATATAACTTGTTAATTATCGAACGTTTCCAATGAGGAACAATTTTCGTATAATCTGTCTCATCATAACATATTCTGCCACGTGTTCCTTACCTTCATTTCTCCACATATAACTTAATTTATTCACGATAGATCACTCATTGACTTGAATAAACAATCGTTCTATCGATCTCGTGCTTTCAAAACATAATTACACAAAATATACGATTTTTTTAATCCCTCAAATTCACAAATAAATCTTTCCTTAATATGCGGTACTTCTCGACATAATCGAACCATCTCATTAACATAATGTACACTCTTTTTTTGTAGCATAGTTTAGCTCTTACGCTAGAGTCTCGCGGATGTAATACAAATCGGTTACCCTTGATACATCACGAAGATAAATCTCGAAGAGCACTTAAACAATTTCTTTTCCTCTACTATCTCGCCATACATCACCATAACGATCACATCCTATCGACAATATATCTCCATAGTCCCATCAATTTGCCCATTAATAGATCATCTTGCTAAGAATACCTTAATTGCATTTAATTCTCGATAACCACTCTCTTTTGGTACCAATTCTCGATCATGGGATCGTACTCTATTCATGTCCCTCATTTTCTTTCTCTCAAACTCATTCTCGATGCTAACATCTTTAATCAGTATCACTTCTTTCTCAATTGATCATTCTGAGCATTCTCATGTCTTACTCTCACTCATTTTGAACTTGAGCTACCGGCATTATAATCGGAGCTTATGTAATAGGCCACCGATTTCTTCCTATATCATAATCACGCAAATTATTCATTTATGTTTAAGCATTTCACCCGTGATTGTAATCCCACTATCAGATATACACTTACAGTGACAATATATTCTGCACTCAGCAACCTTCCTGTTTACACCCGTCCTCGCTCGTGAGGATCATATACAATCTCTATTCCTATTCAACTGATCAGTATAAGCACTTTCGTTTCTTATTCTAACACATAACAATTATGGCTAGCAATTATCCATTAACTCAGCAATTGCAACTGAACATTTTCACTTACCATAGGGCTCCCATAAGCAGGTGTGCATTTACTTAGGCAGATCAATTAAACCCGAACAACTTTTTCATCTATCAATTTCATTGTCTTACATTTCAATCTTTTCATTATGGCATTCTACCCATATATTTTCGTACTCAAATCAAGATCACAGATGTGAAATCATTCTTGATTTTGCCCTTAATATATTATGACTCCAAATCACCAATCCTTATATATAACTCTCATCACGGTAATCAATCCCAATTGTGACCTCACTATATCATAGAACACTTTATTTTTATTTACCTTAAATCTTCCCATTATCACAACTCTATTTTTTTCTCTTCATTCCCAACTATAATCTTTATTCAAATTCATATTCAAGGATATACCCAATCTAACTCCAATATTGTGCTTCACAATATACCACAATACCAAAGACACTAAATTTTAAATTCATGATCGAACCATACACTATCTCCTATTTTGCGATATCCATTTCTTCCTTTTATCACACTCTAACACATTATCCTTTTCTCACTTTTCTAACCGCTTAAACGATCGAGACATATTTATACATCGACTCATATCGACACATCGGGGATCGGTTGTCACCGTGCCGTGACACAACTTAAATCGCATAACTAGACACACCCATTTTTTTTCGAAAGCCCATGTAAGATTGTACTGGGCTCGATACCTAATGTAGCACCCACTCCGACGAGACCCAAACCCGATATCCATGGTGATATCCGAGCCCGTGACCCGCGAGGGTGGCGTACTAGAACATTCATTACCTTATTAACAAAAATCGTATGACATTTTTTTTTCTCAAAAACATTAGAGTGCGCATGACATTATCTTTTTCTTTCAAAAACATTAGAGTGCGCAAAGCAATCATTGACTTGGCCCAATTATAACAAAACACTTTCAAAGATTATACCATTTCACTGATAAAACAATTTCAATCATTATTAGCACTCATTAGTGCTCAGTCACTCTATACAATTCCATGAAAACAATTGGGCCTACTAAATACCAAATTAATACACTAATGCAGATATCGGGGCGACAATCGATCCCGGCGATACTTTGTCTTGCTAGCGATGAGACGCGTACTCCGCGTGTCCAACGGGTACTCTCCATTTCTGAAAAATAGATGCAATGTTGGGTGAGTTTGCGAACTCAGTGAGAAACCATCATCGATGGTTCACCCAACTCATGCATATCCACACAATCACACACTATTGTATATATATCATAAACAAGAAATCACAGGCACTCAATTTCACATTTTATAAGGCAATAAGCCTTTCACACAATTCACATTAAACATTCATTTATGCACGGTGTGCATGTGACTCTTCCATTTTCTTTCGTTGTTGTGACCGTGCTTTGAGCTCATATCGTTGAGCCATTGGCTCAAACATTAGGGCTTAAAGCCTCAAACGTTAGGCATAGCCACGATCATCGAGCCGAGGTTGAATACGTTGAGCACGAGGCCACGTGCGTTGAGCTTAAAGCTCTGAAATCGGTGGCGACACCGGTCACAACTGCCATTATCTGATCATTTACTATGCATGAATGCACATGTCATTTTCAATATCCAATTATCGCATTTCTATTTCCAATTCCAATTAATTACTATTTCCAATCATTTTCCAATGTTCTCGGACTTTCATCCGTATTCATTCCATGCATTTACCTTTCGTTTCACTATCACATTTCCAATCCAATTTACTAATCTATCACATTTACAATCCAATTTACTAATGCATTCTCACGCACTTATTTTCATTTGCACTTCATATCACAATCCAATATTTGAACACCCATGGTCCAAATCAATCAAAACAATCAATTACATATATCCATCATTGCATCCTCATGGCAATCAATGCATATAATTAATAAACACATAAGGTTGAGAAACCAACTAGGTTACTCACCTATTACTTCGAGCTAATCTTGGGAAGTTTTACCCGTCGATCGGACGACGCCCACTTAGGCCTCTATAAGAAACAGAGAAAGAACGAGTCACTACAGATGCAATTTGTGCACATGTAGGTGAAATATGCATGTTCATGAATTTTTCGGCCTTAAATCTAAATTTCCCCATAACAAAATCCGTCTAAAATTAGAAACCTATTGGCCGACGGCAATTTGGACCTCTATAGGTCCCCAATTAAACAAAACAGTGATTAAAGGCTCCGCTACCCGGCTACGTCAATTTCCGTCCAAAATTCCCAATTTCTCACAAATGAAATTAAATGTTCAACGAATCCGATGCCTCGAGAATCGGTCAATCGGACGTCGGACGAGAAAAGAAATTGACAAAAGAAGCATCAAATCCCACATTATCAATTAATAAATAAAATAATAAAATAATTAAATAAAAAAAAAAAGGAATCAGCCTCGCTGAAGGCGACGTATAAGCCCCAGTGACTTAATCGGCGTCGCCTAGTGAGCGGCGTGATTCATTTTCAATTTTTTTTTTTTTTTTTTCGATTTTCAATACAATTTTCAACACCCATAATTCATTGCACACAATTCAGAAAATTTCTAACTATATCTCGTTGGAAAGCTCAGAAACCCTCTACAATTCTCAAGAAGACCATAAAATCAATTTCACCCTTACGGTGTCAAAATCCTTCAAAGCTATTGCCTACTCAAATCCCATTAAAACGGAACGAAGACATTGAAATTTCCATAACTCTCGATTCTTCACCAAAATTACCACATAAATATGCTCAATAAGTTCACAATGTCATCTACAACTTTCATGACAACCCAAAATCAAATTCCATTGCTAAACAAGTCAATTAATTCACTCAATGTTGCTGTCCACGAAATCATTCAATTTGAGCGATAAACTTATAACAAGCATAACTCCTCGTACACAAGTCGAAAAATCTGAACTTTATACCCTGAAAGATAAATCCTCAAACTTCAATTTTCATGAAGAACTCAATTTCCAATTTAATTTCTAACTATTTCAAAACTGTCATGCAAGTTACTGCCATGATCAGCAATTCCTAACCTAATGCAGGATCAGTTTTTGCAAAATCATAACTTCCAACTCTGACCTCTAAAAATTATATGCCATATCTCATTTTCAAGATAAAGTGGAGAGGTGGCCTTATACGGTTGGTCAACAATAGTAAGGAAAAGTCAAAGTATCATACTTTAATCCGAATCAAACATTTAACCCAATCAACTCCAATGACCCTAATTGCACTCCCACAATAATATACCCAATAATACAGTACCATTGGGTAGAAATTTTCGCTACCAAAAATCGACCGGTTCGCCAATTGGCGATTTTTTTCCGGTCCGGGAATTTCCAGGAAATTTTCCCGAATCATTTTTTTGAAAATTACCTAAATTGCCCAAAATTGTAAAACATAAGACAGTCCACTCCCAATATTTTTTTTAAACACAAAAACCACACTTTCACTACAAAAACACTTTTAGGCCATGTACCGACGATTTTGCGATGCAGGAATTTTCTCCGGATAATTCCAGAAAAATTCCCATAAATCCCTAAAAATGTAAAACACTCTATGGCACACTCCAAATATTTTTTTCAAATCCCATTATCACACCAATTTCACAAAAGATCACAATTAGACACTTATGCCGGGAAATATCATGAATGCATGTATGACTATATGCCTGTGCAAAACTCACCATTTATAGAGGCTGCATGACCTATGTTCATGCCGAGTTATAATTTAATACTCCTAACCCGTCCCAATTTACTAAAATACCATTCCCATCGGAGATGGGATGTTACACATTGCCTCCAACTTTGTTTAAAAAAAAAACTGTCAACAAAGCGAAAACAATTTATTGATCATTTCTATATATGTATTGAATAGCAACATTTATAAACATCTGTAAAATCTGAGAAGTCAAACAAATAATAATTAGATGTCTCCTTTATGTATTTTTCTCAAAGTGAAAGACATAACAAGATATGGTGAATCTGATAACAAAACCTGATGACTTTTATCACTTGGTCAAAATCTTGCCACGAAAGCAAATCTCAAACAACGTTCATAAAGTATGTTCATTGATTCTTCCTCAACCATGCAAACCAAAATAATAAAGAAAAGTGACCAAGGAAGATTAAAATATATACAACAAAATGTTCATTGGTTTTGTATTACTTGTATTCTTTTTAGTGTAGACATATAAGCAGATCAGTAATTTTGCTTTCTTTTCTCTTGTGTGAATTCCTTTAGAATATGTGAGTTTGCCTTTTATAGGTGATTGCAAAGATATGTTAGTTTCTGTTGTACTTGGTTCTATAAACACGGGTAGTATTTATGGAATTCACCTTTATGGAATATATCTACAAAATGTTCATGATAGAACTTTCGTCCGGAAGAAGACTGATTGGATGTATAAACAAGCTACTAAGTAGTAATTTCGACCAATAGGCTTGGTTTAGCAAAAGCAATGGGATTGGTATCTTGAAAATCTTGCATTCATCAGTTATCTTTGCTCTCAATCATGTCTATTCCTCTTGGCTTCCTACCATCTTAAGTCTCAAATGTACGTGAATCCTTTTCTAATGGTGACTAATAAATTATTGAGGAGGGTTTTGTTTTCTGTGACTGAATCTCCTCTCTTGATTTTGAGGTTAATGGAAAGAGTGGCATACACATTGAATGAAAGTATCCTTAACTTCCTTTACATCTAAACATATATATACAAATATACTTCAAAGTTAGCAGTGCAAAAAATACATCAAATTCCATTTGACATCACAATTAATATGTATTTTTAGGTCTTAAAAGTGCAGCATAATACAGTAAACATGAAACAAAAATAAGTGAAAGAGAATACAAGTTAATCTTATGTTCCTTACATAATAGCATTTTCACTTCAGCATGTTATCCTACTAACAAATTACCCACTAAACGTATAATATTGTCAAAGACCCAATAATCAACAAACAACATCAGGGACTTGCCCTCTTTGCAAATTAGATGTTGAAGATAGCTTGTTTATGTCTATATTTATTTGAACTAACTAAGGAATACCAGACTTGCACATAGGTGAAACTTTCCAAAGGCATTAACTTAAATATTCATTCATTTATAGCAATACAAGGCAATTACACAAATCTCTCCCCTCCTCTTTACTAGTCTTTCTCGTCACAGCTGACAAGATTACCCTCATCAGGCATTCACTGGTCAAAAAAAAATATCCCTCTGAAGGCAAAGTGGGAGATTGCTTAAAATGTTATGACAACTTCGCTGGAGACCAGCTGGGGGCCAGTTATCTTATCCTAATGATGCTTTGGGAATTCAATTTATCCAGCTTGTCATTATGTAAGTCAAAAAATGTAGCCTAGTGCTTAAGCATGATTACACCATCATTTTCGCAATTGAATGAGCATGCTTTTGAATTCATCTTTGCCTTGTTTAGTGATTCTGAACAGGAAAAAGTTGTTCAACCAAAATCCTAATATCTGCTAATGTCTCGTCATCTGCTCCAAGCAAGTAGTATTGTTGAAGAAATGATGAACTAAGATCGCAAGCAAAATACGAGAAAAGAAAAAAGTTGACTTGTGCCTTAGACCCTTCAAATACCCTCAGTAAAAGTATAGTTAGAAACATCTACACTTAGCTTGTGTTGACTTTCTTGAAATAGTTGTTACTACATGAGAATAACATCTAAATCAGAACCCTAACCTACTTGATTCATATTGCGGGTACATCAGGCAGCAACTATTGACTAGTCTGTTGTTTCAACAAATTCCTCTGATCACTCACTTGCTTCAACTTGTTTCTAAGATACTTATGATCTCTCTACTCCTTTCACTGGATAAACAGGCTAATGCCAAATTAATTGAATCTCTATGTAATAGCTTAACAAATTGTTTGACTGATGATTAAAAACTGATGATTAAATGAATTAACTGAATTAATTGAATCTCTATGTAATAGCTTAACAAAAAAAACTGATGATTACCCCCACAACCAAGCTTTTAATGACTTCTGAATCTCTATGTAATAGCTTAACAAATTGTTTGATCATATGAATTAATTGAATATATTTATACAACTTAGAGCTTTATGCCTCAATAGCTACTTATTTCCATACAACATCCTCAAAAGAAAATTATTAAATCTGAGTAGATATATCATTTCTTATAAATTCTGTTATAGTTAATTGTACCAAATTGGTCTAATAAGCAAGTATTGTGAAACAAGTTAAAGCTATTTGGGAATTGCTAAAACCATTTAAGATTAGCTACACTTTTGTCCAATTTTTTCTTGATGAGATCATTTCCTTGTTTATTGACGATTCATTTGAAAAATCTGCCTTATTAAGGCAACATCAGATAAGCAAAGCCTTTACTCCTAACAATCTGTCTTATTTACACAAGAAATGTTATCCACTTACCAATGAAAAAACCTATTTCTGTAATGTACCATTCATGCCACCTTCTATGTAATGAAGATCAATAGTGAGAGAGTACTTATCAGGGGTGAGAGCTACCATTATCCAATTTGTGATATATTAACAAAGATGTAGCTAATTTGCTGTAAATAACTAAATAGATTAAAAACAAGATGCTGGCCATTTCACAAAATCAAGAGCATGAATTCCTAATTTGTTGTAAATAACTAAAAATGGAGAATGATGAAGGGCATTACAATCAACAAGGAAACCAAAATCTTCAGATCCCGTCACCCATAGCAACAAAAATCAACAAAGAGGTGTTTGAATATTGCGTCTAACCTAAACAACAGGGAAGATGGTAGTAGGCGGGGTTGGAGAAGATCGAATCTCGTTGGAGAGCTTCCAAATCTTCCAGCGGTGACGTAAGGAGAAAACACCCAGAGGCGTTACCAGGGAAAAGATCATAGAAGGGTAAGAAGAGGCGAGAAGGAAGAATCGAAGAAAAAAACCTACCGTTCGTGTGGCAGTGGAGACGAAGCAAGGACGAACCGTGGGAGCTGGAAGGAGGAAGCAACGACCAAAGCTTCGTAACCCTGCGTAGAAGTTTCAGAGGTTTAAGTCACGAGGCTATGTCCGTCATTTTTCCAATCTGTCCGTTGGACAGATTTGGGCTGTACCACAGATGGGGAATGGACACTAATTTTGTGTCCATTCTCTTTTAGGACAGGACAATTTTGGTTGCAGACAGCAATCAAACACTATTAAGGACAGGACTTTAGCATCCGTGTCCACACTCCTACGGACAACAACCAAACGTAGGGCAAGAGAGTGGAGTTTTGGTGACTGAAAAATTTCGTCACTAAAAGACAATGTATTGTTGAAGAAAATTTTTACAACAGTAAAAAATTGTTGAACAAATGGTTACAAAAACTTGGTGGCAAATAATTATTTGTGACGTATTTGCCAAATCGTTGCTCAAATGATTTTGCTATGATCACGCGTTTGTCACAGAAAAAAAAGCGAGGAATAAAATTGTCGCAAATGATATATTACGACATTTTATTTTTATGGCTAAATGTAATTAGCTTTGCTAGCTTAGAAGTAGGTAATAATTTTTTGAGATGATTTATTTGCGCAGCAGAAAATATTTAGCTACTTTTTTTTTGAAACGTAGCTAAATGTTATTATAGACGTTTTGAGAAACGTAGGTAAAAAGATTTGGTGACTATTATGTATTTGTAACTAAATAGTTTTAATGATGAATTTTTATTTTTATTTATACTTTCTTATTACCAATTTATCATTTACTTATAATTATTAATAACAATTTTAATTCATGTTATTGTTTTTAACATGGTTTGAATTATAATTAAGCACATTTTTAATTATTATTGGTGACATTATTCTAATAATAATTAAGTAAAATAAAAATAAAATGTTTCATAATTAAAAATTAAATGCATTTTATAAAATACAATGTAATTAAATGTGAATTACAAAAGTTAAGAAAAAATTTATGGACAAACTAAGACTTACCATCATCATTACTACTTACATAGTTTGACCCAAATAATTGTCTGACCATCTTTTTAAGCTTAGTCAACTCTCTTTCAGTACATTCTAATTTTTGCTCATTAACTTGTAATTTTTTTCAATATAATCTAACTTTTCTTCATTACATTGTAACTGAGCCTTAAGCAACTGGTTCTCCTCTTGAAGTGTTGTTGCATATGCTGGTCGTGATGATGATGAACCAATTGGCTTAGGGCCATATCCAAGACCTTAGATATGCCCTAATTTTGTACCAAGGATGTTGTTGCAAATGTTATTCACATTGGGCTCATTTCTATCAGACAATGATCTTTGCAACAATTCTTGCATCTTGTCCAACAATTTAAAACACAAAATCGAGATGTAATTCAAATATTATTAGTTTCTATTACATAAATAAATAAACTCTAAAATTAAAATTTTATACTTACATAATTATTATGCGCTTCTTCAGACGTCTAGTCTTTACCTTCATTATAGTGTATTAGTTTGTAGAGTGTGATTCTATTACACTCTTATCCATATAGTTAAGCCTGACACTATTATATGAATTAAAAAAAGATTGAAACACAATAGATTATATTGCATTTACTAATATAATAATTTCTAAGTAAAGAACTTACAAATTCTTGTCATGTGACAACAAATGATTTAGAGCTAGTGTTGCGAGGAGTTTTCTTTTTTTTTCTCTGTTAACCTTGGCTTTATCACACTTTTCCTAAATAAAAAAAGAAATAGTCATTAAATGCAAAAACAAAATAAATGGAAGCAAACGTAAAGAGAAAGAAGACAAACCTTAACTTTCATAGAGGCCTAATGATCACACAATTCACTCCAATTTCCTAGAGTCACTAGTTCTAGAACATGTCTCGTTACCTCCTCATCTGAAGGAAAATACTTATAGTATTTATGAAGTTGATAACGATGATCCTTCACCATTTGTTTCAACAGTCAACTCACACAGCTTGAAACTTCAAGGTTCTCGATATTAATGATATTGAGCTTCATCTATGAACAATACGTATAAGTTAACTTATTTTTTAAATAAGTAAAACAAATTTACATATAATAAAATGAATTGAAAAATTACCAAAACTTTGTCTAAAGCATTCTGAAGCAAGTTGTCTTCCTTCAATTGCCTGGCATGTTGAAGGCAAGACAATTCATTCCTAACAACGACGCCTAACTCTCTGGTCGTTGTGCTTGTCTTGTATGTTCTGGTTGTCACCATCAAAGAAGCATCCTTAACTATGTTGATATTGTTCTTCTTTTCTATTTTAAAACCCTCCTTCTTATGCTATGTTTTACTTATATATTTAGGTGTTTATTGTGAGTTCTTTTTTCTATATATGATGTATGGGTTGTGTTTATTTTTGTGTTTCGAAGATGATTTATTGTCTTCCTTTGTTAGTTGTATACGGGTTGACTTTTTTTTACAACCTTCAACGCTTCTTTCAGGAAAGCCTGCTAACTATTTGATGAAAGATTTGAAATAGTATTTAACTTTTTTTTGTAATAATAGTAATATAAACTTATATAGATAATACTATGTTTTTTACATCAAGAACATGATCATGTGTAATCTACTTTAAATTCTAAAATTTATATATGATATAAAGGGTAAATGGATTACTTTTATTTTAATAAGGGTAACTTTCTTCTCATTAGGCAGATTGAAGATGTATAAGTACTAAATTGCAATACTTTCACTTTTCATTGAATATTTCATTGAACATAATGAATTTTATTCTAAATTCACTTTTGTAGAATATGACTCTTAACATAATTCATCGAGGAATGTTAATATGACAACTAGTTTCCGATGGTTGAAATTCATTCTATTGGGAGGAATGTGGCAAAATTGTCCCTACTGAAAAAAAAAAACAATGCAGAACAAATCTCCTCTTCATACATTAATAACCGTTTGCCTTCTATGATTAATCTTCTTTTTCAATGTTTTTAGTATCATTCGAATTACCTCACTTTCCTTATTATCTAGATCTCATTTCCTATTATGAACTGATAAGTTGTTATTTCTGTGCTAACTTAAATATAAATCTCTTTAATGTGTTGAATTTTTTATTTAAAATTAATGTTGAAATATTTATTTAAAATTAATGAACTTGTTTCTTAATTATTCTCATATGGCTTTCAACACATGAGGGATGAATTTGAATCAAAAAGATGCAAGGAAAATAAAGACAATTCAAATTCCTAAGCAAAAAAGTTTTTAACTAAGCGTGAGCACGTGCAAATGAAAAATTTATCTACATAATCTGATTTGAATACAGATTTGATACACTTAGGATTTTTATTATTTTGAGAATCAAGTTGTTATCTTTTAGGTGAGGATCTATTGCCTAATTATGTGGGGAGTGTGTCTGATAAAGATAACGATAAGTGGGAAGAGAGGACACATCGAGTTATATATTCTTTTCATTTTCTGTTGGTTTTTCTAGTTTTTGGCTGGATTTTCTTATTTTTCTAAAAAAGACTAGACATGGAGACTATGTGTTTTGCTACTCTTCTATTAGGTTGTACCTCTGTTATGAGTAGCTAAATCCTTCTTCTTGGTTGAAGGAAACTACATTATTATCCACTATGTATGAGATTTCTGAATAAAGTTTATTTCATTGATGAATATTTTGTGTCTTCCAAATTGCTTTTCATGATTGAATTGATTGATCTCTAGGTGCACAACTAGGAATTGATTGATTTAATTTACAACCAGATTAGTAGAATTTGATGTTCAGTTTTGCTAATCCAAATTAGCAATTAGGATTACCATCTTTACGTTAGAGATTGGAATTTCTAAGAAGATACTTATCTTGACGAAATACGTATTATACATGTGTTGTCTTGCTTATTAGTTTTGTTAGTTCTTAAAGCTATTAATTAATCAAACTTAAGATCATATCTAAGTTGTTGACTAATAAGAGTGTTTAGAATACATGTTTTTATTCATTCAATCTTAAGAGAAAACATCACCCAATGAGTGTTTGTTAATGAACTTAATTTTTTTTATCGATGATACATATTAGTTTGATAACATAGGTGACCCAAAACCAAGGTTTGTTATTAAATATCTATATCTGAATATTTTCGCTTATTTCATATTTTTATCATTTTTAATTTCTTTAAATCACGTTAATTCAACCCTCTCTCCAATTTGTTTTAGTTTTCAACTCGTATAATATTTACCAATAGATTCCTCATGGGAACGATCCCCACATTCCACTACTACATTAATTTTTGTTGCAGGGAGTTGGTTTCTTTTTATATTTGGTTGTAGACGACAGCATTGCCATGAACCTATTATATATATATGAACATTTGATTGTATATACTATATGTTGTGTTAAGCTTTTTTGAATCTTCAAGAGAACATAGATGGTAATGGAAGCGGGGCAATGTCCCAATGGTTCATAAAGGATTAGGGAAATCGATTATTTTGGAAAATTCATCGATTCTAATGACTATTTTTGGTCAATCAGGTATGCATATGTTTCAATTTGGTTTCGTTAAATGGCTTCACTAAACTAGCAATCGAAGTTCTATTGTGGCACCCCACTCCTGCTAGACACGTCCATATCCCACAAGGGTGGTGTGTTAGAATACTCAATCAGTTAAAACTCAGTACAAATTTTATTTTTTTGAAACCACAAACATAATATGCTGAAATCGATAATCAATTCGGGCCCACTTTATTAGTAAACTTTTTCAATCATAACAATACAATCAACAGAATTTTCAATAGCCATTTGGGCCCTTTCACAAAAACAAAACACTTTAGTCATAAAGTCTTTACATTACAACATAAATCATATACACCTTTTTACAAAACTTTCAGAATACATAATTTGATACAAAAGTTGCGGAATATACCATTCCATACAAAAAGAAAGAAATACGATGCGAATGCGAACTAATCCCGACCTCGATCCCTTACTTGTATGCTGTAGAGATACTCATGTTTGCCTAACGGGGTATTCTTCTGATCTTGAAAAATATTTACAAATTTTGGGTGAGTTTTGCGAACTCAATGAGTGATCATCATCGATGGCTCACCCAGTCACTTAACACAAAAATCACATTCACATCATTTCACATTTCACATTCATTACAATTTAATAATTCATATTATGCATATGTAGTGTGCATAAGACCTACTTTCTATTTATTACTTTGTTGTGACCGAGTGCCTAAACTGTACCGAATCCATTGTGGATACCAGGTGTTGGAGTTATGTAAATATAGTGCCCTGGAAAGCAAGTGTATTTACATGTAACTTTATCTTCTTCGATTCTGCTTTGTAATGAAAATATTTATTATTAATAAAACAAAAGAGTTTGGTTTTATCTGTATGAGCATTATATATCTGGTCATAAGGTACCAAGATTCATTTGTAAGTAATATACATATACATAGAGATGTATGGGAAACATGTATATTATTAGAATCAATTAATTGATTCACGCTAAATAATCAAGTTGGTCGTTTGATTATGGTTTAGACGTAGTGTTGCGATTTATCTCCATATAAGTAAAGGAGTTTACTTAAAGGGAATGATGAGTTTCATATCATGATAGTAGTAGACTATCGATAATGGCACTATTAAATGAATCTGAATCAAGTATGTTTTCAAGAATAAAGTGGGCGTTACTTTAATCTTAAAACATACAACTTAAGCATTCGCTTATTATGAACCACAATCTTGATGAGTGGTGAACTCATATGTGTTTCATTATAATTCTTGATATGATCGAATGGATTTTTGCAGGTATTAATCCAAAGTGTCTGCATGTTGGAATTATTAATTGAAACATATATCAGGGAACATTCACTCAAATAAAGAGTTTATAGTGTTATCATCTCTTCTAGATGTTTTAAGGAGATTTGGTGATTAAACTGGCGCCAGTAGTTTGATGGACTAGCTACTCATCAAGTCTTAACACTAAGATGAGATCTTATGTGTTAATCACCATATAAAGTAAAATGAGAGATCTAGAAGGGAAAACCAACATAAGGGCAAAACGGTAATTTTACCCTTTGTTGTGCGGATGGCTATAATAAGGTTCTAAATAGGGTTTGCAATTGGACATATTCTATATTTAATAATTCAAGAGTTCAACTAATTGTCTTTAGTGGAATGACATTTAGTTAATAAGCTAGAATTAATTCCAATGAGATTGAATTATTTCGGGCTTATTGGAGCTTGAATTATCAAAGTCCAATAAGATTCCCACTTGGCTTTAAGGAAGGTTATCAAGCTAAGTAAGAAGTAGTTTGGAGGCTTTAGAAGTCCATAATTGAATGATGGGCTTATACTAATTAATGGTTAATTGGAAGCCCATATGTTCATTTAGAAATGGGCTTGTTTTGGTTTAATGTAATTGATTAGATTAATTATATTAAAACAATTTTTTTAAATGGAGAAGAAGCAATTTCGAAATTGTGTTAGGTTAGATGTGTAACATTAAAATACTAAATAAAGATGGTCTTTATTATGGTTCATCATTATTAAATGGAGTTATGAACTTACCATTAAATGGTTTAATGGTTGGCTTTTAATGTTGGCATGTAACCTATTTGCATTCATTAGATTAAAGATGAAAGATGTGCATTAGATGGACCATCTTCCTTCTTTCTTCTTGCCAAAACCGAAATGGGTATTCAATTATAGGTTATGGTCTTTTCAAATAGCCATTTTAAAGATAAATGAAGCAAGTCTCATTTATTGGCTATTTGATGAGTGATTAATGTAAGAAGTGATGCATTGGATGCCTCTCACTCTTTCCATTTCATGCATATTTCGAAATTGAGATGTAAGAAAGGGTTCTTGCATGTTTTTTAGACATTCTCTCTTTTCATGCAAGAGAGAACCGAAATTCCTAAGTGAAAAGAATTGAAAGAGTTTCAATTTTGGTTCTTCTTCTTCTAAGAAAATCTCCTCCAAATATTTCTTCTCCTTTCCCACCAAAGGATTTTGTTAACCTAGTTTTCCTTGAAGAACAAGTGGTAAATCTAATTGGTAGAGGATACTGCTACAAGGAAGAAGATAGATTGCTAAAGGAAAAGACTCAAAGGCAAAGGATTTGGATACAAGAAGGAGAGGATAGCGCAGCGAGGATTTAAAGCTGTAGCGAAGGAGTCGGTAATTCCTTTTATCTTGTTCTTGGTTTTATTATCCTTATACCATATCATGTATGGATTAGCATATTGATTTGGATATATTGCTTCCGCTGCAAGATGATTTCTTAAAAAGTTTTGAAATCTATCGTTTCTCCAAACTAAGCATGCTTTCTTTTTCCGATCCAACAATTGGTATCAGAGCCGGTTTTTCATGCATGATTTCGGTTCCTATATGGTGGATGCATGGGTTGGCAATCTTTTTATGTATACTGCATATTTTTATGTGATAGAAATATATATGGTGTATGTTGCTCTTTTGGTTGTCCATAGAAGTTAAATTTTATCTTGTAAGATTTCTTCATTTGGTTGTAATAAGGAGGGTGGTCTATCATCACCATGTTTCCTCCTTGGTTTCTTTTTTCTATTTTATTTGATTTTGTAATGTACAAATTGATGTAATGATGAAGAAGGAGCAGCCATGGATTGAAGAAATGGAAAGGTAAAATTTTCGTGTATCCTTTGTGTTTTGGCATAAGTTTTGTGAAAACTAAGTTGCTGGAATTTTGTTTCAATGAATCATATTTCAGTTATGATTGGAAAACAAGTGCTGGTTTTTGTTTCAAAGAATCCAATTTCGGTTTTGCTAAAATACTAAGTGCTGTGTTTAATTTTCATGAAATGAGTTTCGGTTTTAATAAAACAAGTGCTGGAATTTTTTGTCAAAACAAAGATTTGGTTTTCTAAAAATCTAGTGCTGGAATATTATTTTTCAAAATGACAAAATTCTAATTTCATAAATGCCATTACATTTTGTTTACCGAATGGGCCAGATCATGTTAGCGAAGAGTTCGAAGCGGAAGATCCAAGATGAAGAAGCATATTTTGGGCCTAAAAGGCTTGTAATTATTTTATGTTTCTAGGATGGACAATCAAAAGTGGCTTTATTAGTTTATGTGATGAATGGAGAAATGAATGCTTGTAATATGTGATATTATGTGATTGCATGTCATTTAGAAAATTGCCAACCCTAGGCCTTGCCATGCATTCATTATGTATGAGATATATAATGAAACAATATAGGATGGATAATAAATTGCATCTAGACAAGATGGTATTTAAAACTTAAAGCCCAAAAAGATTGAGTGGGAGAGGATGCTCCTGTGAGAGTCCACGGTCTCCAAATGATGGCCCGTTTGCATGTGGTGAAGTGTTACTCCCCATCGGAGGGCATGGATCCTATATATTGCATGGTTTGGGTCTCCTTAAGGATAAGTCCACTTAATGATAGCAAATATGACCTCCCACTGAGGCATGATTTGTAGGTATCTTTAGTGAATGAATCAAATGGTTATACACTCAACATTTTTTATCAATAAACTGCCCACCGTAGCTCTGTTGGTAAAAGTATGGACCAAATTAAGACGCTTCTTAAAAAATTGAGCATGAGATGCTTGGTAGTTGTTTTGAGTGGGAGGGTCCCAGTTTTTCTTTTAATAGATAAGATGGCCCACCGTCACTTAGTCTCATTATAGATAAGAAAAATAACCGTCGATAATGTTTTAATTTTTAAGTTTTGTTAAATCTATCATCATGCATACATGCATCATGATTTTATACAAAGTTCCATAAATTGTTGACTAGTATGCTCATGTTTTAATAATTTATATTTTCGCACATAATCAACCATAAAATGAATCCACTCACCCCGCTTCTTGACTAATAACAAATTGGAAAATGGAGACAAGTTTAATGAATGGAGACGTAACCTTGACATTGTTCTTCAATATGAATGTATTTCATGGTGTTAACTGAAAATGAGCCTACACCTCTAAGTGGAGATGCAACTCCCGAGCAAGTCTAACAACACGAAGCGTTGGCGTATCGACAAGACTACTAAGTGTTATATTCTCGCTTCACAATGCATGTTGCAAAAGCAAATTGCTTGTATGAAAACTGCTAGTGCAATGGTCCATCACCTACATGAGATGTTTGGTGTGAGGACTAGGTCTGCAAGAGTGAAAGATATCTAAACCTTTCATAATCTCGCATGTAAACAGGTGAGTGGTCTGCGGGATTACATGATGAAGGTAATCTCTGCGGTCACTGAGGCTGAGATGCTTGGGGCGGATATGGATGCGGACACGCAGATGATTATGATCATCAATAGCTTAAACTCTTCTTTTCGGCAGTTTAAGTTGGACTATGAGCTCAACAGCAAGGATTATACCTTGAGTGAGTTGATGAATACCCTCCACAGCATGGAGGAAATATTGAATATTAAGGCTCATGGGCCAGAAGCTAATGTAGCATCTTCTTCTAAGCCCAAGGGTAAGGGCAAGGAAAAGAAGAAGGGTCTAATGAAAAAGAAGGCCCAAATAGGGGTCAAAGCCAAACCCATGAAAAAGAAGGCCAAAGAGAACATCAAAGGAAAGTGTTTCCACTATGATGAGATGGGCCACTGGAAAAGAAACTGTCCAGTCTACCTAGAGTCCCTCAAAAGCAAACAAGGTATGGGCTTCCTAAGTTTGTTAGGAACTAGAAATGTGGCGATTTATCTACTTCTTGGATATTAGATTAGGAGCCACTAACCATGTTTGTAATTCTTTGCAGGGTTCCAAGAAAGGAAAAGACTTCCTAAAGGCCGCCAAGTTAAGATAGCAGATGGTTCCTATGTTTCAGCAGAATCAGTGGGAGTAGTTATCTTGGACTTTCCTAGTGGTCATAGGTTATATTTGGAAGATGTTTATTACATGCCAATTGTTAGGCCCCGAATTTTTTTTTTTATGATGACATTAAGCATGAATTGTGATGATTATGTGATTTAGACTTAGTTTGATTTATTTTGGAATAATAGTGGATAATTGAGGTATAATTGCGTTTAATATGGTTTAAATAAGGCATTAGAGGATTAAATTATGTGAGGGCATTTTGGGAAATTCACTTAAGTTTGAATGGGTTTAGGCTTGTAACGAGGGGTAAGTTGGTCTTTGTTCCATGCCTTAGGTTAAGAGGAAAGAAAAGAAGAAGAGAAAAGAGAAAGAAAGGAAAATAGAAGAGAAGAGAAAGAGGAAGAGAAGAAAAAGAAGAGAAGAACGCTGACGGTGGAGGAGGAAGAGAAGAGAAGAGAGTTTCGATCTTTGCAGTTTTCGATCGATTTGAAGTGCTTTCCAGGTAAGTTCCTCTTCGTTTAACCTTGTTTAGTTGGATTGAACCTTGAGATGAAGTGATTGTGAGAGAATCGAAGGTTTTAGGGTTTTAAGGCAAAAATGGTGAGATTTCTTGGTTGAAGCATTTGTGACTTGATTTTGAGTTGTTAATGGACTAGAAATGTAGTTTGAGACTTGATCTACACTTTGGTTGTGTTGCATTTGTGTTTGGAGAAGGATTGAATTGTGAAAATGCAGAAAAGTGAGGTTCGGAGTCGTTCTCCAGGCCCGTACGTCGCGACGTGCGTATGAACACGCCGCGACGTGCGAGTTCGTCATGACGAGTGAAAATTAAATTCGCCATGACGTGTGAGGGATTCGGTTCGTCATGACGTCGCGAACCTATGTTTGCCGCGACGTCAGCGAGTAGGAGTGCGCATGCCACGCTACACTTGTGGTCGCCATGACGAAGCGGGCCGTTCTGTGTAATGCGGCCCGCTGTGAGCCCCCGTTATCCGAAAGTGAGATTTTCATATTTTTAGGGATATCTTTTGATATGGATGTCGATTGAGGTGATTTTGGATTCACAGTGATATAAAAATTAAGGACTACGAAGTTGTATGAAGAAGGGAAGTTTGGAATTTGTTTCGAAGGGTTCGGGATTTGAGAGGAAAGTCGCAGATAGACCTTTAATGCTTATTTTGATTGTCAAGCTTATTGGAATATTTGCTATGGATATTAATTGTATGGAAACTTGGTTTATTATAGGGAACCAAGCTGATTTGACCCAATCGCAAGAGGAAGGACAGCAGTGAGTCTGATACTCAGCGATACTAGGTGGGTAATATGTTTATGGTTATTGTGTGTATGGGCAAATTGCCTGATGTATGCTTGCTTGCATGATGTGACATTACTTGTGTTGAATTCTATGAGAATAGTGAACTAAATGTGAACTTGCATTATAATTAAAAATATGCATGGCTTGATAGGCCTTATGGCAATGGACAAGAATGAGAATTGAGAAAATGTGAGAAATGCTTTAAGCATGAATCGAATGGACTATGTGAATTGTTTGGGTAAGAGAGTTACGGATGGAGTCACGCAGACGCTGACGAAAAAGCCTTCTCCTACCGCTCGCTTGTGGCAACGAGATCCTTGAGAAATCAGACTCGGATAGTTTACGGATTTACCTTTGGTTTATCCGGATTGTTTACGGAACTCTCGAGCCAATTGTTTGTGCATACACGATTGATTTGATGAGCATAACATATGATGGATTTGATAGACTTGTTACATAATGATTGTTATGTTGGGAAATAGAAATTTCATAACTATGGTTATATGAATGTGAATAAAATTGATGAATTGTGATTGCTAGTGATATATGAATATATGCTTGATTGTGTGGCTCGTTGCCAATGGCTATGAACGTATATGCCACTGAGCTTTGCAGCTCACCCCATTACTCTCCCTCCTCAAAGCGGATCGAGACGATTATCGACCTTGCAGGCATCGTAAACTTGAGCTAGTTAGAGCTTGTCTTAAGTTAGTACTTTGGTTAGCCCACCAAAGATTTCATCATGGAGCATACCTTTGTATTTTGTGATTAAATTTCATTTTGTATTATGTTATCTTTCAAAATACCTGGTTGAATTCCTTTGAATGACAATGGCATATGTTTTATGAATTTGAGATGAGTAATGTATGTTTAGAATGCATGTGTGGAAGATGTATATGTATGAGTATATATATTGTTATACGAATCGATTGGTTCTGTGTATGGATGTTGGGATCGGGTCCGAAGGTATATGGAGCGCCCGTCGCAGGCGCGACCCGAGGGGCTACCTCGGGAATTGGGGACTCGGGACCCGGGCCCAACATGTTTGGTATCAGAGTGCCTAGGTTTAGGTGTCCTCAGCTTAGAATGCATAATAGGATTGTGTGATCTATGGTTATGTATTGCATTGATTAAGTGACATGCATATCATGCATACATGTAGATTTCCATATAGCTAATCCTTAGTGTTTCCATTTGAAGGAGTACGATGCCACCTCGTAAAAGAACACGAGGAGTTATGCAAGGATCTGCTGCACCTGACTCTCCGACGAGAGAGGAGAGGATCGATGAGTCAAGAGCCCTGTGGAATGCCGAGGCTTCGTAGGCTAGGTAGTGAGCCTGCTTTGTCGCCGACTCAGAGTCGCCAGCCCACAGAGCCAAGGCCTCAATTGATCTCGAGATTGTTCCAGCCTTTACTCGGGCATTCGCTCAGCATGGGTCGATGCCACAGCTTCTCGTCGCCACCCCAATTCAGAAGGGCAGACGATTTGATAGATTAAGGAAGTATGGGGCAGTTGATTTCTTTGGGACGTCAGATCCTGAAGAAGCTGAGACTTGGTTGAGGAAGACTGAGAGAGTGCTCGATCAGATGGAGTGTGAGGATGACGAGAGGGTCATCTATGCGGCGAGTTTGCTTCAGGGAGATGCACTTCACTAGTGGGAGACTGTACCAGGGAGTCAGATGAGGCCAGTAGGGTTGGCGTGGCAAGATTTCGTGATTGCTTTCAGGAAGAAGTATCTGTCTAAGGTTTATATTCAGCAGAAGCAGAGGAGTTTCTCAATTTGACTCAGAGGGATATGTCAGTGAGCGAGTATGAGTGCCGGTTTACACAGCTATCCTGGTATGCTTCGGATTTGATGCTGAGCGAGGCTGCCAGATGTCGCCGGTTTGAGTCAGGTCTGCACCTGGCCATCAGAGAGAAGGTGATTGTGCAGAATTTCACAGATTTCCAAAGAATGGTCGAGGCAAACCTCGAGAGTTGAAAATATAGAGAATATCAAGAGTGCAAAGGAACAAGAAGAGAAAGGGCGAGAGCGACCAGAGAGGAGGTGGCACTAGTACTCCTATGCGGACAGAGTGCTAGGAGCTTCTCGATTCATTCGTGAGGAGAGAAGCGATGGCAGCGAGCCGACCTAGGCCGATGAGGACTTCTACTGCTTCTCACCAAGCTTCAACGGTGGGTGGCGATAGGGGGGAGATGGAGATAGGTCATTCGTCTCAAGTGTGAGCACCTGGGGAGAGCTCATAGAGGAGAGTGCTTTAGACCGACAGGAGCTTGTTTCAACCGTGGGAGAAGGGACACATTGCAGAGAGTGTTCTCGGCCTCCACGACAAGAGAGAGGCCGATGCAAGCTCCAGGAGGACAGAGACTATGGGATGTAGGACTGTGATGGCGGGCGCCTGGATGCAATGCAAGAGGGTGAATCTTTCGGGAGACCGAGAGGGCGTGCACCAGCTAGGGTGTTTGTGATGACTAGGAGGATGCCGAGACCGCCCGATGTTGTCACGGCATGCAAGATGCTTATTTTTTTCGATGTTTGTGATTGTGTTGATTGATCCGGTTCTACTCACTCGCTTGTTTCACGAGTAGACCCGTGTGTGATATGATTGTGAGTCCTTTGGATACTCCGCTGATGGTGAGTACTCCAATCGGTCAAGATATTGTGATTAGTCAAGTATTTAGAGGTTGTGAGATTCGATTGGTGGAGAACTTCTAGTGGTCGATTTGATGCCACCAAGATGAATGGTTTAGATGTGATTTTGGGCATGGATACATTAGAAAGGTACAATGCCCGCTTGGATTGTAAATGTAAAACAAAGGAGTTTGAATTGGATGACGGTAGAAGAGTAGTGTTTACTGGGGACAGGAAAGCAAGTCCGCCAAGGATTGTCTCAGCTTTGACAACAGAGAAGATGATGAGTAAGGGTTGTGAGGCGTTTTTGACTTATGTGATAAACTCCAGAACTGATAGAGAAAAGTTGGAGGATATTCCAGTAGTCAGGGAATACTCGGATGTCTTTCCCGAGGAATTGCCAGGACTACCGCCAGCTAGGGAAATTGAGTTTCCCATTGAGCTTTTGTCGTACAAGGCCGATTTCGATTCCACCCTACCGGATGGCTCGGCGAAATTGAAAGAGCTTAAGGAGAAATGGAGGAATTGTTGGAGAAAGGGTATATTCGATCGAGCTCTTCACTGGGAGCTCCGGTCCTATTTGTGAAGAAGAAAGATGGATCGTTAAGGATGTGTGTAGACTACAGGAAGTTGAATCAGGTTACTATGAAGAACAAGTATCCGCTTCCTCGCATTGATGATCTGTTTGATCAATTGCAAAGAGCGAGAGTCTTCTCTAAGATAGACTTGAGATCGGGTTATCACCAGTTGAGGATTAAGGAATCGGATGTGCCGAAGTCTGCTTTCAGGACTCGGTATGGGCACTTTGAGATTTTGGTGATGCCTTTCGGATTAACGAATGCGCCTGCAGCATTTATGGATTTGATGAATTGGGTATTTAAGCCATTCTTGGACTAATTTATCATTGTCTTCATTGATGATATCTTGGTGTATTCCAAGAGTGATGAGCAGCATGAGGAACATTTGAGGATGGCTTTGGAGACTTTGAGGAGCAATGAGTTGTATGCCAAATTCAATAAATGCGAATTTTGGCTGAGAGAAGTTTCATTTCTTGGACACGTGATCTCAGAGCAAGGAGTTCATGTGGATCCAAAGAAGATAGAAGCTGTGGTGTGTTGGGAAGCACCGAAGAATGTAGCAGAGGTGAGGAGTTTTCTGGGTTTGGCAGGCTATTACCGGAGATTCGTGGAGGGATTCTCCATGATAGCCGCTCCGATGACGAAGTTACTGAGGAAGAACCAGAAGTTTGTTTGGAGTGAGGAGTGTCAGAGGAGCTTCGAGGAGCTCAAGCGCAGATTGACGAGTGCCCCGATTTTGGTTTTGCCTTCGGGAGATGAAGGTTATTCGGTGTATAGTGATGCTTCGAGGAAGGGTCTTGGTTGTGTTTTGATGCAGGATGATAGAGTGATTGCTTATGCTTCGAGGCAGTTGAAGCCTTATGAGTTGAACTATCCGACGCATGATTTGGAGTTAGCAACTGTGATCTTTGCTTTGAAGATTTGGCGGCATTATTTTTATGGAGTTCAGACGCGGATCTTTACCGATCATAAGAGTCTGAAGTATTTGTTGAGCCAGAAGGAGTTGAATTTGAGGCAGAGAAGGTGGATCGAGCTACTAAAGGATTATGACTTGTTAATTGAGTATCATCCGGGCAAAGCCAATGTTGTGGCGGATGCCTTGAGTAGGAAGTCGTCGATTGCTCATGTTCAATCGGTTTATTTTCCTTTATTGGAAGAGATGGCCAAGCTAAAGATAAGCTTGAAGCAGGAGGAGTCGGAGTGTCTTCTAGCTAACTTTCGAGTTAGACCGATTCTCAGAGAGAAAGTTAGAGAGTTGCAGGTTCAAGATGCAGAGTTGAGTAGACTCAGAGATGAGATTGAATGGCAAGGTTTCGAGATAGAGGTGCAGATGATGGGCTTATGATAGTAGGAAGCAGTTGTGTATTCTCGATGTGCGGAAGTTAAGGTGAGATTATGGATGAGGCACACAATCGCCTTATGCCATGCATCCAGTAGCACCGGATGTATCGAGATCTGAGAGAGCGCTTTTGGTGGAAAGGCATGAAGAGGGATATAGCGAATTTGTCAAGAAGTGTCTAGTGTGCCGCAAGTCAAAGTCAACACCGTGCACCTTCGGGCAAGTTGAGGCCGTTGCCTATTCCGGAGTGGAAGTGGCAAAGGGTAACAATGGACTTTTGATGGGTTTGCCCAGGACTAGTAGGAAACATGATGCCATTTGGGTGATAGTGGATCGGTTGACCAAGTCAGCCCACTTTTTGGCGATCAAGCAGACTGATTCTTTGCATGTGTTAGCAAAGAAGTATATCGATGAGATAGTGAGATTGCATGGGATTCCGGATTCCATAGTGTCAGATAGGGATCCTCGGTTTACTTCGAGGTTTTGGAGTAGTTTGCGAGAAGCTTTGGGACGGTTGAATTTTAGTACGGCTTTTCACCCTCGACGGATGGTCAATCCGAGAGGACCATACGGACTCTTGAGGGATGCTTCGGGCTTGTGTGATGGATTTCAGAGGAGCTTGATGAGCATTTGCCGTTGGTCGAATTTGCTTATAATAATTGCACCATTCGAGCATTCAGATGGCTCCATATGAGGCTTTGTATGGTAGGAGGTGTAGGACTCCGATCTGTTGGGACGAAGAAGGAGAGAGGCAATTAGTAGGACCAGAATTGATTCAGACGACGGTCGATAAAGTTAATTTGGTTAAGCAGCGTCTTAAGGCAGCACATGATAGGATGAAGAGTTATGTTGATGCTCACCGAAAGGAGATGGAGTATGAAGTCGGTGAGAAAGTGTTCCTTAAGACATCTCCTTGGAAAGGAGTATTGAGGTTCTAAGAAAGGGTAAGTTGAGTCCGAGGTATGTGGGTCCTTATGAAATCCTTGAGAGGATTGGACCACTCGCCTACAGGTTGGCGTTACCTCCAGAGTTATCGCAGATTCATGATGTTTTCCATGTGTCTATGTTGAGGAGGTATAGATCAGATCCTTCTCACATCATTCAGACTAGTGAAATTTAGCAGAGGGATGATCTCAGTTATGAGGAGCAACCGATGGAGATTTTGGATACAAAGGACAAAGTCCTCAGAAACAAGACGGTTCAGTTAGTCAAAGTTCTTTGGAGGAACCATTCAGTAGAGGAGGCTACTTGGGAGCCATTGGAAGCCATGCGGGAGAAGTATCCGCATCTCTTCGATGATTCAGGTAAATTTCAAGGACGAAATTTCTTTTAAGAGGGGGAGAAATGTTAGGCCCCGAATTTCTTTTTATGATGACATTAAGCATGAATTGTGATGATTATGTGATTTAGACTTAGTTTGATTTATTTTGGAATAATAGTGGATAATTGAGGTATAATTGTGTTTAATATGGTTTAAATAAGGCATTAGAGGATTAAATTATGTGAGGGCATTTTGGGAAATTCACTTAAGTTTGAATGGGTTTAGGCTTGTAACGAGGGGTAAGTTGGTCTTTGTTTCATGCCTTAGGTTAAGAGGAAAGAAAAGAAGAAGAGAAAAGAGAAAGAAAGGAAAATAGAAGAGAAGAGAAAGTGGAAGAGAAGAAAAAGAAGAGAAGAACGCTGACGGTGGAGGAGGAAGAGAAGAGAAGAGAGTTTCGATCTTTGCAGTTTTCGATTGATTTGAAGTGCTTTCTGTAAGTTCCTCTTCGCTTAACCTTGTTTAGTTGGATTGAACCTCGAGATGAAGTGATTGTGAGAGAATCAAGGTTTTAGGGTTTTAAGGCAAAATGGTGAGATTTCTTGGGTTGATGCATTTGTGGACTGATTTTGAGTTGTTAATGGACTAGAAATGTAGTTTGAGACTTGATCTACACTTTGGTTGTGTTGCATTTGTGTTTGGAGAAGGATTGAATTGTGAAAATGCGAAAAGTGAGGTTCGAGTCGTTTCCAGCCCGTCGTCATGACGTGCGTATGAACACGCCATGACGCAGCGAGTTCGTCATGACGAGTGAAAATTAAATTCGCCATGATGTGTGAGGATTTGTTCGTCACGACGCATAACTCGTTCGCCATGACGTCGTGTAGTAGGGTGCACGCCGCCAGCCCCCCGTTATCCGAAAGTGAGATTTTCATATTTTTAGGATATCTTTTGATGTGGATGTCCGATCGAGGTGATTTTGGATTCGTTGTGATATAGAAATTAAGGACTACGAGTTGTATGAAGAAGGAAGTTTGGAATTTGTTTCAAGGGTTCGGATTTGAGAGGAAAGTCGCAGATAGACCTTTAATGCTTATTTTGATTGTCGAGCTTATTGGAATATTTACTATGGATATTAATTGTATGGAAACTTTGTTTATTATAGGAACCAAGTCGATTTGACCCAATCGCAAGAGGAAGGACAGAAGTGAGTCCGATACTCAGCGATACTAGGTGGGTAATATGTTTATGGTTATCAGTGTATGGGCAAATTGCCTCGATGTATGCTTGCTTGCATGATGTGGCATTACTTGTGGTCAATTCTACGAGAATATCGAACTAAATGTGAACTTGCATTATAATGAAAAATATGCATGGCTTGATAGGCCTTATGGCAATGGACAAGAATGAGAATCGAGAAAATGTGAGAAATGCTTTAAGCATGAATCGAATGGACTATGTGAATTGTTTGGGTAAGAGAGTTACGGATGGAGTCACGCACGCCGACAAGAAAGCCTTCTCCCTTTGCCCGCCAGGGCAACGAGATCCTTGAGAAATCGACTCGATAGTTTACGGATTTACCTTTGGTTTATCCGGATCGCTTACTGAACTCTCGAGCCAATTGTTTGTGCATACACGATTGATTTGATGAGCATAACATATGATGGATTTGATAGACTTGTTACATAATGATTGTTATGTCGGGAAATAGAAATTTCATGACTATGGTTATATGAATGTGAATAAAATTGATGAATTGTGATTGCTAGTGATATATGAATATATGCTTGATTGTGTGGCTCGTTGCCAATGGCTATAAACGATATGCCATCGAAGCTTTGCAGCCACCCCATCACTCTCCCTCCTCAAAAGTGCGAGATCGAGACGATTATCGATTTGCGGCATCGTAAACTTCGAGCTAGTTAGAGCTTGTCTTAAGTTAGTACTTTGGTTAGCCCACCAAATTTCATCATGGAGCATACCTTTGTATTTTGTGATTAAATTTCATTTTGTATTATGTTATCTTTCGAAAATACTGGTTGAATTCCTTTGAATGACAATGGCATATGTTTTATGAATTTGAGATGAGTAATGTATGTTTAGAATGCATGTGTGGAAGATGTATATGTATGAGTATATATATTGTTATACGAATCGATTGGTTCTGTGTATGGATGTTGGGATCGGGTCCGAAGGTATATGGAGCGCCCGTCGCAGGCGCGACCCGAGGGGCTACCTTGGGAATTGGGGACTCGGGACCCGGGCCCAACACCAATGATTGTAAGGAACATGATTTCTGTTTTTTGTCTAATAAAATCTGGCTATTCCTTATATTTTGAAAAGGTTGTTTCAATATATGAGAATAAGGATTTTATTTGTGAAGCGATAATTAAACATGGATTGTTTTTTATAGAACCTATGAAAGGCTCACTAAACACCACAAAATTGATAAAACCAAGACAATCCAATATCTCTAGCATTAATTCAAAGTATCTGTGGCATCTAAGGATGGGTCATATCAATCAAAAAAGACTTGACAAAGCTAGAAAGGATGGGATCCTTATGGGCTTGGATAGTGATCCATTACCCACCTGTGAATCTTGTATTGAAGGAAAAATGACAAAAGCCTCATTTCCTTCTAAAGGAAACAGATTTGAATCCACATTGGACATGGTACATACTGATGTGTGTGGGCCCATGAATGTACAAGCTAGAGGAGGTTATGAATATTTCATAATTTTTATAGATGATTACTCAAGACATGGCTATTTGTATTTGATGCATAAAAAGAGTGAATCTTTTGAAAAGTTCAAAGAATTCAAAGCTGAAGCTGAGAAGCAACTTGGCAAGCCATTAAAACAACTTCGATCAAATCAAGGTGGTGAGTATTTATCCGAGAGTTCCAGAATATTTAATTGACAATGGAATTGTTTCCAATTTGTCGACTCTCGTACACCTCAACAGAATGGTGTAGCGAGAGGAAATAGAACTCTATTGGAAATGGTAAGATCAATGATGTCCTATGCTAGCCTTCCAGAATCGTTACGGGATATGCCATACAAATGCCAACATATCTTCTTAACTTTGCTCCATCCAAATCGGTGCCTAAAACACCTAGGGAGTTGTGGATCGCCGAGTGCCTTCATTGAGGCACTTGAGGACTTAGGGGCTGTCCAACCCATGTTCTAAAGCCCGAATCCACAAAGATGGAACCAAGGTCAAGTATGTTTGTTTGTAGGATATCCTACGGAACTTGAGGGTACTATTTTTACAATCCTCATGATAGGAAGGTATTTGTGTCGACAAATGCAAACTTCTTAGAGGAAGAGTTTGTGAGAAATCACAAAGGAAGAAGTGAAGTAGTACTAAAGGAGTTAGTAATTTCATCCAAACCAAGAGTTGTTTTGGATATGACGAACAAGATGTCGAAATGGATTCAATAGTTGAATCGGTGCAACTGAACATCAAGATGTGCCTAGACGTAGTGGGAGGTTGTGAGACAACCAGATAGGTATTCGGGTTTAGGAGAAGGCTTAATTGCCATCTCGCACTAAGAAGAAACAGATCCTTCACGTATACACAGTGCTATTAATGATGTTGATGCAGAAAATGGCTCAAGGCAATGGAATCGAAATAGATTTTATGTATACTAATGAAGTGCGGGTCCTTGTAGATCTACCACCGTGTCTAAAAACTATAGGTGTAAATGGATCTACAAAGGAAAAGGGATCGGATGGAAAGGTAGAGACCTTTAAAGCTAGATTGGTAGCTAAAGGCTATACTCAAAAGGAGGGTATAGACTACGAGGAGACTTTTCTCCTGGTTGCCATGCTTAAGTCCATCAGATTCTTTGGCCATAAGCACCTATTTCGATTATGAAATATGGCAAATGGATGTCAAGACCGCATTTCTGAATGGAGATCTTGAGGAGACCATTTATATGGCCCAACCAGAAGGATTCATTGAGCTAGGTAATGAACATAAGGTTTGCAAGTTGCAAAGGTCCATTTATGGACTTAAGCAAGCATCTAGGTCATGGAACATTAGGTTTGATAAGGCTATCAAAACCTATGGGTTCATACAAAACCTAGATGAGCCTTGTGTTTACAAAGGAATACAAGAAGGTAAGGTTACTTTCCTAATCCTGTATGTTGATGACATTCGCTCATTAGGAATGATGTGGGAATGTTATCTACAGTTAAGGATGGCTGAATGAACAGTTTTCAATGAAGGATTTGGGAGAGGCTACCTATGTTCTAGGGATCAAACTTATAAGGGATCGTAAGAACAAGAAGATAGTTTTGTCTCAACTAACTTACATTGAGAATATGCTCAATAAGTTCGCCATGCAAGATTCCAAGAGGGGTTTCACTCCTACTAGACATGGAATCAAACTTTCAAAGGAACAAGCACCTAAAACCCAAGAGGAGGTTGAACGCATGCGTAACATTCCATATGCTTCGGCAGTTGGTAGTTTGATGTATGCAATGCTGTGCACTAGACTGGATATCTGTTACGCAGTGGGATTGGTAAGCAGATTTCAGTCCAATCCAGGAATGGAACATTGGACTGCGGTTAAGTGTATACTTAAGTATCTTTGTAGGATGAAGAACTTAATGCTTGTTTACTCTGGAAGTAATCTTATTCCGACAGATATACGGATTCGATTTCCAATCGATGTTGATTCATGGAAATCAACTTCGGTTCTATATTTACTTTAGGAGGTGGAGCCATAGTTTGAGGAGTGTCAAGCAATCTTGTATTGTCGATTCGACTATGGAGGTGAGTATGTTGTTGTCAGGAAGTAGCAAAGGAAGCGCCTAGCTCCTAAGTTCCTAAATGATTTGGAGGTAGTTCCAGAGGTGAAAAAGCCATTACACTTTATTGTGATAATAGTGGGGCGAAGGCTAATTCTAAAGAACCCGGAACCATAAAGTCGCCAAACACATTGAGCGAAAGTATCATCTCATAAGGAGATAATACAACGTGGAGAAGTGGATGTCGTAAAGATTCCTACAGAGCAAAACCTCACGATCCGTTCACAAAGACATCACTCAAAAGAGCTTTGAGGGTCACCTAGAAGGGATGGGAATGAAGGATATGTCAAACTTGCTTTAGGGAAAGTGGGAGATTGTTGGAGTTATGTAAATATAGTGCCTGGAAAGTAAGTGTATTTACATGTAACTTTATCTTCTTCGCCATTCTTTGTAATGAAAATATTTATTATTAATAAAACAAAAGAGTTTGGTTTTATCTGTATGAGCATTATATATCTGGTCATAAGGTACCAAGATTCATTTGTAAGTAATATACATATACAAAGAGATGTATGGGAAACATGTATATTATTAGAATCAATTAATTGATTTACGTTGAATAATCAAGTTGGTCGCTTGATTATGGTTTAGATCGTAGTGTTGCGATTTATCTCCATATAAGTAAAGGAGTTTACTTAAAGGGAATGATGAGTTTCATATCATGATAGTAGTAGACTATCGATAATGGCACTATTAAATGAATCTGAATCAAGTATGTTTTCAAGAATAAAGTGGGCGTTACTTTAATCTTAAAACATACAACTTAAGCATTCGCTTATTATGAACCACAATCTTGATGAGTGGTGAACTCATATGTGTTCATTATAATTCTTGATATGATCGGAATGGATTTTTACAGGTATTAATCCAAAGGTTCTGCATGTTGGAATTATTAATTGAAACATGTATCGTGGAACATTCACTCAAATAAAGAGTTTATAGTGTTATCATCTCTTCTAGATGTTTTAAGGAGATTTGGTGATTAAACTGCGCCATGAGTTTAATGGACTAGCTACCCATCAAGTCTTAACACTAACATGAGATCTTATGTGTTAATCACCATATAAAGTAAAATGAGAGATCTAGAAGGAAAAACCAACATAAGGGCAAAACGGTAATTTTACCCTTTGTTGTGCGGATGGCTATAATAAGGTTCTAAATAGGGTTTGCAATTGGACATATTCTCATAATATTTAATAATTCAAGAGTTCAACTAATTGTCTTTAGTGGAATGACATTTAGTTAATAAGCTAGAATTAATTCCAATGAGATCAATTATTTCGGGCTTATTGGAGCTTGAATTATCAAAGTCCAATAAGATTCTCCACTTGGCTTTAAGGAAGGTTATCAAGCTAAGTAAGAAGTAGTTTGGAGGCTTTAGAAGTCCATAATTGAATGATGGGCTTATACTAATTAATGGTTAATTGGAAGCCCATATGTTCATTTAGAAATGGGCTTGTTTTGGTTTAATGTAATTGATTAGATTAATTATATTAAAACAATTTTTTAAATGGAGAAGAAGAAATTTCGAAATTGTGTTAGGTTAGATGTGTAACCACACATTTGACATTAAAATACTAAATAAAGATGGTCTTTATTATGGTTCATCATTATTAAATGGAGTTATGAACTTACCATTAAATGGTTTAATGGTTGGCTTTTAATATTGGCATGTAACCTATTTGCATTCATTAGATTAAAGATGAAAGATGTGCATTAGATGGACCATCTTCCTTCTTTCTTCTTGCCAAACCGAAATGGGTATTCAATTATAGGTTATGGTCTTTTCAAATAGCCATTTTAAAGATAAATGAAGTAAGTCTCATTTATTGGCTATTTGATGAGTGATTAATGTAAGTGATGCATTGGATGCCTCTCACTCTTTCCATTTCATGCATATTTCAAATTGAGATGTAAGAAAGGGTTCTTGCATGTTTTTAGACATTCTCTTTTTCATGCAAGAGAGAACCGAAATTCCTAAGTGAAAAGAATTGAAAGAGTTTCAATTTTGGTTCTTCTTCTTCTAAGAAAATCTCCTCCAAATATTTCTTCTCCTTTCCCACCAAAGGATTTTGTTAACCTAGTTGTCCTTGAAGAACAAGTGGTAAATCTAATTGGTAGAGGATACTACTACAAGGAAGAAGATAGATTGCTAAAGGAAAAGACTCAAAGGCAAAGGATTTGGATACAAGAAGGAGAGGATAGCAGCAATGAGGATTTAAAGCTGTAGCGAAGGAGTCGGTAATTCCTTTTATCTTGTTCTTGGTTTTATTATCCTTATACCATATCATGTATGGATTAGCATATTGATTTGGACATATTGCTTCCGCTGCAAGATGATTTCTTAAAAAGTTTTGAAATCTATCGTTTCTCCAAACTAAGCATGCTTTCTTTTTCCGATCCAACTCCAGGCTCATTTATAATTGTCTCATATTAGGTTCATTGATAACTGTCCCATATCGAGCTCATTGATAACTATTTTGTATCCGTTGGAGATACCAGGCTCATTAAACGTTGAGCCTGAGGCTCTGAATCACTTTCTAAGCTCGAGGCTCTTTCACACTTTGAGCTTTAAACTTTGATCGGTGGCTACTCTGGTCATAACTCCCATTATCTGATCATGCATTTATGTATGGAATGCCTCTCACATTTTCAGTCAATCATATCATGAAACATTTAGTTCATCACATTCACATGCAAGTAGCACTTCAATATCTCATCCACATTTCACAATCATCAGACCTTCTGTCCAGAATTCATCATAATCAATCACATTCATATGAGCATTCAGTAGTCAATCAATACAAAAATTTAAACAAAACAAACAATGAAATGAGACCATCTAGGTCTACTCACTGTTCGCTCCAGATTAGCATTTGCTTCCAAATTCTGGAAATGCCTGAATGTGGACTTTTAACCTGCACAACCCATTTATCCAAGACACACGTTGTACTCACATTAATAATTGTACAATTGTAAGCATTTATTCATACACAACTGTGTATATGGACTATGTACAATGCATGCTCAATGACAATCCCTGGTACTTTATCAAACTTCATATCTTATGATCATTCTCATTTTATAACTCAATTACTTGTCATTTTATTTTAGCATTATTTGCTCCAATAAAATCAAATTCTTATTCACTTTTACTAGATACACTTTACTCCTCTTTTTGAATCACAACTTCAATCATATGAACACCTTCACCTCCATTATACACATGTCTTTGGCACTTTAATACCAACAATTCATTCACTATTGTTATTCTAGAATTATATGATCAAACAATATCTAAACTCTCATTCTTTCTTATAAATTATCCAAAATTCCAGACCTTTGGGTCTATTTTCATGATCAATTAGACAGTGCAGATGAGGTAATTTAGCAAAACTTTCTTCTAATAACATTTTCCCTATTGTATTAAGTTTCTAATAACACCAAGATCATTCAATTTGGTTCAATATTACAAAATTTATACTCCAAATAATTCGGACCATTCCTTAACTGTAACAGTATTCTATACCCAACTTCAAGTTAGATTTTGGAACCATGGAGATAGAATTGGAATTTGATTTCTTCATAAAAATTATATCCCTATGTCTCTATTTTAATCTAGAATCATTTCATATAGATAACTACATAACAAGTTATGCCTAAAATACCGAAGCATGTTCAGTGATAATACTCCAGTTATCATTTTCCAGAACTCCTCATCAATTCCTTCCCAATTATATCAATAAATCTCTTCCAAATGATTACAGATGACTATAATTTTTTGTGTAGATAAATATTAATGTGTTACGAGTCCAATGGTTCAAGTTCCATGTCATTTTGAGGTTAGAAGAAGAAGTTATAGCCAAAAGAGTGAAGGATGTTCACATTAGTTCACTTTCACTGCTCCTTCATGAAGCACGATCATGCAATTCCAATTGCTTCTCCATTGTCACCCTCGTGCTTGTGCACGATGGTGAGATCCCTTGTGACCCTTCAGAGTCATGATGGTGCTTGTGCATGATCGTGCACTCCCATGTTTTCAAACTTCATTATGGCCCTTTTGAAAAAAGACCTTCAGGTCAATGTTTCATGGCAATTTTAACAAGGCAAATGAAGAATTTAGGCACAATACTCTTCTAAAAAGGTGTTCCTTTATGTATTAATTTGCAAATGAAACCAATTTCATGCAATATGGTTCGGTTTTCTGCAAGTTATGTAAAAAACACTACAGACATTTCCAAACCAAGATAGAATCCACAAACTCAACTTTGAGCTAAATTTTGAAACTCTTAGAGACAAAATTCAATTTTGATTCCTCCATGAAAAATATATCCCTACATATTTAGTTTAATATAAACTTAAAATCATCCCATTTGGATGTCTATAGATTAAGATATGGCAAAAATATAGATGCATGTTGAGTGGAAACATTGCATCTGTACATGTCTAACACGCTTCAACATCATTTTCATCTTAATTCATCTCTTTTGCTTACTCTATCACTTCTACCTTATTTCCTCAATATTTCATCTTCATTCCTATTTCGTTTCAGCTCAACTTATCATAGCCAAATCAAAATCTATCATTTTCATAATCATAAAAAAACAGAAAATCACACTCACTCATATTACCTTCACATTTTCTGCATTTTTCAACTTCTGCATTTTTTTCACTTCTTCCTCTAACTTTCATTTTTAAGCATTCATTCTCATATTAGAAAATCATCTTACAACTATTCTTCCACTCTAAATTCATTATTTTGTTCATTTCTGAAATGCTCAAAACTCACGTATATGCGTATATATATATACACAGTAAAAACAGAGTCCTCATTACTATTTTCTTCAAAAAGTTTCTGCACCTAGCTATACATGTTTTCTAAGATCTTTCAACTTCAAAAATCATTTTAACACCATCTCATAACATTTTTATCATTAAATCAAAAAAATCAACATGTACGGAACACTCAAAATCTCCTCACCCATTTTCCAGCAGTTATAAATATCACTATTTCCTAACTATTTTATAGTGAACTCATGATGCATGCTTCAGCTCATACAAAAATACATAATCATAACAAACTTACTTGTTTGAAGCTTTAACATCTGCAAAAATCTCGTGAACCCTAATTCCTCATGCAACCACATACAACATCTTGAAAGTTAACAGGGAGTTAAGTCTTTCTTGGGATAGAAGAAAGAAATAACAAAATAAGAGTGGTAGTGGATAACAGAAACTAAGCTTTTATTTTGGTGAAGAGTTGATGAAAAACTCCGTGTTTAAGAAAAACTAGGGAAAGAAGTTTCAAGAAGGATAAAGACAAGGACAGTAGCTTGTCTTTTAAGGTTATTTAAAACTTAACTTTAAAGCTTGGACACTTGTCCATTTCTTGGCCTCTTATCCACTTCCCTATATTAAAACTCACTTAAGTATAATTTATACTTAAGTTTATGATTTAATAAAACCACCGAAATCACAAGTCATAACTCCTTGAATCACTATCAGATTTTTCCATAAAAACATCATTTCGGGTCAACTTTACATGTTCTTTCTTCCCCTGATACTGAATTCATTTTACAATACTTTCTTCTAGAAACATGTTTCCCTATGTCTTATGTTTTCATTGACACAAAAATCATTCAATTTGGTTTATTGGTTTGAAAAATATATTTCAAACATTTTCGGACTGCTCTTGTCTAAAACAATATACTATGTACAACTTCCTTCCAGAATTTGAACATCTTAGAGACTAAATCACAATTTGACTTCTTCAAATGATTTGTAATATGTCTCTAGTTTACTCCAAATAAAAAATCATCTCATTTGGATGTCTAGAGGAGAATTTATGGTCGAAAAAAGTAAGATAGTTCATCTTGCACAAGAGTAAACTATTAAGGAGCAATGTAGCATGAAAAGACAATTAAACATCACTCTTGCAATTAACTCACGGGCGTGAGAGTGAAAAATTATGCCAGTGTAGGAGTCACATCCGTGGGAATAAATCATGGGTGTGAGAGAGATTCATGGGTGTGGGAATAATTCACGGGGGTGAGAGATAATAAGACACTGAACTGTTTAACTGCACACTCACTCCACCCATCCCATGTTTTCCATTCAATCCCCCTCAATTTATTTCAGAAGCTATGATTTTTTTAGAGAGGTAGATCAATGTCTTACGAGTCTAATGATTTAAGAACCAAGTCATTTGGATGTCTAGAGAAGGAGTTATGATCAAAAGAAGCAAGACTGTTCAGTATAGGGAGAAACCTCAAATGCCCGATCGTGCTTAAGCACGAGGGCGTAAACTGCCATTTTTCACCAAAGTCAAGCACGACGGTGCAAATCCATTTAACTCAAAAAGCCTCATTTTCGCTATTCCTCAAAGTCACCATCATGCATTGCCTATTATCTCCAAAGTCATAAGCACGACGATGCATTTCTTCTTTTTCATTTTTACCAAATGTCATATTTCAAACCTTCATAACTTTTGATTCAGAACTCCGAAAGTTACAAACTTTATATCAATGGAAAGCTAAAAGAAAGATCAACAACTTTTATGAAGACAAATTTGTCAAAAACAGCCTAGATCAATTCAGCTTAATCCAGGAAGTTTCATAATAGTGCTACCTTTCTAGTTGCTCTTCTACTAACGTAAATTTTTATCATTCACTATCCAAAATCCATTTAATACAGTTGTAGACTATTCTAAATTCTCAATCCACCATCTAAAATTATTTTATCACTATAACCATAAATTTTCACATATCTCATTACAATTGAATTTCACCCAGAATGTCAATGAGTGTGTGTACAATTATTTTCATGTGTGCAAAAATTCAAATCCACATGCATATATGCTGACATTTTGCTGAGCATGAAATGCAAATTTTTCTGACTCTCACATTGCTATTTTCTGCATTATTGAAAGTTAGGTTTTAATCTTTAATATGGAGACGGGATGTTATATCTATACTGATTGTGCTTTAGGTGAAACACATCGTATTAGCAGTTCATCTGATCAACTTGTCTTCCACACTAAATTTGGGGACTCATTCACTGTATCATCTAGAAGTTTACTTATAGCGAAGAAGCTGTTGGAAGAGGGTGTCAACAACCCTACAACTGAGGGAAGATCTTTCACTATTTCAATTGGTGATTTTGAACGTACAAGGACCCTTCTTGGGAATCCAGACATAGGGAAGTCATTTACATTTACCGACTATCATGTCACTTAGAATATTAAAAAATGATTATTTGAACTCTTTGTCGATGGAATCAGCTTGAAACTTTATTATTTATTGTTCTATCTGTAAGAATTTTTAAAATAACCTCTTTACTAAGAATTTTTAAATTAACCTCTTTACTACTTAAGGGTAAGGTTGCCTACTATTGTTATTGTTGTTCTATGTCTGTAAGAATTGTTAAACTTCTAATTAAAATCTTGTACTACTTATCATATATCATTATATTATATTGATACAATTTTCAAAATTTTATTAATAGTTTTTTTATCGTTACTAAATATTAATGATTAAGAATAGTTGTTTACTTAAATTTATGATATTTTAATCCTATTAAATTTAAAATTTTGGTTCACAATTATTTTAAAGTCCAAAATATAATTACTTTTCATATTTTAAATAACCTACCATGTGTTTTTCAACAATATGTTTTAAACATTGAAAACAACTTGACAACAAAAGATATCTTCACTAGGATTAATTATAAAATGTCAATTATAATTAATCTTAACTACGATTATTAAGTACACTTAGCATTAACAAACTATCTTTCAATTATTATTAATTTTAACAATACTATCACCTAAAAAATTCCTCAAAATTTCCCTAAAAACTTATGGAAAATATAACTAATTATTTTCATAAAATGCTATCACAATTGTGACGAATCTAATAAATAGTTGTCATATGTGGCAACATCGCAACGCTTCATAAACTTGTCACCAATATTGTTGCACTAAGTATAAATTCTACGATGGTTTCCATTTATCGTCACTCAATATTATGTTTCTATGTCCCTTACGACTAATCGTTGCAAAAAAGGCGATTATATATTGGTGATGCAATATATATTTCAGTTGCTATTTGTTGCAACCATTTGCGACGCTTTGCCATAATCAATACCAAGTACATTGATTTTCTCTACGTCTGGCGATGATACTTTTGTTCGTCGCAAAAATCTTTCATTGTGGTGGCGAAATTTTTTAAATGCCATTAAAATTTGATGCTATTGCAACGATATTTTGTAATCGTCATAAAAGATGTTCACTTTTTTAACGTTTCATTAAAACGTCATAAAATCGTTTACTTATAGCGATGAACATTTAAATTGTCACTAAACGTAATCTTTTAGTGACAATTTAGAAATGGTTGCCAATTAAAACATAGCCAATAAATTGGTCAGTTGTAGTGAGCGGACATGCCCATTTTGAAAGGTGACGGTGGTTAAGTTGATTAATTAATAGTCGTAATGTGCCTTACAGTTTAGTTGAGCGAGAGAAAACATTGACAGAGAAGAGACATATTTTCCCTAGTACCCAGGGTTGTACTCGCATAGGTGTATATTCTGTCGAGTTGTGTTAATTAGTACTTAAAACTATCAGGAAGGCAACTTTGTAGTCGTTTTCTATCTTTATATTTAACAAAATCACTAGTGATTAGAAGTAGCCCCATAAACTTTTGTCATAAATTAAATGTTGATGTCGGTACAGCGCTAACTGATATTAATAAATCGTGTTAAATTAGATAAACATATTCGATTAGTTAGGCATTATTAGGAGGACTCAAAAGCTTGAATCCGAGGCTTCCTTTCTGATAAAGTACAGACTACAGAGAATCCAAAAGGACCCACGACTGGTGCTACAATTTAATGGATGGTTACAACTTTTGGGGTAAACTAATGGAGTTGATTATTTGACGTCAGTAGCCATGCCCTACTCCTTGTTAGTAGATAGCTGTCGCAATTTGTGCCAATATCCTGAGGGGATCGAAAAGGACAAAATCATCAATACTACTGTTCTTCAACTTTCTAATTAGTTGAGACTTTACAATAAGCCAAATTCTATTCATAAATCGTACTTTAGTAAGATATTTTATCAGGAAGAAAAAGATTTCAAGATTTAGTTTGTTAATTAATTTAAGCCTAATAATTTTTAATTAAACAAACCTTTTTTATGTCCATTTTTCCTACCCAAGAAAAAATAACAAAGGGAATAGATAATTCAATTGATTACAGATAGGCACATGCAGTTTTTAAGTATCTGAAAACAACACGTAACTAATACGACCCTCAAGTTTGTGGACGAGTGACGTAAATGCAGATATTCATGGAAATGGATATGTATATTCGGGCTGCATAATGGTGTTCTTTTTGTTTGTCTTTCCCCTGTCGGACTGTTATCGGTTGAGTCAACTATTTAAGTGTTTTATGGTCAGCAGATTCATGCATTACCCAGAATGTGGTGAGGATGTGAGACAGCGCAGCTTCCAAATCGTGATTCTTTTTTTTTTTTTTTAATGTTACAGCTTAAGAGGTATTTAAGAGGTCTTCAGGTTAGGAGGTCTTGTTCTTAAGTTCTTGTAATTCTACTAACTTCTCTACAAGTTTATCTGATCGCTAAAACATGAGATTGCATGCCATGATTCCAACTCATTGTTTGATTTATCTAATAGCATATATCAAAATGTGTAATTGAAAAATTATTATATATCTTTTAAAATTTATTTATTACACGTATATTCTTTAAATTTTTAATATATACTTGAATAATAGAGTGATACAAATTTGTTTATAAAAATTTAACGCAAAATGTAAATAAAATTTCTGAATATAAAATTTGACTGCAACCTTAAATATTAGAATACAAAACTCAACATAGACATACATTTATTAGAATAACTAACCAAATAAAAATGCAAATATTTATCTCAAGTGAAAATGAATTTGAGCTTAACATGAAGAATATTAAATTTATTATTAAAGTTTAGCATTTTCATAATGTTCAGAGCTATTATTCGTTTTGAAGATTATATAACTATAAAACGTTCTACTAGTTGAACTTTACCAACAATATTAGCTTACAAAGTAGTGGGGATGTTTCATGTAATAGTTAATCTTCCATATTGTTTTTCATCTTTTTCTCAATTAACAAGATAAAAAAAATGTCAATTACGTTTAGGTAAGAAGTTCCTTTTGGTTTGGGCCGGGAGCCTCACCGACCAGATATTATCTGTTTGGTCACACCATCCGTCCAGGTAGAGGCCAAGATCCGGTAGAGGCGGAAGTCGAACACATGTGACTCCGGGGTTTGATGCGTTGAGACGCACGCCTCTCCAGGCGGTGGTGAGGCGTGCGCCTCAACGCATCAAAACCCCGAGATCACAGTGCTCGACTCCCATCGCTTCCACGGATGCGCAGCCCCTCACTTAAATGCAAGGTGTGACCAACGATAATACTGGCCATGAGGCTCCGACCAAACCACCTTTCAAATTTAAGTGTTTACAAATATCTCCTAAAGGTACTTCAGTTTTTTTCTTCGTTACCTGCCCCTTATATTTTGTTCACCCTTCTATTATTCTCTTAAAACAAACAACTATAACGTAAAGTAGTTTGACAAATAAAATAACCCGTTAGTTAACCCTTTAAAATAAAATTATGGACAAAGTGCAATCCTATTGTAAAATATACTCAAACTGTTACTTACGTTTTGTACAAAAGAAGAATAACATGATAATTTGAAAGAAGAATTAGTTCACAAGCACTTTAAGATTATGATTAATAATCATTCAATATTAAGTAATCAAATCAATTATAGAAGCATCGAGAATAAGTTTTATATTAGACTTCACAAGAATCGTAAGAGCCATATACTTTTTTTTTTCTTTCTTTGCAGTTACTGTTAATATATGGCTTAATATTGAGCTTACTAATGGCTAAACCTTATCCCAACCAATAATAATTAAATAGTTAATTACTGTTAATATGTGGCTTAATATTACTCTTACTAATGGCTAAACCTATGCCCAACCAATAATAATTAGATAGTTAATTAATCTTGATGATTGACCTGGTTACTTGATGGATGTACTAGATTAAGGTTAATTAATATAGTATGTCCATAAAATATGATGGTCGCAAGGTATGTAAGACCACATTATTGAGATGATTAATATTACAGAAAAGATAAAGACATTAGGTATGACAATCGATGACTCATTTATGATGCAATTCATTTTAAGTTCCTCCCTCCTATGTATAGACATTTTCAAATTAACTATAAGACTTTAAATAAAAAGTAGGATGTTAGTGAATTGTCTAGTAAGCTTACTTAAGAGGTACCAAGACTGAAGAAACAAAAGAGTCATATTGTCAACCTAGTACATCAAGGAGTAGGAGCTAATAAAGGATTGAAAGTGAAAGCAACAAATTTAAGAAGAAATCCTCTACTAATGCTACACAAACGATTCAAAAGGAACAAGATACAGACAAATATAAGTTCTATAAGAAAGTTGGACATTAGTAGAAAGATTGACCCAAAAATAGGGTTTAGTTCGAAAAGAAAGGACTTTCTTACGATCCAAACCACAAACCACAAACTAAAATGGTAATTTTCTCTTAATGGGAAATTGTAGGAAGTCTCCAATTGAAGGAATGAGTACTTATGATCTGGTCTTGAGTTCTAGTCATCATTTAGACCTTATGGAAACTCTTTATAAACCTTCAATTTCTAGGAACATGGTTTCTATTTCAAAACTTAACGTTATTAAGTATAAAGGGGATTTTGGATATGATTGTTTCAATTTATTTAAGAACACATTTTGAACTAGTAATGCTATTCTTACTCATGGTTTGTATAAATTAAAACTTGAAAATAACTTAATGAATCCTTGCTTCTTTTTGTTAATAATAGTGGAACTAAATGTGGTGCATTAAATGAAAATTTTGTTTACTTGTGGCATGGATGCTTAGGTCATACATCCAATGAAAGATTGGAAAGATTAGTAAAAAATGAGATTCTTTCAAATCTAGATCTTACTGATTTGAATATGTGTGTAGATTGTATTAAGGAAAAGCAAACTAAACAAAGTAAGAAATGAGCCATAAGAAGCTCTTAACTCTTTGAAATTATATGCACTGATGTTTATGGACCATTTGATACTCCATCTTTTGGCGGGGAAAATATTCCATTACCTTTATTGATGATTTTTCACAGGACACATATGTATATTTTCTTAAGAAAAAATTTCAAGTTGTGGATACCCTTGAGGTTTATAAGATTTGAGAGGCAATTAGACAAAAAGGAAAAGTTTATAAGATTTGATAGAGGTGGTGAATAGTATGAGAAACATGATGAATTAGGACAATGTTTAAGTCCATTTTCCAAAGTTCCTTGAAAGACATGTGATCACGGTTTTGTCGATTCGACCTTACGATCGATCCTTGAAAATCGGTCAAAAATAATTTATACCAAGGATTACAGAATAGGATGCAACCTCGGGTCGTCTCACTTAATCGGAACCTTCACAACTCGTGATGAATCCAAGCTATCCATGATGGAGTCGGCAGCGAAAATAAAAAGAAAGCCTATACAAAGGTTTCACCTAGGGAACTTTGAAGGGAACTCTGGATGGTGAGGCTGAGAATCTCTCCTCTTTCTTCTTTGTTCTCTCTTCACTCGTCTCTCTTCTCTCTGCCGAATGTCGATCCCTCCGAAGATGATGCCCGTTCTAACCTAATTCAACAATATTTAAGCGATGGTTCACGGGCCGGGTCAGTACAGTGAGTGATTTTTTTCATTTAAAGTCCGAATACCCGTCTGGACGTCGCGGCGTGCAAATTAATATTCGTCGCGACGTATGGAATTGCTTGCTCGTCGCGACGTATAAATTAATATTCGCCGCGACTTGTGGAAATGATTTGATCGCTGCGACGTGTTGAATTGTTGACGTCGCGACGTACGATCATGTGTTGATGCGCCGCGACGTGGGAGTTACATTTCGCCGCGGTGATGTCGCGGCGAGGTGATTAGTTCACGCCGCGATGTGCCTTAAGGACTTCATGCCGACTCTTCAGATCCTTTTTGACTCCTTTTCTCCTACAATATAAAATAACAATTTGCAGTATCAATTGTTCTTAGAAAAATTATAATGCAATTAATGTCAATTTGTACAATTTTACTAGCAAATTGCATAAAACACAAGCTCATCGTAAGGGACTAATTTAAACACAAAAATCATGAATTAAGAGTCAAAAAGTGCATTAACAACCATGAAAGGGTAGCCAATTATATATTAAACTTGGGTTCAATCAAATTCCCCCACACTTAAACCTTTGTACTCCTGGACAAAGTTTATAAGAGTAAAAAAAAGATACAAGTGTAAAAGAAAAATCCACCCATGCTCAAAACAATAATAAGAAATTGACACAAAACACTTTCACAGAGTTCAATCAAAGCAGATTGAAAGAGTGCTAATAAAACAACCACTAAAAGAATTTAATCCAAGAGATTGGACAAAAGAGATGTCACTCAAGATAAAGTGTTTGCTCTCACCTCACTTGTCTTTAAGGATATTGTAACTCTCAATCTGCTTAATCCATACTCTACCATAAGCTTGTATCAGCTCTATTTCTCCACTACAAGAACTATGATTTTAAAGATCAAGAGGACTTTTCAGGGTTGTAATGTGCGGAGGGCTAGATGAATGGATGGAATGAACGAAAGAAAAGATATGAACACATGCACTAAAATTATGAATGGATGTCAACAGTTGAACTAATAATGACTCTTTTTTTTTCTTTTTCTTTTTCTTTTTCTTTTTTTAATTCTTTCTCCTTCTCCTTCTTTTTTCCTGTTCCTTTTTGGAACACACTTTTTCTGTTGCTGCTTTTTTTTTCTCTTTTTTGTTCTTTCTTTTTTTTTTTTTTTGAAAAGGAAATGCAAATTAAACTAATGACATCATATGAAATGTTTGCAAGTGCTCATACATAATAAGGCTCAATGGGCTAGCAAGGGATAAGTGTTTAAGGGACTGTGTTTGGGAAAAGGGGTTGAAGAAGGAATGCCTCTATCACATCAACAAAAATCTAGTCCATCAAGCTTCGAGTAAAAATTGAAACAAGTTCTAGAGAAGTATGAAATAACAGATGCACACAAAGATTGAAGAAAAGAAATTAGGCCCAAATATCCTTCCAACAAAGGTATTATCTCAATGAACAATCTCAAGTCTCAAAAACTTAAAGTGCTACTTTGTTAGCATACCTGAATTCACTTTGAATTGAAAACATCAAAAGTAAAATGAGTCAAGACTAACTATCATTAAAAGAATGGAAGGGATTTTCATAAACTCAGGTACCACTTTGAACTTATAAGGTCTTTGAAACACAAAAGGTACAAAAGTTTCATGTGGAAGAAGTTGAATTGAGAAAAATTTTCATTATGCAAAAATGGGTGGACATCGCGACGTGTAGCATGCACGCCGCGACGTACAGGTGATGAATGTGAGCCTCGCCGCGGCGTGTGACCTGTCGCCACGACGAGGAACAGCAGAATGACAACAAATTTTTAAATTTACCAAGTTTTTATTAACAGAATGCAAGATTGGCTAACACCTGTATTAATAAAACATCAACAGGTTGGCAATACAAAAGATAGATAGGGAAACAACTCCCCCACACTTAAATCACACATTGTCCTCAATGGTAAACAAGAAAAGATAAGGCATAAGGGAAGGAAGCACAAAGGACAATTCAACACAACAACAGGAGGGCAAGAGATAGAACTCAAAAGGGGGAAATTATTGAATGGAAAGGCTACTTACTAAACTAAAAGCTAAACTATTTTCCTACAAGGGTTGTTTCTCCCTGACACTTACTTAACAAACTAATGCACTAATATATATCACAAGTAATCACGAGGCTTAAGTAAGTAAACAAGTGAAAGAAAGAGACAACCTGGGAGTTATGGAGGTTCTTGATACTTCCAATAGACCTTCGACAGATGGCCATGTTGTGGTGAAACAACTTCATCCATTTCCATTTCCGTGTCGGCCTCCACTAAGCCAGATTCACCTGAAATGTTTGTCGCAGAAATAGTAAGAGTTAGGCTCAGCGAGCTTTCACAGAAGGTGTAATCTGTCAAATGCTAACTATTAAAAACGAAGGAAAGCTATAAATGACAATGCAACCTAAAAGAAAAGACTCCTAACTTCACTTGGCAATAAAATGACAAAAGCTAACTTAGAGAACCAATTCGCGGTTCCCCGACAACGACGCCATTTTGATCACGGTTTTGTCGATTCGACCTTACGATCTGTAATATCCCGTTACCGATGCGATGAGCATATTGGTACGGGTAGTGTTGTGATTGCATATTTAGTGATCGAGTGTTTTGTGGCCTTTGAGATAAATCATTTTGCACATGCATATACATAGTGTCATGCATTCATGATTGTTCCAGCATTTAAATTGTGATTATGAGTTGAATTGTGAATTTTGAAATAATTGAGTTAGATTTGATTTTAAAGTGAAATTATGGATAATTCGAGTAGAATAGTGGAATTAAAGTGAGAATTGAATTTTAGAAAATTGGAAATTGAAAATTGAGTATGAGATCGAGTGTTTTATATTTTTGAGGAATTATGGGAATTTTTCTGGAATTTTTAGAGTTATGTGTTCGGACCGGGAAAATGACTTAGAGACTGATGATTGTGATTCCAGTTTCGAAAGTGAGTGGCAAATGGCTTGGAAAATTTAGATTTGTGAGTTTAAGAATTATTGTGAAGAGCCATTGAAATTTAGAGACTGAGATTGAATGAATTTGAGGACTTGTAGATTTTGGGTCTCGGTTGAAATCAACCCTTTTTAAAGTTCTTAGTTCAAATCCTCTTGGTTTTAACTTTGTAAAAACCTAAGGCAATTTCTTCTTCCTCCCGTCGACGATCTCACTTTTCCTCCTTGGAGATTTTGTGGTTTGGTCCTTATTGAGAAAGCCTTGTTTGTGATTGAGAGTTGATGATGTTTTCGTTTGGGTTGAGAGTGAAATCAGTGGGAGTTTGAGCTGGAGGATCTCGGACGTTTACGATTTTTAGGGCTTCGATCGAATATGTGATTTGGTAAGTTTATTGTGTTTTAATGTTGTATTTATGGCATTTATGGTATTTAATGTGTTAGCTGGGGTAGTTGAATGTGTTTTATGGAGGTTTAAAGAGTATTAATGGCAGAAATGACGATCGGAGAAGACGATTGGGTCGCACGTCTCGACATCTGTAAAGGGGCCACGCTGCGACGAGAAAAGGCGTGTTCGCCGCGGCGAGCCGCTTGAGACGTCACGGCGAGCAAGCAATTTAGACGCCGCGACGAGTGATTGCTAGGCGCCGCGGCGAGGCGCAGAAGAGTTGTTCGTCAAGGCGAACGTTCCCACGCCGCGACGAGCGTCCCTTTGTGCGCCGTGGAGAGAGACTGTAGGTCGCGGCGAGGGACAGAAATTTTAGAGAAATTGAATCAGTTTTTAGGGTATATCTTTTAGTGTAGACCTCCAATTGGGGTAATTCTGGAGTTGTTATGATCTAGAGAAAAAGGTCTTTGAGTGAGGTAAATTATAAGAGTTCGAAATTAAATTAGTGAGTTCTCAATCATAGAAAAAGAGCTGATTCTGGTTCCTTAAGTGACCTAAGAGTTATGTATTATCAATTGGAGTATAATTAGAGTTTAAATGAGAGATTTGTGAAATTTATGGATGTTATTGACCTAGTGAGTAGTGAATTTTGGTTGTGAATCGAGAGATAGCGTAATGGGACTAAAGCTACTGGGAAATCATGATCATGCATCATATAATTTTAAATGTGAGACATGTGCATTAGTGAATCTTATTGATTGAGCATATAATGATGAGAATGCGTTTGTATTGTTATAGAGGCGCCGTTGGATCGTCAGTCCACGGATATTCTTTGTACTTCGTGAAATAGCTCGGAAGTTACTGGTGAGTAACCTAGTTGGTTCCTCGATCTTTGTGTGATAATCTGTCTTTGTGAATGTGTGAATCAATTGTCAATGTGAGTGATACAAATGTGAGATAAATGTCTGCAAATATGAATAAGTGTTACGATTGTGAGTGATTATCTTGAATGTGTTGCTAATGTGAATACTTGTGATTATGAATCGGTGTATAGTATTACGAGTAAGTGTTCTGATCGTGACAAGTGAGTGAAGTGATAATATATGTGCTAGTGACTGTGCAAGTATTAGTGCATGCTAGGCATGATTATAAGAGGTAATTAAACAGTTGTGACTGAAGCATTCAGTGTGCAGAGCCTTAAGCTCGAATATCAGTGAATAGGCCTAAGGTCAAAAGGGGGAATAGTGCATACCCAGAGGGCTCTCCTATCCCTAAAGTGAGTGGGCAGTAGTGCATACCCAGAGGGCTCTCCCACTTGCCGAAATTGTGATCATTGTGAAAAGTGCCCGAATCGGGAAAGTGTTAATGCTCAATCATAACAAAGACATAAAATGAGAAATTGCATACATTATGCATCTGACTGCGTAGTGAAATCGAGAATACGTGTGATGTATGACAATTGTGAAGTGATATGTTTGAGTTATGTTATCGTATAAATATGTAAATTGTGTACAGTATTCTAAATTTCGTTAAAGTGTACTATGCGATATATTATGTGTATATGCATGAGTTGGGTGAACCATCGATGATGGTTTCTCACTGAGTTCGCAAACTCACCCAACATTGCTAATATTTTCAGGGCAGCGTTAGTAGATTTCTAGCTCTCGAGATAGACGTTTTCCTGCTGTGCGAGTTCTTAGTCAAGTGAAGCGATGGCACACAGCTCGGTCAGCTGGGGCGACTTTTGAGGATGACTTAGTATAGACGTTTTTATCAGTTTCCTTTTTGGGTTACTGTATTGAGACTTTAGGGGACTGATAGACTTGTTTATATTTTGGATCGATATTATGCAATGAGATTGGAGTTTTAAATTTTAGTGATTTGCTTATTGCGGTTTAATTATATTGATGCCATGCGAGTATTTAATGATAGTTGCGAGCGGTAGCACTTCCTTGCTGTGGGATATGTGTCGGTACGACCCACGGGCATCCCGGTGTGTACCCTATGGTGAGGGGGCGCTACACGATCGATCCTTAGAAACCGGTCAAAAATAATTTATACCAAGGATTGCAGTATAGGATGCAACCTCGGGTCGTCACACTTAATCAGAACCTTCATAACTCGTGATGAATCCAAGCTATCCATGATGGAGTCGGCAGCGAAAATAAAAAGAAAGCCTATACAAAGGTTTCACCCAGGGAACCCCGAAGGGAACCCTGGATGGTGAGGCCGAGAATCTCTCCTCTTTCTTCTTTGTTCTCTCTTCACTCGTCTCTCTTCTCTCTGCCAAATGTCGATCCCTCTGAAGATGATGCCCGTTCTAACCTAATTCAACAATATTTAAGGGATGGTTCACGGGTCGGGTCGGTACAGTGAGTGATTTTTCCATTTAAAGTCCGAATACTCGTCTGGACGTCGCGACGTGCGAATTAATATTCGTCGCAACGTATGGAATTGCTTGCTCGTCGCGACGTATAAATTAATATTCGCCACGACGTGTGGAAATGATTTGCTCACCGCGATTTGTTGAATTGTTGACGTCGCGACGTACGATCATGTGTTGATGCGCCGCGACGTGGGAGTTACATTTCGCCGCGGTGATGCCGCGGCGAGGTGATTAGTTCACGCCGCGATGTGCCTTAAGGACTTCATGCCGACTCTTCAGATCCTTTTTGACTCCTTTTCTCCTACAATATAAAATAACAATTTGCAGTATCAATTGTTCTTAGAAAAATTATAATGCAATTAATGTCAATTTGTACAATTTTACTAGCAAATTGCATAAAACACAAGCTCATCGTAAGGGACTAATTTAAACACAAAAATCATGAATTAAGAGTCAAAAAGTGCATTAACAACCATGAAAGGGTAGCCAATTATATATTAAACTTGGGTTCAATCAACATGACATATCTACACAGTATATTGTGTTAGGCACACTTCAAAGGAGAAATATGACATTAATAGATATGGTTAGGATTATGATGATTAACTCCTCATTGCCAAAATCCCTGTGGATGCATGCTCTTAAAACTGCAATGTATTTATTGAATAGGGTCCTCAACAAGGCAGTCCCAAAAACTCCCTTTGAATTGTGGACTGGAAGGAGACAAAGTTTAATACATTTGCATATTTTGGGTTGCCCAACAGAGTCAAGAATTTACATTCCATAAAAATGAAAATTATATTCTCAAACTATTTGTGGTTACTTTATCAGTTACCCAATGAAAACTAAAGGATTTAAGTTTTATTGTTCAAACCATAATCCTAGAATTGTTGAAACTAAAAATGCTAGATTCATTAAGAATGATGAAGTCAGTAGGAATGCTGAACAAAAAAATGTGGATATTAAGGAAGTAAAGTTATAAATTCCTTAATAATAAAGACTCCTCCATCTATAATTGTTCCAAATATTATACCAATAATTGGTGAAACTTTGGGTAATAATGACCAACATTTGAATGAGGAAACTTATAATGTTCCTAATATTGTTCAAGTAATTAATGAAAATTTAAACAATACTAGACAATCTTCGAATGATTAAGCATATTGGCAAGAAACTAACTCATCATTAACTATTGTACATAAACCAAAAGGGATGCCCTCAAGAAGTTCTCAAAGAGAAAGAAAGTCGACCATTTTGGATGACTATGTGGTTTATTTATAAGAGTATAATGTTAATATTGGAATTAATAAAGATCCAATTTTGTTTTGACAAGTCATGAAATGTGTTGAATTTGAAAGTTAGATTGATGCCATGAAGGAGTGTTAAAGAAGTGCTCTAAAGGCAATCACCTTTAACACTTATTGTACAAATAATTTTATGATTAATAAAGGCATTTTCATTATTTTGATGTTCATACATTTATGAATTCACTACAACAAAACCATACTTTTTGCGTCGTTTTAAAAGTAGACGTCGTGAATGGTCTGAGGATTTCACGATGTCTGAAAAAACGTCATGAAAGAAGCCTAGATTCTACAACGTTATATTAAGACATTGCGGATAAACGAAGTGTTTGACGTCGTTTTGCTAGAAAGACATCCCAAAATAGAAAACACGACGTTCTTGAGAATTAAACGTCGGGAAAGGCTAGGTCCACGCATTTAATTTGTTCCCCTCCCCCACCAGATGAGATGACGTTGTGTTGCCCCCCCCCCCTCCCCCCCCATAATGACGTCGTCTCATCTTCTGTGTAAATGAAAATCAGAGAGCTAGCTTCATCAGTCTCCCTCCCGAGTTTCTGTCGCCTTCCCTCTTCCTCGAGCCACCTTCCCTCTCTCATCTTCTGTGTCTCTTGGAATCTGTGGAGGTTGCTTCAGTAGTTGATGGCCCTTTATCATCTACAATCGAAGTGCATGTGCGTGTTGGTTAAAGTAAGTCATTGAACTACTTTGCTTGTGATTAATGTCTAGTAATGTTAGTTTTTGAGTCGATTAAAGTGGATGATTTAATCTGGGTTTAAGATTGCTTAATCATTTGTTTTGATTATCTGTAACACAATGCATTTGGGTTTGCATTGTGTGACAGTATCTTCTTCCCAGCCTTATGTTCATCTGCCTTTCATTGATTTAAGAGCAAATTCACTGTCGCAATACTCTGTTAAGTTGAAGGGGATGATAGCACTAACTCTTAATCAAATATGATTGTTTATCCTTATCTTGTAGATTAGATTAAATCTATCTTACATATTTGATTAGTTCTTTTGCATTTATATTTAGCTACTTTCGATTTGTGTATTTTGTGAATCACACAGTGAATACAACTTTTCTCATACAAAAGCTCTTTCACAGCCCTTATTTCTCCTGGCTGTAGAGTTTGTTGTTGAAGGATTGTTTTCCATAAGACATAAAGCTCACTTTAAAATCAGTCATCATATGAAGATCTTTTGAAATATGTGAAGATAGTCACTGAGAGCAGAGATTGATTCTTTGTCTTGTTAAGTGGTTATTTGTATTGGGTGTAATTTGCATTTATAGTCATTATAGTTTTTGTTTAGCTTAGCTTACATATATATTTATTTATTGTGCTCTCTATACAATTTGGAGTGATAGAAATAAATGACTGCATAAGGGAATGGAGATGGAAGCTCAAATTCTGGTTGATTATACTATATAATATATTAGAGAATTTATCACAGGACATGAAGCTCACTTTAAAATCATATATACACACACATATATATATGTATGTGTGTATGTATGTATATTTGTTTGTATGTATGTATGATCTGTTTTTTTAAAGTGTGATCTATTGCAAGGTAAGAAAAACATAAAATAAAAGGAATAGCAATTTATACCAGGTAAAGGACATGGATAAAGTGTGCAATGTTATCTGAATGTACACAAGTACATTAGGCGACTTATCCCCACTAGTTAAGTGTAACTACTTTTGTGTTAATTTAAGGGAACACATATGTAAGTTTTTTAGTAGGGTGGAGATCAAACAAATTCCAAAATATCTATTTGTTAGAATGTGACACATCATGTTGTTCAGTGGCAAGCAAAAATGAGGGTTAGAAACATTTGGCAGGATGACAATATTGGTGTTAGCATGAGAAGTAAATTAGAATCAAGTTTCTATAAACCCCTTAGTTACATAGACAAAAAATGAATCAAAATTTGACTACCTATATAATATGATAAAAAACACATAAAAATATAGAAGTGAAACTATAATTGAGTTAAGAGATGCTGGAGACTGTTGTGGGCATATTGAATCCCTTCTAAAAGAAAATATTAGGTTAAAAGACTCATTTGTCTCTAGGCCTCGCAAAGTGTCAAGAACAAGAAGGTTGTAATATAGTGCAAAAAGATTATTACATAAATTTAACTTATCTAGTGAAATTATATGTATTACATAAACTTAAATGTTTCTTGAAATTATATATATTTATAAATCTAAATGCTTATTGAAATTAAATGTGAAAGAGAGATTGTAGTTAAACTTTGGATTCACATTTTATATGGTTTTGTTTTTAGATATGAATTCTCAAATTTTGGCATTGGTTACTTTATATATTATAAACAGTCTACTAATGACTTTAGTCTTTTGATCTTGGTAGTTATATTTAAACCTCTAGTTTTGTTATAAGAGAAAGTAGACAAAAGAAATAGACATCTAGCTAATTTTTTTTTGAAGATATAAATTCTCATATTCTAGCATTGGTTACTTTTAGGGAAACATTTCATATTAAAGGGGTTGCGAGATAATAAGTTAGAAGATAAAAATTAGCTCGATAAGGAAGAGTTATATATGCGAATAACTAGAATTCTATGACTTTGTCTAGTAGATGAGGTCATACATTAGGTGTTAGAAATTACATCCCCTATGGTAATATGAAAGAAGATAGAGAGTTGATACATGTCAAAGTCATATTTGAAGCAAAGACTATAAAGTCTTGATAGCTACTTCATGTTTAGCTCAAAGTTTTAAAATTAACTGAAGTTGCTAAATATCCTAGTATGTATACTAAAGATACACATTGTCAAATAAAATGACTTAGAACAAATATCACTTAAATGACTTATACAGTCTGAAGATGTAGGGAGGAACATATTTGGAACAACATCGCAATATATTCAACCAAATAGTTAGTGACTTGTTAAGACTAAAGGTGACTATTACAGATAAGGATAAAGCAATAATTTCACTTGTTATTTACATCAATATTACGAACATTTGGTGATCATACTTATATTGAGCAAAGAAACAATCAGTGTGGAGGACATCACTACTACATTGTTAGGTCACAACCAATGGAGAACTAATATCTATAGAATAAGGATGGCTCATCCGAGAGGAGTTTTAGATCTACATTAAAGGGCAAAGATAGTGTAATGCTACAAGTGTTAATAATTTGGATATATTAAAAGGAATTTCCAAATAAGAATAGATAGGGTGGCAAAAAGAAATATGATAATTCGTCAAAGTGTGGTAATGTATTATAGAGCAGGGACCTGTATTGCAATGTTAAAGATATGTGTACATTTCAACTAGGAAATTTAGGACTTATATATATTATATACAAGATGCTTATATCATATCATACTAAACAAGGATTGATTTATGCCATACATATTACAAAAACTTTGACACTATCAATGTCAAGAGAAAAGCATCAACATAAGTCTTAGATAGAACAAGACGTACTATTAAGTCATCAAATAAATATGGTTAGGAAGATATACTATCCTTCACAATCATCCAAAACAATAAGTATCCTCCTAACTTTTAAGAGGTTATAAGAAGCTAGAATAAGGACAGATAGATAAGGGATAGACGGAGGAAGTAGATTATTTCACAAGATTGGAAATAAGAGCTATGGTAGCTTTTTAAAAGGAATGTGCCTATAAGATGTAAACAGACATACAAGAGGTTGTTAGTAGTAAACGAAAAAAAGAAAAAATTTTAAGGCTTAACTAATAGCAAAAGGGTACATACAGAAAACATGGATTAATTGTAGGCTTCTTCTTTTCTTTAGTTGTTCATCATACTTCTATCAAGATTTTTATGTAATTACTTGGATGAATAAACTAACGTATAGTAACTCAAAGGTTTTAGTCAACTTCGAAAGGAACACTTGATATGTAAATTAAAGAATTCATTTTATGTGTTAAAAAATCTATATGGTAATGATATAAAAGGTTTAACTACTATGTGATCTGAATTGGCTATAGAAGATATGAGTATGATTATTGTGTGTATGTTAAGAAAGTTGATGATAGATCATTTATTTTTTTCCTTATTACATATGGATAATTTGCTAATTGCTTAAAAAAGTTTAGTTCTAATTTCTCGTGTTTTATGACAGATATTATTTGCAAGTGTGAGGAGGAGATAGTTGGAGGAGCCACTGGAAAACAAGAACCAGGTATGTATTTATCAAAATCTTCCTTCTTTTAAATTTTCTAAGTTGTTAAACAATGGTTTAGCCCTTTTTTATCTATGACTCTCATAGGTAGTTAGATTTCTTAGAGCCTAACCAAATAATTTGGGGACAACAATTAGTAGCCCATTGGCAATCATAAATGTCAAGCTACTTTTGCGCACATCAATTAGTACCCCATTAGTGGCCATAATATGATCTTTTTAACATGATGGGAACTATCATGAAGAATCTCATACGGAAAAAATTAGTTTTCCTACTTTAACAATTAGGTTTTCTACTACTTCATTTAGGTACGTAGTAAACCTGTCCTCATCCTTCGATTACTAACATAACATAATGTTCTCATTCTTATACTGAATTAATAGGTATTTGTTGCTCTATGGACTAGAGTTGGATGAAAAGTGTAAGGGTTTCTCGTGAATACATTGATGGAGTGAGGATGGTTATTAATTTTGTGGCTGGAAAAAAGGGCAAAGAGTGTGAGATTTCATGCCCTTATGCACGTTGCATGAATTGTTATATGAGGTCTCAGATGAATGTTTTTGAACACTTAATGCAATTTGGCATGGACCAATCATATACCCGCTGGGTTTTACATGGTGAAGTGCTAGAATATAGATTTATCTCTAGTGAAAAGAATTACTAGTAATATATTTTTTTACAACAGGGTGATAGGGATGGAGAAGAGTGTGACCGGATGAAGCTATGGCATCACACTCATTATAATGAAAGCAAAAATCAATGGACAACTCCCGAATACAAAACAAAATGGGTGAGTACATAGTTAATTTACAAATATTTATTAAATGAGAATGTGTATATCATTAATTCTTACTTTTCCAGGAATTAATGTGTCATGAAATGACACATTCAATAGAACAAGGTCATCCCATGACAGTGGATGAAGTGTGCGACAAAGTCTTGGGCACTAGATCAGATTACGTTATTGGCATGGAAATTAGGCCTCGACTACAAGGGAATACTTCGATCAGAAAGAGACTTCGAGACGAATTAAAGGAGTCAAAGAGGGCTAATCAGGGGTTACTGTAGCACCCCCTTACCGTAGGGTATACACCGGAACGCCCGTAGGTCATACCGATACATAACCTACGATGAGGGTGCACTACGATTCGATCATTTATATAAACCTCATGGCATCAATATAATAAAGCAATAACATCGAATTCACTAAAATTTTAAAAACCAAAAGATACTTCTCATTTCATTTCTTTAAAACCACAAGTTTACAATTCTATCTGATTACAACTGTACAGAACCAAAAAGGGCTAACATAACTCCTAACTAGATCATCCCCTAAAAGATACCAGCTGACTGACCTGTGGGCCATACTCCTCTCGTCGACACTCACACAGCAGGAAAAGTCTCGCTAACTGGAGCTAGGAGTCAACTATCGCTGTCCTGAAAAATAAATGCAATGTTGGGTGAGTTTGCGAACTCAGTGAGAAACCATCATCGATGGTCCACCCAACTCATGCATATTCAAACAATTCACACAATATTATATATATATATATATCTATCACAACCAAGAATCACATGCATTCAATTTCACATTTGAACATTCATATATGCGATGTACATGTGACTCTTTCATTTTTATTTCGTTGTTGTGACCGTGCGCCTGAGCTCATTTACGTTGAGTAGTTGGCTCTGAAAACATTAGGCTTGAAGCCCTGATACGTTGAGCATAAAGCTCTAAAAATCGTTGGGCACGAGGCCCTGTGCGTTGAGCTTAAAGCTCTGAATACGGTGGCTGCACCGGTCACAACTGTCAATTATCTGATCATGCATAATGGCATGAATGCACATGCTACAAATCTCACAAATCGTGCCACAACCTAATATCATTATCCAATTTGTATTGAAACCACTTATTTACATTTTATGCACAATTGACACTTCTATAGCACATTCCAAATATTTCGAACACCTGTGGTCCGAAATCAATCAAAACAAACACATATAATCCATCCTTAACTCCACATGGTATAGGTGCATAAAATTAAACACATCAAGGTTGAGAAACCAACTAGGTTACTCACCTCAGAACTTCCGAGCTACTGCCGGGAAGTCTCGCCTACGTCGGACGATTGACGATCCACTTGAGCCTCTACAATAATCATAATATCCAATATTACTAAGTGTACAATTTCAATAATCAAGGATGCATATATATCGAATGGTTTACGTACTATACATGTTATGACATTTTCAACACTAGTCCGATATTTCTCCAATATCAATTCAAAACCCGAATTCATAATCTCCCAATTGAATTTAATCCATAAACAATTAAATCCACCAATTCCTAAATCCCCATTTAAAAACCCTAAAAAAGCTCAATTTCATAAATTTGGGCTCCCTCGCCCCGTCGAGCCCCTCGTCTTCGCCGCGGCGTACGTATCGCGCACGTCGCGACGCATTCTTCTCCTGCTCGCCGCGGTGTGCCTCCCGCGCTTGTCGCGGCGTGCAAGGCTGTCTTGCTCGCCGCGGTGTGTTCTTCGCGCACGCCGCGGCGTGCAATCGCAGCAACGCCAAAAACCCCGATTTTTCCAGATTTCTCAGATTCTAATCCATTCAAATCCCATCTAAACACTCCAAAACAACTTCTTATACTTAACACAACTCATTCCTAACCTTAAATCCACCAAATAACCATTATGCCTAAATTATCAACATTAAATCAAGCAAAATCATCATCCGAAACCTAGCATTTTCCATTCCTTAAATATTCAAACCAATCATCAATCTAACTCAATAACTTAACAAATCTAACTATCTAAGGCCAGAAAGAAGCAAACTTACTTGATTAAAAGCCTCAAATCTTCAAGGATCACACTGACCCCAACTCATCGACACCCACGGCAACACCCAAAGCTAAACCCATCTTCATCTTCTTCAACACCAAACCAAAAGGGAAAGATCAAGGACAAAAGAAGGAACAATTTGCAAGGAGAAATCAAGAAGCAAAGCCAAGGGAAGAGATCAAGATGAAGGAAGGAGAAAATTTCTTCTTTCAAAAGCAAAGCATCGTGGAAGCAAGGAATTCAAAAGGTTAGGGTTATAAACTAAGGGAAAATAAGGGCTTGTTTGGCAATTTAATTGCCACAAGACCAATCCGAACAACCTCAATCCAATTTCTAATCTAATTTATCCCGAATTCCAATGGCTCAAAACCCTAATTCCTCAAATCAAAATTCTAATCTCCATTGCCATTGGTTAATCAAATTTCGGAACCAGAAATCTAATTAATTAGTCAATGGTCAATTTTTCGGTCTGGACTTGTTATTCCGAAAATTTCAGAAAAATTTCTATAAATCCTCAAAATTAGGAAATGCATATTCCTATACTTCAATTTCCATTCCTCAATCCATAAATTCAATTTGACACTCCAATTAGCTACTCCAAGCATAATTAACCTTAAAATAACAAAATCTCCTATTTTCACAATTAAATCGGGAAATTGTCATACATGTATGTACGTTTATATGCTTATGCAATATGAATCATTTATCAATAATTATAGAGGCTAAATGAAATGAAATTCATTAATATGAATGCATTCACTCCTACTCATCCGAATTACCGATATGCCCTTCACACCGGTAACGGGATGTTACAATTCTCTCCTCCTAATAAAAATTTCGTCCCAAAATTTCTTACCTGACTGGTCGGACAGATGAGGGTATTGCCTCCTTATGTGCTCCTCAGTCTCCCAAGTTGCCTCCTCTGATGAGTGGTTCTTCCATAGGACTTTCACCAATGGAATCACCCTGCTCCTCAATTGCTTGACCCGCGATCCAATAATCTGCACCGGCTCCTCAACATAACTCAGGTCACTAGCTATCTCAATCTCCTGAGTCGAAATCACATGAGTCGGGTCTGACCTATACCGTCTGAGCATACTCATGTGGAACACATTATGCAACTGCGACATCTCACTCGGCAAGGCCAATCTATACGCCAACGGTCCTATCCTCTCGAGGATCTCATAAGGACAAATATACCGAGGACTCAACTTGCCCTTATAGCCAAATCTGAGAACTCCTCTCCACGGAGACACTCGGAGGAACACTCTATCACCCACACTGTACTCCATCTCTCTCCGATGCTGATCCACATAACTTTTCTGTCTATCCTGAGCCGCCTTAATGCGACTCCGAATCAACTGTACTTTATCCACAGTGTCCTGAATCAGCTCGGGACCCTCTATCATTCTCATACTCTCTTCATCCTAATAAAGAGGCGATCTGCACTGTCGTCCATATAAAGCCTCATACGGTGCCATCCCGATACTGTTCTAGTATTGATTATTATACGCAAACTCAACCAGAGGCAAATATTAATCCCAAGCACCTTGGAACTCCAATACACAGGCTCTCAACATATCCTCAACAGTTTGAATAGTCCTCTCACTCTGCCCATCTGTCTGAGGATGAAATGTTGTACTGAAGTTCAATCTCGTACCTATAGCCAACTGCAAACTCCTCCAAAATCTCGAAGTAAATTTGGGATCCCTGTCTGAAACTATCGACACCGGAACCCCATACAGTCGCACAATCTTTGCCACATACTTCTGGGCCAACTGATCGAGAGTATTGCTCTCCCTCACTGGCAAGAAGTGAGCTGATTTAGTCAACCGGTCCACTATGACCCAGATCGCATCATGCTGCCTCGGCATCCTAGGCAATCCCATAATGAAATCTATCGTAATGCGCTCCCATTTCCACTCCGGAATGGGTAACGAATGCAATCTCCCCACTGGGGCTTGGTGCTCAGCCTTAACCTGCTGGCACGTCGGACATCGAGAAACATACTCTGCTACTTGCTTCTTCATACATGGCCATCAGAAATGCAACTTAAGCGTGCGATACATCTTGGTAGTACCAGGATGCATGGCATAAGCAGCCAAATGAGCCTCCTCCAAAATCTCACGCCTCAGATCATCCACATCCGGAACACATAATCTCTGTCCCATCCACAATGTTCCATCTCTCAATTCAAACTCAGAATGCCATCCAGGTCTGACTCTATCAATCAATCTCACTAACACTGGATCCTGATCCTGGACTCTCCTGATCCGATCATGCAGCATCGACCTAAGCCTCAAAGTAGCAATCAAAGCTCCATCCTAACCCAAATCCAACTGCACATTCAGAGCTCTCAACTGAACTAAACACGGTAACCTCGAAACCTGAATCTGAGCTGCACTACCATGAGATCTCCTACTCAACGCATCAGCCACCACATTGGCCTTCCCCGGATGATACTCAATAGTGCAGTCATAATCCTTAAGCAACTCTAAACATCTCCTCTGTCTCAGATTCATCTCTCGCTGACTCAACAAATATCTCAAACTCTTATGATCAGTGAAGATCTGGAACGTCTCCCCATACAAATAATGTCTCCAGATCTTCAAAGCAAACACAACTACAGCTAACTCCAAGTCATGCACTGGATAATTCATCTCATGAGACCTCAACTGTCTCGAAGCATATGCTATAACTCTCCCATGCTGCATCAATACACATCCTAAACCTTGCTGCGAAGCATCACTGAAAACCTCGAAACCTCCTACTCCAGATGGCAAAGCTAACACCGGTGCCGTCGTCAACCGATGTTTCAGCTCCTCAAAACTCCTCTGACACTCATCTGTCCATCTGAAGGCCACACTCTTCCTCAGAAGTTTTGTCAAAGGGGTTGAGATTACAGAAAATCCCTCGACAAACCTCCGGTAATAACCTGCCAATCCGAGGAAACTCCTCAACTCTGACACATTCCTCGGAATCTCCCAACTCACTGCCTCATCCTTGTGAGGATCCACCCGGATACCCTCACCAGACACAATGTGGCCTAGGAACACCACCTCATCCAGCCAAAATTCACACTTAGTGAACTTGGCATACAGCTGTCTATCCCTCATAATCTGCAATACAGTCCTCAGATGCTCCGCATGCTCCTGTCTACTCATCGAATACACCAGAATATCATCAATAAATACAATAACAAACTGATCCAGGTAGGGATGAAAGACCTTATTCATTAAGGCCATGAAGGCTACTGGGGCATTAGTCAACCCGAACGACATCACTAAGAACTCGAAATGCCCTTACCTGCTCCTGAAAGCACTCTTAGGCACATCGACCTCTACGATCCTCAACTGATAATATCCGGATCTCAAATCCAACTTGGTAAACACCTGAGCTCCCTGCAACTGATCAAATAAATCATCGATCCTAGGTAGTGGGTACTTATTCTTAACTGTAACCCGATTCAGCTTCCTATAATCGATGCACAACCTTAAAGTCCCGACCTTCTTCTTCACAAATAGCACTGGAGCTCCCCACGGCGAAACACTCGGCCTAATGAACCCCTTATCCAACAACTCCTGCAGCTGAGCCTTAAGCTCCCTCAGTTCCACCGGTGCCATCCTATATGGAGGTATAGATATAGGAGCGGTATCTGGAACGAGGTCAATCTCAAACTCTATTTCCCAATCCGGCGGTAAACCCGGTAACTCCTCGAGAAACACATCTAGAAATTCCCTGATCACGGGAACATCCTGCAACCTCTGCTCCACTCTGGAATCCACCACATGCGCCAAATAGGCCTCACAACCTCCCCGCATCAACCTTAGGGAACTCATAAACGAAATCATCCTGGCTGGCACTTCCTGACTAACACCTCTAAACACAGCTCTTGGCTGACCAGGAGACTCTAACACGACCTCCTTGGTATAACAATCCATAATAGCCGTATGGGCAGTGAGCCAGTCCATCCCCAAAATCAAATCAATCTCTCTCAGAGACAACACTATCAGGTCTGCACTCAACTCCGACTGATCAATCATAATCGGACACCCCTTGCAGACCTCTCCTAAAACTGTACTACTACCTAGAGGTGTACTCACCTCTAGCCCATACTGCAACATCTCTCTATCCACATGCAATCTACATGTCACATGCAGTACAATAAAAGAATGCGTGGACCCTGGATCTATCAATGCAAAAACCTCAATACCAGAGATCAGAAGCGGACCTGCAACCACATTTGGAGAGTCCTGGGCCTCTTGCCTAGTCATGGCGTAGACCCTAGCCTGGGACTGTGGTCGACTACCACGACCCTCGGTCCCCACAAAGGAATCTCCACCTCTACCTCGGGCTTTACCACGACCCCTGAATCCAGGTCCACCACTACGACTCTGCTGCACTGTCGAACTACTACCAGCTCTCCCACTTGCAACAGACTGAACTCCCAAAGTCAAAGGACAACTCCGAATCATATGATCCATTGATCCGCATGCTAGATAGGCTCCTGTCACTCTCCAGCACTCCCCACTGTGCCTCTTATCACAATGCGCACACACTGGCAAAGCCTGTCCTGATCCTCTGCCACTACCACTACCACTACCAATCTGCCCAAATCTCCCCCTCTGAACAAAACCTGACTGTCTGAATCCTCCTGCTGATCTGAACCTGCTCTGGCGTCTGCTCAAGCTCCTACCAGAGCTACCCTGACTGTCACTAGATCTCTTACCTCCGGATCCCTGGCTAGTCTCAGCCTGACTTTGTCTCAGAAACTGCTCAATCCTCACTGCAGCTGCTCTCAACTCCACAAAGGTGCCCATATTAGACCGAGCTAACCTGGTACGGATCTCCAGATTAAGCCCTCCCTCGAATCTCCGGCACCTATCAGCCTCAGAGGTAATCAGAACAGAAGCATATGCCATCAACTCATTAAACCTAACCTCATAATCGGCCACTGTCATCGACCCCTATCTCAACTCTAAGAACTCCTGCATCTTCATCTCCAAATAGACCTTGGGCATATAGTTATCCCGAAAGGCTCTTACAAAATCTACCCAAGTCAGAACATAGGGTCTGGCGGTACTGCCCGGGACAGTCTTCCACCACTGATAAGCTGGACCCTGAAGGAGAGAGACGACATAATCAAATCTCTCCTCTGCATCACAATCCATCTGATCGAGGACTCGCTCGGTCCTCTCCAACCATAAAAATCCACAGCTCCCTGCTTGCGCAGACGATCATACCTCCTCTCCCATCTCATGGGAACTTTAGGAGGCTGCTCCTCATACAAAGGCACTGAAGACTCCCTACTAGCTCCGACTGATCCTTGGTCAGCTGGTTGATCTACCTGATCACCAAGAACGGATGACCTATAACAAAACCACAAATTTGATCAATTTATGCCTTTCTTACACTAATTCAAGCCTAAAATATACTATGCCCAAAAGATGCCAAACCATGCTTTGATACCACCTAATGTAGCGCCCCCTTACCGTAGGGTATACACCGGAACGCCCGTAGGTCATACCGATACATAACCTACAATGAGGTGCACTACGATTCGATCATTTCTATAAACCTCATGGCATCAATATAATAAAGCAATAATATCGAATTCACTAAATTTTTAAAAACCAAAAGATACTTCTCATTTCATTTCTTTAAAACCACAAGTTTACAATTCTATCTGATTACAACTGTACAGAACCAAAAAGGGCTAACATAACTCCTAACTAGATCATCCCCTAAAAGATCCCAAATGACCAGGCACATGGGCCATACTCCTCTCGTCGGCACTCACACAGCAGGAAAAGTCTCGCTAACTGGAGCTAGGAGTCAACTATCGCTGTCCTGAAAAATAAATGCAATGTTGGGTGAGTTTGCGAACTCAGTGAGAAACCATCATCAATGGTCCACCCAACTCATGCATATTCAAACAATTCACACAATATTATGTATATATCTATCACAACCAAGAATCACATGCATTCAATTTCACATTTGAACATTCATAAATGCGATGTACATGTGACTCTTTCATTTTTATTTCGTTGTTGTGACCGTGCGCCTGAGCTCATTTACATTGAGCCGTTGGCTCTGAAAATATTGGGCTTGAAGCGTTGATACGTTGAGCATAAAGCTCTGAAAATCATTGGGCACGAGGCCCTGTGCGTTGAGCTTAAAGCTCTGAATACGGTGGCTGCACCGGTCACAACTGTCAATTATCTGATCATGCATAATGGCATGAATGCACATGCTACAAATCTCACAAATCGTGCCACAACCTAATATCACTATCCAATTTGTATTGAAACCACTTATTGACATTTTATGCACAATTGACACTTCTATAGCACATTCCAAATATTTCGAACACCTGTGGTCCGAAATTAATCAAAACAAACACATATAATCCATCCTTAACTCCACACGGTATTGGTGCACAAAATTAAACACATCAAGGTTGAGAAACCAACTAGGTTACTCACCTCGTAACTTCGAAGCTCTCGCGGAAGTCTACCACGTCGAGACGATCGACGATCCACTTGAGCCTCTACAATAATCATAATATCCAATATTACTAAGTGTACAATTTCAATAATCAAGGATGCATATATATCGAATGGTTTACGTACTATACATGTTATGACATTTTTGACACGAGTCTGATATTTTTCCAATATCAATTCAAAACCCGAATTCATAATCTCCCAATTGAATTTAATCTATAACCAATTAAATCCACCAATTCCTAAATCCCCATTTCAAAAACCTCAAAAAACTCAATTTTAGAAATTTGGGCTCCCTCGTCGCGGCGAGCCCCTCGTCTTCGCCGCGGGAAACTACTCCTCCTTCGCCGCGACGTACATATCGCGCACGTCGCGACGCATTCTTCTCTCTTTCGCCCAAGGCCTCTCCTCCTTCGTCATCGCAAGGTAAGGTCGTTTTGTTCATCGCAAGGCGTCTGATCGCAAAGAACGCCAAAAACCTTGATTTTTTCAGATTTCTCAAATTCTAATCCATTCAAATCCCATCTAAACACTCCAAAACAACTTCCTATACTTAACACAACTCATTCCTAACCTTAAATCCACCAAATAACCATTATCCCTAAATTATCAACATTAAATCAAGCAAAATCATCATCCGAAACCTAGCATTTTCCATTCCTTAAATATTCAAACCAATCATCAATCTAACTCAATAACTTAACAAATCTAACTATCTAAGGCCAGAAAGAAGCAAACTTACTTAATTAAAATCCTCAAATCTTCAAGGATCACACTGACCCTAACTCATCGACACCCACGGCAACACCCAAAGCTAAACCCATCTTCATCTTCTTCAACACCAAACCAAAGGGGAAAGATCAAGGACAAAAGAAGGAACAATTTGCAAGGAGAAATCAAGAAGCAAAGCCAAGGGAAGAGATCACGATGAAGGAAGGAGAAAATTTCTTCTTTCAAAAGCAAAGCATCGTGGAAGAAAGGAATTCAAAAGGTCAGGGTTATAAACTAAGGGAAAATAAGGGCTTGTTTGGCAATTTAATTGCCACAAGACCAATCCGAACAACCTCAATCCAATTTCTAATCTAATTTCTCCCGAATTCCAATGGCTCAAAACCCTAATTCCTCAAATCGAAATTCTAATCTCCATTGCCATTGGTTAATCAAATTTCGGAACTAGAAATCTAATTAATCAGTCAATGGTCAATTTTCCAGTCCGAACCTATTACTCTGAAAATTCCAGAAAAATTCCTATAAATCCTCAAAATTAGAAAATGCATATTCCTGTAATCCAATTTCCATTCCTCAATCCCTAAATTCAATTTGACACTCCAATTAGCTACTCCAAGCATAATTAATCTTAAAATAACAAAATCTCCAATTTTCACAATTAAATCGGGAAATTGTCATACATGTATGTACGTTTATATGCTTATGCAATATGAATCATTTATCAATAATTATAGAGGCTAAATGCAATGAAATTCATTAATATGAATGCATTCACTCCTACTCATCCGAATTACCGATATGCCCTTCACACCGATAACGGGATGTTACAGTTACAGTCTCAAGTCGATGAGTTGACTAACAATTTAAAGAAATGCAGGATCGATTAACTTCTCAAGTCGAACAACAAAAAAAAGTCTTGAAACTTTTATGTTCTACACATAATGTTCGTTTAGACTAAACATGTACTCATATTGATATATTAAACACTTATGAAGTTTTTTTATTTTAATTATCGTATTATGACATGTTTAGGAATTACAATTAAATAATAAATTGTTTGCATGTATTCAATTCTTGTTATACATGAATAATGATTAAAATTAATGATATATTCAAAAATTGATGAATTATTAAATAAATTTATTTCATAAATAATATTTAATTGTTATTAAATGTTGGACCCCGTTTCCGGAGCCCAACATCGGACATGAAAGCGTGGTGCTTGGTGCGTGAGGTGGAACGCGTAAATTAAACGATTAAGGAAAAAGGCCATCGGGAGCTCAATAGACCCACCCTGAACAAACTCAAACTTACTTTCATGATTAAAACAAACATATCCATAAATCATTATCCAAAAGATGAGTTTTACAAAGCTTTAAGAACATGTCAAACTAAATTACAACTTTGAGTTCAAGAGCCAATAATACAAAATACCCTTGAACCAATGATACTTGAAATGTAACTAAAGCCTTAACTTCCAAAAATATAACATTGAAAATAAGTAAACATAACAAAATAGAGTGCTGCCGTAACTCGTGACTCACTCGGTCTCTTGCTCGTCACCTGAATGGGGAGAATAGAGGGGGTGAGCTATAAAGCTCGTGGGAACATATTCATAATACAGCAATAAGCAAAATTATTCAAAAATAACTCATTGCCGTGGTAATTGTTAAAATTATAGCAATTGAGCATGTAAGAGTCATTATCTTGAAAATGCTTGATTCTTGAACAATTCATGATGCATGAAATATAACAACAGATCATAAACGCATAACATAACATAATGGTTTGGGTTAGTCCCTGATTCATGACGTACTACACATTCCCATCGGAATGATTATGTGTAGACGTAGTTTCGTGAGGGAATTCTTGTGAGAAACCCTGTGCCACTTACGGGCAGGCGGAAAAAGCCTTTTCGTGAGTCAATGTGCACTTGACTGTTCGTGAGGGACATACCGCAAACCCACATAAACATGCATGATTCATATTCTTGTAAACTTGTTTGCCAAACTGGCACTTGCTTGTAAACTTGCTTATAAACTTGCTTGTCATACATTTCGGAAAGCATGAATTCATGTGCATGTATTCGTGAAAGGAGAAAGACCCCTTTTTTTTGAAAACCTTTTCATAAATCATGAATGCAAGTCATGTAGCAAAATATAATCATCCCACAATAGCATGTAATGTAATCATTGATGATGCAATTTAAAGCATTAAATCTTTCTTGATTTGAACAAAACAATGAGTGACTTATTTACTCTATTAAAAACATGAACCCACTTTTATATCCTTGCTTGTACTTTCCTAGGAATGAGTTTCCTCTACATCCTCTTGCTCCTCTTGCCTCACTTGATTCCCTAAAAAGAACCAAAATCTCATTCAGTAACTTATGCTGAAACAATATTTCTATTCTTAACTTCCATCCAAAATTTCGTATCCTTAGAGACTGATTCATAACTTTATCACTTCACAAAACTTGTAGATCTATGATTCTAGTTTACAACACATCAAAATTCACCTCAATAGGACTTCTGTAGCAAAAGATATGCTCAAAATACTAAAAGACATCTTTGCTGAAAAACGAGGACTCGTTGTGGTGAAGGCCCCCCGCTCTTCGCGACGAATACATCTGCCTCGTACATCGCGACGAACGACTTTTTCACGTCGCGGCGAACAACCTTGTGCACGTCACGACGAACAGCCCTGTTCACGTCGCGACGTGCGGGTCTGGAGAACACCTCCGAACCCGACTTTCAAGCTTTTTCCCAGCTAAATCCTTCCCCTCATCCACAAGCAACACATTTCAACCTTAGTTCATGCTTAATACTTCATTTCTAAACTTATCCAACACAAAAACACCAACAAAAACAACAACCCAAAGAGATTTCACCTATTTTTCCCTAAACCCTAAACCATCGTTTCCTACTCATTCCAAGCAAATCTAGGGTTTAAAGCATTCTAAACAAGAAGAAACAATCACATACTTACCAAAGAATGCTTTCAAATCCTTCAGAATTCATCAAACCTAAGCTTTCCTCTCTTTCTCTTCTTCTTCCTCTCTTCCCACGACTCCTCTTCTCCTTTCTCTCTTCTTTCTATTTTCCTTTCTTTCTTTTCTTCTTTCTATCTCTTTTCTTAAGCCTAAAAGATAACACAAAGACTACTATGCCCTTCCTTGCTTAGTCTTAATCCCTTCATCTTAAGTGAACTTCCTATAATACCCTCACACATTTATTCCCCCTTTCATAATCACTTATTCCATACTAAACTCAAATAATTCTTATTTTTCCACTAACACTTCCAATTAAATCAAAATATGCAACAAATTACACAATCAACATAATTCATACCTAATAACATCAAGAAAAACAATTGGGGCCCAACATTAAATAAATAATATTTTAAAATTTTGTTAAATATTAAATTAGCAAAATATTATAAAAATTATTTTCAGAAATTTAAAACAAATTTATATTAAAAAAAAGTAATTATAATTCAAAATTTTTAAATTAAATTTTTGAAAAATTAAAAATTAATTATTAATTATTAAAATTGATTAATTATTAAATTATTCCTATATTCAGATAAATGAGAACAAATAAAGAAATTATAATTTATATTAAATCATTATTAAAAAAAATTCCAAAAATTATTATAAAAAATTTTATTTTCGGTTAAATAACATTTAATAATTATCTGACAATCCGCGACATCTGCTCAACCAGACGTCGCGAAATTTAGATTTTCTGCGACATCCTCAAAATGTCGTTAAAGCTAAACAATCTATGATGTTTCTTCCCAATGTTGCAAAATATCGAAACCTTTCCTGATTTCTTAATAAACATCGCAGAATATCGATGCCTTCCATGACGTTCTCCAACAGACGTCGTAGATCCCTATTGCCTACCCCACCTTCTACAATATTTTTGTGACGTTTTAATTGTTGGAACCCCATCCCGGTGAGACATGGGTCTGACGTCCTACGTGACATCAGGACGCGTAACCCACGAGGGAGGGATTCCTCACCACGATGGAAAACTTGTTTCGGCATTAAATCCGCAAAATCATGAACCTTGTGCTTATAACCTTGCAGGGTCCTTAGCTGTAACTCCACATTCGTGGCGAGCGCACACTAATTAACCACCAAAATCATATTATCAAAGGCATTTACAAAACAACATAATATATAAGAACAACTCAGACAAGCATATCACATAATCACATATAAGATGGTGTGGCACCTGAGAGGGATTGTTTGAATCCGTTAACTAAGGTCATTTGAAAGAAAGCATTGGGTGATCGAGCCAACTTGCTCAATGGTAAGAGGCGGCAAACCTATAGGTTTGCCTCTCATTCTTTTGTTTTTCCATTTTACTCCATCACTCCAATGCTTTCTTTCAAATGACCTTAGTTAACGGATTCAAACAATCCCTCTCAGAGAGGCGTGCTGCTAGATAGCAACAAAACCTTGAGGTCAGGGGTTCGAATCCTGACCAAAGAGGACAATACCAATTTGTATTGGATGCCGCGGTATCACCCGCAAACACACGCCGCAGTATCACCTACAAACACCTACGGGTGGGGTGTGGGGTCTGTTGGATCGCGTATGGTCCGAGTATTCTCAATACGCTGCGGAAAAGACCATACAAAAACATCACGTATAATCGAAATCACGAAGGATTAACGAAAATACCTTATTTTTGTGGGTGGATTGCTTCTTTTCGGATTTCAAGACACTGCAAATCGTTAATGCCCTCTACCGGCATCCACACGAGCATGCACGATCCGGGCTGCGGCTGTAGTGTGCTAGCACGTCCTGAAAACCTTTCTGAACGTCGCACGATCTTTCTGTTGGATGGCGGCTAGGGTTTCCTGACAATTGTGTCATTTTTTTTTAATGAGACCTAAGCTTCTCTATTTATAGAGAAACCCTAATCTCATTCAGTTCTATTAAGTTTCGGCCCATTATATCATATATAATAAAAGCCCGACAACTTAATTAAATCTAGCCCAATAAATATATCTAAATATATTTATTCAACACCTAATAAATTAGGTCCAAGAGAATAAGCCCATATCACATCACTCTTTGTATGCGACCACAGAGGCTCATTTGATGTTGGCAATGGGCTTGATTACACTTCAAGGCCCATAAGTCATAAGCGGCCTCTAGCAAGACATTATGACTACCCAAATCAAATGAGGATCGATAATCCGATTTAACTCAGAATTATGGTTATAAGCTCACCTTTTGTAACACGATATCAAGATTAATGACAAGGCATGGTACATGTCAACCTTTGCTTAATCATAGCTTCTTGATCCCCAAGTTGACTGATTATAACAAATGACATTGATGACTCTTCATCAATTCATTTGAGCACGGCCATGCATTTCTTCACCACACTTGTCAAGAGGCCCAAATGATATCTCTCTCACTTAAGAGAGGTAGAAATCCCATCTACGCTATTCGCATCTCTCGCATGATTCATTTGATGTCCAACATAAGACCGCTTGTTATTCTGGTTAAAATAACTTAGTCTAATATCAAAACACCAATTCCTCATGTAGGGAACCATGATGACTTCAGTCAAAGGACTAAAGTCAAACCATATTGAGAATCACTAATGACATGAAACCATGTAGTATTCTCTTTTGGGTTGATCCAATATATGTTCTCTAACATATATCTATGTTTCTGATTTGATATCTCATATCTATGATCAGTAAAACGTGATCATCAATCAGAACACAAAGTAGCCTTAATTCATTATTGTTCCACCAATAATGATCGACTAGGACGATCTAGAATAGTATTATAACACTTATGGTTTTACTATCAAGTCACATACTTGATGACATAAGTTTAATACAATTCATGGAATGTAAATCACATTACATAAATGAAATACATGCATATATGAAACGAAATACCTCATAATATATTATTAACAAATCATAATGTTAATACATGAATCACAAATGTTCATTGGCCTAGGGCACACTACTAACAATCTCCCACTTGACTAGGCCCAATCACCGATATCTAATACCTATAGACCTCGTGACGACTCTCATGTTTAGGGCGTGGAAGAGGCTTAGTAAGTGGATCAACAATGTTGTCATCTGTGCCCACTCTGCATATCTTCACGTCTCCTCTTCTAATGATCTCTAATCAAATGGAAACGCCTAAGTATGTGTTTGGATCTATGATGCGAATTTGGTTCCTTAGCTTTGTGCTTTATAGCCCCATTATTATCACAATAAAGGTCTATAGGACTTGCAATGCTAGGAACAATTCCAAGCTGTGATGAACTTCCCGATCCATACAGCCTTCCTTAGCGAGATCTCGAGGCAAGAATGTACTCAACTTCAGTAGAATCAGCAATGTTGTCTTGCTTTGAACTTTTCCACCACACGCACCTCCATTCAAATGTAACACAAAACCGATTGCGATTTGAAATCATCTATGTCGAATGAAAACCAAAGATCGGTGTAACCATTTACAACTAGCTCTCCTTCAAGTCCTCCATAGACTAGAGCATATCCTTAGTTCTTCTCAAGTACTTAAGGATGTTCTTAATCGCTATCCAAAGGACTCTCACCATAATTAGATTGGTATCTACTTGTTATGCTCAAAGCATATGAGACATCTGGTCGAGTACATAACATGGCATACATGATAGATCCAATTGCAGATGCATATGGAATCTTACTCATACGCTCAAGCTCCTTATCTGAAGTAGGACAATCCTTCTTAGAAAGCTTGATTCCATGTGACATAGGTAAGAATCCTCTTTTGGAATCTTGCATACTAAACCTTTCAGTACCTTATCTATGTATGTACTCTGACTTAAACCTATAAGCTTTCTTGATCTATCTCTATTGATCTTAATGCCTAAAATATAGGCAGCGTCACCTAAGTCTTTCATTGAGAAACGTTTCCTTAACCAAGTCTTGACACTCTGTAAGGTCGGAATATCGTTTCTAATGAGCAATATGTCATCAACATATAAAGCTAAAAAGACAACAACACTCCCACTAACCTTTTTGTAAACACAAGGTTCATCTTCATTCTTGATGAATCCAAGCTCTTTGACAACTTCATCAAAACGAAGATTCCAGCTTCTTGATGCTTGCTTCAATCCATAAATGGATCTTTGAAGCTTACACACCTTTCTCAATTCTTAGGATGGATAAAACCCTCAGTCAGTATCATATATACATCCTCAAGTAAGTTTCCATTAAGGAAAGCCGTTTTGACATCCATTTTCCATATCTCATAATCGTAGTATGCAGCTATGGCAATAAGAATTCTAATGGATTTGATCATGACCACTGGAGAAAATGTCTCATCATAATCAATTCCATGAACTTGTCGATAACCTTTAGCAACAAGTCTTGCTTTATAAGTGCACATTTCCATCCATGTCGAGTTTCTTTTTGAAAACCCATTTGCATCCAATGGTCTTCAAGCCATCAAACGGATCAATCAAAGTCCAAACTTGATTGTCATACATGGATTGCATCTCTGCTTTCATGGCCTCTAACCATTTAGCAGATTCTGGACTTTCCATAGCTTCTTGATAGGTTGTGGGCTCATTATGATCGATGAGCATCACATTATCATCATCGAGAATGAGAAATCCATATCTCTCGGTTCATGACGAATTCTATCGAGATCTACGTAGGCCTCAGGTTGTTGAAGACCGCCATCAACAGCCTTGTGAGCTCGCTTCAATCTCCTTTTCGTGCTCAATGTCATTTTGTGAAACTTGAATTTCTTCGAGTTGTACTTTACTCCCACTGTTTCCTTTGGAAACAAATTCCTTCTCTAAGAAGAAACCATTTCGAGCAACAAAAACTTTGTTCTCTGATGGGATGTAAAAGTAATATCCTTTAGTTTCCTTAGGATATCCCACAAAATAACAATTTTCAGATTTGGGTCCCAACTTGTCAGCAATTGGACGCTTCACATAAGCCTCACAACCCCAAATCTTTAGAAAAGATAAATTGGGACGCTTCCCAGTCCATATCTCATAAGGTGTCTTTTCTACAACCTTTGAAGGAATACGGTTCAATATGAATGCTGCGGTTTCTAAAGCATAGCCCCAAAAGTATTTTGGAAGATCAGTTTGACTCATCATTGATCGAACCATATCTAATAGAGTTCGATTTCTCCTTTCAGAAACACCATTCCATTGAGTAGTCCCTGGAGGAGTCAATTGTGAAACGATTCCACAATCCTTAAGATAATCATCAAACTCTTGGCTTAAATATTCACCTCCTCGATTAGATCGAAGGATTTTAATATTCTTGCCAAGCTGATTTTGTACTTCATTCTTATACTCTTTGAACTTTTCAAAAGAGTCAGATTTGTACTTCATTAAATAGACATACCCATATCTACTGAAGTCATCTGTAAAAGTAATGAAATACAAATAACCTCCTCTCGCTGAAATGCTAAAAGGACCGCATACATCGGTATGTATAAGGCCCAATAGCTCATTGGCCCTTTCCCCTTTACCTGTGAAGGGGGGCTTTGTCATCTTACCCAGTAAACAAGAATCACACGTGTCAAAAGATTCAAAAGAATCAATGAATCCATCTTGATGGAGTTTTGAAATGCGTTTTTCATTTACATGGCCTAAGCGACAATGCCGAGATAGGTTGGGTTCAAATCGTTAGATTTAAACTTCTTGGTATTTATGTTATAGATGGGCTCATTTGTTAGAGACTCTGTTCAGAGTATAGATGCCATTTAATTGATGTGCAATACCATATAAAACGTCATTCTTATAAATGGAAATACTTCTATTCTCAATAGAAAATTTAAATCCATCATTCTCTAAACAAGCAAAAGAAATAATGTTCCTACTCATAGTAGGTACATAATAACAATTCTCAAGTTCCAAAATGAGTCCAAAGGCAAAATAAGATCATAAGTCCCCACTTGATAAAGCAACAACTCTTGCTCCATTTCCCAAAGAAGTTGATCTCACCACCATCAATCTTCTAGTCCTTCTAAACCCCGCACATTAGTACAAATGTGAGTTACTGACTCAAGATCTAATACCCAAGATGCGTATGAGTAAAATTGATTTCTATAACAAACATACCAAGAAGTAGTCACACTATTATTCTTCTCTTCAGCTCTTCCAAATAGAGTTTGCGCCCTTTTCCAATGACCAAGTTCATTGCAATGGAAGCAAACTCCTCGCTAGGTGCCTTAGTCTTAGCTTTGGGCTTGGGCTTGGACTTAGGTACTTTACCTTTGCCCTTCATTGTGCCATTCTTCTTGAAACCCTTTCCTTTAGAACCACAAGAACTTCATTGGTGGTCTTTACCTTTCTTTAAGTTCTCTTGAGCTTTCAGATCCCATGCAATTCATCAATGGACTTCTCCATATTATGCATGTTGTAGTTAAGAATGAACTGATCATATTCATCACCAAGGATGATAGAATAAGATCTGTTGCCAATTCTTGACTAACAGTGCACCTAATTTCTCAAGATGATGAATGTAACTCTTCATCTTAAGAACATGAGCACTCACGGGTGTGCGAGAGTCATCTTGCATGAATTCAATGCCTTAGTGGTTCTAAACCTCTCTTGGCGTGCTTGCTCTTGAAACATAGCTTTCAGATTCTTGAAGCATGTCATAGGCTTCCATTTCCTCTAAATCCTTCTGAAGGTCAGAGATCATGGTGCCTAACATAAGGCATGACACATCCGTGGAGTCATTGATATGCTTCGTGTAAGCATCCTTTTGAGCCTTAGGTGCGTTTGCTGGTGGTTCCTCAGGGATGGGTTCTTCTAAGACATAAAGCTTTCTTTCTTGCTTGAGAACAATTCTCAAGTTCCTATACCAATCTAGGAAATTTGTTCCACTAAGTTTTTCTTTCTCTAAGATAGATCGCATAAACAGGTTTGTGGATGGAGTAGCCATAATCTACAAAAATATGCAATAAGGGTCAACATTCTTATAATTATGAGGTATTAGCTCCCACTCAAATAAATAACCCTCAATTGAAAAATGGGAGAAACAAGATCCATATTTTACTAAGTCCTAAGAAAGCTTTGGCTTAACACTCAAAACTTAGTTATTTAGGTAGAAAACTCTTTTCAATTACATCACATGTAACTCTTGATGGGCTTATGTTAAAATACATCTTATGTACTGCATGTATGTAAAACCCAATCTTATGCCCTAAGCCCAAAACCGGTTTTGATAGCTTAGTTAAGTTTAACCATACTTTACCTATGAATAGCACCATTATTCAAATGTCTTCCTAGATAATCCCCACATGCCTTGCTTTGGCAAAAACCCACATAAGAATGAGCTAGAGATAAACATTGGTAAAGATTTATGGAAGGCATATAAAACTTAAAATTACGATGAGGGTCGTTCTTAGAAGGTTATTAATCCTTATAAAGAATTATGGAAGATTACAAAACGCTTATTACAACCTTGGCTTCGATTCTAATTGTGGATTTGAAAATAAATTTAATTTAATAATTCAACTCTTGAAAATTAAATTAAATTCCAAAACCGTTTCCTAATAAATAATCCTTTGAAAACAATTTTCAAATTTTAATAAAACACCTTTTATTATTATTAGGAGTATTTATTAATTTAATCTCTATTAAAAAAATAAATAAATTAGGGATTTTAAAACAAATTAAAAAATAATAATAATAATAAAGGGGAGGGAGGGGCGTCTGGCAGGCGTGCAAAGCACGCTAGACGCCGGCATGCGTGGAGCGTGCCCACGCCCCTGGCAGACATGGGCGCGTGTCCCACACGCCGTCGCTTTCTCCAATACGCCTGCCCTCTCTCTTCTGGTTTTCCTCCTTTTCTTCTGGATCTTCCTTCCACAACCACATCACGCACCCCACGCCGCACGCACAACCGCTCGGATCTCGAGGAAAAGCAGAACCTTCAACCGGGTCTCCACCGACGGTTTCGCAGCCCATGGCGTCACCGGAGACGCTTATCGTTGCCGCGACACCATCATTTAGTGATGGTGTTGCGTCGCCAGTCGATGGGTGTTACTCACCCATCGATTTTCCAGAATCTCAATGGAGAAAAACGCAGATGATAATTCTAGAAACATGCATAGTTTAACAATCCCATATGCAATTGCAAAAAACGTAGAACAATCGCAAGCATATGAAAAAAAATTTCAGATCGCATACATACCCAAATCAAATAAACCCGAAAAACACAAACATGTTTTGTTGATTTTAGGTTCAATATACGTAACACGATAAAATGTAAGACATGGGTATCCGGAGGAAAAGAAACAATTTCGAATTAACAAGGCATATACAAACACGTGGGAAACAATTCCCGGTCCGACTTCGGAAACAAGTTCAAAACTTTAACAAAAACAATCACCATTGTTATTTGTCTTTATCAAGCATTAACACAAATCAATAACAATAATCAAGCCACTAATTCAAGATTAACGATTAAACTCGGCTCGATACCACCGTTGGATCGCAGATGGTCCGAGTATTCTCAATACTGCATGGAAAAGACCATACAAAACATCACGATAATCGAAAACACGAAGGATTAACGAAAATACCTTATTTTCGTGGGTGGATTCTTCTTTTCGGTTTCAAGACACCGCAAATCGCTAATGCCCTCTACCGGTATCCACATGAGCATGCACGATCCGGCCAGCGGTCAGTAGTGTGCTAGCACGTCCCGAAAACCTTCTGACGCCGCATACGATCTTTCTCTTGGATGGCGGCTAGGGTTTCTCGACAATTGTGTCGTTTTTTAATGAGACCTAAGCTTCTCTATTTATAGAGAAACCCTAATCTCATTCAGTTCTATTGAGTTTCGCCCATTATATCATATATAATAAAAGCCCGACAACTTAATTAAATCTAGCCCAATAAATATATCTAAATATATTTATTCAACACCTAATAAATTAGGTCGAGAATAAGCCCGATCACATCACTCTTTGTGTGCGACCACAGAGGCTCATTTGATGTTGGCAATGGGCTTGATTACACTTCAAGGCCCATAAGTCATAAGCGGCCTCTAGCAAGATATTATGACTACCCAAATCAAATGAGGATCGATAATCCGATTTAACTCAGAATTATGGTTATAAGCTCACCTTTTGTAACACGATATCAAGATTAATCACAAGGCATGGTACATGTCAACCTTTGATTAATCATAGTTTCTTGATCCCCAAGTTGACTGATTATAACAAATGACATTGATGACTCTTCATCAATTCATTTGAAACACGACCATGCATTTCTTCACCACACTTGTCAAAAGGCTCAAATGATATCTCTCTCACTTAAGAGAGGTACAAATCCCATCTACGCCATTCACATCCTCCGCATAATTCATTTGATGTCCAACATAAGATCATTTGTTATTCAGCTAAAAATAACTTAGTCTAATATCAAAACACCAATTCCTCATATAGGGAACCATGATGACTTCAGTCAAAGGACTAAAGTCAAACCATATTGAGAATCACTAATGACATGAAACCATGTAGTATTCTCTTTTGGGTCGATCCAATATATGTTCTCTAACATATATCTATGTTTCGATTTGATATCTCATATCCATGATCGAGAAACGTGATCATCAATCGTAACATATACTAGCCTTAATTCATTATTGTTCCACCAATAATGATCGATCTAAGACGATCTAAAACAATATTATAACACTTATGGTTTTACTATCAAATCACATACTTGATGACATAAGTTTAATACAATTCATGGAATGTAAATCACATTACATAAATGAAATACATGCATATATGAAACGGAATACCTCATAATATATTATTAACAAATCATAATGTTAATACATGAATCACAAATGTTCATTGGCCTAGGGCACACTACTAACAGGGTCCAACATTAAAAGGCGCCTTTTAATGTTAGACCCTACACCTCACCCGTAGGTGTTTGCAGGTGATACGGTGGCGTGTGTTTGCGGGTGATACCGCAGCATCCAACACAAATTGGTATTGTCCTCTTTGGTCAGGATTCGAACCCCTGACCTCAAGGTTTTGTTGCTATCTAACAGCACGCACGCCTCTTACCAATAGCAACAAAACCTTGAGATTAGGGGTTCGAATCCTAACCAAAGAGGACAATATCAATTTGTGTTGGATGTCGCGATATCACCCGCAAACACACGCCGCAGTATCACCTGCAAACACCAACGGGTGGGGTGTGGGGTCCAACATTAATAGACATCACAGAAGGTTTTCTGTGACTGTAAAATGACTTCTGCGACGTTTAAAAAATGACGTAGAAAGGGTCCTTTTCTTGTAGTGATTTGATGTTGATCTTAAATTGATTTACTAAAGTCCTTGATACAAAACATAGCATGGAGGAAATTATGATGAGATCATGATAATGAGATTCCTATCATTTGTAATCATGTTAGTATCTAAACTTTCCTTAGTCATGGGATTAATGAGATGGGATATCATTAATCCGAATAGACTAACATATGTTATACTGCTTGATTGGATCAAGCAGTAGAAATCATAAGCTATAGATATGAGTTGTTTAGAGTTAATATGTGGATGCTTACTAAAGGTAATAAGTACATTGGATTGACCTACTATGAGACAATCATATGGATATTTTATTATAGCATCAATGATGGTCTCATCATAGTAATAGTGCAAGTATCCTTTGACTTGAGGTGCTCAAGGAGATCTCAGATATTGATCCTGTGCTTTGACTCCATTTATCGATGTCTTTCAGGGTTTACTCATAAGGTGGTGATTGGGTATAGCTTGAGGTATTCGGAGGTAATTGAGTAACCAATAAAGGATTCACCGCTCATGATAGAAGGAGATGATACCCACGGTCTCTTGTCGGGGTCATTACTCGAAAATCTCTGTCTATAGCATATATGTGTCATGAAGAGAGTCTTCAATGGTAAATAGAGTAATGAGATCCTTAGGAAAAAATCTAATATCACTTGGACTAGATGTGACGTAGTCAATCTAGTTGGAGTTGACACTTTGACCATACTCAGAACCAAGTAGGGTATAAATAGTGAAAGGATGGATTGTATGGAAACATTACATATGTGGGGTCTTGACTTGTTGCTAAATACCGCTATTGACTTACTTGAATTAAGTGTTAATTCAAGTGGCCAACATAACTGGAAACCTAATGGGTCACATACGTAAGAGATCCGAAGGATAAGTAAAATAGTATTTAATGATGATTCAAGATATGAGAGAGCGTTTCAAGATTGTATCGCGATATGATCGTAGTAGAAAACGTTGCATGCAATGAATTAGAAACAAGTGTTGTTGGCTGCTAATTTATTCATTAACTTCCCAAAACTTCCATTAATGCATGTTATTCATGGTCATTAACTTTTCATAACTTCCATTAATGCGTGCTATTCATGACCATTAACTTCTCATAACTTCCCATTAATGATGGGGTTATGGTATGCCAAAAAGGGCAGAAAATAATCATGATTTTCATGCATCTTGTGTAAAACACAAGTGAGAGAAATGTTCTTTTTTATACACAAACTCTTTTCTCTCTAACTCTCACAAGAGTTCTTGTCTTTGTTAACACAAAGAAAGAATTATAGTAATCTCCTAATGAGGTTTCATCCTTCTATCTTCGTGTTTCATTAGAGATGGTCTACGTTAATTGTTGTCGTTTACGACAACCCAACGTGGAGAAGAATAAAGAACGAAGGAGATTGTTGGAAAGGTATGTAAACATTATACGTTTCATATTTTTGTTTTCTATATCTATATGCATGAGTAGATCTGGTGTTTGAGGTTCCTTTTTATTTTTTGCTGCATATATTTGATATATATTATATATCAGATGCCTGATCGAAACCTTACAGTAGTATCAGAGCCATCTTGTGCCTTGTTAAATGTAGAATACATGACAATTGAAAATTGTTTTCATGATTGTGACAACTTAGGGTTTTGTAATGTTTTGTTCGAACTTAATTATAGTTTTTCATGATTTTATTTAACCAATCTATTAATAAGATGTAAATGAATGATTCAGTATAATTGAAAATATTTTTAATGTGATTGAAATATTTAATTTCGAATTTACAGGAACATGCATGAATCTATCTTTCTGCTGAGCATGTGATGTCTATTGGATAAACTGATGATGTTACACATGATTTTCGTGGAATTTGATTCTTGGAAAATTATGTGAACATATTTGATATTTTATTTGATAAAATTATTTAAAATACTTTAATAATTTTATCAAATAATTTTCGAATATGGACAATTTTTCGAAATTATAGGATCTATTTTTGTTTAATGTTTTGTATGTTTATATTTTAGTTACAGAACTTTAAAAATATTTTTAAGTGATAAAAATGTGCTAATTTGATGTTTTATGCATGCCTAAATGATTTTTCTTGAAATTTGACTTCCCAAAAATTTTAGAAGTCATATTTGTTGTTTTTTGAATCTTATTAGTGTTTCAATGATCATAATAATTTTGAGTGATTCCTAAATTATTTTAATCATCATGAAATAACCTAGAGATGCTTGGAATGATAATATGATGTTCTGAAAATTTTGGAAAACTATAGAAATTAATTTTAGTATGTAATTGATTTTCTATTAAGACTAGAAAAAATTGGAATGTGTGACAAAGCTGAAGTTGTTTAATTTTGGACATCAAATAATTATTTTAAGGTAGATTAATTATGAATTAATTTCTAGAATTTGGCATTCATGTTAATTAGATTACTATTAATTCTAAATGAAATAACACATAATATCAATTTTAGCCAAGTTAGTAAAAGGAAGATAGTAAATCTAAGTGTTGGATTGGGCTTAGATCTAAATGTTGGATTGGGCCTTTCATGTTAGGATCCATAAAATGTTATAACCAAAATGATGTGTTTACATATATGCATTAGAGAATGCATGGATAGGAGAATGTGTGGGCCTGCATGATGGATGGTTATGGGTTTAGGCCCTATTTGATTTGGTAGTCCATATCATGCCATGTTGTTGGGCAAGCCCAAGCCTGCTTTATACAGACATGTTTGAACCATGGCAATAAGATTTTTGGATTAAGAAGCCTTGGTTTTGTATATATATATAATACCATATAAGTTAGATGAGACCTTATTCAGACCTCTCACTTAGAATGTTAAAACTAACATCTTCCTTTAATATGGCGTGAACCAGAGTCCTTTTAAAGTTAGGGTTGTTGGGCAAGCCCAAGCCCATTTTATACAGATATGTTTGAACCATGGAACAAGATTTTTAGATTAAGAAGCCTTGGTTTATTAGGCAAACCCAAGATCAATGTGGACAGAGGCTAAGTTAGGTAGTATATATTAGATGTACATGTGTCAAAAGTTGATAACCTAATGAATGTGAATATATCAACAGTTGATAGCACTAGATTCGATATTTGCATTGGAGATGCAATTGGTATGATTGATATCTACCGATTAAACTAAGGTGGCTTGTTGGGCAAACTCAAGGTCATTCTTAGGATACTAGATATCGACCCACTAAGAGAATTTCCCTATGAGTTTTCTTGAATTTATATTGAGGGTTATGAATTCATGCAAAGTGTGTTATTAAAGTCTTTATAGACATTAAGTACATTCTAATTTTTCTCTCTTTGACGAAAGGTTGTTATTACCTGAGTCAACACCATGAGTACTAGTGTAAATATAAGATCATGGATGGAAGCTAACAAGCTAACTGGACCAAACTTCCTTGACTAGCTCAGGAACTTGAGAATAATTCTCAAGTCTGAGAAGCTTGGTTTTGTCTTGGAAGAACCACTTCCCGATTCCCCTACTACTGATGTTCTAATGATGGTCAGAGAGCATATAGGAAGCTTCTCGATGATAATGAGATGGCTAGTTGTATTATGCTAGCTACTATGTCACTGGAGCTATAAAAGTACCATAAGGTTGTGGATGCTCATATCATATTCTATCATCTTAGGGAGCTCTTCGATGAGCAAGCAAGGTCTGAAAAGTTTGAAACTTATTGATTGCTCTTCCGCTTTAAGATGGTTAAGGGGGCATCTTTAGTTCAGTATGCACTAAAGATGAATGGCTACATCAAATAGTTAGCCTCCTTGAGTTTTCTTTTGGATCATAAATTAAGTATTGACTTAATTCTAATATGTTTAACTGATAGTTACTCACAATTTGTGCTTAACTATCGGATAAACCATATATCCAGCATAATTCTCGAGCTAGTCAACATGCTCAAGGCAATTGAGTCATCTATTTGCAAGGAAAGAGTGTGATGTTGGACTTTTCTGGTTTGAAGAGAAAGAGCCAAAAGAAGAATAAGTCCGTAGGGCCTAAATGAGGTGTCAAGAAAGCAGAGAAGACTACCTCGAAGGGAACTTGCTTTCACTATGGCAAAGATGGCCATTGGAAGAGAAATTGTAAGTCCTATATGGAGTCCTTGAAGTAGAAGAAGGCATCTGATGACTTTTTGACCTAATATATATGTGGTCCGATGTCCATACATGTCAAAGGTGGTTTCGTATGCTTCATTACCTTTATCGATGATCATTCTCTATATGGGCATGTGTATCTTAAGAGATATAAGTCTAAAGCCTTTGAAAGGTTCAAGGAATTCATAAATGAAGTTGAGAAACAACTTGGGAGAAGTATTAAATCACTTCGATCGGATTGAGGTGGTGAATACTTAAGCCAAAATTTTTGGATTATCTCAGGGATAATGGAATATTGTCCCAGTGGACTCCACCTTACATGCCACAACATAACGGTGTGGCTAAGAGGAGAAATTGAACTTTGTTATACATGGTGAGGTCTATGACGGATTTAGTGAATTTATCAAAATCTTTATGGGGATATGCACTCGAAACTTCTGTTTATGTGTTAAATAGAGTCTCATCCAAGTCAGTTGATGTTACTCGATATAAGATATGGACTAACAAGAAACCCTATCTTTTTCATATGAAATTTTGGGATTGTCCTGCTTTTGTGAAGCGGATTTATTCAAATAAACTTGAAGCTAAATTTATTATCTTAAGGAAACTATAGGATATCAGTTCTATCATGTGTCGAAACAAAAGGTATTTGTTTCAAAACATGCTATATTTTTAGAGAAAGAGTTTTTTTATTAGAAGACAGTGGGAGAAAAATTAAATATATAGAAGTTCAAGATGCTTAACAGACACAGATCAACTGCCTGGACTTGAGATTACTGTTCATGAAGATGAAACAATAGTTTAACATTTTGACACACAAGAAGTTCGTAAGTCAGGTAAGATATGTCATATTCCCCAAAGATACGAAATTTTGAAAATTAAACTTAACGATGTATTGCTCATAGAAGATGATAAGCCTACTAGCTATGAAGAGGTTCTTAAGAGTTCAAAATCGGACAAATGGCTTCAAGGTATGAAATCCGAAATAGATTCATGTATGATAACTAAGTATGGAATTTGGTTGACCCACCTGAAGAGGATAAAACCCATAGAGTGCAAATGGGTTTTCAAGAAGAAAACTGACATGAAGGGTAATGTAATTACCCATAAAGCTAGGCTTGTAACTAAGGGATATTGTCAAAGGCAAGGTGTTGACTATGACAAAAAAAGCATTTAGCCTAGTAGCTATGCTTAAATTCATTAGGATACTCCTAGCCATTGCCACTCATTATGATTATGAGATATGGCAAGTGGATGTGAAGACGACTTTCCTTAATGGAAACCTAACTGAGGATATGTATATGACACAACCTGATAATTTCATATCCATGAATGGATAAAAGGTATTCAAGCTTTAGAAATCCATCTATAGATTCAAGCAAACATTCAGGAGTTGGAATATATGATTTGATAAGATAATTAAAGAGTTTAGTTTCTTACAAAATCCAAATGAGTCGTGTGTGTATAAGAAGGTTAGTGGGAGTGCAATCATATTCCTTGTACTATATGTAGATGACATATTGCTAATAGGGAACGATGTCTCAACTTTGCAATCATTCAAATTTGGTTAACTAAGAACTTCTCTATGAAAGACCATAGAGAACCAACTTATATTTTAGAAATAAGGATCTATAGAGATAGATTTAAGTGGTTTCTTGGTCTTTCTCAATCTACTTACATAGACAAGATGTTAAAGAAATTTAGCATGGAGCAGTCCAAGAGAGGTTATCTTTCTATGGTACATGGGATTACACTCTCTAAATCTATTTGTCCAAAGACATAAGATGAGAGGAATCGCATAAGTTTAATTCCTTATGCTTCAACTATAGGACCAATCATGTACGTTATATTATGTACTAGAGCTGATGTATTGTATGCTATAAATTTTACAAGCAGATACCAGTCAGACCCCTGGTGAGAGTCATTGGGTGGTTGTCAAGAATATCCTTAAGTACTTGAGAAGAATTAAGGATACATTCTTGGTATATGGAGAAGGTGATCATATGGTAAGCAGTTATACTAATGCTAGTTTCCAATTCGATAGGGATAACTCTAGGTCCCATTCCGGATATGTATTCACATTGAATAATGGTGCAATTAGTTAAAAAAATTCAAAACAAGAGACAATTGCAAATTTGACAACAGAGGTGGAGTACATTGTAGCTTTAGAAGTGGCAAACGAAATGGTTTGGATCAAAAAGTTCATCATGGAACTTGGTGTGGTTTTGATGTAACATGTCGTTACTGTTAGCAAGGGTATTTTGGTCATTGGGTTGAACTGATTGGATTTCACTGCATTCATTGACTGAGCATGTTACTGGCCTCTAATTATAGAGGAACAGGTTTATTGCATATGCATTTATCCATAGGTACATGCATTCATGATTTTCTGGCATTTTAAGTGGAAGTATGAACTGATTGAATTGTGAATATCGGGTATTCGGATTGTAATTGACTGAGAAATTAAGAGTAAGTGAGCTCGAATGACAGATTTAGAATAGTTTAAGAGTGATTGGTAATTGATAGTGGCTTATAGGAAATTTTCTGGAAATTCGGGAGAAAATGCCCGGACCGAAAATTTTGAGTGACAGACTGATTGATTGTATAGTACCGAAATAATTGTCCAATGGTAAAGGAAATATTAGGGTTATACTGTTAGGGAATTAAAATGTTGAGCCATTGAAATTTAGAGACTGAAATTTGGACTGATGTGGAGACCTATGTCTATAAATAGATAGGTTTGAAAGTAATGGGGAAAATTTGTTCTAAGGCATTTCTTCTTCTCTTCCGCGGTGATTTCGATTTCTTCCCTATTGGTGAGTTTCATCGATTCTTCCTTATGGTTTCTTCGCATTGTGCTAGCCCAACTGATTTATTGTGATTGATGAAGGTTGAGAAGGATTGGAGTGAGTTATCGTTGGTTTGAGAAAGTTTTAGGGTTTACGGCGATTCTTAGAGATTTGTGGATCTGAGCGGCGACGAGCGCCTGGAGATACGTCGCGACGAGCCTTCTAGCTTGCGTTGCGACAAGCGGCGAGTGGCCCGTATACGTCGCGACGAGCGGACGTAGGTCGTGGCGAGGATGGCAATTCTGAAGGGATGATTGTTAGTATATTGGGCATAATTTATGGTATAGACCTCCGATTGAGGTGATTCCTGATTCGTTATGGACTAGGGAACGAGGTCCACAATTGAGGATAATTATGGAAATTTGAATTGATCTAATGGTATTGAATTATAGATATTAAGTTCAATTATGGTTCATAGTGTGACCTAACTATTGAATTGAGACGATTGGAGTTTTAATTGAGATTTCAATAGAGGCCTTGACCCAATGGATAGGAAATTGCTTTAGGAAATATGAATTGAGGAAATTGAACTGAATTATAGGATTGGATCAATTCTCGTTGATCAATTGAGCTGAAAGTTAGATTGGGATATAAGAGTTATAATTGGGTTTTAGCGTCGGAAAATCGTGAACATGCATTGTACATCATCTCACCGAGACATATGCATTCTTGAATGGTTTTATTGAGCATCTAGTAATGGGGTGTATTTTACTTCGTTATAGGCGTCGTTGGATCATCATTCCACGGACATTCTGGAACTTCCAGCGATGGCTCGGAAGTTCTGGTGAGTAACCTAGTTGGTTTCTCAAATTCTGTTGTTTAAATGCTCAACGTGAATTACTTGCCAAATGTGAAACTGTATGATTCTTGAAATATACATGATCGAATGGTATGCCTCTCTTGTATTGGATTGTGAAATTGCATGATTCTTGAAATGTCCGAAATGACATGTTTCTCTTGTCTTGGATTGGATTCTCTTTCGACTGAATTCTTGTATATTCTTGAGAAGTACAATCTTGGGCTTTCATAGCCATACATCAACCATCAATCTTGAATTCTCGAACATCGCATTGCATGCATAAATGCATGATCGGATAATGGAATGTGACCCAAGTTGCTATTATCACTAAAAGAGCCTCGAGCTCGAACCTTTATCTTGGCAAGACCCACGAGCCCGGGGGAGAAATCACAGCGCGTCCCCATCAACACCGATCGAGCACTTGGGCACAATCTGAATAACTAGAAAGAGTCTCATATGCATTATATACATGGTGATTGAATTGCCACATTGTGTGATGATTCTTTGAATGTGTGATGCCATGATTTATCAGAAATTGTGATGTGATACTATAAACTGCTCTATACTACTTTAATATTGTCACCGATATCGTGTAATCGTTATAAACTCATAAAATTGTTATATAATACATTTAATTGAATATTCTTGTGCGCGTCTTTGTCGCATGATTGTAATGCATGATTTAGTGAACCATCGATGATGGTTTCTCCTTGTTCGCAAACTCACCCAAAATTGCAACCTATTTTTAGGGTGATAGAGTAGACCCTAGCTCAGGAGATAGCCTTTTCCTACCGTGCGGCGTCTTTGGCGGGAGAGCGATAGCACACAAAGTGGTCATTTGGGTTGGATTTTGAGGATGACTTTGGATAGATGCTTGTATCAGTTTCCTTTTTGGTTTTATTCAGGGGACTGATAGACTTGTCTATTCTGTTGCTGGATGACTGTATCAGATTGATATTATGATTTTAAGATTTAGCGGTTTCTGATATTGTGTTATATTATGGTTTTAATTATTGCGATGCCATGTGGATATTATTGGGAAAATGTTCTAGTAGTGCACCTTTATCGTGGGATACGTGTCGGAGCGACCTTCAGGTTTCCCGATGTGTACCTTACGGTGAAGGGGCGCTACATTAAATGGTATCAGAGCATGGTTTGACATCTTTTGGGCATAGTGTAATTTAGGCTTGAATTACTGTAAGAATAGCAGAATTGATCAGAATTTCTTGTCTGTTTTAGGTCATTCGTACTGGGAGATCGAGTGGAACAACGGTGACACAGAATCGGTAGGAGCTAGTAGAGTCTCCTGTGCCTCATTCGGAGGAGTTGCCTCCTTGAGTTCTGTGAGGCGGAGCGGAGATATGATCTCTCGCGCAAGTTGGCGGCGGTTGATTTCTATGGTAGCAGCCGACCTGCGAGGTCGAGGATGGCTAGAGAGGATGAGAGAGTCCTCGATCGGATGGACTATGACCGATGAGCGTTTGATTCGCGGTTTCTCTACTGTGGTTACGCATATCGGTGGTGGAAGATCGCTACGGCGGCACCACCGTGCCCCGCACAATCGACATGGGATGATTTTACGAGGCGTTCAGGACAACTTCATGCCCAAGATCTATCTCGAAATGAAATTCGGGGAGTTCTAGAGCCGAGACGAGGGCGATTGACCGTGGCGACTATGAGTGCGATTCAACGAGTTAATGGTTTATGCTTCTTCACTGGTGGCTTCTGAGGCTGACAGGTGTCGGCGTTTTGAGGGCGGACTCAATCTGGAGATCCGTACCCTATTGGTTAGATCTTATATGGGCGCTTTATTGAAATGAGGGTTGCGGCGATGAGGATAAGCAGCTGTTGAGACAGCGTGTGACTGAGACTAATCAGGGGACCCGGCATAAGAGATCTAGTGACAGCCAGGGCAGTGTTGGCAAAGGGTTCAGCAAGCGACAGAGTAGGCCTTTCAGATCTGCGAGAGGGGCTAGACAGATTGGTTTTGGGAAAAGGGCGAATCTGCAATTTGTTAGTGGCGGCGGCGATGCGAGTTTGAGGCGATCTGCTCCTTTATGTGAGCATTGTGGCAAGAGACACGGTGGAGAGTGTCGATGGCTATCTGGAGCCTACTTGAGGTGTAGTTCGATGGACCACCTAGTGAGGAACTGCCCAGAGACTTTGGGAGCCCAGTCTACTATGACTGGAAGATCAGGCAGCAATACCACGATCCAGCAGAGTCGTGGTGGTGGATCAGGATGGAGAGGCCGAGGCTGAGGTCGAGCAGAGGGGTCTGCAGTGAGGTCAGAGGGACCGAGCAGACAACAGTCTCAAGCTAGGGTCTATGCCATGACTCGGAAGGAGGCCCAAGATTCCCCAGATGTTGTTGCGGGAATGCTTCTTATTTCTGGTTTCGAAGCATATGCATTGTTGGATCCTGGATCCACTCATTCCTTCATTGCACCGCATTTAGCATGTAGACTGCATGGGGATAGGCAGAGATTACAGTATGGGTTAGAGGTGAGTACACCTCTAGGTAGTACGACTGTATTGGGAGAGGTTTGTATGGGATATCAGGTTCAGATCGATCGAGCAGTTTTGAGTGCCGATCTGATCGTTTTAGCTCTGAGGGAGATTGACATGATATTGGGGATGGATTGGTTGACTGCTCATAAGGATATCATGGACTGTTATACCAAGGAGGTTGTATTGGAGTCTCCTGGTCAGCCCAGAATTGTATTTCAAGGAGTTAGTCAGGCAGTGCCCGCGAGGATGATATCCTTCTTGAGTGCCCTGAGATTGATGCAGGGAGGTTGTGAGGCCTATCTGGCTCATGTAGTGGATACAAGAGTCGAGCCGAGATTGCAGGATGTTCCTGTAGTCAGAGATTTCCTAGATGTGTTTCCCGAGGAGTTACCGGGATTGCCGCCAAAGCAGGAGACAGAGTTTGAGATCGATTTAGTTCGATGCAGATGTTTATATCGATTCCTCCAGATAGGATGGCACCGTGGAACCGAGAGCTTAAGGCTCGATTCAGAGCTCTTGGATAAGGGATTCATTAGACCGAGTGTTTCACCATGGGGAGCTCCGGTACTGTTTGTGAAGAAGAAGGACGGGACTCTGAGACTGTGTATTGATTATAGACAGTTGAATCGGGTGACAGTGAAGAATAAGTATCCACTGCCTAGGATTGACGATTTATTTGATCAGTTGCAGGGAGCTCAGGTGTTCACTAAATTGGATCTGAGATCAGGCTATTACCAGTTAAGGATTGCAGAGGTCGATGTGCCTAAGAGTGCCTTCAGGAGCAGGTACGGGCATTTCGAGTTCCTAGTGATGCCGTTTGGGTTGACTAATGCCCCGACAGCCTTCATGGCTTTGATGAATAGAGTTTTTCAGCCCTACCTGGACCGGTTCGTGATAGTATTTATTGATGACATACTGATTTATTCGAGGAGTAGACAGGAGCACGCTGAGCACCTGAGGATTATTCTGCAGGTCATGAGAGAGAGGCAGTTGTTCGCCAAATTCACTAAGTGTGAATTCTGGCTTGATGAGATTGTATTTTTGGGTCACGTAGTGTCCGGTGAGGGTATCCAGGTGGATCCTCACAAGATAGAGGCAGTTATGAGTTGGGAGATTCCGAGGAGTGTGCCCGAGTTGCGGAGTTTCCTAGGACTGGCCGGATATTACCAGAGGTTCGTCGAGGGGTTTTCGTTGATCTCCGCCCCTTTGACGAAGCTACTAAGGAAGAATGTGCTGTTTAGATGGTCTGAGGAGTGCGGAAGTGCTTTGAGGAGCTGAAACATTGGTTGACTCTTGCCACCGTGTTAAGCATTCCTTCCGCTTTGGAGGCTTCGTGGTTACTGATGATGCCTCGCATCGAGGATTGGGATGTGTCTTGATGCAAAGCATGGGAGAGTTATAGCGTATGCCTCTAGACAATTGAGGTCTCACGAGGTGAATTATCCGATCATGACTTAGAGTTGGCATAGCTTGTATTTGCTCAAGATCTGGAGACATTATCTCAGATGGGGAGGCGTTCGGATCTTCATCGATCATAAGAGTCTCGATATCTATTGAGTCGAGAGAGCTCAATCTGAGACAGAGGAGATGGATAGAATTCTTGAAGGACTATGATCGCACGATTGAGTACCATCCAGGAAGGCCAATGTGGTGGCCGATGCAATTGAGTAGGAGATCGCATGGTAGTCGTTGTGTTGAGTTTCGAGGTTACCCGGTGCGATTGGTTGAGAGCTCTTAATGTGCAGATGGATTTGGGTGGGATGGAGCTCGATTGCTACTCGAAATTTGAGGCCGATGTTGCATGATAGATCCGGAGAGTTCGGGATCAAGACCCGCTTTAGTGAGATCGATTGAAAAGTCCGGGCGCATCTCGATTGAGTTTGAGTTGAGATATGGGACTCTATGGATGGGACAGAGGCTGTGTGTGCCGGATATTGATGATTTGAGACGGGAGATCCTTGAGGAGGCACATGTAGCTACCTATTCTATGCATCCTGGTACGACCAAGATGTATCGTACTCTGAGACAACATTTCTGGTGGCCTGGTATGAAGAGGCAAGTGGCAGAGTTTGTGTCCAGGTGTCTGACGTGCCAGCAGGTCAAGGCTGAGCACCAGGCTCCAATGGGTAAGTTGCATTCGTTGCCCATTCCGGAGTGGAAATGGGAGCAAATTACTATAGACTTTGTGATGGGATTGCCTAGGACACCGAGGCAGCATGATGCTATTTGGGTCATAGTGGACCGATTATTCATCGGCTCACTTCTTGCCGATGAGGAGAGCAATACTCTCGATCACCGGCCCGAAGTATGTGGCAGAGATTGTACGGTTGCATAGGGTTCCGTTGTCGATAGTCTCAGACAGGGATCCCAGGTTCACCTCGAGGTTCTGGAAGAGCCTACAGACTGCTATAGGTACGAGGTTGAACTTTAGCTGCATTTCATCCTCAGACAGATGGACAGAGTGAGAGGACGATTAAGACTGTTGAGGACATGCTTCGAGCGTGTGTATTGGAGTTCAGAGGCTCATGGGATCAGTATTTGGCTCTGATTGAGTTTTCCTACAACAATCAGTATCAGAGCAGTATCGGGATGGCACCGTATGAGGCCTTGTATGGGAGGCCGTGTCGATCGCCACTATATTGGGATGAAGAGGGTATGAGATCGATTGAGGGTCCCAGCTGATTCGAGACACTGATGGATAAGGTGCGGTTGATCCGAGTCGCATCAAGCGCGGCTCAAGATGCATAAAAAGCTATGTGGATCAAAGACGGCGAGATATAGAGTCTGATGTAGGGGACAGTGTTTCTCAGTGTCTCCTTGGAAAGAATCTTGAGGTTTGGCCGTAAGGGCAAGTTGAGCCCTCGATATATCGGTCCATATGAGATCCTTGAGAGGATAGGACCGTTGGCTTCTGATGGCATTCCGAGTGAGATGTCCCGGATGCATGACGTGTTTCATGTTAGTATGCTCCGATAGTACCGTTCAGACCCGATGCATGTGATCCCGGCTCAGGAGATTGAGGTAGCCAGTGATTTGACCTATGTTGAGGAGCCGGTACAGATTATTGGATCTCGGGTCAAGCAACTGAGGAACAGGGTAATTCCATTAGTGAAAGTCCTTTGGAAGAACCACTCTTTTGAGGAAGCTACATGGGAGACTGAGGAGCATATGAGGAGTCAGTATCCTCATTTATTCGATCGGTCAGGTATTAAATTTTGAGGACGAAATTTTAATTAGGAGGGTGAATTGTAACATCCGCTTCTCAAGTAGCAAGGGTATTTTGGTCATTAGGTTGAACTGATTGGATTTCACTGCATTCATTGGCTGAGCATGTTACTGGCCTCTAATTATAGAGGAACAGGTTTATTACATATGCATTTATCCATAGGTACATGCATTCATGATTTTCGGCATTTTAAGTGGAAGTATGGTGATTGAATTGTGGTATTTGGTGGATGGATTGTAATTGACTGAGAAATTAAGAGTAAATGAGCTCGAATGACAGATTTAGAATAGTTTAAGAGTGATTAGTAATTGATAGTGGTTTATAGGAAATTTTCTAGAAATTCGGGAGAAAATGCCCGGACCGGAAATTTGGAGTGACAGACTGATTGATTGTATAGTACCGAAATAATTGTCCAATGGCAAAGGAAATATTATGGTTATACTATTAGGGAATTAAAATGTTGAACCATTGAAATTTAGAGACTGAAATTTGGACTGATGTGGAGACCTATGTCTATAAATAGATAGGTTTGAAAGTAATGGGGAAATTTTGGTCTAAGGCATTTCTTCTTCTCTTCCACGGTGATTTCGATTTCTTCCCTATTGGTGAGTTTCATCAATTCTTCCTTATGGTTTCTTCTCATTGTGCTAGCCTAACTGATTTATTGTGATTGATGAAGGTTGAGAAGGATTGGAGTGAGTTATCGTTGGTTTGAGAAAGTTTTAGGGTTTACAGCGATTCTTAGAGATTTGTGGATTTGAGCGTGATTGGTAAGTGGTTATGGTTTTAATGTTGTTATTAGTAGTTGTTTCAAGCATTTATGGCATTTATTGGGTTAGATTGAGTGGTTAGAGTGTTAATGGAGGTTTTAAATAGCATTAATGGCGGAAAATCGATCGGAGAAGAAGGTGGCGCGGTCGCACGTCGCGACGTCTGGAGTGCCTCGCCGCGGCGAATAAATTTAGTGTTCAGCTCGTCGCGGCGGCGAGCGCCTGGAGATACGTGGCGACGAGCCTTCTGGCTTGCGTTGCGACGAGCGGTGAGTGGCCCGTATACGTCGCGACGAGCGGACGTAGGTCGCGGCGAGGATGGCAATTCTGAAGGGATGATTGTTAGTATATTGGGCATAATTTATGGTATAGACCTCCGATTGAGGTGATTCCTGATTCGTTATGGACTAGGGAACGAGGTCCACAATTGAGGATAATTATGGAAATTTGAATTGATCTAATGGTATTGAATTATAGAGATTAAGGTCAATTATGGTTCAAGGTGTGACCTAAATATTGAATTGAGACGATTGGAGTTTTAATTGAGATTTCAATAGAGGCCTTGACCCAATGGATAGGAAATTGCTTTAGGAAATATGAATTGAGGAAATTGAACTGAATTATAGGATTGGATCAATTACTGTTGATCAATTGAACTGCGAGTTAGATTGGGATATAAGATTTATAATTGAGTTTTAACGCCGGGAAAATCGTGAACATGCATTGTACATCATCTCACTGAGACATATGCATTACTGAATGGTTTTATTGAGCATCTAGTAATGGGACTGTATTTCTTGTTATAGAGGAGCCGTTGGATCGTCATTCCACGAACATTGCTGAAACTTCCGAGCGTAGCTGGAAGTTACGGTGAAATAACCTAGTTGGTTTCTCAAATTCATTTCGCTTAAATGCTCAGCGTGAATTACTTGCCAAATGTGAAATCTGATGATTCTTGAAATATACATGATCGAATGGTATGCCTCTACTGTATTGGACTGTGAAATTGCATGATTACTGAAATGTCTGAAATGACATGTTTCTACTTATCTTGGATTGGATTCTTGTCTTTGGATTGAATTCTTGTATATTCTTGAGAAATACAATCTTTGGGCTTTCATAGCCATACACTGAACCACCGAATACTGAATTACTGAACACTGCATTGCATGCATAAATGCATGATCAGATAATAGAATGTGACCCAAGTTGCTATTATCACTGAAAAGAGCCTCGAGCTCGAACATCATCTTGGCCGACCCACGAGCCCGAGGGGAGAAATCACGATCGTCCCCATCGAACACCGATGAGCACTTGGGCACAATATCGAATAAGCGGAAAGAGTCTCATATGCATTATATACATGGTGATTGAATTGCCACGTTGTGTGATGATTCTTGAATCGTGTGATGCCATGATTTCTCAAATTGTGATGTGATACTATAAACCGCTCTATACTCTTTGTAATATTGTCACCGACATCGCACCTTCGTTATAAACTCATCGTAAATTGTTATATAATACATTAATTGAATATTCTTGTGTGCGTCTTTATCGCAATTTATGTAATGCATGATTTGAGTGAACCATCGATGATGGTTTCTCATTGAGTTCGCAAACTCACCCAAAATTGCAACCTATTTTTAGGACTAATATAGTAGACCCTAGCTCAGGAGATAGCCTTTTCTACCGTCTTGGCGTCTTTGGCGGGAGAAGCGATGGCACACTGTGTCGGTCACCGGGGTTGGATTTTGAGGATGACTTAGGATAGATGCTTGTATCGGTTTCCTTTTGGTTTTGTTCGAGGGTGATAGACTTGTCTATTCATTCTTTGGATGATATGTCAGTTGATATTATGATTTTAAGATTTAGCGGTTTCTGATATTGTGTTATATTATGGTTTTAATTATTGCGATGCCATGTGGATATTATTGGGAAAATGTTCTGGTAGTGCACCTTTATCGTGGGATACGTGTCGGAGTGACCTTCGAGTTTCCCAATGTGTACCTTACGGTGAAGGGGCGCTACATTTGAGCATCGTTGAGACAGTGTAGTTGTATTGTGATAACAACAAGGCTATAGCACAAGTGAAGGAACTAAGTTCTCATCAGAAGTCCAAACATGTACTCAAACGCTACCATTTGATTAGAGAAATCATTGGTAGAAATGATATCAAGATAGAGAGAGTTTCCACCAATTATAATATAGTTGATCCATTGACTAAGCCTACTTTCCAAAAGAGTTACGGTACTAGATATCAAAGCGATTGTCTTTAGTGCAAGTGGGATTTTGTTAGATAAATGTTCTAAAGGCAATCACCTTTAGCACTTATTGTACAAATTATTTTATGATTAATAAAGGCATTTGCATTATTTTAATGTTCATATATTCATGGATTTGACGCTGATCTTAAATTGATTTAATAAAGTCATTGATACAAAAGATAACATGGAGGAAATCATGATGAGATCATGATAATGAGATTCCTATCATGTGTAATTATGTTAGTATCTAAAATGTCCCTATTCATAGGATCAATGAGAAAGGATATCATTAATTCAAATAGACTAGTACATGCTATACTCCTTGATTGGATCAAACTGTAAATCTCATAAGCTGTAGACATGAGTTGTTTAGAGTTAATATGTAGATGCTTACTAAAGGTAGTAAGTAAATTGGATTGACCTACTATGAGACAATCATATGGATATTCTATTCCAGTGTCAATGATAGTCTCATCATAGCAATGGTGCAGGTATACTTTGAATTAAGTTGTTCAATAATATCTCGAATACTAATCCTGTTCTTTGACTACATTCATTGATTTCTTTTAAGGGTTACTCATAGGGTAGTGATTAGGTACAACTAGAGGTATTCAGGAGGTAATTAAGTATCCAATAATGGATTCAATACTCCTAATAGAAGGAGATGATACCCATGGCCTCTTATTGGGGTCATTGCTCGAGAGCCTCAGGGCAGAGCAGATATGTGTCATGAAGAAAGTCTTCAATGATACATAGAGTAATGTGATTCTCAGGATAAGATCTAATATCACTTGGACTAGATGTGACATAATTAAACTAGTGGGAGTTGACACTTTGACCATACTCTGAACCAAGTGGGGTATAGATGGTGAAAGGATGAATTACATGGCAAAATTGCATATGGAAAGGTTCGTAGTCAAACCACTGACTTTTTGATCAATTGGGGGTCATGACTTATTACTAGATACTACTCTTGACTTAATAAGTGGGGTATAGATGGTGAAAGAACGAATTACATGGAAACATTACGTATGGAAGGGTTCGTAGTCAAACTATTGACTTTTCGATCAATTGGGGGCCATAACGTGTTGCTAGATACCACTCTTGACTTACTTGAATTAAGTGTTAATTCAAGTGGCTAACTGTTGAAGGCATTTTTATCATTAGAATTAATGACATTTTCCCTTAATTTCTGGATTAATTATTGGGTTTTATATATATTCTCCTTGCTAAATTGCTTGGTTTGCCTGAATTTGTATTTATAATTTTCTTTGTTTAATTTGTAGAAAATGCGCTTGATTTTGGTCAATAAACGTTGTCGCAGAAGGAAGCATCGGAGAAAAGCGAAACGCAAGTCGAGCCATAGGAAGAAAAAAGAAAACAAATTACGCAAAGAAATCAAACAAGAAAATCACACAAACGGACAGCTCAAGGATCCACAAGCGAAATGAAAATCACTCACCAAATCAGCCTCCATACTTGACTCACACAAAATACACTCTTTATCCACATGTTGACGATGGTGTTTGAAAGAAAACTAAGAGGAGAGCGAGCCACCGGAGGACAACTAGCTAGAGGTGGGCGTGAATAAACAGGAAGCTACCAAAGAAGAGGACACACGACGCATGCAACTGGAGGAGAAAAATAAACACACGCCATCTCCAAGAAGACAAATCACGAATGTAGACAACAGCCCACCATGCCAACTGAAGAAACACAAGAGCATAATGGACAAGAGCAAATAAAATTTGTCAAGAATGGAAGCAGCGTTGGCGAGAGAGAAAAGTGAGAAGCTAGGAGGAGCAACTAATCTGACAGCAAATACAAGACAAAAGGGGGCCACTCTCTACTAAGAATAAAACACCACTCACGTTGGAAGTTTCTACTCGTTCCACCAAGGAGGGACCACTAGAGAAGGCTCCACCAAGCACTTATCTTTTTTATTCCTCTCCACTCAAAAAAGCAAAGGATATTCACGCATGAAAGGGAGCTCTTCAATGCTATTTGGGGATCATTTTTAGAGCTGGGAACATTACACACAAGGGGGGGCTCTCAATGTTTTTCAATTTCCATTCACGCACATAGGACATTCTCCACCAACGTTTCAGCCAAGGAGAGGGGGCTCCATTTTCACTCATTAAACAATTCATCTCCACTCACCCACAAAGCACCAACGAAAACTCCCCAGATTGAAGTTTAGAGACTCACCAACATTAGACAGCTCAAGAGCCCATCAAGCACCAAAGCCGGAGAGGAATTAAGGGCGTGGCGAGAAAGCAAGCAGTAAGCGAGATACTCATCGAGGCGCATAGCATACGCATGAAGGAGACGCAACATTATAGGGAAACCCAAAAACTCATTCATTATCTGATTTATTATTTGATTTCTCCTAATGTTGATTGTTGATTGTGATTTTTGTCCTATCATGAGTGAGTAGTTTCCTTAAAGTTTCAAGGTTGGGGCAAGCTTTTAGCGAATTTTATAGATTAAATCTCGGTTGATTTATTTGTATGGATTTTTGGTTTGATTTCTCTGTTTTGAAATTGATTTTTCTGGTATTGTGTTTGGCCAACCATTACTTGACGTTAGTTGTTAATTGAAGAACCGATAGGTAAAAATTAATAACGGAACTCCAAATAGAGAACTTATAAATTTCAGATTTAGACATAAACTGAATTTATGAGAGAAAAATCCAGGTTAGCAAAGAACTTAATGGGTTATGCTTGATTGCTAGTTTACGATAATAAATTAGGATTATTGCGTAACACTCCTTTGATACCTTGAAAAAGGATCTAAGAAACTCTAGGCTCAACCTTCTATCAACCAAAATTTGCCAAATAAATTGACCCAGGTAAAATCCATAGGAAACGCTAAAAGTGGAACCATCCTTGAAGCTTACCACATTTCATTCGAAGTAACCCCTAGAAATATTCAAATTTTTCTTTAACTTTGATTTTGTTATTTTTGTTAGTTAAATTTCTTAATTTTAATTCCCTTTTCTTACACAATCGCTTAGTCTAATTAATTGAGTGATCCAAGCCTAGTACTTACACAATTACTCCCTGTAGGATGATATTATACTGTACTACTTGAGACCCGTGAACTTGCGGAACCACATCACTAACATCTGGGAACCTAATGAGTCACACACATAAAATATCTGAACGATGAGTAAAATAGTCTTGAATGGTGATTCAAGATATGAGAGAGTGTTTCAGGATTGTATCGTGATGTGATCGCGATAGAAAACGTTGCATGGAATGGATTAGAAACAAGTGTTGTTGGCTACCAATTTGATCATTAACTTTCGAAAACTTCCATTAATGCATGTTATTCATGGTCACTAACTTCCCATAACTTCCATTAATGCATGTTATTCATGACCATTAACTTCCCATAACTCTCCATTAGTGATAGGGTTTACGGAAGTCCAAATGATGCAGAAAATAAAGATAATTTTCGTGTATCTTGTGTAAGACACAAGTGAAATAAAGGTTCTTTCTTACGCACATACACTTTTTTTCTCTCTAACTCTCACAAGAGTTCTTGTCTTTGCTAACACAAAGAAATAATTCTAGTCATCTCCTAGTGAGGTTTCATCTCTCTTTCTTTGTATGGATTTTCATTGGAGACGGTCTATGTTGATCATTGTGGTTTATGACAAGTCAACGTGAAGAATATTACAGAACGAAAGAGAACATAGGAAAGGTATGTAAATATCTTACATTTCATGTTTTTATTTTCTATATTTATATGCATGAGTAGATTTAGTTTTTAAGGTTCTGTTTTATTTTCCACTATGTATATTTGATATATATTATGTATGAGATGCACGATCGGAACCTAACAAACATAATGTTATACCATGATGTTTTATTTATAGCACTATTATGGATTTAGTTTCGTAAGTTACATATGTTGTAGTATATGGAAGGAAGTATGTTGCAAAATCATAATGTATGACTACCATAACTCGTATGTGTTGTTTATCATGCTAAATCATAAGCTTTTAGGGTTTAATTTGTGCACTTAAAGTTATGCTATTTAATATTATGATTATTTTATGATTAGGCCAAATAGGAGAATGTTAGTATGTGGCCTAATATTGGGCTTACTAATGACTAAACCAAAGCCCAATCAATAGAAATTGAATAGCTAATTAATCTTAACCATTGATTTGGTTACTTGATAGACGTACCAAATTAAAGTTAGTTGATATAAATTGATCATGTCTTTACCCATTAGGTTTTACACTTAATAAAAGACATCATCATGAAGCTACCCTAAGAAAGAGGGTTAAGGGAGAGAAATTAATTTATCGAGTATTAAGCAAGTTTGCATCATGGCATTTCAATTGACTTTTTCAATAAGTTTATTGTTTATTTTTAAGTGAAAAATTATATGCTAAAAATCTTATTATAGTTATGCTAATACCCAAAATTATACTCACAGTGATATCAAATTTCTAAGATTAACACAATAAACTAAAAAGAGAGAAATTAAAGGGATGGGTTCGCACTTTACTAGCATGTCATGCTCTCTTGTGCAAACAATTTGTTCTAGTTACAAGCTTAATTTTTCGAATACACCTTTAAAGAATGTATAATAACAGGATAAAAACATTTTGGGAGAGCATCAGAAGGGGAAGCACATTTACTTCCTTAGTTTGACGAAGCTGACACTTGGATCAGTAACTAACACTTCAAGAAATCTACCATTTACTGGCAAAAAAAACCACCAATAAATGGCAGAATTCTATCAGTAATAATACTTACCAATGGAATAAAACGACGGACAAAGGTGTCGTTGATACAACAGTAGGTAAATTTAACAACGAAAATTATGTGTCATTCTGTCATTAAAATATACCGACGGACAGATGTAACTATCGATAAACTATCGTTAAGATAATCACAAAGGTTTCAATATTACCGATGGAAGAAGAAGAATGGTCGGTAAATACCGCAAACAATTCCCGATGGTTTATGGGATTCCGTCAGTAATTATATACATTTTTACGATGGCCTATATTCTGTTGGTAATTGAAAGTAAGAATTTTTATTTAAAATCCTGACATGAATTTTTATTTGATGATCTTATGAAAAATGCATAATTTCAAAATTATGAATTATCTATACATAATAAATTTATTTGTTTATATATTTAATTTGTTTAAACAGAAAGTTATTTGATGATATAAAGTTAATTTTCTTAAGTGAATGTCTCGATGAGGATTGTGGAATTGACAATTTTTTCAAAAAAACCGATCTCCCTAATCCTTTATAGACCATTGTAATATCACCCTCGCCTCTATCGGTATACATGTCATGTTCGAGATTCAAGGTAGCTTAAACACAACATGTAATATAGACCATCAAATGTGAATATATATAATAACTTCATCAAAGGAAATGAGATGTACATAATAAGGAAAGAGACATTGTCCAGATCATACTAAACACCTTGAAGTAGAAGATTAGCCATGGAAGACAAATGATCCTTAGTGTATGAAGTGACAATTTTTCCTGCATTGTTTATTCCTTGGGTTGGGACAATTTTGCTACATTCCTCCCAATGGAAGGAATTACTACCATCCGGAACCAGTCACCATGTCAACATTCCTTGAATAAGATTTTCAATGAAATATTGTACATAATATATTGAACAACAAATAATTTATGGCGTTGATTAAAATATTCAATTACAAACACAATTTAATCACTATCATAACCTAATTATAAATTACAATCATCTTCTTCTTCGGAAGAATAAGAATCAAACTTCTGTTCCTCTTCAGATCTTTGAGTGTAACATCCCATCACCGATGGGAAGGGTTGAATAGTAATTTGGAATAGTTTATGAGTGTTTAGAGTTGTCTTAATATGTTCACGCATACACATATAAGTGACTAGTGAATTTTGCACATGTAAATGACTGTACATGCATTCATGACTTTTCCCGGTATATTTGGTCATAAATGTGATTGGTATGATAAATGTGATCTTTTGTGTTTGGAAAATTGATTGGAGAGGGTCATTGAGGTTTAAAATTGCTAGAGAATTTTAGTGAATTTTTTTGTGAAATTTCGGGGTACTTTTTTGGACTAGGAAAAATGCCAAGTGGCAGACTGATTGTTTTCCGGTAGTAGAAATGATTGTCCAATGGCACTGAAAATTTAGATACATGCTTTTAGGATTTATTAATGTGAGCCATTGGAATTTGGAGAGAAATTAGAGTAGGAATTGGAATTAAATTGGAGAGAAACTAAATGGAGGCTTAAGAAGGTGACATGTGGTAAATGACACTTGTCACTTGCCTAACATGCCACCAAGGTTATAGTTGTTAAATAAAATCTTGCCATCTTTTACTCATTCTCGATGCTTCTCTTGTCTAAGGTGGTAGGTGATATTTGTGAAAATTTCCTCCACCACTTCGTAGACTTCTTTCTTCCTTCCTCTTTTTGCAATTTTGTTCATCTTTTCTATCTTCCTTTACCTTGCCATCTCTTCTTTTGGTTCATTAGCAACCTAAGCTTTCTACCCCCCCCCCCCTTTAGATGATGATGGTCGTGTGTTTGTGTTTGAGTGGAAGTTAGAGAGTTGGTGAAAAGTTTGGAGAGTTGAAGATTTGGAAGCTTAATAGGTAAGAAACATGTTATTGATGATGGATTTGTAGTTAAATTAATTATTTATGATGTAATTTAAACTAAATTGCATGAAAATTGTGTTGGGTATCTAATTTACTTGTTTGATAGATGGTTGATTGATGATTGATGAAGTAGAATTTAATGAATGTAAGTAGAGATGTTTTTTATGTTGTGGAAGTTAACGAATGTTGTAGATTAGTGTAAAAAAGGGGTGGATTAGTGAGTGTAGAGTGCTGCCATTTTGTGAATGAATGTTCAAGTGAGGTCTTGATTCAATTGTGGGTGATATGTTGAGAAAATTGAGTGGTTATTGGTGTAGAATTGGTATGGAAGTGAGAGAATTTGAGTTAAGTTGAAAAGCTGGAAATTTTGATTTGTATATGTTCATTGTTTTTGCCATAACTTTTTATATGGTTGCGCAATTGAGATGATTTTTGCTTGAATTAAACTTTGATGTGTTTGGCTAGATTTCTTGTGAAGGAGGTGTTGTTCAATTTTGGCTTGAGGAGTTCTAAATTTTGACTTCAAAGTGGTAATGTGTGTAGGGATGAGTAGTGCCATTGTAGTGACACTAAAGTGGAAATTGTGATCTGAAACTTTAAGAATTTTTCTAGGTTGACTGAGGCTGATTTTGCTAAGTTGGTCTTCATGAAAGTTGTAACTCTTCTTGATAGCTTTCTATCGCCATAAAATTTGCTATTTTTTGATGTTAGGGTTGCTAGTTATAAATGCTTGAACTTTGCTTTTGGTTTAGGTGAAGGAAAACAGGGCAACCACAATCATGTGGAAATTTGACCTAGTTAGAGGTAGAAATTCTATGTGCTTCATGAGAATTGTAGAATGTGTTCCGATATTTACATTGATATAAAGCATGGAATTTTTGGACAATGGGATAGGAAGTTACGATTTTTAGAAGATTGTGTTACTGTTGAGAATGACACTTATATGGGAAGAAACTTTAATTGAGCATTTGACCCTTTTAGAGGTTGAATTGGCTTCCAAGTTTTTCATAAAAGTTGTAGATTGTGTTCTGATCTTTTCATTGATATAAAGCATGAAATTTTTGGACAAGGTGATAGTGAGTTATGATTTTTAGAAGATTGTGGTACTATTTGGGGTGATATGTATTGAGCAGTAACTTTGATTGAGTTTGTGACACCCTTAGAAATGAAATTGGTTTTCGAGCTCTACATAGAAATTGTAGAGCTTGCTGTGCTCTTTTCATTGATACCAAGTTTCCAAAATTGGACTTCTGGATCACAAGTTATGCATGTTGGAAGAAGAGAGGAAATAAGTGGATTATATATATATATGGCAGTTCGCGATCGCGACCTGCTCGCGATCGCGACGCCCTCGTAGGGAGACGGCTTCACGAGGGCAAGCGTAGGTGCTCGCCTCGGGATTGCCAGTGCGCGTGCCCAGCTCGCAGCGTCGCACTCGCGACGCTGCCGTTTTGATTCTTTTTGTCTTTTTCTTCCTCAAATCTGACCCCTTTCCACTCTTTTGCTTATAACTTTTTCATCCGACCTCAGATTGATTTGATTTTTGAAGCATTGGATCTCTAAAGCATTTATTTACCTCTCTATGAAAATTTGTGATTTTTGAGAAAAAAATTGAGATTGATTGATCGAATCAAAGTGAGAGGTCCGTGTGATTTTTTGTTTATGGATAATGTTTTGGCAATATCCGGATCTATAGAGATTCGAATTCAGTAATTTTAGTGTCGATGGATTTCTAAATTTTAGGGGAACATATTTGATGAAAATTTATGAATTGATACTGGGAATGTCACGAACATGCATTGTACACATTTCAATTCCTGCATGTGCATTATTATACATTTATGATTGTACAATTTGTAATATATGTGTATTTGAATTGTTATAAAGGCCCATTTGAAACGTCAACCCACCGACGTTGCTGAGACTTCGAGGCATTGGCTTCGGAAGCTGTTGGTGAGTAATCTAGATGGTTCCTCAATTATTATTTGCTTATGCTTATGATTATCTATTGAATAATGATGGATTGTGATTGGATTATGGATTCCAGACAGAAGGTTCGATGATTGTGTATTGGAGATTGCGTTATTAAAGTGCTACTTGTATGTGAATTTGAGACCCACGTGATTATAATGTGATTATTTGTGACATATGTATACGTTCATAATAATGTGATTGATTGTGGCATATGCATTTCATTAATGAATGCATATTCAGATAAATGAAAGTTGTGACCGGAGCAGCCACCTATTAGAGCTTAACTCTCAACGATTGAATTTGAGCCTCGATAACAGTGATTTAGATCCTTAGGCTCAACGTTTAATGTGCCTTATATGGGACATTTCAGGCGCTCGGTCACAACACTGTAATAACTGAAAAAGTGTCACATGAGCATTTCATATGCATTTTGTTAAATATGCTTGATTGAGTGAAATTTCAAAAATTTCTTATGCTTATGTGACCATGTGGTACTTCTGATCGATGTGCTGTTATAAAAGAATTGTGATATGTTTTGATTGTTGCATGAATTGAGTGAACCATCGATGATGGTTACCTCATTGAGTTCGCAAAACTCACCAAAATTGCAACATTATTTTTCAGGACCGAGAGTAGACTCCTAGCTTCAGAGGGACTTTTCCAGCCGTGTAGATTGTCTTGGCGAGAGAATTCATAGCTCACAAGTCGGTCAGTTGGGACTTTTGGATGGCCTAAATAGATCTGTTGTTTTCCTCTTTCATGTAGCATTTTGTACTAGGTTTTTGGATTGATGTATAGACAGTCAAGGATGACATACGTGTAAACAGTTTGTTTTTGATGAAATGAAATGAGGAAAAAGTTGGTTTTAAAAAGATCGTGATTTTTATATTGATGATTTATTATGATGCCATGTGAAGTGATTGTAGTGATTGTTCGTAGCTCACCCTTATTGTAGGATATGTACCGGAATGACCTGCGGGCATCTCGGTGTGTACCCTGCGATAAAGGAGTGCTACATTTAGGTGGTATCAGAGCATGGTTTGACATCTGTTGGGACATATAGAATGTTTAGGCATGAATTATTTTGAAGGAGTTGAGAAATGCAAAAATTGATCAAAATTATTGTTTGTTATAGGTCATCCGTCTTAGGTGATCAAGTTGATCAACCAGCTGACCAAGGATCAGTCGGAGCCAGTAGGGAGTCCTCGGTACCTCGATTTGAGGAGTTGCCTCCTAGAGTTCCCCATAGATGGGAGAGGAGGTATGATAGGCTGCGCAAGCAGGGAGCTGTGGACTTTTATGGCAGCACAGATCCTGCTAAGACTGAGGGATGGCTTGAGAGCACTGAGAGAGTCTTCGATCAGATGGATTGCGACCCAGATGAGAGGTTCGATTATGCAGTATCTCTCCTACAGGGCTCAGCTTATCAGTGGTGGAAGACTGTCCCGGGCAGTACCACCAGGCCTTGCCTATTAAAGTGGGAGGATTTTCTTAGGGCTTTCAAGGACAATTATAAGCCCAAGATTTATTTAGATATGAAGATGCAGGAGTTTTTGGAATTGAAGCAGGGCAGGATGTTAGTGGCCGAATATAAGGTGAGATTTAATGAGTTAATGGGCTATGCTACTTCTTTGATTCCTACAGAAGCAGATAAGTGTCGAAGATTCGAGAATAGGCTGAATATGGAGATTCGAACCAGGTTGGCACTATCGGACATGGGTATTTTTATTGAGTTAAGAGCTGTTTCAGTGAGGATTGAACAACTGATGAGGGAGAGACAGGCTGAGATTGGGAAGGGATTCAGAGGGAAGAGACCTAGAGACAGTCAGGGCAGTTATGGCAGGAGTTTTAGCAAGCACCAGAGCAGAGCCTTTCGATCACCGGGTGGATCCAGACAGTCAGGATTTAGGCAGAGATAAGAGGCATGGTGGTGAGTGCTAGCGACTGACTGGAGCTTGCCTCAAATGTGGCTCCATGGACCACTAGATCAGAGATTTCCCGGCTACTTTGGGAGTCGAGTCTGCTGTCAGCGGGCGATCTGGAAGTAACACCACAGTTCAACAGAGTCGAGGTGGTGGATCTAGACAGAAGGGCCGAGGTAGAGGTAGAGGTAGAGTTGAGGGTTCAGTTGTGAGGACTGAGGGGCGGGGCAGCCGACCGTAGTCCCAGGCCAGGGTCTATTCCATGACTAGACAGGAGGCCCAAGATTCCCCAGATGTGGTAGTAGGTTCGCTTCTTATTTCTAATTTTGAAGCATATGTAGTGCTAGATCCAGGATTCACACACTCCTTTATCGCACCGCATTTGGCATGTAGACTGCATTGTGATAGGGAGCTACTATAGTATGGGCTAGAGGTAAGTACACCTCTAGGTAGTACTACTACCTTAGGAGAGGTCTGTAAGGGGTGCTCAATTCAGATTGATCAAGTTGAGTTGAAGGTAGACTTGATAGTCTTACAGTTGAGGGAGATGGATGTGATTTTAGGCATGGATTGGCTCACTACCCATAGGGCCGTCATGAACTGCTACACCAAGGAGGTAGTATTAGAATCTCCTGGTCAGCCTAGAGCAGTGTTCAGAAGAGTTAGTCAGGCAGTGCCAGCTCGGATGATATCTTTCTTGAGTGCCCTGAGGTTGATGCAGGGAGGATGTGAGGCCTATCTAGCCCACGTCAGTGATACTAGAGTTGAGCAAAGGCTTCAGGACATTCCCGTGGTTAGGTAATTTCTAGATGTGTTTTCCGATGAGTTAACGGGTTTACCACCGGATCGGGAAACAGAGTTCACGAGGAGCTGCTCCTATATCTATTCCTCCATATAGGATGGCACCTGTGGAACTGAAGGAGTAGAAGACTCAGCTGCAGGAGTTACTGGAGAAGGGTTTTATTAGACCCAGTGTCTCACCTTGGGGAGCTCCAGTGTTGTTTGTGAAGAAGAAGGATGGGACTCTGAGGCTGTGCATCGATTATAGGCAGTTGAATCGGGTAACAGTGAAGAATAAGTACCCACTGCCTAGAATCGATGATTTATTTGATCGATTCACGAGGAGCTCGGTGTTCACTAAGCTGGATTTGAGGTCAGGGTATTATCAGTTGAAGATAGCTGAGGCTGATGTACCTAAGAGTGCATTCCGGAGCAGGTATAGGCATTTTAAGTTTCTAGTGATGCCGTTTGGGCTGATTAATTCCCCGAAAACTTTCATAGCCTTGATGAACAAGGTGTTTCAACCCTACCTTGATTAGTTTATGATTGTGTTTATTGATAATATTTTGGTGTATTCGAGGAGCAGACCGGAGCATGCGGAGCATTTGAGGATTATTTTGCAGATTATGAGGGAAAAGTAGCTGTATGCCAAATTCAATAAGTGTGAATTTTGGTTAGATGAGGTAGTATTTCTGGGCCATATAGTGTCTGGAGATGGTATACAGGTAGATTCAAAGAAGATAGAGGCAGTGATGAAGTGGGAAGCTCCAAGAAATGTGTCGGAGATTCGGAGCTTCCTAGGATTGGGCGGGTATTACCGGAGGTTTGTCGAGAGATTTTCACTGATCTCAGCCCCTCTGACAAAACTTTTGAGAAAAAATGTAGTGTTCAGATGGACTGAGGAGTGCCAGAAGAGCTTTGAGGAGCTGAAACGTTGGTTGACTACTGCACTGGTGTTGGCTATTCCATCAAGGACTGGAGGTTATGTGGTGTATAGTGATGCATCGCATCAAGGATTGGAATGTGTCCTGATGCAGCATGGCAGGGTGATTGCTTATGCCTCGAAACAGTTAAGGTCCCACGAGGTAAATTTTCCAGTACATGATTTAGAGCTAGCTACAGTTGTCTTTGCTCTAAAAATTTAGAGACATTATTTGTATGGTGAGATCTTTCAGATCTTTACTGATCATAAGAGTTTAAGATACTTGCTGAGTCAGAGGGAGTTGAACTTGAGGCAGAGTTCAAGTACCACCCAGTGATACATTTGCGAATTTGATAGACTTGCGAGCCTTAAATGTAGAGTTGAATCTAGAGCAGGATGGGGCTTTGATTACTACACTGAAACTCAAACCGATGCTACATGAGAGAATCAGGAGAGTTCAGGGCAAAGATCTTGATATGGTGAAACTGATGGAGAAAGTAAAGGCAGATCCAGGTTTTCAGTTCGAATTACAGGATGAGACATTATAGTTGAGACAGAGGCTATGTGTGCTTGATGTGGAAGATCTGAGGAGGGAGATTTTGGAGGAAGCTCATATGGCTACCTATGCTATGCATCCTGGTACTACCAAGATGTATAACACTCTAAAGCAACATTTCTGGTGGCCTGGCATGAAGAAACAGGTAGCAGAGTATGTATCCAGGTGTATGATGTGCCAACAAATTAAAGCTGAGCACCAAGCTCCAGTAGGGAAGCTCCATTCGTTGCCTATTCTCAAGTGGAAATGGGAATGAATCACTATGGATTTCATCATGGGATTGCCCAAGACTCTGAGGCAACATGATGCTATATGGGTCATAGTGGACCAGTTAACTAAATCGGCCCATTTCTTGCCAGTGAGGGAGAATAATTCACTCGATCAGTTGGCCCAGAAGTATGTGAATGAGGTAGTGAGACTGTATGAGGTTCCAGTGTCTATAGTATCAGACAAGGATCCCAGATTTACTTCGAGGTTTTGAAAGAGTTTGCAGTCTGCTATAGGTACCAAGTTAAATTTTAGTACAACATTTCATCCTCAGACAGATGGTCAGAGTGAGAGGACAATCAAAACTATTGAGGATATGCTTCGAGCTTGTGTAATGGAGTTTAGAGGAGCATGAGATCAGTATCTAGCTTTGATTAAATTTGTTTATAACAATCATTACCACAGTAGCATCGGAATGGCCCCATATGAGGCATTGTATGGAAGACAGTGTCGATCGCCTCTGTATTGGGATAAAGAGGGTTTAAGGATGGTTGAAGGCCCAGAGTTGATTCAGGATACAGTGGATAAGGTGAAATTGATCCAGAGCTGAATTAAAGCGGCTCAAGATAGACAGAAGAGTTATGTGGATCAGCATCGGAGGGATATCGAGTACACTGTAGGAGACAGAGTTTTCCTACAAGTGTCACCGTGGAGAGGAGTGTTGAGATTCGGTAAAAAGGGAAAATTGAGCCCTAGGTACATTGGTCCTTTTGAGATCATTGAGAAGATAGGACCTTTGGCCTATAAGTTGGCTTTACCGAATGAGATGTCTCAATTGCACAATGTTTTTCATACGAGTATGCTCCGAAATATCGATCAAATCCGACACATCTAATACCTGCTCAGGAGATTGAAGTTGTTAGCAATTTGAGCTATGTTGAGGAGTCGATCAAGATTGTGGGATCACGGATTAAGCAGTTAAGGAACATGGTCATTCCATTGGTGAAAGTCCTATGGAGGAACCACTCAACTGAGGAAGCAACTTGGGAGACAGAGGAGCATATGAGGAGGCAGTATCCTCAGCTGTTCAATCATACATGTAAGAATTTTGAGGACGAAATTTTTTTGTTAGGAGGGGAAAGTTGTAACATCCCATCACCGATGGGAAGGGTAGAATAATAATTTGGAATAGTTTATGAGTGTTTAGAGTTGTCTTAATATGTTCACGCATACACATACAAGTGACTAGTGAATTTTGCACATGTAAATGACTGTACATGCATTCATGACCTTTCCCGGTATATTTGGTCATAAATGTGATTGGTATGATAAATGTGATCTTTTGTGTTTGGAAAATTGATTGGAGAGGGGCATTGAGGTTTTAAAATTGTTAGAGAATTTTAGTGAATTTTTTTGTAAAATTTCGGGGTACTTTTTTGGACTAGGAAAAATGCCAAGTGACAGACTAATTGTTTCCCAGAAGTAAAAATCATTGTCTAATGGCACTGAAAATTTAGATACATGCTTTTAGGATTTATTAATGTGAGCCATTAGAATTGTGAGAGAAATTGGAGTAGGCATTGGAATTAAATTGGAGAGAAACTAAATGGAGGCTTAAGAAGGTGGCATGTGGCAAGTGACACTTGTCACTTGCCTAGCATGCCACCAAGGTTATAGTTGTTAAATAAAATCCTCCCATATTTTACTCATTCTCGATGCTTCTCTTGTCTAAGGTGATAGGTGATATTTGTGAAAAATTTCCTCCACCACTTCGTGGTCTTCTTTCTTCCTTCCTCTTTTTGCAATTTTTCTCATCTTTTATATCTTCCTTTACCTTGCCTTCTCTTCTTTTGGTTCATTAGCAACCTAAGCTTTCTACCCCCCTTTAGATGATGATGGTCGTGTGTTTGAGCGGAAGTTAGAGAGTTAGTGAAAAGTTTGAAGAGTTGAAGATTTGGAAGCTTAATAGGTAAGAAACATGTTATTGATGATGGATTTGTAGTTAAATTAATTATTTATGATGTTCTTTAAACTAAATTGCATGAAAATTGTGTTGGGTATGTAATTTACTTGTTTGATAGATGGTTGATTGATGATTGATGAAGTAGAATTTAATGAATGTAAGTAGAGATGTTTTTGATGTTGTGGAAGTTAATGAATGTTGTAGATTAGTGTAAAAAAGGGGTGGATGAGTGAGTGTAGAGTGCTTCCATTTTGTGAATGAATGTTCAAGTGAGTTCTTGATTCAATTGTGGGTGATATGTTGAGAAAATTCAGTGGTTATTGGTGTAGAATTGGTATGGAAGTGAGAGAATTTGAGTTAAGTTGAAAAGCTGGAAATTTGGATTTGTATATGTTTCATTGTTTTTGCATAACTTTTTATATGGTTGCGCAATTGAGATGATTTTTGTCTTGAATTAAACTTGATGTGTTTGGCTACATTTCTTGTGAAGGAGATGCTGTTCAATTTTTTCATGAGGAGTTCTACATTTTGACTTGAAAGTGGTAATATGTGTAGGGATGAATAGTGCCATTGTAGTGACACTAAAGTGGAAATTGTGATTGGAAACTTTAGGAATTTTTCTAGGTTGATTGAGGCTGATTTTTCTATGTTGGCCTTCATGAAAGTTATAGCTCTTCTTGATAGCTTTCTATCGCCATAAAATTTGCTATTTTTCGATGTTTGGGTTGCTAGTTATAAGTGCTTGAACTTTGCTTTTGGTTTAGGTGAAGGAAAATAGGGCAACCACAATCATGTGGAAATTTGACCTAGTTAGAGGTAGAATTTGCTTCTAAGTGATTCATGAGAACTGTAGAATGTGTTCTGATATTTACATTGATATGAAGCATGGAATTTTTGGACAATGGGATAGGAAGTTACGATTTTTAGAAGATTGGGTTACTGTTGAGAATGACACTTATATGGGCAGAAACTTTGATTGAGCATTTGACCCTTTTAGAGGTTGAATTGACTTCCAAGTTTTCCATGAAAGTTGTAGATTGTGTTCTGATCTTTTCTTTGATATAAAGCATGGAATTTTTGGATAAGGTGATAGTGAGTTATGATTTTTAGAAGATTGTGGTACTATTTGGGGCGACATCTATTGAGTAGTAACTTTGATTGAGTTTGTGACACCCTTAGAAGTGAAATTGGTTTTCGAGCTCTACATAGAAATTGTATAGCTTTCTGTTCTCTTTTCATTGATACCAAGTTTTCCAAAATTGGACTTCTGGATCACAAGTTATGCATGTTGGAAGAAGAGAGGAAATAAGTGGATTGTATATATATATATATATATATATATATATATATATATAAAGTGGCAGTTCGCGATCGCAACGCCCTCGCTAGGGCCAGCGCAGGCGCTCTCGACAGCGCTCCCAGCGTGCAGCGTCGCACTCGCGACGCTGCCATTTTGATTCTTTTTGTCTTTTGCCTCCCCAAATCTGACCCCTCTCCACTCTTTTGCTTATAACTTTTTCATCTGACCTGAGATTGATTTGATTTTCGAAGCATTGGATCTCTAAAACATTTATTTACCTCTCCATGAAAATTTGTGATTTTTGAGAGAAAAATTAAGATTGATTGACCGAATCAAAGTGAGAGGTCCGAGTGATTTTTTGTTTCTTTACAATATTTTAGTAATATCCGAACCTATAGAGATTCGAATTGAGTAATTTTGGTGTGTATGGATTTCTAAATTTTATGGGAACATATTTGATGAAAATTTATGGATTGATATCGGGAATGTCACGAACATGCATTGTACACATTTCAATTCCTGCATGTGCGTTATTACACATTTCAATTCCTGCAATTTGTAATATATGTGTTATTTGAATTGTTATAGAAGTGCATTTGGAACGTCAACCTATTGACGTTGTCGAGACTTCGAGGCATTAGCTTCGGAAGCTGTTGGTGAGTAACCTAGACGGTTCCTCAATTATTATTTGCTTATGCTTAGGATTGTCTATTGAATAATGATGGATTGTGATTGGATTATGGATTCCGAACAGAAGACTCGATGATTGTGTACTGGGGATTGCGTTATTGAAATGCTACTTGTATGTGAATTAGAGACCTACGTGATTATAATGTGATTATTTGTGACATATGTATACGTGCATAATAATGTGATTGATTGTGGCATATGCATTTCATTCATGAATGCATATTCAGATAAATGACAGTTGTCACCGGAGCAGCCACCGATTATAGCTTAAAGCTCAACGATTGAATTTGAGCCTCGAGCTCAACAGTGATTTAGAGACTCAGGCTCAACATTTAATGTGCCCTATATGGGACATTTCAGGCTCTCGGTCACAACACCATAATAACTGAAAAAGTGTTGCATGAGCATTTCATATGCATTTTGTTAAATATGCTTGATTGAGTGAAAGGCCAAAAATTTCTTATGCTTATGTGACCATGTGGTACTTCTGATTGATGTGCTGTTATAAAAGAATTGTGATATGTTTTGATTGTTGCATGAATTGAGTGAACCATCGATGATGGTTACCTCACTGAGTTCGCAAAACTCACTAAAATTGCAACGTTATTTTTCAGGACCGAGAGTAGACTTCTAACTTCAGAGGGACTTTTCCAACCGTGTAGATTATTTTGGTGAGAGAAGTCATGGTTTAGAGGTCGGTCAGCTGAGACTTTTGGATGACCTAGATAGATCTGTTGTTTTGGTCTTTCATGTAGCATTTTGTACTAGGTTTTTGGATTGATGTATAGAAAGTCAAGGATGGCAGACGTGTAAACAGTTTGTTTTTGATGAAATGAAATGAGGAAAAAGTTGGTTTTAAAAAGATCATGATTTTTATATTGATAGTTTATTATGATGCCATGTGAAGTGATTGTAGTGATTGTTCGTAGCTCACCCTTATCGTAAGATATGTACCGGAATGACCTGCGGGCGTCCCCGTGTGTACCCTACTATAAGGGGGCGCTACATTGAGGGAGTTGAGTAAAAGTTTCAACTCCCTCAACAAATTCAAGATTAATGAAACCATCAGTGGTTAATCGTCTACACATTCAAGATTTATCCCAAAAACTCATTTCTGGACAACTGTTAGTTTAAAACAGTGAATCCATAGTTCGTATCATTCATGTTAGCAAAAGATTTCAAAACATCTAAGATAAGACATATGAATCAAGTTCACAAGTTCTTGTTGTGACTCCTACACTCCTCGTATTTTTCACCAAAAAGCCTCATAGTTACTGTAGATCACAAGTTATGGGTTAAGGTTTATGGTTGAGATCTAAAATATTTGTAAACTTAAGATCAAACATATATGTTTGTAATCATATATGTTAGAAGATAATTAATGTTAAAACTCCTATATTAAATATGTACTAGTGCCAAATATAATAAGTATTCAAACTTATTTTAATAAATTGTTTTAACATATACTATTTTAAAAAGATACGTGTAAAAATTTGCACATGAAAAGTAAAGAGAAGCTAATCATTTCATATAGCATAAATAAAATAACTTAGATGTCATATCATTATATTGGAACTATAATATAACTCAAACTCATCCTATATTAATTCAATGATAAATCGAAGTTCATAACACAAACAAGTTTCATATCGTGTAAGACATTTTAATTAAAAATGCAGGAAGTTCAAATTGCAAACAAATACCCAAATAAATGTAAGTTTAAGAAAACGTAGTAAAAAACAAAATCACTAACTTCAACCGACACACAGAAGGATCTTCCTGAAGTATGTGAAGGAAGATGATGATGACAGACCTAGAATGAGAAATATATAAACTGATATAAATGTCATTCGTCATGTGTGAAAAATCATTGTTGACATCCACAGTTACAAGGATATGAATGTCATTTGAATAGGTTCTCTTCAATCTCTTTCAAAATATAAATACTGCCAACAAATGAGTTCTTACAACCACTTCCTAAAAATGTTCACATTTTACGAAGCAGAATATATTATATCAATTGCTCGTTTAGGTGGTAAATTTTTTGCTTTCATCATAATTAATGGTAATTTTAGAAGATTTACTATGGTCTTATGCTTACCAAAAAAAGATGAAAGCTATAAGGAGTTTGTCAAATTTAAGAAAATGGAAAAAAATGAAAATAAATGTTTTGTTGCCTTTATTAGGAGTGACTATAGTAGGGAATTTAAAAATTCAAGGTTTGAAAACTTTGTGAGGATTTAATAGGGCATTTAATAGGAAGAAATTACAATTAAAGAATCAATGCATGTCTTTTCTATGAAAGATTTTGAAGAGATGAGATAGGTATATATAAAGATCTAAAGTCATTAGCCTTTCTTGGAATTAAAATTGATCACCAACAAATCAATCATAAATATATTGTTGAACTAAGTGAGGGAAACAAGAAGGATGAGAAACTCCCACGAGATTGGAAATTCAAAGAAAAGTCATCATCTAAATCACATTTTACATGATGTTTAATAAGGGTAATCACTAAACCTCAACTTAAAGATTTTTATCATATTACCTTAATTAATTAAATTGAATCTAAGATAATAAAAGAGGCCCTTAATGATGAAAGTTTTGTTATTGCTATGAATGAAGAGTTTAATCAATTGGACTCCAAATCAAGAAAATGAAGGTATGTTTATAAATGAAGAAAATTACACTAAAGAACTATTCAATTACTTCAAAATGGACCAAATCAAACTAAACAATTAAGGATACCTATTAGGAAGAATTAACCAACTTCATCTACTAACTAATAAAATCATAACAAAGAAGAGGCATTTCAACAAACACCTAATATGCATCAAACAATCTTTGCAACATCATAACCAAATTTCAAAACTCAACCTTCTAACACTAGCATTCAACCTTAATTCTACTTACCCATTCATAAATTATTCAAACATACCAAGCAAAACAAATAAACAAACGAAATTTCTTAACAGAAAACTTAAACCATTTGTAATATACCTCACAAAAATGCAACGGTCGTGGGAGAAGAGGATGAGCTTCCAACACCGACGATAGACTAGAAAGCGGGGGGAGAACTCGCTGGAGGAGAGGAGATGACGTGGGAGGGAGGAGAAGAAAATCAAAGTAGATCGTTTGGTATTAAACCAAAAGACATCGTTTTGTTTCAGTTAATAACGTTTGAATGTAAGGAGACGATGACGTGTTGGTTTAAAATTTAACGACGAAATAATCCATCGCTAATATTCTGTTGGTACTATCAAATCTTTATTTCTCTGCCACCAATTCGGGCCTTAGTTGCCAATAGTATTATTCCATTGTTAAATTAAATTTTTCGATGCATTTTCTGACAAACAAGTAAATACTGTCGGTAATTTGCAATGATTTGTTTACTATCGTTATTTTTTCGTTGTCATTTTGTTATTTTCTTGTAGTGTAATATACAGATCGATACTGCATGCATTGACTAGGCTGTCATAAATTTGGCATCGAACTTAACTATAGATACTATAACATATAAGTCATATTGCAAGAGCACGATGCAAACGAGCGAGGAAAAAAAACTGAGATCCAAAATGAAATTTATGTTAAAATTATCTAAATTTATAAGAGTAGTTTATTAATTTTGTTAGATAACATTTTAGAGGACAAAACATGCATCATTATGTGGTCTTACTCATAATGGTCCAACTATATAATTTATATTGAGAGAGGAGTAAATGAGGAACCCAGTTTTGGAACATTTTTATATGCAAACACGAATAATGATCTTTTGCATTCAATTAATTAAGTAGGAGCTGCAAAGAGAGAGTACTGGCGATTAGTATGTCGCCGAACCCTCATGGAAACATAGTAAAGCTTTATTATATAGTGATGTTATGCCGACTATTTCGACCCCACGATGGATCAACCAAGCAGGTAACTTGCAAAGTCTAGATCAAAACATAATACGTGAAATGCGAAATTTCATGATTTCAAGTAGTAGAAATCAATGATATCGAAATCATTTGGTTGCGCACTTAATGTAATACAGGTATCTAACTACCAACTAAGATCTCTCAATCCACCTCATTATTGTCATCTTCATAGCTATAAAGCTTTATAAAAGTTTTTAGATCTTGTTCGAACTCAAAAAGAAAGAAAAATAGTGTTATCACAACTTTGTCCCTTTTCAGTCTCATTTTATAACCACCCTATACACGCAACGCTACCAGAAGTCCAGCTCTCTCCATCTCTCACAGTTTCTTCCTCTCTCACGTTGTGAAGAATGGAGTTTGGAAGTATTATTCAGTTCCTTGAAAACAAGTCAGTTTTGGTCACTGGAGCAACTGGGTTCTTGGCAAAGAGTATCTACCCTCTCTGAACACCTAGAATTAATATCTGTACTTCATTTTCTGTCAGGGTTGATTCAGAATCACATTCCAGTTTTTATGAGTTTCTGCTTTGGTAACTGGAACCTTAACTTCTTATATTTAATGCAGTTTTTGTGGAGAAGATACTGAGGGTTCAACCAAAGGTGAAGAAAATTTATCTTCTCCTCAGGGCCGCAGATGCTAATACTGCTCATGAACGCTTACAAAATGAGGTAACACACTTTGACATAAAAAGAAAAAGAGAAAACTGATATGAGATGTTAAAAGACTATTTCACTATAATAGCTTAAGCTATTTTGTGAGGTTAATTTAATTGGTTTTATATATTCACTAATACATCCCTTCAAATAAAGCCCTTTAGGCTTGAAACTTGCATAGATTTACTCTACCTTGTGCTGAATAATAGATAGGTGGTAAGATTTGAATTCAAAACTTGCACAGACTCACTCTACCTTGTGTTGAATAATAGGTAGGTGATAGAATTTGAATTTATGACTACTTGGTCACAGAGACTATGATATCATGTTAAATGACTATTTCATCACAATCGCTTAAACTGTTGTGTGAGATCAATTTAATTGATTTTATATATTAACTGATAAGAGAAACATAAATATACTTAAAAAAGGAAAGCTAAATTCTACACTTTTATGGCTAGGTAGTTGTCTTACGATAAACATGGTTTACTGTATCCGGAATCCCGGATCATCTAATGTCTTCTAGGTTGCTATATGCTCTTTTATATATAATTTTTTGCAGACTTGATGTCATTTATGGCCCAGTCATGCATACAAAGAAGATCTTTAGGATAAACATAAACAATTAGGTTATGCAAAATCAACAGAAACAATCGCAGATTGGAAAGAGCAACATTAACAGTAAAAGGTTTCTCGAAAGGAAAAAATAACAGCAGAAGGAGGAGCAATATTCCGAAACAATGTCAAATAATTATTCTGGAAAATTTTATCTCATTAAATGAGAAAATACATTGAAAAAAACAAAGTTTGAAGGGGCTTGTGATGGCAATCAATAATGGTTCTAGTAGTTTCCGATATATTATTAAGGAGCTAAGAAGAAAATAATATCTCTTGTCATGATAATAATCGCTAATTACTGTTAGGCATAAGTAATAATTCAAGATTCTGTTTCTTATTTTTGCATTATAGATCATAGGAAAGGACCTATTTAGAGTTTTGAAAGAAAAATATGGGACCAATCTGAATTCCATCATCAAGGACAAGATTGTTCCACTAGCTGGTGATGTTTGTTTGCCGGACTTAGGATTGAAAGACTCAAACTTCAGGGAAGAGATGATGAGTGAGCTAGACGTTGTTCTCAATTTTGCTGCCACAACCGACTTTAACGAAAGGTAACGTATTGAAGGTGGAGGGCATATTTTTCTCTCTCTCTCTCTCTTATTTTTTTTTAATGTTGATGTTAATAGACTTGACATCACTCTATTCCAGATACGACATTGCACTGGGCGCCAACACCATAGGAGCAATGCACGCTTTGAGCTTTTCCCAGAGATGCGCTAAAGTCAACTTACTTGTACATGTATCAACAGGTGATAATCAGCGTAGCTAGTCCTTTGACTCTGCTCTACCTTTACCCTGTTCTCTTCTCCACTTCTTTTTGTTGAAAATTAAGGTCCTTTTACACCTTTAACTTCTGATGAATTTGGAGTTGTTAATTAATGATATCAATCATGCAGAATGATTATTATTAACGTTAAGAGCGTGTGTTTCAGCTTATGTTTGTGGCGAAAGTTCGGGGTTTATACGTGAGAACTCATACCGCTTGGGCGACACACTGAATAGTGCTTCTGGACTAAACATAGATGAAGAAAAAAGAATAGTTGAAGCCAAATTGAATGAACTCCGAACTGGAGGTGCGACGAAGCAAGAAATTGAAGAGACTATGAGGGACTTGGGCATGAAAAGGTTAGTTGGTCATTCCATGTGAATCACTGATCTGGAAATGTGTTGTTGTTTAAAGCCTAATTGAATTATTATTTTCTTTCAAACCATTACTAGGGCAAAGGTTTATGGATGGCCAAATACGTATGTATTTACCAAGGCCATGGGAGAGATGGTGATAGGACACTTTAAGGGAAAATTTCCGGCAGTAATCGTACGTCCCACCATGGTTACTAGCACTTGCAAGGAACCTTTTCCAGGCTGGCTTGAAGGTGTCAAGTATGTGGAAGATTTATGTCCCTATCACCATGTTTAAAGCGTCAATCCTCCCAAACCTAACAAGTTTGTTGGTATATGTGTTTTGTGGACGCAGAACCATCGATGCATTAACTGTTGGATATGGCAAGGGAAGAATAACATGTTTTCTTGCCGATGAAACGGCAGTAGTTGACGTGGTGAGTAAACTCGTTCATATTGATGGAAAGCAACAGTAAAACTCTAGCTTAATAATTAACATTGGAGGTGTTCATACAGATACCAGCTGACATAGTGGTGAATGCAATCATTGTTGCCATGGTGGCTCATTACAATCGACCTTCCCATTTAATTTACCATGTGGGTTCTTCTGTAAGAAATCCGATAACATATGCTAATCTACACGATTACGGCTACCAATACTTCACAAAGGAACCATGGATTGGTAAAGATGGAAAACCTGTTAAGGTTCGAAGAGTCAAAGTCCTAAATAGCATGGATAGCTTCCACAGATACTTGGCCATCCGCTACTTGCTCTTGCTAAAGGTTTGTTCGATTACTTCTGTGAATAACCAACTAGTCTTTTGATTAGCTTATTAACTTTTGAAAACAATAAATTGCTTCACAGGGTTTGAAATTGGTAACAACATTTTGCCAGCATTTTGAGGGCATGTACAACGATCTCAATAGAAAGATCAACTTAGTTGTGGGCTTGGTTGAACTTTACCGACCATATCTCTTCTTTCAAGGAGTGTAAGTAATATTTACAGCAATTATATTTAGACTCCATTATATGCTTGTTATAATTTTAACTTAAAGCATCATAGAGATTTTTAAATCTGGAAAAAGCAGGGACTTTTTAACAGATAATTAATGTCTAATCATATTCTATAAACAGGTTCGACGATACAAATACGGAGAACTTGCGTGCAGCAGCTAGAAAGAACTTGGGTGTAGAGTCTGACATGTTTTTCTTTGATCCAAAGTACGTTAATTGGGATGATTACTTCCTAAGTGCTCATGGCCCTGGTGTCGTCAAATACGCCTTCAAACGATGATTCTGCAAGAGAATTTCGTGGTTGCCTTGGCATGTCATCATGTTCTTTTTCCTTAATTTATAAATGTCCATTTAGAGCACGTCGAAAAGGATAGTTTCTTCCAAATTAATTCCCTTGTTCTTGTTGGGATTATATCATCTCATATCGCGTGCAACAACATATTGTGAGTTCTTCCTAATTAATATTGGAGGACTTTCCTCTCAAACTACTCAATGAATCCAATTACAAATTTAACTTACATTGATTTTAGAAAACCCAGTTTTACTTTCAAGTTTCATGCTCATTTGCCTTTATATCACTAGAGCAATCTAAGAAAATAATTCTATTGTGAAAAATTAACTATAAAAGATCTAAAATTGTTCCTCACTTCACATCTATAATAATAATTATTACTTTTAAGTGAGAAGTAACTCTTAAATTATTTTTGATAGGTTATCATAAACTCTTAATTATAGGTAAATGATATAGATTTTTATTATTTTATTCTATATAATTATCTAAAATATATTGTAATATTAAAATTATCTTTAAAATAATATTATATTAAATTTTATCAAATTGTTTTTAAGAAAAATAAGATAGAAAATTTACAGCATAATTAATAATTAATTATATAATAATTATGTTAAAATAATCCAATAGAAAATTCTAAAATTTTTATTATTTATAATATTGCAAAAAAATAATTTAAGTTAACTTGCCGTTTGAGAAAGTACACAAACACATGGCGATAAAGGCCAGCATGAAATTCCTAAAAATTGTCAACTAATTTCACTTAATGATTCGCATCCTTAAATATCATTCATAGTTCCCTCGTGATCATTCTTTTTCATTATTGGTAATGTCAGAATGTTTTAGGCCTACTTCGAAATTATGAGAACTTATAATTACTCGAAAGTATGCATGTTTTCTTTTCATAAAAACATAAAGGTCGTCTATATATAAACACCTCACTATTTTATCATATAAAAGGGAATTTTAGTGTAGTTATAAATAAGGAGATATTCGTACTTCTTATCTGGTTAAACCTTTGTCGATACTCCAATTTATATTTGTGTACACGAAAGTTTTGATTATTGTTTTCTTCTAGTAATATATCAAGAAAATTAACATCTTTACTCTAAAATCTCGTGTTAAAGAATATAAACAGATTCTTGATCTATATATATATTTGAGTAAATTGTGATAATACTTATTATTGGAGATCTGAAATAAGAGGGAGGGACAAATCTCCACACCTCTATCAAACACAAAAAAAAAGCTGCTCGTGTAAGCACATGAGCAAGCTCGTTTATTGACCTACAAATGAAAGTAATATTCAATTCGGCCAGCCAATCGACAAAAGCAAGGCCTTAATTACAATCCAAAATAATGTTACCAAAATAGCCTAATGATGTAGAGCTCGAATTCATTGCCTCATGTAAAAGTTGAGAGTCACTCTCAATTAACACATTAAACAATTTATGATCCTTTAACCATGATAACGCTTCCTTGAAAGCCAAGCCTTCAACGAACAACAATTCCATCAAATTAACCACGTCGTAGCCCCCACTAACCAAATGCCATCACTATTTCTGATCACCCAACCACCCTCGCCGTTTGCTCCTACCCCATCCAAATTATATTTAACGACCCCCTTCGAAGGTTTGCTCCACCTCTAGAGAACCACTCCCGCCACATTCCTGACACCTCTCGCAACAGTCGGTCCTTTGATAAAAGCTCTTGTTTTTTTCTAGATATCATACTAATAAGTCTTATTTTGTGGTTAATATAACGTATATCAACAGTTCTAAAAGGACAAAAATGTTTACCCATGTTATCATGAAGGTCTTTTCAAGGACTACGACAGAAATTAGTTGGGTAGCTCCCCAACTATTTGATTGAACTCAATTCTCGATGCCATGCCGCACCCGGCCGACCTGTCTATTTCTGCGGTCCTACTTTCTTTTCCAAAGTCACGCCTTTGCTTTGCCCCACCGCCACTACATGTCGGTAGGTATGTGCAGTAATGGCATGAAGTTTGTGCTTTTGGCAAAATGCAAGTTTAGATATTTTACATAAGAAGAAGTAATAGTTTGCTAATCGTATAAATTTCAAAAGAAACGTTTTATGCGCAGATTTACATTGTGCTTGATGCTTGACATAAATGAAATAATAAGATGCACGCTAGCTTGATCTAATCATTCGGTCTTCAGAGTAAATAGCATAATCAGTCCTGGAGTTCCTTGTTTGTCAAATCTTCTGCATGACAGTTGCCATCATTTAGCCTCCTAATGCAGAGGTGACTTTTTACAGATTACTTACACAAGCAATTTGAGCATGCCATGATCCCCTTTATGATTCTTGAATCCGATTTGAAGTTTCAACAATCTTTGTAACTCCAATTACAAAGAACAAATTAACTAAGAAATAATTATATGATTGAGGACCAGATCTATTCTTTTTCTTCGCCAAACCACAAGTTTCGCTCCCATGAAATTTTTATCAAATCACTCAAACAAAGTATCAGGTTTTATAATTATCATTAAAGTATGTAAATAGGCCAGACTCACTAACTTGTGAACATCAATATTGCGACACAATGCTATGCAAAGTACTCCTAATACTTGAATTATCAACACAGCTTCAATTACAAGACTTTTCACTCTACCTCATGTCCAAATTTTTTATTTAGTCGCATGATTTTGAGCAGTTCAAAGATTATACAAGCTCCATTACTAGCTAGTAAGGTCCCAAGACCGAGAAGGAAGCTATTCCATTACCAGTGGGTATAACAAGATTCTGATTTTCCATGCAAGAACGTGCTCTTAGGGTACTTATTTATGTTGCTGATATTCTTATTTTTAGTTTTCAAGATGCAAGCACTTGCTTTAAGATTTAAAAAACTAAAAATAAGAACTGTTTATAATTATATTAGTTTCTCTAAATAAGATGCCGCTTTCGAAAACATGTTTGGCAAAAGATAACCCCTGCTAAATGTAGAAGCAGAAGCATTCTAGTTTATTTCCGACTTATCTACTTAATACTGAAAATAAGTATGAAGATAACGAATTCTTGCAGATGCCCCACGAAGGATTAAAGAAAGCACCTTCAGCACACAACCTATTTAGCAATAATCTGATTGAAACAAAGCGTCAAGCACTTTATGCACTGTTCACGTATACTGTTCACGTAAGATTCTTCAACTTCTGATCATCAATTTGTGTTTTAAATGTATCTCCAATCGTGTAACAAAGGCTTCTCACAAATGTATGGATGTTGTAAGGCTAATGATATCGTGTATTCGGAGGAAATATAACTCTCATCTAAATCTGAAAAATCAACTCTGTATTCAAAAACTGTTTTGTATATATACTACTTTTTTTTTAACGGGTATATATACTACTTTGGTTGCTCACTCTTCGAATTAAACTTCACTTCTGAAGAAAAGAAAACAATATGAAGGGACAATAAAGCTGATCAAAATGAGCTGATAAAATGAACTGAATTGAGACTTGTGGATTGATGGAGTTTTTGGTTTTCACTCTCACTAATTCTAAACTATCTTCAAGTTTGTCAAAAGAAACAAAACTTCAACTAATGCTTCCTTTCAAACTTGCTTCTGGAAATCAAAAATGAAACATTGCATAAGAAAATGAAACTTGGAAGAGAAGACCTTTCATTGAAGTTTTTTTTTTTAATTTTTCATACATGTATCCGAAAGTGAAAAAGAGAATTATATGTAGCTCTTGCATACTCTAATACAATTTGATTTTTAAACTAAAAGATAATGTCTTGGTCTGATGAATAAAACTAGACTAGTACAACATTTCCTGATTTAGCAAAAACACAAAAGCAACTCATTTTGTCTTTAGTTTAACTAAAACTGACATTGTCCAAAAAACTGAAACTTGTACAGCATGAACAATGCATGTTTCTTCAGCAGCAACTTGGTTTTTCCAGCAATCATAATTCCTGATATTCCGATCTAATTGTCAGCCAAAAATTAAAGTGCTCCAGCTACATGTGTGGAGATTACAATATTGGATTTCACTAATTAATCTTCATGAATTACTCCTCTTGCCCTACATTTCATCTTCTGCTATGCTTCACTTTGCATTTTTGAAATTTTGCATATCTAATTCCATCTTCTCTTCGGCTTCCCTTTTGCATCGAATTTCTTTCATTTGAATTTGATCTTCACTCTTCTGACCTTGATCTTCACCACCTTGATCCATAAAGTTTTGAATTATGCCTAAAATCATCATTTCCAATCTCCACCTGCACTTAAGCCAATTTGACTTTCCCTTCAACTTCTTCTTCCTCCTTACCTTCACTGTCATTACAAGCTCCTCCACCAATTTTAATACTTCAGGTTGCACAAGACAAGTTAATTCAACAGCTCCTCCTTTGTCTTGTGAAGCCTGCACACTAATCATCTTCTTGAGTGATTCAAACCTCCACCTTGGTAATGCTTTGGTGAATACATCAGCAAATTGGAAGTTAGATCGACAGAAAGCCATCTTAATTTCCTTCTCTTCAATCAATTCTCTAACGTAATGATACTTGACTCTCATATGCTTAGTTCTCATATGATCCGAAGGGTTTTCAGCCATTGCTATTGCTACACTTGAATCACAATATATTGTCACACATTTCCCTTGCAATTCATCAACATCCATCAAAATTTTCTTCATCTATTGTGCTTGCTTAGTTACCATGTTCACAACCACGTATTCAGCCTCAACTGTGGACTGAGTTACCACCTTTTGCTTCCTTGAGCTCCGGGCAAATATACCAGTCCCCAAACTACAACAATATCCACTCCTACTCTTGCAATCTTCATTTCCAACATAGCTTGCATCACTAAACACATAATTCCACATCCATACCATATGCCATGATCAACCGAATGTTTTATGTATCTCAACACTCTTCTAGCATACAATGCATGATATCTTGAGGGGTTATGATTGAAAGCAGCTAATATATTAACATCACAAGCAATATCGGGCCTTGATGCACTTAAATACATTAATGAACCAACCATGCTTCTATAGTAGGTTTCATCGAATTGTTCACCTGGTTTGGTTGCCTCCAACTTCAGTTGATGCTCCATTGGTGTTGTCATGCCACTACTTGTTAGAGTAGTGCCCTGAAGGCAATCGCCTTTAGCGCATTTTGTACAAATTTATGTACAATCTTTATGAATAAATAAAGAAAGGCATATTTCATTAATTTGCTGTTCATTATTTATGAACTGATATTGATCAATAAGCAAATTAATGAAGTCCATGATATATGACATAGCATGAAGGAAATTGTGATGTGGTCATACTACTGAGATTCCTATCATGTGCAATTATGTCAGTATCTAAATTATCCCTAGTCATAGGATTACTGAGACTGGACATCGGTAATCTGGAAAGACTAGCACATCTCCAACTCCTTGATTTGGTCAAGCAGTGAATCTCAGAAACTGTAAATATGAGATATTTAGGGTTGAGATGTGGATGCTTACTAGAGGTAGTAAGTACATTGGATGACCTGCTATGAGATCATCACATGGATGTCCTATTCTAATGTCAGTGATAATCTCATCATAGCAATGGTGCAAGTATCCTTAGACTTGAGGTGCTCGAGGATATCTTGAATCTTGATTACGTGCTTTGACTCCATTCCTTGTTGCCTTCTGAGAGGTCGCTCATAGGGTGGTGCTTGGGTACAGCTTGAGGTATTCGAAGGTAATTGAGTAGCCAATAGAGGATTCACCACTTCTGTGATAGCAGAAGATGATACCCATGGCCTCTTGTCAGGGTCATTACTTGGAAATCTCTGGCCGAAGTTCATAGGTCATGAAGAGTGTCTTCAGTGACATATAAAGTAATGAGTCCCAGGACGAGAACTGTAATCACTTGGACTAGATTTAACGTAGTCAGTCTAGTAAGAGTTGACACTTTGCCCATACTCATAACCAAGTGGGGTATAGCATGGTGAAAGGACGAATTGCACGGTAATTGTCTATGGAAAGGTTCGTGATATGGTTCATGATGAATACATGTTCATTTGTCAAACCAATTACTTTTCGGTCAATTAGGGGTCATGATGTGTTGCTAGATACCGCTCATGACTTGCTCAGATTAAGTGTTAATCTAAGTGGCCAACATAACCGGGAACCTAATGGGTCACACGCATAAGAGCGTCTCGGAGAACTCATAAAATAGTTTTGGATAGAGATCCAATATATGGAGAGAAATCGGATTAAATGGATCCCGATGAGATCGAGATATGTCCCGATGAGATCGCAACATCGATATTGCTGAAAAACATTTCCGGTGGGTTTTCCTCATCGGGGACTCGATGGGCAGTAGATGAATTCCCAGATGATTGGACCACTTGACATTTATATATACATATATATATGTTATTAATTAATTAAATAATTAATATATATATATATATGTTGCAACGTGGGAGGAAAGCCGAAGAAAAGGAAGCTTCTTTGATTTTGCTTAGTCATTAAGTTATAAATGACTAAAAGACAAAATGAAAAAGGTTGAATGGAGATGATGATCGTGGCTTATACTAAAAAGCAAGAAAGAAAGAGTTTCTTTGGTCTTCTTGATGGATGATCATCGTGGGGTTTGAATAAAACCTAAGGGTTTTTGGAAGAGCCAAGTTCGTTGGTCTTGGAAGAAAAGAAAGAAAGAGTTTCTCTTTTCTTCATCCATCGATCATCTTCAAGCTTCTTCTTCATTCCTTCTTCATTGTTGATTCCAAGCTCTCCAAGGACAAAGGTAAGAGCTAGCATTCTTTAATTTGTTCTAGCTATTCCCGGGTCAAAGGGTTTGTCCCGGTTAGGTTCTCCGATCTCTGCGTAGATACCGTTAGAGACGGTCTCCTTTGGCCGTTATGGTTTGAGTTTGTTGTATAGACACATGGATCCTGGCTTTCGGGAAGGTTCCGGAACAAAAAATTTTGTTTTCCGCACCGTGGGCATGTGATGCTCACACCGGGATTTTCCTACAGTGGTATCAGAGCCACTTGTGTCATATATAACGAATAAACCATGACTAGGTCGGAGTTGCCTATTGCTTGTGACGATGATGCATGTTGATTGTGTGAATTTCGAATTCAATGTAGAAATATTGTTTTCGAACTTTTCTTGCCCAGATATGTTCACAAGATGTTGTAGCATATGTCTGTGGAAGCTTGGAATTTATCAATGTGATTTGATATGGTTTTGCTAATTTATTCCCCAATGTTCTGGTTGCTGTGTTTGTGCACATTCAATAAACAGACATGCTTATAAATTCGAGAATAAATTGTAGAAATATTTTTTTTCGGATTTGCTTTCACCAACATGTCTCTAAGATGTTTATGAATGTCTCTGAGAATGGAAAAATGTTTTTGAGGTGATTTACTATTTATTTGAGAATTTATTGTGTGCTGCTGGGAATAACTGTGTTGAGGAACACAGATTCTACATTGGCTTTGTTGCTAAGGTTGGATGATTTTTTGTTGGAAATAAATCCTGAAAAAATTCATGAAACATGTTGTGAACATTTTGTAACCTCTGTAATTTTCTCATAATTTATTGAAATTTTTTCAATAAGTTTTTCAAGCAAAAGACAATGCTTGGCAGTTTTGAGAAAATTGCTGGAGCTGTTTTGTTTGAAATGAAAAATTGTGTATTTCTCAATTCCAATGCCTTGGATCATTTTTAATGTGATTGAAAATGTGTCATATTGATTTTGTATGCTTGCCTAAATGAATTTCTTGAAATCAGGTTTCCAAACAATTTAGGATGTCAAATGTGTATCATTAGCGTCTCGTTAGTATATTCCCTTATCTTGATTGTTTTGGCCGTCACAAATTTTGTGACATGTGCCGAAGTAATCTTGATAAAGTTTAGACTACCTAGAGATACTTAGGGTGATAATTTGATATTCTCAAATTATTTGGAAATCTAAATGAATAAGAGTGTATTCATCAATTTCAAGTTTCATGTATAGTTTCACTGTATATGCTAAGCATGGTACAATGAAAGTGTTTCATTGTTACATCATAATAAAGGATATTACACTTGGTATTGTGAATTTGAACTACATGGATTGAGAAATTAGCCGATTAGAGAGCAGGCCAAAAACCAGTCGACTAGAACATACACCAGTCGACTGGAAAGTGGAAACCAGTCGACTAGAACATGCACCAGTCGACTGGAAAGTGGATTCCAGTCGACTAGAACATGCACCAGTCGACTGGAAAGTGGATTCCAGTCGACTGGAACAAGTTGCGATCATTGGACGTACATAACTTATAGTAGTCGACTAGCACAAGTTCGGTCGGTACATGCACCAATCATTAGAACATGCACCATCGACTACAACAACATGCAAAGGTGGGATGATGGATGATTTTAGGTATAGACTCAATGTGATTGATGAAATACCTAACTCATTTCATATAGTCATGGTGACTATAATCCTACGGCTTGAGAAGAAGAAGATGAGACCTGAAAATCCTCACACATAATATGAAAACTAACGCCTTCCATTAATATGGGAGAACGAGTTCTTATAGAGTTGGGTTGTTGGGTAAACCCAATCTCACTCTATCTGGATATGTTGAACCATGAAAATAAGATTTTCAGATTAATGGGTCGGTTTTCACTAGAGCGTTGATTTGTTGAGTAAACTCAAGGTCAACGTGGACAGAGGCGGCCCGGGTAGTGTGCATCGATGTACGCGCATCAAGAGTTGATAGCCCAATGTGTGTGCATACATCACGAGTTGATAGCACTAGTCGATAGTTGCATCTATGAAGCAAATGGTATGACCGATACCTGCCGATAGATCTAAGGTGGCTTGTTGGGTAAACCCAAGGTCATTTTAGTAATGTCGGATATCTATGATGCAATTGGTATGACTGATACCTACCGATTGACCTAAGGTGGCTTGTTGGGTAAACCCAAGGTCATTGTTAGTAATGTCGGATATCGACCCACTAGGACATTTTGTCCTAATGTTTCTTGGATTCGTAATAAGGGTTATGGATTCTTTGAAACTAGTGGGAGCCATATGCATATCATTCAAGTCCTTATGTCATGCATGTAATTCTATTCTTACATTCTTTCTCTCTTTCCCTAAAGGTTGATTGAAGATGACTTCCAGTGTGAACTTACGCTCACTTATAGACTCCAACAAATTAACTGGACCAACTTTCTAGATTGGCTGAAAAATCTGAGAATTGTTCTCAGATCTGAGGATCTGGGCTATGTCCTAGATGTTCTACTTCCTGATTCACCTGCTGGTGATGCTTCTGATGAAGATCAGAAAGTAGGAAGTACAGCCAAGAAGAAAACCAAAGAGACTACACCAAAAGGAACTTGCTTCCATTGTGACAAGACTGGCCACTGGAAGCTGAATTGTAAAGTCTATCTGGATGAATTGAAGCAGAAGAAGGCATCAGATGCCTCGACTTCTTCAGGTATATTTTTCATTGAGGTTAATACTGTTTCTAACCATAACATATGGGTATTAGTTACCGGTTGTGGCTCACACCTATGCAATGATTTGCAGGGCCTCAGGGACAGTGGACAGCTCATGAAGGGAGAACTAGACCTGCGTGTGGGAAATGGAGCAAGAGTTGCTGCATTAGCCGTAGGCACTTACCTTTTGTCACTCCCCACTGGGCTTGTAATTAAATTGGATGAATGTTATTTTGTACCTGTATTAACAAAGAACATATTATCTGTTTCTTGTTTAAATATAGCTGGTTTCCATTTGACTTTTAGTAACAATGGTTGTTCTATTAGTTTCAATGGAATGCTTTATGGTACTGGTACATTATGCAATGGAATTTACATATTAGATATGTCACATCCAATTATGAATGTCAATGACACGAAAAGACATAAACGAGATAATTTAAAATCAACTTACTTGTGGCATTGTCACCTTGGCCATATAAATGAGAGACGCATAGCTAAGCTCCATAAGAGTGGTAGTTTAGGGTCATTTGATTATGAATCATATGACACATGCGAATTTTGTTTATTAGGCAAGATGACTAAGTTACCCTATAAGGGAAAGGGTGAACGAGCGACTGGAGTATTAGACCTAATACATTCAGATGTATGTGGTCCGATGTCCATCCATGCCAGAAGTGGTTGTCTTTACTTCATTACCTTTATCGATGATTATTCTCGATATGGGTACCTGTATCTGATGAGATACAAATATGAAGCATTTGAAAAGTTCAAACAATTCAGAAATGAAGTAGAAAACCAACTTGGGAAAGGTATCAAGACATTACGATCTAATCGTGGTGGGGAATACTTAGACCAACAAGTTTTGGATTATCTCAGAGATAATGGGATTTTATCTCAATGGACTCCTCCTTACACACCACAGCATAATGGTGTGGCAGAAAGGAGAAATCGAACCTTGTTAGACATGGTACGATCAATGATGGGCTTTGCAAAGTTACCAAAATCCTTTTGGGGATATGCAATTGAGAAAGCTGTTTACTTGTTAAACAGAGTTCCATCAAAGACAGTTGATGTTACTCCATATGAGATGTGGACTAACAAAAGAACCTATCTTACTCATTTGAAAGTTTGGGGTTGTCCTGCTTATGTGAAGCGGACACAGTCAGATAAACTTGATGCAAAATCTGACAAGTGTTTGTTCGTAGGATATCCTAAAGAAACAATCGGATATCAATTCTACCTTACTGAGGAACAAAAGGTGTTTGTTTCGAAGCATGCTGTCTTTTTAGAGAAAGAGTTTCTTGTAAAAAGGTTATTGAGATGTTGGGTATATAGGGTTTACGATTATGGTTAATCTTTGATGTTTGTGAGTGTGTTTGGTTTAGAAATGAGTTGGAAATTGGAGTGTGAGTGATGTTGTAATGTTTAGATGACTTATGTGTTGAATAGATCAGAAGAATTGGATTGAAATGGTTGAAAATTAGGATTCGGGGGAGGAGACGGGCTCGCACGTCGCGACATGCTGGTGCGCACGTCGCGGCGCATGAATTTTTGCACGCCGCGATGTACACAGGCCTGCACGTCGCGATGCGCGCAAGGGCGCACGCCGCGACGCAAATAAGGGAGCACGTCGCGGCGAGCTCAAACCTTCGCCACGGCGAGGACCCCTTTTCCTGAATAATCATGCTTTGGTTTTTAAACCATAACTTTTTATACAGATTGTCAAAGGAGATATTTTGTAACATCCCGTTACTGATGTGATGGGCATATCGGTTGATTGGGACGGGTTAGGATTTCATACTGCATTTTATTGATTGAGCATTCATTGACCTCTAATTATAAAGGAATGAGTTAATTGCACATGCTTTTTTAGGTACATGCATTCATAGAATTTTCCGGCATTTAATTGTGAACATGAATTGGTTTGTGAATTTTTTGAGGTAATTATGTTTGATTGCGGCTTATTAAGAATTTTAGAATAATTGGGTTTGTATAGTTGAATTGGAGTGAGAATTGAATTTTTGGAATTTGAAAATTGAAATTGGAGTATAGGATCCTGTGTTTTATATTTTTGAGGATTTATAGGAATTTTTCTGGAAAGTGACTCAGAGACTGATGAATTAGTTTCCGGTTCTGAAATTTGATTGGCAAATGGTATGGAAAATCAGATTTGCGATTTTAGGAATGATAATACCGAGCCACTGAAATTTAGAGACTGAAATTAAAAGATTTTGAGGACTTTGAGCTATAGGTCAAAATTTAACCTTTATATATATACCTTAGGTTTTAAATTTTGACATTTAACCTTCTTCTTCAACCTAGGGAAAATTTCCTCTTTTTCTTCGTGGGTGATTTTGTTCCTTCCTTCCCTTCTTGATCGTTTCTTACTTTCTTCCCTTTTGTGCGAGCCTAGCTTGATCCTTGAGAGAATGAAGATTGGTGAGTGTTAAGAGTGCACTGTGGGTGTTAGGCGTTAGAGAAGAATTTTCAAAGGTTTAAGGATTTGAGGCTTGATTGGTAAGTTTAATAGTTTTAATGTTGTTATTTATTGTTGTTTGATGCGTTTATGGTGTTTAATGTGGAAGATAGGGTAGTTTAGAGGGAGTTAATACTGGTTTCAGAGAGAAATGGGAAAAAGTCGATCGGAGAAGACGATGGAGCTCGCACGTCGCGACGTCTGAAGAGCGGCCTCGCTGCGACGAGTAAATGAGTACTCGCCGCGACGAGCAGGGCGAGACGCCGCATCGAGCGTATGAATTCCACACTGCGACAAGCCTTAGGAAGGTGTTCGCCACGGCAAGCGTTTTCCACGTCGCGGCGAGTGACCCTCTGTACGCCGCGGCGAGGGACAAATTGCTGAATGGATGAGTTTCAATTTTTGGGGCATAACTTATGGTGTAGACCTCCAATTGAGGTGATTCTTGATTCGTTATGAACTAGAGAAAGAGGTCTACAATTGAGGAAAAGAATGAAAGTTAGAAATTTATTTAGTATGGTGTCAATGATAGAGAGATAGTCGATTATACTTCCTATTGCAATCTAAGAATTGTATTATGATAATTGGAGTAGATTGGGGTCTTCAATGGATGATTTTGACCCAATGAATAGGTTTTCTTGGGAATTACTATAAGGTGTATCATATGATGGATTGAACAGAACTTTAGGAATGAAATAAACACTACAAAAGTTAAGACATTTAGTGACAATTGTTTTGTCACTAACTATTATTTCATCACAAAAGCGAGATTTTTTGTGACAAGACAATGGATTGACACTATTGTTTAGACAATGGATTTTCACAATTAAGTTGTCATTACTAATATATTAATAGTGACAACTTTTCTTTTATCACTAAATTTTGTCATTAAAAGCCTATGCACTTTGGCGCCAAAATGTTTTTGGTGGGAATAAATTGTAATTGTGACAAAACATATGTTAGTAGCTAATATTTTATATTTGTTGTGACGAAACATAGTTTGGTCACTAATATTTTGTTCTTTTTGTTACAAAACTGTTAATCGTCACATAATATTTTACTTGTTGTGACAAAAAATTTTGTCAATAAATATTCAATTAATTAGTGTCTACTTTATATTGACACAATAACCAAACTATAACTACGGTCACAACCATTCGTAATTTAGTGACAATTTTTTATGACTAAATATTTTTGTCATCACAAATACGATATTTTTTAGTGCCAGGGCAATTGATTGACACTATTGTTTGGATTATCTATGATGATCTATATGTTTTGTCACTAATACAATGGTAATTGTAGCAATTTAGTATCTTTCACAGCTAAATTGTCACTATTAATATATTAATAGTGTTAACCTTTATTTTATCACTAAGTTTTGTCAGTAAAAGCCTATGAAATTTGGCGCAAAAATAATTTTGGCGGGAATAAACTGTAATTGTGATAAAACATATATTAGTAGCTAATATTTTCTATAATTTGTTGTGACAGAATATAGTTTGGTCGCTAATATTTTATTTTTTTGTTACGAAACTGTTAATTGTCACATAATATTTTACTTGTTATGACAAAAAATTTTGTCAATAAATATTCAATTAATTAGTGTCTACTTTGTATTGTCACAATAACCAAACTATAATTACAATGACAACTATTCGTAATTTAGTGACAATTTTTTTGACAAGATATTTTTGTCATCACAAATACGATATTTTTTAGTGTCAAGCAATTGATTGACACTATTGTTTGGATTATCTGTGATGATTTATATGTTTTGTCACTAATGCAAAGGTAATTGTGGCAATTTAGTATCTTTCATAGCTAAATTGTCACTATTAATATATGAACAGTGTTAAACTTTATTTTATCACTAAGTTTTGTCACTGAAAGCTTATAAAATTTCACGCAAAAACTAATTTTAACGGGAATTAATTGTAATTGTGACAAAACATATGTTGGTAACTAATATTTTATTTTTATTGTAACAAAAAATTATTTGGTCACTAATATTTTTTTCTTGTTATGACAAAACGATGACTCTTCACACAATATGTTACTTGTTGTGATGAAAACTTTTGTCAATAAATATTTAATTAATTAATGTCTACTTACTATTGTCACAATCATCAAACTATAATTATGGTCACTACCAGTTGTAACTTAGTAACAATTTTTGTGTGCCTAAGTATTATTTAAATCACATATCTAGATTTGTTATGACAAAACAATTGATTGATACTATTGTTTAGATTAATTGTGATGATTTATTTTGTGTTACTAATACAATGGGAATTGTGACAATTTAGTACCTTCATAATCAAATTATCACTATTAATATATTAATATTGTCAAATTTTCTTTTATCACTAAGCTTTGTTATTAAGAGCCTATGTACTTGTTATGACGAAAACTTTTGTCAATAAAAATTCAATTATTTAGTGTCTACTTTCCTTTTTCATGCAATAAAATAACATAAAAAGAAAAAGGGAGAGGTTAGTAAATTGTGAGATCACAAGTTTTAATTTTAGAATAATTAGGTTGTAAGGTTATGATTGTCTGAGTTAGGTAAAAGTGATTTTATAATTTGTGAGGGTTTTTTTAAAAGTTCTTTTCTTTTTGGCAGACTAAATTTAGTAGACGTTAATGTTAAGTATTATTTTAAATAGAAAGGAGAAAGAAGATTAAATTATGTGAATGTGTGTATCTATTATAAGATATTGCATTTTCATAAGCTTAATAACAAATGACTAGTTGAATAAACAAAGAGAATGATTATTGTGAGATTTAATTATTAAGGTAATGGAGTCAATTAAAGGTCTTAAGTCTATTGTGAATAGCAAGTTAGAGAAAGAAGAGGATTGGGCCAAGTCCGAACTTTCGGGTTATTCCCTTGAAGGTTCGAACATGAGCTCAAAAAAGACTTGGGCTTTATTGAATTCGAATTTGAGCTTGGTTAATTTTTTTTTTGTCTTAGGTTGATTTGACTTAATTTTTATAATTGGTTGAACTAGAATAATTTTGTGATAGTTCAAGTTTGAGTATTTTGGCATTCGGATCCTAGCTTGGATTTGAGTTTTCTTCTCATGTCTACTATTTATTAATCAAAAGATTAAATCTTTTTAACAAAACAATATAATGGTAATTGATAAAGTAACAAAATAATTTGATGGTCAAATAAAAAAGTCAACAAGTAAACGTATCTTGTGCATAAAGCTCTCGTTTTGCAATGGTCGAGAAGGTTATTAATGATAGTCGAATAAGGTAACAGTAAATAGCGTAATTCAAAATTAAAATTTTAAGTAAATTATAAATTATTCATTTATGTTGAAATTTATATAAAAATATCAAAGTTAAGAATTAAATTATGTTTCAAAGTTGTATGATTATTGAATATTTAATTTAATAGATAATAATATATAATTGAATCTGGACTTGGACCCTTAAAGCTCAAGCCCAATATAAATGAGTTCCAGTAAGAAGGGGTGGTAGGGTTTTAGTAGCCAAGGTGATATAGCTTAATTGAGTGTCCTTCCGGAGATTACGTGAGAGAGTATTTCCAGAGATTAAATGCGTCCACAGCCATTGTGGAGAGCTTATTGATGCTTTTTTAGCGTCTGGTAAAGATTTTGACGAACTTAGGTGGTTTGGGTGTATCTATAGGGGAGGAGACGGTCTTTCTTATGCCGACAGGAGACTGTTGGTTAGATTTGTTGAATTTTGAGAGAGTAAAGCAACTAAAGAAAGAGAAAAAGGTTGGAGATTTCAGCGGAGAAACTGAGATTTTCTTCTCGTTTCAACAACTAGTCTTGGTATGCTCAAAGTTTTGATTTTTCCTATGCGGGTTTTCTTCGGTTGCTCCGGTTTATTTTTTCTCCTTATCTGTTTCTGGGTATCTCTCACCTTGAGATTAAGTTTGAATCTCTTTCTGTTTCTTGTTTCAACCAGTTCAAAATTTGAATCTCTTTTGATTTTTCCATCGTTGAACCGAAGCCTTCCTCTGTTTCAACCAGTTCGCTTTCCCTCAATATTTTCTTCTTTCCTTTCATTTCGATTTGCTTTTCTTGAAATTGTGAGGGTTTAACTTCTATGTCAAAGGTGCTTGGTGAGAAGCACCTTTAACATATTCTCAAAAAATCTTTTTTACTTCTCTTTCCGCATTTATGAGTGTTGATGAGTTTTTCTTTTTTGGTTTTGTTATTTCAGTTTTGTTCCATTCAATGGCTGTCATTATTCCATATATGGCACATGATTTTATGTTCCTTTTAATATTTTCATCATCTTTATCTTTCATTTCTTCTTTGGTTACTAACTTTTAATTTCTTCAAGTTACAATATTGGATTTAAGGCTACAAAGTATTATCGAATCATTCACCTACCCATCCCCCTCCCCGTGACTAGCTATGACCAAAGGGAACAAATGAAGAAGAAAGAAATATGAATAATCAGATTGTGATGCTACCTGTAGGAATGCTGATTTGCAAGAAAAATGGTCATACTGCCAGAGCTTCCTCTGGCATTGCAAATCTGACACTCAAGTTAGCAAGGGGTGTAAGAAATAGAGGAATGAAAGAGTTCTTTTTCTTTTTTTGACAAGAGTATTGATGTGTATACCATTCTCATATTGTTTCTCTTTCATATAGATGATATTTAGTAAAGTTTCAATGCAATTTTAATATGAGATTTGGTATATAATAGTATATGTGATCATTCTCATGCTATCTTTTTCTTGTGAGAATACAGATTTATTGTGATCCTTATCCAAAAACAGGATAATCTATATTGTTAAAATCACATCATGTGAAAAATATAAAGGTTGCAACCTGAACATGACAAGTCTGACATTTAAGGGTTTTGGGAGCTTTGTCTCAATAATCTATCATATTATTTTCTTAATATCAGACTGCTCATAGATTTTTGTCATGATTATGTTATGATCTGCAATTTCATAATAAACCATCTGGTGGTTGGGCTGTTGGTACACGGATAAACTTCCCGATTGATTATTTTAATGATTGTTAACTTGGTAGGTACTTAACCTTATGAATTTATCCTCAATTATGATATTTGTTGGGACCCGATCCGGAAACCGGATCCTAACCGGAAAATGAAAACGGATACGAAACGGATCGAACCAAAGCAAACAAATCCGACAGCCGGAAACAACGAACAGAGAAACATGATCGCGTTGGAAACTTAGACTATCCAAACCCGGTATAATTTTTTTTCTCTTCTTCATTCCTTTTCTCTTTACTCAATCACATTCAAATCATAATCAATCCATACAATTTTCTTTTTGGAAATTTATCCTCATATAACACTCAATTCATATAATATGTCTTAATCACGCAAATCTCATCTTTACCAAACTAACTTCTTAATTCTTATTCTTATCTTAACCCGATTTTTACCAAAATCAAGAAGATAACTTTGACTGTATTTTGACAGCCCAAAATTCTGCAAAGGCAAAATACACTTCTAATATCACAAAATCGAATCATCGGACTCTCCCGTCCGAATCCAAACACCAAAGAAACAAACACAATCTTAGATCTAAACACTTCAATCAAATTCCATATCAATTAACAATATATTTTCCCAAAATCATACACAATTTCATATACAATTTCCAAAATCATTTACAATCACGGAATTCAAAATCCGTACATCGACCTCTTCATTCTTTTACATCAACCTAATATACACAATTTCATACAAACTTCATAAATCATATACAAACATGGCAATTCGCCATATTCAATATTAATACCAAAATCTTAATTTGCACAAAAATCCAAATAATACAAAATCGAATCAAACGTCTTGATACTCTTTCATCCGATCTCCTGCACGAAACCTAGAGATGGGGATGAAAGGGGGGGTGAGCTCGGAAGCTCGTGGATAATATATTTATACATTAAACAATAAGCGAAAATTATCTTTTTTAATCTTTTCAAACATTTCCCATTCAAAAATTTATCCAAAAATTCATTTTCAAACCTTTCAAAACATTTATAAATCTTCATCAACATTTTCTAAAATTTCCAAATCTTTATTTGTTTCAAAATATTCATAAACACTTACTTTCTCATTTCTCAAGTTCTCAAACTTTTCACAATTCATGCACAATTTCAAACATGAATGCATCATGTCATATTACATCACAATACAAACATAGCAAAATCACATAACACATCAAAATGGTTTGATGTTGGACCCCACACCCCACCCGTAGGTATTTGCAGGTTATACTGCAGCGTGTGTTTGCGGGTTATACCGTGGCATCCAACACAAATCAAATTAACACATTAAATGGTTTGGTTTGGTCCATAACAGGACGTACTGCACATTTTCGCATAGCGGTCATGTAACACCCCACTCCCGAGTGACCCGAACCCGATATCGTTGGTGATATCCGAGTCCGTGCCCCGCAAGGGTGGCGATTACATCGATCGATTAAAACTCGGTATACTTTTTTTTGAAGCCATTGATTCCACGTTAGCGCGGCAAAAAAAGTAAGTAACTAACACCCATGTTCATAATAAACCGCCAGATTATTACGGTCATCCGAGAATAATTTACAATCACCAATGAGTAAAACATTAAAACCAATATGGGCTCAGAGAAATATAAAGCATTGTTATACGGTGATTGCGAACACAATTTGATAAGACACTAATGCGACACGGACTAATCCCGACCTCTATCCTTTATCTGCCTACAGTAGACATACTCCCGTGTCAAACGGGGTATTCTTCAAGACCTGAAAAATAGATGCAAATTTTGGGTGAGTTTTGCGAACTCAGTGAGTGACCATCATCGATGGTCCATCCAATCACATAACATATAACACATACTTTCATTTTCCATTAAGTCACATGTCATATTCCCTATCATACCTCACATTCACATACAGTTTCATATTTTCATTATGTCGATACAATGTCATCTTCAATATAATCAAATCAATCATGTTATGCATATGTGCATGAAACCCACTTTCCATTTAATTACTTTGTTGTGACCGAGTGTCTAAACCGTCCTGCACCAATAGATATCGGGCTCATTGAAACTGTCCCATATAGGGCTCATTGTGAATCGTCCCATAAAGGGCTCATTATAAATCGTCCCATAAAGGGCTCATTATAAATCGTCCCATAAAGGGCTCATTGTCGTTGAGCTGAGGCTCGAATCGATGTCGAGCATGAAGCTCTTTACTCATTGTTGACTACTCGTCACAACTCTCATTATCTTTCATAAATTCATGCGATGGAATGTCTTATGCATATTTGCATGCACTCGATCAATCATAGTTACTATCATCGGACCGTAGTCCGGCATTCGACATCAATTAAGTCACATTTCATTTATGTGCAATTATGCATGCAAGACATTTTAACAATCTCAATATATACACTTAGGTCATCCCATTCACATTCAAGGAGCACTTCAATAATGCAATTCCAAATACTTAATTACTCACCGGACCTCCCATGCGGAACCCATATTTAATCACAATTAATAAAATAAATCAATACTCATTCAACATATAACAAAAGCAAATAACCAATAAATAAGACCATCTAGGTCTACTCACAGTACTCTCCAGATTTGCATTGGTTTCCAATTTACGACAATGCTGAGTGCGGACATTTATCCTCAAGACTACAAATTGATGCCATATGCACATTAATCACTTTGCATTCTCATTCATGCACAAATATAGAATAAGGACAATGCATGTTCATGATATTCCCGGCCTTAATCCAATTTTTTTTCAACAATAAAATCGGTAGAAAAATTAGAAATTCAATGGCGCTGACGACGCTCAATTTGGACCTCTATAGGTCCCCAATTGAATAAAACAGTAATGCAATCCCATTTCCCGAACCCCCGTCAATTTTCCGTCCAAAAATTCCCAATTTCCCATGAAATGAAATTCAATATTTTACAAATCCGATGCCTCAAGAATTAGGTCAATCAGACGTCGGACGGAAAAGTTATACATCAAAGAATTGAGTATATATATATATAACACTACATTACGTCTTGTTAGTTTTCCTTTAGGACTTTTTGTCTCTATTCATTTTCTCTTTTCAATTGATTTTCTGTCATCCACATCGATGTATGCCAATTAGTCATCCGTACTTGGACCTCCATAAATGTCACTTCATTGAGTATTTCACTTCACAGTTCGGGACTATTTTATTCTTAGTTTCAAATCTAGATTTTCCAACAGTTTTACATCACATATGGAGCTCTATTCACTTCACATTGCAATAAAATCATCTCAAATTAAAATTTCACTCATGTTATTGGATACTTTACATTTCCATATACACAATACAGATAACTTCAGTAGTATGAGATATGACTCAATTTCACTTTTAATTTTGTCCATACATCTTTCCGTTAAACCATTAGTCTTGCTACCATCTTTATACTGTTCACGAGAGTCTCATCAGCCAATTAGTGTCCCTAATTGCTTTAACTTTACGCACTATCTCAGTCAGAACAATTTTATGCCATAATTTATAAGATCAGAACATTCCTTGCACTAAGGTTCCGTGTGACAATCACCTAAACACTTTCTTTCACACTTATTCAGTAATCTATACCTCAGCATTTTATCCGGAAACCAATTAGTAACCTATACAATTCAGACTTCCATAAGACTCCTTTCCGTTTATGCTAATTCTCAAATAAATAAATGATGCCATAATCATTTCTCATTTCCTCTCATAAAGGTACATTCAGTCCTCACTTTAACCTAATTTAAACTTTACATTTATAACCACTCATAGAAGCACATATTTAATCATTCACTGATCATTTCCTCCATGATTTCCATGTATCTTTCACATACATTTCATTAATCATGATCAATTTTATCGTCCAATAGGTACTCCCAACGGTAAATCGACTTGAATGTGACAACTCTTTTCATATCACTATCATTGTTCCATTTATTTATTTTTTTTCATTTCCTTAGTTTCATTCCCATAGTATTCATGTGTCAACTTGACCTTTTTAAGGTCATATCCACTGGCTTATACAATATCATCTCCTTATTGCTACGTATCTCTTTATTTTCCTCAAACAATCTATAATAGGGCATTCACGGTCCCAAAATACGACAAAATCGTTGATACAACTCCATTGTATCTCTATCTATTTACCCATCCAATTACCATTTCAGTATCTATATACATCTTTTCAAAAAATCTAGAATTTCTCGATACACAATCAAGAGAAAATTGTCATTCTGTCTTTTCCTTACCATCCTTTGATACTAGTTTCCAAACTCTAAGCACAATATTCAGATAACCATTTCAGTCTCACGCTTAGGTGCTCATAATCATAACCGTTTCCCAATTCATTTCAGTTTATCTGCACACTTTTATCTCACCATTTCTACTTTTCTTACCCTACTAGGCACTTTGCTCTTTCAGTTCTTTCAGTTCTAGGTAGACCGTTACGGTACAATATTGACCTTATTACAATCTCGCTATCTTCATCTACCTATGATATCTCGATATCAAACACAAATCTGAGCACTCAATATCCTTTGATCGGATCATCTACGTTTTACTCAGTTCCAATGTTTCTCATTTCATCGCATATACAGTCAGAGCTCTAATTACTTCGTCATCCCAGACTTTTAATCACACTTAGGCCTACTATAACTATTATGCTTCTCCTATCTCCATCGACCTTTCCAAATTCTAGACATATTCATTTTTCATCACCATAATATTGCCATTTTAATCCGGAATTCATTAATATCACTTCTTTCCTTAATCGCCTAGCCAACACAACCATTCTAACCACAAGACAATATCAATCTCCTTATCCAATTTTCCTTTTCCTTTCCTAATTTCTTATACACTTCCGGGGTTCATCCTTTAACACAGCCTCATTTTTTCTCACTTAATCACTTGACACGTCGCACACGTAGGATTTCTACCGTGCGACTCAAACTAGGATCGATTACCACGATGCGCAATAACACGACTCAAATGCATGCACCTATGTTTGGTGTGCCCGGATACATTACGTATCTTTGGGCTCGATACCACCTAAATGTAACACCCACTCCCGAAAGTGACCCGAACCCGATATCGTTGGTGATATCCGAGTCCGTGCCCATGAGGGTGGCGTACTACATCGATCGATTAAAACTCAAGATACTTTTTTTTTTTGAAGCCATTGATTCCACGTTAAGCGGCAAAAAAAAGGTAAGTAACTAACACCTATGTTCATAATAAACCGGTTTGATTATTACGGTCATCCGAGAATAATTTACAATCACCAATGAGTAAAACATTAAAACCAATATGGGCTCAGAGAAATATAAAGCATTGTTATACGGTGATTGCGAACACAATTTGATAAGACACTAATGCAGACACGGACCGATCCCGACCTCTATCCTTTATCCGCCACATAGATATACTCCGTGTCAAACGGGGTATTCTTCAAGACCTGAAAAATAGATGCAAATTTTGGGTGAGTTTTGCGAACTCAGTGAGTGACCATCATCGATGGTCCATCCAATCACATAACATATAACATATACTTTCATTTTCCATTAAGTCACATGTCATATTCCCTATCATACCTCACATTCACATACAGTTTCATATTTTCATTATGTCGATACAATGTCATCTTCAATATAATCAAATCAATCATGTTATGCATATGTGCATGAAACCCACTTTCCATTTAATTACTTTGTTGTGACCGAGTGTCTAAACTGTCCCGTACCCAATAGATATCGGGCTCATTGAAACTGTCCCATATAGGGCTCATTGTGAACTATCCCATAAAGGGCTCATTATAAACTGTCCCATAAAGGGCTCATTGTAAACTGTCCCATAAAGGGCTCATTGTCGTTGAGCCTGAGGCTCTGAATCAGTATCTGAGCATGAAGCTCTTTACTCATTGTTGACTACTCTGGTCACAACTCTCATTATCTTTCATAAATTCATGCGATGGAATGTCTTATGCATATTTGCATGCACTCACCAATCATAGTTACTATCATCGGACCGTAGTCCCAATTCGACATCAATTAAAGTCACATTTCATTTATGTGCAATTATGCATGCAAGACATTTTAACAATCTCAATATATACACTTAGGTCATCCCATTCACATTCAAGGAGCACTTCAATAATGCAATTCCAAATACTTAATTACTCACCGGACCTCCTATCTGGAACCCATATTTAATCACAATTAATAAAATAAATCAATACTCATTCAACATATAACAAAAGCAAATAACCAATAAATAAGACCATCTAGGTCTACTCACAGTACTCTCCAGATTTGCATTGGTTTCCAATTTCTGACAATGCCTGAGTGCGGACATTTATCCTGCACTACAAATTGATGCCATATGCACACATTAATCACTTTGCATTCTCATTCATGCACAAATATAGAATAAGGACAATGCATGTTCATGATATTCCCGGCCTTAATCCAATTTTTTTTTTCAACAATAAAATCGGTAGAAAAATTAGAAATTCAATGGCGTTGACGACGCTCAATTTGGACCTCTATAGGTCCCCAATTGAATAAAACAGTAATGCAATCCCATTTCCCGAACCCCCGTCAATTTTCCGTCCAAAAATTCCCAATTTCCCATGAAATGAAATTCAATATTTTACAAATCCGATGCCTCAAGAATTAGGTCAATCGGACGTCGGACGGAAAAGTTATACATCAAAGAAATCAGAAATCCAAAATTAAAATAAAAATCCCCTCTGTGGCTCGCGAGGGCGAGCTGTCGCCCTCGCGAGTCTGGCCGTCGACCTCATCTCGCGAGGGCGAGTCGTCGCCCTCGCGAGTCGTCGCCCTCGCGAGGGGCGAGATTTCAGCTCGCCTCGCCCTCGCGAGTCGTCGCCCTCGCGAGGGGCGAGATTTCAAATGCCTTCGCCTTCTTTTTCTTTTTCCAAACCGAACTTCAATCATTCATAACTTTTCCCACACAATTCAGAAAATTACAAACCATATGTCGTTGGAAAGATTAAGAAAACTCTACAAGTTTTATGTAGAGCACAAAATCAATTTCACCCTAAGGGTGTCAAAATCCAGTCAAATCCACTGCCTACTCAAATCCCATTAAAACAGAACAGTACATTTCAAATTCCTTAACTCTCTGATTCTTCAGCCAAAAATTACCACATAAATATGCTCAATAAGTTCACAATGTCATCTACAACTTTCAAGAACAACCCAAAATCAAATTCCATTGCTAAACAAGTCAATTAATTCAGTCAATGTTGCTGTCCCTGAAATCATTCAATTTGAGCAGTAAACTTATAACAAGCATAACTCCCTGTACACAAGTCAGAAAAATCTGAACTTTATATCCCTGAAAAGATAAATCCTCAAACTTCAATTTTCATGAAGAACTCAATTTCCAATTTAATTTCTAACCATTTCAAAACTGTCATGCAAGTTACTGCCATGATCAGCAATTCCTAACCTAATTCAGGATCAGTTTTGAAAATCATAACTCCCAACTTTGACCTCTAAAATTATATGCCATATTTCATTTTCAAGATAATGTCTTCCTCTACAACTTTACAGAATATCACTCACACCAATTCAGTCCACAAAATTGCTAAAATTGCTCCCATGCAGAAAGCTCACAAAATCAACACTTTAACTAGGTTTCTCCAAAAGCATAAAACCAATCAATAGTAATCAGTTCATATCTCCCAATATACAACTCGAAAATTAGCAAGATCAGTGGTAGTGGAAAGCTAACTCAATATGCATCAACTTCCATGAAGACCATTCTCCTAATTCCATCTCAATTAATTTAGAAAATCAGCAAAGATCATTGGGTATGGTTTCGGTTACTGTTCACAGGCAATAAAACAGTAACTTTCCATGCCAAATTTCAACCTATTAGAGTTACAATTTGACCACACCTATTTCACACAAAAATGTAGCTAACATCCCAAAGTTTAATTGGGCACAAATCCCACCTCATTTACTCACCTATACAATTAGTTATGATCAAAACAGTACAGTAGGTCAAATATCAATTTTCCAGCTTTACTTCTCAAATCAATTCCTTTCTTTCCAATGTCTATTCTACTTAACAGCACTCAATTTACCTTCCTATTCAACCAAAATTTCATCAAACACTTCACCTCAACATAACCTATAAAATTTCAGCATCATAGTCAATCATTTTCTTTTAAGTCTTATTCATCTAATATCACTACAATCATTTGAAACTATGACATTCAAACACTAATCATCTTCAACCTCATTAATTCTTCTATAAACATGCCCAACAATTCAAACCATATGTTTCATGTCATTAATGCATCATACATCATATTTCATAAACAATCACTTCCAATTCATGCAATTAACTATTAATTCATGCATTAAATACATAAGTAAAACTTAAACCATACACTTACCTAATCAAAGCTTTCAACTTTTCAATTCTCCAACTATTTTACTTCTTCTCCATCCCATGCAAGGTTATCATCAAGGTAAGAAGGTAGAAGCTTTAAGTTTGCAAGCATCCATGAAAATCACTCAAGGTTGGAGGAAAACAACAATGAAATCAAGGAAAATTTGAGAGAAATCCAATGAGAGGCTAAGGAGGAGGGTTTTCGGATGGTTGAATAAATAAAACAAGGAAGCTTGATTTTCATGCTTTAATTAAGACAACAACGAGAGAGGAAGCAAGTAGCATAAGACAAAAGCATTTATTCATGGGGACAAGTGGCAAGTCTAAGGAAAAGACAAAATAGATATAAAACAAAACTCTTGTATAGGATTTAGAAACCCTACTACAATTTGACCCATTCCAATTCAATGGCCCTAATTTAAATTCCAAAATAAAATACCCAATATGACAAAGGCCATTGAATAGAAATCTTCGCCATCAAAATCAATCGGTTCGCTTGGCGATTTTTCTCGTCCGAAATTTTCTCCAAAAATTCCAAAAATTCCTAAAACCCTTAAAATAGAAAACAATTTATGGAGCACTCAGAATAATTTTTCAAACCCATAAACCACGTTAATCCCAATAAAATTATCTGAGGCACGCAAACCGGGAATATCATGTATGCATGCACAGTAAGTTCATGTGCACAATTGTGACTATGTAGCAATCCTATTATGCATGAGCAGTCCCATGAAATCCCAATCTAGCACATCCTATACCAATTTTCTATTCTACCCTTCCAGTAGGGGGTGGGATGTTACAGGTCATGTGCAGCCGTGAAGGGAGTCCGTGATCGAAACTCCATTGCCTCTTGCGGGCAGCCGAGCGAAGGCTTAAACAAGTAGAGACAGTGCACTGACTCACAAAAGGACCTGACCAAACCCACATAACACATAAGCGAAAACAGAAATTCAGATTGCCCGAAGGCACTTTTCAAAAATCTTGATTTTTCACATTTTTTAAATCATATCATCATATTGTGTCATAAATGACACAGGCACGTATCCACATGAATTCACATAACAAATCTAATGCAATTCACATCATCACTTAAATCACATATTCATCAAATTCATCACAATATATGCACTAATTCTTTAAATCATTTAAATCATAAATCAAATAATTTGAAAACCATGAATTTCATAAATCTTGCATTTTCTAAAACTCATTTTAACCCTTTGAAATCATAATGTCAAACATTTACAACCTTTTTTAACCCATTTTATCAACAATAATTTATCAAAATCAAATTTTGCTTTCTTTAATTTTCAAAATCACATTCTTAGCTTACAATTCAATAAATAAATATACTACCCACCTCATATCCATGCTAACAACTTGCTTTGTGCCTCAATTGCTCCCATGCCTCCTTCTTTCTTCCACATTAAAATTTCCTAAACCAAATTAATCCAAATTCAACTTCATAAATGTCATAATTCATCAAGTTAAACTTAGAAAACACTAATTTCACATAAAATCAAGCTATCAAAATCATGAATTTCCAAAATCCTTCAAAATTCCCAAATTCCAAAATGCACCTAAACCAATCCACTCAAATTCAATATCATATTTAACTTAATTACTCAAATTGAGCTTAGGAAACATCAATTCCTCACATATTGAAGCAATTTCAATCTCCAATTTTCAAAATTGGCCTTTACACAAATTCCATATCATAAATCACAATTTGCTCAAAATTGATTTCATATTTCACCAATTCATGCTAGTATTGATAATTCTACACCATTAATTCACAAAATCCCCAAATTTCAAATTGAGCCTAAACTCCCAATTTACAATTTTTCAAATTAAACTTCATCTAAAGCATAAACATCAAAATTAACTTAGGATATCTCAAATTCATCAATAATTCAAGCCATCTAAAGCATCAATTTCAAAAACCCCCAATTTCAAATTTTGACATAATCCTAATTACTCAATTAACCAAAATTAAATCTCACTTAAGGCATAATCATCACAATTGACTTCATAAATCACATACCCATATCATTTTTCATGATTCTAAACCAAAGTTTAAGAAAAAACTCAAAGATTGAAATTTCTCTTACCTCTTTCACTCTCTAGATTTTCGAAATTCCTAAGCTCCAATGGTAACTTCATCTTCTTCCATATGTTTCCTCTTGAAACTACTTCAAAATCCTTTAAGAACCCAAGAGAAATCTGAAACTCACCTTACTCTTTCTTCTTTTCTTCCTTCTTTCCCTCTTCGTTATTTCTCTTCTCTTTTTATTTCACATCTTTCATTTTCCAGACTCTTCCACGACACTCATCTGATTTCAAGGTGCCAAGTCATTAAAATGGGGCACAAATGACCAATTTGCCCCTCACTTATTTGCCTATTTCCAAAATTGCCCCTGCAGGAACTTAAAAAATTGACTACTTGCGTCCTATTTTCAAGCATCTAAACGAAATAATTTGGAAAACTTTCTTCTTGAAAATTGTTCCTCTAGATCATACGAATCCAACGCCACTGACCACGCTCAATTCAGATTAGAAACGAAGAATTTATATCCAAAATACTATCAGACCTTCACAAAATCTGAGACTGAACATTAACATAACTTCAGTCCAGAAATTAACAATCTTAAAGATGAAATTAAATTTCTATCCCTTCACAAGAGTTGTAGCCCTATATCGTAACTTTATTTTGCCTCAAGAATCAACTCAATCAGAGTTGTACAGCTCCCGAATTTTGCAAAATACTGAACCATGTTCAGAAAATTATCCAACTTATAACCTATAACCAAAGCTCTCACTTAGGTTCAATCAATCTCTTTCCATTTAATCTCCTAAAAATCATAATTCTTCATAAAAATGGAATTAATGGTCTTAGGAATCCAACGCTTCGAGAATCAAATCAATCGGATGTCGGACGAAGGAATTATAAGCAAGAGATTACGAAAGAGATCGGATAAAGAAACAAAGTAACGGAACGACAAAACTGAACTTTTCCAAAATCATATCTCTCGATCCCGAATTTGGAATTTGACAAATTTAGTGTCAATAGAAAGATCAAAGGAAGCTCTACAACTTCCTGAAGAACTAAAAATCAAATTAGGTCTCGAAAGAGGTTGAAAACTCAATCAAAGATTTTGTCCAAAACAATTTTTCCTAAACGACTTCCAATTTTTAATCGCTCATAACTCCTAGCCCTGATATCGAAAAATTGCAAACTTTATATCAATGGAAAGATAAAAACATTATCTAAAACTTTCATGAAGAACACTTACTCTAATTCAAACTAAATCTATACGACAAGTGGCCTCGAAGCATAGAACACACAAATCTATACTTAATAGCATTTTCAAAACAAATCATATCTTCAGAAATTCATATCTTTCAATCCCGACATCGAAAAATAGCAAACTTTATGTCCACAAAAAGCTCTCGACAGAGGCTACAAGTTTCATGCTGATCATTTTCTCGAATTTTGCCTAAATCAAAAAGTCAACTTTTTCTCAAAAAGTCAAACTTCGCTTAACTTTGATGATCATAACTCTCACTCGATATTGAAAAATATCAAACTTTATGGCTACAGAAAGCTCTTGACATAAACTACAAGTTTTCAGAAAATCATTTTCTCAAATTCTCTCAAAATCAAAAAGTCAACTCTCAAGTCAAACATTTTATCTCCAAAAGTCAAACTTTTTAAATTCTTCAAATTTTCACACCTTTTCTTTTTAATTCTTGCTATTTACCTTCATTTCAATCAACTCATCCACTTTCTTCTCATAATCCATATAAGTTCACTCAAATATCAAAGTCCTCAAAATTAAACAATTCTTTTATCATAATTTTTTTTAATTTCATCAAATTTCCTTAAATTCATAATTTTCTCACCAATTTCTTTCTCACTTAAATTCATTTTACTATTTCAAATTTTCATCAAAAGTTCGGGGTCCAACAATATTTTTCCCTCTTTTTTTCTCCATTCTCTCAAGTTATTGTTTTCATACTGGAGAATTATTACATTTCTGAAAAAGTTGTTACAAAAGCTATATCTGCTTTCTTGTATTTGCCCATCTTCCCTGAGAAGGGGAGACATATAAAGTAGAGTTCATGTAATTTTTTTACTGATTTAGGTCCTCCCTTTTCCTGCAGTATATATGTGGGTTTGTGTTTGCTTAGTTATATGTTGCTCGCTTCTTATGATTGTTCATAGTTGAATGAGTTTGACATATGATTGTGGAAATTTGGCTTCTGTTCTTCATTTCTTTCAATTCTTCTGTGGGTATTACTATTGCGTTAGCTTTAAGCTTGCTACTTACGACTTCTTGAGCTTTGAAATCCAGGCAAAAGGTGCTACTTCTGTTCAGGACAAATGGCTGCTTATGAACTTGCAATCAACAAAGGAATTTAGCTCACGTATGGTAACTTTATATTTCTTTATCCCCTACTCCATATTTGAAATCCTTTTATCATGTATAAATGATTAATTTACAATTATTTTTGTAATGTTGCTTTTTGAAGCTTAATTGGGACACTTGGGAAAACGAAGCAGTTGCTCAGACTATCGGTACAAATTTTATTTTTTGGCAGGTTAGCGTCCTCCTTGAATGAGCATTAATTTCTATATGTATATTGTCTCAGAAATTGCCATTAAAGTGTTCTAATGCTGAAATATATCAATCTCATAGTACATCCATTGTTGTGGAAGTCTTCAAAATTGCATCACATAGAGATATTTCTTTTATGATCGAAGTGAGTGGGTACTAAAGATTGTCATAACTCATGGTGAACTTTGTTATGTTCGTAGTTGTTTGGAAAATATAATGATGAACTGTTTTGTCAACGAATGAGATTTACTGTTACCATGTGTGCTGTATTTTCTGAGCTCTACTATTGCTTATAGGTATACGATGATACAAGTGAGGGCAGGAAAGTTTGCACCTATTACAAATTGGATTATGTTCCTGCTGTTCTCGTTATTGATCCAATTATAGGACAAAAGATGCGTTCGTGGAGTGGAATGGTACAATCTGAGAATTTGCTGGAGGTATGCATTTGCTTCATAATAATTAGAGTAATTGCTGCTGTAAAGAGAGTTCCTGAAATTAATGCAAATGTTTGAATCCAAGTTTTGTTGATGCACTGCTGAACTTGACATTATTTTGACTGTAGGATCTGGTAGCATTCGTGGATGGTGGTCCAAGGGATCATCATAAAACCCTATTTCACAAACGTCCTAGGGGAATCTCGTGGACTCCAGATAAAGACAAAGGTAAACTATGACTCACCAATCGTATTGCCATACTGTTTTCACACAATTATGCTGATTTACTCTCCGTCAACTCTTCGCAGGTGCTTTATTATTTCTTAGCAAAATGTGCAGATTTGGATTTTTAATTGCAGTATCTAGATTTGATAGTGTATTGGTAGGTGTTTATCTTTATTAGTCTTCTTTTCGTTACCTTTTTTCATTTTACAATTTTCTGTTATAGGTGAAAAGATACATTGATGCCTACACAGCCTCTTCAGTCATTGAGTTTTTTAGTGAAGATTTGTTACACATATCAGATGTATATGATAAGGCATTAATGATAAATTTATTGTAACATATATTATGTATTTAGTGACAACATTATTGTAATATATAACTTTCATACTTGTGACGAAAACTATTACACAATATAGATACTGATGCAAATTTCTTTTACAGCTAATGTAATTCCGTTGATTAATTGATAGTTTCATTTGTGATAATAATAAACATAATTAGTGACAATACTTTTTGTAAGAACCAATTTTCATTTTTGTGGCGAAATGATGTTGACACTATTTTATCAAAATATTAGTGACCAAGAAGCAATGGACGCTGATAAAAAAATATTAGTGATAAGTATGTTGTTAGTATTTATAATTATTTTAGTGTCTATAATGTTGTAATAATAAAATAAAGTACTGTTACGGCTTTATTCGTCACTATTTTATATTATTTGTGTCAACAAACTTGTCATAAATATATGAAGTTGTTGTGACTATATAGTGTTGTCACACATTCCTTATGTTTTAGTTTCGCAACTCTTGTCACAATATAATGAAGAATTGTTATAACTTTATTTGTCACTATTTTACATTATTTGTGTCCAAAATCTTGTCATAAATAAATACAGCTATTGTGACCATATAGTGTTGTCACATATTTAATAAGTTTTGGTGTCGACAATTTCGTAACAACAAAATGAAGTATTGTTACGACTTAACTCGTCACTACTTTATATTATTTGTGACGATAAATTTGTCATAAATATTTAAAGTTATTGTGACCATATAGCATTGTCACACATTTAACAAGTTTTAGTGTCAGTATTAGTGTCACAAAAGTTTTGCATAATTGTGACCATCGTTTAAATTAGTCACAATTTTAGTAGTGACGGAGGTATTTGTGACGGGAGGTGACGACTTCAAATATTAGACACTATTAATAATAGTGACAAATATTACTGGTTATAGTGACAATTTTCACCTTCACAAAAAATACAATTTCTTGAAGTGAAATTATTATTCATCAATTGAGTGAAGAGTTAGATTTAGGCATAAGATAGTGAAATTGGGTTTTGGCGCCGGAAAAATCATGAACATGCATCGTACATCTTTTAGTTAAGACATGTGCATCATTGAATTGTTTTGATCGAGCATCTAGTAATGGGAAATTCTTTAATTGTCATAGAGGCACCGTTGGATCGTCATTCCACGGATATTGTTGGGACTTCCAGGCAGTAGCTCGGAAGTTACAGGTGAGTAACCTAGTTGGTTCCTCAATTTCTGATTGTTAAATGCTCTGTGTGAACTATTTGTAAATGTGAATTGTATGATTACAAGAATGGTTAGAATCGAAATGCATGCTTTTGATAAATTGGGTTTGACTGCTATGTGATTCTGAGAAATTGTGATAAATGGGCTTTTATAGCCATATGACTGTAAATTATTGAGCATCTGCATTGCATGCATAAATGCATGAACAGATAATGAACGTTGTGACCAGAGTCGCCGCTAATACTGAAAGGAGCCTTGAGCTCGAATACTGTCACTGAACCGAGCCTCGAGCTCGAGGGGAGTTAGTGCATCCTGCATAAGGGCTCTCATACTCCCTAGACGCGTCTACTGAACACTGTCACTGATTTAGCGCTCGGTCACAACACTGAAATAAACTGGAAATGAGTCACATATACATTGCATACAAATGAGTTAACTGATTTGTGATAATTATTGAATTCTGTGATGGCTTGAGAAATTGCAAACTACTATATGATATTTTGAATGTTATTGTGATGTGTTGTATGCAATTCTCGTAATGCATGAATTGGGTGAACCATCGATGATGGTTTCTCATTAAGTTTGCAAACTCTTCCAAAATTGCGAGTGAAATATGTTTGTATCAAAAATGGGATGTTGGAATGTGGATTTCTGTAAATGTGTAAATGGGAAATTTTAAGAAAGTGTAATATGAGATAAAGTTAGATCTATGTGAACTGTAAAATGAGACCAAATAGACAGAGATGTGAATATATGTTATAAATTGTTTCTGTACATGAGTGAGCGGACCATCGACAATGGTCACTCATTGAGTTTGCAAAAACTCATCCAAAATTTGCAATTGATTTTCATGACTCAGAAGAATACCCCGTTAGGTAACGGGTGTACAGTGATCACAGAGTGACATAAGAGGACGGGATCAGTTGCGTCTGCATTAGTGTGAGGATTTTGATTTATATTATGATGTTTGTATATGAGGACCCTCGTGGTCATCACTTTATTTACCGGTCATGTATTGTACGTTTTGTTTTCCGCAACGTACATGTAACGTAAGTGTATGTGTGTGTTAAAGGAAAATTTTATACTGTGATTTGATTGAGTGTTGTATCGCGCCACCCTCGTAGGGCACAGACTCGGACATTACCATCGATGTCGGGTCTGGGTCTTACGGGAGTGGGGTGTTACATTTAGGTGGTATCAGAGCCCAGAAGTACGAACTTACATGAGCATTTTCTGAAATATAGGTCAAATCGTATACAGTAAAGACATGTTAGAGTAGACCGTGGCAACTGATCCTGAATTTGAGTCCCATGAGTATGGGTCTTAAGCATGGAAAAGTGTTAAGTATATGTGTTAAGTGTTTCAGTGTGAAAAGAGAAATGAAATATCAGCATAGGAGCCAATGTGGATTATGGGCAATTGGGAATGGGAAAAGTAAATCACGAGGACGCGAGGCCCGAGAGGCCAAGGCCCTTTTTGGGGACGCGAGGCCCTAGAGGCCGAGGTCGTACAGATTGTTAATGATATTTACATTGAACTGTGGTTGCAAACCTTAGAATTGGATATGAATGTGAAAAAAAGTGGCATGGGCTGATTTAGGAAGCAAGTGATATAAAATTGAATAATAAGATTTAAGTGTATAAATTGGGTTGAAAGAAAGCGAAATGTTGAAATACCTTGGAGGGGGTCATTTTGGACATGGGAAGAATATCGGTTAAAAGTGGTAAGAGTTAAAGAGGTAGCATAAAAATATGTCTATGTGTGCTCAAAAGCTCTGGGATGACGAGGAAATTGTGATTTTGATGAGTATGTCCGATAAAATGGGATAAGTGGAAATGAGAAAAAGGCAGGCAAAGATTCACTAAAATTGTGTTGATATGAGTATGATGGAGTGTATTGTAGCGTAAGTGAATAAATTGAGTGAAAAGAAACGAAATGTGCCATAGTCTGGATAGGGTCAAATGTAGACATGAGGAGAATAGCAGTTAAAATGATCAGAGTATGAAGTTGTATAAGGATATGTCGATGTGAGATAAAAGTTTAGGATGAACAGGTTTTATGATTCTAACTTGGATGGTTGATAAAATGGGAATAATTGGAAATGAAAAAAAGTACGTGATCTGATAAGGTATGTAGCACCCCACTCCCTCGAGACCCGAACCCAACATCGACGGTGATATCCGAGCCCGCGACCCGCTAGGGTGGTATGCTAAAGCAGTCAGTGCAGTTTAAAAACTCATTATGATATTTTTCCTTTTGAAAACAGTCGAGTGTACGGAAATAATAAACAATTCGGGCTCGTGATACAAAAACCCTTTTCAGTCATACACTTTATCAAAGATCACATTTCAAAACAATATTTATCAATTAGGGCCCTCAAACAATTCAAGATTATTTTTGAATATAAATTTACACATAATTCGAAATGACACAAATGCAGAAGTGAACTGATCCCGACTTCAAACACCGACTCACTTGCAATAATCATACTCCCGTTCCACTAACGGGATACTCTTCAATACCTAAAAAATAATTGCAATGTTGGGTGAGTTTGCGAACTCAATGAGAAACCATCATCGATGGTCCACCCAACGCATGCATATACAATCAATCCATATCATAGCACATATTAACACATTCCAAATTATCCCATGCATTGCCAATTTTACACATATAAGGCGTATCGCCTTTCATACAAATCACATTTAATCATTCATATACATGATGCACATGTGACACTTTTCTATTTTCATTTCGTTGTTGTGACCGTGCGCCTAAATTGTCCCAGTGACGGGCATATTGCGTTGAGCCTGAGGCTCTGATACTCGTTGGGCGTGATATGCCCTGATACATTGAGCCAGTGGCTCTGTAAATATTAGACCAAAGGTCCTGTGCGTTGAGCTTAAAGCTCTCATATACGTTGGGCATAGCCCTGATCATCGAGCTGAAGCTCGGAATTACGTTGGTTCCATCGGTCACAACTGCCATTATCTAATCATGCAATTATGCATGAATGCATATGCCTCGTTTTACAATAATTTGTGTCACAACTTAATACACTAGGTCCAATTTCGCATTTAACCAATTCACTTTCAATTGTGCACATTTAACACTTCTATAACACATTCCAAATATTTCGAACACCTGTGATTCGAAATCAATCAAAACAAACACACATAATCCTTCCTTAACTCCAAATGGCAATCGTACATGAAATTAAACACATATAGGTAAAGAAACCAACTAGGTTACTCATCTATTACTTCCGAGCTAATGCCGGGAAGTCTCTGCTACGTCGGTCGATCCACGCTCCAGTTGTGTCTCTATAAGAATCAGAGAATAAAACGATCACTAAATATCCAATCCGAATTAGTTAATGATAAACATGTAGGTGAAAATGCATGTTCATGAGATTCCCAGCCCTAATCCCATTTTTTCCTCAGAAAAAAATTCGTTTAAAAATTAGAAATCCAATGGCGCTGACGGCGCTCAATTTGGACCTCTATAGGTCCTCAATTAAATAAAACAGTGAGTAAAGGCTCCGTTACCCGGACCCATGTCAATTTTCCGTCCAAAAATTCCCAATCTCTCAAAAAATAAAATTAAATATTCAATGAATCCGATGCCTCAAGAATCAGGTCAATCGGACGTCGGACGGAAAAGTTATTCACGAAAGAAACTAAAATTTAAATAAAACAATTAATATCTATATATATATATAAGCCCCTATTTCCTTCTCTTTTTCCCTTTTTCCTGTCCGACATTCTAACTAGCATATCTCTTTACACACAATTTAGAAAATTGCAAAACATACCTTGTTGGAAAGATAATGAAACCCTCTACAAGTTTCATGTAGACCATTAAAATCAATTCCACTCCTAAGGGTGCCAAAAATACCATGGAAGCTACTGCCTACTCAAAGCCTCTCAAAACAGTGCAGTACATTGCAAAATCAGTAACTTTCTGTTTCTTCAGTCACAAAATTACACAATAAATATTCTCAGTACGACCACAATGTTATCTACAACTTTCATGTACAATCTAAATTCAAATTCAATGGCTAACTAGGTCAAACAATTCAGTGAATGCTGCTGCCCCTAAAAGTACTCAATCTGGACAGTAATTCTTAAAACAGTATAACTCATTGTACACATGTAAAATAAATGCATACTTTATACCTATGGAAAGATCAAACACAATGCTACACTTCTCATGAAGGGCTTCAAAGCCAATTCCATCTCTAACAAGCTTAAAACTTTCATGCAAGTTACTGATCAGGGCAGCAGTCAATAACCTCATGCAAGTACAGATTTTGAAAATTCATTACTCCCAAATCAGATCTCTAAAAATTGCATGCTAAAAACCATTTTCAAGATCAATGTTTCCTCTACAACTCTTCAGAAGATCACTCAAGCCAATTCAATTCAAAAAAATTACTAAAATTGCTTCTAATCAGAATGCTCACAAAACTGACATTTCAGCTAGGTTTCTCTAAAATGCATTTAACCAGCCAATAGTCATCAATGCATATCTCCCAATATACATATCTAAAAATTGCAAAATCAGTGGAATTGGAACGATAACTTAATAAGCTTAAACTTTCATTTAGACCATTTTTCCTAATTCCATCTCAATTAATTTAGAAAAATCATCAACACAATCAGGTCATCAATCCGGATACTGTTCATTCCAGCCATCAGCAGTAACTTTCCATGCTAAAATTCACCCTCTTAAGACTAAAATTAGACAACACCTATTTCACACACAATTGTAACCAACAAGCGAAAGTTTCATTTGGCACAAACCTCATCTCATTTTCATAACCACACAATGAGTTATGCTCAAAACAGTGTAATCGGTTAAAACCAAAATTTCCAGCTTTGGTGCTAAACTTAGCTTCTATCATTTCCAATGCCAATAACACATCACTAAGCATCCAAAGGAACACAAAATCAGTCCCTACAACATTCATAAATTCACTAGGGCTAATAGTCACAATTTGGCAGCATTAAACTCTTAAGTTATATGCAAGATTAGTCATCAATATTCAATCCAAATTCAAGCTAAACGTTCATTCAATCCTACTACTTTATCAAGCCATACATAACATACCCTTATACCCAACAATTCCACCTATAATTCTCATCAAATTCATGCATCAATACTCATAATAAATGCACCATAACTCCAATTAAATACATCTAACAACCATGATTCAATACTACATAATTAAAGCTTACTTAAAACTAACTTAAAACCTTACCTACTTAAACTTCCAATCTTCACTTCCTTTCAAATCTTTGCTTCCTACCCTCTCTAAAAACTTCTTCTAATACCAAGCAAGGGCAAGTTCTCCATGGAAAGAAAAAAACTTGATTTCATGAAGGAGCTCTTAAGGTTTGGAGGGAGGTTTGAGAGAGGAAGAAGAAAATCGATGGTGAGAGTAAAATGGAGTGAGTTTCGGTTGATGGAGAGCAATTAAAGCAAACACACTAATTTCTCCTTCTTTGATGTAGGTAAAAACCGAGAGAGAGGGATAAGAAGGCCTTAATTTGTGTGGATAGGTGGCAATTTAGGATTAGTCCAAGTTTTAAAAGAAAAGTCAAGAAAGCAACTACATTACTTTAATAAAATCCAACTTATCAACACTTATCAACCCAATTTTCGGTGCTTAAAAGTTTTAAGGGTCCACATTTGGGTCCCACCAAAATATGCAATGGTTTAATACCAATAACAGTAGAAAATCAACCGGTTCGCCATTTGGCGATTTTTTTCTGGTCCGGGAATTTTCTCCGAAAAATTTCAGAAAAATTTCTAAAAATCCCTTAAAATATAAAATAATCAATGGCTCACTCAGAATAATTTTTCAAACCCAATAGCTACGTTAATCACAATAAAATTGCCTTAGGCATAAAAACCGGGAATGTCATGTATGCATGTACAGTAATTTCATGTGCACAAATGGTACTCTGTACCAATCCTATTATGTATGAACAGTCCTAAGTCATTCCGATCCATCTCATCCTATGCCAAATTTACTATTTTACCCCTTCCAATAGGGGATGGGATGTTACAATTATCCCCTCCTTATAAAAATTTCGTCCTCGAAATTCTCAGTCAACAGTTCAATGACCGTTATCAAATGTCCCTACATGTCCCATACACTTTTCCACTCAATGATTCATTTTCCGAAAGGTCATCAGAACCACATTTAGTCATTGTTCATCACCTTTTGGCTAACACATTAACACTCATTACAAGAGATGATTCAACAAGGTCATCAATTGGCGATCTTACTATCTTACTATCTCACTTGCCATTTTCGTGAGTAGCCATTACCTTTAGTTCCAATGCTATGACTCAGTTCATTTTTCCAAACTTGTTCACGATCATATTTATAAAATTCAATACCTTTTCTCCAAAGACTATGCAGCCTAATTCAGATTTCATCGAGTACATCTTTTCAAGGTGATACTTACAATAACATCCTTTATCTTGTCCTTGTCGCTTCACTTTCCTTTGATACCAATACAATGACACTTAGCTCCATTTCGCTATAACCGGTGATACTTTACCTAATGCAGTTATTCTTTATATTCCATTGACTCTTAGTTCAGATTCAGTGTTCTTTTGACATTTCACTGTTCTATAGTGTTTACACACTCTATTCGGATATGCATTTACTCTATTTCATTTTTCCGATCCGGTACCACCTCCACTAACCCATTCAGCTTTCCTGAGTGACTCATTACATCACAAGTATCTCGACTCAATGATGCACTTTTCCGTATAATACAAGCGTGTACAATTCCATCTTTTGATCACCATTATGAGGTGATAATCCTCTGCAGTCCAAATACTTAAGCACTTTTCCTGTTGAATATTCAAAACTATAATCACTTCATTCTATACCCATAGTTATGCAATTTCACCTTTCGCATCTACTTAATAGAATGTCTAGCTTCGACTGTACACTTTCTTGTTTTATCACTTTTTGTCGGGTACACATACTTCTTCTTTGACTCATTCAATATTGTTTTTTTTTCACTCACATATTCAGACTCATCATAGGACTCACTACTTTAACTCCTGCACTCTTAACCTTTCTTACCTCTATCCAGTATCACTAGATTTACAACCTCAATTTTCCAGTAACACTTCATAATTACCCAATAATCTACGTAATTGATCTGTTCCTTGCAGCCTTATCTGTTCACTATTTGAATTTAGTAGTCAAAATTGTCTGTTCATTTCAGAATTGTCGGTATAATAGTCATTATGCTCGTCTTTTTCCTCGAATTAACCCAATGTATCCTTATAGGAATCTAAGGTCTCCGAGGCTTTAAACAATTTCGATCATAGCATCAATACCATTTATCAAAGTCAATTCAATTCAATACCATTTATCAAAGTCAATTCAATTTATCTTATACCTTTTTAACATATTGTCCCATTTCATCACACACTGCCCACTCTCCAAAGATATGCTTATCATTAGTATCAAATTCCTCAATTATTCATAAAGTTCTTTTTACTTTTTACTGTTCAACACTTTCAAGCACATTTCGTCAATAATCATAGTCACTACCATTTACTTCCCTATTAGAGTCTTGTTGACTTTTCCATACATCATTTAACTTTTTCATTGAGTCCACAAGTAGTGTATTTGAAATCCCTTTATGAAGGTAATACTGCATCACGTCATTGTCAGTTTCTCTTTAGGACTTCTTGACTCTACTCATTTTCTCTTTTCAATTGATTTCCTGTCATACACATCAACATATGCCAATACCTAGTCATCCGTACTTGGACTTCCATAATTTCCACTTTATTGAGTACTTCACTTCGCAGTTCGGGACTATTTTATTCTTAGTTTCAAATCTAGATTTCCCAACAGTTTGGCATCACATATGGAGACCTATTCACTTCACATTGCAATAGAATCACCTCATATTAAAATTCCACTTACGTAGGTGGATACGTTACATTCCCGTACACACAATGCAGATAACCTCAGTAGTATATTTTTCACTTGTTATGCCTAAATCTCCTCTTGAGATATGACTCCATATTGTCCATATATATTTTCGATTTGTTCTTGTCATGACCATTAGTCTTGCTATCGGCATTATCCGGTTCACCAAATTCTCATGAGCCAACTCGTTTCCCTAATTGCTTTTCAAGCATCCGTAGTATCTCAAAAGCTCAATTTCAACTATACACACGATCTCAGTTAGAACAATTTTATGCCATAATTGAAAAGATCAAAACAGTCCTTGCACTAAGATTCCATGTGACAGTCACATAAACACTTTCTTTAACACTTATTCCGTAATCTACACCTCACCAAAACTTATTTCATCTTATCCGGAAGCCAATTAGTAACCTATACAATTTAGACTTCCATAAAACTCCTTTCCGTTTATGCTAATCGTCAAATAATTGACTGATACCAGAATCATTTTTCATTTCTTCTCATACAGGTACACTCAGCCCTCTTATGTCTTACTTTAACCCATTATGAACTTTACACTTATAAAAACTAAGTCATCGACCATTTCCTCTATTCTCTCCATGTATATGTCACATCAGTTTCATGCATCATGATCACCTCACTATCTAGTAACTCCCAACAGTAAATCAACGTAAATGCGACAACTCTCTTTATATATCACTATCCTTGTTTCATTAGCATTTTCACTGTTTCACTATCTTTATCCTTGTTTTCTTTCCCACACGTCATTGTACTTCTTTTTACATAGTTTTCTTCTTCTTATATCATGAATGTGTCAGCTTGACCTTTTACGGTCATATCCACTTGGCTTATATACTGTCATCGTGTTATTGCTACGTATCTTTGTATTTTTCTGAAACAATCCATGATAGGGTATTCACAGTCCCCAAAACACGACAAAATCGGTAATACAACTCCACTGTATCTCTATCTATTTACCCATCCATTTACCATTTCCGTGTCCATATACATCTTTTCAACCAATCCAGAATTTCCCAAAACCCAATCAGTAGAAAAAGTTTAGTCTGTCTTTTTCCCTTACTATCTTATGATACTAATTCCAAACTCTTAACACCATATTCGCATAACCATTTCAGTCTCAAGCTTATGCGCCCATAATCATACCCATTTCACGAGATACTTTTTCTTACCCTACTAGATACTCTTTCAGTTCTTTCAGTTCTAGGTAGACCATTACGGTACAATATTGACCTTATTACAATTTCGCTATCTTCATCGACCTATGATATCTACTGATATCGAACACAAATGCAATGAATTAATATCTGCCTGATCGGACCATCTACGTTTTATCCAAGTTCTAGACATATTTATTTTCTGTCGTCGTAATATTGCCACATTAATCAGGGGACTCAGTTTGATATCAATTCTTTCCTTAATCAGTCTAGGCCAACATATTCATTCTAACCACAGTACATTATAATTCTCATTATTGATGTTTCCTTTTTCCCCTTCCTCATTGCCCATACACATTCATGGGCTCACATTCTAATACGGTCTCACTTTTCTCTCACTTAGTCACTTAACACGTATGCACACGTAGGATTTCTCCTCGTGCGACACAAACTAGGGATCAGTTACCATAATCTGCAACGACACGACTCAATGCATGCAACTTGACCTATGTTTCAGACTGTGCCCAGATACATTCGTATTGCTGGGCTCTGATACCACCTATGTAGCACCCCACTCCCGCGAGACCCGAACCCGACATCGATGGTGATATCCGAGCCCGCGACCCGCGAGGGTGGTATGCTAAAGCAGTCAATGCAGTTTAAAAACTCATTATGATATTTTCTTTTGAAAATAGTCGAGTCTTGCTGAAATAATAAACGATTCGAGCCCGTGATACGAAAACCCTTTTCAGTCATACACTTTATCAAAGATCACATTTCAAAACAATATTTATCAATTAGGGCCCTCAAACAATTCAGTACTATTTTTGCGAAATATAAATTTACATATAATTCGAAATGACACAAATGCAGACGTGAACTGATCCCGACTTCAAACACCGACTCACTTGCAGTAATCATACTCCCGTTCCACTAATAGGATACTCTTCAATACCTGAAAAATAATTACAATGTTGGGTGAGTTTGCGAACTCAATGAGAAACCATCATCGATGGTCCACCCAACGCATGCATATACAATCAATCCATATCATAGCACATATTAACACATTCCAAATTATCCCATGCATTGCCAATTTTACACATATAAGGCGTATCGACTTTCATACAAATCACATTTAATCATTCATGGGAAACTTTTTCATTTTCATTTCGTTGTTGTGACCGTGCGCCTGAATTGTCCCAGTGACGGGCATATTGCGTTGAGCCTGAGGCTCTGATACTCGTTGGGCGTGATATGCCCTGATACATTAAGCCAGTGGCTCTGTAAACATTGGACCAGAGGTCCTGTGTGTTAAGCTTAAAGCTCTCATATACGTTGGACATAGCCCTGATCATCGAGCTGAAGTTCGGAATTACGTTGGTTCTACCGATCACAACTGCCATTATCTAATCATGCAATTATGCATGAATGCATATGCCTCGTTTTACAATAATTTGTGTCACAACTTAATACACTAGGTCCAATTTCGCATTTAACCAATTCACTTTCAATTATGCACATTTAACACTTCTATAACACATTCCAAATATTTCGAACACCTATGATTCGAAATCAATCAAACCAAACACACATAATCCTTCCTTAACTCTACATGGCAATCGTACATGAAATTAAACACATATAGGTTGAGAAACCAACTAGGTTACTCACCTATTACTTTCGAGCTAATGCTGGGAAGTCTCTGCTACGTCGGTCGATCGACGCTCCAGTTGTGTCTCTATAAGAATCAGAGAATAAAACGATCACTAAATATCCAATCCGAATTAGTTAATGATGCACATGTAGGTGAAAATGCATGTTCATGAGATTCCCGACCCTAATCCCAATTTTTTCTCAGAAAAAAATCCGTTTAAAAATTAGAAATCCAATGGCGCTGACGGCGCTCAATTTGGACCTCTATAGGTCCCCAATTAAATAAAACAGTGAGTAAAGGCTCCGTTACCTGGGCCCACGTCAATTTTCCGTCCAAAAATTTCCAATCACTCAAAAAATGAAATTAAATATTCAATGAATCCGATGCCTCAAGAATCAGGTCAATCGGACGTCGGACGGAAAAGTTATTCACGAAAGAAACTAAAATTTAAATAAAACAATTAATATCTATATATATATACAAGCCCCTATTTCCTTCTCTTTTTCTATATATATAAAATTCAAGAATGTCATTTCTCGAAAGTACTCAATGACAAGAATTTTAAAACAAGATAACTCATTGTACACATGTCAAATAATTGCATACTTTATACCTATGGAAATATCAAACACAATGATACACTTCTCGTGAAGGGCTTCAAAGCCAATTCCATCTCTAACAAGCTTAAAACTTTCATGCAAGTTATCGATTGATCGAGGCGTGATAATAACCTCATGCAAGTACAGATTTTGAAAATTCATTACTCCCAAATCAGATCTCTAAAAATAGCATACTAAATACCTTTTTCAAGATCAATGTTTCCTCTACAACTCTTCAGAAGATCACTCAAGCCAATTCAATTCAAAAAAATTGCTAAAATTGCTTCCAATCAGAATGCTCACAAAACTGACATTTCAGCTAGGTTTCTCTAAAATGCATTTAACCAGCCAATAGTCATCAATGCATATCTCCCAATATACATATCGAAAAATTGAAAAATCAGTGGAATTGGAAAGATAACTTAATAAGATTCAACTTTCATTTAGACCATTTTCCCTAATTCCATCTCAATTAATTTAGAAAAATCATCAACACAATTAGGTCATCAATCCAGATACTGTTCATTCCAGCCTTCAGCAGTAACTTTCCATGCTAAAATTCACCCTCTTAAGACTAAAATTAGACAACACCTATTTCACACACAATTGTAGAAAACAAGCCAAAGTTTCATTTGGAACAAACCTCACCTCATGTTCATAACCACACAATGAGTTATACTCAAAACAGTGTAATCAGTTAAAACCAAAATTTCCAGCTTTGGTACTAAACTTAGCTTCTATCATTTCCAATGCCAATAACACATCACTAAGCATCCAAAGGAACACAAAATCAGTCCCTACAACATTCATACATTCACTAGGGCTAATAGTCACAATTTGGCAGCATTAAACTCTTAATTTATATGCAAGATTAGTCATCAATATTCAATCCAAATTCAAGCTAAACGTTCATTCAATCCTACTACTTTATCAAGCCATACATAACATACCCTTATACCCAACAATTCCACCTATAATTCTCATCAAATTCATGCATCAATACTCATAATAAATGCACCATAACTCCAATTAAATATATCTAACAACCATGATTCAATACTACATAATTAAAGCTTACTTAAAACTAACTTAATACCTTACCTACTTAAACTTCCAATCTTCACTTCCTTTCAAATCTTTGCTTCCTACCCTCTCTAACAACTTCTTCTAATACCAAGCAAGGGCAAGTTCTCCATGGCAAGAAAATAACTTGATTTCATGAAGGAGCTCTTAAGGTTTGGAGGGAGGTTTGAGAGAGGAAGAAGAAAATCGATGGTGAGAGTAAAATGGAGTGAGTTTCGGTTGATGGAGAGCAATTAAAGCAAACACACTAATTTCTCCTTCTTTGATGTAGGTAAAAACCGAGAGAGAGGGATAAGAAGGCCTTAATTGGTGTGGATAGGTGGCAATTTAGGATTAGTCCAAGTTTTAAAAGAAAAGTCAAGAAAGCAACTACATTACTTTAATAAAATCCAACTTATCAACACTTATCAACCCAATTTTCGGTGCTTAAAAGTTTTAAGGGTCCACATTTGGGTCCCACCAAAATATGCAATGGTTTAATACCAATAACAGTAGAAAATCAACCGATTCGCCATTTGGCGATTTTTTTTCGGTCCGGGAATTTTCTCCGAAAAATTTCAAAAAAATTCCTAAAAATCCCTTAAAATATAAAACAGTCAATGGCTCACTCAGAATAATTTTTCAAACCCAATAGCTACGTTAATCACAATAAAATTGCCTTAGGCACAAAAATCGGGAATGTCATGTATGCATGTACAGTAATTTTATGTGCACAAATGGTACTATGTACCAATCCTATTATGCATGAACAGTCCTAAGTCATTTCGATCCATCTCATCCTATGCCAAATTTACTATTTTACCCCTTCCAGTAGGGGGTGGGATGTTACAAGGTAAATATAGATTCACTATATTTGTGTTAGTGTGTATTATAGGGTATCGATATGGGATCGAAATGCTTTGCCTTCGAAGGAAATAGAGAAGAAAGTTATTGACAAAAAGAAGTAGAAATGGAGTAATTAAAGTGTACAAGCCAGGTTATAAAGGAAATAGCTAAAGTAGACGTGGTTTTGAAATGTGACAATAGCTTGGACACTGAGATTGCATTTCTTGATACTTCTGCATTTATAATTCTAATTGGATTGAGAATATACGCATAGACGATGAAATAATGGGAATATGATATTACTAATGTTAGAACGTGATTCATGATATGTTACTATGGGGACAATTAGGTATGTGCTTCGATTTGACTTGTCTTATGTATGCACTTTTGGAAACGATGATAACTCAAAGGAGAAGAGTGAAAGCACTAAAAAATGTTCATGACGAGATGTTGTGTACAAAAAAGGAGTTAAATAGTGTAAAGCAGAAAAGAATTTCTGTTAATACGTGTATTAGTATGAGGAATGAGTGCAGAGCATGATATGGGTCACCAAATCACTAGGTGAACCCTACTTATGGCTAGGAACAAGAATAGAAATGTTATCTAGAGTACATGGAAATGTTAGTATTACTAGTGACTATGAATGATTGAAATGTGACATAAATACATCTCTAGATAAGATGGAAAGATTTTTGATGAAATCTACTGGGTTGTTTAATATAAGAAATTGCTTTATATTTAAGTGAGCCTTAATATCGAGGATACATTGAGCAAAGAAGGCATGATACAAAGTGATCTTATTAAGATAGTAGGAAGAGTGGAAATTGATTTTTCTTGATATATCAAGAATGACCTACAAGTACATATGGACAATAGGTGAGTGGTAATATCGAGATGGTTATAGTAGTTTTTGATCAATGAGGGTAGGCTTTTCATGACAAGTAGCTGAGATCATAAGCCCTCCTCGCAATTCAACAATAGAATCTGGTAATTCTTTCATTGTCTAAAGGTCGAAAGTTCCTTACCTAATACAATCGGGTTGGTTTCTGAAAGGAATTGACTGCTGCAACGAAGGAATTATGGAGTGTATAATTGTTATTGACGATGTGAAATATCTAATTGTATAAGGAGATTTCGGTAAGTCAAGGAGACATCTTTGTTTATGTGGGAAGAATTTTGGTCTGCATCATAAGGTGTGGAAATGTGTATGGGAACCACAAATCCTCCTTGATGATGAGGTTTTCAACACGGGAAGTTATGTTTTTAGATCGATTGTAATGTGTGGAGTAACAAGTATAAATAAACAGACATGGGTATGAGTCAATGGAGAATCTTCGAGAATTTGAAAGAACGTTGGAAATCGGTATCGGTCGAGAAATAGGAAGTTTGATGAGAAATTGAGGATAGCATGGGATCATACTACTACATAGAGGAATTACTTACTCAAGGAATTTCGTGAACTAAATATAAAAGGTTATACCTATTGGTGTTAATCATGCTCTGATTAGATTTTGTCATTGAAGGTTAATGGGATCCAAGCAAAAGGATATCAATAAGTGACCATGATCTCAGTGAAGATGGAATTTTAAATGTAGAGGGAAATTCTTGTAAGCCACAACAGTGATAAAGTAAAACAAAATACTTATAGCACTTGGTAGATTATTTGGATTTGGAGTTTTGTAGTAATTATATGATAGAGGTTTCCAATTAAGGTTATGAGGAAATTGGTTAAAATGTATAAGATGATTTTTGTGTCGCTTGAGATGAATATAACTGCCTGAGCTAAATTAGATACACGATTTGGAAACTTCTGCAATAGTAATTGGATTGAAAGCGTAGACTCATGATGTGGACGGGATCATATGAGTCATACAGTGACTAGACAGATTAGTAGAGATTAAGGTAAGACTAGAAATTGGAAAGATCGAAAGGATTGGGTTGAGGAACCCATGTTCCAATAAATAGTATCGGATAGAACTTTGTATAGCAAAGTACCATAATTATGGATACTGGGTTACTAGATCAAGTGCAATAAAGAGGGTATAGTGACGAGTTAAGTGGAGCAAAGGAAATTAGGAAAACCCCAAATTGTGAATTTGAGGAAATGTTGATGACATCAAAATATTTGTATTATATGAATATGTGTATTACCGTATAAAGAAAGGTCCCAGTAAGGGGGCCTCAAAAGAGCAGTTAATAGCTAAGAATGTGGACTTGAGTGAATATGTTCGAATAAGTTCAGGCAATGTAAGTGATGCATTCCATCCCAAGAATGCATGAAATATGAAGGAGTGTGATTGAGTCACCTATTTGTAGCACTTCCACGTAGAGCTATGCTCTGTGATTTTATTCTGATTTGACTGAGCCTATGGGCCAGTATTCTGATTTTATTAAACCTACGGGCCAGTATTCTGACCAAGCTTACGGGCCAGTATTTTGTTATGTGGGAGGCACTCGATCACAACGATAAGAACAAATGTGAGTCTTATACCAATGGCTTTATAAGTGAATTTATGGCTAGGATTGTTTCAATCCAATATATGTTAGAGTTGTAACTGGACTTAATGAGTTGAATTTTCTGAAAACTCTTCTAAGGCATATGAAAGAAGTATGATTTCTTAATAATGAATGGAAGAATAACATCGAATAAAAATGATGATTTCGAAATAGAGGGATGTATGAGATAATAGTACCCCTACCTTGTTCAATGTCAAAATGAATTTCGAGGATAAAATTTTTATTAGGAGGGGAGAATTGTAACATCCCATCACCGAGGGGAAAGACAAAATAGTAAATTTGGATCGGGTTGTAATTTTTGTTCGTGCAGTTTGGTGTGCATGCATAAAATGGCCTCTATATAGATATGAAAAGTAATCATTACAAATGCACAAGATTGTACATGCACTTGTGACAATTCTCGGCTTTTTGTGGCTTTGTGAAAAGTGTGAAATTGTGTGTTGAAAAATGAAATTGGAGTGATTTATGTGTATTCTGGATAAAATTTCAAAGTGGTTACCGATGAGATTTTCGGTACTGAAAATGACTGTCTAATTGACACTTCATTAAAGACATGATTTAGGAATTTTTGTTAGCATGAGCTATGGAAATTTGGAAAGATTTATGAAAGTCAAACAAATGAATTGATTGAATTGGAAATTGATAGGCATGAAAGCGAGTGATTCTGAAAGGATTGAATCTCAATTTAGTCCCTAAGGGTCGAAATTTCTGAATTGAAATAGTAAAGTTATAAGAATTGGTATGAGGGCATTTTGGGCAAGATACTTAAGATTATAAAGTTTAAGGTTAAAGGAAGGGGCAAAATGGACTTTTCATTATTATAGAGGGTATAAAAAGGGGGAAATTAGGGTTTGTGAAAGAAAAGAATGGGAGTGATTTCGTGGGAGAGAAGAAGAGAGGAGAAAGGCTTGAGTTTTGATGAAATCATGAAGAGTTTGAAGGTTTTTTAAGCCAAATTCAAGTAAGTTTAGGTTTATTTCCTCTTGACTAGTTGATTGATTTATGTTTTGAGTGGTTATAGCTAAAGAATGGGTTATTGAGATGTTCGGTGTATAGGGTTTGCGATCATGGTTAATCTTTGATGTTTGTGAGTGTGTTTGGTTTGGAAATGAGTTGGAAATTGGAGTGTGAGTGATGTTGTAATGTTGTAATGACTTATGTGTTGAATAGATCGGAAGAATTGGATTGAAATGGCTGAAAATCAGGATTCGGGGGAGGAGACGGGCTCGCACGTCGTGGCGCGCAAATTTGCGCACGCCGTGGCAGACGCAGGCTCGTACGTCGCAGTGAGCGCAAGGGCGCACGCCGCGACGCAAATAAGGGAACACGTCGCGGCAGGCATTTATGCCCTCGCCGCGGCGAGGACCCCTTTTCCTGAATAATCATGCTTTGGTTTTTAAACTATAACTTTTTGTACAGATTGTCAAAGGAGATATTTTATGAGTTGTTATGAACTAGAGACATTGGTCTCCTCGTTATGAAAGAGGGAAGTGTTGAATCCGTCTTTAAAGGTTTTAAATTTAGGATAGAAGTTGAGTGTAAAATATGGTTATATGTTAGAAATTAACTTTTAGATTTCTGAAACGAATTGACTGATTTGAGTATCAATTGACTTCTGATATTTAGGGATGTTATTGACGGGGAAATTTTTGGGATAGTGTCGAGAATGTCACGGAAGTGCATGATACGTATTTGTTGTAAATTGCTACATGAGTTTTATTTCTAATTGGGCAATGTGTAAAATAGAGTGTTTGAATTGTGATAGAGGCATTTGGAAAGTCAGCCCACCGACATTGCTGAGACTTCCAGGCGTTAGTGCGGAAGCCAGGTGAGTGACCTAGACAGTTCTGAAATTATTAAGTGTTCTAATTCATTTATTTTAATTCTCTGAAGTATAATAGTGGGACAGTGTTGATTGTGAACTCCGGACAAAAAGTCCGGAGTATTGAAGTGATTTGTTATAGAAATGTCATGGGTATGTGAAATTGTGAATGTGTTTTTGATGTGACAATTTGTGAATCGATTATCTGATCGTGATATAGGAAAACATGAATAAAGTGATTGAATTGTGGCACATTCCGTTCATTCATGAACGCAAAATCAGTTAATGATAGTTGTGACCGAAGCAGCCACTGATAAGAGCTTTTCAGCTCAACGTTATAATTGGGCCTTGAGCCCCCATAGTTTCTGAGCCTCTGGCTCGATGATTAATGAGCCCTTAATGGGACAGTTTTTGAGCCTCTGGCTCGATGATTAATGAGCCCTTAATGGGACAGTTTCCGAGCCTCTGGCTCGATGATTAATGAGCCCTTAATGGGACAATTTCCGAGCCTCTGGCTCGATGATTAATGAGCCCTTAATGGGACAGTTTCAAAGCCTCTGGCTCAACGATTTATGAACCCTTAGTGGGATAGTTTTAGAACCTCTAGCTCAATGATTAATGTGCCCTTATAGGGACAGTTCAGGCGCTTGATCACAACACTGAAATAAATTGAAAATGTGTTACATGCTGCATTCATTTTGATATGTTTGATTGAATGATAGGCAAAATGCCATACACGGGTGTGAAAACAGTTATGGGGTACATCTAATTATAGAATGTATGACAAATTGTGATATGCTTAGCGTTGTATGAAATATTAGAGCTGTTGACCAGAGTTGCCACCGATTAGAGCTTTTAGCTTGATGTGCGAAAATGAGCTTCGAGCTAATGAATGATTCAGAGCCTTAGGCTCAACGTATAGTGAGCCCCTTATCCAGCATTGGATAAGGGTCAGATATCATTGAGCCCTTCGATGGGACAGTTTAGGCACTCGGTCACAGCCAAATGGTAATAAATGATAAGAGAGTGAAATATGTTTGTATCAAAAATGGGATGTTGGAATGTGGATTTCTGTAAATGTGTAAATGGGAAATTTTGAGAAAGTGTAATATGAGATAAAGTTAGATCTATGTGAACTGTAAAATGAGACCAAATAGACAGAGATGTGAATATATGTTATAAATTGTTTCTGTACATGAGTGAGCGGACCATCGACGATGGTCACTCATTGAGTTTGCAAAAACTCATCCAAAATTTGCAATTGTTTTTTAGGACTCAGAAGAATACCCCGTTAGGTAACCGGTGTATAGTGATCGCAGAGTGACATAAGAGGACAGGATCAGTTGCGTCTGCACTAGTGTGAGGATTTTGATTTATATTATGATGTTTGTATATGAGGACCCTCGTGGTCATCACTTTATTTACCGGTCATGTATTGTACGTTTTGTTTTCCTCAACGTACATGTAACGTAAGTTTATGTGTGTGTTAAAGGAAAATTTTATACTGTGATTTGACTGAGTGTTGTATCGCGCCACTCTCGTAGGGCACGGACTCGGACATTACCATCGATGTCAGGTCCGAGTCTTACAGGAGTGGGGTATTACATCACGAGCTGGTCGCCCTCGGGAACTGTTCGGGCCGCGAGGGTGACTCGAACCGGCCCGATCTGATGCGGGTCCGATCGGATCTGGCCCAACCCGAACCCTCTTCCTTTCTTTTGTGCATAACTTTTTCATTCGACCTTTGATTGACCTAATTTCTTAGGCATAGGATTTGTAAGAAATTTATCTATCTTTCAATGGAAATTAGTGAATTTTTAGATTAAATTGGAAATGAAGGTCTAAATCGGACCGATTGTTTAATTTTTTTTAGAGCGTGTTTTGGCTATATCCGAACCTATAAAGATACGAATTAAGTGATTATAGTGTCTATGGATTCCTAATGCATAGAGGAATTTTTCTATCAAGGAGAGGTTGCCTAGGTTACCCTATGTGGACTGGCTCATCGATCGGGAGTAGTAGACCCGAAAGTATGGTTTTAAAACAATTTCAATAAGCATAAATGACGAATTTAAGGATTTTAGTGCGACTAAACCCTAGGCATACCTGAGTTATGATAATAGAATGGTTTTTGAGATAAAATTTATAGATTGATACCGGGATAGTCATGAACATGTGTCGTACATATATGTGCATTAATGATTATAATTGTACAAAATTATTAATGTGTATGCAACGTATTGAATAAATAGGTTGTGCAGGCTAAGAGTTTGCAGTCAAGCGTTTCCAGAATTTGGATGCAATGCTAATGTGGAGCGTACTGTGAGTAGACCGAGATGGTCTTATTTCACCCTTTGTTTTGTTTTATTTTATTTTGTATAAATTAATTACTGGATATGGATTGATTTTATTGGGTTTCGGACAGGAGGTCCGATGATTGTGATACTGAGCTGTGTGATAGAAGTGCTACTTGTATGTGACATATCAAATTAATAAATATGATTGACTCCCTTAATGTCCTTTTTTATAACAAACTATTAATAAAATAAGGAATAATAAAACTCCCTAAATCTTCAGTTAACTCAAACAGTTTGTCTTGTGGGAAATGGAAATGATACCAATACTTCATCAATAGTTTTTTTTTTGGCTCCTCCTCTCCCCCTTCCTTAATCACCTTTATCCACTCTTCTACTTCCTCTTCTTGGATAGAGGATTCCTCCTCTTTTTTAACTCTATTTCCTCTGTCATCTATTTTTTTTTTCTGTTAGACCCTTAAAAAATTTTCTTTAAGTTAAGTATGATTTGAAATAGTTTTAAGGTTTACATAGATTAAATTTGTAGAGTTATAATTATGTCAAAGTTAGTAGGATTTATTGAATGTGTAAGTAGAATTAAAGTGTTAATGTAATAAGGATGTTCAAGGGCATTTTGGGAGATCACTTAAGCATAAAAGAACATAAGCTTATAAGGAAGGGTAAGATGGACTTTTTGGGCTACTTAAGGGTACAAATGGAAAAAGAATATGTTGTCTTGCTATAAGAGGAGAAAAACGTGAATTGAAGAGGGAGGAGAGTGAAAAACGAAAATAGGAGAGAAGAAGAGAGGTTTCGGTGAAAAAGAAAAGAACAGAAATCAAGTTTGTTAAGGTAGGTTAACCATCTTTTCTTCTTGCTTTATTAAAGGAATGGTTGTATTGAGGATGAAGGAGTTAGAGAAAAAAGAGGTTTGTGTAGGAAGAAGATAGAGTAGGAGAACCCAATTGATTTTAAGGTTTCTAAACTAGGTCTTAGGTTTTCCTAACCTAGATGGATTATAGGTAGGTTAGATTTGAGTTTAATTTGTACTTGTCAAAATTTTACGATTTTCAAGTTTATGAATTTTTATTGGAATGTTGTTTTGAATGGAACCTTGGTACCCAAGAGCAAGGGGAAAGGCAACCTTGACTTGGATTTTCGCAAACTAATTAGGTAGGTATCATATTTATGGTTATAGTATAATTGGGCAAATTCTTGCCTATGTGTGTATGTTGAAATTGACTTGTTTGTAAATATTGAAAATGCATGATAACATATGACTATGTTATAGCTCAAAAGAGGTCATGGCATTTTGCATTAAATGAAAAGAAGACAAAACATAAAAGTATGAGCATATGAGAAAACGATTATGTGCTTTTGTTTGGGCGAGAGTGGAACCATTCTATTTGTCACGTACACATTGACAAGAGCCTTCTCCCAGCTGCCCGCTTATGGCATATGAGCTCCGAAATTGGACTCATTATGTTCATGGGGTAAACTTTGGTTTTTCATTCTGTTTCTATGGAACCCTCGAGCCATTTATTGTGCATTGCATCTTTAATTTGTCATATATGATGCATTTGAGTGTTATGTGCTATGGGTGTTAAACTAAATTAAAGAATGCTTGAATTACTGAATATATGCATATAATATATATATATATATATACACACATATGTTTGAATTTATGGTCAATTGCCTATGGTTATAAATATGTTAGTCACTGAGCTATGTAATTCACCCCAATATTCCCTCCTCAAGTGTAGAACGAGAAGGTTAACAATCCTTGCAAGGCATCGGAAACAATTTTGTAACTAAATTAGTTTGATCACTTTTGGATAGCTTCATAAGCATATTAAACATTGAGCATCCTATATATGTTGTATTTTGTGTTAAGCCCTTGTTTATAATGTTAGTATGTAATTAAAGTATTGTATGAGCTTCTGTTGATTTGGCAAATGAGTTTAGAACTGAAAAGTTCCCCAAGTGTATGTGCATATTTCTTTTGTAGTTGTATATTTCATAATCTAAATCTTTCATAGGCGTATAAATTTTGTACTAACTTCAAGGGAAAAACCAAACTAATTTAGGATAAATTAGTCAAAGTTTCTTCTGGAACATTGTAACTTATCTTCCTAGCTTTCTAAAGGTATAAAGTATGAAATTTTTTGATATCAGATTCCAAAGTTATGGTCCTTATAAGTGGAGATGCTCAGGAGTATAGGACGTATCATCTAGTGATGACGTGTCATCTGGTAAGGACGCATCATCTGGTGAGGACATATCATCTAGTGAGGATGTATCATCTAGTGATGACGTATCATCTGGTAAGGACGTTTCGTCTGGTGAGGACGCTTTGTATAGGGAGGATGGATCGTCTTGCAAGGACACTTCATCTGGTAAGGACGTACCGTCTGGTAAGGCCGCTTCGTCTGGTGAGGACGTATCGTTTGATGACGTCATATCGTTTGGTGATGACGTCATATCGTCTGGTGCACTGTTTATCTGATCCTATTTTTTTGCCCTTCTAGACGATAGAATTTGCCTTTGAGGTCTTCATTAAAGTTGTAGATCTGGAAGTCTTCTTTGAAACCATTTAAAGAAATCCCTAATCAAAAACCTCTAGTAAAAGTTATGTTAATTTTTCCAAGATAGGTACAACGTGATTGAGGATATGAGCATAGTTGATTCTTTTGGCCATAACTTTATAACCCGACCTCTAAATTAAGTGAATTTGAAACAATAGATTCCCGACACATTTTCCTATTTCTCGATAAAATTTGTAGCTTTTGTGGCTGATTTGAAAGAGATTGATAGAAGGAAAATGAGAGATCGGTCGGAGGGGCATAATTAGGTTATGAACACACCTTGGATTTTTAAGCATATCCTAAGCTATAGAGCTCTGAATGGAAGTTTCTTGTTTCAAAAATAAACTAGAGGCATAGAGCTACAATTGGCTTGAAGAAGTCGAATTGTGATGTTGGTGATGAGAAGTTGTGGGCAAGTCACCGTTATGAGACGACTGCAAAGTGAGAGTTCATTGGAATAATCCTACAAGGAAACCCGCATACACATTTTGAACTCTGAAATGATAGTTGTGCTTCAAAAACGGGGCCCAACATCTTGTGGTATCAGAGCGATTGTTGGGCTCCGAAAATGGGATCCAACATCTTGTGGTATCAGAGCTTAGGTTTTTCCTAGGCTTGGAGTACATAGTAGGATGAATTATTATGTTAAGTGATTACTTTTTGCATTGTGAATTTATTGAATTGCATTAAGTGATATGCATGTCATACATACATGTAGGGATTAGGATTTTAAAATGAAATGTAACTAATCATTAGTGTTTCCATTGAAGGCATAAGATGCCACCTTGTAGAAGGACACGAGGAGTTCTACAAGGATCAGTTGCACCTGACACTCCGATAAGAGAGGAGAGTATTGATGAATCAGTAGACCCAGGAAATGCTAAGGCTTCTGTAGGGCAAGGTAGTGAGCCCACTGGATCAAAAACATAGGAGTCTCCTCTTTCGCAAGAACAAATGTCTACTCCATTGGATCCGATTATGTTTTAAGCATGTGTTCAGGCTATGGGCCAGATGTTGATATCTTCTACTCCGGCCCCATTCAAGAAGGGGAGATAGTTTGATAAGTTCAGGAAGTATGGGACAGTGGATTTTTATACGACAACGGATCCAGAAGAAGCCGAGACCTGGTTGAGAAAGACCGAGAGGATACTAGATCAGATGGAGTCTAAGGATGATGAGAAAGTCGTGTATGCTGCAAGCTTGCTATAAGGAGATACTCTACATTGGTAGGAGAGTGTGCCAGGGAGCCAGATAAGACCACCAATACTGGCATGGAAGGACTTCTTAACTGCTTATAAGAAAAAGTACCTATTTGAGACGTACATTTAGTAGAAGCAGAGATAGTTTCTGAGTCTTACCCAGAGGGAGATGATGGTGAGTAATATAAGCGTCGGTTTACACAACTATCCCGGTATGCAACAGAGATGATGATGAGTGAGGTAGCTAAGATCCATAGGTTCGAATCGGGATTGCATCTAGCCATCAGAGAGAAAGTGGTGGTATGGAATTTTTATGATTTTCAACACTGGTTGAAGCATCTCTAAGGGTTGAGAACATTGAGAACATAAAGAACGCCATGAGTAAAAAGAGAAAGGAGAGAGAACAATTCAAGAGGGGAGATGGTACTTCTATGCCTGAAATGAGTGCCAGGACTTTCCCTGTGCAGTTTGAGGAGAGGAGTAGTAGGGTAAGCAGGTCTAAGCTGATAAGGACTTCTACTGTTTCTCATCAAGCCTCAACATCGAGAGGTAGTAAAAGAGGAGAAAGGGATAAGTCTTCCATACCTAAGTGCGATCATTGTAGCAAGTTCCATGGAGGGGAATACTACAGGTTGATTGGAGTTTGTTTCAAATGTAGAGAGAAGGGGCATATGGTTAAAGAGTGTTCGTTGTATGCAAGAAGAGAGGGAAAATAGATGTAAGTTTTGAAGAGAACTGAGGCAGTGGGGTATAAGACTGCAACTGAAGTTGGCAGCTCTGATGCAGCTAGGAGGGTGAATCCTCCAAGAAGACCAAGGGGGCAAACACTAGCTAGAGTGTTTGCAATGACACAGGAGGACACAGAGACTACTCCATAAGTTATGACCGGTATGTTTAAATTATTTGATGATGATGTGATTATTTTGATTGATTTGGGTTCTACCCACTCCTTTATTTCATCAGGTAGAACTGTGTATGGTAGAGATTTGAGCCCATTAGATACTCCTTTGATGGTGACTACTCTAATTGGCCAGTATATCATGATCAATCAAGTTTATAGAGACTGTGAGATACATATTGATGGGGGATACATAGTGGTGGATTTAATGTCATTGAAGATGGGAGGATTAGAAGTAATTTTGGGATTGGACGCCTTAGAGAAATATAATGCCAACTTATATTGCAAATAGAAGACAGTGGAGTTTGAGCTGAATAAGGGAAGAAAGGTGATGTTTATGGGAGACAGAAAATTTAGCTTATCAAGGATTGTTTCAGCTTTGATGGCAAAGCAAATGATGAGAAAATGGTGTGAAGCATTTTTGACCTATGTGATAGACACGAAGGCAGATAGAGGGAGGTTAGAAGATATACCAGTGGTCATGAAATTCCCGAATGTCTTTCCCGAGGAGTTACCAGGATTACCACCACCTAGGAAAATTGTATTTCCCATTGAGCTTCTTCCAGGCACAATGCCAATTTCGATTCCACCTTATAGAATGGCTCTAGCGGAATTGAAGGAGCTTAAGGAGCAATTGGGAGATTTGTTGGAGAAAGGTTATATTAGGCCGAGCTCTTCACCTTGGGGAGCTCCGGCCCTTTTGTGAAAAAGAAAGACAGATCATTGCAAATGTGTATGGATTATCGAAAACTCAACCATGTCATCATCAAGAACAGATATCCTCTCTCAGGCATCGATGATTTGTTTGATCAGTTGCAAGGGATAATCTATCTTTATCAGGTTACCACCAATTAAGGATAAAGGAGTACGATGTATTAAAGACTGTTTTTAGAACATGGTATGGCCACTTTGAGTTCTTGTTCATACCTTTTAAGTTAACGAATACACCTGCAGCTTTCATGGACTTGATGAATCGAGTCTTTAGGTCCTTCTCAAACCAATTTATCATTGTCTTTATTGAAGATATATTGGTTTATTCTAAGAGTGATAAGGAACATAAGGAACATTTAAGGATTTCTTTGGAGACATTGTGTAACACTCCACTCCCGCGAGACCCGAACCTGACATCTACAGTGATATCCGAGCCGTGACCCGCGAGGGTGGTATGCTAGAGCAGTCAATGCAGTTTAAAAATCTATTATGACATTCCGTAAAACAATTTTGTACTATTTGAAACAAATGAGTGCGCAAAAATCAATAAACAATTTGGGCCCGCGATGCGGAAACATTTTCAATCAAAACACTATTTCAATAATCAATTCACAATACAATATTAGTCAGTTGGGGCCCTCTATAATAACAGTACAATTATGCAGAAACATAAATTTACACATCAATCAGAATGACTCAAATGCAGACATGAGACTGATCCCGACCTGAACTCTGACTTGCTTGTTTAATCATACTCCCATTTGTCTAACGGGGTACTCGCCAAATCCTGAAAAATAAATGCAATGTTAGGTGAGTTTGCGAACTCAGTGAGAAACCATCATCGATGGTCCACCCAACTCATGCATATACAACAATTCATATAATATCCCATATTGTCACAATCCAAATTATCTCAGGCATTGTCACTTTTACACATTCAATATCACCATATAACACTTATCAGATGAATATACAGCATTAACACCTTTTTCCCACATTCACACATAAGAGTTGCACTCATGAACTTTTCCCATTATTATCCATTCTTTTCTGAGTTGTGACTGAGCGCTTAACAGTAACCAAATTCAGATACACTTAAGGAGTAGGAGAGCCCTCTGGGTATGCACTGACTCCCCTTGAGCTCAAGGCTCGGTTCAGTAATAGTAATCACATTTTAGGCAAGTAGGAGAGCCCTCAGGGTATGCACTACTGCCCGCTCACATTAGGGATAGGAGAGCCCTCTGGGTATGCACTAATCCTCTCGATGGCGACTCAATCATAACCATTATTTATTAACCAATTATGGAATTCGTTTATCACAATTATAAGGCGTTTCACCTTTTTCTCAGCCCACATTCAGTCATATACATATATATACAATGCACATGTATCAAATCACATTCACAATCATTTCATAGTAGCATTCCCATACAGTATACACAATTTGCACTTCAATATCACATTCAAATACTTCAGACACCCGTGGTCCGAAATCAATCAAAACAAACACATAGATTCTTCCATTATCTCCACATGGCATTATTGCAAGATATTAAACACATAAAGGCTGAGGAACCAACTAGGTTACTCACCTGAACTTCCTAGTCTGCTGCGAAAGCTCCAAAGATCGTCAAGTGGATTATCGATCCATCGGCTCTATAACAATCAATTAATTTCATTCATTACAGAATGCACAATCAAAATAATTAATGATGCACATGCCTTGAATAAAAGATGTACTATGCCTATTCATGATTTTCCCGGTACTGTTTCCCATTTTCCACTTTCTTTTGTCACAGAACTCCCCAATTTCAATTCTAATATTCAATCCATTTATCCAATCATATTTGTCAGGGTATTACCTCAAAATCAATAGCACTATTCTCTAGGTCTAATTCAGCCTTTATGCTCAGTTCCTAAAATTCCCAATAGCATTGAATTCACTTTCAAAGTCTCACATTATACCCCAATTACTCAAAACAATTCTTAGGATGCAATACAATCATATTTCTTAGCTTTCTTTCACTAATTGAGATCACAAAAATATAAATTCAAACTCTCATTCTTTTCCCCAATTGTAGACCTCGTTCTCTAGTTCGTAACGAATCAAATATCACCTCAATTGGAGGTCTATACCAAAAGTTATGCCCCTAAAACCAAACTACATTCATTCAAGAAAAACAACCTCGCCGCGACGTGAGGACGTTCGTCGCGGCGACAAGGGGCGCTCACCGCGACGACAAGAATAGCTCGCCGCGGCGTGGAAGGTTGGGGATGCTCGCCGCAACGTGCTCCTGTAAGCTCGCCGCGGCGAGTAAATGAAGGCTCGCTGCGGTGAGAACACAATTTTCTCGCCGCGACGTGCGGCCTTCCAGTTGTCTTCTCCGACTAGCTTCTCCCTCTTTTCTCTCTCAAAACTCAGTAATAACTCAACTAACTACCCTAATCTTTCACATTTAACCACACTAAATGCATTAAACTCACTAATAACAACATATATCGAAATCACTTACCAAATCAAGCTTTCCTTCAAACATTTCCGAAATCGTCCCACTCTTTCACCACTCACGACCCTCTTTTCTCCTCTCCCACTTCTTCATCTCTCATGGCTCAAGCTAAATATTCTTCCACCACGTAAGAAGAATCAACAATCATCTCAAAGGGAGGATCGAAAACTAGCCAAGGAAGAAGAAGAGGTGATCGTGCCCTAGGAGAAGGAAAGGATTTCTTTCCTTTTTTTTTTCAAGACCCAAAGGCATATATATATATAGGTTAACAATTAAACCTCTTGTCGTTTTCATCTCAAAACAATTAAATCTCTTTCTCTTTTCAATTTCGTTTCCAGTTTAATTCGTCTCCAAATTTCAATGGCTCGACATATTACTTTCTAAAATCATAAACTCTAATTTCCATGGCCATTGAACAGTCATTTCGGTCCTATACCCTCAATCAGTCCGCCACTCGGAAAATTTCCGGTCCGGACTTTTTCTCCTGAATTTTCCAGAGAAATTTCGAAGAGTCACTATTACTTGGCAATTCCTTTGTAACATATCCAATTCAATATTCAAACTCAGTTATTCCAAAATTCCCCATAAATCATAATCAAATCAGATCAATTATTCCCAATAACCCAATTCATATCAGTATCACAATCAAAAGCCGGGAAATATCATGAATGCATGTACCTATATGTGCATGTGCAAAAGACTCATGGCCTCCAACATTAGAGGTCAACAGGATGCTCAATCAATATTATGCGGTAATATCCTATCCCGCCTCAATTTACCAATATGACCTTCCCATCGGTGACGGGATGTTACACATTGAGGAAGAATGAGTAGTATGCTAAATTCTACAAATGTGAATTTTGGCTAAAGGAAGTGACATTTCTTAGACATGTGATTTCAGAGCAAGGAGTACATGTGGATCTGAGAAAGATAGAAGCAGTTGTGAAATGGAAAGCATCTAAGAATGTAGCTGAAGTGAGAAGTTTCTTAGGATTGGTCGGGTATTATAGAAGGTATGTGGAGGGCTTTTCCATAATAGCAGCTCCACTTTCCAAATTGACAAGAAAGAATTAAAAATTTGTATAGACAGAGGAGTGTCAGAGCAGTTTTGAGGAATTGAAGAACAGACTTACAACGAAACCAGTTTTGACTTTAACTTCGGGTAGTGATGGATATACAATATATAGTGATGCCTCAAGGAAAGGATTGGGCTATGTGTTGATGCAAGGTGATAAAGTGATTGCTTACGCTTCTAGGCAATTAAAGCTATATGAGATGAATTATCCTACGCATGATTTGGAGTTAGCTGCCATACTTTTTGCGTTGAAGGTATGAAGACATTACTTATATGGAGTCACTACCAGGGTATTTACAGACCACAAGAGTCTTAAGTATCTGATGAGCCAAAAGGAGTTGAATTTGAGACAAAGAAGGTGGTTAGAGCTGTTAAAAGATTATGATTTGATGATAGACTACTACCCAGGGAAAGTTAATGTAGTAGCGGATGCAATGAGTAGGAAGTCCACTATAGCACATGTAGAGACAATATATCTTCCTTTGTTAAAGGAATTAGCCAAACTTAAAATGACATTGAGGCAAGTCAAGTCTGATTTGGCTAACTTTAGAGTGAGGACATTATTGAATGAGAAGATTAAGGAATTGCAGGAACAAGATGAGTATTTGAGCAGACTCCAAGAAGAGACTAAAAATGGTAAACCTTTTGAAATAGAGATCAGAGAAGATGGACTGATGATGGTAGGTAACAGATTGTATATTCCTAACATGTTAGAGTTGAAGGAAGAGATTCTAGATAAGGAACACAATATGCGTTATACTATACACCCAGGAAGCACAAGAATATATAAAGATTTGAAAAAGCAATTTTGGTGGAAAGGAATGAAGAAAGAAGTTGTAGAATATGCTAAAAGATGCTTAGTGTGCCAGCAAGTTAAAGTTGAACACCAGGCATTTTCAGGCAAGCTTAAACCTCTGCCAATTCCAGAATAGAATTGGGAAAAGATTATGATGGATTTATTAATGGGATTGCCGAGGACTATCAGGAAGCATGTTGCAATATGGTTGATTGTGGATAGGATAACTAAGTCCTCACATTTCTTGTCAATTAAACAGACGGATTCTTTGAATGTTTTGGACAGGAAATATATGGATGAAATAATTCGACTTCATGGGATTCCAAGCTCTATAGTTTCGGCTAAAGACCTCAGGTTCACCTCCAGATTTTGGGAACACTTATAGGAGGTTTTGGGAACCAATTTGCACTTTAGTACAATTTTCCATCCACAAACTGATGGTCAATCAGAAAGGACAATATGGACATTAGAGGTAATATTAAGAGTTTGTGTTATAGACTTGAAAGGTTCATGGGATAATCATTTACCTTTAATCGAGTTTGCTTATAATAATTCCTATCACTCAGGAATTCAAATGGCACCTTATGAAGCTTTATATGGTAGGAGGTACAAAACTCCTATTTGTTGGGATGAGGAAGGTGAAAGGAGACTTGTAAGACCTGAGTTGGTACAAGTCATAGTTGATAAGATTAAATTAGTGAAGTAGAGACTTAAAACAGCTCAAGACAGAATGAAGAGCTATATGAATACACATAGAAAGGAGATGGAATTTAAAGTTAGATACAAAGTGTTTCTTAGAGTTTTTCCATGGAAAGGAGTTTTGAGATTTGGTAAGAAGGGCAAGCTTAGTCCAAGATACATAGGCCCATATGAGATCATTAAGAAGATTGGGCCTTTAACCTATAAGTTAGCTTTGCCACCGAAGTTGTCTAAGATTCATAATATTTTACCGGTCTGATCCTTCATACATAGTTCAACCTTCAAAAGTTCAGTTAAGAGAGGATTCGACTTATGAAGAACAACCAGTAGAGATCGTAGATTCAAAGGAAAAGGTTTTGAGAAACAAGACTGTGAAGCTAATTAAAGTTCTATGGAAGAACCATTCTATGAAAGGGGCCACGTGGGAACCTTTGGAGGTCATGAGGGAGAAGTATCTACACCTCTTCAATGTCTCAGGTAAGAATTTTGAGGATAAATTTTTTTAAAGGGGGGACAGTTGTTGGACCTGAACAAATTTTTCTTTAAGTTAAGCATGATTTGAAATAGTTTTAAGGTTTAGATAGATTAAATTTTTTAAGTTATAATTATGTCAAAGTTAGTAGGATTTATTGAATGGGTAAGTGGAATTAAAGTATTAATGTAATAAGGATGTTCAAGGACATTTTTGGGAGATCACTTAAGCATAAAAGAACATAAGCTTATAAGGAAAGGTAAGATGGAGTTTTTGGGCTCATTATGTTGGACCCCGAACTTTTGATGAAAATTAGAAATATTAAAATGAATTTAAGTGAGAAAGAAATTGGTGAGAAAATTATGAATTTAAGGAAATTTGATGAAAAAAAATTATGAGAAAATAATTGTTTAATTTTGAGGACTTTGATATTTGAGTGAACTTATATGGATTATGAGAAGAAAGTGGATGAGTTGATTGAAATGAAGTTAAATAGCAAGAATTAAAAAGAAAAAGTGTGAAAATTTGAAGAATTTAGAAAGTTTGACTTTTGGAGATAAAAAGTTTGACTTGAGAATTGACTTTTTGATTTTGGGAGAATTTGAGAAAATGATTTTCTGGAAACTTGTAGTTTATGTCAAGAGTTTTCTGTAGCCATAATGTTTGATATTTTTCGATATCGAGAGTGAGAGTTATGATCAGTCAAAGTTCGCTTAAAGTTTGACTTTTTGAGAAAAAAGTTGACTTTTTGATTTAGGCAAAATTCGAGAAAATGATCAACATGAAAATTGTAGCCTCTGTCGAGAAATTTTTAGGGACATAAAGTTTGCTATTTTTTGATGTCGGGGTTGAGAGATATGATTTTTTGAAGATATGCTTTGTTTTGAAAATGCTATTAAGTATAGATTTCTGTGTTCTATGCTTCGAGGCCACTCGTCGTATGGATTTAGTTTGAATTAGAGTAAGTGGTCTGCATGAAAGTTTTAGATGATGTTTTTATCTTTCCATTGATATAAAGTTTACAATTTTTCGATATCGGGGCTAGGAGTTATGAGCGATTTAAAAATTGGAAGTCGTTTAGGAAAAACTGTTTTGGACAAAATCTTTGATTGAGTTTTCAACCTCTTTTGAGACCTAATTTGATTTTGAGTTCTTCAGGGAAGTTGTAGAGCTTCCTTTGATCTTTTTATTGACACCAAATGTGTCAAATTCTGAGTTCGGGATCGAGAGATATGATTTTTGAAAAGTTCAGTTTTGAAGTTCCGACACTTTGTTTTTAATCCGATCCCATTTGTAATCTTTTGCTTATAATTCCGTCGTCCGACATCCGATTGACTCGATTCTGGAAGCGTTAGATTCCTACGACGATTAATTTCATTTTCAGGAAGAATTATGATTTTTAGGAGATTAAATGGAATGAGAATTGATTGAATCAAGAGTGAGGATGGGTTAAGGTGGTTAAGTTAGAAAATTTTCTGAACATGGTTCGGTATTTTGCGAATTCGGGAGTTGTACAACTCCGATTGAGTTGATTCTTGAGGTCAAATAAAATTAAGATATAGGGCTACAACTCTTGTGAAGGGATCAAAATTTAATTTCATCCCTAAGATTGTTAATTTCTGGACTGAAGTTATGTTAATGTTCAGTCTCGGATTTTGTGAAGGTCCGATAGTATTTCGGCTATAACTTCTTCGTTTTATATCCGAATTGAGCTCCGTCAGTGGCGTTGGATTCGTATGATCTAGAGAAACAATTTTCAAGAAGAAAGTGTGTCCAAATTATTTTGTTTAGCTACTCAAATTCTGGACGCGAAATGACAGTTTTTTAGACACATTGAAGGGCATTTTTGGAAATAGGCTAAAAAGAAGGGGCATAAGAGTCTTTAGCCTATCATTTTAATGACATGGCATAGCTTAAAAGAAGGGCTGTCGTTTTTTAAGCAACCCACGACATTTCTAGAAACAAAAATTAGAAGAAAAAGAGAGAAGAAAGGAGAGAATGAAGAGAGGATGCATCGGTGGTGATGGGGGAAGGTAAGTTCTCGAATTTTTAAAGCTTCTACCATGAGTTTTGCATGGATTTCAAGGGGAAAGGGAAGAAAGAAGATGAAGTTACCATTGGAGCTTAGGAATTTCGAAAATCTAGAAAGAGAAAGAGGTAAGAGAAATTTCAATCTTTGAGTTTTTCTTAAACTTTGGTTTAGAATCATGGAAAATGAAATGGGTATGTGATTTATGAAGTCAATTGTGATGATTATGCCTTAAGTGAGATTTAATTTTGGTTAATTGAGTGATTAGGATTATGTCAAATTTTGAAATTGATGCTTTAGATGGCTTGAATTAGTGATGAATTTGAGATATCCTAAGTTAATTTTGATGTTTATGCTTTAGATGAAGTTTAATTTGAAAAATTGTAAATTGGGGGTTTAGGCTTAATTTGAAATTTGGAAATTTTGTGAATTAATGGTGTAGAATCATCAATACTAGTATCAATTGGTGAAATATGAAATCAATTTTGAGGAAATTGTGATTTATGATATGGAATTTGTGTAAATTGGTTTAGGCATTGAAATAGCTTGAATATGTGAGGAATTGATGTTTCCTAAGCTCAATTTGAGTAATTAAGTTAAATATGATATTGAATTTGAGTGGATTGGTTTAGGTGCATTTTGGAATTTGGGGATTTAGAAGGATTTTAGAAATTCATGATTTAGATAGCTTGATTTTATGTGGAATTAGTATTTTCTAAGTTTAAATTGATGAATTATGACATTTATGAAGTTGAATTTGGATTAAATTTTTTCTTTTCTCCATTTCTTCCACCATTTAATTCCTTCCTACAATTTTTGAGAAGTCCTTTGAATTTTCTCAAATTTCTAGCATACATTGCTATCTCTTCGTCTTCCTCCTCTTCATCTATTTCTTCATCACTTTCATCAACAAAAGAAGTATTAGCTTTTAAAGCAATAGATTTTTGTGGCTTACCTCTACCTCCTCTGGATTTGAGAATAATCTCATAGTTGATAAGTGATCCCACCACGGCGTTGAATTCTAGATGATTGAGATCTTTGGACTCCATAATGGCGGTGACTTGTGAGTCTCATTCCTTTGGTAGTGAGCGAAGAATTTTCTTTACCTTCTCGCTGTCCGTCATATGCTGTCCAAGGTTGCCTAATCCATTTATGATTTCTGCAAAACTATCAAGCATAGTGGAAATAGACTCACCTTCTTTCATAACAAACATTTCATAATCATGAAGCAGCATGTTGATCTTTGTCTCTCGGACTTGGTTGGTTCCTTCATGGGTGATACGAAGTCTCTCCCACATTTCCTTAACCTTTACACGAGTTAACTCGGTTTCTTTCCTCAACCGTGAGGCGCGATAATCAACTTCATTGCTTTCGCATTGATGTAAGCTTGTCTCCGTCATTGTCGTCATCGTATTCCAAATTGCTTTTAACTCACCATTTTCTTTTAACGGTGGTTGTGGACCAAGATAATTATCTTCCAATATTCCACTCCTTAAACATGATGTGATACTTATAGGATTTTTCACGAAGAATAATTAGTACCATTAAATAAAGGAGGCGGTTGTTTGTGTTACCTTCTTCCTCTAGATTATTGTGTGTCATCCCTGGATACTTCTGCTCTGATACCAATTGTAAGTGATCTAGAAGGGGTTGAATAGATCCTTAATCTTTTGTAATTTTCTACAACAAAATCAAGTTAATTCACACAAAACAATTTAAATAAATTTAAATAAACAGAGTAGGGAAGAATATCAAACACTGTTTTATAGAGGTTCGGTGCTAAGACCTACGTCCTCTACCTAAGCTCCCACTTAGGATTTTGCCAATCACTTTATTGCACACTTTGTAGTTGAGTGTGAACTTTTTACAATGCCACTGGAATTTCAGCCCAAGCTACCTTACAAACGATTTGTCTTCCGGCACAAATCCTACCTCACACGTGACCTTCCACTCGTCACTCAAATTGTAATAGAAATATAGCAAAGATTGAAGAACAAGTGCTCAATATAATAGTGTAACAAAATGAGAGCAATAAGGAGCAATAGAAGAGTATTTAGGCTTGTAGAACTTGTGTATACTCTTCTTCCATCATCCTCTATTTATACTCAAAGAAATATAGCTGTTGGAGCTCTTCTAGCCGTTGCTTTAATTGTTATTGTCGTTCCTTGATAATCTCCATTCCATTTTTAGCTAATAGGACCGTTGGAGCTGATTTGGTGCATTCATAAGTCGACTTGTCTAATGAATAAGTCGACTTCTTTCAACTATTTACGTAAAAATTGTAACTCCGCTCTCCAATAAGTCGACTTGTGCTATGTAAGTCGACTTGTCGTCCTCGATAAGTCGACTTGTGTTGATATATCTTCATATATAAGTCGAGTTATGATTTGCAGGTCGACTAGTTTTGCCTTCAACGGTAACATCCATCTAGATCTTCTATAATCCTCATGTTTTAAGCCATTTTCCTTATAAGGAACCTCCTATCTTGATCCTTCAATGATTAAACACTTGCTCATCTTGGTTTGCACGATTCTTTCATTGAATAATACCTGAAATAATTTCTTAACTAATTCTAGATATTTTATTATTATCAAAACATAAAGGGATTTAATTTGTCAACCACCATTGGTCCAACAAAGGAGTCAGAGAGAAAAAAGGTTTGTGTGGGAAGAAGATGGAGTAGGAGAACCCAATTGATTTTAGGGTTTCTAAACTAGGTCTTAGATTTTCCTAACCTAGATGGACTATGGGTATGTTAGATTTGAGTTTAATTTGTGTTTATTAAAATTTTGTGATTTTCAAGTTTATGAATTTTTATTAGAATGTTGTTTTGAATGGAACCTTGGTTGTTTTAGGAAACCAAGGGAATCCTACCCAAAAACAAGGGGAAAGGCAAGCTTTACTTGGATTTTCGTAAGCAAATTAGGTGGGTAACATATTTATGGTTATAGTGTAATTAGGCAAATTCTTGCCTATGTGTGTATGTTGAAATTGACTTGTTTGTAAATGTTGAAAATGTATGGTGAAATATGACTATGTTTGTAGCGCCCCCTCACCGTAGGGTACACATCGGGATGCCCGAAGGTCGCTCCAACACGTATCCCACGATAAAGGTGCACTACCAGAAAATTTCCACTAAAATCCACATGGCATCACAATAATTAAAACCATAATATATCATAAATCAGTGAATTTTAACATCCAAAATAATCTCGATACAGTCATCCAATATCAGAATAGACAAGTCTATCAGTCCCCTAAACAAAACCAAAAAGGAAACTGATACAAGCATCTATCCTAAGTCATCCTCAAAAGTCCAACCCATTTGGCCAGGCACACATGCCATCGCTTCTCTTGTCAACCTTTCAAGACGGCGGAAAAGCTATCTCCGGCTAGGGTCTACTCTATCGATCTGAAAAATTAGATGCAATTTTGGGTGAGTTTGCGAACTCGGTGAGAAACCATCATCGATGGTTCACTCAAATCATGCATTACGCAGATTACGTCAAAGACAACGAGATAATATTCAATTAATGGTATTATATAACAATTTCGATGAGTCTATAACAGTTTGCGGTATCAAATAACAATTTACGATATTATGCAACGATTCAGATAGCATGTAACAATTTGCAACCTCTCATGTCATCACACAATTGATAAGTTTGCAATTCAATCGATCATGCGTATACAATGCATATGAGACTCTTTTCGGTTATTGATGTTGTGCTCAAGTGCTCGGTCGATTATTCGATGGGGGGATCGTCGGGATTTCTCCCCTCGGGCTCAAGGCCCGTCGATCTGATGTTGAGCTCGAGGCTCTTTTCAAAGATAATAGCACTTGGGTCACATATCCATTATCGATCATGCATTTATGCATGCAATGCGATGTTCGATAATTGATGTATGGCTATAAAGCCCGATATTGTATTTCTCGGTATCATCTGATAGTCAATCTAATCTGATGAAGCATGCCATTCGATCATGTATATTTCATAATCATGCAATTTCACATTGGCAAGTAATTCACATTGAGCAATTAGACGATCGAGAATTTGAAAACCAACTAGGTTACTCACTTAACCGAGCTCTTGCACGGAAGTTCCAGCAATGTCCGTAGAATAGCGATCAACGGTGCCTCTATAACGATAAATCGGTCCCATTACTAGATGCTCAACTAAACAATTGATGTGCATATGTCTCGGTGGAATTATGTACAATGCATGTTCACGATTTTCCCAGCGCTAAAACCCAATTTTGAACTCTTATGCCCCATTCTAGCTCTTTGCTCAATTGATCGACAATAATTGATCCATTCCTAAAAATTCAGTTCAATTTTCTCAGTTCATACTTCCTATAACAATTCCCTTTTCATTGGATCAAAACTTCCATTGAAAACCTCAATTAAAATTCCAATTGTCTCAATTCAATACTTAGGTCACACTATGAACCGTAATTGGCCTTATTCTCTATGAATCAATACCATTTAAATTAAATTCTAACTTCCATAATTATCCTCAATAGTAGACCTCTTTTCCTAGTTCATAATGAATAAGGAATCACCTCAATCAGAGGTCTATATCATAAGTTACACCCAATAAACTAATAATCATCCAATCAGAAAAGCCCCCTTCGCCGTGACCTGCGGCTCTACGCCGCGACGTGAAGAAGTCCGTTACATGACGAACACTCTTATCTTGACTCGTCGCGACGTAAATCAGTAGCTCGCCATGGGCGTCTCATTCTATTTCGTAGTGGCGAGCACTTAATTTACTCGTCGCGACGTGCGGTCGCGCCTCCGTCTTCTCCGATCGATTTTCCGCCATTAATGCTCTTTAAGCTCAACATTTAACACCCTAACTACTCAATCTAACCTAATAAATGCTCAAACAACCAGTAATAACAACATTAAAGCCATAAATACTTACCAATCGAAGATCAAGTTCCTCAAATCCCTCAATCTCCGTAAACCCTAAAATCTTTCAAACTCAACGATTAAATCCACTCTCCAAGCTTCTTAACCTTCAACAATCACAATAAATCATTTCGCCTAGCACAATAAGAAGAAACCATAAGGAAGAATCGACGAATCTCACCAATGGGGAAGGAATCGATGAACACCGTGGGAGGAGGAAGAGAAGAACGATTTTTGCCTTAGGTAAATTTCCCCAATTCAAACCTAGCTATTTATAGACATAGGTCTCCAAATCAGTTCCAATTTTAGTCTCTAAATTTCAATGGCTCAACCTTTTTATTTCCTAACAGTATAACTCAAATTTTCTATTGCCATTGGACAATTCTTCGATCTATCTGATCGATCGATGCATCACTCCAAAATTTCCGATCCGGGCATTTTCTCCCGAATTCCCCGAAAATTTCCTATAAGCCACTATCAATTGCCAATCACTTTTAGACTATTCTAAATCAGTCATTCAAACCCACTTACTCTTAATTTCTCAATTAATCACAATCCAGTCAGTTCAGTCAGTTCACAATCCAATCAATACATACTAACAATTAAAATGCCGGAAAATCATGATTGCATGTACCTATGAATAAATGCATATGCACGAAACCTGTTCCTCTATAATTAGAGGCCAGTAACATGCTCAATTAGTGAATGCAATGAAACCTATCAGTCTGACCCAATATGACCATAATGCCCTTGCTAACAGTAACGGGATGTTACAATGTTATACCTCAAAAGAGGTCAAGCATTTTGTATTAAATGAAAAGAAGATAAAGCATAAAAGTATGAGCATGTGAGAAAACGATTATGTGTTTTTGTTTGGGCGAGAGTGGAACCATTCTATTCGTCATGTGCACATTGACAAGAGCCTTCTTCCAGCTGTCCGTTTGTGACATATGAGCTCTGAAATTGGAGTCATTATGTTCATGGGGTAAACTTCGGTTTCTCCATTCTGTTTATATGGAACCCTCGAGCCATTTGTTGTGCATTGCATCTTTAATTTGTCATGTATGATGCATTTGAGTGTTATGTGCTATGTGTGTTAAACCAAATTGAAGAATGCTTGAATTACTGAATATACGTGTATATATATATATATACACATATGCTTGAATTTGTGGTCAATTGCCTATGGCTATAAAAATGTTAGTCACTGAGCTATGTAACTCACCCCAATATTCCCTCCTCAGGTGCAGAATGAGAAGTTTATCAATCCTTGCAAGGCATCGAAAACTCCAAGATATTAGAAACTTTTGTAACTAAATTAGTTTGATCACTTTTGGATAGATTCATAAGCATGTTAAACATTGAGCATCCTATATATGTTTTATTTTGTGTTAAGCCCTTGTTTATAATGTTATTATGTAATTAAAGTAATGTATGAGCTTCTGATTTGGCAAATGAGTTTAGAACTGAAAAGTTCCCCAGGTGTATGTGCATGTTTCTTTTGTAGTTGTATATTTCATAATCTGAGTATTTCATAGGTGTATAAATTGTGTACTAACTTCAAGGGAAAAACCAAACTAATTTAGGATAAATTAGTCAAAGTTGTCTTCTGGAAAGTTATAGCTTATCTTCCTAGCTTTCCAATGGTATAAGGTATGAAATTTTTAGATATCGGAGTCAAAAGTTATGGTCTTTATAAGTGGAGATGCTCAGGAGTATAGGACGTATCATCTGGTGAGGACATATCGTCTGGTGAGGATGTATTGTCTAGTGATGACATGTCATCTGGTAATGACGTGTCGTCTAGTGATGATGCATCATCTAGTGAGGAGGCTTCATCTGGTAAGGATGTATCGTCTGGTGAGGACGCTTTATTTGGTAACGACTCTTCGCCTGGCGAGGATGCTTCGCCTGGTAAGGACGTATCGTGTAACATCCCGTTACTGTTAACAAAGGTATTTTGGTAAATTGGGACAGACTGATAGGTTTCATTGCATTCCTTGGTGAGTATATTCTTGACCTCTAAATATAGAGAACAGGTTTATTGCATATGCATTATTTTATAGGTACATGCATTCATGGTTTTCGGTATTTAATTGAGCATGGGTAGATCGAATCGATTTGGAGCGTGAATTATTGAGGAATCATGAAATTGGGTTCAAATGGTGATTTGGAATAGTTTAAATATAATTGGTAATTGATAGTGGCTTATAGGAAATTTTAGGGAATTAGGAGAGAAATGCGGATCGAAAATATTTGAGAGAGAATAGATTATTTGTATAATCTTGAAAGAATTGCCCGATGGCAATGGAAAAATTTAGAGTTTCTTGTTAAGAAATAAATATGATGAGTCATTGAAATTAGAGACTGAAATTTGGACCGAGTTGGAGACTTAGGTCTATAAATACTAGGTTTGAAAGAAATTGGGAAATTTTTCTCTAAGGCATTGGAGTTTCTTCTTCTCCCCTACGGCGTTCATCAATTCCTCCCATTGGTGAGGATTCTTCGATTTTCCTTGTGGTTTCCTCCTCATTGTGTAAGGCTAACATGTTTATTGTGTTTGATGAAGGATTGAGGAGCCTTAGAATGGATCATCGTTGGTTTTGAAAGATTTTAGGGTTTTCGGTGTTTTTGAAGGATCTGTGGATTTGAGCTTGATTGGTAAGTTTTAATGGTTTTAATGTTGTTATTGATAGTTTTTATGGCATTTATGGCAATTATTATGATTGATTGAGTGGTTGGGAGAGTTAATGGAGGTATTACAGAGAGATTGGACGGAAAAACGATCGGAGAAGAAGGAGTTTTCGCATGACGCGCGACTGCATTGCGCCTCGCATGACGAATATTAATTCGTTCGTCGCGGCGAGCATGCGAAGGATGCCACGACGAGCGTCAAATATTTGGCCTTGTGGTGAGTATCTTAAATCTCATGGCGCCCGAAATCGATCGTTCATCGCCATGACGATTCTCGCATCAATGCAAGCGAACCTTTCGGCGTCGTGGCAAGACACTCTTGACCGCGGCGAAGGGCACATTTTATTGGATGAATTTTAGTTTATTTGGTATAACTTTTGGTGTAGACCTCCGATTGAGGTGATTCCATATTCATTGTGAACTAGGGAAAGAGGTCTACAATTGAGGATAATTATGAGAATTAGAATTTAATTATAATGGTATTGATTCATAGAGAATAAGATCAATTATGGTTCCTATTGTGACTTAAGTATTGAATTGAGACTATTGGAGTTTTAATTGGGATTTTCTATAGAGGTTTCGATCCAATGAATAGGAAATTGCTATAGGGAATGCGAATTGAGGAAATTGACTGAATTATAGGAATGGAACAAATCATTACTGATCAATTGAGCAAAGAGTTAGGGTTGAGCATAAGATATCTAAATTGGGTATTAGCGGGAAATCGTGAACTGCGCATCAGTAAATAATTTCATTTGAGACATATGCATTCTTGAATCTATTTAATTGAGCATCTAGTAATGGAATTTATTTTTAATCATTATAGAGGCACCGTTGGATCATCGTTCCACGGACATTCTTTGGGACTTCGAGCAATAGCTCGGAGATTCTGTATGAGTAACCTAGTTGGTTCCTCAAATTCTGATTGTCTAAATGCTCAATGTGAATTACTGCCAATGTGAATTACTGCCAATGTGGATTACATGATTACTGAAATGTATAGAATCGAATGGCATGCTTTTCTTGTATTGGATTGGATCGTTCGTGACATTTGAGAAATATGATCAAAGTCATGCTTTCTTGTGTCGAATGGAATTGCTACATGACACTGAATCACTGAACACTACATTACATGCATAAATGCATGATCAGATAATGGAATGTGACCCAAGTTGCAAATATTACTGACCGGGCCTTAAGCAGAGGGATTTATCCTGAACATTTATCTTGACGGGCCTAGCCGAGGAAGAAATCCACAGCGTCCCTATTGAACACTTGATCGAGCACTTGGGCACAACATCAATAAGCGGAAAGAGTCACATCGCATTGCATCTACATGAATGATTGTTCTGCGACAATTCTTGATTACGTGATGGCATGATTTATTGTAAATTGTTACATATTCTGCGAATTGTTATTCTTGCTGTAAATTGTTATAATGTCTTGATAATTGAATATTCTTGTATTGTCTTTATGCGCCATGTATGCGTAATGCATGATTTGAGTGAACCATCGATGATGGTTTCTCATTGAGTTAAATAAACTCACCCAACATTGCAAATATTTTCGAGGATTGAAGAGTACCCGTTAGGCGAGCGGGAGTATGTCTCTTGACTGAGTCGGAGACTAGGGTCGGGATCGATTCGCGTCTGCGTTAGTGTCTTCTGAGTCTTGTGTAAATGAGTCTTTCGATTGATGTATAAATTGTGTTTCCATGAATTGTATTGTTACTATAGAGGGCCCCAACCGACTAACGAGGTTTCATAAATTGATTATTGAAATAGTGTTTGATTGAAAATGTTTCGCATCATGAGCCCAAATAGTTTATTATTTTCTGCGCTTTCAAATGTTTTCAAAAGAAAATGTTTTACCGAGTATTGAATTTGCTTTAGCATCGACCCTCGAGGTCCCGGCTCGGATATCCTTTGTAGATGTCGGGTTGAATTACGGCGGGAGTGGGGTGTTACATTTGTGGTATCAGAGCCCAGAAGTACAATTGTACATGGGCGTTCTGAAATTTGTACTGAGTTACATGCATTAAAGTCGTCATAGCAGACGATAATGGCGATCCTAGTAGAGTCACGTGAGTGTGTCCTATTTTTAAGTGGTTAGAAGTGGCAAGGAAAGGATGATATGTTAGAACGTGATAGATGGAAACTGTGGATAACATGGAATAACAGAAAGTGTATAGTTTGATCTGATAAAAGACGATTAAGTGTATCGGTATTGGTGGATATATTACGGACTGCGATACCCGTGTTATATCGAGGCATATCCTTGAATGTAGGGTATGAAGTTATAGTTATGGATTGACAGAGGTAAATAGAGAGATGATGGGAATGGCAAGATTAAAAGTGTATAAATAGAGCGGGTATAATAAAATGTTCTGTGATCTAGAAGAGTTAAAATTGAAATTGATTACTGAAACAAGAGGTAGTGTATAAGAGTTATGACTTGAGTTAGATTATGTTAGCAAGGAATCCAGAATGATTGTACGTCTATGACATTGAATTGAGAGTGAAAATGCATGGGTATGGTGCATTAATGAAAGGATTGAAATATAAGATCTGATAATGATAGATGACAGTGGTCAAGGTTTAGTTGAATTGCCTAAGTAAACACTTTTTGATTATGGGAGCCTATGGCGGTGAAAATTTTAAACTCAATTGTTTCATATGTGTAGAGATTACGGGAAGAGATTGATGAGTTAGTGGCTAAGTGCTAGTTGTAGTCCTTATCGTTTAAAGTTCAATATGAGTAGAATAAGAGACGAAAGTGATTATAGTGATTAGAATGAATGGAGAGTGGTTATGACCCTCACGATTGGGAACGACGGTAAAAAGGGAAAGTGTGGTAAAATTTAATGAAAACAAAGTATAGCGTGAGTGACAAATTGGTATATTGACGCAATGATTTTCAACGGTATGTCTTAGTAATGAACGATATTAAAAGGGCGTTCTTGGTATGTGGATTATGGCATAGATTGATCTCTGAGGGATCTTGAGTATATCTGGAATTGATTTCCTATGGTATTGAAAATGATTGACAAGAAATAATGACGATAGTTGATGAAATAAATTTTATAAATGGTATCGATGAAAATAGTAAGAACTTTACGGAATTGGATACAATGATCGATGAGTCGGTTTGAAAGTGATTAATGAAAGGGCAATATAGAGATTAATGTGAAATGAATTACAAAGTTAACTCGGGTCATAATCGGTAGAGATTCAAGTGTAAGAAATAAAATCTGCTACTGAAAAGAGATGTCCTATGGTTAGTGCAAGGAACCCGATTGTGTAATAGGCTTATTGACCAGTAAGGAGATAGTGTTGACGAATAAAATGAATCGGTAATAGGGGTGAGTGATCCAAGTTAATGTCAATGAGTCGAATTGATTATTATTGAAGTAATGAGAATCTTATGAGATTAGTGTTTTACCATTAAAGAGATGTAAGTTGATAATCAATAAATGAAATGTTTCGAAGTGTATCGCCTCGACCAAAATGCATAAATAGAGATAATCATTGTCGATAAATGAAATGTTTCCAAGTGTATCACTACGGTATAGATGCACTTAGATGAGGATAAGAGCGAAAAAGGAGAAAGTGAATTTGTTATAAGTAACCTCATGTGGTGTGATGTGAATTGAGCTATGGATTGGTAATTCGGTAAAGAGGTTTGGATCAAATTGTTACATAGGCGATTAGGAAATATTGTTGGGATCGATATATGTGTTATTGATATTGAAAGTGACGAATTATGAGTAATTTTAATGAAATAGTGAGACGATGTAAGTACAAAAAAAGTGAATGGTTATTAATCGCATTGATTTGAGTTCATTGGCGAAATTACTCGAGTAGCGATTTAAGCGGGAAACTAAATTCGTTATTAAATGGCCTCTATCATTGTGTGGTATGAATAGATTGGTAAGGTGATTTATAACCTAAAAGATGATTCGATTTATCAAGTGTTTTATGGATTGGAATAAGAAACCTTGTTAAGATCGATAAGCGTGTAAATGGTACAAGAACATGAAGTAGTGCGGTAATTATGAGGAAAGCAGTTAAGGCGATGTAAAGCGAGAAAGGAAAAGAGTAATTGATTGTATTGATTTAGTAAAATGGTGAACACTGGTCATATAAGGAAATGAGTGTGAATCGAGAATAGAAAGGGACGGATCAATTCCCACATCCTCGACCAATCAGATATGAAATTTCGAGGACGAAATTTTATTAGGAGGGGAGAATTGTAACATCCCGTTACTGTTAACAAGGGTATTTTGGTAAATTGAGACAGACTGATAGGTTTCATTGCATTCACTGACTGAGTATGTTACTGGCCTCTAAATATAGAGGAACAGGTTTATTGCATATGCATTATTTTATAGGTACATGCATTCATGGTTTTTCGGCATTTAATTGAGCATGGACTGACTAAACTGACTGGAACGTGAATTATTGAGGAATCATGAGAAATTGGGTTCAAATGATTGATTTGGAATAGTTTAAATGTAATTGGTAATTGATAGTGGCTTATAGGAAATTTTCGGAGAATTCGAGAGGAAATGCCCGGACCGAAAATATTTGAGAGACAGACCGATTGACTGTATAGTACTGAAAGAATTGCCCGATGGCAATGAAAAAATTTAGAGTTATACTGTTAATAAATAAATATGATGAGTCATTGAAATTAGAGACTAAAATTTGGACTGAGTTGGAGACTTAGGTCTATAAATACTAGGTTTGAAAGAAATTGGGGAAATTTTGCTCTAAGGCATTGGAGTTTCTTCTTCTCCCCTACGGCGTTCATCAATTCCTCCCATTGGTGAGGATTCTTCGATTTTCCTTGTGGTTTCCTCCTCATTGTGTAAGGCTAACATGTTTATTGTGTTTGATGAAGGATTGAGGAGCCTTAGAATGGATCATCGTTGGTTTTGAAAGATTTTAGGGTTTTCGGTGTTTTTGAAGGATCTGTGAATTTGAGCTTGATTGGTAAGTTTTAATGGTTTTAATGTTGTTATTGATAGTTTTTATGGCATTTATGGCAATTATTATGATTGATTGAGTGGTTAGGAGAGTTAATGGAGGTTTTAGAGAGAGATTGGACGGAAAAACGATCGGAGAAGAAGGAGTTTTCGCATGGCGAGACTCTGCTGGCGCCTCGCATGACGAATATTTATTAGTTTACATTTGCGGCGACGTCTGAAGAATGCCGCGGACGTCAAATATTGGCGCCACGGCGAGTATCTTAAATCTCGTGGCGCGCCTAGAATCGATCGTTAAGCGCGAGGCGAACCTTCTGTAGTGGCGAGACACTCTTGACCGCGACGAAGGGGACATTTATTGGATGAATTTTAGTTTATTGGGCATAACTTTTGGTGTAGACCTCCGATTGAGGTGATTCCAGATTCATTGTGAACTAGGAAAAGAGGTCTACAATTGAGGATAATTATGGGAATTAGAATTTAATTATAATGGTATTGATTCATAGAGAATAAGATCAATTATGGTTCCTATTGTGACTTAAGTATTGAATTGAGACTATTGGAGTTTTAATTGGGATTTTCTATAGAGGTTTCGACCCAATGAATAGGAAATTGCTATAGGGAATGCGAATTGAGGAAATTAACTGAATTATAGGAATGGATCAAATCATTACTGATCAATTGAGCAAAGAGTTAGGGTTGAGCATAAGATATCAAAATTGGGTATTAGCGCCGGAAATCGTGAACCTGCACTGTACATAATTTCACTGAGACATATGCATTACTGAACTGTTTAATTGAGCATCTAGTAATGGGACTGTATTTAACTGTTATAGAGGCGTCGTTGGATCATCGTTCTACGGACATTGCTGGGACTTCCAGGTAATAGCTCGGAAGTTACAGGTGAGTAACCTAGTTGGTTCCTCAAATTCCTGATTGTCTAAATGCTCAATGTGAATTACTGCCAATGTGAATTACTGCCAATGTGGATTACATGATTACTGAAATGTATAGAATCGAATGGCATGCTTTTACTGTATTGGATTGGATCGTTCGTGACACTGAGAAATATGATCAAAGTCATGCTTTCTTGTGTCGAATGGGATTTTCTACATGACATTTGAATCATCGAACATCGCATTACATGCATAAATGCATGATCAGATAATGGAATGTGACCCAAGTTGTGAATATTACTGACCGGGCCTTAAGCGGAGGATTTATCCTCGAACACTATCTTGACCGCCTGGCCCGAGGAGAAAAACCACAGACGCATCCCCAGCGAACACCGATGAGCACTTGGGCACAACACTGAATAACTGGCAAGAGTCACATACGCATTGCATCTACATGAATGATTGTTCTGCGACAATTACTGATTACGTGATGGCATGATTTACTGTAAATTGTTACATGTTACTACGAATTGTTATTTACTGCTATAAATTGTTATAATGTACTGATAATTGAATATTCTTTGTATTATCTTTATGCGCCGTATGCGTAATGCATGATTTGAGTGAACCATCGATGATGGTTTCTCGCTGAGTTCGCAAACTCACCCAACATTGCAAATATTTTTCAGGGATTGAAAAGTACCCCGTTAGACGAACGGGAGTATGTCTACTGCACTGGAGTGGGAGACTAGGGTCGGGATCAGTTCGCATCTGCGTTAGTGTCTTTCTGAGTCTTGTGTAAATGAGTCTTTCTGATTGATGTATAAATTGTGTTTTCGCATAATTGTATTGTTACTATAGAGGGCCCCAACTGACTAATAGGGTTTCATAAATTGATTATTGAAATAGTGTTTGATTGAAAATGTTTCTGCATCGCGGGCCCAAATGGTTTATTGTTTTCTGCGCACTCAAATGTTTTCAAAAGAAAAATGTTTTACCGAGTATTGGACTGCTCTAGCATACCACCCTCGCGGGTCACGGGCTCGAATATCACTGTAGATGTCAGGTTCGGGTCTGGCGGGAGTGGGGTGTTACATATCGTCTAATGAGGATGCTTCATCTGGTGAGGACAGATCGTCTGGTAAGGACGTATCATTTGGTGCACTGTTCATCTGATCCTATTGTCTAGTCCCATTTTTGACCCTCTAGACGATATAATTTACCTTCTTGGTCTTCATGAAAGTTGTAGATGTGGAAGTCCTCTTCAAAACCATTCAAAAAAACTTAATCCGAAATCTGTATTGAAAGTTATGCTAATTGTTTCGAAATAGGTATAACGTGATTGAGGACATGAGCATGGTTTATTCTTTTGGCCATAACTTCATAACCCGACCTCCAAATTAAGTGATTTTTGAAGCAATAGATTCCCGACACATTTTCCTATCTCTCAATAAAATTTGTAGCTTTTAGAGTCGATTGGAAAGAGACTGATGGAAGGAAAATGAGGGATTGGTCGGAGGGGCATAACTAGGTTATGAACACACCTTAGATTTTTAAGCATATCTTGACCTATAGTGCTCCGAATGAGAAGTTTTTTATTTCAAAATAAACTAGAGGCATAGAGATACAATTTTCTTGAAGAAGTCAAATTGTGATATTAGTGATGGGATGTTGTGGGCAAGCCACCCTTGTGAGATGACGACAAAGTGAGGGCTCATTGGAATAACCTTATAAGGAAACCTGCTCACGCTTTTTCGACTCTGAAATGATAGTTGGGCTTCAAAAATGGGGCCCAATATCTTGTGGTATCAGAGCGATTGTTGGGCTCAAAAAATAGGGTTCAACATCTTGTGATATCAGAGCGATTGTTGGGCTCCATAAATGGGATCCGACACTTTCTTTTCTAAAATAGTTGTTACCCCCTCATATTCTTCAACTATCTTATCTATCATCTCTTCTGCTATCTGCAACTTTATTCGTAAAGTCGACCTTTGTCTCTTCTTCACTTTGAGTCATTAATAAGCTTAAATAATATGTTGTATTCAACTTAGTGTATTAAGGCAAATAAAATCTCTCTTTAAATTTTTGGTTGCTTGTTTCAAATTTTATAAGGCCATCTATTAATATATCTCCAAGATGTTCTTCTTGTTGTTATTGTTGTAAAGATTCAACTAAAGCGTAATCGTTTCATGCATCTGCGTAAGAGTTGCCCCACTTTGAATTATAAGCATTTCTCATATAGAGTATTCTAAGGCCAGTTTTGCATGCATTATATATAGTTTGGTGCCTGACATTTATGATTATAATGGTTATCTTGATAAATATCACACGCAACAGTTGTCAGTTAAGCTTCCAAATATATATCACCATATCTTTTGTTCCAGGTTTATGATGTTGCCATATTCGATGACATATTATAATTCGCATGAGAATACTGTCCTCCTCATCCTTCCATTATGGTTTATAACTATGACGATAAATCTTAACAACAAGCCATAAACACAAAGTCAAAATAGAGAAGTTCAAAAGATAAACAAATGAATAAGTAAATAAAAATAAAAATTAGAAATAATGGTTGGATTAATAAAAGTTTGACTTTCCTATTATTCTGGTCTTTGATAACGACATCAAAAACTTGATTGATTATTTATATGTTTATAAGAATTATATGTTTTAATTGTAAGTGCACAGTGTAGTAGTAGTTAGCACTAACAAGTACAGGTGGATCTCATGAGAACTATAAGTATTAGTATTAGCCTTTTTCTATTATCTAACTACTGAATCCAATTGCGAATTTAATTGAAAATTAAACTAAACAAACAAACCTAAAGTTAACACAATAATTCTAGGATGAAGAAAGCACTAAGATTAGACAATATCCAACAAGTATTTCCTAAGTGATGAGTCCCTAAAAGATATCTTAAACACTAATCCTTCATTACGTAATTAAATTATTAATTATTCGACTGTGAAAATCCTTCTAAACATGACTTTACATTATTGCAAAAGCTCACACGGGTAACATAAACGGCTTTATATGTCAACATATAGAGGTGTGTTTCTTTATATGAGTATCAACAACGTCTTTGAAGCTCCACATGTTTATAATGACTAACAGTCCCCTATACACAGTCTTGTATTTCTAAAATTACTTCAAATATTTCATTTTATACCTTAAGTTTATATAAATTCTTCTCTGTTTGGTCTATAAAGGAAAATATCACCTAAAAACACACTTGAAACAAAATAAGTGTCAAAAATAATATAAAATAAAGAAAAATAAGTGCCAAAAATAGTATGAAATTATTAAACAACAAGCAAAACACACGAAATATGAGTATACAAAGATAGCCAATTAATCGTTTATCACCTATCACTAACCCAACCCTAAGAAAGTGTAACTCAAGCTTGATTTAAAGTCTAGGCATGTTTGTATCATCTGACTCGAGCTTAGGTTTGAACTTGAGTAGGTTGTCCAAAATGATGTTGTTTTGAAAAGTCTATCTAAAAGGATATTATTTTTGGAAAGCAAAATGGTATTATTTTCAATAAGTGGTTAAGTTTTGTTTGTGTTAGGCCTCAGGTCACCTCTCAGGTTCTAGCCTAACTTGAAGCTCTATCAAATTAATCTTGGCTTAATAACTTTGTGCTGGATCAGACTATGCATAATCCCAATTTTCAAACCTATTTTAATGGATACTATCACCCTTCTTATATCCTCTTCTTATCTAAAATCTTTTTGGAGAAAGTAGCTCTCGTTTTTATCTATATTATCAATCATATTCCTATCCTTACCATCAGTAACATTTCTCATTATAAATATTTATACGATCTAATCCATGATTGTTAATCTCTCCATGTCTTTGGTTATGCTTACTTTATTCTTATTCAACATTATGAAGATGAAAAAATTAAATCGAGCTTGGTTATGTTACTTCTTAGAGTTTGGTGTTGAACATAAATATTATTAGTATTAGGATCATATTTCAAAAACATTTTTTAATTTCTTGTCATGTCAAATTCTAGAAATAAAAGATGTTGTCTACTCTATCATCTTTTTATGTTCAATGTACTCCTTCCTTCTTTCTAACTAATCCATCTATTATCTTTCCTAATGATTTTTCTACAAGACCATCTGACTTAAATAGTGTTGATTTATCTTCTCCTACTAATGATGAATTTTTTTATGTCATGGATCTTATCACCAGTTCTTATCTATCTCCTGAGGTTATTATATCTTCACTACCTCTCGTTCCTCCTCTTCCTAATCGAGTAAGAAAAACCAATGTTATTCTTTATGATTATCATTGTTATGCTACTATTGCTTCTTTATATGAACCTAACACTTATCGTGAAACTGATACTAACCCTCTTTGGAAGAAAGCAATGAAGAAATACAATCTTTTACGAGCACTCATATAGGATTTGATTTATCACCAGATAAGTTTGTTATTAGTGTTGAGTCAAAATGACTTTACATATATATGCTTTTGATGAATAACAAAGCAGAAATTGAAAAGCAGACGCAGAAGTTGAAAAGCAGACGCAGAAAGAAAAGCAAACGCAGAATTGAAAAGCAGACGCAAAAATTAAAAAGTATACACAAAAGTTGAAAAGCAGACGCAAAAAGAAAAACAGACGCAAAAAGAAAAGCAGACGCAGAATTCAAAAGCAGACGCAAGAGTCAGTTCGAGTTAGTTACAGAACTCAACTGATTAACCGTTTCTTTCAAGATTCAAGAAACAAGATTCAAGAAGCAAGAAGCAGTTGCAGACGAAGGCTATATATATGAGTCGAAGTCGAAGATTGCAAAGTTAGTTGACTCACGTATACGCGATCAAAAAAAATTTGTTTGTGAGATTATTGTGCAAAATAGCTGAGAGCTAGTGTTACTGTAACAGAGTTCAAACACTTTTGTAAAAAAGTAGTACAGATAGCCTGCAGAGGCTAAGAGAAAATGAATACTGAGTGTAGAGACCTGAAAGGCTCAGAAAGAATACTTGTAAACGTTGAAGAGATAGTGAAATCTAATAAAGACTTCTGAGGACTGGACGTAGCCCACGGTTTGGGGTGAACTAGTATAAAATTGCTGTGTTGACTTCTCTCTACTCTATCTTTCTTTAAGTTCAAAAGTTTTGTTATTATTTCAAAACAAGTTTTTCAAAGTTTTGATTAACTCTAACTTATCGAAGTTTCTGTGAAAAGAATTTGTTTTTAACAAAACCTTTTCTGGAAAGATTTTTTTTTAAAAGGGGAATACACAATTCAACCCCCCTTCTCGTGTATTCATACATCGTATTATAAGCATTGTACTAACGTGTGATTCACTTCAATTGGTATCAGAGCCTGGTATCTGAGGATCACTGTAGCAAAGTGTGGATCAAAGATAATGGAAGAATCACATATATACATTGCAGAAGGTGCCTCAGTCACTAGACCTTCAGCATTCAACGGAGAAGACTATCATTACTGGAAAGATAGAATGCGGCTGTTCATAGAATCTATTCATGTCGTCCTTTAGGATGTGATAGAGAATGGACCATATACACCAGTAGATGAAGATGGAAATCTTATTCCACGGACCAGATGGACGGCTGACCAAAAGGCGAGAATTCAGCTGAACTCTAAGGCAAAAATTTTCTTGACGTGTGCCCTAAGCAGGAGTGAGTATGACAAAGTTCACGGATGTGACACTGCGAAGGAGATGTGGGACACATTATCCATCGCTCATGAAGGCACAAACCAAGTCAAAGAATCCAAGATAAGCATTCTTGTGCACCAATACGAGCTTTTCAAGATGAAAGATGAAGAATCTGTTGATCAAATGTTTGGAAGATTTCAAACAATCGTCAATGGATTGAAAGCCCTTGGAAGAACGTACAATAACCAAGACCATGTACGAAAGATCTTAAGAAGTCTTTCGAAGAGGTGGGGACCAAAAGTTACGGCGGTGTAGGAAGCTAAGGATTTGAGCGTGCTAAAGCTTGACGAGTTGCTTGGATCACTGAAGATTCATGAAGTAGAGCTCGATGCTGAAGACAAGCCCAAACGAGACAAGTCAATAGCACTGAAGGCCGGACAGAAGAATCACAAGACTCAAAGAAGGAGAAAGTCATCGAAAGCATTAAAGATTGAAGAATCAAATAATGATGACTCAAGTGAATCAGAACAAGAGTCAAGTGATGAAGATGACGAGTTATTTTTCAATTCCCAGAAGATAAGACGGATGTGAAAGAAGAAGTCCAAAGGAAGTCAGCTCTTCAAGAAGAATTGCAAAGATGATGGTAAAGTAGAAAAGACAACTATCATATGCTACGAGTGTAATCAACCTGGACATTACAAGTCTGAATGTCCTACTCTAAAGAAGAAACCAAAAAAGAGTAGAGAAGGCAAGAAAAGCATGATGACAACTTGGGAAGATCTAGATTCATCAGAGTCAGATACAAGTTCCGAGACATCTGAACATGCAAATATCTGCCTAGTAGCCAAGGAAGAAAGTGATAAGGAGGTAACTTCTGAATACGATAACTTGCATGATGCTTATTTAGAACAATTAGAGGATTCTTATGCTATTCTGAAACAGTATAAACTGTTAAAAAAGAAGTATGTGAAAAACCTTAAACATACAGAAGAAATAGAGAGAGAAAATATCTGCTTAAAGAAACAAATACAGGAGAAAAAGAAAGTTGAAGATAAATCTGATGAGATCAATCAGTTGAAGCCTAGAATTAAGAGTCTTTCATCTGATTTAGCTACCTTCACTGAGAGTACAAAGAAAATGAATGAGATGCTAGGAAAATGTAGACATCCGAGTGATAAAACCAGATTAGGGTTTACGGGTAATAAGTCTCATTATGATAGAAAGCCTTTTTCTCAAAATAAAAGGTATTACCAAACACGTATTCATCAACAATCTAGTAAAAGGCATCAAAGGACTCATCATATGCATATTACTAACCAGAAAGGACACAAGAAAATTTGGGTAGCAAAAAGTAAAATAGTTTCTCCTGTAGATATCCTTCTTTGGAAGATGCAACAAGCACCGTTGGTATTTAGACAGTGGTTGCTCGCGACATATGACGGGAAGAAGGTCTATGTTCCTAGATCTTTAGTATAAGAAGGGAGGATCAGTGACTTTCAGAGACAACCAGCAGGGCAAGATAATTGGAATCGATAAAATAGGTAAAGATTCCTTTGCATGCATAGATAATGTACTGCTTGTTGATGGTCTGAAACACAATTTGATTAGTGTCAGTCAATTGTGTGATTCTGGTTTCTTAGTCATGTTCAATCAAAATCTTTGTGAAGTCAGAAACAAAGATGGGTCTATATTCTTTTCTGCCAAGAGAAGAAATAACCTTTATAAAATTGATTTAGAAGAGTTTCAAAATCAAAATGTTTCATGTTTTTTATCTTCTGAAGAAGAAAGACTAATCTGGCATAAAAAGCTAGGTCATGTCTCTTTTAAACATATTTCAAAGTTGGCAAAATATGATTTGGTAAGAGGCCTACCAAAAATGAGTTTTGAAAAAGACTTTTTCTGTGAAAGTTGTTTGAAAAGGAAACAAGTTAAAACATCGCTTTCTTCTAAAAATTTTGTAACATCTTCTAGACCTTTAGAGTTGTTACATATGGATTTATTTGGTCCAACTAGGACAATAAGTCTTGGCGGAAAGAAATATGGACTTGTTATTGTTGATGACTTTACTAGGTTTTGTTGGATATTGTTTTTGTCACACAAAGATGAGTCTTTTAAGTGTTTTAGGACCCTTTCCAGAAAGTTACAAATAGAAAAAGGAGTACCTATAGCCAGTATCAGGAGTGGTCATAGTAGAGAGTTTGAGAATGAGAAGTTTAGATTATTCTATGAGGAGAATGGAATTTTCTACAATTTCTCTGCTCCCAGGACCCCACAACAGAATGGAGTTGTTGAAAGGAAGAACAGGACGATTCAAGAGATGGCAAGGACTATGCTGTGTGAGATGAATCTTTCTAAGTACTTCTGGGCAGAAGCTATGAATACAGCGTGCTATATTCAGAATAGAATACTATTGCGACCTCTGTTGAAGAAGACTCCTTATAAGTTATAGAATGAAAGGAGACCGAACATATCTTACTTTCATCCATTCGGTTGCAAGTGCTCTATTCTGAATACAAAGGAGTTGTTGGATAAGTTTAATTCAAAGACCTATTCAGGAATTTTTATAGGCTACTAATCATCATCTAAGGCATTTCGGGTATATAATCTTATCTCAAAGACAATTGAGGAAACCATCCATGTCAAGTTTGATGATCATTCCAAACCCCATAAGGAAGATGACATGGAGAGTGAAGGTCCTTCAAAGAACTTAGATGATACAACAGAAACTCCATCATCAGGAACTCAAGTAGACAAGGTTGAGGATATTCCAGAAACTATCGGATTAAAAAGAGATTGGAGATATAGGAGTTCTCATCCAGAAGAGCTAATTATCGGGGAGACCTCAGAAGGAGTTAGAACAAGGTCCAAATTCAGAAGAGAAGCTAATGTGGCTTTCATCTCTGAAATAGAGCCTAAGAAGATTGCGGAAGCTCTTCAGGACGAAGCTTGGGTTTTAGCCATGCAAGAGAAGCTGAATCAATTTACTAGGAATAATGTTTGGTCCTTAGTTCTGAAACCCTCAAAGAAATCCATTATAGGAACCAGATGAGTTTTTAAGAATAAGTTAGACGAATCAGGTAGAGTGAGTCGGAATAAAGCAAGATTAGTAGCACAAGGCTATAATCAGCAAGAAGGAATAGACTACAATGAGACATATGCTCCAGTAGCAAGACTTGAAGCTATTAGGATATTGCTGGCATATGTTGTTTGTTATGATATAAAGCTTTTTCATATGGATGTGAAGAGTGCTTTTTCTGAATGGTTTTATAGACGAAGAGGTGTATGTTAAGCAACCTCCTGGTTTTGAGGATGTTAGGAATCCAGATCATGTCTATAGACTTCATAAAGCTTTATACGGCCTGAAGCAAGCTCCTAGAGCTTGGTATGATCGTCTAAGTACTTTTCTCTTAGAAAGTGAGTTTAGTAGAGGTCAAGTTGATAAAACGCTTTTTAGAAAGGATTATGAGAATGAATTTATTTTAGTACAAATTTATTTTGATGATATTATATTTGGTGCTATCTCAAAGAAGTTATGTATGAGTTTTGAGAGTCTGATGAAAAATGAGTATGATGGGTGAGTTAAAGTTCTTTCTTGGGTTGCAAGTCAAGCAAACCGAAGAGAAAATCTTTATCCATCAACAAAAATATCTGAAAGAATTGTTGTGTAAATTTGATATGAATAATGTAAAGTCTATGGCGACTCCGATGCATCCTTAGAACCTTTTGTCGAAAGATGAATTTGGTAAGAAGGTGGATCAAACCCTGTATAGAGGGATGATCGGCTCTTTCTTGTATCTTCACAAGCGACACGATATTACATTCAGTATGCTTGTGTGCAAGGTTTCAGCTGATCTAGAGAGTCTCATTTTATTGCTATTAAAAGGATTATGAGATATCTCGCAGTACTACTTGATCTTTGCTTAATGTTTGAGAAAGGTAAAGATTTCAGAGTTAATCGATATTGTGATCGCGGACTATCTGGAGATAGAATTGAAAGGAAGAGCACTAGTGGAGGATGTCACTTTCTTGGCTCAAACCTAGTTTCTGGTCAAGCAAGAGACAAAGCTCAATCGCTCTATCAATCTGCCGAAGCCGAGTACATATCTGCATATTCGTTGTTCACAAACATTGTGGATTAAATATCAACCGGAAGATTATTCAGTTCGAAGAGAGATCCCAATCTATTGTGACAATACCAAAGCCATAAATCTATCAAAGAACCCAATCTGACATTCGAGAGTAAAGCATATCGAAGTCAGACATCATTTCTTGAGAGACTACGTTCAAAGAAAGGTGGTGAGACTACAGTTCATTGAAACAGAATACCAATGGGCAGACATCTTCACTAAACCATTGAGTGAAGAACGGTTCAAGGAAATCAGACGGAACCTTAACATGGTTATGTTAAATGACCAGTCAGACTAAGAGATCGTCAAAGTTAACGGCGTCAAAAACAGTGGTTTATAGCTGGTAACTTCTCTCATAAGGAAGTTGTGGAGGGAAAGTTTCAGAGTCTTGAGGATCCCAACGATTCTAGAACACACCTGATAAGAACCTACGAGTAGTCTGAAATTGAAATCATTTCGATTACTCTCAAACACAAACGTTTCATCTATCTCTCTAAAACTCTTGCAATCAACTTTACCTTTGAAGAACAGCTTACCAGAGCCAGTTTCTATTCAGAATCAATGGAGCCAGCTATGATTTATGGAAAATATGTGGACTTCGAATCTCTGAGGAAAGATGGCATGGATGTTTAACCAGAGATTGTAGAGGCTGGATGGATAAAGTTTTTCTAAGTGCGGGAACCGGTGTATACTGATGAGGTATATGGTTTTTGGAAGAATGCTCAACTGGTAGATGACACTATTGTCTCCACATTAGATAGGATATCTATTGTTGTGACAAAGGAGATAGTAGATAAGGTGACTGAATGTTCATCGGTTGGAGAAACCTTGTCAAGCAAAGCTAAATGGATGACAAAGGTCAGTAGGAAGGATGAAGATGTCAGTAAACAGCTGTATGGAGTTAATGACCCATCGGAGAGGAAGACCTCGAGTCTGGTCCCGAAAGCTAGGGTTCTTCATGCGATTTTGTTCAACTGCATCTTACCTAAAACAGGGTCAAGGCATTTAGTGACTACCTTGGATGAGCAATGCATGTTCTACTTACTAAATCGTCGTCCCATAGATCTACCATTTCTAATTTTTCATTATATGGTTAAGGGGATGAAGGATAATAACAGTTATCCTTACGACATGTTACTCACGAGGATTTTTACAGAATCTGGAGTCCTTCTTCACAAAGGAATCAGCAGGACGATATCTATCAAGAGTTCTATTAACTCACATACAATAAGAAGAATGGGCTTGAAGGTGGTGGTAAAAGAAGAAGCAGATTCTACGAAGACGGCTAGAACTGAGGGGGAGCGGTTACTGAAGAAGTCTCCCGCTACAAGTTCTAAATCTCAAGTAAGTATGAGAATGCACATAGATGAAAGAAGAAAATTGTCTGGAAGACCTTTGATAAAACAGGCGATTTCTCAAAGAGAAGTTAGCCTAGTTCGGAGGACAGACGAAGGTGCATTGAAAAGAACAGGGGAGTATCTTCTGGGTAAAATTTCTAAGAAGGCGAGGAGATCACCTAGGATTCGTACTTTGAGACAACAGGAAGAGAAGAGAGCCAGAGAAAAGAATCAGGTAGAAATTTGTGAATCTCGCGCACCAAAGGCAACGAGATCTCTAGTCTCAATCCTACAAGAAGACTCAGCCAAACAAGCTAAGGAGACAGAGAAGAAGAGGAAGTCGGAGTCTGAGAAGCAGAAATCTCAAGTTCAGAAAACTCCGAGACTGACTGAGGCAGTGGAAAAGACTGAAGTAATTAGTCGAAAGGAGAATGTGACTACTGCTGAGGAAGTTAGTCAAAAGAAGGATACTATCGATGCTGCTCAAAAGGAAAAGCAAATTGAGTCTAGCTTAGTTCAGTTTACTCCTATTGATGTTCAACAAGAGGCAACAACAGATTTAAGCTTGGTACAGATACCACAGGAAACATCTGATGAACCTAGTCTGGTTATATACAACTATTCTGAATTTTTGAGAAAAGACAAGTTGGAGATCAGAATGATTGAATTTGTGACCAAGAGGAGTACTGCAATTGCCATCTGTTTTCAACCAAGAAGGAAGGTGAAGGCAGTCCTACAACCTATTTCGATAAATAGTGAGACATAGCATCTACTGAGTGAAGAAGAAAAGAATTTTTATGATGCTTTGAGGGATGCTGCTACAAAGCCATACCCTTCAAAAATGTCTAGTCAACCATATATTATTTATCCAATAACAGAGAAGACGGTGATAAAAGTTGTGCCAGACATTCAGCCTAGATGTCCTTTAGATATGAGTAAGGGGAAGATGAAGTTATATCCTAAAGGAATTAGTAATGATCTGTCCGCAGATCAGATTGAAGAAGAAGTGCGACGGATTGATGAAGCATGCACTTCAAAGGAGAAGAATGACGAAGCTGGTTGTAGTTTTACGGATAAGAATGAATATTATCCAGTAGGGGGAAAACTGATTACAGGGACATTCATTGAATCCCTTGTGCAGACAGCAATGCGTATTAGGCCACTATCTAATACACTGTCTATTCAAGCTGAAGCCATACCCCTGCAAGGAAAACAAGTGCTCATGCTACCTGCTCCTTATGATTTAGATCTTCCGGAGCCTAATCTATCCGTTCATCCACCAACTTTTGAGATTGTTGACGATTACATTCCATCCTCAGACGCATATGCTACCACAATTGCGTTTACAGAACTCTCAGCGGATGATGATCAACTCTCCTCACAGTTTGACTCGCAAGCTGAAATCAGGCACTTACGCAGGGAAGTCAAGGAGCTAAAGGAGATGATGAATGAAATGAAGGAGTTGATGACAGAACTGATGAAGAGTCATCGTCATTGATCATTTTTTATTATAACAAATAGGGGGAGAAGAGAATGGAAGGCAGCAATCAAAGAGTCTCAAAGGGTGTGATTAAAGGAGTCGATGACAAAGATAGGGGGAGGAAGAGGAAAACTAATAAAGACATCAGAAGAACACACATGAAGATATGTTTTGAAGATAAGTTTTTCATCTTTTTATGTATATGATTTGTTATCATCAAAAAGGGGGAGATTGTTGAGTCAAAATGACTTTACATATATATGATTTTGATGAATAACAGACGTAGAAGTTGAAAAGCAGATGTAGAAGTTGAAAAGCAGACGCAGAAAGAAAAATAGACGTAGAAAGAAAAGAAGACGCAAAAGTTGAAAAGCAGACGCAGAAGTTAAAAAGCAGACGTAGAAATTGAAAAACAGACGCAGAAAGAAAAGCATACGCAGAATTGAAAAACAGACGCAGAAGTTGAAAAGCAGACGCAGAAGTTGAAAAGCAGACATAGAAAGAAAAGCAGACGCAGAAAGAAAAGCAGACGGAGAATTCAAAAGCAGACGTAGAATTCAAAAGCAGACGCAAGAGTCAGTTCGAGTTAGTTACAGAACTCAACTGATTAACCGCTTCTTTCAAGATTCATGAAACAAGATTCAAGAAACAAGATTCAAGAAGCAAGATTCAAGAAGCAAGAATCAAGAAGCAGTTGCAGACAAAGGCTATATATATGAGTCGAAGTCGAAGATTGCAAAGTTAGTTGACTTACGTATACGCGAACGAAAAAAAAATTGTTTGTGAGATTATTGTGTGAAATAGCTGAGAGCTAGTGTTACTGTAACAGAGTTCAAACACTTTTGTAAGAAAGTAGTACAGATAGCCTGCAGAGGCTAAGAGTAAAAGAATACTGAGTGTAGAGACTTGAAGAGGTTCATAAAGAATACTTGTAAACGTTGAAGAGATAGTGAAATCTCAGAAAGACTTCTGAGGACTGGACGTAGCCAACGGTTTGGGGTGAACCAGTATAAAATTATTGTGTCGACTTCTCTCTACTCTATCTTTCTTTAAGTTCAAAAGTTTTGTTATTATTTCAAAATAAGTTTTTCAAATTTTTGATTAATTTGAACTTATCGAAGTTTCAGTGAAAAGAATTTGTTTTTAACAAAACCTTTTCTGGAAAGATTTTTTTTTAAAAGGGAAATACACAATTCAACCCCCCTTCTCGTGTATTCATACATCATATTATAAGAATTGTACTAACGTGTGATTCACTTCAATTAGATATAAATAGGTTTACAAAATTAAAACTAAAATTAATAGATTTGTATAATGATATAAGGCTTATCTTGTAACTAAGAATTTTATGTAGGATTATGATATTAATTATAAAGAAAATTTTACTCATGTAGCTCACTTCACCTCTTTGAGTAACCTCTTTCTATTGCTGGCATTAAACAATGGCAAATGTTCTAAATGGACATAAAAAATATATTTCTTAATGGATATCATTCTAAGAAGTTTATATGCAATTCTTTCCTAACTATGATCATCCTTATATTAATATTTATCATTTTCATAAAGTTTTCTATAGCTTGAAGCAAGCCTCTCAAGCTTGGATTGCTAATTTTAGCTTAACTATTAGTTTATTGGTTTTTACTCTAGTGCATATGATCATGTATTATTCATTTGTCACACTAATAAAGGATGCATTCTCTTACTTGTTTATGTAAATGATATGATAATTATTGAGAGTGGCCTAAAAGGTATTAATGATCTCAAATCGTCAAATCCAAGATTTAATCGTTTCTTAAATATTGGACATTTTTGCTATTTATTGGGTCTTAATGTATCATCAAATTCCATTGGATATTGTTTGTCTTAAGCCACATATACTACAGATCTTATTTCTTGTGTAGGTCTTACTTGCGAGAAAATACTTAGTACTATAATTAAGGCTAATGTTTACTTTTCTACTACTAATGTGATCCCTCTTTGTGATGGTACTCTTTATGGCTAACTAGTTAGGAGTATTATCTCACTATCTCTAATTCATAATTCACCTATGTAGTTCATATAGTTAGTTTATATTTGTTCCTTGCAATATCATTTTGTTGATGTTTTTTGTATTCTTCACCACATCAAAGGTACTTTATTTTATGGTTAATGCTTTTGTAACTCTTCCTCTATTGACTTAAGAGTTTATTCTAATATTAATTGGGTCGATAATCCTATTTATCGATGCTCTATGACTGACAATTATTTCCTTCTCGGTGATTCATTCTCTTAATAGAGTAAGAAGCAAATGTTGATATCTCGATCTAGTACTAAAGTCGAGTATCAAGTTTACGTTGAAATTGCCTTTGAACTTCTTTGGCTACAATGGTTACTCTTAAGATATAACATCATGCATTCTTCTTCTACTATTTTATGCTATGATAATAGCAATATTATTCAAATTGTTTATAATAACATTTTCTATGAGTGCGTCAAATACATTGAAAACTATTGTCATTTTTTGTGATATCATATTCTTCGAGGTATTATCCAACTTCCCTTTGCTTCTTCTCATAATCAACTTTAAGATATTTTTACTAAAAGTCATTCGCCTTGATATTTTCATGATTTTGTTCGCAAATTTCAGTTGACTTGCTTCTCTTCCATCTTCAGTTTAAGGGGGATATTAATATATGAACTATAATACTTGAGTTGATGAAGTGTCAATTCACAGCCAGCCCTAATTTCGGCCTTAGATTATATATTAGATTTATTATATTTCTTAATTTAGTATTTTTCTAGTGTGTATATATATGTACTCTTATTGCAAAGGATATGTACAAAAACATTATTCCTTCCTTAATCTTTTACACTTTAAACATTAGAACAACAAAAATAGTGACAGAATAATTAACCTGAATTTCAGTTAATTACATTATTCTCCATTTCTCTAGTCAAACCTGCAATAAAATCTGCAGTGCTCTCAGTTTCAGCGTCACCAATGTCCACACAAGCCAATTGTTCCCGACAACAACACTCTTCGTCCACATCCATGCTCCATCTGCTCACTATTCACTTCCCCGTCATTGGAAACCGAAGCCAATTACACCCTCCTCGATTCATCAAGACCTCATGTCTCATCTAACCCAATACACCTTACAGTCTTCCTCAACTTAATTATGGCGATACTTATAAACCTTCTCCTCATTTGCAATATTCACACTTACGTTCAAAACAGCAGTAACTTTCGGCACCTCCAGTATTACGTTGGCTGCTCTACATCATAGGCCTCATCAGGCCCCGATTTCTCCCAAAAACAAAACGTCCACAGTCCTGGAACAAAACTTTGCCCGCATCCATCAATTTGGGCTTAAATCATGGTCTGACGACAACTTCAGACAGTTCTAATGGACTTCCTTTGGCCAGCCCCATGATTTCTGCAGCTCAGCCGTCATGAAGGACAAACGTCCTAGTCTAGCAAACAACTAAATATAGGATCCAAATTGAATGCGGAATCTTAAATCCGAAAATAAGCTACACAAAAGACTGAACAAGTAAAATAAAATAAGGAAAAAGATTATCAACACTGCAGTGGCTACCTAAACTAACCGATGCATGTCTCCCTTGAAATGCAAATCATGGGGCGTTGGCCAACCTTAGTCCACGGTTTTTTATGAGGAAAACGCTGGGACAATTCTAACGACTCCAAACTGTGCCACTGCAGGAGCACATGGGATTTAGTTTCTCTAGACAGAGTACTTGCAAAACATTTCCTTTCTTTTGCTACTTTGTTTAGAACATTTTTTAAAGATCATTATTAATTAAAAATATGAATTTTGCATAGAGCACCAAAATTTATCATGACACTACCTTATTTTGCAAATGAATTATAAGCAGTGATTTGATCACTAAATTCTATAGAATTTGGCTATGAAACTGGGAATATTCATTTATTAACTTGATTAAATTATAGGGAATACAAGTACATGCTTATAAACTTGCAAAAGGGCGGGGCATTCAAGATAGTGTCTTTAGCCTGATATTTAAAATTATTACTAGTTTATCACTCAAAATTATACTTATAATTACTCGCTTGATTTCATGAAGTTATGATTCTTATCTCAATTCTCAGTTCCAAACAGAGACTCAGAGAAAATAACTAACTTTTGATTAGAGATTCGCATAGATAATTATTAGATCAGATTAGTTAGTCGACAGGTAGCATCGTTATCCCTAATTAATATTACCCTTTCTAAAATAAAAGTAAGATTGGGACATCTAACATTATTTGCAACAGACCGTCGACAGAAGAAAAGAGGTGCAGGCTAAGGCGCGCGTGAATATGTAATTAGCTGCATATAACTTTTGTTTCTTTGTAGATTGTCGGCTTATAGTTATATAACGGTTGAAGTCTAAACTACCTTTTAATACGTATTTTAAGGGAAACTGGCAAGAGCATGATCAGGTGGTTTGTTCAATTTTTAATTTCTTGAATAACAACAGGTAGACCCCCACTAACGGTGGCGGTGAGACCTGGTGAAAACCTCGGTACTTGTTTCGAATCTGCAACCCGGATACTGAACCGTCTGACCACTGCTACAGCGACGCTCTTCATCTCTACTAGGGCCATTTCCTTGCCTAAACAAACCCTAAAACCGGCATGGAAAACCGTGAAGTTGTACAGGCTCTCTGGCACAAAAACACCATTTTTTAGCCATCTCTCTGGTTTGAACTCGTGACTATCCTGACCCCAAATCCTGTCCATACGACCCATTGCATATTGATGATACGTTGTTCTAGTGCCTCTTTTGACAAAGGAACCGTCAGGCAGCACGTCATCTTCCTGTGCGAACTTGGAATCAAATTGCACAGGTGGGTAGAGTCTCAAACTCTCGTGTATTGCTGCGTTTAGGTAATGCATTTCACGCATTTGTTCGAAACTGGCAAGGTCGTCACAGGGTGTGCTCGTCATGACACTGTCTATCTCTTGCCTAATCACTGATTCAACTTCTGGGTGTTGGGACAACAAGATGAAGAAGCTGGTTAATCCTGAAGCAATCGTGTCACGACCCGCCAAGAGGAAACTAATGACAATGTCGCGGAGATACTTGTGGTCATCTATGGAAGCCATGAATCTAGATAACAGGTCTTTGTTGGTTGAGAAACCTGTTCTTTTCCTTTCTTCTATGATTGCATATGCAAGCTCATTCACCATACTGATAGCCTCTTTAAGTTTCTTCTCTGATCCTATACTTAGCAGCCGTTTGAGCTTCCATATCACTGGTGTTGGTACTAGCGCTCTTTCTGCTGATAACTTCGAGGCAGTATCAAATGCCGTAGCAAATTTGGACATGGGTTGAGACAAATTAAGGCATCCGGGATCCAACCCGAATGAGAATTTGCATATATTATCAAAAGAGAATCTTCTAAAAACATCCTGCAAATCCAAAACTTCTTCTTTACCAGCGATTAGTGAGAAGAGAGGGATTAACCTGCTCCGAATGTCGTCTGTGATGAGCTCAAAAGCGAACATCCTTATTGAGACGCTGCCAAGCTCCATACTCGCCATCTTTCTTTGAAATTTCCAGGGATGTCCATCAATGTTGAAGATACCTCTACCCAAAAGATCACCGAGAACGGTAGAGAAAGGCTTCCCTTTTGGATAGTTTTCAAAGTTGGTTTTGAGCATATACTCTATATTTTCAGGATTGACAGTAATGATATTATTGAGAACATGAAGATGGATAGTACCAGTAGGTGATTTGCGAAGAAGGTGAGTGTACCAATCACACAAATTAGCAAAGTCTTTCCTCCAACTAGAGGTTACGTAACTCCTGCAAATCTCACAGCTACACCACAGTCTCAGCCTCACAACATAGAGAAACAGAGCAAATATTGAGAACAAGATGGTGAAACCAAAGAAAAGGAAGCTGAAAGTAGAGGACATAGACCGAAACCATGAGGAAGCATCAGGATCCATCACAAGAAAGGAAGAATATACAATTCAAAGAAGAGGGAAAAGAGGGTATGAGGAAGGTGAGAGGAAGGAGGCTATGGTGGTGGAGATTGCAGAAATGAAAGCATATTTATATAGACTTGGTTGTTTCCTAGTTCTCACTCTCTCTCTTTGTCATCTCGCGCTTTTCATGTCTATTCAGTATTAATTTGTTAATAACAACCATTTAGTCAACTAACTCAATTTGCTTTCATTAATTAGTTCCAATTTTCTATTTCTTGCCCACTTCATTGTGGGCTTAGCTGTCTGTTGTGATACAACATGTAACTAAAATTGCTCGAGAAACACGTGCTCAAATTATCACTGGTATCTTTACCGCACCCCTCCGTCGTACTAAAGATAATGTGAATCTACTCTGTGTCTTACGTGAGAAAAGGACTGAAATGAGTTGCGTTTTCTTTCTATTTAACTGTTGTGCGTTACATTTCAATGTCAGAGATCGACACCAATTGAGGTTGTTCCTTTCTGCCTAAAGATGTCGGCTGCTGTTTGCCAAATTCTTGCCATTAATTACGGGTTTTCATGTAACCAATAATGACACCAACGTCGTCAACTTTTAAGCTTATTCAATGTGATTATATGCAGAACGAGTACTTTTTATGAAACTGCAACAGAAATAACTTCATATTGCTCTTAAAATTTTTACACTTGAAATTGAACCTTACTTGGATGTATAATGATATGAAAATAACATTTTGCTATTAGTACATCTAACTTGAGTCTTGAAAGACGCAAAAAATTAAAGAAGATGACTCAATTATATATAAAGGGGAACAATTTATGGAAATATACAAGTAAGGTATGTTTCAATTTAGAATACACGTTATAAAATATAAGCTTAAAATAAACTTAAACTGTATGTGATATCCAATACTATTTTAAATTACTTAATTAAGTTTTAAGCTATGTGAAAAACCCATTATTTAAATCTAAAGTATTGGTATATTAATAATTATTGTTATCTTTCTTTTTCTTAATAAAACATATATATATATATATATATGAGGTTACAATTAACCAATAATCACTTCTTGTTTTGTGTATATATTCGGATTTTAACATAGGTAAAGGGTAAGACACTTTTTATTAAACCAAACTATTGATTTTACTTATTGTTATCTTTAATTGTTTAATGGTTAATTGAAACCTCATTTTTGGCCGACGTGCTTGGAGTTCGTGGGAACATATAAAATTGTTATTTTTGCCGACACTGATTGGCTTTTTGCGATATTTAAAACCGGCAGTACATATAATAAAAACATGAGTCCAATTTCAGCGGTTAAAAGCAACAAGGGCCTTTCTTTCCCTTCTTTCGTTAAATTCCTTAGGATTATAAGTAAAACAATAAATGTCGTTAGTAAAAATCCAATTTTGATTCATTACGTTAATCAAACATGAACACAAGTTTGTCAATATATATATATATATATATATATATTTTTTTCCTTTTTCCAGCCGACGTGGTCATCTGGTTAACTTGTGAACAACTTCAGATATATATATATATATATATATATATATATATATATATATATATATCTGAAGTTGTTCACAAGTTAACCAGATGACCACGTCGGCTGGAAAAAGGAAAAAGAAGTTTCCAAGTCACACAAAACTGCAGCCAATTTTCACGCTTCTGGATTGTGTAACGTTTGACAAACACATATAGATAGGATAGGATAGGATGCTTGTGTCTTTGCCACATGAAACCCACGTTTTTAACGGGTTTATAAGATTAAGCATTAAGCAGTAGCACACGACACAACCACGGCTTATGATATTAAAAAAGGTGATGTCTGCTTGGGCCCCACTTGAATGCCAATGTAGGAAACGTGGCCCTACACTCTCCATTCCAGTCTAACCTCAGCCGCCATCCACCAAATCTATGGGCTACAGCTACAACCAAGTTGAAAATGACGACAAAACACGTTTTCGGCTTTTGCATGTGTGGCTGCCATATTCGGAGATGTCAATTTCACTACCTACAGATGCGCTAATTTCCTCTAATATCTGCCTCGTCTATCCTGTGTTTTGGCTTTTTAATATGATGAGACGGATGCAATTACCCAATTATCGATATTCACTCAAACACAGCTCATAAATTTTCTCGTCCTAATATGGAGGTCCGTGGTGAAGGGGTGATGGTATTAAGCACCCATATGTTTAAAATCTTTGCCATCTATTTTTTTTTTTTTTCTGTTTACAATTCGGCTCCAATACAAATCTATCTTTTTTTTTTGAAACATTGTCAGGTGCGCTCAGCACATATTATTCATATCTAAAAATAAAACATTATATAGAAAATAAAGAGGGCATACTCCTAATCAAAATCAGACATAGAATTGGTCGCCTTAGCGATCATATGAGCAACCTGATTCGCTGATCTCTTAATAAGAGCAGTGGAAATAAACTGATACTCGTGAAAAAGAGCTTTACAATCTTCAATAATCATCGAAAAATATGATGGAAAGTTATGCGTAGATGTCAAAAATTGAGTAATTATTTGACAATCCGTTTCTACGCAAATAGGACCATAAGAAAGACCTTTTATCCAGCTTAGAGCTTTCCGAAAACATAATGCTTCACCGATTTGAGGATCCCTCCATCCCGGTAAAATCATTAACTTGCCTGCACAGTTTAGCCCTTTGCAGTCACGAATCACCATTCCTAAGCCATAAAAACCAGAAGATAAAAGTGTCACATCGACATTGCATTTAAAGTGATTCGGTGGAGGTGCTTGTCACTTGGATGGAGTTATGGATTGAAGCTTTGCTGATGAGTTGTTTCTCCTATGTTGAGTAGTTTTCCATTCCAATAATGACATGGTGGCTCTACGAAAAATTGAGGAGGGGTCCTGAGCTTTCTGTTGCTAGATAAGTTCATTTCGATAAGTCCATAAGCTCTATAAAATCATGCAAATCTCCTCCTGCTGTGTCTTTGTTCTACCCAACATAATAGCCGTAAGTCAATGGTGGAATGTAACAGCGTGGGATAAAGACCAGTTAACAGAGAAAAGATTCCAAACAGAACGAGCAAAATCACAATGAAGAAATAAATGGTGTTCAGTTTCTGATGAGTTATTGCAAATGGGGCAAGCATCGATGATATCAATATGTCGTCTTTGTAAATTGGCTCTACATGGAAGTGTCTTCTTCAAAAGCCTCCAGACAAATAATTTGACCTTACATGGGATGTGTAACTGCCAAATCTTCTCCCATGGGAATCCTGTGTCTCGAAAGTTTACATTCACATCTTCCATAGCCAGTCTATACTCTTCTTTAACTCTGGTCGGGTCTGCCGTATTGGGCCTGGATCCAGTCAAGACGACCCGTGGGCCAATCGGTCCATTCATCAGAGATCAGTCTTATGCCTAAACACATGCCCTCATTGGCCCATCCATAGAAGGAAGTCTCCCATGCAAACACGTAAAGACCTAAACATAACTGCAAAATCATATATAAGGTATAATTCTCTCATAATTGAGGTACGAAATCACAACCTAGTTTTTTTCTCTGCATTGATCAACCTCACCTTCACAAAAGACTTACTTGAGCGTCGAAGGGGCTAATCGGGACACAACCCCCGACGTGCCTTCCTTGTTTTGCAAGTATCTTCACGTCGGACTCATCACAGAAAGCAGCAGACTCATGCAGCAGAATCCAAGAACTGATTCGGTAAAAACTGCAAAACCAATTACGCCATCGGGGGCCCGAATTTGAACACCATGTCCGAAACACACAGATCACCAAAGTAGCGGCGATGAACCCTGATATAGCCGCTGTTGCGGCTCTGGCGATGCAACGCATGGGTTTGCAACTACCTGCAACTCTGCCGCCTGCACCACATGTTTCACGGAATCCTCATATCCTAATGATCAACCACAACCTCAGGATTTGGAACAAGAAGAACAGAGTGTCGCTTTAGAGGATAACGCCGCACTCAATATACACCAATCTCCGCACCGATCGGATGCGATCCTCTTCGCTTTGTGCACACCTCCTCACTAGAAACAGATTGAGAAGCGGTGATCTATCGATCCGCCAGATTTTGTAATCTCACCAAGACAACGGCGACCATCTGCTTGGCAAGTCGCCGCGATGACATCAAAGATGACGACCGATCGCCACCGCATCAAAAACCTAGAAAAATTGTGGACGATCGGATTAACGCAATGCATGAGCTTCCGCCCGATCGCCTGACATCACAATACGACTCTCCTTCACTCCAAAAATTTGGAAAGCCTCCGACACCTTAACCAAAATACCAACGCTGAAAAATACACTGCAAGACCAATTCTTGGATTACTTACAACACTTCCAATAATGATGAATCAGACTGTGCGGATGCCATCCAATGTAAGGCTTTCTGACGGCCTTTCAAGAGGGAGTCCGACGATGGTTCAATAGTCTACCCCGTCAGATCACCGCTTTGAGGATTTCAGCTACTTTTCTCAACCATTAGCCACCAAGAACGGCCACGAAGATGCTTTGAGGTGATGCAACTTACCCAAGGAAGGAATGAAAGTCGCGCGAGTTCATCACTCGGTTCAATAACGGCGGTCGAGGTCCCCGACTTCACTTGCTCGCCTATCTTGGCCGCTTAATGAGCAATATGAGGACGAGGAGTTTAAGAAGTCGTTAGCCCTCGATCACTCGATCTATTCAGAGATCGGACACCGGCGCATAAGTACATTCAAATCAAGAAGTATTAAAGAATACAAAACGTCGGAAGATGATCGCGGGCGAGTGGTAGGGCGGATGAGTCTCACAAAAGACGAGAGGATCACGACCGAGAAAGCCGATCGGTCGGCGATGGCATCAACAAGACTTCACCCGCTTAACAAACGATATGCGGAAGTACTGGCAGCCATGAGAGCGGATGGGGAAACTATCCGAGAACCCAATAAAATGAAGACCCCTTACAAGGATAGGAACCCGGATCTATATTATCGTTTCCACAAAGAGGTCGGTCATGATACGAAAGATTACTGGCAGTTGAAAAAAGAAATCAAATCCCTCATACAAAGGGAAAGGTTAGGCGGTTAAGAACGAAGCTAAACGCCGTCGGGACAATCGATGCGATGTGGTCGGTCGAATCATGGCGGCCATACGGAGGCGAAATGACAGGAATGACGGAGGGAGGCAGAACACGAATACAGATAATCGACGAGAAGAGAGAGGGCGATCGAGGGAAAGAAACGACGGAAACACTGGGCAACAAGACGACCGACCGACTGGGGTTATTAACATGATTTTCGGTGGAAATGCAGCAGGCGGGACCACCACCAAAGGGAGAAAAAGATATGCCAAACAGGTCGGCAGAGATTCATCCACCAAAAAGCTGAGGGAGAACGACGGGATGATATCATTCGATGACTCCGACCTCGATAGAGTAAGTTGCCCTCATGATGACGCACTCGTGATAAATCTGAACATGGATGGTTACGAGGTGAAGCGAATGATGATTGATACAGGCAATTCGGTCGACTTGTTGTATTACGAGGCCTTCAAGCAGATGAAGGTACCCGAAGATCGACTACTACCAACGGACGGCCCCATTAAAGGAGTAACCGGGGCGTCAGCCTACCCGTTCGCCCGGGTGAATTTGAAAGTGAAGTTCGAACAGAAGCCATGTCAGATAGAAAGGGACGTTGAGTTTCTAGTCGTAAAGTTTCAAGGGGCGTACAACGCAATAATCGGGCGGGCTACTCAAAATGCCCTAAGATCTGTCGTCTCCACCTACTACCAAGTTATGAAGTTCTGACACCCACTTGAGTGTTGTCGGGTCACAGAGAATTGCCGGGGAATGTTACTTAGCGAAACGAAGACATTAGGCAGTATGGTAGTCTGGCGTTTCTTGATGTGAGAGCCGACGAGGAGATGAATAGGATGAACCCAAAGGAAGAAACACAAGAGTCGGACTAGACGGTTTGACCTTCTAAATTCATAAACCTAGGCTCCGATTTGCGTAGGCGACTGGTTAAAGAGATCACAGATCGTATGCGGTAAAAATAGATCGGTCTTGGCTTAGGTGCCGAGCGACGCCCAAATTTCTGATCAACAGTGTCGACTCCCTCGAAATTCGGCATGATTACAAGCCGATCAGAGAGAAGAAGCGATGGCACAGCAAGGAGCGACAGGGGGTGATCGAGAAAGAAGTAGAAAAGTTACTCGAGGCCGGGTTCATCCGAGAAGTCAAGTACCCTGAATGGCTCGCCAATGTGGTTTTAGTGAAAAAGAAGAAAGGGAAGTGGAGAATGTGCATAGATTTCACTGATTTGAACAAAGCATGTCCAAAAGACAGTTTTCCCTTGCCCAAGATCGACCAGCTAGTAGACTCTACCTCAGGGCATGAACTCCTCAGCTTCCTGGACGCTTTCTCGGGCTATCACCAGATTCAAATGAGTCTGAAAGACGAAGAAAAGACCGCCTTCATAACCGATCAAGGCACATATTGCTATCAAGTAATGCTTTTTAGCTTAAAGAACGCGGGGGCGACCTATCAGCGACTCGTCATGGAAGTCTTTAAGAAACAGATCGGTCGGTCGGTGGAAGCTTATGTGGATGATATGGTGGTCAAAAGTAAGACGGCCACGGAGCATGTGGAAGATCTCAAAGAAGTCTTCCGACCACGAATAAATTCGGATGAAGTGAACCCTAAAAATGCATTTTTGGGGTGGCATCCGGAAAATTCCTAGGGTTTATGATCACTCAACGGGAGATTGAGGCTAATCCTGAAAAGATCGAATCCATCATCCAAATGCCCTCGCCTCAATGCTTAAAAGAAGTGCAGGTATTGACCGATCGGATAGTCTCTCTAAGCAGGTTCATCTCCAGATTGGGAGACAAGTGCCTCCCATTTTTTAAAATCTTGAGGAAGGCGAACGTAACCCAATTCCAATGGCCGGACGAATGCGAGAAAGCTTTTCAACATTTAAAGCAATACTTGTCCAACCCGCCTATCCTGCAAAGTCCAGTAGAGGGAGAGAACCTGATCTTATACTTGGCGGTTACGGAGGGATCGATTAGCGCGGTACTTATTCGATCGGAGGAAGCGAACAACACCACGCCTATTACGCCGAAAAAGTATTGATCGACCGAAAGCGCGATACACGCCTATAGAGAAACTAGCCCTCTCCCTGATAATGGCGGCTCGGAAGCTAAGGCCCTACTTCCAAAGTCATACAATTGAGGTATGGACCGACCAACCCTCGGCGGTGCCTTCAAAAGCCCGAAACTTGAATCGGCTAATAAAGTGGGCGTAGAGCCGGGAGAGTTCGACATCTGATGCCTCGCCGCGACCATTAAAGCGCGGTGTTGGCAGACTTCATCGCGGAGATGAGCCAACCTAACTCGAAGGACAAGCAGTTCCCTGCCTGGAGCTTGTTTGTTGACGGGTCGTCCAATGCCGAGGGATGTGGAGAGGGAGTAGTGCTGATCAACCCGCACAATGAAGAAAAGGTGGAATATGCCATTGACGAGTTCAAAGCCTCCAATAACGAAGCAGAATACGAGGCCCTGATAACCGGTCTCCAACTGGCTAAGGAAATGGAGATAAGGCATCTAAAGATATATAGTGATAGCCAAGTGGTGGTCGGCCAAGTCACCGGGCAGTATGAGGCCAAGGGAACAACATGATCAAGTACACAGGAGTAGGTAAAGGTGAGTTGAGCAATTTGAACGATACTCGATCAATGAATAGAACGAGCTCAAAATGCTAAAGCGGATCGCTCTCAAAATAACCCGACCGCGATGCCATGAACAATGTTCTAGTCGAACGACTAGACCGGCCTAGCATTCAAAAAGCCAAAGAAGCTCTCGACGTAAGTACCAGTCGATCGAGTTGGATGGAATCGATCACACAATACCTTTTGGAGGGAAAACAACCGGAAGACGCGTCGGAGGCCAAGAAACTAAGAATAAAGGCAGCCGAGTACATGGTCGTTAACGACACTCTATAGAAGCGATCTTACGACCGCCACCGCTTGATGCTTGAATGAAGAAGAAGTCGAAAGAGCAATGGCGAAGTCCATGAAGGGATGTCGGAAACCATGTAGGAGGCGAGAATGTTGGCTCACAGACCGATCGACGAGGTACTCTTGGTAACAATGAGAAGAGATCGCCAGAGAAAGTCGACCGATCGAGGCCCGCCAGAGAAACAATGAATTGTCTCACCAAAGCAATCGAGAGGATGAAAATTGTGAGTCATCCTATCCCGTTCGCTCAATGGGGAATGGATATACTGGGGCCCTTCCCTCTCGGTCCTGGGCAGAAGAAGTTCTTGATAGTGGCGGTGGAATACTTCACCAAATAGGCAGAAGCGGAAGCGGTCGCTACAATTTCTGAGCAGAAGGTAGAGAACTTTGTGACGAAGAATATACTTATCCGCTTCGGGATGCCCATGGTGTTGGTTACGGATAACGATCGACAGTTCGACAACGACAAGTTCAGAGATTTCTGCGACCGACTAAAGATCGTTTACTACTGGTGACTTGGTAGCCATCTCCAAAGCAACGGTCTCATGGAGAACACCAATAAAAAGATAATGAATGCTCTCAAGAAGCGCCTAGATGGCAGAAAGACCTAGGTGGAAGAACTAGACGAAGTGTTGTGGGCATACAAAACCACACCGAACGGAGCCACAGGGGAAACACCGTTCAGAATGACCTTCGGGGTAGAAGCCCTGGTTCCAGTAGAAGTGGCATTGCATAATCAAAGGGTGTCGGGCTATGAAGAAGAGCGGAATGATGAAGCCCGCAGAGCGGAACTCGTTCTCCTTAGTGAGGACAGGGAAAGAGCAGCCGCTCGATCGGAAGCGATCAGGCAAAAAGCGACCAAATTCTACAACAGAAGGGTAAAGCCGAGCGGTGTAAAGATAGGCGGGTACGTCCTGCGAAAGACCGAGGCGGTTGGGAAGCATCCTGGAAAGCTCGCACAGACGTGGGAAGGACCCTACAGGGTGATTAAGCAAGTCGGGCATGGTTCTTACGTCCTACGCGATGCGAAAGGGAAGGTTCTACCAAGACCTTGGAACTCTCAGAATTTGAAGGCGTTTTACCAATAGATAAGTTCTACTTAAGTTAATCTTTACTTATTATCGTTTTTGTATACATGTGGGAACCTTTTTCCTGTCCCTGCCAGATAAGTTTTTTAACGACCCACACCCTCATTATCATCAATAAAGGGGTTTTCAGATTTCTTGACAATAAAAAGCTCCATTGTATGCGGCAAAGAGTAAAAAATCCTATCAACTATCGCTCGGCATCTCCATAGATCGACTACGGTCGGTCGGGTCGCCAAGACAAGATCCTTGGGACCTCATTCGCCATCACTCGGCATCTCCATAGATTGACTACGGTCGGTCGGGTCGCCAAGACAAGATCATTGGGACCTCGCTCGCCATCGCTTGATATCTCCATAGACCGACTACGGTCGGTCGGGTCGCCAAGATAAGATCCTTGGGACCTCGCTCGAAATCTCTATAGACCGACTACGGTCGGTCGGGTCGCCAAGATAAGATCCTTGGGACCTCGCTCGAAATCTCCATAGACCGACTACGGTCGGTCGGGTCGCCAAGACAAGATCCTTGGGACCCTCGTTCGACTTCGCCTTCGATCGACTACGGTGGATCGATCACCCGACAGGTCAACCAGGTTACCGAGACAATCCTCTAACCATCGATCACTTCTGATCGGCTTGGTCGCCAAGGCAAGGTCCTTGGGACCATAGCTCGACCTCGTCCGACGGATCGACCAGGTTACCAAGACGATCCTTGGAACCATCGATCGACTTCGCCATCGATCGGCATGGTCGCCGAGATAGGATCCTTGGGACCACAGCTCGACCTCAACCACAGATCGATCTCAATGTTGGTTGGCCATGAACGACTTAGCTAAATTCTACTACGGATCGAAAATAAAGAATATAAACATGGAAGATAGTTGAGAAACTGAAGGCAAGTTCATTTCTTGAATTAGCCCTGACCACAAGCCCGACCAGGTGAGCTTTAAAAATCAACAGAGGGGGAGTTTTGAATGACCGGGGGAGCAGGAGAAGCCTCGGAGAGAGGCGGATGCCCAGGAGAAGCCTCAGAAGGGAGCGACAAAATGGGAGCAGGAGCAGGAACCGAGGAAGCAACCGGAGGAATATCTTCATAAGGAAGCTCTTCTTCGGAGCTGAGATCCAACTCTTCATCTGGAATGACGCTCATCGACCCCTCAGCCTTCTCTTTGACCTCCTCCAAAGAAAGCCGAAGAGCTGTAGGAAGAAGCGACTCGGCATAATCCTCGAATGAAGGGCACATCGACCCCTCAGGAGTGTAGAGCTCGTGGCCCCTCCTCAGAACCGAGAGGGTTATGTCACAAAGAGCTCTAAACTCTCCTCGCATGTAAACCGCTTCCATCGCTTAATTGCCTCAATCCATTGCTTCCTAGCAGAGCACCGCACCTCCCGCATGTTGTTCTCGGCTCTGCTTTCTACCTTCCACCGCTGAATGGCAATCTTGGTGGTATTTCTTGTTAAGCTCCGCTCCGCCTCACCGCTTTCTTGATTCGTCCCTCTCCTCCTCCCTTTGGCCGGTCGAGCCAACAAAGCGCCCATCTCCTCCTCCCGGACTTCTTCTCCTCTTCAAGGACGTGTTTTAGCCCGAGGAGGTCTCTCCTCCTTCACCTCCAAAGCTCGCCTTTCAAAGCCTTCACTGATCATAGAGATCCTGACTTCTGGTCCGAGTCTCCAAACGCCGCAAAGATCATGAAGGACGCCGTCGACTCAAGACACCGAGACGAACGAGTGAGACCCTAACCTGTGCTACTCCTCTTGTCCACGAAGTTGCTCGCCCGTGGGGAGTAATCCTCTCAAGATCAGAACGGACACCTCGAGATCCCCGATCGTGGCATCCTTGGCCAACTTAAGGTCGACTCCACGCCTGTGATTCATGGGCTTGCACCTTTCCCTTGCCTTTCTCTTTCACTGTCACGACCCGACTCGCCGGGCAGGACGGTAGATCACCTAGCCGAACCAATCTCTTCCTCTTAAGAGGAGGCCCCGCATCCTCCTCCTCCTCCTCCTCTACCCGAATTATCTGGCCCGCGTCGACGGGCACAATCGGCAATGATGCCGAATCAGCAGGACGGCCCCCGACAGGTGGAACACTCGTCGACACTGCGGGGGAGCCCAACCCCACAGACAAAGCGGCGCCCTCACCAGCCTGTGCCTCTTTCCTCTTCTCCTTCTGAGTGGCCCGCTTCTTTGACTTGGAAGCTTGGGCAGGAGCGTCTCCCATCCTCACCATGGCTGCACAGCAACAAAGCAAGTTAGAAAGAGGAACCAAAAATCAAGAATATAATAAGAAACTCAACACCGAGGGCTCAACCAGACAGGACGTTTTCCTCTCCCAGCCCGCTAACTCGTGGCGGGGGGTCGATAAGAAAAGAGCTACCCGAGACACCCCCGGAATAGGCTCGTATCAGCCCCGCAAAATCATAATGGCCGAGCTCCTTTATGCGATTGATCACCCTCCACTCCTCCCTACTAAGAAACACGCTCGACGTGTCATTCCACTGCTCGGCTAAGGGATACCTCCACGGGCGAGACTCGCTGGAAGACCCTGGGGCTTTCACGAAAAATAACTTCGTCCGCCAAGAAGAAACTTTCAAGGTTGTACCGGTAGGGCGGTACCGGGCTTCCTTATATTGTAGAAAATGGACCCCAGCCCCAGAACTCGGACTCTGACCCATCCTCAAAAAATGACGCAAGATGCCAACTGGGCAATGACCGAACCGATGGCATAATAAAGGCTAAACCATTAACAAACCTCCAATTATTCGAGGAATTTGGCTCGGTATCAGCTGGTAGGCCATGCACACCTCGTCGACGATTGAAGCATACGGAAGCTTCATACCACCAACGGAGAAGAAACTTTGGAACAACAAAAGTACCCACTGAGTTCAGTGTGGATCCGCTCATTCCCCAGAGCAAGCCGGGAACCCCAGGACAAGGGATGCCATACCTGATTATTGACCTATTCAACTCCCCCAGGATCATCGTCGACGGATTCCTTGGCGGCGCCTCCACAACCAACCCATCTTTCCTTTCTCTCGTTGATATTTCCTCAACGCCCCTACCATACTTCTAGAACTACCCGTTGACATACTTACCAAGAAAAAGGAAAGAAGAAGGAACGAAGAAGGAATGAAGAAGGAATGAAGAAAAAGGACGTACCTATTTAGAGATTAGAAATGGGTATATCGGACGGCGAAGCAAAAACAATTTCTGGGAACCGTGAACGATAAAGAGCAAATGACAGCAAAGTGTAAGTTGCAGAACGAAAGCAAAAGGTAAAACACACCGCAACTCATCGACTCTGAATACTTATAGGAGGTCGGTTGGAGGGACATTCAATCAAAGCTCGGCATGTGGAGAAGATCCGAGCAGGCTCGGACACGCGGCATAATCTGAACCAAGGAGAATCAGGGCTATTCAAAATTGGAGAGGCGCGAACAGTTGAAGGGACGCACATGATAGCTGTACGACGATCATGAGGACGATACGTTTCAGATTCTGAAAGCTGTCAGTCAGCAAGCGCCATCTACAATAAATGCTCCGCACGCTCGCCAATGATAACCACCCGATCTGTTTCAACGAGAGCTGTCGCGCAATAAGTGCCGAGGTCGATCAGTTGGGACACTCGGTCGATCGATCCCGGAACGAGCGCTTATCGCAGCGAACCGGCCAGATCCGAGCGATTCGCATAATCGATCGGCACCGATCGATGGGGATCGCCGCCGCTGTCTCATGATCGGGCTACATCGACAATGCCCGACCAATCGACTACTACATTTAGCTGACCTCCAGACGAGCTGCATCTCAATGCTCAACCGATTGCCCCAATCACGAGTCGTTCTATGTACGAGCTATAAAACCTCTACATACTCCTCCGACTCTTCTCTTCGCTCAGACTCGAGGAGTAAGGGGGCTTATGGTTGGGTCGGTCGTATTGGGCCCGGATCCAGTCAAGACGACTCGTGGGCCGATCGATCCATTCATCAGAGATCAGTCTTATGCCTAAACCCATGCCCTCCTTGGCCCATCCATAGAAGAAAGTCTCCCATGCAAACATGTAAATACCTAAACCTAACTGTAAAACCATATATAAGGTATAATTCTCCCATAATTGAGGTACGAAATCACAACCTAGTTTTTTTCTCTGCATTGATCAACCTCACCTTCACAAAAGACTTACTTGGCGTCGAGGGCTAATCGACACAACCCCGACGTGCCTTCCTTGTTTTGCGTGTATCTTCACGTCGGACTCATCACGTAAGCGGCAGACTCATGGGCGTAATCAAGAACGCATAGCCAAATGCAAAATCGCGTAACCAAACTCTATACTCACCTTGATTGTTAAACATCCACAACCAATCATCCTGGCGCCTTGAAGAGCTAAGTGGGATCTGTAAAATCAAGTCTGCATCTCGTTGATTAAAGACACATGATTTTTGCTTCATTCCACCGATGGTCCTCCATGAGATCAGCTACGTAATCAACGTCCTCCTTATAATCTGATTGTATAAAAGGGTCTCCATCATCCATTAGCCATGGATCGCGCCAGATATGGATATCTTGCCCATTCCCAACCCTTCTTCAGCATCCCTTGAGCAAAATAGATTTGGCTTGATGTATACTCCTCTAAATTTGGCTTGGGTTATTTCCCAATTCTGCTGAAAGAAAATCCGTATTAGGGAAGAACCTGGCTTTAAGAATATTTGTTGCGATCAAGTTTGGGAATTTAAGGAGCCTCCATCCTTGCTTGGCCAAAAGAGCAAGGTTAAAGTGCCTAAAATCTGGATAGCCCAATCCTCCATAGATTTTTGGTACTGTTAGCTTCTTCCATTGTAATCATCGTATACCTCGGTTATCTCTTCCACCATTATGCCAGAAGAAACTGTTCATTAAGTTCTCCAGTTTTTGACAAGTAGACAGTGGTAGTAAAAAGAGAGACATCAGATAATTGGACATAGCCTGTGCAACGGTCCGTAACAAAATATCTTTCCCAGCTTTGGACAACACCTTAGCCTTCCATCCTTGTAGCCTCTTTGTAAGTTTTTCTGTCATATAATGAAAAATTTGTCGCTTACCCCTTCCTATGACAGACGGCATGCCCAGATAGTTGGTATGTCCTGCAATCTCTGCAACCTCCAAGGTGTGGCATATCAATTCCTTCATAGTAGGGAGAGTATTAGGAGTGAAAGAGATACCTGATTTGCAAAGGTTAATTTGTTGACCCGATGCATGTTCATATAGGCGCAGGAAAGTTTTTAATTTAGTCGCCTCTTCCACTGTAGCTCTAGCAAAAAAAGATGGCATCATCAGCAAAAAATAGATGAGACACTAGAGTAGCGCCTCTTGCGACGATCGTCCCATGAAAATGTCCTTGTGCTTGTGCTTTATGTAGGCTTGCAGATAACCCTTCCGCACAAATGATGAATAAATATGGAGATAGCAGGTCTCCTTGTCGCAAGCCTATAGTAGGTATCAAAGGCTCGTATTCTTCGTTACCATGAACAAAATAGTAAGACGCCGATGTTACGATAGTCATAACCTTTGAAACCCATGTTTCATGAAATCCCAGCTTCAGCATGATCAGTCTCAGATATTCCCACTCTATTCTATCATAAGCCTTACTCATGTCAGTCTTGAGTGCGAGAGAGCCCATCTTACCTTGAGTTTTCCGCTTGAGAGAATGAAATAGCTCATACGCCACAATAATGTTATCGGTAATTAATTGATTAGGGATAAAGGCACTTTGTGTATAAGAGATAATATGCGGTAAAACATGTTTCAATCAGTTGCCTATTACCTTGCAGATGATACAATCAGTGACGTTACTCAGTGAAATAGGCCGTAAGTTAGCTATGGTTTCTGATGTCTGTTTCTTCAGTATAAGTATAATGTTGGTTTTGTTTAGTCCAGGCAAAGGAGCATCATCATTCAAAGTGCGAAGACAGGCTTGAATCACTTCCTTCCCAATTGAGTCCTAGTAAGTCTGGAAAAAACAGGGGTTGAAACCATCTGGGCCTGGTGCCTTATCAAGGTGCATTGAGAATAAAGCTAGTTTCACCTCCTCTATCGTGTATGGGGCCACTAAGAGGTCATTTTGTAGCTGAGTAACCTTACAATCCACATTGCTTAAAATCGGATCTGTATCTTCACGTGAAGAGGTAAAGAGTTGTTGAAAATAAGCCAATACCATATTCGGTAATCCAGAATCCCAGTCAATCCATTCCCCGCTGTTGTTCTTAAGCTTGGAAATGAAGTTTTTCCGATGCCTGTGAGAAGCCATTAGGTGGAAAAATTTCGATGCTTAGATCTTTGTTTCCAGTACAGTTCATGTTGTAGGAGAAGCGCACTGTATTGCAGTTCTATTTCTTTAAGAGCTCCCATGTTTAATGTTGGATGTTTACGTAAACGTGCCATCTGCTGTTTCAAATCTTTAATCTGTAAGTGGAACCCCTCATTATGAGATTTTGCCCAAGCTTGTAAGTTGTGAGAGCAATTACGAGGTCGGTCTTGGAGAGAGGCAAATGAGTCTTTCATCCAGCTCCTCATTATTCTTTGTCTACATTCTTCCTCCACAGTCCACGCATTCTCAAACCTAAACCGCTTTTGCACAAATTTCTTCACTTGAACACCCAACGATAAGAAGATGGGTAAGTGATCAAATGAATCGGTTTGGAGAGTTGAAACGCGTGCCAAGAACGAAGAGGACCATGCGGTGGTGACTACCGCCCTATCGAGCCTCTCCCTCACCATTGCAGACTCATTTCTCCGATTTTTCCATGTAAACAATGAACTCTCAGCCCCCAAATCATAGAGATTACAATCCAATAATGCCTATCGGAAGTCCTCCATCAGAGCTCAAGGGTGCGTATTGCTACCTTGTTTTTCAGAAGGGAACATAATGTCGTTAAAGTCACCGATGACGCGCCATGGTAAGACCGACTGGGGTTGAAGCTGTCGAAGCGAATCCCATCCCAGATGTCTATTGTGACGTTTTGGGTATCCATAAAAACCAGTCAAACGTCAATGTTTAACACCTTCCATGCATACGATGATGTCAATGTGATGTTGTGAGTAGCTAAGTAAATGGGCCATATCCTTAGTCTTCCATAATAAAACTAAACCCCCTCTGGTTCTAATGGGGTCAACCATAAACATACCTGTAAAGCCCAATCGTCTTTGAAGTGGTACAATTTTGTCTCTTTTAATTTTAGTTTCCATAAGGAAAATAAAATTGGGTTTCTTTTCGGACACCAAGTCTTGTAAGGCTCGGACTGTTCGAGGGTTCCCAAGCTCCCGACAGTTCCAACTTAAGATACTCATGTATGGCGGTGGGCTTCGGAAACAAAGCCCACCAAACTCAAGTTTTTTGGCCCAGTCTTGATTGTATTAGAGAGCTGTTCTTCTTTCATATCCCCAGGATTCAGCTCCGTTGCTTCTTGTATACGTCTGCTCTTGTAGTCAACCAGCGTGATTGTGTCAGTTGTGTTAGATGGTAGAGTTGCATCATTAACGAGATTTACCTCCATTGCGTGGTCTGGCAGAGTCTGACTAGGATTCCGTGATTCACTACTGGTTTGATGGGGTTGGAGGATTCGAATCCCCTGATTTGTGGATGCATAGTTAGACTGTCCTGGGTCGGTAGATCTCATCAGTCGGTGATCAGAGATCGTCGTAGCCTCCGTGGATTTTTCTTTGAGTTCCTCCAGTAGATCAGCTTCCGATCTTAGCCATTGTGCGCCGATCTGGTTTGGTTTTCTAGATTCTGCTTTCAGCCATGAACCATATGCATGAACTGGGAATAAATTGTATACGATTAATCACTAGGCTTAATGTTGGTGTTGAAGGACTTCATAATCCCGAAAGGAAATGTTATGTAATTTTCCTTTCCAAACGTTGATACGTCAATTTCATCTATATTTACAAATCATTCAATAGGTTTCTACCTACTTTTCTTTTATTGTAATTCTATTTTTCGGTTATATTTCAGTTTCTAGTTTTTAACTTTAGTTTGTAATTTTAATTTATTTATTTTTACTTTGGTTCATGATTGAGTTTTATTTTATAATCTAGTTTGCCATTAACTATATATATGTTTTATTTAACTATTCGATATTAATTATTAATAAGAATTATGACATATATAATTATTAAAATTTATAATTTATTTTAATTACAAATTGAGAGATAATGTTAAAATAAAATAACTTAAAATTCAATGATTATTTGATATATATTTTATATTTAAAATATATTTAAGATACATAATTTTAAAATTTTAAATATTTTTATATGAAATATTTAAAAATATAAAATAAAATTATTTTTAATAATAAAATTATATAATAGAAATATTATTTTATAAATAAATATTTTGCAAAATTTTATTTCATTATTTTGTTATCTTATATTATGATTAATATTTATTAATAAAATAATGTATAAGGTATTGAAATAAAATTATTTACTTGATTAATTCATAAAATTGATTTATCTTGAAATTTTATTTATTATTTAATTAATAATAATAATATAATTTCATTGATATTGATATATAAGTAACTATTTATTTTTCTAAAAATACTAATATAAATTTATAGGCAAGATTTAATATAAATTTATAGCTTATGCTTTACAAATCAAATTAAAATTAAATCATTAAAATAAGAGACTTAAAGATTTAAAAGTTTAGATAATCTTAAAATCAATATACTATAAAGATTAAACAAAAAAACTTAAAATATAATTAAAGAAGTTTGTCCATTAAAAAGTTACAAGAAGAATGTCAAATAAAACTAACCAGGTTTATTATAAATAAATAAATTTATAAAATTGGTCAATTAATTAATAAATTGATTGAAGTTAATTTATAAAAGTTATTAAAATAAATCAAATAAAAATAAAAATAATGCAAATTCTTAGGATTAAACTAATTAATTAAATGGATTCGATCTTTTAGTTACTGCTTAATTATAATTCAGCACTCAATCACAAATTGCATCATTCCGTTGAAAACCAAAATGTCTGCCTTTTAATCACTCAGAGTCTATCAATTCCCAAAAACACTATTATTGTCCAGCTGCCAATTATGGAGTTTAAACACATATTTACATTCAAATATATATTGTCGATCATACCTTTCTAAGGCACCATTACGAACATGAGTGCAGGACAAAGCACACAAAGTATAAGCATGTTATAGAATGGGAGGTGGGGGTCTTTTTAAAGGAAATTCTAGAGCCATATGCTTAAAATATATAATAAACCATGGCATTGACCACTCTTTTTTTTATTTTCGATAGTATATATCATGCATTACACTCTTCTCATGTTTAGCAAACAAAATATTTAACTCTCATATTTTCTTCTAACAAAAGTTTGCTAATAGTTATTATTATAAATAATAAAATATTAATTTCATAAAATAAAATATTTTATTGAATAATAATTAATAATCACAAAATAATCATCGAATATTTTCTTTTTGTAAATTGGCTTGACTTGTCTTTGGTATTAAAAGGCCTTCTTCGAGAAACTCCTCTCTAAAGTATTATATGTTTCGCTTTTAAGTTAATGTTTGAACTCTTTAATCTTATTCTAATTTAATTCTCCTTTTATCTCACAAGCAAAAAGATGTAATATCTTAAAAGAAATATTATATGTTTTTGCCTATATTCTTTATTCCGGATAATGTATATTCCGGATAAAAATGTTATATGGATGAGAATGTGACGTGATATTCTTTATTCCGGATAATGTATATATAACCTATTTGTTAGATATTTCTCGAGTAACATAATTTAAATATAATCTCTAAATATTATTTACATTATATTAATTTAATTATTTAAAAATTTAAATAAATAAATAATTTATATGATACAAAATAAATAAATATATAGCAATTGTAATTAATTAAAATGTGTGGTTATATTTAATTTAATATACTAATAAATATTAGATTATTTAATGGTCCATGTCACCTATCAATTTGAGTCTAATGAATAGAGTCCAGCATAACAGTTATTGGATCTTAAAGCCTTGATCTCAAATAAGCTCAACACCCTTTCTTTCCCTCTTAAAAACACATCAAGATGGTTGGTTACGTTGTTCGATAAGGTGATAGAAAATTATGCAAGAAGTTTTTGAACCATTAAAAAAATAAATCAAAGAAGAAAGCAAGAGAGGGAATCAATCCTTAGAAAATACAGGTATGACAAAATAAATCAATCCATAAATTGTCTAACAATTGATATCAAAGTCACGGTGTTGCGTTATTTGTTTTCTACTATCGTTAACTATTCTATATCGTTTTTGTATGGTTGTTTTTTCCGTTCATTTTGTATGGTTGTTTTTTCTGTTCATTTCTATATGGTTTGTTTTCTGTATTTGTAATAGTATCACTTTCTTTGTATACCACATCTTGCACTGCCATGAAAGGAGCACATAAATAGAAACAAATATAACAACAAACCGCAAGTTTTGATGAACCTTTGGTGTTAATATGTATGGAATGGAAAAGTTATTTTCGGATGTTAATAGAATCAGTTTCCAAAGACTTAAACCCTATTATCAATGCTTAGTCGAAATGAAATATAGATACTTGACCGAAACAAAAAAATGGATGGATGTTTTAGAGTGAGAAACTTCCATAAGTTTGTTTCGTTATTTTGACCACTGAATAAGTATATGGTAGATGTTGTTATTATTGTCTCAAGCCAAGAGAGGATTCTGGAAAGGAATTGCAAGAAGAATCCATGAAAGAAAGATGTAAGAATTAAAAAAAAAAACAAAACGAAACCAACGTGTAGCGAGGAAGATGAGGCGCGTTCAACACACATGCCAGCGGAGACCAGCGGCAGGCAGTGCATACGTCGTTTCATACATTTTTTATTTTTATTATATATATATATATATATATATATATATGTTGATTAAAAATAATTTTATGGCTTTGAATATTGGTCTTACTTAAGATATTTTATTTTGGGTCATAACTAATAATTCATTAATTAATTGGTAATCAATTAATTGATTTAAGTTTATATGCATAAAAGTTGCGGATATATTTGCTATGCAAAATATAATTTTGTGTCATATTATGTTTTACTTGATTTGTCATGTATGATAATTGTCCAATTAAATGTTTATTGCATGAAAAGCTTGTTAGTCACCATTGTAGCATCCCTTTACTGATGTGATTGGCATATTGGTAATTTGGAATGGGTTAGGTTTATGTGCGTGTATATTTCGAATTACACATGCATTTTAACCTCTATATTTATAGATAAATGATCATTGTTGTATTAGCATATGTAGGTACATGCATGTATGACATATTCCTGGCATAATTGTGTAAATTAGAAATTCTGTTATTTTTGTGTAGATTGTGATTTGAATATTGAATTGGAGTGAAAAATGAATTCTAGAAGTTTGAAAAGTGGAATTGGAGTGTATGATCATGTGTTTTGGCCCTATTTGGTGAATGGCTTATCAGCTAATTTTTAGTTGATTGACCATTTTAGCTTATTTGACTATGTTAAAAAGCTATTTATTGTGTTTGGAGATTCAGCTGAATGGGTTAGCTGATTAACCCAATCAGCTGATTTTCAACAAGCTATGGATAACAGCGTTTTACGTTCAGCATTTTAAAAAATGACAATAAACCCAAGAGGTAGTAGAAGTCTTAGAGGTTATACACAGAAAAAGAAACGTGGGAAGCAAGAGACGAGAATAGTAAGGTAGGACCAAAACTTTCAACTTTATTTGTCAAATCAAACTACAATATATTAATGGTATAGGCATATTGTTTTATTAGGCTTTTGATTTTTTTAAAAATTAATTCCAATTAAATGAAGTTAAGTAATTTTAAATTCCTAGTAAATTTAGAAAGCTGTTTTTGATTATTTGAAAATTATTTTTCAAGTTAATTTTATTAGGAATATTTTAGAAATTAATTTAATTTTTAAATTTAATCATACCCTTATTTTTAAAATCATGTCCTTATATGTCATTTTACACATAAAGTTAATACTAAACAACTAATTTTACCAAACATTAAATGACAAACAACTAATGTAATCACCGGTCAAATCACCGATATAATCATTATCATTATCATTATCACCGATAGAATCATTAACGGTAATGTAATAAGCTGATTGCCAAACAGAGCCTTTATATTTTTTAGGCTTTTTAGGAATTTTTCTGAAATTTTTGGAGTAATGGGTCCGGATTGAAAAAATTGACCTAATAGCTGATAAATTGGATTTTGATTTCGAGATTGATTGACAAATGGCACGAGAAAATTTGAGTTATGATTTTAGGATTTATTGTATGGAGCCACTGCAAATTTGGGAGAAATTAGAATAAGAATTGGATTTTTAGACCCTAAGAAATGGACATGTGGCAAGTGAATTGCCAAACATGCCTTAAGCCTTTAAACTCTTTGGTTTAAAACCCTTGTCTTTCAAATTTGCTTCCACGACACTCTCTTGCTTTTGAAAGAAAACTTGGCTTCCTCTTTGCTTTTCTTCTTCTCCTTTTTCGTGGATCTCCTCCTTACTCTTTCCTTCCATTTTCTTCTTGTTTGTTTGCTCCATTCTTCATCTTTAACCTATCCTTGAGCTTGGGTTGGAGAAGATGATGTTGAGTATGGGTTTGGGTGAAAACCGTGGGTGTTGTTAGAGTTGGAAGGGTTGGTGATTTTGAAGGTTTAAATCAAGTAAGTTCTTACTCCCTTTTCTTTGGATAGTTTGAATTGTGGATTAATTAGGGTTATTGATTGTTGAAGAAATGTATAGGTTTCGGATGATATGAATTTTTGGATTTTCTTGTCTTTGAATTTGGTAATTGAGGGATAATGGTTATTTGATGGAATTGAGCTTAGGGATTAATTGTTTTGAGTGTATTAAGTTGTTTTGGGAGTGTTAGAAGGAGAATAGTTGGATTAAAATTTGACAGAAGTGAGAAATCTGGGTTTCGGGTGTGTTTTTGGGATTGCATGTCGCGATGTGTTCATCGCACGCCGCATCGAGCAATTTTTCCTTCGCACGTCGGGACGAGCGAAGACGCACGCCACGGCGAGCGTTAGCAAGGCACGCCGCGATGCGCGCGAGGCATACGCCGCGACATATGCGAGGCATCTTGCCGCGGCGAGCAACCTTGCGCCGCGGCGATGATGCCAATTTTCCGTTAGTGAAATGGGTTGTTTTAAATGATGATATAATTTGAGGTTTTAGCCCTAATGAATTGGTTCTTGATTTATTGCAATTTAGAGACTAAGAACTGCAAATTTATAAGAATGGAATTTCTGAATTAATTTCAAAAGTTCTCGAAATCGGATGGAAATTGAATAGTGAATATGATTTTGATATAAAGATAGTCCCTATATCTTGGAGTTTGAATTTTGGGAGTTCTGAACTTAGTTAAATGAATTATGGTGTCTAGGAATTTCTATCTTTTAGAGAAAAGAGTTGAGATGGGAAGATTCGGGATAGTGTCGGGAATGTCATAAACATGTATAGTACACAATTCATTCGCTGCATGTGCATTGAACTATTGAAAATTGTGATATTGGTAATGTTTGTGTATTCTGATTGTTTTAGAGGCACAAGTGGAGCGTCGATCTTTCGACGTGGCTGAGACTTCCCGACATTAGCTCGGAAGTTTAGAGGTGAGTAACCTAGTTGGTTCCTCAACCTTTATGTGTTTAATATTATGCACTTATAACATGTGGAGATGAATGGAGGGTTATGTGTGTTTGCTTTTGATTGATTTCGGACCATAGGTGTCTGAAATATCTGGAACTTGATATAGAAGTGTCAATTGTGGTACATTGTAATTATTTGGTTTTAATGCGAATTGAGACATATGCATTCATGCATAAAGGCATGTTCATATAATGACAGTTGTGACCAGAGCAACCACCGTATTTCAGAGTTTAAAGCTCAACGCAACAGGGCCTCGAGCCCAACGTAATTCAGAGCCATAGGCTCACCGTATCAGGGCATTTAGGCCCAATGTATTTCAGAGCCATAGGCTCACCGTATAATGTGCCCATTACTGAGACATATCAGGCGCACGATCACAACACCGAAATAAAATGGAAAATGTCACATGTGCATTGCATATATGGATGATTAAATGTGGACTGTGTGAAAGGCGAAACACCTTATATTTGTAAATGATAACGCATGTGATATTTCAGAATGTGATACTAAGTAATATTCTGTGAATTGTTTGTATATGCATGAGTTGAGTGAACCATCGATGATGGTTTCTCACTGAGTTTGCAAACTCACCCAACATTGCAAATATTTTTCAGGATAGAGATAGTAGACTCCTAGCTCCAGTGAGAGAGACTTTTGCTGCCTTGTAGAGCATGTTGGCAAGAGAAGTATGACTCAAAGGTTGGTCAGCTGGGACCTTTTGGAGATGACCTAGTTCAGAAATTGTTTAGGTTTCTTTTGGATTTGTACAGACAGTAATCATGACATAATTGTGTATCTATGGTTTCTAAGTTATGAAATGAGAAAGAATGTTTTGGTTTCAAAGTTTAGTGATTATTGTTATATTAATGCTTTCATTTGGATGCCATGTGGATTTTAGTTGGGTCGTTCGTAGTGCACCCTTATCGTGTGTTATGTATCGAAACGACCCACGGCGTCCCGGTGTGTACCCTACGGTAAGGGGGCGCTACATTAGGTGGTATCAGAGTATGGTTTGGCATCTATGAGGACTAGTACATATTTAGGTTTGAATTGTTACGAGAAATGTAGAAATTGATCGGAATTATGGTTTTGTTATAGGTCATCCGTCCTTGGTGATCAGGTAGATCAACCAGCTGACCATGGATCAATCGGAGCTAGTAGGGAGTCTTCAGTGCCTCGATTTGAGGAGCAGTCTCCTAGGGTTTTCGCGAGATGGGAGAGGAGGTATGACGGATCGCAAAGTAGGGGTCAGAGACTTTATGGCGACGAGACTGCCGAGGCCGAGGATGGCCGGAGAGGATCGAGCGAGTCTTGACCAGATGGATCAGTGATCTGAGAGGAGAGATTTGACTATGCAGTATCTCTCCTGTAGGGCCCAGCTTATCAGTGGTGGAAGACAGTCCCGGGCAGCACCACCAGGCCTTGCCTATTATCATGGGAGGATTTTCTGAGGGCATTTAGAGACAACCATATGCCCAAGGTATATCTTGAGATGAAGATGCAGGAGTTTCTCGAGTTGAAGCAGGGTACGATGATAGTGGCAGAGTATGAGGTTAAGTTTAACGAGCTCATGGGATATGCTACTGTTTTGATTTCTACGGAGGCTGATAGGTGCCGGAGATTTGAGGGTGGACTCAATCTAGAGATTCGTACCAGGTTGGCCCGATCTGATATGGGAACATTTGTTGAGTTGAGGGTTGTTGCAGTGCGAGTCGAGCAGCTTCTGAGACAGAGTCAAGCTGAGACTGGTTAGGGATCCAGGGGTAAGAGATTGAGTGACAGTCAGGGTAGCTCTGGCAGGAGTTTTAGCAGGCGCCAGAGCAGGACCTTCAGGTCTTCAGGAGGATCTCGACAGTCTAGATTTGGTCAGAGGGGGAGATTTATGCAGACCGGCGATGGCGGGGTAGAGTTCAAAGTAGGGTACCTCTGTTTGTGTGTATTGTGACAAGAGGCACATGAGAGTGTTAGCGGTGACCGAGCCTCGCCTTGCATGCGGCTCCATGGATCATCTGATTAGGGATTGCCCCGCTACTCTAGGAGCTCAGTCTGCTGTGAGTGGGAGATCTGGTAGCAATTCGACAGTGCAGCAGAGTCGCGGTGGTGGACCTGGACTGAGGGGCTGAGGTAGAGCCCGAGCTAGAGCTGGAGATTCCTTTATGGGGATCGAGGGGCGTGGCAGCCGACCACAGTCCCAGGCCAGGGTCTACGCCATGACTAGGCAGGAGGCCCAGGATTCTCCGGATGTTGTTGCAGGTGTGCTTCTGATCTCTGGTATTGAGGCTTTTGCATTGATAGATCCAGGTTCCACGTATTCTTTCATTACACCGCATGTGGCATGTAGATTGCATGGGGATAGGGAGATGTTGCAGTATGGGTTAGAGGTGAGTACACCTCTAGGTAGTACTACTGTTTTGGGTGAGGTCTGCAAGGGGTGCTCGATTCAGATTGATCAAGCAGTGTTGAGTGCAGACCTGATAGTGTTGCCTTTGGGAGAGATTGATGTGATTATGGGGATGGACTGGCTTACTGCCCATAGGGCTGTTATGGAATGCTATACCAAGGAGGTCGTGCTAGAGTCTCCTAGTCAGCCTAGAGCAGTGTTTCGAGGAGTTAGTTAGGCAGTGCCAGCCAGGATGATTTCCTTTATGAGTGCCCTGAGGTTGATGCAGGGAGGTTGTGAGGCCTATCTGGCCCATGTGGTTGATACCAGAGTTGAGTAGAGGTTGCAGGATATTTCCGTGATCAGAGAATTTTTAGATGTGTTTCCTGAGGAGTTACCGGGTTTGCCGCCGGATCGAGAAACGGAGTTTTCGATCGACCTCATTCCAGGTACTGCTCCTATATCTATACCTCCATATAGGATGGCACCGGTGGAACTGAGGGAGCTTAAGGCTCAGTTGCAGGAGTTGTTGGAGAAGGGATTTATTAGACCTAGTGTTTCGCCGTGGGGAGCTCCAGTTTTGTTTGTGAAGAAGAAGGACGGAACTCTGAGGCTGTGCATCGATTATAGGCAGCTAAATCGGGTAACAGTAAAGAATAAGTATCCACTGCCTAGGATTGATGATTTGTTTGATCAGTTGTAGGGAGCTCAGGTGTTCACCAAGTTGGATATGAGATCAGGATATTATCAGTTGAAGATAGCAGAGGTTGATGTGCCTAAGAGTGCTTTTAGGAGCAGGTATGGGCATTTCGAGTTCTTAGTGATGCCGTTCGGGTTGACTAATGCCCCGACAGCTTTCATGGCTTTGATGAATAAGGTTTTTCAGCCCTACCTTGATCAGTTTATCATTGTGTTTATTGATGACATATTAATGTATTCGAGGAATAGACAGGAGCATGCAGAGCATCTGAGGATTGTTTTACAGCTTATGAGGGATAAGCAGTTGTATACCAAATTCAGTAAATGTTAATTTTGGTTGGATGAGGTTATATTTCTGGGGCACATTGTGACCGGTGAGGGTATTCAGGTGGATCCTCATAAGGTTGAGGCAGTGATGAAGTGGGAAGCTTCTAGGAATGTGTCAGAGATGCGGAGTTTCCTAAGATTAGCTGGTTATTACCGGAGATTTGTCGAGGGGTTTTCAGTAATTTCAGCCCCTCTGACAAAACTTCTGAGGAAGAATGTGGTTTTCAGATAGACTGAGGAATGTCAGAAGAGTTTTGAGGAGCTAAAACATCAGTTGACTACTGCACCAGTGTTAGCTTTACCGTTAGGGACCAGAGGTTATGAAGTTTTTAGTGATGCTTCGCAGCAGGGTTTGGGATGTGTTTTGATGCAGCATGGTAGAGTGATTGCTTATGCCTCGAGACAGTTGAGGTCTCATGAGGTAAATTATCCAGTGCATGATTTGGAGTTAGCTGCAGTTGTTTTTGCTCTGAAAATCTGGAGACATTATTTATATGGTGAGACGTTCCAGATTTTCACTGATCATAAGAGTTTGAGGTATTCGCTGAGTCAGAGGGAGTTGAATCTGAGACAGAGGAGATGGATAGAGCTTCTTAAGGACTATGACTGCACGATTGATTATCATCCAGGGAAGGCCAATGTGGTAGCTGATGCGTTGAGTAGGAGGTCTCATATCAGTGCAGCTCAGATTCAGATTGGGAGACTGCCTAGCTTGATTCAGTTGAGGGCTCTGAATGTGCAGATAGATCTGGGTCAGGACGGGGCCTTGATAGCTACTCTGAGGCTTAGGCCGATGTTGCATGACAGGATCAGGCGAGTTCAGGACCAGGATCCTGTGTTGGTGAGACTGATTGAGAGGGTGAGATCTGATCGGGATTTTGATTTTGAGTTGAGAGATGAGACTTTATGGATGGGTCAGAGGCTCTGTGTTCCAAATGTGGATGATTTGAGGTGTGAGATTCTGGAGGAGGCGCATGTGGCCAACTATGCTATGCATCCTGGTTCTACCAAGATTTATAACACTCTTAAGCCACATTTATGGTGGCCTGGCATGAAGAGGCAGGTGGTAGAGTTCGTTTCTAGATGTTTGACGTGCCAGTAGGTTAAGGCTGAGCACCAGGCTCCAGTGGGAAAATTGCATTCGTTACCCATTCCGGAGTGGAAGTGGGAACGGATTACTATGGATTTTATTATGGGGTTGCCTAGGACGCCGAGGCAGCATGATGCGATCTGGGTCATAGTGGACCAGTTGACTAAATCGGCTCACTTCTTGCCAGTAAGAGAGAACAATACGCTTGATCAGTTGGCCTAGAAGTATGTGTCTGAGATAGTGAGACTGCATGGAGTTCCAGTGTGTATAGTCTCAGATAGTGATCCCATATTTACTTCGAGATTCTGGAAGAGTTTGCAGGCTGCTATGGGTACTAGGTTAAACTTCAGTACAACATTTCATCCTCAAACAGATGGGAAGAGTAAGAGGACGATTATGACTGTTGAGGATATGTTACGAGCTTGTGTATTGGAGTTCTGAGGAGCATGAGATCAGTATTTGGCTCTGATTGAGTTTGCTTATAATAATCAGTACCAGAGTAGCATTGGGATGGCACCCTATGAGGCTTTGTATGGAAGGCAGTGTAGATCATCTCTTTATTGGGATGAAGAGGGTATGAGGATGCTTGAGGGTCCCGAGCTGATTCAGGATACTGTGGATAAAGTAAAACTGATTCGGAGTCGCATTAAGGCGGCTCAGGATAGATAAAAGAGTTATGTGGATCAACATCGGAGAGAGATGGAGTATGATGTGGGAGATAGAGTTTTCCTTCGGGTGTCTCCGTGGAGAGGAGTGCTGAGATTTGGTAGGAAGAGCAAGTTGAGCCCCAGATTTATTGGTCCTTATGAGATCCTTGAGAGGATAGGACCTTTGGCGTATAGATTGGCATTGCCGAGTGAGATGTCTCAGTAGCACAATGTCTTCCATGTGAATATGCTCCGGAGATATCGATTAGACCCCACCCATGTGATTCTGACTCAGGAGATTGAAGTGGTTAGTAATTTGAGTTATGTAGAGGAGCCGATTCAGATTGTGGGGTCTCGGATTAAGCAGTTGAGGAGCAGGATTATTCCATTGGTGAAAGTCCTGTGGAAGAACCACCCAATTGAGGAAGCGACTTGGGAGACTGAGGAGCACATGAGGAGGCAGTACCCTCATCTGTTCAATCAGTTAGGTAAGACAATGAAGAATTTTGATGTCATTAGAAAAGTGAGACAATGAAGAACATTTTTTTGAAGGAAGTGTTACCAAATCCCTTCAATTGCATGATTAGAATAAGGTCTTGATTTTTGGAAGGAGTTAAGCATGATTTGGAATAATTTTGAGGTTTTGCAAGATTAATTATTTTATTTGGAATAAATTATTGTGTTAATGTTAGTTGGATTTTAAGATATGGTTTGGTTGAATTAAATAGCAAGAGTGTGAATGTATGAGGGTTTTTTGGGAAGAACACTTAAGCATTAAGGTTACAAGGCTTACATGTAAGGGTATTTTGGACATTGTTCACTCATTAATGGCATAATTGTAATAAGAAGGGTTTTGGCTTTTAAAAGAAGGAGCAAGTACGAAAATTAGAAGGAAAGAACAAAGAAATGAAAGAAGAAATGAGAGAGAGTTCGGTGGAGAGAGGAGAGAAAGAAGAAAGAAAGAAAGAGTTAGGGTTTTGTTTTTACTAAGCTTTCAAGATGTATTTTGAAGTTGATTCAAGAAGGAAAAAGGAAGAGGATGATGAGAGCTTCCATACAAGCCAAGAAACTCTTCATTTGGGGAAAGATTAAGGTAAGGGTATGTTTGATTTGTTGGACTTTTAAAGAGATTTTGGTTTATATAGCTTAAAAAATGTATGGGTTTAAGTTTTCTAAGATTAATTTTGTGATTTTGTGTTATGGGTTTCTTAATTAGAATGCCCATTGATTTGGGATTTTGCCATTGTTCAAGGAAATCAAGGAAGACAAGAAAAGGCAAGAGTAGAGGCTTTGGACAAGTATTAAGCAAGAAATTAAGGTGGGTTTCATGCTTATAATTTGAATAATGAGCCACTAATATGTTTTCGAAAATCAAGAAGATAAAATGATTTCAAATTCATTGTTTTTGAAAGATTTGAGAAATTGCTACAATTGTTGCATTCATTGTTTTTGAATGATTTGATAAATTGTTATGTGAATTTGGTTGACAAATTGTGAAATGATGATGGAAATGTGTTTGAAGTATTACATGCTTATGAAAACTAAGTTTTTGAAATGTGCCTTTGGGCAATCCGTTTTCAAGTTATGAAATGCATGTTATGTGGGTTTGGTTAGGTCCTTTAAGTAAGTCAAGTGCACTTGTCTAAAGGCTTCTCCCGCCTGCCCGCTAGTGGCATGGAGCTGCTTCAAGGACTCCCCTAAGTTCACGATTACACAAGACCGCTATGTAGAAATGTGTAGTACGTTCTATTTTTGGACCAACCCAAACCATTCTGATGTGTTATATGTTCATGGTATGTTGACAAGATTGATGCATACATGATTTGCTATTATGAATTTGGTTGAAAACTTTAAGAACCATGTGTTTTATGATCCGATAAGATTTTTTCTTTAAATGGTTTTGTTTGTTATTAGTTATAAACTTGTTACCCACGAGCGTTAAGCTCACCCCCTTTCATCCCCATCTCTAGGTGATGAGAAAGAGATCGGATGAAAGAAAGTCAAGGCATTTGTTTGATTATGCATATGATGTATTTTAAGTTGGATGGATGTAAAAATAAGACTTTAGACATATGTTAAGAATTATGAGATTTGGTATCTTTTGTTGTATTTTAGATTTTTGAGATTGATAATGTAATTTAGCTTGGAAATGCCATTGATGTTTGTAAAACTTTTAATTTATGATGTAAATGAAATGTGAGTTTGTATATAGATGATTGCCAAATTGAAATATGAATTATGTATGATGATGTGGGTTGAAATTAGATATAATTGAATGAGGCTATCCACTTGAATTAAGGAATGACCTATTGTTATATATAAGTGAGGAACTATGGTAAAGAAAGATAGAAATGTTATGAATGATGAGTTGTAGTTCATCCTTATAGCTTTCCAACGCTATAAAGTATGCAATTTTTGGCAATCAGAATTGAAAGATATGATTGTTACAAGTTATAATGTTGTATAGGATTTGTGTATGATGGCAGTTAGGGTAAATGATCGGAAATTGTGGTTTGATGATCCAAATGGATTAAGATTTGAGAGTTTTATGAGATAATTTTGGTGTTTGAGTGTTATGAATGATATTGCAATAGAGGAAGTGAATTTGGGAAAATTTTCAAATTTTCATGAGGGTAAATGTGTGTTCTATTTTTCCAGGAGAAAACTGGACTGATTTAGATGTAATTAGACAAAGTGGTCTTCATGAAAGTTGTAGCTTGTCTTTTAATCTTTCCAACGATATAAAGTATGTCATTTTTGGACAATGGAGCTAAAAGATATGATTTTTATAGGTTATGTTACTGTTTAGGATGATATAAAGCAGACAACCACTTTGAAGTAGATTTTGACTCCCTTAAAGGCCAAATTGGTTTTTAAGTCCTTCATGGAAGTTGCAGAACTTCCTTTTATCTTTTCATTGACACTAAATTTTGCAAATTTTGGAGTTCTGGATCAAAAGATATGAATTTTAGAAGTTAGGTAATCAGGGAAGAGGGACCAGGGGTCGCGCGCGTCGCGAATGTGACGCTGCGCACTTGCTCTTGTCGCGAGTGCGACGCGATACCTAACCTATCTCCACTCTTTTGGCCATAACTCTTTTGTTTGACTTTCGATTGACCTGATTTTTAAAGCGTTGGATTTCTAAGACTTTTCTCTACCTCTCCATAAATTTTTTTATAGATTTTGAGATTGATTTGAAAAAGATAAATTGAATCAAAGTGAGAGGATCGGTTAAAAAAAATCTGAGCATGCTTCCGTATTGTGGTGATATCTCTACCTGTAGAGGTCCGATTGGGGTTATTCTTATTTCAAAATAAACTAGAGACATGGAATTACAACTTATCTGAAGGAATCAATTCTCAATTTAGGACCCAAGACTTTTAAATTTTCAAATCTGTTCGGAAGTATGTGATTTGGGTATTTTTGTTGAGGTTTGGCTTGGTGTGGAATTCCTCGCTTATGGGATGCGCGTCCAAATGTCACGTATGACGTCAGGAACGTGACTCAGAGGGATGGGGTTGCAACATTTGTGGTATCAGAGCACCAATATTAGGATCTTTCATGGGCACATGTGTATAAGTTACCAATGTAAGCAATTGTTAAGAGTTTAAGCTGATAGAAATAGTAGGAAGATGAATGATTTGTCAGAAAGTAAGAACATAAGGAAAGTTTGTTGATATGTACTTGAATTGATATAGATGTGGAACTATTTTCATGAAGTGACTGAAAAGGAAATGGAGATAAGTAGAAATGATGAGATTAAGGTGTACAAGTAGAAAATAAGGAAAACATAAATTGTTATGATCTTAAGAAGATGAAATCGGAACCTAAGTGGTTGCTTGATGAATCTAACAAAGAGTTATGATCGACCATAAGAATGTGTTAGTTGAATTGAGATCAGAATTTGATGATGATTATACATCTATAAGTTTGAATCAATGGCGACTATACATATGTAATATGCAATGTGAAGGATAATGGGAAGATGAGATGAATGATAGTGATATTTGTACAAGTCCAAGAAGGTTAAATTGATTGTTATTATGAGTATCTATATGATGATCCATCATCATACACAAGTGAGTATATGAAGCACGTAGGTAATATACGTGATGATGATGATAGGTGATTGATCAAGATTGCATGAATAGTATTGATGATGGTAGCAAGAAATCTTTTTTCGAAGACGAATAAGCAGATCAGATAGTTTATATTAAGGATGATCAATGGAAGAACTAATCATGAAGGAATATGTAATGATTCGAAAGTGAGTACACTCCCTAACAGAGACTCAAGCAGAGAGGTAGAATATGTTACTGAAAAAGTATGTATTTTTCTTGATGTAAAGGTTCATATGAGTGGACTCCTGAATTTGAGGAGACACGAATTGGTAGTATGAGGAGTATATAGGTTCACGTTATATTATATGAAAGTATGTTTGAGAGATACAAATCTTGTAACACCCCACTCCCGAGTGACCCGAACCCGATATCGTTGGTGATATCCGAGTCCGTGCCCCGCGAGGGTGGCGTACTACATCAGTCGATTAAAACTCAGTATACTTTTTTTTTGGAAGCCATTGATTCCACGTTAAGCGGCAAAAAAACAGTAAGTAACTAACACCCATGTTCATAATAAACCGCTTGAGTTATTACGGTCATCCGAGAATAATTTACAATCAATCAATAGTAAAACATTAAAACCAATATGGGCTCGATGAAATATAAAGCATTGTTATACGATGATTGCGGAACACAATTTGATAAGACACTAATGCGCATACACGGACTGATCCCGACCTCTATCCTTTATCGCCTCATGAGACATACTCCGTGTCAAGCGGGTATTCTTCAAGACCTGAAAAATAGATGCAAATTTTGGGTGAGTTTTGCGAACTCGGTGAGTGACCATCATCGATGGTCCATCCAATCACATAACATATAACACATACTTTCATTTTCCATTAAGTCACATGTCATATTCCTATCATACCTCACATTCACATACGGTTTCATATTTTCATTATGTCGATACAATGTCATCTTCAATATAATCAAATTGATCATTCAATCAAGTTTATCATTCCCATTCAACACACAATGTCACATTCCCATTCAATACAAATGTTGCAGGTCCCATTCAATACAAGTAATTCAACCAATCACATTCCGTACAATCAAACCAATCATGTTATGCATATGTGCATGAAACCCACTTTCCATTTAATTACTTTGTTGTGACCGAGTGTCTAAACCGTCCCACTCCAATAGATATCGGGCTCATTGAAACTGTCCCCATATAGGGCTCATTGTGAATCGTCCCATAAAGGGCTCATTATAAATCGTCCCATAAAGGGCTCATTGTAAGTCATCCCATAAAGGGCTCATTGTCGTTGAGCACGAGGCTCAATCGATGTCGAGCATGAAGCTCTTTACTCATTGTTGACTACTCTGGTCACAACTCTCATTATCTTTCATAAATTCATGCGATTGGAATGTCTTATGCATATTTGCATGCACTCGACCAATCATAGTTACTATCATCGAACCGTAGTCCCGCATTCGACATCAATTAAGAAGTCACATTACATTTATGTGCAATTATGCATGCAAGACATGTTAACAATCTCTATATATACACTTAGGTCATCCCATTCACATTCAAGGAGCACTTGATAACGCAATTCCAAATACTTAATTACTCACCGGGACCTCCCATGCGGAACCCATATTTAATCACAATTAATAAAATAAATCAATACTCATTCAACATATAACAAAAGCAAATAACCAATAAATAAGACCATCTAGGTCTACTCACAGTACTCTCCAGATTTGCATTGGTTTCCAATATCTGAAAATGCCTGAGTGCGAACATTTATCCTGCACTACCAATTTATGCCATATGCACACATTAATCACTTTGAATAAGAATTCTCATTTATGCACAAATATAGAATAAGGACAATGCATGTTCATGATATTCCCGGCCTTAATCCAATTTTTTTTTTCAACAATAAAATCGGTAGAAAAATTAGAAATTCAATGGCGCTGACGACGCTCAATTTGGACCTCTATAGGTCCCCAATTGAATAAAACGATAATGCAATCCCATTTCCGAACCCCGTCAATTTTCCGTCCAAAATTCCCAATTTCCCATGAAATGAAATTCAATATTTACAAATCCGATGCCTCAAGAATCAGGTCAATCGGACGTCGGACGGAAAAGTTATACATCAAAGAAATCAAAATCCAAAATTAAAACAAAATCTCTCTGTGGCTCATGAGGCGAGCCGTCGCCTCATGAGTCTGTCGTCGACCTCATCTCGCGAGGGCGAGTCGTCGCTCCTCATGAGAGAGCTTTCAGCTCGCCTCGCCCTCATGATCGTCGCCTCGCGAGGGGCGAGATTTCAGCTCGCCTCGCCTCATGATCGTCGTCGCCTCATGAGGCGAGATTTCAAATGCCTTCGCCCTTCTTTTTCTTTTTCCAAACCGAACTTCAATCATTCATAACTTTTCCCACACAATTCAGAAAATTACAAACCATATGTCGTTGGAAAGATTAAGAAAAACTCTACAAGTTTTATGTAGAGCACAAAAATCAATTTCACCCCTAAGGGTGACAAAAATCCAGTCAAAGCCACTGCCTACTCAACACTTCTCAAAACAGTGCTGTACTTTACAAATTCAGTAACCTTTATTCTCTTCAGTCAAAAATTACACAATAAAATTTTCTCAGGAAGACCACAAGGTGCTCTACAACTTTCATGAACAGTCTAGATTCAAATTCAATGGCTAATTAGGTCAAACAATTTAGTGAATGCTACTGCCCTGAAAGTACTCAAATTGGATAGTAATTTTCAAGCAGTATAACTCCTTGTTCAAAAATCGAAAATTGCATACTTTATACCCATAAAAGATAAAACACAGTACTACACTTCTCATAAAGGGCTCAGAATCAAATTTCATCATTAACCAATTTAAAACAGTCCTGCAAGTTACTGCCCTGTTCAGCAGTTCATGACCTAACTTCAATCCAATCTTTGAAAATCATAAGTCCCAATTCTGTTATCTAAAATAGCATGCTATATACCATTTTCAAGATAATTGTTTCCTCTACAACTCTTCAGAAGATCACCTAAGCCAATTCAATTCACACAAATTACTAAAATTGTTCCCAATCAGAATGGTCACAATACCTACACTGATAGCTAAGTTTCACCGATTGCTCACAATCAGTCAATATTCCACAGTGGATATCTCCCAATATACAGATCGAAAAATTGAAAAATCAGTGGCAATGGAAAGCTAACAATATAGGCTTCAACTCTCATGAAGACTATTGACAATAATTCCCTCTCAATTAATTTAGAAAAATCATCAAAACAATCAGGTTATAAATCCGGATACTGTTCACCTAAGTCAAAACAGTAACTTTCCAAGCCAAATTTCAACCTCTTAGAGTTACAATTTGACAACACCTATTTCACACAAAAATGTAGCCAACAAGCTCAAGTTTAATTGGGAACAAACCGCACCTCATTTACTCACCTATATAATTAGTTATGATCAAAACAGTACAATAGGTCAAATATCAATTTTCCAGTTTTACTTCTCTATTTACTTCCTTTCATTCCAACACCCTTCCTACATCCATAAGCATCTCAATTGGACACAAAATCAGTCCCTATATCATTCATACATTCACTAGACCAATAATAAAAATTTGGCAGCACTAAACTCTTAAGTTCCATGCAAGATTAGTCATCAAGAATCCATTCAAAATCAAGCTAAAACATTTCTAAACCACATCATTCATTTAGCCTAACACAACATACCCTTATACCCAACAATTCACACTAAAATTTTCATGACATGAAGGCATCATAAATCATGATTCATGAACAAGAACTTCCAATCAATGCAATTACTTACTAATTCACTCATTAAAAGCATAAGTAAAGCTTAAACCATAACTTACCTACTCAAGCCTTCCCTCTTCACTACTACCCCAACCTCTCCACTTTCTCTATGTTTTAGACCTCATACACGGCATCATCATGGGAAGGAGGTTGGAGGTTTAAGCTTATAAGGAAAAACAAGGAGAGTAGCAATTTATTAAGGAGGAGAAAGCACCATCGGATGAAGGAACAAATTGCAAGTAAAAGTGATTTTCATACTTCCAAGGAGAAAGGAGAAGAGTCGTGGAAGCTTGTCCAACTATTAGATAGCCATTAATAATAAGACAAGTAGGCAAATTCTAAGAAAAAGACAAAATAGGCTAAAAACAAATTAATAAATAGGAACCCTAATGCAATTTGACTCATTCTAGTCCAATGGCCCTAATTTCAATCTCAAAATAATATATCCAACATTACAGTGCCATTGGATAGAAATCTTCGCTACCGAAAATCAATCGGTTCGTCGCTTGACGATTTTTTTCCGGTCCGAGAATTCTCTCCGGAAAATTCCAGAAAATTCCTAAAAACCCCTTAAAATAGAAAACAATTTATGGCGCACTCAGAATAATTTTTCAAACCCATTAACCACGTTAATCCCAATAAAATTGTCTGAGGCACGCAAACCGGGAATATCATGTATGCATGCACAGTAAGTTCATGTGCACAATTGTGACTATGTAGCAATCCTATTATGCATGAGCAGTCCCATGAAATCCCAATCTAGCACATCCTATACCAATTTACTATTCTACCCTTCCAGTAGGGGGTGAGATGTTACAAATCTGACTTGATGAATGTATTAAAATCACAAGAAGTTAAGTCTGCAAATAAATTACAATGTATGGAGAAATTAGTATGAATGAGCAAACATGAGAATAAGTCCAAGCGAGATATGAGGAAATTCAAGGAATGGAGAAAATCATTCGAGGAAGGAAGTCAATTGGGAAATTGAAAAGAAAGTGAGACAATGTACCTCATTGAGGAATCAGTTATTTAAGGAATCATGAGGGCTAATCAGGAGGCACATGGAATTTGATAATAATTGTTTAAGTTGACAAATGCCCTATAGGACTATGGTATTGGAGACTAAAGTGGTCCAAGATTTGATGACGCATTAAAGGTATTCGAAGAATTGAGAAGAATAGTTTGAATACATGAAGAAAAATGTGTAAAGCGTATGAGTAATGTAAGTAAAGAGAATTTTGAAAGAACTGTGCTGAAGTAAATTATATCATATAGATTTGGAGATTTTTATAGTATGCACTGATGTTGTATAAGACATTCGGCTAAAATCCAATGCAGCGTAACAAAGTGATTCCATATGTATGGAGACGACTAAAGTTCTATGAGTTGATTATTTGATACATGATTTAGAACTGCTACATTGATGATTGTTTTGAAAGTTTGGAGACAGTTTATGTACAGGAACATCTTAGATATACATATGCAAGTACAGATCGTAAAAGTTTGAGGCAATCATTGAATTGGGAGAATTAATTACGAGACTCAGGAGATTGATATAAATACCGAAAGGCTATGATTATTCAAGTGAGAAATTCCAAGTAAAGCTAAACGTTATATCAGATACCTTAAGTAGAAATTCGATACTAAGGTTATCAGAACTAATGCAAAAAGAAGCATATAAAAGGGGGTTTGGTTTATCCCAAATTAAGGATTAAGAGGTTGTGAATCTTATTAAGAGATTGAAAACAAATTTGAATTTTGAGTTCGAATAAGAAAAATGATACATGGTGAGTGAAATAAGAAGTATGCGAAATCAATAAAGATGCTTGAGCAAAAGGATTGCTAGAAAAGTATAAATGGTAACATAAGTTATGCATCTTAGTAAAAATGCATTGAAAGATCTTTTAGTGACTAAGAATGTCAAAGTAAGCAAGTGGATGTTTGAATTGATGGTCTTAGCTGTCAAGAATATGCTTAAGGCATATAGTTTGAAGTTCATAGGCCCATGAGATCCAAGTATAGTTCTATTTGACTTTAAGTACGACAATCACTGTCCTAGTGATTTCTTCTCGAATACTGTATAAGGAGTTAGACGATAGAAAATGGTCATAACTCTTGTATTATGATGAGTAAGGCCTACAAGTTATTGAAGGCCAGAATTGAAGATGTTATTTGACAGGTGAATTTGATCAATGCTAGAAATTAAGTGATTCAAGAGAGATGAATGAATTAGATGGGTTAACACTAAGGGTATGAAATACAGTGAGAGAGATATAAAAATTAAGTATACTGACACTATAGAGATGTAAACTAGGAAGCGAAGGATGAATTGTTTCTAAGAGTATCATGTTCCCAAAGTGTGTTAGATTGAATGCAAGATATGCTCAGGGTAGGATAAAGAAGCAACTCAGCTTAAATTGTTTTGGTCCCTATAAAGTTATTAAGAACCAAACCATTGACTCCTGAGTTATTCAATTGTTTGATCACTCAGGTGAGAATTTCAAGGACGAAATTCTTTAAGGGGGGAGAATTGTTGGACCCCGAACCTTTCTATTAAATGAAACATTGTTGGCGATTATTCATGTGTAGAAAAAAGGAAAATTTTTGAACTTGAAATGAAATAGAAAAGATGGTTTAGACACAAGATGGGTTATATGTGATATATTGGAAGTTAAAAGCTGGAAAATGTATATGTTCATTTAGTATGCTTCGGTGTTTTAGCCATAACTTTTTCTCTAGTTATCCAAATGAGATGATTCTTGATTTGGATTAAACTAGAGAGATAAGGTTACAAATTGTCTGATGAAATTGAGTTTTGTTTCGGTCTCTAAGAATATCAATTTTCAGATGGAAGTTGAGCATAGAGTATAATTTTCGGATATGAACAGTCCGAAAATGGTTGGTGTATAAATTTTAGACTATGGAACCAAATTGAATAATTTTGATGTCATTAGAAAAGTGAGACAATGAAGAACATTTTTTTGAAGGAAGTGTTACCAAATCCCTTCAATTGCATGATTAGAATAAAGTCTTGATTTTTGGAAAGAGTTAAGCATCATTTGAAATAATTTTGAGGTTTTGCAAGATTAATTATTTTATTTTGAGTAAATTATTGTGTTAATGTTAATTGGATTTTAAGATATGGTTTTGTTGAATTAAATAGCAAGAGTGTGAATGTATGAGGGCTTTTTGGGAAGAACACTTAAGCATTAAGGTTACAAGGCTTACATGTAAGGGTATTTTGGACATTGTTCACTCATTAATGGCATAATTGTAATAAGAAGGGTTTTGGCTTTTAAAAGAAGGATCAAGCACGAAAATTAGAAGGAAAGAACAAAGAAAAGAGAGAAGAAATGAGAGAGAGTTCGGTGGAGAGAGGAGAGAAAGAAGAAAGAAAGAAAGAGTTAGGGTTTTGGTTTTACTAAGCCTTCAAGATGGATTTTAAAGTTGATTCAAGAAGGAAAAAAGGAAGAGGATGATGAGAGCTTCCATACAAGCCAAGAAACTCTTCATTTGGGGAAAGATTAAGGTAAGGGTATGCTTGATTTGTTGGACTTTTAAAGAGATTTTGGTTTATATAGCTTAAAAAATGTATGGGTTTAAGTTTTCTAAGATCAATTTTGTGTTATGGGTTTCTTAATTAGAATGTCCATTGATTTGGGATTTTGCCATTGTTCAAGGAAATCAAGGAAGACAAGAAAAGGCAAGTGTAGAGGCTTTGGACAAATATTAAGCAAGAAATTAAGGTGAGTTTCATGCTTATAATTTGAATGAGCCACTAATATGTTTTCAAAAATCAAGACGATAAAATGATTTCAAATTCATTGTTTTTGAAAGATTTGAGAAATTGCTACAATTTTTGCATTCATTGTTTTTGAATGATTTGAGAAATTTCTATGTGAATTTGGTTGACAAATTGTGAAATGATGATGGAAATGTGTTTGAAGTATTACATGCTTATGAAAATTAAGTTTTTGAAATGTGCCTTTGGGCAATCCGTTTTCAAGTTATGAAATGCATGTTATGTGGGTTTGGTTAGGTCCCTTAAGTAAGTCAAGTGCACTTGTCTAAAGGCTTCTCCCGCCTGCCCACTAGTGACATGGAGTTCCTTCAAGGACTCCCCTAATTTCACGACTACAAAAGACCGCTATGTGGAAATGTATAGTACGTTCTGTTTTTGGACCAACCCAAACTATTCTGATGTGTTATATGTTCATGGTATGTTGACAAGATTGATGCATACATGATTTGCTATTATGAATTTGGTTGAAAACTTTAAGAACCATGTGTTTTATGATTCGATAAGAATTTTTCTATATCAATGATTTTTTTAAAATGGTTTTGTTTATTATTCGTTATAAACTTGTTACCCACGAGCGTTAAGCTCACCTCCTTTCATCCCCATCTCCAGGTGATGAGAAAGAGATCGGATGAAAGAAAGTCAGGGCATTTGTTTGATTATGCATACGTTGTATTTTAAGTTGTATGGATGTAAAAATAAGACTTTATACATATGTTAAGAATTATGAGATTTGGTATCTTTTGTTGTATTTTGGATTTTTGAGATTGATAATATAATTTGGCTTGGAAATGCCATTGATGTTTGTAAAACTCTTAATTTATGATGTAAATGAAATATGAGTTTGTATATGGATGATTGCCAAATTGAAATATGAATTATGTATGATGATGTGGGTTGAAATTAGATATAATTGAATGAGGCTATCCACTTGAGTTAAGGAATGACCTATTGTTATATATAAGTGAGGCACTATGGAAAAGAAAGATAGAAATGTTATGAATGATGAGTTGTAGTTCGTCCTTATAGCTTTCCAACGCTATAAAGTATGCAATTTTTGGCCATCAGAATCGAAAGATATGATTGTTACAAGTTATGATATTGTATAGGATTTGTGTATGATGGCAGCTAGGGTAAATGATAGGAAATTGTGGTTTAATGATCCAAATGGATTGAGATTTGAGAGTTTTATGAGATAATTTTGGTGTTTGAGTTGTTAAGAATGATATTGCAATAGAGGAAGTGAATTTGGGAAAATTCTCAAATTTTCATGAGGGTTAATGTATGTTCTATTTTCTAGGAGAAAACTGGACTGATTTAGATGTAATTAGACAAAGTGGTCTTCATCAAAGTTGTAGCTGGTCTTTCTATCTTTTCAACAACATAAAGTATGAAATTTTTGGGCAATGGAGCTGAAAGATATGATTTTTAGAAGTTATGTTACTGTTTAGGATGACATAAAGCAGACAGCCACTTTGAAGTGGATTTTGACTCCCTTAAAGGCCAAATTGGTTTTTAAGTCCTCATAGAAGTTGTAGAGCTTCCTTTTAGCTTTTCATTGATACCAAATTTGCAAATTTTGGAGTTCTGAGGCAAAAGATATCAATTTTGGAAGTTAGGTAGTCAGGGAAGAGGGACCAGGGATCACGCGCGTCGCACTGCGCACCTGCGCGCAAGTGCGACGTTGTCGCCTCACGATCGGGTCGCGAGGGTGACCTAACCTCTCTCCACTCTTTTGGTCATAACTTTTTCGTTCGACCTCTGATTGAACTAATTTTTGAAACGTTGGATTTCTAATACTTTCCACTACCTCTCCATAACAAAAATTTATAGCTTTTGAGATTGATTTGAAAAAGATAAATTGAATCAAAGTGAGAGGATCGATTAAAAAAAAGGTCTGAACATGCTTTCGTATTGTGGTGATATCTCAGCCTGTAGATGTCCGATTGAGGTGATTCTTATTTCAAAATAAACTAGAGACATGGAATTACAAATTATCTAAAGGAATCAATTCTCAATTTAGGACCCAAGACTTCTAAATTTTCAAATCTATTCGAAAGTATGTGATTTGGGTATTTTTGTTGAGGTTTGGCTTGGTGTGGAATTCCTCCCTTGTGGGGTGCACGTCCAAATGTCACATAGGACGTCGGGCACGTAACTCGTATGGGTGGGGTTGTAACAAGAGGTTCCACTTTTGTAAAAATCCTAGTCACTTCAAGAAGGATTGCCTTAAAAGAAAGGCTTGGTTCGAAAAGCAAGGGATTCCTTTCAATCTAAACCATAAACGGAACTGAAAAGTTCTTATATGTGAGGAACATAATGAAGGCACAAATAGAGGGCATTAGAATGTACAAAGTGATCTTCTAAAAAATTGTCTTTATGTTCTTGACTATGCTAGGAATTTAGTTTTGGACGCAAAGTTAAATGATGATGGTTTTAACTTCAAGATTAGAAACCGTGTGTTTTCTTTATATAAACACAAGTACTATTATAGTTATGGTACTTTAATTGATTGTTTATATTGTTTTAATCTTGATGTTGATTTTGTTGAATCTCTGTTTCATATTGACCATATTATGGGAAATAAACATAGTGCACATAACAAATGTTCTGCTTTTTTGTGACATAAAAGATTAGGTCATATATCCAAAGAGAAGGCACAAAGGTTAGTGAAAAATGAAATCTTACCTCAATTGGATTTTGCTGACTAGGATATATGTGTGGATTGCATTAAAGGTAAGCAAACCGAACATATATCAAGGAATCTAGCCACAAGAAGTAACAAATTACTTGAATTAATACATATTGATATCTGAGGTCCTTTTGACGTTCCTTCTTGGGGTGACAAAAAATGTTTCATTACCTTTATTAATTACTTCTCATGATATAGTTATATTTATCTGCTATATGAGAAGTCTCAGTCTGTTGAAATTCTAGAAGTGTTCGTTAATGAAATAGAAAGGCAGTTAAATAGAAAATGAAAATAGTGAGGTTTGACAAAGGTGTTGAATATTATGAAAAATTTGATGAAAGTGGACAATGTCCAAGTCCATTTGCAAAGTTTCTTGCAAGACGAAGCATATGTTCCCAATTCATAATGCCAAGTACACCGCAACAAAATGATGTAGCTGAAAGGCGGAATCGTACTCTTATGGATAGTATGTTAAGTTATATTACTATACCTTCATCATTGTGGATGCATACATTAAAGATCGCTGCGTATTTGTTTAATAGGGTTCCTAATAAGGCAGCTCCTAAGATACCTTATGAATTGTAGATAGGAAGGAAACCTATTCTACGGCACCTTCACATTTAGGGTTGTTCAAAAAAAGTAAGGTTGTATAATCCACATGAACAGAAGCTCGATGCGAGAACTGTTAGTGGTTATTTCATCGGTTATCTCGAAAAGTCGAAGGAGTATAGATTTTATTATTCTAATTATAGTACGAGAATAGTTGAGTCTGATTCATTGAGAATGGTCCAATCAGTGGCAGTGGAGAACCACGAAAAGTGGATATTCACAAGAGTCAGGTAAAAACTTCTCCAAGTTGAGTAGTTACATCAAAGGTGATCCCACCAGTTGTTTTTCCTCTTGTTGTTTCATGGATACGCAATATACCAGACAACAAATTAGTGTTCCAATTCCACAAATTGAACATATTAATGAAGAACCAACTAATGATGTTTAAGTTACAAATGATCAAGTGATGCCACAAGAAATAGCATTACGAAAGTCTATAAGGTAGAAAAAACCAGCTATTTCGAGTGACTATGAAGTTTACTCACTTAAACATGAATGTGACCTGAGTATTGATCAAGATCCAGTCTTGTTCTAACAAGCCATGTAATGTAGCAATTTTGAAAAATGGTTCAATGCTATGAAAGAAGAGTTGCAATCAATGGATGAAAACAATATATAGGAATTAGTTAAGTTGTCAGAAGGTGCAAAGCAAGTGGATTGTAAATGTTGGACCTCGTCTCCGAAGCCCAACATTCGAAAGCATAAAAGCATAGAAGACCCAAAACTGACAACATACTGACCACAATTTGGGTAACTCGCAAAAGGAATTTCGGATCAGTTTCTTAAGGACATTTGTTCCTCATGATCTAACGATTCCAACGCCACTAAAAATGCTCAATTTGGATTAGAAATGAAGAAGTTATGCTCAAAATACTGTCTTAAAGAAACACAGCCAAGACTGAACACTACCGGCTTTGTGTCAGAAATTTAAAATCTTAGAGGCTAAATTGTCGATCAGCTCCTTCATATAACTTATAGGTCTATGTCTCTAGTTTAATTTGAAATAAGAATCGCCTCAATCGGAGTTCTATAGCTCAAGTTATCACCAAATTATTGAAGCATAGTCAGACATTATCAATCGATCATCCTACTTTGTTTCAATCCACCTTTTTCAATTTAATAACAATACCGACCAATGAGGCATGAAGAGATAGAAAATTTTCTTAAGAGTCTATCGCTTTGAAAATCAGCTTAATCGGAGGTCGGGCTAAAAAGTTATGGCTAAATGAAGGAAGAGGGGTCGGTCGGCCAAGAACCGACCCCAAAGACGCACCGCTCGCCGAATGGGGCGAGCGATCTGAGCGCCTGGCGCTCAGCACGCGAGCGCCCACTTGTGCGCCCGCTTGGGCGAGGGGCCTATAGACCTTCCAAGCGAACCGACCCTCCTGACTTCTAACTCTCATATCTTTTGACTCCGAGCTCCAAATCAGACAAGATTGGTGTCGCTGGAAAGATAAAAGGAAAATCTACAATTTTCAAGAAGGACTCAAAGACAAGAACGACCACTAAAGGGAACAAAAGTTTACTCCAAGACTAATTGACTAGCTCTTCATAAACAGTACAAAAACTTGTAACCATCATAACTTTTGATCCCGAACTCCAAATTTAACAAACTTGGTGTCTATGGAAAGGTAAAAGAACACTCCACAACTTCCATGAAGATCACCGACTCAAATTCCAACTCCATAAAGTTTAAAAATGGACTCAAAGATTTTCCTAACAATCTGCCATTTAGACAGCACCCGCACTCAACTCCAGCAACTCACATTTTCCAATTAACACACCCTAAAATAGCTCATAATACATCATGGACAAGCTCTACAACTCGCCTACCACTCTCAATAAGACTAAATGATCCTATTCGATCTATATCAGTCTAGAAATTGCAGCGCTACTCAACATACCCAAAATTGACCACATGAACACATCAGCCCAGAATTTCAACAGCTCATAAACCTTTGCAAATTTCCAGCGAGCTCTCCCAAAGCAAAGTCCTAACAGCAACGCAACAATTAAAAGACTCATACACATATCACAATTCAACACAAACACATGAAGAAAAGAGTACTAGAGCTCTCCTTCTCTTTTCCAACCATAACAAAAGTTCATACACAACTTTAGTTACATATCAACATATTCATCAAGAACCAAGTACAAAATACAAAATATGAGATGTTCAATGCTTGATATGCTTATAAAGCTATCCAAAAGCTAGTTACTAACTTAATACAAAAGGGTCTAAAGTCTTGGAGTTATGCCCGAGGCCTTGCAAGGTTCAGCACTCAACTTGATTTGCACCTGAGGAGGGAGAATGGGGTGAGCAAAACACGGCTCAGTGGCTAACACCTTTATAGCCATCGAGTAATGAGCCATACAGCACATAAAAAGAATCCGAAACCTTAGCAATCTATCATATAAAGCACAAATAACTCAACTTCATCACATAAATCATAAATTAACCAAAATCATCACATAAAGCATAACATGAAATCTTCTATCAATTAAAACACATATTATGCATCATAAACACCAAAATGATGAAATGCACACAATTGGCTTGAGAGTTCCTTAAACACAATGGTTTACACCATAACACAACGAGTCCGATTTCTCAAGATTTTGTGGCCTCAAGCGGGCAGCCGGGAGAAGGCTATGGGTCATCGTGCACGAGACTATCAAAACGAGTTCTCTCTTGCCCAATCACAACCAATTTATGCTCAAATATTCAAACGCGAAAATGGCATTTTATGCTTCTTTCATTTTACCAAATCATCATAGTCTCATACCTTTCATTCATATAAAAGGAAATACATCTATTTCATCAAACACTTTCAAATATGCACCACAACTCAACATAGACACAATTTAAGGAAAGATTACACACATAAGGCATTTTCCCATCACACAACAACCATAAAAATGTTACCCACCTATACGTCAGAATCCGAATTCAAGATTGCCCTTCCTCCTTGTCTTGAGTGGGGTTTTCTTGATTCCCTTCAATGAAACCATACTCCATTCAATGAATACATTCTAAAGGAAAGGCATAACATTCATAAATCAAGCAAAGATAAAATAAACTTTAAACCTAACCTACCCATAGGCCATCTATGCTAGAATAACCAAAACCTTAACTTAGAAATCCCAAAAATCCATTGATTTCACCTTTCTCTTCTTTCTTTCTTCAAACCCTACACAAACCCTAACCTCCGTTTCCTCCCATTCTTGAATCTAACATAAGCAAAGATGGAACTTACCTCCCACAAGTAGATTTCTCTTATTTTTCTTCTTCTTTCTTCCTCCCTTCAAGCTTCCTACGGCTCTCCCTTTTCCTCTTGCCCGAATCCCCCTTCTCCTTGGCTCACGTTTTTGCTTTCTCTCCTTTGATTCTTACGACACTTGCTTCTCCCTTTTTAATTCACTTAACTCATTTGCTCTCAACTTAAAGCCTACCTCCAAAACTACGTAGTTTCAATACTCCTTATAGCTCTCTTGCAATACTTTTGGGCTCTCCTCCTTCTTCTTATTCCATTAGTATCTAAAGCCCATTCTTTCCAACATTAATTCTAATCCTTCACTTTATTTCCAAATTTCCAATTCCCAACCATACTTGCTAATTCCAAGACTCAATAAAAATATAAATATATATACACATAATTAAAACAATTAAAGCAAAAATAAAGAATAAGTCAAGTAAATCAATAAATAAATAAATCAATAAAAAATAAAAAAAAACAAGTTCGGGGTCCAACAGTAAATAGGTCTTTAAGACCAAAAGTGATTCACAAAGCAGCATTGAAAGGTATAAAGCCAGACTTGTTGCCAAAGGTTACACTCAAAAGGATAGCATTGACTATAAAGAGACCTTTTCTCCAGTTTTAAAGAAGGGCCTTTTAAGAATTGTTATGGACTTGGTGGCTTATTATAATTTAGAGCTTTACCAAATGGATGTAAAGACCACTTTTCTAAATGATGACTTGGAAGAAGAAGTTTATATGGATCAACCTGAAGGTTTCGAGACCATAGGAAAGGAAATATATTATCAGTCTAATTATGTAGGTAATCTTGATAAAAGCAAATTCACTATAGGTTATGTGTTCATGTTTGTTAGTAAGACTGTAAATTAGGTTTCAAAGCTATAATTAGTTATGGTTATGTCAATAATAGAAGTAAAATGTGTAGTAACTATACATGCTAATCAAGAAGCAGTATGGTTGAAGTTAGTGTTAGAAGAACTTGAGCACAAACAAAAAAAAGTTTCATTATTTTTTAATAGTCATAATGCTTTGCATTTAGTAAGAAATTCAATATTTCATTCAAAAATTAAGTACATACAAGTTTAATTTTACATTGTTCTTAAGAAAGTGGGGGAAGAAACTGTGGATATGCAAAAAGTCCATATTAAAGATAATATAGCAAATTTTAGGACAAAAGTAATCAACAATAATAAGCTTGTTTAGTGTTGATTCTCATAGAGTCTGATAGAAATGTAAGCATCATGACAATGCCAAGGTGATGTGAAGATTGGTTAATTTTCAATCAAATCTTTAAGTAAAAGATTGATAGATTTTATTAAAGTGAAAGAAGTTAGATATTACTCACAATATCTAGATTTATTCACATTGGAAGAATCTAGATATTTACAAAATATTTAGATAAAGATAAACAATTTGTGGTGTGAAATAAATATTAAAATATATGGTAACTATAGCCAATTGAAATCTGTGGTTGTATTTAGTTTGATACACCTATAAATACTTATGCATCTTTTTATTTCATGTTTCAAGAAACAAGTTCAAGAGTCTAAGAATAGAACTTATGAGAATTCCAATCTTATAAATTGTAAATTACAACTTAATATTTATGACTTATAGGTAAAAGAGTATTTATTTTAACTTAAAATTATATTTTTTGTGTGTCCTATTTCTTCTACTCTTGAGTTATCATCTTATTCTCTCCATGTAATCATTTTAATATTACCTATATACAACCTTAACAGGAAAGACAAGTAATTAATAGTAGAACTAAATTTTGGTAAGTATGGTACAACTCTCAAAGTTTACACAAGAACTTGTAGGGGAAATGTAACAAAAGACAAGAAGGAAAATACAACATCCTTAAAACCAAAATCAATGTCTTTAAAACCAAACTAAATTGGCCTGTTTGATAGGATTAAGCACGAATTGGTATGATATTTACTTTTTATAGTTATGAATAAAAACTAATAAGTTTTTTTGTGAACCTTAGATTGAAAAAATCAATGTTCTTCTTCTTTGACTAAAATAGAGTTGGATGATCGACACAAAACTTTATTGGGAGCTCTCATTCCTTCGCCAGTCTAATAAGTAAATAAACAACAACCGATCGAAGAGATTCCTCTAACAATCTAGTAAATAAACAACAACGAATATTAGAGAATCATGAAACCAAGACCATATGTAGGAGGAGATAAATGTGTACTATAACATGAGGTAGAGTCTGTTTAGACCGCAAGCATGTTGTGAAAATCGACCGGATTAGAGCAGGTTTGCGGCAAAATAGGACTGAAGGAATAGTAATGAACACATATATTTTACGTGAAAAACTCCCAAATTAGGGTAAAAACTATGGGAAAGGATAGAAGACTTTTACTACTGGGAAGAATTAGAGAATTACAAGTAAAAACTAGACCCATAAATACACATAATATTTTTTGTTTTCTTTCTCTTTCTTTTCTCTCTCATCTCACTTCTCTCTTCTCTTCTCTGCTTGCTGTGCAATTATTCATGCTACTTGTAGCACCCCACTCCCTCGAGACCCAAACCCGATATCCAGGGTGATATTCGAGCCCGTGACCCGCGAGGGTGGTATGCTAGAACAGTCAAATACACTTTAAATCTCCTTATGACATTTTTTTCTTTTTGAAAACGGTTGAGTGCGCAGAAAACAATAAACATAAACAAAACGACACAAATGCAGACGTGAACTGATCCCGACCCATTACTCTGTCTTGCTAGCAGTAGTCATACTCCCGTTTGTCTAACGGGGTACTCTTCATTTCTTGAAAAATAATTGCAATGTTGGGTGAGTTTGCGAACTCAGTGAGAAACCATCATCGATAGTTCACCCAACTCATGCATATACATACAATTCACATTATTACACATATTAGCACATTCATCAAATCCCATGCATTCAATTTCACAACAATGAGGCATTTCGCCTCTCACACAATTCACATTTGATTATTCATATATGCAATGTGCATGTGACACTTTCATTTTCTTTTCGTTGTTGTGACCGTGCGCCTGAGCCATTAACGTTATGCCAGTGGCTCTGAAATGTCGTTGGACCAGAGGTCCTGTGCATTGAGCTTAAAGCTCTCATATACGTTGGGCGTGATATGCCCTGATAATCCCAGTGACGGGCACAATGCGTTGAGCCTGTGGCTCTGAATACGTTGGGCCTGAATGCCCTGATACAGTGAGCCTGTGGTATCCGAGCATTGCGTGGGAGAGCCCTCAGGGTATGCACCACCTCAGGGGGCAAGCGATACTACGTCATTTCGTTGGCTGCTCCGGTCACAACTGCCTTTATCTGATCATACCTTTATGCATGAATGCACATGTCTCATTTGCCATTTTGATACCCTTCTTTTTTTTTTCATTTCTTCGGACCTTTGGTCCGGTATTTCAATCATATGCAATTTCTATTCATTTTCACTGGAGCTTGCATCGGCATCTGAGATCTCTGACCCATGGCATACGTGAAAGCCTGAGCAAAGGCTTGAAAGAAACTCGGATCCATGGGAGTTCCCTGAGGCATAGGAGGAGGCGGTGGAGGCACTTCTTGTTGCAAACTAGGTGCCTCTGAAATCGGAACAGAATGTGTTCCGGCATCCTGAGGAATATGGGATTCATCCATACTCCCCTGACGAGAATGAGATCGAGTCATAGCTCCCCGAGTTCTCCTTCGAGGTGGCATGTTCACTCCTTGAATAAAAAACCATTGAAAACTTTAGTTCAAGTAAGACAATTTTCAAAATATGCAAAAACAGTTCCAATCATGAAAAACAATGCAAGTTATTTCTTGAAAGTGATGTCATGCAGCCCTAGATCAAAAACCTAGGCGCTCTGATACCACAACATGTTGGACCCCGCTGCCGGAGCCCAACATCGGACATGAGAGCGTGACATGAAACATGCTAATAATATATTTAGAAAAGACCCGCGGAAGATTAATGGGCCTGTTGGAAAACAAACTTGAAACTTGCTTTCATGTGATTTAAATAAACAAGGCGAAACATGTAAATTAAACGATTGAGGAAGGAGACCATCGGAAGTTCAATGGACCCATCGTGAACATACTCAAAACTTGCTTTCATGTTTTAAAACAAACATATCCATAATTCATGCTCCAAAAGATGAGTTTCATAACACTTTTAAAAATATCTCAAAACAAATTACAACTGTGAATTTAAGAGCCAAAAATCTAAAACACTCTTGAACCAATGATAGTTGAAATGTAACTAAAGTCTTGACTTCCAAAAATATAACATTGAAAATAACAAACATAATAAAATGAAACGGGAGTGCTGCCGTAACTCGTGACTCACTCGATCTCTTGATCGTCACCTGTATGGGGGAGATTATAGGGGGTGAGCTATAAAGCTCGTGGGAACATATTTATAATATAGCCATAAGCAAAAGCAATCAAAAATTTACTCATTGTCGTGATACTTGTTGAAATCATAGTCATTGAGCATATATGATTCATAGATTGAAAATGCTTGATTCTTAACCAGTTCATGATGCATGAAACATAACAAATCATAACACATAACATAACATGATGGTTTGGGTTGTCCCTGGTTCGTGACGTACTACACATGCCATCGAAATGTTGACGGGTAGACGTAGTTTCGTGAGGGAATCCTTGAGAAACCCCATGCCCACAAATGGGCAAAGGTAGAGAAGCTTTTCGTGAGTCAATGTGCACTTGAATATTCGTGAGGGACACCGCAAACCCACATAAGTATGCATGATTCATATTCTTGTAAACTTGTTTGCCAAACTGGCACTTGCTTGTAAACTTGCTTGTAATCTTGCTTGTCATGTATTTCGTAAAACTTGAATTCATGTACTTGTATTCGTGAAAGGAGAAAAACCCCCTTTTTGGAATTCTTTTCATAATTCATGAATGCAAATCACATAGCAGATTATAATCATTTATAATAGTATGTAATGCGATCGTGGATGATGCAATTAAAATGCATTGAATCTTTCTTGATTTGAAACAAAACAGTGAGTACTTATTTACTCTATTATAAATATGAACCCACCTAATTTCCTTGCTTGTTCTTGCCTAGTAATGAGTTTCCTCTTGAGCCTCTTGATCCTCTTGCCTCACTTGATCTCCTAAAATAAGAACAAAAATCCCATTTAATAACTCATGCTGAAACAATAATTCCATTTTTTTTAACTTCCATCCAAACTTCCATAGTCTTAGAAACTGATTCAGAACTTCCTCCCTTCACAAAACTTGTAGATCTATGTCTCTAGTTTACAACGCCTCTAAAATCACCCCAAAAGGACTTCTGTAACAAAAGATATGATCAAAACACTAAAAAAATCGCTTGCTGGAAAAACTAGGCTCGCCGTGACGAGGCTCGCTCGTCGCGACGAGCGGCCTGGCACGCCGCAGCATGCGGCCTGGCACGTCGCGACGTGCGGCCCTTCCTCAGCATGTCGCGGCGTGCGGCCCTTCCTCAGCACGTCGCGGCGTGCGGGTTGGCAAGTCGAGACGTGCGGGTGCGGATGGGAGGGACGACTCCCGAACCAGATTTTCGCCATTTTCAACCTTAAATCCTTCCCTTTTCTCAACTACAACACATCTAAGCCATAAATCAAGTCATACATTTCCATTTTAAACTTATTCTAACACCATAAACATAAAAAACACAACAACCCATGCATTTCTACAAATCTTTCCCATAAACCCTAACTCCATCGATTTCTACTCATTCCAAGCAAAACTAGGGTTTAATTCAACCTAAACAAGAGTAGAAGAGTTAAACAAACCTGAAGAATGCTTCAAAACCTTCGAAAACGACAAACGGGAGCTTCCTCTTTTTCTTCCTCTTCTTCCTCTCTTACGACTCCTCTTCTCCTTCTTTCTTTTCTTCTCATTCTTCTTTTCCTTTCTTTCTTTCTTTATTTCCTTAAACCTACAAGATAGGGCAAGTACTAAAATGCCCCTCCATGCAAGCCTTAAACATCCTAACTCATGTGCCTTGACCATTTTGCCCTCAACATTTCTACTCCTTCAAACACTTATTCCATACTAATCTCAAATAATTCAAATTTTCCATTAACATCTCCAATAAAATCAAACTATGCCATAAATCATAACTCAAATAAATTCATACTAAATAACATCAAGAAACAAAGAAATTTGGGGCCTAACATGTTTATTGTGGGAGATGGAGTTGGTTGAGGCTTGAAGGTGGAGATCGTTGGTTTTGAAGGTTTTAGGGTTTCTAGAAATTTGTGGATTTTTGGCTTGATTCGGTAAGTTAATGGTTTAATGTTGTGATTATTGTGTTTAAAGCATGCATAGGGGTTAATTGTTAAAGATTTGAGTGTTTATGAGTTAGTACTGGATTTTTAGAGAGAGAAAAGAGGGAGAGCTCGTCGGAGAAGACGACTGGAAGGCCGCACGTCACGGCGAGCCTCCATTTACGCGCCGCGGCGAGCTTATTGAAGCACGTCTCGGCGAGCCTCAATCGTCTCATGGGCAAAAGCGAAGCTCTCCTTGTCTCCCCTTGTCATGCCTTGTCGCCGCTGATTTAACGCCCTCACGCCGCAATGAGGTCAAGCTTTCTCTTGAATGAGTATAGTTTGGTTTTAGGGGCATAACTTTTGATGTAGACCTCCGATTGAGGTGATGTTTGATTCGTTGTGATATAGAGAAAGAGGTCTACAAATGAGGAAAAGAATGAAGGTTTGAAATTAAATTATGAGAATCCCGATTTGTGAATGAAAGCTAAGAAATATGATTGTATTGCATCCTAAGAATTGTTTTGAGTAATTGGGGTATAATGTGAGACTTTGAAAGTAAATTCATTGCTACTGGGAATTTTAGGAACTGAGCATAAAGATTGAATTTGATCTAGAGATTAGTGATATTGCTTTTGAGGTCATACCCTAGTGAGTATGACATGATAATTGCCTGGATATTAGAATTGAAATGGGGAGTTCTGTATAATGTTATTGAATTGGAAATGAGCTGATATTGATCAAGTGAGCGAAAGTTCGATACTGAGTAAAAGAAAATGGAAAGTGGGAATAGGTACCGGGAAAATCATGAATAGGCATAGTACATCTTTTATTCAAGGCATGTGCATTATTAATTATTTCGACTGTGCATTTTGTAATGAATGAAATGAATTGATTGTTTTAGAGCCGATGGATTGATAATCCACGGACAGTGCTGGAGCTTCCAGGCAACGACTAGAAAATTCAGGTGAGTAACCTAGTTGGTTCCTCAGCCTTTATGTGTTTAATAATTTGCAATGATGCTATGTGGAGAGAATGGAGGGATATATGTGCTTGTTTTGATTGATTTCGGACCACAGGTGTCCGAAGTATTTGAATGTGATACTGAAGTGCAAAATGTGTGTACTACATGTGAATACTGCTGTGAAATGATTGGGAATATGTTTTGATACATGTGTATTGTCTATAGAGATATGAATGAACGCGTGAAATCCATAATTGGTTAATAAATAATGGTTGTGACTGGAGCATATTCTGATCGGAGCTATAAGCTCATCAATTGTAAAAAGGAAATAGTGCATACCCAAAGGGCTCTCCTATCCCTAATGTGAGCGAGCAGTAGTGCATACCCAGGGGGCTCTCCTACTTGCTTAAAATGTGATTACTGTTACTGAACCGAGCTTTGAGCTCGAGGTATACCCAGAGGGCTCTCCTACTCCCTAAGTGTATTTGAAGTCTTTTACATTAGCCAAAATCCAACTCAAAGTAAAACAATGGAAATTATGGGAAGAGATTTATATGCGGGTCGATGTGTATGTGAATAGTGTGAAAGGCGTCGCGCTTATATGTGTATAAGTTAGCAATGCTCAAGTGATTTGGAATGCGATGATATGTGATAAGATGTGAATTATTGGTTTATGCATGCGTTGAGTGAACCATCGATGATGGTTTCTCACTGAGTTCGCAAACTCACCCAACATTGCAACTTTTTTCAGAATTGAAGAGTACCCGTTAGTAAAACGGGAGTATGTTTGCAGGATTTAAGTGAAGGTCGTGAATGGGGATCGATTCAGTTCCGCATTGCATGTCTTTATTTTGTAATAAAGTGTTTATTTGTATTTGTGAAATGGACCTCAAGAACTTTTGGAATTGTGTGTATTCAAATTGGATGTGATTGAATGAGTACCCAATTTGGGCATGGAATTCCGCATATATGTTTTAAATGAATAATGTACCGATTTCTGATTGAGTGGTTAGCACGCCACCCTCGCGGGGCACGGACTCAGATATCACTGTGGATGTCGGGTTCGGGTCTTGCGGGTGTGGGGTGTTACAGGTCCGGTATTTCAATCATATGCAATTTTCATTCATTTACACGGATGCATTTACAATTTAATTCACTAATGCATTCATAAAAATTTACTCACATTAGCACTTCAATATCACATTTTCACTATTTCGAACACCCGTGGTCCGAAATCAATCAAAAGCAATCACACATATATCCATCCTTAACTCCACATGGCATGAGTGCATACAATTTAACACATTTAGGTTGAGAAACCAACTAGGTTACTCACCTGCACTTCCGAGCTACAGCCTGAAAGTCCCAGCATATCCATGGAATTGCTCCAGCGGTGCCTCTATAATAATCAAACAATCGAATAATCTAACATTACTAATTGCACGATTTCAATAATCAATTATGCACATGTATCAAACAGATTGCGTACTATACATGTTATGACATTTCCGATCCTATTTCCGAATTTTCCCAATTTGAACTCTTTCACTCATAATCATAACAATTCCAAATACCACAATTCAATTAACTAGATTCCAACTCTATCAAGTCACACTCTAATAAAATCACAATCACTATTCGTTTGCCACTCGATTCCGATAATCATCGAATTCAATTCCGAATTTCCATCTTATCAATTCAAAATTCTTAGACTCTAAATTCCAATTAATCACTAAGGAACCAATTCATTTGAAATATAAAGCTCAAACTCATTACTTGTAACAATCATCTCATAAACACTTAAATTTCATTTTCGAAAAATAAGGTCCCTCGCCGCGGCGCATGGTCGCTCGCCGCGGCGAGACCTCTTCCTTCGCCGCGATGCACGCTTCATTTCTCCCTACGGTGAATCCACGCCTGCTCATCCTGACGCGCGCCTTTGCTCGTCGTGACGTGCGAAGGACAGACGCTCACCGCGGCATGCACATCTGTTTGTCGAGGCGTGTGGCTGAAATCAGCTCGTCGCGACGTACGAATTAATATTCGTCGCGACGTGCAAGGAGGGGTAGCTCGTCGTAGCGTGTTCATCGCTCATCGCGGCGTGCGATCCCAGAAATGAATCCGAAACCCAGAAATTCTTCTGATCTTTTGATATAAATTCACCCAATTCATTTCAAATCACTCCCAATTAACTTAATACACTCCACTCAATTCATTTCTAACCTCATATTCATCATAAACTCATTATTCATCAAATACCCAAATCAAAATCAACAAAATTCTCAAAACCCTATTCTCCGAAACTCATAAATCCATAAACAATTTCATAACTCAAATCAATGATCAAATTAAACGACTTAAGGCATAAAGAAGTATGAACTTACTTGATTCAAGCTTTAAACCTTCGAAAATCACCAAATATTCAAGCCTTCGGTTCAATCCTCACCCACGACAATCTCCACTTCTCCTCCCAATAACATTTTCTTCCAATTTCAAAACTTAAGCTAGGTTGAAGACGATGATCGGAGCAATTTAAAGGAAGAAAATGGAAACAAAAAGCAAGAACGATGGATCACGAAGGAGAAGAGAAGAAGAAAATCGATTTTCTTTCAAACGGAAGCAAGCAATCGTGGAGGCAAAAATCAAAGGGTGAAGGCTTATAAACAAAAGAACTTAGGGCTTGTTTGGCAAATTTCATTGCCACAAGTCCAATTCTCAGGATCTAACCATCTAATTCTTATTCTATTTTTCTCCCAATTTCACAATGGTTTGCAACCAAAATTCCTAAAATCATAACTCCAATTATTTCATGCCAATTGTCAATCCATCTCGGAACCATAATTCAATTAATCGGTCACTAAGCCAAATTTTATGTCTGGACCCAACACTCTAAAAATTCCAAAAAAATTCCTATAAATTCACAAAATAGGAAACATCCAATCCTACACTCCAATTTCAATTTCATTCCAATTCTCTATTCAAAACCTGATCTGTACTATTATAACCAAATTCCAATATTCACACAATTTAATCGGGAAATTGTCATACATGTATGTACATACATATGCTTATGCAATCATTAATCATTTATCATAAATTTATAAGCTATAATGCATATGCAATCCAACATTTGCCTGTACTCAATCCAGACCCGATCCAAATTACCGATATACCCATCACACCGATAAGGGGATGTTACACTACTCCTACCTTTTTATAGGCAATAGTGCCTTTGGCTGTGTTAGGCATGGTATGCACCAAATTTGGTGCCTACCAGTTAATAATTGTTAACAGCCACAATTGATGACAATTCTCCCACTTGAAGATTTGATTGATAATCAATCATATCTTCACACCATTTTTTCTACCTTGCCGCTTCATATTGCTTACATCTCTGTCAGGCCACACGAGGTTTGACACCATATAAACTTGTTACCATTGATTGCTCTTGTCATAAAATTTTCTAGGTTATCCATTGTATGGATTTTTTACATGTCCACTATTCCTTCTTCCATTTTCTCACAAACGAAGTGATATTGAACTCGGATGTGCTTTGTCTTTGAATGAAATGCTGGATTCTTTGTAAGATGTAAAACACTTTGATTGTTACAATACAGAGTAATATTCTCTTATTTATTCCCATGTTCTTCCAATAGCATCTTCAACCACACTGCTTCTTTACTAGCTTGTGTAGCTGTAACATATTCTACTTCTATTGTTGATATAGTCACAACTGACTGTAATTTTGAAACCCAGCTCATAGCTTCTTTAGCTAGTGTAAACACATATCTTGTAATGGATTTACTTTTATCAAGATCACCTGCATAATCAGCATCAATGTATCCTTTGACAGTAAAATCTAATCCTCCATAACCTAATGCAACATTTGAGGTTCCTTTGATATATATGAGAACCCTCTTAATATTATTCCAATGTTCTCGACCAGGATTTGCCATGTATTTATTAACTACTCCCACTGCAAGTGCAATGTCTGGTCTTGTACAAATCATAGCGAATGTGAGGCTCCCTACTACTGATACATACAGTACTTGAGATATCTCCATCCTCTCTTCTTCATTGCTAGGACTCATACTTGAGGATAACTTGAAAGTAATAGGAAGAGGGGTATAAATTGACTTACAATTTTACGTGTTGAATCACTGTAAGATCTTCTTCAAATAATTATTCTAAAAAAACAAATCTTCTTATTATTTTTGTCTCGGTAAATTTGCATCCCTAGAATCTTGTTTTTTGGTCTTAAGTCTTTCATTTCAAATTCCTTAGCCAATTGTGCCTTCAATTCTTTGATACGATCATTATTTAGGCCTGCTACCAACATGTCATTTACATACAACATCAAGATAATAAAATCATCTTTCTCAAACATCTTGAAATATGCACAAGGGTCTGCATTCATTCTACTATATCCAAGGCTCATGATGAAGGAATCATGTAACACCCAACTCACGCAAGACATATGCCCGACATCGATGGGTGATATCCGAGTCCGTACCCCGCGAGGGTGATATATTAGAGCACTCAATCATTCAAATTCTAGTATAAATTTTTTTTAAACCAAAAACATAAAGTGCAAAAATCGATAACTAAATCGAGCCCACTTCATTTCATAAACATTTTCAATCATAGCAAAACAATCAATACACAACTCATCAAAAATTCACTTTCCACTTGGGCCTATTACAATTTCAACATAAATACATTTTTATACACATTGTGCAAAAGTTTTTAAATACGTTATTTGATACAAAAATTGCAAAAATTATACAATTCAATACAAAAGGAAAAAGTACAATGCGGACACGAACTGATCCCGACGTCTATCTTTTACTCGTATACTGTAGGGATACTCCCGTCTGCCTAACGGGGTATTCTTCTGAGTCTTGAAAAATATTTGCAAATTTTGGGTAAATTTTGCAAACTCAATGAGTGAACATCATTGATGGCTCACCCAGTTACATAACACTTAATTCGCATTTCACATTATTTCACATTCACATTCAATTTCACACTTAATCATTCATTTTATGCATATGCAGTGCACATGTGACTCACTTTTCGTTTGTTATTTTGTTGTGACTGAGTGCTTAGACTGTCCCATATAGGGCTCATTGAAAACTATCCCTTATCCACTTGGGGGATACAGAGCTCATTAAACGTTGAACCTGAGACTCTGAATCACTTTTGAGCTCGAGACTCATTTTTATTTGTTGAGCTTTAAGCTCTGATTATTGGCTACTCTGGTCACAACTACCATTATATTTCATTCATTCATACAATGGAATGCACCAATCACATTTGCATTGTAACATCCCACCCCCGATGGGAAGGGTAAAATAGTCATTTGGCTAGGGGTGACCGTGATTAGGACTGATTTGGCATTGTTATGCATACTGGTATTGGCAAAAAGTGAATTGTTGCACATGAAAATATCTGTACATGCATTCATGATTATTTCCCGGTATTGGGCCTAAATGGCATTTTATTGTGATTAATATGGAAATTGTCTTTGAAAAATTTATCGGACTGAGTTTTTGTTTGTCTTACATTTTATGGGAATTATAGGAATTTTTCTAGAATTTTCTGGAGAATATTTTAGGACCCAAAAAAAAATCTCTAAGTGGCGAACCGGTTGATTTTCGGTAGCAAAAATTTGCTATCCAATGACACTACAATATTGGGTACATTATTTTGGAATTATAATTGAGACCCTTGGAAATACGTTGTAGATTTAATTTATTTGGATTATTTTATCAAAGGTTATTAAATTAATTTGTCTCATTCTTAAGTGATAAAGTGTCAAAGCATTTAATGCTTGTCTTAGGTGGCTGATTCTCGACTCTTCTATGTTTGAAGAGTGAAAATTGGATGGTTTCTCTTTTGGCTTTGCTTCATCCGAATAACTCCTTCTCCTTTCCTTCTCATTGATTTTCTTCATTTGTTTCATTTAATTGCTACTTTCTTTGTCCTTCCTTGAATACTTCTAAGCTTAAACCTTTTCCCTCCTTACCATGGGATAACCGTACATGAAGAGTAGAAAGGAGAGAAAATAAAGTTATTGGTGAAGTTAAGAATTGAAGATTGGAAGCTAATTAGGTAAGTTCTATTGTTAAGCTTTAGTTATGCTTTAATTATGTAGTTAATGAATCATGGTTATTGTATGCATGCAATGGGAATTATGGAGCATTTATTGTGCTTATTGATGCCTTAATTTGATGAAAAGTATAGGTGGAATTGGTGGGTAGAAGGTGAGGTTTGAGTAGGGTTGGATGAAGTAGTATAAGTGAAGTGTTGTAGCTTGATTTTTGAATTGAATATTAATGATTAATCTTGTATGGAATTTAAGAGGTAGGTGCTGCCAAATTGAACTAGGTTTTCCTAGTGAATGTATGATTGATATAGGGACTGATCTTGTGTCCCATTGAGATGCTTATGGTAGTAGAAGTTCAATTGGCATGATAGGAAGTGTAAGTTGAAGATGAAAGCTGGAAAATAGATTTTGACCCACTGTACTGTTTTGAGCATAACTCATTGTGTGGTTATGTAAATGAGTCGAGGTTTGTGCCCAATTAAACTTTGGGTTGTTGGCTACATTTTTCTGTGAAATAGGTGTTGTCTAATTTAACCTTAAGAGGTTGAATTTTGGCTTGGAAAGTTACTGTTTTGACCTAGGTGAACAGTATCTGGATTGATGACCTAAGAGTTTTCCTGATTTTTCTAAATTAATTGAGAAGGAATTAGGGAAAATGGTATAAATGAAAGGTGAAGCCTGTATTGTTAGCTTTCCAATGCCACTGATTTTGAAATTTTTTGATTTGTATATTGTGAGATATGAACTGATGACTGTTGACTGGAACAATGCATTTTGGTGAAACCTAGCTGAAATGTCAGTTTTGTGAGCATTCTGATTGGAAGCAATTTTAGCAATTTATGTGAATTGAATTGGCTTAAATGGTCTTCTGAAGAGTAGTATAGGAAACAATTATCTTGAAAATGGTAAATATAATGTAATTTTTGGAGATCAGATTTGAGAGTTATGAAATTTCAAACACTGAACCTGCATTAGATTATTAACTACCCTGATCAGCAGGAACTTGCATGACAAGTTTGAAATTGTTAATGATGGAATTGGCTTTGACGCCCTTCATGAGAAGTGTAGTACTGTGTTTTATCTTTCCAGTGATATAAGGTAGTGATTTTCTTGACATGTTCACAAGGAGTTATACTGTTTTAATAATTACTGTCCAGATTGAGTATTTTTCAGGGGCAGCAGCATTCACTGAATTGTTTGACCTAGTTAGCCATTGAATTTGATTTCATATTGTTCATGAAAGTTGTAGATCACATTGTGATCTTTCTGAGCATATTTATTGTGTAATTTTTGACTGAAGATAATGAAATTTACTGAATTTACAAATACTGTTCTGTTTTAAGAGGTATTGAATGGGCAGAAGTTTCAATTGAATTTTGACACCCTTAGGGGTAAATGTGATTTTTATAGTTTTCATGAAACTTGTAGAGGGTTTCATGATCTTTCCAACGAGGTATGGATTGTAATTTTCTGAATTGTGTGTAAAGAGATATGCTAGTTAGAATGTCAAACAGGAAAAAGGGAAAAAGGAGAAGGAAATAAGGGCTTATATATATATATATAAGAATTGTTTTAATTGCTTTTTGTGTTCTTTTAGGAATAACTTTTCCGTCCGACATCCGATTGACCTGATTCTTGAGGCATCGGATTCATAGAATATTTAATTTCATTTTATGAGAGATTGAGAATTTTTGGACGGAAAATTGACGTGGGTCCGGGTAAAGGTCTGTTTAGTCACTATTTTAATTAATTGGGGACCTATAGAGGTTCGATTTGCGTACAGTCAGCGCCATTAGGTTTCTAATTTTTAGACGGTTTTTATAATGGAAAAAAATGGGATTAGGGCCGGGAATATCGTGAACATGCATTTTACACCTATATGTGCATCATTACTAGTTCGGATTGAACAATTAGTGATCGTTTTATTCTCTGATTCTTATAGAGGCCCAACTGGAGCGTCGATCGACCGACGTAGCAGAGACTTCCCGGCATTAGCTCGGAAGTAATAGGTGAGTAACCTAGTTGGTTTCTCAACCTTATGTGTTTAATATTATGCACCTATGCCATGTGGAGACATAAGAAAGGATTATGTGTGTCTGATTTGATTGATTTCGGACCATGGGTGTCTGAAATATTGAATAGGTGATATTGAAGTGCTATTGTGTGTACATGGCTACGAATGCATCAATGAATATGACTGAATTACCGGGCTGAAAGTCCGAAGGAAAAGGGGAACTGAAATTGAAATGTATATGACTGTAAATGGAAATTGGAACATGTGCATTCATGCATAATGCCATGATCAGATAATGACGGTTGTGACCGGAGCAGCCAACGATTTTCAGAGCTTAAAGCTCAACGCAATCATGGCGTCAAGCCCAACGTATTTGTTAGAGCCACAGGCTCAATGATCAGGGCTTCAAGCCCAACGTAATCCCGAGCTTCGAGCTCGAGGGAAGTTAGTGCATACCCTGAGGGCTCTCCTACTCCCTAGACGCGTCTATTGAATATTGGTCAATGATAGGCGCTCGGTCACAACATCGTAAGAAAATGGAAGTGTCACATATGCATTGCATATGTATATGATTGACTGCGAAATGTGAATGATGGAATTGCATGTGATATTTCTGTAAATGTTATTGTGTGATTATGTGTATATGATTTGTGTATGCATGAGTTGGGTGAACCATCGATGATGGTTTCTCACTGAGTTCGCAAACTCACCTAACATTGCAATTATTTTTCAGGTATTGAAGAGTACCCCGTTAGTGGAACGGGAGTATGATTACTGCAAGAGAGTCGGTGTTTGAAGTCGGGATCAGTTCACGTCTGCATTTGTGTCATTTTGAATTATGTGTAAATTTATATTTTGCAAAAATAGTACTGAATTATTTGAGGGCCCTAATTGATAAATATTGTTTTGAAATGTGATCTTTGATAAAGTGTATGACTGAAAAGGGTTTTCGTATCACGGGCCCAAATCGCTTATTATTTCCGCGCACTCGACTGTTTTCAAAAAGAAAAATATCATAATGAGTTTTTAAACTGCATTGAATGCTCTAGCATACCACCCTCGCGGGTCGCAGGCTCAGATATCACCGTTGATGTCGGGTTCGGGTCTCGCGGGAGTGGGGTGCTACATGCATGCTCCCATTCAATCTCATTACCATATCATCGGACCTTAGTCTGGCATTCAACATTAAGTTGAGAATCACACTTTCACTTACATGCAAATGCACATTCAGAACACATTTAACAATCAAATTAAGTACACTTAGTTCCTCTCATTCATATACAAGCAGCACTTCAATATCTCATAAATCATCACAATCATCGGGCCTTCTATCCGGAATCAACAGTTAAGACGCATTCATATCAACATTCAACAGTCAATTAATACAAAAATCAAACAATTAAATGAGACCATCTAGGTCTACTCACAGTACGCTCCAGATTAACATTTGCTTCCAAATTCTGGAAACTCCTGAATGCGGACATTTAACATGCACAATTCATTTATGCAAGATACACCTACATCACAATTTGTACAATCATAAGTGTTTAATAATGCACATGCCTGAAATGAAATATGTACAATGCATGTTCATGACAGTCTCGGGTATTTTACCATTAATTTCATCACAAAGACATTCTCATATCAAAATTAATCTAAGTATAATTTATACTTAGGTCTATTCCTCACTAAAACCATTAAAATTTCCATTCCTTTCTCGTTGACTCACTTCAGAATTTTTCCAAGTCACACTTTCAGGTCTTCTTCTATTCACATTCAATAAGAAAGTGAAACTAATGTAATTTGGTAACACTATCTTCTATAAAAGTGTTCCTCGATGTCTTATCTTTCCATTGACACCAAAATCACTCCATTTGGTTTAGTAATTTGGAAGATATGCCACAAACATTATCAGGTTGTTCACATTCAATAATAGTATACTATGCACAACTTCCATCCAGAAATTCAATATCTTAAAGAAAGAATAAAAATTTTATTTCTTGAGATAATTTGTATTCCTATATCTCTAGTTTACTACAAATTAAAAATAATCTTATTTATAATTCTACAGATCAAGATATCATCAAAATACTGAAACATGTTCAGTAAAATATCCAGTTCATGTTCTTTCAATCTATACCCTTACTTTGATTCGATCAATCTTTTTCAAACTAATACCAAAAGGTATAAATATTCATAAAGAGATAGAGAAATATGTTACGAATCTAATGCTTTAAAAATCAGATCATTTGGATGTCGGATGAAAACGTTATGGCTAAAAGAGTGAAGTATGTTCAGATTGGGGGAGAGGACGTGCGGGTCGCGATCGTGGCGCGTCACGATCCTTTGGTGACTCCTCCCTTTTCTCTTCTTCTTCGGACTTGTTTGGTAAAATAGGCATAACTTTTACTACAAGTATCTAATTAAGGTCATTCAAAGAATGTTTTAAAGAGAATTTCTAGACCTACAACTTCTATGAAGACCTCAAAAATAATTTTTGCCTCTGTAAGGGTCAAATTTTCATAATGATGTAGTTGTCCCAAATGTCCCTCCTATACAGCATTACAAAATTATAAAGGTCATATATCTCTACTCCAATGTCCAAAAATTCCATACTTTATATCAATGGAAAGCTTAAAGAAAGCTCTACAACTTTTATGAGGACAACTTTGTCAAAACTTCCCCATATCAGTACAGAAAACTCATGGAAGATTCAGATCAAAATATTTTTGACTCTTTACTTACAACATTCAATTCCTCATGCTTAATCTATCATTTCTAGTTCAATAATCATCATTTATCCATTATTCTAACTCCCTTTCAACTCAACATCATCCATAACCAAATTATAGCCCATGATTGATCATAAACACTAATTGTAACATCCCATCCCCATATTAAGGGTTGTGACCTGAAATTTCAGTACATGCGAGCTCAAAGAGAAATTAAGACAATGCATTTTCTTACTCATGCATCATGTTAGCATATATATACATAAATACGGAATGTTTTCACATAAAAAGTGGTACATGCATTCATTGACAACTTCTGGGTATAAATGGTATTAAATGTGATTTTTTTGAAAATGAGAAGTAGAAAGAGTGATTTTGGTATGAGTTGTGAGAAGGAAATATTTAGAAACAAGATTGGTAGTGATCTGGAAAAATATTCACTGAATATGCTTCAGTCTTTTGGCTATAACGTTTTCTGTGGTTGACAAACAAGATGATTCTTAATTTGGATTAATCTAGAGATATATGGTCACATTTTGTATGAAGACATTTAATTTCAATTATGTGTCTAAGAGTCTCAAATATTGTCATGAAGTGAAGTTTGGGTGCAGTGTTGGTGTATGAGTAAAAAAATTTGTCTTTGGATTTTAGGGGCAAATTTGGGATTGCTAAAGATGGATTTTAGCAAAATTTCCTTCTGAAAAGTTGTATATCTTTCTTTTATCTTTCCCACGGTATAAAGTTTGTAAATTTTGAATATCGAAGTCAAAAGTTATGATCTTTATAAGTGGATACGTTCTATACCCGAAAAGCAGATGAAAAAAAGTAGACGATAAAAAGCAGACGCAAAAAGTAGACGGAAAAAGCAGACGCAAAAAGCAGACAAAAAAAGCAGACGCAAAAAAGCAGACTCAAAAAGTAGATGAAAAAAGCAGACACAAAAAGCAGATGAAAAAAGCAGACCAAAAAAGCAGATGCAAAAAGCAGACGCAAAAAATGAGACGATAGAACTAAGACAATGCAAAAGTGAGACGATACAGAAGTTAGACGATGTAATTGGCCTTTGAGGTCTTCATGAAAGTTTTATATCTAGAAGTCCTGTTTCCAATGGTCTGAAAACAAAGTCAATCGGACCTCTGTAGCAAAAGTTATGGCATTCATACTGAGACATGTACATTTCAGGTGAGGATATGAACATGTTGGATTCTTTTGGCCATAACTTCTTCTCTAGACTTCCAAATGACTTGATTCTTAAACCTTTGGATTCGTAAGAACTTTATCTATATCTTCACCAAAAATAGAAGTTATCTGAATTGTATGGAGAGAGATTAAGTGAAAATAGTGGGATGGTTACAGTGAGGGTGCTCTTAAAGGATATGAACTGGTGTTATCCCACTGAACATACTTCAGTGTTTTGATGATATCTTGACTTGTAGAAATCAAAATGAGATGATTTCTGATTCGTGGTGAACTAGAGACATGGAGCTACAAATGGTATGAAGGACTTGGAATCTGATTCAGTCTCTAGGATGCTAAAATTCTTATGGAAGTTATGCATAGTGTACTATTATGGACAAGAACAGTCCAAAATGTTTAAAGTGTAACTTCTGAATCACTGAACCAAATTGAATGCCTTTGGTGTTATTGGAAACGTAATACAATAGAGAAGAGTCTTCTAGAAGAAAGTGTTATGTTAGAATATACAAGGGTGCAATTGGCAAGACACTTAAGTATAAGAGACATAAGGTACAAATAAAAAGGGTAAATGGGACAATTCTCACTCATTAAGGGCATAAATGGAAGAAAAAGTGTTGTTCTGCTTATAAATAAAGGAGAAACGTGAATGAAAAGATTCTTGAGAAGTAAAATGAGTGGATTAGAAAAGAGATAAGAGAGAACATGAAAAAGAAATGAAAGAGCGAAGGAAGAGAAAACAAGGTAGGGTTTTAAATTCCTTGGCCTTCAAGAGAGATTTTGAAGTGTTCAAGAAGAGAATGAGGAAGAGGAAGAAAAGAGCTTCCATTTGAGCTGAATATCTCTTCATTTGGTGAAGAATCAAGGTATGATCACTTGAATCTTTGGATTTTTGTAAGGATTCTAGTTTATGGAGTTTAGAAAATGCTTGGGTTTAAATGTTCTAGAACCAATTTCAGTGATTATGCATCAGGATCTTAAAGTGGATTCCTATTGAATGAGATTTGGTTTGTCTTAGGAAATTAAGAGAATCCTACCTAAGTGTGTTTATAAGTATAAAGTGCTAAACCATGAATGGGAATTGGATATTATGAGATTATATGAGGATAGATAAGAGATGATGAGAAATTGAGTTATGATATAAAGTAACCAAGTGTTCTTGAAGTGTAAGCTTATGAATAAGCTAGACATATAAAAAGGGTAAAGATTGAAAGGAGCATTTAGATTGATCATATACAAATGAAGTGTAATTCTTATTTCAATTAGAGACACACGAATTTTGAAATAGGAATGAGCATAAAATGTGTTCTAAAACATATGCCCAAGATTTTCATTGAGCATGCATTGTACATAGTCCATTATTACAAGTGTACAAAAATGAATGTTGTTATGTGTACAATTATTGATGAGTGTACAATATGTGTCTTGCATAAATATGTTATGCAGGTCAAGTGCCCGATTCAGCGCTCCCGAAATTGAAAGCAAATGCTAACTGAACGTCTCGTGAGTGAACCTAAATGGTCTCACTTCATTGTTCCGCTTATTTGAATTTTGTATACATTGATCTCTGTATGATGAATGTGTATCTGAATGTGATTGTGATTGTGATTTGGATATTGAAGTGCTAATGGTATGTGAATGAGATGAACTGAGTGCACGGAAGTGTTTGCTAGTGAATTCTGAATGTGTTATTGCATGCAAGTTAAGTGTGAATTCTCAACTACATGTTGAATGCTGGACTACGGTCTGATGATAAGTGAATGTGATCGAATAAGTGCATGCAATGTAAGTGATGCATTCCATTGCATGAATGCATGAAATATAAAGGCATTGTGACTTGAGTCGCCCGTATGAAGCGCTTCCACGTAGAGCTATGCTCCGTGATTATGTGATGTGACTGAGCCTACGGGCCAGTATTGTGATTCGACTAAGCCTACGGGCTAGTATTCCGTTTCGACTAAGCCTACGGGCTAGTACTCTGTATATGTGAGAGGCACTCAGTGACAACAATAAGAATGAATGTGAGTCTCATCTAAATGTCATATGGATAAGATAAATGTTTAAGTGTACTGAATGACGAATGTGAGATTGGAATTTTGTATGATGTGTGACATATCTGTTATGTGTTTGGGTGAGCCATCAATGATGGTCTCTCATTTAGTTCGCAAAACTCACCCAAAATTTGCAACTATTTTTCAGGATAAGAAGAATACCCCGTTAGGCCAATGGGAGTATGCTTACAACATTCAAGTGAAGGATAGAGGTCGGGATCAGTTCGCGTCTGCATTGCATATCTATATTTTTGTATTAAATTGTTTATTCCGCAACTTTCGTATGAATTGTATTTTGAAATGACTCAAGTGTTTGTATTTGTGAAAGGGCCAAATGGCTATATGGGAATTTTGTAAATGGCCTTGTATGATGGAAAAGGGCTTATGGCCTATTTGATTATTGACTTCCGCATGCGTGTCTGTAAAGATTAAAAAAAAAGATACCGAATTTTGATTGATCGAGTGCTTTGCACACGACCCTCGCGGGGCGCGGTCTCGGATATCACCATCGATATCGGGTTCGGGTCTTGCGGGAGTGCGGTGCTACATTTAGGTGGTATCAGAGCCCATAAGTACAATCTTATATGGGCATTCTGAAATATGTGTCAAGTTACATGCACATTAGTCATGTCATAGCAGACAACGGCAACTGATCCCCAGTATGAGTCACATGCATGAGCATTCCTTAAGATTTTAAGTTGTTAGAAGCATTGAGAGAAATGATGATCTGACTGAATGTGAGAAAATTAGGTTTATGGACATATTGGAAATGAGAAGTAGTATCTGGTTTTGCATGGTAGATAAGAGTCCCCCACAGAAGGGTGCATATCCTTTGGGGGTGAAATAAGTGTGAATCGGCATATTGCCATGGATTGATTGGGGAAAATAAGAATATGAATAGAAATAAGGAGACTAATGTGTACAGACAGAATGAAAGGAAATCATAAAACTATTATGATCATAAAAGGGTGCATTTGGAATCGAAATGGTTATGTGAGTATTGTGATAAGAATTTGTAATTCAGTATAAGGAGATAGTAGAAAAAAATAAAAAAATAAAAATTCTTGAGACCGAAAATTCATAATGTTTATGCTTCAGAACTTTTGGATTTGGGTTTGGATATAATAGATAAAGATTCAGTGTAATTGTATCGATGGAAGTATTAGTGAATATGAAATCGAAATTTCAATCGGGTGATATGTCCTCAAATGTGATATAAATGTGAATACATTGTCATGGATTGTTGAAAAAAAAGGACAGAAGTAGAAATAATAAGATGAAAGTATATGATTTATGTTGAAATGACCTTGAAAGGTTGCACTTGGACTTAGAATGATTGTGTGATTATCGATATAAGAGTTTAAGATTCAGTGTGAGAATATATCTGTGGAGTGGAGATTTAAGCTTCATATGGGTTATGCCCCTACCATTATAAATTGATTGAGAATAAAGATGTGTAAGATGAAATAAATGACAATTGGAAGATGAGATGATGATAGTGATATAGGAAAAAGTTGTTGAGTTCAGATTAAATTGTCATTGTGAGTGTACATCTGATAGTGGGATCAAATATGCGTGAAGATGACATAGGAAGTAATTGGCGACTTATTGAATAAGTACCAATTATAGTTCCTATAGTTCAAAGTTCAAGATAGAGTAAGACATGAGAGTACTCGTAGTGATCAATGGGGAAAGAATTGAGACTATTAATGATGTTAGCATAGGTGATGAGCTTAAGGGAAAAGAAGAGGGACATGATTATAGCAAAGTCCCCATGATCGCAAATTGGCATAAAAAGAGAAAGGTTATCTTGAATTAAATGGGATTAAAGTGTCCTTACTAGTATAAGCTACTAATTGTTAAATTGATGTGAATACATCTCCAGATAAGATGTGATGATTTTGGAGATGTATGCCAAGATATTAGAGTAAATGAGATTGTTTAAGTGCCCTACAGAGCCTCATTACAAGGGATGTTCAGATCATGTAAGCTATGGCAATAAATTGATTTTATTGAGATATGATGCATAGTTGAAGTTGATCTTCCAGAAGTATTAAGAATGACTGATATGTAATGACAAAAAATAGTTGATTGATAAGGTTTTTATGAACAATATTGATGATGGTAGTAAGAAATCTTCTTTCAAAGAAGAATTTCCCTAAATTGAGTTAAGTTGATCTAACGATTTGATTTAAGAGTAATCAATGAAGAGACAAATCGGAAATGAATATGTAATAAGTCAAAAGTGAGTAATGGAGTCATATTCTAAGCAGAAACTCAGGCATAAAAAGCGGAATATGCCACTGAGAGTGTGTACACCAACTACATGAGTGGATTATAAATTCGAGGTGACACTATTGCAAATGTGAGGAAAATATAGGTCCCCCTTATATTCGATGTAAATATGTTCGGGAGATACAAATTCAATCTGAGGAATGAAATACCAACACACAAAGTGAAGCATCCAAATAAATTGAAATTTGTGGAGGAACTAATACGAATGAATAGGCATTTGAGTAAGCCGATGTGAATTAAAGGAATTTGAAGAAAAAGAGGAAATCATTAGAGACAAGAAGTCAAGCGGGAGACTTAAAATGACATGAGACAAAATTACTTACATTGGGGAAATTAGTCACCTAAGGAATTGCAAGAAATTAACACAAAGAAAAATGTGAGTGATAGTTAATGATACCCCAATGGCATTATGATATTGAAGATTTAAGTGATTCAAGCAAAAATTGTATTAATTAGTGACTGCGATCATAGATGGTATTGTGAGAGTGTCTGCAAAGTAAAAAGAGGCGTTTTTTAATATTTGAAGAATAAGACACTGATGATAAAATATCAATTGGATTTGGAGATTGTGCAATGCTTAATGAAGTTACGCGTCAGAGATTAAGATGCAATCTATATATATAAGTGGTTTTTGATGTGCATGGGATAATGAAAGTCGTATAAGTTGATTTTGATACATAGTTTAGAAGTGTATGATAAAATCGCTTTGAAGTCTTGGAGACATTAGATGTGCCAAATCATTTCTGAAATGTACATTATGTAAGATTGAAGAAATTATTGAGTTTGGAGGAAATGCACAAATGAGTGCTATACTGGTAAAATTAGTGTGTAATTTGACACACTGAACAAACAATTCTATAATGGAATAATACATATTCAGATATTGAGGTTTCCCAATTTAGTGTAAGGAGGAGTGCAGAATATTGAGTGGCATATGAGGTAAAAGAAAATGTTGCTGGTTGAATTGAAATTTAAGATCAAGTTTACTGGAATGAAGTAAGAAACCAACAAGTTAAAGAATTCAGAATTTTGCATCACCCGGAAAAAGTGAAAACGATTTTGAACTTTCGAGTGAAATCGGAAAAAATGATATTTGGTGATTGAAATAAGAAGTACGTATATCCGATTAAGATGATTGAGCAAAGAACGTGTTAAAGAAGCCTAAGTAACAACTTAATATAAACATCTTAGTAGGAATATGCTAAGATTATATTTTAGCTGCTAAGGATGTAGAAACAAGTGATTGAAGGTTTGAGCTACCAGCAGTTCTAACTATTAGGAATATGCTTGAAACTCATATTTTTGAATTCGTAGGATGATGAGATTGAGGCATAATTCGAATTGACTACAGGTATAACAATTGTTATCATAGTGGCATCATTAGAAGTGATATGGGCATAGTATGATAGAAGGGTGGTTATTCGCCCTAAAATTGAGATGTAGAAGGCCTAAAATGATATAAGGCCATAATAAATGTGAGATAATGTTAGTGAGTGAGATGAATCTGAAATAAGAGTAAAGTGACTCATAAAAGATGAATGAGGTAGATGGACCAACACCGTATTTAGAGACTATAGTGAAATGGACATAAGAGTTGATTGTGTTAACATTAAAGAAAAGTGAACTGTCAAAGGAAAGATGAAATGATTTTGTGAGTATCACCTTGGTAAGCTGCGCTCAGATTTGGAAAAATGATAAGTTAAGCTATATGAATTGGTATGTATGAAGTTATTGGTGAAAGAGGTCTTAGATTCATAATATGTGACATGTGATCAGGTTCTGAAATAATGGGATGATCAACAGAGATAGCTTGGCAATATACGAAGTATAAGTTGGTAAGTAGTCTGAAATATGCTCATGAAACAATCAAGTTAGTATGATAGCTAAATGAGTGACTGAGAGACTTATTGAGTCTGTCTACTGTGGTCTTTTGGAAGTGATGAAGTGTATGAGAAATAGAGGAGCATATGAAAAATGGTCACCTTTACTGTATTGATCAATCAGATGAGAATTTCAAGGATGAAATTTATTAAGGGGGGAGAAATGTAACATCCCATCCCCATATTAAGGGTTGTGACCCGAAATTTCAGTACATGTGAGCTCAAAGAGAAATTAAGACAATGCATTTTCTTACTCATGCATCATGTTAGCATATATATACATAAATACGGAATGTTTTCACATAAAAAATGGTACATGCATTCATTGACAACTTCTAGGTATAAATGATATTAAATGTGATTTTTTTGAAAATGAGAAGTAGAAGGAGTAGAAAGAGTGATTTTGGTATGAGTTGTGAGAAGGAAAGATTTAGAAACAAGATTGGTATTGATATGGAAAAATATTCACTAAATATGCTTTAGTCTTTTAGCCATAACGTTTTCTGTGGTTGTCCAAATGAGATGATTCTTGATTTGGATTAATTTAGAGATATATGTCCACATTTTGTATGAAGACATAGAATTTCAATTCTGTGTCTAAGAGTCTCAAATATTGTCATGAAGTGAAGTTTGGGTGCAGTGTTGGTGTATGAGTAAAAAAATTTGTCTTCAGAATTTAGGGGAAAATTTGGGATTGATAAAGATGGATTTTGGCAAAATTTCCTTCTGAAAAGTTGTCGATCTTTCTTGTATCTTTCCAACAGTATAAAGTTTGTAAATTTTGTATATTGGAGTCAAAAGTTATGATCTTTATAAGTGGATACATTCGGGCGCTGAAAAGGCATTTAAAAAAAGTAGATTTATAAAAGCGGGCGCAAAAGTAGGCGGAAAAGCAGGTGCAAAAAACAGACGGAAAAAGCATACGCAAAAAAGTAGACACAAAAAAAAGACACAAAAAGCAGACGTAAAAAGCAGACTGAAAAAGCAGACGCAAAAAATGAGACGATAGAACTAAGACGAAAGGAAAGTGAGACGATGCAAAAGTGAGATGATACAGATGTTAGACGATAGAATTGGGCTTTGAGGTCTTCATGAAAGTTTTAGATCCAGAAGTTCTCTTTCCAATGGTATAAAAACAAAGTCAATCAGACCTCTGTAGCAATAGTTATGGCATTTGTATTGAGACATGTACATTTCATATGAGGATATGAACATGTTGGATTCTTTTAGCCATAACTTCTTTTAATGTTGCAACGACATGGCCTATGTGTATGCTTCTGTGTTTTGGCCATAACTTGCTCGATAGTTTTTCAATTGAGATGATTCTTAATTAGGATTAAACTATCAAGATAGGGCTACATTTGGTATGAAGACATCGATTTCAAATTCCGTCTTTAAGAGATTCCAATTTTGACTTGAAGTTCAGTACAGGGTGTAGGAAAAAGTGCAAAAAATTTATGATGAATGTATATATATGTGTATGTTCTGTTATTAGTGTAACACCCCACTCCCATAAGACCCGAACCCGATATCAATGGTGATAGCTGAGACTGCGCCCCGCGAGGGTGGTGTGCAAAGCACTCGATCAATCAAAATTCGGTATCTATTTTTTTTAATCTTTACAGACACGCATGCGGAAGTCAATAATCAAATAGGCCATAAGCCTTTTTCCATCATACAAGGCCATTTACAAAATTCCCATATGGCCATTTGGCCCTTTCACAAATACAAACACTTGGGTCATTTCAAAATACAATTCTTATGGAAGTTGCGGAATAAAAAATTTAATACAAAAATATAGACATGCAATGCAGACACGAACTGATCCCGACCTCTATCCTTCACTTGAATGTTGTAAGCATACTCCCGTTGGCCTAACGGGGTATTCTTCTTATCCTAAAAAATAGTTGCAAATTTTAGGTGAGTTTTGTGAACTCAATGAGAGACCATCATTGATGGCTCACCCAAACACATAATACATATGTCACACATCATACAAAATTCCAATCTCACATTCGCCATTCAGTACACTTAAACATTTATCTTATGCATATGCCATTTAGACGAGACTCACATTCGTTCTTATTGTTGTGACTGAGTGCCTCTCATATATACAGAGTACTAGCTCGTAGGCTTAGTCGAAACAGAATACTAGCTCTTAGGCTTAGTCGAATCACAATACTGGCCCGTAGGCTCAGTCACATCACATAATCACGGAGCATAGCTTTACGTGGAAGCGCTTTATACGGGGCACTCAAGTCACAACGCCTTTATATTTCATGCATTCATGCCATGGAATGCATCACTTACAGTGCATGCATTTATTCGATCACATTCACTTATCATCAGACCGTAGTCCGGCATTTAACATATAGTTGAGAATTCACACTTAACTTGCATGCTATAACACATTCAGAATTCACTAGCAAACACTTTCGTGCACTCAGTTCATCTCATTCACATACCATTAGCACTTCAATATCCAAATCACAATCACAATCACAATCACATTCATCATACAGAGATCAATGTATACAAAATTCAAATAAAGCAGACAATGAAGTGAGACCATCTAGGTCTACTCACAGTACGCTCCAGACTAGCATTTGCTTTCAATTTCTGGGAACGCCTGAATGCGGGCACTTGACCTGCACAACGTATTTATGCAAGACACATATTATACACTCATCAATAATTGTACACATAACAACATTCATTTTTGTAAACTTGTAATAATGGACTATGTACAATGCATGCTAATGATAATCTCGGGCATATGTTTTAGAACACATTTTATGCTTATTCCCATTTCAAAATTCATGTGTCTCTAATTGAACTAAGAATTACACTTCATTTGTATATGATCAATCTAAATGCTCCTTTCAATCTTTACCCTTTTTATATGTCTAGCTTATTCATAAGCTTACACTTCAAGAACACTTGGTTACTTTATATCATAACTCAATTTCTCATCATCTCTTATCTATCCTCATATAATCTCATAATATCCAATTCCCATTCATGGTTTAGCACTTCATACTTATAAACACACTTAGGTAGGATTCTCATAATTTCCTAAGACAAACCAAATCTCATTCAATAGGAATCCACTTTAAGATCCCACAATGCATAATCACTGAAATTGGTTCTAGAACATTTAAACCCAAGCATTTTCTAAACTCCATAAACTAGAATCCTTACAAAAATCCAAAGATTCAAGTGATCATACCTTGATTCTTCACCAAATGAAGAGATCTTCAGCTCAAATGGAAGCTCTTTTCTTCCTCTTCCTCATTCTCTTCTTGAACACTTCAAAATCTCTCTTGAAGGCCAAGGAATTTAAAACCCTAGCTTGTTTTCTCTTCCTTCGCTCTTTCATTTCTTTTTCATGTTCTCTCTTATCTCTTTTCTAATCCACTCATTTGCTTCTCTAGAATCTTCTCATTCACGTTTCTCCTTTATTTATAAGCAGAACAACACTTCTTCTTTCATTTATTCCTTTAATGCGTGAGAATTGTCCCATTTACCCCTTTTATTTGTGCCTTATGTCTCTTATACTTAAGTGTCTTGCCAATTGCACCCTTGTATGTTCTAACATAACACTTTCTTCTAGAATACTCTTCTCTATTGTCTTACGTTTCCAATGACACCAAAAGCATTCAATTTGGTTGAGTGATTTAGAAGTTACACTTTAAACATTTTGGACTGTTCTTGTCCATAACAGTACACTATGCATAACTTCCATAAGAATTTTAGACATCTTAGAGACTGAATCAGATTCCAAGTCCTTCATACCATTTGTAGCTCCATGTCTCTAGTTCACCACGAATCAGAAATCATCTCATTTTGATTTCTACAAATCAAGATATCATCAAAAAACTGAAGTATGTTCAGTGGGATAACACCAGTTCATATCCTTTAAGAGCACCCTCATTGCTCCCGTCCCACTATTTTCACTTAATCTCTCTCCATACAATTCAGATAACGTGTATTTTTTGTGGAGATATAGAGAAAGTTCTTACGAATCCAACGGTTCAAGAATCAAGTCATTTTGAGGTTTTCCAAATCTTATCCTAACACAACTCATACCAAGATCACCTTTTCTACCTCATCACTCCTCATTCTCAATGCCATTCTAAATCCAAAACATTCACAAATCAATTCATGATCCATATTTGATCATTAACCAAAAACAGAACATATTTATTATGTCATTCATAGTTGATTTTCTACATTCATCCTAACACCATTTTATGGATCATCCAACTTCCAAAACATATCTATAACAAATCATAGGTCACAATTGATCATTCACAATTACAAAAACATCACATTTACATAGATTTTTCACCATTCACATCACACACATTCAACTCACAAAATCAAGTAATCAATCCCACATTTCTCATCATTCTAGTTTCATTTAACAATACCCATAACATTTAAAGCATAACTTACTTGGTTTTGCTTCCAAATCTTTAAAATAACACTTAGCCCTAGCTCCCAAACATCCTACGATCTTCATCTTAAAGGTGGGTTGGCTAGGTTTTTCTTATGGAAAAGAAGAAGACATTAGGAAGGAAGTGGTAAGTGAATGATGAGAGAGAGCTAGGTTCAATTTGAATAAAGATTGGCAACAAAATTCATGGAGAAGGAGAAAGCCACGGAAATGAAGGAAAAGTAAGCAAAAATACAAGACCTTTTTAATAGTCTTTCTAATACATGATAGCATCATGGGAGGCAATAAGGAGGGTCTTAAAAAAAAGGTAATGACTTAATACATGGTTTGGCAAGTGGTACTTGTCACTTTCCACATGTCCAAATTCCCATGGATTTAAACTAGTTCTCTTATTTAACTAGTCCAATCAATTTTAATTTCTACTCCAATTATCTCCTAATTTTTAATGACACTTGTTAATAAATTCCTACGTCATCTATAAAAGTTTTCATTGCCATTTGACAGTAAATTCTACTACCATTTATCATTTGTTTTGTTACTTGACATTTTCCTAGTCAGAAAATTACCCCAAATTTTTAGAAAATTTCCTAAAATTCTCCAAAAAAATTTCTAAATCAACAATTACACTCTCCAAATCAATTTTCAATACAAAAAAACTACAATTTTTAATAACAATCACCTTTCATAAACAATTATACTCGGAATGTCAATGAACATATGTACAATCATTTTAAATGTGCAACATTTCACTATTTACTTGCATACATATGTCATATTATGCATGAGCATGAGAATGCATTCTCACATGTACCAAATTTTAGGGCTCTAACCCTTAGTATTGGAATGTGATGTTACAATTCTCCCCTCCTTAAAAGAAATTTCGTCCTTGAAATTCTTACTTGATTATTTGAATAAGTGGAGATATTGTCTCCTCATATGCTCCTTTGTTTCTCACATAACTCCATCACTTGAATACTTTCTTCCAAATGACCATAGTTGATAGACCAATAAGTCTCTCAATCACTTGCTTAGATATCACACTTTCTTAACTATTTCCTTGAGGAGTTTCGGATTACTAAAAATTTTCACTTCCAGTTTTAATAACATATATATCGAATCATTACAATACTCCCTAAATGTATCCATATAATATTGTGTGAATCTGAAACATCTTTTACGGTTAATACTAACTCATAAATCCATATTCCTATTCTCACCATAGTTTTATATAGACCAATTTGTGTCAAATTTAGTTTCCCCCTTTTTCCTAACATGTTCACACCTTTACCTCTATCTATGTGCACATTGACAAGGTGATACTCTCAGAGACAATTCACCTTTCGCTTGCTATTTTACATCTCTTTGGTGTTAATACACTTAACTCTTAAGTCTATCTTACTATATTCCACATTGATGTGATCCACCAAAATTCATTTGTCTATCATAAACCACTTAAATTCTATTATAGATTCATTTTACTTATCAACAGTATCTCGAATCAATTCTGGCCCTCAATCATTTTTTTAGGCCCTCTTCATTTCAATGTATAGGAGAATGACTCTTTTTGTCACTTTACGCCTCATACAATATTCAAGAGATATCACTATAATAATGATTGTTATGCTTAAAGTCATTTAAAACTATACATTGATCTTATGTTCTTATGAACTCCAAAATATAAGCTTTAAGCATATCTCCAATAGTTAAGCCTGTTACCAACTCATACATTTAATCACTTGGTTTTACTTTCTTAGCCATCAAATGCCTTTTCGATGCATTTCCTAAGGATGTATATCATAGGTTGTTATTGCACTTCTCTAACAATCTCTTTACTCAATCTTCTTTATCGGATACACACATACTCCTTATTTCAATCACAAACTATCATTCTTCTGATTCAAGCTCAAAATTTCAAATTCATTTTCAATTTCCTTGATAAGATTCACAATTTCTAAATCTTCAATTTGGGTTTTTGCTAATCCTTTTATGCACAACTGATTTTAAACTTCAATAACTAATAATACTTCTTTTGCACCTTATTAGCTTAACATTCTACACTTTTTATCGCATTAGATTTGATAACCTCAATATCCAAATTTGTGATACTTTGCTATCGAATTTTTTATTCCATGCATCAGATTGCAACACTAGCTTTATAAGGAATTACTCATTTTCACAATCCTTTCAATCTTTTTAAACTTAATAATCAACTCAATCCTTACTGATCTATATATTCATGTATATATATTATGTACAATAATGTCTCCAAGCTTTCAAAATAATTACTATTACAGCAGATTCCAAATCATATATCAAAATTCAGCTCATGAGGCTTCAATTGTCCCTATGTACACAAAATCAGTTTATAATGTTACAACAGATTCCATCTTAATCTCTAATGGGAAACTCTATTGTATATACTGCGAAATCTCCAAATCTAAATGGCATAATTATATAGTTCTTGAAAATTTCTTTATACAATCATCACTCATATGATTTAGACATTTTTTCCTTGAACACATTTTTTTAAGGGATAAGATCAGTAAAACCCCTTAACAGTCTCTAGTAGTATCCAGTATACAACTAGTTCTAAAGAACTTCAAATCTCTCATATATTCCTTGTAGTTTTTCACTTTATCATCACCTCTATTGTTGGGCCCCAAATTTTTTTAATTGATGTTATTAAGCATGAATTGTGTTAATTGTGTGATTATGGCTTAGTTTGATTTAATTGGGAGTGTTAGTGGATAATTGAGGTGTATTTAAGTTTAATGTGCTATAAGTGAGAATTAAAGGGTAAATATGTTTGAGGGTATTTTGGGAAGATTGCTTAGGTTGGATTGGGTTAAGGCTTTACAAGGAGGGGTAAGTTGGTCTTTGTATTCCCTTTAAACTTAAAAAAGATTTAGAAGGAGAGGAAAAGAAGAAAGTAAGAAGAGAAAAGAAGAAGGAAGAGTTATCGTGGGTGAGGAAGAAGAGAAGAGAAATAGGGTTTTCGTTCTTAAGTGATTTTCGACAGATTCAAAACAATTCCTAGTAAGTTTAAGTTCGTTCTATCTTTTAGTGGTTGGATTAAACCTAAAGATAGGTTGAATGTGTGAGAATCGGTGGTTTAGGGTTTTAAGGGAAAAATGGATAGATTTCTTTGGGTTGATGATTTTGTGCCTTTTTTTAGTTGTTAATGGGTTAGAAATGTAGTATAAGACTTGAATCAAGGTTTAGGTGTGTTGCATTTGCAAAAGGGAAGGATTGAAGTGGGAAAATGCTGGAAAGTCAGGTTCGGAGTCGTTCTCCAGACCCGCATGTCGCGACGTGCTCATGAGCACGCCTCGACGTGCGAATTTGTATTTGCCGCGATGTGCAAGGAAGGTATGCACATCCCGACGTGCGAATTTGTTCATGTCGCGATGAGCATCAAGCCTTCGTCGCTGACGTCTGAAGCGTGTTAGCCGTGGCGACGATGCGTCTTGCCACAAGGCAAGTTTCGCTTCCAGCAAAGATAAATTTTGGTATTTTGGTTGTAACTTGGACTGTAGATGTCCAAATGAGGTGATTTTGGATTCGTTGTGAACTAGAGTTAGAGGGCTACATGTTTTATGAAGAAGGGAAGTTCAGAATTTGCCTCTTAGGATTCGGGATTTTGGTTGGAAGTTGAATGTAGACTTTTCGTGCTTTTCCTTTTAATTTTCAAGCTTTTTGAATATTTTCTTTGAATATTGTTTGAATGGGAACTTGGTTTGTTATAGGAAACCAAGCCGACCTGATCCAATCGCAAGAGGAAGGACAACAGTGAGTTGGATTCTCGAGCGATATTAGGTGGGTAATATATTTATAGTTGTTATGTGTATGGGCAATATGTGTATGCTTGCTTGCATGTGTGTGACACTGCTTGTGTTGAATTATAAGAAATATTGAAAATGCATTGTGATCATGATTATGTACTGCCTTGATAGGCATTATGGCATTTTGCAAGAATGAAAAGAACGAAAAGTATAAAGGCTTTGATAAAATGCTTTGAGCATGAAACGAATTGTTATGTGCTTTGTTTGGGTGAGAGAGTAACGGATCGTTAGTCACGTGCAAGTCAACGTATCGCCTTCTCCCGGTTGCCCGCTTGAGGCCACGAGATCCTTGAGAAATTGGACTCGTTTTGTTTACGGTATAAACTTCGATTTATCCTGATCATTTTACAGAACTCTCGAGCCATTTGTGTGCATTCATTATTGATTTGTTGAGCATGATGCATGATGGATTGTTATATTGTCTAATCGTATGACATATTCTTGTGAGCATTGTAAATTGATAGATTGATGGCTTTCTATATGCTTGTGTATATATATATGTATATGCTTGAATGTGTGGCTCGTTGCCAATGGCTATAAATGTATATGCTACTGAGCTTCGCAGCTCACCCTATTATCTCCCACTCCTCAGGTGCAGAACGAGACGATCGTTGATCTTGCAAGGCATCAGAAACTCCAAGATAGTTAGGAGCTTTGTATTAAGTTAATATTTTGGTTGGCCCTCCGAGCATATCATCATGGAGCATCTTCATGTATTTTGGATTTAGACTTTATTTTGTATTATGTATGGTTGAGAATACTTGTTGAAATTCTCCGAATGATAATGACATGATGGCTTATGTAATTGGGATGATTACTGCCTGTTTAGAATGCATGTGTAGAATGTGTGTATGTATGGGTATATGTTTGTGTGAATCGAAAATTATGTATGGTTTTGTATAGATGTTGGGATCGGGTCTGAATGTTTGGGAGCTGATCGCTGACGCAGCCTGAGGGGCCACCTCGGGAATAGGGATTCGGGACTCGGGCCCAACATGTTTGGTATCAGAGCTTTAGGTTATGTGTCCTCGGCTTAGAATGCATAGTAGGATGAGTGGTTTGGTATATGGTTATGTGTTGCATTTGATTGATTGCATTAAGTGACATGCATATCATGCATACGTGTAGGAATTTAGGTTGACATGTAGCTAATCCTTAGTGTTTGGATTTGAAGGAGTACGATGCCACCTCGTAGAAGGACACGAGGAGTTCTGCAAGGATTTGTTGCACCTGACTCTTCAACTAGAGAGGAGAGGACTGATGAGTCGGTAGCCCCAGGAAATGCTAAGGCTTCTGTAGGGCTAGGTAGTGAGGTAGGGCTAGGTAGTGAGCCCCTTCCATCGCAGACGCAAGAGTCGCCAGTTATGCAGGAGCAAGTGCCTCCACTAGATTCGAGGTTGTTCCAGGCATTCACCCAGGCGTTTGTTCAGGCTATGGGTCAGATGCCACAGCCTTCTGCTTCATCCCTAGCAAAGAAGGGGAGACGGTTTGACAAGTTGAGGAAGTACGGAGCAATGGACTTCTACGGGACCACTGATCCTGAGGAAGCTGAGACTAGTTGAGAAAGACGAGAGAGTCTTGGATCAGATGGAGTGTCAGGAAGATGAGAGGGTTGTTTATGCTGCAAGCTTGCTTTAGGGAGATGCTCTACATTGGTGGGAGACTGTGCCAGGGAGTCAGATGAGACCAGTAGGGTTGGCATGGTAGGACTTCCTTGCTGCTTACAGGAAGAAATATCTGTCTGAGGTGTACATTCAGTAGAAGCAGAGGGAGTTCCTCAGTCTCACTCAGAGGGAGATGACGGTTAGTGAGTATGAGCGTCGGTTCACTCAGTTGGCGAGGTATGCTTCAGATCTGATGCTAAGTGAGGCTGCTAGATGTCGCCGGTTTGAGTCGGGACTGCATTTGGCCATCAGAGAGAAAGTGATAGTGTAGAAATTTTGTGACTTTCAGCAGTTGGTTGAGGCAGCACTGAGGGTTGAGAACATAGAGAATATCAAGAGTGCAGTTCACAGGAAAAGAAAAGGAAGAGAGCAGTTGAAGAGGGGAGGTAGTACTAGTACTCCTATGCCCGACAGGAGTGCCAGGAGCTTCCCTATGTAGTCTGAGGAGAGGAGTAGTAGTGCTAGCCGATCTCGACCTATGAAGACTTCTACTGTTTCTCACCAAGCCTCAACGGTGGGCGGCAGTAGAAGGGGAGATGGGGATAGGCCATTTATTCTGAAGTGTGAGCATTGCGGGAGACCCCATAGAGGAGAGTGCTACAGATTGACAGGAGCTTGCTTTAACTGTGGGGAGAAGGGGCACATTGCTAGAGAGTGTCCTCATCCTCCACGACAAGAGAGAAGCCAGATGCAAGCTTCCAAGAGATCTGAGACTGTGGGACATAAGACTTCTACAGAAGTGGGCAGTTCTGATGCAGCCAAGAGAGTGAGCATTCCAGGGAGACCGAGGGGGCAGGCACCAGCTAGGGTGTTTTCAATGACTCGGGAGGATGCAGAAACTGCTCCAGATATTGTCACTGGTATGGTTAGACTCTTTTCTGATGATGTGCTTACCTTGATTGATCCGGGTTCTACTCATTCGTTTGTTTCTTCGAGTAGACCTGTGTGTGGTAGAGATTTGAGCCCTTTGGATACTCCACTGATGGTGAGTACTCCAATAAGCCAGTATATTATTATCAGTCAAGTATATAGAGGCTGCGAGCTATGTATCGGTGGAGAACTTCTAGTGGTGGACTTAATGCCACTGAAGATGGGAGGATTAGATGTGATTTTTGGCATGGACACGTTAGAGAAGTACAATGCCCGACTGGATTGTAAGCAGAAGACAATAGAATTTGAATTGGATGACGACAGAAGAGTGGTATTTTCTGGGGACAGAAAAGTGAGTCCGCCCAGAATTGTTTCAGCTTTGACAACAGAGAAGATGTTGAGGAAGGGATGTGAGGCATTTTTGGCCTTTGTGGTAGACTCCAGGGCAGATAGAGGGAAGCTTGAGGATATTCCAGTAGTCAGGGAATTCTCAGATGTTTTTCCCGAGGAATTACTAGGACTACCGCTAGCTAGGAAAATTGAGTTTTCCATTGAGTTTTTTTCAGGTACTGCACCGATTCCAATTCTGCCTTCCCGGATGGCTCTGGCGGAATTGAAGGAGCTTAAGGAGCAGTTGGAGGAGTTGTTGGAGAAAGGGTATATAAGGCCGAGCTCTTCACCTTGGGGAGCTCCGGTCCTTTTTGTGAAGAAGAAAGATGGATCGTTGAGGATGTGTGTAGACTACCGGAAGCTTAATCAGGTTACTATGAAGAACCGATATCTGCTTCCTCGCATTGATGATCTGTTTGATCAATTGCAAGGGGCGAAAGTCTTCTCCAAGATAGATTTGAGATCGGGTTACCATCAGTTGAGGATAAAGGAGTCAGATGTGCCAAAGACCGCTTTCAGGACACAGTATGGGCATTTTGAGTTTTTGGTTATGCCTTTCGGATTGACGAATGCCCCTGCAGCCTTTATGGATTTGATGAATCGAGTCTTTAAGCCGTTCTTGGAGCAATTTATCATTGTATTTATTGATGATATATTGGTTTATTCCAAGAGTGATAAGGAGCATGAAGAGCATTTGAGGATTTCTTTGGAGACATTGAGGAGAAACGAGTTGTATGCCAAATTCGATAAATGCGAATTTTGGCTGAGGGAAGTTGCATTTCTTGGACATGTGATATCAAAACAAGGAGTGCATGTGGATCCAAAGAAAATAGAAGTGGTGGTTAATTGGGAAGCCCCGAAGAATGTAGCAGAGGTGAGGAGTTTTTTGGGTTTGGCAGGTTACTATAAGAGATTTGTGGAGGGATTCTCCATGATAGCCGCTCCGATGACTAAGTTATTGAGGAAGAATCAGAAGTTTATTTGGAGTGATGAATGCCAGAAGAGTTTTGAGGAGCTCAAACACAGATTGACGAGTGCTCCAATTTTGATTTTGCCTTCTAGAGATGAGGGCTATACTGTGTATAGTGATGCTTCGAGGAAGGGTCTTGGTTGTGTGTTGATGCAGGGAGACAGGGTGATAGCTTATGCTTCGAGGCAGTTGAAGCCATATGAGTTGAACTATCCGACACATGATTTGGAGTTGGCAGCAGTGATCTTTGCCTTAAAGATTTGGAGGCATTATTTGTATGGAGTTCAGACGAGGATCTTTACCGATCATAAGAGTCTTAAGTACTTGTTGAGCCAGAAGGAACTGAATTTGAGACAGCGACGATGGATCGAGTTGCTTAAGGATTATGATTTACTGTTTGAGTATCATCCAGGCAAGGCCAATGTAGTGGCGGATGCTTTGAGTAGGAAGTCATCGATTGCTCATGTTCGGACGGTTTACTTGCCTTTGTTGGAAGAAATGGCCAAGCTTAAGATAAGCTTGAAGCAGGAGGAGCCAGATTGCCTTTTAGCTAACTTCTGAGTGAGACCGATACTCAGGGAGAAGGTTAGGGAATTGCAGGCTCAAGATGCAGATTTGAGCAAGCTTCGAGATGAAATTCAGAATGGTAAGATTTCAGAAGTGGTAGTGAGTGATGACGGACTTATAACAGTGGGGAATAGGCTGTGTATTCCAGATGTCAAGGAGGTAAGGGATGAGATTTTGGATGAGGCACACAATGCGCCTTATGCTATGCATCCAGGTAGCACCAGGATGTACAGGGATTTGAGAGAGCATTTTTGGTGGAAAGGAATGAAGAGGGATGTAGAAGAATTTGTGAGTAAGTGTCTAGTATGTCAGCAAGTCAAAGCTGAACACCAGGCACCTTCAGGCAAGTTGAGGCCATTGTCCATCCCGGAATGGAAGTGGCGAAGGGTGACTATAGATTTTCTGATGGGTTTGCCTAAGACCAGTAGGAAGCATGACGCCATTTGGGTTATTGTGGATCGGTTGGCTGATTCTTTGCATGTGCTAGCAAAGAAGTACATTGATGAGATAGTAAGGTTGCACGGGATCCCGGATTCGATTGTGTCCGACAGAGACCCTCGGTTTACTTCGAGGTTTTGGGGCAGTTTGCAGAAAGCTTTAGGGACTAAGCTGAATTTTAGTACGGCTTTTCACCCTCAGACGGATGGTCAATTTGAGAGGACCATTCGGACACTTGAGGGAATGCTCAGGGCATGTGTGATGGACTTTAAAGGAACTTGGGATGAGCATTTGTCGTTGGTCGAATTTGCTTATAATAATTCGTATCATTCGAGCATTCAGATGGCTCCATATGAGGCTTTGTATGGAAGGAGATGTAGGACTCCGATCTGTTGGGATGAAGAAGGAGAGAGGAAACTGGTAGGACCAGAATTGATTCAGACAACAGTTGAGAAAGTCAATCTGGTTAAGCAGCGACTTAAGGCAGCACAGGATAGGATGAAGAGCTACATTGATGCGCACCGAAAGGAGATGGAGTTTGAAGTCGGTGAAAAAGTGTTCCTTAAGACATCTCCTTGGAAAGGAGTAATGAGGTTTGGCAAGAAGTGTAACACCCCACTCCTGAGTGACCCGAACTCGATATCGTTGGTGATATTCGAGTCCGTGCCCCGCGAGGGTGGCGTACTACATCAGTCGGTGAAAACTCAATATATCATTTTCTTCTCTCTTGTTTTTTTTGAACCGTACATTAGTGCGGCAAAAATAGTAGACAGTAGAAAACATTTACAGTTATTACAATCATTTAACAACATTTTACAGTAACCATAAAGTTCACATACTAATCAGTTTACAAGGTTGCGGAATACAATCTTGAGTCCATGTTCACAATTAACCATTTTCAGTTATTACAGTATGTAAATGTATAAAAACAATAAAACCACAATGGGCTCATTATAAATGTAAAGCATTGTTGTACAATGATTGCGGAAACTAATTCGATAAGACACTAATGCAGACGCGAACTGATCCCGACCTCTATCCTTCACTTGCCTATAGTAGACCTACTCCCGTGTCAAACGTGGTACTCTTCAAGTCCTGAAAAATAGATTGCAATTTTGGATGAGTTTGCGAACTCAATGAGGAACCATCATCGATGGTTCTCTCAATTCATGCATCACATAATCAATTCACAGTAATAGGGCAGTTGCAGTAATACTACGGTCTACAGTCACAGTAATATATAGTCACAATACAGTAAAAACCATTTCAGGTATTCAGTCCAGCAATGATGCAATGCACATATGACTCTTTTTCTAGTTTTATTACAGTGTTGTGACCGAGCGCATAAACATTATTCAGTGATCAATAGACGCATCTGGGGAGAATTATCTCCCTTCGAGCTCTAGGCTCGTTTCAGTATTTCGAGCTCTAGGCTCGTTTTAGTATCAGTGGCGACTCGGTTCACAATTTTCCTTTATCAGTTTATGCATCTGTGTATGAATGCACATGCCCAGTTACAACATCCCCATAAACAGTTAATCATTCATAGTCAAGCACAGTCAATTTAACAGTCAACATGCACAAATAACAGTCCATAATTCACAACAACGAACAGTTCATAATTGACAATCAATCACAGTCAATCACAGTAATGGCAGACAGGTCACACAATGTACACATTCTTGGTCCCGCCATTATCCCCATATTTGACAAGTAATAATTGAGAAACCCATCTAGGTTACTCACCTATCACTTCCGAGCTAATGCCGGAAAGTCTCTGCCACGTCGGTCGATCGACGCTCCAGTTGTGTCGCTATAAGAATCAGAGAACAAAACGATCACTAAATATCCAATCCGAGTTAGTTAATGATGCACATGTAGGTGAAAATGCATGCTCATGAGATTCCCGGCCCTAACTCCATTTTTTTTCTATTAGAAAAATCAGTCTAATTTAATGGCGCTGACGGTACTCAATTTAGACCTCTATAGGTCCCCAATAAATCAAATAAATAATTACTATACATATATATAAGCCCTTATTTCCTTCTCTTTTTCCCTTTTTCCTGTCTGACATTCTAACTAGCATATCTCTTTACACACAATTCAGAAAATTACAAACCATACCTAGTTGGAAAGATCATGAAACCCTCTACAAGTTTCATGAAGACCATAAAAATTAAATTTACCCCTAAGGGTGTCAAAATTCAATTGAAACTTCTGCCCATTCAAGACCTATCAAAACAGAATAGTACTTAGTAAATTCAGTAACTTCCATTCTCTTCATTAAAAAATTACACAATAAATATTCTCAGAAAGATCACAATGTTTTCTACAACTTTCATGAACAAACTAAAATAAAATTCAATTGTTAACGAGGTCAAATAATTCACCAAATCATCTGTCCACTGAAATTTTCCAATCTGAACAGTAAATTTCAAACCAGTATATCTCCTAGCACCAATTTCAATAAAATCACTACCTTATATCACTGGAAAGATAAGATCTAATACTTCAATTTTCATGAAGAACTCAAAATCCAATTCAACCTCTAACAATTTCAAACCTGTTATGCAAGTTTCTATCATGATCAGCAGTTAACACCCTAATGCAGGTTCAGGTTTTGAAAACTCATAACTCCCAATCTGATCTCCAAAAATTACATGCTATATACCATTTTGAAGATAATTATTTCCTATACAACTCTTCAGAAGATCACTCAAGCCAAGTCAACTCACAGAAATTAATAAAATTGCTTCTAATCAGAATGTGCACCAAATCCACACTTAGTCTAGGTTTCCACAAAATGCACAAAAATCAGTCAATAGTTAACAGCGGATATCTCCTAATATACATATCAAAAAATTGTAAAATCAGTGGAAATGGAAAGCTAACAATCTAAGATTCAACTCTCATGAAGATCATTTTCATCAATTCCTTCTAAATTAATTTAGAAAAATCATCAAAACTCTAGGTTATGTGGTTTGGTTACTGTTCATTCCAGCCATCAGCAGTAACTTTCCATGCTACAATTCACCCTCTTAAGACTAAAATTAGACAACACCTATTTCACACAAAAATGTAGCCAACAAGCCAAAGCTTCATTTGGAACAAACCTCACCTCATTTTCATGACCACACAATGAGTTATGATCAAAACAGTACAGTAGGTCAAACTTACTTTTTCAGCTTTACTACTCAAATACACTTCCTATCATACCAATGCCAATTCTACTACTATACGCATCCCAATTGGACACAAAATCAGTCCCTATATCATTCATACATTCACTAGACCAATAATCAAAATTTGGCAGCAGTAAACTCTTAAGTTCCATGCAAGATTAGTCATCAAGAATCCATTCAAAATCAAGCTAAAACATTTCTAAACCACATCATTCATTTAGCCTAACACAACATACCCTTATACCCAACAATTCACACTAAAATTTTCATGACATCAAGGCATTATAAATCATGATTCATGAACAAGAACTTCCAATCAATGCAATTACTTACTAATTCATTCATTAAAAGCATAAGTAAAGCTTAAACCATAACTTACCTACTCAAGCCTTCCCTCTTCACTACTACACCAACCTCTCCACTTTCTCTATGTTCTAGACCTCATACACGGTATCATCATGGGAAGGAGGACGGAGGTTTAAGCTTATAAGTAAGCAAGGAAGAACACTTAAGGTTGGAGGAGAAGATAGTAGCAACTAAGTGAAACCAAAGAAGAAAATCGGTGAGAAGGGAGAGATGGAGTTTTCGGATGGAATGAAGAATAATTTAAGCTAGAAACTCATCTTTATTTCATTCCTTCTTTTAAGACACCGAAATGCAAAGGATAAGAACAATAAAACATTAAATGAAGTGGCTATGTGGCAATCACATATTTGTCCACTTAAAAGAGGAAAAGTTAAACTATCATTCAAATTTTTGAAATACCAAGCAATTTCACTCCAATTTAAGGGTCCATTTTCGGTCCCAACCCAAACAAAAACATATTCAATAATCCCAATTGACTTTTCACTACCGAAAATCAACCGGTTCGCCACTTGGTGATTTTTTTCCGGTCCGAAAATTTTCTCCGGAAAATTACAGAAAATTTCTTAAAAATCCCTTAAAATATTAAACACACAATAGATCACCCCAATAAAATTTTCAAACACTATTTCTACATTAATCACAATAAAAATCCATTTAGGCCCAATACCAAGAAATAATCATGAATGCATGTACAGTTATTTCATGTGCACAAACTGCACTATTGACCAATACCAGTATGCATGACAATGCCTAATCAGTCCTATTCACTCTCACCCTTGACCAAATTACTATTTTACCCTTCCCGTCGAGGGTGAGATGTTACAATTTCTCCCTCATAAAATTTCATCCTCGAAATTCTCATTTGCTGGATCATTGGATAAATGTCCCTACATTTCCCATACAATTCGTCACTCAATGACTCATTTTTTGAAAGATCAGAGTAAGGCTGTCAGTTACTTCTGTAACTATCTCGTTATCTTACCTATCTCACTTGCCGTTTTCAGAGAAGACACTACCTTTAGTTCAGAGGCTATGACTCAGATCATTATTTCCGACGTTTGATCAATTCACTACCTTTTTCCCCAGTAATAGGCAGACTAATTCTTGTTCCATTGATACCCTTTTTACCACTTCTGAGTACACCCTTTTCAAGGTGACACTTACAATAAAATCCTTCATCTCGTCTTTGCTGCTTCACTTTTCTTTGGTACCAACACAGTGACACTTATCTCCATTGTGCTATAACCGGTGTTAATTCACCTAACATATTTATTCTTCATTTTCATTGACTCTTCGTTCAAAGTTTATCTCGCCTGTGACAATTCACGGTTCTTTGGTGCTCACGCACTCTATTTGATACTCTATGTCATTTGTCCGATCCTGTCCCATCTCCTCTACTCCATTAAGTTTTCTTAAGTAACTTTCCTTTGTTCCACTCATCACAAGTATCTCGGCTCAATTTTGGTCTTTGCCTTTTTTAAGCGCTTTTCCCAATAGGGAAATTGAACATATCATCAGTTGAAAATTCACACCTATACTCACTTCGTTTTATATCCGTGGTAACTCAATTACACTATTTGTCAATTCCTCCTAGGTTGTCTAGCTTCAACTGTTCACTTTCTTGTTCTAGCATTTTTTGTTGGGTACACATACTTCTTCTTTGAAGCATGCAATATTGTTTTTTTTTTTTTCCGATTTCACTCGCATATTCAGAGTCATCATAGGACTCACTACTTTAACTCCTGCACTCTTAACCCTTCTTACCTTTATCCGGTATCACTAGATCTACAACTTCAATTTTCCAGTAACACTTCACAATTACCCATAATCTACTTAACATTCTTTGGAAATCCCAATATCTGTAATTGATCTGTTCATTGCAGCATTATCTGTTCACTATTTCCGACTACACTCGACCTTTATGTAGTGCCCCCTTACCGTAGGGTACACATCGGGACTCCCGAAGGTCGCTCTGACACGTAACCCACGATAAAGGTGCACTACCAGAAAATTCCCACTAATATCCACATGGCATCGCAATAAATAAATCACAATATAATAGAAATCACTAAATTTAAAAAAACCATAATATCAATCTGATACAGTCATCCAATAGCAGAATAGATAAGTCTATCAGTCCCCTAAACAAAACTCAAAAAGGAAACTAATACAAACGTCTATCCTAAATCATCCGCAAAAGTCCAACCTAGCTGACCGACCTGTGAGCCATCGCTTCTCTTGCCAGCACGCCCGCACGGCAGGAAAAGACTATTTTCGGAGCTAGGAGTCTACTCTATTGATCCTGAAAAATTAGATGCAATTTTGGGTGAGTTTGTGAACTCAATGAGAAACCATCATCGATGGTTCACTCAAATCATGCATTACGCAGATTGCGTACAGCACGACACTATAAGATACCATTAGTATATAACAATTTGCAGTAGCCTATAACAGTTTGCAGTATCAAATAACAATTTACAATAAATCAGGTCATCACGTAATTCAGTAATCGTCACAAAACAATCATTCATGTGTATACAATGCATGTGTGAATCTTTTTCAGTTATTCAGTATTGTGCCCAAGTGCTCAGTCAGTATTCAGTGGGGGACACGTCAGGGATTTCTCCCTCGGGCTCGAGGCCCGGTCAGTACAGTGTTAAAGCTCGAGGCTCTTTTCAGTGATAATAGCAACTTGGGTCACATATCCATTATCTGATCATGCATTTATGCATGTAATGCAGTGTTCAGTAATTCAGTGTATGGCTATAAAAATCCAGTATTACATTTCTCAGTGTCATGCAGTAGTCCAATCCAATATAGTAGAAGCATGCCATTCGATCATGTACATTTCAGTAATCATGAAATTTCACATTGGCAAGTAATTCACATTGAGCATTTAGACAATCAGGAATTTGAGAAACCAACTAGGTGTTAGAGTAGTGCCCTGAAGGCAATCGCCTTTAGCGCATTTTGTACAAATTTGTGTACAGTCTTTATGAATAAATAAAGAAAGGCATATTTCATTAACTTGTTGTTCATTATTTATGAATGGATATTGATCAATAAGCAAATTAATGAAGTCCATGATATATGACATCGCATGAAGGAAATTGTGATGTGATCATACTACTGAGATTCCTATCATGTGCAATTATGTCAGTATCTAAATTATCCCTAGTCATAGGATTACTGAGACTGGAAATCGGTAATCTGGTGAGACTAGCACATCTCAAGCTCCTTGATTTGATCAAGCAGTGGATCTCAGAAGTTGTAAATATGAGATATTTAGGGTTGAGATGTGGATGCTTACTAGAGGTAGTAAGTACATTGGATGACCTGCTATGAGATCATCACATGGATGTCCTATTCTAATGTCAGTGATAATCTCATCATAGCAATGGTGCAAGTATCCTTAGACTTGAGGTGCTCAAGAATATCTTGAATACCGATTACGTGCTGACTCCATTCCTTGTTGCCTTACAGAGGTCGCTCATAGGGTGGTGCTTGGGTACAGCTTGAGGTATTCGAAGGTAATTGAGTAGCCAATAAAGGATTCACCACTTCTGTGATAGCAGAAGATGATACCCATGACCTCTTGTCAGGGTCATTACTTGGAAGTCTCTGGCCGGAGCATATATGTCATGAAGAATGTCTTCATTGACATATAAAGTAATGAGTCCCAGGACAAGAACTGAAATCACTTGGACTAGATTTGACATAGTCAGTCTAGTAAGAGTTGACACATTGCCCATACTCATAACCAAGTGGGGTATAGCATGGTAAAAGGACGAATTGCACGGTAATTGTCTATAGAAAGGTTCGTGATATGGTTCATGATGAATACATGTTCATTCGTCAAACCAATTACTTTCCGGTCAATTGGGGGTCATGATGTGTTGCTAGATACCGCTCATGACTTGCTTAGATTAAGTGTTAATCTAAGTGGCCAACATAACCGGAACCTAATGGGTCACACGCATAAGAGTGTCTCGGAGAATTAAATAAAATAGTTTTGAATGAGTTTCAATATATGGAGAGCAAAAGGATTAAATGGATCCCGATGAGATCGAGATATGGCCCGATGAGATCGCGACATCGATATTGCTGAAAAATATTTCCAGGGGTTTTTCCCATACCGGGACCTTGTGAGTAGGTAGGACCGAATTCAGTGTGATCGACCATACGATTAATATATATATATATTATTAATTAATTAAAGAATTAATATATATATATATATATGTGTCACGTGGATGGAGGAGGAAGCTTTAAGCTTTAAGCTTTAACTTTATATATATATATATATATATATATATATAAAGTAGCTAACGTGGGTCAATGACTCACCTTAGCATTTATTACATCTTTAATTGTTAAAGATATAAAAGGCTTAGGAAGAAAGTTTGAGTAGGATGGATGGTCGTTGGAAGAGAGAAGAGAGGTTTTAAGAGGAAATAGTTTTCTCCTCTCATATCTTCATCTTCATCGAAGATCATCAACTCTCAAGCTCTTCTTCTTCTTCTTCATCATCGTTTCTCCTAAGCTCTCTAGAACAAAGGTAAGATCTAGCAGTCTTTAATTTGTTCTAGCTATTCCCGGGTCAAAGGGTTTGTCCCGGTTAGGTTCTCCGATCTCTGCGTGGATACCGTTAGAGACGGTCTCCTTTGGCCGTTATGGTTTGAGTTTGTTGTATAGACACATGGATCCTGGCTTTCGGGAAGGTCGTGGAACAAAAATTTTTGTTTCCGAACCGTGGGCATGTGATGCTCACACCGGGATTTTCCTACAGTGGTATCAGAGCCACTTGTGTCATATATAACGAAGAAACCATGACTAGGTCGGAGTTGCCTATTGCTTGTGACGATGATGCATGTTGATTATGTGAATTTCGAATTCAGTATAGAAATATAGTTTTCAAAATTTTCTTGCCCAGATATGTTCAAAAGATGTTGTTGCATATGTCTGTGGAAGCTCGGAATTTATCAATGTGATTTGATATGGTTTTGCTAATTTATTCCCTAATGTTCGTTTCTTGTCTTTGTGAACATTCAATGAACAGCATGCTTATAAATTCGAGAATAAATTGTAGAATTTTTTTTCAGATTTGCTTTCACCAACATGTCTCTAAGATGTTCATGAATGTCTATGAGAATGTAAAAATATTTTCAAGGTGATTTACTATTTATTTGAGAATTTATTGTGTCTTCTTTGGGAATAAGCTGTGTTGAGGAACACAGATTCTACATTGGCTTTGTTTCTGAGGTTGGATGAGTTTTTGTTGGAAATAAATCCTGAAAACATTCATGGAGAATCTTGTGAACGTTTTGTAACCTCTGTAATTTTATCAGAATTTATTGAAATATTTTCAATAAGTTTTTGAAGCAAAAGACAAAGCTTGGCAGTTTTGAGAAAGTTGCTGGAGCTGGTTTGTTTGAAATGAATAATTGTGTATTTCTTAATTCCAATGCCTTGGATCATTTTTAATGTGATTGAAAATGTGTCATATTGATGTTGTATGCTTGCGCCTAAATGAATTTCTTGAAACCAGGTTTCCAAACAATTTAGGATGTCAAATATGTCACATTAGCATCTCGTTAGTATATTCCGTTATCTTGATTGTTTTGGCCGTCACAAATTATGTGACAGGTGCCGAAGTAGTCTTGATAAAGTGTAGACTACCTAGAGATACTTAGGGTGATAATTTGATATTCTCAAATTATTTGAAAATCTTAGTGAATAAGAGTGTATTCATCAATTTCAAGTTTCATGTATAGTTTGACTATATATGGTAAGCATGGAACAATGAAAGTGTTTCATTGGTACATCATAATAAAGGATATTACACTTGGTATTGTGAATTTGAATTAAGCGGATTGAGAAATTAGCGATTAGAGAGCGGGCCAAAACCAATCACTAGAACATGCACCAATGACATTGTACGTCCATTTCAATCATTAGAACATGCACCAATCATTGGAAAGTGGATTCGAATCATCGGAACATGTTCCAATGATTGAACGTCTACATAACCTATAGTAGTCGACTAGCACAAGTTCCAGTCGACTGGCACATGCACCAGTCGACTAGAACATGCACCAGTCGACTATACAACATGCAGAGGTGGGATGATGGGTGATTTTAGGTATAGACTCAATGTGATTGATGAAATACCCAAAATCATTCCATATAGTCATGGTGACTATAATCCTACGGCTTGGAGGAGAGGAAGATGAGACCTGAAAACCATCACATATAATATGAAAACTAACGCCTTCCATTAATATGGGAAGAACCAGAGTTCTTATAGAGTTGGGTTATTGGGTAAACCCAAGCTCACTCTATACGAATATGTTCGAACCATGAAAATAAGATTTTCGGATTAATGGGTCGGTTTTCACTAGAAGCGTTGATTTGTTGAGTAAACTCAAGGTCAACGTGGACAGAGGCGAAATTGGGTAGTGTACATCAGTTGTACGCGCATCAAGAGTTGATAACCCAATGAGTGTGCATACATCACGAGTTGATAGCACTAGTTGATAGTTGCATCTATGAATCAAATGGTATGACCGATACTAGCCGATAGATCTAAGGTGGCTTGTTGGGTAAACCCAAGGTCATTTTAGTAATGTCGGATATCTATGATGCAATTGGTAAGACCGATACCTACCGATTGACCTAAGGTGGCTTGTTGGGTAAACCCAAGGTTATCCTTAGCAATGTCGGATATCGACCCACTAGGACATTTTGTTATAATGTTTCTTGGATTCGTACTGAGGGTTATGGATTCTTTGAAACTAGTGGGAGCCATATGCATGTCATTCAAGTCCTTATGATCATGCATGTAATTCTATTCTAACATTCTTTCTCTCTTTTCCCTAAAGGTTATTGAAGATGACTTCAAGTGTGAACTTGCGCTCGCTTATGGACACAAACAAATTAACTGGACCCAATTTTCTAGATTGGCTGAGAAATCTGAGAATTGTTCTCAGGTCTGAGGAACTGGGATATGTCCTAGATGTTCTACTTCCTGATTCACCTGCTGGTGATGCTTCTGATGAAGATCAGAAAGTAGGAAGTACAGCCAAGAAGAAAACCAAAGAGACTGCACCAAAAGGAACTTGCTTCCATTGTGGCAAGACTGGCCACTGGAAGCGGAACTGTAAAGTCTATCTGGAAGAACTGAAGCAGAAGAAGGCATCAGATGCCTCGACTTCTTCAGGTATGTTTGTCATTGAGGATATCTGTTTACGACCATAACATATGGGTATTAGATACGGTTATGGCTCACATATGCATTGATATCAGGGCCTCGTGACGATGAGACAACTCATGAAGGGAGAACTAGACCTGCGTGTGGGAAATGGAGCAAGAGTTGCTGCATTAGCCGTAGGCACCTACTTTTGTCACTCCCCACGAGGCTTGTAATTAAATTGGATGAATGTTATTTTGTACCTGTATTAACAAAGAACATATTGTCTGTTTCTTGTTTAAATAGAGCTGGTTTCCATTTGACTTTTAGTAACAATGGTTGTTCTATTAGTTTGAATGGAATGCTTTATGGTACTGGTACATTATGCAATGGAATTTACATATTAGATATGTCACATCCAATTATGAATGCCAATGACACGAAAAGACATAAACGAGATAATTTAAAATCAACTTACTTATGGCATTGTCGCCTTGGCCATATAAATGAGAGACGCATAGCTAAGCTCCATGAGAATGGAAATTTAGGGTCATTTGATTATGAATCATATGACACATGAGAATCTTGTTTATTAGGCAAGATGACTAAGTTACCCTTTAAGGGAAAGGGTGAACGAGGGACTGGAGTATTATACCTAATACATTCAGATGTATGTGGTCCGATGTCCATCCATGCCAGAAGTGGTTGTCTTTACTTCATTACCTTTATCGATGATTATTCTCGATATGGATACCAGATCGATGAGATACAAATCAAGCATTTGAAAAGTTCAAACAATTCGAAATGAAGTAGAAAACCAACTTGGGAAAAGTATCAAGACATTACGATCGGATCGTGGTGGGGAATACTTAGACTAAGAGTTTTGGATTATCTCGTAGATAATGGGATTTTATCTCAATGGACTCCTCCTTACACACCACATAATGGTGTGGCGAGAAAGGAGGAATCGAACCTTGTTAGACATGGTACGATCGATGATGGCTTTGTAAAGTTACCAAAATCCTTTTGGGGTATGCACTCGAGATAGTTGTGTTTACTTGTTAAATGAGTTCCATCAAAGACAGTTGATGTTACTCCATATGAGATGTGGACTAATAAAAGACCCTATCTTACTCATTTGAAAGTTTGGGGTTGTCACCTTATGTGAAGCGGACACGATCGAGATAAACTTGATGCAAAATCGACAAGTGTTTGTTCGTAGGATATCCTAAAGAAACAATGGGATATCAATTCTACCTTGCGAGGAACAAAAGTTGTTTGTTTGAAGCATGCTGTCTTTTAGAGATAGAGTTTCTTTTACAAGAAGGCGGTGGGAGCAAAATTGAATTTGAATAGTTCAGATGCTCGACAGCACGCAGATCAATCGCTCAATCAAACTGTGACTCATACGGATGAAGTAACAGCTCAACCTTCTACAACACACGAAGTTTGTAGGTCACGTAGGATACGCTCTGTTCCCGAGAGATATGGATTTCTCGTGAATGAACAGAATGACGTATTGCTCATAGAAGATGATGAGCCTACCACCTATGAAGACGTTCTGAAGAGTTCAGAGTCTGAGAAATGGCTTCCTGCCATGAAGGCTGAAATGGATTCCATGTATGAAAACCAAGTATGGACTTTGGTTGAGGCACCCGAAGGAATCAAACTTATAGGGTGTAAATGGGTTTTCAAAAAGAAAACCGACATGGATGGTAATGTGATTACCTATAAAGCAAGGCTTGTGGCTAAAGGTTTTCGTCAAAGACAAGGAGTTGACTACGACGAGACCTTGACCCAAAGAGCAATGCTTAAATCCATTAGAATACTCTAGCCATTGCCACTCATTATGATTATGAGATATGACAAATGGATGTGAAGACAGCTTTCCTAAATAGAAATTTAGCTGAGGATGTGTATATGACACAACCTGAGGGCTTCACCTCCTATGATGGCGAAAAGGTATGCAAGCTTCGAAATCCATCTATGGATTGAAACAAGCATCCAGAGTTGGAATATCCGTTTGATGAGGTAATCAAAGAGTTTGGTTTCTCACAAAATCCGGATGAACACTGTGTGTATAAGAAGGTTAATGGGACTGCAATCGTATTCCTTGTGCTGTATGTAGATGACATATTATTACTAGGAAACGATGTCTCTATGCTACAATCAGTGAAGATTTGGTTGTCCAAACAATTTGCCATGAAAGACCTTGGTGAAGCAACTTATATCCTTGGGATAAGGATCTATAGAGATAGATAAAAAAGGTTGCTTGGTCTTTCACAATCAACGTACATAGACAAGATGCTAAAGAGGTTTAGCATGGAGCAATCCAAGAGAGGGTACCTTCCCGTGACTCATGGGATAACACTCTCAAAATCTATGTGTCCTAAGACACAAGATGAGAGGATGCGCATGAGTATGATCCTGTATGCATCTGCGGTAGGATCTATCATGTATGCTATGCTATGTACGAGACCCGATGTATCATATGCTCTAAGTGTTACGAGCAGATACAAATCGGATCCTGGTGAGGGTCATTTGGGTGGTATCAAGAATATCCTCAAGTACTTGCGAAGGACTAAGGATGTTTTCTTGATATATGGGATGGAGATCTCCAGTGGCGGGTATCTGATGCGATTTTCAATATGATAAGGATGATTCCAAATCCCAATCAGGTTACGTATTCACACTGAATGGCGGGGCGGTCAGTTGGAAGAGTTCCAAATAAGAGACGACTGTCGATTCAACAACCGAGGCAGAGTACATTGCCGCTTGAGCGAAAGAAAGGGTTTGGATCAAGAAGTTCATTACTGAACTTGGTGTGGTTCCTAGCTGTGATGGGCCCATGTAGTTGTATTGTGACAACAATGGGGCTATTGAGCAGGCGAAGGAACCAAGGTCTCATCAACGATCCAAACACGTACTCCGCAGATATCACCTGATCAGGGAGATCATTGGTCGAGGTGATGTGCAGATAGAGAGAATTCCCACAGAGCAGAATATTGCTGATCCGTTGACAAAGCCATTATCACAAAAGAGTTTTGATTTTCATGTACTCGCCTATGGTATTAGATATCAAGGCGATTGGCTTTAGGTCAAGTGGGAGATTGTTAGAGTAGTGCCCTGAAGGCAATCGCCTTTAGCGCATTTTGTACAAAGTTGTGTACATACTTTATGAATAAATAAGAAAATTAATGAAGTCTATGATATATGACATAGCATGAAGGAAATTGTGATGTGATCATACTACTGAGATTCCTATCATGTGCAATTATGTCAGTATCTAAATTATCCCTAGTAATAGGATTACTGAGACTGGACATCGGTAATCTGGTGAGACTAGCACATCTCAAGCTCCTTGATTTGATCAAGCAGTGGATCTCAGAAGTTGTAAATATGAGATATTTAGGATTGAGATGTGGATGCTTACTAGAGGTAGTAAGTACATTGGATGACCTGCTATGAGATCATCACATGGATGTCCTATTCTAATGTCAGTGATAATCTCATCATAGCAATGGTGCAAGTATCCTTAGACTTGAGGTGCTCAAGGATATCTTGGATACTGATTCTGTGCTTTGACTCCATTCCTTGTTGCCTTACATAGGTCACTCATAGGGTGGTGCTTGGGTGCGACTTGAGGTATTCAAGGTAATTGAGTAGCCAATAAAGGATTCACCACTTCTGTGATAGCAGAAGATGATACCCATAGCCTCTTGTCAGGATCATTACTTGGAAGTCTCTGGCTGGAGCATATATGTCATGAAGAATGTCTTCATTGACATATAAAGTAATGAGTCCCAGGACAAGAACTGAAATCACTTGGACTAGATTTGACGTAGTCAGTCTAGTAAGAGTTGACACATTGCCCATACTCATAACCAAGTGGGGTATAGCATGGTGAAAGGACGAATTGCACGGTAATTGTCTATGGAAAGGTTCGTGATATGGTTCATGATGAATACATGTTCATTCGTCAAACCAATTACTTTCCGGTCAATTGGGGGTCATGATGTGTTGCTAGATACCGCTCATGACTTGCTTAGATTAAGTATTAATCTAAGTGGCCAACATAACCGGGAACTTAATGGGTCACACGCATAAGAGTGTCTCGGAGAATTCGTAAAATAGTTTTGGATAGAGTTCCAATATATGGAGAGAAAAAGGATTAAATGGATCCCGATGAGATCGAGATATGTCCCGATGAGATCGCGACATCGATATTGCTGAAAAATATTTCCGGAGGTTTTTCCCATACCGGGACCCGGTAGGCCGGTAGGACCGACCCCAGTGTGACTGGGCCACTTCAGCATTAATATATATATATATATATTATTAATTAATTAAAGAATTAATATATATATATATGTGTGTCACGTGGATGGAGGAGGAAGCTTTAAGCTTTAAGCTTTAACTTTATATATATATATATATATATATAAAGTAGCTAACGTAGGTCAATGACTCACCTTAGCATTTATTACATCTTTAATTGTTAAAGATATAAAAGGCTTAGGAAGAAAGTTTGAGTAGGATGGATGGTCGTTGGAAGAGAGAAGAGAGGTTTTAAGAGGAAATAGTTTTTTCCTCTCATATCTTCATCTTCATCGAAGATCATCAACTCTCAAGCTCTTCTTCTTCTTCTTCATCATCGTTTCTCTAAGCTCTCTGAACAAAGGTAAGATCTAGCGCCTTTAATTTGTTCTAGCTATTCTGGGTCAAAGGGTTTGTCCCGGTTAGGTTCTCCGATCTCTGCGTGGATACCGTTAGAGACGGTCTCCTTTGGCCGTTATGGTTTGAGTTTGTTGTATAGATACATGGATCCTGGCTTTCGGGAAGGTCCTAGAACAAAAATTTTTGTTTTTCGCACCGTGGGCATGTGATGCTCACATCGGGATTTTCCTACACTAGGTTACTCACCTGTTACTTCCGAGCTACTGCCTGGAAGTTCCAGCAATGTCCGTGGAATGATGATCCAACGGCGCCTCTATAACATTTAAACACAGTCCCATTACTAGATGCTCAATTAAACAATTCAGTGATGCATATGTCTCTATGAAATTATGTACAATGCATGTTCACGATTTTCGGCGCTAAAACCCAATTTGATATCCTATGACCAATTCTAACTCGTCGTTCAATTGATCGACAATAATTGATCCAATCCTAAAATTTATTTCAATTCCCTCAATTCATACTTCCTATAACAATTCCCTATTCATTGGATCAAAACCTTTATTGAAACTCCCAATTAAAACTCCAATTGTCTCAATTCAATACTTAGGTCACATTATAAACCATAATTGACCTTATTCTCTATAAATCAATACCATTTAAAATGAATTCCAAATCCTCAAAATTATCCTCAATTGTAGACCACTTTCCTTAGTCCGTAACGAATCAGGAATCACCTCAATTGGAGGTCTACACCATCAATTATGCCCAATCAACTAAAATCAATCCAATCAGAATGTCCCCTTCGTCGCGACGTGAAAAAGCCCGTTCACCGTGACGTCAAAGACGTTCGCCGCGGCGAACAAACCTATGCGGCTCGTCGCGACGTAAGCCAGAAGGCTCGTCGTGACGTACGTCCAGGCGCTTCGCCCATGGCGTCCGCTGCGCTTCGTCAGCGTGAGGTCGCGCCAGACGTCATGCGACGTCGAGCAACGCATACCGCCTTATTCGACCGATTTTCCAACTTTTCTCTCACTAAGACCAGTATTAAACACTCCCAACTACCCAATCTAACACAAATCCACAAATCACCGTAAACCCTAAAATCCTTCAAAATCAATGATTAACCACTCTCAAAGCTTCTCAACCTTCATCAATCACAATAAACAAGTTAACCTTGCACAATAAGAAGAAGCCATAAGGAAAGATTGAAGAATCCTCACCGATGGGAGGAATCGAAGAACACCTTGGGAGGAGGAAGAGAAGAAACGATTTTGACTTAGAAAAATCCCCAAATTTCAATGGCTCAACATTTTTATTTCCTAACAGTATAACTCTATTTTTTTTCCATTGCCATTGGACAATTCTTTCAGTATCAGGCGGTCAATCGGTCAGTCACTCGAAAATTTCCGGTCCGGGCATTTTTTCCTAAATTTCCAGAAAATTTCCTATATGCCACTATCAATCCCCAATCACACTTGAACTATTCTAAATCAATTATTTGAACCCAATTACTCCTAACTTCTCAATCAAATCGCAAACCAGTCAATTCAGTCAGTTCCAATTTACAAATAAATACCGAAAAATCATGAATGCATGTACCTATGAATAAATGCATATGCAGTAAACTTGTTCCTCTATAATTAGAGGCCAGTAACATAATCAATCAGTGAATGCAATGAAACCTATCAGTCCGCCCCAATCTACTAGAATACCCTTGCTAGCAGTAACGGGATGTTACAATTCACCCCTCCTAATAAAAATTTCGTCCCCGAAATTTCATATACAATTGATCAGGAAGATAGGGGAATTGATTCGCTCCTTTCTATTCTGATTCTCACTCATTTCCTTATAATTATTAGCAAATCCTCACATTCGGTACCAGAAACACATTTATCATATCTTAACACTGTTTCTTAATCCATTCCATAAAACACTTTGTAAATCAGAATCATCTTTTATATTTTAAACCACTTTACCAATCTATTTACACGACGGTCACATAGAGGCCATTTAATAAAGAATTTAGTTTTCCTTATTTACCTTTATCTCCATTTATGCATTTTGGCCGAGGCTACATGTGGCGTCCCCTTACCATAGGGTACACACCGGGACGCCCGTGGGTCGTAGCGACGCATATCCCACAGCAAGGAAGTGCTACCGCTCGCAACTATCACTAAATACTCACATGGCATCAATATAATTAAACCGCAATAAGCAAATCACTAAATATTAAAAACCCAAAGAATACTCTTTCATTGCAAAATATCAATCCAAAATATAGACAAGTCTATCAGTCCCCTAAAGTCTCAATACAATAACCCAAAAAGGAAACTGATAAAAACGTCTATACTAAGTCATCCTCAAAAGTCGCCCCAGCTGACCGACCTGTGTGCCATCACTTCACTTGTCCAAGAACTCGTATAGCAGGAAAACGTCTATCTCGGGAGCTAGAAACCTACTAACGCTGCCCTGAAAAATATTAGCAATGTTGGGTGAGTTTGCGAACTCAGTGAGAAACCATCATCGATGGTTCACATAACTCATGCATATACACATAATATATCGCATAGTACACTTTAACACAATTTAGAACAATGTACACAATTTACATATTTATACGATAACATAACTCAAACATATCACTTCACAATTGTCATACATCACACGCATTCTCAATTTCACTACGCAGTCAGATGCATAATGTATGCAATTTCTCATTTTATGTCATTGTTGTGACTGAGCGTCACACTTTTCCGATTCGGGCACTTTTCACAATGATCACAATTTCGGCAAGTAGGAGAGTCCTCTGGGTATGCACTACTGCCCACTCACTTTAGGGATAGGAAAGCCCTCTGGGTATGCACTATTTCCCTTTTTGGCCTTAGCCTATTCATCGATATTCGAGCTTAAAGCTCGCACACTAAATGCTTGATCCTGTTGCTTAATTACCTCTTATAATCATGCCTAGCATGCACTAACACTTGCACAGTCACTAGCACATATATTATCACTTCACTCACTTGTCACGATCAGAACACTTACTCCTAATACTATACACTGATTCATAATCACAAGTATTCACATTAGCAACACATTTAGTACAATCACTCACAATCAGAACACTTACTCATATTTGTAGCACATTTATCTCACATTTGTATCACTCACATTGACAATTGATTCACACATTCACAGCACAGATTATCACACAAAGATCGAGGAATCAACTAGGTTACTCACCTGTAACTTCCGAGCTACTGCCTGGAAGTACCAGCAATATCCGTGGACTGACGATCCAACGACGCCTCTATAACAATACAAACGCATTCTCATCACTATATGCTCAATCAATAAGATTCACTAATGCACATGTCTCACATTTAAAATTATATGATGCATGATCATGATTTCCCAGCGCTTTAGTCCCATTCCGCTATCTCTCGATTCACAACCAAAATTCACTACTCACTAGGTCAATAACATCTATAAATTTCACAAATCTCTCATTTAAACTCTAATTATACTCCAATTGATAATACATAACTCTTAGGTCACTTAAGAAACCAGAATCAGCTCTTTTTCTATGATTGAGAACTCGCTAATTTAATTTCAAACTTTTATAATTTACCTCACTCAAAGACCTCTTTCTAGATCATAACAACTCTGAATTACCCCAATTGAGGTCTACACTAAAAGATATACCCTAAAACCAATTCAGTTTCTCTAAAATTTTGTCCCTCGTTGCGACCTCATACCCTCGTCATGGCAAGACAAAGGATGCTCATGTGCAACAACTCTTCTTCTGCGCCATGGCGCCTAGCAATCACTGTCATGCGCGTCTAAATTGCTTGCTTGTCGCGAAGTCTCAAGCGGTTCGCCGCGGTGAACACGCCTTTTCTCACTGCAGGCGTGGCCCATTACTGAGCGTCATGACGTGCGACCCAATCATCTTCTCCGATCGTCATTTCCACCATTAATACTCTTAAAACCTCCATAAAACACATTCAACTACCCCAGCTAACACATTAAATACCATAAATGCCATAAATAACCATAAATACAACATTAAAACACAATAAACTTACTAAATCACAGAATCGCACGGTACCCTAAAATCTCTGAAAACTTCTCAAGCTCTCTCACTCACGATAAACTCCTCAATCCAAGCCAACCAACACAACTCCAAGCTTCTAACAACTCTCCAACCAGAAGGAGAAAGGAAGCAAGCAAACTCTCCAAGGAAAGCAAGATCAACGATACCCACGAGAAGAAGAAGAAGTTTCGTGCCCTAGGAGAAAAATGTCTTCCTCTATCAAACATAAGGTCTATATATATATATATAGCTGATTTAAACCTATAGATCATAGTCCTCAAATTCATTCAATCTCGGTCTCTAAATTTCAATGGCTCTTCACAATAATTCTTAAACTCACAAATCTAAATTTTCCAAGCCATTTACCACACACTTTCGAAACCGGAATCACAATCATCAGTCTCTAAGTCATTTTTTCGGTCCGAACACATAACTCTAAAAATTCTAGAAAAATTCTCATAATTCCTCAAAAATATAAAGCACTCGATCTCATACTCAAATTTCAATTTCCAATTTTCTAAAATTCAATTCTCACTCTAATTCTACTATTCCACTCGAATTATCCCTAATTTCACTTTAAAATCAAATCTAACTCAATTATCTCAAAATTCACAATTCAACTCATAATCACAATTTAAATGCTGGAACAATCATGAATACATGTCACTATGTATATGCATGTGCAAAATGATCTATCTCAAAGGCCACAAAATACTCGATCACTAAATATGCAATCACAACACTACCCGTACCAATATGCTCATCGCATCAGTAACGGGATGTTACAATTCTCCCCTCCTAAACAAAAATTTTGTCCCAAAATTTCATACCTGACCGGTCGAACAGATGAGGGTACTGCCTCCTCATGTGCTCCTCAGTCTCCCAAGTTGCTTCCTCTGATGAGTGGTTCTTCTATAGGACTTTCACCAATGGAATCACCCTGCTCCTCAATTGCTTGACCCGAGATCCGATGTCTGAACCGCTCCTCAACATAACTCGGATCACTAGCTAACTCAATCTCTTGAGTCGGAATCACATGAGTCGGTCCGAGCGGTATCTCCGAGCATACTCACATGAAAAACATCATGCAACCGGGACATCTCACTCGTGGCGCTAATCTATAGGCCAACGGTCCAATTCTCTCGATAATCTCATACGGACCGACATATCGAGGACTTAGCTTACCACTACGGCCAAATCTCAAGCCTCCTCTCTAGGTGACACTCGGAGGAATACTTTATTGCCCACATGTACTCCATCTCACGTCGATCTTGATCCACATAACTCTTCATCTATCTTGAGCCGCGCGATGCGACTCAATCGATCTCACTATATCCACTATATCTGGATCACTCGGGGCCCTCAAGCATCCTCACACCCTCTTCATCCCAAAGAAAGAGGTGATCTACACGTCTCCCATACAAGGCCTCATCGGTGCCATCCAATCTTGCTCTGATGCGATTATTGTACGCAAACTCAATCGAGCCAAGATCGGTCCCAAGCACCTATGAACTCTAATACACAAGCTCTCAAAGATATCCTCAGCGGTCTTGATCGTCCTCTCACTCGCCCATCCATGCGAGGATGAAATCTTTGTCTAAAGTTCAACCTCGAATCTAAAGTCGATCGCAGCTCCTCCGTAACCTCGAAGTAAATCTAGGATCCCTATCGACACTAACGATCTCGGGACCCCATGCAGTCGCACAATCTCTGCCACATACTTCTGGGCCAACTAGTCGAGAGTATTATTCTCTCGCACTAGCAAGAAGTGAGCCGATTTGGTCAACCGGTCCACTATGACCCAGATCGCATCATGCTGCCTCGGCGTCCTAGGTAACCCCATAATAAAATCCATAGTGATCTGCTCCCATTTCCACTCCAGAATGGGTAATGAATGCAATCTCCCAACTGGGGCCTGGTGCTCAGCCTTAACCTGCTGGCACGTCAGACACCGAGAAACGAACTCTGCCACTTGCCTCTTCATGCCTGGCCACCAGAAATGCAACTTAAGGGTATTATACATCTTGGTAATGCCAGGATGCATGGCATAAGCGGCCACATGCGCCTCCTCTAGGATCTCTCGTCTCAGATCATCAACATCTGGCACACACAACCTCTGACCCATCCAAAGAGTCCCATCTCTCAACTCAAAATCAACCTCGACCACTCTAACTCTATCCATCAATCTCACTATCACTGGGTCCTGATCCTGGACTCTCCTGATCCGATCATGCAACATCGGCCTCAGCCTCAGAGTAGCAATCAAAGCTCCATCCTGAGCTAAATCCATCTGCACATCAAGCGCTCTCAACTGAATCAGGCTAGGTAATCTCTCAATCTGAATCTGAGCTGCACTGACATGAGATCTCCCACTCAACGCATCAGCTACCACATTGGCCTTCCCTGGATGATACTCAATCGTGCAGTCATAGTCCTTCAACAGCTCAATCCATCTCCTCTGTCTCAGATTCAACTCTCTCTGACTCAACAGATATGTCAGACTCTTATGATCAGTAAAGATCTGGAATGTCTCTCCGTATAAATAATGTCTCCAGATCTTCAGAGCAAACACCACTGCAGCCAACTCTAAATCATGCACTGGATAATTCCTCTCATGAGACCTTAACTGTCTCGAGGTATACGCTATAACTCTCCCATGTTGCATCATAACACTACCTAATTCCTGCTGCGACGCATCACTAAATACCTCGAAACCTCCGGACCTTGAAGGCAAAGCTAACACTGATGCCGTAGTCAATCGATGCCTAAGCTCCTCAAAGCTCCTCTGACACTCATCAGTCCATCTAAAAGCCACATTCTTCCTCAGAAGTTTTGTCAAAGGGGTTGAGATCACTGAAAACCCCTCGACAAACCTCCGGCAATATCCTACTAAATCGAGGAAACTCCTCAACTCTGACACGTTCCTTGGAACCTCCCAACTCCGCACTGCCTCAATCTTGTGAGGATCCCCCCGGATACCCTCACCAGACACAATATGGCCTAGAAAAATGACCTCATCCAGCCAAAATTCACATTTCGTGAATTTGGCATACTATTAGCCCCGAAATTTTTTTTATTTATTTATTTAATTAAGCATGATTAAGTTAATTAAGTTAATGTATTAATTACAATTAACACTCAAGTATGTTAGCATTAAATATGATATGAATTAGAGTGACAATTAACGTGTTAGTTAGTAATTAATAAGTTAGCTTGTGACATTAATATGTTAGTTGAATTAAATGGGTTAGATTTGAATTTAATAAGTTAGTTAGGGCTTGGATAGAATAAATGGGCTTGATAGGATGATATGGGCTTAAGTGTAGGAGAAATGAGGAGAAGGAGAAGGAATTAAGTGAAATGGGCTTGGACTTGGAAAATGGGCTTAAGTAAGTGGATGGGAGTATAAAGAAGGAGGTTAAGTGAATTAGTAGGAGAGGAGAAGTGAGGAACGAAATTAGAAGAGGAGAGGAGAGAGTTACGGCAAAGTGAGGAGAAGAAGAAGAAGAAGAGAAGAAAGGTGGGATTTTCCAAGAGTTTGGGTAAGTTTTGATGAAAGTGCAAGTATAAAAAGGGTGGAAAACATCAAGAGCTTCATTTGAGCTAGGCATCTCATTGTGTTGTTGAGTTTCAAGGTAAGTCATGTTTTCCACTAGCTTGTTTTAGTTGGATTTTAGTTCAAAGACTTGGTTGTGGAATGGGTATTGTGAATATCAAGTTAATTTCTTGAAAGATGTTGTATGGGTTTGTTATTGAAGTTGAGTTAACTTTGAAATTTATATTTCCATGAAGTTGACCAAGGAGGAAGGATTGATCAGGTGGAAGAGCCCAATATAGCAAGGATTTAGCGATTTTAAGGTAGGTTCTTGTTTATCTTTAAGTTAGTAAGATTTGAATACTATGAATTAGTGAAATTAATGATTAATAGCTAACATAAATGAGCATTAATTGTGTGAGAATGCTAGTAATGTACATTTATGATTGCCATCTATGATTGTCATTTATGATTGCCTATAAGTGAAAATTATAGCAAATGGATGCCACTTACATGATTTGATATGATGATTGAGTTGTCTCGAGCAAATTAAATTGAATGCCTTGAATGCTATAGATTGCGTCAAAAGTCACTTTTATAATGCATGAAATTCGGTTTTCGAAATTAAATGAATGGATGCATGAATGTCCATTTCAGCGATCGATCGACTAGATGAGATCGCTTTAGTTTAATACATGAATCTATGTTATGTGGGTAAGGTAGTCCATCAAAGATAGTCACGTCGACGTTGACCCAAATATAGCCTTCTCCCTGCCCGATTGTGGCATAGGATGTTCCTTTTAGGACTCCTCAAAGATATGACTACACTTGTAGCTCATCGATTTATGGACTTACCAACCATCATTATGCATTACATGTCGCTTATGTGTTATCAGCATATTCAGCATTGAGGGCTGTGAAATTCATGTGAATTGTGATTGTGGAAAGTGATAAATTGTATAGAATTCATAATTGTGAAATTTGTAGTAGAAATTGCTAAAAGTATGCTTAATGAGATAGAATTGGTTTATTAGCTTAAATATAAACTTGCTACCTCTCGAGCAATAGCTCACCCTCCATCCCTCCCCATTCAGTGAAGAGCGCGAGCACGAGGATGAGCATTAAAGGGCAATACTCCAAGAATTGTGTTTTGTCACATTTAAAGTGGAATTTTGTAACAATGCTTTAGTTGCATTTTAGCAAAACAATGCATTTGATCATTTTGTAATTGGGCTTTAAATGCCCTCTAAAGCATTGTAAAATAGTATATTAGATTTTCAATGAAAATGTATGAATGATGATGTTTTCAAATTGAGATATCCATAAATGCATGATAGGTTGGGTTAATGAATGAGAGGTGATAAATGATCTGATAGCTTGATGAATGCATTGATTAGCTTTGAGTTTGCGATAGTTGTTTAAGATCTATGTTTGTGTTGGATTGAGTTGATAGATGATTAAGAATGTGATTGTGTTAGCTGGTTATGGGTTGAGAATGTCTAGAAAACTAAGAGTGTGTTGCTGCTTCCGAATGTAGAATTGTTGTGCGAGTTATGGTCTAAATTGAAGAATTGGGTTAGGAATAAAATAGGAGGTCTTTGTCAAAATTTCCTAAAATTTGGCAGTACTTAGCCTCAATATTAGACCCTCTTCGGGTTGGAATTAGATTAATAAATCTTCATGAGGAATGAAGAAGAAGATTAGAGCTTTCAAGGGTGTATAGTATGTCTCATTTGGATCTAGGGTTAAGAAGTTATGAGGATTAGAACACTGACGCTTATTGTTCATTTAGCCATAGCCTTGTTACATAGGTATTAATGGAGCAAAGACCTTTGAGTGAATTTTACCTTATTAAATGATGGAGTTAGTTTTAGCATCCTTCATAAGATTTGTAGTTCAGCTTCTTACCTTTCCATAGAGGTATAGTATGCACAAATTGGAGCTAGGGATAAAAGTTATGAGTCTTGAAAGATGATGACTCAAGTGGCCTTGAAAGAGAGGTTCGGTGATTGGAAGGTGTTCCAGTCGACTAGGAGGTTCCAGTCGACTGGAAGGTGTCCCATCGACTACTCGGAGGGCGGAGAATATTTCTCGTAAGTTCCAATCATTGGAAATGTTTCGATCATGACTACAACCAGCAAAATACCCATCCCAGTCGACTAGCATCTATTCCAGTCGACTAGGATCATTAGTCAAGTGTTTTGGGCTTGTTAGAGGACGAATTTGATTTTGTGGTCTTCATAAGAGTTGTAGATCTAGATGTCTATTTTCTAACCGTCCAAGAACGAAGTCATTCCGACATCTATAGTGAAAGTTATGACATTTACGCCAAAACATGTTTGATAGGAGTCAAAACATGAACACGTTGAGTTTGTCGGGTCATAACTCCTTCGTCCGACCTCCAAATGGGGTGAGGTTTGGACCATTAGCTTCATAAGACATGTATCTATCTCCCTACAAAATTAGTAACAATTGAATTTAAATTGAGGAAGTTTGCATTAAACGGAAGCAGAGTGACAGCTTAGGGTTTCGCAAGATTATGAGCACAAGGCTTCAGGATTACGATAATTAAGTGGTTGGGTCACGAGATCCGACATCTATGGTGTCCAAGCAAGTGTAATAAGTATGAGTCCCATGTAGTCGGGTCTCGGATCCAACAGTTGGGGTCCGGTCTCCGGGTCGGGTCCCGACATCAAAGCGATCGGAATCCGGTTCTCGGGACCGGGGCCCGACATCTGTGGTATCAGAGCAATCCTAGGTTTATGATTTCCTAGGAACCCTAGTGGGTAGCCAAGGGTAGAGTCAGCATGCAGCATGGCATATCAACTCATTGCAGTGTTTTAAATAAGTCAGATGCATTGTTTTTAAATGAACCAATGAATTGTTTTAAAAGTACTCAAAGCATGATTTACACATGATTAAGCATGAACTAAAGTTCTAAATGATTTTTACATGAAGGAGTATGCCGCCTCGAAGAAGAACTCGAGGAGCTCAAGCTCAAGCTCGATCAGGCTCACAGAGGGGGAGTACAGATGAATCCCAGATTCCTCAGGATGCAGGGACTATCCCTGTATCAGATTCTGAGGCACCCAGTGTGCAACATGAAGTGCCTCAGCAGCCTCCTCCCATTCCTCAGGTGAATCCTATGGATCCACAATTTTTCCAGGCCTTCGCCCAGGCTTTCACCTATGCTATGGGCCAGGGCAGGCAAGCTCAGATGCCACTCAGCGAGAGAGGAGGGCAAGATGACAAGCTCCGGAAGTATGGAGCTGTCGACTTCAATGGGACAACTAATCCCGAGGAAGCGAAGCATGGCTCAGAGGACCGAGAGGGTCCCAAATGATGAAGTGTTTAGAGGAAGAGAAGTCGGATTATGCAAAGAGCTTCTTTGCAGGAGATGCACTTTATCTTGGTGGGAGTCAGTGCCTCGCAGTCAGGCAGTACCATCAGAGTTGACCTGGAATGAGTTCTTGGAAGCCTTCAGGGGGAAGTACTTCTCAGAAGTTTATGTTCAAGAGAAGGTTCGAGAATTTCTGAGTCTCACACAGAGGGAGCTGACAGTGAGTGAGTATGAGCTGAGGTTCACTCAATCTGCCTGTATGCAAAGAAACATTGTAGCTACTGAAGTTGCCAAGTGCCGCAAGTTTGAAGCGTATGCATTTGGGGATTAGAGAGAAGGTGGTGATCCATTGTTTCAGGGATTACCAACAGTTGGTGAATGCAGCACTCCAGGCAGAAAAGCTGGAAAATATCAAGGCGGAGGTGAACAGAAAGAGAAAGAGCAGAGAGCAGACCTCCAGAAAGGGAGGGAGTGCTCAGGCATCTGAGAAGAGTGCCAGAACTCAGCATACTCAGAGTGGCATGGGCAGTAGTGGCCCTGCCATGAGTCAGCAGACTGTAGCAGCGAAAGGTGTCTCCAGTGTAGGAGGCCCAGGAAAGCCATGGAAGGGCCAGTACCCTCAGTGTGGTCAGTGCGGGAAGTTTCATCCCGGAAAGTGTCTCAAGGGGTTTGGTGGCTGTTTCATATGTGGAGAAAAGAGTCATATGATGAAGGATTGTCCTCAGAGGCAGAGGCAGGAGGGATCCCAGTCTCAAGTTCAGAGGCCAAAAAGACAAGGGCAACTGCACGATGGTCGAGGTAGCGCTTCGGTCGACAGGAGGGCCAATCTGGCTGGCAGGCCAAGGGCTCAGGGTCAAGCAACAGCTAGAGTGTTTGCTATGACCAGAGAGGAAGCAGTAGCTGCTCCTGAAGTTGTGACTGGTATGGCACAGTTATATGATTTCCCAGTTTATGTTTTGATAGACACTGGTTCAACTCATTCCTTTGTTGCTTCAAGTATGAATATGCATGCCATGAATTACGAGATTTTAGACAATTTTCTGGTTGTTAGTACTCCTTTAGGGAGTAAGATGGTAATCGATTCGAAGATATAAAGATTGTGAGATCAAGATTGGTGGTGCTAGATTGGTAGTTGATTTACTACCTCTAGACCTTCAGGGTTAAGCGCCATCCTAGGCATGGATACTATGGAGAAGTATAGAGTGAAGCTTGATTGTAGCCCTAAAGAAGCGAGTTTGATCCGGGTGATGGTCAAGGTGATTTTCGGAGGGATAGAAAGTTGCCAAGCCAAAGATGATTTCAGCTTTATTAGCGGATAGCATGATGAGTCAGGGGTGTGAGGCTTACTTGGCTCATGTGGTAGATTCAGCAGAAAATGTGGGAAGATTGGAGGATTTCATTGTAGTAAGGGAATTTCCTGAAGTATTTCCAGAGGAGTTGCCGGGGTTGCCGCCGGTGAGGGAAATTGAGTTCAGTTGACTTGATTCCGGAACCGCCAATCTCGATACCTCCGCATGTAATGGCTCCAGCTGAGTTGAGGGAGCCGAAAGAGCGATTCATGGAGTTGCTTGAGAAGCAATTCATCAGGCCGAGTTCCTCACCCTGGGGAGCTCCGGTTTTATTTGTTAAGAAGAAAGATGGCACATGGAGGATGTGCATCGACTACCGAAAGCTCAACAAGGTGACAGTCAAGAATAAGTATCCGTTGCCACGGATAGATGATCTGTTTGATCAGCTGCAGGGAGCGATGGTCTTCTCTAAGATAGATCTCAGGTCAGGTTATCATCAACTCCGGATCAGGGAGTCTGATATTAACAAGACCGCATTCAGGACCCGTTATGGGCATTATGAGTTCAGGGTCATGCCCTTCGGGCTGACCAATGCTCCAGCAGCCTTTATGGACCTGATGAACAGGGTATTCAGGGAGTTCTTAGATCAGTTTGTCATTGTCTTCATAGATGACATTCTGGTCTATTCTAGAGATGAAGCAGAGCATGAGCAAAGACCTCGTAATAGTGTTGCGAGATTGAGAGAGCAGAAGTTGTATGCCAAATTCAGTAAGTGTGAATTTTGGCTGCATGAAGTGGTGTTTTTAGGTCATGTGATTTCCAGCAGAGGAATTCATGTTGATCCAAGGAAAGTAGAGGCAGTAGTGAATTGGCAGGAGCCAAAGACAGTAAAAGAAGTCAGAAGTTTTCTGGGTTTAGCAGGATACTACAGAAGATTTGTAGAAGGATTCTCCTTAATAGCAGCTCCGATGACCAAGTCATTAAGGAAGAATCGGCAGCTCATATGGAGTGATGAGTGTCGAATAGTTTTGAGGAGCTTAAGAGAGGTTAACCAAAGCTCCAATCTTAGTACCGCCAAAGGAGATCGAGGTTATGCAGGTTTACTGATGATGCATCGAGGAAGGGTCTAGGTTGTGTATTGATGCGTAATGACAAAGTAATAGCTTATGCATCTCGGCGCTGAAGCCTTATGAAATAAATTACCCTACTCATGACTTGGAGTTAGCGGCAGAGTATTTGCCTTGAAGATATGGAGGCATTACTTGTATGGGGTTCAAACCAGAGTTTTACGCACCACAAAAGCCTCAAGTACATTATGAGTCGAAGGAGTTGAATCGAGGCGGAGAAGGTGGTTAGAGCTAATTAAGGATTATGATCGATGATAGAGTATCATCGAGTGCAGGCCAATGTAGTGGCGTATGCCTTAAGCGTAAAATCATCTATGGCGCATGTGCAATCGGTTTACTTGCCTCTGTTGGAGCAGATGGCAAAGCTTAAGATCGATGTGAAGCGTGATCAGCCAGATTGCATTCTTGCTCGATTCGAGTGAGACCTATCCTTAGGGAGAAGGTCAAGGAGTTGCAGGAGGCGGGATGCGAAATTAAATAAGCTCAGAGCGAGATATTCGTAATGGCAAGCGATCGAATAGGCGTGAGAGATGATGGTCGATGGTAGTCGAGCGGTTGTGCATTCAATGTTAAAGCGATTAAGGAGGAGATCATGGATGAGGCACAATAACGCGCTTTATTCCATGCATCCAGCAGCACCAGAATGTACAGAGACTTGAGAGAGCATTTACGGTGGAAGGGCATGAAGAAAGATGTAGCGAATTTGTGGCGTGTGTTTAGTGTGTCGCAAGTCAAGGTCAACACACCAGCGCCTTCGAGCATGTTACAGCCATTGTCCATTCCGTAATGGAAATGGCAGAGGATCACAATGGATTTCTGATGGGTTTGCCGGTGATGTTAAAGCATGATGCCATATGGATCATCGTTGATCGATTGACTAAGTCAACAGACTTTTAGCGATCAAGCGCATGATTCACCTGAATGTGCTAGCCAAGAAGTATGTGGATGAAGTAGTCAGGTTGCATGGAGTGCCAGACTCCATAGTATCCGATAGAGATCCCAGATTCACGTCCAGATTCTGGGGTAGTTTGCAGGAGGCTCTAGGAACCAAGTCGAGCTTGATGCGACTTTCCATCCTCGAACAGATGGTCATGCGAGAGGACTATTCGAGACATTAGAAGGATGCTCGTGGCTTGTGCAATGGACTTCAAGGGAGCATGGGGCGAGCATTTGCCGTTGGTCGAATTTGCTTACAACAATTGCACTATTCGAGCATCTGAGATGGCTCCTTATGAAGCATTATATGGCAGAAAATGCAGAACTCCCATATGTTGGGATGAGGAAGGTGAGAGGCAGTTAGCAGGACCAGAGTTGGTCCAGATGACAGTGGATAAGGTTAGTCTGATCAAGCAGAGGTCAAGGCGACTCGGATGTGATGAAGAGCTATCAGATCTTTGGTAGGAAAGAAATGGAATATGCAGTAGGGGATAAAGTGTTCCTCAAGACCTCTCCATGGAAAGGGGTTATGAGATTTGGTAGAAAAGGGAAGCTCAGTCCACGGTATATAGGTCCATATGAGATTATAGAAAGGATTGGACCGTTAGCATACAGATTGGCATTGCCTCCAGAGCTAGCTCAGATTCATGATGTTTTCATGTATCGATCTTTGAGAAGGTACAGACGATCCTTCTCACATCATTCGCACCTTAGAGGTCCAAGATGATGATCTCACTATGAGGAAATGCCACCCGCATCCTAGATAGTAAGGAGAAAGTCCTCGAAACAAGACAGCTTCGACTAGTAAAAGTCCCGTGGAGGAACCATGCGGTTGAAGAGGCAACGGGAACCATTGGATGCTATGAAGCGAAGGTATCCATACCTCTTCAATGAGTCGTAAGAATTTCGAGGACTAAATTTCTTAAGGGGAGAAATATTAGCCAAAATTTTTTATTTATTTATTTAATTAAGCATGATTAAGTTAATTGTTAATGTATTAATTACAATTAACACTCAAGTATGTTAGCATTAAATATGATATGAATTAGAGTGACAATTAACGTGTTAGTTAGTAATTAATAAGTTAGCTTGTGACATTAATATGTTAGTTGAATTAAATGGGTTAGATTTGAATTTAATAAGTTAGTTAGGGCTTGGATAGAATAAATGGGCTTGATAGGATGATATGGGCTTAAGTGTAGGAGAAATGAGGAGAAGGAGAAGGAATTAAGTGAAAATGGGCTTGGACTTGGAAAATGGGCTTAAGTAAGTGGATGGGAGTATAAAAGAAGGGAGGTTAAGTGAATTAGTAGGAGAGGAGAAGTGAGGAACGAAATTAGAAGAGGAGAGGAGAGAGTTACGGCAAAGTGAGGAGAAGAAGAAGAAGAAGAGAAGAAAGGTGGGATTTTCCAAGAGTTTGGGTAAGTTTTTGATGAAAGTGCAAGTATAAAAAGGGTGGAAAACATCAAGAGCTTCATTTTGAGCTAGGCATCTCATTGTGTTGTTGAGTTTCAAGGTAAGTCATGTTTTCCACTAGCTTGTTTTAGTTGGATTTTAGTTCAAAGACTTGGTTGTGGAATGGGTATTGTGAATATCAAGTTAATTTCTTGAAAGATGTTGTATGGGTTTGTTATTGAAGTTGAGTTAACTTTGAAATTTATATTTCCATGAAGTTGACCAAGGAGGAAGGATTGATCAGGTGGAAGAGCCCAATATAGCAAGGATTTAGCGATTTTAAGGTAGGTTCTTGTTTATCTTTAAGTTAGTAAGATTTGAATACTATGAATTAGTGAAATTAATGATTAATAGCTAACATAAATGAGCATTAATTGTGTGAGAATGCTAGTAATGTACATTTATGATTGCCATCTATGATTGTCATTTATGATTGCCTATAAGTGAAAATTATAGCAAATGGATGCCACTTACATGATTTGATATGATGATTGAGTTGTCTCGAGCAAATTAAATTGAATGCCTTGAATGCTATAGATTGCGTCAAAAGTCACTTTTATAATGCATGAAATTCAGTTTCGAAATTAAATGAATGGATGCATGAATGTCCATTTCAGCATCGATCACTAGATGAGATCATTAGTTTAATACATGAATCTATGTTATGTGGGTAAGGTAGTCCATCAAGATAGTCACGCCGACGTTGACCCAAAGATAGCCTTCTCCCTGCTGCCCGATCAGGGCATAGGATGTTCCTTTTAGACTCCTCAAAGATATGACTACACTTGTGTAGCTCATCGATTTATGGACTTACCGAACCATCACCTATGCATTACATGTCGCTTATGTGTTATCAAGATATTCAGCATTGAGGGCTGTGAAATTCATGTGAATTGTGATTGTGGAAAGTGATAAATTGTATAGAATTCATAATTGTGAAATTTGTAGTAGAAATTGCTAAAAGTATGCTTAATGAGATAGAATTCAGTTTATTAGCTTAAATATAAACTTGCTACCTCTTCGAGCAATAGCTCACCCTCCATCCCTCCCCATTCGTGTGAAGAGCGCGAGCACGAGGATGAGCATTAAAGGCAATACTCCAAGAATTGTGTTTTGTCACATTTAAAGTGGAATTTTTGTAACAATGCTTTAGTTGCATTTTTAGCAAAACAATGCATTTGATCATTTTGTAATTGGGCTTTAAATGCCCTCTAAAGCATTGTAAAATAGTATATTCGATTTTCAATGAAAATGTATGAATGATGATGTTTTCAAATTGAGATATCCATAAATGCATGATAGGTTGGGTTAATGAATGAGAGGTGATAAATGATGCAATAGCTTGATGAATGCATTGATTAGCTTTGAGTTTGCGATAGTTGTTTAAGATCTATGTTTGTGTTGGATTGAGTTGATAGATGATTAAGAATGTGATTGTGTTAGCTGGTTATGGGTTGAGAATGTCTAGAAAACTAAGAGTGTGTTGCTGCTTCCGAATGTAGAATTGTTGTGCGGGTTATGGTCTAAATTGAAGAATTGGGTTAGGAATAAAATAGGGAGGTGCTGTCAAAATTTCCTAAAATTTGGCAGTACTTAGCCTCAATATTAGACCCTCTTCGGGTTGGAATTAGATTAATAAATCTTCATGAGGAATGAAGAAGAAGATTAGAGCTTTCAAGGGTGTATAGTATGTCTCATTTGGATCTAGGTTAAGAAGTTATGAGGATTAGAACACAACCAGCTATTGTTCATTTAGCCATAGCACTTATACATATAGGTATTAATGGAGCAAGGACCTTTGAGTGAATTTTTACCTTATTAAATGATGGAGTTAGTTTTAGCATCCTTCATAAGATTTGTAGTTCAGCTTCTTACCTTTCCATAGAGGTATAGTATGCACAAATTGGAGCTAGGGATAAAAGTTATGAGTCTTGAAGATGATGACTCCAAGTGGCCTTGAAAAGAGGGTTCGAATGACCGGAAGGTGTTCCAGTCGACTAGGAGGGTTCCAGTCGACTGGAAGGTGTCCCATCGACTACTCGGAGGGCGGAGAATATTTCAGTAAGTTCCAATCGACTGGAAATGTTTCGATGACTACAACCAACAAAATACCCATCCCAAATGACTAGCATCTATTCCAATGACTAGATCATTAGTCAAGTGTTTTGGGCTTGTTAGAGGACGAATTTGATTTTGTGGTCTTCATAAGAGTTGTAGATCTAGATGTCTATTTTCTAACCGTCCAAGAACGAAGTCATTCCGACATCTATAGTGAAAGTTATGACATTTACGCCAAAACATGTTTGATAGGAGTCAAAACATGAACACGTTGAGTTTGTTTCAGTCATAACTCCTTCGTCCGACCTCCAAATGGGGTGAGGTTTGGACCATTAGCTTCATAAGACATGTATCTATCTCCTACAAAATTAGTAACAATTGAATTTAAATTGAGGAAGTTTGCATTAAACGGAAGCGAGTGACAACTTAGGGTTTCGTAAGATTATGAGCACAAGGCTTCAGGATTACGATAATTAAGTGGTCATCACGAGATCCGACATCTATGGTGTCCAAGCAAGTGTAATAAGTATGAGTCCCATGTAGTCGGGTCTCGGATCCAACAGTTGGGGTCCGTCTCCGGTCGGGTCCCGACATCAAAGCGATCGAATCGGCTCTCGGACCGGGGCCGACACATACAATCGCTCTCTCATGATCTGCAACACAATCCTCAGATGCTCCGCATGCTCCTGTCTACTCCTCGAATACACTAAAATATCATCAATAAACACAATCACAAACTGATCCAGGTAGGGCTGAAATACCTTATTCATCAAGGCCATGAAGGCTACCGGGGCATTGGTCAACCCGAACGGCATCACTAAGAACTCGAAATGCCCATACCTGCTCTTGAAAGCACTCTTAGGCACATCGGCCTCTGCAATCCTCAACTGATAATACCCTGATCGCAGATCCAATTTAGTAAACACCTGAGCTCCCTGCAACTGGTCAAATAGATCATCGATCCTAGGCAGTGGGTACTTATTCTTGACAGTAACCCGATTGAGCTGCCTATAATCGATGCACAGCCTCAAAGTCCCATCCTTCTTCTTCACGAATAACACTGGAGCTCCCCACGACGAAACACTGGGTCTAATAAACCCCTTATCCAACAACTCCTGCAACTGAGCCTTAAGCTCCCTCAGTTCCACCGGTGCCATCCTATATGGAGGTATAGATATAGGAGCGGTACCTGGAACGAGGTCAATCCCAAACTCCGTCTCCCGATCCGGTGGCAAACCCGGTAACTCATCGGGGAACACATCCGAAATTTCCTAATCACGGGAATATCCTGCAACCTCTGCTCAATCCTGGTGTCCACCACATGAGCCAAATACGCCTCACAACCACCACGCATCAATCTCAAAGCACTCAGAAAGGAAATCATCCTAGCTGGCACTGCCTGACTAACGCCTCGAAAAATAACTCTAGGCTGACCAGGAGAATCTAACACGACCTCCTTGGTATAACAATCCATCACAGCCCTATGCGCAGTAAGCCAGTCCATCCCTAGAATCAGATCAATCTCTCTCAGGGGCAAAACTATCAGTCCACTTTCAACTCGCCGATAAATCACTATCGGCACCCTTGCAGACCTCACCCAAGGCAGTAGTACTACCCAAAGGCGTACTCACCTGCAACCCACACTGCAGTCTCTCCCTATCACTATGCAGTCTACATGCCACATGCGGTGCAATAAAAGAATGAGTGGATCCAGGATCCATCAATGCATATGCTTCAAAACCGTAAATCGAAGCATACCAAGAACAACATCCTGAGACTCCGAGCCTCTGTCGAGTCATAGCATAGACTTTAGCTCGACCGCTGCGCTGCTACTGCCCCTCGACCACTACAGATCCTCACTCGGCCTCGGCCTCTCCATCCAGATCCACCTCCACGGCTCACAGCACCGAGGTAACACCGCCGATCTACCGATCGTGCAGATCGGGCCTCCACAAGGAAAGGACACTCTTGGCCGATGGTCCATGGAGCCACACTTGATACACGCCCGGTAAACCTCCAAAGACTTCCACTATGTCTCCTCTCACAATACTCACATAGCGGGATCATCGACCAACCTCTAGCCCCACACGGCCACCATCGGATGAGGAAATCACCCCTCTGCCCAAATCTGGACTGTCTACCTCCTCCAGACGACCTGAAGGTCCTGCTCTGACGCTTGCTGAACCCTCTACTAGCACTGCCCTGACTATCACTAGGCCTCTTGCCCTTGGGTCCCGATCCAGCCTCAGGTTGACTCTGCCTCAACAACTGCTCAATCCTCATAGCTGTTGCCCTCAGCTCAATAAATGTACCCATATCCGATGGAGCTAATCTTGTAGCGCCCCCTCACCGTAGGGTACACATCGGGAAAGCCGAAGGTCGCTCCGATACGTATCCCACGATAAAGGTGCACCACCAGAACATTTCCATTAAAAATCCACATGGCATTGCAATAAATTAAAACCATAACATAACCCAATATCGGAAACCACAAAATTTTAAAATCATAATATCGATCTGATACAGTCATCCAATAACATAATAGACAAGTCTATAAGTCCCCTAAACAAAACCAAAAAGGAAACTGATACAAGCGTCTATCCTAAGTCATCCTCATAATCCAACCCAGCTGACCGACCTGTGTGCCATCGCTTCTCCTGCCAGCACGCTCGCTCGGTAGGAAAAGGCTATCTCCGGAGCTAGGGGGTCTACTCTATCAGTCCTGAAAAATAGGTTACAATTTTGGGTGAGTTTGCGAACTCAGTGAGAAACCATCATCGATGGTTCACTTAAATCATGCATTACGCAAATTACGCATAAAGACGACACAAGAATATTCAATTGACAAGATTATATAGCGCTTCGTGAGTTTACAACAATGTATAGTATCAGTAACAATATTACAGTAGCATAGATGTAACATCCTGTTACTGTGAGCAAGGGTATTCTAGTAAATTGGGACGGACTGAAAGGTTTCATTGCATTCACTAACTGAGCATGCTACTGGCCTCTAATTACAGAGGAACTGGTTTCTTACATATGCATTTATTCATAGGTCCATGCATTCATGATTTTTCGGCATTTTAATTGTGATTGGACTGTGAACTAGAAACTGACTGAACTGACTGGATCAGGATTGATTGAATAAGAAATCTAGAGTAATTGAGCTCGAATAACTGATTTAGAATAGCCTAAGAGTGATTGGCAATTAATAGTGACTTAGAGGAAATTTTCAGGAAATTTGGGAGAAAATGCCCGGACCGGAAATTTTGGAGGGACAGACTGATTAAGTGTATAATACTGAAAGAATTGTCCAATGGCAATGGAAAAATTAGAGTGATACTGTTAGGAAATTAAAATGTTGAGCCATTGAAATTTAGAGACTGAAATTTGGACTGAGTTGGAGACCTTTGTCTATAAATAGCTAAGTTTGAGATTTGGGAAAGTTACCTAAGTCAAAATCGCATTTCTTCTCTTCCTCCTCCCACGGTGAACGTCGATCCCTTTCGTTGGTAAGAGATCTCGACTATTTCTTGTGGTTTCCTTCTTATTGTGCTAGGCTAAGTGATTTATTGTGATTGGTGAAGGTTAGAGGCTTTGAGATTGGTGGATCGTGGGTTTCGAAGGATTTTAGGGTTACGGTGGTTTTGGGAGATTTGGGGATTGATCTTTGATTTTGTAAGTTTTAATGTTGTTATTAATGGTTTCTATTGCATTTATGGCTTTTATTGGGTAAGATTGAGTAGTTAGAGTGTTAATGGAGGTTATAAATGGCATTAATGGCGGAAGGTCGATCGGGCCTTCGCACGTCGCGACGAACGCAGAGGCGTTAGGGCTTCGTCGCGACGAGTAATTAAATTTATTAGTCGAGACGAGCTCGGCTGGGCGTCGCGACGAATGGAGAAATGGTATGTCGCAAGGCGAGCCAAGTAGCTTACGTCATGACGAGTCAAGCGAGAGGTGTTCGCCATGCGTAACGTGTTTCACGCCGCATGAGTAACTCAGATACGTCATGACGAACGGATTTAGGTCGCGGCGAGGATGGCTTTTCTAACTGGATTGATTTTAGTTTATTGGGTATAATTTATGATGTAGACCTCCGATTGAGGTGATTCCAGATTTGTTACGGACTAGGGAAAGAGGTCTATATTTGAGGATAATTATAGGAATTAGAATTTATTTGAGTGACATTGATTTATAGAGAATAAGGTCAATTATGGTTCATAGTGTGACCTGAGTGTCAAATTGAAACTATTGGAGTTTTAATTGGAAATTGCAATAGAGGTTTTGACCGAATGAATAGGAAATTACTACAGGGGATTTGAATTGAGGAAATTGATTGAATTTTAGGAATGGAGCAATTACTGTCGATTAATTGAACTGCGAGTTAGAATGGAGCATAAGAGTTATAAAATTGGGTTTTAGCGCCGGGAAAATCGTGAACATGCATTGTACATCATTTTATTGAGACATATGCATTACTGAACCGTATAATTGAGCATCTAGTAATGAGACTGCATTTTTACTGTTATAGAGGCTCCGTTGGATCGTCGTTCCACGGACATTCTGGGACTTCCAGCGCAGAGTTCTGAGTTACAGGTGAGTAACCTAGTTGGTTTCTCAAATTTTTGACTGTTTAAATACTCAATGTGAATTACTTGCCAAATGTGAAATCAGATGATTACCGAAATATACATGATCGGATGGTATGCTCTCTCGATTGGATTGTGAAATTGCATGATTACCAAATGTCTCAGAATGTACATGATCAAATGACCGGATTGAATTATCGAATCGAACTCATCGTATTATCAGACATCGAGAGATACAATCTTGACTTTTATAGCCATACATCAATTATCAATACTTGAAGTTATCAATATGAATTTATCGAACATCGCATTGCATGCATAAATGCATGATCGATAATGGAATGTGACCCAAGTTCTATTATCACCGAAAAGAGCCTAGAGCTCAGATATCAGATCGACCGACCTCGAGCCCGAGGGGAGAAATCCTCGACGCCCCTCATCAACACCGATCGAGCACTTGGGCACAATCTCAATAACCGGAAAGAGTCTCATATGCATTATATACATGACCATTGAATTGCCAAATTGTGTGACGATTCTTGAATCTGCGTGATGCCATGATTTATCAGAATTGTGATGTGATATCAGTAAACTTTTCTATGCTACCGTAATATTGTTATCGACATCGCATAATCGTTATAAATTATCAGAAAACTCGTTATAAACTATCAGAAATTGTTATATAATATCTTGTCAATTGATATTACTGTCGTGTCAGTATGCAATTTGCGTAATGCATGATTTGAGTGAACCATCGATGATGGTTTCTCGCTGAGTTCACAAACTCACCTAAAATTGCATCAAATTTTTCAGGACTGATAGAGTAGACCCCTAGCTCCGGAGATAGCCTTTCCTACCGTGCGAGCGTGCTGGCAGGAGAAGCGATGGCTCACAGGTCGGTCAGCTGGGTGGGATTTTGAGGATGACTTAGGATAGATGCTTATATCAGTTTCCTTTTTGGTTTTGTTCAGGGGACTGATAGACTTGTTTATTCTGTTGTTGGATGACTGTATCAGATTGATATTTTGGATTTTTAAAAGTTACTGATTTCTGATATTGTGTTATGTTATGGTTTTAAGTTATTGCGATGCCATGTGGTTTTTTTTTAGTGAAAATGTTCTGGTGGTGCACCTTTATCGTGAGATACATGTCGGAGCGACCCTCGGGTTTTCCGATGTGTACCCTACGGTGAGGGGGCGCTACATTAAGTGGTATCAGAGCATGATTTGGCATCTTTTGGGCATAGTGCATGTTAGGCTTGAATCACTGTAAGAATAGCAGAACTGATCGGAATTTCTTGTCTGTTTTAGGTCATCCGTACTGGGAGATTGAGTTGAGTTACCAGCTGACCTGGAATCGGTAGGAGCTAGTAGGGAGTCTCCGATGCCTCATTCAGAGGAGTTGCCTCCTCGAGTTCCTGCGAGACGGGAACGGAGATATGATCAATCTGCGTGGCGGGCGTTGACTTCTATGGTAGAACCGACCTGCGGAGGTCGAGGATGGCTAGAGAGGACCGAGAGAGTCCTCGATCGATGGATCGAACCCAGATGAGCGTTTCGATTACGCGGTTTCTCTGCTACAGGGTTCTGCATATCAGTGGTGGAAGACTGTTCCGGGAAGTACCACCAGGCCTTGCACACTGACATGGGATGATTTTCTGAGGGCGTTCAAGGATAATTTCATGCCCAAGATCTATCTGGACATGAAGTTACAGGAGTTCCTAGAGCTGAGACAGGGGCAGTTGACCGTGGCCTACTATGAGGTGCGGTTCAACGAGTTGCTTTTTTATGCTTCTTCATTGGTGGCTTCTGAGGCTGACAAGTGTCGACGTTTTGAGGGCGGACTCAATCTGGAGATCCGTACCCTATTGGCCAGATCTGATATGGGTAATTTCATTGAGCTGAGGGCTGCAGCAGTGAGGATAGAGCAGCTACTGAGACAGCGTATGACTGAGACTGATCCGGGGACCAGAATTAAGAGATCTAATGATAGCCAGGGCAATGCTGGCAGAGAGTACAGCAAGCGTCAGAGTAGGCCCTTCAGGTCCGTAGGAGGGGCTGGACAGGCAGGTCGTGGACAGAGTGACAGCTTTGCACAGACCGGTAGTGGTAGCGGCGGTGTCAGAGGTTCAGGGCAGTCTATTCCTCTATGTGAGCATTGTGGAAAGAGGCACAGTGGAGAGTGTCGATGGCTGTCTGGAGCCTGCTTGAGGTGTGGTTCGATGGACCACCTAGTGAGGAACTGCCCCGAGACCGTGGGAGCCCAGTCTGCTATGAATGGAAGATCTGGTAGCAATGCCACGGTGCAGCAGAGCCGTGGAGGTGGATCCGGATGTCGAGGCCGAGGTCGAGCAGAGGGATCAGCATTGAGGTCGGAGGACTGGCGCAAAGCATGCTAGCCTCGGTGCTGTGGTGTATGCCATGATTCGGCAGGAGGCCCAGGATTTCCCGGATGCTGTCGCGGGTATGCTTCTAATTTCTGGTTTGAAGCATATGCATTGTTGGATCCTGGATCCACTCATTCTTTCATTGCACCGCATTTAGCATATAGACTGCATGAGAATAGACAGAGGTTACAGTATGGGTTAGGGGTGAGTACACCTCTAGGTAGTACGATTGTATTGGGAGATAGATGTGATATTAGGGATGGACTGATTGACTGAGCCTAAGGGCTATTATGGACTGTTACACTAGGGAGGTTGTGAGGCCATCTGGCTCACATAGTGGATACCGGAGTTGATTGGATGATTATAACTGAAGAATTTAGCAACGAAAGGATAAACTGGAAATAAATTTGAAATGAATAAAAAAGTCGTTATTAGGAGACCTGATTCTAGTGGAAACTCAAGTGTGAGAGATAGAATCTGTTATTGAGAAAATGTGCATTTCGTTAACGTAAGGAACCCGACTGTGTAATAGGATTACTAAATTGTAAGGAGAAATTAGTCTTGAAATTGAGGGGACTATTGGTTCCTAAAATTTCTATGTAAATGTTTGGGAAGTATTAAGTTGATTTGATGAATATGGAGAAAATAGTGTAAAGAAACTTAGGCCAGAATATGATATTTAGAAATTGAGAAATCATAAGAACGGATGACCTACAATCAACAAGAATCTGATCAATTTCTGCTTTTCTCACTGAAATTCAAGCTTAAAATACACTATGCCCAAAATATGCCAAACCATGCTCTGATACCACCTAATGTGGCGCCCCCTTACTATAGGGTACACACCGGACGCCTGGGTCGCATGCTGACGATATCCCACAAAGAAGGAAGTGCTACCGCTTGCAACTATCACTAAATACTCGCATGGCATCAATATAATTAAACCACAATAAGCAAATCACTAAAATTTAAAACCCCAATAATACTCTTTCATTGCAAAATATCAATCCAAAATATAGACAAGTCTATCAGTCCCCTAAAATCTCAATACAATAACCCAAAAGGAAACCGATAAAACGCCTATACTAGGTCATCCTCAAAAGTTGCCCCAGCTGACCGACCTGTGTGCCATCGCTTCACTTGTCCAAGAACTCGCACAACAGGAAAACGTCTATCTCGGGAGCTAGAAACTTACTAACGCTGCTCTAAAAAATATTAGCAATGTCAGGTGAGTTTATAAACTCAAGTGAGAAACCATCATCGATGGTTCACCCAACTCATGCATATACACATAATATATCGCATAGTACACTTTAACGCAATTTAGAACACTGTACACAATTTACATATTTATACGATAACATAACTCAAACATATCACTTCACAATTGTCATACATCACATGCATTCTCAATTTCACTACGCAGTCAGATGCATAATGTATGCAATTTCTCATTTTATGTCTGTTGGACCCCGATCTTTGAGTGAAAATTTAGATTATGAAAATGAAATTTAAGAAGTGCTTTGAGTATGTATTGTGTAATAGAGGACTTAAAATTAAAGGATATTGATAAGAAAAGAGATAATTTGATTTTGATATCTTTGGGGTTTTGAGTGGATTGGTGTGGTTTATGAAATTAAGTGGATGAGTTGATTGAAATTAAGTTGAAAATCATGAATAAAAAGAGAAAGAGTGAAAATATGAATAATTGTGAAATAGTTGACTTTTTGGCCTTTGAAAGTTGACTTTTGATTTAGGCATAATTTGAGAAAATGGTCTTCTGGAAACTTGTAGATTATCTTAAGAGCTTTCTGTAGACATAAAGTTTGCAATTTTTCGATATCGGGAGTGAAAGTTATGTTCAGTCAAAGTTTATGTTTGATAGGGTTTGACTTTTATTATAGTTGGAACTTTGACTGGGAAATTAACCTAATTAGAGGTTAATTGAGCTTTGATGTTCTTCATTAAAATTGAAGGGTTTGTTTTGATCTTTATTTCGATATAAAGTATGCAATTTTTCGATCTCTAATAATAAGTTATGATTTTTACAAGTTTATATTGTGGTTTTAGCATGATTATTAGAGGATAGTATCTTTGACTAAAAATGGACTCCGTAGGAGTCAAATTGATTTTATGTCCTTCGTGGAAGATGTAGAGCTTCTTCAAGCTTTCTATAGAGACTAAGTTTGTCAAAATTGGAGTTCGGATTAAGAGTTATGAATTTTGAAAGTTTTGGATTTTTTATGTGAAAAAAAAGAAAATGTATCACCCCGCTGATAGGGCTTACGCTCACCAGGGTGACGGCGAAGGCTTGGCTCAGCGTCACCAGGGTGACGCGTCACCAGGTGACCTCGCCTCTAATACGACGCCGCTTTGCTCCTTTAGTGTTCTTGCTTCCTCCTCCGATTCGACCTTTGTTCACTATTTTGCTCATATCTTTCCGTCCGACATCCGATTGAGTTGATTCTGTGGCGTTGATTCGTAAGACAATTCCTACATTCTTATAGGAAATTTGTGAATTTTGAGATTTAATTGATGGTGATTAATTTAATCAAAGTTAGTTGAGAAATTTTCCTAACATGATTCAAAGATTTTGTGAAATTCGGGATCTGTAGAGATCCGATTGAAGCGATTCTTGAGGAGAAATAAAGATAAGACAAGGGGCTACAAATCATATGAAGACATGAAATGTCAATTTTGCCCCTAACACTTTTAATTTCTGAATTTAAGTTCGGATTAGGGTGAAATTTTTGGATTAGGAACACCTGAGAGTATTTTGAGCATAACTTTTGATCTGGGAATCGAAATGAGGAGATTCTTGTTTTGAATTAAACTAGAGACATAAGGCTATAATTGTTATGAATACATTGAGTTTCAATTCTGAGATTAAGAATGTAAACTTTTGGACGGAAATAATCGTATATGAAAAATGTGTTAGAATATGGATATTCCCGAACTGTTTTGCTCATAAATTTTGGTATAGTGATCCGAATTGAGCGCAGTTGGTGGCGTTGGATTCGTATGATTGAGAGGAACATTTCTCTAGAAGGAAGTTTGGACAAATTCCTTCAGGTTGATAGTGCTAATCAACCCAAGTAAGCATGACTTTAAGCTTTAAATGGAGGGTAAAATGGTCAATTAACCATCATTTAATGAAACACACATGAGGGATGTCGTTTTGAGCAATTAAAAGCCACGAAAGTGGCTGGGAATTTCATAAGAAAAGAAAAGAAAATAAGAAGGAGAAGAAGAATGAAGAAGTTTCGGTTGGGAGAAAAGAAGAGGGAGAAAGGTAAGCTTTGAATTTTCTACTTATTTCTTAAGGCTTTTGGGATTTTTCCAAGATGGAAAAGAGTGGAGAATGATGAGAGCTTCCTAAGGAACCAAGAAAATTCGAATTTGGTGGAGAAATGAGGTAAGAGAAAATTTTCAACTATGAGTTTTTGTTGAGTTTTTGATTGAGAAATATAGATAATGATATGGGTTTGTGATTTATGAAGTTGATTTTGATATATATGTTTTAGGTTGGGTTTAATTTTGGATGGAAATTTGATTTAGGTTTAGGCTTAATTTTATGATTAAGAATTTTGTGAAATTTTGGTGTAGAATTATAGATAATGATATGGGTTTGTAGAATATGAGGTTAATTTTGAAGAAATTGCATTTTATGGTATTGAATTTGGATAAATTGGTTTAGCCAATTTTAAGATTTGGGAAATTTTGAAATCGAGGATCTAGATATTTTGGAATTAGTGTGAATTGATGAATTGTGAAGTTAGTTTTAAAATTGTTATTTATGAGATTGAATTTGAGTGTATTTGTTTATGTTTAATTTTTGAAATTGGAGATTTTAGAAATTCGATTTTAGAAAGCTTGAAGTATGATGTTTATGAATTTCCGATAGTTAATTTTGGGAATTTCGCAATTTATGATGTGGAATTTGGATTTTATGGCTTAGGTCAATTTTAAATTGGAAGAATAAAGGAAGCGTTGGTCAAATTGATGATCGGACTAATTCCTAGCATCATTTCGAGGTGGGTAGCATATTTATATTTTGATCTGTAAGCTAATACTTAATTTTCAAAATTAAAGAAAGCAAGAATTGGATTTTGATAAATTATTGTTTTTATAAATGTTTGAAAAATTGGCTTTGGAATAAATTTTACTTAAATGCAAAGTCTATGAAATCCGTTGTGTTTAGATTATTTGAATGATGTGAGAATGAAATTTTGAGTAAATCTAAATTATATTGAAGGAAATTATTGCATTCATTGTTATGACTTTGATTTATATGTGAACCGATTGATTGAAGTGATTGAATATTATGCACTATGTGAATGTGTGAAAAGTAAGATTTTGAAAAGTGCCTTCGGCAATTCAAATTCGCCACGTGTTATGTGGGTTCGGTTAGGTCCTTTGGTGAGTCATTGCTCTATTTGTATAGCCTTCGCATCCGCCGCCTTAGGGCACGGAGTCCGATTTTGGACTCCTCACGGCTACACTGGATCGCTATGCGAAAGTGTAGTACGCTCGCTCACGATCGCACAGACCGCTTATCTGAAATGTGCAAGACGCTCGCTTTTGAATCGAACTGCACTATTCTCGATATGTTATGTGTTTTCAATTTTGTCTCGAATGTTGCATTCATATTTATGAAAAAATTTGAGAAGTTTGAAAAAAAAGAAAAGTGAGATTATTGTGAAAAGTTTGAAAAATATGAAAAGGGTTCGAGGAAAAGTTTGAAAAATATGAAAAAAGGGTTTGAGGAAATTGTTTGAAAAATTATAAAGTTTGAAAAATTAGCCTTTTGGCAAAAAGTTTATGAAAATTGATTTCTGCTTATTATTCAATTTATAAATGTGTTATCCACGAGCTTGAAGCTCACCCCCTTTCATCCCCATCTCCGTGTTTCGAAAGGAGATCGGATGAAAGAATGTGAAGACATCAGTTTCGACATTTGTGTCAGTTAGATTTTGTGTAATTTGGATCTTTAGTATGAATATGTTTATGGCTTAAGATAAGTTTGGAAAAGTGTATTTGTGTATAAAGTCGGGTGTTGTGTATGGTTTTGGAATTTGTATATGAAATTGTGTATGAATTTGGAAACGAAATTGAGTTATGAGATTAGTATATTGTATTATAGTTATGAGAACGTTTTAGAATTAAGATTGCGTTGTTTCGCTGAAATCCTGACGGAGGGTCCGTTGATTTTGATGATTGTTTGATTTATCGGGCTTTTAGAAGTCTTGCTTTGAACACTTTGCAGGTTTGGGTTAGGCTAAATGCAATACAAGTTATCTTTAAATTTTTCGTGATAATAAGTGAAAAAGAAAATAAATAAGAAGTAGTTGATTTCGGATGAGACTTATGATTTGTATGAAAGATGGCTAAAGTGTGGAAAAATTTTGGCATAAGAAAGAAAAAAAGAAAGAAATTGAGTAAAATGGTTATAAGGAAAAGAAAAAGAATTCATACGGATTTTGAATATGTCTTAGTTTAGATCTCCAACGCGACGCTTCAGAGATAACTTATGCACGGATGTCGGACATTTGTCGAGTATCCACTTCGCTTTGTTTTGCTATATGATTTGTTTCGTCTGCTTTGTTTGCTTCGCTTATCGATTCGCTTCCGCTTGGATTCAATTAATTCGCTTTGATGTCGCTTATGATTCGATTTGCTTTCGCTCACCTTTGTTCTTTGATTCGATTCGCATTCGCTATTTGTATCGAATTGTAATTCACCATATTGTTTTCGATTCAAATTTCGATCGCGAAATTTCCGCTTATGTGCTTCGCCGATTCTTATGCTTTAGATTCGATTCAAATTTCGATACAAAATTTCTGTTTTCATTCGATTCCGCTCCTTCGCTCGCTCTTCGCTTTTCGGTTGGGATCCGGTTCCGGATCAGTCCCAACAATGTCATTGTTGGATCGAGCGTCACACTTTCCCGATTCGCACTTTTCACAATGATCACAATTTCGCAAGTAGGAGAGCCCTTTGGGTATGCACTCATCGTCCACTCACTTTAGGGATAAGAGAGCCCTCCGGTATGCACTATTTCCTTTTTGCCTTAGCCTATTCATCGATATTCGAGCTTAAAGCTCACGACACCTCAATGCTTCAAATACAACCGCTTAATTACCTCTTATAATCATGCCTAGCATGCACTAACACTTACACAAATACTAGCACATATATTATCACTTCACTCACTTGTCACGATCAGAACACTTACTCGTAATACTATACACTGATTCATAATCACAAGTATTCACATTAGCAACACATTCAGTACAATCACTCACAATCAGAACACTTACTCATATTTGCAGCACATTTATCTCACATTTGTATCACTCACATTGACAATTGATTCACACATTCATAGCACAGATTATCACACAAAGATCGAGGAACTAACTAGGTTACTCACCTGTAACTTTCGAGCTATTGCCTGGAAGTACCAGCAATATCCGTGGACTGACGATCCAACGACGCCTTTATAACAATACAAACGCATTCTCATCACTATATGCTCAATCAATAAGATTCACTAATGCACATGTCTCACATTTAAAATTATATGATGCATGATCATGATTTCCCAGCGCTTTAGTCCCATTCCGCTATCTCTCGATTCACAACCAAAATTCACTACTCACTAGGTCAATAACATCCATAAATTTCACAAATCTCTCATTTAAACTCTAATTATACTCCAATTGATAATACATAACTCTTAGGTCACTTAAGGAACCGAATCACTCTTTTCTATGATTGAGAACTCGCTAATTTAATTTTGAACTCTTATAATTTACCTCACTCAAAGACCTCTTTCTAGATCATAACAACTCGCATTACCCCAATTGAGGTCTACACTAAAAGATATACCCTAAAACCAATTCAATTTCTCTAAAATTTTGTCCCTCATGACCTCTGACAAATTTCGCCATGTGCATAAGGGACGCCGCATGCGAACAACTCTTTCATACCTCGCATGGTCACTTAGCAATCACTGTCATGGCGTTTAATTGCTTGCTCATCATGACGCCTCAAGCGGCTCACCGCGCTAACACGCTTTTCTCATCGTACAAGGGCCCCATTACGAGCGTCGCGATGTGCGACCCAATCATCTTCTCCGATCGTCATTTCGCCATTAATACTCTTAAACCTTCATAAAACACATTCAACTACCCTACCAAACACATTAAATACCATAAATGCCATAAATAACCATAAATACAACATTAAAACACAATAAACTTACCAAATTACTAATCGCACGGTAGAACCCTAGAATCTCCAAAACTTCTCAAGCTCTCTCACTCACGATAAACTCCTCAATCCAAGCCAACCAACACAACTCCAAGCTTCTAACAACTCTCCAACCAGAAGGAGAAAGGAAGCAAGCAAACTCTCCAAGGAAAGCAAGATCAACGATACCCACGAGAAGAAGAAGAAGTTTCGTGCCCTAGGAGAAAAATTTCTTCCTCTATCAAACATAAGGTCTATATATATATATATATAGCTGATTTAAACCTATAGATCACAGTCCTTAAATTCATTCAATCTCGGTCTCTAAATTTCAATGGCTCTTCACAATAATTCTTAAACTCATAAATCTAAATTTTCCAAGCCATTTACCACTCACTTTCGAAACGCATAATCCTTTTCAATTCTTTCAAATTCACTAATACCTCGATCACTATCAATTTGCTTATTCATAGCCATATCTGAAATGTTTTTGTCCAACTAGTATCTCCAAGCTTTCAGAACAATATCTAACACAATAAATTCCAGTAATCAATTTTAATACAGTCCAAGAGATTATACTTATCCTTATGCACATAAAACTACTTTACACCATTTCAACAGATTGTATCATAACCTCTATTGGGACACTTCGATAAGTATTGCAAAGTCTCTGAATTTACAACGATACAATCAATACTCGAATTGAAAATTTCTCTTTTTCTTTCATTAGTCATACGATTTATACGTTTTTTTCTCAACACTTAACAAAGAGCTACGCCTGAAAATCTTTAACAACTTCTGGACGTATCCAGCATAAAGCTAGTTCTAAAGAACTCCAAATCTCGAACATACATATCCCTTGCAATATCACATTATCTTTGACGATTACAACCTAATACTCTTTATACTTGTTATTTACTTTTCCTAACTCTTAAAATATCTAAATTCCCCAATGGGAAAATTCTCTTATGATTTCTCAATTTCTAAATATCATATTCTGCCACAAGTTCCTTTACACTATTTTCTCCATATTCATCATATCAACTTAGTACTTCCCAAGCATTTTACATAAAAATTTTGTGAACCAATAATCCCCTCAATTTCATGACTAATTTCTCCTTACAGTTCAGTAATCCTATTACACAGTCGGATTCCTTACGTTAACATAATACACATTTCCTCAGTAGCAGATTCTATCTCTCACACTTGATTTTCCACTAGAATCAGGTCCCCCAATAACGACTTTTCATTCATTTCAAATTTATTTCCAGTTTATCCTTTCATTGCTAAATTCTTCAGTTATAATCATCTGATCGACTCCGGTATCCACTACGTGAGCCAGATGGGCCCCACTACCTCCCTGTATCAACCTCAGGGCACTAATGAAGGATATCATCCTCGTTGGCACTGCCTGACTAACTCCTCGAAACACAGCTCTGGGCTAACCAGGAGATTCCAGCGTAACCTCCTTGGTGTAACAGTCCATAATAGCCCTTATGTGCAGTCAATCAGTCCATCCCCAATATCACATCTATCTCCCAATACAATCATACTACCTAGAGGAGTACTCACCTCTAACCCATACTGTAACCTCTCTCTATCTCCATGCAGTCTACATGCTAAATGTGGTGCAATGAAAGAATAAGTGGATCCAGGATCTAACAATGCATATGCTTCAAAACCAGAAATTAGAAGCATACCCGCAACAACTTCCGGGGAATCCTGGGCCTCCTGCCGAGTCATGGCATAGACCCGGCTCGAGATCGCTGCTTGTCTGCTCGCACCTCCGACCTCCATCGATCCTCTCGCCGACCTCGGCCTCTCCATCCGGATCCACCACCACGGCTCTGCTGCACTGCGTGGTATTGCTACCATCTTCCAATATAGTAGACTGGGCTCCTATAGTCTCTGGCGCCCCAACTGTGTGGTCCATCGAGCCACATCTCAAACAAGCTGCAGACAGCCACCGACACTCTCCGCTGTGCCTCTTATCACAATGCTCACATAGAGGAATAGACTGCCCTGAACCTCTGACACCGCCTCCGCCACTACCAGTCTGTACAAAACTGCCTCTCTGCCCATTACCCGTCTGTCTAGCCCCTCTTGCGGACCTGAAGGGCCTGTTATGGCGCTTGCTGTACCCTCTACTCTCACTGCCCTGACTATCACGGGGTCTCTTATTCTTGGTCCCCGACCAGGCCTCATAGACTCTCTCTCAAGAATGCCGATTCAAGACCGCAGAGTTAGCCCACCAATAAAATTGCCCATATCGGACCTGGCTAGTCAGGTACGGATCTCCAAATTTAGTCCGCCCTCAAAACGCCGACACCTGTCAGCCTCAGTAGCAATCAGTGTAGAAGCATATCCCATCAGCTCGTTGAACCGCACCTCATAGTCGGCCACTGACATCTGTTCCTGTCTCAATTCCAGGGACTCCTGCATCTTCATTTCCAGATAGACCTTGGGCATGTAATTGTCCCGGAAGGCCCTTAGAAAATCATCCCATGTCAGTGTGCAGGGCCTGGTGGTACTACCCTAACAGCCTTGCACCATCGATATGCAGACCTCAAGGAGAGAAACCAGAGTCAAAACGCCATCCGGTCGCAGCCCATCCGATTGAGGACTCTCTCCGCCCTCTCTAGTCATCCTCGACCTCCGCAGGTCGGTGCCGCCATAGAAGTCAACCGCCCCGCCACGCAATGATCGTATCTCCGCTCGCTCACAGAACTCGAGGAGGCAACTCCTCCGAAGAGGCATCGGGACTCCCTACTAGCTCCTACCGATTCCAGTCACCGGTAGCTCAACTCGATCTCTAAGGATCGGATGACCTAAAATGCATAAGAAATTTCGATCGCTTTTGCTATTCTTACAAAGGATTCTAGCCTAAAACACACTATGCTCAAAAGATGCCAAACCATGCTCTGATACCACTTAATGTAGCGCCCCCTCACCGTAGGGTACACATCGGGACGCCCGAAGGTCGCTCCGATACGTAACCCACGATAAAGGTGCACTACCAAAAAATTCCCACTAATATCCGCATGGCATCTCAATAAATAAATCGCAATATAACAGAAATCACTAAATTTAAAAAAACCATAATATCAACTGACATAAATATCCAATAGCAGAATAGACAAGTCTATCACCCCTAAACAAAACTAAAAAGGAAACCGATATAAACGCTCATCCTAAATCATCCGAAAAGTCCAACCTAGTCGATCGACACGCGAGCCATCGCTTCTCTTGCCAAAGACGCTCAAGACGGCAGAAAAAGACTATTTTCGAGCTAGAGTCTACTCTATCGATCCCGAAAATTAGATGCAATTTGGGTGAGTTTATGAACTCAATGAGAAACCATCATCGATGGTTCACTCAAATCATGCATTACGCAGATTGCATACAAAGACGACATCCGTAAGATACCATTAGTATATAACAATTTGCGAGCTCATAACAGTTTGCGAGACGTATAACAATTTACAATAAATCAGTCATCACGTAATTCAGTAATCGTCACAAAACAATCATTCATGTGTATACAATGCATATGTGACTCTTTTCCAGTTATTCAGTATTGTGCCCAAGTGCTCAATCTGTTGGGCCCCAAATTTCTTTATTTTCTTGATGTTATTTAGTATGAATTTATTTGATTTATGATTTATGGCATAGTTTGATTTTATTGGAGATGTTAATGGAAAATTTGAATTATTTGAGATTAGTATGGAATAAGTATTTGAAAGAGTAGAAATGTTGAGGGCAAAATGGTCAAGGCACATGAGTTAGGATGTTTAAGGTTTGCATGGAGGGGCATTTTAGTACTTGCCCTATCTTGTAGGTTTAAGGAAATAAAGAAAGAAAGAAAGGAAAAGAAGAATAAGAAGAAAAGAAAGAAGGAGAAGAGGAGTCGTAAGAGAGGAAGAAGAAGAAGAAAAAGAGGAAGCTCCCGTTTGTCATTTTCGAAGGTTTTGAAGCATTCTTCAGGTTTGTTTAACTCTTCTACTCTTGTTTACGTTGAATTAAACCCTAGTTTTGCTTGGAATGAGTAGAAATCGATGGAGTTAGGGTTTATGGGAAAGATTTGTAGAAATGCATGGGTTGTTGTGTTTTTGATGTTTATGGTGTTAGAATGAGTTTAGAATGGAAATGTATGACTTGATTTATGGCTTAGATGTGTTGTAGTTGAGAAAGGGAAGGATTTAAGGTTGAAAATGGTAGAAATCTGGGTTCGGGAGTCGTCTCTCTCGTCCGCACGTCGCTACGTGCGTGAGGTCAAGACGCCAAGGCAGCTGAAGGCTACACGTCATGACGCGTCGAAGCCGCGACGCCGCGACGTCTTGCGAGAGGGCTGCACGCCGCGATGATGTGCCAAGACGCCAAGGCAGGCGTGCCAGTCATTGTCATGACGAGCGAGCCTCGTTCTGGCGAGCCCATTTTTTCCAGAAGCTTATATTTTAGTGTTTTGATCATATGTTTTGATACGTAAGTCCTTTGGGGTGATTTTAGAGGCGCTAAACTAGAGACATAGATATACAAGTTTTGTGAAGAGATGAAATTATGAATCAGTTTCTAAGACTATGGAATTTTGGATGGAAGTTAAAAAATGGAATTATTGTTTCAGCATAAGTTATTAAATGTGATTTTGGTTCTTATTTTAGGAGATCAAGTGAGGCAAGAGGATCAAGAGGCTCAAGAGGAAACTCATTCCTAGCAAGAAAAGCAAGGAAATCAGGTAGGTTCATGTTTATAATAGAGTATATAAGTACTCATTGTTTCGCTCAAATCAAGAAAGAATTAATGCATTTGAATTGCATAATCCACGATTGCATTACATATTATTATGAATGATTATATTCTACTATGTGATTTGCATTCATGATCATTACCAAGATTTTTTTTTACAAACGGTGTTCTCCTTTCACTAATACAAGTACATGAAATCATGTTTTACTTAATACATGACAAGCAAGATTACAAGCAAGTTTACAAGCAAGTGCGGTTTGGCAAACAAGATTACAAGAACATGAATAATGCATGTTTACGTGGGTTCATGTGTCCTCACGAATATTCAAGTGCACATTGACTCACGAAAAGGCTTCTCCCTACCGCCGACTGTGGGCATGTGGTTTCTCACAAGGATTCCTCACGAACTACGCCTACACATCAACATTTTGATGGCATGTAGTACGTCATTTAACCGTGGACAACCCAAACCATCATATTATGTTATGTGTTATGATTTGTTATGTGTCATGCATCACGAATCGTTAAGAATCAAGCATTTTCAATCTATGAATCATACATGCTCAATGACTATGATTTCAACAAGTATCACGACAATGAGTAAATTTTGATTACTTTTGCTTATGGCTATATTATAAATATGCTCCCATCGAGCTTTATAGCTCACCCCTCTAATCTCCCCATACAGTGACGATCAAGAGATCGAGTGAGTCACGAAGTTACGGCAAGACTCCTGCTTCATTTTGTTATGTTTGTTATTTTCAATGTTATATTTTTGGAAGTCAAGACTTTAGTTACATTTCAAGTATCATTGGTTCAAGAGTGGTTTAGATTTTGGCTCTTGAATTCACAGCTTGTAATTTGTTTTGAGATATTTTAAAAGTGTTATGAAACTCATCTTTTGGAGCATGAATTATGGATATTTTTTTAAAGCATGAAAGCAAGTTTTGAGTATGTTCACGATGGGTCCATTGAACTTCCGATGGTCTCCTCCTCAATCGCTTAATTTACATGTTTCACTTGTTTATTTAAATCACATGAAAGCGTGTTTCAAGTTTGTTTTCCAGCAGCCCATTAATCTTCCGCAGTCTTTTCTAAATATATTATTAGCATGTTTCACGCCACGCCTCATGTCCGATGTTGGGCTCCGCAATGGGTCCAACATGCTTAGTATTCAAAGAGGGACGCGCCAGAATTTTCCCCTGCTCGAGGCCCGGCCAAGACAAAGATGTTAGAGCCCAAGATTACATTTCTCGGGTCATGCAAGAGTCCAATCCAATACAAGAGAAGCATGCCATTCGATCATATACATTTCAGTAATCATGAAATTTCACATTGGCAAGTAATTCACATTGAGCATTTAGACAATCAGGAATTTGAGAAACCAACTAGGTTACTCACCTGTTACTTCCGAGCTACTGCATGGAAGTTCCAGCAATGTCCGTGGAATGACGATCCAACGGCGCCTCTATAACATTTAAACACAGTCCCATTACTAGATGCTCAATTAAACAATTCAGTGATGCATATGTCTCTATGAAATTATGTACAATGCATGTTCACGATTTTCGGCGCTAAAACCCAATTTGATATCCTATGCCCAATTCTAACTCGTCGTTCAATTGATCGACAATAATTGATCCAATCCTAAAATTCATTTCAATTCCCTCAATTCATACTTCCTATAACAATTCCCTATTCATTGGATCAAAACCTTTATTGAAAATCCCAATTAAAACTCCAATTGTCTCAATTCAATACTTAGGTCACACTATGAACCATAATTGACCTTATTCTCTATGAATCAATACCATTTAAATTGAATTCCAAATCCTCAAAATTATCCTCAATTGTAGACCACTTTCCTTAGTCCGTAACGAATCAGGAATCACCTCAATTGGAGGTCTACACCATCAATTATGCCCAATCAACTAAAATCAATCCAATCAGAATGTCCCCTTTGCCGCGACCAACGGCGGCTCGTCGCGACGTGAAAAAGTCCGTTCGCCGCGACGTCATCGCCGCGGCGAACAATCCTATGCGGCTCGTCGCGATGTAAGCCAGAAGGCTCGTCGTGACATACGTCTAGGCGCTCGCCGCGGCGTCCCGCTGCGCTCGTCGCGATGAGCACTTAATCACTCGCCGCGGCGAGGGCGCGCCAGACGTCGCGACGTGCGAACGCGCCACCGTCTTCTCCGACTTTTCTCTCACTAAGACCAGTATTAAACACTCCCAACTACCCAATCTAACACAATAAATGCCATAAATGCATCAGAAACCATTAATAACAACATTAAAGCCATTAACTTACCAAATCAAGCCTCAAATCCATAAATCACAATAAACCCTAAAATCCTTCAAAATCAACGATTAACCACTCTCAAAGCTTCTCAACCTTCATCAATCACAATAAACAAGTTAACCTTGCACAATAAGAAGAAGCCATAAGGAAAGATCGAAGAATCCTCACCGATGGGAGGAATTGAAGAACACCTTGGGAGGAGGAAGAGAAGAAACGATTTTGACTTAGAAAAATCCCCAAATTTTCAAACCTAGCTATTTATAGACATAGATCTCCAAATCAGTTCAAATTTCAGTCTCTAAATTTCAATGGCTCAACATTTTTATTTCCTAACAGTATAACTCTATTTTTTTTCCATTGCCATTGGACAATTCTTTCAGTACCAGGCAATCAATCGGTCAGTCACTCGAAAATTTTCGATCCGGGCATTTTCTCCCGAATTTCCAGAAAATTTCCTATAAGCCACTATCAATCCCCAATCACACTTGAACTATTCTAAATCAATTATTTGAACCCAATTACTCCTAATTTCTCAATCAAATCGCAAACCAGTCAATTCAGTCAGTTCCAATTTACAAATAAATACCGAAAAATCATGAATGCATGTACCTATGAATAAATGCATATATAGTAAACCCGTTCTCTATAATTAGAGGCCAAGAATATAATCAATCGATGAATGCAATGAAACCTATCACCGCCCCAATTTACCGTAATACCTTTGCTAGCAAGAATGCATTTTTGGAAATCCCAATATCCGTAATTGATCCGCTCATTGCAAAGATTATCTTTCACTATTTCCACTACACTCGACCTTTACCAAAGATAATATTCATTTATGTATGCCGCTCAAACTCTAAACTTTTACATGATGTATTCTTGACAGAATCTATGGCCTCCAAGGCTTGAAACAATTTCACTCATAAAGACTCGATACCATTTATCAAAACAATTCAGCCTCAGATACCGCTTCTAATAAATTGATATGTCATCCCACACCGCTCAATTTCCAAAGGGATGCTTCTTACCAGTGTCAGGTTCTTCCATTATTCATATAACTCTTTTACTTTGCAACACTTGCAAACTCATAGTCATCAGTTGATACCATTTATTTACCTCATATCAATTTCTAGACATTATTCATTGTTATTTTTAATAGACATCAGTCAAACTTTTCAGTAAGTCCACAGTTAGTGTATTTGCGATTCCTTAATGAAGGTAACATTACATCACATCAGTTTCAGTTTCCCTTAAGGACTTCTTGTTGCTATGAACTTTCTCTTATCAATTGCTTTCCTGTCGGTCACATCGACATATGCCAATGCCTAGTCATCCGTACTTGGACCTCTATAAATTCCACTTCATTTGAGTATTTCACTTCGCAGTTCTGGACTATTTTATTCTTAGTTTCAAATCAAGATTTCTCAACAGTTTTGCATCACATATGGAGATCTATTCACTTCACATTACAATAAAATCATCTCAAATTAAAATTCCACTTACGTAGTTGAATACTTTACATTTTCGTACACACAATACAGATAACCTCAGTCGTGTATTTCACTTGTTATGTCTACATCTCCTCTTGAGATATGACTCAATTTCACTTTTGATTTCGTCCGTACTTCTTTTCATTTGACCATTAGTCTTGCTACCATCATTATACTGTTCACGAAAGTCTCATCAGCCAATTAGTGTCCCTAATTGCTTTTCAATCATTCTTAACTATACGCACTATTTCAGTCAAAACAATATTATGCCATAATTGAAAAGATCAAGCAGTCCTTGCACTAAGGTTCCATGTGACAGTCACATAAACACTTTCTTTAACACTTATTCCGTAATCTACACCTCACCAGAACTTATTTCATCTTATTTGGAAGCCAATTAGTAACCTATACAATTCAGACTTCCATAAAACTCCTTTCCGTTTATGCTAATCCTCAAATAGAGGACTGATGCCATAATATATATATATATATATATATATATATATATTTCTTTTTTTTTTGTTTCCTCTCATAAAGGTACATTCAGTCCTCTTATGTCTTACTTTAACCCATTATGAACTTTACACTTATAGCCACTCTAATCATTCACCGATCATCTCCTATATGATTTCCATGTATCTTTCGCATACGTTTCATCATGATCAACTTTACTGTCCAATAGATACTCCCGACGGTAAATCAACTAAAATGCGACAACTCTTTTCATATATCACTATCATTGTTTCATTTTTTTTTATTTCCCTAGTTTCATTCCCATATCATTCATGTGTCAGCTTGACCTTTTAAGGTCATATCCACTTGGCTTATACAATGTCATCTCCTTATTGCTACATATCTCTTTATCTTCCTCAAACAATCTATAATAGGGTATTCACAGTCTCCAAAACACGACAAAATTGGTGATATAACTCCACTGTATCTCTATCTATTTACCCATCCATTTACCATTTCTGGGTCCATATACATCTTTTCACCCAATCCAGAATTTCCCGATATACAATCAGTAGAAATTGTCGGTCTGTGTTTTTCCCTTACCATCTTATTATACTGATTTCTAAACTCTTAGCACCAAATTCGCATAACCATTTCAGTCTCAAGCTTATGCGCTCATAATCATACCCGTTTCACGAGTTCATTTCAGTTTATCTGTACACTTTTATCTCACCATTTCTACTTTTTTTTACCCTACTAGGCACTTTGCTCTTTCAGTTCTAGGTAGATCGTTACGGTACAATATTGGCCTTATTACAATCTCGCTATCATCATCTACCTATGATATCTACTGATATCGAACACAAATGCAGTGAATCAATATTTGCCTGATCGGACCATCTACGTTTTACTCAGTTCCAATGTTTCCCATTTCATCATTTACTTTCACATAGGCCTACAATAACCAGTATGTTTCTCATATCTACAGAGGACCTCTCCAAGTTCTAGACATTTTCGTTTTTCTGTCGCCGTAATATTGCCACATTAATCAGGGGACTCAGTTTGATATCAATTCTTTCCTTAATTAACCCATGCCAACATAATCATACTTATACCAAATTCGAGGGTTTATAACCACAGTACACTATACCTCTCATTATCCAATTTTCCTTTTTCCCCTTCCTAAGTACCCATACACTTTCCTAAGCTCACATTATGCTACGGTCTCATTTTTCTCTCACTGAATCACTTAACCTATATTTACACGTAGGATTTATCCTCGTGCGACTCAGACTAGGGATCAGTTGTTAAGGTCTGCAACGACACGACTCAAATGCATGCCACTTGACCTATGTTCCAGACTGTGCCCAGATACAAACGTACTACTGGGCTCTGATACCACCTAATGTAACACCCCACTCCCGAGTGACCCGAACCCGATATCGTTGGTGATATCCGATTCCGTGCCTCGCGAGGGTGGCGATTACATCGACCGGTGAAAACTCAAGATATCATTTTCTCTCTTATTTTTTTTGAACCGTACATTAGCGCGGCAAAAACAGTAGACAGTAAAAAACATTTGCAGTTATTACAATCATTTAACAACATTTTACAGTAACCATAAAGTTCACATACTAATCAGTTTACAAGGTTATGGAATACAATCTTGAGTCCATATTCACAATTAACCATTTTCAGTTATTACAGTCTATAAATGTATAAAAACAATAAAACCACAATGGGCTTATTATAAATGTAAAGCATTTTTGTACAATGATTGCGGAAACTAATTCGATAAGACACTAATGCAGACGCGAACTGATCCCGACCTCTATCCTTCACTTGCCTACAATAGACCTACTCCCATGTCAAACGGGGTACTCTTCAAGTCCTGAAAAATAGATTGCAATTTTGGATGAGTTTGCGAACTCAATGAGGAACCATCATCGATGGTTCTCTCAATTCATGCATCACATAATCAATTCACAGTAATAGGGCAGTTGCAGTAAAACTACGGTCTACATTAACAGTAATATACAGTCACAATACAGTAAAAACCATTTCAGGTATTCAGTCCAGCAATGATGCAATGCACATGTGACTCTTTTTTCAGTTTTATTACAGTGTTGTGACCGAGCGCATAAACAGATTCAAAGGATCAAGATATGCCGTCTGGGAGAATTATCTCCCTTTGAGCTCTAGGCTCGTTTCAGTATTTCGAGCTCTAGGCTCGTTTCAGTATCAGTGGAGACTCGGTTCACAATTTTCCTTTATCAGTTTATACATCTGTGTATGAATGCACATGCCCAGTTACAACATCCCTATAAATAGTTAATCATTCATAGTCAAGCACAGTCAATTTAACAGTCAGCATGAACAAATAACAGTCCATAATTCACAACAACGAACAGTTCATAATTGACAATCAATCACAGCCAATCACAATAATGGCAGACAGGTCACACAATGTACACATTCCTGGTCCCACCATTATCCCCATATTTGACAAGTAATAATTGAGAAACCCATCTAGGTTATTTACCTATCACTTCCGTGCTAATGTCGGGAAGTCTCTGCCACGTCGGTCGATCGACGCTCCAGTTGTGTCGCTATAAGAATTAGAGAACAAAACGATCACTAAATATCCAATCCGAGTTAGTTAATGATGCACATGTAGGTGAAAATGCATGTTCATGAGATTCCCGGCCCTAACCCCATTTTTTTCCATTAGAAAAATCTATCTAATTTAATGGCGCTGACGGTACAATAAATCAAATAAATAATTACTATATATATATATAAGCCCTTATTTCCTTCTCTTTTTCCCTTTTTCCTGTCTGACATTCTAACTAGCATATCTCTTTACACACAATTCAGAAAATTACAAACCATACCTAGTTGGAAAGATCATGAAACCCTCTACAAGTTTCATGCAGACCATAAAAATCAAATTTACCCCTAAGGGTGTCAAAATTCAATTGAAACTTCTGTCATTCAAAACCTATCAAAACAGAACAGTACTTGGTAAATTCAGTAACTTCCATTCTCTTCATTCAAAAATTACACAATAAATATTCTCAGAACGATCACAATGTTTTCTACAACTTTCATGAACAAACCAAAATCAAATTCAATTGTTAACTAGGCCAAATAATTCACCAAATCATCTGTCCACTGAAATTTTCCAATCTGGACAGTAAATTTCAAACCAGTATATCTCCTAGCACCAATGTCAATAAAATCACTACCTTATATCACTGGAAAGATAAGATCTAATACTTTAATTTTCATGAAGAACTCAAAATCCAATTCAACCGCTAACAATTTCAAACCTGTTATGCAAATTTCTGTCATGATCAGCAGTTAACACCCTAATGCAGGTTCAGGTTTTGAAAACTCATAACTCCCAATCTAATCTCCAAAAATTACATGCTATATACCATTTTCAAGATAATTATTTCCTATACAACTCTTCAGAAGATCACTCAAGCCAAGTCAATTCACAGAAATTAATAAAATTGCTTCTAATCAGAATGTGCACCAAATCCACACTTAGTCTAGGTTTCCACAAAATGCACAAAAATCAGTTAATAGTTAACAGCTGATATCTCCCAATATACATATCAAAAAATTGCAAAATCAGTGGAAATGGAAAGCTAACAATCTAAGCTTCAACTCTCATGAAGATCATTTTCATCAATTCCTTCTAAATTAATTAAGAAAAATCATCAAAACTCTAGGTTATGTGGTTCAGTTATTGTTCATTCCAGCCATCAGCAGTAACTGTCCATGCTAAAATTCAACCTCTTAAGACTAAAATTAGACAACACCTATTTCACACAAAAATGTAGCCAACAAGCCAAAGTTTCATTTGGAATAAACCTCACCTCATTTGCATGACCACACAATGAGTTATGATAAAAACAGTATAGTAGGTCAAACTCACTTTTTCAGCTTTACTACTCAAATACACATCCTATCATACCAATGTCAATTCTACTACCATACGCATCCCAATTGGACACAAAATCAGTCCCTATATCATTCATACATTCACTAGACCAATAATCAAAATTTGGCAGCACTAAACTCTTAAGTTCCATGCAAGATTGGCCATCAAGAATCCATTCAAAATCAAGCTAAAACATTTCTAAACCACATCATTCATTTATCCTAACACAACATACCCTTATACCCAACAATTCACACTAAAATTTTCATGACATCAAGGCATCATAAATCATGATTCATGAACAAGAACTTCCAATCAATGCAATTACTTACTAATTCATTCATTAAAAGCATAAGAAAAGCTTAAACCATAACTTACCTACTCAAGCCTTCCCTCTTCACTACTACACCAACCTCTCCACTTTCTCTATGTTCTAGACCTCGTACACGGTATCATCATGGGAAGGAGGTTGGAGGTTTAAGCTTATAAATAAGCAAGGAAGAACACTTAAGGTTGGAGGAGAAGATAGTAGCAACTAAGTGAAACCAAAGAAGAAAATCGGTGAGAAGGGAGAGATGGAGTTTTCGGATGGAATGAAGAATAATTTAAGCTAGAAACTCATCTTTATTTCATTCCTTCTTTTAAGACACCGAAATGAAAAGGATAAGAACAATAAAACATTAAATGAAGTGGCTATGTGGCAATCATATATTTGTCCACTTAAAAGAGGAAAAGTTAAACTATCATTCAAATTTTTGAAATACCAAGCAATTTCACTCCAATTTAAGGGTCCATTTTCGGTCCCAACCCAAACAAAAACATATTCAATAATCCCGATTGACTTTTCACTACCGAAAATCAACCGGTTCGCCACTTGACGATTTTTTTCCGGTCCAGAAATTTTCTTCGGAAAATTTTAGAAAATTTCTTTAAAATCCCTTAAAATATTAAACACACAATGGATCACCCCAATAAATTTTTCAAACACTATTTCTACATTAATCACAATAAAAATCCATTTAGGCCCAATACCGGGAAATAATCATGAATGCATGTACAGTTATTTCACGTGCACAAACTGCACCGTTGACCAATACCAGTATGCATGACAATGCCTAATCAGTCTTACTCACTCTCACCCCTGACTAAATTACTATTTTACCCTTCCCGTCGGGGGTGGGATGTTACAAGAAGGGCAAGTTGAGTCCGAGGTATATGGGTCCTTATGAGATCTTGAGAGGATTGGACCACTCGCCTACAAGTTGGGGTTACCTCCGGAATTGTCTCAGATTCATGATGTTTTTCATGTTTCCATCTTGAGGAGGTATAGATCGGATCCTTCTTATATCATTCAGACTAGTGAGGTTCAGTTGAGAGATGATCTGAGTTATAAGGAGCAACTAGTGGAGATCCTGGACACCAAGGAAAGGTCCTCAGGAACAAGATGGTTCAGCTAGTCAAAGTCTTGTGGAAGAATCATTCGGTAGAGGAGGCTACTTGGGAGCCCTTGGAAGCCATGAAGGAGAAGTATCCGTATCTCTTCGATGACTCAAGTAATAATTTCGAGGACAAAATTTTTTTTTAGAGGGGGAGAAATGTAACACCCCACTCCCGTAAGACGCGAACCCGATATCGATGGTGATATCCGAGACCGTGCCCCACGAGGGTGGTGTGCTACGCACTCGATCAATCAAAATCGGTATACATTTTTTTTATTACACACATGGGAGTCAATAATCAAATGGGGCATAAGCCCTTTCCCATCATACGATGCCATTTACACAAATTCCCATATGGCCATTTGGCCTTTTTTTCAAAAACTTTTCACTAAACACAATTTTCAATAGTCATCCGGGCCCTTTCACAACTACAAACACTTGAGTCATTTAAAGATACAATTTATACAAAAATTTGCGGAGGAAACAATTTAATACAAAAATATAGACATGCCATGCTGACCGCGCGTCGTTTCGCTACCCAAAATTAAAATAACTAGACTACTACCAGGCGAAGGCAAGTCTAGGTCGATCCCACGAGAGTGTGTGTAAAGTTTATTAAATGAAATTAATCGGTGTTTACACTTAATGGGGGGTTTTGTATTTTTAAAGATGAAAATAAAATAAAACTAACTAATAAAAACAAATTAAAGAAAACATGCAATAAAATGAAAAATGTGGGAAATTTGGTAGGGACCCGGTTCTTCGGTTCAATCTCGGCCTACACCCTAGCTAAGCATATTTTATTAATTTGTTGTTCTTTAGCCTCTCCTAGAAATTATTAATCGTGGATTAAAAATTAACCCGATTTTTTCCTTAGGTTTTGTTTAATCAAGATACGATCGTTGATTAAACCTAACCACCTAACAACCTAGGATACGATCTATAGATTTAATTAGGCAGTAGCATTACGAATAGGAAAACCGATTAATCAAGGCAACAACCACATAAGCTCGGGTTATTTAACCTAGGTCATGTTATCCCTAATGATTACGAATCATTAGTCGCTACAAATGAATTTCAATATAACAATTACGGATTAAATTGAAATTCTAGCAATGGGTTCGTAATTAGCAATTCAATGAACGCATTAAAATCACCAATTAAAAATACCCAAAGGGTTCATACATAAATAACCGAATAATAACAAAAATCCGATTATCCATACATAATACCCAAATCAATTAAAGTAGGATAACACAATCAATTCCTAACGAGAGAAAGAAACAACAAAATAATTAAAATAATACTTAACCCGGTCGTCAAGGCCGATATTACCTCCAAACCGGCCGGGACATTTAGCTCTTCATGGGTCTTTCCCAACAAATTGCTTCAACCTCATCTTAATCCCTATCCAATAATCACCTAATTAAATGCTCACCGCCGAACTTTCACTATTTTCTTCCTCGATCGTAGCTTGGATGTGACCATTTAATGTTTCTCCACGCTTCAAATCTCCACTGTGTTCGTTGATGTCCAGCTCTCCTAGCTGCTGCGCCCCCATTGTTGTGGCGTCTCTGCAAGACGCCCAAATTGACCGAAAGTCATGAAGCCCTACTCTTCACGCCCACTGCTGCCTCGTTTTATTTCTCCTCTCCCCTATTGCTTTCTGTCTCCTGTGCATCTGACAAGACAATTAAAATCAGTTTGTTAAAACCCTTCCATCCGTTCCTCTAACGCAGCACACTGCGTTTTACAATTTGCGAATCACCGAAGTGGATTCTGACTTCCAAAAAGGAGTAAATCATCTACGTAGAGAACTGAAGGAGTTATGCAAAGAAGTCAAGGAGTTAAAGGAGATGGTGAAAGAATTGTAAAAGTATCATCAGTTGTAATCTTCTTGTTTAATAAGAAATAGGGGGAGAAGAGAATGAAAACCAGACGAAGTTGACAACAGAGACGAAATTAACAACACAGATGAAGTTGACAAAGCGAGACGAAGCACATTCAAAAATCAGTTTGAGTTTGTTCTGTAACTCAAGCTGGATAACGCTCAAGAAGAAAGAATCAAGAAGCGATTCTGATTTAAAGTTATAAAAAATGTATTTAAATAGAAAAATGCATGAGAAAGAAAAAAATGCATTTAAGTCGAAAAGAGCGATTTGCGAAAAACAGACGCATATGTTACTACAATTGCGTTTGAAGAACTCTGGGAGAAGGATGATCGATCCACATTACCTTTTGACTTGCAAACAGAAGCAAATCATATACGTAGAGAACTGAAGGAAAATAAGCCTTGGCGGTAAGAAATATGGAGAGGTGTATGTTAAGCAACCTCCTGCTTTTGAGGATGTTAGGAATCGAGATCATGTCTATAGACTTCATAAAGCGTTATATGGTTTAAAGCAAGCTCCTAGAGCTTGGTATGATTGTCTTAGTACTTTTATCTTAGAGAGTGGTTTCAGAAGAGGTCAAGTTGATAAGACGTTGTTTAGGAAGAATTGTAAGAATGAGTTTATTTTAGTACAAATTTACCTAGATGATATTATATTCTTGCTACCGTAAAAAGTCAGGCATCAATTTTGAAAGCTTGATGAAAGATGAGTTTGATATGAGTATGATGGCTGTCATGTCTCTTTTAAACATATTTCAAAGTTGGCAAAACGTGATTTGAAGTGAACACCGGAGCTAAAGTAACGACAAAACTAACGGCGTAAAAGCAAATGAGCTACAAATTGGTAACTTCTCCGCAAGAAAGTCAGGAGGAAAGTCCGATAATCTCAAGGATTTTAATGACTCTAGAACACACCGCACTATATCTCTATAAGTACCCTAAAAGCAAAATCATTATGGTTATTCTCATCTCCAGACGGTTCATTTTGCTTTCCCAATTCTCTCAAACATCCAACCCTAAAAGCTTACCGAGTCGGTTTTCTGCTCAAACAATGGAGGCAGCCATGATATACGGAAGACATGTGGATTTCGAGTCATTGAGGAATGATGATATGGATGTGGAACCAGAGATTGTAAGAGCTGGTTGGAGGAACTTCTTTGATGTACGAGAACCAGTATACACAAATGAGGTTTTCGATTGTTGGAAGAATGCTCAGCTAGTAGACAACACTGTAGTATCATCAGTAGATCGTGTATCCGTTGTTGTGACTAAGGAGTTAATAAAGAAGGTGACCGATTGTTCGTCAGTTGGTGAGACCCTCTCTACCAAGGCCGGATGGATGTCCCAAGTCGGTATGAGAGAGGAAGATGTGAGAAGACAATTATATGGAGCCAATGATCTATGGGAGAGGAAGACCTCTAGTTTGGTTCCGAAGGAGAGGATTCTCCATGCAATTCTGTTTAATTGCATTTTACCCAGAGCAGGTTCAAGGCATTTGGTGACTATGTTGGATGAACAATGCTTGTTTTACCTGTTAAATCGCAATCCCATCGACTTACCCTTCTTAATCTTTCACTACATGATCAAGGGGATGAAGAATACAAATATCTATCCTTACGGTATGTTGCTTACAAGGATTTTTAAGGAATCCGAAGTCCTCCTACATCAAGGACATAGAAGGATTGTACCTGTGAAGAGTAAGATTGATTCAATCATATTACGGCGAATGGGTCTAAGGACTGCAATCAAAGAAGAAGCCGACTCTTCAAAGAGAACTAGGACTGAGGGGGAGCGTGTTTTGAAGATGACTCCAGCTTCAAGTTGTCGACCTCAAGTGAGTACGAGATCGCCTGCGGATGAATTAAGAAGAATGATTGGAAGACTGCTAATAAAATAGACGAGTCCTGGAATGGAAGCAAGTCAATCCCGGAGGACAGAAGAAGGTGCCCCAAAAAGACAAGGAGAAAGTCTTTTAAGTGAAATTAGAAAGAAGGCAAAGAGATCGCCCAGGATTCGGACTCTAAGGCAACAAGAAGAAAAGAATGCCAGAGACCAGAGTGGAGAACAATCCTCTCAATCTCATGAACCCAGAGCAGCAAGATCTTTAGTCTCTATTCTGGAAGAGGATACAACCACAAAAGCCAAAGAGACTAAGAAGAAAAGAAATTCAGAATCTGAGAGAGGAAAATCTCGAGTGCAGAAATCTTCAAGACTGACTGAAGAAGAAGAAAAGACTAAGAAGATTAGTCGGAAGAAGACCGTGTCAACTGCTGGGGAAGTTAGTCGAGAGAAAGAAAACGTTGATGCTTTGCTCAATAGAAAAAGAAACCGAAAGCGAGCAGCAGCTCAGAAACCCCATTGCTCAACAAGAGGAACCAGTGGAGCAAAGCCTGGTTCAGGAGAATCGTAGTGAAGCACAACTAGAGGCAACGGCAGAATCAGACTCGGATAGTGATGAATCTTTTCTGATGGTATACAACTATGATAGGTTTTTGAGAAAACAGAGGCTGAAGATCATAATGGTGGAAGTTGTTACCAGAAGGAGAACTGCTATTGCAATCTGTAGTCAACCAGTAAAGAAGATAGTGGCTGTGGCACGACCTATGTTGATTAATAGTAACACATGGGAATTACTAAAAGAAGATGAAAAGATCTTCTACGATGCTTTGAGGGATGGTGCTACTAAGCCATACCCTTCAAAACGTCCCTACAAACCGTGTACTATTTTTCCGATCACTGAAAACACGAAAATAAAGGTTGCACCAAATATCCAGCCAAGAGTCCCTCTGGATTTGACTAAGGGGAAGTCAAAATTATTTCCTGAGGAAGAAGCTAGTCATGATCTGTCTGCAGATCAAATAGCAGAAGAAGTGTTAGACCCCGAATTTTTTTTATGATGATATTAAGCATGAATTGTGATAATTATGTGTTTCTGCCTTAGTTTGATTAATTTTGGAGTATTAGTGGATAATTGAGGTGTACTTGCGTTTAATGTGGTTGAAATGAGAATTTATGGGTAAAAGTTTATGAGGGCATTTTGGGAAGATTACTTGAGTTAGATTGGTTTAGGCTTTGAAAGGAAGGGTATAATGGTCTTTATACTCCCTTTTGACTTAAGTAGGAAATTAGAAGGAAAAGAAAAGAAAGAAAAAAAAGAAGGAAATAGAGGAAAGAAGAAGAAGAGTGCGCCGTCGGTGAGAAGAAGAGAAGAGAAGAGGAATTCTTCAATCTTTGCAGTTTCCGACCGATTTGAAGTGATTTCTGGGTAAGTTCTGCTTGTGTTAATCACGTTATGGTTAGATTTAAACCTAGAGAATGTTGAATGTAGCAGAATCAAAGGTTTTAGGGTTTGTAAAGCAAAAATGGTTGGATTTTGTGGATTGATATGTTTGTGACTGATTTTGAGGTTTGATTGAGTTAGAAATATAGTTAAAGACATGATCTAAAGTTTAGATGTGCTGCATTTGAATTAGGGAAAGGATTAAAGTGAGAAAATGCCGGGAAAGCAGTTTTGAGTCGTTTTCAGACTCGACGTCATGACGTCGTCTGCATTTAACACGTCATGGCGTTCGAGAAAGGGAAGCAACGTCGCGACGAATAAATGTTTATTCACCCTGACGTGCGGGATGGGTTCGTCGCGACATGCGAACCTATGGTGCTCGCCGGGACGAGCACGGGCGTTCGTCGCGACGAGCGAGGCTTCGCCGCGGCGAGCCCCTGTTTTCCAGCAAGGATATAGTTTGGTATTTTGGGCATATCTGTTGATGTAGATGTCCAATTGAGGTGATTTCAGATTCGTTGTGAACTAGAGATAAAGGGTTACAAGTGTATGAAGAAAGGAAGTTCGGAATTAGCCTTTAAGGGTTCGGAATTTTAGGTGGAAGTTGAGTGGAGACTTTTATACTTTGCCTTATGGATTTTCCAGCTTTATGGAATATTTCTTTTGCGTATTGATTGAATGAGAACTTGGTTTATTATAGGAAACCAAGCCGACCTGACCCAATCGCAAGAGGAAGGACACCAGTGAGTCGGATACTCGAGCGATATGAGGTGGGTAATATGTTTATGGTTATTGTGTGTATGGGCAAATTGCCTTATGTATGCTTGCTTGCATTATGTGACATTGCTTGTGTTAAATGATATGAGAAATATTGAACATGCATTGTGATTATAATTATGCATGGCCCTGATTGGCCTTATGGTATTTTTGCAAGAATGGAAAGAATGGAAAGAATGAAAGCTTTGAAAAATGCTTTGAGCATGAAACGAATGGATTATGTGTTTTGTTTGGGTAAGAGAGTTACGGATGGAGTCACGTGCACGTTAACATAAAGCCTTCTCCCGGCTGCCCGCTTGAGGCAACGAGATCCTTGAGAAATCGGACTCGGATAGTTTACAGATTTAACTTCAGTTTATATGGATCATTTACGGAACTCTCGAGCCAATTGTTTGTGCATATATGATTGAATTGATGAGCATGACACATGTTAAAGTGTTATATTATACACTCATATGAACTATTTTGTGATGATTGAAATGTGATAGATTGATGACTTGCTATATGTATATGCATATTGCTTGATTGTGTGGCTCGTTGCTAATGGCTATAAACGTATATGCCGCTGAGCTTCGCAGCTCACCCCCATTACTCTCCCCTCCTCAGGTGCAGATCGAGACAATTGTCGACCTTGCAAGGCATCGGAAACTTCAAGCTAGTTAGGAGCCTTGTATTAAGTTAGTACTTTAGTTAGCCTGTCAGCATTTCATCATGGAGCATACTTATGTATTTTGGATTTACCTTTCATTTTGTATTATGCTACATTTGAAAATATTTGCTAAATTTCCTTTCATTTGTAATGGCATGAAGCCCCTTAGTTTATGGGGTCTTTAATTTCACAAATGGAATGCATGTGTAGAATGTATGTATGAATATATATGTGTAAATCGAGTTATGTATTTGTATGGATGTTGGGATCGGGTCCGAAGTTATTTGGGCGTCATCATCAGCGCAGCCCGAGAGGTCGCTTCGGTAATGGGGATCTGGGGCCCGGGCCCGGGCCCAACATGTTTGGTATCAGAGCGCCTAGGTTTAGTGTCCTCGGCTTAGAATGCATATAGGATGACTTGTTTGATATTTGCTTATGTGTTGCATTGATTGTTGCATTGATTAAGTGACATGCATATCATGCATACATGTAGATTGGCCTGTAGCTAATCCTTAGTGTTTCCATTTGAAGGAGTACGATGCCACCTCGTAGAAGGACACGAGGAGCTTTGCAAGGATTCATTGCACCTGACTCTCCGACTGGAGAGGAGAGGACTGATGAGTCAGTAGCCCCAAGAAATGCTGAGGCTTCTGTAGGGCTAGGTAGTGAGCCCATTCCTTCGCAGACTCAGGAGTCGCCAGCTATGCAGGAGCAAGTGCCTCCGTTGGATCCGAGGATGTTCCAGGCGTTTACTCAGGTATTTGTTCAGGCTATGGGTCAGATGCCGCAACCTTCTGCTTCAGCCCCAGTTAAAAAGGGCATAAGGTTCAACAGATTGAGGAAGTATGGAGCAGTGGACTTCTATGGGACCACTGACCCTGAAGAAGCCGAGACTTGGTTAAGAAAGACTGAGAGAGTGCTGGATCAGATGGACTGTGAGGATGACGAGAGAGTCAACTATGCTGCGAGTTTGCTTCAGGGAGATGCTTTGCATTGGTGGGAGACTGTGCCAGGGAGTTAGATGAGGCGAGTAGGGTTGGCATGGCAGGACTTCCTTGCTGCTTTCAGGAAGAAATATCTGTCAGAGGTTTACATTCAGCAAAAGCAGAGGGAGTTCCTCAGTTTGACTCAGAGGGAGATGACGGTCAGTGAGTATGAGCGTCGGTTTACTCAGTTGGCGAGGTATGCTTCGGATTTGATGCTGAGTGAGGCTGCTAGATGTCATCGGTTTGAGTCGGGTCTGCACTTGGCCATAAGAGAGAAAGTGATAGTGCAGAATTTTTGTGACTTCCAGCAGTTGGTCGAGGCAGCACTGAGGGTTGAGAATATTGAGAACATCAAGAGTGCTGTAAACAAGAAGAGAAAGGGCAGAGAGCAGTCCAGGAGGGGAGGTAGCACTAGTACTCCTATGCCAGACAGGAGTGCTAGGAGCTTCCCTGTTCATTTAGAGGAGAGGAGCAGTGGTGCGAGCCGACCTAGGCCGATGAGGACTTCTACTGGTTCTCACCAAGCCTCCACAGTGGGTGGCGGTAGAAGGGGAGATGGAGATAGGTCATTCATTCCGAAGTGTGAGCACTGCGGAAGGTCCCATAGAGGAGAGTGCTTCAGATTGACAGGAGCTTGTTTTAACTGTGGGGAAAAGGGACACATTGCCAGAGAGTGTCCTTAACCTCCACGACAAGAGAGGAGTCAGATGCAAGTTCTGAGAAGGACAGAGACCATGGGATGAGGATCATGCTGTAAGTGGGCGCCTGAGCGTAGCCAAGAGAGTGAGCATTCCGGGAGACCTGAGAGGCGTGCACCGCCAGGGTGTTTTCTATGACTAGAGAGGATGCGAGACCGCTCCATGTAGTCACCGGTATGGTTCAGCTTATTTTCTCGATCTTTGTGATTGCTTTGATTGATCCGGTTCTACTCGTTCGCTTGTTTCCTCGAGTAGACCCGTGTGTGATAGAAATGTGAGCCCTTTGGATACTCCACGATGGTGAGTACTCCAATCGCCAAGACATTGTGATTAGTCAAGTGTATAGAGGTTGTGAGATTCGCATTGATGGAGAACTTCTAGTGGTTGATTTGATGCCACCGAAGATGGGAGGATTAGATGTGATTTTGGGTATGGATACGTTAGAAAAGTACAATGCCCGCTTGGATTGTGTGAAGGCGGTAAGATGAGAATTTGAATTGGCGGAAGAGTGGTGTTTGTGGGGATGTAAAAGGTGTCCGCCTGAATTGTTTCAACTTTGACAGCAGAAAAGATGATGAGGAAGGGTTGTGAGGCGTTTTTGGCTTATGTGGTTGACTCCAAGGCAGATAGAGGGAAGTTGGAGGATATTCCAGTAGTCAGGGAATTCTCGGACGTCTTTCCTGAGGAATTACCAGGACTACCGCCAGCTAGGGAAATTGAGTTTCCCATTGAGCTTTTGTCGCACGGCACCGATTTTAATTACCTTCTGGGATGGCTCCGTGAATTGAAAGAGCTTAAGGAGTAGTTGGAGGAGTTGTTGGAGAAGGGGTATATTCGACCGAGCTCTTCACCTTGGGGAGCTCCAGTTCTTTTTGTAAAGAAGAAAGATGGATCGTTGAGGATGTGTGTGGACTATCGAAAGCTGAATCAGGTCACGGTGAAGAATAGGTATCCGCTTCCTCGCATTGATGATCTGTTTGATCAATTGCAAGGGGCAAAAGTCTTCTCTAAGATAGACTTGAGATCGGGTTACCATCAGTTGAGGATTAAGGAGTCGGATGTGCCAAAGTCTGCTTTCAGGACTCGGTATGGGCATTTTGAGTTCTTGGTTATGCCTTTCGGATTGACAAATGCGCCTGTAGCGTTTATGGATTTGATGAATCGAGTCTTTAAGCCATTCTTGGACCAATTTATCATTGTCTTCATTGATGATATATTGGTCTATTCCAAGAGTGATGAGCAGCATGAAGAGCATTTGAGGATTTCTTTGGAGACTTTGAGGAGGAACGAGTTGTATCCCAAATTTGATAAATGCGAATTTTGATTGAGAGAAGTTTCATTTCTTGGACATGTGATCTCAGAGCAAGGAGTGCATGTGGATCCAAAGAAGATTGAAGCTGTGGTGAATTGGGAGGCACCGAAGAATGCAACAGAAGTGAGGAGTTTTCTGGGTTTGGCAGGCTATTATAAGAGGTTTGTGGAGGGATTCTCTATGATAGCCGCTCCGATGACGAAGTTATTAAGGAAGAATCAAAAGTTTCTCTAGAGTGATGAGTGTCAGAGGAGCTCAAGCACAGATTGACGAGTACTCAGATTCTGGTTTTGCCTTCTGGAGATGAGGGCTATACTGTGTACAGTGATGCTTCGAGGAAGGGTCTTGGTTGTGTTTTGATGCAGGGAGACCGAGTGATTGCTTATACTTCGAGGCAGTTGAAGCCTTATGAATTAAACTATCCAACACATGATTTGGAGTTGGCAGCTGTGATCTTTGCTTTGAAAATTTGGAGGCATTATTTGTATGGAGTTCAGACGAGAATTTTTACCGATCATAAGAGTCTGAAGTATTTGTTGAGCCAGAAGGAACTGAATTTGAGGCAGAGACGGTGGATCGAGTTACTCAAGGATTATGATTTGCTGATTGAGTATCATCCGGGCAAGGCCAATGTAGTGGCGGATGCCTTGAGTAGGAAGTCTTCGATTGCATATGTTTGATCAGTTTATCTTCCTTTATTGGAAGAGATGGCCAAGCTTAAGATAAGCTTGAAGCAGGAGGAGCCGAATTGTCTTCTAGCTAACTTCCGAGTGAGACCGATACTCAGGGAGAAAGTTAGAGAGTTGCAGGTTCAAGATGCAGAGTTGAGCAGACTTAGGGATGAAATTCAGAAGGGTAAAGTTTCAGAAGTAGTAGTGAGGGACGATGGGCTTATGACAGTGGGGAACATATTGTGTATTCCCGATGTGCAAGAGGTTAAGGACGAGATTATGGATGTGGCACACAATGCGCCTTAAGTCATGCATCCCGGTAGCACCAGGATGTATCGAGATTTGAGAGAGCATTTTTGGTGGAAAGGCATGAAGAGGGATGTAGCAGAGTTTGTCAGTAAGTGTCTAGTGTGTCAGCAAGTTAAAGCTGAATACCAGGCACCTTCAGGCAAGTTGAGGCCATTGTCCATCCCGGAGTGGAAGTGGCAAAGGGTGACTATAGACTTTCTGATGGGTTTGCCTAAGACCAGTAGGAAGCACGATGCCATTTGGGTGATTGTGGATCGGTTGACGAAGTCAGCTCACTTTTTGGCGATTAAACAGACTGATTTTTTGCATGTGTTGGCAAAGAAGTATATCGATGACATAGTGAGATTGCATGGGATTTCGGATTCGATTGTCTCTGATGGGGATCCTCGGTTTACTTCGAGGTTTTGGGGTAGTTTGCAGGAAGCTTTGGGGACGAAGCTGAATTTTAGTATGGCTTTTCACCCTCAAACAGATGGTCAATCTGAGAGGACTATTCGGACTCTTGAGGGGATGCTTCGGGCTTGTGTGATGGATTTTTGAGGAGCTTGGGATGAACATTTGCCATTGGTCGAATTCGCTTATAACAATTCGTACCATTCGAGCATTCAGATGGCTCCATATAAGGCTTTGTATGGGCAGAGATGTAGGACTCCGATCTGTTGGGATGAAGAAGGAGAGAGGAAATTGGAAGGACCAGAATTGATTCAGACGACGGTTGATAAAGTCAATCTGGTAAAGCAGCGACTTAAGGCAGCACAGGATAGGATGAAGAGTTATGTTGATGCTCACCGAAAGGAGATGGAGTTTGAAGTCAGTGAGAAAGTATTTCTTAAGACGTCCCTTTGGAAAGGAGAGATGAGGTTTGGCAAGAAGGGCAAGTTGAGTCTGAGGTATGTGGGTCCTTATGAGATCCTTAAGAGGATTGGACCACTCGCCTACAGATTGGCATTACCTACGGAATTGTCGCAGATCCATGATGTCTTCCATGTGTCTATGTTGAGGAGGTATAAATCAGATCCTTCTCATATCATTCAGACTAGTGAAGTTCAGTTGCGGGATGATCTGAGTTATGAGGAGCTACTAGTGGAGATTCTGGAAACTAAGGAAAAAGTCCTCAGAAATAAGACAGTTCAGTTAGTCAAAGTCCTGTGGAGGAATCATTTGGTAGAGGAGGCTACATGGGAGCCACTGGAAGCTATGAAGGAGAAGTATTCGCATCTCTTTGATGAGTCAGGTGAATTTCGAGGACGAAATTTTTTTAAAGAGGGGGAGAAATGTTAGACTCCGAATTTTTTTTTATGATGATATTAAGCATGAATTGTGATAATTATGTGTTTATGCCTTAGTTTGATTAATTTTGGAGTATTAGTGGATAATTGAGGTGTATTTGCGTTTAATGTGGTTGAAATGAGAATTTATGGGTAAAAGTTTATGAGGGCATTTTGGGAAGATTACTTGAGTTATAGTGGTTTAGGCTTTGAAAGGAAGCGTATAATGGCTTTATACTCCCTTTTGACTTAAGTAGGAAATTAGAAGGAAAAGAAAAGAAAGAAGAAAAAGAAGGAAATAGAGGAAAGAGGAAGAAGAGTGCGCCGTCGGTGAGAAGAAGGGAAGAGAAGAGGAATTCTTCGATCTTTGCAGTTTCCGACCGATTTGAAGTGATTTTCGGGTAAGTTCTGCTTATGTTAATCTCGTTATGGTTAGATTTAAACTTGAGAATGTTGAATGTAGCAGAATCAAAGGTTTTAGGGTTTGTAAAGCAAAAATGGTTGGATTTTGTGGATTGATATGTTTGTGACTGATTTTGAGGTTTGATTGAGTTAGAAATATAGTTAAAGACATGATCTAAAGTTTAGATGTGCTGCATTTGAATTAGGGAAAGGATTGAAGTGAGAAAATGCTAGAAAACGGGTTTCGGAGTCGTTCTCCAGACCCGCACGTCACGATGTGCGTATGAACACGCCGCGGCGTGCGAGAAAGGGAAGCAACGTCGCGACGAATAAATGTTTATTCGCCGTGACGTGCAGGATGGGTTCATCGCGACATGCGAACCAATATTCTCCGCGACGTACGTGTACGCCGCAGCGCACACTTGTGTGCTCGCCGCAACGAGCACGGGTGTTTGTCATGACGAATCGGGCTTTCATGGCGAGCCCTCGCTTTCCAAAGAAGGATATAGTTTGGTATTTTGGGCATATCTGTTGATGTAGATGTCCAATTGAGGTGATTTCAGATTCATTGTGAACTAGAGATAAAGGGTTACAAGTGTATGAAGAAAGGAAGTTCGGAATCAGCCTTTAAGGGTTCAAAATTTTAGGTGGAAGTCGAGTGGAGACTTTTATACTTTGCCTTATGGATTTTCAAGCTTTATGGAATATTTCTTTTGCGTATTGATTGATCGAGAACTTGGTTTATTATAGGAAACCAAGCCGACCTGACCCAATCGCAAGAGGAAGGACACCAGTGAGTCAGATACTTGAGAGATATTAGGTGGGTAATATGTTTATGGTTATTGTGTGTATGGGCAAATTGCCTTATGTATGCTTGCTTGCATTATGTGACATTGCTTGTGTTAAATGATATGAGAAATATTGAACATGCATTGTGATTATAATTATGCATGGCCCTGATTGGCCTTATGGTATTTTTGCAAGAATGGAAAGAATGGAAATAATGAAAGCTTTGAAAAATGCTTTGAGCATGAAACGAATGGATTATGTGTTTTGTTTGGGTAAGAGAGTTACGGATGGAGTTACGAGCACCTTGACATAAAGCCTTCTCCCGGCTGCCCGCTTGAGGCAACGAGTTCCTTGAGAAATCGGACTCAGATAGTTTACGGATTTAACTTTGGTTTATCCGGATCATTTACGGAACTCTCGAGCCAATTGTTTGTGCATATATGATTGAATTGATGAGCATGACACATGTTAAAGTGTTATATTGTACACTCATATGAACTATTTTGTGATGATTGAAATGTGATAGATTGATGACTTGCTATATGTATATGCATATTGCTTGATTGTGTGGCTCGTTGCCAATGGCTATAAACATATATGCCACTGAGCTTCGTAGCTCACCCCCATTACTCTCCCCTCCTCAGGTGCAGATCGAGACGATTGTCGACCTTGCAAGGCATCGGAAACTTCAAGCTAGTTAGGAGCCTTGTATTAAGTTAGTACTTTAGTTAGCCCGCCAGCATTTCATCATGGAGCATACTTATGTATTTTGGATTTACCTTTCATTTTGTATTATGCTACATTTGAAAATATTTGCTAAATTTCCTTTCATTTGTAATGGCATGAAGCCCCTTAGTTTATGGGGTGTTTAATTTTACAAATGGAATGCATGTGTAGAATGTATGTATGAATATATATGTGTAAATCGAGTAATGTATTTGTATGGATGTTGGGATCGGGTCCGAAGTTATTTGGGCGCCATCGTCGGCGCAGCCCGAGGGGCCGCCTCAGTAATGGGGATCCGGGGCCCGGGCCTAATAAGAAGTGCGAAAAATTGATCAGGCATGCGCTTCTACACAGAATAAAGATGAAGCGAGCTGCAGCTATACTGACAAGAAGGAAGACTGTCCAGTGGGGGGAAGAGTAATAACAGGGACATTTATTGAGTTCCTTGTTCAGACAGTTCTGCGTATTAGACCTTTGACTAATACACTGTCTATTCAAGTAGATGCATTACCCCTGCAAGGAAGACGATTCTTGATGTTTGCTGCCCATTTGACTTAGATCTTCCTGAAGCTGAAACGTTTATTCGTCCACCAATGATTGAGATAAATGAAGAATACATTCCGACCTCAGATGCTTATACTACTTCAATCCCATTCACTCCTCCCTCAGCAGATGTTGATCAAGCCTCCTCGTCGATTGACCCACCAGATGAACTCAGCAGATTACGTGGTGAAGTCAATGAGATCAAGGAGACGATGAATGATCTGAAGAAGATGATGATAGAACTGCTAAAGAGCCACCATCGTTAATCATTTTTTATTATAACAAATAGGGGGAGAATAAGAGCAGAAAAGAAGAGAATGAACAAGGGGAGAAGAGAATGAGCAGAAAAGAAGAGGGTGTTCAGAAAAGAAGGTGTGACCAAGGCATTTAAGAAAGGAAGAAGTCAAAGAAGAAGTTACGAAGTTAAGTTTTTGTTTTCTTCAAAACTTTGTAATTTTGTTTTCTTTTGTATATAATTTGTTATCATAAAAAAGGAGGAGATTGTTAAGTACAAATGACTTTACTTAGATATGATTTTGATGAATAACAAAAGAACAAACAAAAAGAACGTACGACGCCAAGCACGCAGACAAAGCAGACGCAGACGCTAAGCAAAGCAAACGCAGACACAAAGCAGACGCTAAGCAAAGCAGACGCTAAGCAAGGAAGACGCAGACACAAAACAAACGCAGACACAAAACAGACGCTAAGTAAAGCAGACTCAGACACAAAGCAGACGCAGACGCGAATAGTAAAGCAAACGCAGATGCAAATAGTAAACAGATTTAAGACGCCAGATAATGCCGCAGAAGAAGAATCAAGAAGCGACGCAAGAGTCGATTCGAGTTGAAGTTACGAACTCAACTAATTAACCGCTTTAAAGATTCAAGAAACAAGAATCAAGCGATTGGAGACGAAGGCTATAAATACAAGTCGAAGTCAAGATTGCAAAGTTAGACAACGTGAGAAAAGTGATCGTAAAAAGCGTTAAGTGCAAATTTAGCCGAGAGCTATTTTACTGTAACAAGCGTTTAAATACTTTTTTGAGAGAAAGTAGTATAGATACCCTGCAGAGGCTAAGTGTGAAAGAATACTGGTTGTAGAGACCTGAAGAGGCTCGCAAATTAGTATATTTTTTTAATAATTTAATTACACATTTTTTAATTTTTGATATTGATTTATACATTAAAATTATATAATAATATAAGCAATTAAATTAAACAATTAATCCTTTTTAGTTATGCTTAAATAACAATTAATTAATATTTTCCGACTCATTATAAAGAGTTAATCTCCTTAACTATATAATCAATTAACTTTTTTCACCCTTCATATTAATTATTATTACCTTATATTCTTTTAATCCTTAATTAATAACAAACTTAATCAATAACAAAACATTTGACATTCTTTATATTATACCTTTAATATTTTCAATATAATATATTTAATTCTTCTTTATAAAATTTGCCTTACATATTTAATTTTCTATTATTCAATAAAATTCATCAAATTTATGAAGTGTCAACCACTCTCCTCTCTATTTATGTTTTAGATTCAAGTTTTATTACTACCTAGTTTGCAAACAAAGTACTCAAAAATTTTGATCAATCAGAATCTAACAAAAATTATGTAAGGAATTTAACTTCTAACACACAGTTTCAAAAGAATCATAAAAAAGGGGAATACACAATTCAGATACAGTGAGTTACAGCTGGTAACTTCTCTGACAAGGAAGTTTTGGAGGGAAATGCGAGACGATTTTCAGCATCCCTATGATTCTAGAATACGCGTGATAAGACCTTTCAAGTTGCCTGAAGCTGATATCATTGCGGTTGCTCTCATCTCCAAACGGTTCATCTTGCTTTCAAAACTCTTTCAATCATCCTACCCTAAACGAAAAACTAACCAGAGACAGTTTTCGTTCTGAAACAATGGAAGCAGCTATGATTTTCGGAAGGCATGTAGACTTTGAGTCATTGAGAAATGATAGCTTGGATGTAGAACCAGAGATTGAAAGAGCTGGGTGGAGGAATTTCTTTGAGGTTCGAGAACCAGTCTATACTGACGAAGTGTATGAGTTTTGGAAGAACGCTCAACTTGTAGAAAACACTGTGGTATCTTCAATAGATGGCATATCTGTTGTTGTGACTAAGGAGCTGATTAAAAAGGTGACTGATTGTCCATCGGTTGGTGAGGCTCTGTCTACCAAGGCCGGTTGGATGTCCCAGGTTCGCATGAGAGAAGAAGATGTTAGAAGACAACTATATGGAGCCAATGGCTCATCTGAGAGGAAGACCTCTAGTTTGATTCCGAAGGCTAGGGTTCTTCACGCTATTCTGTTTAATTGCATACTGCCCAGAGCAGGTTCAAGACATTTGGTGACAACTTTGGATGAACAATGCTTGTTCTATCTGCTAAATCGTAACCCTGTCGATTTACCCTTCTTAATCATTCATTACATGATTAAGGGGATGAAGGATACAACTAGTTATCCTTACGGTATGCTTCTCACAAGGATTTTTAAGGAATCTGGAATCCTTCTCCACAGAGGAAATAGAAGGATTGTACCAGTGAAGAGTAAGATTGATTCAATCACAATAGGACGAATGGGTCTGAGGACCGTAGGTAAACAAGAAGCCGACTCTTCAAGGAGAACAAGAACTGAGGGGGAGCGTGTCTTGAAGAAGACTCCCGCTTCAAGCTCTCCAACTCAAGTGAGAATAAAATCGCCTACAAAAAAAATAAGAAGACTGACAGGAAGACCGCTGATGAAACCGACAAGTCCTCAAATCGAAGTAAGTCTACCTCGAAGGACAGAAGAAGGTGCGCCAAAAAGACAAGGAGAAAGTCTTTTAAGTGAAATTACAAAAAAGGTGAAGAGATCACCGAGGATCCGGACTCTAAGGCAACAAGAAGAAAAGCTTGCCAGAGAACAGAGTCAGGAATAATCTTGTCAATCTCGTGCACCTAGAGTTACAAGATTGTTAGTTTCTATTCTGGAAGAGGATACAGCCAGAAAAGCCAAAGAAACTGAGAAGAAAAGAAAATCAGAATATGAGAGAGAAAAATCTCAAGCGAAGATGTAACACCCCACTCCCACCAGACCCGAACTCGATATCGATGGTGATATCCGAGCCCGTGACCCGCGAGGGTAGTATGCTAGAGCAGACCATGCAGTTTTAAAACTCATTTTGACATCTTTTTCTTTTTGAAAACACTCGAGTGCGCAGAAATCAATAAACAATTTGGGGCCCGCGATATGGAAACATTTTAAATCAAACACTATTTCAATAATCAAGTCACAATACAATATTAATCATTTGGGGCCCTCTAAAATAACAAAGACAATTCATAAATCGAAAGAATCAAATGCGGATATGAGATCGATCCCGACCTGAACTCTGACTTGCTTGCTGAAATCATACTCCCGTTTGTCTAACGGGGTACTAGCCAAATCCTGAAAAATAATTGCAATGTTGGGTGAGTTTTCGAACTCAGTGAGAAACCATCATCGATGGTTCACTCAAATCATGCATTACGCAAATTGCGTACAACACGGCACAGTAATATTCAATTAATAGTGTTATATAACAATTTCACAATAGTCTATAACAGTTTACAGTATCAGTAACAATTTACAATAGCATAAAACAGTTCACATAATAATTTACAGTAAATCATGGCATCACGCAGTTCAGTAATCGTCACACAATTTGGCAATTTAATCAGTCATGTATATAATGCATATGAGACTCTTTCCGCTTATTCAAGATGTGCCCAAGTGCTCATCAAGATTCATGGGGCGCACGTCGTGATTTTCTCCCCTCGGGCTCTGGCGGTCGATGCGATGTTCGAGCTCGAGGCTCTTTTCAGTGATAATAGCAACTTGGGTCACATTTCTATTATCTAATCATGCATTTATGCATGCAATGCGATGTTCGAGAATTCAAGATTCAAGATTCAAAGTATGGCTATAAAAGCCCAAGATTGTATTTCTGGTAACATACAAGAATTCAATCCAAAGACATAATCCAATCGATCAAGAGAAAGTGATCATGCAATTTCACGCCTAATCTGATGAGAGGCATACCATCCAATCATGCATATTTCAAGAATCATCTGATTTCACATGTGGCAAGTAATTCACGTTGAGCATTTAAATATCGAGAATTTGAGAAACCAACTAGGTTACTCACTTGTTACTCCGAGCTCTTGCTCGAAGTTCCAAAGAATGTCCGTGGAATGACGATCCAACGACGCCTCTATAACAATAAAATACGGTCCCATTACTAGATGCTCAATTAAACAATTCAAAGGATGCATATGTCTCGGTGGAACTATGTACAATGCATGTTCACGATTTTCCTAAGTGCACAACCCAATTCAACTCTTATGTCCCATTCTAACTCTTCGCTCAATTAATCGATAATAATTGATCCAATCCTATAATTTAGTTCAATTTCCTCAATTTATACTCCCTATAGCAATTCCCTATCCATTGGGTCAAAACCTCTATTGAAAATCTCAATTAAAATTCCAATTGTCTCAATTCAATACTTAGGTCACACTATGAACCATAATTGAACTTATTCTCTATGAATCAATACCATTTAAATAAATTCCAATTCCCATAATTATCCTCAATTGTAGACCTCTTTCTCTAGTTCATAACGATTCAGGAATCACCTCAATCGGAGTTCTATACCGTAAGTTATGTCCAATAAACAAACACTCATTCAATCAGAAAAGCCCCTTTTACCGCGACCTTGCGACTCTCGTCATGACGATATAAGGCCGCTTCGCTTGCATGGTAAAACACGCTTCGCCGTGGCGTGCGTCCTTTTCCCGCTCGTCGCAACGTAAGCCAGAAGGCTCGTCGCGACGTGCATCCAGGCGCTCGCCGTGGCGTCCCGATGCGCTCGTCGCGACGAGCACCAAATTTTCTCGCCGCGGCGAGGCACGCCAGACGTCGCGACGTGCAACTGTGCCACCTTCTTCTCCGATCGATTTTCTGCCATTAATGCTATTAAAACTCAACATTTAACACCCTAACTACTCAATCTAACCCAATACATGCCATAAATGCTCAAACAACCAGTAATAACAACATTAAAGCCATAAAAACTTACCAATCGAAGATCAAAACCACAAATTACCGTAACCCTAAAACTTTCTCAAATCAACGATTAATCCACTCTCAATCCTTCTCAACCTTCATCAATCACAATAAACCAGTTAGGCTAGCATAAAGAGAAGAAAACCATAAAGAAAGATCAAAGAATCCTCACCAATGAGGAAGGAATCGAGATCGTAGTAGAAGAGAAGGAGAATGCGATAATGCCTTAGGTAAAATTCCCAATTTCTCAAACCTACCTATTTATAGACATAGGTCTCCAAATCAGTCCAAATTTCAGTTGGCTCAACATTTTAATTCCTAACAGTAAAACTCTAATTTTTCCATCGCCATTGGACAATTCTTTTAGTACTATACAGTCAATCGATCTGTCACTCAAAAATTTCTGGTCCAGGCATTTTCTTCCGAATTTCTCAAAAATTTCCTATAAGCCACTATCAATTATCAATTACACTTAGACTATTCTAAATCAGTCATTCGAACCCACTTACTCCCAATTCTCGATTAATCAATCCTAATCCAGTTAGTTCAGTAAGTTTTCAGTTCGCAATCCAATCAATTCATACTCACAATAAAATGCCAGAAAATCATGAATGCATGTACCTATGAATAAATGCATATCAAGAAACCTGCTTTCTATGATCGAGGCCAATAATATGTTCAATCGGTAAATGCAATGAAACCTATCAGTCCGTCCCAATTACCAAAATACCTTGCTAACAAAGAACGGATGTTACAATTCACCCCTCCTAATAAAAATTTTGTCCTCGAAATTTCATATACGATTAATCAAGAAGGCAAGAGAGTGTTTTGATCATTGCCTTCCGATTTTCATTTTCAATTCATCACTTTCAATTATCAATAACACTTATATCGGATTCTAACAATATTTCCTAATCGCCTATGTAACATTTTGGATCCGAATCATCTTTTAGGTTTTAAGCATCTTACCGATCTAATCACACCACAATCCAAATTATCGATGCATTGACAATTTTTTTCACATTCAATATCACTATATAACGCTTATCGACGATAAACAAGATAACACCTTTTTCCGACATTCACACATAAGAGTCGCATTCATGAACTTTTCCCCATTATCGCCCCTTCCTTTCTGAGTTGTGACTGAGCGCTTAACAGTAAAAGAATTCAGACACACTTAGGGAGTAGGAGAGCCCTCTGGGTATGCACTGACTCCCCTCGAGCTCAAGGCTCGGTTCAGTAACAGTAATCGCATTTTCGGCAAGTAGGAGAGCCCTAAGGATATGCACTACTGCCCACTCACATTAGGGATAGGAGAGCATCAGTAGCAACTCCAGTCACGACCATTATTTATTAACCAATTATGGAATTCGTTATCACAATTCACATTGTCACTAAAACCCATTTATCAAAGTATACACAATATCATACAGTCACAAAATCACATTGCAGTCCAATGCAATTTATCATAATCAAACATGTCACATAGAGGTCATTTCATCGCGAATTTAGTTTCCCTACTTACCTTGTCTCCATCTATACATTTTGGCCGAGGCAATACACTTCGGAGCATTTCATTTGTCATTTATCAGATTACATCCCCTTAGAATTAAAACACTAATCTCACAGGATTCTAATAGCCTCGATCTACTCCAATCATTACTCTTTTACTTGGATTTTCGTAATCCCCATTACAAATTCATTTTACTCAACAACATTGTTCCATTGGTATTACCCATACAAAAATTGTTATGTTCTCAATCAGTCTGAACTATACGTCAATTTCATGTCCCTAAAAACTTCACAATACCAGTTTGACTTAGGTTCCAACAGTCAAGTTCGTTGATTATTCACACATGTAATCAGTCACACATACAATCTTTCGGATTTTCTCTCTAAATTACCAATTTCTCTTTCTTTGAACTCTTACTATAGCATAAAACTTCGATAGGATATCACACCTACCTCTTAATTGACTATACATATCACTTTCCTCAATAAGGGAGTTATTTTCGATTCCTCGATACGGTTTACAATTTCTACATCCTCACTTCGAGTTTTGCCAATCCGATTTGGTGCACAAATAATACTTTCTTTTGCCCCTTTTTGACAGCTCAACTATTAACACTCAATAATACACTAGATTTGATAACCTTATTGCCCAAATTTTGATCTTCTGCCATTGAATTTTTTTTTCTGTTCAATCCATTGAATTGCACCATTAACTTAGTTTGAAGAATCAGCCGCTTAATCCTTTTTAAATCATTCAAATATACGAAATAACTCAATCGTTATCGATTTGCATATTCATAGACATCTCCAAACTATTTCTGTACGATTAATGTCTCCAAGCTTTTTAAGCCACACTCAGTATAACAGAATTCAAATCATCAATCATAATATTGCCCATAGAATTATATTTGTCCCAAGGTGCATAAAATAACTTTATAAAATTTTCAATAGATCACATCATAACCTTTATTGGGACACTTCAGTAAATATTGCAAAATTTCCAATTTAAAGCGACACGATCAATACTTGGGCTGAACATTTCTCCAAATGTCTCTTTTATGATCATCAGCCATACTATTCACACATTTTTCCTCAAACGTTTTGTCGAAGCTAAAGCCAGAAAATCTTTGACACTTTTGGACGATCCAACATTTAGTCGATTCTAAATAACTCCAATTTCGAATACAATATTCCTTGTAATTTCACATTTTATCAACACCTCTATCATCATTTAGTCTCCTATGCCATACTGCACTAATTCATCCGCTATTCATTCAATCGATTTAGATTCACTCTTATGAAATTTACATAATAACCAATTTCCTCAATCGTGCCAACTTATCTTATTCACTTTTCAAATACATTTAATCAATCATCGATGCTCATAGTCGCTTTCCAATTTAAATACAATTGAGACACTTTACTTTTCAGTAGTACACTAAATTCCTTATACCCATAATCAATTCATATATTTCTCTCAATGTCGATTATCTCTAATGAGGAGTAATTTTCTTATAACTTTCTCAGTTTCACCGTAACACATTTTGACACATGTTCCTTTACCCTAATTTCTCCACATAATCTGATTTATCTCCATCATTACCAACGGGGTTGGCAACACATTCATCATATCAAGTTTTGTACTTTCAGAACACAATTTCACAAAATATACTCGAACAAATACTCTCCTCATATTCGCAATTAATATTTCCTTGATATTCAGTAATTCTCTTACATAATCAGAATCATCTCATTGACGTAATGTACACTTTTCAGTAACATAATTTATCTCTGTACTTCATTTCAAATTTATCTCTTCGACGGTTACTCTCAAATCAATTCATCAGATCAACTAAACCTTATCAATCATTAATACTGTTCTTAAAACTTTATCAATCAACTATTTTTCATCACTGTGATACTTCACGAAGATCAATTTCTGAAGGGCACTTAAACAATTTCATTTCCTCTAATGTCTTGACATACATCACCATAATCATCACATTGTATCTGACAATATATTCACATCAGTTTACCCATTAATAGCTCATACTGCTAAGAACACCTTAATCTCATTTAATTCTCAATAACCTTTCCCTTTTTGGTACCAGTTCTCGATCAAGGGGACCTTACTATATTCATGTCCCTCTTTTTATTCCCTCAAGCATATTACCGATGCTAACATCTTTAACTGTCTCACCTCCTTCTCATTTGATCATTACAAGCATTCTCAGGCCTTACTCTAACTCATCTCGAACTTAGGGCTACCGGAACTATGATCGGAACCTATTTAATAGGCCACCAATTACCTCCTATATCATATTCACGCATACAATTCACTGATGCTTACTCATTTCACCTATGATGGTGATTCCACTATCAAATGTACACTTACAAAGGACAATCTAATCTAAACTCAAGAACCTTCACTGTCTACACCGTCCTCGCTCATGAGGATCATATACAATTTCCATTCATTCACAATTGATCATTATAAGTACTTTCATTTCTTATTCCAATCCATACAAAATTTTAAACAATACGATCATCTCTTAACTCACTAACTGCTTCTCATGCAATCTCCACAATTATGAAACAATTAAGCTTAATATTTCCACTTGCCATGGGGCTCCCATAATCGGGTGTGCATTTACTTAGGCAAATCAATTAAACCCGAACACCTTTTTCATCTACCAATTTCATTGTCTTACATTTCAATCTTTTCATTATTGCATTATACCCATATATTTCCGCACTCAAATCAATATCACAGATATGAAATCATTCTTGACTTCTCACTAACATAATCGATTCACAGTCATAAATCATTATTCATAACTCTTGTCACGACAATCAGTCTCAATTGTAACTTCTCTATATCATGAAACACTTTATTTTTCATCCACTTTATACACTTGAACTCTTTCCATTTCTACCATATTTCTATTTTCTTCTATCAATGCACAACTATCACTTCATTCCAATCCGCTATACCCATATAACTCTAATATTGTATCTCACAATAAATCCGCCGGTACCAGTACACTAATCTTTCTTTTTATCACATTCTAACACATCGCCCTTTTTCTTCACTATTTCTAACCGCTTAAACAATTGAGACAGACTCATATATGTGACTCATATGCTAGATCGGGATCGCTTGTCACCGTCTGTGTGACATGACTTAAATGCATGTACTTGACACATTTTCTCGTAATGCCCATGAAAGATTGTACTGGCTCGATACCACAAATGTAACACCCTCTCCGCTGCACCAACTCGATATCAATGGTGATATCCGAGCCCGTGACCATGAGGGTGGTATCTTTAGAGCAGACCATGCGCTTTTAAAACTCATTTTGACATCTTTTCTTTTGAAAACACTCGAGTCGCAGAAATCAATAAACAATTTGGGGCCCGCGATATGGAAACATTTTAAATCAAACACTATTTCAATAATCAAGTCACAATACAATATTAATCATTTGGGGCCCTCTAAAATAACAAGACAATTCATAAATCGAAGAATCAAATGCGATACATGAGATCGATCCCACCAACTCGACTTGCTTCTTTGAAATCATACTCCGTTTGTCTAACGGGTACTAGCCAAATAAATCTTGAAAAATAATTGCAATGTTGGGTGAGTTTATGAACTCGGTGAGAAACCATCATCGATGGTTCACTCAAATCATGCATTACGCAAATTATGTATAACACGCACACGATAATATTCAATTAACGGTATTATATAACAATTTCACGATGATCTATAACAGCCATGATGTCGGTAATAATTTACAATAGCATAAAACAGTTCACATAACAATTTACAAGAATCATGGCATCACGCAGCTCAAGAATCGTCACACAATTTGGCAATTCAATCACCATGTATATAATGCATATGAGACTCTTTCCAGCTTATTCAATTGTGCCCAAGTGCTCACCAATGTTCGATGGGGGGACGTCGTGATTTCTCCCTGGGCTCGTGGGTCTGATCAAGATAATGTTCGAGCTCGAGGCTCTTTTCAGTGATAATAGCAACTTGGGTCACATTTCCATTATCTGATCATATATTTATGCATGCAATGCAGTGTTCAGTAATTCAGTATTCATTGATTCAGTGTATGGCTATAAAAGCCCAGTATTGTATTTCTCGGTAACATACAAGAATTCAATCCAATCTGATAATCCAATCCAAAGATGAAAGTGATCATGCAATTTCACGATCTATCTGATGAGGCATACCATCCAATCATGTATATTTCAAGAATCATACGATTTCACATGTGGCAAGTAATTCACGTTGAGCATTTAAGCGATCGAAGAATTTGAGAAACCAACTAGGTTACTCACTGTTACTTCCGAGCTCTTGCTCGGAAGTTCCAAAATGTCCGTGGAATGACGATCCAACGACGCCTCTATACAATAAAATACGGTCCCATTACTAGATGCTCAATTAAACAATTCAAGGATGCATATGTCTCGGTGGAACTATATACAATGCATGTTCACGATTTTCCGGTGCCTGACCCAATTCAACTCTTATGTCCCATTCTAACTCTTCGCTCAATTAATCGATAATAATTGATCCAATCCTATAATTTAGTTCAATTTCCTCAATTTATACTCCCTATAGCAATTCCCTATCCATTGGGTCAAAACCTCTATTGAAAATCTCAATTAAAATTCCAATTGTCTCAATTCAATACTTAGGTCACACTATGAACCATAATTGACCTTATTCTCTATGAATCAATACCATTTAAATAAATTCCAATTCCCATAATTATCCTCAATTGTAGACCTCTTTCTTTAGTTCATAACGATTCAGGAATCACCTCAATCGGAGTTCTATACCGTAAGTTATGTCCAATAAACAAACACTCATTCAATCAGAAAAGCCCCTTTCGCCGCGACCTTGCGACTCTCGTCATGACGATATCTGAACCGCTTCGCCCGTGGCGTAAAACACGCTTCGCCCGGCGTCGTCCTTTTCCCGCTCATCGCAACGTAAGCCAGAAGGCTCGTCGCGACGTGCATCCAGGCGCTCGCCGTGGCGTCGCGACGAGCACCAAATTTTCTCGCCGCGGCGAGGCACGCCAGACGTCGCGACGTGCAACTGCGCCACCTTCTTCTCCGATCGATTTTCCGCCATTAATGCTATTAAAACTCAACATTTAACACCCTAACTACTCAATCTAACCCAATACATGCCATAAATGCTCAAACAACCAGTAATAACAACATTAAAGCCATAAAAACTTACCAATCGAAGATCAAAACCACAAATCACCGTAACCTTAAAACTTTCTCAAATCAACGATTAATCCACTCTCAATCCTTCTCAACCTTCATCAATCACAATAAACCAGTTAGGCTAGCATAAAGAGAAGAAAACCATAAAGAAAGATCAAAGAATCCTCACCAATGAGGAAGGAATCGGAGATCGCCAGAGAAAGAGAAGGAGAATGCGATAATGCCTTAGGTAAAATTCCCAATTTCTCAAACCTACCTATTTATAGACATAGGTCTCCAAATCAGTCCAAATTTCAGTTGGCTCAACATTTTAATTCCTAACAGTAAAACTCTAATTTTTCCATCGCCATTGGACAATTCTTTCAAGATTATACTGATCGATCGATTACATCACTCCAAAATTTCCGGTCCAGGCATTTTCTCCCGAATTTCTCAAAAATTTCCTATAAGCCACTATCAATTATCAATTACACATAGACTATTCTAAATCAGTCATTCGAACCCACTTACTCCCAATTCTCGATTAATCAATCCTAATCCAGTTAGTTCAGTCAGTTTCCAGTTCGCAATCCAATCAATTCATACTCACAATAAAATGCCGGAAAATCATGAATGCATGTACTTATGAATAAATGCATATGCAAGAAACCTGTTTCTCTATGATCAAAGGCCAGTAACATGTTCAATCGGTAAATGCAATGAAACCTATCAGTCCGTCCCAATTACCAAAATACCCTTGCTAACAGTAACGGGATGTTACAGAAGAAATCATCAAGACTGACCAAAGCAGAAGACAAGACTAAGAAGATTAGTCGGAAGAAGACCGTCTCAACTGCTGAGGAGGTTAGTCAAAAGAAAGAAACCCCTGATGATGCTCAAAAAGAAAAAGAAACCGAAAGCAGAAGCGAGTTCAGAAATCCCATTGCTCAACAGGAAGAACCAGTGGAGGAAAGCCCGGTTCAGGAGAATCCCATTGAAGCACAACCAGAGGCAAAAGTAGAATCAGACTCGGATAATGATGAACCCTGTCTGATGGTATACAACTATCATAAGTTTTTGAGAAAACAAAAGCTGAAGATCAAAATAGTTCATTATGTTACAAGGACAACTGCTATCGCCATCGGTAGTCAACCAATGAAGAAGACAGTAGTTCTTGTACAATCTATGTCAATAAATAGTGACAAGTGGAACTTACTCAAAGAAGATGAAAAGATGTTCTACTATGCTTTGAGGGATGCTGCTACGAAGCCATACCCTACAAAAATTCCACAGAAGTCGTGTACTATTTTTCCAATCTCAGAAAAGACGGAAATAAAGATTGTACCAGATATCCAGCCAAGATATCCTTTGGATTTGACTAAGGGGAAATCAAAGCTATTTCCTGAGGAAGAAATTCGCGATGATTTGTCCGCAGATCAATATGAAGAAGAAGTGCGTAGAATTGATGATGCATGCACTTCGAATGAGAATCAAGATGGAGCTAGTTGCAGTCATACTGACAAGCAGGAAGACTATCCAGTGGGAGGAAGAATAATAACAAGGACGTTTATTGAGTTCCTTATTTAGACAGTTTTGCGTATTAGGCCTTTATCTAGTACACTGTCTATTGAAGCTGAAGGCATACCCCTGCAAGGAAGACAGTTGTTGATGCCACCTGCTCCGTTTGACTTAGATCTTCCTGAAGCGGAAACATTTATTCGTCCACCAACTATTGAGATCAATGATGAATACATTCCTACCTCTGATGCTTATACTACGACAATTGCGTTCACTCCTCCTTCAGCAAATGTTGATCAAGCCTCCTCATCGATTGACTCAGAAGAAGAACTCAGTAGATTACGTGGAGAAGTCAATGAGATCAAGGAGACGATGAATGATCTGAAGAAGATGATGACAAAACTCCTGAAGAGCCATCAATGATAATAATTTTTTATTATAACAAATAGGGGAGAAGAACAGAAAAGAAGAGAAGAACAGAAAAGAAGAGAATAAACAAGAAGAGAAGAGAATGAGCAGAAAAAGAGAAGAAGATGTTAAAAATGTTCAAAGAAGAAGGTGTGACTGAACCAGACGAATGAAAGGAAGAAGTCAAAGAAGAAATTATGCAGATAAGTTTTTTTGTGTTCTTTTCAAAACATCGTATTTTGTTTTCTTTTGTATATAATTTGTTATCATCGAAAAGGGGGAGATTGTTAAGTCCAAATGACTTTACTTACATATGATTTTGTTGTATAACAAAAGAGAAAAATAAAAAGAAAAGAAATACAGACTAAGTCAGACATACAGACGAAGGAACACAGACGCAGATACAAAATAAAGCAGACGCAAAATGAAGCAAACGCTAAGAAAAGAAGACGCAGACGCTAAGCAAAGCAGACGCAGACGCAGATGCAAATAGTAAAGCAGACGAAGAGTCAGATGCAAATAGTAAAGCAGACGAAGACGCAAATACAGACGCAGAGACACAGACGATATAAAATACAGACGAAGAAAAATAGTTGTGGAATTCGAAAACAAGACGAAGGAGTCAGTTCGAGTTAGTTACAGAACTCAACTGAATAATTGTTTCTTTAAAGATTCAAGAAACAAGAATACTTGTAACGTTGAATGAGATAGTGGAAATCTCAGAAGAAACTCTAAGGACTGGACGTAGCCGACAGTTTGGGGTGAACCAGGATAAAACACTGTGTCAACCATTCTCACTCTATATCCTTTGGGTAATGACTTTTGCATACACCATTTCTCATGCAAGGGCACTGTTTGTTCATAAAACCACAAGGACTGTGGATCATGTGCTTAATGACAAGAGAATATAATCTGGAATTGTGATCAGGATTAGGTATTTCAGATGATATGATTTGATCATAGGAATCTGGATTCAACAACTTAAATTGTGGTTAAGAAGTTAGAATATAAAGGTGTCAGTGGAGTGCGTGCGAGACATCAAATTTCGTTGTAAGTTATTTTGATGCCAAAGAAATGGTCCTTGAATGATTGATTGATAAACGGATGCAAAAAGGCAAGCTTCGGAAGAAGAGGAAATGATTGTAGAAGGTGAACCTGTCAGGAAGAAAAGTAAAGGCAAACAATGATAGTAATTTCCGAAGAAGAGAAAATAATTGTAGAAGGTCAACCTGTTCGGAGTAGCACGTGTATAATAATTTTATCACCTATGAATTGAAACGTCGGTCTCTACTATGGTGCTCTTCTTCTCTAATTCTGTTCATGTTTGCTTACTTATTCAATACGTTTTTGGCAGGAATCGACATTATTATACCAGATAGAAGATTATTCCATACAAGAAAAACAGGTCTTCTGGTTCATACATTTTGGGGGTTAGCGTGTCTTTCCTTGCCACAAGTAAAAAATTATGACGGTCTCACCTATGAATTAAAACGTTAATCTATGTTCTGGTGTTTACTTCTGTAATACGCTATTGGCAGTGTTTGACATTATACCTATTAATTGAAACGTCAATCCACCTGACAAAAGAAATATGTGCAGTTAAAAAGGAGGAGATTGTTAAGTCAAAACGAGTTAACATAAATGATTTTGATGAAGTACAAATAATGATGAAAAAGGAGACGATGAAAACAAGACGAAAGTTGAAAAGCAAACGCAAGTTGAAAAGCAGATGGAAGCAAAACCAGACGGAAGCAAAAGCAGACGAAAGTTGTGCAAAAGTAGACGGGAGTAAAAGCAGACGATCAAAAGCAGAGGAAGGCAAACCACGTGTGAATTAAGAATCAGTTTGAGTTAGTTACAAAACTCAATTGAATAACCGGTTCTTTCAAGATTCAAGCAATCTCTGTTCTGGTCATCTTCTTCTTGCGAAAAATAGAAAATAATTGTAGAAGGTCAACCTGTCAGGAGTAGCACGTGATAAATTTATCACCTATGAATTGAAACGTCAATATGTGTTCTGGTCCTCTTCTTCTCTTTGCAGTCCTCATGTTTGCTTACTTCTGGAATACGTTATTGGCATTTGGCAGGAATCGGCATTATCATAGCAGTTAGAAGATTATTGGATACAAGAAAAATAGATGTGAAAGTGATTCATACATTTTGGGGGTTAGCGTGTATTTCCTTGCCACGAATAAATAATTATGACGGTGTCCAGAAGTCTATCACGTATGAATTGAAACGTCAATTTCGCGTGTATTTCCTTGCCACAAATAAATAATTATGACGGTGTCCAGAAGTCTATCACGTATGAATTGAAACGTCAATTTTGCTTCTGGTCTACTTCTGCAATACGCTATTGGCAGTGTTTGACATTATTATAGCGGCTAGAAGATTGTACCTATTAATTGAAAACTCAATCTACGTGACAGAAAAAATTTATGCAGACGGAACCTATTGAAAAGCATGTTAAGTCAAAATGACTTGACATATATGATTTTCATGAATAATAGACGAACAAAAACAGACGAAGTATAAAAACAGACGAAGTACAAAAACAGACGGAGAATGCGAAAGCATAAATAATATGTTGACTTCGACTCTTATTTATAACCTTCGTGTTTAACTGCTTCTTCAATCTTGCTTCTTGAACCTTGAAACAAGCAGTTATTTAGTTAAGTTCTATTTTTTGCTTTTGCTTTCGTCTACTTTTGCTTTCGTCTGCTTTTTAACTTCCGTCTGTTTTCCTTCTTTCGTCTACTTGTCACATTTAAATGCCTTTTCAAGTTCACGTAAATATGAATTTATTGTCCTAAAAATATTGGCCTTTGGTTTTGATTTTATGATATATCTAACCAGTGGATTGAAAAAAGATTGGAAGTATAGGAGTTCTGATCCAGAAGATCTAATTATTGGAGAGACCTCTGAAGGAGGACAAAGCTGGATTTTAGCCATGCAAGAGAAAAGCGAGCGGAGTTGAAAAATACGAAGTTGAAAAAATAAACGAAGTCGAAAAATGATTTAAGTTGAAAAATGAGGCGAAGTCGAAAAGCGATTTAAGTATGCGAAGAGATACAAACACGATTTGTTGACAACACGAGCGAAGGCGAGAACACGAGCGGTTAACAACACGTATTTAAGTTCACAACACAGACGAAGTTGACAACACAGACGAAGTTCACAACATAGACGAAGTTAACAACACAGATGAAGTTAACAACACAAATGAAGTTGACAAAGCAGACAGAAGCACATGCAAGAATTAGTTTGAGTTAGCTACAGACCTTAACTGAATAAGCGTTTCTTTCAAGATTCAAGAAGAAAGAATCAAGAAGAAATTAGAGACGAAAGTTCTAAATGCAAGTCGAAAGTTATAAGAATCTGGGTTTTTTCCTATTACGACGAGTATCTGTAGTAGATTGGGCGTATGATTGCGGCGTACATTCGCTGCTGCTGATCGGCTTATCCATTTGTGACGGCAAGTGGTATTCAGCATCGGAGAATCTTTTTTCGAGACATTGTTTAGCTGATGAAAAAGAATCAGGATTTTTTTAAAAAATATCATAAATCAATATATATTAAGCAAGCGATATAAGGGGAGATGAATTCAAACAAAATGGCACATACAGAAATAATTAAAGATGATGTTATAGATAAAATCAAGATGAAGTAAAGAATAACAAGCACCTGAGAGCGGTGAAAGTGAAGTCTGTTGTAGTTCATGAGCATCAATTTTTTGGCAGTAAACAACAGTAAATCGTTGCACCCCACCTGATGACCGAGTGTTTGCTGGCTTCACGTGCAGAAGAAAGGTATCGCTTTTCAATTGTGCGTACAGTTTCTCTAAGGGGAGATCCATGTTCTTATAACAGAAAACAAAAAATGTCCATTGTCAGTGGAATAAGTAGATGAAGATATTTGGAGCTGATTAAACTGGAAATGTAGATGAAAGAACGAAGGGAAAATATAACCTCATTGTAATATTTCATAGCTTCAATGGTGGTTAAGTTTAATAGTTTCTCAGCGAGGTCGCCGAAAATGGAAGCCGTTATAGTTCCGGTTTCATCGGTCAAATCCATGTCATATTGGCATCTGTTCAATAAAGTCAGAATAGTCAAAAAGGAGAAGGGTGGGCAAAAAAGTAGTGCAGGTGACATGGAAGTAAAAAAGTGATGCGAAAATTATGGAATGGACACGGAAGGAATAAGCAAGAAATGGAAGATTGCAAATAGAAGGCAGAAACCTTGGCTCATCGTCTGCTTTCTCTCAATGATTACAAGTGAAGAGAACTCTAGATGCAGCAGCTGTAGGCCGAAAGCATTTGTTGAATGCCATATACCAAAATTTTTGCAAAATGTGCTTAAAGGAAATTTTGGCTTCAATCCATGATATCTAAGGAAAAGTCGATAAGAATGTTCAGAGGAAGAAGTTTCAAATTCAATATGTCACTGGAATATGCAGATGCGATTACCTTGGGGGTAGAATCTAGAGACATGATATTGGTGATATTCTGGTGAGATCCAGAAGATATACGAGGATTATATCTAAAGTAAGATTTTCCACTGACGAGGTTTTTGATGTCGCCATTATTTCGTTGTGCCTCAGAACATAATAATTATATAGGTGACAAAATAAAGAAATTTTAAAATTCGTATATAATTTGTAACAAAATGTTAGAAAGGTTGTACGTAACATAATGGATTACCAATTTTTGAGATCGGCAACTTCTTGTATGGGTGGCTCAACGAGGATGGCTGAGTCGAACCACGTTGACAATGCAACAGCTAACATTTCAAAATCATTTTTTGAGATAGAATGAAAAGGGACAGAGTAAGATGTGTTATTATGAGGAAGGAAAAAATACCGTTAAAGAAATTGACTTTGAGCTTTGTGCAAGATGAGAGTGAAGTGATTCCATAATCTTCTGGCCCTCGTTCTCAACAAAACAATTCCAAAGCGATAGTATGACTGTTTGTTGCCTAAAAAAAACAAAAGATTACGAGAAGATGTTAAATTTGTTTATCTCTGACGCAAAATAGTAACAAAGATACAGAGTGAGAATTACTCTTTATTCATGATAACAAATTTTTGGACAGTTGAAGCTTTTCCGTCTCTCATGACATATTTTTTTTCTAACACCTCAACGACGACTGCTATAATATCTATCATGTGTTAAAGATTAATGTAATCACTAACGGAAAAGTTTTTGTAAGATTGTATGAACAAATGTATTAAGCATCTAACCAACAGATTTTTGCTTGTCGTCCACATAATCCATAAGACTTTGGAAAGGTGTGAAGTTGAAAATCAGAGGGATGATTGCATCGTCTTGTGTGACAGGTTCGATGACCGTGCGACTTGTGAGAATCCACCGATGTTCAAATTTTCAGTTTGATCTTGAGGGGAATTGATTTGACAATTGCATTAGAAATGATATATTCACGATCTCGCTGAAGATGTCCCCAATTCTTTGGATATCATTGTTGAATATGATACCCTCAACTTGCGATCCTCATTAATTATGAAGGAATTATCGATAAGTAAGTTGATAAAATGTAAAAGGAAAAAATGTAATTGATATACCTCGTAATCGCAGAAGACAAACTTTTGTCTTTTAGTCGGTGAATTAACCAAGCAACGACTGTTGTTTTCTTGGACCATCACTGACAAGACCATGATTGTGCTCCAGGAAAATATTCTTCATCGATAAGCGATTATCCATGCCGAAAGAAAATGTTGGATGGTCAAGCCAAGACAAATAATTATCGTATAAAATCAAATTATGTGAATCGAGAAAACAAACAAATTATATACCTCGGAGGAAATTTGATGTTTTATAATTTGACTAATTGAAAATTTTCACAAAAACAATATTCCTTTTCTTTTTTGAAGTCCAAGATTGAAAAGTTCCAGAATAATAAGAACTTTAATCGATTCAGAGTTCGCGCCTTAACAGAGCTACATATAATCGTCTGTGTGAGAATACAAGTTGACGGAGATAAATTCCAACATGATCAAGTGTTTGACCTTGGGATTTGTTTATAGTCATTGCAAAACATGATTTAATTGGAAATTGTGTTACGATGAAAGGAATTCCATTTTTTCGTTCTCCGGAGATTGCAAGGAATCTTAGGTATAAAATGACTTTTCCTTTGTGAGGTCCAAAACAATTTCAGCTGAAATTGTATGATCTTTTAGTTGTCTGCATATCAACCTTGTTCCATTGCATAATCCTTCCGTTGGATTTAAATTTCTCAGAAGCATAATTGGAGAGCCTTCTTTCAACAAAAGCTTATGAGGAGGTAGGCCTTTAGGGTTCAAAGAATTGAGAAAATCTTGATAATCAGCTTGATGTCTACGATCAACGGTCTTGTCAAAACTCACATATGAATGCAAATCTCTTGTTAATTTTTGAATCATGATGTCATTAATTTCATCAATACAACTATTTGTTGGACATAGCACGCATTTGTTTATCATCTGATACGGGTCGGATGAATATAAGCTTAGGTCAGGGAAGACGTTTTCCAATAACCTAGTGAGCATAATTGTATATTAGGAAAGTACAATCGTAATGGGAAAAAAGGTTAGTATGTCGTTTAATGAAAAAAGAAGCGACCTATTAATAGATTGATCCTTGTTGTCGTAAGGAATAAAGAGTTCATTTGGTAAACATATTTGATCTTGTTCATCCATTGGTTCAGCGCCTTCTCCAACCCGCAATAAGAAATCACAAAATTTTGGATTTGAGATAGCTCTCATATTTGTCGTTAAACAGAATTTAGAGATGTGGCGCCAGAGATGTGAATTTAGAAGACTTGAATCAATGAGTTGTTGTTTCGTTGCTTGGTGAATAACTGGCAATGTTTGGCGAAAGTCACCACCAAATACAACAATTTTACCTCCAAAAGGCTTATCAGAGTTCATTATATCTTGAAGTAAGATGTGAAATGCTTCGATGGCTTCTCGTTCATGGAAGCCTCGTCCCACAAAATAAGGCTGGATTTAAATATCAATTTTGCAACACTGCTCTGTTTGCTCAACTGAAAAACTTTTTGCTTTGATAAATCAAGCGGGATTTTAAATCTTGAGTTAGCTGTCCTACAGCCTGGAAGAATTGACGTAGCAACGCCTAATGTCGCGAATGCGACTGCAATATGTCCTTTTGATCGTAAATTTGCAAGAAGATCTCGATATAAGAAAGTTTTACCTGTTTCCCCGGGACCATCGATAAAATAACTTGCAGTCGTTGAAGTGAGAACTGAATTCATTATCAAATCAAATATGTGCTTTTGCTCGCTGTTTAGTTTTGATTGTAATAAGAGGTCTTCTTCATCAATCTCTATATTCATCTCACTTTCTACCTCCTTAGTCTGCTGCTAGCGGTAATCAGTACGAAATTCATGTTCAATGAAATAATAATCAGCTAAGCTTTTTCCCATTTGTTCCAGAGATTTATTGATATCTTGAAGAGCCATTTTTGTAATATCATCAGATGTATACGTATTAGAGGAAGAATAAGCATATAGGTAGTCAGAGCAGAGGTGGTCTGTGAAAGTTTCCCAGAGTTCCCTAGGATTTGCCGGTGAACAATAGAACAAGAGTGTAGCAAATAACAATATGAGGGATGTTGGCATTTGAAATATGATAGCTTCGTCAAGTGTTTGTTGTATGTAAGAGTCAGATGCTAGCAATCCTAATTGCGGCAAAGATCCACAAACAGTTCACCTTTTCACCATCAACAGTTAACAAGTTGTCAAACGATGTTGGTCCTCTAACATTTGCGAGCAATAATCTCAAGTAACACCTTTCTCCTTCTCGAGGGTCAACAGTAACTAATCGTCCTATGACTTTTCTCCGCTTTCTTTCTGACCACGTCCTTGTTTTTTATTCCAAACAAAATGTTAAGGGAAATCCGCATACAGATATTTCATTTATGCAGCCTTTTGATTTGTTGAATTGGTCCTAAAAAATTTCGTCAGCATTGTTTTGGAGAAGTCAATATTCCTCAATAAATAAAACAAATTAGTATCTTTTGTGAAGGAAACAGATTGTTGATCTGGAAGGTGAACTAGGAGTATATAGATGGATGGATTAATCTCTGCAAAGCGGAATTCATATATGCGCCATAAAGCTTCGGGGGGTGAAATCCAACGGCCTTCTTGGAAATTAGTGATTTCGTCAATATCAGACCTGGTTTCTTGGTCGTTGACGCTAAAGTTTACAAGGTCGTGGCCCTTAAATACATATTTGTATAAATATTTAACAAGCTTCACAGTGGAACATATTTCAACATTAATGTGGCAGTCAAGCAACATCAGAAGGTACGGGTTATGAGGAACCACCCATCTATTATCAACCTCGTGTCTAGAAATTTTAACTTTTCTTCCATCATCTCTACGTCTATAGCACGGATAACTGTCTTCGCTATGGACAGTGAAAGGAGTAAAATCCTTGGGGTAGTGACTTTTGCATACACCATTTCTCATGCAAAGGCACTGTTTGTTCATAAAACCACAAGGACCGTGGATCATATGCTTAATGACAAGAGAATATAATATGGAATTGTGATCAGGATTAGGTATTTCAATGATATGATTTGATCATAGGAATCTGGATTCAACAACTTAAATTGTGGTTGAAGTATTAGAAGCAAGTGAGCATGAGGGAATCCACGCTTTTGAAATTCAATTACGTAAACAAATGCGACAACATCTCCGAAAATTGCTTTTTTGATCAACTCATTTTTCAGAATCTCAAATTTTGCCCTGAACACTCTGGACAATAAATCTGGTCTGTCTTGTGCTTTTTCTTGGAATTAAAGATTCTCTTGTATTTCCTTCCACATAGGGTTACAAGTCATAGTGAGAAAAATATCTGGTTTGCCATATTTTTGCACTAGAGCCATTGCATCCAAATAACGTCGTTTCATGTCCCTTGGGCCGCCGATAAATGAAGCTGGGAGGACAACTCGGCGGCCAATTGTAGAAGTTTACTCTCTGGCAGATACTACACCATGTTTGGAGTTCGCTCCTTGAGTAATTAGTAATAGTAAGAAAAAAAAATGATAAATTAGTTTTGTCCAATTAGACAATATTTGGGAACCAAGGGAATAAGCACACAACTAACCTATGTTTTCGAGAGCAAATAATTCAGCTGCTTCAGTAAAAGTGTATGAAGGAGCACCGCTTGTTTGATCAGAACCATTGGTGCTGTTTGTTTGTGAATTTAACCGCTTAATGCGAGGATGCCATCCTGATTCACCCTATGCAAACAGAAGTGGGTATTAAAGCGGGTCGTAGCATGCATAATAATATTGAATTCTATAGCTCGGACCTGAGTGACTGTTGGACCCCGTCTCCGAGGCCCAACATTCGGACCCATATAAGCATGGAAGACCCAAACCGAACACATACCAACCACAAATAGAGAAACTTTTAATAGAAAATTTGGGATTAGATTTTTAATACAAAAATGTTCCTCATGATCTCACGATGCTAACGCCACTGAAATCGTTCAATTCGGATTAGAAATGAAAAAAGTTATGGCAAAAATACTATCTTAAAGAAAACAGTGAAAATAGTCCCTCTACCGACTTCATGTCAAACTTTGAAAACATTAGAGGCTGAATTACTGATCGGCTCCTTCATAACAAGTGTAGATTTATGTCTCTAGTTTCATTTAAAACAAGAATCGCCTCGATCCGAGCCCTATAGCTCCAGATATTTAAAAATTAGTGAAGTATATTCAGACTTGATCAGCCGACCTCCACACTTTGTTTCAAACCACCTTTTTCAATTTAAAAGCAATACTGGTAAATTAGGTTTAGAAAGATATAAAATTTTCTTAGGAATCCATCGCTTCGAAAATGGGGTCAATTGGAGGTCTATGTAAAAAGTTATGGCTAAAAGAAGGGAGAGGGGTCGGTCGGCCAAAACCGACCCCAAAACGCGAGCGAGCTCGGCATGGCCGAGCGGCATCGCTCGCCCGCATTGGTCGCTCGCCCGCACGCATGGGCGAGCTACCAGCCCGTCGCTTCGCCGCATGGGAAGCGATCGCTACTGTTGACCTGCCGAGCGCCTTGGCGCTTCAAGCGTCGAGCCGAAAGCATTTCTTCGGCGATCCGACCTATCAGACTTCTAACCTCAACAACTTTTGACTCCGAGCTCCAAATCGGACACGGTCGGAAGCGTTGGAAAGTTAGAAGAAAAATCTACATTTTTTAAGAAGGATTTAAAGACAAGTTCGGCCACTAAGAGAAACCAAATTTTACTCAAAGGCCGAACGACTAGCTCTCCCTAACAGCACCAGAACTTGCAACCTCCATAACTTTTGACCCAGAACTCCAAATTTAACAAACTTAGTGTCTATGGAAAGGTAAAAGAATTATATACAACTTTCATGAAGACCACCAACCTATATACCAACTCTATGAGGGTCAAAAGTGGACTCAAAGCTCTGCCTGACAATCTGTCACTTGGACAGTACCTGCATTTAAATCCAACGACTCATACCTACCAATTTAACTCATCATAAATGGCTCATAAATCATCCTGGGAGAGTCCTACAGCTCGCCTACCACTCTCCATGAATCTAAAAGATCCCATACGACCTATATCAACCCAGAAATTTCAGACCTTCAACAACACATAACTCATAGCAATTTTTCCAACGAGCTCTCCCAAAGTTAAAAACCCAGCAACAACTCAAAAATAAAAATACTCATACACATACTATTTCAAGGCCATACATGTAGCACCCCACTCCCGACGAGACCCGAACCCGATATCCATGGTGATATCCGAGCCCGTGACCCGCGAGGGTGGCGTACTAGAACATTCATTACCTTATTAACAAAAATCGTATGACATTTTTTTTTTCTTTCAAAAACATTAGAGTGCGCATGAAATTATCTTTTCTTTCAAAACATTAGAGTCATGTAAAGCAATCATTGACTTGGCCCAATTATAACAAAACACTTTCAAAGATTATACCATTTCACCGATAAAACAATTTCAATCATTATTAGCACTCATTAGTGCTCACCACTCTATACAATTCCATGAAAACAATTGGGCCTACTAAATACCAAATTAATACACTAATGCAGATCTGGACGACACCGATCCCGACCGATACTTTGTCTTGCTAGCGATATCGTACTCCGTGTGTCCAACGGGTACTCTCCATTTCTGAAAATAGATGCAATGTTGGGTGAGTTTGCGAACTCGGTGAGAAACCATCATCGATGGTTCACCCAACTCATGCATATCCACACAATCACACAATCAGTATATATATCATAAACAAGAAATCACAGGCACTCAATTTCACATTTTATAAGGCAAATGACATTTGACCCATTCAATTCCAATGGCCCTAATTTTAATCCCAAAATAATATACCCAATATTGTAGTGCCATTGGATAGCAATTTCGCCACGAAAATCGTTTGTTCGCCATTTGGCGATTTTTTCGATCCGGAATTGCCGTGAAATTTTCCTAATCATTTTTTGAAAATTACCTAAATTGCCCAAAATTGTAAAACATAAGACAGTCCACTCCCAAAAATTTTTAAACACGAAACCACACTTTCACTACAAAAACACTTTTAGGCCATGTCTCACGATTTTGCTTGGTGAGACTTTTCTCCGGATAATTCCAGAAAAATTCCCATAAATCCCTAAAAATGTAAAACACTCTATGGCGCACTCCAAATAATTTTTCCAAATCTCATTATCACACCAATTTCACAAAAGATCACAATTAGACACTTAGGCCGGGAAATGTCATGAATGCATGTATGACTATATGCCTGTGCAAAACTCACCATTTATCGAGGCTGCATGACATATGTTCATGCCGAGATATAATTTAATACTCCTAACCCGTCTCAGTCCCAATTTACTAAAATACCCTTCCCATCGGAGATGGGATGTTACAATACACAGATCGGAAATCAACATTTTCACAATATGGAGAGTACTAGAGCTCTCATTCACAATCCAAATCATAACAAAGATTCATGCATAGCTTTGATTACAAATTGGCATATTCATCAAGATCAAGTACAAAATACAAAAGATGAGATGTTCAATGATCAATATGCTTACAAAGCTATTCCAAAAGCTAGTTACTAACTTAATACAAAAGTTTCTAGAGTTCTTGGAGTTTTGTCCGATGCCTTGCAAGGTTCCGAGTTCAACTTGAATTTGCACCGAGGAGGAGAATGGGGTGAGCTAACACACTCGATGGCTAACATGTTTATAGCCATCGCAAGATGAGCCACACAACACATCATTAACAATCCGAAACAACAACAATTTATCATATAAAGCTCAAATAACCCATAATCATCACCTAAGGCATAACATGAGAATTTATATCAATCAAACACATATTATGCATCATAAACATAATTAAAGACTAGAATGCACACAATAGGCTCGAGAATTCCATAAACACAACGAATAAACCGAAGTTTATCGTAATCACAACGAATCCATTTTCGGATCTCGTGGGCTACAAGCGGGCTGCCGGGAGAAGGCAAGGGGGTCAACGTGCACGTGACTTATCGAAGTAGGTTCTCTCTCGCCCAATCACAACCAATTTATGATCACATATTCAAGTACAAGACTAGCATTCTATGCTTCTTTCATTCTTTCTAATCATCATATTTTCACACTTTACTTTCAAATCTAAGGAAAATACATGTTCAATATGCACATAATTATCAAAGATAGCACACATAGGGCATTTGCCCATTACACAACAACTATAAAAATGTTACCCACCTATCGTCGGAATCCGAAGTCAAGATTGCCCTTCCTCTTTGTCTTGAGTAGGGTTTTCTTGAGTTCCTTCAAACAAAACACATCTCCAATAAATTTCTAAATTCATAGGAAAGGTCATAATATTCAGAAATTAAAGGAAAACTAACATTAACCTAAACCTAACCTACCCATGGCTCATTTATGCTAGAATAATCAAACCCTAGCTTAGAAATCACAAAATCCACTTAATCCCACTTTTCTTTCCTATCTTTCGTCAACCTCTACTCAACCCTAACCTCCATCTTACACCATTCTTGAACCTAACTTAAGAAAGATGAAAGCTTACCTTTCTCACTTGATTTCTCTTCTTTTTCTCCTTCTTTCTTCTTCTCCACAAGCCTCCCACGATTTTTCTCTCTTCCTTTCTTCCTTGGCCGACCACTCTTCCTTTCTCCTCTAGCTCACGTTTTCCTCTCTTCTCTTCTAGAATTTTCGATACTCTCCTCTCCTTTCCATCTTCTTTATTTCATTTAACTCATCCTACACCAAAACTATGTAGTTTTGGCTTCTCACTTAAGTTCCTTTGGGCTCTCCTCCTCCTCTCAAGCCCACTACACCTCACCCATTAATTTCTAATCCTCCTCCTCTTATTCATTCATTCCTAAAGCCCATACTTTCCAATATTAAATCCAAGCCTTCAATTAATTTCTAACTTCAAATCCCAAGCCCAACATAAAAATATTTATATAAACACATAATTAAATCAATTAAGGCAAAATAAAATAATTAACGAATAAATCCATAAATCAATAAATAAATAATTAATTCAGATAAATAAATAAAAATTTTCGGGGCCCAACAATTCTCCCCTCCTAAAAGAATTTCGTCCTCGAAATCCTTACCTGAATCCATGAAGAGGTAGGGATACTTCTCCCTCATGGCTTCCAAAGGCTCCCAAGTAGCCTCCTCGGTCGAATGGTTCCTCCATAAGACCTTAACCAGTTCCACAATCTTGTTCCTTAACACCTTTTCCTTTGAATCTAAGATCTCCACTGGTTGCTCCTCATAAGTCATATCTTCCCTCAACTGAACCTCTGAAGGTTGAACTATGTGCGAAGGATCCGATCTATACCTCCTCAACATCGACACATGGAACACATTGTGAATCTTAGACAATTCCAATGGCAAATCTAACTTATAAGCCAAAGGCCCGATCCTCTCAATGATCTCATATGGGCCTATATACCTTGGGCTAAGCTTGCCCTTCTTGCCAAACCTCAAAACACCTTTCCATGGAGATGGTCTAAGAAACACCTTCTCACCCACTTCAAACTCCATCTCTTTCCTATGGGCATCTGTGTAGCTCTTCATCCTATCTTGAGCTGCTTTAAGTCTCTGCTTCACTAACTTCACCTTATCCACAGTAACCTGTACCAATTCAGGTCCTACAAGCTTCCTCTCACCTTCCTCATCCCAACATAAAGGAGTTTTGCATCTCCTACCATACAAAGCCTCATAAGGTGCCATCTGAATTCCCTAGTGATAGGAATTATTGTAAGCAAACTCAATCAAAGGTAGGTGGTCATCCCACGAACCTTTGAAATCCAACGCGCAAGCTCTCAACATAGCCTCCAAAGTTTGTATCGTCCTCTCCGACTGTCCATCAGTATGTGGATGGAAAGCTGTACTGAAATGCAATCTAGTCCCCAGAGCCTCCTGTAAGCTTTCCCAAAACCTGGAGGTAAACCTAGGATCCCTATCAGACACTATCGAACTCGGAATCCCATGAAGTCTAATTACCTCATCCACATACTTCTTAGCCAAAACATTCAAAGAATCTGTCTGTTTAATTGGCAAGAAGTGGGCTAACTTAGTCAGCCTATCCACAATCACCCAAATAGCGTCATGCTTCCTGCTAGTCCTCGGTAATCCCATCAGAAAATCCATGGTAATCTTCTCCCATTTCCATTCTGGAATCGACAAAGGATTAAGCTTGCCTGAAGGTGCTTGGTGTTCAGCTTTAACTTGCTGACACACTAAACATCTTCTAGCATACTCTGCCACATCTTTCCTCATTCCTTTCCACCAGAAATGCTCTTTCAAATCCCAATACATCTTAGAACTCCCTAGGTGCACTGCATAAAGAGCATTATGTGCCTCATCAAGGATCTCATCCTTCAGCTCTAACACGTTTGGAACACACAATCTCTCATCCACAACCATCAATCCATCTTCCTTTACCTCTACATCAGAAGGCTTGCCATCCTTTATCTCCGCTCTAAGCTTACTCAAGTACTCATCCTGTTCCTGCAATTCTTTGATCTTCCCCTCAACACCGGTCTCACTCAAATTTGCCAAAATACGATCAGTTCAACTTGCCTCAATGACACATCAAGTCGGCTAATTCCTTCAAAGAAGGGAAGGTACACTCTCTCCACATGTGCCATAGTGGACTTCCTACTCAATGCATCACCACAACATTAGCTTTCCCGGATGGTAGTCTATCACCAAATCATAATCTTTCAACAACTCTAACCATCGTCTCGCCTCAAATTCAGTTCTTTCACGAGTCAACAAGTACTTAAGACTCTTATGGTCCAGTAAATACTCTAGTAGTAACTCCATACAAGTAGTGTCTCCAAATCTTCAATGCGAAAATAATAGCGACCAACTCAAATCATGAATAGGGTAGTTCATCTCATAAGGCTTCAATTGCCTAGAAGCATAAGCAATCACTTTCTCTCCTTGCATCAATACACATCCTAAACCCTTCCTAGAAGCATCACTGTACACAATGTATCCATCATCACCATGGGGTAATGTCAAAATCGGCGCAGTAGTAAGCCTATTCTTCAATTCCTCAAAACTACTCTAGCACTCCTCAGTCCACTCAAATTTCTGATTCTTTCTCGTCAATTTGGAAAGTGGAGCAGCTATCAAAGAAAAGCCCTCCACGAACCTCCTGTAATATCCAGCTAGTCCCAAGAAACTTCTTACTTCAGCCACATTCTTAGGTGCTTCCCATTTAACCACAGCCTCTATCTTTTGTGGATCCACATGCACTCCATGCTCTGAAATCACATGCCCGAGAAATACTACTTCCCTTAACCAAAATTCGCACTTATCGAATTTGGCATACAACTCGTTCTTTCTCAAAGTCTCCAAAGCAACACTCAAATGATCCTCGTGCTCCTCATCACTCTTAGAATAGACCAATATATCATCAATAAAGACAATGATAAATTGATCTAGGAAAGACTTAAAGACTCTATTCATCAAATCCATAAAGACTGCAGGAGCATTCCTTAACCCGAAAGGCATAACCAGAAACTCAAAGTGGCCATACCTCGTCCTAAAAGCAGTCTTTGACACATCGGTCTCCTTAATCCTCAACTGATGATAACCCGATCTCATATCTATCTTGGAAAAGACTCTCGCCCCTTGTAACTGATCAAACAAATCATCTATACGCGGGAGCGAATATCTGTTCTTAATGGTGGCATGATTCAACTTCCTATAATCCACACACATCCGCAACGACCCATCCTTCTTCTTCACAAAGAAAACTGGAGCTCCCCAAGGCGAAGAGCTTGGCCTAATATAACCCTTCTCTAAAAGATCCCCCAATTGCTCCTTAAGCTCCTTCAATTCTGCCGGAGCCATCCGGTAAGGCAGAATCGAAATCGGCGTAGTGCCTGGAAAAAGCTCAACGGGAAACTCAATTTCCCTCGGAGGAGGTAGTCCTGGCAATTCCTCGGGGAAGACGTCCGGAATTCCCGACTCTGAGAATATCCTCCAACCTCCCTCTATCTACCTCCGCATCTAACACATAGGCCAACACGCTTCACACCCCTTACTCATCATTCTCTCCGCTACCATAGCCAAACAACTGAGGCGGCTGACTTTTCTATCTCCCATGAATACCACTTTTACGCCATCCTCTAGCTCAATTTCACTCTTACCTTGCGGTCTAAGTTGGCATGATACTTCTAAAGTATCCATACCTAGGATCACATCCAATCCTCCCATCTTCAAAGGCATCAAATCCACCACAAACTTCCCTCCACTAATCTCTATCTCATAGTCTCTATACACTTGATCGATAATAATAACCGGCCGATCGAGTACTCACCATCACGAGTATCCAATGGGCTCAAGACTTACTACCACATACAGTTCTACCCGACGACACAAAAGAGTGGGTAGAACCCGGATCAATCAAAGCAAGAACATAATCATCAAATAATTTAATCATACCCATCACCACTTCTGGAGCTGTCTCTACCTCCTCTCGAGTCATAGCAAACACTCTAGCTGGTGCTTGCCCCCTAGATCTGTCTAGAGGATAAGCTCTCTTAGGTAGACCAGAGCTACCCACTTGATCCGACTTTACGTCCCATCGCCTCTATCCTTCTGGAAGCTTGCATCTGTGATCCCTCTCTTTGTCCGGTTTAGACATTTGCAGCTATGTGTCCTCTCTGTCCACAATCAAGCATGCTCCTGATGCTCTGAAACATTCTCCTCTATGATACCTCCCACAGAGCTCACACTTAGGAAGAGGTGGCCTCTCCCCATCTCCTCTCCTATTGCCGCCCACCGTTAAGGCTTGGTGAGAAACAGTAGAAGTCCTCATCGGTCTAGGCCGGCTTCCACCGGTGCTCCTCTCTCAGATCAAGACAGAAAGGTTTGGCACTTCTCTCAGGTATAGAAGTACCACCTCCCTCTGAATCGCTCTCTCTTTGTTCTTGTCGACTCCCCGGCATAGTCTCCCACCAATGCAAGGCATCACCACAAGCGGTGGCAAGATAAACTACTCTCTCATCATCCTCGACTCCATCTCGATCCAAAACCCTCTCGCCTTCCTCAACCAGTCTCGGCTTCCTGGGTCTGTGGTCCGTGAAAATCTACCGCCTATACTTCCTCGACTTGTCAAACTGTCTCCCCTCTTAGTCAGGTCAACTAGAAGCTGGGCATTTGACCCATAGCCTAAACAAAGGCTTGGGTAAATGCTGAAAGAGTCTCAGTCTAGAGCCACTTGCTCAGATCGACTAGCGATCGCGAGTCCGAGATCGAAGGGCCTCCTACTCTGCCTGAGAGAAGTCTCACCAAGGCCACTCCAGGCTACGGACTCATCCGTGCTCTCCTCTCTCAATGAGAGTCAGTGCAATAGAACCTTGCAGAACTCCTCGTGTCCTTCTACGAGGTGGCATCTTACTCCTTCAATGAAAACATTCTTGATTAGCTACATTTCTTTTCAATCGTAGTTCTATATGTATGCATGAGATGCATGTCACTTAATGCAAACCATCAATTCATAATGCAAACATTTAATCATATATCACAAAAAAAGCCTAGGAGTGAAACCTAAGCTCTGATACCAAACAATGTTGGACCCCGTCTCCGAGGACCAACATTCGGACCCATATAAGCATGGAAGACCCAAACCGAACACATACCGACCACAAATAGAGAAACTTTTAATAGAAAATTTCGGATTGCATTTTTAATAAAAAAATGTTCCTCATGATCTCAAGATTCTAACGCCACTGAAATCGTTCAATTCGGATTAGAAACGAAAAAGTTATGGCAAAAATACTATCTTAAAGAAAACAGTGAAAACAGTCCCTCTACCGACTTCATGTCAAAATTTGAAAACTTTAGAGGCTGAATTACTGATCGGCTCCTTCATAAAAAGTGTATATTTATGTCTCTAGCTTCATTTAAAATAAGAATCGCCTCGATCTGAGCCCTATAGCTCCATATATTTAAAAATTAGTAAAGTATATTCAGACTTGATCAGCCGACCTCCACACTTTGTTTCAAACCACCTTTTTCAATTTAAAAGCAATACTGGTAAATTAGGTTTAGAAAGATAGAAAATTTGCTTAGGAATCCATCGCTTCGAAAATGGGGTCAATCGGAGGTCTATGTAAAAAGTTATGGCTAAAAGAAGGGAGAGGGGTCGGTCGGCCAAAACCGACCCCCAAACGCGAGCTCGCTCGGCATGGCCGAGCGGCATCGCCGCTCAAGACGGCGGTCGGTCATTGTCACCAAGATGGGCGGCGACCAGCCCGTCGCTCGCCCGCATGGGCGAGCGATCGCCTTGCTCGGCCTGCTGAGTGCCGAGCCGAGCGACCTGCTCGGCGATCCGACCTATCAGACTTCTAACCTCAACAACTTTTGACTCGAGCTCCAAATCGGACACGGTCGGAAGCGTTGAAAGCTAGAAGAAAATATACATTTTCAAGAAGGATTTAAAGACAAGTTCGGCCACTAAGGGAAACCAAATTTTACTCAAAGGCGAGAACGACTAGCTCTCCCTAACAAAGACCGTAACTTGTAACCTCCATAACTTTTGACCCGAACTCCAAATTTAACAAACTTAGTGTCTATGGAAAGGTAAACGAATTATCTACAACTTTCATGAAGACCACCAACCTATATCCCAACTCTATGAGGGTAAAAGTGGACTCAAAGCTCTGCCTCGATAATCATCACTTGGACAAGACACTGCATTTAAATCCAACGACTCATACCTACCAATTTAACTCATCATAAATGGCTCATAAATCATCCAGGAGAGTCCTACAGCTCGCCTACCACTCTCCATGAATCTAAAAGATCCCATACGACCTATATCAACCCAGAAATTTCAGACCTTCAACAGCACATAACTCATAGCAATTTTTCCAGCGAGCTCTCCCAAAGTTAAAAACCTAGCAACAACTCAAAAATAAAAATACTCATACACATACTATTTCAAGGCCATACACAGATCGGAAATCAACATTTTCACAATATGTAGAGTACTAGAGCTCTCATTCACAATCCAAATCATAACAAAGATTCATGCATAGCTTTGATTACAAATTGGCATATTCATCAAGATCAAGTACAAAATACAAAAGATGAGATGTTCAATGATCAATATGCTTACAAAGCTATTCCAAAAGCTAGTTACTAACTTAATACAAAAGTTTCTAGAGTTCTTGGAGTTTTGTCCGATGCCTTGCAATGTTCCGAGTTCAACTTGAATTTGCACCTGAGGAGGGAGAATGGGGTGAGCTAACACGACTCAGTGGCTAACATGTTTATAGCCATCGCGCAATGAGCCACACAACACATCATTAACAATCCGAAACAACAACAATTTATCATATAAAGCTCAAATAACCCATAATCATCACCTAAGGCATAACATGAGAATTTATATCAATCAAACACATATTATGCATCATAAACATAATTAAAGACTAGAATGCACACAATAGGCTCGAGAGTTCCATAAACACAACGAATAAACCGAAGTTTATCGTAATCACAACGAATCCATTTTCGGATCTCGTGGGCCACAAGCGGGCTGCCGGGAGAAGGCAAGGGGGTCAACGTGCACGTGACTTATCGAAGTAGGTTCTCTCTCGCCCAATCACAACCAATTTATGATCACATATTCAAGCACAAGACTAGCATTCTATGCTTCTTTCATTCTTTCTAATCATCATATTTTCACACTTTACTTTCAAATCCAAGGAAAATACATGTTCAATATGCACATAATTATCAAAGATAGCACACATAGGGCATTTGTCCATTACACAACAACTATAAAAATGTTACCCACCTATCGTTGAATCAAGTCAAGATTGCCCTTCCTCTTTGTCTTGAGTAGGGTTTTCTTGAGTTCCTTCAAACAAAACACATCTCCAATAAATTTCTAAATTCATAGGAAAGGTCATAATATTCAGAAATTAAAGGAAAACTAACATTAAACTAAACCTAACCTACCCATGGCTCATTTATGCTAGAATAATCAAACCCTAGCTTAGAAATCACAAAATCCACTTAATCCCACTTTTCTTTCCTATCTTTCGTCAACCTCTACTCAACCCTAACCTCCATCTTACACCATTCTTGAACCTAACTTAAGAAAGATGAAAGCTTACCTTTCTCACTTGATTTCTCTTCTTTTTCTCCTTCTTTCTTCTTCTCCACAAGCCTCCCACGATTTTTCTCTCTTCCTTTCTTCCTTGGCCGACCACTCTTCCTTTCTCCTCTAGCTCACGTTTTCCTCTCTTCTCTTCTAGAATTTTCGATACTCTCCTCTCCTTTCCATCTTCTTTATTTCATTTAACTCATCCTACACCAAAACTATGTAGTTTTGGCTTCTCACTTAAGTTCCTTTGGGCTCTCCTCCTCCTCTCAAGCCCACTACACCTCACCCATTAATTTCTAATCCTCCTCCTCTTATTCATTCATTCCTAAAGCCCATACTTTCCAATATTAAATCCAAGCCTTCAATTAATTTCTAACTTCAAATCCCAAGCCCAACATAAAAATATTTATATAAACACATAATTAAATCAATTAAGGCAAAATAAAATAATTAACGAATAAATCCATAAATCAATAAATAATTAATTAATTCAGATAAATAAATAAAAATTTCAGGGCCCAACAGTGACTGTAGACTTGGATATGAGGAGATTTATCATGCTGTTCATCATCAATTTCAGTCCATATAGCATTACTATGTGATGCAAGAGAAGATTGTAAACGCTACCGATCAAGACCCGGATAACATCTCGTAACAATCTCGTGATTTTCAAGGAAGGAATATCTTTAAGACGGCGAAAGAACCTAGCATAAGGGTTATCTTCAAGAATTGTCATAATCAGCTTCAATGTACTTTCACGAAGTTTATCAGAACTGCTGAACCTTTGTTGTAGTTCTTCATCGGTATCAAAGAAATAAAGTTGGATTCCAGATTTATTGCTTGTCGGCACTAAACTGTCAAGGAAATGGTAAACTTGTCCTTGAACACGGAATGTATAAACTCCCATTGTGTTTTTTGTCAGCTCACGATCATGTCTGGCTCCATAGGAAGTGAAAGCTACATTGTTATTGTATGTACGAACATTCTTTCTGAAATGTTCGGATTCTTCGTCGTTATTTAGAAACAAAAACTTTAAAGCATAAGGCATCTGAGGAGCAACAATAGAAATTTGTCCGGACAAGCAACAAAATGATGGAGGTTCAAGGTAAAATCGTTTTGCGTTACAATATTGACAATCTGGAATGTAAGGAGCCGCTCAGTTCAACTGGTAAATTCTGCAAGGATGTTAATGTTGAAGGAAATGTGCGATGATTTATCCCTTGAAACGTATAAAAAGGACATTATCATTATGTGGACTAGTTAGGTTAGAAATAGTTTCAATATAGTGAAAAAAAGGTACCTTCATTTATGCGATCAGCATGGATATCAATACATCGGTCACGTATTTGATGAAAAGAGGGTTCATGACTCGGAAGTTGACTGGTGGAAGGTTCGATATTAATGAAAGAATCCTTCTGTTGAGGTGTAATTCTTTGCTGAAGTGTAGATGAAGTGGAAGTTGTGTTTTTTGCAGCTCGATTTTCTCTACGTCGTCGCAACAATTCTTGTTTTTTTCATTTGTCATTTCAGCATATTTTTGACGTCTTTTAGCATTTCTATCCATATGTAAATACCTGAGGAATCGACATAATATGAACGTCTTTGATCTATCCATTCATGATGTTCGTAAAATGAATTGTCGATACATATATACAGAGCCTACATACATTGATATATATATGTATATATACAAATATATATAAATATATATCTATATAGCTATATCGATATATATATAGAAACAATAAAATTGAATATATATTATAAATCGTATCACAAGAAACATGTTTAAAAAACATTTTGTTTATGATCTAACAAACAATATGTCGAACAAACATGATTATAAACCATTTAAATAACTATAGCAGAATTTATAAAATAAATTTATTTCATTTAACTACACATACCTTACTACACGAAGAATGCAGCAGAGAATAAGCAGAGGACCTATAAAAAATGGAGTATACATGCAGTCAGAACGTAGAAAGGAGAATTTGCTCGATTCAGGTTAATAAATAACAACAGCTGAATTTTTACAATAAATTTATTTAACCTAGGCATATATACCTTAGTACTCGAAGAATGCTGCAGAGAATAAGCACGGGGCCTTTAAAAAATGGAGTATAAATGCAGTCAGAATCTAGAACGGAGAATTTGATAACTAAAAGAAGAGGGTAGTTAAGAGAAGTAATGTTTGGGTGGAGAAAATGTTTCAGCGGTTGGGGTAGATTTGCTTTAAGGGTTAAGACAGGAGAACAGGTAAGAAGTTAGAATATGAAGGTGTCAAAGGTGTCAGTGGAGTGCGTGCGAGAGATCAAATTTCGTTGTAAGTTATTTTGATGCCAAAGAAATGGCCGTTGAATGATTGATTGATAAACGGATGCAAAAAGCCAAGCTTCAGAAGAAGAGGAAATGATTGTAGAAGGTATGATTGTAGAAGGTGAACCTGTCAGGAAGAAGAGTAAAGGTAAACAAAGGTCAACCTGTCCGGAGTAGCACGTGTATAATAATTTTATCACCTATGAATTGAAACGTCGATCTCTACTCTGGTGCTCTTCTTCTTTAATTATGTTAATGTTTGCTTACTTCTTCAATACGTTTTTAGCAGGAATCGACATTATTATACCAATTAGAAGATTATGCCATACAAGAAAAACAGGTCTGAATATCTGGTTCATACATTTTGGGGGTTAGCGTATCTTTCCTTGCCAAAAGTAAAAAATTATGACGCTCTCATCTATGAATTAAAACGTCAATCTCTGTTCTGGTGTTTACTTCTGCAATACGCTATTGGCAGTGTTTGACATTATACCTATTAATTGAAACGTCAATCTACCGGACAGAAGAAATCTGTGCAGTTAAAAAGGAGGAGATTGTTAAGTCAAAACGACTTTACATAAATGATTTTGATGAAGTACAAACAATGATGAAAAAGGAGAGGATGAAAAGAAGACGAAAGTTGAAAAGCAGATGGAAGCAAAACCAGACGGAAGCAAAAGCAGACGAAAGCAAAAGCAGACGAAAGTTCTGCAAAAGTAGACGGGAGTAAAAGCAGACGATGGAAAGGAGACGAAAGCAAACCACGTGTGAATTAAGAATCAGTTTGAGTTAGTTACAAAACTCAATTGAATAACAGGTTCTTTCAAGATTCAAGCAATCTGCTTACGGTCATCTTCTTCTTGCGAAAAGCAAAAATGATTGTAGAAGGTCAACTCACAAGAAGAAGAGTAAAGGAAGCAATGACACTAATTTCCAAAGAAGAAAATAATTGTAGAAGGTCAACTGTCGTCAGAGTAGCGGTGAGAAATCTATCACCTATGAATTGAAACATCGATCTCTACTCTGGTGCTCTTCTTCTCTAATTCTGTTAATGTTTGCTTACTTCTTCAATACCTTTTTGGCAGGAATCGACATTATTATACCAGTTAGAAGATTATGCCATACAAGAAAAACAGGTCTGAATGTCTGGTTCATACATTTTGGGGGTTAGCGTGTCTTTCCTTGCCACAAGTAAAAAATTATGACGGTCTCACCTATGAATTAAAACGTTAATCTCTGTTCTGGTGTTTACTTCTGCAATACGCTATTGGCAGTGTTTGACATTATACCTATTAATTAAAACGTCAATCCACCTGACAGAAGAAATCTGTGCAGTTAAAAAGGAGGAGATTGTTAAGTCAAAACGACTTTACATAAATGATTTCGATGAAGTACAAATAATGATGAAAAATGAGACGATGAAAACAAGATGGAAGTTGAAAAGCAAACCCAAGTTGAAAAGCAGATGGAAGCAAAACCAGACGAAAGCAAAAGCAAACGAAAGTTGTGCAAAAGTAGACGGGAGTAAAAGCAGACGATGGAAAGCACACGAAAGCAAACCACGTGTGAATTAAGAATCAGTTTGAGTTAGTTACAAAACTCAATTGAATAAAAGGTTCTTTCAAGATTCAAGCAATCTCTGTTCTGGTCGTCTTCTTCTTGCGAAAAACAGAAAATAATTGTAGAAGGTCAACCTGTCAGGAGTAGCACGTGAGAAATCTATCACCTATGAATTGAAACGTCAATCTACATTACGGTCCTCTTCTTCTCTTCTGATCCTCATGTTTGCTTACTTCTGGAATATGTTATTGGCATTTGGCAGGAATCGACATTATCATAGCAGTTAGAAGATTATTGGATACAAGAAAAACAGATGTGAAAGTGATTCATACATTTTGGGCGTTAGCGTGTATTTCCTTGCCACAAATAAATAATTATGACGGTGTCCAGAAGTCTATCACATATGAATTGAAACGTCAATCTCTGTTCTGGTCTACTTCCGCAACACGCTATTGGCAGTGTTTGACATTATTATAGCGGCTAGAAGATTGTACCTATTAATTGAAAACTCAATCTACGTGACAGAAAAAATCTATGCAGACGGAACCTATTGAAAAGCATGTTAAGTCAAAATGACCTGACATATATGATTTTAATGAATAATAGACGAACAAAAACAGACGGAGAATGCGAAAGCATAAATAATATGTTTACTTCGACTCTTATTTATAACCTTCGTGTTCACTATTTATAACCTTCGTGTTCAACTGCTTCTTCAATCTTGCTTCTTGAACCTTGAAACAAGCAGTTATTTAGTTAAGTTCTGTCTTTTGCTTTTGCTTCCTTTGCTTTTGCTTTAAATGCGCTTTTCAACTTGCGCCTATTTTTCTTCTTTCGTCTACTTGTCACATTTCGTCTGCTTTTCAAGTTCACGTAAATATGAATTTATTGTCCTAAACATATTGGCCTTTGGTTTTGATTTTATGATATATTTAACCATGTTGAGATTTGGTCTGATTTCCCTGAACCGTTCTTCACTTAATGGTTTAGCGAAGATGTCCACCCATTGATACTCTGTTTCAACGAACTATCCATTTCTGAAAACACATTACAAATGCATGACTTAATGGAAAAAATGGGAAAGCAAGTTGTACGTCAAGAATCTAGATATCCCAATACACGTAGTAGATTATGGGATCCAAAAGATGTCTTTAAAGTACTTGCAGAGGACAAGGTAAAATTAGTCACTTACTTTCTATATGAGATTTTTAAGTTGTGTATTGATAGTATCTTAAGAAAAATATATATTGCAAAACTTTGAACTTATGGTTTTCAAATAAGGATATTTTAAACATACTTTCAATTATTATAATATAATTTTGAAAATCATTTTAACTTTTTTTACTAAAAAATATTTGATTGTTATTTCTTAGGGAGTGGAAGCAATGAAAGCATAAGGTTGGATATGTCCAAAATACGGAGATAGATTTAAATGCGTAGTGGATATATGGCCATGGTTATTCGTTAGGGGATGTAGCCTTGTTCAAGTTCAATTTAGATGAACATGCAAGTACAGAAATCCTGAAGTCGCGCGCCACTCCATTATATTCCTAATATCTGGATCAATTCTATTAAGCATTCGAAGTTTCCTACCCAGCTTCCATTATGTTTTATAGCAAATTTGATGTAGTTCGTCAAAGCTCGTTACTTCTCTCACAAGGAAATTGAACGTCCGCTCGCTTTTCTAATTAAATGCCTTTTGGCTTCGCTTGTTTTTGTTCAGATATCATCGCTTTTAAATGCATCTTTATGTCTTCGTCGACTTTTGTATTCTCCATCTGTATTGTCAACTTCGCTACTTTTTCAACTCCGCTTATATTTTTAACTTCGCTCTACTTTTTCAAGTCCGTCTATATTTATAACTTCGCTACTTTTTCAACTCCATCTATTTTAACTTCGCCTACTTTCTCAACTCAAATCTCTGCTTTCTCTTCTTCGTACATCTTTTCAACTTCATCTGTTAGAGGTGAGGAAAAGCGACGATGGAAAGCAAACCAAAGCAAATCACCTCCAATTAAGAAGCGAGACGATAGAAGAAGCAAATCACCTCCCAATTAAGAAGCGAGACGATAGAGTGAAACGATCAAAGTCGATATTGAAAAGTGAAAAGCGGTGATCAAGTAAGACATAAAGCGAAAAAGTTAGAGCAAGCGAAACTAAGATATAAAACTTTACAAAGCGATATGTCACATTCTCAAAAAATAGCACGAGCGATATATGCGCATTACTATATTATTCAAATTTGCACTACGCCTTCTAAAACTTTACAAAGTCAGAGGCTTCCTAGCTATATGGACGGACCGACGATGAATCGCTTTCATATCCAAGTCTGCACTACGCCTTCTTTGTTGACGCATCCATTTTCGATTAAAGTAGATGATTCTTGGTGATAATCCCAAACCTCTGCTTTGTGAGGAGTTCCTTTCGACATGAGAAAATATATGTACAAGGAAAGAGGATGTTGGTGGTGAAGTAACAACTTTGCAATTTATGATAAATCTCCTCATATCCAAGTCGCACTACGCCTTCTTTATTTGAGGCACTCTTTTCGAAGTCTCGACTACGTCTTACAGATTCGTGCCATCTGTTTTACCGATGGCAACATGATAAATCTCCTCATATCCAAGTCTGTAGATCAACAACAACAAGGACACAGCAACAACAATCAACGGCAACAACAACGAAACTTCGGAAACATCTCGTACACACCAAAACAAAAAGCTTAAAGAAGATTTACAAGTAAAGAACAACTGGAAACCGAGACGATGCGATTACAACATCGGACGTCCAGTTGGTGAACAACCTTATGCTAGTTCACGCCCCAGGTTCACGCCGAAACCACCGATACTCGTCGACACCAACAACAACATTCGACAACCACAAATGGAATGGAAAAAGCAGAGGAAGGCAAGGCGAGAGGAAAACAAAGACAGAGAAAGGAGACAACATGGATCTATTCCGTGATCGTCCATCCCATTCGCTCTTTAAGTAGTCACAAGCGCGGCCGCCTGACAAACTATTGCATCAAAAGATTGGATCAAAAGATTGCGTGCATATCGCGCTTATCTGGGTGGTCAGAAGATTGCGTGTATATCGCGCGAAGACACTAAATTCAATAAACATAACGAAAGAAAAAGAAAGAATATAAGTCGTTTGATTAAATGGACGATATGGATCTATTCCGTAGTCGTCCATCCGGTCGCTCTTAGTATATATACTTAATAAAAGGAGAATTTAAGGAGTGGAAAAAAAAGTTCATTGCGATAAAAGAGAAAAACTCTCTCATTCTTTCTCACATAAAATACACCATCAAATATTAGAGTTTGGGACGTGGATTAACAGTGATTCTAGTAGTCAACCGTGAAACATGAATTATCAAACAGAGAATCAATCAACCGCTTCTACATTAAGATCATTTCTTATATATATAAATCTACATTGTGGTAGCAGGAAGGAATGAATTTGCAGCAACCGACAGCCCTTACTCATCAATGAACAAGAAGAAGCTGCTAGTTCCCTAATTCATAACTGTAAGCATATCGATTTTAGATCATCAACTAGAGAAATCATGATTGAAGAAGCCAAACAGAGTTAGGAATTGAGCATAGTGGAAGAGGCAGAAACTCACGAACAGACGCTAGAATACAAGGAAATCCGCTCAAATAATGGATAAATAGTCAGTTAAAAAATGCAAGGTGTTTATGTCACTTCTTTTAAGACCTAAATGCAACACACTGGTAAAAATTTTGCTAGGCTTTATAAGTACTTGATTAAGACCTGGCAAAACTAAAGCACAACCCAGTTGGAGATGGAAATAGATCCTAGTCGTGCAATCATCAATGAGTGTTGATAATTTCCTTTGTCGAAATAATACTAGAGATAACGTCGCCATAAGCTTCTTTTTGCTTCATTGTTGCAGGCCGTGTAACACACTAGGAACTTCTTACCCTCTAGTGGATGACTTGCAAGTTGTATAAAGGACACGTGTCTCAACTTTTGCTATTATTTGAGACTTGTCCGAGGATAATGTAAAATATGTTCTTTAGTAAATGTCATATTGCTTTACTCGTGATTTGGATTTGGTCGTTGATATTGGATCATATTATTTATTTAATAAAATCGTTTTAATTTTTCAAAGAATTAAAACAAGATAATTAATTTTTGTCATAAAATGTTGTTATCTATGTTAAAATGGGTCTGCCATTGACTCACTAGTAGTGATTTTATTTTCTCTAAGATTTAGGTACAAGTTACTACTAGATTTTAACACTTCTCTAAATTCAATTAAAGAAGGTCCCTAGAAAATTTATTAATTAATAATTTAGTATATATAAGTAATTTTGTTTAGGATTATTCAAAATGTGTTAAGAAGTGGTGTTTAAACTTTAAAGAAATACATTTAAAGAAGGACACCGGAAAGTTATTAATTAGTAATTTAATGAAGAAAAGTAATTTTGTATAAGATAATTTAAGCACATGTTAAGAAGTGATGTTTAAATTTTAAAGAAATATGTTTTAAAAGGACATTAAAAAGATATTAATTAGTAATTTAATGTTGATAAGTAATTTGTTTAGAATAATTTAAAAGCGTGTTAAAACTTTAAAAAAGTATGTTTAAAGAAGGACACCAAAATTAATTTATTTGTAATTTAATATAGATAAGTAATTTTGTTTAAGATAAATTAAGAGTGTGTTAAGGAGTGATATTTAAACTTTTAAAAATATGTTCATTCTTTAAATATACTTCAACTTTTAAGTGACTTTTAAATGTATTCAATCTTGGAAAATATTTTAGTTGTTGTTTCCTATTTGAATTGATTTTCTTTATTTTGTTTAATTTTTTCAACATCTTTTCTATTTCTTCTATATATTTTTGATTCCTTGTGTCAAGATCATAAGTTTACTCTCCTTTTTATTGTTATTTCTTTTGTTGGTTATGGTGATTGAAGTCAAATCTCATATTAACAAATCGATGCAAAAGATGGAAGAATCACAAAGACAAATTTAAGGGTATTTTGTTTTTAGACTTTTGTCTTCTTTCTTTTCGTTTTTCTTTCTTCTTTCATTTATCGATATAATATTTTGTGATTATTTTTGTTACGATTATTGTTGTGACTTATTTTTGTACAAAAGTAATAAAATTATTTCCTCATATTTTCAAGTTAAAATTATGATGGAAAATATGGAATCATACAAAAAGATTCAATGAACTTAACATCCTCTACTCATAGCCGAATTGATATAATAAGAAATTATTTTCTTCTTCTCAAACATCTAATGGAAATATTCAATATAATTGTATGTTTTATGGTAAAATATTTAAAGGAGGAGGAACTTACGAATGAGATGTTAAGAGTAATGTTGCTTTTACAAAAAAAGTACCAATTTATTTATGCTAGAGGATTGGAAATTATTTGTTGTAATTAATAAAAAAGAAAAAGAAAATAAGAGGCTTATAATAAATCTTTTGGAGATGATGAAGCACCACAAGTATCAAATAAAAAAAGAAAAGCTACTATTATCATAGATTATTATTTTCCTCCGAGAACTACATTTGGTTCTCAACCTAGTTTTAAAAATGTTTTGGTTGATAAAGAAGTTGTTTTATGATGTAAATGAGCATGGGCTAGATGATTCTACGATTTATATATTCCTTTAAATGCTTTAAATTCACCATATGTTTAAGAAGTAATAAATGCTATGACAATGATAGGTCCAAGATTTAAGATACCTTCTTATTATGATATTCGTGTGCCTTTGCTTTAAGATTACAAAAAGGAATTTCAGTTGATTACAGATATATATGTCTAGTTAGGAATCAACAAGATGAACTATTATATTAGATGGGTAGACTTATCAAAGACAAAGAACCTTGATTAATTTCTTAGTTTATTGTAATTTTAGAACAACTTTTATCAACTCTATTGATTCTTCGATATGATAAAAAATGATAATGTTTTATCTAATTATTTTATGAAATTATCAAGTGATCATTGGACCAAAGAATGTTATTCATTTCATTACGAGATAATGTAACTAATTATGCATAAATTGGGTACTTGTTAGAATTAAAGTATGAGCATATTTATTAATCTCCATATACCGTTAGTTGTATAAATCTCATTTTAAAAGATATTAATGGTATGCACCATATTTCCAATCTAGCTTCTCATGCATTTAATATCATAATTTTTGTTTTGGTTAAGAAAGCAAGAAAATTGGGTTGAGATTGTGCGTGTTGCTGCTACTAGGTTTACAACTGCATTTATTACTTTGAAAATTATTTATGAATATAAACATCAACTTTAAAATTTAGTGATAGTTAAACATTTTCAAGTCATAAATTATTGAAGTGTGCGAAAGAAAAAGAATTTTATGCTATTATTTTAGTTAACAAATTTTGGAATACTTGCTTAACCATTATAAAGATTATAGCTCCACTTATAAAGTTGATGAGGATTGTTGACTTAGATGAGAAGCCATATTTGGGATATATATAATAGTATATATAGAGCTCACAAAACAAATGTACATTTTCTTTAAAGAAATGAGAAATTTACAGGCCTTATACAGATATGCTTGACTAAAGATAAGATAAGCATCTTACTCAAAGGATCCACTTAGGAGCTTATTTTCTCAATCCTTGATGCTTATATAGTGGAGACAGATGCACAAATGATATTATGGACTATGTTTTTTATGTGATTAAATGCAAATTTCTTTATTAGAGAGTAGTCAAAGGTATCAAATGAAATTAAATTTTATCGTGAAGGTTTAAGAAGCTTTGTTAAATCATCTTCATAGATAAAACTTATGATGAAAAAATGCAGCCTGATAAATTCAAAATTTTAGTTCATCCTTTACTTATTAATAATATTTTTATTTCTCATAACTATTAATTTAATATACATATAAGCGGTGAAGATTATTTAGTGAAAGTTCTTCAATATTGAGAAAACTTATTATTATATTACTCAATCAAACAACTTCAAAGTGTCATGTTGTAAACACAATTGGGGAGTTTTGAAAATATTCATATAAAATTGAAATCGTTTAGAACATCGAAGAGTTAATGACCTTGTTTACATTACTTATAATATGAGAATGACTAACATGTATTTTATTTATTTATTTATTTATTTATTATTATTGAGTTTGTAATTTCTCTATTATGCATTTATATGATCCGGTTGATATTGATTGTATTAACAATAATGATTTTTGGATCAAAGAATATAAACCATCACCGATATATCTTGATTATAATGAAATTGAAAAGGTAACATATGAAAAATGCATTTATTATAACGAATGAACCATGAACATAGTAGTTAGTTGATGTCTTGTTTTGATCATATTTAACATTAAAAGTATAATCTATTACAAATTTACAATAGAGAATAATTTCATACATTACTAATTTATAATATATAATATATATGCTTTGAAAAAAGTATGGTTTACGAGTCTTTAAATAATGTTGGAGAATTTGAAACTTTTAATTATGATGACATATAACCTCCTTCGAAATATAATTTTGTTTTTATTATTATTCTAAGTTTTATATTACATTCAAATTTAGTTTGAATTTTGAGATTTGACTTATTATATATTAGTTCATTATATAATAATAGACATTGGTGTACTCTTTATTTCACTGAAATGTTTTATTTTTATTTTTACTTTTTGTTCATTATATGCTAATTTTATAATGACTTAATATCGGTAAAATCTTTAAATCTTAAACTTTTCCTTTAACTGGTTCCATATATGAGCTGACTTTTAAAACATTTACCAGAACAAGCCAATTGGAAGAATGGATCGTTATTTCCTTTGAGGCCAATAAATGTGATTCAACTCCACACTTGAATCAGAGGGTCATATATATCCAAACCCCAGCTGCCATTTAGTCGTCCGCGCATGGTGGATGTTAAATTCTCTTGGGCTACATACGTCTAATAGGAGTTCTATGATTATGATGGTCTTATGCTTCTACTTGTTGATGAGAAATTAACACCGACGGCTATTAGGCCTTATCTCTCTTGGCCGCATGCCAAGAACAATGTTGACCATAATCCGTTGGTTAAGAGGGATTACTTATAACTTCATGAAGTTTCTGCTCCAAAGATTATTCTGCTCAGTATTTGGTTTGGAATTCTTTGTTAACCATTTCCAAAATCTTTATAATGAATAAATAAAGAACGTTGGATATGCTGTTACAAGGAATCAGTCCTCGAGAAGCTCACAATCGATTCTTTGGAAGTACATCTTGCTAGCATTGAGGTCATAACCAACATTATAGTACTGCTGAGCCAACATTCCAATTATGGATAAACTTCCAGAACTAGTAATCCCATCACTGGGAGCAATACCTAAGCAAAATGCATTGGGATTGACTTGAATAAACATGCTCATTATATCCAAAATAAGGTCAGCCCCATCTGCGAAATGGAATGTAAGAACCGGAAACCCTTGAGCAACTTGGGTTACAATCCCCTTGTAGCACAATTCTTGTGATGAATATTCTTCATCCCTCGTCAATAACCCTTCGGAAAGAAGATGGATTTCTTTGATAATTATTTCAAACCCCTTTTTAGCTAAAAAAGTTAATTCTGTTCCAGAGTCTATAATGACTCCATTGTTAACCCCTGGAGTCTTTTGGAATGTACTTGCATTTATGTCGAGCATATTTCCACCTACACTTATACCTACTAGAGTAAGATAGTAAAGTCCATTAATGATCTTGACAGGTGTTGAGAAGCCCTCTAACCTGGCACTATCACCTATAATCAAATGGTTAAAATTATAGTAAGGATCCCTTACGTCGCCAATACAATAAGAGAATTTGGAGCCCATTTGTTTAAGCAACGATGCTTTTGCCCTATTACCAAGTCCAAATACACCTTTGAAATGTTCATCGACGAAGTTTTGAGTTTTATGACCACAACCAAATACAACGTCTGATAGAACAAATTTTCCGTCGTCAGGAGCCTCGAAGGTTAGTCGCTCAGTTGAAAGAATTCCTGATGATGAAGGCCCTTCAACGTATGTGATGTTATATAGGCACTGATTAAATGAGTTGCAGTATTTGCAGTAGTAGAAATCTTTACATGATAGAGTAGAATAAGTGGAAGACTTATAAGGATTGTAGATAGAACCTGAATTTTGGGAACAAGGAGTGCAAGGTAGGCACTTAATCCAAAGAAGGCTACTGCCAGTGTCCATTACAGTAAGCTGTGGAACAGGCGGCTCACCAATTGAAAAACTTACATAGAATAGGAAAGACCTGATGCTTGGAATAAGATCTGCTTTGATATCACGAGCTTTTGAAGCTATTTTTGACAAATAAACGAATCGAGAAATTGAACTTTCCCTGGATCTTTTGGCACGGTCAGAGCAGGTTTTACTGGAGTCGTAAGGAGACAGCAAGGAGTCACGATGGATGAGTTTGATTGTCGGTCTTTTCATATTAGGGGTGGATGGTATCATTGAGTCGTTGCTGGTGATAGAAGTTTTGAGCCTAAAGATGGTCTCTGCTCCTAAGAACTTCGCATTAGTTAAGCTAAATTGTATCACAGAAAATGATAAAACGGCAACACAAATTGCTGAATTTATTGATGCCATGGTAGAAAATGTCACAATCTGAACAAATGTTAGATTTTACAGTGGCCTCTAACAAGACTACGAAACTTTGAAATTGTTGAATCTACCTTATACAAAGGGATTCCGCCTAGTCTTTGAAAATTTATGCACAAGAGGTTTGGAAATTTGATTCACGGAGATAGAAAATTGTGCAGAAATCTTGTCAATAGAAGACATAAGAACATACAAAAGGAAAGGATGATTAAAGATTGTTGAGACATAGGAAGACAACAAAATAAGTAGAACAACATCAAGAAGTAGAACAAGTTGGGATGACTTTAAAATAAGTAACACGATATCTAGCTGAGCAAGTATGATAAAGTTTTTCTACTAAAATATTTCTTTTTATTTGCCGAATGATAATCTCACCAAGTTCAAAATGTACCAACCAGCCATACCCCTTGGAAGAAAACATAAAAAGAAAATGAATAATTATTTTTTAAAAAGTATTGAATATACGATTTTCGTTTTACTCATTTTATCCTGTGATAGTTACTTCTCCTTCATTATTTTGTAACACACCTCCCTCAGATAGTTCTGTTTATTAACATTCTAAATACAATATTCCTTATTTAATCCACTAATCCCCTTTCTTGAAATGATTTATCAAAATACTTCACCATTTTTGTGCTTCACCGAACCAAAAACTGACCTCTAACTTAACGTGCTCCTTCATGCATGATCTGTCATAGTCTATTATATTACAGAATATAGTCAATAAAAGTGCTGCACCCACTCTAACCGATGTGATAAAGCAAACGGACGAAGGAGGTGTGAATTGTGTGCTATTTAAAAAATTTACAAACTACCGTGAATTTGTGTAAAGAATAAGAATTTGCTAACTTTTAATTGAAAAGTCTGTAAATAGAAGCAACTTGATAAAACTTAAAACGAAAGGAGCCATTTAACGTTAAAAAAAATGAAAGGAGCTTTTTATGGAAAGAAACTTTTTGTAATATTAAAACAGAAGGAGCCTATTCCAAAAGTGAAGAAACATCTTATAAATTAAACACACTGTAATGCAAATACTTAAAATTTAAGAAAGAGAGCGTGACACAGTCGATTTATACTGGATCGACTTATAACGAAGCCTATGCTCAGTCTCCTAGTATTCGACTTGAATATTTCACTATAAAACTCCATGTAGTAAACTTTCACAAGCCTCTTCAAGCTCATAAGTATATATTTTTCAAGGTTCTTTAAACTTTCACACTTGTAGTATTTAACAAGCTTTTACAAGCTCCTAACAAAAATGAATAGAGTTTGCTCAATGTAAGCTTTCAAGGAATAACAATCTCTTTCAAATAGAGTGATTTTACTTTCTAAGGCATAAGGAGTTTGATATAGATATAACTTTCAAGAAAATTGATGCTGTTTAAGTATTTCATAAATCTGTATGTTGTTGACAAATGCGGTAACTCTTCCTTAAGTAGATATTTTCTTTAACTAATCGTTGCTTCTTTTTAATTATGAGTTGACTTAGTATCTAATAAATCTTCGATATAATCTCTGCTGGAATCTTCTAATATTTAGACGTTAAGAGAAAAGTTTTGTCAAATTTTTCAAAACTAATTATTCAAATTAGTAAGATCCTTCCGGATATTGTGGAATCATTTCTAATAAGGTAAGTTCATTGAAAAGGTTCTCACAATAAAGAAGGCATTTTTCTATGATTTTATTTTCTTTTAAGAATTATGTTGTTACCAATAAAAGGAAATAACTTCAACTTGAATTTTGAAATATTATATGTTTATCATCAAAATCATTAATGACAAACCTTGAGCTAACAATCTTTTCTTTTTTGATGATGACAAGTAATAACAGATATATTTTCAAATTCAAATAATCAAGAATTTCGAAAGATACCTGTAAACTTTATATGTTCTAACTCACAATCATGATTAGAACGAGCCTTTTTTACAATAAGAGCCTATCGTATGCATATAACATATTTAAACTTCATAAATTTAGTTCAACATTATTTCAATAGTTAGTAGAGAATATATATCGATATAAGAGAAAATATATCATCAACAAAAAGTAGAGAGGGAATAACTAGAAAGTAAGTCAAAAATAGTACAAGTATGTAAAAAATAAACTAAGCAAAAACATAGCGACAAAGTTATTTAGGAGATTCAGAAATTTTTCGAAGCAAAATCTACATGTCAAGAATTTGATTTTACATGCTGTAAATCTAGCTACACATTTGAATGATCATATCATTTGTGCTCTAGAGTGTAGCAAGGGCTGATTTTTGTGAAACAAGACTCAAGAGGTCTACTACTTTTCAGTTTTCTTCTCCACCCACATATTGTCTTTCATCTTATATCTGAATTGGTAGGGAATAGAAGAATAAAACTTTCCAGGTTTATACCAATCCAAATTGTCAAAAGACACTTTATAATAAGCAAAAATCTTGGTTAGAAGCATCCCATACGATAGACCGCCAGTGTTATTCTTACGACTTCCCTTATCCACCATAAATTTTAAGATTATTGTTGGAAGATACATCTTATTACCCTTCAGAAGATTGTACACCACATAGATATTTAGGAGAGACTGCATCTTTCCATTGAACTACTCCTTGGAAAAATTGAAGTAGCAGATATAGATGCAAGACACCTTGGAGTAAGTCCAGATGTCTACACCGCGGTCTCCCTTCATGGGCATTCTTAGTGTGTAATCATATAAAGTCCACAATTTTTCCCATATCAAGATCAGTAATATCTCACTTATGATAGGGAAGGTCCTATGGGAATTATATTCATAATGTTTCTTAAGATTTCCTTCGTAATCAACATCTCACACTCATATACTCAAGAGATGATTACTAACTTTCCATCAATTTCTTCTTTTCTCATATATGTGTAAAAATATCTAACTAAGTCATCACATACTATTTCATCCAAATTCAAACAATTCTCCTAACCAATAGCAAGAAAATAGGAAAAGATGGGAATACCAATATCATCGAACATAAGAGGAGGCAAAATACATCCTGCAACCATCTTGGGCTTCTTGTACCTCATTTTGTATCGTGCTTCAGCTTCTATTGACTGAAACAACTTAACCAGTGTTGAAGACTCTCCTTTATTTTGTTTCTTCAATTTTGACATTTTTGCCTTGGGGATTTCTTCAAACAAGGTTTTTCATAAAATGGATCATCCCCAACAATGGGATCCTTAATCTTCTCTTCAACTGTAGGCTATTTTCCTTTTCTTTTTTCCCTTTTTTCTTTTTCGAGATTCTTCTTCTTCTTTCTTTTCAGCATCAAGGGTTTCTTCTTGTTCAACAAATTTCTCAGCTTGTTTTGCAACACTTCCTCTGGTCTGTGATTGTTTTATTAATTGAGACGGTTCTTCATTTGAACCATCATAATTAACAATCTAGTGCACTTCAAGTACAGTTTTATCCTTAGAACTAGAGTCTGATTCTATAAACAACATAGCCAAAATCTTTATCTTTCTCTCGTCTAGAGTTTCATGAGTTGATACTGTAAGTGATCTAGAAGGGGGGTTGAATAGATCCTTAATCTTTTTGTAATTTTCTACAACAAAATTAGAAGTTAATTCACACAAATAATTTAAATAAATTTAAATAAACAAAGTAGGGAAGAAGATCAAATACTGTTTTATAGAGGTTTGGTGCTAAGACCTACGTCCTCTACCTAAGCTCCCACTTAGGATTTTGCCAATCACTTTATTGCACACTTTGTAGTTGAGTGTGAACTTGTTACAATGCCACTTGAATTCCGGCTCAAGCTACCTTACAAACGATTTGTCTTCCGGCACAAATCCTACCTCACACGTGACCTTCCACTCGTCACTCAAATTGTAAAAGAAATATAGCAAAGATTGAAGAACAAGTGCTCAATATAATAGTGTAACAAAATGAGAGAAATAAAGAGCAATTTGGAGCAATAGAAGAGTATTTAGGCTTGTAGAACTTGTGTGTACTCTTCTTCCATCATCCTCTATTTATATTTGAAGAAATATGGCTGTTGGAGCTCATTCTAGCCGTTGCTTAATTAATATTACAGTTCCTTGATAATCTCCATTCTATTTTTGGCTAATTGGACCGTTGGAGCTGATTTGGTGCATCCATAAGTCAACTTGTCGAATGAATAAGTCGACTTGTTTCAACCATTTACGTAAAAATTGTAACTCCGCTCTCCAATAAGTCAACTTGTACTATGTAAGTCGACTTGTCGTCCTCGATAAGTCGACTTGTGTTATGTAAGTCGACTTGTGTTGATATATCTTCATATATAAGTCGACTTATGCTTTGCAAGTCGACTTGTGTTGCCTTCAACGGTAACATCCTTCCAAATCTTCTATAATCCTCATGTTTTATGCCATTTTCCTTATAAGGAACCTCCTATCTTGATTCTTCAATGATTAAACACTTGCTTATCTTGATTTGCACAATTCTTTCATTGAATAATACCTGAAATAATTTCTTAACTAATTCTAGATATTGTATTATTATCAAAACATAAAGGGATTTAATTTGTCAAACACCATTGGTCCAACAATCTCCCCCTTTTTGATAATGACAAAATATTTAGAAATTGAAAAGAAACTTGAAAGACATAAAACTTGATCAAGGATTTTAATCCCTTGTCTTGATGGTTAGTTTGTCTCCCCCTTAATTAATAAATCAAAGATTAAAGTAAAGATCAACATAATGGCAAATCAATGAAATAACTTGTCTCCCCCTTAATCAAATATCAATTTCCAATTTTACTCCCCCTTTTTGTCATAATAAAAAATCAATAGACTCAAATGAAGATTAATGAAGTTTGTAACCAAACATAGCATCAAACACAAATAATAGCAATATTCATTACAAAATATGTGAATCCAACACAAAGCACATAAAAACACATAAAGCAAAAACATAAGTGGAAATGTTGGTCAAGGCATAATGTGTCTGAATACTCCAAATAAGTCACCTTTCTCATTGAGTATGCAACATGATGAATGTATCTTGAATGTGATTGCACATTTGCCTCAAATTTTGACCATTTGATATATGAATGTAGGTAAAAATAAATTCAATCGAAGGAATTTAAATCACACATTCCTAGTCTCAATTTAATGTTCACAAACACATCTTCCTTAAGAGGTTTAGTAAAAATGTCAGCCAATTGATCACTAGTTGATACATGCTTCAAGCAAATGTCACCTTTTAAACAATGATCACGGATAAAATGATGTCTAATTTCTATATGCTTTGTTCTACTATGCAAAATTGGATTTTTACTTAAACAAATTGCACTAGTATTATCACAATAAATAGGAATATTTTTAACTACAATACCGTAATCAAGCAATTGATGTTTAATCTAAAGAACTTGGGCACATGCACTCCCAGCTGCTACATATTCAGATTCAGCAGTGGAAATAGCTACACTGACTTGCTTTTTACTAGCCCAAGATATCAAAGATGAACCTAAGAAATGTCATAATCCACTAGTACTTTTTCTATCAATTCTACAACCACCATGATCGGCACCACTATAAGCATACAAATCAAAGGATTCACAACTGGGATACCATAAACCATGATTGACAGTTCTACTCAAGTATCTAAATATTCTTTTGCAAGCACTCAAATGAGAAATCTTGGGGCAAGATTGAAATCTAGCACAAAGACATGTGACAAACATGATGTCAGGTCTAGAAGCAGTTAAATACAAAAGAGAGATGATCATACCTCTATAGAGTTTTTGATCAACATCTTCTTCATGTTCATGTTTTTCCAAGACCAGATTTGTTGCCATTGGTGTTGCTGCCACTTTGCATCCATCCATTTTAAACTTCTTAAGAAGTTCCTTGGTATACTTCGATTGGTGGATGAAAATGTCATTTTTGTGTTGCTTGATTTGCAATCCAAGAAAGAACTTGAGTTCCCCCATCATGCTCATTTCAAATTTGCCTTGCATTAAATCACTAAATTCCTTACACAAAAATTCATTAGTAGCACCAAACACAATATCATCAACATAAATTTGACAAATAAGCATATCCTTGTCAACATGTTTAATGAATAAAGTATTATCGATCTTACCACGAAAATACCCATGTTGAGTTAGAAAAGTACTTAACCTTTCATACCATGCTCTAGGTGCTTGCTTCAATCCATAGAGTGCCTTCTTGAGTTTGTAGACATAATCTGGATGCTCATGATCTTCAAATCCCGGCGGTTGTTTGACATAGACTTCCTCTTGAATATACCCATTGAGAAATGCACTCTTGACGTCCATTTAATTTAATTTGATCTTTTTATGAGATGCAAACGTACATAGTAGCCTTATTGCCTCCAATCGAGCCACAGGAGCATATGTCTCATTGTAATCAAGGCCCTCTTCTTGATAAAATCCTTGAGCCACTAACCTTGATTTATTTTGAATCGCTTCACCATTCTCATCATATTTAATCCGATTTACCCACTTGACTCCAATAATAGTCTTGTCCTTTGGTGGAGCTACCAAATCCCATACATCATTCCGCTTGAATTGATTTAGCTCTTCTTGCATGGCTAATAACCAGTTTTCATCTTTAAGAGCTTCTTCTATATTCTTGGGTTCTACTAAAGAGATGAAGGCTGAATTGCTCATATTCTCATAGATATTTCTCCTGGTTCTCACACCATTATTTAAATCACCAATGACTTGCTCCATAGGATGGTTATTTGCTTTTGCCCATGATTTAATATTGGGTATATGGTTTTCTTCATCTAGCTTCAATTCCTCAATCTTGGATTCAATTTCTTCAACTTTATTACCTGAACTTCCTGCATCATCATCAAAACAAACCTTTCTCGGGGGTGAAATCATATCATCAATTTTAACATGAATACTTTCTTCAACACATTTAGTCCTATTATTATAAACTCTAAAAGCCTTACTAGTTTGACAATAGCCAATAAACACACCAACATCAGATTTTGAATCAAATTTTCCTAAATTGTTCTTTCCATTATTATGAATAAAGACCTTACAACCAAAAGGATGAAAATAAGAAATATTGGGTTTCTTACCTTTCCAAAGCTCGTATGGTGTCTTGTTTTTTTCTCTTCATAAGTGCACCCTATTGATGACGTAGCATGCGGTATTGACCGCTTCTGCCCAAAATGATTTAGGAAGGTTGTATTCATTTAACATGGTTCTGCTCATTTCTTCAAGTGAGCGATTTTTCCTTTCTACTACACCATTTTGTTGCGGAGTCTTTGGTGTCGAGAAATTATGTTCCATTTCGTATTTGTCGCAAAGACTTTCGAAAGGTTCACATTCAAATTCACCTTCATGATCGATTCTAATTGCAACGATAGACAAATTTTTCTCATTTTGAACCAATCTACACCACTTGGTAAATTCATTAAAGGCATCACTTTTATTTGCAAGAAATTTTACCCAAGTAAATCTAGAAAAATCATCCACAATCACAAGAACGTATAATTTTCCACTAAGACTAGCATGTCTAGATGGTCCAATCAAATCCATATGCACAAGTTCAAGAATTCTAGATGTGCAAATTTCTTTCTTTGGTTTGAAAGATTCTCTAACATGTTTGCCTTTTAAACACGATTCACACAAGTGATCTTTAACAAATTTTATTTTAGGCAAACCTCTTACAATGTCATTTTTTGAAAGTTTAGAAATTAGAGGCAAAGGAGCATGTCCTAATTTTCTATGACATAAAAATGCATTTTCTTCTAATGTCACTAAACACTTTTCATTAAACGAACTATCATCATGTAAATCAACAATGTATGTATTTCCATATCTTAAACCAATGAAAGCTACATGACCATCCTTCTTAACCATGGAATATGATGATTCAAAACTTACATTAAAATTCATATCACAAAGTTGAGAGACACTTAACAAATTATGTTTCAACCCATCAACAAGCAACACATTGTCAATGGTTGGCAAAGGTTCCTTACCCACTTTACCAATTCCAATGACCTTACCTTTGTTGTTGTCTCCGAAAGTGACATAACCTTGATTCTTTGGTTTGATTTCCGCAAAAAGGTTCTTGTCTCCACTCATGTGTCTTGAACATCCGCTATCGATGTACCAAGTGCTTGACGGCCTTTCATCCCTTGCTTGTACCTACAATATCAACGTTCTTTTCTTCTTATAGGTACCTAAGCCATTTTGGGTCTATTTTGGTTAGCCATATAAACCACATTAGGTGGTGTTGTGCCTTTAATAACCCAAATTTTCTTAACCTTAACACATCTTCTAGTACTCTTGCAAGCAATTTCTATGTGACCATCTTTCAAGCATCTAGCACATTGAGCGATTTTTCCATCCTTAGTAAATTTGGAAATTAAAGAACAGTCTCTATCAAAAGGGTCATATCCTAATCCATGTTTAGAAATTGAATATCTTTACAACGATAATAGTTTTTCAAACTTTTCGTTTCCATTCACAAATTTTCCAACCACATACGAAAATTCTTTTCTAAGTCTATCAAGCTCACAAACAAGTTTTTGCTTTTCAATAAGGCATGCAGAATGATCTTCCTTTGGACTATCTAAATCATCAATTGTTTCATGTAAGGTACTATTTTCAGCAACCAATTCTCGTATTTTCTTTCTTAATTTTTTGTTAATCTCCATAGCTTCTTCAAAATCAGCTTGTAAGGCATCAAAAGAATCTCTTAGATCTTGGTCATTGAAAGTTACCTCATTTTCATCATCACTTGATGAACTTTTTGCCATAAGTGCCAGGTTGTTTTCATCATCGCTTTGGTATGCCTCCTCATCATCACTCCAAGTTGCCACCAGGCTAGTTTTCCTTTTTCCTTTATCGTATTTGTCATTTTTCTGGAAGTTTGATGTGGAGGATGAGCCTTTGCATTCTCTTGCGAGATGTCCTCGTTTTTCACATCTCCAACATTCTTCATTGCCTTTCTTTTCGTCATAGCCCTTGGATTTTCTTTCAATTGCAAATTTTTTCTTTTCTCCAATTCTTCCACCATTTAATTCCTTCCTACGATTTTTGAGAAGTCCTTTGAATTTTCTCAAATTTCTAGCGTACATTGCTATCTCTTCGTCTTCCTCCTCTTCATCTATTTCTTCATCACTTTCATCAACAGAAGAAGTATTAGCTTTTAAAGCAATAGATTTTTGTGGTTTACCTCTACCTCCTCTGGATTTGAGAATAATCTCATAGTTGATAAGTGATCCCACCAAGGCGTTGAATTCTAGACGGTTGAGATCTTTGGACTCCATAATGGCGGTGACTTGTGAGTCCCATTCCTTTGATAGTGAGCGAAGAATTTTCTTTACCTTCTCGCTGTCCGTCATATGCTTTCCAAGGTTGCCTAATCCATTTATGATTTCTGCAAAACGATCAAGCATAGTGGAAATAGACTCACCTTCTTTCATGACAAACATTTCATAGTCATGAAGCAGCATGTTGATCTTTGTCTCTCAGACTTGGTTGGTTCCTTTATGGGTGATACGAAGTCTCTCCCACATTTCCTTGGCGCTGGTACACGAGTTAACTCAGTTTCTTTCCTCAACCGTGAGAGCGCAATAACTTAGCTTCATTGCTTTCGCATTGATGTAAGCTTGTCTCCAGTCATTGTCGTCGTATTCCAGCTCCGTTTTTAACTCACCATTTTCTTCTAACTGTGGTTGTGGACCTAAGATAATTATCTTCCAATATTCCACTCCTTCGCTTATGATGTGATACTTTATAGGATTTTTCCAAGAAGAATAATTAGTACCATTAAATAAAGGAGGGCGGTTGTTTATGTTACCTTCTTCCGCTAGGTTATTGTGTGCCATCCCTGGATACTTCTGCTCTGATACCAATTGTAAGTGATCTAGAAGGGGGGTTGAATAGATCCTTAATCTTTTTGTAATTTTCTACAACAAAATCAGAAGTTAATTCACACAAAAATAGTTTAAATAAATTTAAATAAACAAAGTAGGGAAGAAGATCAAACACTGTTTTATAGAGGTTCGGTGCTAAGACCTACGTCCTCTACCTAAGCTCCCACTTAGGATTTTGCTAATCACTTTATTGCACACTTTGTAGTTGAGTGTGAACTTTTTACAATGCCACTTGAATTTCGGCTCAAGCTACCTTACAAATGATTTGTCTTCCGACACAAATCCTACCTCACACATGACCTTCCACTCGTCACTCAAATTGTAAAAGAAATATAGCAAAGATTGAAGAACAAGTGCTCAATATAATAGTGTAACAAAATGAGAGCAATAAAGAGCAATTTGGAGCAATAGAAGAGTATTTAGGCTTGTAGAACTTGTGTGTACTCTTCTTCCATCATCCTCTATTTATACTTGAAGAAATATAGCTGTTGGAGCTCATTCTAGCCGTTGCTTGATTAATATTACCATTCCTTGATAATCTCCATTCCATTTTTGGCTAATTGGACCGTTGGAGCTGATTTGGTGCATCCATAAGTCGACTTGTCGAATGAATAAGTCGACTTGTTTCAACCATTTACGTAAAAATTGTAACTCCGCTCTCCAATAAGTCGACTTGTGCTATGTAAGTCGACTTGTCGTCCTCGATAAGTCGACTTGTGTTATGTAAGTCGACTTGTGTTGATATATCTTCATATATAAGTCGACTTATGCTTTGCAAGTCGACTTGTGTTGCCTTCAACGGTAACATCCTTCCAAATCTTCTATAATCCTCATGTTTTATGCCATTTTCCTTATAAGGAACCTCCTATCTTGATTCTTCAATGATTAAACACTTGCTCATCTTGATTTGCACAATTCTTTCATTGAATAATACCTGAAATAATTTCTTAACTAATTCTAGATATTTTATTATTATCAAAACATAAAGGGATTTAATTTGTCAACCACCATTGGTCCAACAGATACTTCTGAACCTTGGGGCTTTTCTATAAAAGTTACGAAAACAGGTACAGTTGGGATATTTAATGATCTTACTATTGATGACAAAGAAGAAGACTAAAAAACAAGGGTTTATTCATGGCAGAGAGTTTCTCTATGGTTAGAAGTGGAAATTAAGGTTTTCTTCTATCCCTTTGATTTTGTTCGTACCATTGTAAGTAAGCTAAGTGAGGTTTAGGAGATTTGAGAGCAAACAGATAGTTAAGGTGCAGAGAAGAAGGAGTGGTGCTTCTGAGAATGACAAAGATGAGTCGAAGAAAGAAGCTTGCTTAAGGTATTCTAAATGATTCTTGAGCGTTAATTTTGTGTGAGGATGAGTAATCACACATTCTAATAAAGGAAGTGTGATTGTCTGCGTATCTTCTATCAGTCACATATGGAAAGTTGTCAAAGTGGCGTGGGCACGTTTTTAAAAGCTAAAACGACACTACCTTTTTTAATACACGAGTATTCTACCTTATTAAACTAAGAGGAGCCTTCTAATCTAAAATGGGCCTTCTAAACTAAGAGGGTCCTTTTAAATTAAGAGGAGCTTTCTAAACTAAAAGGGTTCTTATAAGCTAAAAGGAGGCTTCTAAACTAAGATGATCCTTTTAAACTAAGAGGAGCCTACCATAAAAGAACAAATTAAAAGGAGCCTACTAATATTTGCAGAAAGAAGTAGCATAGAATCTTTTCTTAACAAACATAATCTATCTTTAAAAAGTGGCTTCGTAAAGATATCGGTTATTTGATTTTTAGTTTTAACATGTAGAAGATCGATGATTCCTTTTAAAATATGATCTCCAAGAAAATGATGCTTGATTTCTATATGCTTAGTTCTAAGACGATGAATAGGATTTTTAGAGAATTTATTGCACTTATATTGTCACGTAGTATAGGAATATGATCAAATTTCAGAGAAAAGTCCTAGAGTTGATGTTTCATCCATAAGAATTGAGCACAATAGTTGGTAACTGCTATACAATCCTCTTCAGTTGTTGAAAGCACTGTTCAATTTTGTTTCCTGTAAGACTAAGAACCTGGACATCCTCTAAGAAATTGGCAGTGACCACTCATCTTTTTCTATCAACGTTATCACCTACATAATCTGTATTACAATAGCAAACTATGTTAAAAGAATCAATTTTTGGATACTATAATCCAAAGTCCATAGTTCCACAAAGATAGCGAAAAATCCTTTTGACCGCTTGAAGGTAGCTTTCTTTAGATTTGAATGAAAGCGTGTGTAAAGACACACACTAAGCATGATATCTGGTCTTGAGCTTGTAAGATATAATAGTGACCCAATCATTCCTCTAAACTTGGTCTCACCCGTAGTCTTGCCTTCTTCATCTTTATCAAGTTTAGTTCCAGAATACATAGGAGTACCCATTGGTTTGGCATTCTCAAAATGATATTTCGTGATGAATTTCTTTGTGTATTTTCCTTGATTAATAAAGATTCTTTTTCTGTTTATCGTAGCCTGAAAAAGAAGGATAGTTCTCCCATCATACTCATTTCAAACTGTCCCTGCATTAAAGTTAAGAATTCTTCATAGAAGAATTGATTAGTAGCACCAAATATTATGTCATCAACATATATTTGCACTGTGAGTAAATCGTTCTCCTTTTTTTTAATAAATAAGTTTTTATCTACCTTTCCTCTTTCGAAGTTATTCTCAAGCAGAAAGTTACTTAACCTCTCATACTATACTCAAGGAGCCTGTTTAAAGCCATACATAGCTTTAGTTAACTTCATCACGTAATCAGGATGGTTTCATTTTCAAAACCTAGAGGTTTCTTAAAAAAAACTTCTTCGTTAATATATCCATTTAAGAAGGAACTTTTAACATCCATTTGGAATAAGTTGAAATTTCTATAGTATAAAAAGGCAAGTAAAATTCTAATTGATTCTAATATAGTAACAGGTGCATAAATCTCATCAAAATCAATACCTTCATGTTGATTATAACATTGAGCTACAAAGTCTATCTTTGATTCATATCACCTTACCATTTTCATCAAGTTTGTTTCAAAAAACCCAACGTGTTCCAATGATTGACTTGTTTTGTGGACAAAGTATTAGATTCCAAACTTTATTTTTATCAAACTGATTTAGTTCGTCTTTCATAACTAAAACCCAATTTTCATCAATAAAAGGCTCTTCAATTGTCTTTGGTTTTAATTGTAAAATGAAGGCAACATAATTATTTTTGAAGGATGATCTGGTTCTTAGACTTTTAGAAAGGTCTCCCAAAATGTACTAATATATATCTTGATCTCTCTATTCTCTTGGTGTTATTCATTGCATAGGCTCCTACTGAGATAAAGGAGCCTACTCCATCCTGATTTTATAAGGACCTTTTTTATTTTGTAATTCTGAAGGTACTATAGCTGTAGTTTGAGTATGCGATGTATTTCTAGGAACTGAAGGATGCTCTTCATCTAATCTCACATTGAACTTTCCAAGATTGTTTTTTCTATTATTTAGAATGAATCACTAACAACTCAACGCTAAAATGTAAGCAATATTTGATTTTCTTCCTTTTCACAACTCATAAGGAGTCTTTTTGAGAATAGGTCTTATAAGGCACCTATTAAGTATTTAAAAGTTGTAGATAAAGCTTTTGTACAGTAACCATGAGGTAGACCACATTCATATAGCATTGTCCTAGCCATGTCGATAAGAGTCCTGTTCTTTCTCTCTAAAACTCTATTTTGTTAAGGGGTCCTTGGACAAGAAAAATTATGAGTTATGTCATTTTCATTATAGAAATCTTCAAATTTTTTGTTATCAAATTCTCCTCTATGATCACTATGAATAAATGTAATGCAGTACCCTTTTTCAATCTGATTTTTGTGTGTGTAAAACTTCTCAAAAACTTTAAAAGTATCATCCGTATTTGATAGGAAATAAACTCGTGTAAATCAAGAATAATCATCTACTATAACAAAACCACAGTGTTTAGTTGTTTACCACCAAAGCTTTGAGTCCTAGTAGGACCAAATAAATCCATATGTACAAGTTCAAGCGGTTGGTTAGCAGACACTATTTTTAAGAGGAAAGCTACTTCTAGTTAGTTTTCCTTTTAAACAAGCTTCACAAACCTGGTTATTCTCAAACTTCAGATTCGGTAGTCCTCCTACTAACTCGTTTTTGGACAATTTTGATAGAATGTTCATGTTAACATGTTCAAATCTTTTATGCAAGAAAAAAGAATCCTTTTCTAGTGAAAAAAGCACTTAACATTTTTTGAAGACATTTCTTTCAATTGAGCATAATGTATATTATGATTTCTAGGACCAATATATACAATATTATCATTAAAATTATCAATTATCATTATGATCATCAATAAAAGCCTCTTCAACAGTCTTTGGTTCTAATTGTAAGATAAGGGCAACAAAGTTGTTTTTTAAGGATGATCTGGTTTTTAGACTTTCAGAGGGGTCTCTTATAATGTACTGATTTGTATCAAGACCTTTCCATTCTTTTAGTGTTCTTTGTTGTATAGGTTCCTACGGAGAGGAAGGAGCCTTCTCAATCCTAGCTTCAGAAGGACCTTCTTAATCTTGTAATTTTGAAGATACTATATGTTAGAGTAGTGCCCTGAAGGCAATTGCCTTTAGCGCATTTTGTACAAAGTTGTGCACATACTTTATGAATAAATAAAGAAAGGCATATTTCATTAACTTGCTATTCATTATTTATGAATGGATATTGATCTATAAGCAAATTAATGAAGTCCATGATATATGACATAGCATGAAGGAAATTGTGATGTGATCATACTACTGAGATTCCTATCATGTGCAATTATGTCAAGATCAAATTATCCCTAGTCATAGGATTCTCGAGGCCGACATCGGTAATCCGGAGAGACTAGTACATCTCAAGCTCCTTGATTTGATCAAGCGGTGGATCTCGTGTCGTAAATATGAGATATTTAGGGTTGAGATGTGGATGCTTACTAGAGGTAGTAAGTACATTGGATGACCTACTATGAGATCATCACATGGATGTCCTATTCTAATGTCAGTGATAATCTCATCATAGCAATGGTGCAAGTATTCTTAGACTTGAAGTGCTCGAGGATATCTTGGATACCGATTCTGCGCTTTGACTCCATTCCTTGTTGCCTTCGCTGAGGTCGCTCATAGGGTGGTGATTGGGTGCGACTTGAGGTATTCAAGGTAATTGAGTAACCAATAGAGGATTCACCACTTCGTGATAGCGAAGATGATACCCATGGCCTCTTGTCGGGGTCATTACTTGAAGTCTCGGTCGAGCATATATGTCATGAAGAATGTCTTCATTGACATATAAAGTAATGAGTCCCAGGACAAGAACTGATATCACTTAGACTAGATTTGACTTAGTCAGTCTAGTAAGAGTTGACACATTGCCCATACTCATAACCAAGTGGGGTATAGCATGGTGAAAGGACGAATTGCACGGTAATTGTCTATGGAAAGGTTCGTGATATGGTTCATGATGAATACATGTTCATTCGTCAAACCAATTACTTTCCGGTCAATTGGGGGTCATTATGTGTTGCTAGATACCGCTCATGACTTACTCAGATTAAGTGTTAATCTAAGTGGCCAACATAACCGGGAACCTAACGGGTCACACGGATAAGAGTGTCTTGGAGAATTCGTAAAATAGTTTTGGACAGAGTTCCAATTTATGGAGAGCAAAAGGATTAAATGGATCCCGATGAGATCGAAATATGTCCCGATGAGATCGCAACATCGATATTGCTGAAAAAGGTTTTCGAGGGTTTTTTCCATACCGGGACCCGGTAGGACCGACCCCAGTGTGACTGGACCACTTCAGCATTTATTTATATATATATATATAATTAATTAAAGAATTAATATATATATATATATATGTGTGTGTGTAAACGTGGAAGAGGAGAAGAAGCATGAGAAGCTTCCTTTCATATGCTTAGTCATCAATTCCATTTAATGGCTAAAGACAAAATAGCTAGAATGGAAGAGGTGGTGATCGATGGGCATCATTTAAAAGGGTTTAAAAACAAAAGGAAGGGTTTGATATAGATGATGATCGTTCGCTTTTGGAACAAGGAGAAAAGTTTGAAGAAAAGTGTTTTTCCTCTCTTCTCCATCAACGATTTTCATATTCTCCAAGCTTCTCTTCCATTGTTATTCTCCAAGCTCTCCAAGGACAAAGGTAAGAACTAGCACTCTTTAATTTGTTCTAGCTATTCCTGGGTCAAAGGGTTTTTCCCCGGTTAGGTTCTCCGATCTCTGCGTTGATACCGTTAGAGACGGTCTCCTTTGGCCGTTATGGTTTGAGTTTGTTGTATAGACACATGGATCCTGGCTTTCGGGAAGGTCCCGGAATATAAAAAAAATTTCCGCACCGTGGGCATGTGATGCTCACACCGGGATTTTCCTACACTATAGGTGTTGTTTGAGTCTGCAAGGTATTTTTAGGAGCCAAAGGATGCTCTTCATCATCTGAATCAGTTGTTTTTGTCGAAGGTAGTGCTTCATCAAATACTACTTGTATTGATTTTTCTATCTTCTTTGTTATTTTTTTGTAAACTCTAAATCCTATGTTGGTGGTACTGTAGCCCAGAAAGATGGATTCATTTGATCTTGCATCAAACTTTCCAAGATTGTCTTTTCTATTATTTAAAATGAAATACTTGCAACCAAATGCTTGAAAGTAAACGACATTTAGTTTCTTCCTTTCTACCTTTCCTATGGGTATTTTTCAGAATGGGCCTTATAACTGTTAAAAATGTAACAGGTAGTTGACACGACTTTTGCCTAGTAACTATTAGGTAGACCACTTTCACATAGCATTGTTTTAGCTATATCAACGAGAGTCTTATTCTTTGTTTCAACCACTTTAGTTTACTGAGGAGTTTTTGGGCATGAAAATTGTGAGCCATACTATTATTATCAAAGATATCTTTAAACTTTATGTTATCAAATTCTCCTCTATGATCGCTCCAAATTGAAGTAATCCAGTATCATTTTTCGATCTAAATTTTTATACAAAACTTCTCAAAAACTTCAAAAACATCATCCTTATTTAATAGGAAGTAAACCCATGTAAATCTAAAATAATCATATACTAAAACAAAACCATAATGTTTACCACTAAAACTTTGAGTCCTAGTGGGACCAAATAAATCCATATTCACAAGTTTAAGTGCTTGCTTAGTAGACATAATTTTTTTAGGAGGAAATGTAACATCCCGTTACTGATGTGAGGACATATCGGTAATTTAGATGGATTGAGCAGTGAGTGCATTCTTAATTGAATTGCACATATAGTTTGCCTCTGCATCAGTGATACATGAGTTAATTGCACATGCATACATAGTGACATGCATTCATGATTGTTCCAACATATTAAATTGTGATTATGAGTGAATTGTGAATTTTGAGATAGTAAGTTAGAATTTATTTAAAGTGAATTTGAGGATAGTGATCGATAGTGTTTAAACCAACCCTTATATATATATATATGCTTTTGAAGTTGAGAGAAAGCTTGTTCTTCTTTTCCTTGTGGTTCACCGTCGATGATCTTCCCCTTTCCTCTTGGAGATTTCGTTGTCTCTTCTTCATTGTAAGTGAAGATCTGCTGGATCATTTGAGTTTGATGTCTAGCTTGGAGTTGGAGAATCATCGTGATTGTTAGACCTTGAGAGGAGTTTCGGAAGATTTTTAGGGTTAACGACCGATTCTTTGATTTGGTAAGTTTCATTGTGTTTAATGTTGTATTTATGGTTATTTATGGCATTTGTGGCATTTTGATGAGTTAGATGGGGAAGGTGAATGTGTTTAATGGAGGTTTTAAGAGTATTAATGGCGGAAATGGGAATCGGAGAAGACGAACCAGTCGCACGTCGCGACGAGCGTTGAGGCCTGAGGGCTTCATCGCGACGAATAAATTAAATTTATTCACCGCAACGAGCTCAGTTGACGAAGCGACGAGCGTACGTCGCGACGAGCCAAGTGAGACGTCGCGACGAGCGGATGAGTTTTACGCCGCGTCGAGTGACTCGTAGGTGCCGCGGCGAGCGACCTGTACGTCGCGACTAATGGACATACGTCGCGACGAAGGGGGCAGTTTTCTGAAGTGTAATAACTTAATCTTTTGAGCATAACTTTTAGTGTAGACCTTCAATTGAGATGATCCTTGATTCGTTATGAACTAGAGAAAGAGGTCTATAAGTGTGGTACTAATTGAGAGTTGAACTTTGATTTGAGAGATCATAATTTATCAAAAGAGAGTCTATTGCAGTATTGAATGCGACTTAAGTGTTATGTATTGAATAATTAGAGTTTCAATTGGAGAATTATGGTATTGAGGGATATTATGGACCTAGTGAATAGTGAATTATGGATATAAAGTGAGAGATAGCGGAATTGGAATTGAGAGATGGAAATCATGATCATGCATCATATTATTTTAAATTGAGACATGTGCATTAGTGAATTTGATTAATTGAGCATCTAGTGATGAGAATTCATTTGAATTGTTATAGAGGCACCGTTGGATCGACAGTCCACGGATATTCTTTGGGACTTCGAGCGAGCTTCGGAAGTTACAGGTGAGTAACCTAGTTGGTTCCTCGACCCTTAAGTGATAATATGTGCTGTGAATATGTGAATTGACTGCAAATGTGAGTGTTTGTCAATGTGAATTAAATGTGCTGAGTTTATGAGTAGTGCTCTGAGATGCGACAGATTGAGTGATGCGATACATATATGTGTTAGTGATTGTGCAGTGTGAGTACTTCATAGTTGTGAGATACATGTGTTGAGACTGCGAGTGAATATTCTGAAAGAGATAAATTGTGTTGAGTGAGATACATATATGTGCTAGTGACTGTGTAAGTGCATGTGCATGCGAGACATAATTAATAACAGTATCGGAGCTTAGTGATCGAGCTTTAAGCTCGATAATCGATGAATGGGCCTAAGGCCATAAAGGGATTAGTGCATACCCGAGGGCTCTCCTATCCCTACGGTGGCGGGCGTAGTGCATACCCGAGGGCTCTCCTACTTGCTAAAAATGTGAATATCGACGCCACCACAACAACGACATAAAAGAGAATTTGCATACATTATGCATCTGACTGTGTAGTGAAATTGAGAATGCGTGCAAATATGTGGCAACTGTGAAATGATATGTTTGAGCTGTGTTATAGTATAAAATGTGTAAAGTGTTTATAGTGTTTTAAATTGTGTTAAAATATATCTATGTGATATATCATGTGTATATGCATGAGTGGGGTGAACCATCGATGATGGTTTCTCATTGAGTTCGCAAACTCACCCAACATTGCAATATTTTTCAGGGCAGCGTTAGTAGGACTCTAGCTCCCGTGATAGATCTTCTTGCAGTGAGAGTTCGTGAGCAAGTGAAGCGATGGATCACAGGTCGGTCAGCTGGGGCGATTCTTTTGGGATGACCTAGTATAGACGTTTTTATCAGTTTCCCTTTTTGGACTGTTGTATTTAGCTTGTAGGGGACTGATAGACTGGTCTATATTTTAGAAATGGAAGTTTATTGTGGTTTTTAATTGTAGTGAATTGCATGATGAGTTTGATTTTATTGATGCCATGCGAGTGTTTATTGACTGCTTTGCGATCGTAGCACTTCCTTGCTGTGGGATATGCGTCGGAACGACCCACGGGCGTCCCGGTGTGTACTTTACGGTGAGGGGGCGCTACATTAGGTGGTATCAGAGCATGGTTTGGCATCTTTTGGGCATAGTGTCTTTCAGGCCTGAATTTTAGTGCGAAAAGTCGGAATTGATCAGAATTGTGATTTTATTGTAGGTCATCCATTCTTGGGGATCAAGTGGATCAACCAGCTGACCTAGGATCTGTGGGAGCTAGTAGAGAGTCCCCTATGCCTCATTCTGATGAGTTGCCTCCCAGAGTTCCCGTGAGACGAGAGAGGATGTACGATAGATCGCGTGGCGGTGGAGCGGTCGACTTCTATGGCAAAGACCGACTGGCCGAGGCCGAGGGATGGTTAGAGCGGACTGAGAGAGTCCTGGACCAAATGGATTGTGACTCAGAGGAGAGGTTCGACTATGCAGTGTCTTTGCTTCAGGGTCCGGCTTACCGTTGGTGGAGGACTGTTCCGGGCAGTTCTACCAGGCCCTGTTTATTGACTTGGGATGATTTCCTACGGGCATTCAAAGATAATTTCATGCCCAAGGTTTATCTAGAGATGAAGATGCAGGAATTTCTTGAGCTGAGACAGGGGCAGATGTCAGTGGCTGATTATGAGGTGCAGTTTAATGAGTTAGTGGGATATGCCTCTTCTTTGATTGCTTCAGAGTCTGACAGATGCCGTAGATTTGAGGGCGGACTCAATTTTGAGATCCGTACCCGATTGGCCCGAGCGGATATGGGTTCCTTTGTAGAAATGAGGCAGGGCTTTGTGAGATAGAGCAATTCTTGAGACAGAGCGGTGAGTCCGCCAGGTCCCAGTGGCAAGAGACCGAGTGGCAGTCAGGGCAGTGAGAGTAGAGGATTGAGTAAGCGCCAGGCCAGGACTTTCAGGTCGTCTGGTGGTGGTAGACAGTCCAGATTTGGGCAGAGAGGTCGATTTTCTCAGTTAGCGATGGCCAGAAGCGGTCTTAGAGGTTGGGCCGAGTATCCATTGTGTGAGTATTGTGAGAGGAGGCACAGTGGGGAGTGCTGGAGGGCTACCGGAGCATGTCTTAAGTGTGGTTCGATGGACCACCAGCTCCGAGAGTGCCCCTTTACTGTTGAGGCCCAGTCTGCTATGACGGGTAGATCTGGCAGTGCTACCACGGTGCAGCAGAGCCGTGGAGGTGGATCAGGGTTCAGAGGCCGAGGTAGAGGCCGAGGCCGAGCTGAGGGATCGATAGTGAGGTCTGAGGGACAGAGTAGCGGGCAGCGGTCCCAGGCCAGAGTCTATGCTATGACTCGGCAGGAGGCGCAGGAGTCTCCAGATGTTGTTGCGGGTATGGTTCTGATTTCTGGTTTTGAAGCATATGCATTGATGGATCCTGGATCCATGCATTCATTCATTGCACCGCATGTGGCATGTAGACTGCATTGTGATAGAGAGAGATTGCAGTGTGGGTTATAAGTGAGTACACCTCTAGGTAGTACGACAGTGTTGGGAGAGGTCTGCAAGGGGTGTCCAATAGTGATCGATCAGGCAGAGTTGAGTGCAGACCTCATTGTTTTGTCTTTGAGAGAGATTGATGTGATTTTGAGGATGGACTGGCTTACTGCTCATAGGGTTGTGATGGATTGTTGTACCAAGGAGGTTGTGTTAGAATCTCCTGGTCAGCCTAAAGCTGTTTTCCGAGGTATTAGTCAGGCAGTGCCAGTGAGGATGATCTCGTTTATGAGTGCCCTGAGGTTGATGCAGGGAGGCTGTGAGGCCTATTTGGCTCATGTAATTGATTCTAGGGTTGAGCAGAGGTTGGAGGATATTCTCGTGATTAGGAAATTTCTGGATGTGTTCCCCGATGAGTTACCGGGCTTGCCGCCGGATCGGGAGATAGAGTTTCCTATAGACCTCGTTCCAGGTACCGCTCCTATATCTATTCCTCCATATAGGATGGCACCGGTGGAACTAAGGGAGCTTAAGGCTCGATTCACGGGGAGTTGTTGGATAAGGATTCATTAGGCCGAGTGTTTCGCCGTGGGGAGCTCCAGTGTTGTTTGTGAAGAAGAAGGATGGGACATTGAGATTGTGCATCGATTATAGGCAGCTTAATCGGGTTACTGTCAAGAACAAGTACCCACTGCCTAGGATCGATGATTTATTTGATCGATTGCGAGGAGCTCGAGTGTTTACCAAGTTGGACTTGAGATCCGGTATTATCGATTGAGGATTGGAGGCCGATGTGCCTAAGAGTGCTTTCAGTGTAGATACGGGCATTTGAGTTCCTAGTGATGCCGTTTGGGTTGACGATGCCCGGCCTTCATGGCTTTGATGAATAAGGTATTTCAGCCCTACCGGATCGGTTTGTGATTGTATTCATTGATGATATTCTAGTGTATTCGAGGAGTAGATGGATCATGCGGAGCATTTGAGGACGGTGTTGCAGACATGAGAGAGGCGTTGTATGCCAAATTCACGAAATGTGAGTTTTGGCTTGATGAGGTGGTGTTCTAGGCCACATAGTGTCCGGTGAGGGTATCCGGTGGATCCTCACAAGGTTGAGGCGATGAAGTTGGGAGATACCGAGGAACGTGTCGAGTTGAGGAGTTTCCTCGCTTTAGCCGGATATTATCGGAGGTTTGTCGAGGGTTTTCGTGATCTCATTTCTCGACAAAACTTCGAGGAAGAATGTGGTTTCATATGGACGGATGAGTGTCGGAGGAGCTTTAAGGAGCTCGGTATCGATTGACTACTGGCGCGGTGTTGGCTTTGCCGTCGGTCCGGAGGATTTGAGGTTTTGATGCCTCGCAATGTGGATTAGGCGGTGTTCGATGCGGCATGGGAGAGTGATAGCGTATGCCTCGAGGCAGTTGAGGTCTCATGAGAGGAATTATCCAATGCATGATTTAGAGTTGGTCAGTAGTAGTGTTTGCTCAAGATCCGGAGACATTATCTCGTATGGGGGCGTTCGGATCTTCACCGATCATAAGAGTCCGAGATATCTGTTGAGTCGGAGAGTTGAATTTGAGATGAGGGAGGTGGATTGAGTTATCAAGGACTATGACCGCATCGATTGAGTACCATCCAGGAAGGCCAATGTGGTGGCAGATGCTTTGAGTAGGAGATCTCATATCAGTGCAGCTCAGATTCAGATTGAGAGATTGCCCAGTCCGATTCAGTTGAGAGCACTTAATGTGCAGATGGAATTGGCTCAGGATGGAGCCTTGATCGCTACTCTGAGACTGAGGCCGATGTTGCAGGATCGTATCAGGAGAGTGCAGGATCAGGACCCAGTGTTAGTGAGACTAATGGATAGGGTCAGATCAGGGTTGCCTGCTGAGTTTGAGTTGAGAGATGGGACTCTTTGGATGGGTCAGAGATTGTGTGTGCCAGATGTGGATGAGCTGAGATGAGAGATCTTATAGGAGGCTCATGTGGCCGCTTATGCGATGCATCCTGGAGTCACCAAAATGTATAATACTCTTAAGTTGCATTTCTGGTAGCCAGGCATGAAGAGGCAAGTGGCAGAGTTTGTTTCTCGGTGTTTGACGTGCCAGCAGGTTAAGGCTGAGCACCAGGCCCCAGTTGGGAGATTGCATTAGTTACCCATGCCGGAGTGGAAATGGGAGCGAATTACTATAGATTTTATTATGGGGTTGCCGAGGACGCCGAGACAGCATGATGCGATCTGGGTCATAGTGGACCGATTGACCAAATCGGCTCATTTCTTGCCAGTGCGAGAGAATAATACTCTCGATCAGTTGGCCCAGAAGTATGTGGCAGAGATTGTGTGATTGCATGGGGTCCCAGTGTCGATTGTGTCAGATAGGGATCCCAGATTTACTTCGAGGTTCTGGAGGAGCCTGCAGTCAGCTTTGGGTTCGAGGCTGAACTTTAGTACAGCATTTCATCCTCAGACAGATGGGCAGAGTGAGAGGACTATCAAGACTGTTGAGAATATGCTGAGAGCTTGTGTATTAGAGTTCAGAGGTGCTTGGGATCAGTACTTGGCTCTGATTGAGTTTGCGTACAATAATCAGTACCAGAGCAGTATTAGGATGGCACCGTATGAGGCCTTGCATGGCAAACCTTGTAGATCACCTCTCTACTGGGATGAAGAGGGTGTGAGGATACTTGAGGGTCCCGAGCTGATCTAGGATACCGTGGATAAAGTGAGAGTGATTCGGAGTCGCATTAAGGTGGCTCAGGATAGACAGAAGAGTTATGTGGATCAGCATCGGCGTGAAATGGAGTACAGTGTGGGTGACAGAGTGTTCCTCCGAGTTTCACCTTGGAGAGGAGTGTTGAGATTTGGCCGTAGGGGCAAGTTGAGTCCCCGGTATATCGGTCCATATGAGATTACTGAGAGGATTGGACCGTTGGCCTATAGATTGAGAATGCCTAGTGAGATGTCCCAGTTGCATGATGTGTTTCATGTGAGTATGCTCCGGAGATACCGCTCAGACCCGACTCATGTGATTCCGGCTCAAGAGATTGAGATAACGAGTGATTTGAGTTATGTTGAGGAGCCAGTGCAGATTATTGGATCGCGGGTCAAGCAGTTGAGGAGCAGGGTGATTCCATTGGTGAAAGTCCTATGGAAGAACCATTCGTCAGAGGAAGTGAGTTGGGAGACTGAGGAGCACATGGGGAGGCAGTACCCTCATCTGTTCGACTAGTCAGGTATGAAATTTCGGGACGAAATTTTATTTAGGAGGGGAGAATTGTAACATCCCGTTACTGATGTGAGGACATATCGGTAATTTGGATGGATTGAGCAGTGAGTGCATTCTTAATTGAATTGCACATATAGTTTGCCTCTGCATCAGTGATACATGAGTTAATTGCACATGCATACATAGTGACATGCATTCATGATTGTTCCAGCATATTAAATTGTGATTATGAGTGAATTGTGAATTTTGAGATAGTAAGTTAGAATTTATTTAAAGTGAATTTGAGGATAGTGATCGATAGTGTTTAAACCAACCCTTATATATATATATATGCTTTTGAAGTTGAGAGAAAGCTTGTTCTTCTTTTCCTTGTGGTTCACCGTCGATGATCTTCCCCTTTCCTCTTGGAGATTTCGTTGTCTCTTCTTCATTGTAAGTGAAGATCTGCTGGATCATTTGAGTTTGATGTCTAGCTTGGAGTTGGAGAATCATCGTGATTGTTAGACCTTGAGAGGAGTTTCGGAAGATTTTTAGGGTTAACGACCGATTCTTTGATTTGGTAAGTTTCATTGTGTTTAATGTTGTATTTATGGTTATTTATGGCATTTGTGGCATTTTGATGAGTTAGATGGGGAAGGTGAATGTGTTTAATGGAGGTTTTAAGAGTATTAATGGCGGAAATGGGAATCGGAGAAGATTTAACCCGTCAGACGTCATGACGAGCGTTGAGGCTGAGGGCTTCATCGCGACGAATAAATTAAATTTATTCGCCACAACGAGCTCGATTGACGCCATGACGAGCGTCGTCATGACGAGCCAAGTGAGACGTCGCGACGAGCGGATGAGTTTTACGCCGTCGAGTGACTCGTGGCGCCCATGGCGAAGCGACTTCGTCGCGACTAATGGACATACGTCATGACGAAGGGGCGATTTTACAAGTGTAATAACTTAATCTTTTGAGCATAACTTTTAGTGTAGACCTTCAATTGAGATGATCCTTGATTCGTTATGAACTAGAGAAAGAGGTCTACAAGTGTGGTACTAATTGAGAGTTGAACTTTGATTTGAGAGATCATAATTTATCAAAAGAGAGTCTATTGCAGTATTGAATGCGACTTAAGTGTTATGTATTGAATAATTAGAGTTTCAATTGGAGAATTATGGTATTGAGGGATATTATGGACCTAGTGAATAGTGAATTATGGATATAAAGTGAGAGATAGCGGAATTGGAATTGAGAGATGGAAATCATGATCATGCATCATATTATTTTAAATTGAGACATGTGCATTAGTGAATTTGATTAATTGAGCATCTAGTGATGAGAATTCATTTGAATTGTTATAGAGGCACCGTTGGATCGACAGTCCACGGATATTCTTTGGGACTTCGAGCGTGCTTCGGAAGTTACAAGTGAGTAACCTAGTTGGTTCCTCGACCCTTAAGTGATAATATGTCTTTGTGAATATGTGAATTATTTGCAAATGTGAGTGTTTGTCAATGTGAATTAAATGTCTTGAGTTTATGAGTAGTGCTCGAGATGCGACAGTTGGTGAGTGATGCGATACATATATGTGTTAGTGATTGTGCGATGTGAGTACTTTATAGTTGTGAGATACATGTCTTTGAGGCTGCAGTGAATATTCGAAGAGATAAATTGTGTTGAGTGAGATACATATATGTGCTAGTGATCGTAAGTGCATGTGCATGCGAGACATAATTAATGATTGTATCGGAGCTTAGTGATCGAGCTTTAAGCTCGATAATCGATGAATGGGCTAAGGCCATAAAGGGATTAGTGCATACCCGAGGGCTCTCCTATCCCTATAGTGAGCAGGCAGTAGTGCATACCCAGAGGGCTCTCCTACTTGCTAAAAATGTGAATATCGACGCTCAGTCACAACAACGACATAAAAAGAGAATTTGCATACATTATACATCTGACTGTGTAGTGAAATTGAGAATGCGTGCAAATATGTGGCAACTGTGAAATGATATGTTTGAGTTGTGTTATAGCATAAAATGTGTATAGTGTTCTAAAATGTGTAAAGTGTTTATAGTGTTTTAAATTGTGTTAAAATATATCTATGTGATATATCATGTGTATATGCATGAGTGGGGTGAACCATCGATGATGGTTTCTCATTGAGTTCGCAAACTCACCCAACATTGCAATATTTTTCAGGGCAGCGTTAGTAGGACTCTAGCTCCCGTGATAGATCTTCTTGCAGTGAGAGTTCGTGAGCAAGTGAAGCGATGGATCACAGGTCGGTCAGCTGGGGCGATTCTTTTTGGATGACCTAGTATAGACGTTTTTATCAGTTTCCCTTTTTGGAAAGTTGTATTTAGCTTGTAGGGGACTGATAGACTGGTCTATATTTTAGAAATGGAAGTTTATTGTGGTTTTTAATTGTAGTGAATTGCATGATGAGTTTGATTTTATTGATGCCATGCGAGTGTTTAGTGACTGCTTTGCGATCGTAGCACTTCCTTGCTGTGAGATATGCGTCGGAACGACCCACGGGCGTCCCGGTGTGTACTCTACGGTGAGGGGGCGCTACAGAAAAGCTACTTCTAACTTGTTTACCTTTTTAAGAAGCCTCACAAACCTAATGTCTTTCAAACTTCAAAGTTGATAGTACTCTTACTAACTCATTTTTGGACAATTTTCATAGAATGCTTATGTCACCATGTCCAAATCTTCTGTGCCAAGTAAAAGAATCATGGTCTATAGAAGTAAAACATTTGACATTTTGGGAGGTGCAGGTGGTACTCACTCGGGGACCTAAGCCCGAGTGTGGCAGCCTGGGCCCAACATTAGCTCAATGGTGAGAGGCGTCCACTTAAAGTGGAACAAAACCTTGAGGTCTTGGGTTCGAGCCGTGGCTCACCCTTGACCAAAGAGGACAGTACTGATTAAGGTTGGGAGGTGCAGGTGGTACTCACTCAGGGACCTAAGCCTGAGTGTGGCAGCCTGGGCCCAACATTTTTGGTTTTCCTTTTCCCTTCATTTTTGTTCATTAGCTTCTTTTTGTAAAAGCTAACATATTTTCTGATCATGAAATTGAATTCGTCATCTCCATCTATTTGCAACTCAATATCGCTTTCATCACCGATTGATTCATCAATTGCTTTTAGTGTCATTATCCTTCATCTCACCTAAGCTCGGCTCCATGGATCATTAGGTTTCCTCTTAGCTAGTCGAGTGAGATGGTATTGAGATCCTTTGCAGTTTCCAAAGCTATCACCTTTGGTCTCCATTCCTTTGGTAGTGATCTTAGAATCTTTGTTACGAGTTCATCATTGGGATATATCTTTTCTAAGTTCTTTAAGGTTATGATGATGTTGTTGAACCCTCCAAAGAATTCATCTATGGTTTCTCCTTGTTTCATGCCAAAAGTTTCGTATTGATGCACTAAATGCTTATTCTATATTACTTTACCTCATTCGCTCCTTCAAATGTGACTTGTAGTTTATCCCACATTTCCTTTTTTATTTAGCATTGGGATATATTTTTGTATTATTTTGGAGATAATGCACGTATCAAGTGATGTTTTGCTTTAATGTTCAACTGTGCATTTCTTCTATCAATATCTTACCACACTTTTACGTTTTCTGTAACAGGAAATGTAGCTCCAACTCTGATGGCTTGTCAAACTTCAATATCTACAAATTGAAGATAGATTGTTATTCACTCTTTCCGGTATGAGTAGTTCTCTCCATTGAAGTAAGAAGACTTTGAGACTGACCTTCAAGGCTTTTCAAATTATTTTCCATGATCTATCATGTGTTGTAAAACATAATAAATGTGAAACATCGCTCTAATAGCAAATGATAAAGCAAACACACGTAGGGGGAATTGTGTATAAAAATTTTATAAGATACTTTAAAAGTGATAATATCCTTTTAAACAAAAATAAGTTTATAAATAGGAAATTCTTATCAACTTTCAAAAAGATCCTGCTAATAAAACAAAAACAAAAAGGATCCTGTTAATAAAAAGGAGCCTACTAGTGCTTAAAAAAAGTCTGTTAATTGATAGGAACCTATTAGCGATTAAGACGAAAGAGGCCTATTAATCGATAGGAGCCTGCTAATGCTCAAAAATGAAAGGAGCCATTTAATCTATAGGAGCTTGTTAAAGCTCAAAAATGAAAGGAATCTCTTGCAATAGAAAATTAGAAAGAGCCTATTGTGATACCGAAGAAGCCTTTTGAAAATACAAACTTATAACGCGAAAATTTGAAAGTTAAGAAGAGAAAAAGAATGAGACAATTAATTGATACTTGTTCGGTTTATAACTAGCCTACGCTTAGCCCTCAAGTATTTAACTTGAGTATTTCACTATAAAATCGAAGTAGTAAATTTTCTCAAGCCTTTCCAAGCTCAGAAGTACATATTTTTCAAAGTTCTTTAACCTCCCACACTCATAGTGTTTGACAAAATTCTACAAGCTCTCTGGCATGAGCATCGTAATGCTAGTTAAAATAAACTAAACTACTACTATAGTAGTGGTGAGTAGTGAGTCTAGGTCGATCCTACAAAGAGTGTGTGTAAAGTTGCTAAAATAAAATTAATGTGTGTTTAGGTTTTGGGGGGGTTGTTTGGTTCAAAATAAGAAAATAAAATAAAACTAAACTAAAAAAATAAATTAAAGAAAACATGCAAAGTGACGAAAGTGGTGAATTCGTTAGGAATCCAATTCTTTGGTTCTATCTCAACCTACACCCTAATTAAACATATTTTGATAATTTGTTATTCCCAAACCTCCTCTAAAAACTATTAATTGTAGGTTAATCTATTAACTCGATTTTTTTCTTTCGATTATGTTTAATAAAGATATGATCATTAATTAAATTTAGCCACCAAATAACCTAGGATACGATCTCCATATTCAATTAGTCAATCACATTATGAATTAAGAAACAGATTAATCAAGGCAACAATCACATATGATGCGTCATTTAGCCTAGGTTATGTTATCCCTAATGATTACAAATCATTAGTCGCAATACATAAATTTCAAATATAATAATTACAAATTATATCGAAATTCTAGCAATAAGTTTGTAAATAAACGATCCAATGAACGCAATAAAATTATCTTTTCATAATATCAAATCCATACACATCGAATAACATAAACAATTTTTAAAGGGAGAAAGAAATAACAAATACAAGGAAGGAATGCTTAATCGGGTTGTCGGCATCGATATCGCCTCTGAATTGGTGTCGAGAAGCTACCACTCCGTGCGTCTTCTTATAGTGGATAGGTTATCTCCCTCTCCATGCTCTCCCGAAGATCCTTCACAATTTAACCTAACCGAAACACCCCTCTTCTTTCCTCTTGGCCGAAACACACCTATTCTTTCATCCCCTTATGACATCACCTAAACGATGCTTTTATATTAAAAGTAGGGTTCGAGTAAGCTATAAGTTTCTCACAGGTGTGCCTGATAGTGTCAAGCCAATGAACCACCCTAGTTAAGGCTCACAGTTATGAGCCTCATGTGCGTGGACATGACATATGTAACATCCCATCTCCGATGGGAAGGGTATTTTAGTAAATTGGGACGAGGACGGGTTAGGAGTATTAAATTATATCTCGACATGAACATATGTCATGCAGCCTCTATAAATGGTGAGTTTTGCACAGGCACATAGTCATACATGCATTCATGACATTTTCCGGCATAAGTGTCTAATTGTGATCTTTTGTGAAATTGGTGTGATAATGGGATTTGAAAAATTATTTGGAGTGCTCCATAGAGTGTTTTACATTTTTAGGGATTTATGGGAATTTTTCTGAAATTATCCGGAGAAAATTTCCGGACCGACAAAATCGTCGGTAAATGGCCTAAATGTGTTTTTGTTGTGGAAAGTGTGGTTTTCGTGTTTAAAAAATTATTGGGAGTGGACTGTCTTATGTTACAATTTTGGGCAATTTAGGTAATTTTCAAAAAAATGATTCGGGAAAATTCCTGGAAATTCCCGGACCGGAAAAATCGCCAATTGGCGAACTGATCGATTTTCGATAGCGAAAATTGCTACCCAATGGCACTGTCTTATTGGGTATATTATTTTGGGATTGAAATTGGGTTCAATTGAGTTGATTGGGTTAGTTTTTGATCTGGATTAAAGAATTAATACTTTGACTTTTCTTTAAACTTTTGAACCAATCATATTTTGCCACCAAATGCCATCATTTAAGACTCCAAGTGGTTCCTATCGTTTTGCATTGAAAAAGTGAATAAAAAAGACCAAAGGTGGAGAGGTTTAGGCATCATCCGAAACTAGCTTCAAGTCTTCTCCTCCTTCATCGATTTTCTTCTTCTCTTTTCTCTTATCAAACCTTCCTTCACTTTCTTCATACACTTAACTTACTTGCTTGCCTACCATGAAGACCACTCTCTTGCATGAGGTGAGAAGAAGGGGTTAGCAATTGTTAGGAAAGAATTGAAAAGAATTCAAGGTTGGAAAAGCTAATTAGGTAAGTTAGTTTAATTAAGTTTTCAAAGATGCTTAAGTATGAATTTATGAATCATGGTAGGTAGAAACATTGAATGGGGGTTATGGTATGTTTATTATGATTATTGATGCCTTAAATTGATGATAATTATTTCTTGAATTAATGGGTATAAGATTAGAGTTAGTTATGAATTGAAAGTAGGATGAGTGATGAATGGTTTTAGCTTGATTGTAATTGCATGTTGATGATGAATTGTGCATAGGAATTGAGGAATTATTGCTGCCAACTTTTGTGTAAGAATACAGATAAATATTGTGTTGAGTTTGTGGCTGAATTGGAGGTGTAAATGAATGTATATTAATGTAGGTAAAGTGATAGAATGGAAGAGGATGAGGTATAGGTGAAATCTGTAAATTTTGGTGTTGAGCCTATTGTAATGTTTTGAGCATAACTAACTGTGTAGGTGTGTAAATGAGGTGAAGTTTGTGCCCAATGAAACTTTCATATGTTATCTACATTTTTGTGTGAAATAGGTGTTGTCAAATTGTAACTCTAATAGGTTGAAATTTGGCATGGAAAGTTACTGTTTTATTGCCTGTGAACAGTAACTGAAACCATAACCTATGAGCTTTACTGATTTTTATAAATTAATTGAGATGGAATTATGGAGAATGGTCTTCATGGAAGTTGATTAATATTGAGTTAGCTTTCCATTGCCACTGATCTTGCTAATTTTCGAGTTGTATATTGGGAGATATGAACTGATTCCTATGGACTCGTTTTGGGCATGTTGATGAAACCTAGCTTAAGTGTCTGACTTGTGAGTATTCTGCTTGGAAGCAATTTTAGCCATTTTTGTGGACTGAATTGGTGTGAGTGATCTTCTGCAAAGTTTAAGAGGAAGAAATTATCTTGAAAATGAGATATGGCATATAATTTTTAGAGGTCAGAGTTGGGAGTTATGATTTTGCAAAAACTGATCCTGCATTAGGTTAGGAATTGCTGATCATGACAGTAACTTGCATGACAGTTTTGAAATGGTTAGAAATTAAATTGGAAATTGAGTTCTTCATGAAAATTGAAGTTTGAGGATTTATCTTTTCAGGGATATAAAGTTCTGATTTTTCTGACTTGTGTACAGGGAGTTATGCTTGTTATAAGTTTACTGCTCAAATTGAATGATTTCAGGGACAGAAACATTGAGTGAATTAATTGACTTGTTTAGCAATGGAATTTGATTTTGGGTTGTTCATGAAAGTTGTAGATGACATTGTGAACTTATTGAGCCTATTTATGTGGTAATTTTTGGCTGAATAATCAGAGAGTTAAGGAATTTGTAATGTACTGTTCTGTTTTAATGGGATTTGAGTAGGCAGTAGCTTTGAAGGGATTTTTGACACCCTTAAGGGTGAAATTGATTTTTATGGTCTTCTTGAGAATTGTAGAGGGTTTCCTGAGCTTTCCAACGAGATATAGTTGGAAATTTTCTGAATTGTGTGCAATGAATTATTGGTGTTGAAAATTGGATTGGAAATCAGAAAAAAAAATAGAAATGGAATCACGCTTGGGTCCTTTAGGCGACGCCTGCCTCTAGTGACGGGCGTAGGGGCAACGTCGCTAGGCGGCGCCTCGCCCTAGCGACGAGGCCGATTAAATCAGCCCCGCTGGGGTGAGACGTCGCCCCCAGCGAGGCTGATTCCTTTTTATTATTATTATTTTATTATTTTATTTGTTAATTGGTAATTTTGATTTCATGCTTCTTTGTCAATTTCTTTTCCGTCCGACGTCCGATTGACCTGATTCTTGAGGCATCGGATTAGTAGAATATTTAATTTCATTTTGTGAGAAATTGGGAATTTTGGACGGAAATTGGCGTGGCCCCGCAACGGAGCCTTTAATCACTGTTTTGTTTAATCGGGGACCTATAGAGGTCCGAATTGCGCACCGTCAGCGCCAATAGGTTTCTAATTTTTAGACGGATTTTGTTATGGGGAAATTTGGATTTAGGGCCAAAAAATTCATGAATATGCATATTTCACCTACATGTGCACAAATTGCATCTGTAGTGACTCGTTCTTTCTCTGTTTCTTATAGAGGCCCAAGTGGAGCGTCGTTCGACCGACGGGGCGAAAACTTCCCGGCATTAGCTCGGAAGTAATAGGTGAGTAACCTAGTTGGTTTCTCAACCTTATGTGTTTATTCATTATATGCATTGATTGCCATGAGGATGCAAGGATGGATATATGTAATTGATTGATTTGATTGATTTCGGACCATGGGTGTTCGAAATATTGGATTGTGATATTGAAGTGCAAATGAGAATAAGTGCGTGAGAATGCATTAGTAAATTGGATTGTAAATGTGGTAGTGAAATGAAAGGTAAATATATGGGAATGAAATACCGGACTAAAAGTCCGAGGACATTGGAAAATGATCGGAAATAGTAATTAATTGGAATTGGAAATAGAAATGCGATAATTAGATATTGGAAAATGACATGTGCATTCATGCATAGTAAATGATCAGATAATGGCAGTTGTGACCGGTGTAGCCACCGATTTGAGCTTTAAGCTCAACGCGAGGCCTCGTGCCCAACGTATTCCGAGCCTTGACTCGATGATCAGGGCTATGCCTAACGTTTCGGGGCTTTAAGCCCAATGTTTCAGAGCCAATGGCTCAACGTATATGAGCTCAGGCACACGGTCACAACAACGAAAGAAAATGGAAGAGTCACATGCACACTGCATAAATGAATGTTTAATGTGAATTGAGTGAAAGGTTTATTGCCTTATCAAATGTGAAATTGAGTGCCTGTGATTTCTTGTTTATGATATATATACAATATTGTGTCATTGTGTGGATATGCATGAGTTGGGTGAACCATCGATGATGGTTTCTCACTGAGTTCGCAAACTCACCCAACATTGCATCTATTTTTCAGGCAATGGAGAGTACCCCGTTGGACACACGGGAGTACGTCTACTGCTAGCAAGATAGAGTATCGGGTCGGGATCAGTGTCGTCCGTATCTGCATTCGTGTATTAATTTGGTATTTAGTAGGCCCAATTGTTTACATGTAATTGTATAGAGTGACTGAGCACTAATGAGTGCTAATAATGATTGAAATTGTTTTATCAGTGAAATGGTTTTATATTTGAAAATGTTTTGTTATAATTAGGCCAAGTCAATGTTTATTTTGCGCACTCTAATGTTTTTGAAAGAAAAAAAGAAAATGTCATACAATTTTTTTTAATAAGGTAATGAATGTTCTAGTACGCCGCCCTCGCGGTTCACGGGCTCGGATATCACCATGGATATCGGGTTCGGGTCTCGTCGGGAGTGGGGTGCTACAACATAAGTGTCACGCCTGTGCAAAATGAGTCATGATGTCACACCTTTCTTCATGAGCTTCTTCACCATATTCTTTATTTTCTTGTCTTCTTCTTATATTATTCTTGCTCTAATCTTCTTATTCTTGCTCCATAAAGACAAACGAGTGTGAACCTTCGAAAAACGACACAATTATAATGCTTTCGACTCACTTTTATTCCATTGCTTCCGAATTATACATAAAATCACATATGAGTCAAAGTTAGTATCTTAAACAATTTTAAGTCATTAATTATTAATTTTATGGAATACTTATACAATCAATTAAGCATATATCACTCTCAACAAGAAATATATATAGGATTTAACAATCTCTCTCAATAGAGTGATTTCACTTTTTAAGGCACAACGAATTTGATAAGACTTCCAAGAATATTAATACTACTAGGATATTTTACAAGTCTTGTGTCTTTCTCAAATGCATTGGCTCTTCCTTAAGTAGACATCATCCTCAACTAGTCGTTGCTTAATCTACGACATCATTCCTGCTGGAATCTTCGATATTTAAACGTTAAGAAGAACGTTTTGTCAAGGCTTTTGGAGCTGAATATTCGAATTTGTAAAAAAAACTCTGGATATTATGGAAACATTTCTAAATAGGCACATTCATAAAGAAGATTCCTGCATGAAAGGAAGCAATTATCATATGATTTTATTTCCTTTTAAAAATTATATCATTGCTCATATAAAGGTCATCCTCAAAATCGAACTCAGCTGACCGACCTGTGAGCCATGCTTCTCGAGCCAACGCGCTCACACAGCGGAAAAGTCGAACCCTGGAGCTATGAGTCTACTACCACTGTCCTGAAAAATAATTGCAATGTTGGGTGAGTTTGCGAACTCAACGAGAAACCATCATCGATGGTTCACCCAACTCATGCATATACACACAGTTCACATTATATCATATATTATCACAACCAGAGAATCACATGCATTCAATTTCACATTTATAAGGCGGTTCGCCTTTCATACAATTCACATTTGAACATTCATATATGCGATGTACATGTGACTCTTTCATTTTTATTTCGTTGTTGTGACCGCACGCCTGAGCTTATTAATGTTGAGCCAGTGGCTCTGAATAACATTGGGATTGAAGCCCTAATACGTTGAGCCTGTGGCTCTAAAATCGTTGGGCACGAGACCTTGATGCGTTGAGCTTAAAACTCTGAAATACGGTGGCTGCACCGGTCACAACTGTCTTTATCTGATCATGTCATTATGCATGAATGCACATGTTCTAATTCACAATAATTATGTCACAACCTATAATACTATGTCCAATTTCGAATTCAACTAATCAAATTCAATTTTACGCACAATTAACACTTCTATAACAATTTCAAATATTTCGAACACCTATGGTCCGAAATCAATCAAAAGCAAACACATAGATCCATCCTTAACTCCACATGGCATAGGTGCATAAAATGTAACACATACAGGTTGAGAAACCAACTAGGTTACTCACCTCAGAACTTCCGAGCTACTGCCGGGAAGACTCAGCTATATCGGACGATCGACGCTCCACTTGTGTAGCATCCCACTCCCGCAAGACCCGAACCGATATCGATGGTGATATCCGAGCCCGTGACCTGCGAGGGTGGTATGCTAGAGCAGTCAATGCAGTTTTTAAAAAAAACTCATTATGATATTTTCCTTTTTGAAAATAGTCGAGTGCGGAAATAATAAGCGATTGGTCCGTGATACGAAAACCCTTTTCACCATACACTTTATCAAGATCACATTTCAAAACAATATTTATCAATTAGGGCCTCAAACAATTCATACTATTTTTGCGAATATAAATTTTACATAATTCAAAATGACACAAATCTGGGCGTGAACTGATCCCGACTTTAAACACCGACTCTCTTGCATAGAATCATACTCTTGTTTCACTAATGGGGTACTCTTGATTCTAAAAAATAGATGCAATGTTGGGTGAGTTTGCGAACTCAATGAGAAACCATCATCAATGGTTCACTCAATTCATGCATATTCAATCAATTTACTAAATAATACATACAATCACATTTCTCAAGTGTAAGGCGTTTCGCCTTTAACACAATTCATATTCAATCATTTATAGAGGCAATGCACATATGACACTTTTCATTTTCATTTCGTTGTTGTGACCGATGCTTTGGCTTCCCGATGGCGGGCACATTGCGTTGAGCGATGGCTCGAAAACATGGGCTTGAAGCCACGATACATTGAGCTGAGGCTCGAATACGTTGGACTGAGGTCACGTGCGTTGGTAAAGCTCTCATATCGTTAGGCGTGATATGCCCCGTCTGATAATTTGCTCGGTCATAATCGCTTTTATCTGGTCATACTTTTATGCATGCAATGTACATGTTCCAATTTCTATTTACATGTCAATGCTATTTGTCATTTCTTCAGACTTTCGGTCTGGTATTTCAATCATATACATTTTCAATTTATTGCATTGATGCATTCACAGTCATTTACACACATTAGCACTTCAATATCACATTTCTAACATTTCGGACACCCCTAGTCCGAAATCAATCAAAATCAAACACACAGATCCTTCCTTAACTCCACACGGCAGTAATGCATAATATTAAACACACACATAGATTGAGAAACCAACTAGGTTACTCACCTATCACTTCCGAGCTAATGCCAGGAAGTCCCTTCCACGTCGGTCGAACGACGCTCCAATTGAGTCTCTACTTAGGAAGCTTCAATTCCTTCAATTCTTTCTTTGCTATTTTTTTCTCACCACTTCCTCTAACACTTGTTCTCCATAACAAGAAACTAACTTGGTTGCAAGAAGAAGAAGAGCTCTTAACGTTTTAAGATTTTCTTAAGGAATAAAGAAGAGAAAATGATGGAGAGGCAAAATGGAATGGGTGGTTTTCGGATGATGAGGGAATAAAGCAAGTAAAATGAAGTTTTTCCCCTCTTTCACATGAAGTAGCCGTAAATAGAGGATAGGAACAAATGGTGGAGGCATTAAATGGTGTAGACAAGTGTAAAGTTTAAGAAAAGACAAATTAGGCTAAAAACAAATTAGTAAATAGGAATCTTAATGCAATTTGACTCATTCTAGTCCATGACCTAATTTCAATCCCAAAATAATATACTCAATATTACGGTGCCATTGGATAGAAATTTTAATCTAGAAAATCAACCGTTCGCCAACTTGGCGTTTTTTTTGATCGGAAAATTTTCCCCGAAAATTCCGAAAAATTTCTTTAAATCCTTAAAATATAAAACACTCGATGGCGCTCGAAATAATTTTCAAACCCAATAACCACGTTAATCACAATAAAATTACATTGAGCAAAGCGGGAATGTCATGTATGCATATACGGTTATTTCATGTGCAGATTTTCTTATTCACTAGTACCGGTATGCATGAACAATACTAATAAATCCTATCAATCTCATCTATGCCAATTTACTATTTTACCCTTCACAGCCGGGGTGGGATGTTACAACTCCCCTCCTTATAAAAATTAGTCCTCGAAATTCTCGGTCAGCGATTCTGAGATGACGGTGATCATATGTTCCTACAATTCCTATACACTAAGTCACTCAATCATTCCTTTACCAAAGATCGCGATAAGGCGTTCGGTTCTTGTATTTCGACTTATTATTTCCAAACCTACTCACTCATCACGTTTTATCCATCCAATACCTTTTCTCACTATACCACCCAATACCTTTTCTCACTATACCATCCAATACCTTTTCTCAATATATAGACTTATTCTAATAACTTCCTTGATACCCTTTTGCCAATTCTCGTACACTTTGTCCTATGATACTTCTGATAAAATAAGTTCTCTAAATCATGACACTTCCCTTTTCTTTGAATGCAAACACGGTGGCACTTATCTCTATTTTTCACTATAACCGGTGGTAATCCACCTAACGCATTTATCCTTCATATTTCATTGACTCTTAGTCCAGATTCAGTGTTCTTTTGACACTTCATTGTTCTATATGCATTTCATTCTATTTCATTTGTCCAATCTGATCCACTTGACTAACCCATGCAATTTTCCTAAGTCACTTTCCTTTGTTTCACTCATCACTAGTATCTACGCCTCAATTTTGGTCTTTGACTCTTGTTAGGCACTTTTACGTGTAATATAAGCGTGTACAATTCCTTTTATGATCACCAATAGCCTAAAGTCACTCGGTCAAAACTATATAACAAGGTCATAATCTATGAAGTCCAAAACACTTAAGCACTTTTACGTGGAACATTCAACCTATAATCACTTGAATCTATAATCATTTCGTTCTATACCCTAGTGATTCAATTTCACTTTTCGCATATACTTACTAGAATGTCTAGCTTCATTTGTTCACTTTCTTGTTCTATCACTTTACGTAGATGCACGCATACTTTTCTTTGAATCATTCAATATTATTTTTTTTCGATTTCACTCGCATATTCGGACTCATCATAGGACTCACCACTTTAACTCCTGCACTCTTAACCTTTCTTACCTTTATCTACTATCTCAATTTTCCGAAACACTTCACAATTACCGTAATCTACTTGACATTCTTTGGAAATCCTATATCTGTAATTGGTTTGTTCCTTGCAACATTATCTGCTCACTATTTGAATTTAGTAGGCGAAATTGTGCATTCATTTGAAATTAGCGGTATAGTAGTCATTTATGCCCGTCTTTTCTTGAATTAACACAATGTATCCTTATAGGAATCTAAAGTCTCGAGGCTTTAAACAATTGCGATCATAACACCAATACCATTTATCAAAGTCAATTCAATTTAACTTATACCGTTTTAACATAATGTCTCATTTCATCACACACTGCCCACTCTCCAAGGGTATGCTTATCATCAGTATCAACTTTCTCAATTATTCACATAGTTCTTTTTACTTTTCACTGTTCAACACTTTCAAACACATTACATCTACACTCATAGTCACAACCATTTGTTTACCTCGCATAATTCCCTATTAGGGTCTTGTTAACTTTACCATACATCATTCTACTTTTTCATTGAGTCCACGAGTAGTGTATTTGCAATCCCTTTGTGAAGGTAACACTACATCACGTCATTGTCAGTTTTCCTTTAGGACTTCTTGTCTCTACTCATTTTCTCTTTTCAATTGATTTCCTGTCATCCACATCGACATATGTCAATACCTAGTCATTCCTATTTGGACTTCCATAAATTCCACTTTATTTGAGTATTTCACTTCACAGTTTGGGACTATTTTCTTCTTAGTTTCAAATCAAGATTCAAATCAAGATTTTCCAACAGTTTTGCATCACATATGGAGATCTATTCACTTCACATTGCAATAGAATCACCTCAAATTAAAATTCCACTCACCTACGTGGTTACATTACATTCCCGTACACACAAAGCAGGTAACCTCAGTAGTATATTTCACTTGTTATGTCTAAATCTCCTCTTGAGATATGACTCAATTTCACTTTTGATTTCGTCCGTACTTCTTTTCGTTTGACCATTAGTCTTGCTACCGTCATTTTACCGTTCACGAAAGTCCCATCAGCCAATTAGTGTCCCTAATTGCTTTTCAATCATTCTCAACTATATGCACTATCTCAATCAGAACAATGTTATGCCATAATTTAAAGATCAGAACAGTCTTTGCACTAAGGTTCCACGTGACAGTCACATAAACACTTTCTTTAACTCTTATTAGTAATTTACACCTCACGGAACTTATTTCATCTTATCAGGAAGCCAATTAGTAACCTATACAATTCGGACTTCCATAAAACTCCTTTCCGTTTATGCTAATCCTCGAATAGAGGATTGCCCATAATATAATTTTTTCATTTCTACTTTACACTTATAGCCACTCTAATCATTCACCGATCATCTCCTCTATGATTTCCATGTATCTTTCACATCGTTTCATTAATCATGATCAATTTCTTGTCGATAGATACTCCTAACGATAAATCGACTTAAATCGACAACTCTTGTCATATATCACTATCATTGTTTCATTCATTTTTTCATTTCCTAGTTTCATTCCCATATCATTCATGTGTCGACTTGACCTTTTAAGGTCATATCCACTTAACTTATACAATGTCATCTCCTTATTGCTACATATCTCTTTATCTTCCTCAAACAATCTATAATAGGGTAGTCACGGTCCCCGATACCGACAAAAATCGGTGATACAACTCCACTGTATCTCATCTATTTACCCACCATTTACCATTTCGTGTTCAAATACATCTTTTCACCTAATCCAGAATTTCCGATATACAATCGGTAAAATTATCGACTTGTCGATCGTCTATTTTTTCATATCTGCTGATCGAACCATATCCTCTAGCTCATTTCCAATTCCCATTTAAATCGAAGATGCAAGTCAAAACTCTAATTACCTCGTCATTTAATTTCACATTGGCTCTATAACCAAGATGCTTCTCATATCTCCGGGGACCTATTAGTTTTCTGTCGCCGTCATATTGCCACTTTAATCCGGGAATTCATTGTGATATCACTTATTTCCTTAATCAATCTAAGCCAACATAGTCATTCTAACCACAATACATTATAATTCTCATTATTGATGTTTCCTTTTTCCCATTCCTCATTGCCCATACACATTCATGGGCTCACATTCAAATACGGTCTAACTTTTCTCTCACTTAGTCACTTAACACGTATGCACACGTAGGATTTCTACTCGTGCGACTCAGACTGGGGATCAGTTGCCACGGTATGCAACGACACGACTCAAATGCATGCAACCTTAACCTATGTTTCAGACTGTGCTCAGATACATTCGTACTTCTGGGCTCTGATACCACAAATGTAGCATCCCACTCCCGCAAGACCCGAACCGATATCGATGGTGATATCCGAGTCCATGACCTGCGAGGGTGGTATCTTTAGAAGCGATCAATCGCTTAAAAAACTCATTATGATATTTTCTTTTGAAAATAGTCGAGTCTTGAAATAATAAGCGATTCGGCCCGTGATCGAAAACCCTTTTCGATCATACACTTTATCAAAGATCACATTTCAAAATAATATTTATCAATTAGGGCCCTCAAACAATTCAGTACTATTTTTACGGAATATAAATTTACACATAATTCAAAATGACACAAATGCAGACGTGAACTGATCCCGACTTCAAACACCGACTCTCTTGCAGTAATCATATTCCCGTTTCACTAACGGGGTACTCTTCAATTCCTAAAAAATAGATGCAATATTGGGTGATTTTGCGAACTCAATGAGAAACCATCATCAATGGTTCACTCAATTCATGCATATTCAATCAATTTATCAAATAATACATACAATCACATTTCTCAAGTGTAAGGCGTTTCGCCTTTAACACAATTCATATTCAATCATTTATAGAGGTAATGCACATATGACACTTTTCATTTTCATTTCGTTGTTGTGGACTGATGCGCTTGAAATCCGCGATGGCGGGCACATTGCGTTGAGCGATGGCTCACGAAAACGTGGGCTTGAAGCCTCGATACATTGAGCTGAGGCTCGAATACGTTGGACTGAGGTCACGTGCGTTGGTGAAAGCTCTCATGCTCGTTAGGCGTGATAAGCCCGATCGGTGGTTGCTCGGTCCTGACTACCTTTATATGGTCATACTTTTATGCATGCAATGTACATATTCAATTTCTATTTACATGTCAATGCTATTTGCCATTTCTTGGACTTTCGGTCCAGATTTCAATCATATACATTTTCAATTTATTGCGTTGATGCATTCACGATCATTTACACATTAGCACTTCAATATCACATTTCAACATTTCGGACACCCCGGTCGAAATCAATTAAATCAAACAAGCAGATCCTTCCTTAACTCCACATGGCATCAATGCGTAATATTAAACACACACATAGATTGAGAAACCAACTAGGTTACTCACCTATCACTTCTGAGCTAATGCCGGGAAGTCCCTTCCACGTCGGTCGAACGACGCTCCAATTGAGCCTCTACTTAGAAGCTTCAATTCCTTCAATTCTTTCTTTGCTATTTTTCTCACCACTTCCTCTAACACTTGTTCTCCATAACAAGAAACTAACTTGGTTGCGAAGAAGAAGAGCTCTTAAGGTTTTAAGATTTTCTTAAGGAAGAAAGAAGAAAATGATGGAGAGGCAAAATGGAATGGGTGGTTTTAGGATGATGAGGAATAAAGCAAGTAAAATGAAGTTTTCCCTCTTTCACATGAAGTAGCCGTAAATAGAGGATAGGAACAAATGGTGGAGGCATTAAATGGTGTAGAGACAAGTGTAAAGTTTAAGAAAAGACAAATTAGGCTAAAAACAAATTAGTAAATAGGAATCTTAATGCAATTTGACCCATTCTAGTCCAATGACCTAATTTCAATCCCAAAATAATATACTCAATATTACGGTGCCATTGGATAGAAATTTTAAGCTCTAGAAAATCAACAGGTTAGCCACTTGGCGTTTTTTTCCGTCGAAAATTTTCCCGGAAAATTCGGAAAAATTTCTAAAATCCTTAAAATATAAAACACTCAATGGCGCTTTCGAATAATTTTTCAAACCCAATAACCACGTTAATCACAATAAAATTACATTGGGCACAGCAGGAATGTCATGTATGCATATACGGTTATTTCATGTGCCTGATTTTCTTTATTCACTTAGTACCGGTATGCATGAACAATACTAATAAATCCTATCAATCTAATCCTATGCCAATTTACTATTTTACCCTTCCTATCGGGGGTGGGATGTTACAACTTGCGCCTCTAAAACAAATCAGAATAATCACCCATTACTAATTATACAATTTCCAATATTCAGTAAGGAACATGCAGCGATTGAATTATGTACTATACACGTTTATGACATTCCCGATCCTATTCTCGAATCTTCTCAATTCAACTCTTTCACTCTAATTCATAACAATTCCTAATACCACAATTCAATTGACTAACTTCCGAACTCTCTAAAGTCCAATTCCAAATCATAGGAATTATCTTTAAATCGAAATCAAATTCACTATTCAATCACCACCCGATTTCGAGAACCACCGAAATAAATTCCAAATTTTTATTTTTATAAATTCACAATTCTTAGTCTCTATAATCAAGATCGATCTATCCCTAACCAATCTATTAAGAATTAACCCTCAAAATCATCACTTAAACAACTTAATTCAATTTGAATCGGGCTCCTCATGGCGGCGCAATTAAACAATCATGGCGAGTTATCTCGCCTTCGTCGCGACATACGTGAAACTCTCCCACGGCGTGTGCGCCTCTGCTCGTCGCGACGTACGGAAGGAATTGGCTCGTCACGGCGCAGAATTAATTTCTCGTCGCAACGTCCAACTCTCCGTTCGTCGCGACGTCTAATTAATTACACGTCGCGACGTGCGGACTCTGGTTCATCTTCTCCGATCGACCTTCATCATTCTCTCTCTAAAAACCAGTGTAAAACTACTCTCAACTACCCATTCTTACACAATAAATACCATACATACATCAAACAAAAATAAATAACAACATTTAAAACATTAAACTTACCAATCAAGTCTCAAATCCTTAAACCTCCGAAAATCTCTTCCTAGCTCTAACACCCACGATTAACACCCAAAGTCAAATAAAACCTCATCTTCCTCAAGGATCAAGCTAGATCTTACACAAGGGGGAAGAAGCAAGCAACGATCGAAAGCTCACACCAAAAGGAGAAATCGGAATTCACCAACGAAGGGAAGAGGAATTTGCCCTAGGAGAAGATATCTTTCTAAATTTCAAAACCTAAAGTATATATAAAGGGTTGATTTAAGCCTATAGATTATAGTCCTCAAATTCATTAAATCTCAGTCTCTAATTTCCAATGGCTCTAACCCTAATTCCTCAAATCAAATTCTAATTCCTTCATTACCATTGGACAATCAATCTCGGAACCGGAAAGTCAAATAAATCAGTCGTTGGTCAATTTTTTGGTCCGGACCTATTACTCCGAAAATTCTAGAAAAATTCCTATAAATCCTCAAAATTAGAAAACACCTAATCATATACTTCAATTCCATAATTCAAACTCCTAAAATCTCAATTCTCATTCCAATTAACTTTCCAACGCTCAATTGACCTAATTATCTCCAATTACCAATTTACACAATCATCTCGGGAATATGTCATACATGCATGTACATACATATGCTCGTGCAATAATAATCATTTATCAAGAATTTATAGAGGCTAAATGCATGTGCAACTTAAATTATGGATGAACCCAATCCTAATCCATCCGAATTACCAATATGCCCTTCACATCGGTAACGGGATGTTACACTGAGACATATAGATTTCCTCCTCCAAATCACCATGTAGGAACGCAGTTTTCACATCTAGTTGAGCTAGCTCCAAATTCAATTACGCTACCAAGGCCAACAAAATTCTAATGGAAGAATGTTTAACAACTGGAGAAAATACCTCATTATAATCAATTCCTTCCTTCTAAGCGTAGCCTTTAGCCACCAACCTTGCCTTGTGGCGAATATCATCTTTGTTAGGAAATCCTTCTTTCTTTGCAAATATCCATTTGCATCCAATTGCCTTCTTTACTTTCTGTAGTTGTGTCAGCTTCCATGTTTTGTTCTTCTCAAGAGATTGCATTTTCTCTTCCATTGCCCCTGCCCATTTGCCACTTTCTGAACTTCGGATTGCTTCTGGGAAGGTAGATAGATCATCATCAACAACTAGAAGTGCATAAGCTACCATATCAGTAAAACGAGCAGGTTTTTGAATTTCTCGTCTCATCCTTCTAGCGACAATTGACTTTGATTGCTGCGGAGGTTCTTGGGTCGAAACCTCTTCCTCATTTGACTCTTCTTCTGCCATAGGAGAGTCACTAGTAGTGCTTTTTGCTGGGATTATCATTGTGCATTCAAACTCCATACCTTGACATCGCTCCACTGCAGAAAGTACCATTAGCCCCTTCTGGAGTTACCTTATTTAATATGACAGATTCATCAAATGTAACATCCCTACTGACAATTGTCTTCTTTGACTCTAGACACCATAATCGGTATCCTTTAACTCCAGCGTTAAAGCCCATAAATAGAGCCTTCTTTGCTCATGGGTCTAACTTTGATTCATTCATATGATAATATGCAGTAGAACTAAAAATATGTAAAGAATCGTAATCTATTGCAGGTTTCCCATACCATATATCTAAAGGATTCTTGCCACCAATTGCAAATGATGGCAAACGATTAATAAGATATTGAGCATATATCACTGCCTCAGCCCAAAACTTTCTGCCTAACCCAGCATTAGACAACATACAACGAACTTTCTCCACCAATGTCTTGTTCATACTCTTCGACACCCCATTCTGTTATGGTATTTTTCTAACTGTAAAGTGTCAAACTATGCCAGACTCTTGACATACCTCCAGGAAAGGATCGCACTTGTATTCTCCACCATTGTCTGTTCGGAGAACTTTGATCTTTCTTCTCATTTGGTTTTCAACTTGAGCTTTCCACTTAAGAAAAACTCCAGGCACATCATCTTTGTTCTTCATAGTAAACACCCATACTCTTCTAGAAAAATCATCAACAAAAGTGACAAAATAATGCCTACCTCTAAGAGATGGAGTCTTAGTAGGTCCCCACACATCTGAGTGCACATAATCCAGAATTCTCTTGGTATTATGAACAGCAATGCCAAATTTCACTCTTTGTTGTTTTCCCACAACACAATGCTCACAAAATTCCAATTTGCAATTCTTCGTACCTTTTAATAATCCTTGCTTGGCAAGAATTTGCAATGATTTTTTACCAGCATGTCCCAAACGCATATGCCACAACTTTGTAGCCTCTGCATCCTTCTTGCTACTAGAAGTTGTTGCCGCTACTGTCCCAACAGCTATACTTCCTTGGTAGTAATACAAATTATTTTTCCTTATGCCTTTCAACATCACAAGTGCTCCCCAAATTGCCTTAAGAATTTCATCTCGCATTATTATAACTAGGCCTTTTGATTCTAAGGTCCCCAAAGAGATGAGATTCTTTTTCAATTTCGGCACATATCGCACATGCCTCAAAATTCTGGTGGATCCATCATGATTCTTCAGCTTGATTGAACCTATCCCAGCTGTTTTACATGGATTGTCATTACCCATGTAAACAACTCCACCATCAATTTCTTCAAAATCAAAGAACCACTCCCGGATGGGAGACATATGATAAGTGCAACCTGAATCCGAATCCACTAAATGCGAATGGAATGTTGAAGGTGATACCACCAAAGAAACATCTGACTCTGCATCACTTTTACATTCTGCAACATTTGCATCTTGCGGAGCCTTCTCTTTCTTCTTCAACTTTGAACAGTCTTTCTTCCAATGCCCTTTCTCATGACAGAAAGCACACTCATCTTTGGCAACTCTGCTTTTTGATTTGGATCTTCCTCTTCTCCCCTTCGACCGGCTCTGCTGACAACCTCTTGCCACAAATGCTTCATTTTCTGTTACCACTTTATTTTTTTATCTTGCTTTCGCAATTCATGACTATACAAAGTAGAACACACATCATCTAAAGATACATTCTCCTTCCCATGAAGTAAAGTAGTTTCTAAGTGTTCAAATTCATCCGAAAGGGATGATAACAACATCAAAGCCAAGTCTTCATCTTCAAATTTCACATCCAAATTCAACAGGTCTGCTACTAACTGATTAAATATAGTGATGTGTTCATTCATAGTAGTACCTGGTCGGTAATCAAATCGAAACAATCTTTTCTTCATAAGGAGCTTATTCTGACCATTTTTTTTCAAAAATTTGTCCTTTAATGCTTCCACAATTTGTGTGCAAAAGTCTCGTTTTTTAAAGCATACTTCTGCTCTCTAGACAGACATGATCGAATTGTTCCACATGCCAAATGTTGGACCAATGGTGGTTGACAAATTAAATCCCACTTATGTTTTGATAATAATAAAATGTATAGAATTGGTTAAGAAATTGTTTCAGGTATTTTGGGATTGATATTCAATAAATTATGCAAATCAAGATGGACAAGTGATAAATCATTGAAGAATCAAGATGAAAGTTTCCTTATAAGTGAAAATGACATAAAACATAAGGATTATAGAAGATTTGGTTGGATGTTACCGTTGAAGACAACACAAGTCGACTTGCACAACATAAGTCGACTTATACATCAGGATCTAAACAGCACAAGTCGACTAGAACAACATAAGTCGACTTATCGAGGACGACAAGTCGACTTACATAGCACAAGTCGACTTATAGAAGAGCGGAGATGAAATTTTACGAAAAGTGTTGTCACAAGTCGACTTATACATTCGACAAGTCGACTTATGGATACAACAAATTAATTCCAACGGTCCAATTAGCCACAAATAGAAAGGAGATTGTTAAGGAACGGCTATAACAATCATGCAACGGCTATAATGAGTTCCAACAGCTATTTTTCTTCAAGTATAAGAGTGGATGATCAAGGAAAAATACTAGAGAAGTTCTATAAGAAAAACACTCCACTATTGCTTCATATTTAGCTCACTATTGCTATTATCTTATTACATCATTGTATTGAGCTTTGTTCTTCAATCTTTATATTATTTCTCTTACAATTTGGTGACTAGTGAAAGGTCACGTGTGAGGTAACAGTAGAAAATCAAGTGGTATTGGTAGGATTTGTGCGGAAGGCAAATCAAGTGTAAAGGTAGCTTGGTAGAAAATCAGCGGTATTGTAAGAGTTCACACTGAACTACAAAGTGTGTAATAAAGTGGTTTGCAAAATCCTAAGTGGGAGCTTAGGTAGAGGGCGTGGTCTTAGCACCGAACCTCTATAAAAGCAGTGTTTGATCTTCTTCCTACTCTTTTCACTTAAATTTGTTCAAATTGTTTTATGTGAATTAACTTCGATTTTATTGTGAAAATTACAAAAGCTTAAAGATCTATTCAACCCCCTTCTAGATCGCTAACAATTGGTATCAGAGCAGAAGTATTCAGGGATGGCACACAACAAACTAGCGGAAGAAGGTAATACAAATTATCGCCCTCCTTTATTTAATGGTACTAATTATTCTTCTTGGAAAAATCCTATGAAGTATCACATTATAAGCGAGGGAGTATAATATTGGAAGATCATTATCTTCGGTCCACAACCACCGTTGAAAGAAAATGGTGAGTTAAAAACAGAGATAGAGTATGACGACAATGATTAGAGGCAAGCCTACATCAATGCGAAGGCTATGAAGCGATATCTTTAGCGCTCTCACGATTAGAGGAAAGAAACCGAGTTAATTCTTGTACCAGCGCTAAAGAAATGTGGGAAAGACTTCGCATCACCCATGAAGGAACCAACCAAGTCCGGAAAAAGATCAACATGCTTCTCCATGATTATGAAATGTTTATTATGAAGGAAGGTGAGTCTATTTCCATTATGCTTGATCGTTTTGCATAAATTATAAATGAATTAGGCAACCTTGGAAAGCATATGACGGATAGCGAGAAGGTAAAGAAGATTCTCCGCTCACTACCAAAAGAATGGGACTCACAAGTCACCGCCATTATGGAATCCAAGGATCTCAATCATTTGGAATTCAACGCCTTGGTGGGATCACTTATCAACTATGAGATCATTCTCAAATCAAGAGGAGGAAGAGGTAAGTCACAAAAGTCAATTGCTTTAAAGGCTAATATTTCTTCTCTTGATGAAAGTGATGAAGAAATAGATGAAGAAGAGGATGATGAAGAAATAGCAATGTACGCCAGAAATTTGAGAAAATTCAAAGGACTTCTCAAAAACCGGAGGAAAGAATTAAATGGTGGAAGAAATGGAGAAAGAAAGAGATATGTCGTGGAAAGAAATGAAGAATGTTGAAAATGTGAAAAAAGGGGACATCATGCAAGAGAATGCAAGAGCACTTCTTCCACATCAAATTTCCAGAAAAGTGACAAATACGACAAAGGGAAAAAGAAAACTAGCCTAGTAGCTACTTGGAGTGATGATGAGGAAGCATACCAAAGCAATGATGAAAACAACTTAGCTCTCATGGCTAATAGCTCCTCAACAAGTGATGACGAAGATGAGGTAACTTTCATTGATCAAGATTTGATAGATTCTTTTAATGCTTTACAAATTGATTTTAAAGAAGCTATTGAAATCAACAAGAAATTGAGAAAGAAAATAAGGGAATTGGTTGCTGAAAATAATGCTTTACATGAGACGATTGATGATTTAGATTGTCCTAAGGAAGATCATTCTACATGCCTTGCTGAAAAAGAAAATCTTACTTGTGAGCTTGATAGACTTAGAAAGGATTTTTCTTATGTGGTTAAAAAATTTGTTGGTGGGAATGAAAAATTTGAAAAGATGTTATCTTTACAAAGATATTCAATTTCTAAACATGGTTTAGGATATGATCCATTTGATAGAGATTATTCCTTGATTTCTAAATTCACTAAAGACGGAAAAGTTGCTCAATGTGATAGATGCTTGAAAGATTGTCATATAGAAATTGCATGTAAAAGTATTAGGAGATGTATCAATGTTAAGAAAATTTGGGTGATTAAAGGTACAACACCTCCTAATGTGGTTTATATGACTAACCAAAATGGACCCAAGATGGCCTGGGTACCAATGAGTAGAAAGAATGTTTCAGTTGTAGGTACAAGCAAGGAATGAAAACCCACCAAGCACATGGTACATTGATAGTGGATGTCGACTAATTGGTGACTTGTCTATTAACAAGTCGACTTACGTGAGAATAAGTCGACCTATGATATACACAGCACTATGGAAATGAAGAAATTTCAGGATAAGTCGACTTATGCAAATCGAGAAGTCGACTTATGCAAATCGAGAAGTCGACTTATGAGGGTCGATAAGTCGACTTATGGAGGTAAAACAAGTCGACTTATGTTTACACGGGTTCCATTGTTGGATTGTTATGTTATGTAATGACTTTTCATTTTCTTTGTGTTTGCTTATGAACTGCCAGTCGAATATAAGTTATCTAGGTCTTCTTTAAAAATTCTCTTTTCCCCAAAATCTCCAAAAACATATTCTCTTCTACTTTTGAGATTTATTCATGATGATGTTTCTCCACCATGATGGTTTTTATATCTAGCCAAGACCAACATTTCATATTATTTGTATTTGCTTGCTACTTGACACTATTTGTGTTTGATGACTTGCTTCTCTATTTAATACGATTGTGATATTTCATCTATTGTTGGTTTGTATTAGTTTTTTTGATTATGACAAAAAGGGGGAGAAAAATGAGAAATTGGATATTCTTTAGTTACTTGATTAAGGGGGAGTATGTATGTTAAATTGTCTTTAATTTGAGTTTATCTTACAAGGTTATTAAATTCAATGATTTATATGATTGAGGGGGAGACTTTTAACCAAAATGAAAAGGTATAAAAACCTTGATCAATGTTTCTTTGTTTTCATTTCTTAAACAATTTCTAAGTGTTTTGTCATTATCAAAAAGGGGGAGATTGTTGGACCAATGGTGGTTGACAAATTAAATCCCACTTATGTTTTGATAATAATAAAATGTATAGAATTGGTTAAGAAATTGTTTCGGGTATTTTGGGATTGATATTCAATAAATTATGCAAATCAAGATGGACAAGTGATAAATCATTGAAGAATCAAGATGAAAGTTTCCTTATAAGTGAAAATGACATAAAACATAAGGATTATAGAAGATTTGGTTGGATGTTACCGTTGAAGACAACACAAGTTAAACTTGCACACATAAAGTGGACTTATACATCGAGATCGAGCGACCAAGTCGACTAGAACAACATAAGTCGACTTATCGAGACGACAAGTCGACTTACATAGCACAAGTCGACTTATAGAAGAGCGGAGATGAAATTTTACGAAAAGTATTGTCACAAGTCGAACATACATTCGACAAGTCGACTTATAGATACAACAAATTAATTCCAACGGTCGATTAGCCCGCAAATGGAAAGGAGATTGTTAAGGAACGTCTATAACAATCATGCAACGGCTATAATGAGTTCCAACAGCTATTTTTCTTCAAGTATAAGAGTGGATGATCAAGGAAAAATACTAGAGAAGTTTTATAAGAAAAACACTCCACTATTGCTTCATATTTAGCTCACTATTGCTATTATCTTATTACATCATTGTATTGAGCTTTGTTCTTCAATCTTTATATTATTTCTCTTACAATTTGAGTGACTAGTGAAAGGTCACGTGTGAGGTAGCTTGAGCCGAAAATCAAGTGGTATTGGTAGGATTTGTGCGGAAGGCAAATCAAGTGTAAAGGTAGCTTGAGTAGAAATCAGCGGTATTGTAAAGTTCACACTGAACTACAAAGTGTGTAATAAAGTGGTTTGCAAAATCCTAAGAGGGAGCTTAGGTAGAGGACGTAGGTCTTAGCACCGAACCTCTATAAAAACAGTGTTTGATCTTCTTCCCTACTCTTTTCACTTAAATTTGTTCAAATTGTTTTTATGTGAATTAACTTCTGATTTTATTGTAGAAAATTACAAAAAGCTTAAAGATCTATTCAACCCCCTTCTAGATCACTAACACCAACCGATTTATGATACTCCAATCCTTATCTTCTACATATTCTGATTTCTTTTCTTCAATAGCTATGTCAAGGCCTTGTTGGAAAAAAGAATCCAGAACCTCACCTTGCCATATTCCAAAATGACCAGTACCATCAAATATTTCCATCGCCAACTTCATACTTGACATTGGAGTCTTCTGCCATGAGGAAGTCGATGTCACTTGTGTCATATTTGATATGTTCCTAGTTGTTGGTGAATTTACAGACGTCATTATAGACTCAAATAATAGTATTCAATATTACAAATATTACAAACAAACTAAAGGATAAACCTTCGACTTTGATACCACTTGTTGGAAAATCGGGTATTTTTCCCTCTAAGGTAAATAACTAGTGAAGTGAACCGATTCAGTGATACTCAGGAAAGACCGCCAAACGGACTCCTAAGACAGTATTACCATTCCACGTAAGATCCTAGGAAAGGTCGAAGGGGTCACAAACGGTCCCACTTAAAATTCGACCTCCTAGACAGAAATTACGTGCACTGTGTATTTATCACAACCTAACCCGTGTACACACACAAACAATAAATACACCCAAGTAAATTGAACACAACATTACAAATATACCCGACAAATAATATTGAATACTATAAATGAGAAATAAATAAAAGAGATAAGGAAAGAACACACTGAAAAATTGATAACGGAGTTCGGCCAATCTTGTCTACTTCTCCGAGCACCACTTAAGGTAGTGCTGGGACCCGATCTCGGAACCGGATCCCAACCAAAAAATGAAGAACAAAAATTGCAAACGAATGCAAACGAATCACAAAACGCAGAAACGGAACGAAAACGGAATCGAATCGAATAACAAAAGGTGGAAACAAAGTATAAAGCGGATCAAAAAGCGAAACCAAATGGCAAAAGCGAAATTTAATAATAAAGCGAAAGAAACCGAATCATAAACAGAAGGCGGAAATAATCAAAAGCAAAGCGAACACGAATCGAATTATCGTATGGGCTCGAAAACAAAACAACCAAACGATGCTAGTGAACTGAAACACAAGTGCCGACATCCGATAACATACACTTAAAAAAGCGATCGCGTTGAAAACTTGAGGTATGTGGGGCCTAGTTCGCCCCACGTAAGTAGCTCAATGGTAAGAGGCGTGCAGTTAGATGCAATAAAACCTTGAGGTCTCGAGTTCGAGTACCAAAGAGGACAATACCGATTAAGGTTATGGTCGCGTGCAAACTTAAGGTACACGGGGCCTGTTCGCCCCGGTACGCAAAACACAGACCCAACAAGTAGCCTGCTCTTATTAAGAAGAGAATACTAATTTTGATATGTATACAAATTTTAAGTATTTATCAAATTTTTGGGATGGTTTAGATTAGGAGGGGGAGGAGTTATTTTATAACTTAGCAAACTCCTCTCATTTTCATTTCTTCCCAATATGGGATATAAATTGTGTCACCAAAGTCAAAAAAATACCAAATTCATCAAAGTCAAAAAAAACAACAGAATCCAGCGTTTCATAGTCGTTCAAGACATTGAGACAAGGCATCATTTCATCAGGAACTTAGTCGCAGAAGGAAGTGTAAGGATGACTTATTGAAACACCCACGAACAACTTGCAGATATATCTACAAAGTCTCTGCCTCTTGCAAAGTTTGAGAAGTTGAGAAATATGTTAGTTGTTGTAAATTTCTGCATTACGAGGAGTGTTAGAAAGTAACACAGAAATTAGTGGGTTACAAATGATTTAAGAACCATAATCAAATGTTATCTCCTATCTAACATAATGTATTAAAATCTTCTTCTCCTAGAGATAATAATTTAACAAACATGGTCAAACAATTCTTGAGATATATAATTGAAATCCTGATAATCTAACAAATGAATATACGTATTAGTAAGGTTGGGTTAATCCTTCCAAAAAAAGATTAAAAAAAGATTTTAGCTATGTTTGGCAATCAGCTGATTGTATTAGTTATTAGCTAATAGCTGATTTATCAGTTGATTTGACCAACGGACTGCATTAGCTATTTGTTAGAAATGTTTGATAAAATTAACTGTTTGATATTAACTGTTTATGTGTAAAATGACTTATGAGGACATGAATAAAAAAATTATAAAAAAAATCAATTTACCTTCTCCCTGCAAAATTGATTTTTAACCCTTCACATTTTATTAATTAATAAATATATGCTTTTATTTTATTAATAATTAATATGATAATAAAATAAAATATATTAATAATTTTATTAATAATTAATAATCAATATGAAAATTAAATTAAATTTTATTCAATTTTTATTTATTATATAATAATACTAATATATAAGATGATCCATTAATCATATTTATTTATAATACATATTTTATAAATATTTGTTAATTAATTTTATTAATAAATAAAATTTATATTTCTACAATTTATTTTAGATTATTATTTACATTATATAATTATTTATTTATAATTAATAAATATTATTTTACTATGCTTTATTAATAATTAATAATATATTTATTAGTTTTATATGATAATAAATTAAATCTTTCGTTAACCTTTTATTTATTATGTAACAATATTAACACATAATATGTTTATTTTTATATTTTGTTTATAATTCATATTTTGTAATAATAAATAATTAATTTGGTTTAATAATTTTATTATTAATATTAATTACTCTACAATGACAAAGTAGTTTCTAGCAGTGTTATGGAGTGCCGTGCATGTACCAATAGGAAAAGCAGTGCAGATGCGGCGACGGATGTCTGGGACAAAAATTCCAGTAGATCTTAAGCAAATCCGGTATTTTTCGGCCAATTTCGGAAAATACCGAAATCTCCAGGGACCAAATTGTAAAAAAAAAAAATTTAACCTAAAACTACCCCAGCCCCCGAGGACCCCGACCCTTCTGGAATCTCAGTCTTCTTCTCTCTTCTTCGGCTTCTGCTTCTTCTCCTCGCCGCCGCTCGTCCCTCTCAGATCTCGTCTCACCGTCGTCTCATCGTCGTCCCCCGAGTCCCGACTCTTCGGCCTCCTCTCTCCCACGTCGCACGCCTCCTCTCCTCGCCGATGTCTCTCTCCGTGTCTGGCGACTCTCTTTCGGCCATCGCTGTCTCCTCGCCGTCTCCTCCTCCTCGCCTGGCCGTCGCGGATCTCCTCTTGGCCGTCTCGGATCTCCTCCTGGCTTGGCCGTCTCAGATCTCCTCCTCGTCGTCTCTTCTTCGACGGATCGGTCTCCTCGCCGCTGCTCGCCGCTCCTCGTCGCCTTCTCCTCCGTCCTCCTCCTCGTCGACGCACCACACGACCACCAAAGGAAGACCCGACCCTCAGACGACCCTACGAAGACCGATTGTTTTGGGTGTATGTTTTTTATTTTTGCTTTGATTTTGAATGGAATTTTGTTGTTGATTGCTTCTGTGTTTTTGTTGATTTGGTGTTGTTGTTGGATGGAGGTGGATTTGGGAAAAATTATAGGTTGTTTTCGACTGAGAACAAGGAAAAAAAATGGTGGAATTGGGGAAAATGGTAGAGGTAGAGCCGTAGTCCGTAGAGGTTGATTTGGGATGATGGTGGATTTAGAGAAAAATCCGAATGTGAGAAGTTGAAATTGACATTGAATTTTGTCATTTTGCCTTGTGGAAGAAGTACCGAATGTATGAAATTAAATTGATTGGTAATTGTTATTGTTGGTTTGATTGAAAATTAAGTTTGGAATTGGAATAAAATTTGGAATTTTACTGAAAATTAAATTTGGAGTTGGAAATTAGATTTTGGCATTTTGAATTTTGGATTTAGAAATTGTAATTAGAATTGGATTTTTGAATTGATAGAAAATTAATTTTGAAATTGGAATTAGAATTGGATTGAAAATTGGTTGAATGGAAATGGAAATGGAAATGAAAATGGACATGGAAATGGAATTGGAATTGAATGGAATTAGAATTGAATGGAATGAATGGAATTGGGATTGAAATTGAATGGAATTGAATTGGAATGAAATGTAATTGAATTGAATTAGAATTGAATTAAATTGAATTAGAATTGGATTTGAATTGATTTGCAATTGAATTGAAATTGAATTGAATTGGAATTTAATTGAAATGGAATTGCAAATTGTTGGAGTATGTTTTGAATTGAATTTGAATGGAATTGAATTGAATTAGATTTGAATTGAATTGAATTGGATTGAATGGAATTGAATTGTAATGGAATTGAATTGGAATTAATTTGAAATTGAATTGCAATGGAATTGCAAATTGTTGGAGTATGTTTTGAATTGAATTGGAATGGAATTGAATTGAATTGGAATTGAATTGGATTGAATTTGAATTGAATTGAATTGGATTGAATTTGATTTAATTGAATTTAATTGGATTGGATTGGATTGGATTGAATTGAATTGAATTGGATTGGATTGAATTTGATTGAATTGAATTGGAATTGGAATTGAATTGAATTGAATTGGAATTGAATTGAATTGGAATGGAATTAAATTGGAATTGGATTGCATTGAATTTAATTGGAAGTGAATGGAATGAATGGAATTGAAATTAGAATTGGATTGGATTGAATTGGATTGGATTGGATTGGATTGAATCCAATTGGATTGGATTGGATTGGAATTGATTGAATTGAATTAGATTGAATTAAATTGAATTGAATTTGATTGAATTGAATTGAATTGGATTGAATTGAATTGAATTGAATGGAATTGAATTGAATTGAATTGGAATTGGATTGAATTGGAATTAGATTGAATTGGAATTGAATTGGATTTGATTTAATTTGATTGAATTGGATTGAATTACATTGAATTAAATTGGATTGAATTTGATTGGATTGGATTGAATTGAATTGAATTGGATTGGAATTGAATGGAATGGAATGGAATTGAATTGAATTGAATTTTATTGGATTGGATTGGATTGGATTGGATTGGATTGGATTGAATGGAATGGAATGGAATAGAATATAATAGAATTGAATTGAATTGGATTGGATTGGAATTGGAATTGGAATTGGAATTGCATTAAATTGGTTTGGATTGGATTGCATTGAATTGGGTTGAATTGAATTAAATTGAATTGGATTGGATTGGATTGAATTGAATTGGATTGGATTGGATTGGATTGGATTGAATTGAATTGAATTGATTGAATTGGATTTGATTGTATTGTAATTGAATTGAATTGGATTGGAATGAAATTAAATTGGAATTGGAATTAAATTTGAATGGAATTGAATTGAATTGAATGTTTTGGATTGTTAGCTTTGTGCATATTGTCATTATGTACTGAAATTATGTGTTATTTATTTTTATGTACAGATAAATGGAAGGAAGTTCAAATACTCCCGATCAATCTAGTTCAGGAAGATACAATGATCCAGCTTGGGCTCATGCTAGTGTGGTTCCTAGTCAAAAGAATCATACCATTTGCTTGTTTTGTAACAAGCATTTGAAAGGTGGAGGAATCACCCGATTGAAGAGGCATTTAGCTGGGGTTAAAGGAGATGTGGAAGCATGTAAGAAAGTAAGTCATGATGTGAAGTGACAAATGAAAACATTGCTTGATGAACATCAATTTGAGAAAGATAGAAGGGAAAGATTGAATCTTGAAATTGGTAGTGGAAGTTCATTTCTCGGTTTTCGTGGTGATTATGGAGATGTTGGAGGTGGAAGTGGTAGTGGTAGTGGTAGTGGTAGTGGTACTGATAGTGTTCCATCTCAGTTTCAGGATCCTGTACAATCTGAAGTGAGGAAGAGAAGAAGGCAGCTGCCTGGTTTCTTTGCACCACGAACAACTCCTGGAGCCCAACCTTCAATTCGTAGTGCAATGCAGACAAGAGATGCGACTCCAATGTGGATATGGCGATAACTAGATGGTGGTATGATCTGAGTTCGTCATTTAATGCTTCTCAATCATATTATTATCAACCTATGATAGATGCCATAGCCTCTTATGGTCCAGGATACAAAGGGCCATCGGTTGATGACTTAAGAGGTAAACTTTTGAGTTGTGTTGTGTCTGAAATGAGAGCTTATTTGGCTGAACGAAGAGTAAATTGGGGTGTTAATGGATGCTCAATTATGTGTGATGGTTGGACGAATAGGAGACAAGAACCTATCATAAATTTTTTGGTTTATTGTTTTAATGGCTCTATGTTTTTAAAATCGATTGATGCATCTGGCATGATTAGAAGTGCTGATAATTTGTTTCGGATATTTGATGAAGTTGTGAATGAAGTAAGGGTGGAAAACATTGTTCGGTTTATTCTCGACAATGATTCCGCTTATAATGGCGAGGATGAGGTTGAGAGAACCTATAATTCATTCTTTTGGACTCCTTGTGTTGCATTGCATTGACTTATCTTTGGAGGATATAGGAAATCCTAGGTATTTTCCTTTTTGATGAGACCATCGGAAAGCAAAGAAGGTGACAAAATTTATTTATAATCGTGCATGGGTTTTAAATTTGATGAGAACGGGATTTACCAATGGTAGGAATTTGTGTCGCCCTGCTGTGACAAGATTTGCGACAAATTTCTTATCACTTCAGTCTTTTCTTTCGTTGAGAGTGGAGTTAAGACAAATGTTTACAAGTGATAAGTGGGTTACATCTCAGCATGTTAGGTCTAATGCTGGAATGGAAGTTTGTAGTATCATACTGAAAGATAGGGAATTTTGGTCGCAATGTCAATTCGTTATCCGAGTTTGTGAGCCATTGGTGAGGGTGCTTCGATTGGCTGATAGTGAAGAAAAGCCAACAATGGGTTATATTTTTGATGCAATGGAGAGAGCAACGGAAGCAATCAAGGCCAATCTGAAACATAGGCCTTCTTTATACCAGCCATATATCTCAATCATTAATGAGAGAAGGAAAATACAACTTTCTTCTTCATTGTTTGTAGCTTGGGCATTTTTGAATCCCAGTGTGTATTTTAGACTGGATGTTGAAAAGCAAGCTGAAGTTAGTAGAAGAATGTTTATGACAATTACAACAATTGTTCCTCATGACTCAATGCAAATTGCTTTAACCACACAAATGGAGGCTTATAAGTACTCTTATGGAGATTTTGGAATGTCGGTTGCGATTCAACAAAGAGGACTTCTTTCTCCAGGTATTACTTACTTCATATTTCTTATTTGTTAAAATTTATTTATCACTTTATTTTGTTTATAACACTACTTTTGTTTTCTTATAACTTGCAGTTGCTTGGTGGGATCTTTTGGATGTAGTGTTCGATTTGAGAAAGTTTGCGATTGAATTTTAAGTCAATGTGTAAGTCTGTTGGGTGTGTGAACAAACTGGAGCACATTTGAATTTATCCATTCCAAGAAAAGGAATAGATTGGAGCATAAGAGGTTGAATGACTTGGTTTTTGTTCGTTACAATTTAAAGCTTCGGGAAAGGTATGCTATTTTCATTATTTTAATTATTAATTTTATATAATTTCTTATAATTTTCTAATAATTAAATGTAATTGTTTACTAGGACTCTTAGTAGCACAAGTTGTTCAAATGATCCAATTGCAATTGATAATATTGATATTTTGGCGGATTGGGTTTCTGAAGAACCGAATTTGGTTGATGTGAGTGATTTGAATGTGGAAGATGATCTTGGATGGGAAAGCATTGACATGTCATTTGGTGCATTAAATTTGAATGATGATGATGATGAAGCTCCTCTCAATGATGAGGATTTTGTACCAAATGATCAGTGGGGTCAGTGCAGTTCAAGCGGGTATCCGCCCTTTGACGATTGAACTTCAGGTTTTTATTTTTCCTCTTCTTTTAATTTTACTTGTATTTGATCATTGATGTTTATGTTAAATTATATGTATGTAATGTAAATGTAATATTTTTGTTTCAAGTTCAACTTCTACTTGATTGCTTATTCGTCATCAACCTTTTTGTAATGAGTTGTTATTCTTTTTATCGGATGTTTTGAATATTTTGATGTAAATATGTAATATTATTTATTATAATGATGAAATTGTATGATTGTAATATTTTAAATGCTTTGTATTATTCTTAGTTTTATAATTGTATGATGATGATTGTCTTTATTTATATTAATTGTGGTTATTATTTATATGTAAAATATTTAAAAATTATTGTTATTTCAAATTAATTGTCATTATTATTTATTATTAAGATTTTTAAAATATGGTTGATGTAAGCATAAATTGGTAAAGTATACTGATGCAGTTGTATAATATATCAATATGACTATTTTACAATTTTAAAAATTTAGGACTATTTTATAAATTTAAAAATATCCTAAAGCAGATCTTGATCTAATTAAGTATCGATCTTGAGTTAAGTTAGAAATTTCAATTCAAGATCTGAAATCGATCGATATTCATAACATTGGTTTCTAGTGCCGAAGGTTGAAAGCCAACAAACAAACAAACACCGAAAATAAAACAATTAAGAAAACTACAGCTGAATCATTATAATTTATATATTTGTTTGTGTCGTAGCAGCAATTGTAGACACACAGAACACAGCCATCAGGAGGAAAAAGAAAAATGAAATTCCGAATTCGCACCAAATCGTACGTCTTATAATACTACTAGACGTCATGTTTTTTTGTCAAATAACCAAAATATTAATTATGTCGTGTACACCAAAATAAGTGAGACGAGGTCGTCATTTAATGAAAAAATGAGCGTAACATGTGATTCACAAATAAAGATCCATAAACGATAAATGATATTTTAAAAAATAAGGATTAAAAGGAAAATATCTTATATGTGATGTTTCAACATAATTAATTCCATTTTTATATTATTTAGAGTTTTTATCCACAAAATATTTTAAAAAATTCCAATTATAAAAATATCTTTAAATCATCCATATCTAAATTAATTTTTATTATAATTGAATAAATCTTTTATAAAAATAAAACTCTAACTCTAAATTTTAATAAATGCATGCGTAAAAAATGTTTGAACCCACGAACACAATTAAGTTAGAAAAACCAAATAATGTCCTTGGATTTTGTTTAGAGTGTTTTACTTTACCCAACGCCGAAAAGAAATAGTAACTTTAGATGTGGTCTGGGAACACCGAACACCAGTCCCAGCAACCTTATCCTTAGTTTCTAGTAAGTAATTTCCGAAATTAGACCCAAGGACGCTGTCTCCAATTCTGCTGATTTCATACAATGTCTGTATCCGTACACGTTGTCCCCGACCTCACCGCCTTTAACACCCGAACTCGCTTTGACTCTAGAGGACGTATCGGTGCTAGCTCAGCTGTCAGATGCTGCGTGACGACGACGACGGCGACCCCCGAGTCTCAACGGGTCACACTTAAGAACGGCAACGATTCCCTTGACATATGCCGTGTCCTGAACGGTATGTGGCAGACTAGCGGCGGTTGGGGCCGTATTGACCGCAACGACGCGATCGAGGCCATGCTTCGTTACGCCGATGCCGGACTCACCACTTTCGACATGGCCGATCACTGTACAGTTTCTCCATCTTCATTTATTTTTCTTTATTATAAAATTCATTTCCATTTTATTTTGTCAACATTTGCACCTATGCCCTTGTTTTTGTTTGATGCGATGAGTCGGTAATTGTACAAAACTACTCTGTGCATTCACTATTTATTTACGAAATTGTATCACTTTAAATGGAGGAGAGGGAGAGTGAAACAAGGAAATAGATAAGGTGAAAAATGACTTGAATTGGTTCTGAGGAGAGCAATTCTGAGTGTTCAAAGAATAACAAAGATTGAATCTTTCTCCGTTTCCTTATCTCTGCATAGTTTAGGTTCATCCAACTTGCTATGGCAGAATTTTCTCATCATTACTTCGGCATTAGCTTCATCTTCAATCCAATCAGAGCAGAAACAACAAAAATAGGGAGATCAGAAAGTTCATTCTCAACCCCTTGGGTTGTTTGTTTTCCAACGAGAGGCGGAGGTTTACAGTGAAGAAGGGAAAGGATTCATTGAATATGTGCCGCATTGTGAATGGAATGTGGCAGACCAGTGGTGGTTGGAGGAAGATTAGATGTGACAATGTTGTCAATTCTATGCTCCATTATGCTGATGCCGGATTTGATACTTTTGACTTGGCGGACATATGTATACATTAGTGACGCTTCAAATCTCTTTTCTTGCTTTTGCAACGATTAACTAGGGATGATTTCTTATTGAAGTGAAGAGTGGTATAATTGGAAAACATTTGATGGAATTCCCAGCTACTTTATTGTTTACTTTGTACTTTGTATGATAAATCTAAATTGCTTCGAACTTTTACATTATGTTGAATTATAAGCTCTAAGGTATATTCTATCTATTCCTTTCATAAATGTACTTCTCATTACTTTGATTCCTTCCAAATAACAGATGGACCTGCTGAAGATCTTTATGGAATCTTCATCAATCGAGTACGTCGAGAGCGCCCAGAAGAATTCTTGGATAAGATTAGGGGGTGAGGGACAATCCCATTATGAGTTTTAAGTGGTAAATCATAGCTTTCTGTTATGCAGTACTGTGCTAATGACCTAATCTCTCCAGGTGAATCGTATAGAGATTCTAGGTAGGTAAATTTAGACTTTATGTTTACCTATTACCAAATGTAGATTTAACTGTAATTGAATGTATTGCAGTCTTACAAAGTGGGTGCCGCCACCTGTTAAGATGACAAGTAGCTATGTTAGAGAGAACATTGACATTTCACGAAAGAGAATGGACGTTTCTTCATTGGATATGCTTCAGTTTCATTGGTATATGACACTTTCAAGTTCCCTTATCTTTTAGATTATGTCTCAAGATAAATAATGCACATGATTTTGTTCTTTACTTTTCCTTTTGATGGTATTATAGACTGATAAGGACTTTAGGAGAGCCACACCCAAAAGCTAGCTTATGAGGGTGGAGAGCCCAAAGTCCTTATAAATCCCATATCAACTTTGTATTTAATCAATATGGGATTCAAGTCTCATACCTTGCAATTAGATCCAACCGTAACATTCGTCCCCCCATAAGGACCAATGTCCTCATTGGTCACGGCCATGTTGGTCACAGCTGACACTTTTCAGGTCACCACTCCATAGGTCACCACTCTGAGGTCCTTGTTGGTCACGGCCACATTGGTCACGGCCACGTTGGTCACGGCTGGCACTCCCAGGCCACCACTCCATGGGCCACCATTCCAAGACCGGCTCTGATACCAATTGATAAGGACTTTTAGGAGAGCCACACCCAAAAGCTAGCTTATGAGGGTGGAGAGCCCAAAGTCCTTATAAATCTCATATCAACTTTGTATTTAATCAATATGGGATTCAAGTCCCATACCTTGCAATTAGATCAAACCGTAACATAGACATTATCGAAATCTAAGAACAAGTTACATACTGATTTGCTACACATAATCTTAGCATGATAAACTTAATTAACACCAGATCTTAATTCCTTTCATTTGTCAACATTTCACAAGGTTCTGAGAACACTGTGGTTAGTATATTTAAATTTTCTTTTTTACACAGGTGGGACTATTCCAATGATGGTTACCTGGATGCCCTTAAACACCTGACAGATCTGAAAGAAGAAGGTCAGTACAATTGTTGATGATGACATTAGAATTCTCTCTCTTTATTCGATTCATTTCTTTAGCCAGTGGTGTGCAGGCAAGATTAAGACTGTTGCTCTAACAAATTTTGATACTGAGAGGTTACAAATTATTCTGGAAAACGAAATTCCTGTTGTCAGCAATCAGGTGAGTTTTATAGAGAATATTATACCATTATTTATTTGCGTATAACATCATAGATATAAACTGTATATTCTACATCAGGTGCAACATTCAATTGTGGATATGCGACCTCAACAGAAAATGGCAGAGCTTTGTCAGCTTACAGGAGTTAAACTAATAACGTTCTCTCTCTTTCTCTCTCTCTCTGTGTGTGTGTGTGTGTGTGTGTGTTCCCTTCATTCAGTTATTCATGGAAAATGATATTTACCTCTGTTCATTAAATTAAGCACAAAATCTTATATTAGACATTGTCTTTCTGCTTTCTATTCAATTTTCTTTTCATTATTCTCCCTATCACCATAAGTTGTTGTTGTATCCGTGGATTTGCCCGTTTCTACTTATGGAGCTACTAAAATCTAATCTGTGAGGGCCATCCTGTTTCTGCAATAAATAAAAAATTGAACAACTTTGTGTGAAAAACTGACATGTTTTCCGTATGATTATTCCTGAATGCAGGTATGGAACAGTATTAGGTGGGTTATTATCTGAGAAGTTTCTGGACACAAATTTATCTATTCCTTTTGCTGGTCCTGCTTTAAACACGCCCTCCCTCCAGAAATACAAAAGGGTATGACCTAAGAATTCCAGTGACTAATAAATATGCAGGATGGTTATTACGGATGTTTTATGTCCATCTGTCTATTGTGTTTGCGTTGATATTGTCAATTATGAGAATTTTGTGTATTAAAGGTGCAAATGCATATGACAGATGGTTGATGCGTGGGGAGGATGGGGTTTGTTCCAAGTTTTGCTTCAAACGCTTAAAGTAATAGCCACCAAACATGGGATTTCTATTCCAACGGTTGCTGTGAAGTACATACTAGATCAGGTAAGCCTTTTTTCTTTTATTTTTGGGTAATCTCCAAGGTGTATCATATCACTACGTCATTTTCATACAAATATGCCAATGAATAACAGCCAGCAGTGGCGGGATCAATGATAGGCGTTCGCCTTGGTTTGTCTGAGCACATTAGTGATTCTAATGCCGTGTTTTCACTAGTCCTGGACGATGAGGATATAAGCAGCATACAAGAAGTTTCACAACGGGGAAAAGATCTGCTAAAAGTGATTGGTGATTGTGGAGATGAATATAGACGTATCTGAGATCCTTTACTTTGGAGATATTGTAGATTGTGGAGATTAATATAGACGTATATGAGATCCTTTACTTTGGAGATACTGTAAAACTCAATTTTCCTGAGACCACATCATCTGCTCATCAAGTAATGCTTTAGACGTTCATAGATTACAGATAGGTTACGCAGGGACAAAATCATGTGTATAGATTGATTCAAGGGTTAGATTTTTCACATGTTAACAAAGGGCTCGGTTCGTGCTTACCCATCATTTCTACTGCAAAGTCTTCAATTGATATACTAACCCGGCAAAGCATAGTAGCTCAAGCACAATAATTGTAAGGGTCAAAGCAGAGCCCTAAGCAAACTGATCAATCTATCGAATAAGCGCTAGGAAAGAAAAAGCTGCAATATCAAAAAATGAGAAGAAATTTAATCTTCCTCCTCGCCTTTGTTCTCCGCAATGTTAAAGTATCTGAGCTCATAAACATTACGGTCCTTGTTAGAAGCAATAACCCTCAACCAGTCCCGCACATTGTGTTTCTTCAAGTATTTCTTGGTCAAGTACTTGAGATATTTGTACACAGAATATGCCCAAACGATTAATAAAAAAGGAATCAAATTTTGAACAACTAAAACTGAGATTTATACCTTTTGGAGAAGGCGGAATCAGAATTAACAGTGATCTTCGATTTGTCACGGGTGACGGTGACGGAATCGCCGAGAGCACCGGCTTTTTCGGCGATTTTGATGCGTTCTTGGAGGAACTTTTCAAGAGATGCAACCTCCATGATCTTATCTTCCATCGGCTTCGAGCAGTCGATTGTGAACGTCGCGCCCTTCTTCTTTCCCTTCGCGCCAGTGGCACCGCCACTAGCTCCTCCTACCCTGTCCATAATTCCTAAACGGATTTTAGTGACCGCCACAGGTAAGTGAAGTGAGGAGACAAAAGCCGGTTATCGGAGACTAGGGTTAGGGTTTTGTTGCCAACAGATTCCCATCAAATTGGGCTTTAACGTTTCAAGCCCTAACCTTTGGGGCTAAATGTAAATTGGTGAATTCTTCATAACGCTCAACTCCTCTTAATCAATTATATGTATAATACGAGTCTACTCGTATACAAGGAGCAATTTCATATTTAAATTTCATTAAATCCTGTAGCTTACTCATAACACACACTTATGTTTATGCGTTGCTTAACATTAACCCTCCACAACATTTCAGTACATCTTTTCCACCTCTTTGTGTATTGAGCTCATATTTGGATAATGAGAATCTATACAATTTTGTGGGCACTAGAAATGTAGACCACGCATTATCAGTTAAATTTAATTATCTCATTTACATTTTTGGCTATAACTCTTTATAAAATTGACAGTAGAGAATGGCTATAATTATCTCATTTACATTTGTTGGACAATGAGACTGAATTTTGGGATCTGATAACTTGTGCAGTAGGATATATGAGTGTGTATTTTTTTGACCACATATACAAGGAATCATGCATGACTTCCTATCAAACAGGAGAATTATGGATGAATGAATTATTGAATGGTCATAAAAAAGATGTTTTAATGCATTTAGGATGAATCAAAATACATTTTGTCAATTATGTATTGTTTTAGAAAACAATTATGGTTTGAGACCTTCAGATAGGATGTCTATATTGGAGAAAGTTGCTTTATTCGTGTATGTCCTCAGTAAAGGTTCCTCAAATGGAGATACCCAAGAGCGCTTTCAATATTCTGGTGAAACTGTGAGTAGAGTTTTTAAAGAAGTCTTGACTGCTGTGGATGGATTTTCAAGGCATATACTAATACCAAAAGATCCTGAATTCAAGGACACTCTACCACAAATTACCAATGATGTTAGATATATGCCAGATTTTAAGGTAATTGAATATGTTCTTCCTCCCCCTTCATTATATTTTCCATTAAAAAATGTTGTTTTATCATCTTATGATTATTTTTATATTAGGATTGCATTGGAGCTATTGATGGTACGCATATAGCGGTAGTTGTTGCAGAAGAGGATCAAATGAGATATAGAAGACGGAAAGGAATAACTACAACAAATGTATTGGCAACATGTAACTTTAACTTATTATTTACATATGTTTTAGCGGGTTGGGAAGGATCAGCGCACGATTCTCGTATTTTTCTTGATACAATCGGTAATTCGAGACTTAAATTTCAAAAATCACCGACGGGTAATTTTAAAATTTGTAGGATTTGCTATTAATGATTTTTACTTTTTATGATATCATTTATACTAATTATATTGCTTCAATGAAAATTCAGGAAAATATTATTTGGTTGATAAAGGCTATCCAGAAAGAGAAGGATATTTGACATGTTACCCAAAGACAAGATATTATCAATCGGAGTTTCGTGGTGCAAATCCAAGAGGATCTCGAGAAGTTTTTAACCGAGCTCATTCATCATTGAGAAGCTGTATTGAGAGGGCTTTTGGTGTTCTTAAGACTCGATGGAAGATATTGGAGAAAATGCCTATGTATTCATTAATGGATCAAAATAGAATAATTTGTGTAACTTTTGCATTGCATAACTATATTAAAAGAAGTACAATTGGCGACCCGACTTTTACCATCATCGATCAAGATCCTGAATTTATACATCTAGATGTATTTCAAGATGTTCAAGTTAACTCTACACAAGAAGACATTGAAGAACAAAGAACTTAGGAGATGATAACTATTTGCAATAATATTGCGTCTAGTTTAATGGCAGCTAGATGTCGTTCTTAAATTGTTATAAACTTTTACTTTAAATGATAGATGTTTATTTATTTTGTTCTATTTGATATGTGTTGTTAAACTTCAACTTCATTTGGATTTTTATATTTTATGTTTGGATGTATCACCATCACTATCGTCATTATTATTATTATTGTTGTTGTTGTTAATAATAATAATAATAATAATAATAATAATATTATTATTATTATTATTAGTATTAGTACTATTATTATTATTATTATTATTATTATTATTATTATTATTATTATTATTATTATTATTATTATATGTTCTATGTTTTTATTAGAGTTATAAACTTAATTTTGTAGAATTAAATATCTAAAATCTAAATTTTATAAGAATATTCATTGACATATTAAAATATATAATATTCATATTCTTATATTTTTTAAAGTCATGTCCTTATAAGTCATTTTACACTTAAATGAGTTAATACTAAACAACTAATTTTACCAAATATCTTTAACAAATAATACTAACGAACTCATTGGTCAAACCAAATGATATAATCACTATCATTATCAATGATTGTCAAGCAGGCCCTTATCTTCCACCGACTTGACGATCGATTGTGAACGTCGCGCCTATACGCTTTCCCTTCGCTCCAAGGCACCGCCACTAGCTCCTCTACCCCGCCCATAATTCCTAAACGGATTTTAGCGACATGCAGTAAGTGAAGTGAGGAGACAAAACCCGTTATCGGAGACTAGGGTTAGGGTTTTATTATAATGATTCCCATCGATTGGGCTTTAACGTTTCAAGCCCTAACCTTTGGGGCTAAATGTAAATTGCTGAATTCTTCATAACGTTCAACTCCTCTTAATCAATTATATGTATAATACGAGTCTACTCGTATACAAGGAGCAATTTCATATTTAAAATTTATTAAATCCTATAGTTTACTCATAACACACACTTATGTTTATGTGTTGCTTAACATTAACCCTCCACAACATTTCAGTACATCTTTTCCACCTCTTTGTGCACTGAGCTCATTTTTGGATAATGAGAATCTATACAATTTTGTGGGTACTAGAAATGTAGATCACGCATTATCAGTTAAATTTAATTATCTCATTTACATTTTTGGCTATAACTCTTTATAAAATTGACAGTAGAGAATGGCTATAATTATCTCATTTCCATTTGTTGGACAATGAGACTGAATTTTGGGATCTGATGACTTGTGCAGTAGGATATATGAGTGTGTATTTTTTGACCACATATACAAGGAATCATGCATGACTTCCTATCAGACAGGAGAATTATGGATGAATGAATTATTGAATGGTCATGAAAAAGATGTTTTAATGCATTTAGGATGAATCAAAATACATTTCGTCAATTATGTATTGTTTTAGAAAACAATTATGGTTTGAGACCTTCAGATAGGATGTCTATTTTGGAGAAAGTTGCTTTATTCGTGTATGTCCTCAATAAAGGTTCCTCAAATAGAGATACCCAAGAGCGCTTTCAACATTCTGATGAAACTGTGAGTAGATTTTTAAAGAAGTCTTGACTGCTATGGATGGATTTTCAAGGGATACACTAATACCAAAAGATCCTGAATTCAAGGACACTCCACCACAAATTACCAATGATGTTAGATATATACCACATTTTAAGGTAATTGAATATGTTCTTCCTCCCCCTTCATTATATTTTCCATTAAAAAATATTGTTTTATCATCTTATGATTATTTTTATATTAGGATTGCATTGGAGCTATTGATGGTACGCATATAGCGGTAGTTGTTGCAGAAGATGATCAAATGAGATATAGAAGATGGAAAGGAATAACAACAACAAATGTATTGGCAACATGTAACTTTAACTTATTATTTACATATGTTTTAGCGAGTTGGGAAGGATCAGCGCACGATTCTCGTATTTTTCTTGATACAATCGGTAATCTGAGACTTAAATTTCAAAAATCACCGGGGGGTAATTTTAAGATTTGTAGGATTTGCTATTAATGATTTTGACTTTTTATGATATCATTTATAATAATTATATTGCTTCTATGAAAATTCAGGAAAATATTACTTGATTGATAAAGGCTATCCAGAAAGAGAAGGATATTTGACACCTTACCCAAAGACAAGATATTATCAATCGGAGTTTCGTGGTGTAAACCCAAGAGGATCTCGAGAAGTTTTTAACCGAGCTCATTCATCATTGAGAAGCTGTATTGAGAGGGCTTTTGGTGTTCTTAAGACTCGATGGAAGATATAGAAAATGCCTATGTATTCATTAATGGATCAAAATAGAATAATTTGTGCAACTTTTGCATTGCATAACTATATTAAAAGAAGTACAATTGGCGACCCGACTTTTACCATCATCGATCAAGATCCTGAATTTATACATCTAGATGTATTTCAAGATGTTCAAGTTAACTCTACACAAGACATTGAAGAACAAAGAACTTGGGAGATGATAACTATTTGCAATAATATTAAATCTAGTTTAATGGCGCTAGATGTCGTTCTTAAATTGTTATAAACTTTTACTTTAAATGATAGATGTTTATTTCTTTTGTTTTATTTGATATGTGTTGTTAAACTTCAACTTCATTTGGATTTTTATATTTTATGTTTGGATGTATCACCATCACTATCGTCATTATTATTATTATTGTTGTTGTTGTTGTTGTTGTTTTTGTTAATAATAATAATAATAATAATAATAATATTATTATTATTATTATTATTATTATTATTATTATTATTATTATTATTATTATTATTATTATTATTATTATTATTATTATTATTATTATTATTATTATTATTATTATTCTATGTTCTATGTTTTTATTAGAGTTATAAACTTAATTTTTGCAGAGTTAAATATCTAAAATCTAAATTCTTATAAGAATATTCATTGACATATTAAAATATATAATATTCATATTCTCATATTTTTTTAAATTCATGTCTTTATAAGTCATTTTACACTTAAACAGTTAATACTAAACAATTAATTTTACCAAATATCTTTAACAAACAGCTAATGCAACCAACTGGTCAAACCAACTGATATAATCAGTTATCAGCTGATAGAATTAGCTATCAACTGATTATCAAACAGGGCCCTTATCTTCCACCGACTTCGAGCAGTCGATTGTGAACGTCGCGCCCTTCTTCTTTCCCTTCGCTCCAGTGGCACCGCCACTAGCTCCTCCTACCCTGCCCATAATTCCTAAACGAATTTTAGCGACCGCCGCAGGTAAGTGAAGTGAGGAGACAAAAGCCGGTTATCAGAGACTAGGGTTAGGGTTTTATTGCCAACAGATTCCCATCAGATTGGGCTTTAACGTTTCAAGCCCTAACCTTTGGGGCTAAATGTAAATTGGTGAATTCTTCACAACGTTCAACTCCTCTTAATCAATTATATGTATAATATGAGTCTACTCGTATACAAGGAGCAATTTCATATTTAAATTTTATTAAATCCTGTAGTTTACTCATAACACACGCTTATGTTTATGCGTTGCTTAACATTAACCCTCCACAACATTTCAGTACATCTTTTCCACCTCTTTGTGTACTGAGCTCACATTTGGATAATGAGAATCTATACAATTTTGTGCGCATTAGAAATGTAGACCACGCATTATCAGTTAAATTTAATTATCTCATTTACATTTTTGGCTATAACTCTTTATAAAATTGACAGTAGAGAAGAAAGTTTAAGCAAAATACTAAATCTAACATTTAAAATTTTAGTGTTTGAATTTTTTCAAAGTTTTTAAAATTATTTAAGTTTAAGATTTCAAATAAAAACTGATTTAGATATACTTATTTTAATTCATTGAATTTATAAATTATTTTAACTTTTGCGTAAAAAATTTATCGGAAATTAAATTAGAAATTGAAAAAGATCCAAATCTTTAATTCTGAATTTATTCAAGAATTTGTTCTAGCTCCTGAAACAAAATTTTGAATATACGACACCAACTGATGTGAACAATTATTACATAACGCAATTAAGGGGGAAAAAAAAGTGGACGGAAGATGTGATGACGTTGAAAGCCAATAGACGCTGATGTTGGAAGCTAGAGCTTAGAGCTCCTTATTCCCCGTGGGGGAAGAGCCGCATTGAAGCTTGGGGGTGAGGTCAGTGATGAGGACTTCGGAGATGAACTTGTGCATATGTTGGGTCATGTGCTGTCCGTCCCAGCTTACGTACTCGTTGGGGTTAGAGCAAACGGTGCAACTCTTGTCTCCGCACAGGGCACTCCAGTCGAAATTATAGGGACCACCTCCAGATCCACAACAGGCTTTAAGCGTCTCTTTAAATCCTGAAGCATTAAAGAGAGAGTTGAAGCATTAAATGGCATGTATGGGATATATGTATACATTCATTTAGCTAATAACAGATTGACTGACCCAATTTCTGCGCATTTTCGAGAACATAGATGTAAGTTGCATACAAATCACCGTATAAGATGTGAACTCCAGGGTTTGAGCCCTTAATCTTTAGAATTGCCTTCTGGAGCTGTTCATTGTGGTACATTATGGCGTCATTGTACTCCTTGAGGCAGCCGTATTTATCTTTAGCATTATTTGGACTGGATTTGAAAGATGTCTGGAAGTAAGGTGAACATCCCAGGGGGAAAATTCCTGGAACCACGATTCTAACGGCACCACGGCTTATAAGATGCTGAGGGAGGCCAGGCAATTCATATTTGTCATTTGAGGAGGTCCAGGTTCAGGTGCAATAATAAGCCAATCAAAAGATGTATTCACTTACCTGAACACCTTCAATAATAGCTTTTACGACAACGGGAACCATGGTTTTCTTCACCTCCTCAGGACTCATGTGTTTATCCTGCCTAGAGAAGGCGTAATTATAGTCATTGCTTCCGATCTCACCAAGCACGAAGAGCGACGATTTGATCTTCTTAGAACAAGCATCTAACCCAGATAACAAAACCGCAAGTGAAACCATGATTCAAATAATTTTCTCTGCTCTGTGCTCATTGAAATGTGATTACCTTTGTCACTACATGTTGCCTTCAAGAATTCATCGAACCATTTAAGTTGTACGTCCAAAGAATTTGAACTCCAGTTGGCTAGCAAGTTAAATTTGGTCAGCTCACCAGCAGACATCGCGGTAACACCTGCCACTGCAAAGTTTACTCCATGGGTGTAGTTGAATCCTGTCCTTTCTCGATTGGATCCAGATACGGGAGACCAGCTGATTCAGCTGCATAAGTTATATAATCCAGACATAAGTAGGATAGAAATGACAGTAGCGTCTTCTTATCTATAGGATAGAATATCCTTACAAAAATAATCAATTATGAGCAACCCGTCTGAGGATCTGCCTGTGGCCTTATTCATTGTTTGGCCGTAGGGCAAACGAGCATGACGTGCCATAGAGAATTCCTGAATGGAATTTCCTGTGTCTGAAAGTTCATCCCCGAATTGGAAAATTGCCTGAAACTTACAAGCAGATAGTTGTGCATTGCATGAACTAGCAAGTCCCAGAATTAGTAAAAACATGCTCCCTGTGAACAGAGGATTTGTGAAACCCATTTTTCAATTGCTTGTATTGTATGCACTAGTGACTAGTCAATGTTTCACTTTTAGCTGGTGATGTTTCACCCCGGATTTGCCAACATATTTATAATGCTTTCGGACCATTATTGCTTGTTTCGTATTCTCAGGAGAGCAAAAAAAAAAACCTATCTTTAGCAAATTAGCCCGTTTCGTCTGGCTTTACAAAGGGTTGTAAGTTGTGACAGCACTCCATGAAGAGAATAATGGCTGTAAATGTTTTTTCTCTGTCACTGTCTATTACGCGAGTTTAGCATGAAACAGTTCTTAGCTTACTGCATCCAACAACGAACTAGATCCTGGTTTATCGGCTATTTTCTTCCAAGAAATACAAATATTTCAACCCACGTTCTTGCTATTCAATTTACCTACATCTTTTAGATTCTACAATCATTTGGCCCGGTTACTTGGGAACACTTTCTATTCTTAGCAAAACTAACATCTTTATTTTGACAATAGGTTGATTGATTTAGTACTATGCCTTCCACCAGTAATTTGACAGCGTAGGGAAGTTCATTTCTTCGCTCTGATAGTGTATGCAAGCTACTACTTAAAATGCTATCAGTGTCACCAACTTGTGTCAGAATTTTACAGAAAACAAGTAAGTCCATGAATTGATCGCATGCAGAGAAGAGTTTGAAATTTCCAGCTTATTCTTAATCATTTCAGCTTACTAGTCTAAATTGTTTATTGGATCAATCTTCTTTTTTTTTTTTTTTTACAAATAATCTTATTAATGTGCTTTATTCAGGCTTTTAATATCCAAATAATGAAAATTAAAATGAGAAATTATGATTGCAATGTTGTTTTCAAATTATTAAATAGACTTTTGAAAATATAAATAATGGTTAAAATGAGCATTATAGTTCCGTCCTACAAACTAATATTTATATTGCTTGTACATATATTATATTTTAAAATTTTCATATGAATATTTAAAATAATGGGAGAATTAATTATCGTATGGAGTAATTTTATAAATCTTTATTCAATTTACCTCTATTTTAAAACTTATTTTCTCATAATTATTGTTTAATACGTAGAAATTATTTCAAAATGAGAATAGAAGGAGTTCTGTTCTTTTTCAAAGTATGCAACGCTTAGGTTTTCCAATATAAGATTATTTGTTGTTGGATTGTGATATACAAATATTGAGCTTTGAATCCTTGAAACAAAATTTGTTAAATATGTTACAAGACTTTTTTTAATCATCAAAATATGACTTTTGATATGATCCACTCATAAAATTAACATTGTTGTCATTAATTAATACTAAAGCCGTGCTTTTATTGAAATAAATTAAAAACTATGTTTTATTTAGTAAAATATTTTAATAACAATAGTTTTTCTTTTGCAAAGGCACAATACAATTTTTTTGTTTAATTTAGCTTAAGACTTCCTACAAGAGAGAAAGAGAGAAGTTAAAATAAAATGTGTATTTAATTTTAATTTTATGATAAACAAAGTTTTTTTGAAGTTGTGTTTAGACAATTTATTGTCATTGCAAATGTATTTTTGCACAATTGTGTTCATATTATTCATCGTTATTGAGATCATCTACAGCTATACTATAACCTACAATCTATAGTTCAATAGTAAGTAGAATTGTATTGCTAAAAAGAGAAAAAAAAAATCTTACTTTTAGGTTGTGTAAGTAATTCATATTCTAGATTCTTACATAAGTGTATTTTTTTTTAGGGAAAATCAAATTGGTAGTCTACCTTGTTTTACTCTCAAACATAACTGGAGCCTCTGCCAAAAAATCTTCAAAGCCTCGTTGAAAACTGAAAAGATAAGCGTTGCAAGATTACAAAATGATGAAAACAATGCTACTTCTTAAAAGGATTATAAATGAATGTTGAAAAATAGATGTAGATATGGATTTGAATATGAGTCTAGTGATAACACGAACCATGGATACCCATATCTTACCTGTTTTTTATTAACTCTATTTTTTCTGTTTTTTCTTGAATATTTATGGTTAAATATAATAAAATATTAATAGTTTATGAGAAAAACAACTTTAAAATCTCCACTTTACTCTTCCGTACTCACATTTTTCATCATATTTTATTTTCTTATAAGATGATAATAATGCAAATGATATGGAGATGGAGTTTTGAATGTTTTGGAGTTCTCGCAAAGACAATTTGAAGCTTTAGTTATTTCAATCTTTATTCCAGTTCTAAATTGTGAAAAATGTATGTTGTCTTTCTACTATACATTATGATTTTTATTATTCCAATTTTACAGTTTTTAATACATATTAGTCAAAATCTTGACTTATAATTATTAAAGTAATTTTGGTAAAAATCGACTCTTTATGTTTTCTATTTAGAAGTTATTTTTATGTGCTACACAACCCGATGGATATCCAAAAACCCGAACAACCCAATAGATTTGGATATGAGTAGTAAATCGTAAAAACCGATGGATATAAATATGGATATGGGTTGAGTCATAAAAAATGAATATGGGTTGAAGAAAGCTAATAAAATTTGTATATGTTTTATCTCCAAAAGTTACAATTTAACTACCATCAAAGATCATCATCCAGTATGTTACCGCAATGTAATCTACAAATCATTTTTAGGATGTTGGCAAAAACATCTTCTATTAAGAGTAGATCCATATGCGTCGATATCCTTTTAACACAAGATCCTCCAAAGAATTATCATAATTTCTCTTTTCTGATATCAATTGCATAATTAAAATAAATTTATAAAATACATTAGGGCCCTTATTAATATGACTAGTGGGACTTAATACTAATATCACAAAGATCAATGATCATTCTATGTAAACAAGTTTAATTTAATAAAATGAACTGGAAACACAAGAGAAGAAAATGAATTTCCATACTCATGAAAAAGTTAAACATTACCATCAAGTTAAATAAGATCATAAGTTGTTGTAGAACTCCAAACAAGAGTTTCTCTAATCAAAGAATGAAGAAAATACCTCCAAGTATTTTCATTAATTAATGATACAATTTGTCAATTACATTAATAAGAAGCCTTTATAGGTATAATATTTTTCTTATAGATTCTATTTCTTAACCAAAACTCTTGTCTTTAGATAAGAACTAAATAGTTTTAAAAAGTCAATTCTTATCTAAAAATCTAAAATTCAAAAATTAAAAGATCTAATCCACGTGTTCCATACTGGACTAGAATCCACATTACCACTAGTAGCTTCTAAAATTTTATTGGTGCTCAACAAGATCAAGTCTAACATAAATCAGTATTATTTCGACACTCATTTACTTATGTTTCTCTAATTTCTAAAGACAGTGTAAGATTGGAGCCGAATGTCAACATAACATCAACATCAATTACATTTTGTTTTCTTTTTTATAACTTACTCTTTCATTTGAATTAATATTATAGGCTTGAATTTTGTTCATTAAAGAAGTAAAGTTTCACTCCTTGCATAAAGATGGACCATTATGTCATTAAGAGCTTCTTTGACCTTTTTTGTTGTACTCCTTGTTAATGGTCCTCCAATATTCTTGAATTAATTTTTAGGAACTTTTAGTGCTTGATTTGAACTATTTGTAATATGTCCAAACCCCTCTTCTTACCTCCCTTACTTAGAAACTCGTGTAGATAACGTAGATGCCTTATTCTCATTATTTTCCCTCTTCTGAGAAGGATTTATCCTTAAATTAACATCTTCATATACCAAATTAAAAAGAGATAAATCAACAACATTAAAAGTAGTATGAACATTATACTCATTTGACAAATCGATCTTGTAAGCATTGTTGTTCAGTCTTTCCGCTACTTGAAAAGTTTTATCTTCTCTTGATTGTAGATTAGACTTGCACTTGATTGGAAAATTTGTTTTTCCTAAATACCTAAATACAATCTATAGGTTCAAATATCACTTATTTTCTCTCCTTTTTAGCTTGTTTTTATATATTATTAGGTCCTCTTTTCAATGCTTAACTTTGCCTTCTCATGTAGCTTTTTCACCTATTTGAATTTCTTTTTTTTAATCAAAGCCTTCTCTTTCATCTAAAGGAATAAACATAAAAGATAAAGGAGACAATATGTTAAATCCATACACAATTTCAAAAGGAGAATAACCAATATCACTATATATAGTCCTATTAAAAACAAATTCAATAAAAGGTAAAGTCTTCTCAAGTTTTAAGATTTTTACTAATAGTTTAATCATGATTTGTGGACGACAAATTGTAGAAAGTAGCAACTAAGTTTTGAAATTTCTCCACAAAATTTTTTAAAAAATAACTCAAGAACTTGATTCCAATATGAAATAATGGTTCTATAATTTCTAGACAATCTAACAATCTTATTAAAAAAATAATTCAACAATGTAGGACGCATCATTGGTTAAGAAATATAATGAAATGTGACATTTTAAAAAACCTATCCACCACTAAAAAAACTAAATCCATATGTTTTATAGACCTAAAAACACCCAAAGTAAAATTTATCAAAAAATTTAACTATGATCCACTAAATATAAGTAAAGCATGTATAATTTATGGGGTTGCACTCTATATTTGACTTGCTTATATACAACACATATTTTACACACACTCTTTATGTCTTTCCTCATATTTGTCTAAAAAATGTTCATTAAAAACTTCAATGGTTTTTTTTACTCTAAAATGACCTATTAGACCTCTTTATGTGACTCTCTTATGAATAACTCTCTTAAAGAACTATGAGGCGCACATAATCTATTCTTTCTAAACAAGTATCTTTTATGTCTACAGAAGATTTTATATGTAGAATTTTCATATACTTTAAACATAATATCAAAATCAAGATTAATATATAATCTCTAATATGCTCAAAACCATCAATTTGGTAACAAAGTACTTAACAAAGTATGCCTCTTAGATAATGCGTCAACGACTATATTTTCCTTACCTTGTTTATATTTCACTATATAAGAAAAAAAATTCAATGAATTCCTCACATGGCATGTCTCTTACTTAACTTACTTTGACTTTGAATATATTTTAATGATTCATAATTCATATGTATCATACTCCCTTTAAGCCATAAGTAGTGTTACCAAGTCTCTAATAATGCTCTTACCAATAAGTTCTTGTTGTATCCGTGGATTTGCCCATTTCTACTTATGGAGCTACTAAAATCTAATATGTGAGGGCCATCCTGTTTCTGCAATTAAAAAAAAATTGAAACAACTTAGTGTGAAAAACTGACATGTTTTCCACATGATTATTCCTGAATGCAGGTATGGAACAGTATTGGGTGGGTTATTATCGGAGAAATTTATGGACACAAATTTATCTATTTTTTTTGCTGGTCCTCCTTTAAACACACCCTCCCTCCATAAATAAAAAAGGGTATGACTTAAGAATTCCAGTGACTAATAAATATGCAGGTTGGTTATTACGGATGTTTTATGTCCATCTGTCTAATGTGTTTGCGTTGATATTGTTAATTATGAGAATTTTGTGTATTAAAGGTGCATATGCATATGACAGATGGTTGATGCATGGGGAGGATGGGGTTTGTTCCAAGTTTTGCTTCAAACGCTTAAAGTAATAGCCACAAAACATGGGATTTCTATTCCAACGGTTGTTGTGAAGTACATACTAGATCAGGGAAGCCTTTTTTCTTTTGTTTTTGGGTAATCTCCAAGGTGTATCATATCACTATGTTATTTTCATACAAATATGCCAATGAATAATAGTCTGCAGTGGAGGGATCAATGATAGGAATTCACCTTGGTTTGTCTGAGCACATTAGTGATTCTAATGCCGTGTTTTCACTAGTCCTAGACGATGAGGATATAAGCAGCATACAAGAAGTTTCACAACGGGGAAAAGATATGCTAAAAGTGATTGGTGATTGTGGAGATGAATATAGACGTATCTGAGATCCTTTACTTTGGAGATATTGTAGATTATGGAGATTAATATAGACGTATATGAGATCCTTTACTTTGGAGATACTGTAAAACTCAATTTTCCTGATACCACATGTAGCGCCCCCTTACCGTAGAGTACGCACCAGGACCCCCGTGGGTCGTTCCGACGAATATCCCACAGCAAGGAAGTACTACTAACGAAAACAATCACTAAACACTCGCATGGCATCAATATAATTAAACCGCATATGCAAATCACTAAAATTTAAAACCACAATAAACTTTCATTTCCTAGCATCAATCCAAAATATAGACAAGTCTATCAGTCCCCTACAGGCTAAATACAATAATCCAAAAAGGGAATCTGATACAAATGTCTATACTAAGATCATCCCAAAAATCGCCCCAGCTGACCGACCTGTGTGCCATCGCTTCACTTGATCACGCACTCGCACGGCAGGAAAATCTATCACGGGAGCTAGAATCCTACTGACGCTGTCCTGAAAAATATATTGCAATGTTGGGTGAGTTTGCGAACTCAATGAGAAACAATCATCGATGGTTCACCCAACTCATGCATATACACATAATATATCACATAGTACACTTTAACGCATTTTAGAACACTGTACACAATTTACATATTTATACGATAACATAGCTCAGACATGTCACTTCGCCATTGGCACATATCACACGCATTCTCAATTTCACTACACAGTTAGATGCACAAAGTATGCAAATTCTCATTTTATGTAATTGTTGTGACTGAGCGTTAACACTGTCCCGATTCGGGAACTTTTCACAATGATCACATTTTCGGCAAGTAGGAGAGCCCTCAGGGTATGCACTACTGCCCGCTCACATTAGGGATAGGAGAGCCCTCTGGGTATGCACTATTCCCTTTTTGGCCTTAGGCCCATTCACTGATAATCGAGCTTAAAGCTCTGCTCACTAAATGCTTCAGTCACAACTGTTTAGTTACCACTTATAATCATGCCTAGTATGCACTAACACTTGCACAGTCACTAGCACATATATATATATCACTTCACTCGCTTGTCACTTCAAACGAATTATCATCACTAGATGCTCAATCAATTGAATTCACTAATGCACATGTCTTAATTTGAAATTATATAATGCATGATCATGATTTTCCAGCGCTCTATCCAAATCCGCTATCTCTTGTTTCATAACCAAAAATTCACTATTCACTAAGTCAATAGCATCCATCGATTTCTCAAATCCCTCATTTAAAACTCTAATTATACTCCCATTAGTCAAAACATAACTCTTAGGTTGCATTTGAAACTATAATGGACTCTCTTTCGATAATTACGATCTCTCTAATTAAAATTCAAGCTCTCAATCTCTACCACAATTGTAGACCTCTTTCTCTAGTTCATAACGAATCCAGAATTACCTCAACTAGAGGTCTACACCAAAAGATATACCCTAAAAACCAAAACACATCCATACAAAATTTTGTCCCTCATGCGACTTCTCGTCTCTCGTCATGCACAAGACAGAGGACGCCATGCCAAGGTGGAACCGTTCGCATGCGAACACCTCTCTTCTCCTCGCCATGACGCTTATCACTTGACTTCCGCCATGCGTCTAAATCCATTCGCTCACCGCGGCGTCTCATTCGACTCGCCGCGGCGAGCACACCTTTTCTCGCCGCGGTGTGGCCCTTTTTCAGACATCACGACGTGCGGCCCAACTTCTTCTTCTCCGATCGTTTTTCCGCCATTTTCAACCATTCTCTCTCTATACTAGCATTAAACACACTCATCTACTCACATCTAACTCATCAAACACCATAAATGCAACAACCCATAATAAATAATAACATTTAACACAATAACTTACCAAATCGAAGAATCGAACGGAACCCTAAAAATCTTCCGAAATTCTCAATCCTCTAACACCAACGATGAGCCTCCAAGTCCAAGCTAGACATCAACAACTCAAATGATCCAGCAGATCTTTAGCCACAATAGAAGGGAAACCAACGAAAATCTCCAAGGGGGAAAGGGGAAGATCGACGATGGAGAGCAAAAGGGGAAGAAGAAGAAAATTGCTTAACTCCCAAAATTCAAAACCTTATAACTATATATATAAGGGGTCAATTTAACCTATAAATCATAGTCCTCAATTTCATTTAATCTCAGTCTCTAAATTTCACATGGCTCATCAAAAAAATTCTCAAACTCACAGATCTAAATTTCCAAGACATTTGCCACTCACTTTCGGAACCGGAATCTAAAATCATCAGTCTCTAAGTAATTTTTCCGGTCTGGACACATAACTCTAAAAATTCCAAAAAAATTCCTATAATTCCTCAAAAATATAAAACACTCGATCCCAAACTCAAATCTAAATTTCCAATTCCACAAATTCAATTCTCACTCTAACTCAACTATTCCACTCAAATTATCCCTAATTTCACTTTAAATCAAATCTAACTCAACTATCTCAAAATTCACAATTCAACTCATAATCACAATTTAAATGCTGGAACCATCATGAATGCATGCCGCTATATGTGCATGTGCAATTTACTCAATTATCACTGATGCAGAGGCAAAAATGCACGTGCAGTTCAATTATGAATGCACCCCACTAACCCATCCAAATTATCGATATGACCTTCACATCGGTAACGGGATGTTACAATTCTCCCCTCCTAAATAAAAATTTCGTCCCAAAATTTCATACCTGACTGGTCGAACAGATGAGGGTACTGCCTCCTCATGTGCTCCTCAGTCTCCCAAGTTGCTTCCTCTGATGAGTGGTTCTTTCATAGGACTTTCACCAATGGAATCACCCTGCTCCTCAATTGCTTGACCCGCGATCCGATATTCTGCACCGGCTCCTCAACATAACTCAGATCACTCGCTATCTCAATCTCTTGAGCCGGAATCACATGAGTCGGGTCTGAGCGATATCTCCGAAGCATACTCACATGAAACACATCATGCAACTAGGACATCTCACTAGGCAAAGCCAATCTATAGGCCAACGGTCCAATCCTCTCAGTAATCTCATAGGGACCGATATACCGAGGACTCAACTTGCCCTTACGGCCAAATCTCAGCACTCCTCTCGAAGGTGACACTCGGAGGAATACTCATCGCCTACATCAGACTCCATCTCACGCCGATCTTGATCCGCATAACTCTTACATCTATCCCGAGCCGCTTTGATGCGACTCAATCAATCTCACTTTATCCATCAGATCCTGGATCATTTCGGGACCTCAAGCATCCTCACACCCTCTTCATCCCAAAGAAAGAGGTGATCTACACGGTCTCCCATATAAGGCCTCATCGGTGCCATCCAATCTTTGCTCGTATCGATTATTGTACGCAAACTCAACCAGAGCCAAGTACTGATCCCAAGCACCTCTGAACTCTAATACACAAGCTCTCAGCATATCCTCAACAGTCTTGATCGTCCTCTCACTCTGGCCATCTGTCTGAGGATGAAACGCTGTACTAAAGTTCAATCTCGAACCCAAAGCTGACTGCAGGCTCCTCCAGAACCTCGAAGTAAATCTGGGATCCCTATCTGACACAATCGATACTGGGACCCCATGTAGTCGCACAATCTCTGATACATACTTTTGGGCCAACTGATCGAGAGTATTATTCTCTCGCACTGGCAAGAAGTGAGCCGATTTGGTCAACCGGTCCACTATGACCCAGATCGCATCATGCTGCCTCGGCGTCCTAGGCAATCCTATAATAAAGTCCATAGTAATCTGTTCCCATTTCTACTCCGGAATGGGTAACGAATGCAATCTCCCAACTAGGGCCTGGTGCTCAGCCTTAACCTGCTGGCATGTCAAACACCGAGAAACGAACTCTGCCACTTGCCTCTTCATGCCTGGCCACCAAAAATGCAACTTAAGGGTATTATACATCTTGGTAGTACCAGGATGCATCGCATAAGCGGCCACATGCGCTTCCTCCAAAATCTCTCGCCTCAGATCATCAACATCTGGCACACACAACCTCTGACCCATCCAAAGAGTCCCGTCTCTCAACTCAAAATCAGTAGTCAATCCTGATCTGACTCTATCCATCAATCTCACTAACACTGGATCCTGACTCCTGATCATGTCCTGCAACATAGGCCTCAGCCTTAAGGTAGCAATCAAGGCTTCATCCTAAGCCAAATCCATCTGCACATTAAGCGCTCTCAACTGAATCAAGCTGGGCAATCTCTCAATCTGAATCTGAGCTGCACTGATATGAGATCTCCTATTCAACGCATCTGCCACCACATTGGCCTTCCCTGGATGATACTCAATCGTGCAGTCATAGTCCTTCAACAGCTCAATCCATCTCCTCTGTCTCAGATTCAACTCTCGCTGACTCAACAGATATCTCAGACTCTTATGATCAGTGAAGATCTGGAACGTCTCCCCATACAAATAATGTCTCCAGATCTTCAAAACAAACAACACTGCAGCCAACTCCAAATCATGCACTGGGTAATTCCTCTCATGAGACCTCAACTGTCTCGAGGCATACGCTATAACTCTCCCATGCTGCATCAGAACACTGCCTAATCCCTGCTGCGAAGCATCGTTAAATACCTCAAAACCTTTGGACCCTGACGGCAAAGCTAACACTGGTGTCGTAGTCAATCGATGCCTAAGCTCCTCAAAGCTCCTCTGACACTCATCAGTCCATCTGAAGGTCACATTTTTTCTCAGAAGTTTTGTCAAAGGGGCTGAGATCACTGAAAACCCCTCGACAAACCTCCGGTAATATCCTGTTAAACCGAGGAAACTCCTCAACTCTGACACATTCCTCGGAATCTCCCAACTCCTCACTGCCTCAATCTTGTAAGGATCCACTCGGATACCCTCACCAGACACAATGTGGCCCAAGAACACCACCTCATCCAGCCAAAATTCACATTTTGTGAATTTGGCATACAGCTGTCTCTCTCTCATAATCTGCAATACAATCTTCAGATGCTCCGCATGCTCCTATCTACTCCTCGAATACACTAAAATATCATCAATAAACACAATCACGAACTGATCCAGGTAGGGCTGGAAGACTTTATTCATCAAAGCCATGAAGGCTGCCGGGGCATTAGTAAACCCGAACGGCATCACTAAGAACTCGAAATGCTCATACCTGCTCCTGAAAGCACTCTTAGGCACATCGGCCTCTGCAATCCTCAACTGATAATACCCTGACCTCAGGTCTAACTTAGTAAACACCTGAGCTCCCTGTAACTGGTTAAATAGATCATCGATCCTAGGCAGTGGATACTTATTCTTCACTGTCACCCGATTCAACTGCCTATAGTCGATGCACAACCTTAAAGTCCCGTCCTTCTTCTTCATAAACAACACTGGAGCTCCCCAAGGAGAAACACTCGGCCTAATGAACCCCTTATCCAACAACTTCTACAACTGAGCCTTAAGCTCCCTCAGTTCCACCGGTGCCATCCTATATGGAGGTATAGATATAGGAGTGGTACCTGGAATGAGGTCTATCTCAAACTCCGTCTCCCGATCCAGCGGTAAACCCGGTAACTCATTGGGGAACACATCCGGAAATTCTCTAATCACGGGAATATCCTGCAACCTCTGCTCAACCCTGGAATCAACCACGTGAGCCAGATAGGCCTCACATCCTCCCTGCATCAACCTCAGGGCACTCAGAAAGGAAATCATCCTAGCTGGCACTGCCTGACAAACACCTCGAAAAATAGCTCTAGGTTGACCAGGAGGTTCTAACACAACCTCCTTGGTATAACAATCCATCACAGCCCTATGCGCAGTAAGCCAGTCCATCCCTAGAATCAGATCAATCTCTCTTAAAGACAAAACTATCAGGTCTGCACTCAACTCTGCCTGATCAATCACTATCAGACACCCCTTGCAGACCTCTCTCAAAACTGTCGTACTACCTAGAGGTGTACTCACCTCTAACCCATACTGCAATCTCTCCCTATCACAATGCAGTCTACATGCCACATGTGGTGCAATGAAAGAATGAGTGGATCCAGGATCCATCAATGCATAAACCTCAAAGCCAGAAATCGAAAGCATACCCGCAACAACATCTGGAGACTCCTGAGCCTCCTGCCGAGTCATAGCATAGACGCTAGCCTAGGACTACTGACGGCTGCTCTGTCCCTCGGACCTCACTACGGATCCCTCAGCTCGGCCTCAGCCTCGACCTCTCCATCCAGATCCACCTCCACGGCTCTTGCATCGAGGTAGCATCACCGATCTACTACCATAGCCAATTTGGGCCTCCACAGTAAAAGGACACCCTCGGAGCTGATGGTCCATGGAACCACACTTGAGACACGCTCTGGTAAACCTCCAGCACTCCCCACTGTGCCTCCTCTCACAATACTCACATAGCGGGATCGTCTGGCCTGAACCTCTAGCACCGCTACGGCCACCACTAGACTGAGCAAATCTGCCTCTCTGCCCAAAACCAGACTGTCGAGCTCCTCCAGCAGACCTGAAGAGCCTGCTCTGATGCTTGCTGAACCTTTTACTAGCACTGCCCTGACTATCACTGGGCCTCTTGCCCCTAGGTCCCGATCCAGCCTCAGGCTGACTCTGCCTCAGCAACTGCTCAATCCTCACGGCTGCCGCCCTCAGCTCAACAAAGGTGTCCATGTCCGATCGGGCCAATCTGGTACGGATCTCCATATTGAGTCCGCCCTCAAACCTCCGACACCTATCAGACTCAGAGGCAAGCAAAACAGACGCATACGCCGACAGCTCATTAAACCGAACCTCATAATCTGCCACTGACATCTGCCCCTGTCTCAACTCAAGAAACTCCTGCATCTTCATCTCTAAATAAACCTTGGGCATGAAGTTATCTCTGAATGCCCGCAGGAAATCATCCCAAGTCAACATGCAGGGCCTGGTGGAACTGCCCGGAACAGTCTTCCACCACTGATAAGTCGGACCCTGAAGCAAAGACACTGCATAATCGAACCTCTCCTCTGCGTCACAATCCATCTGGTCCAGGGCTCTCTCAGTCCTCTCTAACCAACCCTCAGCCTCAGTAGGGTCGGTGCTGCCATAGAAGTCAACAGCTCCCTGCTTGCGCAGTCTATCATACCTCCTCTCCCGTCTCACGGGAACTCTGGGAGGTAGCTCATCAGAATGAGGCACAGGGGACTCTCTACTAGCTCCCACGGATCCTAGGTCAGCTGGTTGATCCACTTGCTCTCCAAGAACGGATGACCTACAACAACAAGAATCTGATCAATTTCGCTTTCTCACCAAATTCAAGCCTAAAATACACTATGCCCAAAGATACCAAACCATGCTCGATACCACCTAATGTGGCGCCCCTCACCGTAGGATACGCACCGGACGCCTGTGGGTCGTTCCGATTTAATATCCCACAAAGAAGGAAGTGCTACTAACGAAAACAATCACTAAACACTCGCATGGCATTAATATAATTAAACCGCATATGCAAATCACTAAAATTTAAAACCACAATAAACTTTCATTTCCTAGCATCAATCCAAAATATAAACAAGTCTATCGGTCCCCTACAGGCTAAATACAATAATCCAAAAAGGGAATCTGATACAAATGTCTATACTAAGATCATCCCAAAAATCGCCCCAGCTGACCGACCTGTGTGCCATCGCTTCACTTGATCACGCACTCGCACGGCAGGAAAATCTATCCCGGGAGCTAGAATCCTATTGATGCTGTCCTGAAAAATATATTGCAATGTTGGGTGAGTTTGCGAACTCAATGAGAAACCATCATCGATGGTTCACCCAACTCATGCATATACACATAATATATCACATAGTACACTTTAACGCATTTTAGAACACTGTACACAATTTACACATTTATACGATAACATAGCTCAGACATGTCACTTCGCCATTGGCACATATCACACGCATTCTCAATTTCACTACACAGTCAGATGCACAAAGTATGCAAATTCTCATTTTATGTCATTGTTGTGATCGTTAACTTTCGTCCCGATTCGGGCACTTTTCACAATGATCACATTTTCGCAAGTAGGAGAGCCCTCGTGGTATGCACTCTTCGCTGCTCACATTGGGGATAAGAGAGCCCTCTGGTATGCACTATTCCCTTTTTGGCCTTAGGCCCATTCACTGATAATCGAGCTTAAAGCTCTGCTCACTAAATGCTTCAGTCACAACTGTTTAGTTACCACTTATAATCATGCCTAGTATGCACTAACACTTGCACATTCACTAGCACATATATATATATCACTTTACTCGCTTGTCACAATCAGAACACTTACTCATAATTCTGTACATTGATTCACAATTGTGTCACTCACATTGGCAACTAATTCACACATTCACAGCACATATTAATACAAAAAGATCGAGGAACCAACTAGGTTACTCACCTGTAACTTCCGAGCTACTGCCTGGAAGTCCCAACGATATCCGTGGACTGTCGATCCAACGGTGCCTCTATAACAATTCAAACGAATTATCATCACTAGATGCTCAATCAATTGAATTCACTAATGCACATGCCTTAATTTGAAATTATATAATGCATGATCATGATTTTCCAGCGCTCTATCCAAATCCGCTATCTCTCGCTTCATAACCAAAAATTCACTATTCACTAAGTCAATAGCATCCATCGATTTCTCAAATCCCTCATTTAAAACTCTAATTATACTCCCATTAGTCAAAACATAACTCTTAGGTTGCATTTGAAACTATAATGGACTCTCTTTCGATAATTACGATCTCTCTAATTAAAATTCAAGCTCTCAATCTCTACCACAATTGTAGACCTCTTTTTCTAGTTCATAACGAATCCAGAATTACCTCAACTTGATGTCTACACCAAAAGATATACCCTAAAAACTAAAACACATCCATACAAAATTTTGTCCCTCCATGATTTCTTCGTCTCTCGCCACACACAGAGGGACGCTTGCCGCGGCGTGGAACCGTTCGCCGCGGCGAACACCTCTCTTCTCCTCGCCGCGACGCCTACCACTTGACTCGCCGCGGCGTCTAAATCCATTTGCTCGCCGCGGCGTCTCATTCGGCTCGCCTCGGCGAGCACACCTTTTCTCGCCGCGGTGTGGCCCTTTTTCAGACGTCGCGACGTGCGGCCTAACTTCTTCTTCTCCGATTCTTTTTTCGGCCATTTTCAACCATTCTCTCTCTATACTAGCATTAAACACACTCATCTACTTACATCTAACTCATTAAACACCATAAATGCAACAACCCATAATAAATAATAACATTTAACACAATAACTTACCAAATCAAAGAATCGAACGGAACCCTAAAAATCTTCCGAAATTCTCAATCCTCTAACACCAACGATGAGCCTCCAACTCCAAGCTAGACATCAACAACTCAAATGATCCAGCAGATCTTTAGCCACAATAGAAGGGAAACCAACGAAAATCACCAAGGGGGAAAGGGGAAGATCGACGACAGAGAGCAAAAGGGGAAGAAGAAGAAAATTGCTTAACTCCCAAAATTCAAAACCTTATAACTATATATATAAGGGGTCAATTTAACCTATAAATCATAGTCCTCAATTTCATTTAATCTCAGTCTCTAAATTTCACATGGCTCATCAAAAAAATTCTCAAACTCACAGATCTAAATTTCCAAGCCATTTGCCACTCACTTTCGGAACCGGAATCTAAAATCATCAGTCTCTAAGTCATTTTCCCGGTCTGGACACATAACTCTAAAAATTTTGAAAAAAATTCCTATAATTCCTCAAAAATATAAAACACTCGATCCCAAACTCAAATCTAAATTTCCAATTCCACAAATTCAATTCTCACTCTAACTCAACTATTCCACTCAAATTATCTCTAATTTCACTTTAAATCAAATCTAACTCAACTATCTCAAAATTCACAATTCAACTCATAATCACAATTTAAATGCTGGAACCATCATGAATGCATGCCGCTATATGTGCATGTGCAATTTATTCAATTATCACTGATGCAGAGGCAAAAATGCACGTGCAGTTCAATTATGAATGCACCCCACTAACCCATCCAAATTACCGATATGACCTTCACATCAGTAACGGGATGTTACACCACATCATCTGCTCATCAAGCAATGCTTTAGACGTTCATATATTATAGATAGGTTACGCAGGGACAAAATAATGTGTATAGATTGATCCAAGGGTTAGATTTTTCACATGTTAACAAAGGGCTCAGTTTGTGCTTGCCCATCATTTCTACTGCAAAGTCTTCAATTGATATACTAACCCGGCAAAGCATAGTAGCTCAAGCACAACAATTGTAAGGGTCTTCATAACCTCAAGTTTAAAAACACAACAAAGCAAAGCCCTAAGCAAACTGATCAATCTATGGAATAAGCGCTAGGAAAGAAAAAGCTGTAATCTCAAAAAATGAGAAGAAATTTAATCTTCCTCCTCGCCTTCGTTCTCCGCAATGTTGAAGTATCTGAGCTCATAAACATTACGGACCTTGTTAGAAGCAATAACCCTCAACCAGTCTCGCACGTTGTGTTTCTTCAAGTATTTCTTCGTCAAGTACTTGAGATATCTATACACAGAATATGCCCAAACGATTAATAAAAAAGGAATCAAATTTTGAACAACTAAAACTGAGATTTATACCTTTTGGAGAAGGCAGAATCAAAATTAATAGTGATCTTCGATTTGTCACAGTTGATGGAATCGCCGAGAGCACAGGCTTTTCTGGCGATTTTGATGCGTTCTTGGAGGAACTTCTCAAGAGATGCAACCTCTATGATCTTGGGTGTATTTGGTAAAGAACTTATCAGCTCTTTTTTAGCTGGTCAACTCATTTTAGCTGGTTGACTTTTAAAAAAGATCTATAAGCTTGTTTGGTAAATAGCTGATTGGGTTGGCTGATTCAACCCAATCAGCTAATTTTCAACCAGCTCCAAATAGGAGCGTTTCACACCGTAAGCTAATTTTATTTCATCCTAATCTCCTAAATGCCTTAACCTCTCGCGTCTCACTTCTCATTTCTCAAGTCTCCAAACATTCCAGAGTCTTCTCCTTCTTTCGTTCCTTTCTTTTTTCTCACCGCACACCCACACGCGATTGTCTTCCTTGCTTCTTTCGTTCACTCCCACGCATCAACGAAGGAGTGTAGACCAAATAGAGAGAAGGTTTGAAGTCGATTTTGGTGCCATTGAGGAGTTCAGTCCCAAAGTTCCATTGAGGAGTCGATTTCTGCTAAGAGGTGGGTTCCTCTTGAAGCTTACCCCAACGTCATGAATCAGGTCGATAACTCATCCATGGTTTTCTTCTTAACCTTTCTGTTTGTTTTTTGAAATTTGGGGTTTTTAGGTGTAGAATTGATTTTGTAATTTATAAACACTATTAATTTTTGTATTTTTTTGACATTACAAAGATGATAAAAGGCTCAACCCCATAACGTATTATCGAAAAAGATCACAACTTTGAACTCCGATTTCTCCTTCTCCTCCTCCTAGCCTTCATTTGTCTGTGATCTTCGACCTTTGCTGTTCAGAGATTTCTTTTTTTCTTCTCATTGTTTGTATTTTGATTGGGGATTAAGGGGAGGAGAACACAAAAAAGAGAAGAGAAACAAATGGACTCTCCACCGACACCAAGTGGCGAATCAACGGCTAGGATGGTGACGTCGAGATTGTCAATGATAGAGTCATTTTGTGGTTGCGGTATGTCGGATTAATAGGGAGTACATTAAGAGCAGAATAATGATGCCCAAGTACCTCCGTCTCGCTATGATCCATTCAATCAAGTCAAAGGACGTCGATGCCAGAGCCGATGGTGGTTTTTATTAATTCTAAAAGTGGTGGTCGCCATGGTCTTGAACTCAAGGAGCGGCTTAAGCAATTAATTGGAGAGGAACAGGTTTTGAAATTTTGTGAAATATTGCTTTAAATTAATGGGAGTGGTTGTCTGTGTTTTATATTGTCTGGTTTGGTTTTGTGGAAAAAAATTGTTCTTTAGAATTCGAGATGATTTCTGGCACATGTTTTTGACCTATCAGAGGTGAAGCCTCTTGAATTTGTCCAATATGGATTAGGCTGTCTTGAAAAGTGGGCTAGTCGTGGGGATGAATGTGCCAAAAAAGTTTGTGAAAAGATGAGAATCATGGAATTTCAATAACTTTGCTTTGTTTGATCCAATAGATTATGATTATAATGAGATGCTTTATGTCAAATGTTGGATGTTTGAGCCTTATGGGGAATCAAGAATACTCATATATGATGAATGATTGGAGCAGGTTGTAGGAGGTGATGGTATTATTGGTTGGGTGCAAGGAACTCTCCAAGAACTTTACACTCAGGGTCGTGAGCCTGTTCCTCCAGTAGGAATCATTCCTCTTGGGATTGGAAACGATCTGTCAAGGAGTTTTGGTTGGGTAAACTTCGTATTAAGATGAAATGTTCTACTTCTGACGTCTGACTTTTCTAATTCATCCAGGTTTGTTTTCTTTCTTTAGGGTGGTTCATTCCCCTTTGTATGGAAATCTGCTATCAAACGGTCTCTTATGAAAGCAATATCTGGTCGAGTTTGCCGTTTAGATAGGTAAGAGTTCTACCTTTTAGAGAATTAGTGTTAAACTAGTGAAATATAATATGAAAATGATTAGCTAAAGCCAAATATATGTCAGTATTTATTTTGAGGGTCCTAGATATGTTAACATTTTCCTTTTGATGTTGTCAAGTATCGGTACACCTTAGCTCTTAAGATTGATTTCTTTTGTCGACTTTTGACATATTCTTGTATTTTTTTGTTCAGTTTGACATTGATGATTTATTAATTAGTGTTACTGCTTTCTTTATATGATTCCTTTGTATAACTTTTAGTAATTTATTTCCCCTTCTGTTTGTTGTACAAGAAGATCTTTACATTTTGACCAGGATAACAAATACTTGGTACAGGTGTATTTTTACTTTGGCTATTCTATTTTGTTGAACAACATATCAAAAAGTATTATTGTATATTAAAAACTACTCCTTAATGATGCAATTGGAAAATTTTTGTGTCAATGCCTCATGGAGAAGTCGTCAATCGTCCGCTCCCTGAAACAAGTTGAATCTTGTTCACTGGAACAGGTTTATGATGCAGTCCAGAAAAGTCCCCAGTGTATACTCTTTCATCATAAATCATCTGCTCACCTTCTTTATATCTTTCAATTTTTGTTCTATCTCTCAAACAATTCATTGGTTATAAATAATATCAGCTCATGCAAACCTGTCAAACTACACAGCTATTGAGCGACTGATACAACAGATGACCATATTGGGACAAATTTTAAACCAAGATCATGCCAAGGTAAGAACTAGTTTACTGGTTTCTCGTTTTCCAACATTTATGACTTTGTGACTCTACTAACTTGTTTTGATGAGTTGGATATCGTTGGGATCCTTTAGATAGATTATTTGTGGTAGTTGGTTTTCTTTATGATTCTTCAGCTTTTACATCTGTTTTGTATCTGTTGATTTAACCAATCTGTTTTTTATCTGTTGATTTTATTAAATGAAGTGTGATAGTGGTTGAGATATAAATGAAGTCAGACAGTATAGTGGCTTTAAGGTTGTACGAAGGAAGGTTTTTGATTGCTATGAAAGAAGGTTTTTGTATCTGCCTGCCCTTTATTTAATGAAACTATCTGTTGATTTAATGAAAGCATTTAACTCCACTTGTTAAATCACAACTGCCCACTGTTTGTTTTTCACCTATAAAAAGCTAACACAATATGTTGATTCTTTACTGATCCCTAGTGGGTTCACTTGGATTTTAACTTCTGGTGAGTTGTTTGTTGTTTTCTTTAATGCCAATGTTGTCTTTCTTTGTTTTCATTTGTAAGTTTTGTTCTTTCTATGTTTTGTCATGCCTCACTTCTTTTCTTTTATGTTTTCATCTTCTTTTCTTTTAGCGCTTTTAGAGTATTTTTTGGATGTAAGTATCAAGTTCTCTTTTCGGTTTCCTTACTGTTATTGATTTCTTAAGGAAAATGGTAAGAACTAGTTATATATGCTGATTGGTGATGTTAGACCTTGTTTTTATTTGCTTAAATTGTTTAATTGATTATTTATGTTTTAATTTCCTAATTGGTTCTTTATGCTTGATTGATGGCTTACAATTTTTTTTATAGAATTGGTCTTTAATTAGAATTTGAGAAAAGGAATATAAATTGAATTTGAATTGAGGTAGTAGGTGAAGTGGGATTAATATAGTAAGTGAGTAGTAAATGTAAGTAGTTAGTAAGTGGAAGTTAGCATGGAACTAAGGGGTTAAGGGTTAGTTGGAATCTTTAAAAGCCAACCAAGGGTATAGTTGGAAAGAGGCTTTAAGTGAAGGGCATTATGGGCAAAGAAGAAGGAAAATAAAAGACAAAATTGGAGAAGAAGAAGAGCATTGTCGTGGAAGCTAGAGAAGAAGAAAGGAGAAATCGTGGGAGAAGGAAAGAAGAGAAGAAAATTCAAGAGGAAAGTGGGAAAAATCGTGAAAAGGAGGAGAATCAAAGCTTCTAAGGTAAGTTATCCTATTTTCTTCTTGTTTTGTTGAAGAAATGGGAGATTGTGTTGTGAATGGAGAGAAATCCTAGTGAGAGAAAGTGGTAGGAAGAAGAAGATGAATAGTAAATTCATAAGTTTTTTTTTTGGATTTTTCACCTAAGGGTTGAGTTTCTAACCTATAGGGTTTATGAATGGGTTACATGGAGGCTTGATTTAGGTTATGACATTTTTAGGGTTTTGGAGGGGAATTTCGAAAATTGGAGAATAAATGATGGATTGTTGATTTTGTTTAGGAAATCTAGGGGCTATCCAAGAACAAGAGGAAGGAAGCCATTGAGATTGGAATTTCCAAGTTATAAGGTGGGTAAATTATTTATGGCTTTTGTGCAAAATGAGCAAATGCTTGTATATGCATTGTATGTGACTTGTTTGCATATTTGTTATATTGATATGATGTATATCATGATTATTAAACCATAGAAATGTGATTATGCCATGTTATGTATGAATGAATGATTGACATTTGGATAAGAAAGTATGCCATTGAATGAAATCATGGCATTTTATTATATGAACATTTGAATTGGTTTATGTGCTTTGTTTGGGCTGAGAGGAACCGTTTCGAGTCACATGCACGTCGACGTCAAAGCCTATCCGGCTGCCGCTTGTATTACCCAGAGATCCGAGAATGGACTCGTTTATTCACTACGTAAACTTCGATTTAAATCTTTGTTCACTAACCCTCTAGCCATGGAAATGTGCATTGCATTTGCTATTCTAAGTTGCCTTGAAATGATTACATTTAGTGTGTGAAGATGATTTGAAATTATGAGTTGACAATTGCTTTGTGAATGTTGGATTCTCATTGTTGTATACTTATGCCTAAACATGCTAGTATGTATATGTATTTGGTTGATTATGTGGCTCAATGCCATTGACTATAAATGGTTTAGCCATTGAGCTGTATAGCTCAACCCACGATTTTCCTCCTCAGGTGCAGATCGAGAAGATCAGTAAATCCTTGCGGGCATTTGGACGATCTCGAGATATTTAGCTTTTGTATTAAGTTAGGAGCTAGATTTTTGAATAGCTTTAACATCATATTGAACATTGAGCATCGAATGTATTTTGTAACTTTTGTAATGTCGATGTGTAATTTAAAGCTATGTATGGAAGCTTGTATGAACTCCATTTTTGGCTTGGAATTGAATTGAAGATTGGGAAAAATTTTCTTTGTACATGTGCTTATCTATCTTGTTGTGTGAAATGCTCATTTCAAGTTTTATAGGGGTAAATTGTGTGTTGAATTCTTAAGGGAAAAACTGGGTTGATTTAGGCCATTGTGGGCAAAATGATCTTCTTGAACTTTGTTGTTTATCCTCTTGGCTTTTCAATGTGTTAAAGTTTGCGAAAGTTGGATATCAATGTTGAGAGTTATGGGTTTTGCAAGTGATGATATTGTGTGGAAGGCTTGAGTGTGATAGCTTTGGTGAATGATGAGAAATTATGTGTTGTATGGATTTTTGAGTTGATATTTGGGGAGTTTAATGCATCTCAATTGGTAGTTGAATGTTTGAGGAGTGTTATTACACTTGAAGGATTTAATTTGGGAATATTTTGAGTGTATATGGTGCTAGGATTAAAGGTTGGAAGCATTGGAAAGCTTGGAAGAGGGCTAGGGTTGCGCGTGTCCGTTAAATGGACATGAGTGTCCGTTAAATGGACCTTCTCGGGTGGAAAAGGACCCTTAGTCCAGTGTATGTCCGTTAAATGGACATGGATGTCCGTTTAACGGACTTTCTCGGACAATTTGGGGCTGTTTTGCCAGTCTGTATCCATTAAACGGACATGGATGTTCGTTTAACGGACAGTCTCGGGTTAGCTACATTAATTTGTGATTTAAAACTAGTTTAAAGGCCGAATCTTGGGTCGAGGGCTCTAATAGAAGTTGTAGATCTCGATGTCTTCTTTCTAATGGTCCAAAAACGAAAGCAATTGGACATTTTTAGAAAAAGTTATGGAAATCGCGCCAAGACATGTTCGGTTGGAATAAGGACATGAACATATTGGATTCTTTCGACCATAACTTCTTCGTCCGACCTCCATATTGAGCGATTCTTGAAGCATTGAATTTATAACATGTTTAACTACCTCTCCACAAAAATTGGTAACTTTTGACTTGGAATTCGAAAAGATTGATTCAAAGCAAGTGAGGGTTCGTTGAAATAACCCTACAAGGAAACCCGCTTACGCTTTTCGACTTCGAATCGGATGGTTGGGCTTTGGGAACGGGGTCCAACAGGTGAGGTATTCCATCTTGCAATGTCTAGAAGAATTGGAGTTTTATGAGTGAACAAACTACTACCTAAATACTCGTGTTCTTGATGAAGTACCTAAAATTTTGGCTTGTATTTTATTAAGCAGTTTAGTGTGTATAGTTTCCCCTCTGATGTTGTTATGTTTATTCCTTCATCTTCGTCTTTGTGTTTTGTGGGTGTTGTTGTGTGTATGTTGTTTTAGTGATGTAGTATGATGGTTTGTGTTGTATCGGTGTAAGTTGTGTATTGGTTGAGGGTAATTGTTTTGCGTGATAAAAATGAAGATGGTGGCTTGTGTAATGCATATTGTATGGGTTGATTGAAGGTGAATATAGATTAGGAAGTTGTTTGAGTACTACATATTTGATGCTTAATAAAACTTTTGTTAAGACTTTTTGATGTGTTTATCCCTCTATGTTATTGTTCGGCCCATGTGTGTTCTTGATTTGGAACAATTTACTTGTAGTCCTAAGACTTTGTGAAACATATTTGGAGCTTTAATCAAGGTACAAATATATATGATTGTTGTGTTTTTTTAGGAATATGGTGCTCAGGTTATTGGTGGCCCGAGATATACAGTTGAGATCATTTTTGGTTCTGAATTAGTGTGAAGACCTTGGGGTGGAGTGGTAAGGATTACAACTTAGGATTTGTATTTTTTTTGATATTGAAATGTCTGTTACTAATATAAAGAGTATTGTATGGCATAAAACAACAGTATTGTATCACATTCCTATTCAGTTATTTTTTGTGTTTTTTTCCAACTTTTGTTAGCTTTCATTTTTTAGTAACTCCATGTTTTCCTTCTACTACCACTAGTACAAATTAGGATGAGATATCACATAACTATTTTTATTTGCACAGATTTAGTATGATAAATGTTGATATTCATTTATTAATATATAAATAAAAAAGGGAAGGGAAAGAGAGTTGGACAATCACCATATAATTTGAAAGTAAAAGAGTTAGCTTGTTTTGGACAATGGAAGATGGATGGGTGATGAGTTTTAAAGGTATGTTTACAGTATTGCAAAAGTTTTCAAAATAATTTCAGTTATGTACACAGTATCGCATATAACACAACAATTTTCATATATATATATATATATATATACACATCATAAAACAACAATAAATGACAACGATGATCGCATAAATATACTGAATAAAAGTTTTCATAGTTTTCATATATATATATATATATATATATATATATATATATATATATATATAAAGATAAAACAACAAGATTGCATAAAACAAGAGTTTTCATGTATGTATATATGCATTATAGCATAAATTAATAACATGAGTTTTAAAGGTATGTTTACAAGATTGCAAAAGTTTTCAAAATAATTTCAGTTATATACACAATATCGCATATAACACAATAATTTTCATATATATATATATATATGACATAAAACAACGATAAATGACAACAATATCGCATAAATATACAACATAAAATTTTTCATAGTTTTCATATATATATACAAGACATAAAACAACGATCGCATAAAACAAGAGTTTTCATTGTTTTATATGGTTCAATTAATTTTGTATCATAGTTGATATTAATGTTCAATCTTTAATTTATATATGTAGAATACTTATATTTTAATCTTTAATTTAGTTCAGTATTTGAGTTTAATTGATCATGTGCTCAAAATTGATTGTTTATTTTTAAAATTTTATTTTAATTTTATAATAGTATGTAATTATTTAATAATTCTTTGGTTAAATAAAAGATATTACAATAAAATTTATATAATTTTGAATAATATTCACAAGTTAAAAGATATTACAATAAAAGTATTTATAAAATTATTTTATTGAAATATTCTAATTGTTAACCATTATAATAACTCAATAGTGAATCCAATTGTAAATTAGTCAATAAGTACATAACTTTTTCTAATCTTGTATGATTAGATGACATCATCTCAAAAAAGAAACAAAGGAGAAAGTCAAGGAGGGAATGATATAGGTAGAGTTCGTTGGCCAAAGGAAATACTTCTTCTCTTTTGTGACCTTTGTAACCAATATGTTCAAAGGAGTAAGGGAAAACATGGTGGAGTTATTTGTTAAAGGATACCATGGAAGAAGGTAGAGGAAGAATTTCATAAAGCGACCAACTTACAATGAGATAAAACTAAGCTTAAAAATAAGTTCGATTGGATGAGAACTAGATGGAGTCTTTGGAAACAGTTGAAAGGAAAAGAAACGGGATTAGGAGGAGATTATGACAAAGGAACAATTGCTGCTAGTGAGGAGTAGTGGACTTTGAAGATTAAGGTTATCCCCTTTTCTCCAAGTTAAATTAATTTCCTTTACTTTAATAATAAATATCTAGTTAAAAATAAGTTATTTAATTTTTTTGTAGGAGAACATCAATTTTAAAACATTTAAAGAGGAAGGGCTTGAATCTGAGCTTGAATGTAAGATGGATCAACTTTTTGGATGTTTGGCCCGAGGAGAGACTACATTTTGTCCTGTGGCTGACCCTCCACAAGGACAACGAGAAGTTGAGGAAGTATATATTCCTTCTCCAGCTGCTAGTCATAATGCTCATCATCAATTGTCAGCCTATCATCATCATGAAAATGTAGATGAGATTAGTGGTCTCAACAATTGGGAAGAAGTGTGGAGAGAATCTTCCCCGACCCCTCAAGCCACATATGATGAAGGGACCGAGAGCAGAAGAGCAAAAGGGTTTTAGAGGGTGATAGTATACAAAGTAATAAGAGTGCAAGAACTGATTCCTCTAAAAGCGCAAGAAGATCTGCAGCAATATATGAGAGGCTTGATGGTGTGATGCAATTGATGGAAGGGAGGCAAAGTGCAACAACGGAGATGAATAGATCTATGAAGAAAATGTTGGATATGATGAATATTGGTGCATCACAAAGTACTAATGCTGGTACGTCACACCATGATATTACGAATGCTTTGGGAAAAATATGTACTTTGCCTGATTTAGAAACTGGTACTCCTGAATTTTATTTTGCTTGCATGTTGATTGAAGATCTGCAAAAAGGACCATTTTTTTGGGTTTACCAGATGATACAAAGAGGGTTGAATACATAAAGTTTATGTATGAGTATGACAAACAAAAAAAACATAACATAGCTTCTATCAATCCATTATATGTTTAGTTTATTGTTTTTATTATTTGTGCACTTAAGTTTACCTGCTATATTATTTATTTTTTTATATGTAGACATATAAGTGTGTTGTTTATTTACAATATAATTTTATATATTGATTTGTAGGTATGGATGATAATGTTATGTATGCAACTTCTGCAAATGAAGTAATTGTTGGACAATGAGACTGAATTTTGGGATCTGATGACTTGTGCAGTAGGATATATGAGTGTGTATTTTTTTGACCACATATACAAGGAATCATGCATGACTTCCTATCAAACAGGAGAATTATGGATGCATGAATTATTGAATGGTCATGAAAAAAGATGTTTTAATGCATTTAGGATGAATCAAAATACATTTCGTCAATTATGTATTGTTTTGGAAAACAATTATGGTTTGAGACCTTCAGATAGGATGTCTATTTTGGAGAAAGTTGCTTTATTCGTGTATGTCCGCAGTAAAGGTTCCTCAAAAAGAGATACCCAAGAGCGCTTTCAACATTCTGGTGAAACTGTGAGTATAGTTTTTAAAGAAGTCTTGACTAGTATGGATGGATTTTCAAGGGATATATTAATACCAAAAGATCCTGAATTCAAGGACACTCCACCACAAATTACCAATGATGTTAGATATATGCCAGATTTTAAGGTAATTGAATATGTTCTTCCTCCCCCTTCATTATATTTTCCATTAAAAAATGTTGTTTTATAATCTTATCATTATTTTTTTATTAGGATTGCATTGGAGCTATTGATGGTACGCATATAGCAGTAGTTGTTACAGAAGAGGATCAAATGAGATATAGAGGACGGAAAGGAATAACAACAACAAATGTATTGGCAACATGTAACTTTAACTTATTATTTATATAAGTTTTAGTTGGTTGGGAAGGATCAGCGCACGATTCTCGTATTTTTCTTGATACAATCGGTAATCCGAGACTTAAATTTCAAAAATCACCGACGGGTAATTTTAAGATTTGTAGGATTTGCTATTAATGATTTTGACTTTTTATGATATCATTTATACTAATTATATTGCTTCTATGAAAATTCAGGAAAATATTACTTGGTTGATAAAGGCTATCCAGAAATAGAAGGATATTTGACACCTTACCCAAATACAAGATATTATCAATCGGAGTTTCGTGGTGCAAATCCAAGAGGATCTCGAGAAGTTTTTAACCGAGCTCATTCATCATTGAGAGGCCGTATTGAGAGTGCTTTTGGTGTTCTTAAGGCTCGATGGAAGATATTGGAGAAAATGCCTAGGTATTCATTAATGGATCAAAATAGAATAATTTGTGCAGCTTTTGCATTGCATAACTATATTAGAAGAAGTACAATTGGCAACTCGGCTTTTACCATCATCGATCAAGATCCTGAATTTATACATCTAGATGTATTTCAAGATGTTCAAGTTAACTCTACACAAGAAGACATTGAAGAGTAAAGAACTCGGGAGATGATAACTATTCGCAATAATATTGCGTCTAGTTTAATGGTAGCTAGAGTCGTTCTTAAATTGTTATAAACTTTTACTTTAAATGATAGATGTTTATTTCTTTTGTTCTATTTGATATGTGTTGTTAAACTTAAACTTCATTTGAATTTTTATATTTTATGTTTGGATGTATCACTATCATTATCACCATCACTATCGTCATTATTATTATTATTGTTGTTGTTGTTGTTGTTGTTGTTGTTAATTAATAATAATAATAATAATAATATTATTATTATTATTAGTATTATTATTATTATTATTATTATTATTATTATTATTATTATTATTATTATTATTATTATTATTATTATTATTATTATTATTATTATTATTATTATATGTTCTATGTTTTTATTAGAGTTATAAACTTAATTTTAGTAGAGTTAAATATCTAAAATCTAAATTTTATAAGAATATTCATTGACATATTAAAATATATAATATTCATATTCTCATATTTTTTTAAATTCATGTCTTTATAAGTCATTTTACACTTAAACAGTTAATACTAAACAATTAATTTTACCAAATATCTTTAACAAACAGCTAATGCAACCAACTGGTCAAACCAACTGATATAATCAGTTATCAGCTGATAGAATTAGCTATCAACTGATTATCAAACAGGGCCCTTATCTTCCACCGACTTTGAGCAGTCGATTGTGAACGTCGCACCCTTCTTCTTTCCCTTCGCTCCAGTGGCACCGCCACTAGCTCCTCCTACCCTGCCCATAATTCCTAAACGAATTTTAGCGACCGCCGCAGGTAAGTGAAGTGAGGAGACAAAAGCCGGTTATCAGAGACTAGGGTTAGGGTTTTATTGCCAACAGATTCCCATCAGATTGGGCTTTAACGTTTCAAGCCCTAACCTTTGGGGCTAAATGTAAATTGGTGAATTCTTCACAACGTTCAACTCCTCTTAATCAATTATATGTATAATATGAGTCTACTCGTATACAAGGAGCAATTTCATATTTAAATTTTATTAAATCCTGTAGTTTACTCATAACACACGCTTATGTTTATGCGTTGCTTAACATTAACCCTCCACAACATTTCAAACATCTTTTCCACCTCTTTGTGTCTTGAGCTCACATTTGGATAATGAGAATCTATACAATTTTGTGCGCATTAGAAATGTAGACCACGCATTATCGATTAAATTTAATTATCTCATTTACATTTTGGCTATAACTCTTTATAAAATTGACAGTAGAGAAGAAAGTTTAAGCAAAATACTAAATCTAACATTTAAAATTTTAGTGTTTGAATTTTTCAAAGTTTTAAAATTATTTAAGTTTAAGATTTCAAATAAAACTGATTTAGATATACTTATTTTAATTCATTGAATTTATAAATTATTTTAACTTTTGCGTAAAAATTTATCGGAAATTAAATTAGAAATTGAAAAGATCCAAATCTTTAATTCTGAATTTATTCAAGAATTTGTTCTAGCTCCTGAAACAAAATTTTGAATATACGACACCAACTGATGTGAACAATTATTACATAACGCAATTAAGGGGAAAAAAGTGGACGGAAGATGTGATGACGTTGAAAGCCAATAGACGCTGATGTTGGAAGCTAGAGCTTAGAGCTCCTTATTCCCCGTGGGGGAAGAGCCGCATTGAAGCTTGGGGGTGAGGTCAGTGATGAGGACTTCGGAGATGAACTTGTGCATATGTTGGGTCATGTGCTGTCCGTCCCAGCTTACGTACTCGTTGGGGTTAGAGCAAACGGTGCAACTCTTGTCTCCGCACAGGGCACTCCAGTCGAAATTATAGGGACCACCTCCAGATCCACAACAGGCTTTAAGCGTCTCTTTAAATCCTGAAGCATTAAAGAGAGTTGAAGCATTAAATGGCATGTATGGGATATATGTATACATTCATTTAGCTAATAACAGATTGACTGACCCAATTTCTGCGCATTTTCGAGAACATAGATGTAAGTTGCATACAAATCACCGTATAAGATGTGAACTCCAGGGTTTGAGCCCTTAATCTTTAGAATTGCCTTCTGGAGCTGTTCATTGTGGTACATTATGGCGTCATTGTACTCCTTGAGGCAGCCGTATTTATCTTTAGCATTATTTGGACTGGATTTGAAAGATGTCTGGAAGTAAGGTGAACATCCCAGGGGGAAAATTCCTGGAACCACGATTCTAACGGCACCACGGCTTATAAGATGCTGAGGGAGGCCAGGCAATTCATATTTGTCATTGAGGAGGTCCAGGTTCAGGTGCAATAATAAGCCAATCAAAAGATGTATTCACTTACCTGAACACCTTCAATAATAGCTTTTACGACAACGGGAACCATGGTTTTCTTCACCTCCTCAGGACTCATGTGTTTATCCTGCCTAGAGAAGGCGTAATTATAGTCATTGCTTCCGATCTCACCAAGCACGAAGAGCGACGATTTGATCTTCTTAGAACAAGCATCTAACCCAGATAACAAAACCGCAAGTGAAACCATGATTCAAATAATTTTCTCTGCTCTGTGCTCATTGAAATGTGATTACCTTTGTCACTACATGTTGCCTTCAAGAATTCATCGAACCATTTAAGTTGTACGTCCAAAGAATTTGAACTCCAGTTGGCTAGCAAGTTAAATTTGGTCAGCTCACCAGCAGACATCGCGGTAACACCTGCCACTGCAAAGTTTACTCCATGGGTGTAGTTGAATCCTGTCCTTTTCTCGATTGGATCCAGATACGGGAGACCAGCTGATTCAGCTGCATAAGTTATATAATCCAGACATAAGTAGGATAGAAATGACAGTAGCGTCTTCTTATCTATAGGATAGAATATCCTTACAAAAATAATCAATTATGAGCAACCCGTCTGAGGATCTGCCTGTGGCCTTATTCATTGTTTGGCCGTAGGGCAAACGAGCATGACGTGCCATAGAGAATTCCTGAATGGAATTTCCTGTGTCTGAAAGTTCATCCCCGAATTGGAAAATTGCCTGAAACTTACAAGCAGATAGTTGTGCATTGCATGAACTAGCAAGTCCCAGAATTAGTAAAAACATGCTCCCTGTGAACAGTGGATTTGTGAAACCCATTTTTCAATTGCTTGTATTGTATGCACTAGTGACTAGTCAATGTTTCACTTTTAGCTGGTGATGTTTCACCCCGGATTTGCCAACATATTTATAATGCTTTCGGACCATTATTGCTTGTTTCGTATTCTCAGGAGAGCAAAAAAAAAAACCTATCTTTAGCAAATTAGCCCGTTTCGTCTGGCTTTACAAAGGGTTGTAAGTTGTGACAGCACTCCATGAAGAGAATAATGGCTGTAAATGTTTTTTCTCTGTCACTGTCTATTACGCGAGTTTAGCATGAAACAGTTCTTAGCTTACTGCATCCAACAACGAACTAGATCCTGGTTTATCGGCTATTTTCTTCCAAGAAATACAAATATTTCAACCCACGTTCTTGCTATTCCAATTTACCTACATCTTTTAGATTCTACAATCATTTGGCCCGGTTACTTGGGAACACTTTCTATTCTTAGCAAAACTAACATCTTTATTTTGACAATAGGTTGATTGATTTAGTACTATGCCTTCCACCAGTAATTTGACAGCGTAGGGAAGTTCATTTCTTCGCTCTGATAGTGTATGCAAGCTACTACTTAAAATGCTATCAGTGTCACCAACTTGTGTCAGAATTTTACAGAAAACAAGTAAGTCCATGAATTGATCGCATGCAGAGAAGAGTTTGAAATTTCCAGCTTATTCTTAATCATTTCAGCTTACTAGTCTAAATTGTTTATTGGATCAATCTTCTTTTTTTTTTTTACAAATAATCTTATTAATGTGCTTTATTCAGGCTTTTAATATCCAAATAATGAAAATTAAAATGAGAAATTATGATTGCAATGTTGTTTTCAAATTATTAAATAGACTTTTGAAAATATAAATAATGGTTAAAATGAGCATTATAGTTCCGTCCTACAAACTAATATTTATATTGCTTGTACATATATTATATTTTAAAATTTTCATATGAATATTTAAAATAATGGGAGAATTAATTATCGTATGGAGTAATTTTATAAATCTTTATTCAATTTACCTCTATTTTAAAACTTATTTTCTCATAATTATTGTTTAATACGTAGAAATTATTTCAAAATGAGAATAGAAGGAGTTCTTCTTTTTCAAAGTATGCAACGCTTAGGTTTTCCAATATAAGATTATTTGTTGTTGGATTGTGATATACAAATATTGAGCTTTGAATCCTTGAAACAAAATTTGTTAAATATGTTACAAGACTTTTTAATCATCAAAATATGACTTTTGATATGATCCACTCATAAAATTAACATTGTTGTCATTAATTAATACTAAAGCCGTGCTTTTATTGAAATAAATTAAAACTATGTTTTTATTTAGTAAAATATTTTAATAACAATAGTTTTTCTTTTGCAAAGGCACAATACAATTTTTTTGTTTAATTTAGCTTAAGACTTCCTACAAGAGAGAAAGAGAGAAGTTAAAATAAAATGTGTATTTAGAGATCATCTTCACCTATATTATATATCACTAAATAAATCACAAAAAGAAAGGATATAAACAATATTTAGAGATCATACATGGAGGTGCTAAGCATCCACAACTCTCTTATCAACCAAAATCTAAAACAATTTAATATAAAGAGGAGAATATAAATACCAAACTTTTTTCTTCTAAATATCATTATTCAAAAAAGAACTTAAAGAGGAGTTTATAGCTATGGGGACTAATTCAAAGATACAGCTATGAATTATTTTCTTAACTTATTTGGCAAGAGTAAGTTTATCAACTATACCTCTTCTCATCCTTAATCATTCATCCCAACATAATTGATGATCGACTTCTTTCTTCTTCTTTTTTATACCTTTCTTTATATCAATTTTAGAAGAAGCCATTTTAATCTTTACTCTAACAAAATTCTAAGTCTTGATAGATTCAATGCATTATTTTTCAAAAATCTTGTAAATTAATGAATTAAATAGTAACAAAATAATTCAAAACTCTATAATTAAAAACAAAATGTTGAATAAAGCTAATAAAATTTGTATATGTTTTATCTCCAAAAGTTACAATTTAACTACCATCAAAGATTATCATCCAAGATGTTACCGCAATGTAATCTACAAATCATTTTTAGGATGTTGGCAAAAGCATCTTCTATTAAGAGTAGATCCATATGCACCGATATCCTTTTAACACAAGATCCTCCAAAGAATTATCATAATTTCTCTTTTACGATATCAATTGCATAATTAAAATAAATTTATAAAATACATTAGTAGGACCCTTATTAATATGACTAGTGAGACTTAATACTAATATCAACAAAGAACAAGGATCATTCTATGTAAACAAGTTTAATTTAATAAAATGGATTGGAAACACAAAGAAGAAAATGAATTTCCATACTCATGAAAAGTTAAACATTACCATCAAGTTAAACAAGATCATAAGTTGTTGTAGAACTCCAAACAAGAGTTTATCTAATCAAAGAATGAAGAAAATACCTCCTAGTATTTTTTATTAATTAATGATACAATTTGTCAATTACATTAATAACAAGCCTTTATAGGTATAATATTTTTCTTATAGATTCTATTTCTTAACTAAAAACTCTTGTTTTTAGATAAGAACTAAATAGTTTTAAAAAGTGAATTCTTATCTAAAAATCTAAAATTCAAAAATTCAAAGATCCAATCCACGTGTTCCACACTAGACTAGCATCCACATTACCACTAGTTAGCTTCTAAAATTTTATTGGTGCTCAATAAGAGCAAGTCTAACATCAATCAGTATTATTTCGACACTCATTTACTTATGTTTCTCTAATTTCTAAAGATAGTGTAAGATTGGAGCCGAATGCCAACATAACATAACGTCAACATGAATGACATTTTGTTTTCTTTTTTATAACTTACTCTTTCATTTGAATTAATAGTATAGGCTTGAATTTAGTTCATTAAAGAAGTAAAGTTTCACAAGAGCTTCTTTGACCTTTTTTGTTGTACTCCTTGTTAATGGTCCTCCAATATTCTTGAATTAATTTTTAGGAACTTTTTGTGCTTGATTTGAACTTTTTGTAATATTTCCAAACCCCTCTTCTTACCTCCCTTACTTAGAAACTCGTGTAGATAAAGTAGATGCCTTATTCTCATTATTTTCCCTCTTTTGAGAAGGATTTATCCTTAAATTAACATCTTTATATACCAAATTAAAAAGATATAAGTCAACAATATTAAAAGTAGTATGAACATTATACTCATTTGACAAATCGATCTTGTAAGCATTGTTGTTCAGTCTTTTTGCTACTTGAAAAGTTTTATCTTCTCTTGATTGTAGATTAGACTTGCACTTGATTGGAAAATTTGTTTTTCCTAAATACCTAAATACAATCTATAGGTTCAAATATCACTTATTTTCTCTCCTTTTTAGCTTGTTTTTATATATTATTAGTTCCTCTTTTTCAATGCTTAACCTTGCCTTCTCATGTAGCTTTTTCACCTATTTGAATTTCTTTTTTTTAATCAAAGCCTTCTCTTTCATCTAAAGGAATAAACATAAAAGATAAAGGAGACAATATGTTAAATCCATAAACAATTTCAAAAGGAGAATAACCAATATCACTATAGATAGTCCTATTAAAAACAAATTCAATAAAAGGTAAAGTCTTCTCAAGTTTTAAGATTTTTACTAATCCTAAACCCTCAGACCTTCGGTCCCAAGTTACAATCAAATAATTCACATATACCCACCATTCATATTCACAGAACTATAAGTGTAGAACTTTAACAATTAAGATTGAGGAACCAACTAGGTTACTCACCTGTAATTTCCGAGCTCTTGGCTTGAAGTCCCATCAATATCCGTAGAATGTCATTCCAACGGTGCCTCTATAACAATCAAAGTAATCCTATGTTACCAAATGCACAATCAGAAAGGTTCACAAATGCACACGCTGAAATAAAAAAATGTACAATGCATATTCGTGGCATTCCCGACGCTATATCCCAATTCACTATCTTTTTCCTCAAAACCAACTTTTCATTCTATAAACACAGTCACATTTAGACAATACCCTTAAATTCTCAAGAAATACCTCAAAGTCAAATTACTATTTACTAGATCACTATCATCCAGTGTACTCTATTTCTAACACCTCAAAGGCAAAGAATCTATTTCAGAAATCTCACAATTATACTCCAATTATCATGAAACAACACTTAGGTTGAAATAAAAACTTATCCTCAACTTTCATTCAATATTTGGGATCTTAGTAAATTGAATTCAAACTTTTTTTCTTCACCTCAATTGTAGACCTCTTTCTCTAGTTTATAACGAATCAAAAATCACTTCAATTGGAAGTCTACATCATTAGTAATGACCCAAAAACTAAACTATATCAGTTCAGAAAAGTCAGCCTCGCCGCGGAGAAAGGATGCTCGTCGCGACGACTAACTGCTCATCGTGACGTCTAACCACGCTCGTCGCGACGAGGATTTAACCGCTCGTCGCGACGTCCAGACACGCTCGTCGCGACGAGGCCCTCACACTCGTCGCGGCGAGTAATTAACCGTTCGTCGCGACGTGCGGGGTCCTGATCGCCTTCGCTGACTATTTTCTCACATTTTCTCACTCTAAAACCAGTCATAACTCACACAGCTACCCCAATCTTACTCATTAAACACCACAAATGCATTTAAACTAACAATAAACAACATACAAACCAATTACTTACCAAATCAAGCTTCCTCTCCTCAAACTTCCAAAATCTTCTCCAACTCTTCAACCCTTACGGCTCCCACTCAAAACCTCACAAATCTTCATCTTCTTTAGGGTTTAGGGTTGATCTAGAACACAAAGAAGAAACAAGCAAGAGAACAACGAAGAATCTCATAAGGAGGAGGAAAGCAGAAACAATCGAAGGGAGAAGAATCATGCCCTAGGTGGAGGAGAAAGTTATACTGTCAAATTTAAAACCTAAGGCATTTAAAGGGTTGATCAACAAACTATCAACTTAGGTACTTGTCATTTGTCAATTCCACAACATATTAAAGCTCTTTTTCTTTTCAATTTCATTTCTAGTCTAGGATATCTCCAAATTCTAATGGTTCGGCATATTAAAAGTCCTAAAATCATGTTTCTAACCTTCCCATTGTCATTGGACAGTAATTCTAATGTCATTTAGTCAATCAGTCCGTCACCTATAAAATTCTCCGGTCTGGACTTTTTCTCCCAAATTTTCCATAAAATTTCTAAGGGTCACTACCAACTGAAAATCCCTCTTAAGACATTCCAATTCAAATTTCAAACACAATTATTCACAAATTTACAAATCACATCATATTCACGAATAAATACCGGGAAGTGCCATGAATGCATGTACATATAAGTGCATGTGCAAAAAGTCTCATTTCTCTAAAATTAGAGGCCAAAAGAATGAACAAATCAAAATATGCAATGTGACCTACTAGCCTGTCCCAATTTACCATTATAACCTTCCCATCGGTGATGGGATGTTACAATTCTCCCTTCGTAATAAAAATTTCGTCCCCAAAATTTCATACCTGTGTGATCGAATAGTTGAGGATACTATCTCCTTATATGCTCCTCAGTCTCCCAAGTTGCTTCCTCAGTTGAGTGGTTTCTCCATAGGACTTTTACCAGTGGAATACCCCTGTTCCTCAACTGCTTGACCCGAGATCCCACAATCTATAGTTCTATAGTAAGCAAAATTGTATTGCTAAAAAAGAGAAAAAAAAATCTTACATAAGTCTATTTTTTTAGGGAAAATCAAATTGGTAGTCTACCTTGTTTTACTCTCAAACATAACTGGAGCCTCTGCCAAAAAATCTTCTAAAGCCTCATTGAAAAATGAAAAGATAAGCGTTGCAAGATTACAAAATGATGAAAACATTGCTACTTCTTATTCTTAAAGCATGGTTCTCTAGTATTCTTCAATAGGTGTCCAGTAATATTTGTTGTTTGATTTAAACTATTTACTATCTTTCAAACCTACTCTTCAAGTCTCCCTTAATTAAAAGCTTGTGTAACTTAATTAATGTTTTATTCCCATCACACATAATTTTATTGATTAGAATTTTCTTACTATCTTTTTAAAGGCCTTTTGATTTCCCCCGCTATTTATCATATGGCTTATCCAGTAGTGTTACATCACTCTCTCTTATGCAATCACTATTAATGGTGAACACACACCCATCTTTAAGGATGCTAAAGGCAAGGTAATCCATTTCTTGTTTTCGATTCTCAATTTATGTGGTGGTATTGTTATTGCTAGAGATGGGAGTGGATTTTCAACCCGATTAACGTCCACACTTCGAAAAAATACATATGGAGGCAAAAAAATAGATTTTAAATGGATGTTGAAAAATAGATGTGGATATGGATTTGGATATGACTCTAGTGATAACCCGAACCATGGATACCTATATCCTACTTGTTTTTTAGTAACTCTATTTTTCTGTTTTTTTGAATATTTATGGTTAAATATAATAAAATATTAATATTTTATGAGAAAAACACCTTTAAAATCTTCACTTTATTCTTTAGTACTCACATTTTTCATCATATTTAATTTTTTATAGGATGATAATAATGCAAATGATATGGAGATGGAGTTTTGAATGTTGTGGAGTTCTCGCAAAGACAATTTGAAGCTTTAATTATTTCAATCTTTATTCCAGTTCTAAATTGTGAAAAATGTATGTTGTCTTTCTACTATACATTATGATTTTTATTATTCCAATTTTACAGTTTTTAATACATATTAGTCAAAATCTTGACTTATAATTATTAAAGTAATTTTGGTAAAAATCTACTCTTTATGTTTTCTATTTAGAAGTTATTTTTATGTGCTACACAACCCGATGGATATCCAAAAACCCAAACAACCCAATAGATTTGGATATGGGTAGTAAATCGTAAAAACCGATGGATATGGATATGGATATTGGTTGAGTCATAAAAAATGGATATGGATATGGGTAGAGTAAAACCCGAACCAAACTCTACCCATTTCCATGCCTAGTTACTGCTAATCTTTATGAATATTACATATTCTAAAGAATTCAAGCACCACTCCAAATGTAAAGCCTTAAACATTTTAACTTATCTCTTACAAATGATTTGCTTTTATTTTATAAAGAAGATAATATTTCTATATCTTAATTTACCAATACTTCAAGTGATTTTAAATTTTTGTTAGGGTCAATTGTCAATCCCATCAAAAGTTACATATTTTTCTCCAAAGTTGATCTGATTACTATTGGGAACATGATCAACTACACTAACTTTATATAAGGCATATTCCCCATAAAATATCTAAGGATCCCGCTGGTATGAACAAGACTAGCTAACAAAGATTGCGTACTATCATTACATACGATAGATAGAAAATAAATAACTAAAACGTACTTTCTTTTATAGGTAGATTGAAACTCCTCACTTCAATAATTAGCAGACTACTTGTATATTGTGTAAGTGATCTAGAAGGGGGGTTGAATAGATCTTTAAAATTCTTTGTAAATTTACTCGTTTTTATAGAGGTTCGGTGCTAAGACCTACGTCCTCTACCTAAGCTCCCACTTAGGATTTTGCCAACCACTTTATTGCACACTTTGTAGTTGAGTGTGAACTTTTTACAACGCCACTTGAATTCCGGCTCAAGTAACCTTTTACACTCAATTTGTCTTCCGGCACAAATCCTACCTCACGTGACCTTTCTCACTCGTCACTCAATTGTAACAAAACAATACAAATATTGAAAAACAAATGCTCAATACAATTTGTAACAAAATAAGAGCAATAGTGAGCAATTTTAAGCAATATGAGAGTATTTGAACTTGTAGAACTTGTGTATACTCTTCTTCCATCATCCTCTATTTATACTTGAAGAAATATAGCTGTTGGAGCTCTTCTAGTCGTTGCTTAATTGGATATAGCCGTTCCTTGATAATCTCCATTCCATTTTTAGCAAATTGGACCGTTGGAGCTGAATCTGTGCATCCATAAGTCGACTTGTCGAATGAATAAGTCGACTTGTTTCAACCATTTACGTAAAACTTGTAACTCCGCTCTCCAATAAGTCGACTTGTGCTGTATAAGTCGACTTGTCTGCCTCGATAAGTCGACTTGTGTGTTATAAGTCGACTTGTCTTAATACATCTTCATATAAGTCGACTTGTACTGTTCTAGTTGACTTGTTATATTCAGACCTTGATGTAAGTCGACTTGTATTACCAAATCCTTTATTGTCCTTAAGCTTCATGCCATTTTTACTTAGTAGATAACTCCCAACTTGATTCCTCATTGATTAGACACTTGCTCATCTTGATTTACTCAATCCTTTCATTGAATAATACCAAAAATAATTTCTTAACTATTTCTAGATATTTTATTATTATCAAAACATAAAGGGATTTAATTTGTCAACCCCCATTGGTCCAACAATCTCCCCCTTTTTGATAATGACAAAATATTTAGAAATTGACAAGAAGATTGAAAGACATAAAATTTGATCAAGGTTTCCCTTGTCTTGATTGGTTAGGTTAACTCCCCCTTAATTCATAAATCAATGATTAGAATAGAATTCAATAAAATTGCAAATCAATGAAATGTTCAAATGAAATTTTCACTCCCCCTTAATCAAATATCAATTTCAATCTTACTCCCCCTTTTTGTCATAATCAAAAATCAATGGAGAAAATAAACTCAATTGAAGATTAATGAAGATTGAAAACCAAACAACAAACACAAGTAGTAGTCATTACAAGAAAATGTCAAACCAAATGAAAACCATACCTCGACTTATTTTCCAGAATCTCCTTTTATCCCAGAACAAATCAATATCCAACTCAAAATAGCTCAAATAAATCCTCAACGGTAATAGACTGAAACTCCAATTAGGCTTTGTGTAAAACACGATGATGAAGTCTTTGGATGTAATTGCATGTGTGCCTCATATATTGACCATTTAATGTAGCAAAAACACATTCAACCAAAGGAATTTAAATCACACATGCCTAACCTTAATTTAATATTCACAAACACATCTTCCTTAAGAGGTTTAGTAAAAATGTCAGCCAATTGATCATTAGTAGAAACATGCTTCAAAACAATGTCACCTTTCAAACAATGATCACGAATAAAATGATGTCTAATTTCTATATGCTTTGTTCTACTATGCAGTATATAGGATTTTACTCAAACAAATAGCACTGGTATTATCACAATAGATAGGAATATTTTTGACCACAATACCATAATCAAGCAATTGATGTTTAATCCAAAGAACTTGGGCACAAGCACTCCCAGCTGCTACATATTTAGATTCAGCAGTGGAAATTGCTAGACTAACTTGCTTTTTACTAGCCCAAGATATCAAAGATGATCCTAAGAAATGACATAAACCACCAGTACTTTTTCTATCAATTCTACAGCCACCATGATCAGCATCACTATAAGCATACAAATCAAATGAATCACAACTAGGATACCATAAACCATGATTAATAGTTCTACTCAAATATCTAAAAATTCTTTTACAGGCACTCAAATGAAAATCTTAGGACAAGATTGAAATCTAGCACAAAGACATGTGGCAAACATTATATCGGGTCTAGAAGTAGTTAAATACAAAAGAGAGCCGATCATACCTCTATAGAGTTTTTGATCAACGTCTTCTTCATTTTCATGTTTTTCCAAGACCAGATTTGTCTCCATTGGTGTTGCCGCCACTTTGCATCCATCCATTTTAAACTTCTTAAGAAGTTCCTTGGTATACTTCGATTGGTGGATAAAAATGTCATTTTTGTGTTGCTTGATTTGCAATCCAAGAAAGAACTTGAGTTCTCCCATCATACTCATTTCAAACTTACCTTGCATTAAATCACTAAATTCTTTGCACAAAAATTCATTAGTGGCACCAAACACAATGTCATCAACATAAATTTGACAAATAAGCATATCATTATCAACATGTTTAATAAACAAAGTATTATCTATCTTACCACGAACATATCCATGTTGAGTTAGAAAAGTACTTAACCTCTCATACCACGCTCTAGGTGCTTGCTTTAGTCCATACAGTGCCTTCTTGAGTTTGTAGACGTAATCTGGATGCTCGTGATCTTCAAATCCCGGCGGTTGTTTGACATAGACTTCCTCTTGAATATACCCATTTAGAAATGCGCTCTTGACGTCCATTTGATTTAATTTGATCCTTTTATGAGACGCGAATGCACATAGTAGCCTAATTGCCTCCAAACAAGCCACAGGAGCATATGTCTCATTGTAATCAAGGCCTTCTTCTTGATAAAATCCTTGAGCCACTAGCCTTGATTTATTTTTAACCGCTTCACCATTCTCATCATACTTTATCCGATTTACCCACTTGACTCCAATGATGGTCTTATCCTTTGGTGGAGCTACCAAATCCCAAACATCATTTCGCTTGAACTGATTAAGCTCCTCTTGCATAGCTAAAAGCCAGTTTTCATCTTTAAGAGCTTCTTCTATATTTTTGGGTTCTACCAACGAAATGAAGGCTGAATTACTCATATTCTCATAGATATTTCTCCTAGTTCTTACACCAACATTTAAATCTCCAATGACTTGCTCCATAGGATGATTCTTTGCTTTTGCCCATGATTTAATGTCAGGTACGTGTTTTTCTTCGTCTAGCTTCAATTCCTCAATCTTGGATTCAATTTCTTCAACTTTATTACCTGAACTCCCTGCATCATCATCAAAACAAACCTTTCTTGGGGGTGAAATTATTTCATCAAATTTGACATGAATACTTTCTTCAACACATTTAGTCCTATTATTATAAACTCTAAACGCCTTACTAGTTTGAGAATAACCAATAAACACACCAATATCAGATTTAGAGTCGAATTTTCCTAAATTGCTCTTTCCATTATTATGAATGAAAACTTTACAACCAAAAGGATGAAAATAAGAGATATTAGGTTTCTTACCTTTCCATAGCTCGTAAGGTGTCTTATTTTTGTCTCTTCGTAAGTGCACCCGGTTGATGACTTAACAAGCGGTGTTGACTGCTTCTGCCCAAAATGATTTAGGAAGATTGTACTCATTCAGCATAGTCCTGCTTATTTCTTCAAGTGAGCGATTTTTCCTTTCTACTATACCATTTTGTTGCGGAGTCCTTGGTGTCGAGAAATTATGTTCCATTCCGTATTTGTCGCAAAGATTTTTGAAAGGTTCACATTCGAATTCTCCTCCATGATCGGTTCTAATTGCAACGATAGACAAATTTTTCTCATTTTGAACCAATCTGCACCACTTGGTAAATTCATTAACGGCATCATTTTTATTCACAAGAAATCTTACCTAAGTAAATCTAGAGAAATCATCCACAATAACAAGTACATATAATTTACCACTAAGACTAGCATGTCTAGATGGACCAATCAAATCCATATGCACAAGTTCAAGAATTCTAGAAGTACAGATTTCTCTCTTTGGTTTAAAAGATTCTCTAACATGTTTGCCTTTCAAACAGGACTCACACAAATGATCTTTAACAAATTTAATCTTAGGCAAACCTCTTGCAATGTCATTCTTTGAAAGCTTAGAAATTAAAGGCAATGGTGCATGTCCTAATTTTCTATGCCATAAAAATGCATTTTCTTCCAATGTCACCAAGCATTTTTCATTAAACGAACTATCATCATGCAAGTCAACAATGTATGTGTTCCTATGTCTCAAACCAATAAAGGCAACATGATCATCCTTCTTAACTAAGCAATGTGATGATTCAAATGATACAATATAATTCATATCACAAAGTTGAGACACACTTAGTAAGTTATGTTTCAAGCCATCAACAAGCAACACATTGTCAATGGTAGGTAAAGGTTCCTTACCCACTTTACCAATGCCAATGACCTTACCTTTGTTGTTGTCTCCAAAAGTGACAACCTTGATTCTTTGGTCTAATTTCTACGAATAAACTTTTGTCTCCACTCATGTGCCTTGAGCATCCACTATCAATATACCATGTGTTTGGAGGTTTTTCATCCCTTGCTTGTACCTGCAATAGACACATTCTTTCTTCTTATAGGTACCCAAGCCATTTTTGGTCCATTTTGGTTAGTCAGGTAAATCACATTAGAAGGTATATTTCCTTTTTCTACCCAAATTTTCTTGACCTTAATGCATCTCGTAATACTCTTGCATGCAACTTCTATATGCCCATCTTTCAAGCATCTAGCACATTGAGCAATTTTTCCATCCGTAGTGAACTTTGAAATCAAGGAACAATCTCTGTTAAACGGATCATATCCTAAACCATGTTTAGAAATTGAGTATCTTTGCAAAGATAACAAGTTCTCAAACTTTTCGTTTCCATTAGCAAATTTTCCAACCACGTATGAGAATTCCTTTCTAACTCTATCAAGTTCACAAATAAGATTTTCTTTTTCAACAAGACATGCAGAATGATCTTCTTTTGGACTATCTAAATCATCAATCGTTTCATGTAAAGCACTATTTTCAGCAACCAACTCTCGTATTTTCTTTCTTAATTTTTTGTTAATCTCAATAGCTTCTTCAAAATCAGCTTGTAAAGCATCAAAGGAATCTCTTAGATCTTGGTCATTGAAAGTTACCTCATTTTCATCATCACTTGATGAACTTTTTGCCATAAGTGCCAGATTGTTTTCATCATTGCTTTGGTATGTATCCTCTTCATCACTTCAAGTTGCCACCAAGCTAGTTTTCTTTTTACCTTTGTCGTATTTGTCATTTTTCTGAAAGTTTGATGTTGATGATGAGCTTTTGCATTCTCTAGCAAGATGTCCCCTTTTTCCACATCTCCAACATTCTTCGTTGCCCTTCTTTTCGTCATAGCCTTTTGATTTTCTTTCCGCGCCAAACCTCTTTCTTTCTACCTGTTTTCTGCCATTTAATTCTTTCCTTCGATTTTTGAGAAGTCCCTTGAACTTCCTTAAGTTTCTAGCGTACATAGTGATTTCTTCATCTTCCTCGTCTTCATCTAATTCCTCATCACTTTCATCAACAAAAGTAGTGTTAGCTTTAAAAGCAATAGATTTTTTAGGCTTACCTCTACCTCCTCTGGATTTGAGAATAATCTCATAGTTGATGAGTGATCCCACCAAAGCGTTGAATTCCATATGGTTAAGGTCCTTTGACTCCATGATTGCGGTGACTTGAGAATCCCATTCCTTCGGCAGTGAACGAAGAATCTTCTTCACCTTCTCGCTATCCGTCATGTGCTTTCCCAGGTTGCCTAATCCATTTATGATTTCTGCACAACGGTCAAGCATTGTAGAAATTGACTCACCTTCTTTCATGACGAACATCTCGTAGTCGTGGAGAAGCATGTTGATTTTTGTCTCCCGGACTTGATTTGTCCCTTCATGAGTAACTCGAAGTCTCTCCCACATTTCCTTGGCAGTGGTGTAAGAATTTACCCGGTTTCTTTCCTCAACCGTAATGCACAATATATCAGCTTCATAGCTTTGGCATTGATGTACGCTTGCCTCCAATCGTTATCATCATACTCCAGCTCTGTTTTCAACTCACCATTTTCTTTCATTGGGGCTTGAAGTCCGAAGATAATGATCTTCCAGTATTCAACTCCCTCGCTAATGATGTGGTACTTCATAGGATTTTTCCAAGAAGAATAATTAGTACCATTAAACAATGGAGGACGGTTATTAGTGTTACCTTCTTCCGCAAGGTTGTTATGTGCCATCCCAGATACTTCTGCTCTGATACCAATTGTAAGTGATCTAGAAGCGGGGTTGAATAGATCTTTAAAATTCTTTGTAAATTTACTCGTTTTTATAGAGGTTCGGTGCTAAGACCTACGTCCTCTACCTAAGCTCCCACTTAGGATTTTGCCAACCACTTTATTGCACACTTTGTAGTTGAGTGTGAACTTTTTACAACGCCACTTGAATTCCGGCTCAAGTAACCTTTTACACTCGATTTGTCTTCCGGCACAAATCCTACCTCACGTGACCTTTCTCACTCGTCACTCAATTGTAACAAAACAATACAAATATTGAAGAACAAATGCTCAATACAATTTCTAACAAAATAATAGCAATAGTGAGCAATTTTAAGCAATATGAGAGTATTTGAACTTGTAGAACTTGTGTATACTCTTCTTCCATCATCCTCTATTTATACTTGAAGAAATATAGCTGTTGGAGTTCTTCTAGCCGTTGCTTAATTGGATATAGCCGTTCCTTGATAATCTCCATTCCATTTTTAGCAAATTGGACCGTTGGAGCTGAATCTGTGCATCCATAAGTCGACTTGTCGAATGAATAAGTCGACTTGTTTCAACCATTTACGTAAAACTTGTAACTCTGGTCTCCAATAAGTCGACTTGTGCTGTATAAGTCGACTTGTCTGCCTTGATAAGTCGACTTGTACTGTTCTAGTTGACTTGTTATATTCAGACCTTGATGTAAGTCGACTTGTATTACCAAATCCTTTATTATCCTTAAGCTTCATGCCATTTTTACTTAGTAGATAACTCCCAACTTGATTCCTCATTGATTAGACACTTGCTCATGTTGATTTACTCAATCCTTTCATTGAATAATACTTGAAATAATTTCTTAACTATTTCTAGATATTTTATTATTATCAAAACATAAAGGGATTTAATTTGTCAACCCCCATTGGTCCAACATATTGGAATACTCACACTTTAATTTTTTTAATCGATTGTGAAGATGTTGGAATTAATAAAACATTTTAAACTTCAACTTCACCATTAGTTGTCGGACATCATCTTCACCTATATTATATATCACTAAATAAATCACAAAAAAAGAAAGGATATAAACAATATTTAGAGATCATACATGGAGGTGCTAAGCATCCACAACTCTCTTATCAACCAAAAATCTAAAACAATTTAATATAAAGAGGAGAATATAAATACCAAACTTTTTTTCTTCTAAATATCATTATTCAAAAAAAGAACTTAAAAGAGGAGTTTATAGCTATGGGGACTAATTCAAAGATACAGCTATGAATTATTTTCTTAACTTATTTGGCAAGAGTAAGTTTATCAATTATACCTCTTCTCATCCTTAGTCATTCATCCCCAACATAATTGATGATCAGCTTCTTTCTTCTTCTTTTTTTTATTATACCTTTCTTTATATCAATTTTAGAAGAAGCCATTTTTAATCTGTACTCTAACAAAATTCTAAGTCTTGATGGATTCAATGCATTATTTTCCAAAAATCTTGTAAATTAATGAATTAAATAGTAACAAAAATAATTCAAAACTCTATAATAAAAAACAAAATGTTGAATAAAGCTAATAAAATTTGTATATGTTTTATCTCCAAAAGTTACAATTTAACTACCATCAAAGATTATCAGAGTATGTTACCGCAATGTAATCTACAAATCATTTTTAGGATGTTGGCAAAAGCATCTTCTATTAAGAGTAGATCCATATGCACTTATATCCTTTTAACACAAGATCCTCCAAAGAATTATCATAATTTCTCTTTTCGATATCAATTGCATAATTAAAATAAATTTATAAAATACATTAGTAGGACCCTTATTAATATGACTAGTGAGACTTAATACTAATATCAACAAAGAACAAGGATCATTCTATGTAAACAAGTTTAATTTAATAAAATGGATTGGAAACGAAAAGAAGAAAATGAATTTCCATACTCATGAAAAGTTAAACATTACCATCAAGTTAAACAAGATCATAAGTTGTTGTAGAACTCCAAACAAGAGTTTATCTAATCAAAGAATGAAGAAAATACCTCCTAGTATTTTTATTAATTAATGATACAATTTTTCAATTACATTAATAAGAAGCCTTTATAGGTATAATATTTTTCTTATAGATTCTATTTCTTAACTAAAAAATCTTGTTTTTAGATAAGAACTAAATAGTTTTAAAAAGTCAATTCTTATCTAAAAATCTAAAATTCAAAAATTAAAAGATCTAATCCACGTGTTCCACACTAGACTAGCATCCACATTACCCCTAGTTAACATCAATCAGTATTATTTCGACACTCATTTACTTATGTTTCTCTAATTTCTAAAGATAGTGTAAGATTGGAGCCGAATGCCGTGGAGTTTTGAATTTCAAATTATCTAATTTCTAAAGATAATAATGCAAATGATATGGAGAGGAAGTTTTGAATGTCGTGGAGTTCTCGCAAAGACAATTTGAAGCTTTAGTTATTTCAATCTTTATTCCAGTTCTAAATTATGAAAATTGTATGTTGTCTTTCTACTAGACACTATAATTTTTATTATTCCAATTTTATAGTTTTTAATACATATAAGTCAAAATCTTGACTTATTATTATTAAAGTAATTTTGATTTGGAGCGTTCATAAAAGTCTGCTCTTTATGTTTTCTATTTAGAAGTTATATTTTTATGTGTTACACAACCTGATGAATATCTAAAAACCCGAATAACCCAATGAATTTAGATATGGGTAGTAAATCGTAAAAATCGATGGATATAGATATGGATATGGGTTGAGTCATAAAAAATAGATATGTATATGGGTAGAGTAAAACCCGAACCAAACCCTACTCATTCCCTTGCCTAGTTACTGCTAATCTTTATGAACATTACATATTCTAAAGAATTCAAGCACCACTACAAATGTAAAGCCTTAAACATTTTAACTTATCTCTTACAAATGATTTGCTTTTATTTTATAAAGAAGATAAGATTTCTATATCTTAATTTACCAATACTTCAAATGATTTTAAAATTTTGTTAGGGTCAATTGTCAATCCCATCAAAAGTTACATATTTTTCTCCAAAGTTGATCTTATTAATATTGGGAACATGACCAACTACACTAACTTTATATAAAGCATATTCCCTATAAAATATCTAAGGATCTCGCTGGTATGAACAAGACTAGCTAACAAAGATTGCATACTATCATTACATACGATAGATAGAAAATAAATAACTAAAACGTACTTTCTTTTATAGGTAGATTGAAACTCCTCACTTCAATAATTAGCAGACTACTTGTATATTGGAATACTCACACTTTAATTTTTTTTATCAATTGTGAAGATGTTGGAATTAATAAAACATTTTAAACTTCAACTTCACCATTAGTTGTCGGACATCATCTTCATCTATATTATATATCACTAAATAAATCACAAAAAAGAAAGGATATAAACAATATTTAGAGATCATACATGGAGGTGCTAAGCATCCACAACTCTCTTATCAACCAAAAATCTAAAACAATTTAATATAAAGAGGAGAATATAAATACCAAACTTTTTTACTTCTAAATATCATTATTCAAAAAAAGAACTTAAAAGAGGAGTTTATAGCTATGGGGACTAATTCAAAGATAGAGCTATGAATTATTTTCTTAACTTATTTGGCAAGAGTAAGTTTATCAACTATACCTCTTATCATCTTTAGTCATTCATCCCCAACATAATTGATGATCAGCTTCTTTCTTTTTATTTATTATACCTTTCTTTATATCAATTTTAGAAGAAGCCTTGATAGATTCAATGCATTATTTTAAAAATCTTGTAAATTAATGAATTAAATGGTAACAAAAATAATTCAAAACTATATAATTAAAAGCAAAATGTTGAAGAAAGCTAATAAAATTTGTATATGTTTTATCTCCAAAAGTTACAATTTAACTACCATCAAAGATTATCATCCAATATATTACCGCAATGTAATCTACAAATCATTTTTAGGATGTTGGCAAAAGCATCTTCTATTAAGACTAGATCCATATGTGTCGCTATCCTTTTAACACAAGATCCTCCAAAGAATTATCATAATTTCTCTTTTCTGATATCAATTGCATAATTAAAATAAATTTATAAAATACATTAGTAGGGCCCTTATTAATATGACTAGTGAGACTTAATACTAATATCAACAAAGAACAAGGATCATTTTATGTAAACAAGTTTAATTTAATAAAATGGACTGGAAACACAAAAGAAGAAAATGAATTTCCATACTCATGAAAAAGTTAAACATTACCACCAAGTTAAATAAGATCATAAGTTGTTGTAGAACTCCAAACAAGAGTTTATCTAATCAAATAATGAAAAAAATACCTCCTAGTATTTTTCATTAATTGATGAAACAATTTGTCAATTAAATTAATAAGAAGCCTTATAGGTATAATATTTTTCTTATAGATTCTATTTCTTAACTAAAAGCTCTTGTTTTTAGATAAGAACTAAATAGTTTTAAAAAGTCAATTGTTATCTAAAAATCTAAAATTCAAAAATTAAAAGATCTAATCCACGTGTTCCACACTGGACTAGCATCTACATTACCACTAGTTAGCTTCTAAAATTTTATTGGTGCTCAACAAGAGCAAGTCTAACATCAATCATTATTATTTCGACACTCATTTACTTATGTTTATCTAATTTCTAAAGATAGTGTAAGATTGGAGCCGAATTCCAACATAACATCAACATCAATTACATTTTGTTTTCTTTTTTATAACTTACTCTTTCATTTGAATTAATATTATAGGCTTGAATTTTGTTCATTAAAGAAGTAAAGTTTCACTCCTTGCATAAAGATGGACCATTATGTCATTAAGAGCTTCTTTGACCTTTTTTGTTGTACTCCTTGTTAATGGTCCTCCAATATTCTTGAATTAATTTTTAGGAACTTTTAGTGCTTGATTTGAACTATTTGTAATATATCCAAACCCCTCTTCTTACCTCCCTTACTTAGAAACTCGTGTAGATAAAGTAGATGCCTTATTCTCATTATTTTCCCTCTTCTGAGAAGGATTTATCCTTAAATTAACATCTTCATATACCATATTAAAAAGAGATAAATCAACAATATTAAAAGTAGTATGAACATTATACTCATTTGACAAATCGATCTTGTAAGCATTGTTGTTCAGTCTTTTCGCTACTTGAAAAGTTTTATCTTCTCTTGATTGTATATTAGACTTGCACTTGATTGGAAAATTTGTTTTTCCTAAATACCTAAATAAAATCTATAGGTTCAAATATCACTTATTTTCTCTCCTTTTTAGCTTGTTTTTATATATTATTAGGTCCTCTTTTCAATGCTTAACTTTGCCTTCTCATGTAGCTTTTTCACCTATTTGAATTTCTTTTTTTTTAAATCAAAGCCTTCTCTTTCATCTAAAGAAATAAACATAAAAGATAAAGGAGACAATATGTTAAATCCATAAACAATTTCAAAAGGAGAATAACCAATATCACTATAGATAGTCCTATTAAAAACAAATTCAATAAAAGGTAAAGTCTTCTCCTGTTTTAAGATTTTTACTATTAGTTTAATCATGATTTGTGGACGACAAATTGTAGAAAGTAGAAACTAAGTTTTGAAATTTCTCCACAAATTTTTTTAAAAAATAACTCAAGAACTTGATTCCAATATGAAAGAATGGTTCTATAATTTCTAGACAATCTAACAATCTTATTAAAAAAATAATTCAACAATGTAGGACGCATCATTGGTTAAGAAATATAATGAAATGTGACATTTTAAAAAACCTATCCACCACTAAAAAAACTAAATCCATATATTTTATAGACCTAAAAACACCCAAAGTAAAATTTATCAAAAAATTTAACTATGATCCACTAAATATAAGTAAAGCACGTATAATTTATGGGGTTGCACTCTAGATTTGACTTGCCTATATACAACACATCTTTTACACACACTCTTTATGTCTTTCCTCATATTTGTCTAAAAAATGTTCATTAAAAACTTCAATGGTTTTTTTGACTCTAAAATGACCTATTAGACCTCTCTATGTGACTCTCTTATGAATAACTCTCTTAAAGAACTATGAGGCGCACATAATCTATTCTTTCTAAACAAGTATCTTTTATGTCTATAGAAGATTTTATATGTAGAATTTTCATATACTTTAAACATAATATCAAAATCAAGATTAATATATAATCTCTAATATGCTCAAAACCATCAATTTGGTAACAAAGTCCTTAACAAAGTTTGCCTCTTAGATAATGCGTCAGCGACTATATTTTCCTTACCTTGTTTATATTTCACTATATAAGAAAAAAAATTCAATGAATTCCTCACATGGCATGTCTCTTACTTAACTTACTTTGACTTTGAATACATTTTAATGATTCATAATTCATATGTATCATAATCTCTTTAAGCCATAAGTAGTGTTAGCAAGTCTCTAATGCTCTTACCAATAAGTTCTTGTTGTATCCATGGATTTGCCCATTTCTACTTATGGAGCTACTAAAATCTAATATGTGAGGGCCATCCTGTTTCTGCAATTAAAAAAAAATTGAAACAACTTAGTGTGAAAAACAGACATGTTTTTCGCATGATTATTCCTGAATGCAGGTATGGAACAGTATTAGGTGGGTTATTATCGAAGAAATTTCTGGACACAAATTTATCTATTCCTTTTGTTGGTCCTCCTTTAAACACGCCCTCCCTCCAAAAATACAAAAGGATATGACTTAAGAATTCCAGTGACTAATAAATATGCAGGATGGTTATTACGGATGTTTTATGTCCATCTGTCTATTGTGTTTGTGTTGATATTGTCAATTATGAGAATTTTGTGTATTAATTGTGCATATGCATATGACAGATGGTTGATGCGTGGGGAGGATGGGGTTTGTTCTAAGTTTTGCTTTAAACGCTTAAAGTAATAGCCACCAAACATGGAATTTCTATTCCAACGGTTGCTGTGAAGTACATACTAGATCAGGTAAGCCTTTTTTCTTTTGTTTTTGGGTAATCTCCAAGGTGTATCATATCACTACGTCATTTTCATACAAATATGCCATTGAATAATAGCCAGCATTGGAGGGATCAATTGAAGTGAATCACACGTTAATACAATGCTTAGAAAACGATATAAGAATGCACGAGAAGATGTGGTTGAATTGTGTATTCCCCTTTTTTGAAATATTCTTTCAAAAATGTTTGTTAGAAATAAAATTCTTTTACAGAACTTTCGATAGATTCTAATTAATCAAAACTTTGAAATCTTTGTTTATGAACTAAGTAATGATAAAACTTGAATCTAAAAGAGAGATAGAGTAAGATTAGTTGACACAGCAATTTATCCTGGTTCACCCCAAACCGTGGGCTACGTCCAGTCCTCAGAGTTCTTTCTGAGATTTCACTATCTCTTCAACTTTTACAAGTATTCTTTACGAGCCTCTTCAGGTCTCTGCAATCAGTATTCTTTCACACTTAGCCTCTGCAAGCTATCTGTACTACTTCCTCACAGAAAAGTGTTTGAAACTTGTTACAGTAAAAATAGCTCTCTGCTAATTTGCACAGTATGCTTTTTACGATTGCGTAGATGTAATTCAGCTAATTTTTCAACCAACCTTGCAATCTTTGACTTCGTCTCCAACTGCTTCTTGATTCTTGTTTCTAGATTCTTACTTCTTGAATCTTGTTTCTTGAATCTTTAAAAGAAACGGTTAATCAGTTGAGTTCTGTAACTAACCCGAACTAACTCTTGTGTCTGCTTTTCAATTCTTCTTCTGCGTCTGTTTTTCTCAATTCGCGTATTCGTCTATTTTTATTTTGTGTCTGCGTCTGTCTTTGTCTTTTGTGTCTGCGTCTGTCTTTCTCTTTTGTGTTTGCGTCTGTTTTTCTCTTTTGCGTCTGCGTCTATTTTTCTCTTTTACGTCTGCTTCTGTTTTTCTCTTTTGCGTCTGCGTCTACGTCTTATTGTGTGTCTGCGTCTGCGTTGTTTCGTCTGTATTGCTTCTTCTGTTTTTGTTTTTCTTTTATTTTTCTCTTTGTTATACATCAAAATTATATCTAAGTAAAGTTATTTTGACTTAACATCAATGATAGGCGTTTGCCTTGGTTTGTCTGAGCACATTAGTGTTTCTAATGTCGTGTTTTCACTAGTCCTGGACGATGAGGATATAAGCAGCATACAAGAAGTTTCACAACGGGGAAAAGATCTGCTAAAAGTGATTGGTGATTGTGGAGATGAATATAGACGTATCTGAGATCCTTTACTTTGGACATATTGTAGATTATGGAGATTAATATAGACGTATATGAGATCCTTTACTTTGGAGATATTGTAAAACCCAATTTTCCCGAGACCACATCATTTGCTCATCAAGCAATGCTTTAGACGTTCATAGATTACATATAGGTTACGCAGGGACAAAATCATGTTTATAGATTGATTCAAGGGTTAGATTTTTCACATGTTAAAAAAGGGCTCGGTTTGTGCTTACCCATCATTTCTACTGCAAAGTCTTCAATTGATATACTAACCTGGCAAAGCATAGTAGCTCAAGCACAATAATTGTAAGGGTCAAAGCAGAGCCCTAAGCAAACTGATCAATCTATCGAATAAGCGCTAGGAAAGAAAAAGCTGCAATATTTGGATGTAAGTATCAAGTTCTCTTTTCGGTTTCCTTACTGTTATTGATTTCTTAAGGAAAATGGTAAGAACTAGTTATATATGCTGATTGGTGAGGTATTCCATCTCGCAATGTCTACAAGAATTGGAGTTTTATGAGTGAACAAACTACTACCTAAATACTCCTGTTCTTGATGAAGTACTTAAAATTCTGGCTTGTATTTTGTTAAGCAGTTTAGTGTGTATAGTTTCCCCTCTGATGTTGTTATGTTTATTCCTTCTTCTTCGTCTTTATGTTTTATGGGTGTTGTTGTCTGTATGTTGTTTCAGTGATGTAGTATGATGGTTTTGTGTTGTATCGGTGTATGTTGTGTATTGGTTGAGGTTAATTGTTTTGTGTGATAAAAATGAAGATGGTGGCTTGTGTAATGCATATTGTATGGGTTGATTGAAGGTGAATATGGATTAGGTAGTTGTTTGAGTACTACATATTTGATGCTTGATGAAACTTTTTTTAAGACTTTTTGATGTGTTTATCCCTCTATGTTATTGTTCTGCCCATGTGTGTTCTTGATCTGGAACAATTTACTTGTAGTCCTAAGACTTTGTGAAACATATTTGGAGCTTTAATCAAGGTACAAATATATATGATTGTTGTGTTTTTTTAGGAATATGGTGCGCAGGTTATTGGTGGCCCGAGATATACAGTTGAGATCATTTTTGGTTCTGAATTAGTGTGAAGACCTTGGGGTGGAGTGGTAAGGATTACAACTTAGGATTTGCTTTTTTTTTTATTGAAATGTCTGTTACTAATATAAAGAGTATTGTATAACATAAAACAACAGTATTGTATCGCATTCCTATTCAGTTTTTTTTTGTGTTTTTTTCCAACTTTTGTTAGCTTTCATTTTTTAGTAACTCCATGTTTTCCTTCTGCTACCACTAGTACAAATTAGGATGGGATATCACATAACTATTTTTATTTACACGGATTTAGTATGATAAATGTTGATATTCATTTATTAATATATAAATAAAAAAGGGAAGGGAAAGAGAGTTAGACAATCACCATATAATTTGAAAGTAAAAGAGTTAACTTGTTTTGGACAATGGAAGATGGACGGGTAATGAGTTTTAAAGGTATGTTTACAGTATTGCAAAAGTTTTCAAAATAACTTCATTTATGTACACAGTATCGCATATGACACAATAATTTTCATATATGTATATATATTACCTATATCATTTATTATTCAAACATATTCAAAATATTTATGTGGTTTTCTCAGATATAATATCCGAGCCAACTACAATCAAGGAAGACTAATTCGGTGGCAACTTGAATTCAATCAATATCAATTTGATATTCATTACATAAAATCATCTGACAATTTTCTTGCAGATATATTAACCAGGGAATGGAAGCAGCTATAAAAAGTCTAGAAGATGCACTCGTACAACAAGAAGCAGATTTAATCAATCAGCAACAACTTATTGGAACCATTACCAAAAATATAAATCTTTCCCAATAAATTCTTTAAAGATTTCAATTGCTATGCTATGAAATGCTACACTATCAATAATTGCAGTTTTTTAATGATCGGTATTCTTCAAATATTCTTCATTGTCTAATAAAATTTTTTGAACTATACCTGTTGTTTTATAAATGATAAAGTTCCATAAAGAATCTTTATTAAGAGTATCTCCGGAAGGTTTTCAATTTATATATATATACAACATAAAACAACAAGAAATGACAATAGTATCGCATAAATATACATCATAAAAGTTTTCATAGTTATATATATATATATATACAACGTAAAACAATAGTATCGCATAAAACAAGAGTTTTCATGTATGTATATATGCATTATAGCATAAATTAATAACATGAGTTTTAAAGGTATGTTTACAGATTGCAAATTTTTCAAAATAATTTCAGTTATGTACACGAGATCGCATATAACACAATAATTTTCACACATATATATATATATATATATATATATATATATATATATATATATAAACAACAATATCGCATTAAACAAGAGTTTTCATTGTTTTATATGGTTCGATTAATTTTGTATCATAGTTGATATTAATGTTCAATCTTTAATTTATATATATAGAATACTTATATTTCAATCTTTAATTTAGTTCAAGATTTGAGTTTAATTGATCATGCTCAAAATTGATTGTTTAATTTTTAAATTTTATTTTAAAATTTTATAATATTATGTAATTATTTAATAATTCCTTGGTTAAATAAAAGATATTACAATAAAATTTTATATAATTTTGAATAATATTCACAAGTTAAAAGATATTACAATAAAAAATATTTATAAAAATATTTTATTGAAATATTCTAATTGTTAACCATTATAATAACTCAATGGTGAATCCAATTGTAAATTAGTCAATAAGTACATAACTTTTTCTAATCTTGTATGATTAGATGACATCATCTCAAAAAAGAAACAAAGGAGAAAGTCAAGGAGGGAATGATATAGGTAGAGTTCGTTGGCCAAAGGAAATACTTCTTCTCTTTTGTGACCTTTGTAACCAATATATTCAAAGGAGTAAGAGAAAACATGGTGGAGTTATTTGTCAAAGGATACCATGGAAGAAGGTAGAGGAAGAATTTCACAAAGCAACCAACTTACAATGAGATAAAACTAAGCTTAAAAATAAGTTTGATTGGATGAGAACTAGATGGAGTCTTTGGAAATAGTTGAAAGGAAAAGAAACGGGATTAGGATGAGATTATGACAAAGGAACAATTGCTGCGAGTGAGGAGTTGTGGACTTTGAAGATTAAGGTTATCCCCTTTTCTCCAATTTAAATTAATTTCCTTTACTTTAATAATAAATATCTAGTTAAAAATAAGTTATTTAATTTTTTTTGTAGGAGAACATCAATTTTAAAACATTTAAAGAGGAAGAGCTTGAATCTGAGCTTGAATGTAAGATGGATCAACTTTTTGGATGTTTGGCCCGAGGAGAGACTACATTTTGTCCTATGGCTGACCCTCCACAAGGACAACGAGAAGTTGAGGAAGTATATATTCCTTCTCCAGCTGCTAGTCATAATGCTCATCATCAATTGTCAGCCTATCATCATCATGAAAATATAGATGAGATTAGTGGTCTCAACAATTGGGAAGAAGTGTGAAGATAATCTTCCCCGACCCCTCAAGCCACATATGATGAAGGGACCGAGAGAAGAAGATGCAAAAGGGTTTTAGAGGATGATAGTACACAAAGTAATAAGAGTGCAAGAACTAATTCCTCTAAAAGCGCAAGAAGATCTGCAGCAATATATGAGAGGCTTGATGGTGTGATACAATTGATTGAAGGGAGGCAAAGTGCAACAACGGAGATGAATAGATCCATGAAGAAAATGTTCGATATGATGAATATTGGTGTATCACAAAGTACTAGTGCTGGTACGTCACACCATGATATTACGAATGCTTTGGGAAAAATATGTACTTTGCCTGATTTAGAAACTGGTACTCCTGAATTTTATTTTGCTTGCATGTTGATTGAAGATCTGCAAAAAGGACCATTTTTTTGGGTTTACCAGATGATACAAAGAGGGTTGAATACATAAAGTTTATGTATCGGTATGACAAACAAAAAAACCATTAAACATAGCTTCTATCAATCCATTATATGTTTAGTTTATTGTTTTTATTATTTGTGCACCTATGTTTACCTGCTATATTATTTATTTCTTTATATGTAGACATATAAGTGTGTTGTTTATTTACAATATAATTTTACATATTGATCTGCAGGTATGGATGATAATGTTATGAAAATTATGCAACTTCTGCAAATGAAGCAATTGTTGGACAATGAGACTAAATTTTAGGATCTGATGACTTATGCAGTGGGATATATGAGTGTGTATTTTTTTGACCACATATACAAGGAACCATGCATGACTTCTCATCAAACAGGAGAATTATGGACGAATGAATTATTGAATGGTCATGAAAAAAGATGTTTTAATGCATTTAGGATGAATCAAAATACATTTCTTCAATTATGTATTGTTTTGGAAAACTATTATGGTTTGAGACCTTCAGATAGGATGTCTACTTGGAGAAAGTAAGTTTATTCGTGTATGTCCTCAGTAAAGGTTCCTCTAATAGAGATACCCAAGAGCGCTTTCAACATTCTGGTGAAACTGTGAGTAGGGTTTTTAAAGAAGTCTTGACTGCTATGGATGGATTTTCAGGGGATATACTGTTAGTAGTATGCCCTAGGCCAATGGATAGTTGTGATTCATGTATTAACATTATGACTTGTTAATAATATATTATGAGGTATTCCTTTCATATATGCATGTATTTCATTTATGTAATTTGATTTACATTCTATGAATCGTTTTAGACTTATGTCATCAAGTATGTGACTTGATAGTAAAACCATAAGCATTATAAGACTATTCTGGACTGTCCCTGGTCAATCATTATTGGTGGAACAATAATAAATTAAGGCTAGTATGTATTCTTGTTGATGATCACGTTTTACTGATCATGGATATGAGATATCAAATCAGAAACATAGATATATGTTAGAGAACATATATTGGACCAACCCACATAAAGAATACTACATGGTTTCATGTCATTAGTGATTCTTAATATGGTTTGACTTTAGTCCTTTGACCTGAAGACATCATGGTTCCCTACATGAGAAATTCGGTGTTTTGATATTAGACTAAGTTATTTTTAACCGAATAACAAGTAGTCTTATGTTGGACATCAAATGAATCATGCGGAGGGATGTGAATGACGTAGATGGGATTTGTACCTCTCTTAAATGAGAGAGATATCATTTGGGCCTCTTGACAAGTGTGACTGAAGAAATGCATGGCCGTGCTCATATGAATTGATGAAGAGTCATCAATGTCATTTGTTATAATCAGTCAACTTGGGGATCAAGAAACTATGATTAATCAAAGGTTGACATGTACCATGCCTTGTGATTAATCTTGATATCGTGTTACAAAAGGACTGAGCTTATAACCATAGTTATAGGTTAAATCGGATTATCGATCCTCATTTGATTTGGGTAGTCATAATGTCTTGCTAGAGGCCGCTTATGACTTATGGGCCTTGAATTATGATCAAGCCCGTTGTCAACATCAAATGAGCCTACAGGGTCGCACACAAAGAGTGATGTGATCTGGGCTTATTCTCTTGGGTCTAATTTATTAGGTATTGAATAAATACATGTAGATATATTTATTGGCCTAAATTGAATTAAGTTTTCTGGCTTTTATTATATCAGATATAATGGGCCGAAACTTATTGGGGCCTCAATGGGATTAGGGTTTCTCTATAAATAGAGAAGCTTAGGTCTTATTAGATGAGACACCATTGTCACACGAAACCCTAGCCACCATCCGAGAGGAAAATCATGCGGCGTTCGGGAAGAGTTTCAGGACGTGCTTGCACACCATAACCGCAGCTCGGATCGTACATACTCGTGTGGATACCGGTAGAGGGCATTCGCGTATTGCAGTGTCTTGGAATCCGAAAAGAATCAACCTACCCACGGCATAAAGGTATTTTCGTACATCCTAAGTATTTTCAATTATACTTCATGTTATTGTATGGTCTTTTCCGTAGTGTATTGTGAATACTCAGCCCATACGTGATCCAACATATACTAGTACCAAAAGATCCCGAATTCAAGGACACTCCACCACAAATTGCCAATGATGTTAGATATATGTCACATTTTAAGGTAATTGAATATGTTCTTCCTCCCCCTTCATTATATTTTCCATTAAAAAAATAGTTTTTATCATCTTATGATTATTTTTATATTAGGATTGCATTGAAGCTATTGATGGTACACATATAGCGGCAGTTGTTGTAGAAGAGGATCAAATGAGATATAGAGGACGGAAAGGAATAACAAGAACAAATGTATTGGCAACATGTGACTTTAACTTACTATTTACATATGTTTTAGAGGGTTGGGAAGGATCAACGCACGATTCTCGTATTTTTCTTGATACAATCGGTAATTCGAGACTTAAATTTCCAAAATCACTGACGGGTAATTTTAAGATTTGTAGGATTTGCTATTAATGATTTTGAATTTTTATGATATCATTTATACTAATTATATTGCTTCTATGGAAATTTAGGAAAATATTACTTGGTTGATAAAGGCTATCTAGAAAGAGAAGGATATTTGACACCTTATCCAAAGACAAGATATCATCAATCGAAGTTTCGTGGTGCAAATCCAAGAGGATCTCGAGAAGTTTTTAACTGAGCTCATTCATCATTGAAAAGTTGTATTGAGAGGGTTTTTCGTGTTCTTAAGGCTCGATGGAAGATATAAGAGAAAATGCCTAGGTATTCATTAATGGATCAAAATAGAATAATTTGTGCAGCTTTTGCGTTGCATAACTATATTAGAAGAAGTACAATTGGCGACCCGGCTTTTACCATCATCGATCAAGATCCTGTATTTATACCTTCAGATGTATTTGAAGATGTTGAAGTTAACTCTACACAAGAAGACATTGAAAAGCAAAGAACTCGGGAGATGACAACTATTCGCAATAATATTGCGTCCAGTTTAATGGTAGCTAGACGTCGTTCTTAAATTGTTATAAACTTTTACTTTAAATGATAGATGTTTATTTCTTTTGCTCTATTTGATATGTGTTGTTAAACTTAAACTTCATTTGGATTTTTATATTTTATGTTTGGATGTATCACCATCACTATCGTCATTATTATTATTGTTGTTGTTGTTGTTGTTGTTGTTTTTGTTAATAATAACAATAACAATAATAATAATAATATTATATTATATTAGTATTATTATTATTATTATTATTATTATTATTATTATTATTATTATTATTATTATTATTATTATTATTATTATTATTATTATTATTATTATTATTATTATTATTATTATTATATGTTCTATGTTTTTTATTAGAGTTATAAACTTAAATTTAGTAGAATTAAATATCTAAAATCTAAATTTTTATAAGAATATTCATCGACATATTAAAATATATAATATTCATATTCTTATATTTTTTTAAAGTCATGTCCTTATAAGTCATTTTACACTTAAACAGTTAATACTAAATAACTAATTTTACCAAATATCTTTAACAAACAGCTAATGCAACCCGCTGGTCAAACCAGCTGATATAATCAGCTATCAGCTATCAACTGATTGTCAAACAGGGCCCTTATCTTCCACCGACTTCAAGCAGTCGATTGTGAACGTCGCGCCCTTCTTCTTTCCCTTCGCTCCAGTGGCACCGCCACTAGCTCCTCCTACCCTGCCCATAATTGCTAAACGGATTTTAGCGACCGCCGCAGGTAAGTGAAGTGAGGAGACAAAAGCCGGTTATCGGAGACTAGAGTTAGGGTTTTATTGCCAACAGATTCCCATCAGATTGGGCTTTAACGTTTCAAGCCCTAACCTTTGGGGCTAAATGTAAATTGGTGAATTCTTCATAACGTTCAACTCCTCTTAATCAATTATATGTATAATACGAGTCTACTCGTATACAAGGAGCAATTTCATATTTAAATTTTATTAAATCCTGTAGTTTACTCATAACACACCCTTATGTTTATGCGTTGCTTAACATTAACCCTCCACAACATTTCAGTACATCTTTTCCACCTCTTTGTGTACTGAGCTCACATTTGGATAATGAGAATCTATACAATTTTGTGCGCATTAGAAATGTAGACCACGCATTATCGCTTAAATTTAATTATCTCATTTACATTTTGGCTATAACTCTTTATAAAATTGACAGTAGAGAAGAAAGTTTAAGCAAAATACTAAATCTAACATTTAAAATTTTAGTGTTTGAATTTTTTCAAAGTTTTTAAAATTATTTAAGTTTAAGATTTCAAATAAAAACTGATTTAGATATACTTATTTTAATTCATTGAATTTATAAATTATTTTAACTTTTGCGTAAAAAATTTATCGGAAATTAAATTAGAAATTGAAAAAGATCCAAATCTTTAATTCTGAATTTATTCAAGAATTTGTTCTAGCTCCTGAAACAAAATTTTGAATATACGACACCAACTGATGTGAACAATTATTACATAACGCAATTAAGGGGGAAAAAAAAGTGGACGGAAGATGTGATGACGTTGAAAGCCAATAGACGCTGATGTTGGAAGCTAGAGCTTAGAGCTCCTTATTCCCCGTGGGGGAAGAGCCGCATTGAAGCTTGGGGGTGAGGTCAGTGATGAGGACTTCGGAGATGAACTTGTGCATATGTTGGGTCATGTGCTGTCCGTCCCAGCTTACGTACTCGTTGGGGTTAGAGCAAACGGTGCAACTCTTGTCTCCGCACAGGGCACTCCAGTCGAAATTATAGGGACCACCTCCAGATCCACAACAGGCTTTAAGCGTCTCTTTAAATCCTGAAGCATTAAAGAGAGAGTTGAAGCATTAAATGGCATGTATGGGATATATGTATACATTCATTTAGCTAATAACAGATTGACTGACCCAATTTCTGCGCATTTTCGAGAACATAGATGTAAGTTGCATACAAATCACCGTATAAGATGTGAACTCCAGGGTTTGAGCCCTTAATCTTTAGAATTGCCTTCTGGAGCTGTTCATTGTGGTACATTATGGCGTCATTGTACTCCTTGAGGCAGCCGTATTTATCTTTAGCATTATTTGGACTGGATTTGAAAGATGTCTGGAAGTAAGGTGAACATCCCAGGGGGAAAATTCCTGGAACCACGATTCTAACGGCACCACGGCTTATAAGATGCTGAGGGAGGCCAGGCAATTCATATTTGTCATTTGAGGAGGTCCAGGTTCAGGTGCAATAATAAGCCAATCAAAAGATGTATTCACTTACCTGAACACCTTCAATAATAGCTTTTACGACAACGGGAACCATGGTTTTCTTCACCTCCTCAGGACTCATGTGTTTATCCTGCCTAGAGAAGGCGTAATTATAGTCATTGCTTCCGATCTCACCAAGCACGAAGAGCGACGATTTGATCTTCTTAGAACAAGCATCTAACCCAGATAACAAAACCGCAAGTGAAACCATGATTCAAATAATTTTCTCTGCTCTGTGCTCATTGAAATGTGATTACCTTTGTCACTACATGTTGCCTTCAAGAATTCATCGAACCATTTAAGTTGTACGTCCAAAGAATTTGAACTCCAGTTGGCTAGCAAGTTAAATTTGGTCAGCTCACCAGCAGACATCGCGGTAACACCTGCCACTGCAAAGTTTACTCCATGGGTGTAGTTGAATCCTGTCCTTTCTCGATTGGATCCAGATACGGGAGACCAGCTGATTCAGCTGCATAAGTTATATAATCCAGACATAAGTAGGATAGAAATGACAGTAGCGTCTTCTTATCTATAGGATAGAATATCCTTACAAAATAATCAATTATGAGCAACCTGTCTGAGGATCTGCCTGTGGCCTTATTCATTGTTTGGCCGTAGGGCAAACGAGCATGACGTGCCATAGAGAATTCCTGAATGGAATTTCCTGTGTCTGAAAGTTCATCCCCGAATTGGAAAATTGCCTGAAACTTACAAGCAGATAGTTGTGCATTGCATGAACTAGCAAGTCCCAGAATTAGTAAAAACATGCTCCCTGTGAACAGAGGATTTGTGAAACCCATTTTTCAATTGCTTGTATTGTATGCACTAGTGACTAGTCAATGTTTCACTTTTAGCTGGTGATGTTTCACCCCGGATTTGCCAACATATTTATAATGCTTTCGGACCATTATTGCTTGTTTCGTATTCTCAGGAGAGCAAAAAAAAAAACCTATCTTTAGCAAATTAGCCCGTTTCGTCTGGCTTTACAAAGGGTTGTAAGTTGTGACAGCACTCCATGAAGAGAATAATGGCTGTAAATGTTTTTTCTCTGTCACTGTCTATTACGCGAGTTTAGCATGAAACAGTTCTTAGCTTACTGCATCCAACAACGAACTAGATCCTGGTTTATCGGCTATTTTCTTCCAAGAAATACAAATATTTCAACCCACGTTCTTGCTATTCCAATTTACCTACATCTTTTAGATTCTACAATCATTTGGCCCGGTTACTTGGGAACACTTTCTATTCTTAGCAAAACTAACATCTTTATTTTGACAATAGGTTGATTGATTTAGTACTATGCCTTCCACCAGTAATTTGACAGCGTAGGGAAGTTCATTTCTTCGCTCTGATAGTGTATGCAAGCTACTACTTAAAATGCTATCAGTGTCACCAACTTGTGTCAGAATTTTACAGAAAACAAGTAAGTCCATGAATTGATCGCATGCAGAGAAGAGTTTGAAATTTCCAGCTTATTCTTAATCATTTCAGCTTACTAGTCTAAATTGTTTATTGGATCAATCTTCTTTTTTTTTTTTACAAATAATCTTATTAATGTGCTTTATTCAGGCTTTTAATATCCAAATAATGAAAATTAAAATGAGAAATTATGATTGCAATGTTGTTTTCAAATTATTAAATAGACTTTTGAAAATATAAATAATGGTTAAAATGAGCATTATAGTTCCGTCCTACAAACTAATATTTATATTGCTTGTACATATATTATATTTTAAAATTTTCATATGAATATTTAAAATAATGGGAGAATTAATTATCGTATGGAGTAATTTTATAAATCTTTATTCAATTTACCTCTATTTTAAAACTTATTTTCTCATAATTATTGTTTAATACGAGAAATTATTTCAAAATGAGAATAGAAGGAGTTCTGTTTTTTCAAAGTATGCAACGCTTAGGTTTTCCAATATAAGATTATTTGTTGTTGGATTGTGATATACAAATATTGAGCTTTGAATCCTTGAAACAAAATTTGTTAAATATGTTACAAGACTTTTTTAATCATCAAAATATGACTTTTGATATGATCCACTCATAAAATTAACATTGTTGTCATTAATTAATACTAAAGCCGTGCTTTTATTGAAATAAATTAAAACTATGTTTTTATTTAGTAAAATATTTTAATAACAATAGTTTTTCTTTTGCAAAGGCACAATACAATTTTTTTGTTTAATTTAGCTTAAGACTTCCTACAAGAGAGAAAGAGAGAAGTTAAAATAAAATGTGTATTTAGAGATCATCTTCACCTATATTATATATCACTAAATAAATCACAAAAAAGAAAGGATATAAACAATATTTAGAGATCATACATGGAGGTGCTAAGCATCCACAACTCTCTTATCAACCAAAAATCTAAAACAATTTAATATAAAGAGGAGAATATAAATACCAAACTTTTTTTCTTCTAAATATCATTATTCAAAAAAAGAACTTAAAAGAGGAGTTTATAGCTATGGGGACTAATTCAAAGATACAGCTATGAATTATTTTCTTAACTTATTTGGCAAGAGTAAGTTTATCAACTATACCTCTTCTCATCCTTAATCATTCATCCCAACATAATTGATGATCAGCTTCTTTCTTCTTCTTTTTTTTATACCTTTCTTTATATCAATTTTAGAAGAAGCCATTTTTAATCTTTACTCTAACAAAATTCTAAGTCTTGATAGATTCAATGCATTATTTTTCAAAAATCTTGTAAATTAATGAATTAAATAGTAACAAAAATAATTCAAAACTCTATAATTAAAAACAAAATGTTGAATAAAGCTAATAAAATTTGTATATGTTTTATCTCCAAAAGTTACAATTTAACTACCATCAAAGATTATCATCCAGTATGTTACCGCAATGTAATCTACAAATCATTTTTAGGATGTTGGCAAAAGCATCTTCTATTAAGAGTAGATCCATATGCACCGATATCCTTTTAACACAAGATCCTCCAAAGAATTATCATAATTTCTCTTTTCTGATATCAATTGCATAATTAAAATAAATTTATAAAATACATTAGTAGGACCCTTATTAATATGACTAGTGAGACTTAATACTAATATCAACAAAGAACAAGGATCATTCTATGTAAACAAGTTTAATTTAATAAAATGGATTGGAAACACAAAAGAAGAAAATGAATTTCCATACTCATGAAAAAGTTAAACATTACCATCAAGTTAAACAAGATCATAAGTTGTTGTAGAACTCCAAACAAGAGTTTATCTAATCAAAGAATGAAGAAAATACCTCCTAGTATTTTTTATTAATTAATGATACAATTTGTCAATTACATTAATAAGAAGCCTTTATAGGTATAATATTTTTCTTATAGATTCTATTTCTTAACTAAAAACTCTTGTTTTTAGATAAGAACTAAATAGTTTTAAAAAGTGAATTCTTATCTAAAAATCTAAAATTCAAAAATTAAAAGATCCAATCCACGTGTTCCACACTAGACTAGCATCCACATTACCACTAGTTAGCTTCTAAAATTTTATTGGTGCTCAATAAGAGCAAGTCTAACATCAATCAAGATTATTTCACACTCATTTACTTATGTTTCTCTAATTTCTAAAGATAGTGTAAGATTGGAGCCGAATGCCAACATAACATAACGTCAACATGAATGACATTTTGTTTTCTTTTTTATAACTTACTCTTTCATTTGAATTAATAGTATAGGCTTGAATTTAGTTCATTAAAGAAGTAAAGTTTCACAAGAGCTTCTTTGACCTTTTTTGTTGTACTCCTTGTTAATGGTCCTCCAATATTCTTGAATTAATTTTTAGGAACTTTTTGTGCTTGATTTGAACTTTTTGTAATATTTCCAAACCCCTCTTCTTACCTCCCTTACTTAGAAACTCGTGTAGATAAAGTAGATGCCTTATTCTCATTATTTTCCTCTTTTGAGAAGGATTTATCCTTAAATTAACATCTTTATATACCAAATTAAAAAGATATAAGTCAACAATATTAAAAGTAGTATGAACATTATACTCATTTGACAAATCGATCTTGTAAGCATTGTTGTTCAGTCTTTTTGCTACTTGAAAAGTTTTATCTTCTCTTGATTGTAGATTAGACTTGCACTTGATTGGAAAATTTGTTTTTCCTAAATACCTAAATACAATCTATAGGTTCAAATATCACTTATTTTCTCTCCTTTTTAGCTTGTTTTTATATATTATTAGTTCCTCTTTTTCAATGCTTAACCTTGCCTTCTCATGTAGCTTTTTCACCTATTTGAATTTCTTTTTTTTAATCAAAGCCTTCTCTTTCATCTAAAGGAATAAACATAAAAGATAAAGGAGACAATATGTTAAATCCATAAACAATTTCAAAAGGAGAATAACCAATATCACTATAGATAGTCCTATTAAAACAAATTCAATAAAGGTAAAGTCTTCTCAAGTTTTAAGATTTTTACTAATCTTAAACCCTCGGACCTTCGGTCCCAAGTTACAATCAAATAATTCACATATACCCACCATTCATATTCACAGAACTATAAGTGTAGAACTTTAACAATTAAGATTGAGGAACCAACTAGGTTACTCACCGTAATTCCGAACTCTTGCTGAAGTCCCATCAATATCCGTAGAATGTCATTCCAACGGTGCCTCTATAACAATCAAAGTAATCCTATGTTACCAAATGCACAATCGAAAGGTTCACAAATGCACATGCTGAAATAAAAAATGTACAATGCATATTCGTGGCATTCCGACGCTATATCCCAATTCACTATCTTTTCCTCAAAACCAACTTTTCATTCTATAAACACAAATACATTTAGACAATACCCTTAAATTCTCAAGAAATACCTCAAAGTCAAATTACTATTTACTAGATCACTATCATCCAGTGTACTCTATTTCTAACACCTCAAAGGCAAAGAATCTATTTCAGAAATCTCACAATTATACTCCAATTATCATGAAACAACACTTAGGTTGAAATAAAAACTTATCCTTAACTTTCATTCAATATTTGGGATCTTAGTAAATTGAATTCAAACTTTTTTTCTTCACCTCAATTGTAGACCTCTTTCTCTAGTTTATAACGAATTAAAAATCACTTCAATTGGAAGTCTACATCATTAGTAATGACCCAAAAACTAAACTATATCAGTTCAGAAAAGTCAGCCTCGCCGCGGAGAAAGGATGCTCGTCGCGACGACTAACTGCTCATCGTGATGTCTAACCACGCTCGTCGCGACGAGGATTTAACCGCTCGTCGCGACATCCAGACACGCTTCGTCGCGACGAGGCCCTCACACTCGTCATGGCGTAGTAATTAACCGTTCGTCATGACGCAAGGGTCCCGATCGCCTTCTCGACTATTTTTCCACATTTTCTCACTCTAAAACCAGTCATAACTCACACAACTACCCCAATCTTACTCATTAAACACCACAAATGCATTTAAACTAACAATAAACAACATACAAACTAATTACTTACCAAATCAAGCTTCCTCTCCTCAAACTTCCGAAATCTTCTCCAACTCTTCAACCCTTACGGCTCCCACTCAAAATCTCACAAATCTTCATCTTCTTTAGGGTTTAGGGTTGATCTAGAACACAAAGAAGAAGCAAGCAAGAGAACAACGAAGAATCTCACAAGGAGGAGGAAAGCAGAAACAATCGAAGGGAGAAGAATCATGCCCTGGGTGGAGGAGAAAGTTCTACTGACAAATTTAAAACCTAAGGCATTTAAAGGGTTGATCAACAAACTATCAACTTAGGTACTTGTCATTTGTCAATTCCACAACATATTAAAGGTCTTTTTCTTTTCAATTTCATTTCTAGTCTAGGATATCTCCAAATTCTAATGGTTCGACATATTAAAAGTCCTAAAATCATGTTTCTAACTTTCCCATTGTCATTGGACAGTAATTCTAATATCATTTAGTCAATCAGTCCGTCACCTATAAAATTCTCCGATGCGACTTTTCTCCTAAATTTTCATAAAATTTCTAAGGTCACTACCAACTGAAAATCCCTCTTAAGACATTCCAATTCAAATTTCAAACACAATTATTCACAAATTCACAAATCACATCATATTCACGAATAAATACCGGGAAGTGCCATGAATGAATGTACATATAAGTGCATGTGCAAAAAGTCTCATTTCTCTAAAATTAGAGGCCAAAAGAATGAACAAATCAAAATATGCAATGTGACCTACTAGCCTGTCCCAATTTACCATTATAACCTTCCCATCGGTGATGGGATGTTACAATTCTCCCCTCGTAATAAAAAATTCATCCCCGAAATTTCATACCTGTCTGATCAAATAGTTGAGGATACTGTCACCTTATATGCTCCTCAGTCTCCCAAGTTGCTTCCTCAGTTGAGTGGTTTCTTCATAGGACTTTTACCAGTGGAATACTCCTGTTCCTCAACTGCTTGACCCGAGATCCCACAATCTAAACCGGCTCCTCAATATAACTCAGATTACTAGCCACCTCAATCTCCTGATCCGGAATCATATGAGTTGGATATGATCGATACCGTAGGAGCATACTCACATGAAACACATCATGCAAATGGGACATCTCACTCGGCAATGCTAATCTATAAGCCAAAGGTCCTATCCTCTCGAGAATCTCATACGGACCAATGTACCTAGGGCTTTACTTGCCTTTCTTGCCAAATCTCAAAACTCCTCTCCAAGGTGACACTCGAAGGAACACTCTATCCCCTACACTATACTCCATCTCTCGCCGATGCTGATCCACATAACTCTAATGCGACTCTGAATCAGTTTTACCTTATCCACAGTGTCCTGAATCAGCTCTAGACTCTCAATCATCCTCACACCCTCTTCATCCCAATACAAAGCGATCGACACTATCGCCCATATAAAGCCTCGTATGGTGCCATCCTAATACTACTGTGATAATGATTATTGTATGCAAACTCAATCAGAGCCAAATACTGATCCCATGCTCCTCTGAACTCCAATACACAAGCCCGAAGCATATCCTCAGCAGTCTTAATCGTCCTCTCACTCTGCCCATCAGTCTGAGGATGAAAAGCTATACTAAAATTCAGTCTCGTACCCATAGCAGACTGCAGACTCTTCTAGAACCTCGAAGTAAATCTAGGATCCCTATCTGAGACTATAGACACCGGGACCCCATGCAGTCGCACAATCTCTGTCACATACTTCTGGGTCAACTGATCAAGAGTATTGTTCTCCCTCACAGGCAAGAAATGGGCCGATTTAGTCAACCGGTCCACAATGACCCAGATCGCATCATCCTGCCTCGGCGTCCTAGGCAGCCCCATAATAAAATCCATAGTAATTCGTTCCCATTTCTACTCCGGAATGGGCAACGAATGCAGTTTCCCCACTAGAGCCTGGTGCTCAGCCTTAACCTGCTGGCACGTCAAACATCTGGAAACATACTCTAAGAGTGTTATACATATTGATAGTACCAGGATGCATAGCATAGGCGGGCCATATGCGCCTCCTCCAGAATCTCACGTCTCAGATCATCCACATCAGGAACACAGAGTCTCTGACCCATCCATAATGTCCCATCTCTCAACTCAAAATCAGAAGTCAGATCAGATTTCACTCTCTCAATCAGTCTCACCATAGCAGGATCCTTGTCCTGAACTCGCCTGATCTTGTCATGTAACATTAGCCTAAGCCTCAGAGTAGCTATCAAAGCCCCATCCTGATCCAGATTCAACTGCACATTCAGAGCTCTCAACTGAATCAAATTAGGTAATCTCCCAATCAATCGAAATGCCGCACTAATATGAGACTTCCTGCTCAATGCATCTGCCACCACATTGGCTTTCCCTGGGTGGTACTCAATCGTACAGTCATAGTCCTTAAGCAGCTCTATCCATCTCCTCTGTCTCAGATTCAACTCTCTCTGACTCAACAGATACCTCAAACTCTTGTGATCAGTATAAATCTGGAATGTCTCGCTATACAAGTAATGTCTCCAAATCTTCAGGGCAAAGACAACTGCAGCTAACTCCAAATCATGCACTAGATAATTTGCCTCGTGAGACCTCAACTGTCTCGAGACATAAGCAATCACCCGACCATGCTGCATCAAAACACATCCCAGTCTCTGGTGCGAAGCATCGCTATACACCTCATAACCTCCAGTCCCAGATGGAATACCTAACACCAGTGCAGTAGTCAACAGATATTTCAGCTCCTCAAAGCTCTCCTGGCACTCCTTAGTCCATCTGAACGATACATTCTTCCTCAGAAGTTTTGTCAAAGGGGCTAAGATCAGTGAAAACCCCTCGACAAACCTCCGGTAATAACCGGCCAATCCTAGGAAACTCCGAAGCTCAGACACATTCCTAGGAGCCTCCCAATTTAACAATGCCTCAATCTTGTGAGGATCCACCTGAATACCCTCACCAATCACAATATGCCCCAGAAATACAACCTCATCCAGCCAAAATTCACATTTATTGAATTTGGCATACAACTGTTTCTCTCTTATGACCTGTAAAACAGTCCTCAAATGCTCAACATGCTCTTGTCTACTCCTCCAATACACCAGAATGTCATCAATAAACACAATCACAAACTGATCTAGGTAGGGCTGAAAAACCTTATTCATCAAAGCCATAAAAGCTACCGGGGCATTAGTCAACCCGAATGGCATCACCAAAAACTCAAAATGCCCATACCTGCTCCTGAAAGCACTCTTAGGCACATCAGCCTCTGCTATCTTCAGCTGATAATACCCAGATCTCAGATCCAGCTTAGTGAACACCTAAGCTCCCTGCAACTGATCAAACAAGTCATCTATCCTAGGCAGTGGATACTTGTTCTTCACTGTCACCCAATTCAACTACCTATAGTCAATACACAACCTCAGAGTCCCATTCTTCTTCTTCACAAACAGAACCGGTGCTCCCCACGGTGAGACACTGGGCCGGATAAATCCCTTCTCCAAAAGCTCCTGAAGCTGAGCCTTAAGCTCCCTCAGTTACACAGGTGTCATCCTATATGGAGGTATGGATATAGGAGAGGTACCTGGAACGAGGTCAATCGTGAACTCCGTCTCTCGATTCGGCGGTAAACCAGGTAACTCATCGGGGAACACATCTGAGAATTCCCTAATCACGGGAATATCCTGCTTCCTCTGCCCGACTCTAGTATCAATAACGTGGGCCAGATAGGCCTCACATCCTCTCTGCATCAACCTCAGGGCACTCAGAAAAGAAATCATGCGGGCTGACACTACCTGACTAACTCCTCGAAATACTGCTCTAGGTTAACCAGGAGACTCTAATACAACCTCCTTGGTATAGTAGTCCATGACGGCCCTATGTGCAACAAGCTAGTCCATCCCCAAAATCACATCAATCTCTCGCAGAGGCAATACTATAAGGTCTATTCGTAAAACTGCTTGATCAATCTGGATCGAGCACCCCTTGCAGACCTCTCCCAATGCAGTAGTACTACCTAGAGGTGTACTCACCTCTAGCCCATACTGCAATCTCTCCCTATCCCCATGCAGTCTACATGCCAAATGCGGTGCAACAAACGATGTGTGGATCTAGGATCCAATAATGCATAAGCCTCAAAATCAGAAATCAGAAGCGTACCAGCTACCACATCTGGGGAATCCTGAGCTTCCTACCGAGTCATGGCATAGACTCTAGCCTGGGACTGCGGTCGACTGTTCAGTCCCTTTGTCCTCACCACGGATCCCTCAGCTCTACCATGACCTGACAGTCCTACTCTGGTGCTTGCTATATCCCTCGCTAGAATCGCCTTCCGCCATCACTCACCTCTTACTCCGGGCCCCGACTGCACTCAAGACGGGTCCGTCTCAAGAGTTGCTCAACTCAGATCACTGCAGGGCCTCAACTCAACAATCGTGCCCATATCAGATCTGGCCAATCTGGTGCGAATCTCCAAGTTGAGGTCATTCTTGAAACTCCTGCACCGATCAGCCTCAGTAGAAATCAGGGCAGTAGCATATCCCATGAGCTCGTTGAACCTCACCTCATACTCTGCTACAGTCATCCTACCCTGCCTCAATTATAGGAATTCCTGCATCTTCATCTCCATATAGACCTTGGGCACGTAATTATCTCTGAAAGCCCTCAAGAAGTCCTCCCATGTCAGAATACAGGGTCTGGTGGTACTACCCGGGACAGTCTTCCACCACTGATATGCTGGACCTTGTAGAAGAGAGACTGCATAGTCAAATCTCTCGTCCGAGTCACAGTCCATCTGATTGAAGACTCTCTCAGTCCTCTCCAGCCATCCCTTAGTGTAGCACCCCACAACAAAAACACATTTAGGCCATTTACCTACGATTTTGCCAGTCCGGGAATTTTCTCTGGACAATTCCTGAAAAATTCCTGAAAATCCCATAAAATGTAAAACACTCAATGGCGCACTCCAAATAATTTTTCAAATACAATTATCCCATAAATTTCACAAAGAATCTCAATTTGAAACCTAAGCCGGAAAATGTCATGAATGCATGTTTACCATGTGCAAGTGCAGCAAACCATCAATCGTAGAGGCTATATGCTGTATGAGCATGCCGAGATATAATTTAATACTTCTAACCCGTCCTAAATTATCAAAATACCCTTCCCATCGGTGATGGGATGTTACACTTAGCCTCAACGGGATCTGTGCTGCCATAAAATTCAACAGCCCCTTGCTTGCGCAGTCTGTCGTACTGCCTCTCCCGTCTCACGGGAACTCTATGAGGTAACTCCTCATAACGAAGTGCCGGTGACTCCCTACTAGCTCCGACTGATCCTTGGTCAGCTGGTTGATCAATCTGATCCCCAAGAACGAATGACCTATAACAAAACAGAGATTCTGATCAATTTATGCTTTTCTCACTGTAATTCAAGCCTAAATGTGCACTATGCCCAACAGATGCCAAATCATGCTCCGATACCACCTAAATGTAGCGCCCCCTTACCGTAGGGTACGCAACGGGATGCCCGTGGGTCATTCCGATACATATCCTACACCAAGGGAGAGCTACGAGCAGTCAGTCATTCCAATACTCTCATGGCATCATAATAATAAAACCATAATATAAAAATCACTAAATTTGAAACCGAATCACTTTCTCATATCATTTCATCAAAACAGAAATTTACAAGACTATCAGTTTCCCACTGTCTATATACAATACTCCAAAAAGGAAACTGATACAAAAGTCTAACTAGGTCATCTCCAAAAATAATCCCAGCTGACCGACCTGTGTGCCATGACTTCTCTTGCCAACTAGATCCACACGACAGGAAAAGTCTCTCTCTAGAGCTAGGAGTCTACTCTCTCAATCCTGAAAAATAGATTGCAATTTTGGGTGAGTTTGCGAACTCAATGAGAAACCATCATCGATGGTTCACTCAATTCATGCATTACACACATAGCGTACAGATTATCACAATAGCACATTTAGAATATCACATAGTAATTTACAGATTATCACAATAACATATTCAGAAGGATCACATAATGGTTATCACATAAATGCAAGGCATACTGCCTTTTTTCCCAAATCCAGAATTCAATTCAATGCACAAATACACGAATACAAGACATTTTCCATTATATTTCAGTATTGTGACTGAGCGCCTGTACTGTCCCAATCTAGGCACATTAATCAGTGAGCCTGAGGCTATAAACTGTCCCTTTTTCGGGCGCATTAATCATTGAGCATATGGCTCTGAATTGTCCCTTTTCGGGCGCATTAAACGTTGAGCATATAGCTCTGAACTGTCCCTTTTCAGGCGCATTAACATTGAGCATGTAGCTCGAACTGTCCCTTTTGGGCGCATTAAACGTTGAGCATATAGCTCGAATCGTCCTTTTTGGCGATTAAATGTTGAGTATATAGCTCTGAATCGTCCCTTTCGGCGATTAACATTGAGCATGTAGCTCGAATCGCCCTTTTGGGCGATTAAACAAGAACGGGTCTTAGGGGTAGGAGAGCCCTCTGGGTATGCACTACTTCCCACGCGTCTTAGGGATAGGAGAGCCCTCTGAGTATGCACTAATCCCTTTTCAATCACAAGGCTATTTTCCAGTAGTCGAGCTTGTAGCTCTCGGTGGCAGCTCAAGTCACAACGATTATTTATGATCATGCACAGAATTCGTTTATCACAATATTACAAAACATCACATTGCCATCAGAACCCATTTATCAAAATCAGACATAACATTCTCAATCATACATCTTATCATATAGTAGCAATTTATCACATTCACAACTGTTTACAGTTCAATATCACAGTCCCAAACCCTCGGACCTTCGGTCCGAAGTTACAATCAAATAATTCACATATACCCGTCGTTCATCTTCACATAACTATAAGTGCAGAACTTTAACAATTAAGATTGAGGAACCAACTAGGTTACTCACCTGTAACTTTCGAGCTACTGCCTGGAAGTCCCAGCAATATCCGTGGAATGTCGTTCCAACGGTGCCTCTATAATAGTCAAAGTAATCCCATGTTACCAAATGCACAATCAGAAAGGTTCACAAATGCACATGCTGAAATGCAAAAATGTACAATGCATATTCATGACATTCCCAGCGCTATATCCCAATTGTTAAGTCAAAATGACTTTACTTAGATATAATTTTGATGTATAACAAAAGAGCAAAAAAAAAAAAGCAGACGAAGTGACACAAGAGAAATAAACAGTCGCAGACACAAAAGCAACACAGACGAAGCAATACAGACAAAGCAACGCAGATGTACAATAAAGCAGACGCAGACGCACATTAAGATATAGAAGAAAATTAAAATGCAGACGCAGAAGAGAAATTTAGACGTAGACGCAGACACAAAAATAACAGATGCAGACGAAGATGCGAATAGAAAAACAGACGCAGAAGGAGAATTGAAAAAGTAGACGCAAGAGTTAGTTCGGGTTAGTTACAGAACTCAACTGATTAATCGTTTCTGTTAAAGACTCAAGAAACAAGATTCAAGAAGCAAGATTCAAGAAACAAGAATCAAGAAGCAGTTGGAGACGAAGGCTATAAATACAAGTCGAAGTTGAAGATTGCAAAGTTAGCTGAAAGTTGAAAAGTTGAATAATTGAAAAATTAGCAGATTTACATCTACGTGATCGTAATTGCATACTGTTCAAATTAGCTGAGAGCTATTTTACTGTAACAAGTGTTCAAACACTTATTTGTGAGAAAGTATTATAGATAGCCTGCAGAGGCTAAGCGTGAAAGAATACTGGTTGTAGAGACCTAAAGAGGCTCGCAAAGAATACTTGTAAAAGTTGAAGAGATAGTGAAATATCAGAAAAAAAAAAAAAAAAACTCTGAGGACTGGACGTAGCCCACGGTTTGGGGTGAACCAGGATAAACTGCTGTGTCAACTACTCTTACTCTATCTCTCTTATAGATTCAAGTTTCATCATTACTTAATTCGAAACAAAGTTTTCAAAAAGTTTTGATCAGTTAGGATCTATCGGAAGTTCTGTAAAAGAATCGTATTTCTAACAAATAGTTTTTGAAAGAATTTCAAAAAGGCGAATACACAATTCAACCCCCCTTCTTGTGCATTCTTATATCGTTTTATAAGCATTGTATTAACGTGTGATTCACTTCAATTGGTATCAGAGCAAGGTATCCAAGGATCACTTTAACAAAGTGTGGATCAAAGATAATGGCGGAATCACATGTATACATCGCAAAAGGAGCTTCAGTCACTAGACCTCCAGCATTCAACGGAGAAGATTATCATTACTGGAAAGATATGATGCGGCTATTCATAGAATCTACTCATGTTGACCTTTGGGACATGATAGAGAACGGACCTTATACACCAGTAGATGAAGATGGCAATTCTATTCCACGAATCAGATGGACGGCTGACCAAAAGGCAAGAAAACAACTGAACTCAAAGGCGAAGTTCTTCTTGACCTGTGCCCTAAGCAGGAGCGAGTATGACAAAGTCCACTGATGCGACACCGCGAAGGAGATGTGGTGTTGGACCCCAAAATTTTCTTGGAAAATAGAAAATTTGATCTCAACAAACATAAAGCCCAAGTAAGATCTTAATACTGGGCTCTGATACCATAAACGTTGGAACCCGATCTCGAAATCGGATCCCGACCGTTTTCTATGTTTGCTTTGGATGTCGGATCCGCTTGTTTGCAATTCATTTTTGTTTCCATTTGCCTTTCATTGTTTCCGCGCGCGTTTGCTACCTCCGATTTGATTTTCATTTCTGAAAGTTTCCATTTATTTTCATTTTTGTTTTCGCTTTTCCGGTTGGGATCCGGTTTCGAGATCGGGTTTCAACATGTGGGACACATTGTCCATTGCTCACGAAGGCACAAGCCAAGTTAAAGAATCCAAGATAAGTATTCTTGTGCACCAGTACGAATTTTTCAGGATGAAAGATGAAGAATCTATTGATCAAATGTTTGGAAGATTTCAAACAATTGTCAATGGATTGAAAGATCTTGGAAGGACCTACAACAATCAAGATCATGTGTGCCTTGCCATGCTCCACGCCTGCTTGTCATGGGCGAGCCCCTATTTCCAAAGAAAGAGGAATTTTGGTCTTTTGGGCATATCTTTGGCTGTAGATGTCCAAATGAGGTGATTTTGGATTCGTTGTGAACTAGAGATAAAGGGCTACAAGTTGTATGAAGAGGGGAAGTTCGGAATTTGCCTCTTAGGATTCGGGAATTTAAGTGGAAGTCGAGTGTAGACTTTTAATGCTAGTACTTTTGATATTCACGCTTTTGAATCTTTCCTTTGAATGTTATTTGAATGGGAACTTGGTTTGTTTTAGGAAACCAAGCTGACCTGATCCAATCGCAAGAGGAAGGACAACAGTGAGTCGGATTCCCGAGCGATATTAGGTGGGTAATACATTTATGGTTATTGCGTGTATGGGCAAATTTGCCTTGTGTATGCTTGCTTGCATGTGTATGTGGCATTGCTCGTTTTGATTTATGGACATCGTTGCAAATGCATCGAGATTGTGATTATGAATTGCCTTGGCAAATATTATGGCTTTTGAAAAGTAAGAAACCTTTGATAAAATGCTTTGAGCATGAAACGAATTGTTATGTGCTTTGTTTGGGTGAGAGAGTAACGGATCATTAGTCACGTGCACATCGACGTATAGCCTTTTTCCGACTGCCCGCTTGAGGCAACGAGATCCTTGAGAAATCGAACTCGGATAGTTTACGGAATAAACTTCGGTTTATCCGGATCGTTTTACGAAACTCTCGAGCCAATTGTTTGTGCATACATGATTGATTTGTTGAGCATGACACATGTTAAATTGTTATATTGTGTAATCATATGACATATTTTGCGATGATTGTAAAGTGATGGATTGATGACTTGCTATATGCTTGTATGTATACATATATATGCTTGAATGTGTGACTCATTGCCAATGGCTATAAATGTATATGTCACTGAGCTTCACAGCTCACCCTATTATCTCCCACTCCTCAGGTGCAGAATGAGACGATCGTTGATCTTGCAAGGCATCGGAAACTTCAAGCTAGTTAGGAGTTTCGTATTAAGTTAGTATTTTGGTTGACCCTCCGAGCATATCATCATGGAGCATATTCATGTATTTTTGAATTCAAACTTTTCATGTATTTTGGATTTGGACATTATTATGTATTATGTTAGCTGAGTATGCTTGTTTGAATTTCCTTCGGATTGTAATGACATGAAGCCCCTTGTTTATGGGGTGTTTAACTAGAATGATTGTGTGTATGTTCTATGTGTGCAAAAATGCTTGTGTGTTAGTCAAAATTTGTATGGATGTTGGGATCGGGTCTAAAATTTGGGGCGCTCGTCGCGGGTGCAGCCCGAGGGGCCACCTCGGGATTTGGGAATCAGGACCCGGGCCTAACATGTTTGGTATCAGAGCCTTAGGTTATGTGTCCTCGACTTAGAATGCATAGTAGGATGACTTGTGTGATATTATTTGTTGCATTGATTGATTGCATTAAGTGACATGCATATCATGCATACATGTAGGAATTCAGATTGCCATGTAGCTAATCCTTAGTGTTTCCATTTGAAGGAGTACGATGCCACCTCGTAGAAGGACACGAGGAGTTATGCAAGGGTCTGTTGCACCTGACTCTCCAACTAGAGAGGAGAGGATTGATGAGTCGGTAGCCCCAAGAAATGGAGTCGCTAGTTTCGTAGGAGCAAGTGCCTCCATTGGATCCGCGTTTCTTCCAGGCATTCACCTGCATTTGTTCAAAGCATGGGTCGATGCCACAACCTTCGCTTCAAATTTCAGCCTAAGAAGGGAGACGGTTCGATAAATTGAGGAAGTATGGAGCAGTGGACTTCTATGAGACCACTGATCCAGAAGAAGCTGAGACCTGGCTGAGAAAGACAGAGAGAGTTTTGGATCAGATGGAGTGTGAGAATGATGAGAGGGTTGTGTATGCTGCAAGTCTGCTTCAGGGAGATGCTCTACATTGGTGGGAGACCGTGCCAGGGAGTCAGATGAGAGCAATATGGTTGGCATGGTAGGACTTCCTTGCTGCTTTCAGGAAGAAATATCTGTCTGAGGTGTTTATTCAGCAGAAGCAGAGGGAGTTCCTCAGTCTTACCCAGAGGGAGATGACAGTTAGTGAGTACGAGCGTCGGTTCACTCAATTGGCGAGGTATGCTCCAGATCTGATGCTGAGTGAGGCTGCTAGATGTCGCCGGTTTGAGTCGGGTCTGCACTTGGCCATCAGAGAGAAAGTGATAGTGCAGAACTTCTATGATTTTCAGCAGTTGGTTGAGGCAGCACTGAGGGTTAAGAATATTGAGAATATCAAGAGTGCAGTGAACAGAAAAAGAAAGGGGAGAGAGCAGTTCAAGAGGGGAGGTAGTACTTCTATGCCTAAGAGGAGTGCTAGAACCTTCCCTGTGCAGTCTGAGGAGAGGAGCAGTGGTGCGAGTCAATCTCGACCTGTGAGGACTTCTACTGTTTCTCACCAAGCCTCAACGGTGGGCGGCAGTAGAAGGGGAGATGGGGATAGGTCATTTATTCCGAAATGTGAGCACTGCGGGAGACCCCATAGAGGAGAGTGCTACAGATTGACAGGAGCTTGTTTTAACTGTGGGGAGAAGGGGCACATTGCTAGAGAGTGTCCTCAGCCTCCACGACAAGAGAGAAGCCAGATGCAAGCTCCCAAAAGATCTGAGACCGTGGGACACAAGACGTCTACAGAAGTGGGCAGTTCTGATGCAACGAAGAGGGTGAGTCTTCCAGGGAGACCGAGGGGGCAAGCACCAGCTAGGGTGTTTGCGATGACTCAAGAGGATGCAGAGACCACTCCAGATGTTGTCACTGGTATGATTAATTTTTTTTTGATGATGTGATTGCTTTGATTGATCCGGGTTCTACTCATTCGTTTATTTCTTTGAGTAGACCTGTGTGTGATAGAGATTTGAGCCCTTTGGATACTCCACTGATGGTGAGTACTCCAATCGGCCAGTATATTATTATCAGTCAAGTATATAGAGGCTGTGAGCTATGTCTTGGTAGAGAACTTCTAGTGGTCGATTTAATCCCACTGAAGATGGGGGGATTGGATGTGATTTTGAGTATGGACACATTAGAGAGGTACAACGCCCGTTTGGATTGTAAACAGAAGATAGTGGAATTTGAATTGGATGACGACAGAAGAGTGGTGTTTACTGGGGATAGGAAGGCAAGTCTGCCCAGAATTGTTTCAGCTTTGACAGTAGAAAAGATGATGAGGAAGGGATGTGAGGCATTTTTGGCCTATGTGGTGGACTCCAGGGCAGATAGAGGGAAGCTAGAGGATATTCCAATAGTCAGGGAATTCTTGGATGTCTTTCTCGAGGAATTTCCAGGACTACCGCTAGCTAGGGAAATTGAGTTTTCCATTGAGCTCTTTTCAGGTACTGCACCGATTTCAATTCCGCCTTACCGGATGGCTCTGGCAGAATTGAAGGAGCTTAAGGAACAGTTGGAGGAGTTGATGAAGAAAGGGTACATTAGATCGAGCTCTTCACCTTGGGGAGCTCCGGTTCTTTTTGTGAAGAAGAAAGATGGGTCGCTGAGGATGTGTGTGGACTACCGGAAGCTGAATCAGGTCACTGTGAAGAACAGATATCCGCTTCCTCGCATTGATGATCTGTTTGATCAATTGCAAGGGGCGAAGGTCTTCTCCAAGATAGACTTGAGATCGGGTTATCATCAGTTGAGGATAAAGGAGTCGGATGTGCCAAAGACTGCTTTTAGGACTCGGTATGGGCATTTTGAGTTTATGGTTATGCCTTTCGGATTGACGAATGCTCCTGCAGCCTTCATGGATTTGATGAATCGGGTCTTTAAGTCATTCTTGAACCAATTTATCATTGTCTTCATTGATGATATATTGGTTTATTCCAAGAGTGATGAGCAGCATGAAGAGCATTTGAGGATTGCTTTGGAGACTTTGAGGAGAAATGAGTTGTATGCCAAATTTGATAAATGCGAATTTTGGCTGAGAGAAGTTTCATTTCTTGGGCATGTGATCTCAGAGCAAGGAGTGCATGTGGATCCAAGGAAAATAGAAGCTGCGGTTAATTGGGAAGCCCCGAAGAATGTAGCAGAGGTGAGGAGTTTTCTGGGTTTGTCAGGTTACTACAGGAGGTTTGTAGTGGGATTCTCCATGATAGCCGCTCCGATGACAAAGTTATTAAGGAAAAATCAGAAGTTTATCTGGAGTGATGAATGCCAGGAGAGCTTTGAAGAGCTCAAACATAGATTGACGAGTGCTCCGATTCTGATTCTGATTCTGCCATCGGGAGATGAGGGTTATACCGTGTATAGTGATGCTTCAAGGAAGGGTCTTGGTTGTGTTTTGATGCAGGGAGACAGGGTGATTGCTTATGCTTCGAGGCAGTTGAAGCCATATGAGTTGAACTATCCGACGCATGATTTGGAGTTGGTAGCGATGATCTTTTCCTTGAAAATTTAGAGGCATTATCTGTATGGAGTTCAGACGAGGATCTTTACCGATGTAGCGCCCCCTTACCGTAGAGTACGTACCGGGACGTCCATAGGTCATTCCGATACATAACCTACGATGAGGGTGCACTACGAAAGATCATTTCTATAATCCACATGGCACCATCGATGGTCCACCCAACTCATGCATATACAGACAGTTTACAATATATCATATATTAACACATTTAGAAAACCACATGCATTAAATTTCGCATTTATAAGGCGTTTCGCCTTTCATACAATTAACATTTGATCATTCATATGTACAATGCATATATGACACTTTTCATTTATTACGTTGTTGTGACCGTGCACCTGAACTCATTAACGTTGAGCCAGTGGCTCTGAATAACATTGGGCTTGAAGCCCTAATACGTTGAGCCTGTGGCTCTGAAATCGTTGGGCACGAGGCCCTATTGCGTTGAGCTTAAAGCTCTGAAATACGGTGGCTGTACCGGTCACAACTGTCATTATCTGATCATAATTTTATGCATGAATGCACATGCCTCAGTTTACAGTAATTGCGTCACAATAAAACATCTTATGTTCAATTTCACATTTAAAATCAATTAACTTCTATTAATGCACCAATAACACTTCTATATCACATTCCAGATATTTCGGACACCTATGGTTCGAAATCAATCAAAAGCAATCACACAAAATCCTTCCTTAACTCCACACGGTATAGGTGCATAAAATGTAACACATAAAGGTTGAGGAACCAACTAGGTTACTTACCTCTAACTTTCGAGCTACTTTCGGGAAGTCTCACCTACGCTTAAGATCGACGCCCACTTCGAGCCTCTCAGAATAATCGAATAAACCAACATTACTAATTGCACAATTTCTAATATTCAATAATGCACATGCAGCGAATGAATTATGTACTGTACATGTTTATGACATGCCCGATCCTATTCCCGAATCTTCCCAATTCAATTTTCTCTTCCTCTAAAAGATAGCAATTCCTAACACCATAATTCAATTGACTAAGTTCCGAACTTATATTCTTATAAACTCAAAATTCTTAGTCTCTAAATCAAGATCAATCAAATAACTAACTTCTTAGGAATTAAAACCTCAAAAATCTTCAATTAAAACAAACAAATTTCAATTTCGGGCAAAAGGGCGTCCTCGCCGCGGTGCATGATCGTTCGCCGCGGCGAGACTCCACGCCTTCGCCGCGACGCACGCTCTTTCTCTCCCCGCGGCGTAACCACTTACGCTCATCGCGACGTGAGAAAGACAAACGCTCGTCGCAGCGTGCGAAGGGGAAAATGCTCGCCGCGGCGTGTTCATCACACGTCGAGACGTGCAAACCCAGAATCACTCCCGAAACCCAGATTTCTCAGATCTGCTGATTTCTAATCCATCCAATTCAATTCAGATCACTCCCAATCAATTTAAAACACTAAACCCAACTTATTTCTAACCTGAAAGCCATCAAAAACCAATTATTCTCCAAATACCCAAATCAAAATTAACAAAATTCTCAAAACCTACATCATCCGAAACTTCTAAATTCCTAAACAATTAATAACTTAATTCAATGATCAAATCAAACAACTTAAAGCATAAAGAAGTAAAAACTTACTTGATTCAAGCCTTCAATCTTTCAAAAATCACCAAAATACTCCAACCCTCAAGCTTATACCACACCCACGGTTTCACCCATTTTTCCACCAAAACTCATCTTTTCCAATTCAAGGCTTAAGCTAGGTTAAAGATGATGATGAAAGGAGCAACTTGCAAGAAAGAAACGGAGAGAAACAAACAAGGTGGAGATCAACGATGGAGGAGAAGAAAATCAAGTTTTCTTTCAAAAGAGAGTGAGAGTCGTGGAGCAAAATTCAAAAGGTTAAGGTTTTATACAAGGAATTTTAAACTAAGGGCACGTTTGACAATTCATTTGCCACATGCCCAATTCTTAGGGTCTAAAAAAAAATCCAATTCTTATTCTATTTTTCTCCCAATTCCGCAATGACCATGAATAATTAATCCTAAAATCATAACTCAATTTATCTCGTACCAATTACCAATCAATTTCGGAACCGGAATCCAATTAATCAGCTTTTGAATCATTTTTTCGGTCCGGACTCATAACTCTAAAAATTCTAGAAAAATTCCTATAAATCCTCAAAATTAGGAAATACATATTCCTATACTCCAATTTCAATTTTCCAACCCCTAAATTCAATTTTCACTCAAATTATATATTCAAAACATAATCTGTACAATTATCACCCAATTTTCCAATTTACACAATCAAGCCGGGAAATGTCATACATGTATGTACATTCATATGCTTGTGCAATAAGAAGCATGTATCGATATTTATAGAGGCTAAAATGCATGTGCAAATTCAAATTATGCATGCACCCAATCCTAATCCATCCGAATTATCAATATGCCCTTCATATTGGTAACGGGATGTTACAACCGATCATAAGAGTCTTAAGTACTTGTTGAGCTAGAAAGAACTAAATTTGAGGCAGAGAAGGTGGATCGAGTTGCTTAAGGATTATGACTTGCTGATTGAGTATCATCCGGGCAAGGCCAATGTGGTGGCGGATGCTTTGAGTAGGAAGTCTTCGATTGCTCATGTTCGGACGGTTTATCTTCCCTTATTGGAAGAGATGGCTAAGCTTAAGATAAGCTTGAGACAGGAGGAGCCGGATTGCCTTCTAGCTAACTTTCGAGTGAGACCGATTCTCAGGGAGAAGGTTAGGGAATTGCAGGCTCAAGATGTGGATTTGAGCAAGCTCAGAGATGAAATTCAGAATGGTAAGATTTCTGAAGTAGTAGTGAGGGATGATGGACTTATGACTGTGGGGAACAGGTTGTGTATCCCAGATGTGCGGGAAGTTAAGGATAAGATTATGGATGAGGCACACAATGCACCTTATGCCATGCATCCAGGTAGCACTAGGATGTATAGAGACTTGAGAGAACATTTTTGGTGGAAAGGCATGAAGAGGGATGTAGCAGAGTTTGTCAGTAAGTGTCTAGTGTGTCAGCAAGTTAAAGCTAAACACTAGGCACCTTCAGGCAAGTTGAGGCCATTGTCCATCCCGGAATGGAAGTCGCAAAAGGTGACGATGGATTTTCTGATAGGTTTGCCTAAGACCAGTAGGAAGCACGATGCAATTTGGGTTATTGTGGATCGGTTGACGAAGTCAGCTCACTTTTTGGTGATTAAGCAGACTGATTCTTTGCATGTGCTAGCAAAGAAGTATATCGACGAGCTAGTGAGATTGCATGGGATTCCAGATTTCATAATTTCAGACAGGGACCCTCGGATTACTTCGAGATTTTGGGGTAGTTTGCAGGAAGCTTTGGGGACTAAGCTGAATTTTAGTACAGCTTTTCACCCTCAGACGGATGGTCAATCTGAGAGGACCATTCGGACACTTGAGGGAATGCTTAGGGCTTGTGTGATGGACTTTAAGGGAGCTTGGGATAAGCATTTGCCATTGGTCGAATTTGCTTATAATAATTCGTACCATTCGAGTATTCATATGGCTCCATATGAGGCTTTGTATGGGAGGAGGTGTAGAACTCCAATTTGTTGGGATGAAGAAGGAGAGAGGAAACCGTTGGACCGTAATTGATTCGCATTTACGCTTGAGAAAGTCAATTTGGTTAAGCAGCGACTTAAGGCAGCACAGGATAGGATGAAGAGCTACATTGATGCACACCGAAAGGAGATAGAGTTCGAAGTCGGTGTGAAAGTATTTCTTAAGACGTCTCCTTGGAAAGGAGTAATGAGCTTTGGCAAAAAGGGTAAGTTGAGTCCGAGATATATGGGTCCTTATGAGATCCTTGAGAGGATTGGACCACTTGCCTACAAATTGGCGTTACCTCCGGAATTGTTTCAGATTCATGATGTCTTCCATGTATCCATGTTGAGGAGGTATAGATTGGATCCTTCTCATATCATTCAGACTAGTGAGGTTCAACTGAGAGATGATCTGAGTTATGAGGAGCAACCAGTGGAGATCTTGGACACCAAGGAAAAAGTTCTCAGGAACAAGACAGTTCAGTTAGTCAAAGTCCTGTGGAGGAATCATTCGGTAGAGGAGGCTACATGGGAGCCATTGGAAGCCATGAAGGAGAAGTATCTGCATCTCTTCGATGAAACAGGTAATAATTTCGAGGACGAAATTTCTTTTAAGAGGGGGAGAAATGTTGGGCCCCAAATTTTTCTGATTTATGTCATTAAGCATGAATTGTGTTAATTACGTGTTTATGTCTTAGTTTGATTGCATTGTGTGATTTTGTAGATAATTGAGGCTTAATTAGTAATTATGTGGTTTGAATGAGAATTAAAGAATAAAAATATATGAGGGCATTTTGGGAAGGTTTGTTGGGACCCGATTCGGGAACCGGATCCCAACCGAAAAGCGAAAATCGAAAACGAACAGAATCGAAACGGAAACGGAAATTTCGCAACGAAATTTTGAATCGGAAAACAAAGCAATCGATCAAGCAAAACAAATATGAGAAATCGGAATACTAATAACAAATTGGATAACAAAGTGAAAGCAATTCGGAATCGGATGCAAAACATACAAACGAAGTAATTGAACTGAAATCAAGCGAATCAATTCAATTGACACAAATTCCGACATCCGAGAGAACCAAAGAACAAAGAACAAAAACGAATAGATGAACATAATCGCGTTGGAAACCTAGACTATCCAAATCCGGTATAAATTTTTTTTTATATAACTATCATATTCAAACTCATGCAAATCAAATACCAACAATTCCCACTTTTGGAAATTCATCCATATACAAATCTCAACTCACTTAATTTTTCTTAATCATGCAATAACTCAAAAATTCCATTTTTGAGTAAAACACTTATTCTAATTCCTTTTCGACTTTTGTCGTAATAATCGATTTTATCGAAAATCGGGCGCATAACTACCGATTTAGACAGCCCAAAATTTCTGCAAGGAAAAAATACACTTCTAATACATATCCCAATCAACACAAGTCAACATCGGACCTCCCGTCCTAATCCATCACACCAAAGTAAACGCAATCCTATATCTAAGCACTTCATAATCTCCATCCATTATACATACTTCAATTCAATACAATTCAATCATATTCAGATAAACTACCATGATTTACTTACATAATCCAATTCCACTATCATACATAAATTCAATTCCATAACTTAACTCAAATACATCATCAATACCACAAAGGACATTTTCAATCCACGATATCAAACCAAAACCACAATCTCAACGAACTCTATTATCGACACATGCAGAATCGATATCTCGACCGTTTTCATCCAATCTCCGCTGGAAACCCGGAGATGGGGATGAGAGGTGGGTGAGCTTGACACTCAATGGGTAACATACGATAAATGAAACATAAGCGAAAATTTTCTTTTCAAACTTTTCAAACCTTTCCCATTCAGAAATTTTATCCAAAGACTCATTTTCAATTTTTTTTTTCAAAACATTCATAAACAGCTCAAATTCATTTCTCAAGTTCTCAACCTTTTCACAAATCATGCAAAATTTCAACATGAATGCATCACATAAGAGAAATTTCACGCACATAAACAAAATCAAAATCACATAACATAACAGAATGGTTTGGTTTCGGTCCTAACAGGACGTACTGCACATTCCCGCATAGCAGTCATGTGCAACCGTGAATAGAGGGGAGTCCGAAATCGAAACTCCTAAGCCACTTGCAGGCAGCCGGGAGAAGGCTATCGAGGAGACAAAGGTAATCGACTCTACGGAGGGGACCTGACCAAACCCATACAATTCACATATTCATGCTTAAAACAAACAGATTGCTCGAAGGCACTTTTCGAAATTTCACATTGTCATGTCGTGTCTTACTAGACACAAATACATTCACTAAGCACATAATTTCATATGTCATATTGCAAAATACAAATGCACCAATCAAATTCTTACAAATTCACAATCATTCATCAAACAAGTATGCAACACAAAATAGATAACAACTTTATCAATTCCTTTGAAACATAATTCTTACACATTTAAAATCACAATACACATTTCTCATCCAAAATTTAAACCACGATTTTCACCTTTTATTCAAAACAATAAAAATCACTAATCATTTTAATTTCTTAAATCGATTTCCAAAAGCATTTCTCTCCTTGATTTTCCAAAAACATAAATAACAATTTCTTAAAAAATTCGAATATACTGAATAACAATTTTCTTAAATCAATTTCCAAAATCCTTTAGAAACAATAAATCTAACTTTTGTAATAATTTTCGTAATTCCAGACATGCTCGAAATCTATCAATATTTAAAACCTTTGAAAACTTTCGAAATTGAAAGTTTCAATTTCCCATATCATTGAACATATTACAAAATTTCTAAAGTTATTCCAAAAGCAAAGAATTTCATCAAACGAAAATCAAACAATTACATAAACGATATTTTATAATTAATTCCCAAAAGCATTCGGAAATCATAATTTTCCCTACTTTCCAAAACAGTCAGAAATCATGATTTTCCAAACACATTTTTTTTTCAAAAACAACATTTTTATACCTATTTCAAAAACATTTAGAAATCATAATTTTCCAATCATTTTCATAAGAAATATTTTTATAACAAATTCGAAACATTCAAAAATCTTACAAAACCAATCTTTTATCACTAATTCCGAAACTATTCGGAAATCATCAATGTTTCCAAACGTTTTTGTAAACGATATGTTATAAACGATTTAAAAAACAATCACTTTCCAAACCTTTATTTAAACACGATTTTAAAATCAATTCCAAAATATTCGTAAATCAAAATTTTCAAACCTTTACATAAATAGTTTCGAAATCATAATTTTAATTTTAAACACTTTTATAATCAATTTCAAAATCATAAACTTTTAAACACTTTCGAAATCATAAACTTAGATAAACCATATTTTATAAATAACGCCAAGAATGTTCGAAATCATCATTTTCAACTACTTTTATAAACAACATTTTGTATTATTTCATAAACATTCGAAATCATAAGCTTTCAAATCTTTACATAACTATATTCAATAAATATTTTCACAAATATTTGGAATTTATAATTTTCAAACATTTTCTTAATAAAATTGAAATACTTTCCTTCTAGATTTTCAAAGTATACACAGAAACTTTCAAAGCATTCATCTTCTTTTTTTTAAAAAAAACTCAAACAAACAATCTTTCAACTGTATCAAAGTATTCAAAACAATAAATTTACAATGTCCGAAACAACACATTTTCAAACACTTTCACTTTCGGATTTTTTTTTTGAACACTTACAAAGCTCATAATTTCGTAAATAAATATGATACCCACCTTATTTCCATGCAAGCATCTTGTCCAATGCTTCACTTTGACCTTTGCTTCTCTCTCTCTTCCAATTTAACAAAACCTAAACCATAATCATCCAAATTCACATCATAAATAACAAAATCTTCAAAATTAACTTAGGAATTCACCAATTCCATATAAATTCAAGCTATTTAAATCTCCAATTTTGAAAATCCCCAATTTTCAAAATTGACCTAAACCAATTTACACTAATTCAATACCATAAATCACAATTTCTTCAAAATTGATTTCATATTTCACCAATTCCTACTATTATTGATGATTCTACACCATTAATTCACAAAATCTCCAAATTTCTAATTAAGCCTAAACCCCCAATTTACAATTTTTCAAATTAAACTTCACCTAAAGCATAAACATCAAAATTAACTTAGGATATCTCAAATTCATCACTAATTCAAGCAATCTAAAGCAACAATTTCAAAAACCCCAAAATTTCAAACTTTGACATTCATTCCATCCAAAATTAAACATAACCTAAGGCATAAATATCAAAATTAACTTCATAAATCACAAACCCAAGTCCTTTTCCATGATTCTCAACCAAAAATTCATCAAAAACTCAAAGTTGAAAAATTTCTCTTGCCTCTTTCTCCTTCTATTTTCGGATTTCTTGATTCCCAAAGCTAGCTTTCTTCATTCTCCATGTTTTTCCTTTGAAACCAAGAAAAACTCAAGCTCAAAGATCAAAAAATTTCGAAATCCCACTTACTCTTTCTTCTTCTCCATTCTTTCTCCCATACGAAAGCAACTCCTCATTCTTTCTCATCTTCTTTTCTTATTTTTCATGTAAGTTTCGTGGGTCTCAGCTCTTATTTTCACCCTAAACGACAGCCACTAGAGAGTTTTGCCATGTCATTAAAATGATAGGCTAAAGACTCTTACTCTTCTTTTTATCCTATTTCCAAAAATGCCCTTCAATGTGTCTAAAAAAATTGTCATTTCGCGTCCAGAATTTGAGCAGCTAAAAGAAATAATTTGGACAAACTTTCTTCTTAAAAAGTGTTCCTCTAGATCATACGAATCCAACGCCACCCACCGTGCTCAATTCGGATCTAAAACGAGGAAGTTATAGCCAAAATACTCTCGGACCTTCACAAAATCCGAGACTGAACATTAACATAACTTCAGTCCAGAAATTAACAATCTTAGGGATGAAATTAAATTTCGATCCCTTCACAAGAGTTGTAGCCCTATATCTTAACTTTATTTTCCCTCAATAATCAACTCAATCGGAGTTGTACAGCTCCCGAAATTTGCAAAATACCGAACCATGTTCAGAAAATTATCCAACTTATAACCTATAACCAAATCTCTTACTTTGGTTCAATCAATCTCTTTTCATTTAATCTCCTAAAAATCATAATTTTTCATAAAAATGGAATTAATTGTCTTAGGAATCCAACGCTTCAAGAATCAAATCAATCGGATGTCGGACGAAGGAATTATAAGCAAAAGATTACGAAAGGGATCGGATAAAGAAACAAAGTAACAGAACTTCAAAACCGAACTTTTCAAAAATCATATCTCCCGATCCTGAACTCAGAATTTGACAAATTTGGTGTCAATAAAAAGATCAAAGGAAGCTCTACAACTTCCCTGAAGTACTTAAAATCAAAATAGGTCTCGAAAGAGGTTGAAAACTCAACCAAAAGTTCTATCCAAAACAGCTTTTCCTAAACGACTTCCAATTTTTAATCGCTCATAACTCCTAGCCCCGATATCGAAAAATTACAAACTTTATATCAATGGAAAGATAAAAACATCATCTAAAACTTTCATGAAGACTACTTACTCCAATTCAAACTAAATTCATATGATGAGTGGCCTCGAAGCATAGAACACACAAATCTATACTTAATAGCATTTTCAAAACAAAGCATATCTTCATAAAATCATATCTCTCAATCCCGACATCCAAAAATAGAAAACCTTATGTCCACAAAAACCTCTCGACAGAGGCTACAATTTTCATGTTGATCATTTTCTCGAATTTTGCCTAAATCAAAAAGTCAACTTTTTCTTCAAAAAGTCAAACTTTAAGCGAACTTTGACTTATCATAACTCTCACTCCCGATATCGGAAAATATCAAACTTTATGGCTACAGAAAGCTCTTGACATAAACTACAAGTTTCCAGAAGATCATTTTCTCAAATTCTCCTAAAATCAAAAAGTCAACTCTCAAGTCAAACATTTTATCTCCAAAAGTCAAACTTTCTAAATTCTTCAAATTTTCACACTTTTTCTTTTTTATTCTTGCTATTTAACTTCATTTCAATTAACTCATCCACTTTCTTCTCATAATCCATATAAGTTCACTCAAATATCAAAGTCCTCAAAATTAAACAATTCTTTTCTCATAATTTTTTTTAACTTCATCAAATTTCCTTAAATTCATAATTTTCTCACCAATTTCTTTCTCACTTAAATTATTTTAATATTTCTAATTTTCATCAAAAGTTCGGGGTCCAACAAGGTTACTTGAGTTGGAATGGTTTAAGCTTTGCAAGGAGGGGTATAATGGTCTTTATGCTCCCTTTGACTTAAGTAGGAAATTAGAAGGAGAAGAAAGAAGGAAAAATAATAAGAGAGAAGAAGGAGAAGCCGTAGGTGGAGGAAGAAGATAAGAGAAATAGGAATTTTCGATCTTTGAGGTTTTCGACTGATTCGGAGTAATTCCTGGTAAGTTTAAGTTCGTTCTATCTTGTTGTGGTTGAATTAAACCTAAAGATAGGTTGAATGTGAGAGAATCGGTGGTTTAGGGTTTTAAGGGAAAAATGGATAGATTTCTTTAGGTTGATGATTTTGTGCTTGTTTTTAAGTTGTAAATGGGTTAGAAATGTAGTATAGAACTTGAATCAAGGTTTAGGTGTGTTGCATTTGAAAAAGGGAAGGATTGAGGTTGGAAAAATGCTGGAAAATCAGGTTCGGAGGCTTTCTCCAGGCCCGCACGTCTCGACGTGCGTATGAACACGCCGCGACGTGCGAGGAAGGCGTGCAACGTCGCGGCGTGCGAAATGGTATTCGCCGCGATGTGAGAGGAAGGTAGCACGTTGCGACGTGCGAGAAGGAACACGCCGCGACGTGCGAGGAAATGGTGCACGCCGCGCCGAGCACGTCCGTTCGTCGCGGCGAGCCCCTTGTTTCTAGCAAAGATAAATTTTGGTCTTTTGGGCATATCTTTGGCTGTAGATGTCCAAATGAGGTGATTTTGGATTCGTTGTGAAATAGAGATAAAGGGCTACAAGTTGTATGAAGAGGGGAAGTTCGGAATTTGCCTCTTAGGATTCGGGAATTTAAGTGGAAGTCGAGTGTAGACTTTTAATGCTAGTACTTTTGATATTCACGCTTTTGAATCTTTCCTTTGAATGTTATTTGAATGGGAACTTGGTTTGTTTTAGGAAACCAAGCTGACCTGATCCAATCGCAAGAGGAAGGACAATAGTGAGTCGAATTTCCGAGCGATATTAGGTGGGTAATACATTTATGGTTATTGCGTGTATGGGCAAATTTGCCTTGTGTATGCTTGCTTGCATGTGTATGTGGCATTGCTCGTTTTGATTTATGGACATCGTTGCAAATGCATCGAGATTGTGATTTTGAATTGCCTTGGCAAATATTATGGCTTTTGAAAAGTAAGAAACCTTTGATAAAATGCTTTGAGCATGAAACGAATTGTTATGTTTTTTGTTTGGGTGAGAGAGTAACGGATCGTTAGTCACGTGCACGTCGACGTATAGCCTTTTCCCGACTGCCCGCTTGAGGCAACGAGATCCTTGAGAAATCGGACTCGGATAGTTTACGGAATAAACTTCGATTTATCCAGATCGTTTTACGGAACTCTCGAGCCAATTGTTTGTGCATACATGATTGATTTGTTGAGCATGACACATGTTAAATTGTTATATTGTGTAATCATATGACATATTTTGCGATGATTGTAAAGTGATGGATTGATGACTTGCTATATGCTTGTATGTATACATATATATGCTTGAATGTGTGGCTCGTTGCCAATGGCTATAAATGTATATGCCACTGAGCTTCGCAGCTCACCCTATTATCTTCCACTCCTCAGGTGCAGAACGAGACGATCGTTGATCTTGCAAGGCATCAGAAACTTCAAGCTAGTTAGGAGCTTCGTATTAAGTTAGTATTTTGGTTGACCCTCCGAGCATATCATCATGGAGCATATTCATGTATTTTTGAATTCAAACTTTCCATGTATTTTGGATTTGGACATTATTATGTATTATGTTAGCTAAGTATGCTTGTTTGAATTTCCTTCGGATTGTAATGGCATGAAGCCCCTTGGTTTATGGGGTGTTTAACTAGAATGATTGTGTGTATGTTCAATGTGTGCGAAAATGCTTGTGTGTTAGTCGAAATTTGTATGGATGTTGGGATCGGGTCTGAAATTTGGGGCGCTCGTCGCAGGCGCAGCCCAAGGGGCCACCTCGGGATTTGTGAATCGGGACCCGGGCCCAACACTTCCAATTTATTCAACACATAACTCATCTAAACATTACAACATCACTCTCACACCAATTTCCAACCCATTAACAAACCAAATCCACTCTCAAACGTCAAAAAAATCTACCATATTTGAAAACCCTTAATCAACATATACTTAACCCAAATCTATCATTTTTCACACTTAAACACATAAATCATTCAACTAGTTAAGAGGAAAGGGGTTTAACTTACTTGATTTAACTTTCAGAAACCTTAAACTCTTCATGGATTTGCCAAAACCCTTTCTTCTCTCTTTTTCTTCTTCTTCGACGGTTCCTCTTCCTCCTTTCCCCTTTTTCAAACCCAATTTTTCCTTTTATAGTCTTACAAACTAAGAAAAGTCCATTTTGCCCTCTTCATTTAACCTTAAGCCTCATTCTCTTAAGTATCTTGCCCAAATTGCCCTTATCCAAATTCTTTTAACTTTATTACTTCAATTTAGAAATTCATATTCTTAGGGACTGAATTGAAATTCAATTCTTTTAGAATCATTCGCTTTCATGCCTATCAATTTCTAATTCAGTCAATTTATTTGCTTTGACTTTCATAACCTTTCCAATTTCAATTACTCATGCTAACCAAAAATTCCTAAATCATGTCTTCAATTGAGTGTCAATTGTACAGTCATTGTACCGAAAATTTCATCGGTACCCACTTTGCACTTTAATGCTGAATACACGTAATCATTCCAGTTTAATCCACACACACAAATTCTCATTTTCACAAAGACACAAAGCCAGGAATTGTCACGAGTGCATACACAATCTTGTGTACAAAATCACAACCCAGTCCAAATTTAATATTTTATCCTTCCCATTGGTGATGGGATGCTACAATTCTCCCCTCCTAATAAAAATTTTGTCCTCGAAATTTCATTTTGAAACTAAAATACGATAGGGGTATTGTTTCTCATCCACTCTTCCATTTCGAATAACAACATTTTATTTGATGTTCCCTTTACAATTTCATAATTGATGTTGTCAATTTCTCCTTCACTTCTTTATTTAGAATTCATACTTCTTTTACATTTTGTTGAAGAATTTTCGGAAATTTCAACTCATTACTCCTAATTACAACTCCACACATATATCGGATTGAAACAATCCTAGCCATAATGCACATTCGTTCTTATTGTTGTGATTGAGTGCCTCTCCCTTGTACAAACTATTGGCCTGAAAGCTCAGTCAAATTAGAATACTGGTCCGTAGGCTCAGTCAAATCATAATACTGGCCCGTAGGCTCAGTCAAATCAGAATACTGGCCTGTAGGCTCAGTCAAATCAGAATAAATTCACGGAGCATAGCTTTATGTGGAAGTGCTACAAATAGGCGACTCAATCACAATTCCTTCATATTACATGCATTCTTGGGATGGAATGCATCACTTGCAATGCCGGAACTTATTCGAACATATTCACTCGAGTCCACATTCTTTAGCTACCCATTTGCTCTTTTGGGGTCCCCTTACTAGGACCTTTCTTTAAACGGTAATACACATGTGCCGATGTCTTCAACATCCCCCAAATCCACAAATTTGGGTTTTCTCCATTTCCTTTGCTCTACTCAACTCGTCATATTACCCTCTGTATTACACTAGTCTTAGTAACCCAGTATCCAAAAATATGGTACTTTACTATACAATGTTCTATCTGATACTATCAATTGGAACATAGGTTCCTCAGCCCAATACTTTCAATCTTCCCAATTCCTAGTAATACTTTAATCTCTACTAATCTGTTTAGTCACGGTATACCTCATATGATTTTGTCCACATCACGATTCTACGCTTTCAATCCAATTACTGTTGCAGAAGTTTCCAAATCATATGTCAATATTTAGCTCAGGCAGTTATTCATCTTTAACAACACCAAAATCATGTTATACATTTCAACCAAATTCCCTATAATCATAAATTCATCTTCATTAAGATCATAGTCACTAATTGATATTCTTATGCTTAGGTCCCATTAACCTTTTATAACAATATCAAATCAGAGTATAATTAACACTAATAGGTATAACCTCTTATTTTTAGCTCATGAAATTCCTTGAGTAACAACTTCCTCTGACACATGTTATTCTCAATTTTCTCATTAAACTTCCTATTTCTCAACAGATTTCCCAATTCTTTCAAATTCCTACAGATTCCTCATTGACTCATACAAATGTCTGTTCATTCATATCTGTTGCTCCACATATTTCAATCGGTCTAAAATCATAACTTCCTGTGTTGGAACCCCTTAACATTATGGAGGATCTGTGGTTCCCAAATACACATTTGTACCCTAAGATGCAGACCCAATATTTTCCTCACATAAACAAAGGTGTTTCCTCGAAATACCCGAGTCTCCTTATATTTCACATCCTCAACTCCAAAATTCCTTCGCTACAGCAGTCAGTTCCCTCCTGAACATACCCAATTGTATCAGGTAAGGGACTTTCGACCTTTAGACAAATGAAAGAATTACCAGATTCCATTATTGAATTTAGAGAAGAACTTAGGATCTCAGCTATTTGTCATGAAAAGCCTACCCTCACAGATCAAAATCCACGCTGACAAACCTCGATATAATCACTCATCTATTTTCCATATGTACTTATAGGTACTTTTTGAAACTTCAAGAGAACCCATTTTCACTTTTCCTACTATCCTATTAGGGTCAATCCGTATCGCCCACTCTGGTCAATGCTCCCTCGCCACTAAGGCCCAATGAACTATAAAGTAATCTCTTATACTATATAACCCAGTAAATCTCATCAAAACTCTTACTATCTTATCCAGAGATATATCTATATCACATTTCAATCACTCATAGTCACTAAGAATACCAACATTTCCATTATTATTCCTGCCCATAAATAGGGTTCATCTTATGGCTTGGTGACCCATATGTGCTCTGTACTCGTTCCTCATACTAATACACATATTGTCAGAAATTCTTTTCGGCTTTCCATTATTTAACTCCCTTTTTGGTAAATGACAACTCGTCATGAACATTAGTGAGTGCTTTCACTCTTCCCCTTTGAGTTATCATAATTTTCCAAAAATGTATACATTAAACAATTCAAATCGAAGCACATACCTAATTGTCCCTATAATAACATATCATGAATCACGTTCCAACATTTGTAACATCATATTCTGATAATTTTATCGTCCATGCGCATATTCCCAATCCACTTAGAATTATAAATGCAGAAGCATCAAGAAATGCAATCTTAGCACCCAATCTATTGTCACATTTAAAAACCACGTCTATTTAGTTATCTCCTTACTAACCTGGCTTGTACGCCTTAATCATACCATTTCCACTTCATTTTGTCCATAACTTTACTTCTCTATTTCCTTCGAAGGCAAAGCATTTCGGTCCCATATCAATACCCAATAATACATACTAACCCGAATACAGTCAATCTATATTTACTTTATCAGATCGCGTACTATTTCACATTTCCAATTTTTCCCATTTTATCAACCACGCAAGTCTGAATCATAATACCTGATCATCATGAGCTTTTATCTCACATTGACATGTCCTTATACAATTTCACACTCTGATTATATTAACCGATATTCTTCTCATGTCTACATTGACTTTATCCAGACTATGGCACATTTTGTTTTCTTCTAACTCAATTTACTCACTTACACTACAATACATTCAATCATACTCATATCAGTACTATTTCAGTGAATCTTTATTTGCCTTTTTCTCATTTCCTCTTATCCCATTTATCCCTTTTTTTTAGCATACCCATCAGAATCACTATTTCCTCGTCATCCTTAAGCTTTTGATCAAACATGGACACATTTTTATGCTAACTCATTAACTCCTATTACTTTTAACCGCTATTCTTCCCATGTCCAAAATGACCCCTCTAGGGTATTGCAAAATTTTCGCTTTCATTTAATCCAATTTATACCTAAAACCTCATTATTCCCTTTTATACCACTTGTTTTCCTAGATCGACCCATACCACTGTCTTCACTTTCATATCGCATTGAAGGGTTTACACCCACCGTACAATGTGAATATTATGAACAATTTGTAGGACCTCGGCCTCTCAGGCCTCGCTCCCTCGAAATGTACTTTTCCCATTTCCAATTGCCCATAATCCACATCGCTCGAGCATCGATATTTCATTTCTCTTTCACATCAAACACTTAACACATGTACTCAACACTTTTTCATGCGCAAGACGCATACTCTTGGGACTCAGATTAGGGATCAGTTGCCACGGTCTGCTCTAACATGTTTTTACTGTATACGACTTGACCTACATTTCAAAAAATGCCCATGTAAGTTTGTACTTCTGGGCTCTGATACCACTAAATGTAGCACCCCACTCCCGTAAGACCCGGGCCCGACATCGATTGTGATATCCGAATCCGCGCCTTGCGAGGATGGGATGATACATCACTCAGATAAAATGCAGTACAAAATTTTGTTTTAAAACAATCATACACTTACATATATGTATGTTGCAGAAAATAGTTTACATAACCAATCTGGTGGATACAATGACCACGAGGGTCCTCATATAAAATACGCAATAACATATAAGCAAAGTCTTCACTCTAATGCAGACACAACTGATCCCGTCCTCTAATACCGCTCTGTGATCACTATACACCCGTTACCTAACGGGGTATTCTTCTGAGTCCTGCAAAACAATTGCAGATTTTGGATGAGTTTTTTCAAACTCAATGAGTGACCATCATCGATGGCCCGCTCACTCAAGTACAGAATCAAATAATAACTTATAGTTTCATTCTTTCTATTTGATCTCATTTTTCAATTCGCATAGATCTATCTCTATCTCGTAATACATTTTCTCAAGAATTCCCCATTTACATATTTACAGAAATCTATTTTCATACATCCCTTTTTTTTATACAAAGTATTTTACTCGCTTACTATTTAATTTTCATTTGGCTGTCACCTAGTGCCTAAACTGTCCCATCGATGGGCTCAATAATATCTGACCCTTATCCAATATTGGATACCGGGTTCATTAAACGTTGAGCCTAAGGCTCTGGATCAGTCATGAACTCGAAGTTCATTTTCGCACGTTGAGCTAAAAGCTCTAATCGACGGCAACTCTGGTCAACAGCTCTAGTATTCCATACAACATTAAATGTAGCACCCCACTCCCACAAGACCCGAACCTGACATCGATGGTGATATCCGAGTCCGTGCCCCGCGAGGGTGGCGTGCTACATCACTCAGTCAAAACTCAATATAAAACTTTTTTTTTGAAACGCAAACACACACACATGATAATTTATGCGGAAAACAATTTACATAAACAATTCACTGTCCTCGAGGCCCTTTTCATAAACATAATTTATTTCAGTCTGTTAACTTTACAAACTGACTTCATCAGTAATACAAAAATTCAGAAAATAAAAATACAATAATGCAGACGCGAACTGATCCCGATCTATTCTCTACTTCAATAACCAACAGATGTCATACGCCCGTTGCCTAACGGGGTATTCTTCTGAGTCCTAAAAAATAATTGCAAATTTTGGGCGAGTTTTGCAAACTCAGTGAGAAACCATCATCGATGGTTCGCTCAATTCATGCAACACAATAATTCACATATCACATCACATTATTGCATAATTAAGCACATTGCACAATTGCACTTGAACATAGACAATGTGCCACATTCCATTTGCTTAAACATCTATACCCAATTGAATTTGTAAAACATTCAAACACAAGACAGTTGTTTCCCAATTCACATTCAGAAATACACAGAATCACAAAGCAGTTAGCCTTTCATTCATTCAAAGAAATGCAATCCAATGCATATGTAATGCACATGTGACCCTTTCTAATTTATTACGGTGTTGTGACCGAGCGCCTAAACTGTCCCAATATGGGCGCATTAATCAGTGAGCCTGAGGCTCTGAACTATCCCAATATGGGCACATTAATCGTTGAGCCAAAGGCTCTGGATCACTGTGGGGCTCGAGGCCCAATATAAACGTTGAGCTTGTAGCTCTCGGTGGCTGCTCCGGTCACAACTCTCATTAACTGATCATGCATTCATGCATGGAATGCATGTGTCACAATTAAACAATATTATATCATAATCGGATCCAAATTATCATATTCAAACAATTGTTTCACAACAATTCACAGTATAATCACAATCACGATTTATAATCTCAATTAACACATTCATACAATTGGTTCACAAACAATCACATTCCAATCACAATCACCAGTAAAACACTCCTATGTCATAATCTCTCACGTACATCGGACACCTTCGGTCCGAAATATTGGCACAAACAAACGTAAGAGTCCCTCCATTATTCTCCACAGTTGTATAAGTGCGAAATATAACCAAATAATAATTGAGGAACCATCTAGGTTACTCACCTAATAACTTCCGAGCTAATGCCGGGAAGTCTCTGCAACGTCCGTGTGTGCCTCTATAACAATTAAAATACGGACACGTTACCAACTGTATAGTTAGAAATATCAAACAATGCACATGAAACAATTAAAACGTATACAATGCATGTTCATGGCATTTCCGGCCCTAATCCAAAATTTTCCCATCATAAAAAATTCCACCTAAAAATTAGAAATCTAACGGCACCGAAATTTCTCAATTCGGGACTCGATCGGTCCAAAATAAATAAAACAAAGGGCCACATAACTATTACCCGGACCCACGCCAATTTCCGTCCAAAATTCCCAATCTCTCAGAAAATGAAATTAAATATTCAATGAATCCGATGCCTCAAGAATCAGGTCAATCGGACGTCGGACGGAAAAGTTATTCACGAAAGAAACCAAAATTCACATTAAACAATTAATATCTATATCTATATAACCATTATTTCCTTTTTTTTCCTGATTTCTAACCAAACTTCCAACACCCATAACTCTTTGCACACAATTCAGAAAATTATAAACTACATCTCATTGGAAAGATCATGAAAACCTCTACAAGTTACATGAAGACCCCAACAAGCAATTTTACCCATAAGGGTGACAAAAATTCAGTCAAAGCCACTGCCTACTCAAAACCTATCAAAACAGTGCAGTACTTTGCAAAATCAGTAACTTTCTGTTTCTTCAGTCAACAATTACACAATAAATATGCTCAGTAAGATCACAATGTTATCTACAACTTTCATGACTATCTAAAATCAAATTCACTTGCTAACTAGGTCAAACAATCCATCAAACCATCTGCCCTCTGAAATTTCCCAATCTGAACAGCACATTTCACAACAGTATATCTCTCAGCAAAAATGTCACACAAATCACTACCTTATATCCCTGAAAAGATAAGATCTCAAACTTCAATTTTCATGAAGAACTCAAAATCCAATTCGATCTCTAACAATTTCAAAACTGTTATGCAAGTTTCTGCCATGATCAGTAATCCATGATCTAACTTAGGTTCAGTTTTTGCAAAATCATAACTCCCAAATCTGATCTCCAAAAATTACATGCTATATATCATTTTCAAGATAATTGTTTCCTCTAAAACTTTTCAGAAGATCCCTTAAGCCAATTCAATCTACAGAAATCTCTAAAATTGCTTCCAATCAGAATACTCACAAAACCGACACTTAGGCTAGGTTTCACCAAAATGCACAAAACCAGTCAATAGTAAACAGTTCATATCTCCCAATATACAGATCTAAAAATTGCAAAATCAGTGGAAATGGAAAGCTAACTTAATATGCTTCAACCTTCATGAAGACCATTCTCATCAATTCCTTCTACATTAATCTAGAAAAATCAGCAAAACTCTAGGTTATGTGGTTCGGTTACTGTTTATTCTAGCCATCAGCAGTAACTTTCCATGCTAAAATTCGACCTTTTAGAGTTACAATTTAACAACACCTATTTCAAACAAAATTGTAGCCAATCAACTAAAGTTTCATTTGGCATAAACCTCACCTCATTTGCATAACCACACAATTAGTTATGATCAAAACAGTGTAATAGGTTCAATATCAATTTTCCAGCTTTCACATTCAACTCAACATCTTTCATTTCATCACTTTACCTACATCAATATGCATCCATTTGGACCTCTAATTCAGCCCTAAGTTCATCTAAACACTCACTTGAACATAAATCTCTAAAATTTCAGCACACATACTCATAGCATTAAACCCTAGGCTTTATGACATTAATGCACATAAAAATCACAATAAATGCTTCTAACAACCATATGAAAGAACATAAACATAACTTCTCACCTAGAACAAACTCCAAGCTTCAAGCTTTAAGTTTCCAAATCTTCAAACAAAAACACCAACCTCTCCTATACCTCCTCTCCTTTGACCATCACAAACATCATAATTTCAAAGCTCAAGTTGGTCTTGGGTGTGACTAAAGGAAAAGCAAGTAAGTAGACAAAACAATCCTTGATATGGAGGAAGAACAAAAACAACAAAGGAAGGAGGAAGGAGGAGTTCGGATGAAGGAGAGAAAGAGTTATGAAAAGTGAGGTTTTCAACTTTCCCACTTGGAAAGTCGGAAGACAACACTTAAAAGCACCAATTTTAAACTTTCATAGAAAGTCACGTGGATGCTCTCCCAATTTAGAATGAATGGATAATCATCAATGAAAAGCACTAAAGCTATGGATGAGAGAAAGGCTTTTAATTTTCAAAATGAGTTTTAAGCCTTCCAAGGAGCAAGGTCGTGAATGGAGGAGAAGAAAAAGACAAAATCATTAATTGCTTAAAGACACTTATCCCGATATTTATTTCGGTTCCACATTCTACTCCAATTTCTCGTCAAACTCCAATGGCTTAATTTAATAAATTCTAACATCATATCTCTAATTTTCTTGTGTCATTGGCCAGTCATTTTTAGTACAGGAAACCCACTCAGTCAGTCAATTAGAAATTTTCCGGTCCGATCAAGTACCCCGAAAAATTTCAGAAAAAATTCCTGAAATTTTCTAAAAATATAAAACACACATAAATCAACTCCAATTAATTTTTCAAACACAAATAACACATTTTTCATAATAAACACAGATGCCGGGAAAACGTCATGAATGCATGTACAATCATGTGCATGTGCAACAATTTCAATTTATGCATATATGGAGGTCATATTAGGCATGACCATGCCGAGATACGTTTACACACTCGTAACCTATTTAAAATTACCAATTTATCCTTCCCATCGGTGATGGGATGTTACATTAAACATATCACAATCAGTCATACATTCTATAATTAGGTGTTGGGACCCGATCCGGGAACCGGATCCCAACCAAAAAGAGAAAACGGATACGAAGAACGAGGCGAATTCAAATTGGATAAATTGAATTCGATAACGACAAACAAAGCGAAAGCGGAAGCAAAGCGAAATACTTATCGAATTACACAGCGAAACAGAAAACAAAAGCATAATCGCATGCAAAAGTGACACAAAGTTGTCCGACATCCAAGAACAAATCCTAGAGAACAAACGATCACATTGGAAACCTAGACTAAAACGATCCAAAATCTGGTATAAATTTTTTTATTTTTTTTTTCTTTTCTTTCTTTCTTTTATGTCTTTCTTACTTTTTCCATTTTACTCGGTCTCATACAAAGCAATACTCTTTTTCAATTTGGAATTCATCTAATTCCATAATTTCAATCACAAACTCAAATCATATTCTTCTTATATATACCCATACAAATCCCAAATGACATTTTATCCCAAATTTTATCGAAAATTCGGCAGCATAACGACTGCCTTTGACCTAACCCAAAACCTGCAAATGGCAAAAGAACACTTCTAAAATACCCAACAAACACCCAATCAATCAAAATCCACCGGACCCTCCATCCGGATCTCAAAGATAAGCAAACGCACTCCTATATCTAACATTTCAAATAAAACCTCAATCTTTCATCATAACCAAATCCCATCATCATACGCAAACTTGAAACGCAACTCAACATATAAATCCATTTCCATAACACAATTTCTTATACAATTTCAATAATTTCATACACATCATAATTTAATTTCTTACAAATCCTTAATGGCTTTTCAAGCCATTATAAACTTATACAAAGATCCAAATTACTCAAAACATACACAAATCGAATTGGTGTCCTGACAGTATTTCATCCGATCTCCTGCTCGAATACCTGGAGATGGGGATGAAAGGGGGTGAACTAAAATAGCTCGTGGATAATATGTTTATAAATTGAACAATAAGTGAAAACATATTTGTAAAAACCTTTGCCATTCTTTTTCTTAAAAAAAAACACATTCCACAGTAGAAAATTTGACAATTTTCTTATTTCTCACACTTTTCAAAATATAATCAAAACCATTTCAATCACTTTTCAGTTGAAGAACTACAATAATTTCTTTCCCAAAAATTTTCACATTTCTTTTTCAAAAGATGCCATGCAACACACTTATAAACAGAAACAAAGCACACAAAACACATCGAATGGTCTGGTTCGGTCCAAAATAGAACATACTGCACATTCCCGCATAGCGGTCCTGTGCAGCCGTAAACAGAACGTACTACACTTTTCCGCATAGCGGTCCAGTGTAGCCATGAAGGGAGTCCGAAATCGAAACTCCATGCCACTAGCGGGTAGCCAGGAGAAGGCTATATCGAATAGAGACAGTGCACTGACTCACAGAAGGACCTGACCAAACCCACATAACACATATCGAAAACAAAAGTTCGGAATGCCCGAAGGCACTTTTCAAAATCTTGCTTTTCTTCAAATTTTTTTCAACCATTCACATATCCACATAAATTCATGTAACACATCTAATACAAATTACATCATCAATTTGATCACGAACCAATCAAATTCACAACAATGTATGCACTAACTTCTTTCAATCAAATTTATTCAGATTCATATTTTCAAATATTCATGCTTAGCTTAAAATTCAATAAATAAACATACTACCCACCTCGAAATGATGCAAGGACCTCGTCCTGATCATCAATTTGACCAAAGCGTCCTTTGTTCTTCCAATTGAAATTTAACCTAAACCATAATCATCCAAATTCAACGTCATAAATAACTAAATCCTCAAAATTTATTTCACAATTCACAAAGCCATACTAGCCTCAAGAGGTCTAAATCAAAATTCTCTCATTTTTCCAATTTACAAAATCAGGCCTAAAACCCTACTTCACAATTTTCCAAAATTAATTCAATTCAATCAAGCAATTCCCAAACATCAATTCCTCATATATTCAAGCTATTTAAATCTCCAATTTTCACAATTCCAAATTTTCAAAATTGGCCTAAACCAATTTTCACAAATTCAATATCATAAAACCAATAATCTTCAAAATTCATATCATAATTCACAAACCTATAATTCTACACCAATAATTCACAAATCACAAATTTAAGCCTAAGCCTTAATTAATTTCCATCTAAAATTAAATACAACCTAAAGCATATACATCAAAATTGACTTAAGAAATCTCAAATTCAGTATTAATCCAAGCTCTCTAAAGCAAAAATTTCAAAAACCCATAATTCCAAACTTTGACATAAACCCCAAATTCATAAAATCAACATAACCATAGCCTAATCTCTTTAATAAACCTTAGAAAACTTACATTCATAACCTTTCCAAGCCATCTAACACAATAAACTCATCAAAAAATTTCAAACTCAACTTTCTCTCTCTTACCATTTTCTCCACCATTTTCAGATTTATTGAGCTCCAAGATAAGCTTCCTTCTTCTTCCATGAAAACCCCTGGAAAAACCGACTTGCTTCATCCTTCTTCTACTTTCCTTCCACGGCCGATTCCTTCCCTTCTTTCTTCTCTAACGTTTCTTCTTCTTTTCTCTTGATTTTTTGTGAACTTTCTGCTGCTTTAAATGGGTAAAAAAATGACATCTATAGTTGAGTTTAAGGCCAGGTCATTAAATGGGAGTAAATGACCTAAATGCCCCTTCATTTAAGTTAACCTCCAACATTTACCTGATAACTTGCGTCCTATTTTTGAGTGGCTAATTGAGATAATTTGGACAAACTTTCTTCTTAAAAATTGTTCCTCTAGATCATAAAAATCCAACGCCACCGATCGTACTCAATTCGGATCTGAAACGAAGAAGTTATAGCTAAAATACTATCGGACCTGCGAAAAATCCGAGACTGAACATTACGCTAATTTAATTCCAGAAATTGACAATCTTAGGGATGAAATTAAATTTCGATCCCTTCACAAGAGTTGTATCCCTATATTTTAATTTTATTTGGCCTCAAGAATCAACTCAATCGGAGTTGTACAGCTCCCGAATTTCGCAAAATACTGAACCATGTTCAGAAAATTATCCAACTTATAACCTATAACCAAATCTCTTACATTGGTTCAATCAATCTCTTTCCATTTAATCCCCCAAAAATCATAATTCTTCATAAAATTGAAATTCATTGTCTTAGGAATCGAATGCTTCGAGAATCAAATCAATCGGATGTCGGACTAAGGAATTATAAGCAAAAGATTACGAAAGGGATCGGATAAAAAAACAAAGTAACGGAACTTCAAAACTGAACTTTTCAAAAATCATATCTCTCGATCTCGAACTCAGAATTTGACAAATTTGGTATCAATAAAAAGATCAAAGGAAGCTCTACAACTTCCCTGAAGTACTCAAAATCAAATTAGGTCTCGAAAGAGGTCAAAAACTCAATCAAAGATTCCGTCCAAAACAGTTTTTCCTAAACGACTTCTAATTTTTAATCGCTCATAACTCCTAGCCCCGATATCGAAAAATTACAAACTTTATATCAATGGAAAGATAAAAACATCATCTAAAACTTTCATGAAGACCACTTACTCTAATTCAAACTAAATCCGTACGACGAGTGGCCTCGAATCATAGAACACACAAATCTATACTTAATAGCATTTTCAAAACAAAGCATATCTTCGGAAAATCATATCTCTCAATCCCGACATCGAAAAATAGTAAACTTTATGTCCAAAAAAAGCTCTCGACAGAGGCTACAATTTTCATGTTGATCATTTTCTCAAATTTTGCCTAAATCAAAAAGTCAACTTTCCTTCAAAAAGTCAAACTCCAAGCGAACTTTGACTGATCATAACTCTTACTTCCGATATCGAAAAATATCAAACTTTATGGCTACAGAAAACTCTTAACATAAACTATAAGTTTCCAGAAGACAATTTTCTCAAATTTTGCCTCAAACAAAAAGTCAACTCTCTCAAGTCAAACTTTCTATCTCCAAAAGTCAACTTTCTTAATTTTTCAAATTCTCTCACTTTCTTTCTTTATTTCTTGATTTTCCACTCCCATTTCAATTAACCCATTCTCTTTCCTCTCATAATCCATATAAATTCATTCAAATATCAAAGTTCTCAAAACTAAACAATTCTTTTCTCATAAATTTTTCTTAAATTCATAAATTGTCTCACCAATTTCTTTCTCATTAATATTTATTTTAATATTTCTAATTTTCATCAAAAGTTCGGGGTCTAACATTTCTCCCCCTCTTAAAAGAATTTCGTCCTCGAAATTCATACGTAGTAAATGTAGCGCCCCCTTACCATAGAGTACCCACCAGAACGCCCGTAGGTCATTCCGGTATATATCCTACGATAAGAGACCACTACTGACAACTACCACTAAACTCCTCATGGCATCACAATCATAAAGTAGTACGAAGAAATTGACAACTTTTTAAAACCAAACTGGATTTCATTTCATTCACTCAAAATTCATAAATTTACAAACTGTTAGTATTTTCAGTCTGCATATGTTCCAAAACACCGTACACTACGCACTATACAAGAATGTACAAAGAATGATCTAACTATAAGTCTCCAAAAGAAAGCCCAGCTGACCGACCTTTGAGTCATTGCCTCTCTCGCCAATCCACAGTACACGGCTCTACAGTCCTGAGGGAGCTATCTGTCTACACTTAAGCCTGAAAAATATATTACAATTTTGGATGAGTTTGCGAACTCAATGAAAAACCATCATCGATGGTTCTCCCAATTCATGCATCACATAAGCATGATACATTATGCATCCAGTAATCATACAATTACAATGCTAATACAATCACAGTAATAGGCATACAACACAGTCACGGTAAACAGAACACAGTTACAGTCATATTACAGTATACATACAGTCAGGTACCGTGTCAATTATTCACTCCAATATGCAATGCACATGTGACTCTTTTTCAGTTTATTACAGTATTGTGACCGAGTGCTTTAGCAGTGTTCGAGAGTCGATGACGCGCGTCTCAGAAGAATTATCTCCTTTGAACTCTAGGCTCGCAGATGTCGATGTCGATGGCGACTCGGTTCACATTTATTCTTTATCAGTTTATACATCGTGCATGAGTGCACATGTTCAATTGAACGATTACATAACGATCTAGAATTTCCAATGAGCGAATTTACAAATCAATATCACGTAATCCAAGTAATCCCGTAGGCAAATAAGTCACATAAATACGTAGATTGAGGTAACCACCTAGGTTACTCACCTATTACTCCGAGCTAATGCGGGAAGTTTCCGCCCGTCGGTCGAACGACGCCCACTTGGGCCTCTATAAGAATCGAGAAGATACGAGTCACTAAATATTTAATTCGAACTAATCTCGATGCACATGTAGGTGAAATATGCATGTTCATGAATTCCTGGCCCTAATCCCATTTTTTTCTACCATAAAAATCCGTCTAAAAATTAGAAACCTATTGGCGCTGACGGTGCGCAATTCGGACCTCTATAGGTCTCCAATTAAACAAAACAGTGATTAAACAGACCTTTACCCGGATCCACATCAATTTCCTATCCAAAAATCCCGAATCTCTTAGAAAATGAAATTCAATATTCTATGAATCCGATGCCTCAAGAATCAGGTCAATCGGACGTCGGACGGAAAAGTTATTCACGAAAGAAACCAAAATTCAACAATTAATATATATATATAGCTCTTATTTCCTTCTCTTTTTCCTGTTTTCCAACCGAAATTCAATCTATCATATCTCTTTCTACACATTTCAGAAAAATACAAACTATGTTACATTGGAAAGATCATGAAACCCTCTACAAGTTTCATGAAGACCCCAACAAGCAATTTTACCCATAAGGGTGTCAAAAATTCAGTCAAACCCACTGCCTACTCAAAACCTATCAAAACAGTGCAGTACATTGCAAATTCATTAACTTTCTGATTCTTGAGTCAAAAATTACACAATAAATAAGGAAGTAATATCACAATGTTATCTACAACTTTCATGAACAACCCAAAATCAGATTCACTTGCTAACTATGTCAAACAATTCACCAAAGCATCAGCCCTCAGAATTTTCCCAATCTGAACAGCACATTTCACAACAGTATATCTCTTAGCACAAATGTCACCAAATTCACTACCTTATATCCCTGAAAAGATAAGATCTCAAACTTCAATTTTAATGAAGAACTCAACATCCAATTCGATCTCTAACAATTTCAAAACTGTTATGCAAGTTTCTGCCATGATCAGCAATTCACAACCTAATGCAGGTTCAGTTTTTACAAATTCATTTCTCTCAAATCTGACAACCAAACATTACATGTCATATATCATTTTCAAGATCAATGTGTCATTTATAACTCTTCAGTAGATCCCTAGAACCAATTCAAGTCACAAAAATTACTAAAATTCCTCCAAATCAGAATGTACAGCAAATCCGCCAATCCAGCTAGGTTTCATTCAATGCATGAAAACAGTCAATAGTCATCAGTCCATAACTCCTACTATACATATAGAAAAATTGCAAAATCAGTGGAATTGGAAAGATAACTTAATAGGCTTCAACTTTCATTTAGTCCATTTGCTCTAATTCCTTCACAATTAATTTATAAAAATTAGCAAAACTCTAGGTTATGGTTTCGGGTACTATTCATTCCAGTCAATAGTAGTAACTTTCCAAGCCATATTGTAACCTCTTAAAGCTAAAATTGGACAACACCTATTTCACACAAAAATGTAGCCAACATCCCAAAGTTTAATTGGGCATAAACCTTACCTCATTTGCTCACCTACATAATTAGTTATGATCAAAACATTGCAATAGGGTCAAAATGCATTTTCCAGCTTTCAACTTCAACCTAACTCCTATCACTTCTAATATCAATAACACATCACCAAGCATCCATTGACACATCTAATTCAACCACAAATTCATCACAACATATACTTATAGAATAGAGCATAAGTGGCAGCAACCACTTACACAACTTTCATACTTTATTTCAATTCATTAAACATCATAAACATCATTAACAACATTACTTTCACATTCTTTAACTACTCTATCCACTTCCCTCACACAAGCATGCATTAAACTCATTCAAACCTACCACTCTTATGATCAAATAAATGCATAAATGATCTCCATGAATATTTCTATCTATCAAAAGGATAAAAACAAACATCAATTCTTACCTTAAACAAGTTACAAGCTCTTAATTCTCCAAATCTTTAAAACTCTCCACTATTATACTTTCTCTACTTCTCTAACACCATGCATGGCTATCATCATGAAAAGAAGGTAGGAGACTTAAGCTTGGTTTGTGTGTGAGTAGAAGCAAGCAAAAAGACAAGAACATATATATATATAAGCAAGACCAACGAAGGAATGGAAGAAGGTTGAGGTTTCGGATGAAGGAGGAGTTTTTTAGCAATTAAAGAGTTTTTTCATTCTTCTCTTAAGACAATCACCGAGGGAGCATACCAAGACAAGTAATAAATAGGCATTAAATGAAGGAAAATGGTGGCAAGATGGGATTTGTCCAACAAGGAGAAGAAAAGTCAAAGTGATTTACCTAATAAACTTTAATCAATTAAGCCTAATCAAAAAATTTAACCCAAATCAACTCCAATGACCCCAATTTAAATCCCAAAATAATATACCCAATAATGCAGTGCCATTGGATAGAAATTTTTGTTACCGAAAATCGACCGATTCGCCACTTGATGATTTTTTTGGTCCGGAAATTTTCTCCGGAAAAATTCAGAAAAATTTCTGAAAATCCCTTAAATTAGAAAACAATTTATGGCGTACTCAAAATAATTTTCCAAACCCAAAAATCACGTTAATCCCAATAAAATTGTTTTAGGCACGAAAACCGGGAATGTCATCTATGCATGTACAGTAAGTTCATGTGCACAATTGTGACTATGTAGCAATCCTATTATGCATGAGCAGTCCTATGAAATCTCAATCTAGCACATCCTATGCCAATTTACTATTCTACCCTTCTAATTGAGGGTGGGATGTTACAGTAAATCATCAAGTAAGACATTCTTTGATCTAATTGCTTTCCAAGAACTCATAATCAATTACTTTTCCTTGATCACACATATTTCTCAACTTATTTGCACTAATTCACTTCTTGTGTCAAATGCCTATCTCCTCAAATCAAACATTTCTTAACACATTTTCACAAGTTATATGGTCCCATTGTTTAAGAAACCCAATAAGGACCAATAATCATTTCAATTTAACTAATGGATCTTCCATACATATTTCTTTCCTTAATCTCATCTCATAATTGCATGTACAAAATCAAATCACCATCATGAACTTCAAATCTCAAGTTCATTAACACACACCTAAAATCAATCAAAGTTCTTGACCTCACTTAAACAATCACTAAATTCATTCTTAATAATCATATGACCCAAGTATGATCATAATACTGGGCTCTGATACCATAAATGTTGGGACCCGATCCGGGAATCGGATCCCAACCGAAAAGCGGAAACAGATACGAAGAATGAGGCGAATTTAAATTGGATAAATTGAATTCGATAACGACAAACAAAGCGAAAGCGGAAGCAAAGCGGAATACTTATCGAATTACACAGCGAAACAGAAAACAAAAGCATAATCGCATGCAAAAGTGACACAAAGATGTCCGACATCCAAGAACAAATCCTAGAGAACAAACGATCGCGTTGGAAACCTAGACTAAAACAATCCGAAATCTGGTATAATTTTTTTTTTCTTTTCTTTTCTTTCTTTCTTTTCTGTCTTTCTTACTTTTTCCATTTTACTCGGTCTCATACAAAGCAATACTCTTTTTCAATTTGGAATTCATCTAATTCCATAATTTCAATCACAAACTCAAATCATATTCTTCTTATATATACCCATACAAATCCCAAATGACATTTTATCCCAAATTTTATCGAAAATTCGGCAGCATAACGGCTGCCTTTGACCTAACCCAAAACCTGCAAATGGAAAAAGAACACTTCTAAAATACCCAACAAACACCCAATCAATCAAAATCCACCGGACCCTCCATCCGGGATCTCAGCATAAGCAAACGCACTCCTATATCTAACATTTCAAATAAAACCTCAATCTTTCATCATAACCAAATCCCATCATCATACGCAAACTTGAAACGCAACTCAACATATAAATCCATTTCCATAACACAATTTCTTATACAATTTCAATAATTTCATACACATCATAATTTAATTTCTTATAAATCCTTAATGGCTTTTCAAGCCATTACAAACTTATACAAAGATCCAAATTACTCAAAACATACACAAATCGAATTGGTGTCTGACAGCCTTTTCATCCGATCTCTTGCTCAATACCGGAGATAGGGATGAAAGGGGGTGAGCTAAAATAGCTCGTGGATAATATGTTTATAAATTGAACAATAAGTGAAAACATATTTGCAAAACCTTTGCCATTCTTTTCTTTTAAAAAAACACAATCCACAAGAGAAAATTCGACAATTTTCTTATTTCTCACTTTTCAAAATATAATCAAAACCATTTCAATCACTTTTCAATTGAAGAACTACGATAATTTCTTTCCCAAAATTTTCACATTTCTTTTCAAAGATGTCATGCAACACACTTATAAACAGAAACAAAGCACACAAACACATCAAATAGTCTGTTCGGTCCAAAAGCGAACGTCTCGCACATTCTCAAGCATAAGCGGTCCTGCGGTAACAGAATGAATCGTACTACACTTTTCCGCATATAATGTCCAAATAGCCGTGAAGGGAGTCCGAAATCGGAGCTCCATGCTACTAGCGGGCAGCCAGGAGAAGGCTATATCGAATAGAGATAGTGCACTGATTCACAGAAGGACCTGACCAAACTCACATAACACATATCGAAAATAAAAGTTCGGAATGCCCGAAGGCACTTTTCAAAATCTTGCTTTTCTTCAAATTTTTTTCAACCATTCACATATCCACATAAATTCATGTAACACATCTAATACAAATTACATCATCAATTTGATCACGAACCAATCAAATTCACAACAATGTATGCACTAACTTCTTTCAATCATAAAATCAAATTTATTCATATTCATATTTTCAAATATTCATGCTTAGCTTAAAATTTAATAAATAAACATACTACCCACCTCGAAATGATGCAAGGACCTCGTCCTGATCATCAATTTGACCAAAGCGTCCTTTGTTCTTCCAATTGAAATTTAACCTAAACCATAATCGTCCAAATTCAACGTCATAAATAACTAAATCCTCAAAATTTATTTCACAATTCACAAAGCCATACTAGCCTCAAGAGATCTAAATCAAAACTCTCTCTTTTTTCCAATTTACAAAATCGGGCCTAAAACCCTACTTCACAATTTTCCTAAATTAATTCAATTCAATCAAGCAATTCCCAAACATCAATTCCTCACATATTCAAGCTATTTAAATCTCCAATTTTCACAATTCCAAATTTTCAAAATTGGCCTAAACCAATTTTCACAAATTCAATATCATAAAACCAATAATCTTCAAAATTCATATCATAATTCACAAACCTATAATTCTACACCAATAATTCACAAATCACAAATTTAAGCCTAAGCCTTAATTAATTTTCATCTAAAATTAAATACAACCTAAAGCATATACATCAAAATTGACTTAAGAAATCTCAAATTCAAAGATTAATCCATGCTCTCTAAGCAAAATTTCAAAACCCATAATTCCAAACTTTGACATAAACCCCAAATTCATAAAATCAACATAATCATAGCCTAATCTCTTCAATAAACCTTAGAAAACTTAAATTCATAACCTTTCCAAGCCATCTAACACAATAAACTCATCAAAAAATTTCAAACTCAACTTTCTCTCTCTTACCATTTTCTCCACCATTTTCGAATTTATTGAGCTCCAAGACAAGCTTCCTTCTTCTTCCATGTCTTCACCTTGAAAATCACCGAAATCTTGCTTAAAAACCCCTGAAAAAACCGACTTGCTTCATCCTTCTTCTACTTTCCTTCCACGGCTGATTCCTTCCCTTCTTTCTTCTCCAACGTTTCTTCTTCTTTTCTCTTGATTTTTCGTGAACTTTCTGCTGCTTTAAATGGGCAAAAAAACGAAAGCTATAGTTGAGTTTAAGGCCAGGTCATTAAATGGGAGTAAATGACCTAAATGCCCCTTCATTTAAGTTAACCTCCAACATTTACCTGATAACTTGCATCCTATTTTTGAGTGGCTAATTGAGATAATTTGGACAAACTTTCTTCTTAAAAATTGTTCCTCTAGATCATAAAAATCCAACGCCACTGATCGTACTCAATTCGGATCTGAAACGAAGAAGTTATAGCTAAAATACTATCGGACCTGCGAAAAATTCGAGACTGAACATTACGCTAATTTAATTCCAGAAATTGACAATCTTAGAGATGAAATTAAATTTCGATCCCTTCACAAGAGTTGTATCCCTATATTTTAATTTTATTTGGCCTCAAGAATCAACTCAATCGGAGTTGTACAGCTCCCGAATTTCGCAAAATACTGAACCATGTTCAGAAAATTATCCAACTTATAACCTATAACCAAATCTCTTACATTGGTTCAATCAATCTCTTTCCATTTAATCCCCTAAAAATCATAATTCTTCATAAAAATGAAATTCATTGTCTTAGGAATCGAATGCTTCGAGAATCAAATCAATCGGATGTCGGACGAAGGAATTATAAACAAAAGATTACGAAAGGGATCGGATAAAAAAACAAAGTAACGGAACTTCAAAACTGAACTTTTCAAAAATCATATCTCTCGATCCCGAACTCAGAATTTGACAAATTTGGTGTCAATAAAAAGATCAAAGGAAGCTCTACAACTTTCCTGAAGTACTCAAAATCAAATTAGGTCTCGAAAGAGGTCAAAAACTCAATCAAAGATTCCGTCCAAAACAGCTTTTCCTAAACGACTTCTAATTTTTAATCGCTCATAACTCCTAGCCCCGATATCAAAAAATTGCAAACTTTATATCAATGAAAAGATAAAAACATCATCTAAAACTTTCATGAATACCACTTACTCTAATTCAAACTAAATCCGTACGACGAGTGGCCTCGAAGCATAGAATACACAAATCTATACTTAATAGCATTTTCAAAACAAAGCATATCTTCGGAAAATCATATCTCTCAATCCCGACATCGAAAAATAGCAAATTTTATGTCCACAAAAAGCTCTCGACAGAGGCTACAATTTTCATGTTGATCATTTTCTCGAATTTGGCCTAAATCAAAAAGTCAACTTTCCTTCAAAAAGTCAAACTCCAAGCGAACTTTGATTGATCATAACTCTTACTTCCGATATCGAAAAATATCAAACTTTATGGCTACAGAAAACTCTTAACATAAACTACAAGTTTCCAGAAGATAATTTTATCAAATTTTGCCTCAAACAAAAAGTCAACTCTCTTAAGTCAAACTTTCTATCTCCAAAAGTCAACTTTCTTAATTTTTCAAATTCTCTCACTTTCTTTCTTTATTTCTTGATTTTTCACTCCCATTTCAATTAACTCATTCTCTTTCCTCTCATAATCCATATAAATTAATTCAAATATCAAAGTCCTCAAAACTAAACAATTCTTTTCTCATAAATTTTTCTTAAATTCATAAATTGTCTCACCAATTTCTTTCTCATTAATATTCATTTTAATATTTCTAATTTTCATCAAAAGTTCGGGGTCCAACATTAGGAGTACCCCATAACTGTTTTCACACCAGTATTTGGCGTTTCGCCTATCATTCAATCAAACATATCAGAATAAATGCAGTCTGTAATCTTGTAACCCATTATCAATTTATATCAATGTTGTGACCGAGCATCTATACTGTCCCTATAAGGGCACATTAATCGTTGAGCCATAGGCTTTGGAAATGTCCCATCAAGGGCTCATTAATCATTGAGCGCGTCTTAGGAGTAGGAGAGCCCTCTGGGTATGCACTACTTCTCACGCGTCTTAGAGGTAGGAGAGCCCTCTGGGTATGCACTAACTCATCAATCGTTGAGCTTTTCGCTCTGAAACTGTCCCGTCAAGGGCTCATTAATCATTGAGCGTGTCTTAGGGGTAGGAGAGCCCTCTGGGTATGCATTACTTCCCACGCGTCTTAGAGGTAGGAGAGCCCTCTGGGTATGCACTAACTCATCAATCGTTGAGCTTTTCACTCTGAAACTGTCCCGTCAAGGGCTCATTAATCATTGAGCTCGTCTTAGGGGTAGGAGAGCCCTCTGGGTATGCACTACTTCCCACGCGTCTTAGAGGTAGGAGAGCCCTCTGGGTATGCACTAACTCATCAATCATTGAGCTTTTTGCTCTAATCAGTATATTACAGTCATTTCTAATCTATTCCAGATTTTCACTTCACAAACACAATTACACTTTCACATTCTCATAACATTTCTGTATACTATCACTTCAATACTCCAGACCTTCTATCCGGAGTTCACATTCAACACTATCACATCATTAAACTTCAGAGAATTTAAATTACTGAATTATAACATTTAATACTTTGAGAACCGTATAGGTCACTCACCTGGCTTCTGCGCTTACGCCTGGAAGTCTCTAAAATGTTTTAGGCTGACTTTCCAAAAGTGCCTTTATCATAAATCAGAACACATATTTTTAACACATAGTACATTTCAGCAATAAAGCACATGCAACAATCTAATGATAAATACTATGCACTTTCGTGACATTCCCGGCACTGACCATATCAACAATTCCCGTTTAACTTTCCAGAAAAACAGAACTCAATTGACTCTCAAATTATACAATTTTTTCTGAAATTTAAAAATCATTGTCCAACATAGACGGACTATCTTTATGCCGAAACCATACTTTACACTAAACTTCCATCCAAATTTGAGGACTTTAATAGACTGCTTCAACACTCCCCCTTTCTATAAGCGTATAAACCATTGTCTCTAGTTCATAACAAATCTAACATTATCTCATTTGAATGACGGTATAAAAAAAATTATCACTTAAAAACCAAAATATGACTTTCTGGGAACAGTAGCTCGCCGCGACGTGAAGAAGCTCGCCGCGGCGAAATCCAAATGCTCGCCCTCATCGCGACGTGCACGCTCGCCCTCGTCGCAACGTGCTTCACGCCCTCATTGCGACATGCTTCTCGCCCTCATCGCGACGTTCTTCACGCCCTCGCCATGATGTGCTTCTCGCCCTCGTCGCGACGTGCTTCTCTCCCTCGTCGAGACGTGCTTCTCACCCTCGTCGCAAAGTGCGCAAATTCATGCGCCGCGACGTGCGAGCCCGATCGCGCCTCCCAAATCCGTGTTTCAACCAATTTAATCCAAATCTTCCAATTTATTCAACACATAACTCATCTAAACATTATAACATCACTCTCACACCAATTTCCAACCCACTAACAATCCAAATCCACTCTTAAACGTCAAAAAAATCTACCACATTCGAAAACCCTAAATCAACATATACTTAACCCAAATCTATCACTTTTCACACTTAAACACATAAATCATTCAACTAGTTAAGAGGAAAGGGGTTTAACTTACTTGATTTAACTTTCAGAAACCTTAAACTCTTCATGGATTTGTCAAAACCCTTTCTTCTTCTCTTTTTCTTCTTCTTCGACGGTTCCTCTTCCTCCTTTCCCCTTTTTCAAACCCAATTTTCCCTTGTATAGTCTTACAAACTAAGAAAAGTCCATTTTTCCCTCTTCATTTAACCTTAAGCCTTATTCTCTTAAGTATCTTGCCCAAATTGCCCTTATCCAAATTCTTATAACTTTACTACTTCAATTTAGAAATTCTAATTCTTAGGGACGGAATTGAAATTCAATTCTTTTAGAATCATTCGCTTTCATGCCTATCAATTTCCAATTCAGTCAATTTATTTGCTTTGACTTTCATAACCTTTCCAATTTCAATTACTCATGCTAACCAAAAATTCCTAAATCATGTCTTCAATTGAGTGTCAGTTGTACAGTCATTGTACCGAAAATTTCATCGGTACCCACTTTGCACTTTAATACTGAATACACGTAAATCATTCCAGTTCAATCCACACACACAAATTCTCATTTTCACAAAGACACAAAGCTAGGAATTGTCACGAGTGCATACACAATCTTGTGTACAAAATTACAACCCAGTCCAAATTTACTATTTTATCCTTCCCATTGGTGATGGGATGCTACATTGAATGTTGGACTAAGGTCTGATGATATAAGAATGCGATTGAATGGGAGCATGTAAATGTGATTGATGCATTCCATTTCATGAATGTATGAAATATAATGGCAGTTATGATCTAAGTAGCCACCGATCAGAGCTTAAAGCTCGACGAGTGAAAACGAGTCTCGAGGTCAAAAGTGATCCAGAGCCTCAAATTCAACGTTTAATAAGCCCTACATGGGATAGTTATCAATTAACCTAATATGGGACAATTAACCTAATATGGGACAATTATCAATGAGCCCTATATAGGATAGTTTAGGCACTCGGTCACAACAAAGTAATAAATGAAAAGTGGGTCTCATGCACACTGCATATGCATAATATGAATGCTTAAATTATATCGATTGTAAAATGTGAAACGTTGTGAATGTGATTATGTGTTATGTGACTGGGTGAGCCATCGACGATGGTCACTCATTGAGTTCACAAAATTTAACCAAAATTTGCAATTATTTTTTCAAGACTCAAAAGAATACCCCGTTAGGCAAACAGAAGTATAATTACTGCATGCAAGGGAAAGATAGAGGTCGGGATCAGTACGTGTTTGCATTAGTGTTATCCTATTCTTGTATAAATTTGTAATCCGCAATTTCTATAGAATATTGTTTTATATTTGTAATGGGCCCCAAATTGGTTATTGAAATTATATTGATTGTAATATGTTGGTTGAAGATGTTATGAATGAAAGTGGGCCTAAATTGATTACTGATTTTCGCGTATTTGATTGTATTCAAAAAAAATTATACTGAGTTTTGACTGATTGCGTGTTCTAGCATGTCACCCTCGCGGGACACAGTCTCGAATATCACTCAAGATGTCGAACACGTGTCTTGCAGGAGTGAGGTGTTAAATTTTAGGTTGTAAAACATAAAATTTTTCTAATATTAACCTATGCCCACAATTGTATAAACGATTCACATTCTAAATTTTCACTTAAGTTTATTTTTATTGACGAACAAATCGGCAAACGACATTATTTTATTCTCAAACATAATTGGAGCTTTCATTAAAAAGTCATCAGGGCCTTGTTTAGAAGTTGCAACATAACAAGATGATGAAAACATTACTACATCTTAGTCCTATCTTTCTAACTATTATCTTCCACTTCTTATAAAATATGGTATTCTATATGGTTCCATATAGTGCTTGATTGGATTTAACATGTAATGAAACTACCTTATGTCACAATTATGAAAACTTAAAGCATGGATGTTACTTGAGGTACTTTGAAAGAGAGTGACTTTTGTTTCCAGCCTGGTGAATATTTTATTCTAACCTTACCATTTGTTGTTGTGGATCACCTTCACTTGTAGTATATTACATTTAACAAAATACAAGGAATGGAGGGGATATAATAAATGTAGCGCTCCCTTACCGCAAGGTACGCACTGGGACGCCGGTGGGTCGTTCCGACGCATATCCCACAATAAGGGTGCACTACGTTCGATCATTTCTATAATCCACATGGCATCAATGCAATAAAATTTGCAATATCAAAATCATTGAATTTAAAAAAACAAATGCTTGTCTCATCTCGTAACATCAAACAGAAATATAGACAAGTCTATCAGTTCCCTACAGTCTAAATACAATACTCCAAAAAAAAAGGAAACTGATACAAAAGTCTATACTATGCCATCCTCAAAATCAATCCCAGCTGACCAACCTGTGTGCCATCACTTCTCTGGCCAATGCGCTCACACGGCAGGAAAAGTTTAACTCTGGAGCTAGGAGTCTAATCTATCAGCCCTGAAAAATAGATGCAATTTTGGGTGAGTTTGCGAACTCAATGAGAAACCATCATCGATGGTTCACTCAATGAATGCATTACGCAAATTGCGTACGGCAAATCACAGTAACATTCAAAAATATCATATAGCAGTTCGCAATTTCTCATGCCATCACAACACTCAGTAATTATCTCAAATCAGTTATCATATTTGTATGCAATGCATATGTGACTCTTTTCCAGTTTATTTCAGTGTTGTGACCGAGCGCTTATTTAGTGACAGTGTTCAGTGGACGCGTCTAGGGAGTAGGAGAGCCCTCATGCAGGATGCACTAACTCCCCTCGAGCTCGAGGCTCGGTTCACTAACAGTGTTCGAGCTCAAAGCTCTTTTCAGTATTAGTGGCGACTCAGGTCACAACATTCATTATCTGTTCATGCATTTTTGTATGAAATGCATATGCCCAATAATTCACCATCATATGGCTGTAAAAGCCCATTTATCTCAATTTTTAGAATCATGTAGCAGTCACATCCAATTTGTCAAAAGCAGGCATTTCAATCCTAATCATTCACATAATCATACAATTCACAATTGAAATCAGTTCACACAGAGCATTTAACAATCAGAAATTGAGGAACCAACTAGGTTACTCACTGGTTGCTCCCGAAGCTAATGCTTGGAAGATCCAGCAACGTCTGGAAGTTGACGTTCCAGTTGCTCCTCTATAACAAATAGCATACATGATATCAAAATTTGCACCATTAAGAGTGTTCAACAATGCACATGTATGAGATGTATTATGTGCAATGCATGTTCATGATAAATCTCGAGTATCACTCTTTGATTCTTCTCAACACTATCCCATACCAAAATTCATTTAAGCATAACTAACACTTAGGTTTCTGCCTCTCTAGAACCATTGAAATCACAATTCGTTTGTCACTTGCTTACTTTCAGACTTTCTGAAATACCCTTTTGGGTTAACTGTTCACATTCAAACAGGAGGCAAAACTTGTGAAATGTGAGCTCACTCTCTTCTAGAAAAGTGTTCCTTTATCTTGTATCTTTACATCGCCTCTAATTTCACTCAATTCGGTTCAGTAATGTTACCCCCAGAATTTTTTTTTTATGATAAATCAAGCATGATTAGACTAATGGGGTAAATTAATATAGTATTTAATAAAGTTAGCATGAATTAGCATATGACATTAAATGAGTTAGGGGTTAAGAATCAATGTTAGTAAATGTATTAGTTGAATTAAATGAGTTAGTTGGGCCTTAAATGAGGTAGGAAGGAAAAGAGATAAGATGGGCTTAAAGGATTATGGGCTTGAGTAGTATAAGGAGGAAAATAAGAAAGGAGGAAGAATAGGTGAATGGGCTTAAGTATATGGGCTTAAGTGACTTAGTAAAGAGTATAAAAGGGAGGAATTAAATGAGTTGTAGGAAGAGAAGAGGGAAATCACGAAATTTTAGAGGGAGAGGAAGAGAAATGTCGTGGAAGGGGGAGAAAGAAGGAGAAAAGAAGAGTTTTTGCTAGGGTTTGATTCTCCAAGAGATCAAGAGGGTTTTTGAAGAAAGTTCAAGAGTTAAAAGTGTGGAGGAAGGTTCAAGCTACACTTTGACCCAAGAAATCACTTGGTTAGCTAAAGATTCAAGGTAAGCTTCTTGATTTAAGGTTAAGCTTTTGTTGGGTTTTTGGTTAGAAAGATTAAGAATGGAATGGGTATAGTGATTTCCAAGTTGATTTCATGAAGGGTGTAACATGGTTTCTCAATTGAAGTGAGATTTACATGGGTTTTTGGTTTTTAATGAAGAGAGAGAAGGAAGAGAAGAGGAACAAGAGTTGTAGCAAGGAAACCAAGGATTTAGCAAGTCTTAAAGGTGGGTTCCATGTTTATCTTTATATTTATGAGAAATTAATGCAAGTTGATAAATGACACTAATGAATGTTTGTTACTTGTAAGTGAGTACAAATGATTGCTATAAATGCTTGTGTTAGTTGTGGTTAGATGACATTAATCATGAGTTATGTGTAAATGAAAATAATACATGTTGATGATTTGATGATGGTTGAGTTAGTATTGAATGAAGTAGCTTAAATGAGTATGAATGCACAATATGACTTATGCATGAAGTGTACAATATGAAATATGCATGAAAGATAAGATTTTCAAGAAAGCGTTGAATTGGACAAAACAGTCCAATTTTAATGTTATGCATGATTGTTATGATATGTGGGTAAGGTATAGTCCCAAGAACCGCCACGCATCGTCGACCATGAAAAGGCTTCACCTACCGCCCGATTGTGGCATAGGATGATCCATTATTTGGACTCCTCAAGATTTGCCCATATAAGCTCATAAAATGAGAATATATGGTTGCCATGAATATGGACTTACCGATCCATTTGATGTGTTTCATATATGATTACATGAAATTGCAAGAATTATGAATGTTCGAATTGTGAGAAATTATGTTTATGTATTGATGAAAATTGCATGATGCATGTATTATGATTTCATTGAAAGATTTCTTAATGTGTGAATAACTAAATAGACATGCTTGTTATATAAATATAAATGTGTTACCCATGAGTTTAAAGCTCACCCCCTCAATTCTCCAGGAAATGAGCAGGATCCCGAGGAGCAAGCTTAAAGGCATTTACTCCAAGAGTTTTCTTTTGGTTTTGTGATTGAAATGATTTTTGTAAAACAATGCTTTAGTTGCATTTTGAGAATGATATTGTATTTTGAAGTTTCATGTAATTGGGCTTAAAATGCCCACTAAAGCATTGTATGAAATATGACATGATTTGATGGAGATGGAATGAATGAGTTATGATTCAAAAGTAAATTTTAAACCCTAATGTATAATGCTTGATTGTATGACCTTTGATCTTTTGAGGTGATGCATGAGATGGCATGAATATCATATAGGTAGTTAAATGTTATGAGGTTAGGATTGATGGTCATGCATGTGCAATGAAGGTGAGAATGAGGCTTGTGTGAGGTTGATTGTGCAAAGTCTTGTAGATGTGTTAAATTAGTTAGACAATAGAAGTTAGAAGTTGAGAGTTATGATGGTTGAAAGTTAGCAGGATGCATAAGTCTTGTTTATGAGGATAGCTTTGATGGTGGCGTAGGAATCTAGGGTTTCATGGACAAATCCATCAAGAATTGATAGAATGATAAAATAAGTTGGATGTTTGGAGTGGTTATGAAGTATTTAGTAGTAGAGTAAGTGAATCTTGCAAGATTACAAGTGTATTTGGTGTTAGGAATAAGTTAGAAAGCATGGGTGAGGGTTTAAGAGGCTTTGGGGAAAAATCTCATCATTCTGGTCATTTCTTCCTCGCGGGCGCGACCATAGAAAATCGGAGGAACCTCAACTTTCTGTTCGTTTCTTCCTCGCGGGCGCGAGCTCCATACCTCGCGGGCGCGACCATAGAAAATCAGAGGAGCCTCAACTTTCTGTTTGTCTCTTCCTCGTGGTAATGTATGAAGTAAATCATGGTAGCGACCCAGTTAGAGTGCGAATTTCATTTTTAGGCCTCTAATATGAGTTGTAGATCAGGATGTGTACATATTGATTGATATAAAGATGACATCAATCCGACATCTTTAGCAAAAGTTATGGCGTTTTTACCAAAGTATGTCAAATATACATCGGGATATGAATATGAAGGATTGTTTTGATCATAACTTCCTCATCAGACCTCCAAATGAAGTGATTTTTGAGCCATGGATTCATGAGACATGTAGGTACCTACCCATAAGAATTGGTGTCATTTGGAGTTAAATTGAAAGAGTTGGCATGAAATCAAGTAAAGGGTCAGTCGAGAGAGCGTGATCGAGATATGATCACATGTTGGTATTTTGTCGATACCTTGAGTTATAGAACTCCGATTGAAGCGATCCTTGTCTTAAATTAAAAAAGATTCATAAGGCTATGATTTATAAGAGAAATCAATTTGAAATTAGGGTTAAATGAAATAAACCCTACAAGACAAGATGATCAAGTTTCATATTTTACGGTTCAAGAGTTGGACTCCGGTAACGGGATCCAACAAGTAATTTGGAAGATATGCCTCAAATATTTTCGGACTATTCCTCTCCAAAACTGAGTACTATATCCAACTTCCATCCAGAAATTGAACACCTTAGAGACTGGATCGAGATTCATCTTCTTCATATGATTTGTAGCCCTATTACTCTAGTTTACTAAAAATCAAGAATCACTTCAATTGGAATCCTATAGACCAAGATATCGTCAAAATACTGAAATACATTCAGTGAAATATTCAGTTCGTGCTCCTTCCACCGATACCCTTACTTTGATTCAATTTATCACTTCTAATTTAATACGAAAAACCATAAATTTTTATGGAGGGATAAAGAAATGTGTTAGGAATCCAATGCTTCAAAAATCAGGTCATTTGGAGGTCTAGAGAAAAAGTTATGACCAAAAGACTCTAATCAGTTCTTGTTTTCGTCTGAGTTTTTCTATCGTCCCATTTCCATCGTCTGCTTTTCTATTGTCTCATTTCCATCGTCTGCTTTTCTATCGTCTCATTTCCATCGTCTTCTTTTCTATCATCTCATTTCCATCGTCTGCTTTTGTAACATCCCATCTCCGATGGGAAGGGTATTTTAGTAAATTGGGACGGGTTAGGAGTATTAAATTATAACTCGGCATGAACATATGTCATGCAGCCTCTATAAATGGTGAGTTTTGCACAGGCATATAGTCATACATGCATTCATGACATTTCCCGGCATAAGTGTTTAATTGTGATCTTTTGTTAAATTGGTGTGATAATGGGGGATTTGGAAAATTATTTGGAGTGCGCCATAGAGTGTTTTACATTTTTAGGGATTTATGGGAATTTTTTTGGAATTATCCGGAGAAAATTCCTGCATCGAAAAAATCGTCTTACATGGCCTAAATGTGTTTTTGTAGTGAAAGTGTGGTTTTCGTGTTTAAAAAATTATTGGGAGTGGACTGTCTTATGTTTTACAATTTTGGGCAATTTAGGTAATTTTCAAAAAAATGATTCGGGAAAATTTCCTGGAAATTCCCGGACCGAAAAAAAATTGTCAATTGGCGAACCGATCGATTTTCGGTAGCGAAAATTTCTACCCAATGGCACTGTAATATTGGGTATATTATTTTGGAATTGAAATGAGGACCATTGGACTAAAATGGGTCAAATTGTAGTAGGATTTCTAAATCCTATCTATTATTTTGTCTTATTACTATTTTGTTTTATTCTCACCTCTTTTCACCCATTGAATACGGCAATTCTTAAGGAAGGAATAAAAGTTGATAGCTTTCTTTTGTTCTCCTCCACCGAAACCCTTCCTCTTCTTCCTATTCATAAAGTTTTCGACAATCCTCCAACTTCAGTGTTTTCTTTACAAGTGTAAACATCCTACTTCTTTATTATGTTGGTGATTGTATAAGTGGAGTGAAGAGGAGAGGTTGATGCTAGGTGAAGAAGTAAGAGTTGGAGTTGGAAGCTTTTATTAGGTAAGGTTTTAATGATACTTTGATTATGTAGTTATTGAATGTCATGGTGATTAGAAGGATGTAATGGGAATTATGGTACAATTATGATGTTGATTGATGCTTTAATTTGATGATAATTATTGCTTGACTTAATGGGTATAAGGTTAGTTTGAAGTAGGAATGGATAAGGTAGTATGAATACATGGTTTTAACTTGATTTGTGATTGAATTTTGATGATTAATGTTAATTAGAATTGAGAAATTAAGTGCTGCCAATTTTTAGGTATTAGCCCTAGGACATGTATGAATGTGTATGAATGGTATAAGAACTGATTTGTGTTATTTGGATGCTTGATAATGTGTTAAAGGCAATGGAAATGAGAGAAACAAAGGTTGGACCAAATCTGGAAAATTAGGGTTTTTGATTGATTGTACTGTTTTAATCATAACTCATTGTATAGAAATGAAAATGAGGTGAGGTTTGTGGCCTCTTAAACTTTGGGATGTTAGCTACATTTTTGTGTGAAATAGGTGTTGTCAAATTGTAACTCTAATAGGTTGAAATTTGGCATGGAAAGTTACTGTTTTATTGCCTGTGAACAGTACCCGCAGTTATGACCTGATTACTTTGTTGATTTTTCTCAATTAATTGAGATGGAATTAGGGAGAATGGTCTTCATGGAAGTTGTAGCATATTGAGTTAGCTTTCCATTGCCACTGATCTTGCTAATTTTCGAGTTGTATATTGGGAGATATGAACTGATTCCTATGGACTGGTTTTGGGCATGTTGATGAAACCTAGCTTAAGTGTCTGACTTGTGAGTATTCTGCTTGGAAGCAATTTTAGCCATTTTTGTGGACTGAATTGGTGTGAGTGATCTTCTGCAAAGTTGAAGAGGAAGAAATTATCTTGAAAATGAGATATGGCATATAATTTTTAGAGGTCAGAGTTGGGAGTTATGATTTTGCAAAAACTGATCCTGCATTAGGTTAGGAATTGCTGATCATGACAGTAACTTGCATGACAGTTTTGAAATGGTTAGAAATTAAATTGGAAATTGAGTTCTTCATGAAAATTGAAGTTTGAGGATTTATCTTTTCAGGGATATAAAGTTCAGATTTTTCTGACTTGTGTACAGGGAGTTATGCTTGTTATAAGTTTACTGCTAAAATTGAATGACTTCAGGGACAGCAACATTGAGTGAATTAATTGACTTGTTTAGTAATGGAATTTGATTTGGGTTGTTCATGAAAGTTGTAGATGACATTGTGAACCTATTGAGTATATTTATGTGGTAATTTTTGGCTGAAAAATCTGAGAGTTATGGAAATTTCAATGTACTGTTCTGTTTTAATGGGATTTGAGTAGGCAGTAGCTTTGAAGGGATTTTTGACACCCTTAAGGGTGAAATTGATTTTTAAGGTCTTCTTGAGAATTGTAGAGGGTTCCCTGAGCTTTCCAACGAGATATAGTGGGTAATTTTCTGAATTGTGTGCAATGAATTATGGGTGTTGAAAATTGGATTGAAAAAGAAAAAAAAAAAGAATCAGAAATGGAAATGGACACGCCCGGTCACTAGGGCGACGCCTCGCCCTAGCGACGAGGCTGAAGACGTCAACCCCGCTGGGGCGAGACGTCGCCCCCAGCGAGGCTGACCTTAATTTTGTTTTTTATTTTTATTTTTATTTTTTTTTGTTAATTGATAATTTGGGATTTCATGCTTCTTTTGTCAATTTCTTTTCCGTCCGACGTCCGATTGACCTGATTCTTGAGGCATCGGATTCGTTGAACATTTAATTTCATTTTGTGATAAATTGGGAATTTTTGGAAGGGAAATTGACGTGGTCCCGGGTAACGGAGCCTTTAATCACTGTTTTGTTTAATTGGGGACCTATAGAGGTCCGAATTGCGCACCGTCAGCGCCAATAGGTTTCTAATTTTTAGACGGATTTTATTATGGCGAAATTTGGATTTAGGGCCGGAAAATTCATGAACATGCATATTTCACCTACATGTGCACAAATTGCATCTGTAGTGACTCGTTCTTTCTCTGTTTCTTATAGAGGCCCAAGTGGAGCGTCGTCCGACCGACGGGGCGAAAACTTCCCGACATTAGCTCGGAAGTAATAGGTGAGTAACCTAGTTGGTTTCTCAACCTTATGTGTTTATTAATTATATGCATTGATTGCCATGAGGATGCAAGGATGGATATATGTAATTGATTGATTTGATTGATTTCGACCACGGGTGTTCAAATATTGGATTGTGATATCAAGTGCAAGTGAGAATAAGTGCGTGAGAATGCATTAGTAAATTGGATTGTAAATGTGATAGTGAAACGAAAGGTAAATGCATGGAATAAAATACGGACTGAAAGTCCGAGAACATTGGAAAATGATCGGAAATAGTAATTAATTGGAATTGGAAATAGAAATGCGATAATTGGAAATTGAAAATAACATGTGCATTCATGCATAGTAAATGATCGATAATGGCAGCAGTGAATGGTGTCGCCACCGATTTCGAGCTTTAAGCTCAACGCACAGGCCTCGTGTCTAACGTATTCGAGCCTCGGCTCGATGATCGAGCTATGCCTAACGTTTGAGGGCTTTAAGCCCAATGTTTGAAAGCCAATGGCTCAACGATATGAGCTCAAAGCGCACGGTCACAACAACGAAAGAAAATGGAAGAGTCACATGCACACTGCATAAATGAATGTTTAATGTGAATTGTGTGAAAGGTTTATTGCCTTTGAAATTGAGTGCCTGTGATTTCTTGTTTATGATATATATACAATATTGTGTGATTGTGTGGATATGCATGAGTTGGGTGAACCATCGATGATGGTTTCTCACTGAGTTCGCAAACTCACCCAACATTGCATCTATTTTTTAGGAAATGGAGAGTACCCCGTTGGACACACGGAGTACGCCTCTCGCTAGCAAGACAAAGTATCGTATGGATCGATGTCGTCCAGATCGCATTAGTGTATTCATTTGATATTTAGTAGGCCCAATTGTTTACATGTAATTGTATAGAGTGACTGAGCACTAATGAGTGCTAATAATGATTGAAATTGTTTTATCAGTTAAATGGTTTAATCTTTGAAAGTGTTTTGTTATAATTAGGCCAAGTCAATGTTTGTTTTGTGCACTCTAATGTTTTTGAAAAAAAAAATGTCATACGATTTTTGTTAATAAGGTAATGAATGTTCTAGTACGCCACCCTCATGGTCACGGGCTCGGATATCACCATGGATATCGGGTTGGGTCTCGTCGGGAGTGGGTGCTACATTTAGGTATCGAGCCCGTAGTACAATCTTACATGGGCTTTCGAAAAACAAAAAAAGTGTGTCTAGTTATGTGCATTTAAGTTGTGTCACGGCAGATAGTGACAATCGATCCCGATGTAGTATATGAGTCGATGCATACATATGTCTCGGTCGTTTAAGCTGTTAGAAAAAAAAGTGAGAAAATGATATGTGTTAGAGTGTGATAAAAGGAAGAAATGGATATCGCAAAATAGGAAAGAGTGTATGGTTCGATCGAATGCACGAAAATTTAGTGTGCTTTGGTATTGACGGGTATATTGTGAAGTACAATATTGGAGTTAGATTGGGTATATCCTTGAATATGAATTTGAATAAAGATTATAGTTGGGAATGAATAGAAAAAAAAAATAGAGTTGTGATAATGGGAAGATTTCCAGTGTATTAGGTGAATGAAAATAAAGTGTTCTATGATATAGCGAGGTCACAATTGGGATTGATTACCGTGATGAGAGTTATATATAAGGATTGGTGATTTGGAGTCAAAATATATTAGTGTAAAATCAAGAAAGACTTCACATCTGTGATCTTGATTTGAGTGTGGAAATATGTGGGTATAATGCCATAATGAAAAGATTGAAATGTAAGACAATGAAATTGATAGATGAAAAAGTTGTTCGGGTTTAATTGATCTGCCTAAGTAAATGCACACCTGTTTATGGGAGCCCTATGGTAAGTGAAAATGTTCAGTTGCAATTGCTGAGTTAATGGATAATTGCTAGCCAGAATTCTTGTAGAATAATAATAATTCTTTATGAGTTAGAATAAGAAACGAAAGTGCTTATACTGATCAGTTGTATAGGAATAGAGATTGTATATGATCCTCACGAGCGAGGACGGGAGGAAACAGGAAGGTTGCTGAGTTCAGAATATATTGTCACTGTAAGTGTATATCTGATAGTGGGATTACTATCACGGGTGAAATGATTAAGCATAAATGAATAATTTGCGTGAATATGATAGAGGACGTAATCGGTGGTCTATTACGTAAGTCTCGATTATAATGCCGGTAGCTCAAGTTCAAAATGAGTGAGAGTAAGACATGAGAATGCTCGTAATGATCAATTGAGAAAGAAGTGATACTGATTAAAGATGTTAGCATCGATAATGAGTTTCATGAGAATAAAATAAGGGACATGAATAAAGTACGGTCCCCATGATCGAGAATTGGTACCAAAAAGAGAATGGTTATCGAGAATTAAATGTAATTAAGGGATTCTTAGCAGTATGAGCTATTAACGGGCAAATTGATGGGACTATAGAGATATATATTGTCAGATCGGATGTGATGATTATGGTGATGTATGGCGAGATCGTAGAGGAAAAGAAATTGTTTAAGTGCTCTTCAGAGATTTATCTTCGTGATGTATCAAGAGTAACTGATTTGTATTACATCTGGCAGAGACTCTAGCGTAAGAGCTAAACTAAGTTACTGAAAGTACTGCATATTAAGGAAATATGTATTTGTGAATTTGAGGGGATTAAAAAAAAAAATCGTGTATATTTTGTGTAATTATATTTTGTGTAAGCACGAGATCGATATAACGATTATTTATTCAAGTCAATGAGTGATCTATCGTGAATAAATTAAGTTATGTGGAGAAATGAAGGTAAGGAACACGTGGCAGACTATGTTATGATGAGACAGATTATACGAAAATTGTTCCTCATTGGAAACGTTCGATAATTAACAAGTTATATGAATCAACTATGGGTACGGAAAAGGAACATGTCTCAATTGTGCTGCAGTGGATAATGGATATAAGCATAAGAAATAGATACATTGGTATAGGTGAGGAGATTGGTTATCATGTAAGTTTCATAAGAGTGAAATAAGGGATGAATTAGGATGCGAACATGGGATATTGGGAGAATTAAGTAAGATATAGGTATTGATAAAATGCGAAAGTTCAAAAGATATGTGTAGGCGGAATTTGAAATTAATGAGAACTAATGGAATGCTGGATGCGTTCATAAATTGTCAAAGATTTTCTGGTTTTAGCAAATCGACAAGAATAATTGAGGAAAACATGTGAATGTTATGACTAATGATCATAAAGGAGACATGTGAAGAATTGACTATCTATATGGAAGTGTTCCAGTAAAGGTTCTGATGTGATCTATGAAACTTGGATAAAGTGATTTTATCCACCTTGGGACAAATATGATTCCATGGGCGGTATTATGATTGATGATTTGAAATTTGTTATTCTGAGTGTGGCCTAAAAGCTTGGAGACATAAATCGCATGAAATAGTTTGGAGATGTCTATGAATATGCAAATCGATAACTATTGAGTTATGTCGTGCAGTTGAATGATTTGAAAAGGATTCAGTGGCTGATTACTCCAAACTAAGCTAATGGTGCAATTCAAGGAATTGAACAAAGAAATAAAAAAAAAGGGGGCAAAAGAAAGTATTATTAGCTATGGGAATTTCAAAGGTGGTGTGCATCAAAACGGATTGGCAAAACCCGAAGTGAGGATGTAGAAATTGTAAACCGTATCAAAGAACTGAAGATAACTCCAATTGTTGAGGAAAGTGATAGGTATAGTTCGAATTAAGAAATATGGGTGATATTCATTACGGGAACGGTTAGTGAAAACAAGGAATGATCGAGGCTTTATGTTTTAGCAAGAGCGTATTGAAAGAGTAATTGAAAGGTTAGAATGGGAAATCAAATGATTATAAGTAAATGGTTCGAGAAAGCATAAGAAATAATCGAAGCGTTATGTTCGAGTAAAAGTATTGTGGAAAAGCAATTGATGGTAAAGTCTGTCAAAGTGAACGATGACATGTGTGATTAACCAACAGGTGTTTTTGGATTTCATTGGGATATGAGATTGATATATAGTGCAAAGCGATTGTGGTATGACAATCATTATATTGGTGTCACCATTCAAAAGTGTATAAGGGTCTTTATTATGTGATCGTATGCTAAGCAATTTAAGATGGTAACATTGAGTTGAATTGATTCACACCGAGGTTATAAATCTCATGAGATTTGTGTTTTGATAATAACGAAATCTGATAAGCGATAAAGGAAATATTTTGAAAGGTATGGCCTCGGCTAAAATGTACTTAGATGGAAATAAAGGTGTAATTAAGAGAAATTGAATTCGTGAGGAGTGGCCTTCATGCGATTGTGGTGTGAATAGAATTATGGATTGGCAAGTTAGGCTAAAACTTAAAAGATGATTCGGATTCACAAAGTGTTTCATAGATATTGTTCGGATCCGATATATATGTTATTGAGATTGAAAGTGGCAAATTGCGCGTAAGCCTGGGAAAGCAATAAAATCATGTAAAGTTGAGAAAGGAAAAGAGTCATTGATGGTTTTGATTTCCGTTCATGGAAAGAATTTGGTCGTGTAGTGAAATCAGTGGAAAACAAAGGGTATTAATCAAAAAGACTCCCCTGCCTTCCTGATAAATCGTATATGAAATTTCGAGGACGAAATTTTTATTAGGAGAGGAGAATTGTAACATCCCATCTCCGATGGGAAGGGTATTTTAGTAAATTGGGACAGGTTAGGAGTATTAAATTATAACTCGGCATGAACATATGTCATGCAGCCTCTATAAATGGTGAGTTTTGCACAGGCATATAGTCATACATGCATTCATGACATTTCCCGGCATAAGTGTCTAATTGTGATCTTTTGTGAAATTGGTGTGATAATGGGGGATTTGGAAAATTATTTGGAGTGCGCCATAGAGTGTTTTACATTTTTAGGAATTTATGGGAATTTTTCTGGAATTATCCGGAGAAAATTCTCAGACCGGCAAAATCGCCGGTACATGGCCTAAATGTGTTTTTGTAGTGAAAGTGTGATTTTTGTGTTTAAAAAATTATTGGGAGTGGACTGTCTTATGTTTTACAATTTTGGGCAATTTAGGTAATTTTCAAAAATGATTCGGAAAATTTCCGAAATTCCGGATCGGAAAAAATCGCCAATTAATGAACCTACGATTTTCTAGATGGCGAAAATTTCTACCCAATGGCACTGTAATATTGGGTATATTATTTTGGAATTGAAATGAGAACCATTGGACTAAAATGGGTCAAATTGTAGTAGGATTTCTAAATCCTATCTATTATTTTGTCTTATTACTATTTTGTTTTATTCTCACCTCTTTTCACCCATTGAATACGGCAATTCTTAAGGAAGGAATAAAAGTTGATAGCTTTCTTTTGTTCTCCTCCACCGAAACCCTTCCTCTTCTTCCTATTCATAAAGTTTTCGACAATCCTCCAACTTCAGTGTTTTCTTTACAAGTGTAAACATCCTTCTTCTTTATTATGTTGGTGATTGTATATGTGGAGTGAAGAGGAGAGGTTGATGCTAGGTGAAGAAGTAAGAGTTGGAGTTGGAAGCTTTTATTAGGTAAGGTTTTAATGATACTTTGATTATGTAGTTATTGAATGTCATGGTGATTAGAAGGATGTAATGGGAATTATGGTACAATTATGATGTTGATTGACGCTTTAATTTGATGATAATTATTGCTTGACTTAATGGGTATAAGGTTAGTTTGAAGTAGGAATGGATAAGGTAGTATGAATACATGGTTTTAACTTGATTTGTGATTGAATTTTGATGATTAATGTTAATTAGAATTGAGAAATTAAGTGCTGCCAATTTTTAGGTATTAGCCCTAGGACATGTATGAATGTGTATGAATGGTATAAGAACTGATTTGTGTTATTTGGATGCTTGATGATGTGTTAAAGGCAATGGAAATGAGAGAAACAAAGGTTGGACCAAATCTGGAAAATTAGGGTTTTTGATTGATTGTACTGTTTTAATCATAACTCATTGTATAGAAATGAAAATTAGGTGAGGTTTGTGGCCTCTTAAACTTTGGGATGTTAGCTACATTTTTGTGTGAAATAGGTGTTGTCAAATTGTAACTATAATAGGTTGAAATTTGGCATGCAAAGTTACTATTTTATTGCCTGTGAACAGTACCCGCAGTTATGACCTGATTACTTTGTTGATTTTTCTCAATTAATTGAGATGGAATTAGGGAGAATGGTCTTCATGGAAGTTGTAGCATATTGAGTTAGCTTTCCATTTCCACTGATCTTGCTAATTTTCGAGTTGTATATTGGGATATATGAACTGATTCCTATGGACTGGTTTTGGGCATGTTGATGAAACCTAGCTTAAGTGTCTGACTTGTGAGTATTCTGCTTGGAAGCAATTTTATCCATTTTTGTGGACTGAATTGGTGTGAGTGATCTTCTGAAAAGTTGAAGAGGAAGAAATTATCTTGAAAATGAGATATGGAATATAATTTTTAGAGGTCAGAGTTGGGAGTTATGATTTTGCAAAAACTGATCCTGCATTAGGTTAGGAATTGCTGATCATGACAGTAACTTGCATGACAGTTTTGAAATGGTTAGAAACTAAATTGGAAATTGAGTTCTTCATGAAAATTGAAGTTTGAGGATTTATCTTTTCAGGGATATAAAGTTCAGATTTTTCTGACTTGTGTACAGGGAGTTATGCTTGTTATAAGTTTACTGCTCAAATTGAATGACTTCAGGGACAGTAACATTGAGTGAATTAATTGACTTGTTTAATAATGGAATTTGATTTTGGGTTGTTCATGAAAGTTGTAGATGACATTGTGAACCTATTGAGCATATTTATGTGGTAATTTTTGGCTGAAGAATCTGAGAGTTATGGAAATTTCAATGTACTGTTCTGTTTTAATGGGATTTGAGTAGGCAGTAGCTTTGAAGGGATTTTTGACACCCTTAAGGGTAAATTTGATTTTTAAGGTCTTCTTGAGAATTGTAGAGGGTTCCCTGAGCTTTCCAACGAGATATAGTGGGTAATTTTCTGAATTGTGTGCAATGAATTATGGGTGTTGAAAATTGGATTGAAAAAGAAAAAAAAAGAGAAAGAATCAGAAATGGAAATGGACACGCCCGGTCACTAGGGCGATGCCTCGCCCTAGTGACGAGGCTTACAGGGGCCGCGTCGCTAGGGCGACGCCTCGCCCTAGCGACGAGGCTGAAGACGTCAGCCCCGCTGGGGAAAGACGTCGCCCCCAGCGAGGCTGACCTTAATTTTGTTTTTTATTTTTATTTATTTTATTATTATTTTTTTGTTAATTGATAATTTGGGATTTCATGCTTCTTTTGTCAATTTCTTTTCCGTCCGACGTCCGATTGACCTGATTCTTGAGGCATCGAATTCGTTGAACATTTAATTTCATTTTGTGAGAAATTGGGAATTTTTGGACGGGAAATTGACGTGGCCCCGGGTAACGGAGCCTTTAATCACTGTTTTGTTTAATTGGGGACCTATAGAGGTCCGAATTGCGCACCGTCAGCGCCAATAGGTTTCTAATTTTTAGACGGATTTTATTATGGCGAAATTTGGATTTAGGGCCGGAAAATTCATGAACATGCATATTTCACCTACATGTGCACAAATTGCATCTGTAGTGACTCATTCTTTCTCTGTTTCTTATAGAGGCCCAAGTGGAGCGTCGTCCGACCGACGGGGCGAAAACTTCCCGGCATTAGCTCGGAAGTAATAGGTGAGTAACCTAGTTAGTTTCTCAACCTTATGTGTTTATTAATTATATGCATTGATTGCCATGAGGATGCAAGGATGGATATATGTAATTGATTGATTTGATTGATTTGGACCACGGGTGTTCAAATATTAGATTGTGATATCAAGTGCAAGTGAGAATAAGTGCGTGAGAATGCATTAGTAAATTGGATTGTAAATGTGATAGTGAAACGAAAGGTAAATGCATGGGAATAAAATACCGGACTGAAAGTCCGAGAACATTGAAAAATGATCGGAAATAGTAATTAATTGGAATTGGAAATAGAAATGCGATAATTGGAAATTGGAAAATAACATGTGCATTCATGCATAGTAAATGATCAGATAATGGCAGTTGTGACCGGTGTCGCCACCGATTTCAGAGCTTTAAGCTCAACGCACAGGGCCTCGTGCCCAACGTATTCCGAGCCTCGGCTCGATGATCAGGGCTATGCCCAACGTTTCGGGGCTTTAAGCCCAATGTTTCAGAGCCAATGGCTCAACGTATATGAGCTCAGGCGCACGGTCACAACAACGAAAGAAAATGGAAGAGTCACATGCACACTGCATAAATGAATGTTTAATGTGAATTGTGTGAAAGGTTTATTGCCTTTGAAATTGAGTGCCTGTGATTTCTTGTTTATGATATATATACAATATTGTGTGATTGTGTGGATATGCATGAGTTGGGTGAACCATCGATGATGGTTTCTCACTGAGTTCGCAAACTCACCCAACATTGCATCTATTTTTCAGGAAATGGAGAGTACCCCGTTGGACACACGGAGTACGCTCTCGCTAGCAAGACAAAGTATCGGGGCGGGATCGATGTCGTCCAGATTCCGCATTAGTGTATTCATTTGATATTTAGTAGGCCCAATTGTTTACATGTAATTGTATAGAGTGACTGAGCACTAATGAGTGCTAATAATGATTGAAATTGTTTTATCAGTTAAATGGTTTAATCTTTGAAAGTGTTTTATTATAATTGGGCCAAGTCAATGTTTGTTTTGTGCACTCTAATGTTTTTGAAAAAAAAAATGTCATACGATTTTTGTTAATAAGGTAATGAATGTTCTAGTACGCGACCCTCGCAGGTCACGGGCTCGGATATCACCATGGATATCGGGTTCGGGTCTCGTCGGGAGTGGGGTGCTACAGCTTTTCTATCGTCTCATTTCCATCGTCTGCTTTTCTATCATCTCATTTCCATCGTCTGCTTTTCTATCGTCTCATTTCTATCGTCTGCTTTTCTCCAGAACATCCCCACTTATAACAATCATAACTTTTGACTCTCATATCCAAAATTTACAAACTTTATACCGTTGGAAAGATAAAAGAAATATATACAACATTTCAGAAGGCAACTAGACCAAAATCTATTTAAATCAGGTCCATATTTCCTCCTGAAGTTGGAACATGAATTTTCGCTCAACTCTCAACATCCTGCACCCAATTCTCAACTTCGAGACAACTTTTGAGACTCTTAGAGACAGAACTGAAATTCGATGTCTTCATATGAATTGTAGCCATATATTCCTAGTTTACTCCAAATTAAGAATCATCTTATTTGGAAAACCACAGAAAATGTTATGGTTAAAGTACTGAAGCATACTCAGTGAGAAATTTCCAGACCTTCTAACTTTCAACACTTTACGTCACCAAACACCAAAAGTTTCTCAAAACAAATTTAACACCATAACTGAATTTATTTCTCCCCAACTACCCAGTATTTATGAACAAACACATAAAGTACATTTTTCATGAAGATGACAGTAATTTATCAACTTTATTTTACAAATCCCTAACAGCAAAGGATTTCTCTAACACTTACCTGCTGAAAACCCCAAAATCTTCAAGCCCTAAACTCCACACGTTTTCATACTTCGCTGAGAGAAATGATCAGCTTCTGGTTTTTCCTTAGAATAGATGACACAAAAGACAAAGTAAGTTTGGTGAAGGAAAGGAAGAACACAGAAGTCCTTTAGAAGATATTTTGATGGAAAACTCTGTGTTTCAAAGAGAGAGAGGTTTTAGGAAGATGATAAAATGGAAGGAACTTGGACAAGACTTAACCTGTCAATTCTCAAGGAATAGTAACCTACTCTTAGCTAGAGTACAAGGCCTAAGTGACACTTGTCACTTACCCAATACCCAAGTTCCAACTTAGTTTCTTTTGAACTAATTCCCTTGACTGTCATCTTTACAACCCAACTATCTCCAAAACTTCATTTAATTTATTTCTTGTTCCCTATTATCAATATATCTTTCTCAATACTCCATAACTTCACCAACATATACAAATACAATATTTCCACCAATTACTAATATTTTCATTGCAAAAACATCCGTAACTCTAAAAATCCATAGATTAATCCAATTATACCCAGAATTATTCATGAATGCATGTACAATTATTTCATGTGCAAAAAAATTCACTATTTATGTGTAAGTGTATGACATATCATGCATGAATATGGAAGTGCATCACTAACTCTCATTAGCCACTCCCATTTACCATTATACCCTTTCCACTAGAAATGGGATGTTACAATAAAAATCCACAAATCATATTTATAGGTGATAAGCATCCATAACTCTCTGATAAAACAAAATTTTAAAATAATTTGATTTAAAGAGGAGGAAATAAGAAACCAAAATTTTTCACATTATCATTACTCATAAAAATAACTTAAAGAGAAGTTTATAGTAATAAGGACCAACTTAAAGATGTAGCTATGAATTATTTTTTGAACTTATGTGCCAAGAGTAAGCCCATCAACCATACTACTTATCATCCTTAGTCATTTATCCCAACATAATTCTCTATCAACATTTTTTTTCTTTTTCATTATACCTTGCTTTATATCAAATATGAAAGAAGACTTTTTCAATCTTTAGTGTAACTGTTGGACCCCGTTTTTGGAATCCAACTCTTAACAAAACCATAACACTTACAAACCTTGCTTTGATACCGCAAATGCTGGGCCCCATTTCTGGAATCCAACCTCGGCACAAAATATCATCATACTGAAGCGTGGTTTCTTGAAATCTTTTCTTACTCTGATACCAAACATGATGAGCCCCGTTTTCGGAATCCAATCATTGAACAAAAAACGTGGCGTAATACAAAGAATTCGTGAAGCTGAAAGTCTCTCACCAATTCTATGTTCTCCTTTTTCATAACACATCTCATTTACATATATATACGTGAACAACAATTCACAATCAAAATATTCCACTCAACCTGATTCATACACACAAATGCATACTTTCACTCGACATCATCCATACATAATACCTTAACATCAAAAGAATAGACTTTTACAAGCTCTAATGGCATTCCATGCCACAATACAATATCAATATCGAACTTCGAATATACAAAATACACAACTTCCAAAATTCTCAACAACAATCTAACTTATAAATAATACAATATGAACACATACAAATAAAAACCTTCACTTCCCTTCACCCGATCTTCTTTCAACACCTATGGATGGGAATGAAGGGGGGTGAGCTTATAGCTCGTGGGTAACAGGTTTATAACGAAGAATAAGCAAAACTGTTGAAAAATTCATTCATCATATAAAAGTTGTAATGAGTTCTTAAAACGCTTTGCCCCCAAATTCTCATCAAATTCGTAAGTTGGAATTCAAAACTCATAGTTGAAAATGTCATTCACATCAACACATATATCCATTTAATCATCAATACAAAACAATCAATTTATGCAACTCACTTGGCAATTCAAAGATGCAATGCACAAACAAATAGCTCGAGAGTTCCGTAGAACAAAACGGATAAACCGAAGCTTATACCGTGAACAAAACGAGTCCGATTTCTCAGGATCTCGTGGCCACAAGCGGGCAGCTGGGAGAAGGCTATATGTCGACGTGCACATGACTAACTAAACGTTCCTCTCTTACCCTAACAAAGAACATATTCATTTCATGCTCAAATCATTCTATCAAATGCTTCCATGCTTTTCATACTCTTTTCTTTCTTTTTCAAAGATACAAAATGCTATGAATTTTCCAAAACATAACATAAAATGTTTCAATGCCTTTCCATTTTTATTTTGAAATTCATCATAAAAGTTCATATATCGAAACATGGAATAAATTTTGCAAATCGTTCAAAAGAAACGAAAACAATATTTATGAAATAACTAAAATCATTCTTGATTTGGGAGAAAACTTTATTGGCTCATTACTAAATTATAAATATGAAACCCACCTGAATTCCTCGCTTGGATACATGCTTAAAAGATGCCTCTCCTTTTGATCCTCTTGCCTTCCTTGATTCCCTTTATCAAATGCAAATTTCCTATTCAAATAGGAATACAAATTAGGGACCCAAATATCGTATATTCACTAAGATGAATTCTAAAAACTCAAACTCTTCCAAAAGTCCAAACATTTGAGTCAATTTTCCCATAAGAGTTCCCCATTGTCTTACGTTTCTATCGACTCCAAAATCATTCAATTTGTTTCAGAAATACGAAAGTCATACTCCAAACATGTTGAGACTATCCTTATGTTGAAGCAAGAATCTATACCCAACTTCCATCCAAACTTTGAGATCTTTATAAACTGAATTAAAACTTTCTTTCTTCATAACACTTGTAGACCTTTGTCTCTATTTTACAAAGAATGAAAAATCCCTTCATTTGGATATCAACATCAAAAGTTATGTCCAAAATATCAAAGCACGTCTGTACAGGAAAACAGGAGCTCGCCATGGCGAAATCAGGAGCTTGTCGCGGCGTCAAAGGCTGGAGCTCGCCGCAAACCAACCTTCGCCCATGTGAGGCGCTCGTATCTGAACGAGGGCGCCAGATACGCCACTGAGGGCGATACAAGACCACGTCAGGCGCCACGTCTTGCCATGACGTCAGACCGGAAACCTTCTTCCTAACACTTTTTTTTCGATATTTTCCATCTCCATACTTCCCAAATTTCACAAATAACTCATCTTAATCTAAATCATCATTCCTACTTCATTTCTAACTCATTTAAACACAAAATCTATTCACAAACACAACACAAACATCAAACCTAAGACACCATCAACCGAAAACTCACTTTATACATTCTACCCCATTTTTCACTTCTAACCATCACAAAACATGATTCATTCAACAAAGTAAGAAGGGTTGAGTCTTGTACTTACTTGTGGATGCTTCACATTCTTCAAAATCTTCAAACTCTCCAAACCCTAGCTTTCCTCTTCTTCTCCTCTCTTCCACAGCTTCTTCTTCCTTTTCCAAACAAAACAACTCTTTTCTCCTTGTTTTTATACCCTTCATAATTGTGAAATGTCCATCTTGCCCTTTCATTAAAGCCTTAAGTCTTAAAATCTTAAGTGTCATGCCCAATTTGCCCTTATGCATTCTTACCACTTTTAATACAACCAAACCATATAATAAATTCTCCTCACATTTACTTAACAAGTAGATCCAAAATTTTATCCGTCAACCCTCATAATTTATTAAGATCATGCTTTATTCAACATAAAAAAAATTCGGGGCCAACAGTAACAAGACTCTAGGTAATGACATATTCAATACATTCTTTTTTAGAGATCTCATAAATTAGTTGACTTCATGGTAACAAAAGCAAATTTACAATTTTTTTACCAAAAGGAAAAATGTTCAAGAAAGTTAAATACTTTTGCAATTTTCAATTTTTATCTAAACAGAAATATAAAAGTCAAAGACTAAAAACATTTAATCTATATGTTTGATGTCTGATCAACTTTTACTCTAGTGTTAGTTAATTTTTGGAACTTCATAAGTTCTTAACAAAGATGAGTCCAGTGTTGATCACAAATACCACTCTAGTGTTAGTTTGCTTTTATTTCTCTAATTTCCAAAGCCAATGCAAGACTGGAGTCGGACATCAACATGACACTAGTGTCAGGAACATTTTATTTCCTTTGTCATAACTTTCTCCTTCACTTGAATCAATATTATGTGCTTGAATTCAATCTCTTAAAATAGTAAAACTTTCAATTACTGCATAAAAATCTAAGTCATAAAGAGCTTTTTTGCTATATTCTTTATTAATGGTCCTCTAATGATCTCGATCAATATTTGAAATTTGATTTAAAATATTTGCAATTTATCAAGCCCCATTTTTTAATGTCTCCCTTACTTAAAAACACATGTAAATTAAGTAGATATTTTATTCCCATTATATATAATTATATTGATTAGAATTTTCTTACTCTCTTTAAAGGCCTTTAGATTTCCTCTAATGTTTATCGTATGGATTATCTAGTGTTACCCCTTATACCTTATGCAATTAATACTAATGGTGACTTACGACCATCTTCAAGGATGCTAAAGACAAGGTGATCCACTTTCTCATTATCAATTTTCAATTTATATGGTGATATTGTTACTACTCATATCTAGGAACATTACCAATTCTAAAGAATTCAAATACCATTCCAAATGTAAAATCTTGAACATCTTTAACTTATTTTTCATTAATTATTTTCTTCTATGTTGAAAAGCTAATAATACTTTGTATCATACTTTACTAATGTTTTGGTTGATTTGAAACTTTTGTCAAAGTTAATTGTCAATCCCAACAAAACTTATATATTCTACTCCAAAGATGATTCAATGACTATTAGGAATATGATTAGCTACACTAGCTTTGTAGAAGGCATACCCTTATAAAATATCTAGGGATCCCATTCGTATGAATGAGACTAGATGACAAAGATTGCTTACTTCCTTCTAATAAATAGGAAATTATATAATTAAATAACAAGTAACTTTTTTTTATAGGTAGATTGCAACTCCTTGCCTTAGTAATCAACGAACTGCATATATATAAGAATACTTGTTCTTTAATTCCGACATCAATTGTGAAGATGTTAGAAATGATAATACATTTTTTGTGGAGTAAAGATAAGTAAAATGCTATTAAAGGAAACGTGGAACCAACAAAGTATGTCAACCTTGAAAAGAAGGTGGTTTGGGAATAAAATCTCTATCAAAATTATAAATAGGGCGTTGCTTTGCAAATGTATATGGAGATTATTTATTGATGAATAATCTTTTTACGTCGAATGAATTCACAATAACTTCCTCAAAGGGACAAGATTTTGATTGTAAATCCTAACTTGGACACTTCTTGGACTTTGCGAAACAACCAAGAGCCACTATAGAGAATACTATGAAATTCATAATAGGCAATGATAAGAAATCTACTTTTGTTATAAATATTGGCATATACTCGGCTCTCTTTAAAATCATATATCCATTCGAGCCATTATAAAAGGACTAAGTGATAAAGGTTGAAGTCATCATTCTAAACATGACAATCTATTAATATGTTTAGGCCTTTCTCTAGCATTAGGTGTAATCTTATTACATACCAACCAAATAAAATTTTGAATGAACACTTAAAGTGGACCTTGCATGTTGGGACCCGATCTCGGGAACCGGATCTCAATCGGAAAACGAAAAACGGATACGAAGCAAATAGGATCGAAAGCAGGAATCAAAAGAATGGATTCTTTTCGAATTCAAAGCGGAACGAAACGGAAGCAAATGCCGACATCCGAAAGCGCAAATCTTAGGAAACAAAAAGTTGCGTTGGAACCTTAGACTAAGCCAAACCAAAATCCGGATATTTTTTCCATACGTTTCTGTTCTCTTTCTCTTTATTCCAACTCATTCAAATCATAATCAATCCATACAATTTCCTTTTTGGACACTCATCCTCGCACAAATTTCAATTCACTTAATTCTTCTTAATCATGCAATAACTTAAAATTTCATCTTTGAACTAAACACTTATCTTTAACAAACTAACTTCTTATTCCTATTCTTATCTTAACCCGATTTTTACCGAAAATCGGGCAGCATAACGGCTGTATCTTATACAACCCAAAAATTTGCAAAGGCAAAAACACACTTCTATAAACCAAATCCAATCACACAAAGTCATCGGACTCCCCGTCCGGAATCCAAACATTGGCAGAAACACACATCTATCTTTTGCCTTATCTTCCAAGAATTCATTTCCTCTTTCTTTAAAGCATAAGCATAGTCAAAATCGATTTATCCCTAATTTATCAAAAATTTCTAATCTCATTTCCATTATCACATTCCTAAAATAAATCCTCATTCTCGTCACTTTGATCAACAATCAAGGTAATTCTTCAATTATGTCATGACATACCTTCATAGTATTCTTATTTCATCTTACACATACATAGCTCAATTCCTCCAATTTCATCATGAAAATCTCCTCTCAATATCCATTAACACTTTCTTCAAATCAAACATCACTCATCACCTTAATCAAACAATCCACTAGGTTCTTCATATAATGTATGAAAATTCCATTTACATCTTTATCACATTTTCACAATTTCAATCTTATCCATCCAAACACCTTACAAACATAAGCGCCCAAGTAAGATCCTATTACTGGGCTCTGATACCATCTATGTTGGGACCCGATCTTGGGAACCAGATGTAACATCCCGTCACCGATGGGATGGGTACAGTTCACCTCATACGTATTCTGTATACGTATTCTGCATATGCATTCGTAGCCTCTACATGATTGATAAATGTTCAGCATTGCACAAGCATATGTATGTACATGCATGTATGACAGATTTTCGACTTGATTGTGAAATTGAAGACTTTGTGATTAAGGTTAATTATGCTTTGATACGTAAATTGGAGAGTCAAATTGAATTTAGGAATTGAGAATTGAAAATCGGAGTATGTGATTAGATGTTTTCTAATTTTGAGGATTTATAGGAATTTTTCTGGAATTTTTGGAATATTAGGCTCGGACCGGAAAGATGGCTTAGTGACTGATTAATTGTGATTCCGGTTCCGAATTTGATTGAAAATTGATATGAGGTAATTTAAATTCCGGTTCCTGACAACTAATCGACACAACCTTGAGAACTTCTCTGTATATCACTATCATTTATTTCATACTCCACTCGTACATTCTTCGTCAGTTTAGAAACATCGACATACTCCTTAAATAATCCCCTTAAATTCTATTTTAACTAGTATCTTTTTATACCAAATCGTAACTCTTATCACAACAATTAAATAATCCTCTTAATTTCCAAATTCACCCTTTCAACTATACCCCTCTTTTTTTATCCTTTACGTTATGTCATTTTCTCTTATGTCACTATTTCTTCGTCTAAGTCAAATCATAAACATATATTTTCACCTCCATTCAATTCACGTACATATCCTCAACCACAATCCTCCTAACTATAATTTCATATATCAAAGTATCAATCAAAAATCACACAAACGCATCCTGATTTTGAGAGGAACATTTCTCTAGAAGAAAGTTTAGCCAAATTATGTCATATAGCCACTCAAAATCAGGATGCAAGGTATCAGTTTTTCAAAATCACATGCGAGGGCAAACTTGGAAATAGGCTTAATTGGAGGGGCAAGATGGTAAATTGTGCTTCATTAAATGAAACACATGAGGGCTGTCATTTTTACTCCAATAAACCAGCATAAAGTTTACAAAACTAACAAGAAGAGAGAAGAAGAAACGAAGAAGAAGAAGAAGAGAATGAAAAAAATCGGCTATGGAAGGAAGGAGAAGAAAGATGAAGCAAGGTTCGATTTTTATGGGTTTTTCCTTAGGGATTTTCATTGTTTCCAAGAGGAAATAGGGGGAAGATGATGAAAGCTTGCCTTGGAGCTCAATAATGTCGAAAATGGTGGAGAAAATGGTAAGAGAGAGAAAGCTTTGAGTTTTGAATTTTCTAGAGAGATGTTGTTTGGTTTAGCTTTAGATTGTTATGGATTTGAGTTTTATGAAGTTAATTTTAGAGATTATGTTTAGATGATGATTAATTTTGGAAAATTGATTAATTAAGGTTTATGCCTAATTTTGTGGTTTGAGGTTTTTGGAAATTAATAGCTTAAAATCATGGCAAATATGATGGATTGGTGAAATATGAAATCAATTTTGAAGAAATTGTGATTTATGGTATTGAATTTTGGATAAATTGGTTTAGGCTAATTTTGGAAATTGGAGATTTTGAAAATTAGAGGTTTAAATAGCTTGAATATGTGAGGAATTGATGTTTCCTAAGATCAATTTGAGTACTTATGATTTTTATGATATTGAATTTTGGATGGAATTGGTTTAGGTAAATTTAAAGTGGAACAAAGAATGAAGGATTGGAGAAATTGATGATTAGGACAAGATTCAAGCATCGATTCGAGGTGGCTATCATATTTATATTTTGATTTATAAGCTAGACTTGAGTTTTCGAAAAATAAAGAAAGCAAAAAAATTGGGTTTTGATAAATTATTGTTTATTTAAAATGGTTGAAAAAAATGATGATTTATGTTTGAAATTATGACTTTCGAATGATTAAAGTTATGTTTTAAAATGCTTTTGATAAAGTAAGGAAATTTGTGAAATTCTTTATCAATGATTGAAATGAGAAATTATGAAAATATTGGCGTTTCATTCCTTGTTTGAATATGATTGTGCTTTTGATATATGAGTTTGTGTGATTTGTGATTGATACTTTGATATATGAAATTATAGTTAGGAGGATTGTGGTTGAGGATATGTACGTGAATTGAATGGAGGTGAAAATATATGTTTATGATTTGACTTAGACGAAGAAATAGTGACATAAGAGAAAATGACATAACGTAAAGGATTAAAAAAAAAGAGGGGTATAGTTGAAAGGGTGAATTTGGAAATTAAGAGGATTATTTAATTGTTGTGATAAGAGTTACGATTTGGTATAAAAAGATACTAGTTAAAATAGAATTTAAGGGGATTATTTAAGGAGTATGTCGATGTTTCTAAACTGATGAAGAATGTACGAGTGGAGTATGAAATAAATGATAGTGATATACGGAGAAGTTCTCAAGGTTGTTTCGATTAGTTGTCAGGAATACCTATTCGATAATTGATTAAAAAATGTGATTTAGTACATAGAAGATCCATATTTGGTTGATCATGTAAGGTATAGCAGGAATGGAAGATCATGAATAGTCGAAAGTGATCGTATGGAAGTATTAATAATAGCTAAAACATCATTAATGAACATAGTCGTTTGACAAAGATCATGGGAACCGGGAAGATGATTGAGGGAAGAGATGTTTTATCGAATCATATCGTGTGACTAAAATGTTCCAATTTGAAGAATAAAACGAAGTGATAGGAATAAGTCGGAACATCATTTAGTGGCTAAGAATGAAAAAAAATCAAGTGACTGAAGGTTCAAATTGTTGATGGTCTTAACTGTCAGAGATATGCTTCGATTAGACCTTCACTCGCACTCGTTGTCCTAATGATGTCATTAAAATACTATATAAGAATTAGACGACAAAAAGAGTCGTTCGTTTTATATATTATGATGATAAGGGCTAAAATGATTGAATGTCAGATTGATTGGAGATGTGGATGACCAATGAACTTGATCGGTAGTAGAATTAAACGGTGCAAGGAAGATGACTGAAGTAGGTGAATCCACACCAAAGACATGGGACAAAGAGAGATAGATATAAGGGTTATATATACTGATATTAAAGTGTTGCGAAATTCTTATATTGAGTTAGTGTTGTTGATAAAAGCTGTCTTAGATTTGAAATATGATATACGTGAGTATCTTGAGGAAACATTTATGTGATATGATATTGGTGTTATCGACACTGGAAGTAAACTTTGTGAGTGTTTCGATTTTAAAAAGGAGGAGATTGTTACATGCAACGTTTGTTGAATGATTTGAAGATAGGGTGGAAAGTTGTGTGATAATTGAATGATTGTTATGTACTTTTTGAATGAGTAAAGATTGTGTTATATGAATGAGTGTGCTTTTGCGAAATTGTAGAAAAAGAACTACGTTTCTCAAAGTGCCTTCGTGCAATTTGATGTTTTCGAATGTGTGAATTTGTGAATGTGAATGTGTCTTGTATGACACAATGTGAGAAACAGTTAAGTTTTGAAATCGCCTTTAGGCGTTAGATCTTCAGTATGAATTATGTGTATTATGTGGGTTTGGTGAGGTCCCTCCGTATGAGTCGATCTGCTGGTCTCCTCTCGATAGCCTTCTCCGGCTGCCGTAAGTGGCTTAGGAGTTCCAATTTCGACTTCCCTCATTCACGGTACGCATGGCCGTTATCTTGGGAATGTGCGATGCGTTCCGTTAGGGCCAAAACCAAACCATTCTGATATGTTTTGTGATTTTTGATTTTGTTTATGTTCGTGATACATTTATATGTGATGCATTCATTTGTGAGAACAATTATAAATTTTCGAGACAAAAGTTTTGAAATCGTAAGAATTTTGTAAATTGATTAAGAATATTTTGAATGATTTGAAAGGCTTGAGAATTAAGTTTGAAATTCTTGCGACTGGGAAATGTTTATAAATGAAGAACATTTTTAAGAAAAGATTTTTGCTTATTTTCGAGTATAAATATGTTATCCACGGAGCGTAAGCTCACCCCCCCTTTCATCCCTATCTTCAGGTATTCGGGAAGGAGATCGGATGAAAGAAAGTCAAGACTTGTGTTCAAACTTGTATTTGCTTGTCCTTTGTACTTTTGGAATTTTGGTATCTAAGTATGGCTTGGAAGGCCATTGTGGTTTGTAAGTTTTTATTTTGGGATGTTTGTGGCCTATGAAATATAGTGTAATGGATTTATGAAGTTTTATATTTTAATTGTGTATGATTATGATGATGTAAGTAAACTGTGGGTTGTACATGAGTGAATTGAGATATGGATGTTTCTGATGATGTTTGAGAATTATTGGAGTGTTAGGTATAGATGTGTGTTTCTGTCGATGTTTGGATTCCGGACGGGGAGTCCGATGACTTTGTGTGATTGGATTTGGTTTATAGAAGTGTGTTTTTGCCTTTGCAGATTTTTGGGCTGTATAAGATCGTAACATCCCGTTACTGTTAGCAAGGGTATTTTGGTAAATTGGGACAGACTGAAAGGTTTCATTGCATTCACTGATTGAGCATGTTATTGGCCTCTAATTATAGAGGAACAGGTTTATTGCATATGCATTTATTCATAGTACATGCATTCATGGTTTTCCCAGATAAATTGAGCATGGGTATTCGAATCGATTGGATTATGATTAATTGAGAAATTAGGAGTTATTGGGTTCAATTGACTGATTTAGAATAGTTTAAGAGTGATTGGTATTTAATAATGGCTTATAGGAAATTTTCGGGAATTAGGAGGAAATGCGGACGAAAATATTTGAGAGGCGTGGATTGATCGATATAAGACCGAAAGAATTGTCCAATGGCAATGGAAAATTTTAAGGTTATACTGTTAGAAAATAAATATGTTGAGCCATTGAAATTTAGAGACTGAAATTTGGACTGATTTGGAGACTTAGGTCTATAAATAGCTAAGTTTGAAATTGGGGTTTATTTTCCTAAGGCAAACGCGAGCTTCTTCTTCCTCCTTCCTACGGTAGTCTTCGATCCCTCCCATCGGTGAGGTTCTTCGATTCTTTCCTTATGGTTTCTTCTTATTGTTTAAGGCTAACTTGTTATTGTGATTGATGAAGGTTGAGAAGCTTGGAGAGTGGATTAATCGTTGATTTGAGAAGTTTTTAGGGTTAAGGTGATTTTTGAGAAATTTGTGGATTGATCTTCGATTGGTAAGTTTTAATGACTTTAATGTTGTTATAAATGGGTTCTGATGCATTTATGGCATTTATTATGGTTGATTTGGGTAGTTGGAGTGTTTAATGGTGGTTTTAGAAAGAGAAAATGGCGGAAAGCGGTCGGAGAAGACAGTGGCGCGACCCGCACGTCGCGACGTCTGGCGCAGCCTCGTCGCAGCGAGAAATTAAGTGCTCGCCGCGACGAGCGCACGGGTTCACGCCGCAGCGAACGTTTTCGTTCACACGCTGGCGAAGTCATGAAGGATGCTGCCGCATGCGAAGATCCTTCACGCATGACAACGACCTTCAGACGCCGCATGCGGAGCTATTCTGATTGGATTGATTTTTTATTATTGGGCATAACTTTTGGTGTAGACCTCCAATTGAGGTGATTCCAAATTCATTGTGAACTGGGGAAAAAGGTCTACCATTGAGGGTAATTATGGAAGTTAGAATTTAATTTAAATGGCATTGATTTATAGAGATTAAGGTCAATTATGGTTCCATTGTGACCTAAGTATTGAATTGTGACTATTGGAGTTTTAATTGGGATTTTCTATAGAGGTTTTGGTCCAATGGATAGGGAATTGCTATAGGGAATACGAATTGAGGGAATTGACTAAATTTTAAGAATGGATCAATTATTGTCGATCAATTGAGCGAAGAGTTAGAATGGGCATAAGAGTTCAAAAATTGGGTTTTAGCGCCGGAAATCGTGAACATGCATTGTATATCATGTCATTGAGACATATGCATCACTGAATTGTTTAATTGAGCATTTAGTAATGGGACTATATTTAAATGTTATAGAGGCGTCGTTGGATCGTCGTTCTACGGACATTGCTTTGGGACTTCGAGCGAGAGCTCGGAAGTTCTGGTGTGCAGTGAGTAACCTAGTTGGTTTCTCAAATTCTAATGTCTAATTGCTCTATGTGAATTACTTGCCAATGTGATTTACATGATTCTTGAACATATTGGATTGAATTGCATGCTTTTCTTTGTCTTGAATGGGACCGATACATGACCTTTGAAATTGCAAGATGGGTTTTATAGCCATATCATCAATCATTGAACATCGCATTACATGCATAAATGCATGATCGATAATGGAATGTGACCCAGTTGCTATTATCACCGAAAAGAGCCTCGAGCTCTAACATCTGCATCTTGACCGCCTAGCTTTGAGGGAGAAATCACAGCGCGTCCCCACTGAATACTGACTGAGCACTTGGTCACAACACTGAATAACTGGAAAGTCACATACGCATTGCATCCATATGAATGATTGTTCTGTGACAATTACTGATTACGTGATGGCATGATTTACTGTAAATTGTTGCATGTTACTGCGAATTGTTATTTAATGCTGTAAAATTGTTATATTATACCGATAATTGAATATTACTGTATTATGATGTACGCCGGGTGCGTAATGCATGATTTGAGTGAACCATCGATGATGGTTTCTCACTAAGTTCGCAAACTCACCCCAAAATTGCAACCTATTTTTCAGAATCGATATAGTAGACCCCTAGCTCCGGAGATAGCCCTTTTCCTGCCGTGAGAGCATGCTGGCTAGAGAAGCGATGGCACACAGGTCGGTCAGCTGGGACGGATTCTTTTTTAGGATGACTTAGGATAGATGCTTGTATCAGTTTCCTTTTTGGTTTTGTTTAGGGGACTGATAGACTTGTCTATTCTGCTATTGGATGACTGTACCAACATTAATATTTTGGACTTTTAAATTTAGTGGTTTCTGATATTGTGATTTATTTAATGCGATGCCATGTGGATTTTAGCGAAAAAAATTTTGGTAGTGCACCTTTATCGTGAGATACGTATCGAAGCGACCTTCGGGCGTCCCGATATGCACCCTACGGTGAGGGGGCGCTACAAAGATACAGTCGTTATTGTAACATCCCGTTACCGGTATGAAGGACATATCGGTAATTTGGATGGGTTAGTGGGGTGCATTCATAATTGAACTGCACGTGCATTTTTGCCTCTGCATCAGCGATAAATGAGTTAATTGCACATGCATACATAGTGACATGCATTCATGATTGTTCCAGCATTTAATTGTGATTATAAGTTGAATTGTGAATTTTGAGATAAATGTGTTAGATATGATTTATTGGGTTTGGAAATCAGAGTTGAGTGAGAATTGAATCTTGAGAGTTGAAAATTGAGAATTGAGTATAGGACTTTGTGTTTTGTATTTTTGAGGATTTATGAGAATTTTTCTGAAATTTTTAGAGCTATGAGCTCGGACCGAGAAAATACTTAGAGACTGATGATTTAGATTTCGGTTCCGAAAGTGAGTGGTAAATGGAAAGGAAAATTTAGATTTATGAGTTTAGGAATTTTTGTGATGAGCCATTGAAATTTAGAGACTGAGATTAAGTAAATTTGAGGACTGTGATTTATAGGTTTAAATTAAACCTATATATATAAGAGTTAGGTTTTGATTTGAAGAAAAACATTTTCTCCTTCTTTCTCTTCTCTCCCGTCGACGGTGTGGTTTGCTTTCCTTCAAGATTTTTCATTTGTTCCTTTCATTATGGTTAAAGAGTTGCTAGAGATCTTGGAGATGATGATGGTTGGCATGGATTGAGGAGTTCTCCGTGATTGTTAGAGTTTGAGAGAGTTTTGGAGGTTTTTAGGGTTTTCAGATTTTGATCTTCGATTTGGTAAGTTTTAGTGTTTAATGTTGTATTTATGGAATTTATGGTATTTAATGTGTTAGCTGGGGTAGTTGAATGTGTTTATGGAGGTTTTAAGAGTATTAATGGCGGAAAATGACGATCGGAGAAGATGAAGTGGTCGCACGTCATGACGTCTGAAAACGAGCCACGCCATGACGAAATGGCGTGCTTTCATGGCGAACCAAGAGGACGTCGCGGCGAGTGAATAAATTCTTCGCCGCGGTGAGTTTCTATAGAGCGTTCTTGGCGAGGCACTGAAGAGTTGTTATGCATGACAAAACGTTCCCACGCCGCAATGAAATGAGGTATGGAGTCATGGCGAGACGTAAATTTTAGAAATTGAATTGGTTTTAGGGTATATTTTTAGTGTAGACCTCCAATTGGGGTAATTGCAGAGTTGTTATGATCTAGAAAGAGGTCTTTGAGTGAGGTAAATTATAAGAGTTGAAATTAAATTAGCGAGTTCTCGATCTATATGGGTACATTTATTGGTGAGGCGTGTTGTGAGGATTGAGCGATTGTTAAAGCGAGTCGACTGAGGTCGGATCGGGGACCCAGGCAAAACTAGTGATAGTCGAGGCGATCTAGTAGAGGTTCAAGAAGCGTCGGATCAGGACCTTGGTCGTCTGAGGAGGTAGACAGTCAGATTTGGGCGAGGGGTAGATTTGCTCAATCCGATGGTGGCCATGCGGGGCTAGAGGTTGGTCGGATGATCCCGCTATGTGCGTGTTGTGAGAGGAGACATAGTGGAAGTCTTTGGAGGTTTACCGAGCGTGTCTCAAGTGTGGCTCCATGGACCATCGACTCAGAGTTTCCTTTTCTTGTGAGGCCCGATCTGCTTTCTGACCGGTAGATCGAGCGATGTTACCTCGGTCTGTGAGAGCCGTGGAGGTAGATCTGGATGGAGAGGCCGAGGTCGAGGCCGAGGTGAGGATCTGTAGTGAGTCGAGGGATGAGTGTGCGGCAGTCCCCTGTGCTAGATTCTATGCTATGACTCGGCGGGAGGCTTAGGAGTCTCCAGATGTTGTTGCGGGTATGCTTCGATTTCTAGTTTTGAAGCATATGCATTGATGGATCTGGATCCACTCGTTCTTTGTTGCACCGCATGTGGCATGTAGACGCATAGTGATAGGGAGAGAGCTGCGGTGTGGGTTGCGGTGAGTACGCCTTTGGGTAGTACTCTTGCCTTGGGTGAGTCTGCAAGGGTTCCGATAGTGATTGATCGAGGCGAGTTGAGTCACGGACTGATAGTTTGCCCCGAGAGAGATTGATCGATTCTGGGATGGGTGACTACTCGCGGCGTGAGGTCATGTGATGGATTGTTATACCAGGAGGTCGTGTTAGATTCTCTTGGTCGACTAGAGTTATTTTTCGAGGTGTTAGTCGGGCGATGCCGGTAGGATGATTTCCTTCGAGTGCTTTGAGATTGATGCGTGGTGGTTGTGAGGCGTATTTGGCTCATGTGGTGGACACCGAGTTGAAGCGGAGGTTACAGGATATTCCGTGATTAGGGAATTTCGGATGTGTTCCCGATGAGTTCTTGAGTTTGCCACGGATCGGAGGCGGAGTTTGGGATTGACCTCGTTCAGTACCGCTCTATATCTATACCTCCATATAGGATGGCACCGGTGGAATTGAGGAGCTTAAGGCTCGATTCAGGAGGCTGTTGGATAAAGGATTTATTAGGCCGAGTGTTTAGCCGTAGGGAGGTCCAGTGTTGTTTGTGAAGAAGAAAGATGGGACTTTGAGACTATGCATCGATTATAGGCAGCTGAATCGGGTGACTGTTAAGAACAAGTACCCACTGCCTAAAATCGATGATCTATTTGATCGATTCGCGAGGAGCTCAGCGTTTACTAAGTTGGATTTGAGGTCGAGGGTATTATCAGTTGAGGATTGCAGAGGCCGACGTGCCTAAGAGTGCTTTCAGGAGCAGGTATAGGCATTTCGAGTTCCTAGTGATGCCGTTCGGGTTGTCTAATGCCCCGGAAGCCTTCAAGGCTTTGATGAATAGAGTTTTCCAGCCCTACTTGGATCAGTTCGTGATTGTGTTCATTGACGATATTTTAGTGTATTCGAGAAGGAGACAGGAGCATGCGGAGCATCTGAGGATTGTGTTGCGGATTATGAGAGAGAGGCAACTGTATGCCAAATTCACTAAGTGTGAATTTTGGCTTGATGAGGTTGTGTTCTTAGGACACATTGTTTCTGGTGAGGGTATCCGGGTGGATCCTCACAAGATTGAGGCAGTGAGGAGTTGGGAGATTCCGAGGAATGTGTCAGAATTAAGGAGTTTCCTCGGATTGGCAGGTTATTACCGGAGGTTTGTCGAGGGGTTTTCAGTGATCTCAGCCCCTTTGACAAAACTTCTGAGGAAGAATGTGGCTTCGGATGGTCGATGAGTGTCGGTAGACTTTGAGGAGCTTAGGCATTGATTGACTCGGCACGGTGTTAGCTTTGCCGTCGTGGTCCGGGGTTTCGAGGTATTTAGTGATGCGTCGCGGCGAGGATTAAGCGATGTTACGATGCGGCATGGGAGAGTTATAGCATATGCCTCGAGACAGTTGAGGTCTCACGAGGTTAATTATCCAGTGCATGATTTGGAGTTGGCTGCAGTGGTGTTTGCTCTGAAGATCTGGAGGCATTATTTGTATGAAAAGACGTTCCAGATCTTCACTGATCATAAGAGTCTGAGATATCTGTTGAGTCAGCAAGAGTTAAATCTGAGACAAAGGAGATGGATTGAGCTGTTGAAGGACTATGACTGCACGATTGAGTATCATCCAGGGAAGGCCAATGTGGTGGCTGATGCGTTGAGTAGGAGATCTCATGTCAGTGCAGCTCAGATTCAAATTGAGAGGTTGCCTAGCCTAATTCAGTTGAGAGCGCTTGATGTGCAGATGGATTTAGCTCAGGATGGAGCTTTGATTGCTACTCTGAGGCTGAGGCCGATGTTGCATGATCGGATCAGGAGAGTCCAAGATCAGGACCCAGTGATAGTGAGATTGATGGATAGAGTTAGAGCTGGTCAGGGTTCAGATTTTGAGTTGAGAGATGGGACTCTTTGGATGGGTCAGAGATTGTGTGTGCCAGATGTTGATGATGCGAGGCGAGAGATTTTGGAGGAAGCGCGTGTGGCCACTTATCGATGCACCACGGTGTTACCAAGATGTATAATACCATTAAGTTGCATTTTGGTGGCGGTATGAAGAGGCAAGTGGCGAGTTCGTTTCTCGGTGTTTGGCGTGCCGGTGGTCGGGTGAGCACCAGGCCCGATTGGGAGATTGCATTCGTTACCCATTCGGAGTGGAAATGGGAGCGAATCACCATGGATTTTATTATGAGGTTGCCTAGGACGCCGAGGCAGCATGATGTGATCTGGGTCATAGTGGACCGGTTGACCAAATCGGCTCACTTCTTGCCGTCGAGAGAATAATACTCTCGACCGGTTGGCCCGAAGTATGTGGCGAAGATTGTCGATCGCATGGGGTCCCGATATCTTGGATAGTGTCGATAGGGATCTAGATTTACTTGAGGTTACGGAGGAGCTGCGATCGACTTTGGGTTCGAGGTTGAACTTTAGTCTGACATTTCATCCTCGAGACGGATGGGCGAGTGAGAGGGCGATCAAGGCTGTTGAGGATATCTTTGAGCTTATGTATTAGAGTTCAGAGGTGCTTGGGACCAATACTTGGCTCTTATTGAGTTTCGTACAATAATCGATGCAGGCGATATTGGGATGGCACCGATGAGGCCTTGTATGGGAGGCCGTGTAGATCACCTCTTTCTTTGGGATGAAGAGGGTATGAGGATGCTTGAGGGCCCCGGTGATCCAGATCTGATGGATAAAGTGAGACTAATTGAGTCGCATCAAGCAAATTCGGGATGAGCGGAAGAGTTATGTGGATCGGCATCGGCGTGAGATGGAGTACAGTGTGGGCGATAAAGTATTCCTCAAAGTGTCACCTTGGAGAGGAGGCCAGATTTGGCCGTAAGGCAAGCTAAGTCCTCGGTATGTCGGTCCGTATGAGATTCTCGAGAGGATTGGACCGTTGGCCTATAGATTAAGCGTTCCGAGTGAGATGTCCCAATTGCGTGATGTTTTCATGTGAGTATGCTCGGAGATACCGCTCGGACCCGACTCATGTGATTAGGCTCAAGAGATTGAGATAGCTAGTGATCGAGTTATGTTGAGGAGCCAAAGGATTATCGGATCTCGGGTCAAGCAATTGAGGAGCGGGGTGATTCCATTGGTGAAAGTCTATGGAAGAACCACTCATCGAGGAAGCAACTTGGGAGGCGAGGAGCAAATGAGGAGGCACCCTCATCATTCGACCGGTCGGTATGAAATTTCGGACGAAATTTTTATTTAGGAGGAGAATTGTAACATCCGTTACCGATGTGAAGGACATATCGATAATTTGGATGGGTTAGTGGGGTGCATTCATAATTGAGCTGCGTGCATTTTGCCTCTGCATCGGCGATAAATGAGTTAATTGCACATGCATACATAGTGACATGCATTCATGATTGTTCGACATTTAATTGTGATTATGAGTTGAATTGTGAATTTTGAGATAAATGTGTTAGATATGATTTATTGGGTTTGGAAATCAGAGTTAAGTGAGAATTGAATCTTGAGAGTTGGAAATTGAGAATTGAGTATAGGACTTTGTGTTTTGTATTTTTGAGGATTTATGAAAATTTTTCTGGAATTTTTAGAGCTATGAGTCGGACCGAGAAAATGCTTAGAGACTGATGATTTAGATTAGGTTAGAAAGTGAGTGGTAAATGGCATGGAAAATTTAGATTTATGAGTTTAGGAATTTTGTGATGAGCCATTGAAATTTAGAGATGAGATTAAGTAAATTTGAGGATCGTGATTTATAGGTTTAAATTAAACCTATATATATAAGAGTTAGGTTTTGATTTGGAGAAAAACATTTTCTCCTTCTTTCTCTTCTCTCCCATCGACGGTGTGGTTTGCTTTCCTTCGAGATTTTTCATTTGTTCCTTTCATTGTGGTTAAAGAGTTGCTAGAGATCTTGGAGATGATGATGGTTGGCATGGATTGAGGAGTTCTCCGTGATTGTTAGAGTTTGAGAGAGTTTTGGAGGTTTTTAAGGTTTTCATATTTTGATCTTCAATTTGGTAAGTTTTTGTGTTTAATGTTGTATTTATGGCATTTATGGTATTTAATGTGTTAGCTGGGGTAGTTGAATGTGTTTATGGAGGTTTTAAGAGTATTAATGGCGGAAAATGACGATCGGAGAAGATGAAGTGGTCGCACGTCGCGACGTCTAGAAATAGGTCATGCTGTGACGAGAAATGGCGTGCTCGCCGCGGCGAGCCAAGAGGACGTCACGGCGAGTGAATAAATTCTTCGCCGCGGCGAGTTTCTATAAAGACATCGCGGCGAGGCACAGAAGAGTTATTCGTCATGACGTTCGCACCCATGTGGCGTCCACTGTCTTGTTGGCCGAAATTTTATGGAGTCAGGACGAGGACATAAATTTTAGAGAAATTGAATCAGTTTTTAGGGTATATCTTTTAGTGTAGACCTCGATTAGGGTAATTCTAGAGTTGTTATGATCTAGAAAGAGGTCTTTGAGTGAGGTAAATTATAAGAGTTGAAATTAAATTAGCGAGTTCTCAATCATAGAAAAGAGTTGATTCTAGTTCCTTAAGTGACCTAAGAGTTATGTATTATCAATTGGAGTATAATTAGAGTTTAAATGAGAGATTTGTGAAATTTATGGATGTTATTGACCTAGTGAGTAGTGAATTTTGGTTGTGAATCGAGAGATAGCGGAATGGGACTAAAAGCGCTGGGAAATCATGATCATGCATCATATAATTTTAAATGTGAGACATGTGCATTAGTGAATCTTATTGATTGAGCATATAGTGATGAGAATCGTTTGTATTGTTATAGAGGCGCGTTGGATCGTCGATCCACGGATATTCTTTGTACTTCGAGCGTAGCTCGAGAGTTCTGGTGAGTAACCTAGTTGGTTCCTCGATCTTTGTGCGATAATCATCTTTGTGAATGTGTGAATCAATTGTCAATGTGAGTGATACAAATGTGAGATAAATGTCTTTGCAAATATGAATAAGTGTTCTAATTGTGAGTGATTATCTTGAATGTGTTGCTAATGTGAATACTTGTGATTATGAATCGGTGTATAGTATTACGAGTAAGTGTTACGATCGTGACAAGTGAGTGAAGTGATAATATATGTGCTAGTATTTGTGCATGCTAGGCATGATTATAAGAGGTAATTAAGCAGTTGTGGTGAAGCATTAGGTGTGCGAGCTTTAAGCTCGAATATCGATGAATAGGCTGGGACAAAAGAGGAAATAGTGCATACCGGAGGGCTCTCCTATCCCTAAAGTGAGTGGGCGATAGTGCATACCGGAGGGCTCTCCTACTTTCGAAATTGTAATCATTGTGAAAAGTGCCCGAATCGGAAAAGTGTAGCGCCGATCCAACAATGACATAAAATGAGAAATTGCATACATTATGCATCATTATAGTGAAATTGAGAATCGTGTGATGTATGACAATTGTAAAGTGATATGTTTGAGTTATGTTATCGTATAAATATGTAAATTGTGTACAGTGTTCTAAATTGCGTTAAAGTGTACTATCGATATATTATGTATATATGCATGAGTTGGGTGAACTATCGATGATGGTTTCTCACCGAGTTAAATAAACTCACCCACATTGCTAATATTTTCGAGGCGGCGTTAGTAGGTTTCTAGCTCCCGAGATAGGCGTTTTCTGTTTGTGCGAGTTCTTGGACAAGTGAAGCGATGGCATACGTGTCGGTCGGTTTGGGCGACTTTTGAGGATGACCTAGTATAGACGCGTTTTATCGGTTTCCTTTTGGGTTATTGTATTGAGACTTTAGGGGTGATAGACTTGTCTATAATTTGGATTGATATTATGCAATGAAATTGGGGTTTTAAATTTTAGTGATTTGCTTATTGCGGTTTAATTATATTGATGCCAGCGAGTATTTAGTGATAGTTGCGAGCGGTAGCACTTTCTGGCTGTGGGATATGCATCGGTACGACCCACGGGTGTCCCGGTGTGTACCCTATGGTGAGGGGACGCAACAATTATGCTGCCCGATTTTCGGTAAAAATCGGGTTAAGATAAGAATAAGAATAAGAAGTTAGTTTGTTAAAGATAAGTGTTTAGTTCAAAGATGAAATTTTAAGTTATTGCATGATTAAGAAGAATTAAGTGAATTGAAATTTGTGCGAGGATGAGTGTCCAAAAAGGAAATTGTATGGATTGATTATGATTTGAATGAGTTGGAATAAAGAGAAAGAGAACAGAAACGTATGGAAAAAAAATATCCAGATTTTGGTTTGGCTTAGTCTAAGGTTCTAACGCAACTTTTCGTTTCCTAAGATTTGCGCTTTCGGATGTCGGCATTTGCTTCCGTTTCGTTCCGCTTCGAATTCGAAAAGAATCCGTTCTTTCGATACCTGCTTTCGATCCTGTTTGCTTCGTATCCGTTTTCCGTTTTCCGGTTGGGATCCGGTTCCCGAGATCGGGTCCCAACATTGCATCCTTCATGTTAATCCACTAATAACTTATATATTTTAACTCATTAATGGAACTAATTCAATCATTCATTAGTAGAAAACTATTTAGTTCCTGCAACCTTTGTCCAAAGCTAGCTTTATCCTGTAGTTGACAATCAAAACAAACGTGGACTAAAGATCAATTTCTTTGTATTTCAATGACAATCAAGGATGCTTTTATATTTTTGTTTGTTAAAAAATCACAATTAACTCTATTTTCCCCTTCTCTTATTCCCTTTGGAATTAAGTTTTTAATATTGTTCAATATTATTATAGTTGACATGAGCTAGGAGGTCACTATTTTCTAGATTTCTATTATCTCCCTACCTAATGGAAAGGATAATATAGTCCTCAAACTCTACTTAAGTTATTGTATCTATACGATATGGAAAGAAAACAAGTTAAATTTTAACTCAAAAACCAAGAACCTCATAATAAGTATTCCATATACTCTTTCGATGACAAGTGTAAGATTATCACCAGCCCCTCTTCTTACTTTAATCACTAAGTAGTTTAGTTATTTTCCTTCAAAAGTTTATGTTATCTTCTGTGGTGATTAAGTGTAGTTTGTTTACAGTTTTGTGGATTCCATTATCAAGAAGTGTGTCCATCACTTCTTGTACCAATTTCTCCTGACACATTACTAATTTCCCTAGCTTAGATCGTCTTGTTATTAATAGATCAGTAAGAGTATCTTTTTTCATTATTAAGAAAAGGTAACAAAGATAAGATACATTTTTTGTTTACCTTCTTGATCACCTCTTATATATATATAAGTTTGTAATTGTCTCTTTTCTTTAATTTAAAATTTTTAGTTCATAAAAATACAAAAAGGAGGAAAGGAAAATATGGCTAAAAGACATAAAGAGAGGTTTAAAACACAAAATTCAAAAGATATATGGCAATTGTTAAGATAAAAGATGTGAATTAATCTCTAACGTTTAACAAAAAGTCTAAAATAGTTCCTTTTTTAATCCATGATATCAATTTATACTTTGACATTTGTAAATTGACATAACTTGCATCTTAAGATTGTTAAATCTCCATTACAAAACTATTAGCCTGTGATATGTGATATGCCAGTTGTGCAATTCTTGGTATATGAAGGTTGAAGTGGTTCATTATTTTTTTTACACATTGTTAATTTTTAATTATTTCAAAGTTTAAAAATAAAATATATTACACTATTTTTATAAATTAAATACAGATACTTTACAAACCTAAATCAAGATAAGGACATCTTAATTAGGAAGTTTTGGCGTCTAATATGAAACTTGCATATATATTGCTGCTTCCAATACTAAATTGCCCAAATAATATATGTTTAATAGTCAGTACATAAGAGGACCTCTCTAGGTTTGCAATGATCTTCTTCTTTCTCTCCAACTTTGAGATGCAACTATCAATTTTTCAAGCATCACCACCATACTACAATTGAGTTGTTACTCAAGTACTATTAGCATAATGTAGAGCATATAATCTTCTTTATCAGTTTTAATCTTTAAAGAAGATTAAAGATTGATGTTTGAAGATTTTGAATATGATGCTTTAAAAGTGAATTTGTTGATGATGCAAGCTTCACATTTTACGATGCCCTTTATTTCTCCTTCATTTCTTTAGCTACTAGTTTTTCCTTATTTTTCTTGTTCATGATCATTTTTCATTCTCTAATTCCATCTATAGTTCTCTTTATTCCTTCTTTGTTTTCTTTGTTTTCTTCTATATTTTATTGTTTGCTTTTTTTAATGGTTGTCTACTGCTCAATGATCCCTTTGTTTCTCTTTTTCTTTTTACATGTTACCAGTTTCTATCTCGTGGTGATTTCTCTATATTTTCCTTGCTCAAGTATTCTATTTCTTACTTGTTATATCTCTATTGTTTATAACCTCTCATTCGAGCTCTCTCTCTTTTCTGCTTATCATGGTTTATTACTTATTCCTTAACTATTTCTCTCTGTTTACTTGTTTACCCTATCTTTAGCTCTCTTTTATGGTCATTTGTTTTTAATCTTTTTTATCATGTTCTTTTTTTATTCTTCTTTACTTTAAAATTTGTGTTAGAAGATGAAAGGAAATATATACTACAAACATAAAAGGATTTTAGAAAAATTAGATAAATATTTTTGTTTAAGATTGTTTAAAATTTTATATTAATATATTTTAGTTTTAGAAATTTAAATAATTAAAACTTGATAATACATAAAAAATTAATGAGTTAACTAAATGTTTATGTGATAAGAATTATACATATAGTAAGTTATGCACATGGTTAATAATTATGTAAATATAAAATAAATGTGTAAATGGTGTTACTTTATAAATGTTAGACTGTAAATTAATATCACAAATAAGGATAAAATTTCTTTTAGACTTTTTACAAAATCTTAACACAAGATTCACACCTTTGGACAAATTGTTTATTACATAAATTCTCAATAGCTATAGTAACTCTTTTCCTATTCGAAAAACTATTTCTTATTCTTTTAGGACTTTTAAAAGTTTGGATAAGTCATACCCATATATATTCTCCATAGTCTCTTTTAGAAATTAAATAATTTATTAACATCTTACAATGTTTGAAAATCACAACAAGCACACCAACACCACTACTTTGGGTGTGCCTATAAATTTGTTTAATAGATTAGAGGATGTCTTTAACTTCTAATAGTCTCATGCTAAAGCCTCTTGTCCATGTGTCTTTTTCTTGTCTTACACGCCACTTGAAGTAGAATCATCCTCTCCATTCCCTCTCCACCTCAGACGCTCATTTTTTTTCTAGATCTAGCTCTTTTTAACTTTTACATATACTACTAATGGGTTGCATGTTTATGGCTCTTGTTCCATTTTTCGTTTCCTTCCTTCCTTTTGTTACTACATTTCAACTCTGCCTTAATCTATTATTTCCTTTTCACAGGATGTAATCAAAGTAAAATTTATTGGCTCCTCACTTGGATGATCATTTGCCTCTTTGCATGAATGAGAGCTTACTCATCCCTCCCCTGTGAGTTTCTCCTCCACTCTTTTTTCTTTAATTTGAGCAATTATATCAAAATTTGTTTGGTTTCCTTACATGAATATGATTCCGTTATTAGCTTAAGAAATAATTTAGATTTTTTATTCTCTATACATTTTGTGGATTATATTTCCCTGTCCAAACCATTACTTAGTTTAACGTAACTAGTTTAATGTAACTCTCATGCCACACTACTATCCCTACTACATCTCTCATTAATCTCATTTTACATTATTTGTTGATAGATGGACGATTGATTGAGCCAAGTTTACATTATAAATTGGCTACATTTTCATAGCTGCTTATGCATTCGTTGACTCCTAATTGATGATTTTTGTGCTTAAATTGGTTCCTCATACCGATCTCTTTTAATTCACAATTTTTCAGTAAATTGTCATGATTTGATACTACTTTCTCTATAATTTTCATGAGGACAATTAATACTGCAAATTGTTATTTTTATTGCAGGAGCAAAGGAGTCAACACATCAGGAAGTCAACAGTCATGAGGTCTATCCGCATGTCGCGACGAATATTAATCCTCACGTCGCGACGAACGAATATTTATTTACACTTCGCGACGTACGAGCGGATATCCGACCTTAAATGAAAAGTTTGTCTCACTGCTCTGACCCAACCCGCACCCACCATATAAAAACTTTGCTATTTTTAGGTCAGAGCAGGCGGGGATATTGAGAGACTTGAATACGCATATACTCAGAGACGTCGGAGGCAGCAGAGAGACTACACTCTACTCCACCATCATTTCTGTTTTCATCATCGTCGAACATCGCCATCATCATTGCCACCGTCAGTATCTTCTGCTAATATGAGTATCGCTCAATCTTCAGCGGTCGAGGGACAGTCAGGAGCTATGCGTAGCTAAGTCACATTTCTTCTTGAAAATGTAGCAATGGCTTGAGTTTACTGGAAGCTTCAAAGGGGAGTAATCATATAGTGTCTGAAGTTTGTGTAAACTCTGAGTTAGAGATTGCATCTGTATGGCTAGATTAGCATGGTTAACAGTTTAACCGTGTGCTGAACACTATGTTGCGATTTGGACAAAGTGATTTGTAGAACTTTTGATGCTTAATATATGAAGTCTCATATATGTCATTTAGATATTGCATTTACTCTCTTAATCTGCCTAGTTGTGTTTGATTTAGATGGATGTGTTTTTATCCGATTGACCAATTACATTTACTTGTCTAATTTTCACACTAAGGTTTTTAACAAAGATTTAAATAATGGAGTTCATTAATTAAATCTTTGGACCTAAAGAATCCTTTAGGGTTGATCTTTCGAAACTTAGTGGATTCTACCCCCGAAAATTCATTTTTGAACTGTGATAGCCTGCGGCCATTTTCAAGAGGATTTATTATCATTTGATCATTACCCAAAATTTCAAGTTCATTTATTTTATTAAAAACACAAAAACATTCTTTTATACTTTTTCTCCAATTTTAATTCTCGTTACTAGTTCTTTCAATGACCAAACCCTTTTATCAACTTTAATTGCAATTTTTGACATTTAGGCTAGCTTAGACCTTTTTCATTTGGTTTCAATTAAGTGAGGCGACCGAGGTTGCAACCTATACATGAATCTTGGAAATTATTATTTTTGATCGGTTTCTAAGGATCGAGCGTGAAGGTCGAATCGACAAAGCCAGCGATCAAATTAGGCGCCATTCTTGGGGAACCAAGAAATTGGTTTACTGTAGTAGGATAGCCATTGTCATTTATTTGAATTATCGTTGATAATCGGAATCATTGTTTTGCTTGCATTTAGCATAGTTTGATTTTCACACTTGTTCATAATATAGGTTTCATTTCCCTTTGCACAAGCATACTCCATACTTTGATTTTGTCTCTTACTTTGCACACTTTTCACACATACACACTCATACATACATCATACACTCATACACTCGCATTCATCGCATTTCACTTTTATCTGATTTTGTGTGACTGTGAGAAATTTTGTTACCATTCCTTTTATTTGTGGATTGATTTTTGTGCATGCCCAGGAGAGGTAGACTTGTTCAATTCCAACCTGAAGTTGAGCGACATTTGAGGAGACTTAGGAAAGAGAGAAAAGAACAAGAGAGAAGGAGAATAGTTGAGCGAGACAGTGAGAATATGGCTAAGAATCCAAACATTTTCCCAAATCCTGATTTTCCTATACACCAACCTAGAAATGGGACTAATGGAGGAAATGGTGAGCATGAGAGAGTAGGAGAGAACAATGAGAACCAGAGACGAAGGACCATTAGGGAAGCAACAACTTCTGATGTGCATTATGATCCATTTACTGCTACCTGCCCTAATTTTGATGTTAAATTTGAGATTAAAGGTTTGTTGATTTATTCTCTTCCTAAATTTCATGGTTAGGCATGAGAAGATCCATACATGCACCTACAAGCTTTGACGATGATCTGTCAGAGTATGAAGCCAGTAGGAGCTACTTTGGATCAAGTGCTGTTGTAACATCCCGTCACCGATGGGAAGGGTATTTTAGTAATTTGGGACGGGTTAGGAGACTTGAATTATAACTCGGCATGAACATACATTATATAGCCTCTATAACTGATGATTGTTTTGCACATGCACATGGTATACATGCATTCATGACATTTAGGCATAAGTGTGAATTGGGATCTTTTGTGAAATTTATATGAAAGTTGTATTTAAAAATTATTTGAGTCGCCATAAATTGTTTTATATTTTTAGGGATTTATGGAAATTTTTCGGAATTTTCGGTTCTTGCGGATAGGAAAATTCAATGATCGTTGAGTGAGCCTTTATGTACTGAGAAGGATTGCCTTATGGCATTAGATTATTGGCTAAATGGTGTTAGGGAATTATTTTAGTGCCATGATTAGAGCTTAATTGGAATTAGCACTTAACTAAATAGGATTAGTTGATAAATTGCATTTTTCCCATTGAATGCCAAGTGTCCTTCTTGATTTATGGATTTTGTCTTCTTTCATCATCATCCACGATTTTTCCTCCTTGTGATACTTAAAACTATATATATTGGAAAGCTTTGGAAAGATATCAATCTTCTCTCATCCGAAGCTTTCAATTTCTTCACTTTTGTTCTCCTCCTTTGACTAGTTCCTTCTTCTTCCATCAAAGTTCCACTTGTCCCTTGCTTGCTTCTTCACTAGTCACAGCCAAGTCTTTCCTTAAGCCTTGAGAGGATGATTATATGCATGTGTAGAGGAGAGAGCCGTGAGTGTTGTCTAAGTGTTGAGACTTTGTAGCTTGATTAAGGTAGGAAGTGTGGGAGGTTTAAAGGCTTGGAGATTTGAGAGCTTGCAATTTATTAAGGTAAGGAATAGAGTTGTTTTTATGCTTTTGTTAGAAGCATGCATGGAGATCCTTTATACATTTACTTGATCATCATAGTAGAAGGTTTGAATGGGTTTAAATGTATACTTAGTTATGGATGAATGAATGACTATACTTCTTATTGATTTTAGCTTGGTTTTGGATTGAGTTTGTAAGGTTAGATGAATGGAAAACTTAGGAAGATCATTTGTGTAGGTGCTGCCAATTTTTGTGTCATTATAGAAGTGTATGTTGTGATGAATTTGTGGTTGAATTAGAGGTAGGAATGGATGCTTAGTGATGTGTTATTGATGTTAGAAGTGATAGGAGTTAGGGTAATGTTGAAATCTGGAAAATTGGTGTTTGACCTGTTGGCATGTTTTGATCATAACTTATTGTGTAGGTGTGCAAATGAGGTAAAGTTTGTGCCCAATTAAACTTTGGGATGTTGGCTACAATTTTGTGTTAAATAGGTGTTGTTAAATTGTAATGCTAGAAGGGCGAAATTTTGCATGGAAAGTTACTGTTTTATTGCCTGTGAACAGTAACCGCAAGTATGACTAATGTGTTTTGTTGATTTTTCTAAATTAATTGGTATGGAACTAGGGAAAATGGTCTTTATGAAAGTTGAGGCATATTGAGTTAGCTTTCCATTGCCACTGATCTTGCTAATTTTCGAGTTGTATATTGGGAGATATGAACTGAATACTATTGATTGGTTTTATGCTTTTTGGAGAAACCTAGTGAAAGTGTTGATTTTGTGAGCTTTCTGCTTGGGAGCAATTTTAGCAATTTTTGTGGACTGAATTGGTGTGAGTGATCTTCTGCAAAGTTGTAGAGGAAGACATTATCTTGAAAATTATTTATGGTGTGTAATTTTTAGAGGTCAGAGTTGGGAGTTATGATTTTGCAAAAACTGACCCTGCATTAGGTTGTGAATTGCTGTTAATGGCAGTAACTTCCATAACAGTTTTGAAATTGTTAAAAATCGAATTGGAGTTTGTGTTCTTCATGAAAATTGAAGTTTGGGATCTTATCTTTTCAGGGATATAAGGTAATGATTTTTTTGACATTTGTACTAAGAGAATTACTGTTTGAAACATCACTGTCCAGATTGGTTGATTTCAGAGGGTTGATGCTTTGGTGAATTGTTTGACCTAGTTAGTAAGTAAATTTGATTTTGAGTTGTTCATGAAAGTTGTAGATAACATTGTGAACTTACTGAGAATATTTATTTTGTTATTTTTGACTGAGGAAATGAGTAGTTACTGAATTTGCAAAGTATTGCACTGTTTGAGAAGTTTTGTGTAGACAGTAGCTTTGATGGGATATTTGACACCCTTAGGGGTGAAATTGATTTTTATGGTCTTCATGAGAATGGTAGAGCTTTCCATTATCTTTCCAACAAGCTATGGTTTGTATTTTTCCGATTTGTGTGCTAAGAATTACTGTTGTTGAAAATTCGGATGGGAAATAGGAAAAAAAAAAAAGAGGGGAATGGAATTAAGGCCCGGTCACTAGGGCGACAGCGTCGCCTAGTGAGTGACGAGTAAATATCAAACGTCGCTAGGCGACGCGTCCCTCTAGCTGACGCAGCCAATTTAGTCAGCCCGCTGGTGAGACGTCGCCCAGCGAGGCTGAACTTTTCTTTTTATTTTATTTTATTATTATTATGTTATTATTATTATTATTTAATTGGTAATTTGTGATTTCATTTTGTCAATTTCTTTTAAATCCGACATCCGATTGACCTGATTCTTGAGGCATCGGATTAGTAGAATATTAATTTCATTTTGTGAGAAATTGGGAATTTTGGACGGAAATTGGCGTGGCCCCGGTAACGGAGCCTTTAATCAACGCTTTGTTTAATTGGGGACCTATAGAGGTCCGAATTGCGCACCGTCGGCGCCAATAGGTTTCTAATTTTAGGCGGATTTTTTATGGGAAAATTTTGGATTAGGGCCGGAATGCCATGAACATGCATTATACACGTTTTACTTATTCCATGTGCATTATTTGATATTTTAACTATTGATTGGTAATGTTTACTTGTTTTAATTGTTATAGAGGCTCGGTTGGAGCGTCATCCCACGGACGTTGCGAGACTTCCGACATTAGCTTCGGAAGTTATTAAGTGAGTAACCTAGATGGTTCCTCGGTTAGTAAGTGTTTATAATTACGCACTTAGAATCTGTGGAGAATAATGGAGGGACAATTATGTTTGTTTGTGCAGGATTACGGAATCAAGGTCCGATGAATGAAGGAATTCGACATAGAAGTGTCATATGTGATTTTCTTGCGATTACTTGTACAAGACTTATGTGTATATGTTGAATTGGGATGCGATATGATGTTGGTGTTGTTTTATTTGGACGTATGCACTTCATGCATAATTGCATGATCGATAATTGGCGATTGTGACGGAAGCAACGAGCGAGCTTAAAGCTCAACGTGATTGGGCCTTGAGCCCATAGTGATTCGAGCCTATGGCTCACCATTTATCATGCGCCTTAATGGGACGGTTTGAGCGCCGATCCAACAACGTAATAAATTGGAAGCGTCTCATACACATTCCATGTGCATTTGAATTGATTCTTTGGATTGGTATGAAAATTTTGTGGTACTACTAAATGTGATTTGGAGAGATAATTGTGCGTAGGCTGTGTTATGTATGTGTATATGCATGAATTGGGTGAACCATCGATGATGGTTCCTCACCGAGTTCATAAACTCACCCAAAATTACAAATTATTTTTCAGACCGAGAGAGTAGACTTATAGCTCGGAGGGACTTTTCTGCCGTGTAGATTGAGTTGGCAAGAGAAGTCATGGCACACGAGTCGGTCACCGGCACTTTTGAGGATGACCTAGCTAGCCTTTTGTTTGATTTTCTTTTGGAGTATTATACAGAACACACAGGTTGTGTAAATTCTTGCTTTGAGGTTATGAAATGAGAATTTATGGTTTTCAAAATTTAGTGGATTTCATATTAATTCTTTATGATTTTGATGCCACGTGGAGTGTTAGTGGTTGTTAAGATGGCGCACCCTTATCGTAGGGTGTGTGTGGAATGACCTCTGAGCGTCCCGATACATATCTATGGTGAAGGGGTGCTACATTAGGTGGTATCGAGCATGGTTTGGCATCTGTTGGGACTAGTACATAATTAGGCTTGAATTATTGTGAAATCTGAACCGATCGAGTTCTTGTTTTGTTTTAGGTCATCCGTATTTGGTGATCAGTTGATCAACCAAATGACGAGGATCTGTTGGAGCTAGTAGAGAGTCCTCGGTGCCTCGATCGAGGAGATACCTCCTAGAGTCCCGTGAGGCGGGAGAGGAGATACGATTTGTTTGCGTGGCGGGGGTGAACTTATGGCGATCTGAGACCCGGCGAGGCCGAGGATGGTTGGAAGGGTGAGAGAGTCCTTGATTAGATGGATTCGAACGATGAGAGGTTCGATTCACGCATATCTCTTCTGTAGGGCCCCGCTTATACATGGTGGAAGACTATTAAGGCGGTACCACGGACCTTGCTTCTTGACATGGGCAGATTTTCTAGGGGCTTTTAGAGACAATTATATGCCCAAGGTGTATCTGGAAATGAAGATGCGGGAGTTTTTGGGTGAGAGACAGTGGGATGACGATGGCAGTCGAGGTTAGGTTTAATGAGTTGATGGGATATCTTGCTCTTGTGGTTTCCACCGAGGCGATAGTGCTGGAGGTTTGAGATGAAATGAACTGGAGATCCGCGAGGATTGGCTCGATCGATATGGGCTCCTTTATAGAGTTGAGGCTGCTGCTTTGTGAGAGTGGAGCGGTTGTGAGATGCGAGACAGCGAGATGGGTCAAGGGTCTAGAGGAAAGAGAGTTAGTGACGATCAGGCGGCTCTGGTAAGAGTTTTAGCGGCGCGAGCGAGGCCTTCAGATCTTGAGGAGGATCGAACGGTCGGGTTTTAGACGAGAGGGAGATTTATGCAGACCGGCGTGGCGATGGCGATGGCGATGGCGAGGTTTTAGGCGATTCCCCATTCTGTGAGCACCTTTGTGAAGAGGCACTTTGGAGAGTGTTGGCGATTGACCTGAGCTTGCCTTAAATCTGGCTCCATGGATCATCGATTCGGATTGCCCACCTACATTGGGAGCTCGGTCTGCTTGGTAGTGGCGAGCCGGAGTAGTACTACCGCATCTGTTGAGTAGAAGTGGGTGGATCCGGCGGTACAGACTTCTATGGCGATCTGATGACCCGTGAGGCCGAGGATGGTTGGAGAGACGGAGAGAGTCCTTGATCGGATGGATTGCGAACGATGAGAGGTTCGATTCTGTGATATCTCTTCTGCGGGCCCCGCTTATACATGGTGGAAGGCATTAAAGGCGTTACCACGGACCTTGCTTATTGACACGGGCGATTTTACGGGGATTTTAGAGACAATTATATGCCCAAGGTGTATCTGGAAATGAAGATCACGGGAGTTTTGGAGGTGAGGCAGGTGGGATGACATGGCAGTCGAGGTTAGGTTTAATGAGTTGATGGGATATCTTGCTCTGTGGTTTCCAGAGGCGAATAGAGTGCCGGAGGTTTGAGATGGGGTGAATCTGGAGATCCGTGCGAGATTGGCCCGATCGATATGGGCTCCTTTATAGAGTTGAGAGCTGCTTCTTTGTGAGAGTGGAGCGGTGTGTGAGACGAAGGCGAGATGGGTCAAGGGTCTAGAGGAAGAGAGTTAGTGACGATCGAGGCGACTCTGGTAAGAGTTTTAGCGGCGCCAGAGCGAGGCCTTCAGATCTTGAGAGGATCGAACGGTCGGGTTTTAGACGAGAGGGAGATTTATGCAGGTGGCGTGGCGATGGCGATGGCGATGGCGAGAGGTTTTGGCGATTCCCCATTCTGTGAGCCTTTGTGAGAAGAGGCACTTTGAGAGTGTTGGCGATTATTGGAGCTTGCCTTAAATGCGGCTCCATGGATCATCGATTCGGGATTGCCCAGTACATTGGGAGCTCGATCTGCTTGGTAGTGGTCGTAGCCGGAGTAGATCTACCGTCTGATGAAGTAGAGTGGGTGGATCCGGCGTGGATCGATCTGAGGGGCGAGTAGAGGCCGAGGTAGAGGTGAGGATCCTTTAGGCGACCGAGGGCTCGGGCGATCGACCACGATCGAGCCGAGTATATGCCATGACGAGGCGGAGGCCCAGATTCCCGATGTAGTAGTGGTATGCTCCTTATTTACGATTTTGAGGCGTTGCATTCTTTGGATCTGGATCCGCGATTCTTTTATCGCACCTCATATGGCATGTAGATTGCATGGGGATCGAGAGATGTTCTTGTATGGGCTAGAGGTGAGTACACCTTTAGGTACTACTGTTGCATTGGGAGAGGTGCGGGGATGCTTGATCCAGATTGATCAGCGGTGTTGAGCGAACCTTATAGTGTTGCCTCGAGAGAGATCGATGTGATTACGGGGATGGATGGTGGACGCCCATAGGGCTATTATGGACCTGCTATACCAAGGAGGTTGTTTAGAGTCTCTGGTCGACTAGAGCGGTGTTCGAGGAGTTAGTCGGCGATACCGGCCGGATGATCTCTTTCCTTAGTGCCACGAGATTGATGCGAGGGAGGTCATGAAGCATATCTGCTCATGTGGTTGACACTAGAGTTGAAGCGAGAGGCTTGGGATATTCCGTGGTTAGGAATTTCGGATGTGTTTCTGATGAGTTCTGGGTTTGCCGCGGGATCGGAGGCGAGTTCACTATTGACCTCGTTCAGTCTCGCTCCTATATCTATACCTCCATATAGGATGGCTTTTGTGGGCCCGAGAGAGCTTAAGGCTCGATTCAGGGAGTTGTTGGAGAAGGGCTTTATCGGACCTAGTGTTTCACCATAGGGAGCTCCAGTTTTGTTTGTGAAGAAAAGAATGGGACTTTGAGGTCGTGCATCGATTCTGAGCGATTGAATCGGGTGACGATGAAGAATAAGTATCCTTGCCTAGGATCGATGACTTATTTGATCGATTGCGAGGGCTCATGTGTTCACTAAGTTGGATCCGAGGTCGTGGTACTATCGATTGAAGATTGCGAGGCCGATGTGCTAAGAGTGCCTTGAGGAGCGAGTGCGGGCATTTGAGTTTTAGTGATGCCGTTTGGGTTGACTAATGCCCGGCGACCTTCATGGCCTTGATGAATAAGGTATTTCAGCCTACTGGATCGGTTTGTTATTGTGTTTATTGATGACATTTTAGTGTATTAGAGAGCAGAGCGGGAGCATAGTGAGCATTTGAGGATTGTGTTGCAGACCATAAGGAGAGATAGTTGTATGCCAAATTGATAAATGTGAATTTTGGGTGGATCGAGTGATATTTTGGGACATATAGTATTTGGAGAGGGTATTGGTGGATCCGGTAAGGTGGAGGCGATCTTTGAAGTGGGAAGCTCCTAGGAATGTTTGAGATTGGAGTTTCCTCGGATTGGCGGTTATTACGGAGGTTTGTCGAGGGTTTCATTGATCTCGGCCCTCGACAAAACTTCGAGGAAGAATGTGCCATTGGATGGGTGAGGAGTGTCGGAAGAGCTTTGAGGAGTGAAACATCGGTTGACTCTGCCGGTGTTGACTATTCCATCTGGGATTGGAGGATTTGAGGTATCTGATGATGCATCGCATCGAGGATTGGGGTGTGTTACGATGCGGCACGGTAGAGTCATTGCTATGCCTCGAGGCAGTGAGGTCTCACGAGGTAAACTATCCTGTTCATGATTTGGAGTTAGGCTGCGGTAGTGTTTTCTTTGAAGATTTGGAGGCATTACGGTATGGTGAGACTTTCCAGATCTTCACCGACCATAAGAGTTTGAAATATTCTTGAGCGAGAGAGTTGAATTTGAGACGGAGGAGATGGCTTGAGTTGTTGAAGGACTATGATTGTACTATCGAGTATCACCACAGGAAAGCTAATGTGGTGGCGGATGCTCGGTAGGAAGTCACATACTAAATGCGGCTCGATTCGAGCAATGAGGTTGCCTAATTTGATTGATTGAGGGCTTTGAATGTTGAGATGACTCTGGGCGGGATGGAGTCTTATTGGCTACTTTGACACTTGAGGCCGATGCTCTTGGGCAGGATCGGGAGAGTTCGGGACAAGGATCTGTTATGGTGAGGCCGATTGAGAAGGTAAAAGGCGATTGAGTTACGAGTTTAAGGTGAGAGATGAGACTTTGTGGTTGAGACGGAGGCTTTGTGTGCTGATGTGGATGACTTGAGGAGAGAGATATTGGAGGAGGCTCGTATGGCCACATATCTTATGCATCCCGGTACTACCAAGATGTATAACACTCTTAAGCAACATTTACGGTGGCTGGCATGAAAAAGCAAGTGGCGAGTATGTATCTAGATGTTTGGCGTGCGGTGAGTTAAAGTGAGCACCGAGCTCCAAGAGGAAGCTTCATTCGTTGCCCATTCGGAGTAGAAATGGGAACAATTACCATGGATTTCATTATGGGTTTGCCTGGGGCGTCGGCGACATGATGCTATCTGGGTCATAGTGGATCGATTATTAAATCGGCCCATTTCTTGCCGATGAGGAGAACAATACCATGGATCAGTTGGCCCGAAGTATGTGGCGGAGATAGTGAGGCTGCATGGGGTCCCGATGTCGATAGTGTCGGCGGGATCCCAGATTTACTTGAGGTTACAGCGAGTTTGCGATGCTGCTATATGGGTACTAGGTGAACTTGATTACAACGTTTCATCCTCGCACGGATGGGCGAGTGAGAGGGCGTTTAAGGCTGTTGAGGATATGCTTGGGCTTGTGTATTGGAGTTGAGAGGGCGTGGGATCGATGTTTAGCTCGATTGAGTTTGCATACAACAATCATTATCATAGTAGCATCGGGATGGCACCATATGAGGCCTTGTATGGGCGGCCGTGTAGATCGCCTTTGTATTGGGATGAAGAGGGTGTGAGGATGATTGAGGGTCTGAGCTTATTCAGGATCTTGTAGATAAGGTGAAACTGATTGAGTCGCATCAAAGCGGCTCGGGATGAAACAAGAGCTATGTGGATCGGCATAGGAGGGACATTGAGTACAATGTAGGCGATAGAGTGTTCTTCTGGTGTCACCTTGGCGTGGTGTCTTGAGATTTGGGAAAAGGGTAAGTTAAGCCCTAGGTATATTGGTCCATATGAGATCACTTGAGAGGATAGGACCTTTGGCCTCTGTTTAGCTTTACCGAGTGAGATGTCTCGGTTGCATGGCGTCTTCCATGTGAGTATGCTCCGTAGATATCGGTCGGATCCGACACATGTGATACCGGCTCGGAGATTGAGGTATCGAGTAATTTGAGTTATGTAGAGGAGCCGTCTGATTGTCGGGACACGGTGAAACAGTTGAGGAATAAGAGTATTCCACTGGTGAAGGTTCTCTGGAGGAACCACTCGACTGAGGAAGCTACCTGGGAGACCGAGGAGCATATGAGGAGACAGTATCCTCATCTTTTCGATCAACCAGGTAAGAATTTCGAGGACGAAATTGTTATTAGGAGGGGAGAATTGTAACATCCCGTCACCGATGGGAAGGGTATTTTAGTAATTTGGGACGGGTTAGGAGACTTGAATTATAACTCGGCATGAACATACATTATATAGCCTTTATAACTGATGATTGTTTTGCACATGCACATGGTATACATGCATTCATGACATTTAAGCATAAGTGTTTAATTGGGATCTTTTGTGAAATTTATATGAAAGTTGTATTTAAAAAATTATTTGGAGTGCGCCATAAATTGTTTTATATTTTTAGGGATTTATGGAAATTTTTCTGGAATTTTTCGGGGTTCTTGCCCGGACCGGAAAATTCCAACTGACTGGCTGAGTGAGCCTTTATGTACTGAGAATGATTGCCTTATGGCATTAGATTATTGGCTAAATGGTGTTAGGGAATTATTTTAGTGCCATGATTAGAGCTTAATTGGAATTAGCACTTAACTAAATAGGATTAGTTGATAAATTGCATTTTTCCCATTGAATGCCAAGTGTCCTTCTTGATTTATGGATTTTGTCTTCTTTCATCATCATCCACGATTTTTCCTCCTTGTGATACTTAAAACTATATATATTGGAAAGCTTTGGAAAGATATCAATCTTCTCTCATCAAAAGCTTTCAATTTCTTCACTTTTGTTCTCCTCCTTTGACTAGTTCCTTCTTCTTCCATCAAAGTTCCACTTGTCCCTTGCTTGCTTCTTCACTAGTCACAGCCAAGTCTTTCCTTAAGCCTTGAGAGGATGATTATATGCATGTGTAGAGGAGAGAGCCGTGAGTGTTGTCTAAGTGTTGAGACTTTGTAGCTTGATTAAGGTAGGAAGTGTGGGAGGTTTAAAGGCTTGGAGATTTGAGAGCTTGCAATTTATTAAGGTAAGGAATAGAGTTGTTTTATGCTTTTGATAGTTAGAAGCATGCATGGAGATCCTTTATACATTTACTTGATCATCATAGTAGAAGGTTTGAATGGGTTTAAATGTATACTTAGTTATGGATGAATGAATGACTATACTTCTTATTGATTTTAGCTTGGTTTTGGATTGAGTTTGTAAGGTTAGATGAATGGAAAACTTAGGAAGATCATTTGTGTAGGTGCTGCCAATTTTTGTGTCATTATAGAAGTGTATGTTGTGATGAATTTGTGGTTGAATTAGAGGTAGGAATGGATGCTTAGTGATGTGTTATTGATGTTAGAAGTGATAGGAGTTAGGGTAATGTTGAAATCTGGAAAATTGGTGTTTGACCTGTTGGCATGTTTTGATCATAACTTATTGTGTAGGTGTGCAAATGAGGTGAAGTTTATTCCCAATTAAACTTTGGGATGTTGGCTACAATTTTGTGTGAAATAGGTGTTGTTAAATTGTAATGCTAGAAGGGCGAAATTTTGCATGGAAAGTTACTGTTTTATTGCCTGTAAACAGTAACCGCAAGTATGACTAATGTGTTTTGTTGATTTTTCTAAATTAATTGGTATGGAACTAGGAAAAATGGTCTTTATGAAAGTTGAGGCATATTGAGTTAGCTTTCCATTTCCACTGATCTTGATAATTTTCGAGTTGTATATTGGGAGATATGAACTGAATACTATTGATTGGTTTTATGCTTTTTGGAGAAACCTAGTGAAAGTGTTGATTTTGTGAGCTTTCTGCTTGGGAGCAATTTTAGCAATTTTTGTGGACTGAATTGGTGTGAGTGGTCTTCTACAAAGTTGTAGAGGAAGACATTATCTTGAAAATGATATATGGTGTGTAATTTTTAGAGGTCAGAGTTGGGAGTTATGATTTTGCAAAAACTGACCCTGCATTAGGTTGTGAATTGTTGTTAATGGCAGTAACTTCCATAACAGTTTTGAAATTGTTAAAAATCGAATTGGAGTTTGTGTTCTTCATGAAAATTGAAGTTTGGGATCTTATCTTTTCAGGGATATAAGGTAATGATTTTTGTGACATTTGTGCTAAGAGAATTACTGTTTGAAACATCACTGTCCAGATTGGTTGATTTCAGAGGGTTGATGCTTTGGTGAATTGTTTGACCTAGTTAGTAAGTAAATTTGATTTTGAGTTGTTCATGAAAGTTGGAGATAACATTGTTAACTTACTGAGAATATTTATTGTGTTATTTTTGACTGAGGAAATGAGTAGTTACTGAATTTGCAAAGTATTGCACTGTTTGAGAAGTTTTGTGTAGACAGTAGCTTTGATGGGATATTTGACACCCTTAGGGGTGAAATTGATTTTTATGGTCTTCATGAGAATGGTAGAGCTTTCCATTATCTTTCCAACAAGCTATGGTTTGTATTTTTCCGATTTGTGTGCTAAGAATTATTGTTGTTGGAAATTCGGATGGGAAATAGGAAAAAAAAAAAGAGGGGAATGGAATTAAGGCCCGCGTCGCCTAGTGACGGGTCGTATAAGGCCGCGTCGCTAGGGCGACGCGTCGCCCTAGCGACGCAGCCAATTTAGTCAGCCCTGCTGGGGCGAGACGTCGCCCCCAGCGAGGCTGAACTTTTCTTTTTTTTTTTATTTTATTATTATTATGTTATTATTATTATTATTTAATTGGTAATTTGTGATTTCATTTTGTCAATTTCTTTTTAAATCCGACATCCGATTGACCTGATTCTTGAGGCATCGGATTAGTAGAATATTAATTTTATTTTGTGAGAAATTGGGAATTTTGGACGGAATTGGCGTGGCCCCTGTAATGAGAGCCTTTAATCCTTTTTTTGTTTAATTGGGGACTATAGAGGTCCGAATTGCGCACGTCGGCGCCAATAGGTTTCTAATTTTTAGACGGATTTTTTATGGGAAAATTTTGGATTAGGGCAGGAATGCCATGAACATGCATTATACACGTTTACTTATTCCATGTGCATTATTTGATATATTTTTTTAACTATTCGATTGGTAATGTTTACTTGTTTTAATTGTTATAGAGGCTCGGTTGGAGCGTCATCCCACAGACGTTGCGAGACTTCCGCATTAGCTCGGAAGTTATTAAGTGAGTAACCTAGATGGTTCCTCGGTTAGTAAGTGTTTATAATTCTGCACTTAGAACCCTGTGGAGAATAATGGAGGGACAATTATGTTTGTTTGTGCCTGGATTGCGGACCGAAGGTTCGATGAATTGGGGAATTCTGACATAGAAGTGTCATATGTGATTTTCTTGCGATTACTTGTACAAGACTTATGTGTATATGTTGAATTGGGATCTGATATGATGTTGGTGTTGTTTTATTTGGACATATGCACTTCATGCATAATGCATGATCGATGATTGGCGATTGTGACGAGAAAGCGACCAACGAGCTTAAAGCTCAACGTGATTGGGCCTTGAGCCCATAGTGATTCAAAGCCTATGGCTCACCGCTTTATCGCCTCTAATGGGACGATTTGCCAGCGCCACCACAACAACGTAATAAATTGAAAAGCGTCTCATACACATTCCATGTGCATTTGAATTGATTCTTTAGATTGGTATGAAAATTTTGTGGTACTACTAAATGTGATTTGGTGAGATAATTGTGCGTAGTATGTTATGTATGTGTATATGCATGAATTGGGTGAACCATCGATGATGGTTCCTCACCGAGTTCGCAAACTCACCCAAAATTGCAAATTATTTTTCAGACCGAGAGAGTAGACTTATAGCTCGAGAGGACTTTTCTGCGTGTAGATTGAGTTGGCAAGAGAAGTCATGGCACACGTGTCGGTCACCGGCACTTTTGAGGATGACCTAGCTAGCCTTTTGTTTGATTTTCTTTTGGAGTATTATACAGAACACACCGGTTGTGTAAATTTATGCTTTGAGGTTATGAAATGAGAATTTATGGTTTTCAAAATTAGTGGATTTCATATTAATTCTTTATGATTTTGATGCCATGTGGAGTGTTAGTGGTTGTTAAGAAGCACCCTTATCGTAGGGTGTGTCTGAATGACCTACTGGCGTCGATACATATCCTATGGTGAGGGTCTTCTGTTTGTGGAAGGTATTTCATTTGTCCTTGGAAGGAAAGGCACGAGTGGTACATGAGTCTTAGGGCATGTGGCTAATGCCTATCATAGCTGGGCCAACCTGAGGAAAGCATTTTTGGAGAAATATTTTCCAGCCTCCAGGACATCTTCGATGAGGAAGGAAATTTACTCAGCCCTCCAGGAGTATGATGAATCACTGTATGACTATTGGAACCGCTTCCAAGATCTTCTTTCCAGATGCCCCCATCACCAAATTCTTGATGAACTATTGGTGCACTATTTTTATGATGGGTTGAAGAGTTAAAAGAAAGGTATGTTAGATGCTGCATCTGGAGGATCTCTGATTGACCTTACAGTAGTGGAAGCATGGGACTTGATAAAGAAGATGGCCTTAAACCATCAACAATACAGTGAGAGAGATTCCAGAGGATTGAATGAATTGGGAGCTTTAACAGCTCAAGCCAAGAGAATGGAAAGTCTAGAAACAAAGGTAGATTCGCTGGAGAACAGGATAACCTCATAGTTGTCTTGTATTACTGCAGAGTTGAAGAACTTGAATGTGCATCTCCCATCATCTTCTACGGATATTACTGCACCCAGTTGTGACAATTGTGGGTCGGTGATGCACATATCAAGTGTATGCCTGGAAGATATGAAGAGGTGTCGGCGGTGTATCCAGGAGAGCCAATCGAAGTGGGATCCATACTTCAACACATACAATGAAGGATGGAAGTCTAATCTAGATTGATTGGAGGAATGAGGAGAACAGGCTCAAAACAGATTTTCACAAGGGGAGGAGCTGGTACTTCCACTAGCAGTTCCCAAATCAACAAAGAAGCTAATGGTCCCACTAAAGGAAGACACCAACCGATTCTTTGCGGTATGATGACTCGATGAAGGAAGAGAGGGATTCTAATGCTAACCAGTTTAATGCCATTGCTTCTCTTATTCAACAGGATTCCTCAAAGACTGCTGCTAGGTTCAATGCCTTGGAGAAGAGAATGGAACAATGGGAGACCAAGGCGGAGAACATAAATTCATATCACTCAGATGTCCAACAATATGAGTGAGAATCAGGCAAAAAGCAGCGAGACTATTCCTTCTAATACTGTGATGAATCCGAAGAGTCTGAATGCAATTGCCCTCCGGAGTGGGAAGCAAGTGAAGTTTAATCCTCAAGTAGATGAAGAGGCATGTGATGAGGATGTTGAGAGTGCAGAAGTACCTCCACCCAAGGAAAAGATTAAGAAATCAGAAAGTGTGAGGGAAGAAGATCTATTGAAAGAGAAAAGGCATACTTCAAGAAACAAGGGAACTACTTCAGAAAGTTCCAAGGATCAAGCTGAAAATGGAGAATCAAGCAAGCAAGCCAGCACAGGTAAGAAGGTAAGTATTCAAGACCTTCCTTTTCCAAACTCATATTTGATGAGTAAGCGCATGAACGAGATTAAACATGAAAAGGAAATCATTGACTTGTTTGGGAAAGTTGAGGTGAATGTTCCTTTGCTTGATTTGGTGAAGAGAGTTCTGGCCTATGCAAAATATTTGAAGGATTTGTACACTAACAAGAGAAAGTTTAGGCCAAATGAGAGAGTGCAAGTGAGCTCAAATGTGTCAGCTTTGTTCAAGCCGCAAATACCTGTCAAGTGTCAAGACCCTGGATCTTTCACCATCCCTTGCATCTTAGGGAAAGTGACTATAGGAAGAGCTTTGTTAGATCTGGGGGCAGTGATAAATGTGATGCCTAAGTCAGTTTATGAGGCTTTAGGAGTGAAGAGTATAAAGCCTACATCTGTTGTCCTCCAGTTGGCTATAGATCATTTAGGCATCCAGTGGGTATCATTGAGGACATCTTGGTCCAGGTTAAGGGTTTAGTATTTCCTGCTGATTTTTATGTGCTTGATATGTCTTCTGAAGTTGTGCAGGATACTTCCTTAATTCTTGGGCGACCCTTTTTGCGGACAGCAGGAACAATGATAAGCATGAAGGAAGGTAAGATCACCATGGAGGTAGGTGACCAATAGGTGAGTTTTAATATGTATGAGGCAATGAAGCACCCACATGAGGATTATTCACTTTTGGGTGTGAACATGATTGATTTAGTTGAGGAAAATGCTTGCCAAAAACATGAGTTACAAAAAGATTCTTTGGATACTGGATTGCATTCACTTGATCTTGGAAAAAGGTTTTTTGTCCATGTTTCAGGGAAGCAGGAGGGATTAGCCACGACACCCTACAAGGAGCCAAACTTAACGCCAGAAGAAAAAGGGAATGATCTCTTTTCTCTTGAACTTCATAAATTGACTCCTTCTGTTGTGAAATCTCCTGAGCTTGAGCTCAAATCCCTTCCTTCAACCTTAAAGTATGCCTTTCTTGAGTCTAATGAGCGATTACCTGTAATAATTGCTAGTACCTTGTGCCACATTGAGGAAGAGAGACTTATGAATATTTTGAGGAAGCACAAGAGAGCTATAGGGTGGACTCTAGCAGATATACCCGGCATTAGCCCAGGCATTTGCACACACTGGATCTTATTGAGTGAGGGGTCAAAATCGATGAGGCAACCTTAAAAAAGGCTTAACCCACTTATCTTAGATGTTGTGAAGAATGAAATCACAAAGTTTTTGAGTGCAGGGATAATATATCCCATTTCTGATAGTGAGTGGGTTAGTCCAATTCATGTAGTGCCTAAAAAGAGTGGAATAACAGTGGTAAAAAATGATAGGGATGAGCTTATTCCTACTAGAGTGCAAAATTCGTGGCGTGTGTATATAGATTATAGAAGATTAAATGATGCTACAAGGAAAGACCACTTCCCTCTTCCCTTTATTGATCAAATGCTTGAAAGGCTTGCAGGCAAATCATATTATTGTTTCTTGGATGATTTTTCTGGATACTTTCAGGTACCCATTGCACCGGAGGACCAGGACAAGACCACATTTACATGTCCTTTTGGCACCTTTGCATATCGAAGGATGCCATTTGGTTTGTGTAATGCCCGAGGAACTTTCCAGCGTTGTATGATGGCTGTTTTCTGTGAATTTTTAGAGAGGAATGTATGGAAGTATTTATGGATGATTTCACAGTCTATGGTGATTCTTTTGATGCTTTTTTGTCTAGCCTTGCAAGAGTTTTACAAAGATGCATTGAAAAGAATTTGATTTTGAACTTTGAGAAATGTCATTTCATGGTCAGTGAAGGTATCGTTCTTGGTCATTTAATTTCTAGCAAGGGGATTGAAGTGGATAAAGCTAAGATTGAGGTTATATCTTCTTTGCCTTACCTACTTGTATTCGTGACATACGTTCATTTTGGGTCATGCAGATTTTACAGAGCTTCATAAGGATTTCAAAGAAAATTAGTTACCTCTTTCCAAGCTTTACAAAAGATGAAAATTTTGAATTTGATGATTCTTGCAAGAGTGCCTTGACATCTGAAATCAAAACTATTTCTCCACCTATTTTAGTTGCTCTGATTGGAATTTACCTTTTGAGCTTTCATGTGATGCATCTAATTGTCTTTGTAGGGCTATCTTTGGGTCAGCGGAGGAGAAGTTACCAAGAGTTATTGCATACGCCTCGAAGACACTGGATCCAGCTCAGATCAACTATACAACAACTGAAAAAGAGCTATTTGCAGTAGTTTTTGCTTTGAAAAAATTCAGGCAATATCTGTTGAACTCACATGTTACCATTTTTACTGATCATGCAGTTGTTCAGTATCTCCTTAAGAAACCACAATCCAAGCCTAGGTTAATCCGGTGGGCATTGTTGCTCCAAGAATTTGATATCGAGATAAAGGATCGTGCGGGAGCAGCAAACCACGTGGCCGACCATGTGAGTAGGCTACCTGATGACACACAGGGAGTGGATTCTTCCGACCTTACTTGTGATTCATTTCCTGATTCGGTTTTATGTGCTTCAATTGTTAAAGAACCCTGGTATGCACATATTGTTAATTACCTAATGTCTGGACTCACTCCTCCTTTTATGTCTCAGGCACAAGCTCAGAAGCTAAAGAGTGAAGCTCGTCATTACATTTGGGATGCCCCTCATCTGTGGAGAATGTGCAGTGACCAGGTAATCAGAAAATGTGTGCCTCATGAAGAGTATGATGATATAATTTCAGCTTGTCATTCAATGATTTGTGGTGGGCATTTCAGTGCAAGAAAAACATCTAGGAAAATTCTCGAGTCTGGTTTTGATTGAGCAAAGTTTACATTATAAATTGGCTAAATTTTCATAGCTGCTTATGCATTCGTTGACTCTTAATTGATGATTTTTGTGCTTAAATTGGTTCCTCATACCGATCTCTTTTAATTCACAATTTGTCAGTAAATTGTCATGATTTGATACTACTTTCTCTATAATTTTCATGAGGACAATTGATACTGCAAATTGTTATTTTTATTGCAGGAGCAAAGGAGTCAACACATCAGGAAGTCAACAGTCATGAGGTCTATCCGCACGTCGCGACGAATATTAATCCTCACGTCGCGACGAGCAAATCATTTCCACACGTCGCGACGTATGTTAGTTCGCACGACGCGACAAGCAGGCAACTCTACACGTCGCGACGAATATTTATTTACACGTCGCGACGTACGAGCGGATATCCAACCTTAAATGGAGAGTTTGTCTCACTGCTCTGACCCGACCCACACCCACCATATAAAAACTTTGCTATTTTTAGGTCAGAGCAGGTGGGGATATTGAGAGACTTGAATAAGCATATACTCAAAGACGTCGGAGGCAGCAGAGAGACTACACTCTACTCCACCATCATTTCTGTTTTCATCATTGTCGACCATCGCCATCATCATTGCCACCGTCAGTATCTTCTGCTAATATGAGTATCGCTCAATCTTCAGCGGTCGAGGGACAGTCCGGAGCTATGCGTAGCTAAGTCACATTTCTTCTTGAAGATGTAGCAATGGCTTGAGTTTACCGGAAGCTTCAAAGGGGAGTAATCATATAGTGTCTGAAGTTTGTGTAAACTCTGAGTTAGAGATTGCATCTGTATGGCTAGATTAGCATGGTTAATGGTTTAACCGTGTGCTGAACACTATGTTGCGATTTGGACAAAGTGATTTGTAGAACTTTTGATGCTTAATATATGAAGTCTCATATATGTCATTCAGATATTGCATTTACTCTCTTAATCTGCCTAGTTGTGGTTGATTTAGATGGTTGTGTTTTTATCCGATTGACCAATTGCATTTATTTGTCCAATTTTCACACTAAGGTTTTTAACAAAGATTTAAATAATGGAGTTCATTAATTAAATCTTTGGACTAAAGATCCTTTAGGGTTGATCTTTGAAACTTAGTGGATTCTACCCCGAAAATTCATTTTGAACTGTGATAGCCTGCGCCCATTTTCAAGAGGATTTATTATCATTTGATCATTACCCAAAATTTCAAGTTCATTTATTTTATTAAAACACAAAACATTCTTTTATACTTTTCTCCAATTTTAATTCTTTTACTAGTTCTTTCAATGACCAAACCCCTTTTATCAACTTTAATTGCAATTTTTGACATTTAGGCTAGCTTAGACCTTTTTCATTTGGTTTCAATTAAGTGAGACGACCCGATGTTGCAACCTATACTGCAATCTTGGAAATTATTATTTTTTGACCGGTTTCCAAGGATCGATCGTAAGGTTTGTTTAATCTTTGTGTGCGTCTGCTTATTTCATTCTTCTCTAGAACTTGTTTTAATTCTTACTTGAAGCTTAATGGACTAGATTTTTGTTGATGTGATAGAGGCGTTCCTTCCTCAACCCATTTTCCTAAACACAGTCCCTTACATATCTATCCCTTGCTAGCCCTTTGAGCCCTCTTGTTATGAGCATTTGCATTCATATTTTTATGGTGTCATTAGTTATTTTGCTTATGTCAAAAAAAATTGTGTTCCAAAAAGGGACATAAAGTGTTTTTCAATTAATTTAAAAAAAACGAGAGAATAGAAAGAAGAAAAGCAAGATCAATAACAATTTATGCATAATGTATTGCATGAAAAAAAAATGCATTCTGTTTATGCATACGTTTAGTTTAAGAAAACTATTGACATCAGTTCCTTGTTAGTGCATGTGCTCATACTATTTTTTTTCTTTCACTTCATCCATTCATTTAGCCTACTGTACATTACAACCCTAAAAGTCCTCTTGATCTTTCAAATAATAGTTCTTGTAGTGGAGAAATAGATTTGACATAAGCCTGGTAGGAGATGGATTAAGCAGACTGAGAGCAAAATATCCTTAGACACAAGTGAGATGAGCGTAAACATTATATCTTGAGTGATTCTCTTTAGTTCAATCTCTTGTACTTGAATTCTTTCAATGTTTGTTTTATTAGCACTCTTTCACTTTATTGTGGTTTATTTCTGAGGAAGTGAATTGCGTCAATTTCCTTTTATTGTTTTGAGCATGGCAAATATTTTCTTTCCCTCTTGTATTCTTTTTGACTCTTGTAAACTTTGTCCAAGAGTACAAAGGTCTAAGTGTGGGGGAATTTGATTGAGCCAAGTTTACATTATAAATTGGCTACATTTTCATAGCTGCTTATGCATTCGTTGACTCCTAATTGATGATTTTTGTGCTTAAATTGGTTCCTCATACCGATCTCTTTTAATTCACAATTTGTCAGTAAATTGTCATTATTTGATACTACTTTCTATAATTTTCATGAGGACAATTGATCACGCAAATTGTTATTTTTATTGCAGGAGCAAAGGTCAACACATCGAAGTCAACGATCATGAGGTCTATCCGCGTCGTGATTTAATATTAATCCTCACGTCATGACGAACGAATCATTTCCACACGTCGCGACGTATGTTAGTTCGCACGACGCGACGAGCAGGCAACTCTACACGTCACGACGAATATTTAGTTACACGTCGCGACGTACGAGCGGATATCCGACCTTAAATGGAAAGTTTGTCTCACTACTCTGACCCGACCCGCACCCACCATATAAAAACTTTGCTATTTTTAGGTCAGAGCAGGCGGGGATATTGAGAGACTTGAATACGCATATACTCAGAGACGTCGAAGGCAGCAGAGAGACTACACTCTACTCCACCATCATTTCTGTTTTCATCATCGTCAACCATCTCCATCATCATTGCCACTGTCAGTATCTTCTGCTAATATGAGTATCGCTCAATCTTCAGCGGTCGAGGGACAGTCCGGAGCTATGCGTAGCTAAGTCACATTTCTTCTTAAAGATTTAGCAATGGCTTGAGTTTACCGGAAGCTTCAAAGGGGAGTAATCATATAGTGTCTGAAGTTTGTGTAAACTCTGAGTTAGAGATTACATCTGTATGGCTAGATTAACATGGTTAACAGTTTAACCGTGTGCTGAACACTATGTTGCGATTTGGACAAAGTGATTTGTAGAACTTTTGATGCTTAATATATGAAGTCTCATATATGTCATTCAGATATTGCATTTACTCTCTTAATCTGCCTAGTTGTGTTTGATTTAGATGGTTGTGTTTTTATCCGATTAACCAATTGCATTTACTTCTCCAATTTTCACACTAAGGTTTTTAACAAAGATTTAAATAATGGAGTTCATTAATTAAATCTTTGGACCTAAAGAGTCCTTTAGGGTTGATCTTTCGAAACTTAGTGGATTCTACCCCCGAAAATTCATTTTTGAACTGTGATAGCCTGCGGCCATTTTCAAGAGGATTTATTATCATTTAATCATTACCCAAAGTTTCAAGTTCATTTATTTTATTAAAAACACAAAAACATTCTTTTATACTTTTTCTCCAATTTTAATTACTCTTACTAGTTCTTTCAATGACCAAACCCCTTTTATCAACTTTAATTGCAATTTTTGACATTTAGGCTAGCTTAGACCTTTTTCATTTGGTTTCAATTAAGTGAGACGACCCGATGTTGCAACCTATACCGCAATCTTGGAAATTATTATTTTTTGACCGGTTTTCAAGGATCGATCGTAAGGTTTGTTTAATCTTTGTGTGCGTCTGCTTATTTCATTCTTCTCTAGAACTTGTTTTAATTCTTACTTGAAGCTTAATGGACTGGATTTTTGTTGATGTGATAGAGGCGTTCCTTCCTCAACCCATTTTCCTAAACACAGTCCCTTACATATCTATCCCTTGCTAGCCCTTTGAGCCCTCTTGTTATGAGCATTTACATTCATATTTTTATAGTGTCATTAGTGATTTTGCTTATGTCAAAAAAAAATTGTGTTCCAAAAAGGGACAGAAAGTGTTTTTCAATTAATTTTAAAAAAACGAGAGAAAAGAAAGAAGAAAAGCAAGATCAATAACAATTTATGCAGAATGTATTGCATGAAAAAAAATGCATTCTGTTTATGCATATGTTTAGTTTAAGAAAACTATTGACATCAGTTCCTTGTTAGTGCATGTGCTCATACTATTTTTTTTTCTTTCACTTCATCCATTCATTTAGCTTACCGTACATTACAACCCTAAAAGTCATCTTGATCTTTGAAATAATAGTTCTTGTAGTGGAGAAATAGATTTGACACAAGCCTATGGTAGGAGATGGATTAAGCAGACTGAGAGCAAAATATCCCTAGACACAAGTGAGATGAGTGTAAACACTATATCTTGAGTGATTCTCTTTAGTTCAATCTCTTGTACTTGAATTCTTTCAATGTTTGTTTTATTAACACTCTTTCACTTTATTGTGGTTTATTTCTGAGGAAGTGAATTACGTCAATTTCCTTTTATTGTTTTGAGCATGGCAAATATTTTCTTTTCCTCTTGTATTCTTTTTTACTCTTGTAAACTTTGTCCAGGAGTACAAAGGTCTAAGTGTGGGGGAATTTGATTGAGCCAAGTTTACATTATAAATTGGCTACATTTTCATAGCTGCTTATGCATTCGTTGACTCCTAATTGATGATTTTTGTGCTTAAATTGGTTCCTCATACCGATCTCTTTTAATTCACAATTTGTCGATGAAATTGTCATGATTTGATACTACTTTCTCTATAATTTTCATGAGGACAATTGATACTGCAAATTGTTATTTTTATTGCAGGAGCAAAGGAGTCAACACATCAGGAAGTCAACAGTCATGAGGTCTATCCGCACGTCGCGATGAATATTAATCCTCACGTCGCGACGAGCGAATCATTTCCACACGTCGCGACGTATGTTAGTTCGCACGACGCGACGAAAGCGCCCACTCTGCGTCATGACGACGTCTGCGGATATCCGACCTTAAATGAAAAGTTTGTCTCACTGCTCTGACCCGACCCACACCCACCATATAAAAACTTTGCTATTTTTTGGTCAGAGCAGGCGGGGATATTGAAAGACTTGAATACGCATATACTCAGAGACGTCAGAGGCAACAGAGAGACTACACTCTACTCCACCATCATTTCTGTTTTCATCATCGTCGACCATCGCCATCATCATTGCCACCGTCAGTATCTTCTCCTAATATGAGTATCGCTCAATCTTCAGCGGTCGAGGGACAGTCTGAAGCTATGCGTAGCTAAGTCACATTTCTTCTTGAAGATGTAGCAATGGCTTGAGTTTACCGGAAGCTTCAAAGGGGGGTAATCATATAGTGTCTGAAGTTTGTGTAAACTCTGAGTTAGAGATTGCATCTGTATGGCTAGATTAGCATGGTTAACAGTTTAACCGTGTGCTGAACACTATGTTGCGATTTGGACAAAGTGAATTGTAGAACTTTTGATGCTTAATATATGAAGTCTCATATATGTCATTCAGATATTGCATTTACTCTCTTAATCTGCCTAGTTGTGTTTGATTTAAATGGTTGTGTTTTTATCCGATTGACCAATTGCATTTACTTGTCCAATTTTCACACTAAGGTTTTTAACAAAGATTTAAATAATGGAGTTCATTAATTAAATCTTTGGACCTAAAGAGTCCTTTAGGGTTGATCTTTCGAAACTTAGTGGATTCTACCCCTGAAAATTCATTTTTGAACTGTTATAGCCTACGCCCATTTTCAAGAGGATTTATTATCATTTGATCATTACCCAAAATTTCAAGTTCATTTATTTTATTAAAAACACAAAAACATTCTTTTATACTTTTTCTCCAATTTTAATTACTGTTACTAGTTCTTTCAATGACCAAACCCATTTTATCAACTTTAATTGTAATTTTTGACATTTAGGCTAGCTTAGACCTTTTTCATTTGGTTTCAATTAAGTGAGATGACCCGAGGTTGCAACCTATACCGCAATCTTGGAAATTATTATTTTTTGACCAGTTTCCAATGATCGATCGTAAGGTCGAATCGACAGAGCCGCGATCAATGATGCTTCGTAGTATGTCCTCCTCCCTAGTTTCTAGCCCTTAAAAACACCAATTATTCCCTTCCTTCCACAAACCATATATGCATGATCCCAAGCATATGATATAAACCTGAGAGTAGCCTTTTGTTGTTTCCCTCTTTTGTTATATCCAGTTGAGAAATTACGTGAAAGTGATATTGGAGTTGGTAGCTAGTTTAATGTCAATACTTTCCTTCGTACTATCATCTAGTAGGAGTATCTAAAGAAAAGATGTTCATGGCTCTACTATTTTTGCTTGCACAAAAAACACTGTCCTTCTCAGTTTATGTAGCTTAGATTATCCAAAGGTAACAACTATTCAAATTTTCTAGCCACATTGTAAAAGATATTTTGGGAATAATGTATCTATTCCATATGATTTCACTCAACCCAAATGTTGCTCCTCTAGGTTTTAAGACCCTTTTCATGAAATGTTGCTGAACTCCCTGTTAGAATTCCAAATGAAATGTAAATATCCTCTCTCCTTACACCTGAATTATATTTAGGTAAGGTAGGAAACAATCTTGGATAAATATTGATCCATTCATCATTGAAAATCCATCTACTCACCCCCAACATTCTGTGGAATCTCCTGAAGGTGCTTTAACATTAGAGACTTTACTATCCTACACTTGATGTTGTTTGCTAAAACACTACTCATCTTTAGTAAATGAGACATAAAGCAAGAATGAGATGTTCTAGGTTTGATCTGCCATATTATCTTCCCTTTAAAAGGTATGTGTGGATAAATCTATTCTATAAGGATTCTTACCCGAGTTAAAAAACTTTTGAACAGCCTCAATAATATCATGGCAAATAATTTGCCAAACATTAATAAAGAAACCATTAGGACCTAGGCTTTTACTTCTATCAATAGAGAACAAAGCTTGCTTGATTTTAAGCAGGAGAAATAGGGTAATCAATTTCAATTGTTGTTTAGGAGAAAGCACATGCCCAGCTTTGAATATAAAAGCATCAGTTGACTTCCAACAAGTCTCAACAACACCCAACATACTCTTACAAAAATTTAAGAGTTCAAAAACAATCTCATCTGCTTCATGGGTTTTAATACCAGAAGAAGTTTTAATGCTATAAATATGACTAAGTTACCTCCTATGCTGCATAAGAATATGGAAAAAAGTTCTTTGATCACCAAGCTGAATCCGTTTCAGTTTACTCTTTTGATGATGAAAAGATTCTGCATCCTGACTAAGTTAAAGGAACCCGATGCCTAGTAGACCTCTCTACAAGTTGAAGAGAAACATTATCAGGATTGCTGTTAACATTTTCTTGAGCATAAAATATGACAAATCTAGAATATTTTATAAGAAAACATTATTAGGATTGTTGTTAGCAATTTCTTATTCTTGAAAACTTAAATTTTGTAGAATTAACGAGTAGGGTCGAAATCCATAAAGGCTGGTTATATAATCTGAATTCTAGAACAGTAAATAAAAAGGGGGTATTGTGATTGAATGACTAATCGAAAATAAGACAATGCAAAATTATAATATGAAGGAATTGATAAGAAAAATTCTAGCCAAGATATATTTTAGTTTTAATTCCATTTAATTGATCATCGAATAGAAATATAAATTTTCTTCCCAAATGAAATGGTTATGAGTATTAATAAGTTCTAATACTCTGTTTTTCCTTAATTGTAACTTAGATGGGAATTGATCCACAAATAAATCTTGTTTATCAATCAATCCTAAATTAACTTTTAAGATTTAGATTATAAACATCTTTAAATATTAGAAAAGCCACCATTTTCACCCAATAATACTCAAATTGGATTATTTAAGGTGAATTGAATATTTCCACAAATGCAATTCCAACAATTTAATTTTATTGAATACATTGGATTTCTACTTGATTGGATCTAATAAACATGAATGGATTTAAAGATCCAAATAGAAGTATTTATTTGATATAAATAGGACGTCAATATTTAAACCAAATAAAATCTCAAGAATACCGAAAATTTTCAAACATTCAAAAGAGAAAAAACAATTGAAGAACAATTCTCACAATTTTATTAAATTAAAACTTTGATAATCTTGACTAGAACAAATATTTTAACCACTCATAACTTGAAACAAAAACAACAAAATTAAGAGTAGATGAAAATTACGTAAAAGTTAAAAAGATCCCTAAACTAGTGAAAAGCTCTCCTATTTATAGGAAAGGAGGAAGGTAAAGCCCTATGCTAAAATGGGAAACAAATCCCATAAATTTACCCATAAATTTAAATACAAAGATCTTATCAAATTCACAATCTTAGAAATATATCTTCTCATTTTGTGTAGATTTTTGGGATTATCAAGAATCATTCACATTAATGTGGTTCACATGAAGATCATCCTCCTTTGTATCAACTTCCTTTATTTTTGCAACTGTTATCTTTAAGATTCTAGGATACAACATCTTCTCATCTCAGCATTAAGCAACATTTGTGTCCATATTTTCAAATGAAGCTTCAATTTCCTTGATTTTGACTAAATCTTCCCAAATCCTTGATTTTGCACCTAAAAGATAATAATGAAATTAATAGCCCAAAATTAAATACAAAATCAATTAAAAATGGGCAAGATATTATGTCAAAATAATGAAAAATACAGCTTTATCAAGAACATCCAGACCATTTTAACTCAGTTAAACAGCAACAGTCAAAACATTCTTTGAATTCTTTGATTTCATTCGAAGTAATAGGATTACCTCCCACCCGTTCATGTAGCTACAGGACATTATAAAAATCTCCACCAATTAACCAAAGTAAGGAATAAGAATTAGTTAAAGCCTCCATATCATGCCACAGTGGAATACTCTACTCTTTATCATTAAAGCCATAGACAAAAGAGACAAGGAATTGCTTGTTATCCCCTTTGTGGTTAACTTTGTAGGACACCATTTGAGTAGAAGAACTAACAATGTCTACATCAAAGCAGATAGCATTCCAAGAAATCAATATTCTGTCATTACGATGATCTTGGTGATTCATAAAATGCTTCCAACCCCGTAAAATATGAGTAAAAGTTGTTTCAAAATTACTATGCTTGATTTTTGTTTTAAAGAAACCAATAAAATTGACTTTATCGAGTGCGCAGTAAAGAGAAACCTCTTTCTGCTTATTCAAGCCATTAAGGCCACGAACATTCCAAAGCATGATTCTGTCCATGCCCCAAATGGGTTTTCTCAAGTACTCCATCCTTGGCAATCAATAAAGGATCTACCACAAGATCAACAAAGCTGAGAATATTAAAAGAATTGTGAATAGAAGGTGCTGCCCTCCTAATCTCACTATCAGTGTGAGTAGGAGTACTCTTATCCTCAAGATGTTGCTTCCTAACATAGCTTGAACCAGCAATATGGAGATCAGAAGCTGGACATCATTTGGCATAACTGACTTATCCTTGTTTAGTGCTATACTAAACTGTTCAGGCTCTTGTTCAACCTAAATCAATTTTGGCTTCCATTCCTTACTGCCATGCTTCTTCCTGCAGTTAGTTATATCATGTCCATACCCTTTACAATGATCACATACAGTAGGCTTTCATTCATACTAAACTGCTTATTCTATAACAATCCACTTAGTATTTATATAATAAATAGTTTCAGGCATTGCTTTGCCAACTTCAACTTCAACCAAGAGACGAGCAAAGTTAGCCCCTTCCTTTAGTTGTGTATTCTTATCAGTCATCAAAGGAATCTCGATAAGACTGCCTTTCTTACTCAATCTAGCAGGAATCTAATATTTAACATCAAACATAAGCAACCTAATCCATATCGGAACTGTGGATAAAAATTCCTTAATCATATCAAATCTTTATAAAAGGTTTTTTTATCAAAATGATAAATTCCAGTTTGGAGTACATCATCCCTGCTGTCCAAAGAATCAAATCTCACCAATGTGGTACCATTTTTCGTAGTTATGATTTTGTTAATAACAAAACCACGCCAAATACATTGGATAAACCCATTTAGAATAGCTGGAGGAGGCCTAGCACCCATTACATAACAAATTATAGCATTATTCTAGTAATCAATCCCAAACTTAATGTCATCATATTCAATGATACCCAAATTAGTACCATCACAAACAACATGTTGGACAAAATTAAGCTTAAATCCAACATTCCTCAACTTTGAAATATCAAAAGAATCCCAAACTGATCGACAGTTACCTGTTTTAGTTATTTTTGAAGGCTCCAGCTCTGGAACACTCTACTCCGCCCAGGAAACCCTTTGATTGATAGTGTTGTGCATGGTAGGTTGAATTAGTTTCATCCATTGATTAACTTGTTCTCGCATGCTGGCAATATCACCAGCTCCTCCATTCATAGTAAGATTTGTAGTATTGGAAGTCTCATAAGCATCCATTACAACAGGAAGAGACAAATTAACCTGCGTAGGCATCGATTTGTCTTCAGCATTATTCAAGCTCCCAATCACGTTCACAGTCCCTGTTCCCACCAAATGAGCTTGCGAGTCATTCGAAGAGATAGTCACCGTCGAGGAGCACACCGTTGCAACAATCCTCATAGAGGTTGTCTTCTTCCTCGTCATACTCAACGAATGATAGTAGCCAATCTTATTGTGTACCAGAAGGGGAAAAACAAAGCCCCATTCCACACACCCTCCTTTTGTCTATATTAGAAAAGGATTTGGTAGTTTGAGATGGAACTAATTTGTAATAACTTGGATCATAAGTTTGAATTTCGAGTAATTCTTTGTAATAGTTTTTAAAAATAGGAAATTATTATTTTATTTAATAAATAATGAAGACCAGTATTATTTAAATTATTTTCTTTATGCACTTTTAAATCATTTATTAAATTACATAAGCATAACTAAAATAATGTTTCGGTATTATAAAATCATATATCATTGCATCCATTTCCTATTTTTTGGGGGATGCTATTCTTGCAACCACCTATCTAATCAATTGGATGCCTAGTCGTATCATCTCCTTTATCACAACAGTTCAAAAGTTCCAGGAATCTTTTTCCATCTCAAGACTCATTTCTGACTTGCCATTAAGAGTGTTTAGGTGCACCGTCTTTGTTCTTGTCCACCCTTATAATCGCACCAAATTAGATTCACGAGCCATTAAATGTGTCTTCATTGACTATTCCCCTACTAAGAAAGCTGCCGATGTTATACCCCCCTCACTTGTCGCATGTTAGTTAGTTGTGATGTGACCTTTGAAATCACACTATATTACTTACCGCCCTTATTTCAAGGGAGGACTAGAATGAAGCTTGATTCATGAATTTTGAGTTCCTTCTTCGTCGACCCATAGAATCCTCACCAAGTGAAGATCCTTCAACAATTTTGGTGGAAGATGAAAAGAAACAAAAAGAAGTGTTGGTTTACTCAAGAACACGAAAGCCAGAATCTCAAGAGAACCTCACACTCAAAGCACTAAAGGAGTTAAACCTAGTGACGAATCCAACCCAGCATGATTAGGTAATAAATTCTGATGACCTAAATCTTCCTAATGCGCTGAAAAAACAACCACATTCTTGTACTCTTCATCCTATCTCAAAATTTGTGTCCTATAATACCTTATCTACCAAATATCGTGCTTTTACCTCTAACCTTGACAGGATCATAATTCCAAAGATATCCATGAGGCTTTTCAAACCCTTGAGTGGAAGGGAGCAATATTGAAGGAAATGAAGGCTCTTGAAAAGAATGAGACATGGGATGCGGTGGAGTTACTGAGAGGAAAAAGACCAATACGATGCAAATGAGTATTCATAGTAAAGTATAAGACAGATGGTATGGTGGAACGGTACATGGCACGACTTGTTGTAAAAGGTTATACTCAAACCTATGGTATTGACTATACAGAGACCTCTAACCTATGGCAAAGCTGAATACAATACGAGTCTTACCTCTTTAGCAGCCAACTCAGATTGGCCACTTCATCTATTTGACATAAAAAAAATGCCTTTTTAAATGGTGAGTTAGAGGAAGAAGTCTTTATGACCTTACCATTAAGGTTTTGTAAATAGGAGGAAGGAAAAGTTTGTAAGCTAAAGAAATCATTGTATAGGGTGAAACAGTCTCCAAAAGCATGGTTTGACAGATTCGCTAAAGTGATAAAGGGTCAAGGATATCAATAGGGCCATTCGGATCATACCATGTTCTTTAAACAATCTAAAGAAGGGAAGAAAACCATCTTAATTGTCTATGTGGACGACATTGTACTAATAGGGGATGATGTGTTCGAAATAGCGAGGTTGAAGAAAGTTCTAGCCTCTGAATTTGAAGTAAATGACCTTGGCTAGATGATATATTTCTTAGGCATGTAAGTTGCTAGATCAAAGAGAGGGATCAGTGTCTCGCAGCAAAAATATGTGATTGATTTGTTAAATGAAATTGGGATGTTGGGTTGCAACCCTAGTGATACTCCTATAGAAACAAGTAGGGGAACGACTGATGCAGGGAAATCAGTTGACAAAGAAAGATATTAAAGATAGAGATGTTAATGAGTCGGGCTGGGCTTGATAGACCTAGTTGGGTTGGCCTGTGGTGCGTGGCTCGGCCCAATCACGAGCTTACCAGCTCATGGCCCGAATGACCACAGACGGCTAGACCAACCTGGCCCACTATATATATTTTTAAGAAACAAGTCAAAAAACAACATCACTTTTGAAGTAATGGTGGGTCAACTCGGGCCAAAATCAGGATAGATGAGTCAAGCCCTTTTCGACATCCCTAATCAAAGATTGGTGGACAGACTAATTGTGAATCAGAGTTAATTTGTTCTATTTTTTTTATTAAATACTGCAGTATATATATATCATGTATAGGGTTTACAAAATAAGCTAGAAAATATGTACAGATATGGAAATATAATTTTAGGATACTATATATCTATAAGATATTGTTATCTAATCTAAAAGATCTGATTATGATCAGACCATAATATTATGAGATATACATATCTTGACCACACTCCCCCTTAAGTTGAATCATAGATATCTATCATGTCCAACTTGCTAATACACTCTTCAAATGCTTGTCGTTGAAGTCCTTTCGTAAACATATCAGCTGTTTGCTTCTTTGTTGGAACATAGGTTAGGCATATTGTCCCATCTTCTATCTTCTCTTTGATGAAATGTCGATCAACCTCAACATGTTTTGTTCTCTCATGGTGGACTGGATTGTGTGCCATGCTTAGGGCTGCCTTGTTATCACAATAGTGCTTTATAGGTATCTCAAAATCGATTCCCAATTCTGTTAACACTCTCTTTAACCAGAGATTTTCACACATCCCTTTTGCAATAACTCTTAGTTCAGCTTCAGCACTAGTCTTGGCTACCACCTTTTGCTTCTTACTTTGCCACGTGACCAAATTTCCCCTCACAAAAGTACAATATCTAGTAGTTGTTCGTCTATCCTCTTCTAAACTCGCCCAATCTGAATCAGTATATATTTCAATTGTTCTTTGATCTCCTTTCTTGAATAGCAGCCCTTTCCTTAGAGTACCTTTTAGATACTGTAGGATCTTATAGACTGCCTCTAAATGTTTTCTCCTTAGTGAATGCATATAGCGACTTACAACACTCACGACAAAAGCAATATCTAGTCTAGTATGAGACAAAAGCAATATCTGGTCTCTTTTCCCTCCTCGGCGCCGCAACTCAGGATAACCATCGCCGCTGTCGTCTCGACGCGTCTTCTTGAACTCCTCTTATTCTCCTTTTATATCACCTTCTGGTTAGTTATCTTTACAAAATCGATTGTTTGGTTAATTGATTTTATGGACTTGATTTGGTGGGGTTTCAAGCAACCAAAGAAAAGAACGCCCAACTCGTCGTCACCACCGTTGTCTCCACTGTCACCGTCCTCTACCCCTTATCAATGACCTGCTAAGAGGTAGCGACGACTTGCTCTTGCTTCTCTGCATCTTGCCCTTTTTCTATACGTCTTCATCCTTTCTAGATTTACATTCTTTTGTTATGTTTCATTTCATCTTTTAGTATGGGGTTTTTTTAGATTGAATTTGATTATATTTTCATAACATAAGATGATTACAAAAAGATCATTCCTTTATGTGAAAAGAAAAGGGCTTTTACCCTTCTCCTTCTTCCTACTTGTCTGTTTTCTTCTTCTACATCTTAAATCCACTAGCTTAGCTATGATTATGCTCCAAGGTACCGCCTTTTCTTATTCTTCTTCTTCACCATTTTTTAAATATTATTCCATTTGTGGGTGGCACTCTTAGTTTGCCACCTGTTGTGGATTTGACCATTTATTAATAACAATAAATGTGGAGAGATTGGTTGGAATTTCTAAGGAGACTACCATTGGTGTTAAGAGGTTCTATCATATGCAGGCTAATGTCCCTGCTATTAATGTTAACGATTCTATTACCAAGAGCAAGTGGTAGATTTGGTTTTATAGTGTTACCATTAAGGTTGAGATTTTTTAATATCTTCTTTCTTCCACCTCAAAAAGAATCTATATTTTTTTCCAATCATACCCCTCGATCTTCTTCTTATTTTCAAGTTCCCTAATTTTTCTCCACTTCCTGTTCTTTCTTCTCTAAATCTGGGAAAGCCCATTTCATTTTTTGACTTGATCTGTTCCTTTTATTTTCTTGATTTCAATATCATATTTTGACATGAAATGATTTTTTAGATTTAATATTTTTCCTTTTTTATCTTTTGAAATTTTTTGGTGAGGTTTTCTTTTTGCTTGTTTAGTTATCTTGATCTATGACATAGCTCCGATGATGTGCAATCAATTTGTCTGTCAGTGGTTGAAAAGTTGTTGACGATTTTAGGTTTAAGATGAGTATTCAGATTGTGATTTTGTGAGTGTGAAAATATTGTTTTGACCTCCGATTTATAATTCTGTAATCTACATCACTCTTATATTTTCTCATTTACATGTGAATTTATTAGAAATAGTCTCTCTGTTATATGAGAGTAAGACTGTGTACTATCAGATCTCCTCAGATCTCGCTTCATTGTGAGATTTCAGATTGAGTATGATAATAATGATGATGAAGACTTCTTTCTTTTACATTCACTTACATTTCCTATTTAATTTAATTACTCCTTTCTTTTACATTCATTTACATTTCCTAGTTAATTTAATTACTTATTTCTTTAACATTCATTTTGGTATCGAGTGAATTTTACATGCAAAGTAAAACTAGCAATTTATTTACGGAGGTTGAGGAGCGCTATTTTATTAAAACTAGCAATTTATTTGTGGAGGTCGAGGAGTGCTATTTTATTCAATTCAATCAAAAAGAAAGACTGAGGAAAAGAGAAGCTACGCCTGAAATCCACAGGCCAAGCTCACCATTGAGGTTGATAACCGCTAGAGAAAGAATTGGAAAGCTATCCAACTTACCCCAAGAAATGGCTCATCAGCAGTATCATGACCAGGTAGTTGCAGCTCCCTTCTTCTTTCGCTATCGCTAGTCACGATGCTACTCACCAAGGAATTTATATATTTCACAGATTCTGGTAGAAGGCAGTTTGTCTTCGTCTGTAAGAACCGTAATATTAAACAGGCCTAAGCAATTGAACGCTCTTTCCCTTCCTATGGTATCCCACTTTTCCTCCCTTCATTTTTCTTGCTGATTATTTATTTTTTCCCACAAACTAAATTTTGAATTAAATGTTCCCTTTTTTTTGAATTAATTAATAATTATTATGATTACGGTTCTAGATCACTCGGCTATTGGAGCTTTTCCTTGCTTATGACATCGACTCCAATGTCAAGTTGATTGTTCTTAAGGTATATTCCTATTTCATTTTCATTTTACATCTCTTATTCACTTTCTTACTTACCGGTATACTAATACAATTTGAGATTTTATAATGGTTTTGTGCGGGCAAATTAACTCTGGGCTATTGATTTCTAGGGGAAAGGAAGAGCTTTTTGTGCAGGTGGGGATGTTGCTGCTGTGGTCCGTGATATCAAAGAGGGTTCAACTTCTTCCTTTAGTTTATAGTTGTCATGTTACATTAGCTGAACCCTAGTACCAGAATGACTGGAGAGCTGTAACTTTACATTTCTATGTATCAGGCAATTGGAGGTTAGGTGCTGATTTTTTCCGCAAGGAATTCACTTTAAACTACATAATGGCCACATTCTCCAAGCCCCAGGTGAGCAATTGGTGTCTTACATATTAATGTACAATACTTCTTTTATTCACACTTCAATAATGTCAAAGGTTTCTATCCTCGATGGAATTGTTATGGGAGGTGGAGCTGGTGTGTCAATACATGGAAGATTCCGTGTTGCGACGGAGAACTCGGTAGTCTTCTTGCTTTCAGATTTAACATTGTAGAAACTTTCATTTTACTTCCCTAGAAATGAATGCTTTATGATTCACAATTTTGTGATGTTAGACACATCTCTGTCTAAGTGCTCTGTACGTTTTAAACAGTTCTTTTAAGTCCCATCTTTCATAATTGAGTTTGAAAAGAAAAAGATAGAAGTGTTGCTTCGTGAACTTATTTGATGCTGGTTTAAGGAATGCATTCTGTCATTGTGGTTTGCTGACCCCTTTATTATCATTGAGAAACAATAGCATATGGATTGGTTGAAGATATAATGTTTGGTTTTGTTGTTTGTGATCTCTTAAAAGTGGATATCTCTAATTTCTGTCTGTTACAAATCTTTACATGCTATAGATCTTTGCAATGCCAGAAACAGCTTTGGGTCTCTTTCCAGATGTGGGTGCATCATATTTCTTGTCAAGACTTCCTGGATTTTTTGGTAATGCCGCATGAAATGGGGATTTAATTTTATTTTTGGTAGTAGACTCCTGGCATCTGATATTCTTCTATTCTACAATCATTCAGAATACTTAATAATGTTTTGAAAAAGAAAAAAAGACTTTACTTTTTATGGCGTTTGGGTTAGCTACCTATACTGTCATGGGCAGCATGAAAGGCATGAGTGACTTCCCTGGTTTTATGCAGACTTGTTGCTTTAAATGATGGTTAAACTTAATTGAATTGATCAAGGTATTTTCTGTAGTTATCACTTCTACGTCAAAAGTCTAAAATGCTGCTTAATTAGTGCAATATCATAAGCTTGCTTTATTGATCATAATGGAAGTCTTTCATGGTGTGACACTTCTACAGTTCTTTTCTTTTAACATTACGCATTTGCTGCTTGAGGGGTCAACTTGTTATAAAATTGTGAAACTTTTAGATAGATTTGTATCTCTTATCTCTTATCTGAAATGACCTTGCCTCCATTAATTTTTTTCGACAGGGGAATATGTTGGGCTAACAGGTGCAAGGTTGGATGGTGCTGAAATGCTTGCATGTGGTCTTGCAACTCATTTCATCCCCTCGGCGGTACTTTATCACTGCAAATGTTTGATTCTATGGTGATGAGGTCAATTTTTGAAATGCTAAAATTTAATTAGTGATATTAAACAGTGATAATTCCATATAAGCCTCATTGACAGTGATGAACCTAAAAGGGAAAGTTGGCAGTGTATATGCCAGGTCATAGCATAATCATAAAGCACCTTTCTAGTCTCTGAATTGGCATTGTAATTGAAGGTGGTGTTGGAATCAGAGTCCAAGGAAATTATCCAACTTTTCAACATTCTGATATTATCATCCTTTCTTTCCCTTTTTATTACTTATTAGCTTGCAGAGGGCTTCATATAGGGATTGTCAATGTGCAGTTGTTACTCGTCTAGAAAGCAAAAGAAAAAGAAATGCTAACTGGCTGATCAATTTAGACACGACCGCCCCATATGTTACTTATTTTCAAAGTAATTCCTTTTGTAAATAGGTCTGGGCTAAGCATTACTTGAGAAGTTGCCAAAAATATGATTAACAGTGAACTGTTCTCCCGAAAAAAGTAAAAATCATATAGCACAGTAAGGGGTCAAGGCTATCACTCTCTTTGCTATTGTAACTGTCTCAGCTGAATTGCTTGAGGGTCCATTGTTGGCTGATAGCTTAGTCCTTGTAGAGTTTCCTACGAGGCTATAGCTCAATATAATAAAATCACTATATTCCATCCATTTGCCTATCATTGGTGCTTTCATTGAGAGGCTCGGTGTATGCAAACACGTATGGCACAGAAATGAGAAGCAATGGATGCTCGAATGAATGCAGTAGAAACGAAGTTGTTGGACCATACGGTTCAACTGGGTAACTTACACAAGGGAGTCGATGGTATCCGGGGCATTGGTGGCGATACTGCATTGAAATGAGAGAGGGGTTTCAGCGACAGGCAACTCATCAAATGCCAGAGGCAGGGTCAAGTTCAGTAGAGGTGGGAAGTCGATTCACACGGCAGTAGAAGGCAGTGGCGTTACCGCCATGACGTCGGACGAGCACCAGTTCCGAGCGAAACGGGTAGAGCTCCCTCCATTCCAAGGTGATGACCCAATAGGGTGGGTCTCACGTGCCGAGCTATATTTCACCATTCAGGGAACTCCTCCGAAGCTTCGGGTGCAGCTGGCACAAATTTGCATGGAAGGCATGACATGGCACTGGTTTAAAGTCCTCCTAGCATCGACGCCTGAACTGGATTGGGAAGCCTTTAAAAGAGCTCTGTTCGATCGATACGGGGACCATTTCAACGGAAATCCTTTCTCCCAGCTGAAGACTTTGACGCAACAGGGCACGGTTGATGAATACGTGGAGATGTTTGAAATGTTAATGGCTCAGGTCCCTCCCATTCCCGAAGATCAGTATATGGGACTTTTCCTTGGAGGGCTGCGTGAAGAAATAAGGTTGGAGGTGTTAGCGCTGGATCCTCCTACTCGATACTGTATGATAGCAGCAGCACGGGCGGTGGAGCGTAAGCTGACTCCATCGACTCACCCCAGACCGACCATGGGCTGGAGACCCATGGGCATCTCAAGAGCCAGGCCTCCCAACCCGACAGTAGGGGGACGAAGTTGGATCGGACCTCGACCTGGACTGGCCCGACCCCAGACGCACACCGGAGGAGGCACAAATTCGTGGGTTAGTCGAGAGGGAGGAGCTGATCGGCGTTCGGGCATGGAGGGACACGCCGAAGGTCGTCAGAAAGGGACCAGAAACCTTTCTTACAAAGAATTGATGGATCGGAGAGCCAAAGGTTTGTGTTTCAAATGTGGCCAACGTTACAGCCCCACTCATGTTTGCCCCGATAAGCATCTTCGACTACTGATTTGGAAGGGAATTGAGGAAGACGAGGGGTCTCCGTCGGGTTCGGGTGATAAGGAAGAGACCGACATGGGAGAGGCATGGGAGATGGTTTGTCAGGTTGCGGAATATGGAGAAATAGCACAGTCCAAGACTCTTAAGGTTGAGGGTAAATTGGCGGGGGTCCCTATCTTGTTCCTCATCGATAGTGGAGCAAGTCACAACAACCTTTCGCATGAATTGGTGACTACCTTGGGATTGACCGTTATTCCAACTGAAACCTATGGAGTCAAATTGGGAAATGGGACAACATGCTTCTCACAGGGTCGGTGTAGGGGACTTGTGGTGTTGGTAGGGAATGTGGAGTTGAGGATTGACGCTTACATTCTTCAGTTGGGAGGCATAGACCTGGTTTTGGGTGCCGAATGGTTGGAAACCTTGGGAGAGGTGAGGGTGGATTTTAAGCAGAAAACGGTGAAGTGGGGATTTGAGCAAGGAAAGGAGGTAGTTACCTTAAGGGGACAGGGTAGTGAGCAGCCCCAGCAGCTTTCAGCCCTGCAAAGCATGCTACAGTCCATTGCCATGGATTTCCAAAATGGGCAGCAAAAAGGAGAGACTGGAAGGTTGGTTTCGGAGACTGATACCACCTTGCTGCCAATTCAGATCCAGGAATTGACCTTAGTTTTGCAAGCAAGTCAGTTGGTGTTCCAAGAACCGAAGGGACTCCCTCCTTCGAGGAGACACGATCATGCCATTAATCTGGTTAGTGGTGCTAATCTGGTTAGCGTTCGTCCTTATAGGTATGCTTATCACCATAAGGATGAGATTGAGCAACAAGTTAAGGAGTTGCTTACAATTGGAGCCATCCGTCATAGCACCAGTCCATTTTCTAGTCCGGTAATTCTTGTTAAAAAGAAGGATCAATCATGGAGAATGTGTGTAGACTACCGTGCTCGAATAAGGTAGCAGTTAGGATAAATTTCAATCCCTACTATTAATGAGCTTATTGATGAGTTGCATGGGTCCAAGTATTTTTCTAAGATTGATTTGAAGTCCGGATTTCACCAAATCCGCATCAAGAGCGAGGATGTTCACAGGACAGCTTTTCGGACTCATGAGGGCCAGTATGAATACCTAGTCATGCCCTTTGGGCTTATGAATGCTCCATCTACATTTCAATCTACCATGAATTCGGTTTTTCGACAACTATTGAGGAAGGGAGTGCTAGTCTTTTTTGATGACATCTTAATCTATAGTGACAGTTGGCAGCAGAACCTCAAACATTTGGAGCAAGCTCTACAGCTCTTGATCGACCATCAGTTCTTTGCTAATCACAAGAAGTGTTTATTCGGGCAGCAATCTATTGAGTATTTGGGGCATGTGATTTCAGCTGAAGGGGTTGCAATGGATCCCACCAAGATCCAGAGTGTTAAGGAATGGCCGACTCCAAGAAATGTAACCGGGGTTCGAGGATTTCTTGGTCTAACCGGGTACTATAGGAAAGTCATCAAGGATTATGGGAAAATCGCTCGGCCCCTCACTGATCTCACTAAGAAAGACAACTTCTCTTGGGGTCTCGAAGCTCAAAGAGCCTTTGAAGAGTTGAAAAATTGCCTAGTGTCCTTTCCGGTCCTTACCCTACCCGACTTCTCTAAGGAGTTTGTTGTGGAATGTGATGCCTCGGGTTTTGGATTAGGGGTTGTCCTCGTGCAAGAGAACAAGCCCATTGCTTATTTTAGCAAGGCCTTATCAGCTGCTGCACAATCAAAATCCGTGTACGAGAAGGAAATTATGGCTTTGGTGTTGGCCATTCAGCATTGGAGGCATTACCTTTTGGGGAGGTCATTCACGGTGTATACAGACCACAAGACATTGAGGCATTTACTACAACAAAGGTTGAATACCCCTGATCAATACCATTGGTTATCTAAGTTGATGGGATTCCAATTCGAGGTGTTTTATAAGCCCGGACCCGATAACAAAGCAGCTGATGCTTTATCACGTGCACCAGTGGCACTAGACTTTCATCATCTGGTTTCATCTCCTAATTGGGTCGATGTTGCTAAGTTACAAGAGGAATACCAAAGTGATCCATGGCTGTCAAGCATTCTGCAGAAACTCAACACTCATTCCACAGCAGTACCTGATTTCCATTTATCTGGAGGGCTTTTGTTCAAAGGGAATAGGTTGGTGTTGCCTCAAACTTCCTCTCTAATTTCAGATTTTTTGCACGAGCTTCATTCTACTCCCACAGGGGGGCATTCCGGGTTTACTAAAACCTATAAAAGGATAGCTGGATGTCTATATTGGGCTGGAATGCGGAAACAAATTTGGCAGTTTGTGAAGGAGTGTGAAGTATGCCAACGACATAAGTACCAAACTCTTGCTCCAGCTGGGTTACTTCAACCTCTTCCCATTCCTAATTCAGTTTGGGAGGATATCTCAATGGACTTTATCACGGGGCTGCCAAAGAGTCAAGGGTTTGAAGTCATTATGGTAGTTGTGGACAGGTTATCCAAGTATGCACACTTTATTCCCCTCAAGCATCCTTTAACCGCCAAGACTGTGGCTGACTGCTTTGTTAAGGAGGTGGTTAAACTCCACGGTATTCCTAAGTCGATTGTAAGTGATCGGGATCCTATTTTTATCAGTAACTTTTGGAGGGAGATTTGGAAGTTACAAGGCACAATACTTCGAATGAGCACTTCTTATCATCCGGAAACGGATGGTCAAACCGAGGTGGTTAATAGGTGCCTTGAAACCTATCTCCGGTGTTTTGTATCTGAACAACCAAAGCAGTGGCATAATTGGCTCTCTTGGGCCGAGTTTTGGTATAACACCACTTTCCATTCCGCAACAGCCACCACTCCTTTCCAGGTGGTGTATGGTCGGCCTCCACCAAAAGTCCCTCACTTCCTCATTGGGGAGTCTCCCATCGATGCAGTAAATGGTGTGTTGATTGATAGGGATGAGGCCTTGAGACAGCTCAAATTCCACCTTGTTCGGGCTCAACAAGTTATGAAATCTACAACTGATGTTAAGCGAAGAGATGTTCATTTGGAGGTCGGTGATTGGGTCTATGTTAAACTTCGACCTCATAGGCAGAACTCCATAGCTAGGAGAATCTGTCCTAAACTTTCAGCCCGGTTTTATGGCCCTTTCCAAGTATTAGCTAAGGTCGGAACGGTGGCATACAAGCTGGATCTTCCAGAAACCTCAAGAGTTCACCCGGTGTTTCACATTTCACAGCTGAAAAAGTTGATCGGGAACCATGTACCCGAGCCCACTCTTCCCTCAGGCCTAGAGGTTGACTCCACCGAAACTCTTGCACCTGAAGCAATCTTGGCTGAACGAACTGTCCAGAAAGATCATGAGCAAGTTGTAGAATGGCTGGTGCTTTGGAAGGGGAAACCCATTGAAGAAGCTTCTTGGACAGCTGCTGCACATTTACAACAGCAGTTTCCCTCCTTCTGCCTTGAGGACAAGGCAGATTTTGAAGAGGGTGGCATTGATAGTGCTACAGGCCCAGCTAGCACCATGGGTCCTAAACCCATGCTGACTTATTCTAGGAGAAAGAGGGAGAAGGGACTGAACATGGGCTTCAAACCCATGTTGACTTACTCTAGGAAATTCAAGAGGGGCGAGTCATCTAACGGTTAGAGGGGAATTCGTTAGAGGAGAGAGAGTACTATGTAAGGGGGGGGGGGGCGTATGACAGAAGGGGTATCTTTGCTATTGTAACTGTCTCAGCTGAATTGCTTGAGGGGCTATTGTTGGCTGATAGCTTAGTCCTTGTAGAGTTTCCTACGAGGCTATAGCTAAATATAATAAAATCACTATATTCCATCCATTTGCCTATCAAGGTTAGTGCTTCCAGAATGGTAGCGTATGCTTGACTGATATCTACGAGCTTTGAGGCTTTGATATAATCTGATTTCCTGACAAGAATTACTGTAATGATTTGAGTTAGGGAGCCAGAATAATCTCATTACAGATGCATTGCTTTTCATTGATGGTGAATGTTGTGCAAAGTCTTTTATGTTGCTTCTACTCACAAAAACCGTGAGCTTTATAATTTAGCTGATCTTGTTTTGAAAGCATGGCTGATTCATTGGTATTAATGAATTACTGGAAGTTACCTGTTAAAGTACAAGCTACTGAGCAGGTCTATGCCGATCAAGCAACTACACGTGGAGAACTGTGAAGTCAAACTATATGCACTGTCGAGTTATTAGTTATGAAAAAGTTGATGTTTTGGATTCTAATTTTTCTTGATATTTTTGTGATGTTATCAATCAATGTCCTCGAGGTCAAGGTGGATTAAGTTTTCGCTTGTTAGCCGTGGTGCTCCAGTTGTTACATATTAAAAAATGTGATGCCCAGTTAATAATTAAATACCATACTTGTTTAACAGAAATTGTCACTTTTAGAAGAAGCTTTATGCAAGATAGATTCCAGTGATCCAGCAGCTGTCTGTGCTGTTATTGATCAATATGCTCAGCGACCAAATTTGAAAGAGCAAAGTGCTTATCACCGGTTTGTCTTCAATTTAACCATTCAGATTCAGTATCTCTATTGATGTGAAAGTTTGTTAATGTTGCATAAAAATTGTATACCTTTCCCTCTCGTGAAATTGTCAATAATGTCTATTCTTGCAACATCAAATGTATCTGTTCACAAAGGAAGTTCAATAGATCTCCTAAATACATGCAGAAAAAGTATAAAAGAATCAATATATTTCAGATCTTATTGAAGGGATTTTGAGTTTGTAGTTGGGTAAACGTCTTCCCTGTTTGTGATGGTTTGAAACAGATTGTCGTGGGATATTTTTTGCAGGCTGTCAATTTGCAAACTTGAATGCGCCATTAAGCCAATGTTAAAAAACTAAGGCAGCATGGCTTCTAATGACTGCCAAAACAAAGAACATGCCCATTTATCAATTTGGTTGCTTACGTTCTTTTCTTTTTCTCTGACTTGCTTTTATATTTGTAGTGTTGCATGTGCAAAAACTGGAAACAACTAAAACATCCAAGTTTGAGAAAAATGCATTCTACATGAACTTAAGAGCTCTCCTGAAAGAAGGGGTATTTCCCTTTTTCTGTTTGGTTTTTCTACTCTGTTTTTCAGAAACTATTCATTATGTAGCGTGTATGAACACAATGAATTCAATTATCATCTGAGTTTGCAAAACTGCTAGCATTTTGTTCTTGTCAATCCGGTGGAAGTTAAACAGGGTAGGGGGTTTCCTTGCCTATTGAGTTGCAGAATTACCAATGTTACATTGCTGTATGATTCCTACTTCTCACATTTGTGAGATTGGTTGGCTGCAGGTTGGATCTTATTGATAAATGCTTCTCACGTAAGACAATAGAAGAAATTTTATCTGCAGTTGTGAGTTATTCATGTGCATCAACTTTGTCTTAAGAAAGATCGATTGATTCTTATTTCTGGACAAGCTGTGTAGAGTCCTCATTGTTATTTTGGCTCATAGAGTTAACATGTCATCTTGCCTTTGTACAGGAGGGAGAGGCAAGTAATAAGGCAGATGATTGGATCTCTAACACTATCCAGTCACTGAAGAAGGCTTCTCCAACGAGTCTCAAAATTTCTCTTAGATCCGTGAGTTGCGCCTTTCTTTGCAAATTTATTTCTATTACTCGTCAAACTAATATCTTATGTTTTGCGTAGATGAAGAAATGGCATTTGCATTGATCTAACTTTGTACGTAATGGGCAATAACTTGGAACTCATATATGATAGGATGAGGCACTTTCATTGAATATGTGATGACGTTGCACCCTTCTTGCATGAGTCATAAATTCCTTGGCATAAAATGTGAACATTTAATCCTGTTTGTTGAAGCTTTCTTTCTCATGAGGGTAAACTTCATTAACGTAGAAAGCAATACTTGGTTGATGATAAAATACTTTTGCTTGGTTGATGATAAAATACTTTTGTTTCTTATGAGGATTGGCCTACTACTTCTATAGAACAATTGCAAGGTAAAAACTGATGCCTGGACCTTTTTTTCCTCAACTTTTCTGTTAATTTATTTGCTATAACATTTTTTTTTCACAAGTTTGTATCTCATAATTCATCTCTGAACCAACCATAATCATAGCTAACAAACATAAGTAACAATGCGTTGCTCTCCTTTTTTTGTGATGAGATTAAACATCTTCCTGCAGTTTGGGGTTATCTTGTTTGTAGCTTGTGCAATATTATAAATTAACAGTTGATTTTGGAGACTGGCTTCCAGATTAGAGAAGGAAGGCTTCAAGGCATTGGTCAATGCCTTGTTCGTGAGTATAGAATGGTTTGTCATGTCATGCAAGGAAATCTTAGCAAGGACTTCTTCGAGGTTTTGATCTGAATCATCTGTTATGTTTTTCTTCTGTTAAGTTCTATGTGAATGACTCTTAGGGGCTTATATACTATTACAGGGTTGTAGAGCTATCTTATTGGACAAAGATAGAAATCCAAAGGTGAGGCCATTATCTTCATCCTAGAACAACCCAGTGACTAATTCCAAGATTGGATTTGTATAGATACTTTGAGCTTCCATTGTTTTTAAGGTCACGGGTAATTATATTCTTTCTACTCTTTTACCCAGTGGGAACCTTCAAAATTGGAGCTCGTCTGCAACTCTATGGTAGAAGAATATTTCAAAACAATGGACAGTGAAGATTGGGAAGATCTGAAGTTTCCAGCTCGATTAAAATTACCTGGATGTGCCCTTGCAAAGCTTTAAACATCACTTTAGTTACCTTGAAGCTTAAAGTGGAATATTAGTTGGTTACTTGGAGGGTAGTACAAGAAGTTTACTGAGTCTCAACTAGCTGCGAAATCTTGACTACTATGACAGTTGAGATTGGTGTTGTTAAGCCACCCTACCTCTCCTCAATAAATTAGTTGAAATCTATGAGAAAATAATCTTGTTGGAGAGTCTAGCATTCTAATAGTAAGAGTCATGATATAGACTTTTTGAATGAAGACAAGCATAACTGATGCATGTAAGTTGAAGCATCACCTTGAGACGGAGACTTGTAGTCATAATTCTCCGATGCATTATGCCTTTGTAGGATTGAGTTATGCCTTCCTCTTTTAACATGTCAAGCAGGTAGGAAATATTCTCGCATGATCTATGCATATAGGAAATTTCTACCGACAAGGATATAGGCATGTTATTGAAGGAAATGTGAAGTTCTGTATGTTGATCATTAGAAACCAAGTTAAATAGTATCTATCACCAGTTATATTTCTATTGCAAATGGTCGTGAACAACAAACTTATGAATAACTACTTCCAACTCACTACTTTAAAAGTTTATAATAGAAAGAGGGTTGATGGTCTAAAGCGTGTTGCTTCGGGATTGATCTCAATCGTTTAGCTGATGCAAGTTAGACGAGGGAGGGCGAAAGCCCAGTTAACAGAAGATGGCCCCTAGCAAACTGAAGGGTTAATTCTTTTTAAAAGTTTTTAAAATAAGGTGGACTTTTGTCAATAAACTGAATTATCGTTAAATATCATTTTCATAAAATCCTTCAGTTCCTGACAAGAAAAAATTTTATTTGCTGTAATTATAACAATGAAGTGAAAACTACTAAATCAGTTAATTTAAAAAGTTGAAGGTTGGAATATAATCTGACTTTAAGGTTGGTCAAAAATAAAACATAATTTACAAGTATTAATTGATTTTACAATGAAATTCAGATTTTAAATCTATTTAATTTGATTCGAATTGAGTTTTGTTTAGATAGAAATTATCAAATTAAATTTTATTGTCTTACTTTATACTTAGTTCGATTAAATTTATTTAGAATGAATTCATTGTTTAATGTCAAATAATTAACTCGGTAAACTATTTATTCAAATAATATAATTTACAAGATATTATGTATTGTGTAATTGATTCAAAAGAAATATATAATTTGGGATCAATTTACCTAATAAATACTTACCGAATTAAAAAAAAAAGGGAACTATTAAGTAGGTAGAAAATATGGCATTTGTTGCATAGGCAAAAACTCAAAAGTAAAAGAAAATCTAATAATGGAAACGTATAATATGTTGACCTAATTTCGGTTTTAATAAAAAGTAAAAACTCGAAAGTAAAAGGACAATAGTGGAAACCAAAATTCAGATGCGACGCGATTAAAAATAAAAATCAGGCACTAACTCAAACCCTAGCTATATATAAGCATCATTTTGCCAACTAAAATCGCCTTGCAAAAACGCTAGGAGCGGAGTAGTTTCTTCCTCTTCGTCTTACAAAGTACAATCTCTCTGCCTTTCTCTGTTTATTTGTATAGTGTAGCGTAGTGATTGGTGATTTATGTATGATTATGGTGGGTCTTTGATAAACAGATATGAAGCTGGTCGCTGCTTACTTGCTCGCCGTTTTGGGAGGCAATGAGTGCCCCACCGCCGGCGATTTGAAGAAAATACTCGGATCCGGTAACTCTCTAGCCTCACGGTTCATACTATGGGTTGTGGTCATTCTTAGGTTATATATGTGTGTGTCTATATATGTATATATCTATATCTATAGGTTTTGAATCTTTGTGTTACTCTTAGCGATTGCAAGTCTTCATTTGCCATGCATCGTTTTGTTAATAGTTAATTATGATTTTGATGGATGTTACATGTAATAATAACTTAATTATCTTGTATGAATCAAGTTTTTCCCGGTTTATATGGCTCTAGAATCATTCAGTTCATTACTTTAAGTTTGGTGCTCTGATTTGTGACTGCTGACGATCCTGAGGACTTTTATTGTAGAAGATGGAGTTAATATGTTTCTTTGTTGAATTGGAGTGCAGTTGGAGCTGAGGCTGATGATGACATGATTGAATTACTGTTGTCCCAAGTTGGTGGGCATGACATCACTGAGTTGATTGCATCCGGCAGAGAGAAGTTGGCTTCTGTGCCAGCTGGTGGCGCTGTTGCTGTTGCTTCAGCTGGTCCTACTGGTGGCAGCGGCGGTGCTGATGCTGCACCCGCTGCAGAGGCTAAGAAGGAGGAGAAGGTAGAAGAGAAAGAAGAGTCTGATGAGGTACGTTTATCTGGTGTAATTGATGTTTACTTGGGGCCCCAATCTTAGTTTGTTATTGTCTGTTAACTGGGCGTTTTTCTTTTGATCTGCTGCAGGATATGGGTTTCAGTCTCTTTGACTAAGAAGTCTGCTTATTAGTTTGTTTGTATCAACGAGTCCTCTTATCTTTCTATTAGTGGATTTAGTTTATTACAGGTTTCCAGTCTGTAGTTTAATATTAAATGTGGACTTTGTTTGAGCCCTGGAATTTTGTTCTAGATGATTGAGATTAAAACCAGTTAAGAAATGTTAGTTTTGAGAATCTCTTGTTGGATCTAGTACAATGCTTTATGTAGGGTTAATTATTAGTTGCACAAAGAATTTTATGTGGGGTTAATTATTAGTTGGATCTAGTACAATGCTTTATGTGGGGTTAATTATTAGTTGGCATTCAACTAGTTCGGAGCTATTAGTTTGTTGTGATTTATGGTAGTAGCATTCTTTGCTAGGATTGGTGGTCTCTTTAAGTGAGGATCTATAAAATTTTACTATCACTTAAATATAGACATTATATGCCAAGGAGCCTTCTTTGTATGGATATTAGTCAACACGTTATGACTTGTGGTTTATAAAACCTGAAGTTAAGGCTATCTTGAAAGAGAAGCGCATATCTGGGAATTTGTCAGTAAAGCGAAACGTTGGATCAGACTAATCTCCAAGCTCTCCTTATATACTTGCCCGTATTAAAGATGGAAAGAATTGAACACTATTATTATTGATAACTTTACTCGAGTAAAAAGTTTGGTGTGAATTAGTCAGTGGCCTGATTTGTATTCGATAAATCTTAGGAACAAAAACTGTCAAGTCGTGATGAAAAGGTATTTGTAAGATCATTTGCTTTAGCAGAAAGTATATGAATTACATTTGAATTATTTTGGAATGGTTGTATAAATGTGGAATGTTTTATAATGATATTAGTGGCTTTCTGAGACGTCGTCGTTTGGATCCCGGTTGGTATAGCTGCTGAGTTGGGACTCAGATAGATAACAATTATTGACATCTATAGCAAAAAAGTGTCAATAAGAGAACAGAATCATGCTTACAAAACCGAGAAAGTGATGGCAACAGGGGCCCTTGCCTGCCCAGACAGGAGGTCTGGTCTATCTGGGCTTACCAAAGTTAACAGTTTAGGTTTGGGTTAAATGGGCCTTGGGCTGGGCTTGTCTGGTCAAGCTTGGTCCAATTTATGACCTGATAATTAATGACAAAACGATATTTTGATATTTTGTTAAAAAATGACATTGTTTTAATATTTTAGTTTTAAAAAATAATTTAGGCTGGGTTTTATTAGCTCATTTTCATTCTTAATTGAAAGAAATTATGAATGTTTTTGTCTGTTCATATTAGTCCGCAGGTCATCGTCAAAGCATTGAAACTGTCTTGAAAGAAGTTTCTTAATCTTATGGCTGAATTCCTGTGTCTATGCGTGACCTCGTACTTTGATGCTTCTATCTCGTCCCATTGATGTCAATCCTATATTCCTATACAACTTAAGAACTTTAGTATTTAAAAGCTTAGCCATTTGTATGAAATTATGATGGTGTTCAAATCATCAATTTCGGAGAAACGAAGTTTTACATAATTAAATGGTGTGTCAGTAGAGAAAGATACATAACAACAGTTTTACATTGGTTTTGGTTGCATTTATCCATGTTTAGTAGTTTGGTCTTTTCATCTAGGTCGGCAAATCTATTTCTGGGCCATGTATTCCTCCAGAAGGACTCGTATATGATTTACTAATCCTATATTAGAGGCATATATGGAGTGTTATGCGTTATGTTTTTCAGTTAGCCAACAAATGTCTTTACTGGAACTATAAAACATTTCCAATTATAAATATGAAATGTATTTTATCAATTGCGTATTCTTATGAAAAATAAATTGCAGTTTTGGATAGATTGTTCCTGAATATCAATTCATATTACTAAATTGAAAAATTAATTTTATTGTTTCCTTTTCTCTAGATTATTTAATTGTGGTTTTGAACCTGAATATTTGCTCTTTTATCTTTTAGCAAACCTTTTACATTTATGATTAATTTATGCATTGGTATTCATAAGATGTTTATGTACGTTACATATGAACATAGTAAACATCGTTGTCCCTATCTCATGTATATAAACGTAAGGAGATCTTTGTTGTAGTTTTATAGATTAGAAAATAACGATGCTTTTAATAATGTCAGTATTACACAAATGTTCCATTAGCTGCAAGGTGTAGTAGACCTGTTAACTAGAACTCTTGAGCAAGTAATGTGTTAGTTAGCTGGGCTGACCTCTTTTTCTTTGAACATTTTGTTATATAGTTAATAGTTTATTAGTTAATACTGTGTTTCTTCATTAACAGTACGTAGGATATGTCAAAAACAATCATGTTATAGACAATTGAAATTAGAGAAATCTTTGTTATATATCTTTGAACGTTAAGCTTCAACAAATGTTAGTGGATGGGATCAAAGAAGATAATAGGTAGACCACCAAATCCCTCGAGTAATTAGGTGAACAGCTGGTTTATGCCATGAAACTAATAGTTTAGTAAAAATTATTTAAACATATTTTTATCTTATACATACTTAGATATATACAATAGAGTTTTAAAATAAATATACATTGCAAATGAAGTTATGATGAGATCATAATTATGAGATTCGTATTGTATTTATATATTATCCTAAATTACTCCAAGTCATTATTCTATTGAGACTGGACATTAATAACAAGAGGAAAACTAATTCATATTATATTTTTTCATGAAAGAAGTAGCCAAATTTATAAGCTAAAGTATGAAAATACTTAAACAAACATGTGAATATTTGTTAAAGAATAAGTGGTGAACTGATTTTATATGAGAAATCCATTTATAATATTACTTATATCTCTATGAAAATTCTTATTGTTATGATTATATAGGTGATTATTTGATTTGAAATCTCCAAAATTATCTTGTATAAAGATTGATATATTTTAATATTACTTATGTCCTATTCTAATTAAGGGTAGCTCAATCGGTAGTCATTAGATATAATATGAACTATATAAAGGTCGTTGAGTGATCAATGTATGATTCATTGTCTTAAAGTAATAAGGAAGATGTTTAATTATTTCGATTAGAATTAATTTGAAAAATTTTAGCCATGGTAGAATGACGCTTTGTAAATAATTTACAAATGCCATAATATAATCAATTAATAATAGTAAAGTATTAATATGATTGGACTCATATAGAGTAGGCATTAATTTCATGCTCTATATTTAATCAAAACATTGTATAATGAAATAATTGAGTTATATGAAAAAAATTATACATAGAAAAGGTTAGTCAAAATCATTTTGACATTCTTAAATATTTAGATGATGTGTTACTAGGCGTCAATCTTGATCTATTGATATAAATTGTTTACTTAGAGAATTAAAATAAATTAAAGAAGTTTAATTTATCTAATCGTAAATATAATTTAGAGTCATAATTAATATTCATTAATGCGTCACATACAAAGAACGAACTAAAGAAAGAAAAGATATTTTAATCAAACTACACTTGATTGTAAGGTTTGAAAAATATGAGATGTTTAATAAATGAAATTTAATATGAAATATTGAATTTTTTGGGCATAATTGATTATTTAACTAGAATTAATTGTAATTTTAATTAAATTTTAACTAAAATTAGAATTTTATTTCAATTAAATTACTAAAATGTTTAAATTTTATTATAAATAGGTTTAAGCTTTAAGAAAACTAGTATTCCTTGCCTAACCCTCTTTGTAATAGTTACATAGTTCTTTCATCATATTTTGTGGATATCATTAAATGTCGGATACTTGTGTAGCTATGATGGTTGAGATGAGTCGATTTCAAAAACAATTGAGATAAATGATAAGAAAAGATCAAACTTTAAAATAAGATATGAATTAATTTTCATGTTTTAATTATTTTATAAAATTAAGTGATCTTGACTTTTGGGAAATTAAAATTAAAAGGTTTCATATTATTTCACTGCATGTAGGATCGGACATGATTTTTTAATAATAGTGTTAGAGCTGACTTTAATTTCTCTAACTTGATAAAATTTGCTTGATTTATTAATCAACATTTTGGAATTGTTGAACTACAAACCATATATAATTAAATTTGAAAAGTATAAATCAATATTCCATCATAAACCTCAAAATCATATTTGGATTTAATTATTTTAATTGAAAAGTTCTTATCTTTTCATATTAGAATCCCAAAAGCCTAAACTTAATTTTGAGAATTACATTTATAGAGATGTATTGAAAGTTGTTTATCAATTCTAAGTCCAAGTATATTAATAATGCATTAAAGATGTTGAGTACTTGAGATATCGATACTTGTGAAGTATTAAAGATATCTATTATTCTATGTATAAGATAGTATTTGAGTTCAAGGTTATATGGATATTAACTTTAGAAGTAAATCTTAATTAAGATACAATTTACTTATAACAATATCATTTTAAGATCGAAAAGGTTCAAATATAGCAATAGTTACTAATTAAGCTATAACACATTTTCATTTAGTAAAATATTTAATTGGACCAATAAGTTCTTTAATAAACTTAATATAATTCCTTGTATTATTTAAGATATTAATATACTATGGAATATTATAGCCTTTAGGCATGCAAAAGAGCTAAGGTTTAATAAGAGATCCAAGTATGTATTTAGATATTTATTATGATGATAATTAAGATGAAAGTTGTAAGATCTAAATAAGTGTTCACTATAGAAAATCTTGTAGAATTCTTTCACTAAGTCATCGTCTAACAATAACATGATTGTCATATGATGACATCATATAAGATACTTAAATGATTAGCTTAAAGTAACTGGGAATTATTGATTTGTATCCTACATTGTATAAACTTAATGACAATTATTTAAATGTGTTCTTTATCTTATACATACTTAGATATATATGAAAAATCCATTGGATAAATATACATTGCAAATAAACTTATCATGGAAGTATAATAATAAGATCCATATTGCAATTATGTATTATCCTTAAATTATTCTAAGTCATTTTTTTATTGAGACTGGACATTAATATAACGTAAAAGATTATAACATGTTATATTTTCTTTATGAAAGAAGTAGTTGCTCTCATAGGCTAAAGTATGAAGATATTTAAGCAACGATGTGGATGCTTTTAGAGAACAAATTCATTTAACTGACCCCATATGAGAAATTCATTTACAACATTATTTGTATGTTTATCAAAATTCTCATTGTAATGATTGTTTAGTTGATCATTTGACTTGAGATTTTCAAAGTTATTTTATATAAAATTGCTATATTTTATACTACTTATGACATATTTTAATCAAGGGTAGCTTAGTAGTTGTTGGATATAGCAAGAATCATATGGAGGTAGTTAAGTAATCAATATAAGGTTTATCATCCTAAAGTAATTAGGGATAATGTTTCATTGTTACCGATTAGAATTAATTCGAAAAATCTTTGGCCAAAGTTGAGCGACGCTTTGTAAATAATTTACAAATGTAATTAATAAAATTAATTACTAATGACGAAGAACTAACATGATTAGACTTAAATAGAGTAAACATTAATTCTTTGGTCTATGTTTAATCGAAACATTGTATGATGAAATGATTGAATTATGCAAAAAAAAATACGGAAAAATTAATCAAAATTACTTTGACATTTTAAATATTTGGGTAATCATAATCATTACTAGACACCAATTTTAATTTATAAATATAAATGGTTTATTTAGAGAATAAAAGAAAAATTAAAGGAGTTTAATTTATCTAATTCTAAATATAATTTAGGGTTATAATTTTTATCTATTTCAACATATTTGTGAACTTAATAGGTTACACACAAAGAATAAATGGAAGAGAAAAAGATATTTTAGTTAATTAGGTCATAATAGTAAAATTTAATATTTTGTAATTAAATATGATATATTTAATAAATAAAGATCAATAAATGGTTTCAAAAACTATAAAAATGATTAAAATTTAAAATAAAGTATGAATTAATTATATTCATGCTTTATTATAATTCATGTATACATTATTTTATATAATTTTAAGTAATCAGTTTGAATTTTGAAAAATCAAAACGAAAATTTTTTTTTATGCCAAATTGAATCTGACATGATTTTCCAACAAGAACATCCATCGAATCGAATAACATCATGTTCAAGTCTTTCTTTGACTCTTCTAATTCCTCACTATTCCGTCTGTTCTTTTTAGTGGTCTATCAATTTCTTAGGTTTCTTCACAAGGCTTATCATGAATATCCTTCAACTAGAAACACCAATTCATCTTTATATTCATCAATATTAAAACTACATCCAAACTAATTAGGCTTGTACTCTTAAATTAGGTTTGTTTATAAATTAATGATATCGGTATATAACATCCATTAATTAAAAAGATATTAATTAATAGTTTATTAATTTATAGAGTGTATTTACAACTCAATAAACATAAGAAAATTTTGAGATAAATTCCAGTTATGTTCAAAATTCATTAAAAACACATTATATAGTAGAGTTATATTTTCACAAAGTATGATACAGAACTATAACTGTAGCAAATTATTAACTTATGATTTGCATGTTTGATCTTATATAAAGGCGTTTAAAAAGTATATTTTTAAAATTTTGTAAATTTATTAATTTAACCTATTAACTAAAGTTAGGACCGTAAAATTATTATATAGTACAAATTGCCTGATTATCAATTTATAGGGGTTTTAGTGTAACTTCTTCTTCATTTTTCAGCTTATACTTTTTTTGGTTGGACTTGATATAGAAGTAAATTAAATATGACGAGATAAAATAAGTTGAACATTGCATTAACAAGCAACAATATATGTAGATAGTTCTTAAGGCAATCCTTAAAAGAAAAGAGCACTAACTTAAGTAATTTCTCTAGTCATGCTATATCTAATATAAGTATACTGAAATACAGTCCTTAGGGTTCACATTTCTTGCCTTCATGGGTATTAATATTTATCTCCATCTGTCGCCAATAATAACATAAGAATATTACATCACCAATTGAAGACATTAAAACTTTTCAATAACAAAATCAAATAAAGTATGATATATATATAGGAGCAATTAAAAAAAATTTGTGTGGGGCAAAATTTTAATAGAAGCAAAATTTTATTTTCTTTTATGGAATCAAAACTTAAAATAATAATTTTTAATGTGACATTTTTAAAAAACTTGTAATGATTTACTTACTTATTTTGTCAACATTCTCATAACAATTATCTAATTAATAGATTAGTTTAGGCATTAATTTGTAAAAGTATGATTCTTGTTATATTTTGACGCATTCTATTGTTTATGTTGACGCATTCAAAAGTTTTAACCATCTTTGCCTTTTTATTTGAAAATTCTCAAAATTATAATGAAAAGAATTTAGAATAAGTAATACCTGAGATATAATATTGAATTTGTCTTTTAAAATTTGGTATTCCTCCTTAACCATGTTAAAATATTCAAGGCACCTGTAATCACGATATATACTTCAGTTAATAAATACATTTTAAGTTAAATTCAAACAAAATTAATTATTGCCATAAAATTGTAATTTGTGGACTGAAACAATATAATGGTCATCAAAAGTCTTAGCGTCCAATTCTACAATGATTTATTTCAAGAGTTAAAAGTTTTATTAAGTGAATATGAATTGTATCAAACCAAAGTAATTTACATTTATAACTTATCGAGTCTACTCTAAAATTTACGCGAAGCACAAAATCCATCATACTCTTAGATTTATAACTTATCGAGTTTACTCTAAAGTTAACGCTAAGCACAAAATCTATCATAGTCTATTGTCCATCATGCATGTATCTTAAAGTTGGATACTTAATTATTAATTTATGTAAAGGAAACTAATTAAGGCATAGTAGATTTGTAGACGAGGGAGGATGAGAGACGTGATTTTCTTAACACTAACATTTATGCCACAAAATCAAACAGTTTGATTAAAAAAGATTACTTAGAGATATTGCATAATCATACCATTATTCATACAATAATTATAAATTGTGTGCTTTAATAATAAATGATATTTGACACAAAGGGAACTTCTAACTTGTCTAAGTTTCAGAGGACTTATAGCATGACACAATGTGTTCAAACGAAATTAGTAGAAATTATGAAAGTGCAGCTCAAAATCTATAAGCTAATAGTTTCAATCAACTTTGATAAAAAAAAAAAGCATAAAAACAATTTTAAGTATTCACTTAAATTTAGTATTCTTCCTCTAATAAATAAACAAGTAAAATTCATATTTTCTACCTTGCATGATCCATATCATCACAAGCATACCGAAGGTCACGACAAGCGAGGGCCATGCGACGACCGCCAATGCTGTAACACCAAATGTGAATTCAGCACTAAATAAATAAAGAATTGAGGAAACCACTATCGCAAACATGGAACACTGTAACTAGAAATAACAGTTCACGAAAGCTTAAAAGCTTTGCTCATATTTAATGATTACCCATATTTGTCTTCAAGTTTGTCTGTACACAGACATAAGACTTGACCCTAATTCGTGCGCTTGTATAGAAAGTTAAATATCTTGGAGGCATAAACCATAAATTATTCATAGAGATGCACTAAATCAATCTTGAATTTGTTTAGTTTCAATGAATGCTACAAACCACAAGCTTTTTCATAAAAAAGAAAAACACATTGTCCACCGAAAAATAAAGGGAATAATTTGTTATAGATAATACAATGTTTATAGAAATTGTGTATGAAAGTGAAAATCTTAAAATTGAAATATATAGGATCAAAAAGGATGAGAACTATATAAGAATGGAAGCAAGGTATATGTAGAGATTTACCTGGAGCTACTTCCCCTTATCTGATGAACAAAGGTAATAACTTTTGCATAGTCAATAATATGTTCATTCCTGATGATATCAATACAAAAAACTATTCAAATAACTAAGAAACGATCAGAAAGTATGAACATCAATCGCAACAATATGAAAAATTAATTACATGTATTTGTTCACTTGTGTTATGCAACTTTCAGCATCACTGCAGAACATGTTTATCAGATCTATTAAAAACTGGTGACTCTCTCCTTGTCGTAAATCAAGGATATGTTCAAAGTGATCGTCTAATATCCCCTGCAAGTCATTGATATTTTTAATTCTTTTAGCACCACCAAAAAGAGAAAATAGGCACAAATGTTAGAAGAATTTCCAAATTAAAAAAAAAACTTCAAATCCCAACAATATTTAGAAAACATTCACGTCCACTTCTTTAGCTTCGTAAAGTGAATTCATTTAACAAGAGAGAAATGTGTAAATCCCAATTCTAGATTGCTACTTGGCTTCTTAGGTCAATAAAAAGAAAGAAAGAAATTAAATCTTTGAAGGGATCATAACAATTCTTCCTTCTAAGGCTTTCTTCTTTTGACCACTGTTATCAAACTAAATATTTATCTTCTCCTGCGTGCTTACAATATCACCTCAAACACAGACACAGAGGGACAGAAAGAAAGGTCCGATATGCTTGTAATTGGACATATGACTAGGTTTCCGCCCACAGAAAGAAGGAGACAGGTTCGGGTTCTTTTATCCTTGACAACATGAATTCACTCGACTGAACTTTGAAGAGTTAACCATCAAATCACAAAGAACATAAATCGATTAAAATATCCCAACTAATTCTCTTTAAGTAGAACATGAAGGAAAAGAAACACACGACATACAACCTGATCAGTTAAGTATTTGATGAAGTTTCTCTGCTCTTGTCTTAGATTATAGCTGCTCATTTTTTCGTTGAATGGCCAAAAACTCTTGTCACCACCAAGATGTAGAACAACTACACCCTTTTCACCACCCTCTACACTCTCTTTTTTGCTATCATGGAGAACTTCATTTCTTGTACTTCCTATATAAAAGAGAGTGAGATTAACCATAATTGTCACTAGCTAAATGGAAAAGTCTGCCACATTTGGCAGTGAGCAAAGAAGCATATTTGTTCATTGGTCATACCTAACACACATGACAAAGAGAGTGATTGCCTTACTGGCAGAACCTGCCAAATTCGACAGTGGAACAAACAAGCATGCATTGGATTTTGGACAACAGTTACTCGGGAAAAGTCACTGGAATTCAAATGTGCACACTCGTCTCTTCTTCTGGGAATGGTGGCCCAGAAATGTTTGTTACGAGGAAAGTGCTTCGGTACAAAACCTGGAATCCAAAGATGTCGCAGCCCTAATCAAATCACCATGTTGCGGTTTTTTATTTTTATATTATGAAGGTGGCAGTTATAAGTTTGTGGGTTCCTTCTAAATACTTTCCATGTTTTTATTTATCAATATAAAAAAAATCATCCCATTTTTTTAAACCTTGCTCCACTTTATTATTTTAAAAAAAAACGATGTGCATTTTTCAATCTACACATACAGTCCGTAAAATAAATTGGCATTTATACCAAATACTGCAATCTTAACATATGAATTATTTATTTTATTTAATCTTTTAAAATCAAAGTTAATAGAATGATAGTTTAAGTTATAATATTGAATGTGAAGAATAAATGATTTTCTTTACAATCTATGGTTTTCGGGGAGCTAAAAACAGCATCAGGTATCTAGACAAAGGCAACAATGTGATGAATATTATCGAAGGCAAAAAGAAGATTGCAAAATTTTCAGCTTGAGGTTTATGTCAGGATTTCTCTCCTAAGCTAAGCAAGTTGCTGCCTTTATTTGGGTTTGCTGCTTCCTTATTTGCTATGCGATTACAATGATTACACAAATTTACTTTTTTTTTTGTGATGTTGTATAACACATGATTTATTGTAAATATCAAAGTCCGAATAATTTCTTTCATTCAAGCTCATTATCTAAAATATATATATGGTAATATGTATGCATATAAATTAAAATACACTCAAATATACAAATAAAAATAAACTCAATATTATATATAGAGAGCGAGAGAAATAAAGAGATTACTTTCAACATTAGCATAGTTAACTTAGATAATTGACACTCTTTAATTTATTCACTTAAAATTGTAATACAGTTAAAAGTATGCATATCTTGATATAAATCATCATCTGAATTAAGAAAGTCAAAAGCACTAAAACTTGATAAACTTATTGTTTTTCTTAACAGACAACTTATCTAAGTTAGAATCAAAATTAATCACCTTAATTAGATATTAATGTACGTTGGATATAAAATGATTATCGACAATGTTGCTTTCAAACTTTCCCTACACCAATATATGTATGGACTCAACTAATTGATTATTATTATTTTGATGATTATTAATTATTATTATTTGGCAATAATTTTATTTTATTTTATTAAAATAATATTTTTACTAGTCATTTATGATAGTGATGATTATTCATAACTACCAAGTGATAGTCATCAAATCTTTTCCTATATGTATATGCAAATTATACAATGGTTAATTGCCTAAATACTAACAAAACTAAAAGATGTCACTTGTTAGAAGTATTACAATATCAAAACTCTCTTTTATAATTTGATTATGATTATTTGCTATTACGATTGCATTCTTTGTTTCTGTTTTTTTAATCTTTTATATTATGTTAGTTGATAGTTGCCTTTTAATTTTTATGCTTAATATTTGTTTTATTTTAGGTAGATTATGCAAGTAATAATCAACTTCACAAATATTTTTAGTTAGGCTCTACATTTTGCTTGGAGACTGAACTCTTCAACTTCTAATAAGAACAATAGCTCACCAATCACCAATAGCTCATTAATTATTATAGTTATGCAATTTATTAATAACATTTACGATGGGTCATAAAGTAAAAAATCAAGATTAACAACAACTTGCTGCATCTTATGAAGATAACAAAGAAAGTAAAAAGGGCAAAATCCATCCCAATCCTAATTCACTCGTCATTGTCCTTTCCTTTTCTCTTATTATAGTAACATTCTCTTCCAATGATGATTTATTCTCTTCCCCTTTTTTGTCTTTTTCAGTGGCATTCTTCTTTCATCGACCATCTTATTGCTCTCGCGCCATCTTCTTTCTCCCTAATCATTGTCACCATCTTCTTTGCCCGTCTGACTCTTAACCGTTGTCAAAGGATATAAGATAGTTATATAACTCGCTGGCTCCAATATCCTATTACAAAGCATGTACGATAACTTTAAGACATAACATGGTTATGAAAAATTTATTGTAATTATTGTGATTTTTATAAACTAGTTGCAGTTCGAATTTAGTTATAACTCGAAATTAATTATAATCCTTGTGAATTCGCCTTGTGTTTGGTTATTGGGTGTTCAAACCTAAAATTAGGAATTTTGCTAGTTAAAGAGTAGAACCTGTAGACCATAGAATGATGACTATTCAAAATCCCTTCTTGGGAATCCAAAATCCTTATTTTCATCTTTTATTAAAGTAAGTGATATCACTCTTATCAATTGACTTCGGAAAGTTAACTAAAGAAGAAAGCTCTACATACATGCTATAAGTTGGAAAAGAACCACCCTGGAAAGGTAAACGATAATTAGTAATATTAAATGCTTGTATTAGGAAAGTTATAAGAGACAAAGTGTATCTTTAAAGTCCAATTTATATAGGTTAAAACATACAAATAGATGAAGTTAGCAGAATAATCATCATAATTTTAGGATAAACATATGAATTTCTATGTATCTTAGTTATGTTGCTTATATGTATCTTGGTCATGCTATAACTTTAGTGTCCGTTTGCTTTATGTATCTTGTTCATACTATTTTGTTATATCTATTAAGTGACACAACTGCATATTTCTTCTATTTTTCATTGGTGTGATTATTGTAGTGAGAACTCCTAAACTTATAGAATCCTCATCAACTACTAATACAACAATAAGTTTAAACATTGAAAATGTCGTATGCATGCTATTATGGGTTAAAAGCCACATTAAGAATTTCATGGAGCGATAATAATCTTGGTTAAAGATTCTATGGATGTCCAATTATCTTATGAGAATATATTTGTTAATAGATTTAAAACTTGCGTTTGAAGCTTATATAATGAAATAAAATATTTTATATTAGGAGATGTGACTTTTTAAATGATATGATGACAAATTTATCGAGAGTCATTGAAGTGATTCAAAAGTTAAGGAGGAAAGAATCAACGTTAAAGAAGGGGTTGAAATAATTAAATACTACTGGAACAAATACTGATGAAATAAGCACAATTGCGGACTTTGAGGAACAAATGAGGTTTATAAAGCATGATATAAATTTGTTGGCAAAAGAAAAAAAATGAAGTTTATGTTAATAAATATTGTAATAGGATTTGTTGTGCTTATAATACTTGTTATTTTAACTATGTTACGGAAATGACATTAAATTAATTTATTTATGAATTATGTTATGTATAAATAATTCAATGTAAATTATACCAAATGCTTTCGATTGAAAGAGAGCGTAATATATAGTTTGTTGTTACAAACTAATGTCTTAGTTAAGTTAGCCATTATCCTTGTGCAACAACTTTATCCCATTAAGTTTCTATCATATAATTTGCTCATCTACCTTATGAATAAACAGTGTAAAGTTAAAACTTGTTTCACATATGTCATAGTCACGAGAAACATATATATGCAAAAAAAATTCATTTTGTTTAAACAAAAAAAATCATTTTGTTTAAACAACACATACATAAAAAAGGATATACCTAATATGCACATTTTGTTTGTACAACATGTACATAAAAAAGCCAATGAGACATACATCAAAAAGCAAAAAGTGTATACATTAAAAGAAAGTCATCAACATATATGCCATATGTCAATATGACATTTACATAGAAAAGCTAATCCATATAATTTCACTCATTTGTACTTAACTGTGAAATTTGTTCTTATGATGATTGTGTTAATAATATTCTCCTTTTGTTTGCTTCAACTCGTAACTATTATAAAGTAATGCTAGAATGTTCTCTGAATCGTAAACCTCTTAGCTCAAATGATAATTTGAATGTGTGTGGATCAATATCTTCAAACTTTTTTTATTGACATACCCAAATGTATTAACCAAAAAATTGATAAAAATACTAAAACACATTCATCAATTATTTCATCCAAGATAAACTGATAAAAACACATTCTTTATAATATTGTTTTGTTGACTTAGTATACCATTATCATCAACTATGTTTGCACTGCTTAACTATTTTTTTAATAAAAACAAATTCCTCGATTATCAAAAGCCAATATAAATTGATAACAAATTGAAAGGTTATATACATGTGAAGATTCCTCTGTGATAACTTGATAAACATTAGTTATTACAAGGTCTAAAAATCGTATTCATATGTTGCAAATAAGATTTACATACTTGTGAAGAAGACTCAACATGTAACGTTAAGCTACCCTTGTTGCGTTTTATATAATTATGGCCATAATTACCATATTTCCTACATTTCTGCAATTGTCCTCTCTAAGATAATTGTGTTTAGATTTTTTAATTTCTTTAGCTTATTTTGTTGCCTTTCTTCTTGTAATTCTAGGTCTACTTGACATTACTCTTTTAACTAGAGGATGATCACCTCTACATCGATTGAAGGCCAATAAATTTCACCCCTAATAGGTTGTAATATATGGTTACACAATCTTAAGAATTGAATCTTCCTATAACGTGAATCTACGATTGTCTCAACCTATTTTTAGGGATAGATTGCACTAATCGTATGTTTACAAAGGTGTAAGATAGCTACCAATTGGTTGTTTACCAATCTTCACAGTATTTTTGTCGTCACTCTTTGAAACTTCATATGTACCATCTCTATTCAAAACTATTCTCTAATGGATTGCATCTTTTTTTTCTTTTCCAACTTCTTCACTATAGTTGGTACTATATCTAACATCCCTCCAACTACAAAATGTGTTTTATTTGCATGCCTCTTTATCACCAAGATTCTAATTGTTTTCAAGCATGCTAATTTTTGACTTGTCTCTAGCTAATTAAATCCACCTGTTGAAAGTTTAATTCATATGTTATCGACTACCATCAACTACCGAGCATTTTGGATTCAAAGTTTTGGTAACGTCTTGCCCACCACTATTTAGGGTATTCAAGTGAGGTTGAAGCACTCCAATATTTATTTTGTTAAGCCTCTTCTGCTACTTGCTAAATTCTTTGACGTAGTTGGACTATACGTAATTCCAAAACTGGCTTCAAGTTCCTTTCCTTACTAGTTCTCATGCCAATTGTGATATATATATCTAGCACACATTTGGTGAGTTACATTTGACAAAGTCTCCACTGCAGCTCTGACTAATTCCTACATCAATTAAAAAAGATATTAGTTAAAATTTAAAAATATAATATAATTAATTATAACTAAATAAAGATTAGGATACCTTCTACATATCATATATTATAGTAAGCCCTTCACCACCATCTAAATCAAAATTAGATGCTAATAGATTCAAGAACTAACTTTGTGAATTTGTGTTTTCTACTTCCACGACATCCCAAGGCAATGAATACATTCATTTATCATCATCCCTACTTTCTGCGCTCAACAATTGACCTTAAAACTTTATCTTACAAAAGAAGTCGTCTATAATAAAAATAAGTCTTAAATGAACTATGAATATGATGAACAATAGAAAATAATGAATTATGAATATGATGTATAATATACGATAATGAAGTATTAATGAGATAATTAAATTTTCATTTATTATTATCTGTGTAGCAAGGAGCTCTCCTTATTTGTTGATAGTTGTAACTCTATTGTTGATCTAGGATTACTTATCTTCAACTCATGTATATATCCTTGCAGATTCGCATATTCATTAACATAATCTAATGCTCTCTCTTTACACAATCTCTTATTTACTGTTTTACATATGCTTAAATTAACAAAAAATTAAGTTTCTCTGTGCACTCTTAAACCATTTTTTTAGGTTAAAATACTAGGCATTTTAAGAATTTTATCCTTGAAATGTCTCATCAAGAATTTGTTAAAAACCAAATTTGGTTTGTTAAGTCATGAAACAACTACTATTAGGTTTATAATTCTTTACTTTAAAATATCTCCCATTTTTATCATATCCAAATATAACTCTCGGGAGAACCCATCAATACACTTAACCCTGATCTTATGACTTCTTCTTTTTTTCTAATTCTTTTGTAGTTCCAAACTCCACATCAAATCTTCACTGTTGTGCCACATTTGTAAGATTCTGCTTAATATTTGAACTTGATCTATGCAAATCTTCACCTGACTCCTCCCTATTAGGATATTCGTCACTACTAATAAAACTATCACAATCAATTGAATCAATTTCAACTCATTGAAAATTATAAAAAAAATGTCTATATGGAGATTTTATTGAACATATTCAACATGTTCCTCCACAAGTTCATTCACATGTTCACCTTGTTCATTCACATGCTCACCTTATTCATCCATATGTTCACCATATTCATCCATATTTACACCTTGTACATCATCATCATGGTCACTAACATGTTCCTCTCCTCCAGTTATATATGATATGTCAAGTTTAAGAAAAGGTGTGTCTAAATTATTAGTTACATACACATCAACACTCCCATGAATTTTCTTTAGGTTTGCTAACATAATATAACTTTGGTTTGACTCAATAAGTGTCAAAGACTCTTTGAAGTTAAAACTACGCCTTATTAATTCGGTGGTATCCTAAATCCTTCCTCATCTATTATATTTGACAATTACTGACATAATCAATGTGAACATTTTCAAATGTAGCAATAAACAATCAAATATTTAAATTTAGGTTCTAACATGAAATTCCCAACATAAAAAAGCCTTATACTTCCAAATTGGACCATTATAACATATGTATTGATCAGTAGAGAACAGTAAAAGCAACATAAGTCATTAAAATGACCAAAATAGGATATTAGGTTTTGACCAATTGATAGGACATACAATTCTGAAACCATGTTTATCAATAGGGACCTGGGAAAAATAATAATTAAGAATTATAAAAAATATACTGATATTTAAAGTAGCACAATAGCCATTCTATATATTTAACCAAACAATATGCAATATTTATGAGGAGGATCAGTCATTACTAGTGATATGTTTATTAATCTATACCTTGAAGATGCTAAATATGAAGAAATCACTAATAATATTGAATGAAAAATAGTTATATGAATTTATCTTGAAACATTTCTTTTCATAGGTATTTCTTTTTAAAATATAATTAGACTTAGCTATTCTTAGTATAATTAAACTCAACCTTTAATAAATAACATTACTAATATTTTATTAGGATTTAAATTTTCACATGATTGAATCTCGTATAAATTAGTTTTAGTTTTCATGGATCATTAAACTCTTATGCATAAACAAAAAGTTTGATGATCTATTGAAATAAGACAAGTCCAATCTGTACAATTACTAAGGTGTATCAAGAGGAAACCCACCTTCAAGTGCTATAACTGCAAACTTAAGATAATCTAGAAACAAATTAAGGAACATGTATAATCTATAACCCCATTTAACCATTTCAACCAGATTTATATCATAAATGAACAATTAATAGTTTTAAAAAATTTAGCAATATCAATTCCTTTCCATTTCAGGAAAGGGACATCTTTGCTTAAACTTATCATCCGAGTCAAACTCCACCAAAAGCTAGCCTAAAAGCAAGCACATGAAACTAAAAGTTATATAATCAATTTAAACATTTTATTTTTATATTTGATTAATCAATAATAATTTTATTATTACTGGAATTGGTTGCATCCATAAAAATTTAGAATTCTAACTCCATTGACCTATAAAGATTGAATATATTCATATTGTAGTCTTTTTCAATCCTATCCTATGGTCTTAATCTATTGCATTCACTTGAGGCTGATTCGGGAGATTGAAAATTTCAAAAATTAGGTATATTAGTTCTTACTCTATTATAGTATTATTAGTTGAAAATAAAATATACTAACTAGGTATATTAGACGAGTCTGATCATCATGTTTAGTGATGGAGTTCGATTAAGGTAATGCTTCTTTGATTTAATAACCAGAGAAGTAACGAAAAAAAGTACACTTCTCACATAACCAACAAGGCCCCTGCTCCCTCCTTTTTATTTAATGTAGGTCCCCTCTATCATATGTACGAGTAATTGCCTCCAATGCGCAACAAGGACCACATAAGAGGTAAGCAAAAATGTCAAGAAGACATAAGCGAGAAAATTACCACATAAAAGAAGACAAGAGTAAGGCCATGAAAAAAGAAGAAGAAAGGTGAATATATCATTGAAGAAGATGAATAAGACAAAGTGAAGAAGCCGTTAGACGAAAACGTCGCTACAATCAAAGAAGAAGAGAGGAGTGTGAAAGAGTAAATTAGGATTTTGTGATAATAAAATTAAGATTAACGATTTTATCAGGTAAAAAAATTAAACAGTTATAATATTTTATTACTTAAAAAGATTTTATCAATTAAGAAAATAAATTTGTTAATTACAATATTTATGTATTTTAAAATTAAGAATGAGTCGCATAATATCACTTGGTGTACATGTGATATTACAAAACAATAACAACAACATTTTAATAAAAGTTCAAAACTACACAATCTTATCCTTAATTAATAAAGAGGTTATTTTCATAGATTCAAGAAAATAATAAAAATAATTTTGAGAATTATTTGTAAAAAATAAAACTAAAATAAAAGATAAAATAAATATGAAATAAAACAATAAAATAAAAATGCATATTAAAAATAAAATAAAATAGAAATAGAAATAAAAGATTAAAATAAAATAATAGAAAGTAAAAGTAAAAATAATATAAATAAAATATAAAAGTAGTAAAATAAATAAAAACTGAAAACAAAAGATAAAATAAAATTTTAAAGAATAAAAATAATAAAAATAAAAGATCAGATAAGAACAACGATGACAACATACAAATAAAAAGTAAAATAAACTATAAATAAATAAATAAAACAAATAAGTGTTACACTATAAACCTATATTAAAGATAAAATATTACATGTCAGAAAACTAACCATGTCAAATCTCTGTTAAGATTTTCGTTCACAAAAAATTTAACTTAAATGTTTGTAAAACTTTAAATTTTAATTTAAACAAATAACAAGTTAAACTGCAAAGGTTAGAATTATTTGTCTTTTTCGCTTAAAGGAGAAAGCTTTTTTTAATTATAATAATGTTGAATTTCTAATTCAACTCCAAGCTTATTTTCAACCTCTGATCATCTCTCCTCCCGAAATTAATACCCTAAAGGCCCTAAACTAAGTATCAACACATGAAATATGGAATTGTTGCGGCGGCTAAAGAAAAGAGAGCATACGCTATAAGCAACACATACACCTCGATTAGCATAATTTAGCATAGGAGTACTGTTGAAAATACGATTCACCTCTTAATGAACAAACCAAGTTATTGAGGTGAACAAAACCAAGTTATCTTATGAATGGCAAGGTCAGAATCTCAAAACATTAGGATTTATATCAGGGAGAACGACCCTCGAAGAAAAAATATATAGGTGGTCTGCAATTGAATCTCTCGGGGATCCAGTTAGGTAGGTAAGCATGGTGGCATGTAAGAACTTGGAAAAGGAATAAGAGCAAGCAATCGAACATACAGGAGATGACAAATAACGTTAAGACATGAAGCACAGATGAGCATCTCGGGAAGATCTCAGCTGGTCTCCACTCTCTGATAACATGACTCCGTTCCATTTCGATCTACAGTAGGAAAGCAGCTAAAGATTTGCTGGAGGTGGAGGCCTTGAACGCTAGAAATACTTGTGTTTGCCTGAGGCCGACAAAATAATGATTAACATGGCAATCATGAAGGAGAACAATGAATTTCTTGACAAATCAAAAGAAAATGTTTTAAGTAGTAAAAGAGACGGAGCAAGTCTACTCGTCTACAAATATAATCCGCACACCACGGGTAAAAAGCAATAACCTTTGGGAAACGGCCATAACTCCAGTCACACTTGACCAAGATTGGAGTTATTCCTTAAATTTTTATCAATCACGAAATAAATCTTTAGCTGCACATTCCTCTCCTCAGGATTCCGAGATCGACTTACCAACTTGGGGATAAGTATTAGTTGGACACTTTATTAAGAAATATAGACTTTTGCTGAAAGATAGGCAATAGGTTTCAAGCTAAACAAAGCAAAAAAGACTCAATCAGCGTTTCTCTTCCGAATAGGGGAAACAACAGAGTGGCATCTTCTAATATTTATTGTGTTGTTGATCATCTCTCCTAGAGAACATACAGATTATTTGACCATTGACATAGGAGACATGATGAAGGAACAGAATTTAAGACCCTAAATCATTGGGATGAATACACAAATCCCTACATGTCCAAGGTGATAACTATTTAAAAAATTCTCTTCCATGACTAATAATCTGAACTTATTCCTCCACAAGGGACTCAGCTGCAATCGTGTATCCCAAGTAGCTTTAGATAAGAAAATAAAAATATTAAGAGAGAAAAGAAGGGGGATAACCTTAAACGTAGTATAAGAGAACTGTACAGAGGACTAGAATGAGACACTTACTTGATGCATCATTCCAGAGCAAATTCATCTCCGACCATCTAGAATGATGCTACGACTTAGGAACAGTCACATTCAAGATCTTCACATCCTGGTATGGCTTATCTGTTTTATCTGTCTTTACCTTCTCAATAGCCTGTCAACGGCACCCACATTAATATTTCTATAGGATGCAGAGGCATCCACAGATATTATTAGTGATGGGTCATACAAGGAATTCCATAACTGTCCCTAAAGTAGAGTAGAGTACATGGCTTGCTAGCGAGCAATTTGACATTCAAAGTGGCATGATGATCAAATAAAACTAGTTAAAATATACCCTGTTTTTGTTTCAGAAAGGAACTTATGAGTAAACTTAACTCAATGTCAGTTCTATACAACATAGTACATTATGGAATTTCTTAACCACATCTGAAGGGAAACTGTGCATGCATATGCAAAATGTAAATGCATATCAAACAACTAAGGCTCATTTTTACCTGGACAACATCCATTCCTTTAACAACTCTACCAAAAACAGTATGCTTATTGTCCAGCCATGGAGTGGCTACAGTGGTGATAAAGAACTGAGAGCCATTTGTGTTTGGTCCAGCATTTGCCATTGACAATGTGAAAGGTCTATCATGCCGTAAACTGACAACACAAAAATGTGATCAGTAGTAGTACAAATAGAACTAAAGATCATGCAAATAAACCAGAATCTAGAGTATGCGGTGGAAAATGGCAGATAACAAACACAAGAGAGAGAGAGAGAGAGAGAGAGAGAGAGAGTGTCCAGAGCACTGACACATAAAAGACCATTTTATGTCCAAATGTTGGGGAAATCAAAAGGGGAATTTTCAAAATACCTTCTGTAGAAATTATGACAATTGGAGAATTGAAGTTAAGTTTGGAATTAAAAGCTTTGTTTAGACACACTAGTATAAGTAATAAAGTGTTTCCAACAAATTCCATATAAGTCTCTCTCTCTCTCTCTGAAGTTACTCTTTTTCTTCTTCTCCTTCTAGAACTACATGTTCCTACTTAACTAGTCACTTCAAACTTTGCTGTAAAATAAGCAACCAAGCCACCAAAAGTTTGCTACAAACATCTGTAATGACAATGAATGTACTTTAGTTAATTTATAATTAAGACCCACACTTAGATAAACCTCCACAAGTGTTATAGAGTAACCATAAGATATTCAACATGATCCATATGTTATTCTCTTCCCTCTCTCTCCCCATCTTTTTCTCTCCCACCCCAACAAAGCTTAAAATTCTTCTTCTAGATCGTTATACCTACACAATTTTTACTCAACTCTATGTACAGGCTATAACTCCAGCAACCAAACCACTGCACATATAAACATTAATAATGGAAAAAGCTTTGTCATATCCCATGTACCATAGCTTTGTTTCTTTAAATTAAACCCCTTTACATGCCAACTCGTGAAATCATTCCATGAAAGAGCCAAAATATCCTGATCTCACAATGTCGCATGAATGGCCAGAACATCATTTTCTCCACAAATTAAAGGTTATAGTTTGACCAAGCCATGTTTGAACCATCAAGCAATTGGCACTGTGATAATGAGCTTAAAGATTGTTCTTTACGACTCCATGCCACCAATTTATTTCATGTGATTTTTCAGGTCTTGTATGAATAGCTAATGAAAGAGGAGATATGGAAGAAATCCTAACCAATAACTAATTAGGAACTCTATATTCATCTTTCCAGTACATTAACTGACAGCCATAGCCACGGGCATAAACCTCTATAAGAAGCAAAGAAGAGCTTCATCAACCAAAACAAAGAATTTTGCTATCTCTTTAAGTGTTTCTGGAGTAGAATGGGGGAAATCTTGATGTTTCAGGAACCAATACAATATGATGCAAATGAACCAAAAAGGTTACCTTTTGTGAAACTCATCCTCAAACTCTCTGCCCCAAATAGACTGGCCACCGGTGCCATCTCCCAAAGGGTCTCCTGTTTGTATCATGAACCCTTTGATGACACGATGAAAGATGAGATTATCATAATAGCCATTTCGGCAGTGTGTTGTAAAGTTCTCCACAGTTTTTGGACATTCCTCAGGGTACAATCTCATGTGAATGTCACCCATTGTGGTATGCAAAATCTGGTTAAAGAGTATTGATCAGAAAATATGATTAACAAGTGCAAAAAGACAGCTGTGCTCTATTTTATGAACAAGAGAACATAGGGCATATCAACAAGCAAAGTTTATGGAATAACTTAACAGCCATCATGCTAACGCACTTATCTACACGTCTAAACAAATTGCAAGACAGCTCTAAACTCATGGATTTCTAGTTTCATGTATTTGATAGACTAGGTTTAACTTGTGCAATAAAATTACGTATGGAAACACAAAAAGAAAGTTTACCACGTTGTCAGGTAGAGACGTTGTCACTGCTTTTCCAATATCAGATACAGCCAAAAGCTCATCTGCTGGGGGCTTTTCATTGAAGACATCCCTTCCCTTGGTAGCATCTTCGGGTTCTTCTGGTTCTCTCCGGCTATTGAAATCATAAAACAATCAACAAAAAGAAAAGAAAAGAATTAGCAACAGAAAAACCAAGCCATATAAAAATAAAGGGGAGCTCAATTTCAGCAAGTAAGGTAATGTAATTTGCTGCAGTAAACATGTTTCGTTCAGATTGGCACCTATTAAACTCATTTTCCATCTATGTCAAGGAATGTTAAGCAACTTATTAGTGTTGATTTCCTAAACCAAATTATCAGGATTCAATCAATATCCATCACTGGTACCAAATATTTCGTTCTTTACATGAACCACTAGGATCAAACTTTTCAAAATAAGAACATATATATCATCAAGTACAAATAGAAGACAAGCATAATAAGAATTTTTGCAAATATCAGAAGCTATTCGAATGTTTTCATGTTGCTTCTCTCCTATTGGTTAATATCAATACCATGTCCAAGTTCAGCACATGGTAAAGTCAATAATAGCATCACAAGAGAATATTTAAGAAAATAAAACCATCAAATTTAAATGAACAGTTAGAAAAACAACGAAGCTACCTGAATAAATAAATCCTGTGCTTCTTAAAAGCACAGCATAAAAGAGTAGGGTCTGTCAAGGGATCTTTGCTCTCATTGACATTTGCTGCAACAGATGGCAATTTCCTAACCTTTTTACTGCCTCGATCACCTTGATACAGAGCAATTTGCAAAAACCTGTCATTACTCTCCACCTTTCCTAGAATTCTTGCAACTTTGTTGGTATGTAAATTTACTACCTACAGAAAACACAGAATCCAAAAAGTTATAGAAAGAAGAAACAGAAAATATTGGTATATTGTGGTGAAGAAATCCAACAACAGATCTCTAGATAATGTTTCATGCAATTTTAGTTTAGTTATTTACTTTAATTCCAAGGAGTGTTGCATAAATAAGGAAATTAGAGCTCTCATCAAAAACAGCATTTGGTTGTGGTGCAGTTTCTGTCTTTTCAATTTCTTTCTCAACAGCCATTCTTCTTCCAAAATCTATAGCTTCCAACTGGTATAATGAAGACCCGCTTCTCTGGAGATCTTGAGCCACCTAACGAGCACAAGTTCATAAATGAGTGCAGAACCTAACAACTTATAAGCAATAGTTGCAATAAATTTGTTAATACCTCCAGTGATTCATCGTAAACTCGTCTTAGTTTACCCGTTCTAAACCAAAATACACGAATCCTTCGGTCAGGTGAGGTAATGGAAAATTGCTTACCATCTGAGCTCACCTGAATAGTAAGATTACAATGCCATTAGTCAAATTTTCTTTTCCACTACACTCTGAATCAACTTCGTGGAGAAAACAATTGAACATCTAAAAAATTCTAAACAAAAACTAATACAATTGCTAATATTCAAGCACAAGATTGTTACCAATTCGACCAGTTATAGAGATGCAATATGTACCTCAATAGTTGAAACAACTGTTTTGCATTTTACAATCTCAAGTAGACTGGTATCACTTTTCAATCTAAAGTTCACCCTGCAGTGACCAAATAAAAGAAGACCATCAAGCATCAATGAGGATAAGACAACCAAATCATACAAGCAAAACTTAAAAGTGACAATACATGATTAAAAGACAACAGCCAAACTTGATTCAAGTATCCAAGAGATCAGAAAATAGCCAATTGCATGACGGCATAACTTGTTCCATTGAAAAAAGCATTCCATTGCTAGGTGACCAATATAACAGCAAAGCCAAAATTCAACGTTTTAGCTGCTTTAGCTATAAAAGGTGCAACTCTTAGTACATGAAGACAAATGGCATTATTTTACACAAGATTATGAATTAACCATTATCTCCCAAGTTATGAACTAATGAATGAAGATATGAGCCTCTAGCCTAAACTGGGATCTCATAACACAAGAAGGTTCAGTGATGTACACCAACATAGGAAATAAGCCCACACCATTTCACTTTAAAATATCTAATTGAAATAACTTGAAAATGGGGCAGCCCATATCATTCAAAGCAGTAATCAAATGTAAGTGTTCCTATGCACATACTCGCCATCAGGGAACTTAAGTGTAGAAGGCTTCCAGTATTCAATGATTCCCTTTTCATCAGCAGACATCACAATATCAAAGACATGATTATACTTCATAACTTTAACTGGTGCCAAATGTACCTGGAGGAGTGGAAATTTAAAAAACATAAGCATCTTTATCATGACAAGATAGGTACAAAAACCCTTTCATTTGGAAAACTACAATTGACATTAAGGTACAAACCTCTCTTGATACGATAGGTTCATTTGAACCAGATCGTGCATCATAGATGTGCACAAATGAAGATTTCCGATCACTAACAGCAAGTTTGCCCTTGACATCACCTTGTTTGTAGACCCATTCCGCAGCACCAGGAACAAATGGTAGGCGAATCATAGCCATCATATCATAATTGACAACATCATATATCTTCACGGAACTGTCATCTGAAATTGTGCAGCAAAGCAGGCCATCCACACTAACCTGCATGGCTGAACTAACTCATGGTTGATGACTGCACCGTCTTAAGAACATGAAAATGGAGATGACAAAACATAAGGTTACAGAGGTAGTGTTGAGAAAAATGAACTCACCGCTAGATCTTTTATGGGGCCAAGGTGAGATCTAAAATGTTTTGCAAACTCAATGCCTGTAGATTTTTTCTTCCAAAATTTCAGATGCCCTGATTCATATTAGTCATTAAAAAAAAAGAAAAGTGCATTTAGTAAGCATTGATAAAGAGTATAATCTTTAAAAGCTCTGTCAATACAATACCAAACAATGAAAATAATTTTGTTTCTTGATCAGTTAACTCAATAAGCAGCACTTATCAAGCAAAAATAGGTTGTCATGAAAAAGGTTGGTAATTAAGTCAAAATTGCCATTGCAATAAAACCTCAAAATTGATGAGATTCAACACACAAGCAAACTTGTTGTCTAATTCATGACTACCTAGCTGCAACTATAGGATAAACAATCATACAAAACCACTGTCTATGTAGTACGGACATGGCAAAATGAAGCCATGTCCGCGTGTCGGACACCCACTAACACGCGGTGTACACAGCTTGGACACGTTTGAAGACCGCTCGAACATGGCTTAATAGAATATATACTCCATAGAATATATGCTCCATGTTTTTTGAGAGGAGCTTATAAAGTACCAAATATGTATGAACTATCAAAATGTTGGAAGTCTTAAAACACATCAATCAATACATATCATATTATGAATTCTGAATTTTTTCTTAATTCTAAATTTTATAATATATATATATGTCGTGTCCATGTCCGTGTCCACCAAATTTTAGAAGTTGGTGTGTCCCCGTGTCCGTGTCGTGTCCCGTGTCTGTGTCTGTGCTTCTTAGACCATTGTACTTCGGGTGGTATAGATAAGAGCAAACCAAGTGCACCAAAAATTAAACTTTAGTGAGGTGGCGGGGGTGTAGCCTATTGGTAGGCACTCCTCACCAAGGACCCATAAGTCCTGGATTCATATGCTCACTTGAGTGGATGGGGTTTGAAAATTACCACTTACTGTGTAACCCAATTTTCTTAAGAAATAAACAGCTAGGAATGTCAAAATGAAGTATGCATTATGGTAGTTTCTAGGATGGCTCAATAAATAGATAGTCAGGATAACGTTGTGAATGACATGGATATGTGAACCAATCACAAAATAAACGAAAAGTCCAATAAATGGCGCAGTGCTATATGGTCAAGTGTAAAGAGTAACTAAATTCAAACACATTATGCATGGAAACTAGTATACATCAAGGCCAGATATTTTTAACACAAAGATTTGAAGTAGCAAAGATGTTCATACCATAGTTGAGTTTTTTTCCCACCTGGGAAGATCAATGCAGTAACACAAAAAGAAAAGTTCTATTTTTTAACAACTTCACTCTCTTCTTTTCTTTTTATTTTTTAAAACAGCAAGCAACAACAAGCAATTAAAAGGAAACAGCGATATTGTGATTGCAAAACCAAGTCTTCGTATTCATGTATAGCGAGAACGAATACCGTCAAGACTTCCGGTAATGAAAAAATCAGCTGCAGATACAGCAACATGAGTAACCACATCCCGATGCATATAACTCTTTTCATACCTGAAGAGTATGACAGAGAGAAGAAATTAGTGCTAAATCTTGCAGATTCCATTAGCAACTATCCTCGCGTGAACAAGAAAGCATGATCAGAAGCTAGTAAAACAAGGTGACAATTTGTTGGGGACTGAACGACAGATAGTTGAGTACGCACTAAAAGAGAAGACAAAACCTATAATATATGTAGTTAATAAACCCTAGAAAGACAAGTACATATTGGCAGAGGGAAGAGCGTCGAGGTAGGCGTGCTCGAATTGGAGAGGACGTTTAGGGCGAGCCTTTGGTGCCGGACCAGGCCCTACAATTGGCGCCTCTTGCTCGGTGTCCGCCGTCAAGTTTGTGTTAGCGTCGCCGTTGTGGGAGTCCTCCATTGCTTTGCTTGTTGAGTAATTTCGGCGGCTTTTCGTTTTAATCGAATGAGGTGCTTCGGCCTAGTTCGGTTGCGTTTTGTTATTCGAAAGAAAGGAACGACAGGTCGGATCAGATATAGAAAAAGATATTTCATTTGAATTTAATTCACCGCGACTTGACTTGGTCAACGCTATCTTTCCTTAGTTTAATTATATTTTCTTATTATAAACAAAAGATTGTTTGGATTAGTTTTGTGAGGGAAGGTTCAGGCAAACAGGTAGTCCGTATAAAATAAAGTAGTCATATCTTAAAAATTCTTTGCATAATCTATTTGATGACAACAGTAAAAAAGTTTGGAAAAGGGTCTTGGTAGTATGGACATGGCCACCGGTGAGAGCCAGGCCTCCTGTTGTTTTCCGGCATAACATAAAAAAGGAACAGTGTGTGTATGTATGCGTCTGTCTCAAGAGTATCCTCTGCGTACTCTATTTGTTAGAGAGAAAAAAAGGGTTTGCGTTCCTCGTGATATCATTTCTAACTTTGTTTCCTTTTCTCTTCTTTTGCTCTTTCCTCATTCATTCACTCTCCTCTCGTGCCCTAACATCAACATACACACTCACGCTCTCTCTCTCTGTTTTTTTTTTTTTTAATCTGAACAAAAGCTCCCTTCTATATTGCGTCCTCGTTGATACATCAATTCTTCTGATCTCTTCTTCAGGTGCTTTCCTCTGTTTTCTTTGTTACTGTTATGTTTATTTGGTTTCTGAATTGTTGCTATCACTTCCATTTTATTTGATTGTTTTTCTAAAGTTTGTTCCCTTTTAAAAAAAAAAACAATTTACTATTGTAATTGGTAGGATGCAACGCTGAGGTGATGTGCTTGCTGGTGAAAAAGGGTTGTTTGATTAGAACCTGATTAGCTTGATTTGAAATGGAAGTCAACTGCTTGTATCTTGGCTTGAACATGATTAAGCATAATGTCTTGGCTGCGAAAAAACAGTATATTGATTATTTTATGTGTTTTACTATAGCCCAAAACTGGTTGTTAAGGAAGCAAATTGTCTGCTTTTTGAATTATTTGTTGCATATCGTGTGCCAGGCGTGCTTCAGTGATTTAACTTAAAGTGAACAGCCTTTTGTATTTGTCAAAAGGTCCAAACTTTAAGATGTGGTAGTTGTGCCATCAGTGTTGGGTGTGAATCACTGATTGGGAAAGCTAGGTTAAGTTTATAGATCACTCTGTTGATTTGAAATTCCATGAAACCACATTCTTATGGTGAATAAGTTGCTTTAAATTACAGTAGTTTAGTTATTGGTGCTAGAATTTCTGGTCTTGTGGAGATATTAATTGTATTATTTCATGCTCATTAATCAAATCATGGATGAGTTATTCTTCTGATCATATATTTTTCTGTATTTATCTTAAAGTTGTTTATCATGCCAGGATTTGGATGCTTCATTTTGAGGATGCTAAAGGGGTAAGGGCAGGGGATTTTAACTGTGGGATCAGTATGACTGAAGAGAGGTTCCAAGGATTTGTCGTGTTTTTTCTAATTTCCATTAGGAAGTATTTTCGGCATACTTCTCTGGAAATGGGTTAATATAACCTTGTAAAGTATTAATCAGTACTGTTAGTGTATAGAAGACAATTCAATGGGGATGGATGTGCTGCCCACCACATCTGAAATTGTTGAGTCAACTGAAGATACTGAATCTGAACCAGATATGAGCTTAAAAGCAGGAAAACAGTCTGTTCTGAAAGTGGGTAATAAATATTCTATAGAAGATGACATTAATCGTCTTTTTGAAGCGATTGACATTAGAACTTCTACTAAGGGTCTTCGACTGGTGCATGAGGGTGGTAGAGACAGTTTAAGAAAGAAAGCTATGAAGAGACCAATGAGAAATGGTTCGCCTCAAACCTCAGGGATTGGAATTGCTGAACCCGTGAGTTTGAAACAGGCATTGAGAGGATTGTGCATTTCTCAGGCATCAGAGATGGCTGCTATGAAGCGATTGTCCAAACAAGCTTCTTCATCTAGGCCCTCAGAGGCGGGAACTATCAAAAGATTGTACAGAGAAGTGGTTGTTGATGCTAATGCTTCTGGCCTCCCCTTGAATGAAGGAAATGGAAATTTAGTTGAAATATCCCTTGTTCCAGAACAAATCACAGCTAGTACTTCTGAGAAGGAACTCGAAGCATCCCAAAGAGCAAAGGACGGTGTGCTTCCTGTACATGATCATGTTGTTCCTCTGGTGACTGAATTTAATAGTGAAATTTCGCAAGCGCGAAGTGATGGGCTTGAATCTGCAGGCTGTTCCTCTGCCATGCATACCAGTGAGAATCTAAAAGAAGTGGATGGAACTGCTTCAGTCTCACTTAAATTTTCTGTCGAAACATTATTTCCACAGGGACAGAAAAGCCACTTACATAGCACATGCTTACCTTCTAGTTCCAGCGCCGTTAGTCTTTCGAGCAGTTCTACTTGCAGTAGTCCGCGTTTTATGCCAATCTTCAGGGGCAAGAACTTTATTAGGAAGAAAGTAAAGAAGGATTCATCTTCCTCCAACAGTTTAAATGAATGTAATGAAAAAACTGACAGAAGTCTAGATTCTGGTCTTATTAATTCAGACAGCAGGATGTGTGACTGTCATGCTGTGAGTCTAAGACAAGAAATTATGAAAGCTTCTCCACATTCCAGAAGTACTGAATTCATTTCAAACATTGTGGATTCAAGTCCAAACAATCTTGATTACATTTCAAATTGCAATAAGATGAAATCTGTGTTGAGTAAAGTTGATGAGAAGTCAAGATCAAGAGAAAAGGGGGAATTCTCCCAAAGCTCAAAAAGTAGCATTGGTGACTATAGTAGCAGTGTAAGTACAAGTGAAGGCAGTAATTTGAGTGGATCTAGTTGTAGTGGCACTAGGCCTCACATGTCACGGGACTTAAGGTGGGAAGCCATTCGGCAAAGTCAGAAGCAGTATGGGGGCCTGAGTTTGAAGCATTTTAAGCTGATTAAGAAGCTTGGCTGTGGGGATATTGGGTCTATTTATCTTGCTGAACTAACAGGTACAAATTGCCTATTTGCTCTGAAGGTCATGGACAACGAGTTTTTGGCAAGCAGAAAGAAGATGTCCAGGGCCCGAACTGAAAAAGAGATAATGCAGATGCTAGATCATCCTTTTCTTCCTACATTATATGCCCATTTTGTATCGGATAAGTTCTCATGCTTGGTTATGGAGTATTGTCCTGGTGGAGATCTGCATATGTCAAGGCAGAAGCAACCTGGTAGATGTTTCTCTGAACAGGCAGTAAGGTACGAATCTCTGTTGGCTATTCGATACATTTGTATTTTGTTCCTGTTTTGTTATGGGTGATCCTACTTGTGATTTAATTCTTTCCTCTCACATGCCTGTAAAATGTATTCCTGCCTTCTTCTATTTCTCTTTTCCTCTTATCCACAACATACCCTCTAATCCGGAATTCATGCTTATTGGCACATTCTACATAGACGTTTGAAGCATTGACCTTTTTTCTGTATTAAAGTTGTATTAAAGTTGGGTCAGGAAGGATCTAACAATTGACTCTAGATATTTGATGGGTTAAAACATTTTGCGTTGCGGTGGATGTCCTCAGAGTAAGTTGTAGACACTAACTTATGAAAAATTTTAGGCCTTTTTAATAGGTGGATGCAAATGAGAGTGATGCCATAAGAGTATTGTTTTGGAGCTTCACATAATTGAATTTTGGGTGCGACAAACAAGTGGAGATGCTTGAGTGATTGCTTGGTTATGTACAGGACTCAGGCCTGTATGCTTTCTCTTCAGGACACTGTTCAGTATGGAGCCATTAAGCCTGCTGCTCCTGGCTTCATCCATAGAATATAAAATGTTATTATTATCATTTAAAGCGTCATGCATAGTAGCTTATGAGTGTAATTGGCTTTTGAATACTATTTTGTCAGAAATTCTCCAAGAGGAATGCGCTCTGTCCTTATTTTAGTATCTGCTATACGTAAGGGAGATTCTGATGGCCCTATTACTCAATAAATAGGGGAGGTCTGATGGGCAGGAATCTTTTTGTTCCATCTAGTACAACCTTTTTCTTGATTATAAAACTTTTGTTTCCCTTCCCCATGTTTTTGAACTGATCTGAAATCATCATTTCTGCAGGTTCTATGTTGCAGAAGTTCTTCTTGCATTAGAATACTTGCACATGCTTGGGGTTATTTATCGAGATTTAAAACCAGAAAATATTCTGGTCCGGGAAGATGGGCATATAATGCTCTCGGACTTTGACTTGTCACTGAGATGTACTGTTAATCCCATTCTGGTTCAGTCATCTTCACCTGATACAGAGCCTGTGAAAAAGACGTCAAGTCCATGCTCTGAGTCCAGTTGCATTGATCCTTTCTGCCTCCATCCAGCGTGGCAGGTCTCATGTTTCACCCCAAGACTTCTATCAGTGGCCGTGAAATCTCGCAAGTTGAGATCTGACTTGGCATCACAGGTGAACCCACTGCCGCAACTTGTAGTGGAACCAACTGGTGCCCGATCCAACTCCTTTGTTGGTACTCACGAATATCTGGCTCCAGAGATGATCAAAGGTGAGGGCCATGGAAGTGCTGTTGATTGGTGGACATTTGGAATCTTCCTGTTTGAGTTGTTATATGGTAGAACACCATTCAAAGGATCAGGAAACGAGGAAACACTGACAAATGTGGTGTCAAGAAGCCTGAAGTTTCCTAGCAGCCCTATAGTCAGCTTTCATGCACGAGATTTGATTAGAGGGTTGTTGATAAAAGAGCCTGAAAACCGATTAGGATCTGCCAAAGGAGCAGCAGAGATCAGGCAGCACCCTTTCTTTGAAGGTCTTAATTGGCCACTAATACGGTGCTCAGTACCACCAGAGTTGCCAAAGTTTTGCAATGTTGGTATTGGTGTGTCTTCTTATAACAAGGACAATACTACCAAGAGTAAGGAAAGTAGGAGTACAGAAGAGGATAATCAGTTGGAGATGTTTTAATCAACAAAACCAGATTTCTGTATCTATCTTGTCAAATATTATAGTGTAAACGCATTCCTGCAACTGCGGCAATTTATATAGATATGTATAGGTATGTATACGTTGACACGACTTTGAGAGTTGAAATATGAGATTACTGAAAATGTTCTTATCCTCAGATTTGTTCATCAAAGCTATCCCAGTCACATTTTTGTAGTTAATATTTCATAAGTTAGTACCAACAATTGTTAATTTAACAACAGAAGAACAGTTGAATGGTGATGGGATTTAAGTTGCAACAAAAGCTGAGTCATATGTGATGAAGCCTAATCCATAAACATAACCGGCTCCATTCCATTATTTCTTGCCCAGAACAGTCCAACCCACATCCACTGAACCACAGCCTCTCAACAGAAAACAACTTTGTTTCCTAAAACGCCATTAAACAATACGTCACAAGAGAAAATGACGAGTGTATCTGTATCACCATCCTTGTACTCTATTACCACCAATACCAGGACTAGGCTGCCAATCCCATCTCTGAATTTACATTTTTGCCACTTCAACACCAAATCTCTGAGCATTAACCCACTTGTCAGAAACTATCTCCAAGGTTGCCATCGTCAGAAAATACCCATCAACAGTGTCAGTTCATCTTGCACCCTTAGGCCTCTTCTGATCAAAGCATCATCAATGGCATCTTCAACACAACCCTCCACAGATACAAAGATCAAACCTTTTACCGTTCTGTTTGTTTGTTTGGGCAACATTTGTAGAAGCCCAGCTGCTGAGGGTGTCTTCAGGGACATTGTCAAGAAGAGAGGGCTTGAGTCCAAGTTCTTTATTGACTCCGCCGGGACCATTAACTATCATGAGGTCATCTACAACAGTTATCTATTGTGTTGTCTATTTGCCAGTATTATCTGATTGATGTTTTAATAATTTGAAGGGTAATCCAGCCGACCCAAGAATGAGTGCGGCCTCTAAAAGGCGTGGGATTGAGATAACATCTATATCTAGGCCAATACAACCGTCTGATTTCAAAGATTTTGATATCATTCTTGCCATGGACAAGCAGAATCGAGGTGGGTGAATGTTTAGAGCAAAGATTGTTTATAGGGTTATCAGTCTTCTGTATGCACGTGTTTTGAGCATTCGGTGAATTTGAGTGTGCTTTGTCATATCTAAAAAGAACAGAAGCCTAGCGATGTCTGTAAATTCATGTGAGATTGTTTTAGTAATGAGAGTATATTGGTGTTGTGTGCAGAGGATATCTTGAAGGCGTTTAACAAATGGAAATTCAGAGAGCCTCTCGCTGATGATGCTGCTAAGAAGGTGAATGAAAGACCAATGATTGGGGACTGTTAGTACAGGGTTGCTTTGTTTTAACTCTCAAAGATTCATTTGGTTTTTCAGGTTAAATTAATGTGCTCCTATTGTAAGAAACACGATGAAACTGAAGTGCCAGATCCATACTATGGTGGACCACAGGGATTTGAGAAAGTATGCCCCATATTTTCAGTCAAATTAATCATGATTTCTTTTGTTAGATTGTTGAAATTCTTGAGTTGCAATGACAATGGTTTGTAAAACTCTGAAATGTGAAACGAAGTTTCGGGATTGAGATATGGTCGCATATGACTCGTCAAATAGCAGCAGTGGAACAATTACGTGCTTTTTGCATTTAATTATACTTGGTTCAGGCTTTAACTATTTGCGTTTAATCTGAAAGTTGAGGTGAGTTAAAGCAATATGTCGTCAAGAAAGTTGAACGGCATGTCTGAGGCCTGTTTCAGTTTAATTTCAAACCTGAAATGAGAATGCTTCAGGCAGGATCTTGTCTCTGAGATGCAGTTGAGTTTGGTTTAGCAAATAATTTCTTTTAATTCATTGTTTCTTTGCGTGTGCACAATTTTTCTTCACAAGTTAATTTCTTTTTCAGCTGTAGCTCCTGTTATCAGAGACCATTCAGTGTGGATCTGACCTGAATAATGCTTTCCATATCGCTTCAATCTTTGGGCCATGATGTTGCCTCCATATACACTAAAGCAAATTTTGCTATCTGATTTCATTTTTCAACCTGCTCGCTTAACTACTCCATGACATGTGCATCGTTCATTGCATAACTCCCCCTCCCCTATAAATCTCATGTATGGATGCTGGTTTTATCAGTAGAGCCTACAAGTTTCTCCTATCAATGCTTTGGTCCCTCTAATAAAGATATATTGGATTATTGCAAGCCTTCCAGTTTTATTATCAAATTTGATTAAATTTCTGGTTGAAACTTATGAATTTGTTGTCCCTTGATACTAGCTATATTTTTCAGGTTTTGGACCTTCTTGAAGATGCTTGTGATTCATTGCTGGACTGCATCTTGGCAGAGAACAGGGACTTGGGAAGTTCGTGACTCGTTGGTTCTTTAAGTATAAGGATTAAAAGAAAAGGAATGACCTATACCAAGTGCTTGTTGAACTTTGTGAATTGCGTGTATCGATTCAGCTACACGTATTGCATTTACTTTTATATCGTGTTGCTATTCCTTAGCCTGTGAAATGGGGATTAAGTGGAACAGAATTCACTTGGTGGTAGAGTGGAGACTCCCGCTGAACTTCTGGTTGATTCGGTCTTTGATTTCTCGCCTGTTGCACAGGCAATTTATTTGTAATATAAAGCAATCAATGTGATGAATACCTAAAGGTCTTGATCAGTATAAAAATCCTTATACTGGCATCAGGGGAACCGTATCTATTCTTCCCTCCGTCCATATCATTTCTTGCGAGACCATCAGGAATTTTGGGCTTTATGTTACGGGTCACTTCAAACAGATTGCATTTTCTAGTAGCATAACTGACTTAGCTGTAAGATCATCTACAGTTACATACTAATATCTGTTTTGATGTGGTGTTCTTGTACCTGTATTGCATTTGTCTTGCATCTACACACTGCAAAGAATGCTAAGTTATGATTTTTGCTTAAATTTACAGACGAATAATTACATTCAGGAGTGTCACTAACATGGCAATTATCGAAAAAAAAGAACATTAATAGTCAGCTTCTGTCTGCTGGTCTGAAACGGAGATGACAAAAGGCAGATAATATTCATTGGTCCCAGAAATATTACAGTTTTGCCAAATGCTCTCCATGGCAATGGTCAATTTCTCAATCTCAAAATTATATACAAATGAGTATAACTTCTTTCTACCTCCTTTAACCCCAACATTTTGGGAAAACACTGATACACCTGCCCTAGTAAGATACAAAACCTCTCAGTCCACTTAGTACGGACATCAAACATTTTCACTAATTTGGATTCTAGTTTTGTGTTTCCACCAATCAAACAATTAATAGCACCAGTTAACTTCTATGAGATATCCATGTTGTGATCGTTATCATTGTCACCATCGTAATACTCATCATCACGTTGAATGTGTTTGTCCTGGGTATGCTCTGTATAACACGATTCAAGGTCAATGGTTAGAGGAAAGCACATCCAATGATGGTAGTACAGTACAGTAATTGAGCAAGCTTTCCAAGCGTGAAGCTACACAAATATAAAGAATCAAGGAGGGTTCATGTCTATCAGAGAATTCAACTTACGGTCAATGCGTTCATCCGGGTTGTGCTCATCTTCATCAAAATCAGGAATATAGAAGTCAGGGGGAACCTGTAAATTTAACATTACAGCCGTAATCCAATAAGTGAAACCAAGTGCTAGACTGAAAATTTAAGAATATAAACTTAATATGGGGTAAGATTTAATCTTCTAAGTGGTATTGAGCTTTTGGGGCCAGTCTTGCTTCTCATCTATAGAATAGATTCACATGTCAGTATCTTTAAACATAAGCAAATTATTACTGCCTAGTTCAAAATTTTGTTCTTACCACTTGCCCACACTACTCATTAGATACGATAAAAAATGTTCTGCTAAAGGTCATATTGAACACTATATGAAAAAAGTTTTAACGTATGCAACCTAAGTTCAGTAATAGATTTTTATTCTCCCATCTAAATATCAGGGTTCTCAACTAACATCTTTCATATTAACAGCCAGGCCAAAGGGGTGACTGTTGGCCTATCTAAAATTTTTTATATGAATTGTAGCTACATTTTTGCAGATAACACAAACATGCCATCAATGAGTCATTCTGAGCCTTTAATTCCTCATGAGCATCATCAACTTAAGCCAGTTATGTGCGTAAAAGCACCATTTCTCATCCGAATGGATTAATGGAGAAGCATGATTCTGAAATTTGACTTCCAATATCTTTTTATATACCTTACCAAACATCAAAAGGTTTAGTAAATACTTGGATTATACTCACCTCCTGCATCTGTACACTTGGAGCATGCTGAATGCATCGCAGATTTTCCATTACTTGCATCTTGATAGTGCTAAGATAAGATTTGCTGTTCAAATTTTCCTGCTTGATCAAACAAAACAAGAGAATATTAATTATGATGGTTATTCAGCTCCATTTGGATTTAATTTCAAGACCAAAAATTGTTACACGATGGTCAGAAAATATTGGCATGATGACCAATTTTGCAAGAATTGCACAAAATTAGTTCTTTGAAGCCAAACATACAATGTGTCCACCTGGTATCTTCAATGAATATTCCGGCCCAAAATATTTAATATACTCATTATCGGGGATCTCTGCAAGAAAATTGGAGTAAGAAATAAGAATCTAGTGCCACCACTCACGTAATCTATGCCACAGAATTCATGGGTTAGGTTGGGTGGACTTCAATATAAACTTCGCAATGCAAATAGGATTAGTACTCTAGATTTTCAAAGGATAACAGACATGCATTTTTCTAAAAGAAAAGCATCATTTGTACTATTTAACATATTATCATGCATATCCTAGATATTGTTGATTCAAATCAACATAATGATAAACAGCTTTCACACAAATAAAGTAATCAGAACTCATTCATAATTTTATCAAGAATCCGGAAAGAAAAATAACAGTCAAGTGCGCTTTGGCCCACAAGGAAGTCTATAATGTGAATCATCACCTTAACCTACCATTGGATAGCTCTGAATCTAAAAGAACCCCTGTTTCAACAGTCCAACAACGGGCAACATTCTCTTTTGTATATCCCCCACCTCCTGTAACCTGCAGGTCAGATTTCTGCCATGTAAGCTAATCACATACATCATAAAGTAGAATTGGATTATCGTAGCATACCAGCAAAGGCAGATTGAATTTCTTCACAATCCTAACACATTCAGCATGCCCTACAAAGAACATACAAATTGCAGCGAGTAAAATTTCCAATCACATCTAAGCTACCACCGACTAGCTCAAGGCCAAAATCACCAGTTTTCTAAAGCAATATTCTAGGGAATAAATGGAAATATGCTTCAATTACAAGAAGAGCTGCACCATCAATGGAGACATTGAAGCAGCCCAAGCGGTCCCCAGCTAGCGAATCTGCTCCACATTGAAGAACTATCGCACCTGGTTGATATGTTTCAACAACCTTGGTAATAATCTGCAAAATGAAGCAAAAAAAAGTTTAAAATTGATACATAACAGAGATTTCTGTTTAAAGTTGGTAGCTATTAACAAGAACTTACAGTTTTAAAAAGTCGAGTGAAGCTTGTATCATCAATTCCATCCTTCAGTGGTACATTTATGGCATAAAACTTTCCTTCTCTTTCTCCTATATCCTTCAACACAAAAGCATATGAATACAAATGAAAATAAGATTAAAACCTTGTAAGACTTGAAGAAATGACCAGGGATTGAGGAGTCACCTTAGCATCACCAGTTCCAGGAAAGAACATATCCCCATACTTGTGAAAGCTCACAGTCATTACCCTGCCATGTTGCACTTTGACCACTTAATTTATTCAATAGATTTTAGTCCAAACAATCTAGTGAAAACACAACTTTTGTACAAGTTTTTCTACAGTTGACTGAATGATTCCCAATTTTCACAATTATTTACATAAAATGTAAGCTTTTCTTTTTGTTAGCTTAATCAAGTAAGTAAATCAGAAAACAATTGCTGGACATAGCATGAAGAAAAAACATATCTATTTGCTATTAAAAATTATATCTGAAGCAAAAGCAACAAGGGCACCATATTTCAATTTACGACTTGCACAAGCACTAAACTTTAAGGGTTCCAAACAACATCACTAATAGTAAAGTTTATATTTCAAAAAGTGAACAACATGGGACCGCTTTTCTGATGCAGTATAATCCCCTCCCTTAGGCACCTACTAAGATTTCAACCTTAGTGGATGAAGAAATACTCCTACTTCACAGCACTATGATTCTAAAAGTGAACTTCATGAAACAAAATTTGGGACCTTGGCATGATTTCTGTTGATGGGTTTAAATGATCTAGAAAATAGCCTGCTAGAGCATAATCTAGCAACAGAATCCAATAAGTAGATGATCACGGCCATCAATATGTAGGATTACTGTATTCACCAGTTTGAACAGGCCGACAAATTTTGCCATCAGCATTCATGGTCCTGATATAATCTCCATATTCAAATACAACCAAGGAGTTTAGTTACCTGTCAGTGAAATAAAAGGCTTCTTCTACACCATCACCATGATGCACGTCTATATCAATATACAGAACACGTGCATGGTATTTTAAAAGCTCTAGGATCCCCAAAACCAAGTCATTGATATAGCAAAATCCAGATGCCTCACACTTTTTGGCATGATGTAAACCACCAGCCCAGTTTATAGCAATGTCGCATGATTTGTTGTTCAATCTATGTGCAGCATCTGCAACAAAATTCTTGTTGAGAGCTGTAAAGCGGGATCCTAATCAAGTTTTAAACAACATTTCACATTTGATGTAATTTACCTATGGTTCCACCAGCATATATTTGACAAAATTCAAACAAGTTTTCAAAGACGGGGCAATCTTCTCCAAGATTATCTGAATAAAAAAAGAAAGAAATGAGAAACTTGGAGTTAAGATGAATATCTTGAAAACCAGCCTATCATAAATAGAACCACAACAAAGCTTCGATTTCCAAAGCCAAATCATAAAGCTTCGAATAGAAGAAAGGGAAAAATTAAGAAGAAGAAAGAAGAAAATGTTTATCCTGCTATCAGATACCTTTTCTTGAAAAAACAAGCTACTTTTATGTTTTGGATATCAAAAAGACCCAAGAGCGCTAAAGGTTCCACAAAAGTTACTAGCATTAACAAGAGACAGAAGTATAGAAAATCAGTGGAACGTTCCGCTTTTCTTACAGAACCATAGAAGAAGCGGAAGTATGTGATATCACTGGAAGGTTCATCTTTCCTTAACTGATTTCTTCCTGTGATCTACTCAGTTATCATATTATTTCACAGAACCATACTCAGATGGAATATTTTGCTGTAAATAAGAATCTAACAATTTCACTTAACAACAATATGCAGTCAAAAATCACTAGAACTGAATATAAAACTGATAATCATTAATCTTTAAAAATTAATTGAAAAGATATACTCTACCACCAGTGCAACTTTCTGTCATGCCTTATCTTTCAGGAAGTTGACATGTATAACTTTTGATCAAAATTGAGGTAGTCAATTTTTAGGTGATAAAAAGCATGATTTATCCAATGTTCTTCACCCAAATCAAATTTAAGTTTTAGCATAACATATCATACAATGTATTAGATGGGCCAAATTAATGTTTAAGTACTATAAAAGAGCGAGAGAATTAGAAAGTTCGTTGACTTTCAGAAAGCAACACATACATTTAGCCAAATCATCTGAGAACAAATGTTGCGTATCAGGTGTTATTCGCTGCAGAAATTCAACATAATCAGTAGAGTGGAACTGAGCAAGCTCAACAGGATACGCCTTGTGGGGCCGCTGCATGAAGCAATATACATCAATTTACACACTTTATATTTTGCATCACTCCCCAGTAGACTCTCACACACGCACATGCATATGAAACAGATTTATTAGAAGACAAAAAGGTTTAAATGGAGTGACTAACATAAATCTCCATTTTGTTGTGGAGTCCATAGGCAAGAACAAGATGGTGGGTCATACAAAGGCGGTGAGGTTTCATCGGATGATTTGGTCCAAAGTAAACGCTGCCCACATCCCCTGCGAAATCACAACACCAATTCCCAGACCTTGAAACAAGATAAACTTGTAACCTTGGCACAATTACATGCTCCAATTGAAATTTACACATTTTGCAAGGAAATGCCGTGACGCAAGCAGAGAGTGTTATAAAGATTCAGTTGCTAACTACAACATCACAAGAAAGATAACTTAAAGAAAGTTCAACATTAATTGGCCTCCATTTCCATAAGTAAAGCTGGAAGTTTCACCTATTCTAAGTTCGACAAATCTAAACATCAAGCAAAAAGGGGAGAGAGAGAGAGAGAGAGAGAGAGAGAACCAGAGTTCTTGGTCAGTTTTATGGAGCAACTGATATTCAGCCGAATAATGCAAAACATTAAACAACCGCAGTTACGGGAAAAAGTAATATCCATTAAAGCAACTAAAAAAGAAGCTAGAGAGAACCGTCGTAGAAGTAGGCGATTCTGTCCTTGGGGCGCATCTTGACAAGAAGAACAGAAGACGACTATGTAATTGGAGGAAGGGCTTTTTATTCAGCCATTGCTAGCGACCGAGGGAGAGGTGCAGGTGGTCTCCACAAGATCTCAACTGTACTAGATTATCACTCATCTATGCTTATACAGAAAACAAGAAAAGAAAGAAAACCGCTATACGACATCGTAGTTACTCTGGACTTAGTTTCAGATCTATTGAGCATTCGGGTCGGATTTGGGGACTTGGATCCGGACCCGAATCTGAATGCGCATAACTCTGTTTGTATTATGCCGCATAACAAATCAGAAAATTCTCCCAAAACACCTTGCCCTAAATCTGACAGCCATTTCCGTGCCAGTTTGCCGTAGATCATCATAATCGAGACGGGTGAGGATTTGTTCTTCAACACGAAAAGCATTTGATTTGTTTTTCATGGGATTGGTCTAAATTTTCGATCAAGTACATGGGTTTTATCCTTTGTGACTTGCTTTCTTTTTTATCGAATACTTCTATAGCTCCCGTCGCTCCTCGCTCGATAATAGTCAAGATTTGTTGCTTTTTTGCGTTAAAATTTTCGTAATTTCTGTATTTCAATAACTCTTTACAGATGCAAATTTGATTGTTCTATTTTTTAAGCTATCTTAGAAGTGCTACTCGGGTTCTCTGTTCTAATCAATATCAGTGTCTTGTATTATTGAAATCGCAACAATACTGAGATCTTATGTTTCCCTTTTCTCTTTTATAATCTGGGTTTCAAATTCTCAGTTCCGATTGATACACGTTTCCCTAGGTTTACTTTCAACCCGTTTTACAGATGACAATATACATAACTGCTAACCGTGAGCCATATTCTATTGCACTATGAAGAAACAAATTAGCTAGCGTCCAATTATTTTCACGTTCTTTCTGGAAGTGAAAAGAAGAAAGATATAAACAGAAGTAAGGAGAAGTGATAGCAAGATAAACAATAGGTGGAGTACCCGGCAGTAAAGTCAAATCTTGAAGATATTACTGCTTACGGTTGTTTAATTGGTTGCAGCTACTTGATTCAACTTTGCTTGATCAAGTTATTGCTGTAACCTCCTAGTTTGCATTCTTAATCTTTAAAATGCGTAGTTAAAATTTTACTCTTCTGTAGGCTGTACAAGCTCAAGGCAATCATGCTTGTAGTGAATGCACACTTGAACATGTGCTTTGTTTTTGGGCATTGGCATTGGACTCTTTGCACTTGGAAAACAATATAGTTCGAGTTTTATTCCTCTGAATATTTATTTTAAAATCATAGATTGCTTGTCAATTCATTATTATGTCTCGCAACAAGAATTAAACTGAAATGATGATCATAGGACCTAAACATTGTTGTGATAGAAACAATTGATTATTTCACCAACAGTTTGTGTAAAGCAGTGCTATGGTATTGACTTGAGCAAACATATAAACCTATAGCATATAAAAGAACTTGAATGAATTTGTCTTCTGCATCAGTCTTGTTATTGTCTTTATCCCGTTGCTTGTTGTTCGGGCTTGCATTTTCTTATACTATATTTTGGGGCTTCTCTATCCAAACTATAGGCCTGAATACATAACTATAAAATTTATTGATGAGAGTACAATCTTTCAGAATTACTGGATAGGATTTAGACCATTCAGTTTCTTGACTGCTTAGTAAATGCTTGTCAAGTGGCAAGTATTATTCCTGGTATTAATTATCGGAGGCTTTTGGTTCCTTCTGATGTTTTTTTGTCTACGTACATTGTTCCATGAGCTTCTAAGAATCCAATTTGTCTATCGCTTCATTCTCAACGTAGATCTTTGTTTCTGTGTACTGGTATACTACAAATGATTTATATACGACCTATTTGTATTTGCTTCTGATTAGCAGTTATCTTTTCTAAAATTTATCTACTCTGATTTGGCCTTTACTTAGGCAACAAGATGTCTGAGTCACCTTTTCGACCCAGAGAGAAGCTTCTTGAAAGGCAGAAGTATTTCCAAAGTATCCACAAACACACGTACTTGAAAGGACCTCTTGATAAAATCACTTCAGTAGCCATTCCTTTAGCATTGGCAGCCAGCTCAATATACCTCATTGTAAGTATGCTCACGGCTTTATTTTGTAAGGAATTTCTAGCGTTTTATGTTGAGTATACGGAATTTATAATTGCTTTTGTTAACACGAATTTGTATTATTTTCTTGTTTCAGGGACGAGGTATCTACAATATGTCTCATGGTATTGGCAAGAAAGAATGAAGTAGCACTGCATTATGAGAGGCATTAAGTTGTTTCTTGTAAAAATATTGTTTGTTCATGAATATGTTTGAAATTTATCGGCTCAAATAATTGGTCAATTGTGGGATTTGCGTACCAAGAGAAGTAGAAACTTCACCTTGTTTGCTGCAACTCTCTTTCTTTGTTCTTTTAATGTTGCATACTATCAGGTCTTGTTAATTGTTTGGAACTCCTAGTTCTCTACTTTCAATTTTTTGCGACTTGTTATGGTAGTTGATTGAATGCAGCCACTTGGAATAACTAGGAATGACATTTTTTGTTTGACCCGGCTCGGATCGAAGCCAGTGGGTTTGGTTTAGGTTGACGGCACTTTGGGTTGAATTTTGGATTTTTTTTTTATTTTCACGTCTTGGTTCATCCTGAAGTTCAAATATGTTAAATAAAATGGTATTATGATGTCTTTAAATTTTAAATTAAAAAAGTTAATTGGGTTGATTTAAGCTTCATTGGGTCTTAGGTTGCTCAAATTTGGTCGGGTTTGGGCTCAAATTATACTCAGGAACTGTTTATGACTCTCAGCTAGTCGTGCACTTTCCCCAATTCTTGAACTCTTATTAATTTGTTGTACAACCAAGGTGCTTTTTATTAAGAATTGAAAGTGCGTTCTTTAAACTTCCATAATTAAGAATGGCAATGGTTACGTTGGAGATCAACTCGAAATCTAAACACTGGATAAAGCTTCCTTTTATTTTTTGTTTATGTCAATTAAGAATGACATTTTGTAAAAGATGAAATAGGACCAAAAGCTTAGGCTATGTAGAGGGTGGCGTGAATTCATGCAGATAACGATATAAAATAAAGTTTACTGTATAAAAAAAATCTTATATAAAAAGGAATATTAACAACCTGGTCTCGAGTGTTCCCATTTAATCAAATAATGCTATGAACTTTAAAAAGAGCCGTTAATCATACTTCACCTGTACCTTTGTTTTTTTGGTTTAATTTTATATTTAAATATGTATTTTACTTTTAAAAGTAATACAAAAGTTATTAGCTAAGGGTTGTTTGTTTTATTTATGCCTTTTGGTTTTTATTTTATTTCAAATTCAGTAGAAAAACTTATTTATTTGAGTTTTAGTTTTATTTTCTTTCTGTTTTTAATTCGTGAAAATCATTAAAATTGTTTTTAATTTTATTTTTAATTCAGTATCAACTAAAATTTATATCATTTAATTATTTAATATTAATTATTAATAAATTTGTGAACAATTTAATTTAAGATTATATATTTAATTATGTTAAATTATGAATAATTTAATTTAATTGTAAAGATAATTTTAATCAAATAATTATTAATAAATGTAATTTAAAATTTATTCAAAATATATAAATTTTAAATTTAATTTAATTTAGTAATTTATCTTAAAATAAATATTAATGTTAAAAGATAAATTATTTATAAAATTATTTATTTGATTTTATGTTTAAATTTTATCAAATATATGATTATTATCGATAATAAAAACATAATTATATTTATATTAATATAAAAATATGTTTTATCTTTATTTGAATAAAATAAAAACTAAAAACAGAAAATGAAAATTAAAACCTACAAGATAAGAGAAACTTTAACAGCCCGTAAATGTGTTAATTTTAATAAAGATTGATTAAGTTATGAAAATGAAAATAATTCGTTCAGTCGGGGGCATCCAAATTATTATTCAGAAGCAATCGATGCTTCACTCTGAAGGAGGCAGATCTTCTGTACCCCTTATTATGTACCCTCTATCTCTTTTTGATCTCAAGTAATCAATTTATGGTTGAAATTAAAGGGGTACTGAATAAGTACAGAATAAGGGGTACAAAAGATCTACACACCACTCTGCGAGGCTACGGCCTACGACATTAAACAAAAGAGAACATGTGTAAATCGTATAATGCCCCACTTGTCCTTCATCTGATTATTGATTGATCTTTTGTTTTTGTAAACGCATATAGGCAGTCTGATTTTCCTGAAAAGATCGTCAATGAAGAGTTAAACACCTCTGACTTGCTCCCTAAACTAAACGCGCGATTGTTACCCTCATCCCAAAACTTGTCAGTAGGATAAATTTATAAAATTATGAAAAAAAATCTGAGTACACAAATTTTTTTGGATATATAAAATTCTCTATTTTTAAATTATAGGTTATTATTTTTAAAAAATTATAAATTATATAAATATATTCTTTATATTCCTCAAACATTCACCAAGTTTCACAAAAAGTGACTTTATCAACAAATTAGTTGTATCATCCAAAGTTTTGAATTTTTTGACAAGATCTAATTAGATGCAATTAATTTTCAATCTTATGAAACTTCACATCTTTCATAACACTCATCCGTCTATCTTTCATTTAACTTTCCCTAGTCCCTTGAAAGATAGTTAGATCCTCTCACTAATGGTAAGAGCATATGTGATTGATTCTCCCCAACCTTGTTTCCTTTATTACTTAAGGGTCTTTCTCTCTTCATCCTTAGTTATACCATGCTAATACTTTCTTCCTAAACTAGAATTTCCAACCCATTTAGCATATGTTCTAGGCTACTCTAGCACTACCTTTGAACCAGTACTACTCATTGTTGACTGTTGGTTTATGTTCTACAACTAATCGCTTTGATTGTAGTTTAGTGACAATTAGTTAAAGACATTCTTTATTTTGTACATGTCTTGATGTATATGATAAAGTCCATGTGATAATTATATATTGCAAATAAAATTATAACGAGATTATAATTATAAGATTCATAATGCATTTATGTATTATCTCTAAATGTTCTTAGTCATTGTTTTATTAAGACTAGACATTAATAAAACATGAAAAAAAATAACACCATTATGTTTTTTTTTATGAAGGAAATAGTCGATCTCATAAGCTAAAATAAGAGATATTTAAACAAACGTGTGGGTGCTTGTTAGAGAACAAATTCATTGAACAAACCCGACATGAGAAATTCATTTGGAACATTACTTATATGTCTATCGAATTCTCTTTGTGATGATTGTATAAGTGATCATTTGGCTCGAGGTTACCAAAGTTATCTTGTATATGGATTGCTATCTTTTGATACTACTTATGATCTATTTATCATAGGTCGTTTAATAGATAGTCATTTGATGTAGCATGAATTATGTGGTGCTAGTTGAGTAACAAACTCATTTATTTATATATGTTTTCATATCAATTGGATGGGTTTTGTCACCATAATTGGTTTTTATGGAATTATTTGATTATTATTTAAATTATTGTGATAAAAATGATTTTGGACAATTGACGCTACTTTATTTGTAATTTTTATGATAGGGTACCTGGAGAATTTAGAATTCAAAAAGATTAAGAAGAGTGATCTACAAAGCCAAAGAAGAAACACCTAGCATAAGATAATAGTAGCAACCAAAAAGAAGCATAAATCTTTAAAGGACAGTCCAAAACGCAAGCAAAGAAGAAGAAAACGCAACAGAGAAAAAGAAAAGAGCAGTCCAAAATGCAATGGACTGGGAGAACCAAAATGACAACGTCAAAAAGGGATGACAGAAGCATGCGTGCACGTGGTCTGGGAAAAATAGGAGAGAAACGACAGTGTGGTTGAAAAGGTGTGTGTGTTCCTAAAAACAATGTGAAGAGGAAGTTTTTGCAAGGGTTTGGAGTGTATAGGAATGGTGGACCAAAAACTATGAAAAAAAATAGTGACATCAAGCTAAAATAGAACAAAGGCGGCAGAAGTGGAGTGCGTGGTCTGGAAGAGAAGAAAACGTGAGGGCTTTGTGTGAATAGTGAGTGTGGGCTAGAAACTATGCAATAAAATTGTCACATCAAGCATATACAAGGTAGGCGGCACGCGTGCATAGTGTTGGCCGAAAAAATAAGGAAAAAAACACCAGGAGTTGTGCTTCGCCTGGGAATGTGAAGAGAGGGTGCGTGCATGGTCTGGGCAACGTCCTCTATCAAGGCTTCATTTTCGGTCCTCAGCTCCCAAAAATCCAAGCCCTCGTCTTCCACCTTCCATGGCTAACCACCGTAGCTCATTGTTGATAGAGTCTTCTATGGTTTTTCGTGGCTAATTCATCCTAATCCTCTGATTCAATGGCAATGGAAGGAGTTTGGTTTTTTATAGGGGAGTTTAAGCTGCATTTATCTTCCACTCATTTAATTATTTAGTGATTCATAGGTCTTAAGATAACTATTTAATTATTTGGAGTTATGTATGGAATATATCTTTGAATTGGAAGATTCCTGTGGTTGTGTTATCATTTAGCAACTGATATTGTGCTAATTTTGGTTTAATTTCATTATTTTGTTTTGGGTCAAGACTTTGTATTAAGATTTTAGTGAATATTTGGTGATTATTCAAGGTGGCTTGAATGTTTGGATTGTTATATCGGTTGCTGGTATTAATTTTGTTTCTTTAATTATTGAGTAAAAATTGAGCATTGATGTTAGTATCCTTAGTTTTATTTTACTATTCTGATGGCAGTTAGTAAATTGGGATTTTAGAAAATATTTTTATAACAATTTGAAGTAGCTCAGTTGTTGAACTAAAAACTTGATTTTAACTCTTGGTTCATTTGTTTAACTCCAATATCTGTTTAAGTGATGATTGCTTGTGCTATTGAACTAAAGGGTTGCGTTTATCATTGTTAATTATTTCTATTTTTCTTCCTATTTCATTCGCTCACTACCATTTCGTATCACTTATTTTAAATTTAAAATACTAAAAACAAGTCCTTTATGTTTAGTCTAATTCATTGCAATTTTAGTGGTCATGGATCAAATCACACCCCAGGTTGCATTGCATTTACTTACTTAGGAAATTAATTTCATTTTTGTTGGTTCCTTAATGAAAATAACCTGAGGTTGCACTATATGTAATCCTTGGATAAATTTTGAAGTAACCGCAAGGCGTCATAAGATTTAAGCTTATTTCAAGTGGGTTAAACTTTGAAGTAACCTCAAGGCGACGTCAGATTTAAACTTATTTCAAGTGATGTCGTTGTCGGGAAACCAAGAAATTGGTTCCTAGTAACTAAGTGTCAAGTAACGCTTAACTGGGATTTTTGTGTTGAGCCTTATGCTTACGTTGGTATTGCATAGCCCATTTTCATTTGTATTTTTGCATTTTCTTGGTTAGATGAAAGTTTTGGTTCATTGGATTACATTGCTTTTGTTTGCTTAATTATAGCCTACTCGGTTGCTTTCTTAAGTGTAAGGGTCCATTCTCCAAGTCAAGTTTTGGGAAAATTATTCCTTTATGCATATTGGTGTAGTTTTTGACATTCTTTGATTAATTGTGCATATTACAGGTTTTCACACTCTTTCATACACTATAAAGTATATCATCATCACTCATACATTAATACACACACACACTTACACTCATCAGATTCTTCCTTTTTTTTCTTGAATGTTGTTGTGTAAGTCAAATTGCACCTCGTTCTTATTGTTACCATTATGCCTAAGAGTGATAGGGCTTTACCTTTGAATCCTTTAAATCTGGAACTTGAGAGGTTAGTGAAAAAGGAAAAAACAGAGAAGAGCATAGACGAGATAAGTTAAGTTCTTGTTGAGGAGGAGCATATTTCAAAATAGTAAAGTTTGTCATAGAGTGAACAATAACCTAGTGAGAGAGCTATCTCTAGTGAACACTTGTCTTCTAGTGATTTTGAATTAGAGTAAGATACCATGGATGGTGATAATGGTAATAATAGACATGATGGGCCTAATGGGAATAACAGACATGGTGAGAACAACATAGGGAATAATGGTGAGAATAATAGAAGCATGAGGGAGATTAATAATTCTAATGTTGATTATGACCCTTACGGTTTTTATACTGATGAAGTGAACTTTAAAATTAAAGGAACATTAATTTCTTCCTTACCTAGATTCTATGGCTTTGTAGGTGATGATCCACATAGGCATTTGAAGACTATGCATATGGTGTGTTCTTTCATAAAACCACCCACGGAAAATCTTGACGATGTATTGAGGAGAGCATTCTACTTCACTTTAAAAGGAAAAGCCAATGAGTGGCTTTACACACTACCTTAATATTTCACCATATTGACCTAGGATCAGTCGAAAGGAGCATTCTTAAATGAATATTTTCCTGCCTCTAAAACTTCGAGGCTCAAAAAGGAGATAACTAGTGTTGTCCAACGAGATAATGAATTCATGCATGAATATTGGACAAGGTTCATCACACTTCTAGCACATTGTCCACACCACAATATTTCAAAGAATGATCTGGTGAACTCTTTCTATGAACGACTCCTTTCACATCATAAGCACTCAATTCATGCCACAATAAATGGTTCGCTCAGAGAATTGAGTCCCAATGCTGAATGGGACCTACTTCAAAAGATGGTTACCGGCAACCTTCAATCTGGAGATATAAGGAGGGTATACAATACGTCTGCGATTTTTTCCAAGATATCCTTGCTGAAATTGCTGCTTTGGGAAACTGAGTGGAGAAAGGACTCAAAATTTTGGAGAATAATGTGAAGGCCAAGCAAGTTAATTCAGTGGGTCATTCCCTAGCTATAGTAGCCGGTTGTGAGTATTGTGAGTCCATGATGTATGCTTCCAATAATTGTGCTAGATATGAAGAAGTTCATACCCTCTACTAAAATAGGAATGGCCAATATCAAAAGAGGGATCCCTATTCTAACACCTTTAATCCAGGTTGGAGAGATCATCCTAAATTTAGATGAGGTGGGGATCAAGGCAACACTCAAGAAAATTCTTCCAATCAAATGGTGTCTAATCAAGGACGTCATCTTCTTTTTCTAAGGGTGATGAATTTTCTATGATCATAAAGGGCATTGTCGGGATTAATTCAAGATTAAATTAAGAGAAGACACAAACCGATGCTAAGTTGAATGCTATGGGGAATAAGATGGACTTATGTCTACAAAATGTGTTCTCTAAGTTGGAGCAAATAGAGACTAAGCATGAGAACTTGAACAATTTTGTTACTCAAATCTTCAACAACTTGAGTGAACAACAATCAAAGAGTAGTAGTTCTATACCCTCCAACACAATGATAAATCTTAAATCTTTGAATGCAATCACATTGAGAAGTGGTAAGAAAATTGGTGCTAAGAAGGTGAAATTCAAATAGAACGAAGAGGATGAAGAACCGATTAATGAGGAAATAAAAGTCAAGTCTCCTCCTACTAGCACTACTCAAGAAACCTCCCAAGTTGAGAAAAATGTTTCTATTCAATCTGAAAGCCTACAAGAAAAGAAACTCATGGAGAAGTCTCGAAATCAACCAATGGTCCAAAATGATGAAGAGGCAGCAACTATCATGAAGAGATCAATAGAGGAAGGATCTCCTTCTGACTCTAAAGGTGATGAGGTAAACATTTGTGACTTGCCTCACTACAAAAAAAAACGACATATGGTAGCAAGTGATAAGTGTTGTTAAATATAAATGGTAACACTAATGAGTATGCTATGACAACCCATGTTATTAAAGATATGATGCTTTAGTAACAGCTTTGACATGTTATTGTCGAGTTTAATATGACATTTATTGATAGCTAGAAATGATTTTATATTATATTTTATAAATGTTATTAATTAACCATTTGTAACATTTTTACATCGTTATATATTACCTTTTGCAACATCATTAACATGTAGTAGATATTAATTTTCTAATATTTTAAAATATTATAGATAAGTTTTCCATGACATTGATAGAATGTTGTTGTTGAGCTTATTATAGCATTTATTGATAGCTACAAATGATTTTATATTATATTTTATAAATATTATTAATTAGCTATTTGTAACATTTTTAAATTGTTATACATTAACTTTTGCAACATCATTAACATGTAGTAGATATGAATTTTGTAACATTTTAAAATGTTATAGATAAGTTTTCCATGACATTGATGGAATGTTGTTGTTGAGTTTATTATACCATTTATTGATAGCTACAAATAATTTTATATTATATTTTATAAATGTTATTAATTAGTTATTTGTAACATTTTGAACTGTTATATATTAACTTTTGCAACATCATTAACATGTAGTATATACTAATTTTGTAACATTTTAAATAATGTTATAGATAAGTTTTCATAACATTGATAGAATGTCATTGTTGAGATTATTATAGCATTTATTAATAGCTACAAATGATTTTATATTATATTTTATAAATGTTATTAATTAGCTATCTGTAACATTTTGAACTGTTATATATTAACTTTTTGCAGCACCATTAACATGTAGTAGATATGAATTTTGTAACATTTTAAAAATATTATAGATAAGTTTTTCATGACATTGATAAAATGTTGTTGTTCATTTATTATAGCATTTGTTGATCGCTATAAATGATTTTATATTATATTTTATAGATGTTATTAATTAGCTATTTGTAATATTATTTTATTTATTTGTATTTTTATTATTTTTATTATTACTTTATTTTTATTTATTATATTTACAATTCTTATTATTATTATTCTATTATTGATATATTTTTATTTGTATTTTAATTTTTAATATATATATATATTATTTATTTTTATTAGTGTTTTTTTCTAGGTGGCTATACTTTAGTTTTGTGTTAATACTAGGGACGAATTTTAGAGGCTCCTCAGGCGTAGACCTGAGAGACGGGTGTAGGCTCGGGACAAGAAGGATGCCTTCAATTCGCACGGTTGGGACAAGTGCTTGCGGGTCGGTGAGTGTAGTAGGTCAAGAAAAACAGGACGTGGACGTATTAAGATTCGACTCTTGGAACGTTGGGACCCTGACGGGTAAGTCCTTAGAATTAGTGGACATTTTATACAAGTATAGGATCCACATAGCCTGTATTCAGGAGACCAGATGGGTCGGAGCTAAAGCGAAAGAGATAGAAGGTTTTAAACTATGGTATTCGGGAAATACTCGGAAGCAGAATGGGGTAGGTATCCTGGTGGCCAAAGAACTTATAAGTAGAGTAGTGGGGATTATAAGGGTCAATGATAGGATTATGGTGGCTAAAATCGTTGTTAGCAATGTGGTTCTCATTGTCATTTGTGTGAATGCACCGCAAGCGGGTTCCGACGAACAACAACAACGTCTGTTCTGGGAAGCGCCAGAGGGAGTGCTGCAACAATTCATTGATACGGAGCAGATCATCATTGGCGGTGACTTTAATGGGCATATAGGGGCAGGTGCGGACGGTTATATAGGCACACATGGGGCTTCAGTTTCGGCATTAGAAATGCTACCGGGATTGCATTATTGGACCTGGTTGTAGCGTATGAGTTAGTCATCGCTAATTCCCTTTTCAGAAAAATGTAGCACACTTGCTAACTTTTCAGAGTAGCACCTCCAAGACACAAATAAATTATCTTCTTGTCAAGAGAGTTGCCAGATCATGATGCAAGGATTGCAAAGTACAGCCGGCTGCTTGCTTATCGACCCAACATAAATTGTTAGTTCTTGATTTTGGGATTAAAGGATGGAGGTCACAGTCTTTGACCCCGCATTATCTTAGAATTAAGTGGTGGGGACTAAGAGGGGCCAAGATGGAACAATTTAGGGCACAGGTTTCGGTCAAATGCAACATGGTCTGTGTGCGGGGATACGAACTTGATGTGGGAGGGGATAGCATCTGTAGTGCGTGCAACGGCTACCAATCTCCTAGGGGTATCCAAAGGGGCCCCTAAAGGGCAAGGAGGTGGGCGGATGGAAGGTTGGTGGTGGTCAGACGAGATCCAGGGGACGGTTAAGGCAAAGAAGAGAGCTTTTAAAGATCTTATAGATAGTCCAACGGAGGCTGACAGGGAAATTAACAGAGTAAGGTATAGATTGGCAAAACGAAAGGCTAAGAAAACTATCGCAGTGGCTAGAGGGGAAGCATATGAGACTATGTACAAGGACTTGGATACGTTTAGTGGAGCACAAAAGATTTTCAAGCTAGCACGTGATAGGGCACGCAGTGCGAATAATTTCAACCAAGTTTTTTGTATACGGGATGAAGCCGGAAAGGTACTCATAGAGCCCCAAGCCATCAAGAGGAGATGGCAGAGGTAATTCCATGGCTTGTATAACGCAGAGTTAGGAGGAAACATAGAGTTAGGAGAACCCTCTGTGGCAGGGCATGCTCATGATAGGGGCACATGAGTAAGGATTACAAGGGGTGAAATTACTAAGGTGATGAGAGAGATGCGGTGCGGTAGGGCCGTAGAGCCAGATGAGATCCCTATAGAGGTATGGAAACGGATAGGAGTTATCGGTAGTACATGGTTAGTTCAACTCTTCAATGTGATTTTAGAGTCAGCCAAGATGCTGGATGAATGGAGATTAAGTAGGTTAATCCCCTTATACAAAGACAAAGGAGATATCCAACAATGTCACAACTATAGAGGTATCAAACTTATAAGTCATACCTTGAAGCTGTGGGAGAAGGTAATCGAGAAGAGGATCAGGAGGGTTGCTTCTGTATCGATCAACCAATTCGGATTTATGCCTGGTAGGTCCACAACATAAGCAATATATCTACTCCATAGACTTATGGAATGCTGCAGGGAATGTAAACGAGATTTGCATATAGTTTTTATTGACTTGGAGAAGGCATATGACAGGGTCCCTAGAGACCTCTTATGGAGATGTTTGGAAGCTAAGGGCATTCCTATCACCTATATTAAAGTAATCAGGGATATGTATGAAGGCGCACTAACTAGCGTTAGGACGGTAGGTAGGGACACGGAAGCGTTCTCTATGAGTATGGGTCTCCACCAAGGATCGGCATTAAGTCCTTTGTTGTTTACATTAGTGTTAGATGAGATTACCAAACATATTCAAGGAGAGGTACCTTGGTGTATGTTATTTGCGGACGATATTGTCCTTGTGGATAAGACCAAAGAAGGAGTCAATGCTAAGTTAGACTGTTGGAGAGAAACGTTAGAATCGAAAGGTTTTAAGATGAGCAGGTCTAAGACGGAGTATTTAGAATGTAACTTTTCAGGAAGCCAAGTGGAGCATGAAGTGACAGTTGCAATTGGTACCGACGTCATACCACAGAGGACAAGTTTTGAGTATCTCGGGTCTGTCATTCAAAGTGATGGTAATATCGATGTTGATATTGTACATCGTATTAGATCAGGCTGGGCCAAATGGCGAAGTGCATCAGGGGTTTTATGTGACAAGAAGATCCCTTTAAAACTTAAGGGGAAGTTTTATAAAACGGTAATTCGTCCGACCATGTTATATGGAACGGAGTGTTGGCCTACTAAATGTAGACATATAAGATAGTTGTTGGTAGCCGAAATGCATATGCTTAGGTGGATGTGTGGTTTTTCCAGGAGAGATAAAGTTAGGAACTAGGTAGTGAGAGAGAGACTACGAGTAGCCAGCTTTGCAGACAAGTTGAGAGAGATTAGGCTTCGGTGGTATGGGCATGTGCGGAGGAGGCCCTCCGACACTCCGGTACAGAGTTGTGAGGGCATAACTCTTAATGGCAATAAGAGGAGGAGAGGGAGGTCGTAGAAGAATTGGCGGGAAGTGATCAAGGCGGATATGTCAGAGTTAGCCCTTAATGAGGTAGTTGCTCAGAATAGAAAAGTTTGGAGTGATCGGATAAGGGTAAAGGATTAACTGTTCCAGTTACCCAATCCCCTTATTCGGTGAGTGACAAAGAGGGATGGACTTTATATAATACTAGGCTCTCGCAGATCTATCCTCCTTCAGGTACTCCCCATCTTTTTCTTTCAATTGTTTCTGTATACCGCATCATTCTTATATTGTCTCATTTGCATGCGGGTCCACTGAAAACAGCCTCTCTACTATGTAGGGGTAAGGCTGCGTACTATCGGACCTCCCCAGACCCTGCTTCATTGCGGGATTTCAGACTGGGTGATGATGATGATGATGATGATGAATTAGCTATTTATAACATTTTTAAACTGTTATATATTAACTTTTTGCAACATCATTAACATGTAGTAGATATGAATTTTGTAATATTTTAAAATGTTATAGATAAATTTTTCATGACATTGATAGAATGCTATGTTTAGTTTATTATAGCATTGCGATGCTATTATAATAGTGTTACTAATATATCTTGTACAACTTATATAAATAATGGTACACTAATGTGGAAACAAATTTATAACTATAAAATTAACTTTTCAAAAACATATTTTGTTTTTCATCAAAGATAAGCAAATCATAGATAATGAACACATAGACAATGATAACAAAAAGCAATAACATATGTCTCTAAATCGCTATTCCAAAATAGTTCCTAAATTATTGAAACAAAAGCTGGCTACCATATTATCTTCAATTTCCATGTGCTACCTTCTCATGAATAATACCCTTGACTTCCACAATCTACAACCATTGAAACAAAAATCATCAGTATATTTTTCAAATATAATAGAATGACATAAAATATGTTACAAACTTAAGAAGAATTGAAAACAGGAACATTTAAATAATTAATGTAAGACAATGACATAATACCAATAAAAACAAATCCTAAATCTTATTTTAAAAATCACGAGAAAACATAAAAAAATAGTTAATTACCTAAAAGTTAGTTTGAGGAAACTATGACAACTTTGTCAAAAGGCTAAGTAATTGTACTAACTACAACATTTTCAACATCAATCATTTCTGATGCTGGCCTCCACAAAAATGCAGTAGGTACGTTATCTATATCTATCCAAACTCTTATAGCATCAGGGCCAATAGGAACATGAAGAACAAGTACATCTATTCTTCCAATTTTTCCTATAAATTAAAATAATATGCAACCTCATAATAATATAAAGATATACATATATACATATACACATATATTTCATAGCCATAGAAAATTTTTACAATGGTTTTTATCATCTTTATGCTGACTGGTTCACCATTCTTTTTCTTATAAGCTTGTATCCAAACCTCAACTCTGGAAACAATTTGTTTTCCTGTACCATATAAGATTGAAAAATAGAACAAAAACTCAATCAAACATGAGTAAGAAATAATCAAAGAGATGGAGAAAATTGCCTACCTCCTGTGTCGTTTTTTTGGTCCACCAGAATGAGTTGAAATGAGTAAGAGAATTAGGGTTGAAAGAGTGAGAGAATTAAGGTAATTAGGTGATGCGAGTTTTCATCAATTTATATTAGGCAGAAATCCTATTAGTGGTTGAAGACCAAATGAGCTTCCCCAAAATTTTTACATGTACTTTTGATTTCTAAAGCATAGTTAGAGATCCTCAAGTCATAAGCACATCAGGTTCTCAATCAACAGTTTTGAGCTTGCCTTAACAATTGATTGTGATGCTCGAGCATTTAATGTCAGAGGATCTTTACGAACCCTCCCATACATTTTTCCAGCGCCAAAGGACATACCGAGTCCCTGGCCTCGACGAGCCCTACCTCGTCCTTTGCCCCTCTCTCTGTTCTTCTTAATAATATCATCCAGAGTCATATCCACAGAAGTAGCCATTGAATTTGCAGAGAAGTTCGAACCTTGAACACAAAGCAGAAGTAGATATGCTCAGAGTAAATAAAATCAGCGTCTTTTGAAGCATATCGCATGACACACACCATTTGAAAAGTCTACCGCTCATCTAAGCAATTAGATCCTTTTATATGTCTCCACCTCTCACACAAAATTGAGACAATTGGGGGAAACCAAAGCATCAAGGAATTATGGATCCGATTATTCATCTACTCTCTCATATTAAAACATACTCAAAGATATCGATTGAGAATTACGAAGAAGGCAGAATGCAAATCGATGCTCCGATTATGAAACCAATATAAAAAAAATCTGATTTTGAACCCCAAATCAAAAATCCTAAATAGCGACAGGTTACTTTAAAGGAAGAAATTACCTTCAGAACAGAATCAAACAACCTAAACGTATATCGAGCAGAGAGAGTAGCCGGGAAGATCGAGAGAGTTGAAAACAAAAAGAAGTATTAATGCGTGATATTATTTAAAGAAGAGGGACCTATTTAAGGTTTCAACTTTCAATTTTCAAGGGAAAAAGATCGAAGCTTTACTAAGAAAAGAAGAGGATGGGCAATTTATAAAGGAGATTTGGAATTTGTTTAGAATTTTATGCAAGAATAGGAATTTCCCGTTTTCCGGATGATATGGGAAGGGTGTGTGTTTAGCAAATTTAAATATTAATTGTGATTATCTATATATAATTATATATAATATTTAGGGGTTTTTTATAATGAGAAAATCCTCTATCTTTAAATAAATTTTTTAATGTATTTAATAATCTATAAGGGATATATTTTAGTTAAAACATTTAATAATTAAGCAACTTAAAATTAAATATTAAATTTAATATAATAGATGAATCATAAATTCTATACAACATAAATTAATATAAAGTTTATAAATAAATACTATAAACATTTTCTAATCTTTTATGATTCTCCTTTTTATTTAACTTTTAGTTTAATTAATTGTCAACACTTGAAAATAAGATAAAATATTTAAAAGTCCTATTTTTAAAATATAAATTTTCATTTTAAATTTATAAAAAAATTATGTAATTGAAAATACTAAAATGAAACTTTTGTTAAATATTTATTAAAAAGTTTGTAATATCTTTATGATGTATTGCACGTGGATTTATTCGAAACTTTCTCTTTACTAAGTAGGGACAAGGTTACGTACTGTTGGACCTCTCCAGATTCCAGTAAGAATTCAACCGGGTGTTAATTATGATGATGAGTTATTATCTTAACACAAACCATTATCAAATTGATTATTAGACATTTAATGGTGTCTACACAAACATTGTTAGGTGCATAAGGATTAGTTATTAGAATTTAAAAAGTTTGATAAAAAGTTAATAGAATATCTTTATATATTTTTAATAATTTTGAGAAATACAAATCGTTAACCTGTGAAAATATATGCCTTGGGAACTCATTTTGGGCTTCTTTTCTCTTGCGATGACCCATAAATATGCCCTCCCTGGTCCATAAGTCAGCACACTCAAGTCTCTACATGCACTCATATTTTTTCTGACGAAAACGACCCAAAAATCTGTTAAAATTATGTGAACAACATGAAGACATTTGAAATTCAAACTATTGGTTTGAGTGGAGCCCATACAGGAACTTAATTACCAAAGAGCTAAAATAAGATGAAGAAGTTATGTTGAGAGTAATGGGCATCAATTTATATTAGATGAGGAAAGATGGGTAATTCGGTGCACATCGTTATTTGTTATTTAACACAACGGTAATAAAACTATTTATAGAGTAAGTAGTTATATTCAACTTTTAAATTTATGTATATCTTTATATTGTAGCTAATTTTTTCATTGATTGCTATTAGGATGCATTTGGAGGAGTTAAAAGAATCGAATAAAAATCTTGAGAGGAATCACAACTTACTTCAAAAGACACATGCAAAGAGTTTTTCAACATGGTTGAAAGGAGAGGTATTGCACTAAAAATGTTTTGTATATATTTTGTAAGATGTCCTTTAAATAATATTAACTCCTTTTTGGAATCATATATATAGGTTTCATGCCAGACTTCTGTATGTGATGATGGGGAGACACTAAAATGGATTGCAATTAGTCCAAGGAATTATGCCATGAGCTATAGTGGTTATGTTATAAATTGACAACGTTTTCACACGAAGGATGTTGAAAAATCAACACAAAATAGTGGTGTTTTAATTGAGGTATCAACAATATGTAGATCAAGTGCAAAAGATGCTTCACAAGTTGTTGATGTTGTTACATATTATGGGGTGATAAAAGATATTATTTTATTAGATTACCATAAATTCAACTCCCAATATTCAAGTGTTATTAGGCAAATGTAGGACATGAAGTTAAAGTTGAAGAAGGTTTAGCACTTGTCAATTTGCACCAAAGTCAGAATCAGCATGTGAGAGAGCCTTTTATCCTAGCATCTCAAGCAAAACAAGTGTTTTAATCTAGGGAAACCGATTCATCTAATTGATATGTTGTGTTGAAGACCCCCTCGATGGATTACTATAAGTTGGAAATGTATAATGAGGATGAAGATTTCACGTATGGGTCAAAATATGTTACTGCACGAGATATGAACGCCCATGATGATAGTGAGGAAGTTAATTATGTAAGAAAGGATTGTGAAGGTCTATTGGTGTGACAACTTTGTCGTGATTTCTCTAAACTAACTTTAAGTTACATTTTTTCCAAATTTTGGTGTATATTTCATTGATTTAAGTTAATTATTTTCTTTTTTTTTACATTACTAACGTAACTTAACTTATATAAAGTGTTATTAATTTACATAACTAAGATAACTTAAATAAATTGTTATTATTTTATTAATAAAGTAACTCATACATAATGTTATTATAATACACTATTATGATAACTTTTCTAAAGTATTATTATTTTACATTTATTAAAGTAACTCATATAAAGTGTTATTGATTAACATTATTAACATAACTCATATAAATGCTTATTATTTTATTAATAAAGTAACTCATACATAATGTTAATATAATACACTATTATGATAACTTTTCTAAAGTGTTATTATTTTACATTTATTAAAGTAACTCATATAAAGTGTTATTGATTTATATTACTAACGTAACTTATAGGAATTGTTATTAATTTACATAACTAAGATAACTTATACATAATGTTATTATAATACACTATTACGATAACTTTTCTAAAGTGTTATTATTTTAAATTTACTAAAGTAACTCATATAAAGTATTATTGATTTACATTACTAATGTAACTTATATAAAGTGTTATTAATTTACATAACTAAGATAACTCATATAAATTGTTATTATTTTATTAATAAAGTAACTCGTACATTTGATAATACACTATTATGGTAACTTTTCTAAAGTGTTATTATTTTACATTTACTAGGGTAACTTATATGTTATTATTTTCAATTACTAAGGTAACTCAAATCAATTGTTATTATTATATGATATTAAGATAACTCATATAAAGTGTTATAAATTTATTATTAAAGTAACCCATATAAAGTGTCATTATTTTACATCACTTTTATAACATCTTAAAATAGTAACCTTTTATAATGTTTAGTAACACTTAAAAATTTGTTATCAATGATAAATTATATGTTATAAAATCATTAAGTGTTACTTATCAAATTAAGAATCATAACATTTGAAGATATAATGTTACTGTAGATAGGTATTTTATAACATATTGTCAAAAGTGTTACTGTCTAGTGTTACTGTATGTCATGTTTGTTGTAGTGCCTTTTCCAAATTCTTACTTGCTTAGTAAAAATATTATTGAAAAGAAAGACAATGATGAATTGTTTGAAATGTTTAGCAAACTTGAGGTGAATGTGTCATTGTTTGAATTGATTAAAAAGATGTATAAGAGTACTAAATTCTTGAAAGAACTATGTACAAATAAGAGAAAGTATAGGCATGGTGAGAGAATCTAACTGGGGTTGAGCGTTAATGTCCTATTTAAGCCACATTTGCCCATTAAATGCAAAGAACCAAGTTCTTGCATTATCCCCTGTACCATAGGTAGAACTACAATTTTTCATGTCTTACTTGACTTAAGTGCAGCAATGAATGTCAAGTCGACCTCTGTTTATAAGACCTTGGGTATTGAAACTTTAAAAGACACTAGTGTAGTACTTAGTCTAGCGGATAAGAAAAAGAATTCTAGAGGATATCCTTGTACAAGTCAAAGGTCTTATTTTCCCAACTAACTTTTATGTCCTGGATATGACTAATGAGCTTCCATCTAAGAGTACCTTGATTCTAGGTAGGCCATTTCTTCTGACTGCTGAGACCATAATTAACATAAAAAGGGCCTTATCACTATGGAAATTGGGGATCAAGAAGTGTAATTTAATCTTTCAGAAGCTATGAGCCATGGTTATGAAGATTATTCTTACTTGGGTGTTAGTTTGATTGAATGTCATGATAATGATGTGGAAGATTTGCATAAGACTGATGTGCATTAGCCCAACTGGTATAGTATGGATGGGAATCATCATGATGCACTTGCTTGTTTATCCTCACTCCGTTCTTCTGATTGTTATTCATATAAGATGACGTATCATGTGTCTATTGTTTAGAGATAGATAGCTAGCTTTCCATTCAGCAAAATTTTGATGCATCTTTTTGTTTTGATATTACTGTTGATTCTGCAATTGATAGCCTTGAAAAAGATATGTTTCTTGATTTTACAGGAACTGATGATAAAGAAGTTGTTATACAAGCTACGAACGTGATTTCTCTTTCAAGTGGTGCTTAAATATTAGAAAAGGATAATAGTAATCCTGCTACTACTCTAACCCCTTCTAGTACTACTCTTACTTCTAATTTACCTTCTTTTTCTATTGATCAGCCTGACCCTAATTCTGTTGTTTCCAGATCATCTGATGGTGGCACTGAATCGGGAAGAAGAGGACATATATGCCACACTGAGCTTATATCCTCTTCCCCAAGCCACATGGACACACCACTCACACTGAATGCATTTGACATACAAAGTTGTTTCCTTCTATTGTGCAACCCCCTAATTTAGAATTGAAACCCCTTCCCCCTAACTTGAAATATGTCTTTCTTACTAATGATTGCAAATTGCCTGTTATTATTTCCAATTCTTTGAGTAGTTCTGAAGAAGAGAGATTAGTTTTTGTGTTAAAAAGGTATAAGAGGGTTATAGGTTGGTCTTTAGGGGACATACCAGGAATTGATCCCTTGGTTTGCACACACAAGATCCTTTTGGCTGACAGGTCCAAGCCAGTTAAGTAGCCACCAAGAAGGTCGAATCCTCTTATTTATGATGTGATTAAGAAGGAGGTATCTAAGTTATGCGGAGATCATATATGTCATATCAGACAGTGAGTGAGTGAGCCCAGTATAGATAGTACCGAAAAAGAGCGGTATCATAGTAGTGAGAAATGAGAGTGATGAACTTAATCCATCAAGTGTTCAAAATGTTTGAAGAATGTGCATAGACTATGGGAAGTTGAACGAAGCAACTAGGACGGATCATTTTCTATTACCTTTCATTGATCAAATGTTGGAAAGAGTATTTAGAAAATCTCACTATTGTTTCTTGGATGGCTTTTTAGGTTATTTCTAGGTATCGATTGCACCTGCAGACCAAGATAAGATTACTTTTACATGCCCTTTTGGTACCTTTGCTTATCGAAGGATGCCATTTGGGTTGTGTAACACTCCAGGAACCTTTCAAAGGTGTATGACAGCTATCTTTTGTGATATATTGGAGCAAAATATGGAGGTTTCTATGGATGACTTCACCGTTTATGGTGATAGCTTTGATGATTCCTTATTTAGTCTTCAACGTATTCTTGGTAGATGTATTTAAAAAAGATTGGTTTTGAATTATGAGAAATGTCATTTTATGGTAGATAGTGGCATAGTGTTAGGTCATCGGATCTTCTAAAAGGGGATTGAGGTTGATAGAACCAAGATTGAAATCATTTCTTCACTTCCTTATCCTACTACCTGATCTAGCCTATGCTATTAGTATCCTAAGTAAATTTATGGCCAATCCAGGATTTGAACACTGGTAAGGGCTGAAGGGTGTTATCAAATACTTAGCTAGAACTATTAATTACTGATTATTCTTTTCAAATGTTAAACTAGATAAATTCAATTATATGTCCTTATATGACTTTGTGGATGCAGATTATGCAGTAGACAAAGATATAAGGAAATCAATTTCAATATATTTTTTCACATTATCAGGAGATACAATCAACTGGAAAGCACAATAATAATCAGTAGTATCACTATCAACTATAGAGGCAGAATACTATGCAATTACTGAAGGAGTAAAAGAACTATCATGGCTATCAAGCATATTAAAGGAAATCAACATCCATCTCAAAGTCAGTATTATTCACAGATGGTCAAAGTGCACTCTACTTTAGCAAAGATCCTGTATTGCAAGAGAGATCCAAGCACAGCGGTGTGCAACTCCATTTCATTAGAAACAGAATCGCACAAGGGTTATTCATTATGGAGAAAATAACAGGTGATTTAAGCTCATCCGACTTTGGTTCGAAGGTTGTGACTCCAAAGAAGTTCACTTTCTGTAGAGATTATCTACAGATAAGTGAAGCCCCTTGAAATCAACAACAATCGAAGACTATTTTTCTTGATCTCACGATTTTGGTGAAGCTGGGGTTTTTTTCTTGATCGTAGATGTGTGTGAAGGATGTGTGTCTGAAGTTCTTGAAAAAGAAAAGAAGGGAAAAGACTGTTTGATTAAGGAACAAAAGAAAAATAAAATGCTATGTCTTAGTGATACACGTGAGACACACATGAGAAGCACAAATCAGAAGCTAAGTTCAAAATGCAAAAGTATGAAGCATAAGTCAAGCAAGTGAGAGGCATGTGATTCATACCTCATAAATGAGGACTTCACCGAATTCAACTGCTACTCATTCCTATATAAGACAGACACAAACCTCAGGCATATATACACAGAATACATAGAACACAATACATTGTAATCAATAGTCTAGTGATAGAAATAGAGCGAAAGTTTAAGAGCTACTAGAGTACTCATCTGAGGGTACTGGAGAGAGGTCAAAAACCTCTTACAAGTTTTAAAAAACACTAAATATCTTGTAACATGCTCTTTTTTTAATACTAATAAAATCACAAGTGTGAGATCCTTGGATGTAGATAGTATTTAAGCTACCAAATCAAGAAAAATTTAATGTTTTTTATTTTTCTGCTATTTTCATTTCCTACGAAATCAAAACATCTTTATCAATCTTTGTGGTAAAAGACAACAGTAGAATACAAAGATACTAACACATTGGTATATTGTCTGGTATGGTCTTCTAGAATAAAGCATCCAAGTGTGTGTCCCAATATCTTACCACTGAGCTGCACTTATGATTTGTTTTCTATTTTTTGAAAGGCGGAAATGAAGTGTTACCACCTACAGTTACTTAATGGACTAAAACATCTGACATATATTATTGATAGGAACAATCAGCATAACCTTAGTAATCTTTTGGGAGCAGTTTATGCTTCTATACTTATGGTTGGAGTTCTGAACGCAGAAACCATGCAGCCAGTTATTGCCATAGAGAGAATGTTCTTCTATGGTGAAAGAGCAGCAGGCATGTATTCTACACTTCCTTACGCTTTTGCGCAGGTAACATATTGAAAGCCTTCACATAAAATTTTCCTTTGTTCTTTCAATAAAAATGAGTCCTCGTATCTATGTTTCTTCACGTTCGTGACACAAACTTTTTCTCCAAGTAGCTATAAAGACAATATATGTTGCAATCCAATCTTTCGTCTATGCTTTTCCTTTCTACTCAATGATGGGCTTCCATTGGAGGTTGGAGAAGTTTGGCTACTTGTACTACCTCATTTTTGTATGCTTCACATACCGATGGCGTTTTACACCCATGATGGGTTAAATGGTCATCATGCATGAATAACTACTAACGGTAGTTATTCACAGATGAAATATATATATAGACAAAAGCCAACGGTTTGAAGAGACCGCGTGTGTAATTTTGGTCTGTTCAACACTGGTGCTTGAAAAACTTCTGGAGAGGAGAACTCTGCTTTTTTAACCAGTGGATTATATCAGGAGTCCAAGTATGTGATTTATGTTGTTTTTCTATGCATATATCATTCAATCATAGGTGTAACATAATCTATGTAGTGATTATGTTTGTGATCTGTTCATATATTTAATCCTACATTAGTGTTAGAGCATTTGGTTTTTGCATGATTTGTTATATGTTCCACCGTATATATATCTGTTGTATTTTTTTGTCTTTGAAGAGGCATGAGTTTTTTTTCTTTTCTCTTTCTCTACGTTTCACTACTGTTATAATACACAACGTCGTACGGATGTTCCAAGTTTATAAGAAAACACCGAAAAAAATTGAGTTTCTGATTGTGAGTTTGTTCTGTATTTGGTTGAAAGCAACACACACACACACACACACAGATATATATATATATATATATATCTTCTGGTAAATCTGCAATGTTATTTTTTCGGTGTGAATCACAGAACAAAACCCTGCGGTGTTTATGAAGTTAATGGGTGTGTTTTGTGTTGAATTTATGCCTTTTAATTTTTGCTTGAATGGATTTCCGTAAGGCTAAGAGAAAAGAAAGAAAGAAAGAAAAAAGAAAAGAAACAAACCTGAACCAGACGCACCCTCACAACTAAAACGGCCCAACATCTGGCACATGCACTGCACGCGCCAGACGCTGCGTCGGACCCAACTCTTTCAGCTTCGTGGGCTTTTTTTCATACGGGCTTTTAGGCCCATTTGAGGTTTCTGGGCTATTTTTTCTTCTTCTTTTGGGCTATGAAAGATCTTATGGAGTTAATAAAACTTTATGGCCCAATTATAATAGGTTTTGTTTTAATTCATAATTAATTTATACATAATGTATATTTTAGAAAGTTGTGCCATATTATATATATCTACATATATAGTTTTTTGGTACTTTGACTATTAGAAATAAGTTTTAATAATTTAAAAAATAGTTTAATATATAAAGACACTACTAACTAATTTGTTTAGTTAAAATAACCTTAGAAATAAACTATTTTGTTGGTTTATTTTCTAATTGAATAAATACTAATTTGTTTAGTTAACATGAATTTGTTTTAGAAATTAGTTTCTAATTAAACCAAGACAATTGATTAGTTCAATTGTAAGTTAAATTAGAAATAAGTGTCTAATTAATTAGAGATTAAAAGTTTTTTATTAGATTCAATAAATTGTGTATAAACAAATATAATACAAAATAAGAAATTAACTTATTTCAATATATGAGCATACGTTCGTTATGTGTTAGACAAAATAATTTTATTATTTTGTATACTCTTCTAATTCCTAAAAATTTGTTTTTCAGGGCAATGCCTATTATTAAGCAAATACCTAAGCTTATTTGATGTGAGGCACAGAAGAGACGAATTGGCAGCATGTATATGCAGTTAGTCAATATGCGTCTAATGCCTGGAGACGGTCTAGCACAACATGTTATTGCAGTTAATAACATGATGCAAGCGTTATATTTTAAAGATTGTCTACCTTACGCAGATGTTGAAGTAAAGTACATGACTTTGCTTGCGACATTACCTCAATATCAAGGCGAACTATTACGAATGCTCTGGAATAATATGCCTGAAAAGACTTATAATTTGGTAGTGATGACATTTATTAAAAATATGCATAGATGAGAGTTGATTAGGACTTTATATCTTATAGGTCTTCCAATGGAAATAGTAAGATATATTGTAAATCGAGCTTCGCAAAATATGTCACGCGAATTCGTGAACTCATTTTTCGTAGGGTTCGTTACCTATAGACTATTCGTAGGTTGAAGTATATTTAATACTATAGGTTGTTTGTTTTTATAAGCACAAGGTCTTAATATTTATGTAATATGTTTGCATGAATTTTATATTAGAATTTGTTTAGAGTAAAGTAATTAGGATTCGATTGTTGTATGAATTATAATTGAACATATTTGTGGACTTTTGATTTCATAAGCAATTGTGATCGAATTATTTGCTCTATGAACGATTAATGTGACATTAACGTGTATATATATTTCTTTCTTATTATAGAAACTTAGTGTTTCGATAATGGCTACTGCTTCGAAGAATACAGTTGCTAAACTCAATAGGGGAGAGAAACTCAATGGTGAAAATTACGAGATCTGGAGTATGAAAATCCAATATGTACTAGAAGAGCAAGAGGCTCTAGAACCATTAAACCTAACCATGAACGTTCCTGAGGAGGGCACAACAGTCCAACATAGATGAGACCGTGATGCGTATGACTTATGGAAAAAGAAAAACTCTTTAGCTCGCATCACGTTGCTGAGTAGCATGGATAACGATATCATGCGTGAGTTCCGTAAGTTCAAAACTGCAAAGGACATGTGATCCAAATTGGTTGCTCGTTTTGGAGTTGTTTCAGTGACCAAAGTGAGGTCACTTACAATTAAGTTTGATACTTATAAGAAGCTCCCAGATGATTCAATGCAAAAGCATTTAAGGAAAATGTCCAACATGGTAAGTGAGTTACGTGATGTTGGTCATGAATTGTCTGATGAATAATAAGTGCAAGCTGTGATTCGTACATTGTCTCAAAGTTGGGAGCATATGAAGATGCACCTAACTCATAATGAAAACATCAAGACAATGGAAGATGCTACGAGGCATCTTATTTTGGAGGAAGAACGTCTTGAAGCCTCAAAGATGTCTTCGGAGGCATATGCAGTTAGTTCTAGCTCACATGGAGCTATAAACAAGAAACGCAAGCATCATGGTGGATATAAGTGGAAGAAGAATAAGAAATTCAAACACACTCCTCAGGAATCCAAGAAGGCAAACTGGAACCAACGTGGAAAAGAAAAACGTCATTTCCAAACATTATGGTAACAAGGGCCACTTTGCTCGAGATTGTACCGAATCAAAGAAGGTACAACTTTATAGTACAAACATTTGTTCTGTGATTGTTTCTTGTTTTGTTTTTCTAACTGAATCACATCCTTTGTGGATTACAGAATCAGGAGCAACCAACCATGTAGCGAAGGATCATAATGCCTTCGTTGAATTTCGTAAACTCCCATATAAAAGTCGGTGGCTTTATGTAGGTGATAATTCCAAAGCTGTTGTATAAAGAATTGACACATGTAAATTGGACATGCGTGGAGGGCGACCTCTTATCCTACATGAAGTCTTATTTGCTCTACGGATTCGTAGGAATCTTTTATCTGTATTGATGTTAGTTAAACTTGGTTTTAACGTAAATTTTCACAGTGGTGGAATGGATTTGTATCTTGGATCTATTAATTATGGTCATGGTTTTTTATTGGATGGTTTAATTGTACTGGATCTATTAAAAGAAAATAAAAATATTAGTTATTCATCAGTTACATCTAGTAATTCCAACAATGATGCAACTTTGTGGCATGCTAGACTATGCCATATTGGTCAAAATCGAATAAGTCGATTGGCTAAAGAAGGACTTTTAGGTAATCTAAGTCAAGTAGATCTACCTACATGTGAGCATTGTTTATTTGGTAAAATGGCACAAAAGCCATTTGGAAAGGGAACACGAGCATTATATCCATTGCAATTAATTCATTCTAACATTTGCGGTCCAATGAATGTAAGGGCTAGACGTGGGGCAATTTATTTTATCACTTTCATAGATGACTATACTCGGTATGATCATGTTTATTTGATTTCTCATAAATCGAAGGCATTCGATTGCTTCATAAAATACATTAACTTGGTTGAGAATCAATTAGGTAAGAAAATAAAAGCTTTACGAATTGATCGAGGACAAGAATACTTGTCAGAAAAGTTCAAAGCTTTATGTGATGATAAAAGAATAGAAAGACAATTAACAATTCCTAGGGCCCCACAACAAAATGGTGTCGCTGAAAGACAAAATAGGACACTATTAGAAATGATTAGGTCCATGATGGCCAAGCAAATTTACCTATCACCTTTTGGTGTGATGCATTGCTAACAACTACCTATGTACTTAATAGTGCGCCTACAAAATCAGTTACTAGCACATCATATGAGTTATGGATTGGTAGGAAACCTAATATGTCAAGTCTCAGACCTTGGGGATGTGCAGCATATGTTCATGATCTCTCTCATAAACATTAGAAATTAGACCCAAGAGGGAGGAAAAGTATTCTCATTAGATACTCAGAATACTCAAAAGGATACGTGTTCATTAGTGAACAAAGTAATGGAGGTGTAATTGAATTTGAATCACGAGATGTAACATTCTTAGAAAATATTTTTCCAAAGCAAGGTGAAATAGGTAAAGGCCTATTAATATATGAGTCGCTTAATCAGAATGATTTTGTTATGGCGAATCAAGATGGGGAACTTTAACCAAGTGGGAGTAATTCCACATAAAGGTTCTCTATAATAACTGGTCCAAGTGGGAGCAATCAGATCAATCATGAATTTTTTTATGATGAACCTCGGTTAAGACGGAGTAATCAAGGGACAATTCTCCGACGTCATTTTGAGATTGAAGGAGAAATTAATACGATTGTTCCGAAAGAAGAAGAAGAGCCAGGGAATGTAAATGAGGCTCTTACTGGCCCTGCTGAAGAAGAATGGATGAAAGCAATGACAGAAGAAATTGTTTCTTTAAGCTCAAATCAAGTATGGGACTTGGTTGACCTCCCAGAAGGGCGTAAAGCAATTGGGAATAAGTGGGTTCTCAAAATTAAACGAAAAACTGATGGCAATATCGAAAGATATAAGGCACGTCTTATAGCAAAAGGATACACACAACAGGAGGGAATTGATTATGAGGAAACTTTTTCACTTGTTGTGAAGTTTACTTCAATCTGTCTTATTCTAGCTATAGTAGTCAGTATGGATCTTGAATTACATCAAATGAATGTAAAAACTATTTTTCTCAATGGAGAATTAGATGAAGAAATCTATATGGAACAACTTATAGGTTTCATCAAGGCAGGTTAAGAAAATAAAGTTTGTCGATTATTAAAATCAATTTATGGCCTGAAGCAGTCTTCAAGACAATGGTATTTTCGGTCTCATAATGTAATCATTTCGTATGATTTTCAAATGATCGATGAAGACCATTGTGTGTATGTTAAGAGATCCAAAGATAAATTTGCAATTTTATCTTTATACGTAGATGATATATTGATTGCTAGTAATGACTGTGTGTTTCTTACGGAAATCAAAGAATGGTTATCATATGAATTTGAAATGGAAGACATGGGTGAAGCAGCATACATTCTTGGAGTCAAGATTTTAAGAGATCATTCAAAGAGATTGTTATCGCTTTCACAAGCGATGTACATTCAAAGAATTCTTGAACGATTCCGTATGTAAGATTGCAAACCAATTGATAATCTTATTGCTAAAAATGAAGGCCTTAGTAAAAGAAATTGTCCGTCAACGTCACAAGAAAGGGAACAAATGAAGAATGTTCCCTACTCTAGTGCAGTTGGAAGTCTTATGTACACAATGATGTGTACAAGATCAGATATTTGTTATGTTGTTGGGATGGTAAGCAGATATCAGTCAAATCCAGGCCAAGCATATTGGAAAGCAGTAAAGAGAATATTGAGATATTTAAAGGGAACCATAGACTATGCATTATGTTATCAAGGAAATGATCTATGTATGCAAGGATATACAGATGCAGATTGGGGAGGAGATTTAGATGAAAGAAAATCTACCTCATGATATGTATTCGTATTAAACTATGGAGCAATATCATGGAAAAGTAAGAAATAATCCTGCGTTGCATTATTCACCATGGAAGCTGAATTTATAGCATTCTCAACCACAGTACAAGAGGTTGTGTGGCTTCATCGATTCCTTGAGCGTTTGGGAGTCACTAAAAGCGAAATTAATCCAATGACCATCAACCGTGATAGTCAAGCTGCAATCGCTTATACTAAAGACCACAAATTTCATTGTAAGACAAAGCACATAGATACTAAATACAATTATGTGAAAGATATAGTTGCACGAGGAGAAGTGAACATCAGATATATATCTACGCGAGATATGATAGCAGACCCAATGATAAAGTCAATTTCTAGAGATGTATTCATTGGGCATGTAAAGTCACTAGGACTACGTAAATACTGAAATGTACTGATAAAACATTTCTCTATGTATGATTCACTCAGTCTAATGTCACTTGTTTGGATATAATGTATGATGAAGATTATACATAGTGTATCATTTGATTCATGAATAAATGTGTTTTGTATAAATATATTTTGGGATGAATCATAAGTATATGAGACAGATTATAGATTGGCCCTCTCACACGAGAAATCACCTCTAGTGTTTATGGTCACTAGAGATGAGGTATGTTTAAAGTTTATTATCTAGGTGATAATTGAAACCGAGAAACTTAAACCATAAATGTCGCAAGGAAATTGGTTCAAAGTGATTTATTAATCGCTATCTATTTTACGTTGCCAGATGTGAGTTCTGAATAAGTTTGTGAATAGATAAGTGAACTCAAGTTAAACATTGAGTATGTTCGAACTATCATTTGTACGATATTTCTTAAATAAAAGATGCTCAAGTTAAACGAAGTGAGTAAATACCGTAACACATGACTCGTACCATGTGTGCATAACTGACCACAAAAGGGATTAATGTAAATCGCAAGATCTCATCTTACATTGTGTGAGACCCTTGAGGTTTAGAAAAACCTCATCATAATATACCCTTACGACTCTTGTTTCATTCTTGCGAATTGAATTTAAGGTTTGTTACTTTAGATTATTGCCAAAAGATTATGAAAGATGTGATCCTATGGAATAATTCTAGGAAAGAAAATTAAATTTAATTCAAAAGAGAATTGAGAACAAAAGAAAGTCTTTTAATTTAGATGATTGACTCGCATGAAAAGTATTCATAGATGGGCATCGTCTCTTTAGGAGAGAACTTGAATACAATCATAACTTAAAAAATTAAATGAGATCAAAGAAAAATACAAATGCGAGATATGACCTAGGGTATAGCATGTAATGTCTGCTCAAGGACATAAAAGTCTCAGGATCTCAAGATCAATTTGTTAATCGAGAGGTCATATACTCCTAACAGATATGTGACAATGTAATCTCGTCGTATACTGGTCACACTGGTTATTGAACGAGTATGAGTACTGCAGATTTTTTTGTTTTAATACCCATCATGTGTGAATGGGAGATGACGGCGTTTTACACCCATGATGGGTTAAATGGTCATCATGTATGAATAACTACTAACGGTAGTTATTCACAGATGAAATATATATATAGACAAAGGCAATGGTTTAAGGAGACCGCGTGTGTAATTTTGGTATGTTCAACACTGGTACTTGAAAAACTTATGGAAAGGAGAACTCTGCTTTTTTAACCGGTGGATTATATCAGGAGTCCAAGTATGTGATTTCTGTTGTTTTTCTATGCATATATCATTCAATCCTGGGTGTAACATAATCTATGTAGTGATTATGTTTGTGATCTGTTCATATATTTAATCCTACACATACTTTTCGTTGTTCGGGATGATGACAGTTTCCCAGACTCCTGGCCTTCATCTAGCTGCTACTGTTATGACTTTTTTCAGTAGTAGATGGAACTTGTCCTGTGACTTCGTCATCCCCAGGCCTGTACGTAATTTTTCTTTCATGTTCAACCAATTTAACTTTCCTTCCAGCTGATTCTCAATATGCAATATATCTGTAATTTTCTTTCAAGAAGTGGCATTGACATCAAAAGTAGTGAAGAGTTTCACGAATTTCTCAACTCAATAACTACCAAAAGTTTCCAGGATGATTCGGAAAACTAAAGTTACTGTCTGGAAGTATTAAGCTTGAAGTGTTCGTGTCAGTGCAATTTTTGACTCTTACATCTAAATGTTGCAGCTAATACCAAGGTTGTGCAGATGGTTTTATTGGTCTAATCTAGTTACCTGGACAATTTATGGAATTGTGACATCTCAAATTGGTGACAGCAAGAATCTTCTCCAAGTTCCTGGATCATAACCAAAGGCCAGTGACCTATTTTTGAAGGAGTACTTTGGCTATGATCATGACTTTCTACTTCCAGTAGTCCTTGTCAATTTAGGCTGGGTCATACTCTTCTTCTTTGTCTTTGCCTTTGCCTTTGGCATTAAGTTCCTTACTTTTCAAAGGAGATGACTGGCATTTTCATGTTGTTGAATCACACAAATCATAGGTGGTATAGGTCCTGTTGGAAAATCCCTTAGGCTTGCAGATTCCTACGAAATAATTGATCAAAGATTAGGTCTTAGATAAATTTGATTATGATATTTAGAGTTTGATTTTAGAAATCAGTTTAGAGATATTATTGTGATAGCCATCAAATAAATTGGATTTTGTTCTATGCTGATTTAGATTAGATGTTATCTTAGTTTTGAATTTGAGTTAGAGAAAAGCTGTATAAATTGGCAAGTTTCTATTCAATAAAAATATGGTGTAATATCATGTTCTATGATAAAACCTTTGCTCTCTCTTCTCTTCTTTCACTTATTATGCTTCAGCCCTATAAAAACAACATGGTATCAAAGCTTTTGTCTTGAGGGACCTGTGAGATGAGCGAAACCAAAACACAAACCTGATTTACAACCCAGAATTACAACAAGAATTACAACCATCTTCAAACAATGGAGATTGAATTACAACTGTCTCAAGGCGCACCACCAATTTTTGATGGTGAAAACTATCAAGTTTGGGCTGTTCGAATGAAAGCTCATCTTGATGCTATGGATGTGTGGGAAATTGTAGATGAAGACTACGACGTTCCAGACATTGCCAACAAATTCTACAATGACTCAAATCAAAATGCACAAAGAAAAGAAAAAAAATTTAGAAGGAGACAAAAACAAGATTTTAACAAGATCGACAACAACAACAACAACAGAAACAATGATGATTCATATCCACAATGCCCACATTACAAAAAAAAAAAACAAATCACAAAATGAAGAGGCAAAAGCAGTACATCAAGAGGATGAATTATTTTGACATTAAAGCTCTGCAACTCCTAAGGCAAGGAGGAGTTTGTTGGAAAATCCCTTAGGCTTGCAGATTCCTACGAAATAATTGATCAAAGATTAGGTTTTAGATAAATTTGATTATGATATTTAGAGTTTGATTTTAGAAATCAGTTTAGAGATATTATTGTGATAGCCATCAAATAAATTGGATTTTATTCTATGCTGATTTAGATTAGATGTTATCTTAGTTTTGAATTTGAGTTAGAGAAAAGCTGTATAAATTGGCAAGTTTCTATTCAATAAAAATATGGTGTAATATCATGTTCTATGATAAAAACCTTTGCTCTCTCTTCTCTTCTTTCACTTATTTTGTTTCAGCCCTATAAAAACAACAGGTCCTAATCACAAATAGAATGGCCTAGTCCAGGTTATATGAACATTTGATTTATAATCTATATACAACAAATTGTGAATTAAGTTGGGAATTAGAAGGTAAAAACATTTTGCTTCATATTTAGCACTATCTCTTAACTTCAGTAGCAACCAAGAAGTTATGGTTTCCATTTACTACAGCCCTGCATGGGTAAGAGAGTAACAGATGATCAGATGTTAGTTCCATAGCAAAACAGATGAATAAGCAAAGTGTAGATACCCTTGCTATGTTTAGGTTAAATAAACAATCTAGAATATTTGTATTAGCTAGAAATTAAAGGCCATCAGGTCTACATGCTTTTGCATTGAATGTATATTTTCGTTTTTCAGATCTCAACACCACTAGAACTTTAGCATACACCTAGCAATTCTTTCCTCTTATTGAAAAGGAAATTAATGCGACACAATCTTAGGTGAAATGTTGCAACAAAATTAAAAAAAAAACAGAGAGAGAGAAAAAGAAGCAACCAATCATTAAAATAGTACTTGATTGTCTTGTTCCGTTTGATGGAAATGGAATGAGGAAGTCGTCAGATTGAGTTGAGATGAGCATTTGTAAATTGGGGATGGAAAAGCTAATGATATGTTGTACATTATAAGAATGGTTTCTCCAAATCTCTCCTACTCTGTCTTGTCCTCTAAGGCTCTCAAAACCTGTATTCTGTAGGTGAGCCCTTACTGTCCACTCCACAAACAAAACTTCCACCCAAAGCACCCTTTGTTTAGGAAAAAGAGGATTTACCAATACTTTTCAAGACATTTCAACCAAATTTAACCATTTCCTTGATGTCACCAATAATCAGAGCTAACTTATATACTCTTTTTTTTTCTCACATACACCTTTTTAGTGGTGAACTATGAACTATTTACCTAATCCCAATTGCCTATTAATTTCTGGTCTATTGTACAACCTCAACAACTATTAATACAATTCATGTAACCAAAAAAATAAAAAGGCTAAAATCAGCGGAGAGGCTGCAGTAGTTAGCTGAATCTGTCGTACTAACCAAGAAAATAGCTCTCTAACCGAAGGAGAAGAAGATGAAATTTTAAATAAACAGATAAAAGTGGAAAAAGACAGTCTACACGGAAGAAAACTATTTTTGTATACTGCAATCTTAATTTTGTAAAGATGATTGATTATGATTGTTTTCATGTTGAGTAAAGGTGATAGGAAAGTTAGGGAGGGTTTCAAATTTGAGTCCATAATCAAGAAAGGTGAAATTCTTGTTAACTACATCATTAAAAGTTACTGGGCAACAGGAGTCTATGCTCATTGTAGTACTCGTTTTGTTGTAAAGTAAGCAAGGAGGTAATTCCTTTAAAGCCAGCTTTACTTTATATAACTACCTTCAACAAGAGAAAGAGAACAATCATTCCACAGAGAAAAAGAAGAGCCAAAAGAGGGGAGAGAAGACAGCAGAGAATTAAGTACCAGGAATTAGATCAAAGTTGGTGTGGCTGTAAGGAGAAATGACAACGCAAAAACAGATATTTGAGCAACAGCAATCACAGGTGCAAAGGGTGAAGAATTCGGGTCTTATCGGTTCCATTAATGGAAGCCCATTACAGGATGACAGGGAAGAAGAGATATCAAAGTCTGCATTGGCGATGTTCCGGGCAAAGGAAGAGGAGATTGAGAAGAAGAAATTGGAAGTCAGAGACAAGGTTCAGGCTCATATAGGACGTGTGGAAGAAGAGACTAAGCGCTTGGCAGAGATTCGAGAAGTAAGTTAAAGAAACGCTGCTACTACTATGATAATAGCAGCATAAGTTGAAGACGATAATCACGTTCTGTTTCTAACGTAATTTGGTGTTTTTTTTTTTTCTCTCACACGAATCAAATCTTTTAGGAGCTTGAAGCTCTGATAGATCCAATGAGGAAGGAAGTTTCATCCGTTCGTAAGAAGATCGACATGGTTAACAGGGATTTGAAGCCGCTTGGAGTCACTTGCCAGAAAAAGGTTAAATCTTTTACCTTGCTATGTTGTTTCAGAATCATTGTCACTTCAGAGAAACAAAGAGTAAGTTTGGTTTTTTTGGTTTCAAGAAGGATGCATTTTTTTCTAATGGATGGAGAGTTAGCAACAACAGGGTTAAGAACTTTACAGATATGAATTCATTACAAATTCATCCAGATGTTTTATGATGATCGTGGTGTGGTTGATTTTTTGAGACACTATACATTTTTTCATGTCCTTAAAAAGTTTGAAATTTATGTATTGCAGGAAAGGGAATACAGAGAAGCCCTGGAAGCTTTTAATGAGAAGAACAAAGAAAAAGCTCAACTAGTTTCCAAATTAATGGAGGTGAGGATAATTTTCTATTTGTATCCATCCATATTAAAGAAAATTCCCATATTTTGATCAATCATGATGCATACATTCTATTTTGTCACATTCTTCTTTCTTTTTCTTTTTCTTTTTTGCTTTCCTGCATGAATGAATTTCAGTTGGTGAGCGAAAGCGAGAGACAGCGGATGAAGAAGCTGGAGGAGTTGAGCAAGAACATTGAAAGTCTTCGCTAAACGAGCTCTAATATAACAACCAACCAACCTTCAAGCATTGTTGTGTTTGCTGCAACTAGAAATATTTTTGTTGACGATTTTCATATTTCAAGTGGTTCTGCATGCATGGTCTCGCCTACTGATGATGGAGAACAGAGACACCCACCAACGAGGTTTGGTACCAAAACAAAGTTCAAGTTCGGAGTTCGGACTCTCATTCTTGTATTAAAACTAAAACGTAAGATATGCTTTCTCATCTATTTCTTAATTATGTATGAGTTGTCATTGCACGCTAGGCTTGAAGCTTATCCGATAACGTCAGTAATCAGGTCGCCTCTCTACATCAGTGAACTGATTTGCCAACAGAGTTACCCCCTATATATTTCAACTTCTTCAAGATATAATCGTTTTTAGGGTTTGGCTGCATATTGATAACAATATTAAGTTGCAATCTGAACGTACACAACCCCTTTTTTCTTGATATCATTTAAGTTCTACCATCAAGGAGCTGTTATTCCCTATAGGTAATAGGTTCCTAATTCCTAATAAAGGAACTCCTATTCTCTTTCAGTGGCTTCAAACTCCTGTGCCGTTTTTCTGAGATGGTTCGATGTTGGAACGAACTGAAAAAACGGCACAGCACAGGTGATTTGAATCCCTTTTCAGTGTGCCATACCAAAATGAAGTTTAGCCTCTGCCCCTATAGATTCCTGGAAGCTTTTGTTTTCATACAGCATATATTTATACATATAGTTCCCGTATCTATTCAGTTGGCCAATCAATTCACTGATGGAACACAAAATCTTGTATTCAAACTAGCGTCATCGACTTCGTGTATCTCTATTTTTGTGCCTTCAGGTATCAGGCTGCTGCATACTAATCACGCAATTTTCAGTAAATACAATGAAAGAGGATTTACAAAATAGAAAGACTTCGAGGCTGAGAGAAAGAAAAGATGTAAATACGAATGCTCGAGAATTACATGTATTAAAAGTTCATCCCAGACAAAGAACAAACAGATGCATATGCAGAAGCCAAAAGCTTATAACAGTCGGTTATCAGTTAAATGTGAACTCCAGATTCCAGCTATAAAGCACAGCCATCCCTTGGACCCCAGACACAGATTTAGTTCAAAACCAGTATACTCCCAATCAAATGAAATTATCTAAGTTTTTACATATTTTAAAGCAAACTCGCATGAGCTTTACATGTTCTCTCTTTCACTTTCGTCGAACTCCTCACTTCTTTGGCAAGTATGAAACCAAGCTACTTATAACAGAGCAAAATCCAGCTTTGCTAAAACGATGCGAATGCAGATTGACAGACGTTCAATTAAGGCTTTACATGTTCTCTAATAAACTGTTCCACCTGAGCTATCTCACCCTTCAAGCCAGAAGCTTCTGCAATGGTAATTTTGTTGCTGCACTGTGCGAAAGAAAATGCTTCCCCAGGTATGCCAAGAGTGAAGTCACTTGCAATATCGGCTTCAGATAATCCACTTCTTGATGTCCGTAGTTTGTCACTGCACAATAGTACAGATAACAGAAATAAAATACAATTGCATACGAATTTTCCTTTAAAAATTAACAGAGGAAGATATTTTCAAAATCAAAGAATTAGTAAACTGAATTAAGAGCTAGGAAGTATCAGATAACAAAATGTGAGTAGCAACTACACTGAGTGATTAAGATTGTAGTGACTGCCATAAGCCTAACTGGCTGCATAAGCGACTTTGCTCAGAGACACATGCAATAACAAAGTTATCAATCAAATTTAGACACCATTAAAGCATAAAATTTGAAGGTTACATTTCTTTCTCCAACTGCTTTTGAATGAACTCCATGGTATGAGCCGTCACTTTGTCTGTCTTGTTGCAACAGATGAGGACTGGAACTTTCTTTTCGATAACATAGGCCTTAGTCAAAATGTCATAAAGATACCTTCAAAAGCAAGACCTATAATATTAGATCTTGTAGGTTTGTATTGAAGTATATGCACAAATGTGATCGCACACTGAATCCAGAAACTATTTTAAAGACTAGTAATTACTCTGAAACTGCACGCAAATTGGGTATGAATTCCAAAGAGTCAACCACAAACACTATTCCAGCAGCTTGAGGTAAGAACTGATCTAATTTAGGTTGAAGACGAGAATGCCCAGGAACATCAACAAGATGGACAGGCCTTATTTTGCCTTTCTATCAAAACCACAGAAGGGAGTCATTTCGATTGAATCCAATCAGTTAATGAAGTAAATGAAAATAGGAAACATAGGAAGTAGCAGATTTAAAAGGTCAGAGTCAAGATATATTCCCCGTGTATGCAAAACAGAATCAAGTTAAATTTGAGGCTTGCTAACATGTGTACCTTGGAACTCTCAGAATGAAGAATGAAAGTACCCTCATTTGGCTCCATCGAGGGAACAGTACGAAGATGTGATGAACCATCTCGAAGCTGTCAAAAGCATCAAAAAGATCATCTCAAATAATCATCCAGAAACATGCATAAACGTTTAAATAACAGCTAGAGAAAAAGGCAATAAGTAATCTGAATATCTAATTATGCTTATTGTGAGCACCCTCTACTATCCCCAGAAAAATTTGTCACCCATCAACGGTAAATAAATTAAGAAGCACAAGTTACAGGTCATTTGAGATACTAATACTATGAGAATAGCACAGATACATGTAAACCAATGTTGTATCCACAACATATTCGCTTTCAGTATTATACCCCATACAAAGCAAAAATTGCAGAAACAAATAGTACCAAGTAAAAGCACTCTGTGATATAAATATTACAAAGCAAAAATCAGAGATGCAGGGCTTACTTGATAGTAAAGAATAGTTTTCCCACTTCCACAAAGTCCAGTCAGAACAACGGTATTACACTTTGTGCATTTGAGCAAACGAACTGCAAAAGATATCATGGTGAAGAGTAAAATAAGAATCTAAGTTCAAATGGAAAAAAAAAGAAGAAGAAGGCATATTTTGCTTCCCTCAAGCAATTCTGCTATGCATTCCAGGGACAAATCCTTCAAACAGGCCATCTTTGTCATTGTCATGCAATTTTGATGTGTACAAAAGTTCTTTTTCCTTCAGATATCAATACAACAGAATAATCTAAATGCAGCATCAAGGGCTATGAACTGTTTTATCATCAATCTAAAAATGTGAATTTTCCCAATGACAAGTATTATGTATTTAAATAAGCAGCGAGATACTTCAAACCAATGTACGTTACGGATTGCAAGACCTTCTAAATACCAACTACTCATCAGTGATTAGCTGCTCCTCTACTCCGTAAACCTCAATTGACTTGTACATTTTTACTTCCTTATTCACCACAAACAGGTTTGTAGATCTTGGTACAGCCACAGTATTTTTTGATGCAACTATAATTCAATGAAAATTTTCGAAAGTATGTGCCCTGTGTGCACACACACACACGCACAGGCACAATGCCAAGTAGCAAGCGTAAGGCACATACACCATAAAATGTAGATCAATACGCACAGTCACGAGTGCATGCTTGACAATCCAAAGTTGAAAACTGTGAAACACCAAGTTAATAGCATTCACAGAAAGGGTAGAAAATTACTTGTTAACAACAAAAGGGTGGTGAAAAGCGAGACAGCAATAGCAGCATAAAGTTGAGTGGGTGGTATGCGTTGCGCATATTCAATCCCTTGCTGCAGCCATCGTTGTGCCTCGTTTTTCCATTGCTCAATTCCTTCCATTGACAAATCTGCAAAATCAAAGTTTTAGAGAGCCTTGATAAATAAAAACTTTATCAAACTCTGACTACAAGAACTTTAATCTCCTTATTCAAACTAGAAGTCTTTAATGCATGTTTTAGTGTTGTAGCAACTGTCGATTCTAACACAAGTTCCCCATTTTGTATTCATGGTTAAAGTCCTGTAACTCGCAGTCACAAATACCTACAGCCTCCTCCATCTAGACCTAAATCGTCACCAAAAGGGGGGGAAACTCCCGAACAAGTCCAAAGAGTAAATCATTAACATGTTCACCCATCGATACCTCAATAACAACTAATAAATAATCCCCTTGATTTTCAAGTGTCCAAACACTCTACGGATGCTTCAAATACAAGTTTCCAGTCTCCTCAAACGCGATTTCTGGGGTCTTCTTTCAAGGAATTGGCACTCCAATCAGCTATTGGGGAGTGCAGAGTCGAAATTTAACGGCACTATGGAAGTTCAAGGTAGTGGGCTGTGACCACCGTCGGGGCCGTCACTTGCACCGGCGACAGGACAAATAAATGGGCTTTCTTTTGGGTCTTTGTGGCTATAAACTGATAAACGAGTTTTGATTTTTGAATGTACACTTTCAGTCATAATTCATAAAGAGCAGATGTCTATCATTTCTATGGAAAGTCTTAGAAAATTACCACAAGCTTTACAATTGAATAGTAATTAAATTTTATTTAAAATCCGTAATGAACAAAATGGCAAATTTAAAAGCTCAAACATAGATATTTTTCCTTTTTAATGTACTAAAATTCAAAATAAGAGATTTGTTATTATTATTTAAAAAAAAAAGAACAGATTTGAACCGTTAAAAATAAGGAAAATGTCGTTTTGTTATTAAGTAAAACTTGCCAAGTTTTAAAACTTCTTTTCTTTGTCTATTAAATAAATCAAATAGAGTAAACATTCTTTTCAGACAAACACAAGAGAAGCCTTAGTCGTGGTCTTCAAATATTGTTTGGACGAAACATGCATTATGTTTATGCAACAGAATCAATATCGGTGCCCTTGTAGACTATTGAACTACTGATGTTATATATTGATTATATTATATATTTAGTTGATAATAAATTATGAAAAAATAGAAATAGAAAAAATAATTATTTTATGATTTTCATAATTTTAAAAACTAAAAGAAACAAAAGCTAAAACAAAAATAAATAAATTTTTCATTGTATTTAAAAATTAAAATAAAAACAAAATCCTACGTAATACTCTCCAGTGCCAAAATAGAATAAGTAAACTTTTATTTGTTATTCCATCAATAAATAAGAAGAGGACGATAACATGTGATGTAAGTTGACTTTTATGGGTTGATACATTTAATAAGAAATTTTTTAAAAATTTAATATTAGAAATTATAAATTTTAAGTTTTAATTTTAGACTTCCATAAGTATTTGCTATATGTAGTTAAATAATTTATTATTTAATTTAAAATTATAGATTCATTAAATAATTTCCTTAAAGTATTATATATAATATAAAAAGTAATGATTGATGAGTTTTCTTGATATTAAAAAGTAGAATAATTTGATATAATTCGAAAAGACCATTGAACTAAAATAAATTACGAGTCTATAACTTGAAATAAAGTAAAGGAGTGTTTGGTTGATGGGTTTGGGAAGGGATTAACGAATAAAGAATGAAAAGTGAGCGATTGATTGTTTATTATCGTTATAGGGGCAATAATTTGATATCTTATTTTTGAAGAATCCTCCATACCTTCTATTTAGTAGACGAATGAAACTCATTCCTTAGTATTGACTTTTAAAAATATTTTTAATATTAATTAATTAAATATATTTAATTAATTAAAATATAATAATTTTTGTATCTTAATTTTTTACAAATCAATCACTATCAATGGTAATGGTAATCATTCATTCTTCTTAACCAACCATCATAATTATAATGATAATATTAATTCTCATTTTTCACTATATTCATTCACATTCTTATTACTATGCCTTATATGAACCAACCGCCCATAAGTCTTTATCTTTAACACTTACAACTAACTTCTATGTAGAGTATATGTTGAAATTGGGGTGAAGTCTAATCTCATAAAGTAGAATAAAAAGAAAGTTTTTATTTTATTTTTCAAAAGTTAGTTTCTCTTGGATTCTTTACGAAATTGATTCATTGCAATTACCATAACTATATATGTGTTTAGTTTTTAATGATATTTATCTGAACGAGTTGATAAATGGATAGTAAGAAATGCTAGCTCCTTTAAAGCCTAAGATTATTGATAATAAGGTTTGAACTTTTAGTACATTAACTATAATAAAATTATAGTTTTAATTAAACTTTAGTTAGAATTTATAATTAATTGTAATATTAAATACCAATTAAACCTAACTAAGATCTAATATTTTATATTAGTTTTATTCATTAAATGTCTCGTAGTTAATCATTAAGTTTCTCAAACTTTACAATGAAATCTAATTAATAAAATGTTCTTTTCTCTCTTCAATCATATTTTGTGTGTAACTTATTAAGATCTTATATATATTGACAATAGATATAAATTATATGTAACACCTCATGTTAGGGGTTAGAATATTGAGAAATTACGAGTGTATAATATGCTTTGCATAATTGAGTTTTACTTATATGTGTACATGCAATTTTGGACATATACAAATATTTGTACATACATTCATTGATATTTTTCAGGTATAAGTGATTTTAATATAATTAAAGTGTGAATTTTGGATTAATTGTGTTACAAAATTTATTTGGTAATAATAGTTATTATTTTGGAATTTTGGTGAATTTTAGGAAAGTTATTGAAAATTTGAGGCATTTAAGAATAGGAAAAATATTGAAATAAGAGACAAATTATTAATTGACCAATGGATAAATTATGGAGTGACAAATAGATCAATTAATGTGTGACATGTGGACAAAGATTTAAGTGACAATTGGTAGCCTTACTTGGAGGACACATGTAACAATTGCATTGGAAACATGTGTCAAGCCTAAAGAAAGACACCTAGGCATTAGGAAAAAGTTTCTATAACTCCTTTCCTTGATTCCACCGAAAATACCATCTTACCTCCTTGCTTTGCCATCACTAAAACCCATTATTTGCTCTCCCCCTTTCTAGAATTTTGTTGAAGTATAAAAGTTTTATAATAGTGTAAATGATTTTTGCTGAGGTTTTAATGTTTGTAACTGAATGCATGAATTAATGGTGTATATTTTCATGCTTGTGAAGTATTGCATATGTCAATGGTGTTGATGCATGTGTGGGTGGTGAAAGAAGAAGCAAATACGGTGATTGATTAACAAGATGAAGGATTATAGTCATTGGAATATGATATATGCAGTATTTTACTGAATATACATCTGTATTTATGACATAACTTGATATGTGAATATCCAAATTGGATGAAGTTTAATTTATAGTAAACTAAAGACATAGAAATACATTTTTCATGAAAGAATAGAATTCAAAATATGTTCTTAAGAGTCTAGAAATTTGGCTTGAAATTGAAATTAGTGTTCTGTCAAGGTATGAAAATAGTATGTGGATTTTTTAGTATAACTTGTAGGATACTAAACTAAAATGTATGATATTGGTGTCATTAGACTTTCAAGACATTGAGGAACATTTGATTAGCAGAAGATGTTGCCTAAATACCCCATTATCGAGGTCAAAATGGTCATGCAAATCAGACCCGAAATCTGCTTAAGAAAATCTGGAAAAAAAATTGATAGCTTATGATTGATTTTATGATAAACAAATTGGTTTGAGAATGAGTTGAGATGATATGGAAGTGAATGTAAAGGTAGTTTCGGTTATGTATAGAATGAATAAACTGAGAAAGTAGTAAAGTGACAAGTGCAAAAAATGTGGTAAACAAATGTCGAAGATGATGAATAGTGGTGAAATTTTTCTGGTTTTGGTATTTGTACTTAATCTTGCATTTTGAGTTGCTTTAGAGTAAGGTGAGTTAGAATGGGAGCAAAAATGTAGAAAATATAAGTTAAAAATGGAGTAGAATGAATAAATCAGTAGGAAGAAGTGTTAAAAAGTCTGCAGCTTTGATGGTGAAGGAGGAAACTTGCATTTTTTAGAGAGAAAAGAGAACTAGTTGCACCAAAACCGAACTATGTTGACTCTTTTAGCCACAACTTTGTCATCCGACCTCTAAATGACTTGAGAATTAAACCAATAGACTTCTAAGAAATTTTTGTTTCTCTCCATAAAAATTTAGAGCCATCTGAATTGATTTGAAAGAGATTGATTGGACGAAAGTGAGGAAATGTGCTAGAATGCCATGATCTGGAGAATTTTCACTAAACATGCTTCGGTATTGTGATTATATCTTGATCTGTAGAGTTTCAAATGAGCTGATTCTTAATTCATATTAAACTTGAAACATATTTCTACAACTTTCTTGAAGAAATAAAATTTTAATTCTGTCTCTAAGACTTTCAAAATTGGCATGAAATTGAGTCTTGGTTTAGGTTGTAGCACTACCTGGGACATAAATCATATCCTGTGATTATTGAATAAAATTTATTGATATAAGCTGAATTAGACTAAGGTGTCTTCATCAAAGTTGTAGTTTATTCTCTTAGTTTTAAATTGGTATAAAGTTTGTAATTTTTCGATATTAGAATTGAGAGTTATAAGGTGTACAACTTGGAGGCATGATCATGCATTGGCCAAAATTTCAAATGTACACAGTCTATGGTATTTTGAGCATAACTCATTAAATACTAAACCCAATTGGATGAACTTGGTATCATTGGAAACCTAAGAAAAAGAAGGAAAACTTTCTAAAAGGAAGTATTACCTAATTACCTCACCTTTTTATGAGAATAATTGAGCAAATTTGACCCGAAGGTAGATTGTGAAATAAATCTAGATTAAGGGATTGCGTATGATTTCACACGATCGATAATGTGATAAGATTAAGGATAAGAAACCCAAATTTTTGACATGAATATGCATCATACATATTCAGTATACATGAATGTGTATAATTGAATTCATGTATATTGAATTCATAATTATGCACAATAGTAATATATGTTTGTATTGAGTGTTTTAGAAGAACCCTTAGAGTGACCGATTCCAGATATTGCCAAGACTTTAAGGCAATAAGCAAATAGAGAGCTTTTGTAAGTAATATTAGATGGTCACACCTTACTCTGTTCTGCTTGTTGAATTTGATTTATGATGATTGTGTTTTGAATTTCAGATAATGATTGTCCGAGAAGTTTGATTCATGTTTATATCATTGAAAGTGCTACTTGCATGTGAATATGATTGACTACTTGCTTTGCACATGAAATGTATGAAATGACCTTGTTTTGTTTTAATAATGTTGAGTCATAGTTGTGGGTAAATAGGATGCATAGAAGGGTCTGCAGCTACTTCTGTGACACTTCAGTGTCTTCTGTTATCGACATTTTGATGTCTTCTGTTATTGACACATCGGTGTCTTCTGTTAGTGACACTTCAGTGTCGAGACTTCGGTCTCTTCTATATAAGTCCCGTTACCCGCTTCTATAAATGGATTTAGTAGTCATCTGATTTTGTATTATGATATCTGTTTGATTCTAATATAAACCAAACTGTGTTCTAATTCTGAAGGGTTTATACCCTCCTATGCCATACAGCTCTGTTAATTTTATAAAACCTATTCTGAAATGCATTATGTATGATTTCTTGTTAAAGCAATCTCTTAATGTAGATTAGTTATTACTTACTAAACTATATGCTTAGCACGATGGATTTGCCCTGTGTAGGTTCAGAGAGAAGGACTTAAGGACTGCGATGAGTCAACCGCAATAGCCAATGGAGTCTGTGTCTTGTTTTGATATAAATGTATTTTGAGTTTGTTTTGGGCTTGTATTTGATGTATATGACTTTTGAATTTGTTTGAGGTTTGTAATAACCTTAATACATGTTGGTCTTCGAATTTATGGTATGTAATATGATAGGCATGGTATGAATGATATGTTATGTAACATCCCGTTACCGATGTGAGAGCATATCGGTAATTTGGATGGACTGAGCAGTGAGTGCATTCATAATTGAATTGCACGCAGTGATTCATGTCGATGACATGAGTTAATTGCACATGCATACATAGTGGCATGCATTCATGATTATCCAACATTTAATTGTGTTTATGAGTAATTGTGAAATTTGAGATTAAGTGTGAAATATGATTTTAGAGTTTGGAAAATTAGAGCTGAGTGAAATTGATTTATTGAGGATCGAGAAATAAATTGAATTGAGTGGTTGAATTAGTTGAACTGTGATTGGATTGAGAATTTAAAGAGTATTGAGTCGTATAGTTGATTTAGAGTGAGAATCGAATTTGTGGAATTGGAAATTGAGATTTGAGTACAGAATCTAGTGTTTTATATTTTTGAGGAATTTTGGGAATTTTTCCGAAATTTTTAGAGATATGAGTTCGGACCGGAAAAATTAATCTAGAGACTGATAATTGTGAATTCGGTTCCGAAAGTGAGTGATTAATGGTTTGAAAATTTTGATTTGTGAGTTTGAGAATTTTTGTGAAGAGTCAATGAAATTAGAGATTGAAATTAAGTGATTTGAGGACTGATAGATTTTGAATCTCAGTTGAAATCAACCATGGGTGTGTATATATGAGATTTGGGAGCTAAGGCTTAGACATTTTTCACCGTCTTTCTCTCTTCTCTTCTGCGATGTCTTCGTTTTCTTCCCTTGGTAAGGATCTTTCAATCTTTTCTCATGGATTTCTTTCCATTATGCTTAGCTAATTGATCTATTATGATTGATGAAGGATTGAGAGATTAGAGAGTGTGAATCGTGGGTTGCAGAGGATTTTAGGGTTTTGGTAAAATCGGTGGAAAAATCGTCGATTGGTAAGTGTTAATGTGTTTAATGCTGTGTTTATGGTAATTAATGGTTATGTATGGGATTTATGTGTTGATATGGTAGTTGAGAGAGTTAATGTTGAGGTTTAAGAGTATTAATGGCGGAAAATGAGAATCGGAGAAGACGATCCAGTCGCACGTCGCGACGTAGGAATTAAATATTTAATAATGCGTCGCGACGAGCGTGAAAACTGGTACGTCGCGACGAACTTCATGAGGCGTCGCGACGAGCGGAAGGCTTTATTCGCCGCGACGTGTGGTTGTAGGCGTTGCGACGAGGCGCGGAGAAAATGACCTGTACGTCGCGACGAGGGAGTGAAATGCTGAAGTGGATTAGTTGAGTCTTTTGAGCATAACTTTTAGTGTAGACCTCCAATTGAGATGAACTTTGATTCGTTGTGAACTAGAGAGAGAGGTCTACAAGTGTGGTATAATTTGAGAGTTGAATTATATCTAAAGGGATCATGAATTATCGAAGTGTGAATCAATTCTAGTATCAAATGTGACCTAAGTGATATAATGTGACAATTAGAGTTCAAAGTGAGGACTTCATGATTGAGATAGGCCTAGTGAATAGTGAATTGCGGTTGTGAAGTGAGAGATAACGGGATTGGATTAGAGAGCTGGAAATCATGAATATGCATCATATCATTTCGAATTAAGACATGTGCATCAGTGACTTCAATTAATTGAGCATATAGTGATGAGAATTCCTTTGAATTGTTATAGAGGTGCCGTTGGATCGACAGACCACGGACATTGTTGGGACTTCCAGGCAGTAGCTCGGAAGTTACAGGTGAGTAACCTAGTTGGTTCCTCAGCTTTTATGTGATTAAATGTGCTGTGAATGTGTGTGAATTAAGTGTCAAAGTGAATGAGCTATATGAGATACATGTGATTAATCGAGTATATGTGAATCATTGTGATAAGCGAATAGAGTGATATATATATAAGCGAAGTGTGGCGTTAGTGAATGTGAATCAGTGTAAAGAGTTATGACTGAGTATTCTTTGAGGTAGCGAATAAAGTGATATACATGTGTTAGTGGCTATGTTAGTGCAAGTGCATGTTTAGTGTAAATGTGAATTAGAGTAGTGCTTTGAGATTCGATAAAGTGAGTGATGCGAATGTGAAATGAGTGAACTAAATGAAATAAATATGTGATAGTGATTGTGCAAATGTGAATACTTGTGATAAGCGAGTCGAGCGATACACATATATATATAAGTGCTAGTGACTGTGCAAGTGTTAGTGCATGCTTAGCATGATTATAAGCGGTAATCTAAACAGTTGTGACTGGAGTAATTAGTGATCAGAGCTATAAGCTCGATATCGATGAATGGGCCTAAGGCCAATGAAAAGGAAATAGTGCATACCGGAGGGCTCTCCTATTCCTAAAGTGAGTGGGCGATAGTGTATACCCGAGGGCTCTCCTACTTGCGAAAAATGTGATCAACGTGATAAGTGCCCGTGTCGGACACGATGTTAGCCTTCGATCTGTGATGCCATAAAAAGAGAAATTGCATTCATATGCATCCGAGTGTCTGATGAAGTTGAGAGTGTGTTATATGTGACAAATATGAAGCGATATGTCCGAGTGCGCGATAGTGTAAATTGTGAAGCGATATGTGTGAACTGTGATGTAGTATACATGTGTAAAGTGTTTGCAGTGTTTTAATTGAGTAAATTGTGTATAGTGTTATAAATTGTGCTAAAATATATTTATGAGATATATTGTGTATATGCATGAGTTGGGTGAACCATCGATGATGGTTTCTCATTGAGTTCGCAAACTCACCCAACATTGCAATATATTTTTCGGAGACGGCGTCGATGGGACCTTAGCTCCGAGATAGTTCTTCTTCTGCGAGTTCGTGATCAAGTGCGGCGATGGATCACGAGTCGGTCATGGGGTGACTTTGAGTTGATTTTTTGGGATGACCTAGTATAGACGTTTGGATCAGTTTCCCTTTTTGGACTGTTGTATTTAGCTTGTAGGGGACTGATAGACTGGTCTATATTCTGGACTAATTTTAGGAAATGAAAGATTATGATTGTGGTTTTAATTTTCAATGAATTTCATTATGCAGTTTATTTATATTGATGCCATGCGAGTGTTTAGTGATCATAGCACTTCCTTGCTGTGGGATATGCGTCGGAACGACCCACGGACATCCCGATGTGTACCCTACGGTGAGGGGGCGCTACATGTTATGTACTGTATGTTTGTTTAAGAATTTGGGAATGCATTTATGTTATGTTTCGTGTGTTTTGGATTTAGTTTCGATTCTATATTATCTGTATATTTTGTGTGTGTGTGGCACTCGCAATATCCTCCTGGGGGTTATTTATGGGTGTTACATTATAGCCTTAAATCATATTTATGATTAGATAAATTGAAATCTTTTAATTCATTTTTAATTCTCTAATTAAATAATTTATGTCTATAGATTATGATTGATATTTAGCAATGTATTATAACCACGAAATATTATAAATATCAAAATGGTTTTAACTAACATTTTTGGCATATTTTTATAATTTAATCATTTTATTGTATAATATTTCAATTAGACACATAATATAAAATTAATTTCTACTTTATTTAAGTAGAATCATATTAGTTCTCTATTATCGGTAATTAATTATATTAATGACGTTTTAAAACTATATTCAAAGTGTCATTCCATCTCGATATCTTGAATCAATACTAATTGAGAATAATGAAGGTAATGAATCTTATATTAATCTCTCAACTTGATTGAGCTATCTTTGACTAAGATATGTCAAAAGTAGTATTAAAATATAACAATTCCTATATGAACAACTTTAAAGATCTCAAGTCAAATAATCATTTATACAATCATCACAATGAGAACTTTTATAGACACACCAATAATATTCTAAATAGATTTATCATATTAGATCAAATTTAGTAAACTTGTTCTCTAATAAGCACATAGACATTTAAGAGATTGATTATTCCACTCATAAGGAAGAAACATAATATGTGTTAGTTTTACGCCTATTAATATCTAGTCTCAATAGAATATTAACTAGGAATAATTTAGAGAAATGTAGAAATGCAATATGAATCTCATATTTATAATCTCATCTATAATGTATATTTATCTCATAAAGTTTATCTTATCCATTAGTTTATTAAGCAAATCTGCATAAGATAAATAATGCCTCTAAATAATTACATCATAAAAGTGCAATTAATCGATTAGCTATAGGGTATAAACCAATAATCTCCCACTTGCACTAAATCAATCATTTAAGTATTTTATATCATATTACTATATGACAATCATACGACTCTTGAGATAATGATTTATAAGAGAAACAATATTTTTATAGTAAGCAATTATTTGAATCTTATAATTTTATCTCAATTATCATCATAGTTAAGAGAAATTACCTAATTATAAACTTGGATTTTATGAGACCTTATCTTCTTACAGTATGCCTAATGGCTCTAATGTTCTATAGTACATCTTGTCGGATAATGCATGGAACTATAACAAGTTCTTTAAAGAAGTTATTATTCCAAATAATATTTTTCATTAAATGAATAATACATTATGACTTGATTTATCAATTATTTATATTAAAAACTTTTAAATATCAAAAATATTGTTTAAGTGAAATATACCTTAAATAGAACTTACTTTTGTCAACTGAAGTTTACATTCATATAATCTTGAACTCAAATATCAATTTATTATGAAGTGTTAAGACAGCTCAAATACTAAATACCTTTGGTACATTATCTATATAATTGGACAAGAGCAGATAAACATCTTATGTATCTATCTCTATAAATCTAGTTCCTACAATTGAATTGTTGCCTTCTCTTATCCATTAAGAGTTGTTCTTAAACTACCATACTTTTTTAATAATTGAAAATATGTATTGTTGCTCTATATGACCAGTATGTCTTTAATATACTCCCATTGAAGAGTACAATTATACTCTTACTGACCTTCGTATAAACAAGAAAAGTCCATAATAATCTCTAAAACAAATACTTTGAATTCATTATGAAAGTGAATTTCTTAACATCCCATAACTTTTCGACAATATAATAAATGTATTAAAAGGCATTAGTTCCATTTAATTATACTATCATGAGATTTGTAAATTTTCAAATTTTATCTTACTTTCACTTTATCTTTAAAATCATTTTAAGGTCTGTAGATTATATTCAAATCGTTTGGATATCTTATAACTTTTAAATCAAATTTAGTTCTACATTTATTGGATAATATATGCTTTAACCAAGCATCACTTTTAAAATAATTAATTTGACTTTTTTAAGGTCTTAGCATTCCATATCTAATATAAGACCTTTTTTGAAAAAAATAAAAGATTTGTATTAATACTAGCAAAGCTATAAAAACATGGTCACAATTAGTCACTTAATCTAGTTACAAAAGCAAAAATCTCAAAACAAAGAACAATTATTGATTATAGCAACTTAACTTAGCTAAGTGTCTGTAGTTTGTTGTTGATAATAAAAGTGACACTTATCTAATTTACTAGATTAACCTTGAACTTCACCAGACTTCAATGAGTCACCTCCATATGTTTTGAAAAGTAGATAATCCGAGCATTGTAATGATGTATATGGTTAATAATTGTCTTCCATTGAGCATCTTAAAAGGACAATTCATTCTAAACATGTGTAACTTATAATTTTATCCTAAAAAGGACTACCAAAATTGGTTTCCTGTCCATTACCAATTCTCTCATTGTAGATTGTTTGAAAGGGTCATTTAACCCTCTTGTATTCCATATGAGCATGATCATTTAAGAGGCATACCTCTTCTTTTTAGTTTTCCTTTTGCTGATCTTCTTTTGGGATTATGGGAACGCTCATGAAACCTTTCTTCTATCTCCACAAATCTATCATTCTCTGGTTGTGTTAGCAGCAAGTTATTTGTTGGATCATTACCCTGTAAGTCAGATTCATCATTTAGCTTTTCTTTTACTGATTGTAAATTCTGGGTAGAAGTTTTATCTTCTGGTTATCAAGTTCCTTAAACAGAGAGGCGTGTCTGGATGTTATATTGGGCTTCCCACCTTTAATATCTAGGGTACCAATTACTAAGATATTCGGATTCTCATTAGCAATAATTTGTAGACCGACAACCTTATCATTATCCACTGGAGAAGAATCAACCCCCAATAATTCATCCTGCCATCCAGTTTGAAAAAAAATTTCCTGTAGGAACTCATTTCTTGGTTGAATTATAAGGCTTCCAAAGATATATCACCTTAATTTCAGATTTTTCAATCTCCCATATTTCATCAAATTTGAGAATTAGTAAATGATTAGGTAATATAACATTCCTTTTGACCTCCAAACATATTTTTACTTACTCAATTCGCTCCATTCTAGATGTTTGGGCATCCATACAAAGAGGCTTTCTTTTATAACTAGAAGAATAAATGACTATCTTTTATAAGTAGACTTCAATTAATATTATCCACCCTAAACAATGTACAGGTGAATCGAATTTATCATTTGATACTTTCAAAGGACTGTATCAAGGAGATAAAGAAATAAATGAAGAAATTCTTATGGTCTGGTACAACTCGAAACCACCAAGGAGTAATAGTCAACTAATATGATGTATGTTTGCCTAAAGAAGAAAGAGGTCTAGGCATAAAATTCAATAGAACCACTAAAAAGGTTCTAATAGCAAAGAGGATTTGGAGAATATTCACAAATAGGGAAGAAATTTAAGTAAAATAAATCTATATGCATTTTTTAAAAGGAGTAAGCTTTTGGAAAAAGAAACCAAAAACTAATTGATCATGGACAATGGTGCGGATCCTTAACCTAAAAGATAACTTAAGCAGGGTCACGAAGAAAAAGTGGGTAATGCAGAAATGACATCCTTTTGGCATCATAACTAGAATGAAATAGAGCCACTTCATCTAGTTTTAAAACTATAAAGCATAAGACATATAATCTTAAATAAGGCAATAGTAAGGGAACTTATTCATGAAAATGAATAGTCTTATAAAGCTAGGGGAATGTCTTTATTAATGCAAAACACTCCTAACTATATACTAAACCCCAATGAAGAAGATATGGTAACTTAAATCTTACATCCCTCTAGCAACGTCACTAACAAATTATGTCAATATATTTTTAGAAATCCATCTTAAAGAATACCTTAACTCTTATGGTCTTGTTTAAATCAAAACTTCCTAAAGCCTTTAATATCCTCTGGTTAGCCATTAAAAACAAGCTCAAAATAAAAGACATACTAGAAAATATAATTATTAATATCAATCCAATTTGTAGGCTCTATATAATAACTCATTTCTACACTTAAGGATTTAATTGTTAGATTAAGTCATATCATATGAGAATTCATGAAGTGTACTTCATTTGCATACATCATATTCACATCTATACATGAATAATGATTTAGAGACATTGTTAAAAATAACATATGCACTCATTTGACATATCCTGGGGTATGAAAGATCGTAAATAATTATGATGTAATTGTATTATAACTTGAATTTTATTTTATGGATTATAATTAGTGAAATGGGAATTCATTGTTACAATAGAGTGATTGATAAGTTGATATGTGCATCTAGTCTAGAAAAGATGTTAAAGGACAAGACAAATTGATATATGAGAATTTAAGTTGATTAGCCCTATGAAATGGTGACATGTGGCATTGGGAATAAGTAACAATTGACTTAGCTAATTGGGAGATAAATGGCTTGAGTACATGAATGACAAGTGGCCTAGGAATTATGTAACAAATGGACTAAACATTAGGTGACAATTGGTAGCATGAGAAGAAGATACGTGATATAGCTCTTTATTGGACAAGTGGCATGACATGTGTCTCACCCCTCTGCACACACTTGCACCCCACGACCTCCACACTTGAAAGACATCTTCTTTCATGTACTTGCTACCCATTTCTTTCTTCACACCAATGACACTCTCTCACTACCTCCATAACCCTTGAATTTTTGTCAAAATTTCGTAGCCTTCATCTTGTGTTTAGAAATCCTTCTCATTCCATCTTGTTCTTGGAGTATGCTTTATCCTTGCATGTTTGGAGGGCTAAATTAGCTTCATGATTGAGGAGGTTTTGAGCTGAACAAGTAAATGATTTATTCATCTATAGTGATACATGTTAGTATAACATTTATGATGATTATTAGGAATGAACTTGGTTATGGTATTGATGATGAAGTTATGCTAGAAATTTGATGGATGAATTGGTTTTGTTTTAATGTATGAAATCGTATGTTAGAGGTTGTTCAATGGATGATTTTAGATTAGGATTTGAAGTATAATTAAGGTATAATTGTGGTATAATCAATGGACTATTGTGATGGTGTTAGAATCCATTTTTTTTTTTTTGAAGGAAATGGATGGTGAACTTTTTGTTCACCCATCCCACAATCATAAAAGCTGCATAAGCTCCTTCCCACGATTTTAGGCAATGCATTGAAGTGAGAAACTTTTTGTTTTGTCTTTCCACGATCATGGAAAGATACCCCATGATTGTGGGAAATGCTCTGAAACGAATTATGTTTTGTGTGATTGTTGAACCAACTAAGGATAAGCTACTTCACCTTGGTGTATTTGGACTTGATTGAGACTTGAAATGAACCTAGATCGTTGTTGGATTAATTGGTTAAGGGTTTGATAAGTTTAGGTTATTAATTGAGGTTATAACTTAAGGAATTGATTGTTTGAGATCAATGTATCTAAATCTGAAATTGTGAGTTGTTAAAGGAATGAAGGTGTTCTTATAGATGCAAATGCGATGCAAAGGATGCGAGAGATGTGAATTAGGTATGAATGAATGAGAATTGGAAAATTGTCTAAATATGTAATGCTAGAAAAGATTGGTTAATGACTGATTGATGAATCTAGAGTAACCAAGTTTTCTTAAGGCATAAACCTAATTGCAAATAGGATATATACAAGCTATGATGAATGAATGAGCAAGATTTGTGAATAAGATTACATACTCGGGATATTCAATTGAGCATGCATTAAACATAACACATATACATGTGTATGACTGATTACTCATTTGATTAAACAAGTTAGTAATGTGTAGATATGTATGTTTTGCATAATATAAAAGCACAAATTGATCGACAACATTTAGACATTGTCGTATCGTCAAGGTAATAGCTAATCTAGAGCATACTGTGAGTCAACTTAGATGTTTTCTCACTACATTTGATTTGTTTTTGTTTAAATTCTAATTATTGAATTGTTACCTATGAGATTGTGATAATTTCAGACATTGATAGTCCGAGGAGTTCAATATTCAGGAATGTATTAGAAGTGCTATCTAGTTGTATGTGAATGTAAGAATGAGTGCTCAACTAAATGTTAAATGCCGAACTTAGATTTGATAAATGCGATAAATGCCTGTGTACGCTGAATGAAAGTTGTTGATGGCATATTATGTGATTTAATGCATTTTATGACATTGATATGCATGATCAGATAAAGGAGTTGTGACCGGAGTGACCAGTGTGAAGAGGAGCTTAAAGCTCATAAATGTGCACAAAGAGCCCCAAACTCAATAATTAATGAGCCCGACATTTACAATGGTTGAAAGACAGTATCTGAAATGAGCCCAACATTTGCAACGGATACGAGACAACTAAATTAATGTTCAGTCATAAAAAAAGAAAGTGGAGTCACATATGCATTTGAATTTATATATATCATGTATGTGTCATATGGATAGTTGTGAAGAATTACTGAATTGTGTTGAAATAATAATATGAAATGCTTGTGTACATATTGAACTGAATGATTGAGATGAGTGATTAGATTATTTAAGATTACTACATGAAATGTTTGTATTCATAATGTATTGGTTGAAATGTAAGATACATATATCGTGATTTGGTATCCAAATTAAATGATGTGATAAATGGGAATTGGTTTTGAAGAATGTGATATATTTGAGAATTTGGATTATATGTTTGTGATGCTGTGTCCTAACTTGACTGAATACATCGATGATTCGCAAACTCATCAAAATTGTAACGTTAATTTTCAGGTACTGAGGTGACTTAACTTTTAAGGCAATCTAGTAGCAGCCTAGTATTGTCTGTTTTGGAACCCAGAATGGCTCAAAGGTCTAATCAGCTAATTTTGAAGCGTCTAGTTAGATTATTTTAGTCCAGTACCCAGTTTTACGTTGTAAACGTATAAAGTTGTGAACTTTCACATATTATGTATTGTATAAACATAAATTATGAGTGCAATGAATGTTTATGTTTGTTAATCAAATGCAAAGAATCTCATGTCTTTGGTAATGTAAATACATAGATTATAGAATGTAACGATAATGTAAACTTATGGCTATGAATAACATGAGAAAACTTAGTTCTTCAAAATGCTTGCGTTCTATATGGTGTCATGATAAGTTAATGTGGCTACTCTAACATGTCACTTCCGTAGGGTATTTCCTCGAATATTCTCGAGAATGTCGGTATATGCTTTATAGTAGGGGGATGTTACATTCTATGACTTAGAAAATGAAAATGTGAGACACTTATCTTTCATATGGTAGTTCACTGACACACTTTGGAGAAGAATTTAAAACCTTTACAACATCTTTTGTCAACTAGATGAATGGGAGCAAATTGTGTAATGCTAAATGAATTCATACAAGGTGAAGAGAGGGGTGAAAGATAAAAGTATCCCATGCAATTAGAAAAACCCTCTATTGAATTATTTTAAAAATTGTCTAGAAAAACCCATTAAAGTTGAATTCCACTAAAAAGAAAACATTAGTGAAACTTCTAATATGTTAAAATTAGTCCACATGGACCAATCAAAATCAAGTGATCAGATAGATCAACTCAACCCCTGTTTCTAAACAGACCATATCTAAAAATAACCCAAGTAGTCCACCCCTGCCACCTAATAGCTACTACTACCCACTCCTTACAAAGATTATAATCCTTAAAATTCTCCACACACAGTGAACAAGTGAAAATGGTGGAGGAAGCAGTGGAACAACCAGAGGACGATAAAGTAGTCAGATGAGATTTTTCATCATGAGTGAGAAGTGTTAGAAAGCCCTTGTTTGTATTACTTCTTTATGTTTTGCTATTTTTTGTAGATTCTTTCTTCCTTAACATAGTACTTGTAATGAACATAAGAAGTAAAGCCCTTGTTGTCGCTATTGCTATCGCCATTACTTCCTTTGTTGGTACCATATTGGACTTAATTGGGGCAACAAGAGTCATGTAATGGTCAACATCAGTAGACTAAGAGCAAAACTATAGGTTGGTTTTTGGATTGGTAGTTGGACCCATTTAAAAGGGTAAATAAGACCAGCAGGTGGACCAATTCTTTTTAATGTTTTGGACAATAAATTTTGACTTAAAGGAACCCACCGGTAAATAAATATAGATTACATGTTAGATAAAATGTTTACTTAAATTTATAAATTAGTTTCTAAATTCATATATATTATACCTATGAATTTAAACACTTAAAAATAAGTTTCTAAACAATTTATCAATTTAAATATTGACTAGTTCAATTTTAATTAGAAATAATTTTATAATTACATTTAAGTTATTAATTCATAAGTTTAATAATAGTGAATTAAAATAAGTATTTTATAGATAAGTTTCAAATTAAAATAACATTATTAGTGTAACGAAAATTAGAAATAAGTTTCTAATTTAAAATTTAATTTGATTGGTTCCATAATAATTATAAATTTGTTTCTAATTAAAATGATAATAATAATTTAAATATGATTTGTTTATATAACAATTGAAATTGTGGTTTTGGGTAAATTATGAGCGTGAGTTCATTATTAATGTTATTATTCAATGTATGTTTTTTGAGTTTGGTGAGTGGCTTGTAATTCCCAAAATTGTATTTTCAAGAAAATGTCAACTATGAAGAGGTCATCCAGATTTATGTGAACTGCGGCGTAAATGAAAGCATTCATTAGTATGTTGGTGTGTTACTTCAAATGCAATATCTTTATTGTTAGAGAATTTATAAAACCAATTGAGTTGGCCTCACACAACAGCTTAAGTTGTTATGATGAAATGGTCACTTAACATGGTATCAGAGCTTCGATGACCAAATGGTCATGAGTTCGAATCCTACCTCCCATCTATTCTAATTAAATTAAGCACAAGGTAAAGTAGGCTTGTGCAAGTTTCAAATCCAAAGAGCTTTCACTTGAGATGGTGTGTTAGAGAATATATAAAATCAATTGAGTTGACCTCATATTTATAGAGATGATATAATATAAAATGTTATTACTATTAATAACTTAATAATGCAAAGGCAATACTGATGAGATTATCTAGCTTTTATAGAAGTTGAAGTGAAACTACGTGACTTTACTCTCAACTTTCTACAACTAGAAAGCGAATTGTTAAGGACGTTTTGGAACTTATAATGACCTCGTTTGAAATCAGAAAACTAGATGATGATAAACTTTATGAGAAAATTTTTAAGAAAAGAATTGATTTGAACTTTAAATCTTGCAAGCCTTCCAATCGAAATTATTATAACAACAACATATCAAGCTTCTAGGACTTTATCGTATGAATTTATTGACCCTATTCCATGTAAGGTTAGCTATATGTATTGAACTAAGTTGTAATGAACTATATAAATTATGTTTATTAATGTATATCAAGTTTGATATTATTCAATTTTATCATAATACATGTTATATGAATGTTTATGTTTGAAAATTATTCTTGAGTATGATAATCCAATTCAATTATCATATGAATGATAACCTGAACATTCGTATTCTTTCAATTTCATGAACAACTGAAACATGATTATTATACATATATGTATCACATGACGATAACGTGTATATTATTTCTTTTATAGAAATTTTGTGTTTTCATTTTGGATATTATAGAAAAAATATTATTGTTGAATTCAATAAGAGTGAAGCGATAATTATAAGATGTTGAATATAAAAATCTAATATATGATGCTTACGAAATATGAAAGAAAAGAACTTATTATGTAAACTTGCATTACGTTCTTGAATAGTATGAATAATTATATGATATGTGAGTTGGCGTATATGAAAGGAAGAATCCTAACCTAATACTAATAAAGTAATAAAATAGAATTCGGATTCAAATTCCACTAAAAATAATTAAAGTCTACTATAATTTAAAGAAACATTATCTATGAAAAAAGATGTCATAAGATATGTTTCAGATAATCATTTTTATTAAATACAATTTGTGATTTTATGCAAACTTAGTATGCTTTTGATTTGAGTGTCAACAATCAAGCTCAATATTTCTCAAAAGTTTCGTTTTTTCATTTTCCAGATTCATTGACAGCACCTTCCAACGAACCTGTTGCAATATGAACATGGCATGGCCAGCTTGTTTCACATGTGCTTAACACCACTTGTCCTCTTGAAAATGTTATCAAATTCGCTGTTGGAGCTTGGACTATTTGGTGTGCTAGAATTAAAGAGCTTCTTCATCATGAGATTATGCAATCGTTTTGCCAACAACGCTAATATTTGAAGCTTGTTGATGAATATATTCGTGCTTGGATGGGTGATGCTAGTCACATCGAGAAGCAGAGTCAATAGGTCTCTTGGAAGGTCCTTGTCCTGATTTTGTTAAGCTTAACGCGGACGATAGTTCTTTGAAAAATTCAGGCAATGCAGGTTTTGATGGTTTATTAAGGGATGAGTTTGGGCAGTGAATTGTCGATTTTTCAGGCTATCTTGATTTGGAAACTAATATATTAGCTGAGCTTCAAGCCATATTTCATGGAATCTCTTTAGTATGGGATCGTGGCTTTAGAAAGGTTCTTGTGGAATCAGATTCTCTTGAAGTTATTAATCTAGTCTCTCGAAATTGTCTACGCTCTCATCCTTACTTGGTTATTATTCAGTGTGCTGACTTCTTGGCAAAACAAAGGTCTTCTTCTTTGCATCGGTGGCTTGTGTGGGAGAGTCCTTTGTCAAATATTCGTTAGCTTTTACAAAATGATGCTTGTTTTGTTTCTTTTAAACAGAGCACTTCTTCTTTACGTTGGTGGCTTGTGTGGGAGAGCCCTCTTTGAGATATTCTTTAGCTTTTACAAAATGATGCTTGTCTTGTTTCTTTTACGAGGCCTTAAATTTTTTTAAATTTTTTTTTCCAAATTCACAAAAAAGGCACGGTTAGGTGGACTGTTCTAATAGTCACTATTGCATTGTGAAGATAGATATAGATCAGGTGCGTGTTGAATGCTTGAGCATGTTGTAATCAGTTACCCACGAAACCAAGTGGGGACAATGTTGGTTGTAGCAATGTACGCACTGGCGATTGTTGTGCTTAGCGTTGGTTGTAGCAATGTCGTTCTGTCTCCCCACCAAGTTATTGTTGAGTTTGGCTCCTTTGTTGTCCCATATTGGTTGGAGACAACATTTGGGGCAAGACTCTTACCTATATAAGGAGGTGGCTACTTCCTTAGTTTGTGCACCAAACAAAGTCAAAGATTTGTAGTACAAATATAACTCTAGTTAAATTCCTCCTTTGAGGTGAGAGTTGGAGAGTTTGTCTTGTGTATTTCTTTGTGAGTGTGTTGGTGTATTGAGGGATTGGGTGAGAGGAAAAATTGTGTGATTGTAAGAATTTTTCACATATTGGATTTTCTTCTCGGTGTCCGTAGTTTTTCTCCGATTTGGAAGTTTCCACGTAAATTCTCTTGTGTTATTATTTTCTGATATTTTTATCTATCAAATATCCTTGAGTGTGGTTTTTGAAGATCTAAATTTCCAACAGTTACAGGTAAAAAGCAGAAAGCTGGGAGAATCAGACTCTGCAGCCTGATAACGGAGGTCACCATTAGTTTGAATTTGACTCGCCTGCTATGCTTTCACCTGGGACCTAGTGACTGAGTCAATTCATTCAAACAAATCTTACTGGATGCGGATTGGAGAGGGAAAGAGGGACTTCTAATTCTTTTAAAATCTTAAAAGAAACAAATTAATCAAGGTGTGTATAAATTGATTTGAACATTATTTTATTATTAAAATGGTAAAAGATACGTAATTTTTTATAAATTATTAATTTTATAAAAATTTGGAGGAAATTAAAAAAAATGATTTATTCATTTAACAAAATGTTAATATTTTAAAGTATACAACGAAAGTATTTAAAGATTATTCAAACTATAATATTTTATTTTAATGAAAAATTAAATGTTTAAGCAACACTACCCTGCCGTAAACGAGAACATGCGTGCAAAGGTTGGATAAGGTTGAGTTTTAATTAAGATATTGTAAGCATGACATAAATAACGAAACAAACCTCGAAATGTTTGATTAGAAAGGTTGATTTATTGATTTTTCCGATGTCTGTGTCTGTGGTTGAGCAAGCAAGTGCAAGCAAATCAAACGTCAATGTTAGTTAGGACAAAGGCCCGCAATTGAGTTTGATTTAGATAGTAAATAAACAAGTAAAGTAATCTATATCAATTTTGATGTTCCACTCTTAAGGTGTCATAATCTTTTTTAAAAAGATTAATCGGGATGTTATTTTTTCCGACTAATCAGTATCTGATATATTTTTTCTGTTTAGAAAAAAAAAAAACAATCTATGTCAGTGGACTACAGTTGATATTGGATTGGACCGCGTGCAATTACTTGGAAAAACTTCTGACGGATTTTGCTCGGGCACTAAAAAAACAAAAAATTTGTATGCTTAATTTATTTTTCTTTTCTTTCTAAGCATGCGGATGCGTTACTTCATTTTCTTTCTATGTCCATCAAAGTTAGATGATGATTGATGAATGCCAAGCTGAAAGGATTGCTTGTTGTCTTGTATAATCAGGATCCCTTTTATTTTTTGAAAAGATTGCTTGTTATCTTGTATAATCAGGATCCCCTTTTCTTCTTAACGAGAAAACATTGACAGATGACAGCTAATTTAGGCGCTGGAGTCAGTGTTTTGAATACAGACTCTACCGGCCAATATTTATCGTACTGAATTTGAATATCGTTGATATTTTAGATATATATATGAAGTTATCGATGGATATTTAAAATATTAATCAAATATTAGCTAATATTGAAATTTTTAAAAAATTAGAGAATTTTTTTGTAAAATTTTCAAAATCTCCTTCCCTACCTTTTACCTCTTCTTCTCTTTTTTTTTCAAAGTTTATAAAATAATAATAAATATTTTAATAATAATTATTATTATTATAAATTAAACAAAACTTAAATTTATTTTAATATTTATTACTAAAGTATTAATAAAATATTTTATTTTTAAATAAATAATTTAAAATTATTATTTATAAACTAATATTTATTTTATATATTTTAATTATTCAATCAAAATTTATTTGAAATTTATATATTTTAAAAATATAATTTAAATTTAATTATATTTATTAATAATTATTAAATTAATTTTATATATTAAATTAAAATTGCGATTATGTCTAATTAAATGTAAAATGAAATAGAATTTCAAAAACAACAATTCTAAAAATTCAAAATTATGATAAAACAGAAAATAATTCAAAATTCAATAAAATAGAAAATATTGAATTATTTTCATTATTTTACAATAAATTATTATATTTATATAATTATTATATATAGAAATTATTATAATATAATAAAGATATATATAAACTAAAATGGATAAGATATAAAAAGATAAATTAAATAAACTACAACTGTACAATATGACAATAAGCTATTTTGTAATTTTAAAAAAATTAAGAATTATTTTATAAATTTAAAAATTATCCAAAAGTGCGCGATATTAAGCGGTATCAATATAGTACCGTACCAAAATCCAATCCACCAATCTGATGTTAAGTTCAGTACGATATTCATTATATTAGTTGAAATATCCTATTTTTATTAGGATGTTTTAGCCCTTTTTTTTTTAAATTTAGCTCATAAATATATATAGACTCATATAAATATATAGATAAAATTTAATAAAATATAATTAAAATTGGTTAACTAATTTTGCATATTTAAAGTGGACAGTGGTAACTTTTGATCCCAGCTGTGATCATTACTATTTTTTTTTTTCATCGGTGATCTTGTGAGTTGAACTGAATCAAATGTTAGGCAGATGCTAATTGACAAAACATGGTATCTAATCAAGGTTTACCGGCTGGGATTGATTAGATACCACTCGTTATAGTGTGCACGGAATTTACCCAAAATGTGCAAAAATCTTAACTTTTGATGATTATAACCACACATCATCCTTCCCTCATTCCTTGGTGAATAGCCTTGAAAGAAAGATTCCTTAATGATAAGATAAGGGTTATAAAATGCTCTCCTCTATAATTGTTAATAAGAATATTTGCTTGATTTTGGAACTTATCTTGTACCGATCAGAATAAGATCAAGCAGATTTTATTATTTTTGATTGAGTTGGCAAAATATTTTCTGTTAAGGAAATAAAAGGGAAATATTTTTAGAAAAATAAAAGAAATCAGCTGAAAATCAAGATGGAGGATTTTGCACCTTGAAGCTATAAAAGGAGGAAGGAGCTGCCTGCGAAGGAGACAATTTGTTTGTTTCTTTTAAATTCATTATTGTATTATCTCTCTAGTTTTCTATGTTTAAGAATTCCAAATTTGTTCTTACTATAACTGTGATAGCTTAAGTCTTTTTCGATTGAAGATACAATCAAGATTGGTTTCCAAATTGTGAGATTTTAGCCTTCAAGTAAAAGTCCTTGCCAATATTTATGAATCTTCATATTTATTTTAAAGGTTTTTTCTTGATTGTTGTTATAATAGGATCATTGTGATAGCATATGAGATTAACTGGAAGCTAATTAACTAGTTTTAGTCCATAATTACTGTTACTAGTTGATGTTAGTAGCAATTTAGTAATGAAAGACTGAAGGAATTTCATAATCTAATTTAAATAAACCATGTTGTTGAGTTTATTGGTTAGAGTTGGGTTCTTCTAATTCTTAATGTTGTTAACGAGCTAAATTCAATGAAGCGTCTTCTTGGGTTGTTTGTTAGCTAGGATCGATTAATAAGCGTCTCTTGATCGACTAATATTAACGAAGAATTTTCTGTTAGAAGCATCTTTAATAGTTATAACTAATTTACTAGCTAAAGAATATGTTTAGTTATCAATGATCAATTTTAGAAATCAAGACAACGATTGTGTTTTCGATTGAGTTTCAATACCCTTATTTGCAACTTTTTTCTGCAGCAATTGTTTTCCTTATTTTTCTGTTCTTTATTCACAATTTGAATTTTAATCTCAAATCTCCCTTTATTAAATTTTTTTATCGAAAGGAATTGATAGTTACAATTTTTGTGATTCGACCTTTCACCACTATTACAAGTTTTCGTTATTTTTGGTAGTCTACCAACCATGAATTATAAACTATAATAATACATCTTTTGGATCACGACTTATTTAAGAATAAACTATTTGAATACTCTTATTTGAGAATAAACTATTATTATAAACTATAATAATTGAATGCTCTTATTTGAGAATAAATAAGAGCATTCACAAATTAGTATTACGTTACATTAAGTCTCATCAACTTAGTTTAACGTTGAACACTTAAATCTTAATAGTTAATATGCATTATATTTATTAATTTTACAACTTAAAAGTGCACTCAATAAATATATCTATTAAAGTGCAAGGTTATATTACAACATTTGAATGGTGAGAATGAGACACGACAACTAATTAACTTTTCTAAATGTACATTCATTTAAATTTGTCTAAAGAAGTTAAAGATAAGTTTTCGGTAGTTTAGCATATACCAGTTGCATTTAACATTTAACTTCTAACAAATTATTATTCATAATTATCTCATAAAATTAAGGCATTTCAATTTATAACCAATTGGAACAACAACCGATATAATTTTATTTCCAATTTTCAGATTACAAATAATAAGTTGTATCATTCCGTTTCCAATTCTATATTTAATTTTCATATCACAAATACACAACCCAAAAAAGTATCGTGAGCATTCAACTTCAACAATATAATTTCTAAATCCAAAATCCAACTTATTCATATACACCTAACTCTAATATCGTGACAAAACCCCTTCAAGGCTTCATCACCGTGAGCATTCAACATTTTAATTCCAACATTCAACACTAGAGTCCAAAATCCAACCAATTTAGATACAAGCAACTTCAATACCATCGGCATTCAACATTTCAATTCACAAATCCATAATCTAACACAGAAAAACACACCCAAAAAAACAAATTACAGGAATTGTGTCTTTGGGTTGGTAATGGATGGTACGGTAGTGCGGTGTGTCTGAGCTGCGACGATGACGATGTAGTCCGGTGTAGGAGCGGTGGCATCTTCAGGTGTGGAGGAAGGTTGAAGACACCGTCACCGATGCCAAGGGAGGAGGAGACGAGGTCTGATGAGGCAACGAGGATGAGAAAAGGAGGAGAGAGTGAGAAGTAGATCGGGGATGGCAAGACGACGACAAGGAGACAACGACGGTGAGAGTGAGAGACAATGGGAGTGAGTGAGAAGGAGATAGGCGACAGAGGAGACGCAGAGTCGAGGCTTTGGGAGGGGGGTTAAGTTTTAAATTTTGCAAAATGGTCATCGCTTTATCAGAATTTAACGATACTAGCTAGAATTTTCTGGTATTATCGGTTAAGGTCAAAAACAGTTGGTACCGGCCAGTATTTAAGGTCAGTACTGACAATACAGATATTGTACCATTTTTTGGCTGATATGGTATGTACCAGCTGATACTGTACAATATGTTACGATATCCATATCTCTGGGTGTATCTCCGAGTCTCATACTCTCATTACGCCAAAAGTAACACTCTCCATTTCGATCCCCACAAACCTGAATGCTACTATTAGTATTAATAATACTAATACTAAAAATAACAAAAGAAAGAAAGGGTGTGTCAGATGATGATGACGAGTATGAAAATTTGAGTCCAAATCTTTTGTCCAATATTACGGTATTTTATTGTGTTCAATAAATCTCAGCCGTTTATTTATGTGGGTCTTATATAAGTCTCGCATAGACTCCACGCAAATTCTAACAAAATAGATGATTGAGATTTCATGAGACAGAATAATATTGTTGGTCATAAAAATTCAAGTTTCCAGGAAATGGTGCGGCTAACCCCGAATGGCCCATGCATGTGCAAAAGGGCAAGGCAACATGGAGAGGACGTATTTTTACTGTGAGATGCAATAATGAAGTTGATGGCTAGGATTAGTAGGTCAATAGACTAAAATCTATTCATACATCTTTCCTGTCAACATTATAATTTTATTTTATGTCGGTAAAATTTGCTACTGTGCATGTAGAATGATAATCCACACTAATAATATTTTGCTCGCTTACTAAGGGTGAAAACTGGAAAGTGTTATGGGGTGAGACCGTGGACTCTGAAAGATGACGTTCGACTAATTCGTGTGTTTTCTCTGCATAAATAATAGGCTTTTAGTGACACATTTTGGCTTGTGGTTTCAATGGCCATGCCAGAGTTCAAGCACTTGGTGATTGTTAAGTTTAAAGAAGGCGTTGTAGTGGAGGAGATCGTTAAAGGGATGGAGAAACTGGCTTTAGACATCGATCATGTCAAGTCCTTCGAATGGTAAAGTATCCATTTAATCTCTCTCGTTCTCTGTATCAGCTTCAAGAAATCAGATTGATGACGTTCAGAAACATTCTTCTCTCTTTTAATATGTCCTGAAATGGATCCTCATGGATGAAATAGGAGCACGAGACTACTAATTTCTGTTTAACAACTAAAATTGATCAACATTTTGTCTGCTAGAGATCTGATTGCAAGCTGTGATAATGAATATAATGCATTGAAAAGGACTGGAAAAAAGAAACAAAGAAGAAGAAGGAAATGTCCAGGCAATATCCTATCTTTTTTGTCAAAATGCTCTAACTCTTAATTTAATTTTCTGTCAAGAAGTAGCCATTCTGAGTCACCAAGCCAAGTGCAGCTAGGGTGGTTTAGCCTTATGTAGCAGAAGTTGGCAGTTCTAGCTGTTACAAGTTACCATAGGTTTGTTAAGCTGACTTTGTTATTTCACGATATAGGTAGTGTGTAACAACAAAAACAATATTGCATCAATTACCTCACAACTCCATTTTTTCCTGAAAGTTTTATGCAGTAAACCATTTTGCATTTGGTCTTGACATTCAGGGGACAAGATATAGAAGGCCATGAGATGCTTACTCAAGGCTTTACACATGCCTTCTCCATGACATTTGGGAAAAAGGAAGATTTCACGGCGTTTCAGAGCCACCCAAATCATGTTGAATACTCTGCTACATTTTCTGCGGCTATTGAGAAAATAGTGGTTCTTGATTTCCCAACCGTTCTAGCTAAGCCACCTGCTTGATGCATTCACTTTCATCCTATAATTAAACTGAAATACTTGTTGTGATGGTGTGTGAATCTCTATGTGTATGGCTTGTATAACTGCTGTTGGCAATTGCTTGTAGCATTCCAACTCCAAGGCAATTTGTTTCGCTTTGTATTATTGTTATGACATAAATGGTATTTTCCTGGATCCTTCTCTCAATTCAATGTAGCATTTCTCTCTTCTTAGTCACTTTTGGACGATGAAAATTGTAATTGATGACTGGATTGGCCTTAAACATGCAGGAGCTTTTTTTAGTCATGCCTTGTCTCCTGTCATTAGTTCTCCTCAAAGCGATATCCAGACAAAGATTTTGTTGGTGTGGATAACTTTTTGTGCTGTGCCTTAATGTGCTCTCCAGTTAGTAAGGGAGGAGTTTGAGTGCAAATAATATGCACTAAAAGCAAAGGACTCAAGTTTCAATTGATACAGTACGTGAACTTTTATGAATGGACAGATGGGTGAGAGGTGACAGAGCATTTGACCTTCGTGGCCTTTATGATAAGTTAAGTGAGATTAAATCGTAATTTAATCCCCTCACAACTTTGTCGGGTTAGAGTAGAGGGCACCTAGGGTGGGTGATTTCACCTTTTGACCGCAAGAAAAGGGAGAAACATGCAGAATCCGAATAGAGCATGGGCTTAATGAAAAAGTTTCCAAATTCTAGCGAGCAAAAAGATTGATGAGAATAAAGAGAAAATAATTGAGATTAATGAGGAATATCAGTTCAATTGAATGCTACTTTATTGACTTTTAGAGATGGCAGGCCACTCAGCGATAGAAATAAAAGTTGAACATGATCATTCCAAGATCAAAAGTAGATTCTCTGTCATCCACTTCTACTGATCATGAAAAGCAAGAAAGTCTGATCAATATTCTTCACCCATTTTAAGAATCAGATCGGAGAAGGAACTGCGAGTTTACAACTAACATTAGATTTTGTTTCACAGGGATAAATATGCATACTAACAAGAAACTGGAGATTTTCCATACTGTGTTTCTGACTCTAAATTTCTTACTCTCCACTTGTCTATGCCAGGATACTTCCTCAAGTTCCTGTGGAAAAATTAGAATTCCAAGTACAAATGTTCAGTCCCCACTAAACAAAATGATCTTATGTAGATCTCAGAAACTCTACTTTAGAACCTCTCTTGGTCTTTTCCAAATCTCTTCCGTTGATTACACCAAAAAAACACTATCCATTGCTTACCCTGGTTCTTGTTCTCCATCAAGTAACTACATCTATCCTTCACTTCTATCTGCTGCTTTTCCTACCCCTCTACAGCCTAACTCACTCCTCCTCTTCAACTGCTCGGAGGAACACTTTCTGAGATCAACGTTTAGGTGTAACCGAAATCACTCCAGTTCATGTGCAGCTGATCTTGATAAGGGACTCGAAAGTTCTTATCCGTGTTTATTGGTGAAAGATCTTGAACAGCTTGAGAAGGGTTTTCATCCAAAAGATTTGAATTGTTCCCACTACAGCCTGATTCACAGACGTTCACTGAAGGACGATGAAAACCAGGAATATGAACTTGGGACAACGATCTCCTTTGACATTCCTGATCATGTTCCAAATGTCTGTAATGAATGTGAGAAGCCTAACGGGAACTGTGGTATTGGGTTAAGGTGCATTTGCCACCCTCGAGAGTGTAGTAAGTGGGCTCAAATCTTGAGTTAATAACTTCTGGTTGCTCTAAATTCTACTGGTTACTTATTCATTTATTTGATGCAGAAAACAAGGTCATTTCTATGGCTGGATCATTAATGCATACTGGTAATGTCCTCTCTGTACTCTCAAGCATTGTGGTTGTAGCCATTTCCATCATTTTCTGAAGAAAGAAAGAAAATTTGTTGAAGAATGCATAACAGATGTTTCCGTGATTTTTGCTTCTATCTTTCGGTGTACAAAAATCCTGTGATGTGAAATCGTCATTACGGCGTTATTTCAAAATGGGGTTGTCATTATAAACAACCAAATGAGACATTTGGCCGTTCAAGATGAGGGAACACATGGACAAGGAGATATGTACTGAATGGTTATGCAAAGAATTTTAATGATATCTGATGTTTCTTGTTCACATTCAGGTCTTCAATTAGGCGATTTAGACTAACAAACCGAGTACTGAAAAATGATTTAGGCATAAGACGTGTCTTAAACCGAAATTACTGCTCCAACACACTTGCCGTGCCTCGCGTTGTTAATTATGCTTCCTCCTCCTGATGGTAAAACTTTATATGTACATCATCAAGCATAAACTATTCAAATTCGTGTTCAAAACTTCAAATCACCACATGAGGCAACAAGCTGCCTGTGACCGGAAAATTACAAGACAAAAAGCAAAAAACAAAAAGATGGGACAAACTGGGCAGCCATGACAGGCCACGTAGTAGGCATAATTATTGGAACAACTGTTGCAGCACATTACAGTAGCGAGTACAATCATCACAGCATACAGAACTAAAGAGAGGGAGAGGTTTTTATAAAATAAATTCTCTCATCTTTTAACTGGAAAAAGGTTCTTATAAATGCATGCTAAACACTGCTTACAAAATAACCTGTTGGATGCCATGAAACGCTTCCCAACTTTAATCAAATATTCTAGACACATAATGGTGGAAGTCAGCATAGAGGGCAACTACAGCTGCTGTTGAATGTGGTAATGGGCCCTGGACAATTTCTGGAACCATACCGCTGGTCCTATGATATTTCAAGAGGCTAGGCTTAATCTTTGAGAAAAGAAGAAACCCGAAATAGTTTAGCGGGCTGCGGTGACAGGTATTCGTGAGATGCTTGATTTGGGATGTCACAGTGATATACCCCTCCATGCGAAACCGACAACATGTTGTACACTGACAGCCTCGCCCTATATTTAAGTGACAAGCCAAATCTTAAACTCTGCAGTGCCTCAATCCCCCCATGTTTTGTGATAATCTATCTTCATCGCCCTCGTACGATGTCACTCACCTGTCTTCTAGATACAACAGCGCCCTCGAACGATGCCAGACATGAGCTAACGCATACACTCCAAGGCGCATGGTTCCATGCTTGTATAAAGATCTGCATATCTTTAAACTAATGGGAAATGCATCTTTCTAAATTTTAGATTATCCCCTATTTACGCCTGCAGTAATTTAGATATCCAAATGTTACTGTGTAAAACCCTTCCAATGAAGTTCTCGTCGAAGCCAACCCAGTATGGAGACCCCCAAAGACTTGAAGCCCACCCCATCGTAAACAAAGACATCACTTTACATCATCTTTGGGAAAAAATTGTGCTTCTTTTCCTTTTTCCTTTCAAGGGAACCAAGTGTGAGAGATTCGACAGCTACAGGAATACCATTGGAAGCCCCTCCAATAACCAACAGTTGTAATGCATGACACGAGCCTCACATACGCATTCAAGATTAAACGTAAAAATGAATAAACTAAGAAAATACGAAAAATATCTATATGACTTTTCGTCATTTTAAACTAACTTTTCGATATCGAATTCTTTGAACTTTCTCAACGACCTTTACTCAAGTTGATCAACCGGACGTGTGAACCTCTTAACAAGTCAGAGAATCCGAACATTCACAACTCATTTAAGTAGAAACAAGATACCTTAGCAACTTGATATAGTCACCATATTTGATCTTCTTATCCTAGGCCAATGCGTATTCGATCGTATATTAATTAATATCTATTTTTTACTAAATTTTAGCCCATTAAATTAAATTTTTTATTGAGTTACTTTATTACCTTTAATCGGATTAGCTTCAATTTGCTTAATAATAAATTTATTCAAATTGTAAAAATAGAATTAATTGTTGTCCAACTTTGAAAAATTACTAATAGCAGTCTCGTACCAAAATGTTTGTGCAGTTGTGGGAACATATACATATCCTAATGAAAAAGTGTTCCAATTGATGAAAAGCAAATCACAAATAGGCGTATAGGTGTTTCAGCAAGACCTTTATGCTACCATCAGACATATGTTGCAAGAGCATCAACCATAGGCTTATTAAGATAGCCTCTTCACTCCAGCTATTGTGACTTGTGAGTGAAACATCACTGCCGAAATTTAAACTTCCACCCCTCGAAACCAATAACGGATTGGCATACTCCAATAGCTATGTCTTGCACTATAAGAAAATTATGGACGTGCAATGGGTCTTAGGTGGGTTGAAATGCCAATGAGCTGAGCTAAGTTAGAGTTACAACTTAACTTGAAATTTTTGTTTCAAGTCTAAGCCTAGCTCAAAGCTTAATTAGGATTTGCAATGTTGGCCACAAACCAATCATGATAGGTTTTTGGACAAATTAAAGTTTGATCTTACATTAAATACTTTGTTCATTTCATCTGAATAAGAATTTTTATCACTTGTCGCTACGGTGCTTCCATACTTTATTTCTTGATTGATTCATTCTAAGGTTATATTTTTAAAACTTTGTTAGTGAGTTAAATCTAAGATGGGATTGTATGTTATAATAAAACAATGAAAAAAAGATAATAAAAAAAACTATTCAATAGCCAACATTCATAGTCAACGAAGTTCATAAGAAGGACGTTGACAAGGATTGTTTGGATTTGTCTAAGTTTGTAAGTTGAGGAATTAAAGGCATAAGGGTTTGTTTGGGTTTATAAGCTGAGGAAGGTGGAGGCTATTAAGTATGTGAGTTTCTATTCACTAAGAAGAATTCTCTGGAGGCTATTAAGTATGTGAGTTTCTATTCACTAAGAAGAATTCTCTGGGTCTGTCTCAACTGTCCAAGAATGGTTGTAATGTTGAAGAAGAAGATGAGAGAAACATATAAAGTTTTGGTCAGTTGGGGATGAGAGAAGGGAGAATTGAGCTTTAAGCTAAGTTAATCCATGAAATCTAAGCTTAAGCCTAGCTTAAAGCCCAAAATTTTTCTTCAAAACAATGCTCAAATCTAGTATGATACTTGGTCAACTTGGACTAACTTAATTAACTCCAGGCTTGGTAGTGTTATATTTACCATCCATGATTGTTCTCAAACCCTACCTTATAGGTTTATAGTAGGATTTTCTTATATCAGGGTTTGCTTTGAATCTCCCTTCACGAGCAATAGGCTCGAGCTGAGACTCTACTATACTCTTTATTCTTTAACCTATCTAAATGTAGGAAAAAAGGCTATGACATCACACCTAGCATTTCAATATGGAGGCAACACATATCCCAAACTTAAATCCCAACATAGTAATAGTAGCATATAATAAGGGTTTAAGAAGGCATCAACCTATATGGAAGCTATTATACATGGATAAAGCATATAACCTTGAATATATATAATAGAGAACTCAAAGATATATGAATATGGAAGAAACTGAGAGATCACCGAATAGATTTGCATAGCGTAATTGAGTAGGTCTAATAAGAGGAAATCAGGAAGTGAAGCATCCGTATAGCAAATTAATGAAAGAAGGGGAAGGGATAATAAGCAAGAATAATGTTATTAAAAGGGTAACATGGACTTAAAAAGTGGTCTAATTTACTTATTGAGGAGGGGACAATTCAACTAACTTTTATCTCATTGTCCTATTGTCCTATAGAAGTAGAAGACAACATATAACTATAAGATCATGTTCACAAGATAAGCGACATAAGTAATCGCCACCTAAGTCACCCATGGTTAGATTATAAACATCACAATATGAGGAGAATAAAGATGAGTGTATTACATCTTAAGAAGTCCTTAAAGGGTTACTTAAACAAGGTTAGCATAATGAATAAACTTGCAATGAAAAAGAAAAAACTTAAGAAATCTCTTTTAACATCAATTTGCTATATGTTATATAATCCTAGTGATCATGCAATGTTCATCTTAGCCATCATTTCAAATCTAGAAGTGTAACATCTCGTTTTCATACTAAGGGTTAAAATCTTAGAATTCGGTACATATGAGCTCAAAGAGATATTAAGAAAATGCATTTCATGCTCATGCATAATGTTAACATATACGCACAAGAATTTGATTTTTTTTGCACACATCAAAATGATTGTACATGCATTCATTGACAATTGCCGGGTACAATTGATCTATAGATATGATTTTATTGAAAATTGTAATTAGATTGTATTGCAAATTAGTTTGGAGAGTATATTTACTGATTTAGAATTTTTTGAATTTCTGAAAAATTTTCTAAAATTTTGGGTAATTTTTGAACTAGGAAAATTATCAAGTGACAAAACAATTGTTAAATGATAGTAGAAATTACTTTCCAATGGCAATGGAAATTTTGATAAATGACTTTAGGATTTATTGACAAGTGTCATTAAAAATTAGGGGACAATAATTAGTGTAGAAATTGAAATTGATTGGACTAGTTAAATGAAAGAACCTATCCTAATGCTTTAGAAATGGGACATGTGGCAAGTGACACGTGTTTTAAAATTATTATTATTTTAATTGAAAGCCCCCCTTTCACGATGCTTCTCTCTAAAAAGGGGTATTGGTGTTTTGTTTTGGTTCTCTCCTTTATTTTCGTAGCTTCTCTTCTCTTCTTCATAAGTTTTAATTCTTCAAATCTCCATTCATGTTGAATCTAACCCTCTTATCTTTCATGCTACTCTTTCACCTTGCTTTCTCTTTCATTCTCACTAAAAACTCAAACGTTCCAACCTCAAGATAATGATGAATGTGGGTTGTTGGTAAAGTTAGGGATTTTTTATTTTTTTGAAGAGTTTGAAGATTTGGTAGCTAAATCAAGTAAGTCATATTTTAATTTTATGAGTTTGGTTAAATGAAGCATTTGTGATGATAGTTAGAGGTTAATCTCATCAAATGGTGTGTTGAGTATGTGGGTGTAGTGAATAGTAAAGGGTGTGTAAATTTCTTGCTTTTATTGATGAGTAATGATTTATAGAAATGTTTTAGAGGTTGAATGATCATAAAAAGGAGTTTTGTATATGCTAGAATGTTGGTGAAGAAATGAACATATAAATATGCATATATTGATGTTTTGTTTCATATAAATGCTAAATAATGGATTTGGAGCTGTTTTTATAGATGATTGATATTGTATATGATGAGTAAGAAACTCTGAGATATGATACACATGTTTTTAAGATGGATTGGTTACGAAAAGAATGTCTTAATGAGAATTGGAAGTTGATGAATAGGTACATAAACATGTCTTGTTTTTGGGCTAATGATCAAAATTAGATCATGCTTTTTTGGTGAATGATATTGAGATGAAATGGAGTTGAGAATGATGAGTAAATGAAGTAGAAAATGGTGATCTTTGTACAAGTTATGTTAGGTATAAAATTGAAAGTTTGAAGATGATAGACTGGAAAATGTTCACTGAGTATGCTTCAGTCTTTTAGCCATAACATTTTCTCTAGTTATCCAAATGAGATTATTCTTAATTTAGATTAAACTAGAGGCATAGACTGCATTTTTCATGAAGACATAAAATTTAAATTCTGTCTTTAAGAGTTCCAAAATTTGACATGAAATTGAGAACTGAGTACAGTACATTGTTGGATGAATGGATATGTTGTGTTCTACTTTGAATTTATGAGAATGTATTATGTTTTGAGTGTTTATGATCAAGGAGGGAATATGAAATGTGTATGGATGATGTTGAGTAGAAGTTAGGTATATTTGAAGAAGTTATGCACTCGAGATGATGAATCAAATGAGTTGATAATTGAGAGTGAATGAAATCTAATTGGTGTTTGAATTGTTATGGAGTGATATTACATTAGAAGAGGTGAATTTGGGAAGATTATAAGTGAAAGTGATATTAAAATGGGTATAGGATCCATTGGAGATGTCTTATAGAAGGGTTATTAGCAAAAACTCGAAGGATACATGGTCAGGCCGTGTAAATTGAAACTGATCGTGTGTTCCTAATGCAAAAACACCACCAGACCCATAAGAAACACGGGCTACCCGTGTTGGTTCACACGACCCTTGCATTTTGACCTTCAAAATGGCAAAATCTCTTTTTGGAGTCTTCACGGAAGTTGTATATCTTGAAGTTTTCTTCGAAACCGTTCTAAGATGACATTAATCCGACATCTACAGAAAAATTTATGGCTTTTGTCCCAAAAGATGTTTGTTTATGAATGATTGACTTATCAATGTTGTTCAATGAGATGTTTAGGCTTGTTAGTGATATTAAATGAGCCTAATTAAAGTAGGATTGAGTTATTAACATAAGAAGAGTGTGTTAGGTGTTAAGGAATGATTCAAAGATCTTGATAATTGGTTATGAGACATGTATTATGTAACGCCCCAAATTAGGGGTTAGAATATTAAAGGAATTTAGTACGAATTATGAGTGTTATTTGCTTATTAACTTACTAACTATTGGCTTAAATTTTGCATAAGTATTTTGGCATGCATTCATGGCATTTTTCGGGTTAATTGGTTTAATGAAACTTCGGAGTGATTTGGACAGTATTAATATAATTTTCGTAATTTTTGTATACTTCAAATATTTTTAGAAATTAATGGAGGATTAGTTTTGAGTTACCAATTTATTTTGAGAGTCAATATTTTCTGACGAAATTTTTGTAAATTTTCGGAAGTTTTCTGGAATTGTTGGGTAATTATTACAACTAAGAATTCATAACAATGTTTTTGGTTATTTAGTACTATTTGGACCTATTAGCTGTTTATTAGTTATATCGCATCCAAACCTAAACGCAACGATATAAATCGAACATTATCGTTTATTCCTCACCGAATGCCTCCTTTACCCATCCATCAGTAGAGATAGCGAAGTCATTCACTCACCACCACCTGCTATTGGCGTTTTCTTTGGAAAGCTGGTAAGTAGAAATTGAAGGTTAGTTTATCATACGCGAGTTATATCTTTGTTTTTGTTTTTGTTTAAATTTATCATGTTTGAAGATTAGGATAATTCTGATAGGTTAGAATTACTAAATAGGTTAGTTTTAAAGTGAAGAAATTAAAGGAAGGTGAAAAAAAAAGAAGTTTCAGAGTCGGAAGTTGAAGGTTGAAGAAGGTGAATAGTGCAGAATAGTGAATTGTGAACAGTGTCAGTGTCGGTGAATAGTGTCTTGCTACAGTAACTGTATGTATTTGTGAACAGTAATAGTATGTATTTGTGAACAGTAATTGTATGTATTTGTGAACAGTAATCGTACGTTTTGTGAACATTAACCGTATGTATTTATGAACAGTAGTCATACGTATTTTTCACCCAAAAATGTCTAACGGCTAGGTATAACAGCTAGGTAATAACGGTTAGTTAACGGTACAAAAACGGCTAGTTTACAAAATTGCTCTATAAATAGATACCACTCCTCCATCATTTACTTCATCCCTTACCTCACAAGTGATTCTTGACGAAAACCAAATTTTAAATGTTGTCCGCTATTTCATTTTTTGTCTCTTCGCTTATTATTATGTATCTTTGTTTCATTCTTAGTGTAGAGCTAAATGATTCAGCTCGCACTCTTTTTCTCTTCTTAACATGTCCTATGATCGTTATATTGCTTATTGGCATAGCATTTGAGAATTAATGTAATTTGTACATTTTCAGATTTAATAAAGACTTGCTTTCATTTGAATACTCGCAGTATCGCTAATTTCCTGAAACTTCATGGATCATTTGGTACTATGAGTTGTTGATTAATCCCGGAAATTTGTCATGAACATGCATCATACTCAGTTATCATATAGTAATTAAGCACAATAATAATTTGTGTCCGTGTTCCCTATGATAGAGAAAGATCACCGCCCGGATATTATCGGGACAATAAACACTAAGGCGATTTAGGTAAGTAATACAGTCGATAATTTCAAGACGTAATATAGGTAGAAAATTTCGATGTAAGTACTTTAGGTAAGTAAATTTTGTAATGTTAAATTTTGTGAGTCAACCTAGATGATGTTTAGGATTGATTTATTGGGAGTGCTATTTGCCCGCATGAATGACTGAAATGATCTTGTTACGTTGTAAAGCTGTTAAGTCCTAGTTGTGGGTAAATAGGCATGCCTAGAAGGGTCTCTGAATCGCTCCTCGTTATTTGACACTTTGGTGTCTCGATATCGAGACATATGTCTCTCCTACGATACTAATTATGGTATCTCTGTATAAGTCCGTTACCCACTTCTATTCATGGATTTATAGTTTGATTTGTTACGTATCTTGATCTCGATTGATTATTACGATTACGAAGGATCTCCGTGTTCTCGCCGCTCATTTAGTATAAAATCATTCGAAATGCATTCTTTCATTTTACGAAATCGGTTAATATAGATTAGTTATTACTCACTAAGCTATATGCTTAGCACGGTGGATTTGCCCCGTGTAGGTTCGGAGCTAAGAGATTAAGGACTGGGACAAGTCAACCGCAGTGGCCAAAAGAGTCTGAGTTTTGTGTTGCGCGAAAATATATTTTGTTTGGTTTGTTTGGGCCTGTAAATATTCTTTCGATTTGTTTATGAAATTATGAGATGTATTATATGTGTGTTACGTTTAGTTTTTAAAAATGCATGTGTAAAACGTTTTGATTTGTTTGTCCTGTCTTGGGTGGCATCCATTTATCCTCCCAGGGGGTATTTAGGTGTTACATCTTTTGGTATCGGAGACAGGTTTAGACGGTTCTGGTTTAACCAATACTTGCCTATTGTTTGCTGTTGAGTGTTTACGTTGTATTATGGCTTAATGCAGTGTCCCATGTTTTGTCTATAGTAAGCACGATGGAAGGATCTCACGAGGTTGTTGACGAAGTTGCTGAGAGTAATCAGTCGGAGCAAACACGTTCGGAAACACCAGGACCATCAAGGGTCAATCGAGGAGAAGCTGAGATTCCACCTCCTCCTCTAGCTCAAGGAGAAGCTTTGATTAAGCTGTCCCAGGATATGATGACCTTGTTGCATCGAATGACAACACCTAAGGCTCCGATTGATCAACTGAGGAAGTATGGGGTTGAAGAATTTTCGAGGACATCTCTGGAGGAATCTGAAGGGGCCGAGTTCTGGATTGAGAAGGTGAAGAGGGTACTGGATGAAATTAGTTGTCCAGCAGAGCAGATGGTTCATCAGTCTTTGTTTCCTTTCTTCGAGGAGCCGCTTATGAATGGTGGAAATTTGTTTCTGAGTCCTCGATTCGGTGCCTCGACTTGGGAATTCTTTGCCCAAGAATTTAGAACTAAGTATGTGACGGAAGTTCTGAAAAGGATCGGTGGAAGCAATTCCTGAATCTTAAGCGAGAGAGTTTGTGCATTCTTGAGTATGATCGGGAGTTTAATCGGCTCGATAATATGCCCCGAATCAGACTTGATGAAGAGTTCCGATGTCATCAATTCGAGGAGGGATTGCATGATTCGATCAAGGAGCATCTGGTAGTGTTTTCTATGTTACAACACGTTACTTACCATCAGTTAGTACAGGCTGCAATAAAAGTAGAAAGACAAGAGACGATCAGGAAAGAAAGAAGTCAGAGAAGAGGCTTTAATAGAAGAGGTCAGTCTTCGGGGAAACAAAGTCGGGAAAGTAGTTCATCTGCACCGAGAGTTGCTCAGAGATCTGTGATGAGGGGAAAGTAACAAAACTTTCCTACACCGACTGCCTCTAGTAGGGGTTCCTCTGGGGGTCGAGGTTCTAGTACTCCAGAGTGTCCACACTGCTCTATTCACCATTGGGGTGTCTGCTGGAGAGCTACATGTGCATGTTTTCGTTGTGGCAGTACGGAGCATATGATTGCAAATTGCCCTTTGAGACAGTCTGGGATGGGACAAGCTAGTGGAGAGGTTTTGCATGCTTTAGTTGGGAACAGAGGTCGAGGAAGAGGCCGAGGCGGATATAATCAGAACAGGGCTAATCCGAGCTCGCTTTTCGAATCGTGAATCGACCACCGTGTGTTTACGCTTCACTCGAGCTTATGCTGCTGAAAGCTCGTGAGGATCGGGATGCACCGATGTCATTCTTTATATGGTTTCTCTCTTTGGTTACAATTGTATGCATTAATTGATCCTGGATCTTCACATTCATGTATCTGTGCTGGAGAAATGTTTGATAAGGAGATACTTATAGATCAGTTAGAATATGACATGCATGTGACTAGTCCTCTGGGTAGTAGTGTGCTGGTGAATCAGGTGATTAGGAATTGTCCAGTTATGATTCAGGGAAGTGAGTATGCAGCAGATCTGATTAAATTGCCGTTTCAAGAATTTGATCTGATTCTGGGTATGGATTGGCTGTCTAAACATCAGGCAGTAATTGACTGTAAGGCTAAGATAATTTTCTTGAGGAGGCCCGACCAGTCTGAGCTTGTATTTCATGGTGGTTGCACACGTGCTCTGATTAATGTAGTATCTGCTATGCAAGCTCAAAAGCTTCTAAGAAAGCGGTGTGAAGTTTATCTAGCGTTTGTACTTGATTCCTAGAAGGAAGGTGGTAAGGATAAACTTCTTGATATTCTTGTAATGAATGAGTTTCCAGATGTTTTTCCTGAGGAACTACCTGGGCTTCATCCAGAGAGAGAAGTGGAGTTATCTATCGAAGTTATGCCTGGTACTGCTCCGATATCTAAAGCACCATATAGAATGGCTCCAACTGAGTTGAAGGAGTTGAAGTTACAGTTACAAGAACTTCTAGATAAGGGGTTTATTAGACCCAGTGTATCACCGTGGGGTGCACCGGTGTTGCTCGTAAAGAAGAAGGATGGTACACTGCGCATGTGCATCGATTATCGGCAATTAAATAGGGTCACAGTGAAGAATAGGTATCCACTGCCAAGGATTGACGATCTATTTGATCATTTGAGAGATGTGGGAGTGTTTTCGAAGATAGATCTGCGATCGGGGTATTATCAGCTTCTGGTAAAGGATGTGGATATACTGAAGACTGCATTTAGGACCCGTTATGGACATTACGAATTCCTAGTAATGCCGTTCGGGTTAACTAATACTCCAGCAGCATTTATGGATTTGATGAATAGAGTATTCAGGCCTTATCTGGACCAGTTTGTTGTGGTGTTTATTGATGATATCCTGGTCTATTCCAAGAATGAACATGAGCATATTGACCATCTCCGAATTGTATTACAGACCTTGCGGGAAAGGCAGTTGTATGCGAAGTTGAGTAAATGTGATTTCTGGCTTCAGGAGGTATCATTCTTAGGGCATGTTGTCTCATCTGAAGGAATTAGAGTTGATCTTAGTAAGATAGGCGGTTGTTAATTGGAAGCCACCAGGAACGTGATGAGAGTGAGAAGTTTTCGGGTTTGGTTGGTTATTACCGTCGGTTTGTTAAGGGTTTTCGATGATAGCATCCCTTTAACTAAACTGCATTACGGAAAGGAGTGAAGTATGAATGGTCCGATAGATGTCGAGTAGCTTTGATCGGTTGAAATGTATGCTTCTCAAGCTCTCAGTATTAGTTCAACCTACTTACGGTAAGGAGTATGTTACGTATCTTGATGCATCTGGGATTGGGTTAGGTTGTGTTTTGATGCGAGGAAGGAAGGTAGTTGCTTATGCTTCTAACAACTAAAGACTCATGAATATAATTACCCTACTCATGATCTGGAGCTTGCAGCAGTAGTGTTTGCCTTAAAAATTTGGCGACACTATCTGTATGGTGAAAGGTGTAGAATTTTTACAGATCATAAGAGTCTGAAGTATCTGCTTACTCAGAAGGAACTTAATTTGAGACAACGGCGTTGGTTGGAATTATTTAAAGACTATGATTGTATTATAGACTACCATCCGGGTAAGGCTAATGTTGTAGCAGATGCCTTAAGTCGAAAGACTATCTTGACTTTATCACTGAAGCAGATTGGATAGAAGTTGGGATCTGATGGAGCCTTGATGGCTCAATTGATAGCAAGGCCCACGTTGAGACAGGAGATTTGTCATGCTCAAAGAGCTGATGATAAGTTACAACAACTTATCTTGGCTACTCGGAAGGTAAATGATCGATTTTTACATGCGGGGTGATGGTGAATTGTATTATAAGGACCGGTTGTGTGTGCGACTAATGATGAACTCAAGAAGAAGATATTGTTTGAGGCTCATAATCTGATCTTTACTATGCATCTGGTGGAAACAAGATGTATCGAGATTTGAAGCGGTATTCGGTGGTCGTCGGTATGAAACGGATGTTGTGGATTATGTAGCAAAATGTCCGACATGCCAAGAAAGTTAAGGTCGAACACCGGGTTCCATCGGGTTTGTTAAATCCTATTCCTATTCCTCAATAGAAATGGGATAACATTACCATGGACTTTGTCACTTTGGACTTCCTCTTACTCAAAGGAAACATGATGCGGTATGGGTTATCAGGATAAGTTCACCAAATCGCTCATTTTCTACTGTTCGTCTGACTATTCATTGGATAGACTTGCAGATTTGTATGTGAATGAGATTGTAAGATCGCATGGAGTACCATTATCGATTATTTCGATCGTGATTCTCGATTTACTTGAGATTCGGAAAAGTTCTGAGGAAGCATTGGGTACTCAACTTAAGTTTAGATCGCTTTTCATCCCAGAACAGATGGACGGTCGAACGAGTTATCTGATTTTGGAAGATATGTTGAGGGGTTGTGTGTTAGAGTTTCCCGGGAGTTGGGATAATTATCTGACTCTGATGGAGTTTGCTTATAACAACAGTTATCAGACGAGCATCGGTATGGCACCTTATGAAGCGTTGTATGGTAGGAAGTGTAGAACTCTGGTATGTTGGACGAAGTTAAGTGAAAACAAGATGATCGGGTCAGACATTGTGACAGATACGGAAGAAAATATTCAGATTATTCGACAAAGATTGAAAGCTGCCAGTGATAGGCAGAAGTCTTATGCTAATTTAAAAAGGAAGGATATTGAGTTTCAAGTGGGTGATAAGGTGTTTCTAAAAGTATCACCATGGAAACACATACTTCGGTTTGGGAAAAAGGTAAGCTCGATCCGCGATTCATTGGGCCTTATGAAATTCAAGAGGGTTGGACCGTAGCTTATCGATTAGCTCTTCCCGGAGAATTGGCGGATCGCATGATGTGTTTCATATTTCTATGTTGAGGAGATCTTGATCGGCGCCTCACATAAGATTCGGTGCAAGAGATTCAGTACAACAGATTTGTCATATGAAGAAGGGCCAATTTCCATATTAGCGGAGAAGTAAAACAATTGCGAACAAGACGGTACCATTAGTAAAAGTCCTCTGCAACATCATGGAATTGAGGAAGCAACCTGGGAACCAGAGGAAATCATGAAGGCCCAGTATCTGCAATTATTCGGATCAAGTATGAATTTCGAGGACGAAATTTCTTAAGGAGGGAAGAGTTGTAACGCCCCAAATTAGGGGTTAGAATATTAAAGAAATTTAGTACGAATTATGAGTGTTATTTGCTTATTAACTTATTAACTATTGGCTTAAATTGTGTATAAGTATTTTGGCACGCATTCATGACATTTTCCGGGTTAATTAGTTTAATGAAACTTTAGAGTGATTTGGACAGTATTATTATAATTTTCATAATTTTTGTATACTTCAAATATTTTTAGAAATTAATGGAGGATTAGTTTTGAGTTGCCAATTTATTTTGAGATTCATTATTTTCTAACAGAATTTTGGTAAATTTTCGGAAGTTTTCTGGAATTGTTGGGTAATTATTACAACTAAGAATTCATAACAATGTTTTTGGTTATTTAGTACTATTTGGACATATTAGTTGTTTATTAGTTGTATCGCATCCAAACCTAAACGCAACGATATAAATCGAACATTATCGTTTATTCCTCACCGAATGCCTCATTTACCCATCCATCGAGAGAGATAGCGAAGTCATTCACTCACCACCACCGCTTTATTGGCGTTTTTTGGAAAGTGGTAAGTAGAAATTGACGGTTAGTTTATCATCTGCGAGCTATATCTTTGTTTTTGTTTTTGTTTAGATTTATCATGTTTGAAGATTAGGATAATTCGATAGGTTAGAATTACTAAATAGGTTAGTTGTAAAGTGAAGAAATTAAAGGAAGGTGAAAAAAAGAAAGAAGAAGTTTCAGTCGGAAATCGAAGGTTGAAGGCGGTGAATAATCTTGAGAATAGTGAATTGTGAATAGTGTCGATTAATGAACAGCGATTGTCTTTTCACAATGAATCGTATGTATTTGTGAATAGTAACCGTATGTATTTGGGAACAGTAACCGTATGTTTTGTAAACAGTAACCGTATATATTTATGAACAGTGGTCATACGTATTTTTCACCCAAAAATGTCTAACGGTTAGGTATAACAGCTAGGTAATAACGGCTAGTTAACGGTACAAAAACGGCTAGTTTACAAAAATGCTCTATAAATAGATACCACTCCTCCATCATTTACTTCATCCCTTACCTCACAAGTGATTCTTGACGAAAACCAAATTTCAAATGTTGTCCGCTATTTCATTTTTTTTGTCTACTGCTTATTATTATGTATCTTTGTTTCATTCTTAGCGTAGAGCTAAATGATTCAGCTCGCACTCTTTTTCTCTTCTTAACATGTCATATGATCGTTATGTTGCTTATTGGCATAGCATTTGAGAATTAATGTAATTTGTACATTTTCAAATTTAATAAAGACTTGCTTTCATTTGAATACTCGCAGTATCGCTAATTTCCTGAAACTTCATGGATCATTTGGTACTATGAGTTGTTGATTAATCCCGGAAATTTGTCATGAACATGCATCATACTCAGTTATCATACAGTAATTAAGCACAATAATAATTTGTGTCCGTGTTCCCTATGATAGAGGAAAGACCACTGCCAGATATTATCGGGACAATAAACACTAAGGGAGATTTAGGTAAGTAATACATGTCAGTAATTTCAGTACGTAATATAGGTAGAAATTTTCAGTGTAAGTACTTTAGGTAAGTTAATTTTTGTAATGTTAAATTTTGTGAGTCAACCTAGATGATGTCTAGGATTGATTTATTAGGAGTGCTATTTGCCTGCACTTGAATGACTGAAATGATCTTGTTCTGTTGTAAAACTGTTAAGTCCAAGTTGTGGGTAAATAGGCATGCGTAGAAGGTCTGCAATTTGCTCTCGTTATTTGACACTTTGGTGTCTCGATATCGAGACATATGTCTCTCCTACGATACTAATTATGATATCTCCTGTATAAGTCCGTTACCCACTTCGCTTCATGGATTTATAGTTTGATTTGTTCGTATTCTAATATCGATTGATTATTCGATTCGAAGGATCTCACGTGTTCGTAGCTTTAGTATAAAAATCTGTTCGAAATGCATTCTTTACATTTTCAAAATCGGTTAATATAGATTAGTTATTACTCACTAAGCTATATGCTTAGCACGGTGGATTTGCCCCGTGTAGGTTCGGAGCTAAGAGATTAAGGACTGGGACAAGTCAACCGCAGTGGCCAAAAGAGTCTGAGTTTTGTATTGCGCGAAAATGTATTTTGTTTGGTTTGTTTGGGCCTGTAAATATTCTTTCGATTTATTTATGAAATTATGAGATGTATTATATGTGTGTTACGTTTAGTTTTTAAAAATGCATGTGTGAAACGTTTTGATTTGTTTGTCCTGTCTTGGGTGACATCCATTTATCCTCCCAGGGGGTATTTGGGTGTTACATATTAAGAACATATACCCAAGAATGTCATTGAACATGCATTGCATATATTTAATATAAATATGTGTGCACCAATAGACATTTATATAATTGTGCCAAATTGTGATATGCTTATGCTTTGCATAATATAGAGGAACATATAGAGCACCATCATCTAAACTTTTCTAGACCTTGGAAGCAAATGTTAATCTAAAGCATACTATGAGTAGACCTAGATGGTCTTACTTTATTGCTGTTTTGTTTATATTATGAATTGAATGATAATGCAATGTTAATGTGTTGGTCCCGAACAATACATGTTCGAGGAGTTTGATAAATGTGAGAATATTGAAGTGCTTCCTGTATATGAATTTGAATGAAATAAGTGTACACAATTGGATTGTTAAATGTCAGACCACAACCCGATGATAAATGTGTTCTGAATGTGCATTTGCATATGAACAAAAAATAATCCTCAACTTTAATGTTGAATGTCGGACTAAAGTCTGATGATATGTGAAAGTGAATAACTAATTATATGTGATTAACGCACTTCATTACATGAATGTATGAAAGATAAAATCAGTTGTGACCAGAGTAGCAACCAAAAAAGAGCTTAAAGATCAGAATGTGAAAAAGAGTCTCGAGCTCAGAAAGTGATTAAGAGTCAAAGGCTCACTATATAAAATTAGCCTGATATTTTCAACAAATACGAGACAGTTATTAATGAGTCCGGTATCCACAATAGATACATAATAGTTATAGGCAATCAGTCACAATCAAGTAATAACTGAAAGTGAGTCTCATGAACACTGCATATGCATATGATATGTATGTTTTAAATAGTCTAAATGATTTCTGAACGTGATAAGTATTTGAAAGATAAAATGGTTATTAATGCAATGAGTCTCACCCAAAATTTGCAATATTTTTCAAGCTCAGAAGAGTACTCCGTTAGGCAAACAGAAGTATACCTACTGCATATAAGTGAAAGATAGAGATCGGGATCAGTTCACGTTTGCATAGAATTTCCATTAATTTTTGTATCAAGGAATGCATTCTAAAATTATTGTACAACGTGTATGCGAATGCATTTATATTGTAATGACATTATGATTGTGATTGTTTTGTATATGAAATGAGCCCTACTATGCATTTATATTGTAATGACATTATGATTGTGATTGTTTTGTATATGAAATGAGCCCTACTGATTAATGAAATTCTGATGATTTGAAAAATGTTAGTAACTCATGTAAATGAAAATATTTATGAAATAAAGTACGGGCCTGAGTTTGAATATTCATTTCCATGTACACATATGATATTTATTTGAAAAAAATTGTACTGAGCTTCGAGTGTTTGAGTATCTGAATGAGCATATTAGCACGCCATCTTCGTGGGGCACAGAATCGAATATTACTCAGGATATCGGGTACATATCTTGCGAAAGAGGGGTGTTACAAGAAGTTAAGAGAGTCTTGGAAAATGATGGTATTTTAATGAATATTTGATTTTATGACAATTACACATTCCTAGTTCTAGAGTTTTTAGTTGACCAACTAGACTTACGCATACCTTATTAAGTAATTTTGTTGGATTACAAAAATAATAATCAAAGGAAAGGCAGAAGTCCCCTTGCAGGTAGGAACATATCTAAAGTATATGATTATAATTGGCATTCTTATTATGAGGAAGCTAATGATGTTCAATATAAATCTACAATGACCTACTTTATGTCTCCGCAAGGCTTTTATATACCGTTATTTATTAACTAAGAATTTCCAACAAATATAAGGTTGAAAAAGTAAAAGAGAATATCAACATGGCAAAGCAATACTACACAACTCACTCAAGGTGAATAAAAGATCATTGCCCATTATGAGCATTAACACCTTACATGATTAAGGTCCTAATAAAAAGAAACAATGGGAGCTCATAGAAGAAGTAATAAGCATCACAATAAAAGATCACTCAAGCTCATGGGTTTTTCAAGATGGAAAAAGTAATAGCATGTAAAACGAGAAAGGTTAGGAAACCTATTAATCAGTTGTAAGGATATTTTCTCATAAGAATGTTTAGATATGTGGGGATTAATACTTAATTCATTATCTACATATTAAACACTAACCTTAAGACAATCCTTATGAATTAAAAGAAGAGGATAATCACCAAGGGAGATAAAGCCATTGAGGAAGAAATATACAATAGGTCTACTTTTTTTTAGAAATACAATACCCTTAATAACTCACACATAGTGACGGTAATGATTGAAAAATGGAAGATGTGCTTTATTTTACAAGCCTAAACAGAGCATAAAGATAGTTATCCATGACCTAAGATCGATTAATTTATAGATGTTATGCTCAGTCACGAATGGCTCAACTTTGTATATGAATATTAGGAGTATAATCAAATATGCATGCAAGAATGGGACCAAAAGAGTACTTCTTTCATCACTTAGAGGGGCATATATTACAACAGAGTCATGTCTTTTAACTTAAACAATGAAAGACTCACCTATCAAAGAATGATCAATAGGGTGTTTAAATTATAGCTAGTGAAGAGCATGGAAGCGTATGTTAAGTGATGGTCAAAATTAAAGAAAAAGGGGATCATATAGCAAAACTAAATCTATGCTTCAACATCTTAAGGAAATACATAAAACATGGAAACAAAACCTAGAGAATATTTTTTTAAGTATCCGTAAGAAAGATTTTTGGGTTAATTATGACAACAAGGGATTGAAGTCAACCCTAAAATGCTTAAAGGAATATTCAACATTACCATTCCCAGGTCTATTAAGGATGTGTTGAGGTTAACTAGTAAAATTATAAGTCTATCATGATTTACATTTAAATTCCAATCACTACTTGCCTTTCTTTTTATTTTTTAAAAAGACCTAAGGATTTTTAGTGGACTGATGAATGTAAGTGAGCCTTTATACAACTAAAGGCTCGTATGTAAAATCACCCACTTTTATCTACCTTATTTATAGTTAAAAACCAATATTTATGCATTACGATACCATAAGAGGTTGCTAGCATTGTTCTTATTAAGAATTGGATAATAAACACAATTTAATTTATTATGTAAGAAAAGTCTTATAAAAAGCAAAGATATAGTACAATAGTTTATAACAGGTGGCTTACGTGGTGCTAATATTAAAGCAAAAACTTATGCCTTATTTTTAGGCTTATGTTGTCAATGTTATGATATACCTTTTACAATAAACACTATATAAGCATGATCTTTCAGGGAGATTAGTTAAGTGATTTTGTTATGCGGTATCTTATTTTATATACACTAAAATCATAAGAACTTATTGATTTTCTTATCCAGTACATAATATGTATGGTTGGAAGTGTTCTAAAGGAAGAGCATAAGGTAAAACAACATGTATGGGTTGCACATATAGATGGAACCTTAGTAAAATAAGATAGTAGTCTAGGCTTATTTATTAAAGGATACTACGATTAGGAATTCAAGTACTTATAGGTGCATGAGTTTAAGGCATCAAACAACAAGCCTGAGAATGAGGCCTTCCTATATAGGGTAAGGTTAGTAAGTCACTTGCAAATTAAATTAATCACTTCGTGGTGCTAACTAACATGCAACTTAAATCAAGCACTCTTAAATTTAATTCTCAACTGGTGATGAATTAATAAAGGACAATACGAGGTTAAGGATAAAGTACTACAAAAGTGTTATTCTAAACACATAAAACTTAAATAGGTGATACAAATGGATGCCCAGCTAATATGAAGAGAGCATAACATGGTTTGGATATGTTAGATAAATTAAGAGTGCTAAAGAAACCACCTCCTAACGCACACTAAGAGAATGTGAATCAGCAGGGCTATAAAGACATGCCTCATCTATTAGTTGAAGAGCCTATATAAGATTGGTTTACAATATTGGGCCTCTCCTCTAGCACAAGTCTTATACTCTCTATTACTCAAACTATATAAGGATAAAAGAATCCATAAAGATCTTAGATAAATATCATAAAGGATCATATGAAGCATATTAGTAGGCACCAAATCTAGCCCTCAGGGTCATAAAATCAAGTTACTATTAGATAATTATGAAACAATATACACACAAATATGTTAAAAGATGCCACAAGTGTTAAAGTGTGTGAATCTCTTTCATTGAGTTGTAGTAGAATATACATCAATCCCTCTTTCGACCCTTTTTGCTCAGTGGAGCATGGACATCTATAGACCCTTTCTTCAAATAATTAGATAGATTTGATTTATACTTATCGCGATTAATTACTTCATAAAATATGTGATAGTCAAACTAAATGCAACCATCACCAATGTTATAGTAGTGTGATTTATAAAAGTCAACATCATCCACTAATATGGGGTACCTTTGATTCTAATAATATATAATGGAATATAATTTAATAACAAAAACTTTAGAGCTTTCGATAAAGAATAAGAATCACATAACTCTTTAGTTTGGTGGCTTATATATAAACCAACGGTTTGGTTGATATAGCTAACAAATCATTCTACAAGAAGACAAGGGTTAAGCAAGCCAGATGAGATACGGGTTAAAGAAATACATTTAATATTATGAACCTATTGCATAATATTCAAATCATCCTTGAGAGAGTTGCCTTTTGATTTAACATTTAGGGTTGAAGCACTTACCTCTATCGAATAGGAGGTGCCAAACTTGAGAGTGAAGGAATTCTCAACATAATTAAATTATCAAAAGTTAAAGGTAAACCTAAATCTAGCTTACAAAAAGGGAACAAATATACAATTAAAAATCCCAACTTTCTAGCAAAGGATGATACTATATAGTAGTAAGAAGATGAGGCCTTAATACTTGAAGAGGAGACTTGGTGTTAGGGAAGGCAAACTGGTCTAAGCCTAATCAAAAGTCAACATATGAAACATACTTTAACTGAGATTTAGATAAGCTAAGACTTAAAAGATAAAATTTCAAGTTTAGGATCGAACTTAAGCCCGGGTTTCATCTTTTTAGGCTTGAATTAACCTAAACTTGTTGAAAAGAATGGTTTCATTTTATTAAGTTAACAAAAGAATATCGAGTTGTTAAATGCGTACAATAAAGCTTATTTGAGATTTTTAGGTCTCATTGACCTGGATTAAGCTTCAGACCCAATGTTGCGAATATTGTACATGACTTGGTACTGAATTAGATTTTAGTACGGTATTGTATCGGTATCGGTCAATATCGTATATCATTTTAGGTAATTTTTTAAATTTATGAAACAATCCTTGAATTTTTTAAAAATTGCAAAATAATCTATTATCATCTTGTATAGTTGTACTATAAATTTTAACCTTACCTCAAAAAATCATAATAATAAATAATAATTACAATTAATATGAAATAATAATAATTTTAAGATATTTTACATATAAATAATAACCACATTTTTTATAAAGTAGACAATCATCGTTATACAAATATAAGATTATAAACAATACAAAATATTTAAAATATTATAATTTCAATTTTAGTTATATAATAAATGATATTTACATCAAAACCTCTAATAAAAGAACAATAAATAACCTTAACTCTCAAATTATTATAATTTACAATAAGAGTTTGTGATAAGGAAGCAATCAAGTAGAATTAAAGCATGAAACAAAACATATATTATTTAATTTACTATCAATTAAATATATTATTATATATTTAATTAATTAAAATTAATTATTACTAAAATTATAAATATCTTAATTTAATTTTAATTTAATTTAATTTATAAAATTAATTTAATAATTATTAGTAAATATAATTAAATTACAGATATTTTTAAAATATATAAATTTCAAATAAAATTTGATTTAATAATTAAAATAATATGAGTTTATAAATAATAATTTTAAATTATTTATTTTAAAATAAAATTTTATTAATAAATATTATATAAAAATTAAAATAAAATGATTTATTTTAAGTATAATTATTATTAGTAATAAGATTATTTATTTTATTTTAAAATTAAAAAATCAAAATAAAAAGTTTAAATAAATAATTAATTATAAAAACTTTGAAAAAAAGAAGGAGTTCGGAGAGGTAGAGGCGAGATAGTAATTTTAAAAAAAAATTAAAAATTTTGCCAATAAATTTTTATATTTTTCAAAATTTTCGGTAATAGCCAATATATGACTAGTATTATAAATACCAGCTGGTATCAGACAAAACAGACCTGCAGTTGATCTTTTATCCAAAGTTTCTTTGTTGAGATTTCTTTTGATTATCCTCTCTCTCTTCTAAAATAACATTCCATTTCCACCTGCCATGAAACATTAATTGGGTTTGTTGTAATATATAATATTGCTTGATTATAGCAAAAACAATTTTGTCGGTACTTCTTGAGATGCTTGTAAATCTTTTAACTTCCATCTTAGCCAAAGTATTTCACTAACTGTTTATGGCATTTCTCTATATTCGGCTGCTGATGATCCAACCACTGTAAATTGCTCCTTTGTTCTCTATGAAACCGATGTGATAAAATAAATTGCAGTAGGTCGACGAGATATAAAATAACAACCTAAATTCGCATCATAATAAGCTAAGTTTTAACTCACTGGACTCTGATAATAAGAAGCCTTGTCCACGTGTTGATTAATATAATTCGCTTTGAGACTTTAGTACAACTCTAGTAGATGTCAGACTTGTTCATTTATATGGACCACTTAACTAATCTTCTCAACGAGTGTGGTTTAGACGTCATAAAGAATGTTCTTCCACATGTAAGTACTGTTCTGCATTTGAAATAATTGTCACGAACTGGAACTGTCGTGTAAAAGATTAATGGCAAATTTTGTCAACATGGTACCAAATCCTAGGAGTTAGCCAACGGTTGCCAGTTACGAAATTCAAACTTCTGTACTTAGTTGGAATGCTATTATAAGGAGCAAGTAGGCATCTGATTTAAATATCGAATTGGTATAGAGCCACAAATCAGTAATGTTATTATGTCAATCGGTGGGAATGAAAACTTAGAAGAAGAAAGAAGCAATCATGGGTATGCGGAGAAATTGTTAGAATTATACCCATTATTTAATCGTTATGTAATAGATTGAACATTTTTGTTGAAATTATACTCACAACTCAATCGTAATAGCTACATGAAAAAGTTATTCCGTTGAAATACTGCAGCGTTGAATCATCCTTCGTACTTATACCAAGCTCAATAACAAAAGTCAAATATAGGACACGTCTAAGAAGAAAGAACATTCTTTATATCGTAAACCAACATGTGGAAGTTATTTGTTGGGGGACTTGGAACATACAGTTACAAACGGGAAAAAAAAATACTATAGAAAGTGAAGAGAAGTCATGGAGATGAAGATACTGGGGAAGTGGTCCTGGGCAAGAGAAAAGAAAGCCATTGAAATGAAAAAGAGGGGTTGGTCTTAAAGGTCCAGGACTAGGAGGAATGGTTAGGCTAAGATAGAGCGCATGATAACCCACGCATGCCATAGATTTGACCTGGACTTACGGTTTCTTTTTTTTTTTTTTTTGTTACAAAAAATTAAACAGTTACAGTAAAAATTTCGGGAAACAAATCCTAATTTTATCTTCTAATAAGAATAAGAGGCACCCTATAAGTATAGTACGGAGAATGGCCGCCGAGGCAATAGCTTAAGGCTTCATTTTTCGGTCATGGGTTCTTGATGGCTTCAAATTTCTCAAATTCTCATTTTCTTCACCCAATCATAACTTTTGAAGAGAGACTCGATGGTGCACTTTGTAGACTGGCTAGTGCTTTAGTTCCTAACAAAAAATGACAAAAATGTCAATGTTGTGGCTATTACTTTGACTAGCATGACCACGGACTCACCAAAGAAGATATATCTATAAAATTCAGCCCATGGAAAAATACCTAACTGAGGTGTGTTTTTCCAATAACAGTGACGTGAAGGAACTACCGAAGTTGTACGATTTCTCTACCCTTAAATCAATTCAAATACTTGAATTAGTCAGAATATATGCAAGTTCGTGAATCTAAGAACTACCTCACCGTTGAAAAAAAAAAAAAAGATTGGGACATGTGACACGGAAAAAGCATGTTTGAGTTTGGCAGGTCCATTGATGTTAACCTGCACCTGCAATCCTAATGTCAATAATGGCCTACACCGGTGCTGGCAGGACGATGACATTAAATGACATGGTAATGCCACGGATTTCGACTTCAATGAAATAAATTTTAGTACAAGGAATAATGTATTAAGTCGCTTTGTGTAACGGCAACTCTGAGGGACGGGGACCCGTAAGTTACAACCACTCTGTTCAAAGTTCAAACTGAACTTAGCTGCGTCTTATCAATTTTCCCTTGTATGGGTTGTGAAACAGCAGAAATAAACATCACGCAATCACAACATGAGCTTTAAATTAGGCGTGCCGTTACTCTCCTTCGTAAACTATCATCTATCTCTTTTGCGTTTCTTAGAAAATCAGATAATCAAGTTGTTCGTATCATAATTAAGACAGCTAATTTTATATCTGATTTTAAGTGAGAAGTATGATCTCCTTCTTTTTTTATATGACGTTTTAACATTAAATCTTAATAATATACGCTAAACGCATTCATTATCGTTCAAAAAAAATTGCATTTGGGACAAAAGAATTACGTTAAAGTGGTTTTACGATACCGTAATTACGGCTAAGATAATCAAATTTTAACTTTTCATCTCATTTCAAGAAAGTTTCTGATTTTCTAATAATTATAAGTAGTGTTGAGAGATTATAAATATATGATTTTACCATATAGTATTTTTATCAAATTTAAATTTTCATTTTCAAAATAAAATTAAAATAAAGTCTTCTAAAGGTCAATAATAATTTTAAATTTATATTTTAATAACAATGAAAAGTATTATATTATACATGTTATTAATTGCATCTTAATTAGATATTGATAGTGCTAAAAGATGATTTTAAATCTTGTAATTGATCACAATTTCTGTTTCTATAAATATCATAAACATAAAATCGTTGAATTATATTATATAAAAGACTAGTAATAAATTATTTTAAATTTCAGTTATAATTTTATATTTATGTTTGACTTGTTTATCTAATATAAATAAGAGAACCGAACCGAATGCCTCTTATTTATTTTTATTTCAGTAACAGATGTGTCTAAGTAAAATTGTTTCGAAGGGAAGAGGAACCGAGGCCCATAGATTAGGCATCATTTGTTACTTTTTCCCACATTCAATTCCGTACAAGTTAACGGTTGTCTAAACTGAAAAGACTCAGAGACAAAGATGTTAAAAGATTCAGGGATAAGAACTAATTGATATTTTCATTTCACAATTAAATTATTTCTCTTCTCATATGGTGTCCAAAGAATCTAAATATCTATATATGCCCCCTTCAAGAAGAAAGGAAAATCCTAAAATCCAAGGAGATCAAAAGAAGAAGATTAACAGAACACAGAAACAGAAAAAACATTTTTTTTTTTAAAAACAAAGAACTATGTTTTCATAGGCTCTTACAGGCATAGATCAACAAGGAGAAGTCAACTGTTTCTTGTTCTTTCTGAACTGTCTTCTCCTCAAGCCACAGCCTATTATCCATTCCACTTCTTGTCCTGAACATGAATACTGCAAATCCAGAAGCAGGATTGAAGAACCAGTCGTGTACATCCCACATCATATCCACAAGCAAACCGTCAAGAAATATGGACTGGTTCCCTCTGAAATTCCACTGAAGCCTCTTCACACGAATCACCATCTTTTTGTCGACATATACTGACAAAACAGGGTATTTTAGGCCTTCGTTTTCTCCACAGCATTTGATGACAATATCATGTTGAATTCCTGAATCACAAAACTGTGCCTTGGTTGCATACAAGGTGTTGCCTGAACAATGCTCTTGCCTTGAGACGAGACTTACTTTAGCAACTGGCATGCTAGTTTTGAACCTTTTTGTGATAGTTTCCGCTCCTATGTCACCCATGACAAGCCCAATCTCTGAGTCAACCATGACCAGAACATAGAAATTATCGACAGGTTCAGGTCCTCTGTCGTATTTAGCAGAAGAGAGATCCCAGAAGACTTCAATCTTGGATTGATCGAATTCCATCAGTTTGCTGCCTTTCTTCTTCCTAAACATCCTCGCATTGTTGAGCTTGAAAGATGAAGAGGGGTCATTTCCAAAGTTGATGGTGAGGCCTTGTGAAGTTTGGTTCTTGCACCAAGTGACTGACACCAAGACTTGCTTTTTAGTGGAGAGGAGGATTTTATACAAGCTGGAGACTGAATTCTGGATAGACGGGATCAGGGTTGGAGAGATACAAGCGCTTTTTGAATAACTAGAACATGAAGAATGAGACACATCAACAGCGTTTTCAGCAAAACAGGAAACAATATCTCTCATTTTTGGAAAAGAAAAAGATCAAATCTTAGAGGTGACAGTTTGAAGTGCAGTTGTATTCTTCAATATGGACAGAGAGATAGAAGGAGGGGAGACAGAAGAGAGATCTGAAGGTATGAACTATGAAGAGAAGACTGTTTCTCTTTTGGCTTATAGTAGGAAGAAAAGTGAAATAAATATGTTGGAAGAGGCCAAGAAAGATGGGTGCTTTCTATCCCATTAGCCTCCAAGGAAATAAATGTGTAAGCAGGGAAGGAATGCACAGAGTCCATTTGTATTATAATACAATTCTTTGTATTGATAAAACAAAATGAAAAAAAAAAAGAAGAAAAGAACAATATAGGATTGACCTTACCACCAAAACAGGGGAAGGGAAAAAAAAACCCCTTGGCCAGTTCATTAGGAAACCAAAAGGAAAGAAAGCAGGATGAGCATATATTAGTATTACTCCTGGCAGCATCGGTGACATGATCATGGTTTGATTTTAATTCCATTTCTTGACTTGAGAGAATAATTTAGAAAAAGAAAATGGAAGGACTCTAACTGCTAGATTGGGGATTTACAGAATAATCGACTCTTGCCTTTTTAATTACGAAAAGTTGACTAATTATTGGGCTAAGAAGAATAAAGAATTATGCCTATGGTTATGGTCCATTACTAACTGCATATTATTAGGACCAAAAATTAAGACAAATTAATGTGGGTAGTTAAACCGCAAGTGGAAGGAACAAGATGATCCGACTCTGAGTGGTATGTGAAAGGAGAAAAGATCCTCTGTCTAATATTATTTTGTCTTATTTTGTCTCATAGAATCTCAACTATGGACACAATAAAACACTATAATATTGGACAGAGGACGTAAACTCATGTGAAAGGTATAAAAGTTTTACTGTACTCGTTGGTTTGAAATGGAGGATGATAATGATAAGAGACAAAATAAATTTTGTTGTGTAGACCCACCAACTCCTTTGATTAAACTAAGACATACTCATACTGTGAGCTACAGAGCTTCCTTCGTTTCCCCTTTTCCTAGACTCTTTATTATAAGTGTCTAGAGGCATGAAGATGAAAAATAAATGCTGCTATAGTCATAAATAATGTGCTGGTGACAGTTCACAACCTTGAATACCAGAAATTTTGTGGCAGCAGTTGGGAAGAAGGGACATTAAGTTCAACACATATTTCCACCCCATCCTGCGTCCTTGAGAAAATTTTATGTTTCATAATTCCATTCCAGGATTTGAGGACTAACTTGTACAGTATAAGAGAAAAACTCAATATGGTTATCCCCTGAAGCAAAAAGGCAAGGGTTTGGTTAGTGTTATGATTAGTAGTTAAAGAAACATGATTATGTTTCTTGGACTTTAACCTTAATCAATCAACATATGGAGAAAAAGAAAATGCATGGTACTCGACCTACGCCAACATGATTGTTAATCGAATCAGAGAGATGAGTTGGAGGGAGCATGGTGGAATAGTTTTCAGAAGCCAGTCTTCTTCGTTGAGCATTATTAATGCCGTAGCAACCAAGAGATGGGTAACGGGTTTATGTTGTTTTGTGTGTTATGGAGACTCAGGTGGTTAGGTCCTACCTGTACTGGAAGGGCATGTTCCTCCATCATTGTCCAGTAAATTAGTTGACGAAAACTGTACAGAGAAAAGGGTATGATTTTAATATGAAGGCCTCAAATCAAACCCACCAATAATATCTTAACAAAACTGCTTCTTTCGGATTGTGACAATTCATAATCAATATAGACCGTTCTTATAATACAGATTGTAGGCCTTCAACTAGCAGACATTGCTCTGATCTTGTCAAGGAATAGTCAGTGACTGTTCTTGGTTTCAAAAGAGACGATCAATATCAGTTTGCTTCAGTTCCCTTTTCTTTCTTTCTTTCTTCCTCTTTTCAGAGAAAGTGAAAGTGGTCATCATTCATATGGTTGCAAAATTTTCAGAACACAAATGATTTTGAGGATTGAAATAATGTTGTTTGCAATAAGATAACAGAAAAATGAAGGACTTTTTTCTCCATTTTAAGATAAGTTCTGGTCTTCTTAAGCCTTTTATATCAATTTCTAAACAACTTCCAAAATCTATTCATCTCTGTGCATTTACGATTAAATATCATTATCACCATCATCATACTCCGAAGTTCTGCATTAAAGCGGAGTTTTGGGAGTCGTATAGGTGAATAAATCTGCTGTTAAAATTTCCACAATCAAGAAATATAATAATGGAAAATGTTACTATAACGTAATTTAAAATAAGAACACCAAAAAGGAAAGACAATACCTAGAAAAGGTACCTAAAGTGTAAAGAAGCATCGTAAAAGGTCCCTAAAATATAACCCTGAAACAGAAGTGACAGACAATATTATCCCACAAGCCCATTGTATGTTCCTCACGCTGGAAAAGATAGTTTGCTGATTAATTAGTAACCAAAATCTGATTGATATGTCATCATTAACCAATGAACATATGCGTGGCTAATCCCTTTCTCCTTCTTTTCTAATGGTGTTCAAGGTGTAATGTAACTTTATTCCTCGTTTGGACGCCTAGAATCTTGTTTAATTGCTGCCCATGCATGTTAACATTAACCTGAGATAAAGTTGATGCGTTCAAAAGTTGATTGTCGAAAAGCACAATAAAGCACGAAGCCTGAGATTTAAAAAAGAAACCAGAATCCCACTGGAAGAGAAATTCTTCCCTTTTGGCTTTACCTGAATCCAAGAAATTCCCACCAACCCTGATGACATTTTCGAATCTTTCCTTGGCAATATAAAGAATTAGTCCATTCAAAAAAATGGATGCAATGCAAAGCCCCATAGACTCAACTTTCTTCACATGCCCTCTTACTCAAACCTTTAAAAATGGATCCCTGTTGTTTGGTCACTACGCAGAAAGAGACTCGGTGGGAATAATTTTAATACTCTTGGCTTTTCTTAGTAGCCAGCTCAATAGTTCAGTTTTTCTTAGTCAGTGAGGCCTTTTACAGTAAAATGATAATCTTCTTGGTTGGAAAGCATAAATTATGTAATCCATGTCATTACTCGCTGGTAAGGTATAAGATAGAAGATGTCGTAATCTGTTGGGGCCAACTGTTTCTTGGAAGACAGTTAGCCCATCAGACCCTAATCCTAAATAGAGAGATGATATTAAAAGAGTTGAAAAACAGTGGCAGACTATTATCCAAACTTCTTTTGGTGTCTGTAATTGTTATTGTTAATCATTGCAAATAGAGCTTGTTGTGTAATTGAGCAGTTTCAGTTGCAAGACCGTTTCTTTAGGATCTATAGCTCAATGGTGTTCAACTATCAACAACAACAAGAGGCACAGAGTTTTGACCTAGGAAATTGTTAACATTTCTCAGGATATTTGTAAGGAACCAAGAGTTGGCACAAGACCAATGAAGATGGAGTCAGAACTGAATAACAGAAATGCAGTTCTGGTTACAGGACTAATTATGGTTTGACTGTACTGCTCAACTACAGACCACTCCCTTAAACTAAGGGATGTAATGTTTGATGAGGAAGCAAACTCAAGTTACCAACCTGAATTGCTTCCAAATCATCATTATAAGAGTTTTTATAGAAAAGTAATGTGATTTATGATCCCAAAAACACACCAAACAACTGAACAAGAAGCATAAACTACGTGCAACAGTTTATAGTACAAAACCCTTGAGTAATTTCACAAGCTGTGCTTTTCTTTTGTTTTTGTTAAACTAGTAAAATGGCATCTTAGCTACCTACTAATTGCATGTGCAATTTCATTTCTCCAAGCTACTGCTTCTTTAAAAATAGGATATATTATTAATGCATGAGAATAATTAAATGAAGCTAAGTCAATGATAAGATTAATTATTCCAGTATTTGTGAATCTGACATTAATGTTGTTGCTTCTAGGAGGTTGTGAAAAAGTCGGGATCTGTATGACAGAAATCAGGAACCGTCGAACTGGAGTTCAAGCTTCATTACGCAGTCCTTTAAGCTGTAACAAAGCCAATGGCTCACTCACATATTATGTACAATTTTGTAGAAATGGGGTGGTATACATCTCTTTTGCAATTTCAGTTATTTTTTAAAACTTATTATGAATTAATATTATATAAAAGGTTCTTCATATTTTATTAAATAGATAGACACCCTTTTATTAAGGAGAATTAATAGAGATGTGTATATCAATGAAACTTTTTAAAATATTAAATAAAAATTTTAAAATAATGAACTAAATTGCATTCCTTACCTAGTTCATAAATTCTTATACTAATTCAATCTCTATAATTATGGATATAAGAAATAAGACAATCAAAAGATAAAGTGAATATATAATAAATAAAAGGAAAGGCTTATTTCGTTCTTGATAGTTACTTTTTTGAGCGGTGATTGATAATATATTTTAAATCAGAATGGGGGGAGTGCTATTTGATCGTTTCTACCAACTTTTTGTGACAATTTATATTGTTTTTATAATTACAAATTCGAAAGAAAGTGTGTTTTCATTTCTTTCCTTTAGATGTCTCACATCCGAAACTTTGTACCATTTAAATTTGTATGGGAAGCAAAGGCTTGTTAGGATGAGTGCCAATAATGGCAATAGCAATTTTAGTGGCATCGAGGTGCTTAAGGCTTTCAAGTAGGTAAATTTAAATGAAAGAGCATCTCTGTCGAAAGCGAACCTGCTTTCCACGCAGGGAACAAAATCATTGCAGCATGCAAGTTGCAACATAAGCCACTCAATGGTTAACCCTTTTTCTATGTATAAATTTAGAAGTCAGAAGGCATGAAAAGTTTTTATTATAGAACGAAGGTTAAGGATATCATATTATTGTTCACAAATTACAATCCAGTTTGAATAGCATTAGGGTCGTAAGTTTCTGTTTTATTCCTCATCTTTTCTATTTTTTGGAATAACTATTTTATTCTCTGTCTATTTCTTTCTTTGAACCAAATAGGCCCTTAGTATTAAGCATAGCACTTGCTAAAGCCTTTGGTACTTTTTATATATCATAATCCAAACTCCCCAATCGAAAAAAAGTTACAGAAACTAAAACTGAAGATGGAAAATAATGCAGGTACAAGCAATGGGTGACCAACTTAGATGAGACAAAAATTACCAAGAGCATGCCATAAATGTCATCTCCTGGTCCACCGTCCAATAAAGACACCATTCAGAAACTTCAGCAACGAGAACAATTTTGTCGTGGCATCAAGGCGGGTGATGGTGGTCTCATCTCCTTTCGTTTTCAGAAACTTTAATAATTTGGGGACGTAAAATAAGACAAGTATAATAAATAATAAGTAGGATTCATGTGTGAAATAAGCACCTTGCACAGAAGAGCATTGAAATGTTTAGGCTGATTGTAACATCAATGAACGACAGAACAAGTACCCTAGATCAACAGAAGAAGTGGACCACAACAGACATAAAAGATAAACATCAAGACTACGCTCTTCTTTTCTCATGAGGTCCGGCCCAGCAAATTCTATTTCCTTTTACAAAAATACATGGCAAATTGGATGTTGCCAAAGGGCAAACTTTATACACAGACGCAGACTATACAAAAATTTTCCGTATACATCACAATTAAAGCTTGTTTCAAAATTCCTATACGTAAATTTATACAGCAAAAATACATGTTAATCAATAGAACTCCTCGTCATCTACTGCAGACCTTGTGATGGGTATAGACCATCTTCCTAAATGAGCTGTGTAATTAATGCACCGAATAATGCCCCTTCCAGTTGGTCCATCTGGAAAATCCAAAACACTGACGCTCCCGGCATCAAGGTGAAATGATGGCATCCAGTCTTTGGTGAGATTGATGCAGTGGCTCATCAATGCTACGTGAATTGCAGGATGACCAACTACAACAACAATCTTTTCTGGGTTAGATTCATCAGACAGTTCATTTAGCAGAAACTGCCAAGCATTTCCAGACTGATCCCATAATGTTGATAGAACTTCGTCACCGAATCTGTTTAAAATGCCAGGCTGAACTACTTCACCCTGATTGCCGTCCTGTGTATCATAGAGAAAATTATATACTCAAGGCAAACAAGTTGAAAGATGGCCTTACTCTTTCCGGCTTGCAACAAAAATATTTTGGCAATACAGGAAAACTTGCCTTACTGGATTGCGGAAGGATGTCGTCCACATCAAGGTCCTTCACTTGTTTCAACTCTACATATCGTGGCACACAGTCCGCACCCAAGCAATCTGCAGCCTCTTGCACCTGCAAAGTGGCCATCTTGAATTAGGAGGGAGAAGGGACCTGGATAATTCTAGTAGTATTGCAATTCATCCAAGATAGTAAGCGCTGCAGTCCCTTTCCTCCACCTCGTTTTCTTCAGTTGGCCCGTCCTTCCACTTCAATAAGCACATAACGAAGACATTTTTGGGTAAAAGATAATGAACTTACTCGGGATATAGCCATTGCTGTTCCCAAACAAGAACTTTTACAGCTGCTGACTATGGAGCTCACCTTTTGATCAAGGAGCAATTCTGCAGTTTTTTGTGACTGTCAAGTATCATAAGAGAACGTTAGGTTATAGCTTTATCACCATAAGAACTCGCACTTCTATAAGGATGATGTACCTGTATTATGCCAAGCATGTTCATTGGCTCATCCCCAGCGTTAGGAACACCAGCCTGTGGAGAAGAAGTTCAGTTATGACCAAACTGAGTATAAATTCATAAACTGGATGGTTGCGGAGTATGAGAGTGAGATAAAATATATATATATATATATATATATATATATAGAAAACTTAGCTTCCTCATTAGGCTACATGTTTGCTTAGAAACTTCAGCAGCAATGCTCATTTTGGGTCCAGAAATAAATTTCCATGGGAAGTTATGAAGCTAAGTAGGCATTAAATGACTCCAAGCAATATAACAGACACATAATTAGAAAATTTTTATGAGGTCCTCCATATCATTGCATTTATTCAAACCAATTCTATTATCGCAAACAAAAATTCTGATAAACCTTTTCACCAGAATGCATAACAAATTCAAGTGAACCGGTTCCTTAAGCACAAAAATGGAAACATATTAAGGAAGCTTTTGGATATGGTACAGACAAGATACAAACAGACATTGGTATGAGATGGCTTCAAACCTCTACATCACCCTGTGTGGTTCCATGACAAACAAGTATGATCCGCTTACTGGTTTTTCTGCCTCCACTACTTCCAGCAGCAACAGGTGAATTGGGTGTCTGTAAAAGTAGTTATTGAAGATTAAAAGCATCATAACATGGTCCTAATAAAAGCTATGGGGAATTTTAATTAGGATTCACCAGTCACTTATAAAACTGCCATTTATGCCAAGCATATTGCAAGCACTGATAAAGACAGGCTAATCGAGCTTACCTTCTCATTGTCCACAACTAAGTAGGACGTTTTAAAAGGACTTCAAATTAGCATTTACCATTGTGAATTACAGAGTGCAAGAAATAAGCCTTTGATTGACAAAAACAGCATGTTATTAAACTGACAGCAGCGTGTGGCAGCTTAAAAATTTAGAAAAAGAGTTTTAAATATTCAGAAATGCCAGAACTACATTATTGTAATGCAGTTTCATGTCAGACTCTAAGAGCCTAGCCATAAATTTGATAAATTTGTTCTCGCAAGAGAAGAAAACTTATTACACCCTATAAAAGCTGCTGTGCAATTTTAGTAGTTTATATAAAGAACAGAAGTTAAGTTCTAACATGTGACGGAGAACAATTCAAGTTTTATTCACACAGGAATGCACAAAAGAGCTCAATACTAGCAGGCTTCCATTAATATTCTGTGTTTCTAATACGGTCTTGCTTTACAATGACATGATGCAACTAGTTGAAATGATATGTTTAGTACATAATTTAGTACAAACCCATAAATTTAAATAACTATCCTACTTCTGGCAGAAACATAATGCAGCTCATGCTCACGGACACAAGTTTTGGTCATTTAAGTCTGACAGAAGCAACAAAGAAATGAAAAAGATCCAGCCCTATCTCACTTCTGAAAACAGATAAATAATATCATATACCTGATTTAAACGATTGAGACATATAAAAGGAGACCCACCCTCAGGTCGTGGGGTGAAATCTAGCACGCTTACACCGCAATTGCTCTGAAGCAAAATCCGGAAGTACTCTGTTCCCAATCCTAATTGGATAGGAACGCAGGGTAAATACAAATAGAACAATGTGAACTCAAAACCAAAACAAAGAAAGAAAATCGTACCAATGGCTGTTGCAACAAGAGCCTGATTAACAGCATTGTGTGCTACCACAAGAACAGACCTGCTTTCATGGGCCAAGATTTTGTTCCAGCAGTTTCTAGCTCGTGCCCACAACTCCCTCACCGGATAATGACTGTCAATGTTAAAATTGGGAGCATCTACTTGCCACTGACGATAAGTTGCACCAAATTTGGCCTTCCCCTCATGTTTCAAAAGACCCTGAAGCCCACCAATTCAGCAGTCAAAATAACATCATCCCTTGACTTAAACCTATAAATATATATATATATATAGAAAAGAAAAGATATTACTTGAAATGAATAAAGGTCAATTTCTCTTAAATCACTATCGGTAAGAATCTCCTCCTCGCGAGAACCCCAAATGATCTCGGCCGTTCTTCTGGATCGAATTAGAGGACTGAAACCAAAGGAAATTCAAAATCAATGAGAAGATCAGTAAACTAAATATTAATTAGAGCCAACCTAAGCTAGTGAGAACGAACTGACCTACTGAAGCAGACGTCGAAGGACTCATCTATAAGCATATAGCGAGAGGTCTCGGCCTGAGACTCGCCTTTCTTAGTAAGAACAGAGAAGTCGGAGCTGCCTTGGATCCTTCCCTCTTTGTTCCACGTGCTCTGACCGTGCCGGACCAAAACCACTCTCTTCGCCGCCTGGAGGGAGGGAAACGGAGCAGAAGCAGATGGCTCCGAGCTCAGCTCTCTCTCACCGGACGGTGGCTTCTGGGTCTCCTGAAGGCTCAGAGAGGATCGGGTAGAGTTCCGGCGACGGAGGAGGAGGACAGATCGTTGGTTGTACGGAGGGAGAGTAGCGGCAACGACGACAGCGGACATTTAGCGGTTGGTTGGTTCGTTACTTTCGGTGGTGTGGATAATGGTTACCGTTGTTTGTTTCTTTTGCTGTCCGCAAACTTCAAAGTGCGAGTGGCACGTAGCAGTAGCACTGCCAAACTAACCATTAGTGTTCTTTGTTTCTTTCGCCTTCAAATTTAGAATTACACTTAAAATGAAAAATAAACGTTGCTTTCGCAGCTTGTACTACAGGATCCAGCTGTAACTTGTTTGTACTTTAATCATTCAATGGATCCAGAAATAGCTAACCAACGTAACACTTTTTTCTCGTGCAGCTTTTATTACACTACTGGGCTGGGGCTGTCTGGGCCGAATCCGGTCGGCTCATCAGCCTCAGCTCTGGACAACCTGGGTTGAATGCCACGTTTTTATGACGTGGTTTGGTTTCCTATCAACTCAAAACGTCAATTTCTGCGATTAACTTTTGTCACCAGAAAACCATGTTCTTGTGACTTCCCGCAAGACCCACCACATCCCGATATACCCAAAGTCATACCTTTTCTTACTCCCTCCTTCCATAACTTAAATTTGTTTGTTAGAATTTAAGTTTAACTTACACAACCATTTCATTAAAGTGAAGATTTGATTGTGTTTTTTAGCAATCACTTAATTACACCATTGATTTTAATGGTAACTAAGTCAATTACCTTGAGGCTAATAAAGGATATGGAAATTATCATTACTTGCTAAGCATGCACTAATCATATTCATCAAGAATGCCTATATTGCCTCTCCAAAGGCCAATTAACAAGTAACTAACTTTATTTAATAATAATAGTCCCCTTAATGAAATGACCACAATTAAAGTTCATTTAATATCAAAAATATATATATATATATATATTTTTAAAGACGTTGGCTTAGCTCCTCCATCACTTCACACTCAGCTCCAAAGTCCTACTCCTAAAGACAACGACACTGTGTCTCTGTTTCTCAGTTTAAAACTTCAAGATTGTATCTTTCTCCCTCTAAAGTCTAAAGACTCCACCTTTTCCTTAACCTGCTACAAAACCCGTCAAATACATCCAAAACCCTGATCCCATTTCGCAGATCTCAACTGCATTCAGCGTGTTGTTAATGCATTTGTAGGAGAGGAGTGAACTCGATGTCCAACTCCGACCCCAAAACCCGACGCAAGCCAGGTCCATGGCTACCTCCGCCGGAATCCTCCCCAATGCCGCCGTCTTCCTGGGCTAAGAGAACTGGCTTCCGGCCCAAATTCTCCGGCGAGACCAATGCCAGTAACTCCGGTCAGATTGCTCTTCCACCGAAGCCTAGAGAGCAGCAGCCGGATGCCCAGCCGGACCTCGAGGCTGGTAAAGTGCCAGCTACGCCACCTCCACCACCGGCGGCGACGAATGGGACCGAAGCTACGGGGAACAAAGAGCAGAGTGTGAAGAAGAGGAGGGAGTCTGATGGTGGCGGCGCTCCGAAGAAGGAATCTGGTCGTGGAGCAAACGGGCAGGGTCCTACAAGTGCAACGGATGCTCCGAGAAGAGGTGTTACGGGAAATGCCGAAGTAGTTGATATGTTGCCACAAAGTGTGGAGGATGATGGGTTTGTGGGCAGACCTTCTCATATGAAGTATGAACTCAGAGACTCACCCGGTCTTGGTGAGTCTTCTTCTTCTTCTTTTTGTTTTTTTCTTTGGGTTACGTTTTGGTTACTTGGAATATTAAAAGAAAAGAGTTTGAAAGATAAAGAAAGAAACTCTATTACTGGTTGTTTAAGCTGGTCCTTGGCTTTTGATGTTGTTTGTACCTGTGGTAAAAACGTGTCCTGTTGCAATTATTTATTGTGTTTATAGAGTTAAGATTGGGATTATGTTATGGATGGACTCGAAATTTGACTTTTTTTAGTGCTTATTTTGAGGTATGTAATTGATTCCCTCTTGGGTGTGTGCTAAGGATTGTAAAACTGTTGGTTTAATTCTATGGTAGTCTTATATTTGTTTATTGGTGGTTAATGGATATCAGTGGATGAAAAATGATATTTAGATGCGGTATTAAATTGACCTTTGAAGCAATTTCAAATTGTTTGATGTTTCAGGGCTTTCGAGTATAATTGGGATCCTATTATTTGTTTGGATTGGCTGTTTAAATTAAGCTTTCATTGCCTATTGTTATGACCAGTTAGTCTGGTGTACGTAAGGTGTTATTCCTCGTTTTTGTCTGTTTAATTGATAATTTAAGTGTGCTTATATTTGTTTGTGTAATGTCACAGTACCCATAGGGCTGTATGGATTTCAACATTACCTTTCAATATTAGGTTCGTTGATTCTCATTCCACTGGTTATAGTTCCAGCAATGGGTGGCTCTTATGTGAGTACTTGGCGAATTATTATGATTTATGTTACATGTTTTATTTACTATAATTCTTGATTGCTTGGAGATGGTGCACCATAGTTTGATCTGATTTGATTTAGTTGGTGTAGGAGGATACAGCAATGGCTGTCTCGACCGTCCTATTTGTTTCAGGAGTGACCACACTTTTGCATACATCATTTGGGTCCAGGTTGCCTTTGATACAAGGCCCTTCATTTGTTTACCTTGCACCAGCATTGGCAATAATCAACTCCCCGGAGTTTTTAGGACTAAATGAAAATGTAAGTTCTTTTTTATTTCTCAGATTTTGGTTAATTGAATAGGCAATTAGTTGTCCTTTCCTGTTTGGCATGCCGCATATGAATTAGAAGTTAAACTTGCATCTTATTCCTCTTAGTTACTATATCCTAAATTAATTATTTTATTGTGGTTAAATAAATTACTCTATTTGACTTATTCGAGCATTGGATAGCTTGAATTGCGGAAGGGTGCAGATGGTATTTTTAAGGCTCAAGTTCTTGTAGTTCGATAATTCATGGTTTAAATTACTTGCACTGTCTGCACAATGCAATTTCAAAATTAGTAATGTTAAATCTTTTTCACATGCTTTCCATCTTCCAAGTTTGGAGCATAATCATAAAAAGAGGGAAAACAAAAGATGGACTGGATGGATGGTACTGATCTTTACTAACAGGCTTTTCAGATTTGAATTGATAATTCACTATTTTATGTGAAGGTTTAAGATTACTTGACTAAATCAAGAAAGACTGAAAGTAATCTTTTGAGGAAAGGTTGGAAAAGATACAGATATACAAATGGATTAAAGCCACCATAACATTGCATCCCATGATAATTTATCGTATGCCTATAAATGAGAAGACTTTGAAAACATGAGGCAACTCAGTATTCCTTTAAATTGTTATTTGGCATTCTCGTATGATACATGACAAGTGAATTGCTAGTACTGGTGCTTAACGTGATTGACCGATTGCTCTTTACAATAATTATCCTACGAGCGTTAAACCAGCCATTTTAGAGCAAAATGGTTGAACTTTCTTGATTGACTGTTGAGACCTCTAAAAACATCTAGGATATATCATTTTGGGAGTGGTTATTTGAACTTCTTCTAGAGCATCAAGTTTGGTAATGCCATTTAATAATAATACAAAAACGGAATTTGGTTGTCTTTGAATATTATAGACTGATTATTGGTTTTAAGTTTACAAATACATGAAACTTGTTAAGCAAGTTCAACTATGATACATGACAAGTGAATTGCTAGTACTGGTGCTTAACATGATCGACTGGTTGCTCTTTACAGTAATTATCCTACGAGCGTTAAACCAGCCATTTTAGAGCAAAATGGTTGAACTTTCTTGATTGACTGTTGAGACCTCTAAAAACTTCTAGGATCTATCATTTTGGGAGTGGTTATTTGAACTTCTTCTAGAGCATCAAGTTTGGTAATGCCATTTAATAATAATACAAAAACGGAATTTGGTTGCCTTTGAATATTATAGACTGATTATTGGTTTTAAGTTTACAAATACGTGAAACTTGTTAAGCAAGTTCAACGCACTAAGTACAATTTTGAATTATGAGAATTTCTTTTTCAACATAATTATAATTGTTGGAAAATCCTGTAAGAAATCATTCCCAATAGCAGAAATTCAAGCATATCATGAAGGAGCTACAAGGGGCTATAATCATAGCTTCTACTTTTCAAGCATTACTTGGATACAGCGGACTGATGTCAGTATTTGTAAGGTACCCTTTCAACTTCTTCTCTCAGAGTTTGTGTTATAAACTGTCATTTCATGAAGTTTGCAACATTTGAATTTGGATTGTATACAGTTGAAACTAAACATATTACATTTCAGTTCCTCAACTAGAATTTTCTTGATTGTTACAATTTTTGATGCATAGTTGATTAATAGTATTTCTTCTTTAATATCCTTGTTTGAATATATTCACAAATGCTTTTATTGCGATAATACATGCGAGGCTTAAGAATGATTGACAGAACTCAGGGCATGATCAGCTACTCAATAGCTATAATTCTGTCCACTTGATTCCAAAGGAATATTGTTACAGGAGGTTTACATATGAGTTGTATCCTTACATTGTCCATGAGATGCTTCTTTATATTGCATGTGCACCCTTTTAGTTGTGCCATTTCATTGTTAGGGAGATGCAATCAAAGAAAAAGTATACAGCTGTTTGTATCTATTTATTGTAGACTTAAGTTAGTTAAGGATTGATTAATAGCTATTAGTATGTTAATTTTAAAAAATAAAAGGTTAGTTGTGTTTCAGAATAGTATGAATGAGCATAGGACAGAAAAATACTATTTATCTGTAAGGGGATGGTTTTCATATCTCCTGTTAATACCAAGAACATGGATGGCTAACTCTTATTAGCTTGATGTGCAAATTACGTGGGTTTTACAACGTATGGTTTTAAAGTTAATTTGCTTTAGTCCTTAACCAAAGTACTTTGGAGAGTGCTTATTGCTTTTATCTGTTTATATGGTTTCTATCCTTACAATTGTTTGTCGGTGTTGAAGCTACTGATTGTGCTATCTTGCGATAAATTACAATTTGATGGCTTAACCAAATGAGCTTGCAATTAATTAATTTTGAGATATGATGATTGAAATCCCTTCTCTTATGGTTCAGTCTGTCTTCTTTGTCTTTGTCTTGAGTTGACCCTTGTTAAGCTGTTGAAAATTTGGGATTTTTTTTCCGTCTCAATGTGATTGAGACTGCTGTTGTTAATACAGTAATGACATTTTTGTCCAGCAAGAGTTTTTGGCAGCTCATGACTAAAAACTCATTTTCATGTTTACCTTTCTTTCTTTTCCAGGTTAATCAATCCTGTGGTTGTTGCACCAACTATTGCTGCTGTTGGCATTTCTTTTTATAGTTATGGTTTCCCACTTGTTGGTAACTGCATTGAGATTGGTGCGGGTCAAATACTTTTAGTTATTATCTTTTCTCTTGTAAGTTGGATGACAGCTAAATTCAATTTCCTTTTCCTTTTAGAAATGATCTTCAATTAAATATATAAATTTTTGTTTGTTTTGATGTTTTATATCCATTGCCGATGTTTCTTATATCTTATATTACAAATAAAAATTCTTATATTGTCTTTATATTCTTGCAGTACCTTCGTAAGGTGTATGTTCTTGGTCATCGGGTATTCCTTATTTATGCGGTAAATTCAAGTTTTCATGTTGCCTATTCTGCCATGGCCATGCCTATATGAATACTTGAACATTGTCCTGCCTATTACTTTCTTGATTCTTATAGTGAGAATTAGAAGTTTGAGTACTTCAACATAGAAACTATTTGGATTTTCTGAACGACTTAAAGTTCTTTACATCCTAGCAAGTAGCAACCCCTCCATCCCTGGCCCAATTCTCCTTTCTCTCTCTCTCACGAGGAGATGGACAAAACTGACGATGTACAAAGAAACAGAATAGGTCAACATTGGGTGACTAGGCCTTAATATTCAGCTTTTGATGCTATTTACATCAGTGTTGTCTTAGATGAATGATTAATTATTATAAACACACAAAATTGATGCCAATTGTCCCACCAAAAGTTGGTGTCCTTATCTAATGCTTTCCCATGGTTTCAATACAACATAATATTAAATAATAACTCCTCTGATCTAGGGATCAATTTTGCGTGTCCATGTTTACTTTTTTCCTTTTGCCATGGGAAATGAGACTAATGAGCAGAAATAGGTGTGATACTGAAACTTCCTTTATCTTGTCTTAGGTCCAGTTTGTTGATTCATAAAAATGTTTTTGCCTGCCACTCTCTGAGCTCATATGGCTATTTATATATCATTATCAGGTTCCACTGGGTCTGGGGATCACATGGGCAGCTGCCTTCCTCCTAACTGAAGCAGGAGCCTACAGTTACAAAGGCTGTGATGTAAACATTCCTGCATCGGATATTATATCTGGACACTGCAGAAAACATGTCTCCAGGATGAAGCATTGTCGAGTTGATACTTCTCATGCCTTGAGATCATCCCCATGGTTTAGGTTTCCTTACCCACTGCAATGGGGTACTCCCATCTTCAACTGGAAAATGGCTCTTGTGATGTGCGTTGTGTCCATCATCTCATCTGTGGATTCGGTTAGTTTCCAACTTATATCTATTGAGTTCTTTCTTACCATTTAGTTATTCATTGTCTCTATTAATTTCCAAGATTTGACAATAGGAGTCTTACGCTTGTGTGGAAGTGCAATGGTTATCCACACTTTCATCTTACCTTAGTTAAGTTTATAATTTTTAGTAGACTACAAGCTGGAATAATGACATTAAGGATTTGGGTAGTTTCCAACTTATAGTTATAACTATTAAGATCATCTTATCTTGGCTAAGTTTCTGATTTTTAATAGAGTACAAGTTGGAGTAATGACATTAAGGATTTGAAGTGGTTTGAAGTCCCACTGATAGAACTGGAAGAAAAATGCGATTTTTATTTTTAATTGTGTGTTGAATTTGGAATTTGGACTGTTCATATAATAACAACAGGGTCCTCTGTGACATTATGGTAGGATATGCATTTCACTTCAAAATGTGATCTGAGAAATACTTGCCTGTGGATGAAATGCTGTTCACCAGAGATTCCATCCGCATTGGTTTTCTCGAGCTTTCTCTGTTACCATTCATTTTCAATAGTATCAACGATTTTGTTACAAGTACTTACTATTTATAAGTAGAGTGCTACAAGTTTACACCTTCACTACTGGAAAGTTTGTGAATCTAAGTTCTACTTGTTGAAGAATAAATAAAGTAGTATCTGGCTTACCACTATAGTTTTGAGATAAAAAAATTAGTACTATTAGAATCAGCCTCCTGTCATTTATTTTTCAGTTTTGTTACATAGAACTTCTAGCAAGATGTCTAGAATGTTTTCATTATTTGCTTTTAATTTGGTGGTAGGTTGGCTCATATCATGCGACATCATTGTTGGTGGCATCAAGGCCTCCAACTCCAGGTGTTCTCAGTCGAGGTATTGGTCTTGAAGGCCTTTCGAGCATCTTGGCTGGCCTCTGGGGGACTGGAACTGGCTCCACAACTCTAACTGAGAATGTGCACACTATTGCGGTGACAAAAATTGGGAGCCGCAGAGCAATTGAAGTTGGTGCCTGTATTTTGATTCTTCTATCACTTATAGGTAAGTGTTAATGAACTGCTATTGGTAATAATTGAACCAAAAATCTAATTTTTGATCATGCAAAATGCATAACGGACATTTTATTTGTTCCTTGCCTGCTACAATAAGAACTATTGAGGTACATGGATAAATTGGATAACATGTAGGGTTCTTTCTAGATGTTTCTGAGAGAACCAAGGAAGAGTTAGTTGATGGCTACCTGTTCTTTGTGGCATATGTATAGGAATCTCCTATTTTAAAAATGCAAATTAATTGAAATTTAAGGAATGCTTGCATAGGAAAATAAAAAATGGGATATAGTGTTACTAGTTAAAGAATTGATACTATGAACATGGATGAATAAAAAAATCTATTTTTTTTTATGCTACTTTATTTGATTTTTATTTCACCCTCACTAAGGAATGCAAATATTTTGATTTCACTACCATATTATTTGTCAAATTTTGTTTTTGTTTCATGAAAGAGTTGGAAGGTACTTGGAACTTTTTCATATTCATGTAATTATTTTGTCATAGGTCACTATAATCAAACTGTAGATCTGTCCCTGATATGAAGGATAATAAACTGTAGTTTTATATGGTTTTTCGTAAGTAGGAAATGGTATTGTTTTTTTGAAAAATGAATAAATTGCATTAACTATAGGCAAAGCTAATACAACGTTCCAATGAATTCTAGCGTATAAGCCTTAATTTAATTACAGTGAGATTGTAATGTCAAAATATATAAACATTACAATAGGCAGAACTATATCAACATTCTAAACTGATTAAAGCTTCCATCTGCATTTCATGTCCTATGAGACAGTGTTTTGCATATTCTTTGCAAAAATAGCTGATCTATTCCAGTTGACAATCTTATCTACTAGTTGGTACTTCCCTTCTGCGTTTGTAAACATTCTGCTATTCCTTTCCTTCCAAATTGTGTAGACAGTAGTCGTGAAAGCAGTCTTAAGAAGTATTTCATTAGGCATACCTTGCTTGGAGTGTCTAATAACCCAACTCAATGTTTGATCCCAGTCATACATGTAGTTTTCTCCTACAATCAAATGTGGTATCTTGCTCCAGATTGCTTTAGAGAATCTGCAAAGAAAAAAGAGATGATCTCTATCCTCCATTGCCATTTTGCGTGATACACAACTAGAGTCTACATTGCCATGCCATTGGCTTTTAGTCTTAAGCCTGTTTTGAATCGCTAGCCTAGTGATTAGAGGCTTTAGGATTCAAGGGGTTCCTCCATAGAAGATTGAACAAGGAACCTCAGATGATTTGTTTACAAGTAACTGGTGGCAAGACTTATTTGTGAATTTCCATTCGAACTGAGAATCCAAGTGATTTCATCGTCATTCTCTACATCACTCAATTGAGGAAAGTATTCCATTAGAGAATTAAAGCCTCTAAAGTTTCCCCTCCATTCACCATTCCATATCAGAGATGAGACTAAGGTTCAGTGGGATTCTATTTCTCAAGTGCAGAATATTAGGGTTGTGAATTATAGTACTCGAATCTAGCCAATTGTCAAACCAAAATCATATTTTTTTCTCCATTACCAATCTTATGCTTGTTCCACGGATAAACAGTGTCTCTCAACTTCATCATTTGTCTAAAGATCCAAGAGACATCTCTTGTGAAAATGCCTGCCAGAAGTTCATGCTTTTAAGGTGATACTCGTGAATCCATTTGATCCAGAGTGCTTTATGATCTGTATAGAGTCTCCAAAGCCTTTTACACATCATAACTTTTTGCATAGTGGTAATTGAAATGATCCCAAGCCCTCCATGTTTCTTTAGAATAGTAACCTCACTCCATTTGATCTTTGCATTTTTAGCGTTTTCAGTTCCGCCTGTCCATAAGAAAGCTTTCATTATTCTTTTAATCTCTTTAGTAACCTTCCTTGGCAATGCTATGTGTATTGTCCAGTGTAGATGCAAGCTGCTCGGAACTGAGGTAATAAGGATGATTCTGGCAGCATATGAGAGAAACCTGTTTTGCAAAGCATTAACTCTTGATTTTATCCTTTCAATGAGGGGCAAACAATCATTGAACTTAGGTTTGGAATAAGTAATAGGACCCCCAAGGTAGCAGAAAGGAGTTGAATTCACATTAAGCCCAGCAATTCTACTTAATTGAACTAGATTCCTCACATCATCTGATAGATATAGGCTGCTCTTCTCAATATTATGCTTTAATCCCGACCATTCTGCAAATATTTCTAACACTTGTATCATAATGCTTATGGACTGAGGGTCAGCTCCACATAATACTATCAGATCATCAGGATCCATAAGATGGGTGAGGTCAATTGCACTGCATTTGTAGTGGTATTGGAATCTTCCATTACAAGAGATTAGCTTGTTAATAGAGACAATCCTTCCATAACAAGGGTGAATAACTAAGGAGATAAGTGATCTCCCTGTCTGATTTCCTTTGCACTCTTGAAAGGTTTAGTTGGAAAACCATTCACTGGCGTACTTAGAGTAGGATTTTGAATGCAAGTCATTATCCAATTCACAAATCTATGGGGCAGTTGTAATGCTTCAAGACATATTCTGATAAACTTCCAGCTAATTGTATCAAAAGCTTTGAAAAAGTCAATTTTGATTGAGCAGCTTTTGAGTTTCTTACATGAATTATACTCCTTCAGCAGTTCTAGTAGCCGGAGGATATTGTCCCCATTGTTTCTGTCAGGAAGAAAAGCCCCTTGTGCTGAATTGTTGTTACCAGTGATTACCAACTTCAATCTTTCATGCCTGCAAATGCTGTTAAAACAATCATTTTCAGATTTATTGAACGCAGAGGTCAACAACTAACAATAGAATGGACTTCTAATGATCATAAATGGAAAATATTATTGATAGTTGTAGTTTGATGAAAGCACAAGTAACCCTTGATTCATAGGTAACATGCTTGGCTTGAGATCACTTGATTTTGACTAATTAAGTGTTTCTATTTGACTAGGTTTATTAACTGAGCCCTCAAGGGGTGTGGCTTGATGGTTGAGAGCGGGGCTTGACTTTAGTTAGGTCCCAGGTTCGATTCCATGCTAGCCCCTCTTGTAAGAGCCTGGGGCAGCCGGAGTTTTACCTATAGATGGAGAACTAGTTGGGTCCTCAAAGATGAGTGCGCTCGCTTGGCCCGCCTGTGGTGGTGCGCCAGTTGAGTCCTCAAAGAGGTGTGCCCGCTTGGCCCGCCTACAGGGTTCCCTCGAATCCACAAAAAAAAAAAAAAGGTTTATTAACTGAATTATGCTCATCTTTATGATATTGGAACTTCCATATTGATGGCTAAGTTTGATGTCTTCCACCTGATGTGTGTGGCTTGTACTCATGCTATTTGTTATCATTTCTTATCGTTTATTAAGAATTTAAGCAAAAAAGAAATGCAGCAGGAGTGTACATATTTATTCATTAGTCAGTGCATCTGACACTTACTTGGGTTCTTTTTTTTTTTTGGGTGGTAATGGGATTAAATGCTGATATGGCCTCTCTTTTATTCGGGAAGGAGTGAATTTGTGTATTAATGTGCTTGTGTAAGATGACTATATCTAGCCTTTTCTTTATAAGTTTTGTGGATTAACAGAGCCAAGGACATTAGACTTACATGTATGAGCTTTGTCCACTAACTCCACTTATCAAATGCAACTAAAGTAATAGAAGTGCACTACTTCCCAGATACTCTGGTTGTAATTTCAATCGGAATTTTGCAGCTTAGATCCTGATCTTTGAACAAATTGTTGCAACTCTTGTCTGGGTCAAAATTTTCTGGTTTCTTTTTCTTTCTCTTATGTTTTGACATGTATTTCTCTCTTATCTCCTCTCTCTTTTCTGAATTCATTCTTTATGGGTTTGTGGGGCGGGCTTCTGTCTTGGTGTGCTTTGATTGGATAGTTGGTACCATGGTGTGAACAGTTTGCTTGCTCCTGATCCTGTTGATCACACAAGGTCCTCTAAGAGTTCCTGTTTGAATTCTTCTGGAGCAATTTGCTTTGAGGGTACTATATCTAATGATAGAAGCTTTGGTAGACATCATCTTTGTTTTCTACCTTACTGCTATTTTGTAATAGTTTTTGCATGATCATGTTTTGGATATACATACAGGCAAAGTTGGAGGTTGTATAGCTTCAATTCCTGAAGTCATGGTTGCTGCACTCCTCTGTTTCATGTGGGCAATGCTAACAGCGTTAGGGTTGTCAAACCTGCGGTACAGTGAGGCTGGAAGCTCTAGAAATATCATTATAGTCGGCTTGTCATTGTTCTTTTCCCTTTCAATACCGGCGTACTTTCAACAATATGGCATCTCTGCAAATAGCAACTTGTCTGTTCCAAGTTACTTTCAGCCTTACATTGTTGCTTCTCATGGACCAATCCGCAGCAAATACGGAGGGGTATGCTTTTTGTTCTTATATTGTTTCTTGGCTAGTTCTAAGATTAATGTAACTGAGAAGCTTCTTTAAATATAAATTCCTGTATCTTCTTGTGTGCCTGCTCTCCTTTAGGCATGGAATGGAAGATTACTTTTGGTTACTAAACGTGGCTATTGTGTTTGAACAGTTGAACTACGTTCTCAACACATTACTATCATTGAACATGGTGATCGCATTTCTCGTGGCTGTTATCCTGGACAACACTGTACCTGGTAGCAGGCAAGAACGTGGGGTATACGAGTGGTCAGAACGTGAGGCAGCAAGGAGTGAGCCTGCTGTTTCCAAGGACTACGAGTTGCCTTTCAGAGTCGGCCGAATTTTCAGATGGGTAAAATGGGTTGGCCTTTGACTTTGAGAGACCAAATTGCATGCAAGCATCTAATATTTGGGAAAAAAAAAAAGCAGCTGATTCTGAAAATGTGTACATTGGAGGATCTCATTCTGATTGTTGTAATTTTGTATTATGGACAATGTATGTAGTTTTCAGTTTTTGAGTCACTGAAGAAGGATTTTGTCCTTGTACTTTGATCCCACCTTCATCATATATATTTATATAATCCAACCTCCATTTTAATGTGTCAGTATTATAATTCAAAATGTGAGATAATGATCTTTAAGTACAAGAATAAAATTAAAATCTCATTTTTTAAAGTAAAATAGGTATGATTCTCACTAAACTATACCACATTATTTAAATAGATGGTGCCAAATGGTACACACCTAATCAATTTATCTGCGATAAATCTTATATAAATAATATGATATATTGGGCTAAAAATGCGTGTTGCTAATGTAATGTAGTTTAAGTCCTACCACCTTTCCCGTCAAAGAATGGAACGAAATAAAAAAAGTTTTGGTTTTGCCGGATTTTGGCTGAACTGCACGTTGCCGTTCTGCTCCATGATCCTGCTGTTTTCTATGATGAGTTTGATGTGAAGATACCTGTAAAACAAGGAAGACACGTCGGGGGTTGTGTCCCGATTAGCCCATCCGACGATCAAGTAAATCTTTTTGTGAAGGTGAGGTTGATCAATGCAGAGAAAAAAAACTAGGTTCTGATTTCATACCTCAATTATGGTTTCGTCACAAAGCTCTCTACCTTCTGCTCGAAAATTGTAGCGACCGCTTCCGCTTCTGCCCATTTGGTGAAGTATTCCACCGTCACTATCAAGAACTTCTTCTGCCCGAGACCGAAAGGGAAAGGCCCCAGTATATCCATTCCCCATTGAGCGAACGGGATAGGATGGCTCACAATTTTCATCCTTTCGATTGGTTTGGTGAGGCAATTGCTTGTTTCTCTGGCAGGCCTCGCATCGGTCGACTTTCTCCTGGCAGTCTCTTCTCATTGTCGGCCAGTAGTACCCCTGTCTGATCAGTCTGTGAGCTAACATTCTGCCTCCTACATGGTTTTCACACATCCTTTCATGGACTTCGGTCATTGCCTGCTCGGCTTCTTCTTCATTCAAGCATCGAAGCAGTGGCTAGTCGTAAGACCGCTTGTATAAAGTATCGTTAACGACCGTGTACTCGGCTGCCTTTATTCTCAGTTTCTTGGCCTCCGACGCGTCTTCCGGTTGTTTTCCCTCCAAAAGGTATTGTATGATCGGTTCCATCCAGCTCAATCGACTGGTACTTACGTCGAGAGCTTCCTTGGCTTTTTGAATGCTAGGCCGGTCTAGTCGTTCGACCAGAACGTTGTTCATGGCATCACGGTCGGAAGCCATTTTGGAGAGCGCATCCGCTTTAACGTTTTGAGCTCGTTCTATTCTGTTGATCGAGTACTGTTTGAAATTGCTCAACTCCTGCTTTACCAGCTCCAGGTACTTGATCATGTTGTTCCCCTTGGCCTCATACTGCCCGGTGACTTGACCGACCACCACTTGGCTATCACTATATATCTTTAGATACCTTATCTCTATTTCCTTAGCCAGTTGGAGACCGGTTATCAGGGCCTCGTATTCTGTTTCGTTATTGGAGACTTTGAACTCAAGTCGAAGGGCGTATTTCACCTTTTCTTCATTGTGCGGGTTGATAAGCACTACTCCCGCTCCACATCCCTCGGCATTGGACGACTCGTCAACAAACAAGCTCCAGGCAGGGAGCTGCTCGTCCTTCGAGTTAGGTTGGCTCATCTCCGCGATGAAGTCTGCCAACACCTGCGCTTTAATGGTGGTGCGAGGTCTGTACTGAATGTCGAACTCTCCCATCTCTACCGCGTACTTTATTAGTCGACCCGAAGTTTCGGGCTTTTGAAGGCATTGCCTTAGGGGTTGGTCGGTCCATACCTCAATTGTATGACTTTGGAAGTAAGGTCTTAGCTTCCGAGCCGCCATTATCAGGGAGAGGGCTAGTTTCTCTATTGGCGTGTATCGCGTTTCCGGTCCGGTTAATACTTTGCTGACGTAATAGATAGGGTGTTGGTCGTTTCCCTCCGATCGAATAAGTACCGCGCTGACCGACCCCTCCGTAACCGCCAAGTATATAATCAGGTTCTCTCCCTCTACCGGGCTTTGCAGGATAGGCGGACTAGACAGGTATTGCTTTAAGTGTTGAAAAGCTTTCTCACACTCGTCCGGCCATTGGAACTGAGCCACGTTCGCTTTCCTCAAGATCTTGAAAAATGGGAGGCACTTGTCCCCCAATCTGGACACAAATCTACTCAGGGAGACTATTCGACCAGTCAGTATCTGTACTTCTTTCAAGGACCTTGGTGAAAGCATTTGGACTATGGCTTCAATCTTCTCTGGATTAGCCTCAATCCCACGTTGAGTAATCATGAACCCAAGGAATTTTTCGGACGCCACACCAAAGACGCATTTTTCATGGTTCAGCTTCATCTGAAATTTATCAAGTGTCTGGAAGACTTCTTTTAAATCATCCACATGCTCAGCGGTCGTCTTACTTTTAACCACCATATCATCTACGTAAGCTTCGACAGACCGACCTATCTGTGTTTTGAAGACCTCCATGATGAGCCATTGATAAGTAGCCCCAGCATTCTTTAGACCGAACGACATCACTTGGTAACAATACGTGCCCTGGTCGGTGATGAAGGCGGTCTTTTCCTCGTCTTCAAGGCTCATCTGGATTTGATGGTAGCCCGAGAAGGCATCCAGGAAACTGAAAAGTTCATGTCCTGAGGTGGAGTCTACTAGCTGGTCGATCTTGGGCAAGGGAAAAATGTCCTTTGGATATGCTTTGTTCAAATCGGTAAAATCTATGCACATTCTCCACTTCCCGTTCTTCTTTTTCACTAAAACCACATTGGCGAGCCATTCAGGGTACTTGACTTCTCGGATGAACCCGGCCTCGAGTAATTTTTCTATTTCTTTCTCGATCACCCCTCGCCGCCCTTCACGTGCCATCGCTTCTTCCGTCGATCGGTTTGTAGTCATGTCAGATATCGAGGGAGTGCGACGAATCGATCGAAAAATTCGAGCATGTCGCTTCGGCACAAGCGAAGACCGATATATTTTCACCAGCAGTCAGTGATCTCTTTAACCGTGTCGCTCTGCGACTGGAACCTAGGTTTGTGAATTTAGAAGGTCGACTTACCATCCGACCATTGTGTTTCTTCTCTCGGGTTCATCATATCCATATCCTCGTCAGTTCTCACATCAATAGAGCTCGTCAATACTACCGCCCCATCTAATGTCTTCGTTTCCGCTAAGTAACATTCCCTGGCAATTCTCTGCTGACCCCTGACAATACCAACTCCGTGGGGTGTCGGGAACTTCATAACCTGGTAGTAGGTGGAGACGACCGATTTGAGGGCATTTTGAGTAGCCCGCCCGATTATTGCGTTGTATGCCCCTTGAAACTTGATGACTAGGAACTTAACGTCCCTTTCTACCCGACATGGCTTCTGCCCGAACTTCACTTTCAAATTCACCCGGGCGAACGGGTAGGCTGACGCCCCAGTTACTCCTTTAATGGGACTGTTTGTAGGTAGTAGTCGGTCTTCGGGCACCTTCATCTGCTTGAAGGCCTCGTAATACAACAAATCGACCGAGCTTCCCGTGTCAATCATCACTCGCTTCACCTCGTAACCGTCCATATTCAAATTTACCACGAGTGCGTCGTCATGGGGGCAACTTATTCCATCGAGGTCGGACTCATCGAATGATATCATCCTGTCGGCCTCCCTCGGCTTTTTAGTGGATGAGTCTCTGCCGACCTGTTTGGCATATCTCTTTCTCCCTTTAGTGGTGGATCCGCCAGCTACATTTCCACCAAATATCATGTTAATGACTCCAGTTGGTCGGTCGTCTTGTTGCCCGGCGTTCCCATCGTTTCTTTCCCTTGATCGCCCTCTCTCTTCGTCGATTATCTCAGATTAGTATTCGCCTCCTCCGTCATTCCTGTCATTTCGTTTCTGTATGATGCGCTTATTGTCTAACCGACTTTGTCTGCTGCCGATTGTCCGATCAGCGTTTCGTTCATGCTTCACGAATCGGCCTAACCTTCCCCTTTGTATGAGGGATTCGATTTCTTTTTTCAACTGCCAGCAATCTTCCGTATCATGACCGACCTCTTTTGAAGCGTGATATAGTGCAGGTTCTATCTTTGTAAGGGGTCTTCATTTTATTGGGCTCTCGGATAGTCTCCCCATCCGCTCTCATGGCCGCCAGTACTTTCGCATATCGTTTGTTAAGCGGGGTGAAGTCTTGTTGATGCCACTGCCTACCGATCGACTTTCTCCAGGTCGACTGATCCCTATGTCTTTTGTGAGACTCATCTGCCCTACCACTCGGCCCGCGATCATCTGCCCGGCGTTTTGTATTCTTTAATACTTCTTCGAGTTGAATGTACTTGTCCGCCCGGTGTCTGATCTCCTGAATAGATCTGGGTTGATCAAGGGCTAGCGACTTCTTAAACTCCTCGTCCCTCGTATTGCTCATAAGCGCGGCCAGCATAGACGAGCAAGTGAGGTCGGGGACCTCGACCGCTTCGTTATTGAACCGAGTGATGAACTCTCGCAGACTTTCATTCCTTCCTTGGGTGAGTTGCATCACCTCCAAAGCTGTCTTCTGTGACCGTTTACTGGTAGCGAACTGGTTGAGGAAAAGTAATCTGAAATCCTCAAAGCAAGTGATACAGCCCGGAGGTAGACTATTGAACCAACGTCGGGCTCCCTCTTGAAAGGCCGTGCAGAAAGCCTTACATTGGATGGCATCCGGCACGCAGTGCAGATTCATCATTGACTGGAAGTGTTATAGGTAGTCCAGGGGGTCGGTCTTGCCAGTGTATTTTTCTGGCGTTGGTATTTTGGTTCCGGGTGCCGGGAGGCGATCCAGAATTTCCGGAGTGAAGGGAGAGCTATACTGTGATGTCGGGCGATCTGGGCGGAAGCTCATAGCTGCGTTAATCCGATCATCCACGATTTTTTCTAAGTTTTCTGTCTGGTGACGATCGATCGTCATGTTGGTCTGTCGCGCGGATGGCTGCCGTTGTGCTGGCTGAGATTGCCAAATCTGGCGGATCAATAAATCAGTCGCTTCCTCAATCTATTTCCTGGTGAGGGAGGTGTGCACAGGCGGAACAAGATCTGCATCCGATCGGTGTCGGAGATTTGGGTGCATATTGAGTGCATCGTTATCCTCTAGAGCGACACTCTGTTCTTCTTGTTCCAAATCCTGAGGTTGTGGTTGGTCGTTAGGATCTGTGGATTCCGTGCGGGAAACATGTGTTGCAGGCGGCAGAGTTGTAGGTAGCTGCAAACCCATGCGTTGCATCGCCAGAGCCGCAACAGCGGTTATATCAGGGTTCATCGCCGCCGCCTGACTGATCTGTGTGTTTCTGGACGTGGTGCCCGGAAGTCGGGCCCCACAGTGGGCGCCATTTGGTTCTGCCGGATTTTGGCTGAACTGCACGTTGCCGTTCTGCTCCATGATCCTGCTGCTTTCTATGATGAGTTTGATGTGAAGATACCTACAAAACAAGGAAGGCACGTCGGGAGTTGTGTCCCGATTAGCCCCTCCGACGATCAAGTAAGTCTTTTTGTGAAGGTGAGGTTGATCAATGCAGAGAAAAAAAAAATTAGGTTCTGATTTCATACCTCAATTATGGGAAAACTATACCTTATATATGGTTTTGTAGCTAGGTTTAGGTTTTTACGTAGACTTCTACCTCTGCATGGTAGGTTTTCTCATGCTAACGGGCTGTAGAAGGCGTGGATCGGGCTTGGACCTGACATGGCGATTAGGTAGGAGACTGACAATTGAAAAAAAGACCGACCGGCCCATGGGTCGTCTTGACTGGGTCCGGGCCCTGTACGACCGGCCCGACCAAGTTTTATATACCAAATGTAAATATGTCGGTACTAACCAGTATTTATAATATCAAACATGTATTAGTCGGTACTAAAAATTATAAAAAAAATGTATTGACTTATTAGCAAAATTTTGAAAAAAAAAATAAAAAATTTCCCTCTCCCACCTCCCTCTTCTTTCTTTATATCAAAGTTTTTTTCAAAGTTGGGGAGGATGAAAAGGCGGAGAGGGATGAGCTTAGCTGTTCAAAAAATTCTGCGGGAGAAGTGGAAAAGAGCCCAAATGAAAAAGCCCATAGTAGAAACCACATGAAGGCCCATCATGAAAGCCTAAGTCCAAAATGTTGATATAATCATTTGTACGTTTATTATAACCATTTAGTATTTTGTTAAATAATTTGAATTATGACTTGAATCACTAAATTATAAATATTAAAATTTAATAATAAAATATATATTTAAAATTTACGTATTTATATGTTGTTAACTTATTAGGACTTTTCTTTTTATTTTGTCATATATATAAAATGTTAGTAACGGGTTCATTTCTGATTACCTACTACTGCCGTGTGACATTGATGACTTATATATACCCATGAAAGATATAGTAGTCAACCCTCTTGAAATAACTACCAAAGATAGTTATATGAAGGCTTTAAAAACAAACACAAAGACACACATTTATATGTGTGTTTTGAGAGGTTTTTTACTTCTTCAATATAATAAAATAGAAGAGTATAAATAGAAAAATTCTCTACAGTAAAAGTTCAAATAAGGTTCTTTAATAGGTGAAACTACAATAAAAATTTAAGTATGTAATTTTGTTTTATCAGCATATGAAACGATTTTGTGATTTACATAATCTTTGTGGTTATGTTTCGTCTTTGTAGTTATGTTTCGTTTTGTTAATTTCTAACATTGATATCAAAGATGGTTAAATTTTTTGTTTATGTTATATGCATGCGTCATATATCATATGTTTTAGACTTCTGGTTTTTATTGCGTTTCTGGTTTTGTTGCTATAACATAAGTCGCGTTTCATTTTTTTTCTTTTCGCATCTGACTTGACTGTTAGGATGACGAGTGTTGAAAGTCTTGACAAATGCATAGTCTTCTACAGTTAAACATTGTTCTTATGAAAATGAAAAAAAAAGGAGAGTTTTCTTCTTCTTTTTTTAATGTATGGTTCTTTATGAATGGTCTTCAACAATAAAACAAGAAAATATTGTGGTTTCCGTTTTTTCTCCGTCTAGATGCTTTTGTTTTCAAAAGCAAGAAAAGAAAAGTAAAAAAAAAAGAACACAAACACCAAAACGCAAAGAAGGAAACGCAGGAAGAAGACAACTTCTTCTTGAAAAGCCACGTGGCCTTTCATGTTTTCTTTAATGTCGAGTGCTTCTTGTTTCAAAAGGTTGAATCCCCAACTTCAAGGGTCCCCAGTCGCAGGCCCGACTACTGCTGAATGATTGAATCATGGTATAATTTTGGTCAGCCCCCTAACAGAGCGGTCCACTGTCTCCCGTTACCAGGAGTCAAACCTAAGACCTTGTTCCAATTGACCCTATTAGTTGGCCAACCAAGCTACCCGTGCGGGCATGCTAAGTGCTTTTTATTATTATAGAACGTGTATAATAAGACAACAACTAATTAATGTTTTTTGGTCAGTTCGATATATATATATATATATATATATATATATATATATATGCAAATATTATATACATTTGTGTATAACCACTTATGGCAATAAAGAATCATAAATATAATATAAAGAATTACAAATTAGTTTTCTAATTTACCCAAACTAATTAAGTTAGTTAAATTAGTTTCTAATTCATAAAAATGTTAAAAAAATGAGAAAGTTTTTTAATACAAGAAAACTAATTTGTTTAGTTAAAATTAGAAAAGGGGTTTCATTAGAAATTAGTTTCTAATTAAACCAAAATAAATTGATTAGTTCAATTATAATTTAAATTAGAGATAAGTTTCTAATTCTATTTGAATTATTCATATTTGAATATTAGAAATAAGTTTCTAATTAATTAGAAAGTTTTAATAAAAAACTAACTAATTTGTTTAGTTAAAATAACCTTAGAAATAAACAAATTTCGTTGGTTTATTTTCTAATTGAATAAATACTAATTTGTTTAGTTAACATTAGATAGGAGTTTCATTAGAAATTTGTTTCTAATTAAACCAAGATAATTGATTAGTTCAATTATGAGTTAAATGTTAAGTCATTTAAATTGCACTTATTTTGGATTTAATTATTGTTAAGGTGTTGACATTATTATCCAAATTTAATGGAATTGGTTTATAATTGTTTACAGATAGTTTTCAACACCTTATGGACGAAATAGGATCAAAAAGATGCAAAAGAAGAAAGAAAATTCGAAATTCCTAATTTGACAGCAATTCTGTGACTAAGCGTGAGCATGCTTAAGGATGGAATAATCTACATATCACTTTTCAAAAGTCAAAATCGAGATTCTCACAATCTTTGAAGATTATATTGTCATCTTTCAAGGGGATTGACTACCTAAAATTGGGGGATACAGTATCGGAAGAGAATCAAGAGAAGATAACGAAAAACAAGCATAAAAGGAAAGAGGATGGGGGATTCACGCAAGCTGTAGCATAGGTTTAAAATAGGATTTTCGTTTCTGTACTTTTCTAGTTTTCTTGTTTTTATGTTTTTGCATATTTCAATTAGGATTTTCGTTTCTTTCATTAAAGAACCAGAGATGGAGACTTATTACTTTGTTATTTTTTTTGTTTTCAATTCAAGTATGAGTAGCTAAATCTTTTGTCTTGGTTTAGGGGATCCATGTTACATGTTATTATGGTGAGATATTTCGGATACTTTTTATGTTGTTAATAAACATTAGATATCTTCAAATTTATTCTTTATAATTGAATTCGTTGATTTCTAGGTACGCAACTAGAGATTAATTGGTTCAATCGCTAGGTTAACGAAACATGACATTCAATTTCGATAATCACAAGTAACAATTAGGATTAACTTCTCTACGTTAGAGTCAGAAATTCTAAGAAGATATTCGCTTGATTGATTGCATGTTGTATATGTCTTTTACTTGCTCATTGGTTCTTGATTCTTAATGCTATTACTTAATTTCACCTATGATCGTATCTAGGTTGTTGTTTAATAAGATTGCTAGGATACATGTTTCTAGTCAATACACTTAAGAGAAATTTCTCCCAATGAATGTTTATTAATGATTGCAATTTTATGTCGAGGATTCATAATAGCATGATAACATCGGTGACCCGAAATTAAAGTATTTTCTCATTGAAATTTCAGATTTAATTTTATTTTCGATTTGTGATTTTTCCCTTTCATTTTCTATTATTGTCGTGATTAAACAAAACCCCCCTCTTTATTTTCGTTATTTGTCCCGTTTGAACTCGCTAACCTTTACAGTTAAAAATTCCTCGTGGGAACGATATCCGCTTACCACTACTACATTAATTTATTTTAACGGAAGTGATTTCTTTTATATTTGGTTGCAGGCGATAACATCACCAAATTTTGGCGCCTTCGCCGAGAAATTTCTTAACGATTTTTGTTAGTGATGGTTTTGTTTTTGTTTGTATTTTTGGTTTCGTTGCGCTTAGATAACTTGTCTTCTGTTTGTTTCAGTTTCACAGCTCTTTCTAATTTTTCGATCTTTTAACGGCATGGCTCACTATCAGTATGCTTTTAATTATGATATTTTATATTATCCTTATTATGATAATGAGTTTCCATCTGTTGCAACTTCCAGGTTTGACCATCAAGTGGCGAATTTCACACCCTTAGCCGTGCAAGTACCAAGAGATGACCAACAAGCTAAGGTATGTAAAGTTTGCTCATTTTTTAGTTATTCTTTTTGTACATGTTCCTTTTTGTAGGATACGAAGTACAAATTCACTTCTCCACCGAGCTATTATGAAGAGCAATCCTACTTCGAACCTCCATCTCCACTATCGCCAACACAAACTAATGAGATATCTTTGGAGGAGATCATAATGAGTTTGGAGATGAGCACTCTGCAATTCTAGCAGTTTAGACAGCCATACGTGCCTCGACAAAATTCGAATATGACATCAAATGTCGAAGGTAAGTCTTCTTTGAAAATTATATTACAAACTTTGACCGCTAACACTTTGATGTTTCAGCGGAACACTGAAGCAAATATCCACAATTTGAAAAATCAACAAAGGAATTTGGAGAATTAATATAAGAATTTCGAGAACCAGTTATGCCAAATTGCAACTGCCGTCAACTGAATGGGAGCATGAAGTTTTGGTAATTTTTCAGCGCAACTAGAGGTTAATCCTAGACAAAGTGCGACGGCTATCATATTGCAAAGTGGTAAGGAATTGCAGGAATCACTTCTGAAAAATTCCAAAAGAGAGGTGAAAGAAGAAATCACGCAAAGGACACCTTCACAACCAGAATTGACGCAAAACAAGCTGCAACATATTGTGCTTCCGCCTCCTTTTCCAAGTCGATTTTTCAAGGCAAAGATGGAAGAACAAGCAAAGTTAGAAGAGGAAGATATTATAGTTCGAGAAAAGATGGAGGATGTGCAACCTCCTACGGTAAGTGATGCAGTTCATGTTATCGCCAACCAAATTTCGTTTTCTTTTTCTAGTTGTTTACAGGTACAAGAAGAAGAAAAATAGGAAGAGCCGCAAGAAGTACAATTTTTAGGAGAGTTGTGGACGAGTGAGTTGAAGACCGAAGGTGACAAGCAGGATGTCGAGTCTCTACAACCATTGGCTTTACTTTTACAGAGACCATCCTGGTGTGAGAAGGGCGATGCCCAAAAAGATGAGTGGACATTAGAGTATAATGGTGAAGCGATAAAGTTCCACTCTTTCGAAGTCATGGAACATCGTGCTGATAAAGAGTCTACTTCGAGAGAAGGTGCTCTAGGTTTCTCACAGAGTTTGAGCATGCTTCCTGTTAGACTCAAGCATCCATTCGATAATGGATGATGTACATATACGAAGGATCCAGCTTATGACCTTTGATAAGCGCTTAATGGGAGGCACCATATTCGTATCCTTTTTTTATGTGTTTTTTTTAGAAAAATTCTTTTATTTTCACTTTTAGGTTTAATTTAGTTTAATTAGGAATTTAATTTAATATTTTCGATTTTGCAATTTTAATTTTCATCTTTTCATTTTAATTAACAAAAAACGAAAATAAAAAAATTATTAAAAAAACAAAAAAAATAAGTTACCACCTCCCCTCTTTTCCCTCTTTAGTTTCCCTCTTTGTTTTCCCCAAATCCCTTCTTTCATCTTTAATCTGCAGTTGTCGATACTTCACCACATTTACCTTAATCCACCAATTTCACCTAACCACTAAAACTTCACGCATCTCATCTGTCATTACCCATTTACCCATACAACCCTCTTTTGTGCTTTGGTGTTGCGCAAATCTCTGTTTTTGCAAGTTCTCATCTACGAATTGTAACAATGCCCAGGAAGAAGAGTGATTATATTTTGCTGCTAATTTTCCTTCATAATTGGAACACAATTGGATGGCCTATTGGGAACATAAAGGATTTCAACCGCCACATCCGCCAACACCTTGATTTCGACACTTCCATAATAGAGAAGCTTTCTTTGACTTTTTCCTTTATTTTTATGATTCTTTAACATTGAGGACAATGTTGGTTTAGGTGTGGAGGAAAGAATTGGACTTTTGATGCGAGAATATTTTCGATTTTTGTGTGATTTTTAATGAATTTTGCATGCGGTTGTGCATGTTAAGCCATAAAGCTTTGTCATAGTAGTTTGGATGAGATTGGATATATGCATGAAATCAAATTGGGTTGAGTGAGTTTTAAGGTGAAGCATGTTGATTGATTGCACTAATTGATCTTATAAGCTTAGTCACAATTTTGACATTTAAGTGATGAGGTAAATTATGGAATTAAAGTGAATTCTTGAATTAAACCTGTGAGCAAAGTTTGAGCCCAAATGACATCACTTTTATGTCATGCTATTTCTTTGAATTGTGTTATGCTCCTCTATTCATGTTAGCTTCAGAACTTGCATGGAACTTGATCACATGTGATATAGAAGTGATTAAGGCCTTTTTTATTTTTGCACCCTTAGCTTAAAATTGACCCACCAAATTATTTTCCCTTTAAAAACATTTTTTAGCCTTTACCATTGTTTCTTCAATCAATCACCCCATTTTAAAACCCAAAGACCCCATTAGCCTTATCCTATCACAAGTTGAATGAAGCATGAAGTAATTTGGGACTTTTGTGTTATATTATGTTATGAGATATTTTTATAGGTACTTCTACTCATGTGTTGTTATTGTTTTCCCTTGTTCTTAGCGTATTCGAGAAAAAAAAGAGAAGAAAAAAAGAAAGAAAAAAAAAGAAAAGAAAAGAAAAGGGAAAAAGAAAAAGAAAATCAGAAAAAGAATAGTGGTACTAGTTAGTAATGAGTAGTTGTAGTCCTTTTCATTCATGTTTATCTCAGAATTTTAGTTTACGTTTCCCTTTTACTTATTCTTTGTGAATGCTTGTGATTAACTCTTTGTCATGTTTTTACCTCACCTGTTAACCTAGCCCCATTACAACCTTGAATAAAGTCTTTATGATCTATTAACTCATGTGATCTGAATGAATGATAATTGGTGAAATTGCAAGCCTATGATAGTGCAACATGTTAGGGTGAGATTTGGGAGAAACACTTTGCCCTCAAACACTCGAGTGTAAGGGCGAAATCCGTGAGAAGAATTCATTTTGATTTCATTTTTGTTTTTAAACAAAGGTGTCATATTTTGCCTTTGCTTATTTGCATTGGTGAAAAACAATTATGATATGTGTTGCAACTTAAGTCTTATTGGCCCAAGTTAATGGATTGTATACATTTAATCTTATGAAGGATGAATTGATTGAGTGTAGTAGTTTGATATGGTTGCCCGAGGGCGACCAAAGGTTCGATGTGGGGGAATTTGTTAAGTCATTTAAATTGCACTTATTTTGGACTTAATTATTGTTAAGGTGTTGACATTATTATCCAAATTTAATGGAATTAGTTTATAATTGTTTACATATGGTTTTCAACACCTTAGGGAAGAAATAGGATCAAATAGATGCAAAAGAAGGAAGAAAATCCGAAATTCCTAATTTGACAGCAATTCTGTGACTGAGCGTGAGCACGCCTAAGGATGGAATAAATCTACATATCACTTTTCAAAAGTCAAAATCGAGATTCTCACAATCTTTGAAGATTATATTGCCATCTTTCAAGGGGATTGACTACCTAAAATTGAGGGATACAGTATCGGAAGAGAATCAAGAGAAGATAATGAAAAACAAGCATAAAAGGAGAGAGCATGGGGGATTCACGCAAGTTGTAGCTTAGGTTTAGAATAGGATTTTCATTTCTGCACTTTTATGGTTTTCTTGTTTTTATGTTTCTACATATTTCAATTAGGATTTTCGTTTCTTTCATTAAAGAACTAGGGATGGAGACTTATTACTTTGTTATTTCTTTTGATTTCAATTCAAGTATGAGTAGCTAAATCTTTTGTCTTGGTTTAGGGGATCCATGTTACATGTTATTATGGTGAGATATTTCGGATACTTTTTATGTTATTAATAAACATTGGATATCTTCGAATCTATTCTTTATAATTGAATTCGTTGATTTCTAGGTGCGCAACTAGAGATTAATTGGTTCAATCGCTAGGTTAACGAAATATGACGTTCAATTTCGGTAATCACAAGTAGCAATTAGGATTAACTTTTCTACGTTAGAGAGAAAAATTCTAAGAAGATGTTCGCTTGATTGATTGCATGTCGTACATGTCTTTCACTTGCTTTTTGGTTCTTGATTCTTAATGTTATTACTCAATTTCACCTATGATCGTATCTAGATTGTTGTTTAATAAGATTACTAGGATACATGTTTCTAGTCAATACACTTAAGAGAAATTTCCCCCAATGAATTTTTATTAATGATTGCAATTTTATGTTGAGGATCCATAATAACATGATAACATCGGTGACCCGAAACGAAGATATTTTCCCATTGAATTTTTAGATTTAATTGTTGTTTCGATTTGTTATTTTTCACTTTCATTTTCTATTATTGTCGTGATTAAACAAAACCCCCTCTTTATTTTCGTTATTTGTCCCGTTTGAACTCGCTAACCTTTACCGTTAAAAATTTCTCGTGAGAACGATATCCACTTACCGCTACTACATTAATTTGTTTTAACGGAAGTGATTTCTTTTATATTTGGATGCAGGCGACAGCATCACCATTAAATTAAAAATAAGTTTCTAATTAATTAGATATTAAAAGCATATTTTGATTAGTTCAATAAATTGTTGATAAACAAATATAACAAAAAATAATAAATTAAATTATTTCCATATACGAGTATAAGTTCGTTATGTGTTAGACAAAATAATTTGTTGTTTTGTATACTTTTTTGATTTCTGAAAATTTGTTTTTCAGGAAAATGCCTATTATTAAGCAAACGCCTAAGTTTATTCGATGTAAGACACAGAAGAGACAAATTAGCAGTATGCATATACAGTTAGTCAACATGCGTTTAATGCCTATAAATGGTCCAACACAACATGTTATTGCAGTTAATAACATGATGCAAGAGTTATATTTTGGAGGTTGCCTAGCTTACGCAAATGTTAAAGTAAAGTACATGACTTTGCTTGCGACATTACCTTAACCTCAAGGCGAACTATTACGAATACTTTGGAATAATATGCCTAAGGAGCAGACTTATAATTTGTTAGTGATGATATTTATTAAAGGTATGCGTAGAAGGGAGTTGATTAGGACTTTATATCATATATGTCGTCCAATAGAAATAGTAACAGCTACTGTAAATCAAGCTTCGCGAACTGTGTCATGCGAACTCGTGAACTCATTTTCGCATAAGATTCGTTACCTATAGACTGTTCATAGGTTGAAGCATAATTAATACCATATGTTGTTTTATAAGAACTACGTCTTAATATTTATATAATATGTTTACATGAATGTTATATAGGAATTCGTCTAGAGTAAAGTAATTAGGATTCGATTGTTGTATGAATGATGATTGAACACATTTTGTGGACTTTTGATTTTATAAGCAATTGTGATCGAATTATTTACTCTATGAACGATAAATGTGACATTAACGTCCATATATATTTCTTTCTTATTATAGAAACTTAGTGTTTTAAAAATAGCTACTGCTTCCAAGAATATTGTTGCGAAACTCAATAGGGGTGAGAAACTCAATGGTGACAATTACAAAATCTGGAGTATAAAAATTCAATATGCACTGGAAGAGCAAGAGGCTCTTGAATCATTAAACCTAATCATGGACGTTCCTGAGGAGTGCACTACAGCTTAACATAGAAGGGACCGTGATGCATATGAATTATGAAAAAAGAAGAACTCTTTAGCTCGTATCACGCTGCTGAGTAGCATGGATAATGATATCATGCGCGAGTTCCATAAATTCGAAACTGCAAAGGATATGTAGTCCGCATTGGTTGCTCGTTTTGGAGGTGTTTTAGTAACCAAAGTGAGGTCACTTACAATTAAGTTTGATACTTATAAGAAGCACCCAGATGATACAATGCAAAAGCATTTGAGGAAAATGTCCAACATGGTATGTGAGTTACGTGATGTTGGTCATGAGCCGTCTGATGAACAGTAAGTGCAAGTTGTGATTCATTCACTACCTCCGAGTTGAGAGCATATGAAGATGCACCTAACTCATAATAAAAACATCAAGACAATGAAAGATGCTACGAGGCATCTTATCTTGGAGGAAGACGGTCTTGAAGCCTCAAAGATGTCTTCTGAGGCATATGGAGTGAGTTTTAATTCACATGGAGCTATAAACAAGAAACGCAAGCATCATGGTGGATATAAGTGGAAGAAGAATAAGAAATTCAACCACTCTGCTCAGGAATCCAAGAAGGCAAAATGGAACCAACGTGGAAAGGGAAAACCTCCGTTCAAAAAGAAGAACATGAAACATGTAAAGTACTATAATTGTGGTAATAAGGGCCACTTTGCTCGAGATTGTACCGAGTCTAAGAAGGTACAACTTTATAGTACAAACATTTGTTCTGTGAATGTTTCTTGTTCTATTTTTCTAACTGAATCACATCCTTTGTGGATTGCAGACTCAGAAGCAACCAATCATGTAGCGAAGGATCGTGATGCCTTCGTTAAGTTTCATAAACTCCCACATGGTAATCGATGGCTTTATGTAGGTGATAATTCCAAAGTTGTTGTACAAAGAATTGGCACATGTAAATTGGACATGCGTAGAGGGTGACCCCTTATCCTACATGAAATATTATTTGCTCCACAGGTTCATAGGAATCTTTTATCTGTATTAATGTTAGTTAAACTTGGTTTTAATATAAATTTTCACAGTGGTGGAATGGATTTGTATCTTGGATCTATTAATTATAGTCATGGTTTTTTATTGGATGGTTTTATTGTACTGGATGTGTTAAAGGAAAATAATAAGATTAGTTATTCATTATTTACATCTAATAATTCCAACAATGATGCAACTTTGTGGTATACTAGACCATGCCATATTGGTCAAAATTGAATCAGTCGATTAGCTAAAGAAGAACTTTTAGGTAATCTAATTCAAGTAGATCTACCTACATGTGAGCATTGTTTAGCTAGTAAAATGGCACGAAAGCCATTTAGAAAGGGAACACGAGCTTTATATCCATTGCAATTAATTCATTCTAACATCTGTGGTCCAATGAATGTAAGGGCTAGACGTGGGGCAATTTATTTCATCACGTTCATAGATTACTATACTCGGTATGGTCATGTCTATTTGATTTCTCATAAATCGGAAGCATTCGATTGTCTCATAAAATACATGAACTTGGTTGAGAATCAACTAGATAAGAAAATAAAAGCATTACGAACTAATCGTGGACACGAATACTTCAGAAAAGTTCAAGGCTTTATGTGATGAGAAAGGAATAGAAAGGTAATTAACAATTCCTAGAACCCCACAACAAAATAACATCGTTGAAAGACGAAATAGGACGCTATTAGAAATGATTAGGTCCATGATGACACAAGCAAATTTACCAATCACTTTTTAGGGTGATGCATTGCTAGTAGTCACTTATATACTTAATCGTGTGCCCACGAAATCAGTTACTGGCTCACTATATAAGTTTTGGACTGGTAGGAGACCTGATATGCCAAGTCTCAGACCTTGGGGATGTGCAGCCTATGTTCATGATCTCTCTAATAAACATAGAAAATTAGGCCCAAGAAGGAGAAAAAGTATTTTTATTATATACTCAAAATACTTAAAAGGATACGTGTTCATTAGTGAATAAGGTAATGGAGGTGTAACTGAAATTGAATCACGAGATGTAACATTCTTAGAGAATCATTTTTCCAAGCAAGGCGAAATAGGTAAAGACCTATTGTTATATCAATCGTTTGATCAGAATGATTCTGTTATGAAGAATCAAGATAGAGAACTTCAACCAAGTGGGAGCAATTCCACAGAAAGGTTCTTTATGATAATGATCTGAGTGGGAGCAATCAGATCAATCATGAATATATTTATGATGAACCTCGGTTAAGACGAAGTAATCGATGAATAATTCTCCGACGTTGTTTGAGATTGAAGAATAAATTAATATGATTGTTCCGCAAGAGGAAGAAGAGTCAAGGAATGTAAATGAGGCTTTTACTGGCCCTGCTAAAGAAGAATGGATGAAAGTAATGACATAACAAATGGCTTCTTTAAGCTCAAATCAAGTATGGGAGTTGGTTGACCTCCCTAAAGGACGTAAAGTAATTGGGAACAAGTGGGTTCTCAAAATTAAGCGAAAAGTTGACAGCAATATCGAAAGATATAAGACACGTCTTATAGCAAAAGGATACATACAACAGGAGGGAATTGATTACAAGGAAACTTTTTCACCTGTTGTGAGGTTTGCTTCAATCCGTCTTATTATGGCTATAGTAGGTAATATGGATCTCGAATTATATCAAATGGATGTAAAAACTACTTTTCTCAATGGAGAATTAGAGGAAGAAATCTGTATTGAACAACTTGAAGGTTTCATCAAGGCAGGTCAAGAAAATAAAGTATGTCAATTATTAAAATCAGTTTATAGCTTGAAGCAGTCTTCAAGACAATGATATAATAGTTTTCATAACGTAATCATTTCGTATGATTTTCAAATGATCGATGAAGACCATTGTGTGTATGTTAAGAGATCCAAAGATAAATTCGCGATTTTATCTTTATACGTGGATGATATATTGATTGCTTGTAATGACTATGTATTTCTTACGCAAATCAAAGATTGGTTATCATCTGAATTTGAAATGAAAGACATGGGTGAAGCGACATACATTCTTGGAGTCAAGATTTCGTTCGAAAAGATTGTTATCGCTTTCACAAGTGATGTACATTCAAATAATTCTTGAACGATTCCGTATGCAAGATTGCAAACCAATTGATAATCTTATTGCTAAAAATGAAGGCCTTAGTAAGAAAAATTGCCCGTCAACGCCACAAGAAAGGGAACAAATGAAGAATGTTCCCTACTTTAGTACAGTTGGAAGTCTTATGTACGCAATGATGTGTACAAGACTAGATATTTGTTACGTTGTTGGGATGGTGAGCAAATATCATTCAAATCCAGGCCAAGCACATTGGAAAGTAGTAAAAAGAATATTGAGGTATCTAAAGGGAACCATGGATATGCATTATTTTATTAAGGCAATGATCTATGTATACAAAGGTATACAAATGCAAATTTGGGAGGAGATTTAGACGAAAGAAAATCTACCTCAGGATATGTATTCGTACTAAACCATGGAGCAATATCATGGAAAAGTAATAAACAATCTTGTGTTGCATTATCTACAATGGAAACTGAATTTATAACAGGCTGTTTGACTTCATTGATTCTTAGTGCATTTGAGAGTCACTAAAAATGAAATTAATCCAGTGACCATCAATTGTAATAGTCAAGCTGCAATTGTTTATACTAAAGACCCCAAATTTCGTTGTAAGACAAAGCACATAGATACTTAGTATAATTATGTGAAAGATATAGTTGCACGAGAAGAAGTGAACATGGGATATATATATACGCTAGATATGATAGCAAACCCAATGACAAAGCTAATTTCTAGAGATGTATACATTGGGTATGTAAAGTCACTAGGACTACGTAGATGTTGAAATGTACTGATAAAACATTTCTCTGTGTTTGTTCACTCAATAATGTCATATGTTTCGATATAATGTATGATGATTATTATACATTGTGTATCATTTGATTCATGAATATATATGTTTGTGTATAAATATATTTTGAGATGAATCATAAATATATGAGACAGATTATAGTTTCGCTCTCACACGGAAAATCATCTTTAGTGTTTATGCTCGCTGGAGATGAGGCAAGTTTAACGTTTATTATCAAGGTGATAGTTGAGAGCGAGAAACTTAAACCATAAATGACATAAGGAAATTAGTTCAAAGTGATTTATTAATCACTATATCTGTTTTACGTTGCCAGATGTGAGCTCTGAATAAGTTTTTAATAGATAAGTGAACTCAAGTTAAAAATTGAGTATGTTTGAAATATCATCTATACGGTATTTCTTGAATAAAGATGTTCAAGTTAAACAAAGTGAGTAAATACCGTAGCGCATGACTCGTACCATGTGTGCACAATTGACCACAAAAAGGGATTAATGTAAGTCGCAAGATCTCATCTTACGTTATGTGAGATCCTTGAGGTTTAGAAAAACCTCATCATATACCCTTATAACTATTGTTTCATTCTTGAGAATTGAATTTAAGGTTTGCTATTTTAGATTATTGCCAAAAGATCATGGAAGATGCGATCCTATAGAATAATTCTAAGAAAACAAATTAAATGTAATTTAAAAGAGAATTGAGAACAGAAAAAAGTCATTTAATTTAGATCATTGACTCGCATGAAAAATATTCATAGATAACCATCATCTCTTTAATAAAAAACTTGAATACAATCATGACTCAAGAAACTAAATGAGATGAAAGAAAAAATGCAAATGCAAGATATGACCTAGGGTATAGCATATAATATCTACTCAAGAACTCGTAAGTCTCAGGATCAATTTGTTAAATCGAGATGTCATATACTCCTAACAGATATGTGACACTGTGCTCTCGTCGTATGCTGATCACACTGATTATTGAATAAGTATGAACACTACAAAGTTTTGTTAAACTCATCATGTATGAGTGAGAGATGATGACTTATATACACCCATGAAGGATATAGTAATCAACCATCTTGAAATAACTACCAAATATAGTTATATGGAGGCTTTAAAAACAAACGAGACACACGTTTATATATACGTTTTGAAAGCTTTTTTACTTCTTTGGTACAATAAAAGAGAAGAATAGAAACAAAAAAAATCTTTACAGTGAAAGTTCAAATAAGGTTATTTAATCAGTGGAACTACAACAAAAAATTCATATGATTTTGTTTTATCTATATATGAAACGATTGTAGTTATGTTTTGTTCTGTTAATTTCTAACAGACATGAACAAAAGTTGAAAAAATTTGTTAATGTTAGACGTGGACTTCATAAAATTAAACAAGTGGGGTTGGCAAAATAATTCAATACAATATAAAAAAGAGCAACAGTAAATATCGAAGAAAAAGAGGGAAGAGGAGTAAGACCTTATGATACTGTTCATACTTTTGGATGTTTTAGTCAAAGTTTATCTAGAATGCAACTTTTATGACGTTAAAATATTGGAACAACTTAGATGGCTGCTGCTAAATTTGACGCTTGTATTCTTTATCTAGACTAGTACCTGCATTAACGGGGCTCGATCTGGCTTGGTTAGTTAATGATACGTGTCAATCGATCTAACTTGTTCGTTTTGGCGATGATAAGAGCGTGCACCTTTCTCCATTTGATTCACACGGATCTTGGCACAGGGGACAAAAGTTTGGTTAGCCTGACAATTGAATAGACAGCATCTTATTTGTACAGTATCTGCATGAAATCGCCTAATGCTGTCTAGCCATGAATTAGTGAGTCCAGATCTTCTGTTTAATATTATAGTGTCTTATTGTGTCCAACGAATTTCAACCATTTATTTATGCGGGTCCCATATAGGTTTCGTATGGATCTCGCAAAATAAATGGTTGAGATTTCATGAGACAGAATAAGACAGGATAATATTGGACAAAAGATCTTGTCCCTGAACTAGTAGGTTTGCATAGATTAGTGGCCTAATCATTGAATGAACAGCATCATATTTTATAATATCATCAATGGAATATTTTAGTTTTGTAAAGTTGTAATTACAAGACATTTTGAATTTATTGGAATTAAGTGAATATCAGCAAAGGGCTTATTATCGACAATTGTTCAGACTTCAGAGGCTGATTAAAAGGCAAGAAGTTTGGTTGTTGGGTGTGAAAGCAATGGCATTGATATGTTCCCTGACCCGTGCTCATGGGCACTTGCTTATTGCGTGTGAAATTCAACATTCCACTCAAAACTCAAGCCAACAAGACCGAAAATGGACGAATTGAACAAGATTTTCAGGTCAGTTGAACAAGATTTTCGCTTAACCATTACCTGGTCATTATCTTCCCAAACAAATGACGACAGGAATCGATCACATAATTATATTCAAAATGCTAGTTTGTTGTAATTAATTCATGATTGTGAGTACTCAGCACAGCTGTATGTAAAATCAGCAATTTGATGGAGTCATGGAGTCCTGTCAAAAGAAACTCCGCATTCGCTTGACCTGGAAAGAGAGGAATCACTTTTATTTATGGTAAGACTCAGGATAAAGATTGGCGTGTAAAAAAACGGAGCAGTTTCAGCACACAGAGCCGATGATCGTTGACTTTGAAGATGTTAAATACCTTGCCCACTATAAAGGCTTCAAATCGTGATGAAGACCTTTTTGTCTATATACCGAAAAACTGCAAACTAACTTATAGTTGATGAGGAGACAGTTAATTAGGTAAAATTAAATGTGTGTTATTATCACTGCGTGTTTATTAGTTATCCAAAGTTGCAGTACACGATATTTGCAACGTGTCAAATTGTTTATTAGTTATTCAGAAGTTAATTTGACATGAGTTGGTCTTAATAGTGTGTAAGAGATTTAATGAATTGAGTATAAATTTTTGTCATCAGAAATGAAACCGTGTGAAAAGAAGGCGTAGGGAAAACAACGTAAAGAGAAGACTGAGAGAAGAGCAGAAGAAGACTGGAGAAAAAGTTGGTCAAAGTAAAATACAATTAAAGCATCACAACACAAAACGTGGTTTTTTAGCCCGTTAGAGCATGCGTGTCACGTTAGGTTACTGTGTAGCAGGCAGATTGGTCGGGATAAGAGGTGGGAAGTAGGTCCACCAGAAACTTGTGTTTTGAATTCAAACTTTGGATAATTAAATATAATGACTTGGTTAATTTTGTATTAGTTTTCGTATTTTTTTAATATTAAAGAATTAAAAAAATACATATTTCCTGCAAGTTCAGAATTCTTCCTTATGTGGAGGAAAGCTCTTGCATTATATGATTCACATTAGAAAGGCAAAATAGAGTCAGACGGTTGGTTAAACGTATAATACATATTTCCTGCAAGAGGCTCAAACTGGTCTAACGAAAACAACATAAGTTTGGACTGTTAAAAGAAATGTGGAAGATGACTTGAACCCCTTGGACATAAGGGATTCATCACACGGTTCCTCAGGAATTGAAGAGCAAGTATGTTTCACATGTGACAAAAACAAACATGTTGAAACGTAATTCTTAATGAGAAAACCATGCGCGGTTTCAGTGACTCAGAATACAAATAGGAGTCAGTAAATGCGACCATTCACTCGCAGGTTTATGTGCATGCCCGACCTACCAAACAACACATAGTTTAATTAATCTTTATATTGAGTGTGTGGTCAACACTAATTTGACGGTTCTCAAGGACAGATTTTGATCAATCAATTGACGACGATATCGATCGGTTCCGTTTTTCATCTTCATTTTGTATATGATGGTCCCAAACTTGGCTTTAAGAGAGAAGAAACACGTGATAGGGCTTCCTAATTGCAGCATAACTTCTTGTTGGTGCCACAAGACGAGGTATGTAATGTATGGATTGGATGGAAAAAGTGAAAAGTTGTAGTGAATGCGAAAAGTAGTCCTTGAAGCTCTTAAAACACGTGGTGTAGTCAAACGACCACGACGTTTCTTTGAATGCATATGTTTTTCTTCGATAATGGTGAGCCACTGTTTTGTTCTCATTAGATATAAATTGTTGGATTTCTTACAATCTATCTATAATTAAAGAATATATTTTATCTAAATCATATTTACAAATTTTAACTGCAACATTTCCAAATAAACATCCTCTTCAAAATTCAACATGATTATAATCTTTTGTCGCAATTCTAGCATAACAAAAACTCTCAAAATAAAGTTAGTTCAGCAACAGCAACTAATAATGAATGCATAATGTTGTATGGTTCAAAATTGAAACACAAAGGACGTACATGGGCATCCATGCCAAAACTTGACCTTCCTTGCATGTTTAGAACGCAACCAACAGAGAATGGCGGAGAAAGTGAGGCAATTACAGCGGCCATAAACTCTAGATCCCTACATCCCATGTGGGCTGAGAGGCAGGTGTGGTACTCAAGACGATTGGTTCCGTGCTGTCCTTCCTTTTGTAATTTTCTTCCACCGGAGTCTGAAATTAACCTGAAGTTCATCTACACTTCCTTTTGGAAGAACTCCTGTAAAAATGTTCTCTTTTATAAAATTTTAAACTATATATATATCCATGCTTTGTATTCACCTCCCATTTCCTTGGAAGAGCTACTTCATCCCTTCGTTCCTATGTTGCTTTTTTTTTTGTTCTAACGTAGCGGAGAAATGAATCAAGTCAAATACCTTGTAAGAATGAATCGTCGACCATCAGTTTCATTGATGTCACAAGTATTACAATAAGGGACCTTTTATTTTTCCGGAATTCATTTGATTGGTAAGTAGAGTGCGGCATCTATCGATTGATTAGATTATTATTAATACTTGTATAAATTTTTTATTAAAATTTGAAGTATTAAAATAAAAATATATCAGATATTTTGTTCATAATTTAGAATATTCAATATAGCTTACCTTAAAATTTTTAATAAAAACGTAGTGAAAGATTGATGGAAGCCTTATGCACATAGTCCCATTAGCATATTTGTGACCAAACAGAAGTTACCTTGAGGTTTGGTACTAAAAGGAACGGAAGTACAACAACATATAAGGACCCATTAAAAAGGATGCCGAATTTTATAGGCTAAAATTGATATTTAAGATGGGACTTGTGTCAAAACAGTTTCTACGGAAAATGAGAAAATGAAGCAGACCAAATTAAGGAGGTGTGTTCTGAGCAGGGTAAATGAGTGATATAATCTCCAAAACTCTGAATATGTAGGATTCAAGACGTGCGATAGAAAATCTTCCTTGCAATTATAGGTTACCAGAATAAGTTAAGGTCTACCTTTACTAAGAATAGAATAAAATCCAAAAAGTTTTGTTGTCAACATCTATTAAGTTAGAAGGGAACAGTGATGCGTAGAAGCTTTGGGCACTTGCAATATTACAGAGTCGTAATGTTAACATCGACTGCAAAAGGCGTAAGCAACAGTATAAGGCAAGACTAATCCTTTATACGCTCAGAAATACTGTACAAGTTAATAATACGACTACGACACGAGAACTGGAATAACAGGCATTGGTTAATATCGAAAACAAGCTAATAAGATGGCATGATATGAAAATTAAGCAAGTGAAATACAAAAATATGTGCAGGGCAAGTGGCATAGGGCTAGGGGCCAAATGGCCAATGATGGATGGGTACAACAGAGAAAACAAAAATGACGACGTGGAAACTGTTCGTACAGTGGGTTTGGCTGGCCCATCCCATTTTCTCTTTTAAATTTTAATTCTAATTTCTACGAGATTTATTTATTCCAATTTATTGTTTGTTTAAAAATAAATTAGTCAGGATTAAGAAAGAAAAAGAACTTCAAAAAATTAGAGAGAGGGGGTTAGGTGTGAGATTGACCGAACCACCTCCCAGAAAAGACTTGTCTACTCCCATGGTATAAAACCCCTCAACACCCCCACCTTCTTTTCTCAGCTTGACGTTCCCTTCGATAGAGAACACCAAGCTTTTCACTACCCACTTAATTAGCCTATTTCACACACTTTAATTTGCATTTGTTTTACCTGATTTCCTCTTGTCATCTTCAATTTTTCTGTTTGGTTCCAAAACGGATCGCTTCCGGAGGTCAAGAAGAAGCAGTGTTTATGGCTGTTCATACTCTATTCCCTCCCTCTTCGCTTAAGTCGTCTTTTCACCAGACTCGGCCACCGCTATCCCGACCCTCTCCGCATAGAGTCACTGTTATTCACTGTATTCATCGACCAGACTCGGTCCATTTCGTCAACGGCGTCGGCTACACTCGAGCCGACTGGCAAAGTTCCTGCGCTATCCTTGCCAGCAAAGTTCTGTCTCACCAGCAACCCACTGATCATACCAGTGGAGACGTCTCCAGTGGCACCGATCATGTCGCTTCAGTCAACGGCCACAAGACCGCTATTGACCTCAGTCTTGTTCCCATAAAAAAAGAGGCAACTGAGAGCACTAACAATGGTAAGCTACAGAAACCACTCACCATCACCGACCTTTCTCCGGCGCCGATGCATGGATCTCAACTACGCGTGGCTTATCAGGGAGTTCCCGGTGCATACTCCGAGGCGGCCGCCGGAAAGGCGTATCCGAACTGCGAAGCAATTCCTTGTGACCAATTCGAGGTCGCTTTCCAAGCTGTCGAGCTCTGGATCGCAGATCGGGCGGTTTTGCCAGTGGAGAACTCTCTCGGTGGATCTATTCACCGGAACTATGACTTGCTCCTCCGCCACCGTCTCCACATCGTCGGAGAAGTACAATTACCGGTTCACCACTGCCTCCTAGCACTCCCAGGTGTACGCAAGGAGTACATTACCCGCGTCATCTCGCACCCTCAGGCACTCGCTCAGTGCGAGCTGACTTTGACGAAAATGGGCCTCCAAGCCGCGAGGGAGGCTGTGGACGACACGGCGGGAGCGGCGGAGTACATTGCAGCTAACAACCTCCGCGACACGGCGGCAATAGCTAGCGCACGCGCGGCGGAGCTCTACGGGCTGCAAATCCTGGCGGACGGGATTCAGGACGACTCGAGCAACGTGACGCGTTTCGTGATGCTGGCGCGTGAACCAATAATCCCGAGGACGGACCGGCCGTTCAAGACGAGCATCGTATTCGCGCACGACAAGGGGACAAGCGTGCTGTTCAAGGTGTTGTCGGCCTTCGCCTTTAGGAACATAAGCTTGACGAAGATCGAGTCGCGGCCGCACCGGAACAGGCCGATCAGACTAGTGGACGACGCGAACGTTGGGACGGCAAAGCACTTCGAATACATGTTTTACGTGGATTTTGAGGCGTCCATGGCGGAGGTTAGGGCCCAGAACGCGTTGGCCGAGGTGCAGGAGTTCACGTCCTTCTTGAGGGTATTGGGTAGCTATCCTATGGACATGACTCCCTGGTGCCCTTCCAGAGGAGACTAGAAAAAGACAAAACAACAATAATAATATCATTATTATTCCAAAAAATAATCCCACTTACAAAAGTGTTAATGGGGCGTTTTATTATTTTTTTAAAATATTTTACTTTTGCTTTTATTTTTCTTAATTGGGAATATTAATTGCACAAACAAAGACTGCCAATTTGTAACTGTTGTAACTTCTGTTGTTGGTAACGACGGTGTTGTTGTTGGTTATAATTTTTATGGATGCTGAAGGTAAATATATCTTTCACATATGTAAGTGTCACGTTTTCTTGCTTGCAGTATGCTCTTCAATCTTCATAATTGTTGATTCGGAGAAACAAAACCTTACCAGGCTTTGCTTTGGCAACCTGTATTGAGTATTGACTATTGATGATATTTAAATATGGTTGCTTTCCGCCTTTCACATCTGGCAGCATACTTAAATGGCACGTGCAAAAGCTTCCCTTGTGTGATAGTGTCAACTTAACATAAATGTATAATATAATCACGTGATGGATGTCCCAACTTGTGACTTTTTAAAGTATAGTTTGTCTTTACTGACTAGAATGAGTAAGAAAAGTTTACTAACCAATTGCAAACTTCACCCATGTGTCGAGATGGAGACCAAAATGTCAGACAATTATAGACTCGAATCAAAGCTCGACACTGCACTTGAGTCCAGTTAAATTCTCTGAGTGTGTTAAAGAAAAGAACTAAAAACACGTTTTCAATTAAAACTTTATTTTAAAGGTTAAGTTGCGAGTTTTAACACAAAGAATCCATTTTTAAACAGCTAATTAATATTTATTTGGTGGAACAGTTGTCATCCACAACAATTAATTATGCTGCCTTTGTGTCGCTATTTGATTTGGATCAAACGAGCTAAGGAACTTGGGTTTTGTGCAACTGAGAGGAGGTAAGGTACGGAGATGCTAAGGATGTCAGACATGTGGCCATTACCATTAGAGAAGGTATTAGCTAAAGCGGAATCTTACACCCATTTGGTCACGCACACCTGCTCACCAACCAATTGATCGAGCACTACATGTTTGATGTTCCCATAATAAGAGCTGCTCACTTCTGAATTTTCCCCACCTACCAGCCCAATTAGGTTAAGAGAGAGATGCCTGCACGGATAGTTTGGTTGGCAAATTAATGCGCTCAATCAAACAAGGTTAAAGTTCATTTCACGACAATATCGCGGAAGTAGTGATCGCTCTTCTGTTAGGGGTTGGCCAAGATTAAACCGCAGTGATTCAATCCTCAATGCCATTTGACTTACATTTGGGGGCTTGAGGTTGAGGATCAACCTTTTGGAACAAGGTTAAGAGAGAGATTTTCTAATTTAAAAGGGGGAGGATATGTTTGGTTTTGGGTTTAAAACGGTGGTAGCACTGGAGGAAATGCTTGTGCTGTTAGGAGGAGAAAAAGGGTTTGGTGGATGAAGAGAAGAGTTGGGGTTGGGGAGGCTAGTGTGTGTGTGTCTGTGTTGCGGTAGGTGAAGATATGCTGCGAATTAGTGGTTGAAAGCTACCGTTTTCTTGATTTGTTAATTTATTAGGTGACATATATCAGACCTCTCCATGACGCACGTCGGCATTTCCCAGCCACTCATAAATGTTTCAAAACTCACTTCTTTTGCCTTGAACTTGAGCGCGTGGAATATTTGCTTACGTGCGTCGTTCGCTGTTAATTAAGAAGAAGGTAGGTGTTGAATTATTTAATCATACTTTAACCTTTCACATTACATTTTATATGTAAAATTGGGGTAGAAATAGAATGGTGTCATGAGCTATGTAACTCGTACTCCTTTCAACTAATTCGAGTATTATTAATTACCATGCTAATCATCAGATTTGGACTTTCTATAGTGTGATTTTTACTTTTATTTAAATAATAAATTAAGGTATGATAAGTTCAAATTGCACAAATTCCGATTCATCTATAACTTGTACCAAGAAAAATAATCAATCTATGGTCCTATGGTACTGCAACGTATGATCATATAAGAAATTCCACTCACTGACATCACATGGTTAAACTGTCCTACCTCACATGATTTGTAGTACTACATTTAAAAAGTTGATAGCGCCCAAATTTTTAAATTATCGGCACTGGTGATTTTCGCTTCTTATGTCCCAAAAAAAAAAAAAGACTTGTCCAGGACCATATTTGAAATTGAACCTATCCATTTAATTGGGTGTATGAGCACCATCAGAATTCATCCATATGTAGATTGAAGGTAGCTGTGGGAATTTATGTATTGTCAGCCTGGACCTCCCTTCTTTATTCGGTGACTGCATCTATGAACTTAAAACTTCTTTACAAGTTTGAATGAGGTTATTCAACTATAATTTTTGCTGAATCTCCCAGCCGAGACTAGCAACCAAGAGCTAGAAAGTGCGTCATCTGTAGTCTGATGATACCATACCAGTGTTTTCTTTCAATTGTGCTCAACTTCACCAACGTCATGTCTAGAGACCTATCAATATATGGCCCTACTAAAACACCTTATACATATAAATCTCTCTCTTTTAATTTGGTGATGCACAATCGACTCAATGCTTGAATGGGTTGTGGTTCTGTCGGATTCTGGCTGAACTGGTTATTGTCATTCTGATCCATGTCTCTGATGTCTGTTGAAGCGATCTTGGTGAAAAAGTCTCCTGCAAAACAAAGGGAAGGCACGTCGGGGTGAAATCCCGATTTGCCTCCGACGCCAAGTAAGTCTTTGGTGGAGGTGAGGTTAATCTGATCGTAGAAAACAACTAGGTTATGATCTTGTCCTTGGTTATGAGAGAATAATACCTTATATACGTTTTCTGCTAGGTTTTGGGTCTTTACGTTTCTTACGTGCGTGCGTGGGAGATTTTCCTATGCTAATGGGTCGTGGATATATAGATTAGACCCAGATTAAGCCATGGTTGTGAGATTGATCGATCGTCTGTAATATTGGACTTGGGCCCAATATTGCCGACCCAACCATAAGCCCCCTACTCCTCGAGTCCGAGCGAAGAGAAGGGTCAAGGAGTGCGTTGTTATAGTTCGCTTGGCCGCTTCAAATACGTAACATGTGAAGCGGGGCGACTGCGATGTGGCCGATCGGTCGAGCATTGGCTTTATAGCTCGGTATAGATGACTCGAGTAATTTCAATTGGTCGGTCTTGAGCACTGCTAGGTATAATCGTCGTATTAGCCGACTCGTTGTCTGCGGCGAATCGTCGTTTAGGATTGATTGGTTGAGGTCCCTCTCGACGGTTTCACCGTTTATTGCGTGACAACCGGTCTATAGCATGTCCGCGGTCATCATTGGCGACGCTGGACTGCGTGAAATACTTATTCATCGACGGTTCGTGATCTCGGCCGCTCGTAATCCAAACGACGTCCTTTAACCGCTTGTTGCCGTCCAGTCGTCCCTTCAACTGCCGCGCCTCCAAATTTTGAATAACCCGAACTCCTGCGACTTAGATCATCTGCGTGTCCGAAACACGGCTGGATTTTCTCACGCTCGTAGTCCGATTGGGTCACTTTGGAGCGCTCCTTCTCCCGTCCTTCTATAAATACCCATGCTCGACGAGTTGTGAGTTTCTGCCTTTTGCTTTCGTTTTCTTGCCTACATTTTGCCTTCGCCTGTTCCTTGTTCGCGATTCCGCCTGGATTGCCGTTCCGCGGCGGCGAGTAGGGACAAAGCCGAGAAAACCTTGGAGGAGGTGCGGCGATGCAAGCGGAGCAACGGGTTGAAGCTATCAAGCGGTGGAAAAGGAGGTTCTTGTACGAGGAGAGTTTGGAGCTCGCCTGCGATATAGCCCTCGCGGTGCTGAAGAAGGGTCACGAGCTCTATGCTCCTGAGGGGTCGATGTGCCCCTCGTTCGAAGATTATGCCGAGCCCCTTATTCCTGCGGCTCTCGGACTCTCTTTGGAGGAGATGGAGAAAAGAGTTGAGGGGGAGCCGAGAGACGTTCCGGACGAGCAACTAGATCTCAGCTCTGAGGGGGAGGAGGTCCCTTATGAAGATGTTCCTTCATTGCTCCCGGTTCCTCGCTCCTATTGATTTGCTCTCGAAGATCTTTCTAATGAAGATACTCATTGATTGCTCCCACGGGTCCTGCCTCGGTTCGGCTTCTCCTCCGTTTCTCAAGGTTCCCGGGTATTCTCCCCACAATTGTAAAGCTCACTGGTCGGGCTTGTGACTGTACGATTTTCTTCAATGTGATCTTTGCTTCTTTTAACTTGTCTTTTTAGTATTCTTGCTTTTATACTTGGAGAATTTCGATGAAGTTACTCGTGGCAATCGCTTGAGCAAGTTAAATCATGTCGACCGATCGACCGCAATCGATCGTCGTCTCGAGAGTTGTCTTGGCGATCTAGCCGGCGATAAGTGAAGCGATTGATGGTTCCGAAGTCTCGTTTTGGCGACCCGACCGACGATGGTCGATCTATGGAGACTGCCGAGCGAGGTCCCAGGGATCTTGTCCTGGCGACCTGTCGAATGAGGTCGATCTATGGATATACCGAGCCAAAGTGATGGCGTCCCAGGGATCGTCCTGGCGACCGGTCGACTGAGGTCGACCTATGGAGTTACCGAGCCATAGTGATGGCGTCCTGGACCTCGTCTGGCGACCGATCGATCGAGGTCGATCTAAGGAGATACCGAGCCATAGTGATGGCGTCCCTGGATCTCGTCTCGGCGACCGATCGATGAGGTCGATCTGAGAGATCTGAGCCATAGTGATGGCGTCCCAGGGATCTCGTCCTGGCGACCGATCGACTGAGGTCGATCTAAGGAGATACCGAGCCATAGTGATGGCGTCCCAGGGATCTCGTCCTGGCGACCGATCGACGGTGGCCGATCTAAGGAGATCTGAGCCATAGTGATGGCGTCCTGGATCTCGTCTCGGCGACCGATCGATCGAGGTCGATCTAAGGAGATACCGAGCCATAGTGATGGCGTCCTGGATCTCGTCTGGCGACCGATCGATCGAGGTCGATCTAAGGAGATACCGAGCCATAGTGATGGCGTCCCAGAATCTCGTCTGGCGACCGATCGGCGGTGATCGATCTAAGGAGATACCGAGCCATAGTGATGGCGTCCTGGGATCTCGTCTGGCGACCGATCGGTCGAGGTCGATCTAAGGAGATCTGAGCCATAGTGATGGCGTCCTGGGATCTCGTCTGGCGACCGATCGACGGTGGCCGATCTAAGGAGATACCGAGCCATAGTGATGGCGTCCCTGGATCTCGTCTGGCGACCGATCGGCGAGGTCGATCTGAGGAGATACCGAGCCATAGTGATGGCGTCCTGTGGATCTCGTCTGGCGACCGATCGGCGGCGGTCGATCTAAGGAGATACCGAGCCATAGTGATGGCATCCTGGATCTCGTCTGGCGACCGATCGACGGTGGTCGATCTAAGGAGATACCGAGCCATAGTGATGGCGTCCCTGGGATCTCGTCTGGCGACCGATCGACGAGGTCGATCTAAGGAGATCTGAGAGCCATAGTGATGGCGTCCCTGGATCTCGTCTCGGCGACCGATCGATCGAGGTCGATCTAAGGAGATACTGAGCCATAGTGATGGCGTCCTGGATCTCGTCTCGACGACCGATCGACCGAGGTCGATCTAAGGAGATACCGAGCCATAGTGATGGCGTCCTGTGATCTCGTCTCGGCGACCGATCGGCGGTGGCCGATCTAAGGAGATCTGAGAGCCATAGTGATGGCGTCGAGGATCTCGTCTGGCGACCGATCGGCGGTGGTCGATCTAAGGAGATACTGAGCCATAGTGATGGCGTCCTGGATCTCGTCTGGCGACCGATCGGTGAGGTCGATCTAAGGAGATACCGAGCCATAGTGATGGCGTCCTGGATCTCGTCTGGCGACCGATCGGCGTGATCGATCTATGGAGATTTGCCGAGCGGTGGTTAATTGGATTTTCTACTCTTTGCCAAATGTAATGTAACTTTGTTATTGCGAAATCGAAAACCCTTTATTGATGATAACGAGGGTGTGGGCGTTAAAAACCCGCTGGCAAGGACGGAAAAAAGTACCCACATGTATACAAAATGATAACAAAGAAAGATTAACTAGCATGAATACTTATCTATTGGTAGAAAGCTTTCAAGTTCGTGAATTCCATGGCCTTGGTAGAATTTTCCCTTTCTCATCGCTAAGGATGTAAGAACCATGCCCGCTTGCTTAATCACTCGATAGGTCCTTCCCACGTCTGTCCGAGCTTTCAGGATGCTTTCCGGCCGCCTCGGCTTTTAAGAGGGCGTATCCTCCGACCTTTACACCGCTTCGGCTTGACCCTTCATTGTAGAACTTAGTCGCCTTTTGCACGATGGCTTCCGGCGGCGGCACGCCTTTTCTCTGTCTCGCTAAGGAGAACGAGCTCGCTCTGCGGGCCTCGTCATTTGCTCTTCCTCGTAACCCGACACCCTCGATTAGGCAATGCCGCCAAGCCGGGACAAAGCTTCGCTCAAAGGTCATCCGAATGGCGTTTACTGTGGCTCAGCTTCGATTGTGGTTCTATACGCCCACAATACTTCATCTACTTCCTCTACCCAAGTCTTTCTCCGTCTAAGCGCTTCTTGAGGCGTTCATTATCTTTTGTTGGTGTTTTCTGAGACCGTTACTTTGGGGATGGGCGACCGAAGTTAACCGTAGCTCGATCTTTAGTGATTGCAAATCTCTAAATTTGTCATTGTCGAACTATGGCCATTATCTCGTGATCAACACCATAGGCATTCCAAAACGGCACAAGATGTTCTTCTTTATGAAACTTTCCATTTTCCCTCGGTTATTGTAGCGATGATTCCGCTTCTACCCACTTGGTGAAATATTCCACCGCCACTATCAAGAATTTCTTTTGTCCGGACCGAGGGGAAAGGCCCCATATATCCATTCCCCATCGAGCGAAAGGATAGGATGACTTACGATCTTCATTCGTTCGGTAGGTTGGTGAGACAGTCATTGTTTCTCTGGCGAGCTTCGCCGGCCGACCTTTTTCGACAATCTCTTCTCATCGTTGGCGATGGTACCCTCGTCGATCAACCGGTGAGCTAACCTCCCGCCCCTATGTGATTTCCGACATCCTTCATGGACTTGACCATTGCACCGCTTCGGCTTCTTCCTCATTCGAGCATCGAAGTAGCGGCCATCGTGGGACCGCTTATACAGAACATCATTGACGGCCGTATATTGGCGCCTTCCTCCTTAACTTCCCGGACTCGATGGGTCTTCGGTTGCTTTCCTTCTAAAGGTATTGCATGATCGGTTCAAATCAGCCCGGTCGATCGATGTTTATGTTAAGAACTTCATCGGCTTTACGGATGCTAGGATGGTCTAGTCGTTCGACCGTAATATTGTTTACTGATCACGATCGGAAGCTATTTTGGAGAGCGTCCGCCTAACATTCTCGAGCTCGCTTCTACTCACGATCGAATATTGTCCGAAGTTGCTCAATTCTTGCTTTACCAAATCGAGATACTTGATCATGTTATTTCCTCGCCTCATACTCCCGGTGACTTGGCCGACCACCACTGGCTATCACTATATATCTTCAAATGCCGTACTTCCATCTCCTGGCTAGTTGGGGCCGTATCAAAGCCTCAGATCTCTGCTTCATTATTGAGGCCTTGAATTCCAGTAGAAGGCGTACTCCACTTTCTCATCCGTATCTGGCTAATTAGCACTACTCCCGCTCCGCGTCCCTCGGCATTGGATGACCCGTCGACGAACAAATTTCAAAGGGAACCGCTCATCCTTCGAGCTCGGTTGGCTCATCTCTGCAATGAAATCGCCAACACTTGTGCTTTGATGGTCGTCGCGGGCTTGTATTGAATATCGAACTCTCTAGTTCTACCGCCACTTTATCACCGACCCGAGGTTTCGGGCTTTTGAGGGGCCGCTGAGGGTTGATCGGTCCATACCTCAGCGGTATGATTTTGGAAGTAAGGTCTCGACTTTAACGCCATTATCAAAGAGTGTTAGCTTCTCTATGGGCGCGTGTCGCGTTCGACCGGTCAACACTTTCTTGGCGTAGTAGGCGGGTGTTGCTCGCCTCCTTCGGATCGAATAAGTACTGCTGTTGATCGACCCTTCCGTGACGGCCAAATATAGAATCGGGGTTCCCACGGTAGGGCTTTGCGAGCAGGCGGTCTAGACAAATATTGTTTCAAGTGTTGAAGCTTTTCACACTCATCCGCCATTGGGCTGGGTTACATTTGCTTTCCTCGGGACCTTGAAAATGGGAGGCACTTGTCTCCCAATCTAGAAATAATCTGCTCAAATGAAACTACCCGACCGGTCGAATCGCACGTCTTTCAAGCATTGTGGCGAGGACATCGTATGATGGCTTCAATCTTCTCGGGTTTGGCTTGATCCCATTGAGTGATCATAAACCCGTGAATTTTCGGATGCTACCGAAGACGCATTTTTCGGATTTAGCTTCATCTGGAACTTATTTAAAGTCTGAAAGACTTCTTTGAGATCTCGCACATGCTCCGCGGCCGTCTTACTCTTTACCACCATATCATCCACATAAGCTTCCACCGTCCGGCCTATCTGTTGTTTAAAGACTTCTGTGACGAGCCGTTGATAGGTCGCCTGCTGCTTTTCGGACCGAAAGGCATTACTTGGTAGCAAAAGTGCCTTGGTGGGTTATGAAGGCGGTCTTTTCTTCGTCTTCGAGCTCATTTGGATCGATGATGGCAGAAGGCATCCAGAAGTCGAGTACTCGTGCCACTCAAGTGGAGTCCACCAACCGATCGATCTTAAGCGTGGAAGGCATCCTTTGGACACGCTTTGTTCAGGTCGGTGAAGTCTATACACATTCTCCATTTCCCGTTCTTCTTTTTTACCAACACCACGTTGGCGAGCCACTCCGGGTATTTGACTTCTCGGATGAATCCGGCCTCTAGCAGTTTCGCTACTTCCTTCTTGATCACCCACGCCGTTCTTTCTTTGTGGCATCGCTTCTTTTATCGATCGGCTTATAGTCATGCCAAATGCCGAGGGAGTGAGATGTGACCGATCGAGAGATTCCGGCATGTCGCTTGGTACCTGTGCGAAGACCGATTTATTCTCCGCCAGACAAATTCAGTGATTTCTTTAACCAGTCTCCTGCGGCCGAGCCTAGGTTTGTAATTTAGAGAGGTCGGCTTCATCCAGCACGACAAGATCCGTGACTCACCCAAACCAAAAAGACGCCTTTTTGGAGAGGGTGTCCCCCCGCCGTCCAAGTATTGTGCCCTTTGGTCTGCCAGGGTGATCCCTGTTCTACCATCTTGTGGTTGGAGTGGCAGGACTCGAACCCCGACGAAAGGGTTTGTTGGCCTCGCCAGCGATGGTATGAACTTGCGTCTCAATCTTAAATAAAACCCTTTAGTCGAGGTTCGAGTCATACCTCACCTACTGGCGCACCAAAGAGACAATATTAATTTGTCTTGGGACGGGCTCTGAACCGCAACCACGTAAGCCGGTTAACCCACCCAAACCAGGTTGGAAGACAAGAGTATGATGTACATAAATTATACCGATGAAGCCGAGTGATCAAATCTCCTCCTCGTTATACCCATACTTCAGTTCAGGCTTTTAAGATCTAGACACCAGTATATTTTCAATCGAATTTATAATTAATTATTTAAAAATTATTGAATTTTATAAATATAGTTTAGATTTTAAAAAGTGGTAATAAAATGTCTAATTTTTAATTTTGATAAAAATAATCTGCCAAAGTTATCCATATCACCAACGGCAACCTTGACAACAAACAGCGTCTGATTTATAGCTATGAAAGCAACAGCGAGATGGCTTGAACAACGACAGCTCCATCATTAGTTCATTGGGTTAATTCGTTCAACATATCAACTTTTTCATATTTACTGGTTTGCGTAATTTAGAAAAGTTTCCATTTATCCCTTTTACTGGCTGTATAAATACAATTTCTCTGACCCCACTCATCTTAGGCATCAGTTTTTGTATTTCCTCTGTTTGCATCTATATATAGTGAACTAAGCCTGGGTTATCCAGGACATGTGCATTCGAAACTTAACTCTTTTATTTAGAATAATTAAGTATTGATAATGCATGGGCTTATTATAAGTACATATCGATTGCTCTTTCTATATCAAACTTTCCATCCCACCAACACTCCTATAGTCACGTATTTATCACAATGGTTACGTAAAACATAATCGGTTGAAAGTAAACAACATAGGGTTAATTAATAATAAACATTGTCTAGTTTAAACTCAACTTCAACGATTCTTCGTTTTTGCGCATCTTCAACTCATTTGTCAACGAAAAGACTTTTCTTGATGAACTAATTTAAATAAGTGAAATATCAGAATAATGGAGAATTCTTTTTAAATAATTTGTCAACCAATAATTATCACTTCTTTAAGTGTATAGAACAGATTTTGGAATGCTGACTTTATCACCAACACTCGGTTGAAGTCTATTAAAATAAAGTCGAGAGATTTTAAGATATGACTAATACCCTTAAACCACATATTTTAAGTAAGTCAGTTATTTTTTAATTATCTTTTTTAAATCTGATTACAGCTTTCAAAAGTTAATAACATAGTTGTTTTATTATGTCCGCTTGTTCATTTTCTTGCACAAATGTTGAGACATAGAACATAATTGCTATACGTGTCTTTGGTTGACGCACATCATCATTCAACAACATGAACACGGTATCAGATTCTCTGAATCTAATACTCTCCTCCAACCTAATTTTGTGCTATAAAGAATTATCATTTTGAGTATAAAATAAAATGACATTTTTTAAAAAAAGTAAAATAGGATTGAAACAAATACAAGAAGATCTGACATCATTAACACGTCCGTACCTAATCCCAATCGGTAACAAGCAATTCAACTCTATGTAATTTTAAAAGGAAGAACTGAAATGGGAAAAGTTGGTGAGTAGATTTAAAACACCATCCCTAAATGGGAAGGGTATAATAAGGAGAATGTAATGCCAAATACTATTCAAAGCCTTGACCACTTTAGCCTTTCACCAACTTCTGATGGCTGTAGTTGAGCTAAAGCTCTTTAGACTTTGGGGGAAGAAAGGACCGAGTAGACCCTTACTCTTTGAATGTTTTTCATAGTTTGGAACACTTTTTTTTTTTTGATTCGAGGAAACCTCGTAGGTGGGCCAAGCGAGCACACCTCTTTGAAGGTTTAACTAGCACACCATCTCACAGGTGGACTAAGCGGACGCACCTCATCATTAATGACCCAACTAATTCTCCATCTACAGGTAAAACCTCGACTGTCCCAGGATCTTATAAGAGGGGCTAGCATGGAATCGAACCTGAGACCTAACCAAAGTCAAGCTTCGCTCTCAACCATCAAGCTACACCCCTTAAGAGCAGCTTGGAACACTTGTTCGCACAAGCTTCCTCCTCACCCCTCGGACGTCATCCTTTTAGACCGGCAACACAATAAAGTGAGTATTACTGCATTTAATTAGATTAAAAAATTGTCAGGCCTTCTGAACAAGTATTTTAAGGTAGGTTTCGTAATGCAGGCAAAAATTTTGTAATGGCTCAGTCAATGTGCCTAAAAAACAAGACTAAGGCCAAGGTTTTAGACAGGAACAAGAAAAGAACTTATGGCCCAAGGTTTAAATCTCAACAAACCACATAATGAATTCAGGCTTGCTGCTATCTTATCCATAAGCCTATCGGCCCCGTCAATAGAATCCTGATCTGCATAAGATTAAGATTAAAGGTAATAGCTCAAACCGTTGACACTGTTTCACTTGGATCAGCTATGAGATGATAATGCTCTCTCTCTCTCTCTCTGTTTGTTGAAAAAAAAAAAACTCAAACTAGCCTGTAATGACTAGAAATCGAGTTAGTTTGTTAAATATAGGGTAACGGGCATCAATTTTCTATGTAATTTTATTTAAAAATTTTATATTTTAAACTTTTCATAGAAAGTGGTTCTGCCGGATTCTGGCTGAACTGGTTATTGCCATTCTGATCCATGTCTCTGATGTCTGTTGAAGCGATCTTGGTGAAAAAGTCTCCTGCAAAACAAAGGGAAGGCACGTCGGGGGTGAAATCCCGATTTGCCCCTCCGACGCTCAAGTAAGTCTTTGGTGGAGGTGAGGTTAATACAGATCAGAGAAAACAACTAAGTTATAATCTTGTACCTTGGTTATGAGAGAATAATACCTTATATACGTTTTCCTGCTAGGTTTTGGGTCTTTCGTTTCTTACGTGCGTGCGTGGGAGATTTTCCTATGCTAATGGGCCGTGGATATATAGATTAGACCCAGTTAAGCCATGGTTGTGAGATTGATCGATCGGCCGTAATATTGGACTTGGGTCCAATATTGCCGACCAACCATAAGCCCCCTACTCCTCGAGTGCGGCGAAGAGAAGGGTCGAAGAGTGCGTTGTTATAGTTAAATCGGTCGCTTCCCGTAACATGCGAAGCGGGGCGGCATGATGTGGCGATCGGTCGAGCATTGGCTTTATAGCTCGGTATAGGATGACTCGTAATTTCAATTTGGTCGGTCTTGAACTTCTTTGAGTATAATTCTTCGTATTGGCGACTCGTTGTCAGGCAATCGGTCGTTTTGGATTGATTGGTTGAGGTCCCTCTCGATCGGTTTCACCGTTTATTGCGTGACAACCGGTCTTTATAGCATGTCGGCGATCATCATTGGCGGGCAACTTGGACTGCGTGAAATACTTATTCATCGGACGGTTCGTGATCTCGGCGGTATTGCTCGAATCCAAAGCGTATAAATCACTAACCGTTCTTATTTCTTTGTCCCGTCGTCCTTCAACTATCGCGCCTCAAATTTTGAATAACCCGAACTCCTGCGGCTTAGATCATGTCGCGTGTCGAAACCTGTTCTGGATTTTCTCCACGCATCGTGGTCCGATTGGGTCACTTTGGGCGCTCCTTCTCCGTCCTTCTATAAATACCCATGCTCGACGAGTTGTGAGTTTACGCCTTTTGCTTTCGTTTTCTTGCCTACATTTTGCCTTCGCTTTGTTCCTTGTTCGCGATTTGCGAAACTTCCTTATACTCCACCGTCCGATTTTCCTGTATCAATCTCCGATTAGGTACGTCCTTTTCTTCATTCCTCTTCTTTTCATGTCATTTGGTAGTTACGGGAGTATGGTCGAGATAGCGGAGGAGATGGCGATGAGAGAGAGGAAAGACGGTTTGGTTGTGGAGGTACCGCCAAGACCGCATCGTCGATGACCTATGGGGAGTTGAGCAGGTTGGCCATTAAATTTAACATCCTTTAAATCGTGGAGGCCCGATTGGCCTTGAAAAATGGCGGATTCACAACCCGGTGGAGTGCGTAAATGTCGTCTCCGTGAGTTTTTTACAGATTGGCGGCATGAGGCTTCCATCGCCCGGTCATTGACGAGTGTGCTCTATGTTTGGGATGTTGCCGAGTCGACACCTCAAATAGTTGGAGGTTTATAAATGGATTGGCATTCTTTGTGCCACAGTTGACCATCCGGCCTCTGTCGGCGTCTGCGTCACTTCCTCGGGATGAGCCGTAGTCAGAGCTCAAGGCGGGAATCCCATTTTGCAATATAGAGGCGCTCGGTATCGTCTGCCGGACTCCTCAAAGATCTCTTCTTGGCGAACCAAGTACTTTTTCAGAAAGCCCCAGTGTTCCTCGGATGTCGTAGTGGAGGTATCCTCTGGCGAGAAGTGGAATGACGCGTCGACCACATCCCTCGATGAGATGAGTTGGAGGTGATTGGTGCATCAAAGAGCTCGGCGGATCGACTTCGCTCGTCTCATTCGAGGATACCCACAGGGGCCAGCTACTTCTTTCCTCGTGATCCCCTTTCAGTTACGGGCTAAAGGAGGAAACCGCCTCGGCGGTTGACTCCTTATGATGGACTTAATTGTTGGACTTTGGTGAGCTAGTTTTATTTTCTAACTTCGATTTTTCGTTGTGCGGTATGGTGAGGATGGGAGGTGCCCGGCCCGAGCTTCTACGTCGAGGAAGGAGGCTTCCCGGAAGGTGAGCGAGGGTGCTGATTCGTCCGCGGGGTTGGTCTCCTTGGTAGTGTCGGCGGATGTTTCCCCTGTGGAGGACCTTCCTGTTGCGTCCGAGCCATTGCCGATTAATGACAGCGGATCTGAGACGAGCAAATTCAGCGGAGGAGGAGGCGGACGGGTCCTCCTCTTAAGAGGAAGAAGTTGGTGCCGTTGGGTGACCTATCTTCTGCCCGGCAGTGAGGCCGGGCATGTAAGCGAAGAGAGGAAGGGAAAGCAAAATCTCGAAGGCTAGGCGGTGGGGCTTGCCTGAAATTGTCTGAGGATGCCACGCTTAGGGATCTCGAGGTGGCCCGCTATCTTGCCGAGAGGTCCTCCCCGTGGAGGAAGCATTTCATGGAAAAGAAGGGTAGCGTGGGCTGGGATCTCGGCTTGTTCGTGTCGGCATGCGAACTGCTGACGATGTCCTTTCTTGCGTCTTTATGGCGGTGGAGACTCTGGACCGGAAGTCCGGGATCTCCATGTTCAAATGAAGGATTTGAAGGACGAGTATGCATTGTAAAGGAGGAAGGATCTCCTCCGGGCAAAGAATATGTCCTTGGAAGAGGAAAGAAGGTCTTGTTGACTTCGGTTGACCCTGATGGGGAGAGAGAGGCGAGAAGAAAGGGAGGGAGGTGGAGAGGATGGAGAGGGAGGTAGAGGTCGAAGGGTGGAGGAGGGCGGTGAGAGTGGGCGGGAGCTTAATAGGCGACTCACTTTGGATTGCCGTTCATGGCGAGTAGGGACAAAGCCGAGAAAACCTTGGAGGAGAATGCGGCGATGCAAGCGGGAACAACAGGTTGAAGCTATCAGCGGTGGAAAAGGAGGTTCTTATGCGAGGAGAGTTTGGAGCTACGCTGCGATATAGCCACTGCGGTCTTGAAGAAGGTCCTGAGCTCTATGCTCTGAGGGTCGATGTGCCCCTCGTTGAAGATTATCCGAGCCCTTATTCCTGCGGCTCTCGGACTCTCTTTGGAGGAGATGGAGAAAAGAGTTGAGGGGAGCCGAGGCGTTCGGACGAGCAACTAGATCTCGACTCGAGGGAGGAGGTCCCTATGAAGATGTTCCTTGATTGCTCCCGGTTCTGCTCCTGATGATTTGCTCTCTGAAGATCTTTCTAATGAAGATACTCGTGATTGCTCCCAGGTCCTGCCTCGGTTGGCTTCTCCTCCGTTTCTCAAGGTTCCCGGGTATTCTCCCCACAATTGTAAAGCTCACTGGTCGGGCTTGTGACGGGCGATTTTCTTCAATGTGATCTTTGCTTCTTTTTAACTTGTCTTTTGGTATTCTTGCTTTTTATACTTGGAGAATTTCGATGAAGTTACTCGTAGCCGACCGCTTCGAGCAAGATTAGATCATGTCGACCGATCGACCGCGATCGATCGTCGTCTCGAGAGTTGTCTTGGCGATCTAGCGGCGATAAGTGAAGGCGATTGATGGTTCGAAGTCTCGTTTTGGCGACCGATAAGCGATGGTCGGTCTATGGAAACTGCCGAGCGAGGTCGGGGATCTTGTCTTGGCGACCTGTCAAATGAGGTCGATCTAAGGAGATCTGAAAGCCATAGTGATGGCGTCGAGGATCTCGTCTGGCGACCGTCGGCGAGGTCGATCTAAGGAGATCTGAAAGCCATAGTGATGGCGTCGAGGATCTCGTCTGGCGACCGATCGTGAGGTCGATCTGAGAGATCTGAGCCATAGTGATGGCGTCGAGGATCTCGTCTCTGGCGACCGATCGGCGAGGTCGATCTAAGGAGATCCGAGCCATAGTGATGGCGTCCTGGGATCTCGTCTGGCGACGGATCGGTGAGGTCGATCTAAGGAGATCTTAGAGCCATAGTGATGGCGTCGAGGATCTCGTCTGGCGACCGTCGGTGAGGTCGATCTAAGGAGATCTGAGAGCCATAGTGATGGCGTCGAGGATCTCGTCTGGCGACGGATCGGTGAGGTCGATCTGGGAGATTCTTAAAGCGATGGTTAATTGGATTTTCTACTCTTTGCGAAATGTAATGTAACTTTGTTGTGCGAAATCGAAAAACCCTTTATTGATGATAATGAGGGTGTGGGCGTTAAAAAACCTGCACAGCAAGGACGAGAAAAATTACCCACATGTATACAAAATGATAACAAAGAAAGATTAACTAGCGTGAATACTTATCTATTGGTAGAAAGCTTTCAAGTTACGTGAATTCCATGGCCTTGGTAGAATTTTCCCTTTCTCGCCGCTAAGGATGTAAGAACCATGCCCGGCTTGCTTAATCACTCGATAGGGTCCTTCCCACGTCTGTCAGAGCTTTCGGGATGCTTTCCACCGCCTCGGCTTTTAAGTGGGGCGTATCCTCCGACCTTTACACCGCTTTCGGCTTGACCTTACATTGTAGAACTTAGTAGCCTTTTGCTGATGGCTTCGGCGGCGAGTACTGCCCTTTCTCTGTCCTCGCTAAGGAGAGCAGGCTCTGCTCTGCGGGCCTCGTCATTTGCTCTTCCTCGTAACCCGACACCCTACGATTAGGCAATGCCGCCTCAATCGGGACCAAAGCTTACTTCGAAGGTCATCCAAAATGGCGTTTACTTTGTGGCTCCGTTCGGTGTGGTTCTATCATACAATACTTCATCTACTTCCTCTACCCAAGTCTTTCTCCGTCTGAAGCGCTTCTTGAGGCGTTCATTATCTTTTGTTGGTGTTTTCTGCGAGACCGTTACTTTGGGGATGGGCGGCCGGTTAACCGTAGCTCGATCTTTAGTGATTGCGAAATCTCTAAATTTGTCATTGTCGAACTAGGCCATTATCTGTGATCAACACCATAGGCATTCAAAAGCGGCACGATATGTTCTTCTTTATGAAGCTTTCCATTTTCCCTCGGTTATTGTGGCGACAGATTCCGCTTCTACCCACTTGGTGAAATATTCCTTTACCACTATCAAGAATTTCTTTTGTCCGGACCGAGGGGAAAGGCCCCATATATCCATTCCCCATGAGCGAAAGGATAGGATGACTTCGATCTTCATTACGTTCGGTAGGTTGGTGAGACAGTCTTTGTTTCTCTGGCGAGCTTCGCCCCGGTCGACCTTTTACGACAATCTCTTCTCATCGTTGGCCAATAGTACCTCGTCGATCAGCGGTGAGCTAACCTCCTGCCCGTATGTGATTTCGCACATCCTTCATGGACTTGACCATTGCACCTTTCGGCTTCTTCCTCATTCGAGCATCGAAGTAGCGGCGATCGTGGGACCGCTTATCTGAAACATCATTGATGGCCGTATATTCGACCGCCTTCCTCCTTAACTTCACGGACTCGATGGGTCTTCTGGTTGCTTTCCTTCTAAAAGGTATTGCATGATCGGTTCCGTCCGGCCGGTCGATCGGTATTTATATTAAGAACTTCATCGACTTTACGGATGCTAGGGCGGTCTAGTCGTTCGACGAGAATATTGTTTACTGACATCACGATCGGAAGCTATTTTGGAAACACGTCCGCCTAGCATTCTCGAGCTCGCTTCTACTCTGCTTGATCGAATATTGTCCGAAGTTGCTCAATTCTTGCTTTACCAGCTCGAGATACTTGATCATGTTATTTCCTTGGCCTCATACTCCCCGGTGACTTGGCGACCACCACTTGGCTATCACTATATATCTTCAAATGCCGTACTTCCCTCTCCCCCGGCTAGTTTGAAGGCCGGCTATAAAAGCCTCGTACTCTGCTTCATTATTGGGGCCTTGAATTCCGGTAGAAGGCGTACTCCACTTTTCATCATCCGTATGCGGGCTAATTAGCACTACTCCTTGCTCCGCATCCCTCGGCATTGGATGACCCGTCGACGAACAAATTCGGTAGGAGGCTGCTCGTCCTTGAGCTCGGTTGGCTCATCTCTGCAATGAAATCTGCCAACACTTGTGCTTTGATGGTCGTCTGGGGCTTGTATTGAATATCGAACTCTCTAGTTCTAACGCCCACTTTATCGGCCGACCCGAGGTTTCGGGCTTTTGGAGGCCTTTGCTGAGGGTTGATCGGTCCATACCTCAGCGGTATGACTTTGGAAGTAAGGTCTCGACTTTACGGCGCCATTATCAAAGAGTGTTAGCTTCTCTATGCCAGGCGTATCGCGTTTACGGCGGTCAACACTTTCTTGGCGTAGTAGGCGGGGTGTTGCTCGTCTCCTTCGGATCGAATAAATCTGCTGTGATCGACCCTTCGTGACGGACCAAATATAGAATCGGGGTTTCCCCACCGGTAGGGCTTTGCGAGCAGGCGGTCTGAACAAATATTGTTTCAAGTGTTGGAAGCTTTTTCACACTCATCCGGCCATTGGGCTGGGTTACATTTGCTTTCCTCGGGACCTTGAAAATGGGAGGCACTTGTCTCCCAATCTAGAAATAAATCTGCTTTCAATGAAACTACCCGACCGGTTTAATCTGCACGTCTTTCAAGCATTGTGGCGAGGACATCGTATGATGGCTTCAATCTTCTCGGGATTGGCTTGATCCCATTGGTGATCATAAACCCGGAATTTTCGGATGCTACCGAAGGCGCATTTTCGGTTTAGCTTCATCTGGAACTTATTGAAAGTCCGAAAGACTTCTTTGAGATCTCGCACATGCTCATGACCGTCTTACTCTTTACCACCATATCATCCACATAAGCTTCTACCGTCCGCCCTATCTCGTTGTTTAAAGACTTACGTGACGGTTGATAGGTCGCCCGCGCTTTTCGGACCGAAAGGCATTACTTGGTAGCAAAAGTGCCTTGAGTCGGTTATGAAGGCGGTCTTTTCTTCGTCTTCGAGTGCTCATTTGGATCGATGATGGCAGAAAGGCGTCCAGAAGCTGACGACTCGTGCCTCAAGTGGAGTCCACCAACCGATCGATCTTAGGCGTGAGGAAGGCGTCCTTTGGACACGCTTTGTTCAGTCGGTGAAGTCTATACACATTCTCCATTTCCGTTCTTCTTTTTACCAACACCACGTTGGCGAGCCACTCTGTATTTGACTTCTCGGATGAATCCGCCTCTAGCGATTTAGCTACTTCCTTCTTGATCACCCCCGTCGTTTTTTCTTTGTGGCATCGCTTCTTTTATCCGATCGGCTTATAGTCATGCCGAATCCGAGGGAGTGAGATGTGACCGATCGAGAGATTAGGGCATGTCGCTTGGTACCCAGTGAAGACGATTTATTCTCCGCCAGACGGTCAGTGATTTCTTTAACGAGTCTCCTGCGGCCGGAGCCTAGGTTTGTAAATTTAGAGAGTCGGCTTCATCCAAAGCACGACTCTTTGCGTTTCTTCCACGGTTTATCCTTTCCACCTTTTCGCTGGCTCTCACATCAAGAGAGCTCGTAAGTACTACCGCATTACCATCTAATGTCTTCGTCTCAGCTAAATAGCATTCTCTAGCAATTTTACATTGGGCCTCGACAACTCAGGCTCGTGAGGTGTCGGAAATTTCATGACCTGGTAGTAAGTGGAGCAGACCGATCTAAGGGCATTTTGTGTAGCCCTACCGATTATCGCGTTATGCGCCCATGGAATTTAACGACTAAGAACTCAACGTTCCTTTCTACTTGACATGGCTTCTTGAACTTCACTTTCAAATTTACCCGAGCGAACGGGTGGTGACGCCGGTCACTCCACTTGATGGGGCCGTCAGTAGGTAGTAAGCGCTCTTGAGGCACTTCATCTCGCTTGAAAGCCTCGTAATATAGCGGTCGACCAGAGCTGCCGTGTCTATCATCACCCGTTTCACCTCGTAACGTCCATATTAAGGTTTATGACGAGGCGTCATCATCTTGCAATTTACTCCATTTAGGTCGACTCGTCGAAAGAAATCATTCCGTCGTTCTCTTTCGGCTTCTTGATGGGCGCGTCTTCGCCGACTTTGTTTGGCGTATCTTTCTGCCTTTAGTGGTGGATCCCCATTGCATTTCCACCGAATATTGTGTTTATGACCCCAAATGGTCGGTCATCCCGTTGTTCGCATTTCGTCGTTTCTTTCCCTTGACCGCTCTCTTCCTTCTTGTTGGTTATCGGCATTAGTGTTCGCCTCCCCGTCATTCTGTCATTTCGCCTCAGGGGTGGTCGCCTATTGTTTGGCCGACACATTCTCTGTTGATTGTCCTATCGGCATTTGCCCTTGTTTCCAAATCGGCCTAATCTTCCCTTACGTATGAGCAATTCAATCTCTTTCTTCAATTGTCGACAATCTTAGTGTCATGTCCGACTTCTTTGTGGAAGCGGCAATACACTAGTGTTTACATCCCCCGTAGGGGTTTTCATTTTAGGGCTCTCGGATAGTTTCCCCCGCTATCATAGCCGTCAAGACTTCAGCGTGTCGTTTGTTAAGCGGGGTAAAGTCTTATTGATTCAATGCCTGCCGCTCGGCTTTCTCCAGTCATTGGTCTCTCTGTCTTTGTGAGGCTCATCAGGCCTACCACTTGGCCCGCGATCGTCTCGCTTTCGGCGTTTGTGTTTTAACACCTCGTCGAAATGAATGTACTTATCTGCTCTAAGATCGATCTCTGAATAGATCGGGCTGATCGAGGGCTAGCGACTTTTGAACTCCTCGTCTCGTATTGCTCGTGAGGCGGCCCGGCGTAAACGGCGGTGAGGTCGGGTACCTCGACCGCTTCATTATTAAACCGAGTGATGAACTCCATGAAACTCTCATTCCTTCCTTGGGTGAGTTGCATCACCTCCAAAGCCGTCTTCTGCGGTCGCTTACTGGTGGCGAATTGGTTCAGGAAGAGCGATCTGAAATCTTTGAAGCATGTTATACAGCCTGGGGGTAAGCTGTTGAACCATCGCCGAGCTCCCTCTTGGAAAGCTGTACAGAAAGCCTTGCATTGGATAGCGTCCGGAACGCAATGTAGGCTCATCATGAATCGGAAGTCTTGCGTGTAGTCAGGGGTCGGTCTTCCCATTATACTTCTCGGGTGTTGGTATTTTTGTGCCGGGCGCTGGGAGACTATCCAAGATCTCCGAAGTAAAGGGAGAGCTGTATTGCGCCGACGGACGGTTTGTTCGGTAACTCATAGCCGCGTGAGACCGATCATCCGCGGTTTTTTCTAGGGCTTCAAATAAGCGATGATCGTTTATCACGCTAGTTTGTCGGTGGTTGGCCGTCTTGTGGCGGTCTCTGGGGTGGTTCTTTGTTGCCGAGGCTACCAATTTGTCGGATCAACAAATCCGCGACCTCCTCTATCGCTTCGAGTCAAAGTGGTGTGCTGCGGAGGAGGGTGCTGCTTCGATCGGTCTTTGAGGATTTGTATGTGTGTCGAGCGCGACATTATCCTCCGCATGCCCGCTCTGTTCCTCTTGCTTTCAAAAGTGCGAAATTGCTGCGATCATTCGGATGTGAGGATTTACGTGCGTGAGACATGCAGTGCGGCGGTATAATGGTGGCATTTGCAAACCTAAGCATTGCATCGCCAGAGCCGTGACAATGACTACGTCGAGATTCGTTACCGCATGGCTGATTTGAGTGGTTACGGAAGTGGTTCCGGACGTCGGGCCCCACGGTGGGCGCCAAATGGTTCTGCGGATTACGGCCGAATGGTTATTACCATTCGATCCATGTCTTTGATGTACATTGAAGCGATCTTGGTGAAAAAGTCTCCCGCAAAACAAAGGAAGGCACGTCGGGGTGAAATCGATTTGCCCTCAAGCGCCAAGTAAGTCTTTGGTGGAGGTGAGGTTAATGATCGGAGAAAACAACTAGGTTATAATCTTGTACCTTGGTTATGAGAGAATAATACCTTATATCGTTTTCTGCTAGGTTTTGGGTCTTTACGTTTCTTACGTGCGTGCGTGGGAGATTTTCCTATGCTAATGGGTCGTGGATATATAGATTAGACCAGATTAAGCCATGGTTGTGAGATTGATCGATCGGCCGTAATATTGGACTTGGGCCCAATATTGCAATTCAACCGAAAGTATCTTTAATTAGAGTGATATCAAAAATTTTATGCGTATATGTAGACAACCACAAAGATATTACATGTTAAGATATTAATTTTTATTTTATTAGTTTAAATATAACATTATTTATATTAAGAATATAATAATATTTAATATTAAAGAATAAAAATATACTTATTAATTATTAATAATATATCTACTAATTTAATATGATAGTAAATTAAATATTTATTTATTATATAATAATACTAATAAATAAAATGATCATTTTCTCATTTGTGTTTACGATCCATTTTTGATAAGTAACTAATACTTTATCGATTTTTATTGTTAATAGACAAAATTATAAAATATTATTAGTTTATTGATTTATCATATTTAGATATCATTACTTATATCAAAAAGTATAATTAATTATTTAATGTGTGATGTTGGCTAGATTTGTGGTAGGTCTCTTGGGGCACGGGATAGCAGTTCCCATTTTCCTGTGCCACCCTTTGCCCTCTCCATCACATTCATCCATTAAACGGGAACAAGGGATTTAATCCCGATCAGTTGGATTAGTCTCAACTTGATAAGCTTGCAAAAATAAATATCAATAAGTCGAAACGTTTTAGTAGAGACAATTTGAGACTCAAGTTAGTAAAACTGAAGAGTACTAGATATTAGAGTATCTCCATGTTGACTAAATATGAAAATATTAAAGGATTTACAAGTAGTAAGGGCCAATTATTTAAATGACTCGTTCTAGTCATTTTGACAATGGATGACCCAAGCCTAATTCTTGTTAGTGAATTCTACGCTCTACCAATATTAAAAATTTTAATATAATATCATAGCATGTTTGGTTTGGATTATTAATTTTTTAGTTGTCCGTCTCGATATTCAATCCCAGAGGCTCGATTCCTCACTATTACGTTTATTTCAAGTACCAACTAGATGTCCAGTTCCAGTTGTACTTGAGGGGGAGTGTTAGAGTATCTCATATTGATTAAACATGAAAATATTAAAGGGTTTATAAGTGGTAAGGGTCAACTATCCAAATGACTAGTTCTAGTCATTTTGACAATGTGTTCAGGAAAATTACTAATTATATTTAAGGGAAAGTTATAAGAACTCACGTTGGAATGACCTCCTTTTTATTTATAGGCAATGTTTCTTTGATTGATGTATAGAGAGATATGGATACCAACTTTGTTTGCCACTAGAATTTTGGACAACTGAAGGATTGGGCTTTTCAGCAAGATCTTTAAGAAAGCTTCATAGGATGGATATTCAAACATCTAGAATGAAGCGAATTGGGTAAGCAAAAATTTGTGTGGAGGTCAAAAGAATGCTATATTACCTGATCATGTACCAATTCTCAAATTGAGTGAAACAGGGGAGATTGAAAAATATGAAATTAAGGTAACATATCCCTAAAAACCTCATAGTTTAACTAAGAAATGGATTCCTGTAGGCAAACTTTTTCAAATTGGATGGCGGGATGAATTATTGGGGGTTGATTCTTCTCCGGTGAATAATGATGAAGATGTAGGAGCACAAATTGTTGCTAATGAGATTCCGGATAACTCAGCAATTGAAACCCCGGATATTGAAGGTTGGAAGCCTAATATAACACCTAGGCATACCTCTCCCAATGGTCTGAAAAATGAAGTGCATCACTTCACCTCGCAATATTTAGAGTATTGTCAGATGGATTAGGCCAACATGTTGACTCCATTGGTAACTATTGGACAAAATAAAAATTATAAGGTTAGGCTAGAGTATGAAGAACAAACAACAATAATAAACTCCAGTGACGATGTGACAAGTCGAGGAACTAGGAATATCATCTCTCAAAATGCAGAGTAGAAAATAGTTTCCCCTTGAAAAAATAGTATATATTTAATAATAGAGGATTGTGATTCTTTATCAGCTGCAGACCAAATCCTTGACATTCTAGGAGATTTTATGCACATTAAAAATTGCAAAAGGGAAATCAGTCAGGAAGAGAGAGACAAATCCCAAATACCAACAATAGGGGATTAAACGACCCTCATAAGCAAGAAAATGTATCTTGGCACGCAATGTCCAACCAAATCTTTCTATGAAGATGAAGTATAAATGGTGTTTGTTATTAATTATTCTTGTGGACAAATAATGTCGTACTTAAGGAGTTGGCTTGTCATATTGTCAATATGATGATGGAAGTGAGTCGGGATGCCTATGGATTACCTTTGTTCTCATATCCCTAATTTGGAAACACTAGCATCTTCGATGGGTAAATGGGAGGGGTCTTTTACCTCCTTTACAATCGACTTGCCTTAGATAAGCAACGGTGTCGTTCTTACCACGTCGTTGTTTCAATTGGTTTTGTTTGTATTATGTAATGTGTTGTCAATTTGTTGAAGGAGACTAAGAAGAGTATTTCTATTCTCCTAACGTTGTATTTCATCTTTAATCTATCAATCCAATTTTTTTATGTTAAAAAAAAGTTTATAAAAGATTGGTAGGACATATAGACCAACTCTAAGTTTGATGCGTAGACTTTTTTTTACAAGGAAAAGAAATTGAAAGTTAAAACAAGCTAACTATCGCAGGGATCTGCGGTATAAAGCTCCCTGTTTATCTCAATGCATGATCTCCATAACTGTCCCTGGACATTTTTGGAGAAAATGTAATCCAGGATTGACTGTGGTTGCTACTGAGGCTAGATTGTCAGCGCATTAGTTTCTTTCGCGATGAACGTGTTGAAGATACACCTCCCACTCTTGTTGGAGTCATCTACGAATACTTGTCACCAAAAAGTTATCATTAGTTAAAGCTGTAGTGGAAGAGGATAGGATGTTTATAATTTCGAGGGAGTCCACTTCTACTATGATTCGACGATAACCTAGAGTCCAATCCAGGGTGAGCCGTGAGTGAACGCCCCATAGTTCTATAGTTAGCGGTGAGCCTCGATCAATTTGCTGAAAGAACCCACGCACCACTAGCACTGGCAGTCTCTTAGAAGCCCCCCAGCAGTAGCAGCGTTGGTCCATAAATTTACTGCTCCATCAGTATTTAACTTGACCCGGTCTTCTGGCGGTTTCTTCCATCCAACTAGGTGCCCTATGGGTAGTCCCTCTGAAGGCAACACACAACTTTTCGTTGTCCTTGCCCGAGTAATCCAATCTAAGTACTCCAGAACAGTTCAATTCCTGTCTGCTGGCCAGGCGAAGTCAGATTCAAAAATACTTTTATTGCTCAAGTGCCATAGAAACTAGCAAACTACTCCAAAAATAGATGCCCAGTCCTTCTGTAGCGTCCGAGCATGCTTCATGAGGTTGGATTTCACCCACGATCCCTTATCTTGAAGGAAGAAATTTGTACTAACCAGAGCTAGGGGAAAAGTTTCCCATAAAGTTTTTACTTGTGGGCAATGCCTGATGACATGAAGAGTGGATTCTTCTTGGCCACAGATATGGCAGCTATTGTCTGTAGTGAGGTGACGTGCCAGTCTTTGTTGATTGATCAGCAGTTTTCCTTTAGTCATTAACCACAGGAAAGCCCTTATTCGTTGGAGTCCTGGCCATTTCTAAATTAGTTTCCAGAGATTGTTATGCTCATCGGTGGTACTCTCTATCAGAAGCCTGTAGACTAACTGCACTGAGAACTGTCCATGCGCTGTTAATCCCCACTGTAATGTATCTTTTGCTGTACTATTTATCCTAAAATAGACTTATTAATAATGTTTCATTTATCATAAATTATTCTACTGAAACTTAGATTCCCAAGAATGAAACTTTTAATACTTGGATTTATAAATATGAGGTTTAAATTTAAAAAAAGTGTCTTTCAGACCTCTCTTTTCTTTTTGAAAAGTAGGTCACTCCAAAAGTGTTTGTTAATTGGTCAACAATGTACATTATAGGTTTGCAAAGGTTAAGTGTAGCATAATCCAATTATGCTTCTTGAATACTAATGATAAATACCAACACAAATTGATAACATATTTGATAACCTTATCTCTAACATGCATACTTATGGTAGAGTGACAAACGCTTCAACTAATTCGTCTTTGACTTCCCTTACTATAGATTTACTGAGAATCGTCTCTTCAAAGCTTCACCCATTTCCATATTTAACAGGCCTACATAAGGTAGGATAAGGATTTGATAGGAATCTTTAATATGTAGTACATACCTTATTACGTACCTAGGATCAACATGGAAGGATTAAAAACAAAAATTAATACGGAATACATGATTTTGATTCTATTTCTAATTTTGATACCAATTCTGAACTCTAAATGATCACGTACCTTCGGGAACCTTTTATGGAAAGTACTCTCCGGGACACGAGCTAAGTCTATCTATAGTTTCTCAATACATAAGTTCTCTTAACAGGTCAGAGATTCCTTATACTTACGATTGATATGAGCAACATCAGAAAATCTTAACTTTTATATAGCTTCCATATCGAGCTTCTTCATCACAAGGTCGATATGGGTTTGGTCCACATTAATTGGGACCCATTTTTACCTAAACTTCGACCCATTAATCTAGATCATTTATTGGGTCACTTTATTATCTTTTTCTGGATCAAATTACGTAGCTTAATCGATAATTTATTTAAAAATCAAAAAATGTAATTAATAGTTGCCCAACTTTATGAGAAAGGACAAAATTGTCCAACAGAATCTTCCTTCATAAACTTTACTAGGAATATTCTCTAGCAATATTTTTTGTGGAATACAATTGTCACACAAAGACGTTCCTATTAACATCTATAAGGGTTCAAAGTATTTTATAATCTTAACCTTTGGTTTAGGCCAGTCTCATCCATCAATCCCTCTGTACAAGGGAATATGTGTATAGGATGCTCATTTTGCCATCTTAGAGATTTGTTATTCCATGCATGCTTGTCTTCTTGAGACAATTTCAATGTTAAAGTGATCAACAAACCCATCATCTATTTTTTAAGTAGGTAAGTTCAATATAATTTTGAATTTTCTAAGTTATAAATGTTGGAATTATGCCCATGACCCAATCGTTATGTAATAGATTGAACAATTTAGTTTTGTGATTATTAATTTTGATTAATAACATGGCAAATGATTTTATTATCATATTACGCTTATTGTTTATTATTATAATATGATAAGTCCTTGATTAAATTTATACACTTGCCATCATAATGGAGATTATGATAATGAGAGTCAAGTCTTTAGATTTAATCTAAAATGTTCTTGATCATAGGATCATCAAATAAGGACTTTATGATCCTTAGATCAATATATATGTAATAGTATCTATTGGATGGATATTAGTAGATCTCATTTACTAAGTTACATATATAGATGATGCATATAGAGATATGATCATTGAATCGACCAAACCGAGAATTCCCGATGGTTAATATTACCTACTGAATCGTCAAGTGGGATATTCTCATAAGGATTTAAATGTATATTTTTCCTTTGACCTGATATCATCATAGTAATCAATAGGTCACTTATTATATTTTGATGTCGGACACCTAGTGTGTAAAAATGCTAGTTGAATGATCATTGGATATAATTAAGTACCTATCGATTAAGGTGAGTCAAGATGGGATTCATCGACTTCAGTAATGAGTTTGAACTCTATGTTGTCATTTATCTTAATGATTGTTTCAAGACCTTGGCCAGGGCAATTGAATGAGTAAGGAAAAGGAGTTTTCTAAGTCATTCACCAATCATTAATGATCGACATGTAACATAGTTGGTTATCTAATAAGGCTTGAGAGTTAAACCATACCTTAGGATAATCCGGAGTTGTAATGGTGGAAGGTAATTATACATTATCCTTAATCAGGTTCTATCTTTGTAAAGTTGTTACTTCACACTATCCGGTCGTTGAGGAGTGTTGCTAGACGCCAACCTTGATTAGTAATTAATTAGATTAATTACTACCGGCTTAGTGTTGAACCTATGTGGTCACATACTTACGAGTGTAATATTTCTCGTTTATGATTATTTAATTTTGGTCGGGTCGACCGTGCTGGGCCCGGACCTAGTCAAGATGACCCATGGGCCGATCGGTCCAATCATCGAAGATTGGTCCTGCGCCCAATGCCCATACCCCCTTTTCAACCCATCGGTTGAAAAGAGTCTCCCATGCAAACACGTAAAGACCTAAACCTAACTGTAAAACCATATAAAAGGTATTATTCTCCCATAATCGTGGGACGAGATCATAACCTAATTTGTTTTTCTCTGCATCGATTCCCACCTTCACTAGAAAACTTACTTGAGCGTCGGAGGGGCTAATCGGGACATCACCCCCGACGAGTCTTCCTTGTTTTGCCGGTATATTTACGTCGAAGAACAACGCAGAAGGTTGCCAACTCATGGATCCAAACGGCAACGCACCGTTCAGCCTGAATCCGGCAGAACCAATTGGCGTCTACCGTGGGGCCCGACTTCCGGAAACCACGTCCAGAACCACACAAATCAGCCAGGCGGCGGCGACGAATTCTGACGTAGCCGCTGTCGCGGCCCTGGCGATGCAGCGTCTAGATTTGCAAATACTGCAATTATGCCACTCGCACGCATGCCTCTCGCCACGGAATCCTCCGATCCTAACGATCAACAAAGAACCTCACACCTTGAGAAGGAAGAAGCGGGCGTGGTACATGGAGGATAACGTCGCACCCAGTACACACCCGAATCTTCAACACCGATCAGGCACAGAACCTATTCCGGCTGTGCACTCCGTCCTGACCAGAAAATAGATCGAGGAAGCAGCCGATCTGTTGATTCGCCAGATCCTACAATCCCAGCCGCCGCAACAACAGACGTCTGCGCGACAAACCAGCATGATGACCGATCGCCACCAGACACAAAACCTAGAAAAAATCGTGGACGATCGGATTAACGCGGCTATGAGTTTCTGTCCAGACCGCCCGACGACGCAGTACAGGTCTCCCTTTGCTTCGGAGATCTTGGATAGCCTCCCAGCACCCGGCACAAAAATACCGACCCCCGAGAAATACACCGAAAAGACCGACCCCCTGGACTACCTGCAGCACTTCCAGTCCATGATGAACCTACATTGTGTCCCGGATGCTATCCAATGTAAGGCCTTCTGCACGGCCTTCCAAGAGGGAGCTCGGCGATGGTTCAACAAATGCCCTCGAGTACAGATCACTTGTTTCAAGATTTCAAGAGTTATTCTGAATCGATTAAGCCACGCGAGTGGCGACCACGAAGAGACACTTTGGAGGTGATGCAACTCACCCAAGGGAGGAATGAGAGTTTGCAGGAGTTCATCACCCGGTTCAACAATGAAGCGATTAAGGTTCCCGACCTCACTTGCTCGTCCATGCTGGCCGCGCTCATGAACAATACGAGGGACGAGGAGTTCGAAAGTCATTGGCCCTCGATCAGCCCGATCTGTTCAGAAATAAGCAGGCAGGCGACAGTACATTCAACGAAGAAGTGCTGAAAAATCGAGGCGTCGGACGGATGATCGCCGCCAAATGATAGGTAGGCAATTCGCTGGCGACAAAAAAGCGGTCGGGTTGGAAGGCTAGCCGATCGACGAGGGATATCGGAAGGAGTTCAACGCACTAAACAAGACATATCACGAAATCTTGGCGGTTTGAGAGGCGGACGGAAACTATCAAGGCCGAAAAAAATGAAGACATCTTATAAGGAAAGGAACCCCAACTTGTATTGCCGTTTCCACAGAGAGGTCGGTCACGACACGGAAAATTGCTGGCGATTGAAATAAGAGATCGAACTCCTCATTCAAAAGGGAAGGTTAAGTAGCTTGTTAAGTGAAACACGAACAAAATGCCGATCGCAGAGCGGGTTCGGACGGACAATAGGCGACCGCCTGGAATCGAAATGACGAAATGAAGGCGACGAACACAAATGAGATGACCGACGAGAAGAGAGAGGAGGTCAAGGAAAGGAACGACGCAAATCTTTGGCAAGAAGAAGACCAATTTGGGGTCATCAATACAATATTCGGCGGAAATGCAGTCGGGGGATCCACCACTAAAGGAAGAAAAAGATATGCCAAACAGATCGACAAAGACTCACACACCAAAAAGCGAAGGAGAGCGGCGGGTGATATCATTTGATGAGTCCGACCTCGATGGAGTAAGTTGCCCTCATGACGATGCCCTCGTGGTAAATCCCGAACATGAGCGGATCACGAGGTGAAGCGGGTAATGATCGACACAGGCAGCTCGATCGATTCTTTGTACTATGAGGCCTTGAAGCAAATGAAGGTGCAGAAACGACTATTACCTACGACGGCCCCATTAAAGGAGTAACAAGGCGTCGACTACCCGTTCACCGGGTGTATTTGAAGGTGAAGTTTGGTCAGAAACTATGTCAGATAGAAAGGGACGTTGAGTTCCTGGTCGTCAAGTTCCAAGGGGCATATAATGCAATAATCGTGCGAGTTACTCAAAATGCCCTCAGGTCGGTCGTCTCCACTTACTACCAAGTTATGAAGTTTCCGACACACCACAGGTAGAAACCTTTGTCGTCAACAGAGAATCGCCAGGAATGTTATTTAGCGGAGACTAAAATATTAGACGGGGCGATAGTGCTGACGAGTTCTCTTGATGTAAGAACTGACGAAGAGACGGAGAGATTGAACCCAGTGGAAGAAACGCAGCGGGTCGTACTGGATGAAGCCGATCTTTCTAAGTTCACAAACCTAGGTTCCGAGCTGCAGAGGGACCTGGTTAAAGGAATGACAGACTGTTTGGTAGAAAACAAGTCAGTTTTTGCTTGGATACCGAGCGACATGCCCGGAATTTCTCGATCAGTCGCATCACACTCTCTCGGTATTCGGCATGACTGCAAGCCGATTAGACAAAAGAAGCGATGGCACAGTAAGGAGCGACAGGAAGTGATCGAGAAGGAAGTAGCGAAGTTCTTTGGTCGGTTTCATCCGAGAGGTCAAATATCCAGAATGGCTTGCCAATGTCGTTTTGATGAAAAAGAAGAACGGGAAGTGGAGAATGTGCATAGATTTCACCGACTTGAACAAAGCGTGTCCAAAAGACAGCTTCCCCTTGCCTAAGATCGACCAACTAGTATACTCTACCTCGGGCCATGAGCTACTCAGCTTTCTAGATGCTTTCTCGGGCTATCATCAGATCCAAATGAGCCTGGAGGACGAAGAAAAAATCGCCTTCATAACCGACCGAGGCACATATTGCTACCAAGTAATGCCTTTCGGTTTGAAAAACACCGGGAGACTATCAACGGCTCGTCACGAAGTCTTCAAAAAGCAGTTGGCGAGCTGGAAGTTTATGTAGGCGATATGGTGGTCAAAAGTAAGGCGTCCATGAGCATGTACAAGATCTCCAAGAAGTCTTCGGACCTTGAATAAATTCGAGATGAAGCTAAACCCAAAAAAATGCGTGTTTGGGGTGGCATCCGAAAATTCACAGGGTTTATGATCACTCGGCGGGAATCGAAGCTAATCCAGAGAAGATTGAGGCCATCATCTGATGCCTTCGCCACAATGCCCGAAAGATGTTGAGATATTGACCGGTCGGATAGTTTATTGGCGGGTTCATCTCCGGCCCAGGAGACAAGTGCTGCCGTTTTCAAAGTCTGAGGAAGGCGAACGTGACCCGATTCAATGGTCGGATGAGTGCGAAAAAGCTCTCCAACACTTAAAGCAATACTTGTCCAAATTTCCGCCTATTCTGCAAAGCTTCGGTAGAAGGAAGAATCGATCTTATACTTGATTCTACGGAGGGTCGATCAGCGGTACTTATCCGATCGGAAGGAAGCGAAAAGATCCGTTTACTATGTCGATAAAGTGTTGACCGGGCGAAGCGCGATATCTGACCATAGAAAGCTCGCCTTCTCCTTGATAATAACAACGAAAATCGAGGCCTTATTTCCAAAGTCATACTATTGAGGTATGGACCGATCAACCGCTCAGACAGTGCCTTCAAAAGCTCGAAACTTCGGGTCGGCTGATAAAGTGGGCGGTAGAGCTGGGAGAGTTCGATATACAATACAAGCCCCGCACGACCATTAAAGCGCAGGTGTTGGCAGACTTCATCGCAGAGATGAGCCAACCGAGCTCGAAGGGCGGCGGTTCCCCTGGAGCTTGTTTGTTGATGGATCATCAATGTCGAGGATGCGGAGCGGGAGTAGTCTTTGGTCACCCGCATTTGGAAGAAAAGGTTGAGTCGCCCTTGGAATTCAAAGCCTCGAATAACGAGGCGAATATGAGGCTCGATAGCCTACTCCAACTCGCCAAGGAGATGAAGGTGAAGCACTGAAGATATATAGCGACAGACCAAGTGGTAGTCGGCCAAGTCACCGGCGATATGAGGCCAGGGGACAACATAATCAAGTATCTGGAGCTCAGAAAAGCGGAGTTGAGCAATTTCGAAGCGATACTCGATCGTTGAGAATAGAGCGAGCTCAAAACGCTAAAGCGGATCGCTCTCGAAAATGGCTTCCGATCGTGATGCCATAAATAACGTTCGTCGAACTACTTGATCGACCCGAAGATTGAAAAATCGAGGAAGTTCTCAACGTAAATCTTGGTCGGTCGAGTTGAATGAAACAATTACACAACCTTTTAGAAGGAAAACAACGGAAGACGCGTAAAGCCAAGAAACTAAGAATAAAGGCCGAAGAGTACATGAGTTAACGACACTCTATATAAAGGTCCTACGACCGCACGCTTGATGCTTGAATGAGGAAGAAGCCGAAGCGAGGCAATGGTGAAATCCACGAAGGATGTGCGGAAATCACATAGGGCGAATGTTGGCTCACCGATTGATCGACACGAAGTACCATTGGCGAAAATGAGAAAGGATTGTCAAGAAAAGGTTGACCGATGTGAGGCCTGCCAGAGAAACAAAGACTGTCCACCCAATTGACCGAGCGAATGCAAATCGTGAGCCATCCTATCCCTTTCGTTCAGTGGGGAATGGATATACTGGGGCCTTTCCCTCTCGATCCCAGGCAAAAGAAATTCCTGATAGTGTCAGTGGAGTATTTCACCAAGTACGTAGAAGCGGAGTCTGTCGCTACAATCACCGAGGGGAAGGTGGAAAGTTTCATTAAGAAAAATATACTATGCCGCTTCGGGATGCCTATGGTGTTGGTCACAGATAATGGTCGACAGTTCGACAACTGCAAGTTTAGAGATTTCTGCGACCGACTAAAGATCAAGCTACGGTTGACTTCGGTTGCCCATCCCCAAAACAACGGTCTCGCGGAGAACACCAACAAAAGATAATGGCGCCCTCGAAGCGCTGGGCGGTAGAAAGACACAGGTGGAAGAAATAGGCGGCATATTGTGGGCATATAGAACCACACGAGCGGAGCCAGGGAGACCCTTCTCAGATGACCTTGAGGCGAAGCCACGGTTTCGATGAAGCGACATTCCACAATCAAAGGGTGTCGGGCTATGAAGAAGAGCGAAATGATGAACCCGCAGAGCAGAGCTCGTTCTCCTTAGCGAGGATAGAGAAAGGGCAGCCGCTCGCTCCGAAGCCATCAGGCAAAAGGCGACCAAGTTCTATAACAGAAGGGTCAAGCCGAGCGATGTAAAGGTAGGTGGGTACGTCCTACGAAAAGTCGAGGCGGCTGAAAAGCATCCAGGAAAGCTCGGGCAGACGTGGGAAGGACCATATCGAGTGATTAAGCAAGTCGGGCATGGTTCTTACATCCTCAGCGACGAGAAAGGGAAGATTCTACCGAGGCCTTGGAACTCACAGAATTTGAAGGCTTTCTACCAATAGATAAGTTTTATTTTAGTTAATCTTCCCTTATTACCATTTTTGTATGCAACGCGTGGGAACCTTTTTCTTGTCCCTGCCAGACAGGTTTTTTAACGGCCCATGCCTTTGTTATCATCAATAAAGCGATTTTCAGATTTCTCGGCAATATAAAGCTCCATTACGCGTGACAAAAAATAAAAATTCAATCAACCATCGCCATTGCCTGGCATGCTAAATAGGCCGACCTCGGTCGGTCGAGTCGCCAGGACGAGATCCCTGGGTCCCTCGCCATCGCCATTGCCCGGCATTCTCCATAGACCAACTACGGTCGGTCGGGTTGCCAGGACGAGATCCCTGGGTCCCTCGCCATCGTCATTGCTCGGCATGCTCCATAGGTCGACCTCGGTCGGTCGGGTCACCAGGACGAGATCCCTAGGTCCCTCGCCATCGCCATTGCCCGGCATTCTCCATAGACCGACTACGGTCGGTCGGGTCGCCAGGACGAGATCCCTGGGTCCCTCGCCATCGCCATTGCCCGGCATTCTCCATAGACCGACTACGGTCGGTGGGCTCGCCAGGACGAGATCCCTGGGTCTCTCGCCATCGTCATTGCCCGGCATTCCCCATAGGCCGACTTCGGTCGGCCGGGTCACCAGGACGAGATCCCTGAGTCCCTCGCCATCGCCATTGCCCGGCATTCTCCATAGACCGACTACTGATTGGTCGGTCGCCAGACGAGATCCTGGGTCCTCGCCATCGTCATTGCGGCATTCCCCATAGGCGACTTCGATCGGTAAGTCGCCAGACGAGATCCTGGGTCCTCGCCATCGTCATTGCCCATTCCCCATAGGTCGACTTGATTGGTAGGTCGCCAGACGAGATCCTGGGTCCTTGCCATCGCCATTGCTCGGCATTCTCCATAGGCCATTACTACGATCGGTCGGGTGCAAGACGAGATCCTTGGGACCCGAATCGAACTCTATTATCTGCCGACTTTGAAATCGGCCGACTATGAAACAATTTCATCGTAACTCAACATACATTGAAAGTAAAGAGTATGAATACGGAAAGAGACATCAAAAGAAATGAAGCAAAGGTAAAGATTATATTGATAAAGTGGCCACAGTCCAAGCCCGACCAGTGAGCTTCAAAACTCCGTAGAGGAGAATACCCGGAGTATCTGAGGAAGCCGGAATCGGGAGGAAAGTCGAAGCAGGGACGAAGCATCATCGGGAAGCTCGTCCTCCTCGGCCGAGCTAAGGTCCAGCTCTTCATTCGGGACCGGGCCCCGCTCCTCCAGAGCTCTCTCCTTCACTTCCTCTAGAGAAAGGCCAAGAGCGGTAGGAAGCAACGGCTCGGCAAAGTTCTCGAACGAAGGACCATCCGACCCCTCAGGAACGCAGGCGTTGTAACAATTCTTCAGGATCATGAGGGCCAAGTCGCAGGAGTACTCCAAGCACTCGTCCTGTAAGAATCGCCTCTGCCACCCAGGATCGCCTCAATCCTTTGTTCCTTCACGGAGGCTTGCACCCTCCTCAACATGTCCTCGGTTTGGGCACGGTCTCGGAGAGCTTTCTCCTTCAGCACCCTCTCCGACTCTCACTGCCCCCGCAACACTGTATACTCCTCGGACAGCTTGCTCATCGCTGCCATCGCCTTAACCCTCTCGATCTCCTCCTTCATGAGCTGAGCTCGCAAGGCGCGCATCTCTTCCTCCCCCGTGTCAACTTGGGCCTTCAAAACACTGGCCGCCTCCTCCCGACTCTTCTTCTCCTCCTCTAAAGAAGAGTTCTGAGCTTTGAGAAGGTCTCTCTCCTCTTCTACCTTCGAAAGCTCGTTCTTCAGAGCCTGCATATGCTCTTGAAGGTCCTGAACCTCATTGTCCAGAACATCCAAACGCTGCACCGCCTCGAACGACATCATTGAGCTCCTCAGGCAAGTACGCAAGAGTAGAGACCCCATATCCTTGTTGCTCTTCTGGTCAAGTTTCTCCCCGTCCACGGGAGGAGTAATCCTTTCCATGATATGTCGGACAACGCCGACGTCAGTAGTCGAGGAGTCCCTGGGCAGCTTGATCAGAGACTCCCACAGCCCGACGTCACCCTTCTTCCCTTTTCCCTTGAGTTGGCCCGAAAGACGGGGAGATTGGTCGACCACAGAAGGACAAACAGCCACCAAAGAGTAAGGGGACCGGTCGGCCACGGGGGAACTGGGAGATCGGTCGTCCACAGGAGAAGGTCGACCAGTTACCCGGACCCCCTCCTCCTTTTAAGAGGCCGTTCAACCTCCTCCCCATCTTCCTCAATCACAACCATGCTTGGACCAGGAGGGATGACTACAGTAGGCGCCGCCAATGGTTCGGAGACGGTAGGAGGAACATCACACTGCCCAGGAGCAATGGGTCGAGCAACCCGCGAACTAGCCTCTCCCCTCTCCGTCTGCCCTCTAGCCTCCGAGGACCCGGCAACCTTACGCTTACCCTTGGCGGACTTAGGGGGGCCGGAAAAAGTGTTAACCTTGACCATAGCTGCACAAGCAAAGGAAACAGGTTAGAAACCGAACCAAAACCTACGAATAAAGAAGATAAATCAGTCATGAGGGGTCAACCAGGCGGGGCAGTTCCCTCTCCTAGCCCGCCAACTAGTGGCGGGGGGTCAATCAGTAGAGAGTTGGCCGAGGCCCCCCCGCCATACCCCGAGATGAGCCGAGCGAAGTTATACTGGCCAAGCTCTTTTATACGGTTAATTACCTCCCGCTCCTCCCTGGAAAGGAATAGACTCGATGAGTCATTCCATCGCTCGGCTTGGGGATACCTCCACGGCTGGGACTCGGAAGAAGCCCCCGGAGGCTTCACGAAGAAGTATTTTATTCTCCGTAGGAAATTTTACAGACGTCCCTACCGTCTATCTGAGCATCCTTATACATTAGGGAAGGATGCCACCCCGTAACTCGACTCGGCTCATCCTCAAGAAGTGGCGCAAGATATTAATCGAGGGCGGACAGCCGAATTGGTGGCACAACAGTACAAGTCCATTAATGAAATGCCACCCATTTGGAGGGATCTGACTTGGCCTCAATTGATAGTTAGCGCACACTTCGTCTACGATCGGCATATACGGTAATCTCAAGCCTCCGACCGAAAAGAAATACTCAGAGACGGCAATCCACCCATCTCTGCTGCTGCCGACTCCCTCATTCTCAGAAGCCAACCTAGGCTCCCAATCCCGAGAGATACTGTTCCTAAGGACTGACCGACGCAACTCCGCCGCAGACATCTTGGATTTACCCTTGGGCAACTCCTTTACTATCAGCCCGTCTTTCCGTTCCGTTGTTGTAATCTCTTCAACATACCTTAACCCCGACACCGCCGTCGCCTCAGCTATAACCTCCGACGACCTCCCGTCAACAGAATCACTTGGAGACACCCCACTCCGAGAACCGCTAGATGGCATGCTTTCTAAGAGAAATTTAGAAGAGGAGAATGAAGGAAGGGGACGTACCTATTTAATGGTAGAGAATCGGAAATTTGAGCGACGCCGAAGACAACTTCCGAGAATGAGAATAGGGAAAAAACATAGGAAAGCAAGAAGACGGCAAGAACGAAATGAGAGCGAGGAAAAACAAACCGTCCGCCTACTCCAAACATTTATAAGGATTAGGATCCAACCAAAGCACGACACGTGGAGAGAATCCGAGCTACTCTTGGACACGCGGCACGATCTGGACGGAGACAAATTAGGGTTAATCGAAATCCGGACTAGCGCGAACAATTGAAAGGACGTGAGGGACAGCTGGGTAACGGCTACAAAGACGATCGTTTGATTACGAAAATTTGTCGGGCGTCGTCGCCGCCAAATAATAAATGCCTCAAATGCCTTCACGCTACCGCTAATGGAGACAACTAGTCAACACCACCAATTAAAACTACCCAGTAGTCCCATGGTGGGCTATATAAAGATTGTTCCGATCGATCGATCATTCCATTTAGCTGACCAATAGACGAGCTGTCTCAAGGCTCAACCGATCGTCCCAACCCCGAGTCGTCCTATGACCGAGCTATACAACCTCTGCATACTCCTCCGACCCTTCTCTTCGCTCAGACTCGAGGAGTAGGGGGCTTATGGTCGGGTCGACCGTGCTGGGCCCGGACCCAATCAAGACGACCCACGGGCCGATCGGTCCAATCATCGAAGATTGGTCCTGCGCCCAATGCCCATACCCCATTTTCGGGCCATCGGTTGAAAAGAGTCTCCCATGCAAACACGTAAAGTCCTAAACCTAACTGTAAAACCATATAAAAGGTATTATTCTCCCATAATCGAGGGACGGGATCATAACCTAATTTGTTTTTCTCTGCATCGATGCCCACCTTTACCAGAAAACTTACTTGAGCGTCGGAGGGGCTAATCGGGACATCACCCTCGACGAGCCTTCCTTGTTTTGCAGGTATATTTACGTCGAAGAACAACGCAGAAGGTTGCCAACTCATGGATCCAAACGGCAACGCACCGTTCAGCCTGAATCCGGCAGAACCAAATTTATTATAAGATAATTTATTAAATAATCTATATGACATATTATTATATTTTTTGCTAGCACATAAAATATAATTAATATTGGAAATTCTCTTGTACAAAATAAATGAATAATATTTTATTCCATTTTAGAAATAATAATAAAATAAAATAGTTTTATTTTATTTTATAAATAATGATTATTATTAATTAAATATTTAACACAAAAGGAAGAAAGAAACGTTGTAAATATACAACGAATGGGTATGTCTTTTGTGATATAAATGTTAACATACATAAAGGATATGACTTGAAAAAGACCTGATAAGGTTGGTTAGTTTTTTATATGTTTAAAAATAATAACCGATGTTACAAAAGGTGTAGAGGCGTTGTTTTCGTTTTGAGTGTAAGACAATAGTTAAAAACACTGGAACTTCTCCTTTTGGTAGGGTGTGCGGTGAGTAACATAAAAAGAGAGGTTTTTGCAAGTTGGTGTTATATACGTGTATAACAGTGAAGAACAATAGGTGTTGTTCTTTTGTTTTTATATAAGAAAACAGTGATGAGAAAGATGATGCTTTCGGTTTTTGTGTGTTGAGAGTAAAACAAAGAAAAGAGTTTGAATATAGAGATATTCATTGTTTTGGTTCTTTGTACTGAAATATATAAACAAGAGAAAAGTTAGAGAGAATTGTTTTCTCTGCAATCGAAAAAAAGTTCTTCAAATTTATTCAAAGTTATATCAAGTGTTAAACGGGACATATTTTTTGGTGTGAAAAATATAGAAATTTCGTGTTTTCGAAATTCCGAATCGAATAATCGTCATTTTCAGGTATTTATTGTATACTTATTTCTTGTTATTAGTATGTTATTAAATGCAAATAACGATTATAAGATTGCAATTTTTAATTTTCGTTGCGTATTGCGATCCTTTAATTAGTATTAGACCCAATTTTGCGTTTATATATCATATTTGACAAATGACCACTGATTTGCGTATTTTATTGTGTTTTCATTTAATATGCATGAGAAAATCTTGGTTGTTTTCTGAAATGGGTTTCACCGAAATCGAACCACTGCAATCCATATTCATTCTTCATTTTACGTTGACACAACAACAAAAAAAACGAAGAACCGGTGCAAAGTAACGTGTATGTGAGTTTTGAATTTGTTTTTAGTAAGTGAATTCAATGTTAAAAGCTTAGGGATATCCACCGTGAAAACTCATTCAAAGCCTTTGGACAAATGTTGTCCATATAGATATATGTGCACGGTACATGCATTAAATGCTTGTAAAAGGTGCTATATGCAAAGGTGGTATAAAACGTTGCTTATGACAGATGTTGCCTGTACAAATGATGATAGAAAGTTTTCAAAGCTTTTGTTTTAAAAGTAGGTAAACTTGTTACAAACAATTGGAAAAACATGCAGCACACAGGTATTACTATTTGGATTTTGGACAGATGTTAAAAATAGGCATGGTACTCATTAATTATCATTGTCCAGATGTTGAAAACTTACATGTTACTCATTCAATATGCATGTGTTTATATTGGTTTCACGTGGATACAGAAGCAGAAAACTTAAAGAGTTTATATTGATAAACGGCTTTGCATTCGGTTAAAAGGGTTTTAACCGATGGTGAACATACACAGTGTAATAGATTTTTTTGTTTAAAAAAAACATTTGGTTTAAAAGTTTGTTTAACCATATGTTGTGTGCACGGTAACGTGTTAAATATAATTGAAATAGCATGGTGTTAAATGTTATTTATAAGGTGACATGATCATTGGTGTTATTAAAGTTGTTTAATAACATAAAATCTTGATCTTTAAAATTATAGAGTTTATTTTGATATAATATATGATATTTTATCAAAAGAAAATTTTCCACCCAAATCGATAATAATATTTATTTTTGTTTACAAGGAATGACCTGATAACCAGGTAACTTGTAGTTCAGGAATAAATAATATTTTCTATTACATATGATGCATGTGTGAGGAAAAAATATTTAATTTTATATTTTTGGCCTAGACTACCTAGGGAGTATAGAATTAATTAATTTTCCGTCACTTGAATGAATAAATTAAATTATACAAATAGGAACGACCTGACAACCAAGGGATTATTTAGTATTGAGCCTACTATAAAATTTTATATAATAAAATAGGCAATTTATCACGCTTTAATTATGCATGAGTAACGACTTGACAACCAAGGGGCTCATTCATGTTTTAAAGATGTTATATCATTTAGATAAAAGTCCATGTCTAATGATATATGATTGTGTTCTTATTTTGATATTCTCTTTTATTAGATTTCTCAAAATGTCTACTATATCACTGCGTAGCATTATTGATGTTAACAAGCTAGCGGGTAACAATTTTGCTGATTGGTACCGAAATATGAGAATTGTTCTCATGCACGAGAAACTTATTGATGTAATCGATAAACCCATGAAGGAAGAGCCTCCTGAGGGAATTGATGATGCTAATATATTGGATGCATATTTTAAGTATCGCCCAGAGTATTTGGCCACTTTGAAAGGCAAGAAACAAGGTGGGACATTTATGAAAAATATTTTCATTATTTCTTTAACTACTATTGATTATACTAAATGGGTATTAGATACTGGTAGTAGCTTTAACATCTGCAATATGTTGCAGGGTTTAAGGATCAGTAGGAGATTCAAGAAGGGAGAAATAAAGTTACAAGTTGGGAATGGAGCAAGTGTTGCTGCTCCAGCTGTAGGAACTATTTCTCTTGTTATGCTTACGGGAAAGACTCTATTATTGAAAGATTGTTATTATGTTCCTAAGTTTGTTTCGAACATTGTTTCCATTTCATCATTAGACAAACGTGGAATTCATACAATCTTTAAGAATAACCAATGTAATATATTTCATGGTGATGAATTAAATGTCAGTGGTTATTTATAATATGGTCTTTATGTCTTACCTGAAATAGTTGTTTGTCCAATTATGAATGTTTCTGGTCATAAAAGGAAGAAAGATAATCAATCAAATCAAACTTACCTTTGACATTGTAGACTTGGTCATATTGGTGAGAAAAGAGTAAACAAGTTACACAAGGAAGGATGTCTTGGTCAATATGATTATGAATCATATGAAACTTGTGAATCTTGTCTCAAAGGCAAAATGACCAAATCTCCTTTTACTGGAACTGGAGAGAGAGCTGGTGAACTTTTAGGACTTATACATACTGATGTATGTGAGCCGATGAAAGTTCAAGCTAAAGGTGGATATTCTTATTTTATCACCTTCACTGATGATATGTCAAGATATGGATTTGTGTATCTTATGAAACACAAGTCTGAATCGTTTGAAATGTTCAAAAGATTTCGTAGTGAAGTTGAAAAGCAAATTGATAAGAGTATAAAGGCACTAAGATCTGACTGTGGCGGTGAGTATCTTAGTGATGATTTTGTTGATTATCTAAGGCAAGATGGAATCTTGTCTCAGTGGACTTCTCCAGGCACACCACAACACAATGGTGTTTTCGAAAGGAGAAATCGAACCTTATTGGATATGGTGAGATCCATGATGGGGTTCACTGCTCTTCCTATCTTCCTATGGGGATATGCTTTAGAAGCCGCTGCATATTTATTAAACAAAGTTCCCACTAAAGCAGTCACTAAAACTCCATATGAAATATGGAAAAGACGTAAGCCTAACCTAAAACATTTGAAAGTTTGGGATTGTCCAGCTTATGTCAAGAGACTGCAGCCTGATAAGCTTGAAGATAGATCTGACAAGTGTAGATTTGTTGGCTATCCCAAGGAGACTATAGGATACTATTTCTATCACTCTTCTGAACACAAAGTGTTTGTGGCCATAAATGCAACCTTTTTAGAAAGGGAGTTCCTTAATGAAGGAAGTCATGGTGTAGAAATAGATCTTGATGAAATTCAAGATTCTAATGAATCAACACAAGCTCAAGAGCATCAGACGCATATTGAGCAACCTTTACTTGATATCTTGAAATTAACACATACGGTACCAGCCTCAACCGTTGAGGAGAGTGGATCGGTTAATGAACCTGCCCAAGAACCTGTGCAACAACAAGATCAAGTAGAGGAAGAACCTATTGTACATGAGCCTCTTAGAAGGTCTACTAGGGATCGTCGTGCACCAGATAGATTAAACTTAATGGTGCACGGTGACGAAGATAGTCATATTGATGATGACCCTAAGACCTACGAAGAGGCTATGGCAAGTCCAGATTTTGAGAAGTGGTTTAAAGGCCATGGAATCCGAATTAGAATCCATGAGAATCAACAAAGTATGGACTTTGGTCGATCCCTCAAAGGATATAAAACCCATAGGATGTAAATGGGTATTTAAGAAAAAAAAATTGGAGCGGATGGGAATGTTGAAACCTATAAAGTATGTCTTGTTGCCAAGGGATATAATCAAAAGGAAGGTATTGAGATAGATCAAGAAAGCTGCTAGGACTTTCCCAATCCATGTATATTGATACTATTTTAAAAAGGTATCACATGGAAAATTCCAAAAAAGGTTATCTACCGATAGGCACTGGAATTTCTCTTAGTAGGGAGGATTGTCCTAAAATCCTAGAAGTAAGAGAGCGCATGAGTAAGGTCCCATATGCCAGCGCAGTGGGAGCTATCATGTATACCATAACATGTACAAGACTTGATGTAGCCTACGCGCTAGGAATAACAAGTAGGTATCAAGGTAACCCAGATGAGGAACATTGGAAAGTGGTTAAAACTATCCTTAAGTACTTGAGAAGAACAAAGGACCAATTCCTCATATATGGAGATTATGAATTAAAGCTAATAGGCTACACTGATGCTAGCTTTGCATCAAATAAGGATGATAGCAGATCTACCTCTGATTATATTTTCACCTTGAATGGAGGATCAGAAAGTTGAAAAAGTTCCAAGCAAGCTCATCATGGTGATTCGATTCTTGAAGCGAAATACATAAATGCATGTGAAGCAGCTAAGGAAGCTGTTTGGATGAAAAAGTTCTTAACTGAACTTGGTGTAGTTCCTTTAATAAAGGAAGTTATTCCTTTATTGTGTGACAATACTGGTGCTATTGCACAAGCTAAGGAACCAAGGTCACACCAAAGATCCAAACATGTTCTGCGGAAGTATCATTTGATTTGAGAAATTATTGAGCGTGAGGACGTTCAAATTCAAAAGGTTTAAGGAAAGGAGAATGCTGGAGATCCCTTCACTAAGGTACTTTGATCAAAGGAGTTTGATAAGTACAAGTGGAAGATAGGATTGAAGTTCATGACTGATTGGGTCTAGGTCAAGTGGGAGATTGTTGGAATTATGCCCATGACCCAATCGTTATGTAATAGATTGAACAATTTAGTTTTGTGATTATTAATTTTGATTAATAACATGGCAAATGATTTTATTATCATATTACGTGTATTGTTTATTATTATAATATGATAAGTCCTTGATTAAATTTATACACTTGCCATCATAATGGAGATTATGATAATGAGAGTCAAGTCTTTAGGATTTAATCTAAAATGTTCTTGATCATAGGATCATCAAATAAGGACTTTTATGATCCGGTTATATCAATATATATGTAATAATATCTATTGGATAGATATTAGTAGATCTCATTTACTAAGTTACATATATAGATGATGCATATAGAGATATGATCATTGAACTGACCAAACCGAGAATTCCCAATGGTTAATATTACCTACGAACTGTCAAGTGGGATATTCTCATAAGGATTTAAATGTATATTTTTCCTTTGACCTGAGATCATCATAGTAATCAATAGGTCACTTATTATATTTTGATGTCGGACACCTAGTGTGTAAAAATGCTAGTTGAATGATCATTGGATATAATTAAGTACCTATCTGATTAGTGGTGAGTCAAGATGGGATTCATCGATTCTAGGTAATGAGTTTGAACTCTATGTTGTCATTTATCTTAATGATTGTTTCAAGACCTTGGCCAGGGCAATTGAATGAGTAAGGAAAAGGAGTTTTCTAAGTCATTCACCAATCATTAATGATCGACATGTAACATAGTTGGTTATCTAATAAGGTTTGAGAGTTAAACCATACCTTAGGATAATCCGGAGTTGTAATGATGGAAGGTAATTATACATTATCCTTAATCGTGTTCTATCTTTGTAAAGTTGTTCTTGGCACTATCCGGTTAGTTGAGGTGTTCTTAGACGCTAACCTTGATTAGTAATTAATTAGATTAATTACTACCGGTTTAGTGTTGAACCTATGTGGTCACACACTTACGAGTGTAATATTTTCCGTTTATGATTATTTAATTTATTATAACATAATTTATTAAATAATCCATATGACATATATTATATTTTTGCTAGCACAGAAAATATAATTAATATTGAAAATTCTCTTGTACAAAATAAATGAATAATATTTTATTCCATTTTAGAAATAATAATAAAATAAAATAGTTTTATTTTATTTTATAAATAATGATTATTATTAATTAAATATTTAACACAAAAGGAAGAAAGAAACGTTGTAAATATACAACGAATGGGTATGTCTTTTGTGATATAAATGTTGACATACATAAAGGATATGACTTGAAAAAGACCTGATAAGGTTGGTTAGTTTTTTGTATGTTTAAAAATAATAACCGATGTTACAAAAGGTGTAGAGGCGTTGTTTTCGTTTTGAGTGTAAGACAATAGTTAAAAACACTGGAACTTCTCCTTTTGGTAGGGTGTGCGGTGAGTAACATAAAAAGAGAGAGGTTTTTGCAAGTTGGTGTTATATACGTGTATAACAGTGAAGAACAATAGGTGTTGTTCTTTTGTTTTTGTATAAGAAAACAGTGATGAGAAAGATGATGCTTTCGGTTTTTGTGCGTTGAGAGTAAAACAAAGAAAAGAGTTTGAATATAGAGATATTCATTGTTTTGGTTCTTTGTACTGAAATATATAAACAAGAGAAAAGTTAGAGATAATTGTTTTCTCCGTTATTGAAGAAAAGGTTCTTCAAATTCATTCAAAGTCATATCAAGTTTTGAAAGCGGGATATATTTTTCGGTGTAAAAAACGTAAAGACTTCGTATTTTCGAAGTTCTGAATCGAGTAATCGTCATTTTCAGGTATTTATCGTATACTTATTTCTTGTTATTAGTATATTGTTAAACACAAATAACGATTATAGGATTGCAATTTTTAATTTTCGCTGCGTATTGCGATCCTTCAATAAAGAGTGGCAGGCATAACACGAGTAGTTCTAAGGATAGAAATATGTAGTTATAATAGTTCTGGTTCAGGTAGTTACCGACATATAGGTAGTTATAATAATAGTTCTCACGTCCTGTAGAAACCCTCTTTGCATCACCTATAGTAGTTAATATATAGTTACCCCTTCTTTCCAAGTGTCATCTAAGCCTGATTTAGTTAGGTTTGGTAAGAGGCTCTAAATCTAAAACTCATCGTTAGATTCCAGGCTCTACATCCTAATAAGTTGTGCAGGATTAAATAGTTTAAATTCAAGGAGACGAGGGACAAGTTTCACACCCTTAAGTTTATCTCACTCTCAGGATTCCCGACGATGACGAGTGAGCATGTTACCCCAGGCTTAGAGAGGTAAGGTTTTATCATGACGCCTTCAAGTATGGTCTTCAGCTCCCAGCTCTTTACTCTACCATTGAGAAGAAGATATTACATGCGATCGATAAGCCCGATTCCCACCATATTACACTTGCATGCTTTGAATTTTGTTAAATTAGGTTCATCGTCACTTGCCATATCAAAAAGGTTCCCTAAAGCCTTAAATTGTTCAAGTATCTGCATCATTTTATATAAGTGGGGACTCAAAGTGAGTAGTAAAACACTAAAGCACAAGGTATGTGTATCAGATGCTTACCTTTCTAAAGTGACTGCAAATCTAGAAGGAGAAGTTCATCTTTTTCTCAAATACAAAAGGCCTGTGGCACTCTGGAGTTGTATAGAGGGGCCTATACGAGAGATTTTCCCACTGGGAATGGGACAATACATCCTTAAAGTTCTTATCCTATAAACTTGTAGATTTAACCATCCCTTTTCTACCCTAAGAGAAACTTTTGAGCAAATAAAGCCTGATTCTAATTTAAGAGTATCTTGTGAAGAAGATCATGTGTGTAAGTCGTTTCTTTTACTTTTTTTTTGTCATTTAATGATTTTAAGTATCTTACTAACATCTATGTTGTGTTGTGCCAACCGTGAATATTATGAAGATGCTAGACAGAGTTGAGGCAAGCAATTAGAAAGGCCTGCCAACATGATCTTCCGGGGAAAGAAAGAAGAAAAAGGTGAACCATATTAATAAGGTCACTGTTATCGAGTCATCTATTGCAACCACCATTGTCTCTGTACTTTCTCGGCCTTCTCATTCGTGCTCTTCTTAACAGTTTATAGAACGTGGTCATCCTCCTCATTCAAAATAGTTTTATAAGGGAGGAAGAATATTTGTTCCTAAACTTTAATTTGAAGTAGACTAACACAATCTTTAGTGAGGTTGGATCTCAGTTGGTCCGTATGATAGTCCTTCCCAGTGTATAGCCCACAAAAAAGGGAAAACAAACAGCCTAACATAACAACTAACTCAATCCATAAAATAATTAAACTGAGGAGTATAAATAGAAGCCAATAATTGAGAAATTAAACATCCGATCAAAAATTAGTTATCTTCTTCGTATTCTTTTCAAATTTTCCAGCTGGTAGGCAAGGACGGAGACATATGGGGCTCTTTGGTGCACTGGCCCCCAAGTTTTTAAAAAATAAAATAATTTTTTATTTTTAATATATATATATATATTATATTATATTATATTATATTATATTATATAATATATCTAACCTAAGTTGCCGTAAACTAGTAAACTAATGAAACGAAAAGCATATATATTAAAACCTTAAATTTTCTTTGTTGCCCTTATACAGTGTTGCCGTCATCTACGATTTATATAATATATTAAAACCCTATCATAGGGTTGCTTTTTTGGAAAATCTTAATAGAAGTCGTTGTCATCAGTTCCCATCTGCTCTTCAGTGGATTATAGACAATCAGCTCTTAGATAGTTCATAGGGTGACGACTGACGATTGAAAAAGGTAAGACAAATACAAAAGTGATAATGCGGACAACAGATTGATTACTTTTTAATGAAAAAAATTGCATCTTGTTGTTAAATAGAAAAGTGATTACACGGATTGATTAATGTTTAATGGAAAAAAATTTTATAGAATTCGTAAATATTGGTTCTAACTATTTTTTTATTTTGCAGTTATGGAAAAATATTTTAAAAAATTAAGACCGACTCTTCAGTCATCATCGTGTGATTTAAATCAGAATGTTAATAAAGCACCTCCAGCATCGAAGGAGGTTATTATTGAAGAACTTGTGATTGACTTAGAAAATCCTCCTTCCGATCCAGGATTGGGACCTAATATAATGGAGTATCCTCCTGAAAAACGAGATCAGGTACGTAGAGCTTATTTATTAAAAGGTCCTTGTCAACCTCGAAATCATAACTTTCCTCAAACTATGGATGGAGATCGTAAGCGGAGATTTATTGTATCATGGTTTGATGATTTCAAGGATTGGTTGGAATATAATGTTGAAAAAGATGCTGCATACTGCTTATATTGTTATCTTTTTTCAGCCGATCGTGAAATAAAGCATACTAATTTTGTGTCTGAGGGTTTTAGTGCTTGGCGAAAGAAAGCAAGATTAAGAGAACATGTAGGAAATCATGACTCTGATCATAATCAATGTCGAATTGCTTGTGAAAATTTAATGAACCAATCCCAATCTATTCAGTCAGCTTTTTCAAGGCAATCAGAGAAATCAAAAATTGAATATCGGTGTAGGCTAAATGCTTCAATAGGGTGTCTTCGTTATCTCTTGATGCAAGGGTTGCCTTTTCGGGGGAATGATGAGTCTGAGAATTCAACAAACCAAGGGAATTTTCTAGAATTACTAAAATTCATAGCTTCTAACAATGAAGAAATTAGGAATGTTGTTTTAGGGAATGCTCCTGAAAATCTCAAACTTACATCACCCGATATTCAACGGGATATCATTAATGCAGCTGCATTTGAGACAACAAAGGCCATTATTTTAGATATGGGTGATGATTTGTTCTCTATTTTAGTTGATGAATGTCGAGATGTATCAGTAAAAGAGCAAATGGGAGTCGTCATTCGGTATGTTGATAGTTTTGGATGTGTCATTGAAAGATTTCTTGGTCTTGTGCATGTACGTGACACAAGTGCAACTTCACTTTTAAAAGGTATCAAGTCATTATTCTCTAACTATGACTTGAGTATTGCTAGCGAGAGGTCAAGGCTATGATGGAGCTAGTAATATCGAGGTGAATTTCATGGTCTTAAAAGTCTAATTTTGAAGGAAAATTCTTGTGCTTACTACATCCATTATTTTGCACATCAACTTCACTTACACTTGTTCTTTGTTGCTAAAAGCATTTAAATGTATGTTCCTTTTCAATACTATTACTCGTTTGTGCAATGTTATTGGAGGATCTTGTAGCGTAGGGATATGCTTGAGAAAACAAATCGAGAAAGTGATCGCAGAATTTCACATGGGGTGATAGAAATCTGGGCAAGGTTGAATCAAGAAATGACACTAAAAGACCCGAGATACTCGTTGGGGTTCTCATTTTGAATACGCTCATTAATTTGCTACATTTATTTTCTTCATCATTGAGGTTCTTGAATTTGTTGGAGAAAATGGGAATGATGATTCACAAAGGGCTGAAGCTATTGATTTAATTGATATTATGCTTTGCTTTGAATTTCTCTTTGTATTGCATCTTATGATAAAGATCTTGGGAATCACAAATGGATTATCTCAAGTTTTACAGAAAAAATATCAAAATATAGTGAATGCAATGCATTTGATTAAAGTCTCAAAATGTCATTTGCAACAAGTTAGAGATGATGGTTGGGAGTCTTTATTGAAACAAGTCGTTGACTTTTGTGGTGAAAATAATGTAAGTGAGATAGATATGCAAGATATGTTTATAGTTAGAGGGAGATCAAGGCGTAGAAGCGAAGACATGACGAATCTTCATCACTATCGTGTTGAGCTTTTCTATTCTGTGATTGACATGCAACTTCAAGAGCTTAACAATAGATTTGATGAAGTCAATACAAGTTTGCTTTTATGTATGGCAAGTCTTGATCCTAAAGACTCCTTTTCCGCATTTGACATGGACAAATTGATTGAACTTGCAAAATTCTATCCATCAGAGTTTCCTCCTATTGCTTTAATTGAACTTGAATATCAGCTTGGGAATTTTATCATTGATGTACGTATGGATAAGGATTTCTTTGAATTGAGTGGAATTGGAGACCTTGCTAAGAAAATGGTGGCTACAAGAAAGCATCATGTATTCCCTTTGGTTTATTTGTTAGTCAAATTGTCATTACTTTTATCAGTTGCTACAGCCACAGTGGAAAGAGCTTTCTCCGCAATGAAAATTATCAAGAGTTCACTTCGTAATAAAATGGGAGATGATCTATTGAATGATTGTTTAGTATGTTATATTGAAAGAGATGTATTTGCAAATATTGACAATGATGTTGTTATGAAAAGATTTCAATCTATGAAAAGTAGACGAGGATCATTGTAATTTTAGCTATTTTATATTCTTAATAAAACTTTGTTTTTTTATTTTGTTTTGATATGAAAATTTTTGTGAAATTTATATTTTATTTGGGCCCCGCATATCTCCGTCCTTGGCTCCGTCACTGCTGGTAGGTGTTTAGTACACCACCATTTTCCTGCATGTGAAACTTTTCTCATGCATTCCTTCGTTTTGTTTGTTTTGAAGTAAATTGTGAGAAAATTGTAGGAGTTAATAATATTAGGATTCATTAGAAAGGCATAGACTTCACATAGGTAAAATTTCAGAAGCAATTATATGCCTCTTTGATTTTTAGTCACCATACACTAGTTTATAGTTATATTGTATATTGTAATTGTTTGGGATAACAAATTAAAGTCAACAGAAAAATAACAATAGAAAAAGGTGCTAGAAAATGAGAAAAAAAAAGAAAGAAAAGGAAGGATAAAAGGAGAGGCCAAGAAGAAGGCAAGTTTGAAATTTTAAGTTGTAGGCAAAATAAGAAATGTAAAAATTTAATGGTAAAATTAGAATTTAATTCCAAGAAGGAATTTTGTATTAATAAAAATCAATGAGGTAAAATAGGATTGTTAATAGCTAAGGTTATTTTAGTAATTATAGTGGTTAACTTAAGTAAGATTTTTTTATAGTAAAAATAAAGTGGAAAAAGGAATATTGTTGATTATTAAGTGTAACTGAATTGAAATTTTTCTTAAATTAGTCTAACAAAATTTTATAATGTCTAGGTCTGAAAGCCAAATTAAGGAATAAACTAAAATATCAATTAGTTGAGCATGAAATTCATGTAGTGATAACCTTAGATTGTACTCTTAGAATAGTGTATGATTATTGAAACTTTAAATTTTGTTATTAATAAATTATTTTATAGAAAATCACATTTTAAATTAGTCATTAATTATATTAATGATTGCTATTTACATTTATGAATTATGTTTATTTATTTCATAAATAATTAACAAAGCACAAGTTGTTTCACTTTTATATTTGGTTATGTATTATGAGGTGTATCGCTTGTTAATTCGGCAAAAAATGTGTTAATTAAATAGAGACTGACTTATAATAAATTGTGTAAATCGTGAATCTGTAGCTTGCCTAACTTAAGTTATATTTGATGGTCATAGATGTTAGTAGTGTGCCCTAGGCCAATGGATATTTCTGAATGTATGACTTGTTAATAATATATTATGAGATATTCCTTTCATATATGCATGTATTTAGTTTATGTAATGTGATTTACATTCCATGAATAGTATTAGACTTATGTCATCAAGTATGTGACTTGATAGTAAAATCATAAGCGTTATAACACTATTCTAGACTGTCCCTGGTCGATCATTATTGGTGGAACAATAATAAATTAAGTCTAGTATGTATTCTGATTGATGATCACGTTTTACTGATCATGGATATGAGATATCAAATCAGAAACATAGATATATGTTAGAGAACATATATTGGACCGACCCACATAAAGAATACTACATAGTTTCATGTCATTAGTGATTCTATATATGGTTTGACTTTAGTCCTTTGACTTGAAGTCATCATGGTTCCCTACATGAGGAATTTAGTGTTTTGATATTAGACTAAGTTATTTTTAACCGAATAACAAATAGTCTTATGTTGGACACTAAATGAATCATGCGGAGGGATGTGAATGACGTAGATGGGATTTGTACCTCTCTTAAATGAGAGAGATATCATTTGGGCCTCTTGACAAGTGTGACTGAAGAAATGCATGGCCGTACTCAAATGAATTAATGAAGAGTCATCAATGTCATTTGTTATAATCACTCAACTTGGGGATCAAGAAACTATGATTGATCAAAGGTTGACATGTACCATGCCTTGTGATTAATCTTGATATCGTGTTACAAAGGATGAGCCTATAACCATAGTTACTGAGTTAAATCGGATTATCGATCCTCGTTTGATTTTGGTAGTCATAATGTCTTGCTAGAGGCCGCTTATGACTTATGGGCCTTGAAGTGTGATCAAGCCCATTGCCAACATCAAATGAGCCTACAGGGTTGCACACAAAAAGTGATGTGATATGGGCTTATTCTTTTGGGCCTAATTAATTAGGCATTGAATAAATATATGTAGGTATATTTATTGGGCTAGATCGAATTAAGTTGTCGGGCTTTTATTATATATGATATAATGGGCCGAAACTTATTGGGGCCTTAATGAGATTAGGGTTTCTCTATAAATAGAGAAGTTTAGGTCTCATTAGGTGAGAGGAAGACACCATTGTCTAAAACCCTAGCCGCCACCTAAGAGAAAAATCGTGCGGCATTCGAAAGAGTTTCAGGACGTGCTAGCACACCACAGCCGCAGCCCGGATCGTGCATACTCGTGTGGATACCGGTAGAGGGCATTCGCGTTTGCAGTGTCTTGGAATCCGAAAAAGAAGCAACCAATTCATGGAAATAAGGTATTTTCGCACATCCTTGGTATTTTCGATTATACTTCATATTGTTGTATGGTCTTTTTCCGCAGTGTATTGTGAATACTCGGACCGTATGCGATCCAACAGTGGTATCAGAGCCAGGTTCTTCTGTAAAATCGTTAATATACGTGTTTTTGATTACATGTGTTCACGATTTTGGCTTCTGTATAATCGAAAATATATACATGTTTGGATTACATGTGTTTACGGATTTGGATTCTGTAGAGATGAAAAATATGCATGTTTTGATTACATGTGCTCACGGTTTTGGTTTCGTGATACGAAAGTGTTTTTATTTCATGCATGTTGTTTTCGGATTTGTTGATTATCTTAGTACTGATGAGAATATATGACAAGCATGAAGGGTTTTGACCGACAGGTGGTGGCTGCTAGGGTTTCCACCATGTAAGTCATGGATCTGGAATGGGAAACCGCAAGTATTCATGTTGGACAAGGATACTCCAGTCGACTAGCATCTCTTCCAGTCGACTGGTTGGAGAGCGGAGATGAGCGTTTCAGCGAAAACGTTCGTTCCAGTCGACTGATATTAGTTTCAGTCGACTAGTACATGTCGACCAGTCGACTAACATCTCTTCCAGTCAACTAGAAGTGTTCCAGTCGATTGGTCAGAGAGCGGAGATGAGCGTTTCAGCGAAAACGTTTGTTCCAGTCGACTGAGATTGGTTCTAGTCGACTAGCACAAGTCGACCAGTTGACTATCATCTCTTCCAGTCAACTGGCACAAGTCGACCAGTCAACTATCATCTTTTCCAGTCGACTGACATGCCAGTCGACCAGTCGACTATCATCTCTTCCAATGATTGACAAGCCCACAAAATTTGCTTCCCTACACGATTGTTCGTTATGTGTTATATATTCTGGGTGATGTTACATGTGTTTATTTATATTTTTTGAATATTTATATTCATGTGTAAGTTACTATTCTATACTTTTAATATATATATACTCAAGTATGTTGTAGTATAGGATTAGAAATGGCATAGTACAAACACCCTTACTAAAGCTAAGACTAAGGCACCCAAGGAGGGAGTTTGTTTTCATTGCAATGAACCTAGTCATTGGAAAAGGAAATGCAAACTCTATTTGGAAGAGCTGAAAGAGAAGAAGAATAGTGCGACTACTTCTTTAGGTATGTTTGTTATAGAAATCAATTTTACTCCTTCTGCATCTTGGGTATTAGATACCGGAGCTGCAACTCACATTTGTACTATTGTGCAGAGTCTAAGAAGGACTAGAAGATTGATGTCTGGTGAGATCGACCTGCGCGTGGGAAATGGAGCAAGAGTTGTTGCTTTATCCGTGGGGACTTATGATCTTATTTTGCCTACTGGGCTCATTTTGGAACTCAAGAATTGTTATTATGTACCTACTATGAGTAGGAACATTATTTCTTTTGCTTGTTTAGAGAATGATGGATTTAAATTTTCTATTGAGAATAGAAGTATTTCCATTTATAAGAATGACATTTTATATGGCATTGCGCGTCAATTGAATGACATTTATACTCTAGACACTGAGTTTGTTACAAATGAGCCCATCTATAACATAAATACCAAAAAGTTTAAATCTAACGATTTGAACCCAACCTATCTCTGGCATTGTCGCTAAGGCCATGTAAATGAAAAACGCATTTCAAAACTCCATCAAGATGGATTCATTGATTCTTTTGAATCTTTTGAGACATGTGATTCTTGTTTACTGGGTAAGATGACAAAGGCCCCCTTCACAGGTAAAGGGGAAAGGGCCAATGAGCTATTGGGCCTTATATATACCGATGTATGTGGTCCTTTTAGCATTGCAGCGAGAGGAGGTTATTTGTTTTTCATTACTTTTTCAGATGACTTCAGTAGATATGGGTATGTCTATTTAATGAAGCACAAATCTGAATCTTTGAAAAGTTCAAAGAGTATAAGAATGAAGTACAAAATCAACTTGGCAAAACAATTAAAATCCTTGATCGATCGAGGAGGTGAATACTTAAGCCAAGAGTTTGATGATTATCTTAAGGATTGTGGAATCGTTTCACAATTGACTCCTCCAGGAACTCCTCAATGGAATGGTGTTTCTGAAAGGAGAAATCGAACTCTATTAGATATGGTTCGATTAATGATGAGTCAAACTGATCTTCCAAAATATTTATGGGGCTATGCTTTAGAAACGGCAGCATTCATATTGAACCGAATTCCTTCAAAGGCTGTAGAAAAGACACCTTATGAGATATGGACTAGGAAGCGTCCCAATTTATCTTTTCTAAAGATTTGGGGTTGTGAGGCTTATGTGAAGCGTCCAATTGCCGACAAGTTAGCACCCAAATCTGAAAAATGTTATTTTGTAGGATATCCTATGGAAACTAAAGGATATTACTTTTACATCCCACCAGAGAACAAAGTGTTTGTTGCTCGAAATTGTTTTTTTCTTAGAGAAGGAATTTGTTTCCAAAGGAAACAGTGGGAGTAAAGTACAACTTGAAGAAATTCAAGTTTCACAAAATAACATTGAGCCTGAAAAGGAGATTGAAGCGAGCTCACATGTTGGGACCCGATCCGGGAACCGGATCATAACCGAAAAACGAAAAATGAAGGAAACGAAAGCTAATGGAAACGGAAATTTCGCATCAAAATTTTTAATCGGAAACAAATAGCAGAAGCCAATAGCAAAAACGAAGTCGAATCACAAAGCAAGCGGAAGCAAAGCGAATGCAAATTGAATACAGAATCAAAAGAAGCAAATCGGAATCGAATTTAATACGAAAGTGAAACTAATAAGCGAAACAAAATCAAATTAAACCAAAAGTAGCGAAGCGGATCAAATACAAATCGAAAGCGGAAGCAAACACTTATGCAAAGCGGATCCGACATCCGAGAACAATAACCGAAGAAAAATGATCGCGCTGGAAACCCTAAGACATTTCTTAATCCGGTATAAATTTTTTTTTTGTACTCGTCTTTATTCAAACTTATGCAAATCCCTACAATTTCCCTTGTCTTGGAAATTATCCTTAAACAAATTCTCAATTCATACACACTTTCTTATACAATCATATTAATCCCAAAATTCACATTCGTACTAATTTTTGTCGAAATTTCGGCAGCATAATGGCTGCATTTATCCTAACCCAAACCTGCAAAGCTTTCAAAACAACACTTCTATGATTTCCAATCAATCACACAAACATCAAAATCGACCGGACCCTCCGTCCGGGATCTCAGCAGATAAACACACTCCTATATCTAAACCACTTCAAATCATTAATCAAGTCTAATTCCAATACATATTTCAATCTTAAATTCATACACAAATTCCTAAATCAATATCATTATCATACACAATGTCATACACAATACACTTTAATGGCATTGCAAGCCATTTACAAAACATTTCAAATCTCAATTCACATAACATTACAAACGATGCAAAATCGGACCGAACGTCTTCACATTCTTTCATCCGATCTCCTGCTCGAAACCTGGAGATGGGGATGAAAGGGGGGGTGAGCTCGGAAGCTCGTGGATAATATATTTATAAATTGAACAATAAGCGGGAAACTCATTTTCAAGAAGTTTGATATTTTCAAACATTTCACGGTAGAAACCTTTCAAAGCTTATCTTTCAAATCTTTCACTTTTCAAACCGTTCATAAAACATTTCCAAAAATCTTACATTTGCAAATCTTATCTTCTCATTTATCAAAATTCTCAATTCCTTCTTATTTCATAATCAAATTTAAAAGCATGAATGCATCACACTTCGAAACGAAACAAAAGCACATAACACATCAAATGGTGCAGTTCTCATCCAAACAAAACGTCTCGCACATTCCGCATATAGCGGTCCAGGTAGTAAGTGAAGGGAGTTCGAAATCGGAGCTCCGTGCCACTAGCGGGCAGCCGGGAGAAGGCTATAACGAATAAAGACAGTGCACTGACTCACAGAAGGACCTGACCAAACCCACATAACAAATAAGCGAAAACGAAAGGTCGTATTGCCCGAAGGCATTTTTCGAAAATCTTGCTTTTCTGTAAAATTTTCATATTTTCACATAATGTCAAACTTGACACACTCACATTCACAAATCACATCAAGACATACAACAATTCACATTCACTAATTTAATCACGTAGCAATTCAAATCATAAATATGAATGCAATGTATTTCTTTAAAACCTCAATCAACATATATAAATGTTCTCAATTTTTCTATAAATACCCCAAATCATTTACAAACATTTTTACGGAAACCTTTGTACCAATTTTTTTTCAAATCCTTTGAAAACATAATTTCAGAAATAGTTTTCCTTTCTTAATTTTTCAAATTCATATAATTTACTCATAATTCAAAATATAAATACATCACCCACCTTGAATTGATGCCAAAAACTCGTCCCGATCATCAATTTGATCCTTGCTTCTTTCCTTCTTTCAATTAAAATTGACCTATGTCACAATCATTCAACTTCCACATCATAATTTGCATTCGCTTTACTTCCGCTTGCTTTGTGTTTCGACTCTGTTTTTGCTATTGGCTTCCGCAATTTATTTTCGATTGGAAATTTTGATGCGAAATTTCTGTTTCTATTCGCTTTCGTTTCCTCCGTTTTTCATTTTTCGATTGGGATCCGATTCTCGGATCGGGTCCCAACATCACAAGCTGTTGATGAGCAATTTTCAACAACACAAGGCCTACGTAGATCAGATAGGATTTGTCATGAGCCCAAGAGATATAGATTTCTCGATACTGATGATGATAATGTGATGTTCATCGATCATAATGAGCCCACAACCTATCAAGAAGCTATGGAGAGTCCAGAATCTGCTAAATGGTTAGAGGCCATGAAAGCAGAGATGCAATCCATGTATGACAATCAAGTTTGGACTTTGATTGATCCGTCTGATGGCTTGAAGACCATTGGATATAAGTGGGTTTTCAAAAAGAAACTCGACATGGATGGAAATGTGCACACTTATAAAACAAGACTTGTTGCTGAAGGTTATCGACAAGTTCATGGAATTGATTATGATGAGACATTTTCTCTAGTGGTTATGATCAAATCCATTAGAATTCTTATTGTCATAGCTGCATACTACGATTATGAGATATGACAAATGGATGTCAAAACGGCTTTCTTTAATGGAAACTTACTTGAGGATGTATATATGATACAACCTGAGGGTTTTGTCCATCCTAAGAATTCAGGAAAGGTGTGCAAACTTCAAATATCCATTTATGGATTGAAGCAAGCATCAAGAAGCTGGAATCTTCGTTTTGATGAAGTTGTCAAAGAGTTTGGATTCATCAAGAATAAAGATGAACCTTGTGTTTACAAAAAGGTTAGTGGGAGTGTTGTTATTTTTTTTAGCTTTATATGTTGATGACATACTGCTCATTGGAAACGATATTCCAACCTTATAGAGTGTCAAGATTTGGTTAAGGAAACGTTTCTCAATGAAAAACTTAGGTGAGGCTGCCTATGTTTTAGGCATTAAGATCTTTAGAGATAGATCAAGAAAGCTTATAGGCCTAAGTCAGAGTACATACATAGATAAGATACTGAAAAGGTTCAGTATGCAAGATTCCAAGAGAGGATTCTTGCCTATGTCACATGGAATCAAGCTTTCTAAGAAGGATTGTCCTACTTTAGGTAAAGAGCTTAAGCGCATGAGTAAGATTCCATATGCATCAGCAATTGGATCTATCATGTATGCCATGTTATGTACTAAATCAGATGTCTCATATTCTTTGAGCATAACAAGTAGATACCAATCTAATTATGGTGAGAGTCACTGGATAGCAGTTAAGAATATCCTTAAGTACTTAAGAAGAACTAAGGATATGTTCCTAGTCTATGGAGGACTTGAAGGAGAGCTCGTTGTAAATGGTTACACCGATCTTTGGTTTTCGATCGACATAAATGATTTTAGATCGCAATCAGGTTTTGTGTTCTATTTGAATGGAGGTGCAGTGAGCTTGAAAAGTTAAAAGCAAGACACTGTTGCTGATTCTACAACATAAGTTGAGTACATTGCTGCCTCGGATGCAGCTAAGGAAGCTGTATGGATCAGGAAGTTCATTACTGAGCTTGGAGTTGTTCCTAGCATTACAAGTCCTATAAACCTTTATTGTGATAATAATGAGGTTATAGCACAGGCTAAGGAACCAAACTCGCATTATAGATCCAAATACATACTCAGACGTTTCCATCTGATTAGAGAGGTCATTGGGAGAGGAGACGTGAAGTTATGTAAAGTGGGTATAGATGACAACATTGTCGATCCACTTACTAAGCCTCTTCCACAGCCTCAACATGAGAGTCATACGAGGTCTATGGGTATTAGATATCTGACCGATTAGGCCTAGTGCAAGTGGAGGATTTTTAGTAGTGTGCCCTAGGCCAATAGATATTTCTGAATCATGTATTAACATTATGACTTGTTAATAATTTATTATGAGGTATTCCTTTCATATATGCATGTATTTCGTTTATGTAATGTGATTTACATTTTATGAATAGTATTAGACTTATGTCATCAAGTATGTGACTTGATAGTAAAACCATAAGCATTATAACACTATTCTAGACTGTCCCTGGTTGATCATTATTGGTGGAACAATAATGAATTAAAACTAGTATGTGTTCTGATTGATGATCACGTTTTACTGATCATGGATATGAGATATCAAATCAGAAACATAGATATATGTTAGAGAACATATATTGGACCGACCCACATAAAGAATACTACATGGTTTCATGTCATTAGTGATTCTTTATATGGTTTGACTTTAGTCCTTTAACTTGAAGTCATCATAGTTTCCTACATGAGGAATTTAGTGTTTTGATATTAGACTAAGTTATTTTTAACCGAATAACAAATAGTCTTATGTTGGACACTAAATGAATCATGCGGAGGATATGAATGACGTAGATGAGATTTGTACCTCTCTTAAATGAGAGATATCATTTGGGCCTCTTGACAAGTGTGGTGAAGAAACGATAGCCGTGCTCAAATGAATTGATGAAGAGTCATCAATGTCATTTGTTATAATCATCAACTTGGGGATCAAGAAACTATGATTAATCAAAGGTTGACATGTACCATGCCTTGTGATTAATCTTGATATCGTGTTACAAAGGATCGAGCCTATAACCATAATTCTGAGTTAAATCGGATTATCGATCCTCGTTTGATTTTGGTAGTCATAATGTCTTGCTAGAGGCCGCTTATGACTTATGGGTCTTGAAGTATGATCAAGCCCATTGCCAACATCAAATGAGCCTACAGGGTAGCACACAAAAAGTGATGTGATCTGGGCTTATTCTTTTGGGCCTAATTAATTAGGCATTGAATAAATATATGTAGATATATTTATTGGGCTAGATCGAATTAAGTTGTCGGGTTTTTATTATATATGATATAATGGGCCGAAACTTATTGGGGCCTCAATGGGATTAGGGTTTCTCTATAAATAGAGAAGCTTAGGTCTCATTAGGTGAGAGGAAGACACCATTGTCTAAAACCCTAGCCGCCACCTAAGAGAAAAATCGTGCGACATTCGGAAGAGTTTCAGGACGTGCTAGCACACCACAGCCGCAGCCCGGATCGTGCATACTCGTGTGGATACCGGTAGAGGGCATTCGCGTTTGCAGTGTCTTGGAATCCGAAAAAGAAGCAACCAATTCACGGAAATAAGGTATTTTCGCACATCCTTGGTATTTTCGATTATACTTCATATTGTTGTATGGTCTTTTTCTGCAGTGTATTGTGAATACTCGGACCGTACGCGATCCAACAATAGATTGATAAGTTGGTTAAATATGAGTGATGACTAGGTATTTGTTTGTGGAGTAGGTACTAGGACATTTTGAGTCCCAAAGATGCCCTGTATCGATGGCTAGGTACCAATACATCCTAAGCCTTGGGGATATCCCTATGTTAATGACTAGGTACTGATGTGATAATAGGGCACAAAATTAGATTAAGAAGTTGAGATACCTTGCCGATATTTATATTTATCTAATTACATTTTCAGTTAGTAAGAGATTATGATAAGTAGAGATGAGTTGATAAACCATTGAATGTAAACCTACTAAGTTAAGAAGGACTTAGGTAATTTAGTTAATTATGACATAAAACATAAATGATAGTAATAAAATAATAGTCAACGTACCCAGTGCAAGCCTCCTCACTTTATGAGAGTCTAGGGAGGGTTATAATGTACACATCATTCCCTTTGTATTTTTTTTTAATATTAGTCTTAATCATTGCTATGGTAAAATTTTAGATGTTTGTTAATTGTTTGGAGACGTTGAGTAATGTTTTATATTTTAGCATTATATGTATGTTTTAATCAATTGACTAATGTCTGTATGCATATTGAGCTATTTAATTTTAAGATATGGTCAATTACTCTTATTGAGTAAGTAGCTTACCTTTTGTCATTATTTTTTCAAAAGGTAGAGAGATTAGTGATAAGTTTAGTATACGTGATCGATAAGGTAGAGTTTAGGTGGGTCAGCGGATTAAATTGAATAAAGTTGTTTTTATTGTATATACTTTTAAATATGATAGATCAGTTTAGTCATGCTTGTAAATGTTTAATATATCATCATTTTCCTGCATGTGAAACTTTTCTCGGGTATTCCTTCTTCTTTTTTTTGAAGAAAATTGTGAGAAAATTTTGTGAGTTAATAACTTTAAAATTCATTAGAAAAGCATAGGCTTCACATAGGTAAAATTTCAGCAACAATTATATGTCTATCTGAGTTTTAGTTACCGTTTAGTTTATAGTTATATTGTTTATTGTGATTGTTTGGGACAACAAATTAAAGTCATGAGAAAAATAACAATGAAAAAAGGTGGTGGAAATGAGAAAAAAAAAGAGGCAGGAGAAAAGGCGAGGCCGAAGAAGAAAACAAGTTTGAAATTTTAAGTTGTATTAAAGAACAAAATAAGAAATGTAAAATTTTAATGGTAAAATTAGAATTTAATTCCAAGAAGGAATTTTGTATTAATAAAAATAAATGGGGTAAAATAAGATCTTTAATAGTTAAGGATATTTTAGTAATTATAGTGGTTAACTTAAGTAAGATTTTTATAGTTAAGAATAAAGTGGAAAAGGAATAACATTGGATTATTAAATGTAATTGAATTGAAAATTTTTCTTAAATTAGTCTAATAAAATTTTGTAATGTCTAGGTCGAAAGTCGATTAAGGAATAAACCTGCTCTATCAATTAGTGAGTATGAAATTCATTAAAGATAACCTTAATTGTACTTTTAGAATAGTGTACAATTATTGAAACTTTGAATTTTTCTATTAATAAATTATTTTATGAAAATCATATTTTAAATTAATCATTAATTAAATTAATGATTGCTATTTACATATATGAATTATGTTTATTTATTTCACAAATAATTAATAAAGTACAAGTTGTTTAACTTTTATATTTTGTTACGTATCATAAGTGTATCGCTTGTTAATTCGACAAAAAATGTGTTAATTAAATAGAGACAAACTTATAATAAATTGTGAATAAATTGTGTGAATCGTGAATATGTGACTTGCCTAACTTAAATTATATTTGATGGTCATAGATTGATAAGTTGGTTAAATATGAGCGATGACTAAGTATCTGTCTGTAGAGCAAGTACCAGGACATCTTGAGTCCCAAGGATGCCCTGTATCTATGGCTAGGTACCAAAATATCCTAAATCTTGGGAAAATACTACGTCAATGGCTAGGTATTGATGTGATACTAAGGCACAAAATTAGATTGAGAAGTTGAGATATCTTGCCAATATTTATATTTATCTAATTACATTTTCAGTTGATAAGAGATTATGATGAGTATAGATGAGTTGACAGATCATTAAATGTAAACCTACTAAGTTAATAAGGACTTAGGTAATTTAGTTAATTATGACATAAAAAATAAATGATAGTAATAAAATAATAGTCAACATACCCAGTGCAAGGCTCCTCACTTTACAGGAGTCCGAGGAGGGTACACAACATTCTCTTTGTATATTTTTTAATATTAGTCTTAATCATTACTATGGTAAAATTTTAGATGTTTGTTAATTGTTCAGATACGCTAAGTAATGTTTTGTATTTAATATTATATGTATGTTTTAATCACTTGACTAATTTTATATACATATTGAGCTATTTAATTTTAAGATACAGTCAGTTACTCTTACTGAGTAAGTAGCTTACTCTTTGTCGTTATTTTTTCAAAAGATGGAGAGATTATTGATAACTCTAATATACGTGATCGATAACGTAGAGTTTAGGTGGGTTAGCGGATTAAATTGAATAAATTTTTTTTATTGTATATACTTTTAAATGTAATAGATCAGTTTAGTCATGCTTGTAAAGATAAATTTTTGTGACTGATGAATATTTTTTTTAGAACTAATCAGGATTTTGGTAATTAATATTATAGTTTGGGAACAATTTGAATTACGTTATGCCTAAGCTCAGTTGCCATCTCTAATCTAAAGTTCGATTAGGCTTGAGGTTACTTAAAGTCCCATAAGAATAGGATGAAGCTCGATTATTTTTTAACTAAAAATATATAAATGATGTCGTTTTGTTAAAAATGACATTTTTTTTAGTTAAAATTTTTAAGTTTCAAGTTGGGCAGTCCGAGTTTGAGTTCAAGATTAGCCCGAATTTTAAAAATAAAAAATTGATAATAACTTAAAGACTAGTAATCTCGAATCGATACTTTTAATTTTAAACCACAGATTGACTTTAGGTAAAAGTATTATCCCTACTTTTAACTTTTTTTGATAAATTAATAAAGAAAAGGATACGGGAATGGGTTTTAATGCACTAAATGATCATTTAGGCTTAACATGTCACTTGATTTTAATTTATTGGTTATTAAAAAATTTATTTTCAATACGTAAATTTATAAATTATTGTTTACATTTAAACAAACAAGACAAGGTACTAAACAGATTTCCCAAGTTCAATGTTGCAATGCCATAAGACCAAACTGTTGGTTAAAACCTAAGATCAGCGTTTATCAAATAGATGCGAAGTTAGTTTTCTCTGATGATTACTGAAGATGCCTACATACAGCCGTTCGATTTTCACTTTTTTTTTTCTTCTTATAATTGCAGGGCTCGAAGTAGGTCACTCTCACTACGTAAGAGGGGAAAATGCTGGGCCTACCAAAGCTTGTTCTTTTTAATGTAAGACATATTCCCAATATTAAGCCCCATGTCATGTGGGTGGTCGTGTTGATGGAGCAGTGGGGTATGAGGTTAAAAAATTCTGTGCTCTATTTTTTTATTTACGATTTCTCAATCGAACTTATCATATAAGATGGTTTGTATGAAATAAAGTATTAACTTGATTTATAAACTATTGCGTTAATTTAAAGTTTTATCCTCCCAAACTCATATATAAAAGGTAACGATTGTGAGTTTATTTGTAAAAAAAGAGAGGAAAATATTAAGCCATTTTAACATTTTAAAACAGAAATATGTTTACCTTTTTATGTACAATAATTTGTGACGGTAGCCTTAAGCTTGGCACTTTTTTTTTTAATTAAAGGGAAGCTAATGAAAATAGATTACAAAACGAATAGGAGAAATAGATCCTTAACATATTCTCTAATTATAATATAGCATAACATATTCTCTAATTATAATATAGCATCAAAATAAGTGACACCAATTTTAAAATATTCTACATAAATAATTAACCAGTCGATACATATTTTACTTGATTAATATATATGTCAATGAACAACAACCTACTTTCAAATAAATGTCGCCAACACAGTAATCAATATCTGACTGGAGGAACCTCCATCAGCTGCGGAGTTCACATGGCAACATCCGGCTTCTCCGTTCACATCACATCACATCAGAATACGCATTGCTGGGGTTGGACTCCAAAGGACGAACATTCAGAGACTGACAAGTCCAATAGATAAAAGTTCTTGCCGAGCAAACAGCCAAAACTAAAGCCATGGTGAAAAGAGATTTGTCCGAGACTTGCAGACATGAACGTTCAAGAATCAATATGCGAAACCCAATTCACATAAAACAATTATTTCGATTAAAACCTTCGCAGAATCCAACCTTAGCAAATTGCAAATGCCCCTTTTTTTAATGTTAAATATTCTTCTACTGCCAAGTGAAAGATTCAAATCTTTCGAAAGAAAAGCAAAGTCTCCATCTAAATTATAATACTCCGTGCACGACAAACCAGCATTGACCAGTGGCTCCCCACCGTTTCTTATAAAAACATCACTTTTGTAGTGCATTAAGAAGGCATTATAATCCATCATCCAGGCGCATATGATTGCCAATTGATCATTAATTACTAAGGTGTAAGGCTCAACCTTTAAAGAACACAAAAGGCGAAAACTTTCATGGTCTTGCCTGCCACCAAGTGCTTAATCAATGAAAATACAAAACTCATTTACGAGTGAAGCAAAATTTAGTATTATGCTACAGCAGTGCAGTGCATAATCTGGACTCTGTCTATTCCTAATTAGGATGCGATTATAAACAAGGGATCCAAAGTATTGTGGAAGTGCTTTCATCATTCATATAATTTCTTGTCATTAAGGTTTTATTTTAACCAGACAACAAAAACCATGCCATATGAGTGTGTGTTAAAAGCCGAAGAAGATGGGTAACAGCTGTCGGCATGTCCAAAAGGTTGACTTTTTTGTACATTAGATTACATTCGTCTTTGAAGTCTTCTAGTCTTTGCCAGGAGGCCCAGGACCATCATGGCATGCAATGGCCATATCAAGCTTTTTGTGGCGTTATCACCCTGTCACTCAACTCAAGCATGACAGACCTCAGTGTTTGCATATAGTGAATAGTCCCATTTGGTGAGATAAGATTCTTTCACTCATCCTTCATGTAACTTGTATAGATTTCTTTGCGTACGGCTCCTCTTCCGTCACCAACTCTTTTGCATTTCTCTTATCTTCCATCACTTTATCCCTTATGAGTGTTGAACATATACTGAATTTCGGAACCATGAAGAGGAGCCTCCATTACAGTGTTCCTTTGCTCCTCCTCCTTTTACTAATTTGTTCCTCAAGGTTGGTAGCTGCGCGTTTCTTGGCAACAAAACAAGGTATATCACTTCACTCTTTGTTTCTTTCGGTGTAAACGTCCTCTCACTTTGAGTTTAAGAGTTTTCTCATATACTAAAAGTTCCAAAAATATTCAGGGCATGGAAGCTTAGACCTCGAGAAAATCAACAGAAGTGAGGGCTCTTTTGTGGATATAGAGGTCAGTATCTTCTTTTCTCTGCATTGCAATTTCATGAAGAGAAAGTACAGCATGTAGTTGAATCTGGTTTTGATAATGTGATTACAGGAACCAATGGGGTCGGAGATATGCGAAAGTGGGGAGGAGGAATGCCTTAAACGAAGAATGACATCAGAAGCTCACTTGGATTATGTCTACACCGAGCACCAAAAGCCCTGATTACAAAACTAATCAAAATAGGCCTGCCGAGATTTATAGAAATTGTTCTCAAAATGGCAATTATATGGGAAATCAGCTACGATGGAGACAAATCTTCTTCTCTTTCACCCTTTATACTACAACTGTTATACAAAACAAAGTGATTTGCATAATGTATGACTTTTGTTTTATGCATCTTTATCTGGGTTTATGAGTCTAGTGATCATTGCCACATAATGTATGACTTTTGTTTTATGCATCTTTATCTGGGTTTATGAGTCTAGCGATCATTGCCAATCCTCTTAGTACCATACCCAGATGAAAGCAGTCAGCAGAGAAGAAGGCAAAGGAAACGGGATATAGGACCATATCAAAGAAGTTCCAAACATATATGCCAAGGGCCTTGGATTCAGATTGACGTGGTCAAGTGTTGGTAGTTGCGTTTCAGATTACACATAAAAGCAATTTAATAAGACAGTTGATAACTTCTGCTCAGTAAATTCAGTGACAGGTTGCAACAGTACTCGGAGTTTTTTATGGCATTATCAGTATTTAATGAGCACCCCAGATCTTGAGCTTAGATACCTTCGTTGATTATTGTAGAAGAACCCTTAATTCATTTCGTTCACTAGCTTCTTTGGGAACAGCTTGGTGGGCGCCACATGCTCTTCTTTGTATCTGCCCCATACCCTTAGCTGAAATGACTTCAAACAAGCCATTAGCCCATTAGAGATTAGAGATGAATGGCAGGGAAAGCCTAGCCTTATGAAAGTAACTTTCATTAAAAAAAAAAAGTTTGAAGATGGACCAAATTGAAGACTGAACACGAACGTGCTCCTGAAGTTACGCTTATTTTAGGTAAGAATTACAGCTTTAGTATGCTGATCAATTCGTAAAGCTAACAAGGAATTGGAGAGAATTAGTGAAGGTCTCTGACCTTTTGATACTGAAAACCAAATCCGAATTTTGTACCTGAATGCAATTGCAGCTGTATGACAGTGCTAATTTCAGTTCTCACTGCAATACTATTGATGTTAATAGTATATCGTTGAGAAAGAATAGAAAGGAAATATTGGACTTGGTTAGAATGATAATAAAAATGAGAATAAATATAGTGATGAATGAGAATAAATATATTATTATAATTATAATGGTTGATTAAGAGGAAAGAATGATTACTATTATTATTGATAGTGGTTGATTTTAAAAATATTATAATTAATTCATTATAATATGATATTTTAATTAATGAATGAATTATATTTTAATTAATTATATGGTATATATTTTAATTAATTAATTTCAATTAATTAATTCTATTTAATTAATTAGTATTAAAAATATTAAAAAAAGAGTCACTACTAAAGATTGAGATTCATTCCTCTGCTAAATGGAAGGTATGAAGGATTTTTCAAAAATGAGATTCAAATTATTACCCTTATAACAATAATCAACAACCAACCACTCATCTTTCGTTCCATACTCATTAATCCTTTCCTAACCCTATCAATTAAACACCCCCTAACTCTTTTTAATCCATTTATGTTCTCCCAAATGAAAGGTATTTCTAAACTATAAAATGTAACTCCAGATATTTTTGCAGTTAACGGAGGACAATCATAGCATACATAAATTAATTGTGATCGCAGAATTTTTTTTTCATGCTTATATAATAATCATAATCATATTCATAATAATCATGCTTACACGTTAGGGATCAATGACTGCTTACACGGTGGAAGTGGAACTCTAGTTTATTATGTGACTACACAATTATTTATTTTTATTAAATGCTTTCTGCAGAAAGAATTTCTTATAGAATTGGTAACGGACTTTAAATCTTTCTTTTGGACCACACATTATTAGCCAACCAACAATGAAGAGCGAGAACACAATAATGAATTTTGACCTATAACATTGTCTTTGTGGTTTTTAGATTCCAAACATAATTTTTAAGAAATAAAAAACATTTCTGCTTAACCTGAGAAAGACCATAGATTTTTTATTAAATAAGCTTGCCGATTTTTTACTCCATCCATCGAATGAGAATAAATACCAAACAAATGCAGCTTTTCTTAAGATATCAAACCTTACCCATTCAAGATAACAATCTGAATTAACTCATATTTAGATTATTTTATGGCACCTTTAAGGATCTCTTAGGGGAATCATTTCCCTCCCCTTCTAGTTCTAGCTAAACCTTGTCTTTAAGGTTTAAGAATCGATGACAATTTTCTCAAGTTGCATGGCTGCCTCCTAAAATTTAGAAGCTGAGGTCCTCAACACTTATTTGCAAGAATAAACTTTTCGTCATAATTGAAACTAAGACCTTGAGCTTTTCTTCTATGAATTTTTACCAATTTAATTCATTGGGGTTGAATTCTTGATTGGTGTTCAAGAAAGAGAGTCAATTGTTGCTTAAGTGATTGGCTAAGTAAATTTCCCACTTGATCATCCCTCATCCTTGCAAGGCTAATTGCTTCCTTCAAAGTTTTCGATTTGAACAACCGAATGTCATCATGATTCCTTCCTTGAGTCCGCCGATGAATGTCCCAATTAGTGTCGTTTGTGTCCAACCATGTACTCATTTTCCTAGTCTCTTCAATTCCGTAAGGATCCAATTTATCTTACTTTGGATAAGGCCTCATTGAAGTCAAACCAAGCCCATAATTTCTCAACAAAGAGTTCCCACGTCATCTCCTTGCCTTCTTCCTTGTAAGCTTGACAAAGTTATTGCCATCATTTATTGGCTTCACCCTCCAGGTAGAAGGAAGTCAAATAAACTTTTTGCATCTCCCAGGTATTTTGATATTCAAAAAATTGGTCCACCTTTGTGAATCATTCGTTGGGGTAATCACTGGAATATTTGGGAAATTCGGGTTTGGCAAGCTTGGAATAGAATTGAGGATGCCCATTATCCAGAGTATTTCTAGCATCATCTCCCGAGTCGTGAAATTGACCATTGGAAGAATTCCCACGATATTCGTTGGTGTTTTTGGATGGCATCTCCTGCTTTAAAAGTAGAACTTTAGACATCTTGCTAACGTGATAAATTTTTTTAGAGAAATTGAAAGGAAAGACATGTAGGAGAGTATTAGAAGGCAGAAGGAGTATTTGCAAATTTCATCCTCTTCTCCGTTTCATTGATCATTGCTGGTTTATATAAAAATAACAAGGAGAAAGAAAATGTGGTCTCAACCATGTTAAAATGCTTGCTTTAAATTTGTGCACGTGATTGCTATGTTTTTTATTTTTAAATACAAGTCCTAGTCAATATGTAATCATATTCTATAGAGATTGTTATCTGTTATGTGATTCATAGGGATCACAATTAGGATTGCTTATTTGTCTAAATTCTTGTTAGTTTTCTTAACTATTTAAACCCTAAGCTGATATGAAATAAATGTGAGTCTTCTCCATACATATATTCTCCTCACAAAAAAAAACACAACAATTGGTATCAGAGCTCTCTTGATCTTAAGGGACCTCTAAATCTACAAACCTATAACTATAATGCATAACTCATTCTACGCTTTCCTACACCACACGACAATGGATTCAGAATCATCATTCATTGCCATTACTATGCCAGTGTTTGATGGAAGAAATTATCTAAGTTGAGCTGTCCAAATTGAGACCTTCCTTGAAACAAATGACTTGTGGGAAGCTATAGATGAAGACTACGACGTTCCGGACTTGCCTACAAATCCAACGGTAGCTCAAATCAAAATCCACAAAGAAAAGAAACAGAGAAAATCCAAAGCAAAAGCTTGCTTGTTTTCAGGAATCACACCAACAATTTTTTTTCCAGAATTATGACACTCTAGACGAGCAAAAATTTTTGGGATTTCTTGAAAGAAGAATATGCAAGGAACGAAAGAATTAAAGAAATGCAAATGCTCAACTTGATCAGAGAATTTGAGATACAAAAAATGAAGGAGTCAGAAATGATTAAGGCTTACTCCAACAAACTCATTGCCATTGCCAATAATGTAAGATTTTTTTTTCTAATTTTGATGATTCTAGAATAGTTCAAAAAATTCTAGTAACCATCCCAAAAAGATTTGAGGCTACAATTTCATCACTCGAAAACTCAAAGGATTTGACAAAAATCAGTTTGGCAGAATTATTAAATGCATTACAGGCACAAGAACAAAGGAGACTCATAAGGCAAGAAGGAATCGTGGAAGGCACTTTTCTAGTAAAATCATACAACAAAAAGAGGATTAATAACAACAATGCTCAGAGTTTTCCACCATGTTCGTATTGTAAGAAAAAAAATCATCCAGAATAGAAGTGCTGGTAGAGGCCAGATGTAAGATGCAATAAATGTGGACAACTAAGACATGTTGAAAGGATATGTAAAGCGCAACAAAATGTGAGAGAAGCCAATCAAGCTATAAACGATCGACTTGAGGAGGATGAATTATTTTGACATTAAAGCTTTGCAAACTTTAAAGCAAGGAGGAGTGTTAAAATGTTTGCTTTAAATTTGTGCACGTGGTTGCTATTTTTTTCATTTTTAAATAAAAGTCCTAGTCAATATGTAATCTTATTCTAAAGGGATTGCTATCTGTTATGTGATTCATAGGGATCACGATTAAGATTGTTTATTTTTTTAAATTCTTGTTAGCTTTCTCAACTATCCTAAGCTGATATAAAATAAATGTGAGTCTTCTCCATACATATATTATCCCCACAAAAACAAACACAACAAACCACTTACAAAAGGAACTACAAGCTGGTGGCCATAACCACCTAAATACAGGAAAGCAATGTGGATAATCCACAACATTATTTAAGTAGAAAAATTAGCAACTGCACTTGATTGAGTCTTAAAGAAATGCAGCAGTTCCAACTCTCTCCCTATACACTCTGCACGTTATATTGCACGTATAATTTCTTCCTGTTGCAGAGAATCCTTGTCCTTAAGGATTGAAATGAGGATAAGTAAGAGCAAAACATCGACGATTCTCCCACGTTGCGTCCTTTGTAGGTGCCCCCTCCCATTTAACTAATATTTCTTCCCTTGCACAGTACTGCCCCTTATGAATGACTCGTTGGTCTAGGATGGCTTCTGGTTGTGGTATAAGAGTGGAGTCTTTAGAAACTGAGGCGAGGAGATCTTTGAAGGTAAAGGATCGATGTGTTTCTTAAGGAGACTTACGTGAAAGACATTGTGGATTCGTGCATATGTCGGAAGACGAAACCCGTAAGCTACAGGACCAACTCTGCCTATAACTTCGTATGACCCAAAATATCTGACAGAGAGCTTGAAAGATCGATGAAAAGCAACTGAATTTTGGCGGTATAGTTGTAGGTGTAAATAGATATAATCTCCTACTTGGAAGGTTACATCTCAACGATGAAGATCAATTTGTTGTTTAATTCAATTATGGGCAGCAGTCAAGTTCAAGCGCAACTCATTAAGAATGTCTGTCTCTAGTACAAAGGATTTCATCTACTACTTGCACATTTGTTGTACCAGGAATGTAAGAGTTAAGTCTTGGAGAGGGAATACCATAAACAACTTCAAATAGAGATAGTTTGGTGACTGAATGGACATAAGTATTGTAGCTAAACTCTTCTAAGGTAGCCAGTCAACCCACTTATGAGGCTAGTTATGAGTGTAACAACTCAAATATTCTTCCAGGATATGGTTCAACTCTTCCGTTTGCAAGTCAATTTGCAGGTGATAACTGGAACTCAAGCATAATGAAGTGTCCCGTAACGTAAAAAGTGTCTTTCAGAAAGAGCTTATGAATACCTTATTGCGGTCACTGATGATGGAGGATGGAAACCAATAGAGCTTGACAATATGGGTGATGAATTCCTTAGCCACTAAAGCTGCCGTGAAGGGATGTCAAAAAGAGACAAAGTATTAGTATTTGCTCAGGCTATCAACCACTACCATGATTATGTCAAAGCCTTTAGATGGAGGGAGATGATCCACAAAATCTATGGATATGTTTAACCATATTTTTCTGGCAAAGATTAATGAGTTTTTTTTTTCTAAAATTTCTTACATTATAGAGGAGCTTTGTATCTTTTATCTTAAATTTCATAGTTCAAAATAACTTCAAGACTTGTTTTGACTAAGCACACATCATAAAACATACGAGACTCAAAAGTTATTCATTGCAAAGTTGCTAATACCTTACTAGAGTTTGTAGCAATTTTTGTATTGATGTGATACAATAAATAATGTTTTAGATAATATTTAGAATTGCAAAATATTTCATCAAATTTATATAACTAAAATTAGCTTTAATTATAATATTTATCTTTAAGAACGTTTAACTTGTTTAAAGAACTTAATATTAATAATAATTTAAATAATTAAATTATATTAACAATGACCTAATAGTAGTTAATATTAAATCTTCAAATAATTCTATTTATGTATAATTATATTATAAAACATAAATAAAAACTAAAATTACTTTAAATGATATAAAATAAGAATAAATTAAAATAAGTAATTAATTAAATATTTTTATGAAATTTTAAACCTAAAACATAAAATTTAAAATAAGGTTGGCCTTCAATACGCCATAGTTTTATTCGATATATCCACTATAATTAAATTAAATTTTACATATTTAAGTTATTTAATTAAAGCATATAAACGTTAAAACCAAATATTAAAAAAATGAAATATAAATATTAAAACTGAAAAGAAATATAAGAACAATATTAAATGATGAAAGTAACTATAAGAAATTTTAATGTAAATACTAGGTTTTAAACAAAATTATGAATATAACTTGTATTGGTAAATTAAAATATGGGTACTCACTAATATGAGAAATCGGTGTAGAATAGTTATTCAATTTTATATAATTAAATTCAATATCCTATTATGATTAAAATGACAATATTTTAGACATTTAATTTGATTTTTAATATTTTGGGATTCGAGTACAAAATAAAAGTTATAAGATTTTTTAAAGATTATAAAATTATTCAATTTTATATAATTAAATTTAATTTATGATTAAAATAAACTAATTTTAATTTTAATTCTATAACTCTATTTACAAAATTGATTTCATCGGTACATTGTCTAATTTGTAAAATTAAACTAACCATAAAAATTAGTTGAAGACGAAGAGATCACGCCATGAGAGGCCAATTAAAGTAAATGGAGGAAACAACAATAAATAATTTTAGTTGTAGCTAAGGAAGCTGAAAATTAACTTAATAAATAGAAATATTAAATTAAATTTCTGTAACATTCTTTCAATTTTAATTTTAATAAGAAATTATATAAAATTTAAAATGATTTTTAACATGATAGAAATTCATTCAGTACTCTTTCATCTTTTAAAAGTACAATGCTAATCAAATAGCACTATACATTAAAACTTCAATTTCCATAAGCCGCGGACTCTGGACTGATCTTTAACAAATACTATTTCATGAACTTGGGAAGAAACCATATAATCAAGCAAAACCAGAAACTTTCATCGACAGCAGTAGAAATGAAGGTCACACCTCTTTGTTTAGTTCAATACAATAACATTTCTAACCGTTCTAGAAAGAAAAAAAACAACAACAGCACAAAAATAAGAGGGAGACAGTCATCCAAATTGAAAAAACTTATCACGTAAAGATTTCCCCTTAGAAGATGCGTTGTGGCGGTCCCATGGTACTCTTCAGGTGCAGGCACTTCACCTAATTTACATCAAACAATCCATCAGAACACCAGTATAATTTGCCACACAAAAACAGTAATATCAGAATGATCTAAGAAAATACAAACACCAGATTAGTTAAACGCTACTTATACAAGGTCTCAAGGAACAGTTTTCTAGTTAAATGGTTATCAAATAAAAAGGTGTCAAACATTGGTCAAAGAAACCATTTTCTTAACGGAAACGCACAACGGGGACTTCACAGGCAGCAAATGCATGCAACCGAGTAATGATAGAAAAGCATGCAGTAAAATGAATCCAGTCAAAGGTATGAATATAGCACACAGTCATTCAAAACCAACTCATTTAGCCACAGAGAAAAGAAGAGAGATAATAATAACTCACATCACACAGTCAATCAAAACCAACTCATTTAGCCACAGGGACAAGAAGAGAGATAATAATAACTCACATTTTGCCAATTCTTTTTCAACAATGAGACAAGGAAATTGACACTCATTTGCACATTTTGGAAGATTTGCTTCTCCTCCATAGCACAGTTTCCAACCGCAACTCCCATGCAAAGTACTTTCTTCAATTGGAACTTCACAGTTGCCTTGGTCTCATTAACTTTAGCCTCCAGGGACTCCTGATGTGTCACTAGAGTAGGGAACTTTCCTAGACGCATATTAGATAGGACAAACACCATAAGATACTATAACTAAAAGGGCTTTGGTATCTTGGTGATAACTAATGTTGCAGATAAAACTATGATTATGGAATTGTAATAAACTTGCCTGCCTTGTTTAGACCAGGGCCTAAAAGACGTGGAATCTGCTTGATGACGGATTCTGAAGCCAAGAAGGCATGATACTGCTTAGCGAGCTTCTTAACCAATTTCTTGTTCTTGTTAAGCTTCTTCAATGCTTCTACATCCATCCATTGCAAGCCTATACCCTCTGCCTGTTAAAAGTAACTCACATTACATGGGACTAGCTACCATAAAGTTTAAACTTTTTGCCAAAGGTGAAACGTAAAAACTACAAAGTGGAGGCTTTTTGATTGATGAATACTGTTTACGGGCATCAACAAAATGAATCTAAAATAACGACTCACAGTAAAATAGCATCCGAAGAGAACAGATTGTTAGAAGTAAACAAATATATCATTTCATATGTCTCAAAAGGTTAAGTCCAGAAGCTAGCATAACCATAAATCATTGTACCTCAACTATGTGAATGTGCAAACTAATTGAAGCATATATGTGAAAAAAGAATAGAACTTGATGGAGGAAAAAAAGAGGACGCGTACCTCTTCGACATGTTGGGCATCACCAAGCATGCAGACCTTCATTTTAGGGCGAGGGATGTGAGGCAACTTCACAGACCCACTGAAACGCTTGTCCTTTTGAGGATCATAGTTCTTGAGGCCAATCTGAAGCTCAATAGTCTCAGTGAAATTGCGCTTCTTCTCCTTGGAGTTGTTCATAATAATGGAGATTGCTTCTCTCAACGCATCGCTCTGAAGCTTACTGCAAATCAAAAAACAAAACAAAACAAAAGAACAGAATGATTATTTTCCACGATCTCAGGACATCAGTAAGCAACAAATGGAAAAAAGCAGAAGAACGAGACTCTCTACCTCATGCCTGAACCTGCAAGGAAATGGCCTCCAAACGCTCAGAACTAAGTGAACGGCTGTGTCCGTAGAAGAAGCTAAAAGCGAAACCCTACAAGCTTAAAAGAATGCTAATGGGGGGCCGATGATCGTTTATGGGTCTGTCTGATTTTGGGCTATGTAATAACAATAAGACCACCCTCACTTTTCGTATTTGAGCTTCAAACTCAAGGCCCAAAGGAACACTAATGCTTAAGTCTTGTTTCTGTTTCAAACTTTTAGCCCTACGAACGATGGTAGATATAAGTTCTTTACGTTACATTTCGCAATTCCATCAATTATTATACTCAAGGTTTTAAAACCGGACCGACCGTCCGGTTCGTTTTAAAACCTCGATTGTGCTACAGGTGGAGTACCTCGGCTCGAGCAACAGTAACTGTCGCAACGGAGAATCTCTTTTTTCAAGAAATATAAAATCGGTAATAAGTGGATCACCTCTTTTGTCGCTCTTTTAGCATCATAAGGGTTTAAGATTATAAATTTGACCACTTTACATACTGCCCTTTAGTGGTTCATCTATTTTCCATATTTATGAAATGTAAAACATTGGTTATTTGTGGTCTGTTTGGTCATTGATATGTACATAACAGCGTGTTTGGTTGAGTAGAATAGTTATTTTTTTGTTTGGTTAAAAATAATAATATACATAATAACTAATCTCAGATTTAGTTATTCCTATATTTTCAAGAATAGCTAAAAGTGTCTCCCTCATATCTTTACATATTCTGTGAAATGTAGAATATGTAAAGGTAATCTTTCTTCTTATTATTATTGTTATTGTTGTTAATATCAATAATTTTCTTATCAACATCAACATCATCAACACCATCAACATCAATACCATCATCACCATCATTATCATCATCATTATAATAATAATAATAAGAAGAAGAAGATGAAGAAGAAGAAAATAATAATAATAGTAATAATAATCACGATAATGATGATAATAATGATGGAGACTATAATAAATATTTTGATCTTTTGTAAATTATTCTTTTGTCATCTCAAATTTATGTTTTCAATCCAAACGTCAGCATACATCATCATTAAAAAATTTATGAATAAAATAAACTAAATAATACCTATTCCATTCTATTTATGATCTATTCTATTCTTAAGAATAACCATTCCATTCTTTATCTATTCCATTTAGTGAACCAAATATCCAATAAGTGCTTAACTTTCCAAGTTATCATTTCAAAAGTTAGAGCAGCTTTAACACGAATATTGTTAACATATTTTGAGTATTATTTGTGATTGGACATTTTAAATTTTTGAGAAATATTATTATGATGTATATTCTATCTTATATGGGACTCTTTGAAAATAGGGTTTATTTGAGATAAAAATTCTAGTCATAATAAGGTTTAATTGAAATCAAAACACCATATTTTGACTAAGATAATATATAGAGTTTTGGTGATTTTTGGGCTTTTCTTAATAGCCTATTTTAGGATATAATGACTATCTAAGGCAACTTGATTTTTGGAGATATTGTTTGACTATTTTGTAACGACAGTTTTTTCTATGTTTTAAATGATTTTTGTGCTACATTGCTGTGGTTTTTTGTGGGAATAAATGATAGATACATTGTTGTATCTAACGCTTGAGTTATTTATTTGAGAAAATCTACGAGATGATTGTCCTATTAAGTATAATTTATTTTCACGAGTGGCAAAAATAAAAGATAGTATCAAGAGTTAAATGAATCGGCTCAATAAAATTTTATATAAAACTATTGTCAATAATGAACGTATTAAAATAAGTATATTTTAAAAGTCCCGCAGGCATAAACAAAATGTGCTAAACTGCATTACTAAACTTCGTTTGTTTATTTTACGTTTTATTTTTTTGTTTATACTTATGCTACAAACAACTGTAACTTAACTAAAAATTTTGCGAAATATCCTTACGGACTTTCAAATGTGAACAAATATACTGCAAGGGCGTCGGCCTTCCCCGCTTGTAGCTTCGGCCTTTCACCAATTTTAATTCAGATAAAACTGAGCTCCATATAAATCGCACAAAACACAAACATTGCAAATTAAAAATGAAGTTCAACCAACTTTAGATGATAGTGCATGACACATCCTTCCTTGCAAAATTTAAGGGTTGGAACAGATATCCAAAACTCCAGCTGTTGCACCCGAACAGACAAACCTTAGGCTTTTGACGCAAATAACAATCTCAATTGAATAACCCCTTAGACTCGGCCTACAGGCTTGAATGTGAAAATGGGTATCTGCAAGACGTAGGATAATATGGCCTTTAGCCAATGTCCTAAACCACTTTTTGAGGTTTAGCAAACCACAGAAAAAGAATGTTCACAGGACATAGGAGGCAAAGAGAAGATAATGTATTCCTCTTGTTCTTCTGCTGGCTTTAAACTGAGGAAAAAAGACCATCGATGAACTTGCTGCTTACTCTTTACAGACTTCATAGACATTCACGACAGTGAGCTAGGTATACCAGTATCTAGCTAAGGTTTGAATTTCAAGCAGTAGCCTTACCTCCAGTTGTCTTGAACTATAATTATCATCACAATCTGACTGGTTTTTGCAGCACCGTTGACAAATAAACTTCAGATTTGCCGGATGCAGTCCCATCTACTTTCTCCCCCACCACCCATTTGAGCTTTTTATAGCCAAACCGCTCTATCAATCTAGTCAAAGTGTTCTTCTTCTCTTCATTAGCACAGTAAAAACTATCTAACCAAAACAAACCGCCAGCTCTCAAAATGCGATCCAAATCAAACATCAAGAATTCCAATTTCTCGAGTTTAGCCCCATCATCTAACCCACTCGACGCATGAATCAAATCAAACACGTTATCATAGAAAGGGAACCTATGGTCTAAACTCAAATACAAAGGGAAAAGCCCTCGTGCTGCAATAAAGTCACTAAATGGACCATCAATATTCAGAGTGTTAGTAATTACCGTCACATTCCTCTCCGCCATTCTAGCAGCAAAAGTGCCAGACCCACCACCAATATCAAACCCTATTCTCATTCCTCCACTTGCCAATGCCAAAACATCATCAACAAGAAAATCAGTCTTACCCCTAGCTTTGACAAATCTTTTGTTCTCATATCCATTAACCAAATCGAAGCAACCAACACATTCTCTACTCAATTTCTTTTTATTCAAGCACTCAAAATTCTTGCAACCAAGACCACTCCAAGTAGCAATCTTATCACTGACAGGTTTCCAAAGAGAAGTAGGAAAAGGGTAAAGACCCACCTTAGGACCAGATTTCACAAAACATCTCCTTCTAGGCAGAGGCTCACATCGATGCAAAATCAATTTCTGGGCAAGACTCCAGTCATCAGGACACGGTCCAGACACTTTGTAAGTCATGTACTGAGACAATAGATCAGCAGATTTATCACAAGAGTGCCCCACAGCTGCCACCATTTCAGTGATCCCAGTTCTTGAATCTTTACCAAGAGGGAGCTGGTGGTGTTGCAGAAACAATTTGAGCTCACTTGCAATATTGGGTCTTGAAATATCAATTGTTCCATATCCCAAGAGCTCCTTTTCCATCTTAGCAAGCTTTCTTTGAGAAAAACTAATCTCCCTCAGGATTAAAGACACTTGCTCAGAGACTAAAGATAGGTTCTTGTGAGCGTTTTGCGAGACGTCACTTTGTTGGTGCTTCGGAGAAGATGTGAAGGCATAGAGAGCAAACAAATTGGTGGTGATTACAGAGAAGAGCATCAGAAGATTAACTGCAGATGAGCAAAGAGTTCCTTTCTTGAATCTCGCTGTTCCATCTCCAATTTTCAAAGACACAGAGCCCATCTCTTCCCTTCTCGTGATTCTCAGAGGAATAGCAATCACCGACAGGGTAGCGAGAGAGTATAAGAAGCTAGTGAGATCTATGGAACGCAAGTGGAGAAAATTTAATAGCACATACAGAGTGTGTGTTTACTGTTTAGGGTTGGAAAAGAAAGCTAATTATTGTTACAATCTCACAATTTACAAGACGAAAGGAGACCGTCAACTCCTACGTCCTCAACGGGTAAGGAAAAGTCACGAATGTCCTGAATCGCCCCCACACTGTTGAACTCTGGGCCTTCACTCCGGTCTTTCTTTAACTTAAGCCTATCGTCGGGTCATTGTTGAAACAGACTTTTTAAAGATGATTAATATTCTTTCTTTCTCTTGTCCTGAGCTTATTGACCAGTTTTCTCTAATGACAGATATTCAGGATTTGTTACATCGTGATTGGACCCTTCACCTCTAGCACGTGCCGCGGGAAGGGAATCAAAGTACGAACTACTTAGCTACCCTCACCTTCTGTGCTGGCACTGGGCTGCGTTATCTACCGGAACCTCCAGTGTCCCTTTTGCCGCTCCTCCTTCGGGACAGCCAGGGTACCCAATATCGTAGGGCTATCTGCCAACTAATTTTTTTTTCCATTGTACTCAAAAAAAAAAAAAAAAAAAGTCACGAATGTCTACATATTAGCGATAACTCTCTTACAATGTCTCCACCATTGAATCAAAACGTGCACTACGGCCTGATGCGTGTCTAATATAGCTAAGATTTCCAATTGGTAATAAATTCAATAATAAAAGTATCACATTCTCTTCTCATATTTACTCATTCATAGTATTAGAGCTCACATCTTAACTAAATCAAATTTTCTTTCGTAACATCATATCTATAATATGAATCACAATTATTAGTCCTATATACAATCCCTTCATCAGTCTAATTTTTCATCAAAAATAACATTGAAACACAATCCAATGAATGAACATGCTCCGCGTACTTTATTATTCAATCAAATAACAAATTTTTTAACTATACAATTAGATTCATTTAATTACCTCTTATTGCGCAATCAGATTTAAGCAATCCTCGTTACATCTAACCTCTTAAGTTATGTTGATGGCACTATCGATCTCCTCACCAATACTTACTCTAGCCCAAGTCAAACTTCCAACTCTAATCCATATCAAGACTAAACCACCAATACTTACAACTTTTGCAAGTCTAGTTACCATAATAAATCTTCCACTCAGTGCCAAATTTGTTGGAAGTGGAGTCACACAGTTACACATTATTATTTTCAATACTCAGAATCCTAAATTCGTCTACTTAGATCTTCAACTGATCCTAATACTCTTCCTACAACTTTCAATCTTAAATATATAATCTCTATTAATAATTTTTCTCTTACTTCTAATACCATCATTGAATGGCTCTCTAACATTGGTGCCCCTTCTCGTATGACCCCTAACTCTCACTTTATAGAATCCACAACTCCTTATATCGATCCAAATCAAATGCTTATCGGTAAATTGAAAATGTTCCTATTTCCTTTATTGATAATCTTACTCTTTTGACTCACACTTTTCCACTTCACCTTATCGATCTTTTAATTATTCCACGACTAATTGCTAATTTACTATTTATAGCAATTTTGTTAAGATAATTATTGTATTATTGAATTTAACCCTTTTGACTATGTTGCGAAAGATCTGAAAGTTAAGATACCACTAGTCGCAGATTCCATCCACAATAATCTTTATCCTATGAAGATTTATCTATGGTTCAACAGTCATATTGCTTTAGTAGTCATCTTTACTTCACCCTACCTCTGGCAGCATTGACTTGGGAATCTTTGTTCAACTACTCTTTCTAGTTTGTGTCCTCATTTTTGTATAAAATCAAATGTTTTAAATAACTGTACTTATTATCTTCAAGGCAAAAGTACTAAATTGTCATTTTTATTATCTACTCATCTCTACTACACCTCTCTAATTTATTTAACATGATATTTAGGCACCATCTTATTCACTTTTCTTTTTTTATTATTGTTACTTTATTAATTTTATTGATGATTTCAATCAATATATGTGGATTTTTCCATTAACTTAAAATTCTTAAGCTCCTTTTCATTTCTAACAATTAAAAACAACAATTGTAAATCTCTTTTCTACCACTATTAAAATTTTTCATTGTGAGAGAGCTCCTGAATTCATCAAAAACACCTTTACTTATTATCTAACTATCCACGGTATAATCTATCATATTTCATATCCTCTCACACCTCAATAAAATGGGCTTATTGCATGCAAAATTCGTTATATCACAAATATCGGTATTACCATCCTTATTCGTGCCTTTTTTTCTAAATCTTTTTGGTATGAAGCTTTTTCAATTATTGTGTATCGTATCAACTTGTTACCCACCTTTTCTTTTTTCATAAGTCCCCTCATGAACTACTTTTTCTTACAAAACCTTCTCTTTATCACAATCATACTTGTACCATTGTTCTTCCACCATCTAATGCAAGTATTATTGGTTGTAAATGGAATTTTCACATTAAGAGAAACCTTAATGGTACCATTGATTGTTGCATAACTCGTCTTATTGCTAAAGGATATTGTCAGGCTCCAAAGATTAATTAAACTAACACTTTTAGCCCCATTATTAAATCTACTACCATTTGTATTATACTTACTCTTACTCTGTCACACAATTAGTTTGTTTGTTAACTTTATGTAAATAATACATTCATGGTCATCTTTAAGAACCCGTTTTTATGATTCAACCTTCGATTTTTGTTGATCTTCATTATCCTTCTTATATTTATTGTCCCTATAAAGATATTTATGGTTTGAAATAAGCTCCTGGGTTTTGTTTTCTTTATTTGAGTCAAAAACTTTTTAAACTCCATTTTACTTCATCCAAATCAGACACCTCTTTATCCATTCATACTACTTCATCTCATACTTCTTTTTTCTTAGTCTATACGGATGATATCTTAGTTACAAGTTCTTTGCCATCCTTACTATTTCTCTCATTCAGGATCTTTACACCACCTTCTTTGTTAAGGGTTTAAGTCATATTCATCATTTCCTTTGCATTGAAGCAATCCCCATATCTAATGATCTTCAAATCACATAAACACGGTACACCAAAAATCTTCTTCTTTGCATAGGCCTTCACAACTCCAAACCCACCACCATACCTATTACCCTTACCCTTCTTCTATTTAAAAACCATGTTTATTTATTTCCTGATCCTATTCAGTATTGTAACACCATTGGTGCCCTCTAGCGCCTTTGCCTTACTCGTCCAGATATTTAATTTGTCTCAACAAAATTTCACAATTTTTGCATTATCTTATAGAGATTGTGAATGCGGTTAAATGCATTTTGAGGTATCTTTGGTCCACACCTTCTTATGGCCTTCATTTTACTTAGACCATCTTACTTTATATGTCTATTGTGTTGCTAGCTAGACCAGTTTCCCTAATGATATTCATTCTATATTTAGTTATTGTGTCTTCCTTAGCCTTAATTTTATTTCCTAGAGTGCTAAGAAATAACTTGTTATTAGCAGATCTAGCAATAAGGTTGAATATCATAGTATTGCTCTCATTGTTGTATAGCATTGTTAGATCACCTCCTTTATTAATAAAATAAGGTTGTTTCATATTAAGCCCACTATGTGGTATGACAATCTTGGTGCCACCTTTCTTACTATTAATCCAATCTAACATACTCGTACAAAGCATGTTGAGATTGACATTCATTTTGCTTGAGACCTGGTCACTAACAAAGCTCTCCTTGTTAATCATATTTCTTCTTCTAACCAAGTGATTAATATTGTGACAAAGGCTTTGGCTTCTGCTTTGACTTCTTCTACATTTCTTTGACTTCAAGGTAAGCTCACAGTTTCTCATCATTGTGAACTTGAGGGGAATGATAACACTATTTTAAAGAATACTAACTACCATTAGACAGACTCTAATTTATTCCTTAAGATAATGACACATTATATAAACTTCAATCTTTTATTTTGTTCTCATTAATTTACATCATTATTACGTATATTAAGGTTCCCAACTCTTCACAAATTCAATAATAAAAATATCACATTTTCTTATTGTATTTACTCTTTTAGGAATCTTATTATCTTGAGCAAGTTTTTCATATTACACAATAATTGATTAAATGATATGACCTTCGAATCACCAATAAAATTTTGGAAATAAGTTAATAGTGAAAAATCATAAAGAGTCTTAAATGATATTGTCTGAATTGTAGAATGAAATATGATTTTATACTACCATTCAGCAAGTGGCAATCATTTATCCCATTCATTATAACTCTAAAAATCCACACACCTTAAGTTTGTTTCAAATTGCAACTTATGTTTAGTTAGTTGTTTAAGGATGGTAAGTTGAGGACAGGTTTAAAGAGACTCCTCTAAACTTAAAAAATTCTTACTAAAATAAGCTAGTGAAAATTGAATCTCTATCACTCATAATTGATTATGGCATGCCATACAGTTTGAACGCTGGATTAATAAACAATTAAGCTACATTTTGAATATAAATAAGTTAAAGATATGAAATTGTTAAGTCATCAATTTGCACTTATTTTATACTTAATTATCTTTAACGTGTTAAAATTATTATCCAAAATTAATGAAATTATCTTATAATTGTTTACAAATGATTTTCGACACCTTAGAGATGAAATTGAATCAAAAAGATGCAAAAGAATGGAGAAAATCTGAAATTTCAAAATTGACAACAATTCAATAACTAAGCGTGGGCACGCATAAGGATTGAATAAATATGCAGATCAATTTTCAAAAGTCAAACTCTAGATTCTTATAATCTTTAAGTATGGAGAAAATCTGAAGTTCACTATCAGTATGCTTTCGATTTTGATTTTTCATATTATCCTTGTTATGATAATGAGTTTCTATCTGTTGCGACTTCTAGGTTTGACCATCAAGTCGCAGATTTCACACCCTTAGCCACATAAGTACCGAGGGATGACCAACAAGCTAAGGTATGTGAAGTTTGCTCATTTTTTGGTTATTTTTTTTGTACATGTTCCTTTTTGCAAGATACAATGTACGGATTTACTTCTCCACCGAGCTACTATGAAGAGCAGTCCTACTTCTAACCTCCACCTCCACCTCCACCTCCACCATCGCCACCACAAGCTGATGACATGTCTTTGGAGGAGATCGTAATGAGTTTGGCGACGAGCACTCTTCAATTCCAACAGTTTAGACAATCGTACGTGTCTCAGCAAAATCAAAATATAACATCAAAATTCAAAGGTAAGACTTCTTTGGAAGATGTAATTCAATCTTTGGCCACTAACATTTTGACGTTTCAGCGAAATACTGAAGCAATTATTGAAAATCTACATAGAAATATGAAAATTCAACAAAGAAATTTTGAAAATCAATTAAGCCAAATGACAATTGTCATAAATTGATTGGAGGCACAAAGTTTTGGAAATTTTCTAGCACAATCGAAAATTAATCTTAGAGAAAGTGCGAAGGCTATCATATTACGAAGTGGTAAGGAATTGCAAGAACCACTTCTGAAAATTCCAGAAGAGAGGTGGAAGAAGAAATCACGCAAAGGGCACCTTCTCAACCAGAATTCACGCAAAACAAGCTGCAAAATATAGTGATTTCGCCCCCTTTTCCAAGTCGATTTTTCAAGACAAAGAAGGAAGAACAAGCACAGTTAGAAGAGGAAGAGATTATAGTTTGAGAAAAAGATGGAGAGTGTGCAACCTCCTAAGGTAAGCGATGTGGTTCATGTTATCGCTAACCAAATTTTGTTTTCTTTTCCTAGTTGTTTACAGGTACAAGAAGAAGAAGAACAGGAAGTTTTTAGGAGAGCTGTGGGCAAGCGACCTAAAAATCGAAGGTGGCAAGCAGGATGTTGAGTCTCCACAACCATTGGCGTTACTCTTATAGAGACCATCATAGCGTGAAAAGGGCGATGCCCGAAAAGACGACTGGAAATTAGAATATGATGGTGAAGCGATGAAGTTCCACTCATCAGAAGTCATGGAGCATCGTGCTGAGAAGGAGCCGCATTCAAAAGAAGTTGTTCCAAGTTTATCACAGAGTTTGAGCATGATTCCTGTTGGACTCAAGCATTCATTCGATAATCGATGATGTACATATGTCAAAGGTCAAGCTTATGACCTTTGATAAGCACTTAGTGAGAGGTACCCCATTCGTATCCTTTCTTTTATGTGTTTTTTTAAAGCAATTTTCTTTTATTTTCATTTTATGTTTAATTCATTTTAATTAGGACTTTAATTTAATACTTTCGATTATGCAATTGTAAATTTTATCTTTTCTTTTTAAAAATTAAAATTAAAAAATAAAAATAAAAATAAAAATATATAATTATATAATTAAAAAACGAAATTTTGATTTTACCGCCACCTCTCTTATTTCTTTCTCTTCTTTTCCCTTCTGATTTCATCGAATTTCTCCTTCATGTCTCAAATTCCAGCACCACTAACTCACGTCCCTCCTAGCTTTCCTTGCCAACTCACCCATCAACCCTCATTTGTAATTTGGTGTTGCGTTTGTCTTGTTCTTTTGCAGGTGGTCTTTCACAAATTTCGCACAATGTCAAGGAAGAAGGGTGATTCTTGTTGACTAGCCCTTCCAATCTGTTGTGTTGCTGATGCTCTTCCACCACAACCCATTTCCACCACCAGTGAATCATCTTCCGCCACATACACCAACACCTTGATTTCGACACTTTCATAATAGAGAAGCTTTCTTTAACTTTTTCCTTTAATTTATGCTTCTTTGACATTAAGGACAATGTTGGTCTAGGTGTGGGGGGAAAATTAGATTTTTGGTGTGTGAATATTTTCGATTTTTATGTGAGTTTTATTAGTTTTTGCATGTTGGTTATGCATGTTAAGCTATGAAGCCTTGTCATAGTAGTTTGGATGAGATTGGGTTTATGCATGAAATTGAATTGGGCAAAGTGAGTTTTAAGGTGAATCATGTTGATTGATTGCAATAACTGATCTCATAGACTTAGTCAAAATTTTAACCTGTGAATGATGAGGTAAATTGTGAAATTAAGATGAATTCTCAAATTAAACATGTGAAAGAAGTTTAAACCTAAATGACATCACTTTTATGTCATGTTATTTCGTTGAATGGTGTGATGCTCCTCTATTCATGTTGTCTTCAAAACTTGCATAGAACCGGTTTGAATTTATTTGATCACATGGGATATAGAAATGATTAAGGCTTTCTTTGTTTTTACACCCTTAGCTTAAAATTGAACCACCTATTTATTTTCCCTTTGCAAACATTTTTGAGCCTTTATCCTTGTTTTTCAATCAATCGCCTTATTTAAAAACCCAAAAATCACATTAGCCTTTCTCCATCACAAGTTGAATGAAGCATTGAGTAATTTGAGACTTTTGTTTTATATTGTGTTTTGAGATATTTTTATAGGTACTTCTACTCATTTGTTGTTATTTTCTCTTGTATTTTATTGTTTTCCCTCGTTTTTAGCATTATTCAGAAAAAAAGGAGAAAAAGGAAAAAGAAAAAAAGAAGAAAAGAATAAAGCATAGTAATATTAGTTAGTATGAGTAATTGTCTTTTATGTCATATGTTTAGCTCAGAATTTGAAATTGAGTGTCCCTTTTACTTGGTACTTTGTGAATGCTTGTGATTAAACTTTTGTCATTTTTACCCGTGAACCTAGCCCCATTACAACCCTGAATAAAATCCTTATGATTTATTAGCTCATGTGATTTGAATAGATGATAACTGGTGAAATTGCAAGCCCATGGTAGTGCTATATGTTATAGAGAGATTTGAGTGAAACACTTTGCCCTCAAACACTTGAATGTAAGAGCGAAATCTGTGAGAAGAATTCATTTTGATTTCATACTTTCTTTTGAACAAAGATGTCATATTTTGACTTCGTTTATTTGCATTAATGAAAAGCGATTATGATATGTGTTGACACTTAAGTCTTATTGGCCCAAGTTAATGGATTGTGTGCACTTGATCTTGTGAAAGATGAATTGACTGAGTGTAGTGGTTTGATATATTTGCTCGAGAGCAAGCAAAGGTTTGGTGTGGAGGAATTTGTTAAATCATCAATTGGCACTTATTTTGTACTTAATTATCTTTAATGTATTGAAATTATTATTCGAAATTAATGAAATTATCTTATAATTGTTTATAGATGATTTTCAACACCTTAGAGACGAAATTGAATTAAAAAGATGCAAAAGAATGAAGAAAATCTGAAATTTCAAATTTGACGGCAATTCAGTGATTAAACATGGATACGCCTAAGGATGGAATAAATATGCATATCAATTTTCAAAAGTCAAACATAGGAAAGAAATCGGAAAAACAAGCATAAAAGGAGAGAGGATTATTGTTCACGGAAGTTAGTTTTAGGTTAGGTTTTAGAATAGGATTTCAATTTATGCAAATTTTCTCTTTGTTTGTTCTTGCATTTCTGCATTTTTTCTTTTATATTTTCATTTTCTTCAAGAAAGACCAGGGATGGACACTTGTTATGATTTTATTTCATTGATTTCTATTTTCGTTATGAATAGTTAAAATTCTTTTCTTGGTTGAGGGGATCCGTGTTATCATGCTAGTATGTGTAAGATGTTTTGAATAAAGTTTTCGTTGTTAATAAACCTTGAATATCCTCCGATCTACTCTTTCTAATTGAATTCATTGGTTTTTAGGTGTGCAACTAAGGATTAATGTGTTCAATCGCTAGATTAACGAAATATAACGTTCAGTTTCGCAAATCACAAGTGGCAATATGGATTGTCTTCTCTACGTTAGAGTTAGAAAATTCTAAGGAGATATTAGCTTGATTGATTGTATGTCGTACATGTATTTCGCTTGCTCATTGGTTCTTGATTCGTAAAGCTATTATTTAATTAAACCTACGATTGTATCTAGGTTGTTGTTTAATAAAAATGTTAGGATACGTGTTTCTACTCATTACTCTTAAGAGAAAATATTCCCAATGAATGTTTGTTAATGATTGCAATTTTATGTCAAGTATCCATTTTAGTGTGATAACATTGGTGACCCGAAAATCAAAGTATTTTCTATTAATTTTTCAGATTCAATTATTTATGTGATTTTCAATTTTCTTGCACTTTTCCTTAAATTTCGTCAATTGAAAACAAACCCTTCTTTTTTATTACTTTGTTTTATTTTAAACTCGCTAACCTTTACCGTTAAAAATTTCTTGTGAGAACGATATCTACTTACCACTACTACATTAAATTGTATTAACGAAAGTGATTTCTATTGAATTTGGTTGTAGGTGACAGCTGTACCAGAAATGATCATTCTTGATCGGTGTATCAATTACTTCTGTAATAACATTTTTTTTCTAAAAAACATGTTTTCCTTTAATAAAATCCATAATGACATACATCCAACATTGTTTTGGAATGAGTGAAGGTTGAGTAGACCTGGCAAAACGGGCGGGTCACCTTGCTTTACCTGCACTACCATACTAACGATGCAGGTATGGGTTGGTATTTTTTTTTACCCATTTTATATTTACCCGTACCCGACCCACCCGTTGATTTTGCGGGTGGGTCGGGTCCAACCCGTGGGTACCCGCAAAATTATTTATATATATATATATATATCATATAATTCATATGAGATTAAAGGTAAAATGTGAACTCAATAAATCTTTAAAATGTTGGCATAAGATATTTATCATTTATGTTTGTTAATTGTAGATGATGAAGTGGATGAAGATCGTCTTCTTGTACCATTAATTAATTCGGAGAATGTGGAATCATTGGAATCCACCAACACCATTGATTCATGAACGTTACTTGAGGTATTTTTACATATATTTTATATCATTGGAATATTTTTGGTTTTTTCTTTAGGGATTTTATATGTTGTTGTTTATAGTGATATTTTATTGATTAATTTATTTGGAGGGAATAATATGAATTTTATTTTTAATTGCATTCAGGGATTGGATTTTAATTGCTTTCCGTGGAAGAAGTGTATGAGAAGATTGAAGAACAAACTTTAATATGACGGAAATCAATTACTAGTGGTTTTTGTGTTGGCATTGATAAATTAAATTTGATGTTTGTATGTGTTGTTATAACGTATTGTTATTAGGTTGTGTGTGTTGGATTCATGGATTGGGATGGTTTTAATTTACATATATTTTGTAAGTTTAGCTTAATTTATACTATTTAGATAAATTTAGCTTGATTTATATTAGTTTCATTTGTATTAATTAACTTAATTAAATTTGGGTCGCTAAATAGATCAATTCGGTGACATTTTAAACACGCAAAATACGCCCATTTAATGAAAATTTAAACTTGTTGAATAAGTTTATTAATTGAAATTTAAAAAATGAAAAATAAAAAATATATAGCGGGTAACCCGCGGGTCTACCCATACCTGCTGGGCAGGGTATGGATTTTCAAAATCATTACCCGTTTCTATAAATTTACCCGCGAACCCGTACCTGTGAGGCCCGTACCCGTAAGACCCGTACCCATACCCGGACCACCCGCCCGTTTGCCAAGTCTAAGGTTGAGTAACCTAGGATATATAATAACTTCTTATTTATTTCTCTAACAAATCTAATAATTCATTTTAGCTTTTTAATATGCTTATATAATCCTTTCCAAAAGAACACTAATCGTAATTATTTAAGATTTCAAAGATTTTGAAATGACCACCTATTTGTTGGATCGCGTACGGTCCGAGTATTCACAAGACACTGCGGAAAAGACCATACAACAACATAATGTATAATAGAAAATACCAAAGATGTACGAAAATACCTTATTGCCGTGGATAGGTTGCTTCTTTTTCGGATTTCAAGACACTGCAAACGCGAATGCCCTCTACCGGTATCCACACTAGTATGCACGATTTGGGTTGCAGCTGTGGTGTGCTAGCACGTCCTGAAACTCTTTCTGAATGCCGCACAATTTTCCTCTACGATGGTGGCTAGGGTTTCGTGACAATTGTGTCTTACCTCTAATGAGACCTAAGCTTCTCTACTTATAGAGAAACCCTAATCCCATTGAGGCCCCAATAAGTTTCGGCCTATTATATCTCATATAATAAAAGCCCGACAACTTAATTCAATCTAGCCTAATAAATATATCTACATATATTTATTCAATACATAATAAATTAGGCCCAAGAGAATAAGCCCAGATCACATCACTCTTTGTATGTGACCTCAGAGCTCATTTGATGTTGGCAATGGGCTTGATCACACTTGAGGCCCATAAGTCATAAGCGCCTCTAGCAAGACATTATGACTACCCAAATCAAATGAGGATCGATAATCCGATTTAACCTATAACTATGGTTATAAGCTCAGTCCTTTTGTAACACGATATCAAGATTAATCACAAGGCATGGTACATGTCAACCTTTGATTAATCATAGTTTCTTGATCCCCAAGTTGACTGATTATAACAAATGACATTGATGACTCTTCATCAATTCATTTGAGCACGGCCATGCATTTCTTCAGTCATACTTGTCAAGAGGCCCAAATGATATCTCTCTCATTTAAAAGAGGTACAAATCTCATCTACATCATTCACATCCCTCCGCATGATTCATTAGATGTCCAACATAAGACTACTTGTTATTCGGTTAAGAATAACTTCGTCTAATATCAAAACACCGAATTCCTCATGTAGGGAACCATGATGACTTCAGGTCAAAGGACTAAAGTCAAACCATATTAAGAATCACTAATGACATGAAACCATGTAGTATTCTTTATGTGGGTCAGTCCAATATATGTTCTCTAACATATATCTATGTTTTTGATTTGATATCTCATATCCATGATCAGTAAAACGTGATCATCAACAAAAATACATACTAGCCTTAATTCATTATTGTTCCACCAATAATGATCGACTAGGGACAGTCTAGAATAGTCTTATAACGCTTATGGTTTTACTATCAAGTCACATACTTGATGACATAAGTCTAAAACCATTCATGGAATGTAAATCACATTGCATAAACGGAATACATGTATATATGAAAGGAATACCTCATAATATATTATTAATAAGTCATAATGTTAATACATGAATCACAACTATCCATTGGCCTAGGGCACACTACTAACACTATTAAGCCCATGGAAGTAGCTTAAAATCTTATAGCCAAAACATTTTTCAAGACTTCCGTTTAAGCATTCCATGTTACTAAGTAAAAGCAGTGACTCTTTCATCTCTAACTTCTAACTTGGTTGTTATCTCCTTCTACCCTCTATCATGTCTCTAGTTATCTTTTATCTCTCGTAGAAGATCAAAATTGATAATAAATATAAATAAAGAGAATATTTTATAATTACACATTTTAAAGAGTGCACAATACGATACTCAAATCCTTTTAAGTACGCAATCTCAAAGTCATATCCTAACAACTTAGTTACCCAACTTTGTTGAAATGGAGTTGTCATTTTTTACTTAAGTAGAAACTTTAACCTCCTATGATCCATTCGTACCACAATTCTCCTTCTTAACAAGTGATGTAGACAAATGGATATATTTTGAACAAGGAGATTTATTAATATATGAAATAAGATGTTTATCCAAACTTTACACAACACCAATTTCATCTTTGCTCACATCATTTTCGATCACAAACATCTTGCTAAAATTAGGCGATGACAAAATAGGAGCTGACACAACCAGTTTTAACTTTGAAATTCTTATGTTTCCTCTAAGCTATACAAAAATGCATTGGTTCTCAATAAATAATTCAATATTCTATTGATTTATTCACGCCATTTGATGAACCTTATATAGTACCAGCTAACCCTATAAATCTTTTTGCTTACTTAATCATGGTTATAGTTGGCCATTATTGGAATAGTATTGAACATATTCAATCTCATTTTAAGACAAAAAATGGATGTTATTATTGTAAAAAGAAGGAGCATATATGATCCTTAAACTCAACTATCGTAAAAGAATAAGTAAAACCAACATGCGTTTCTTACCTCTAGTTTAAGTCAAGATCAAACTACCAGTAGCTCACATAGTAACCTTGACTCACACACAAGAGACCATACAACAAATGATTTAAAATACCATGCAATCTCTTTAACCTATTTCATCTACCTTCTCTGCTACTAGTTTATTAGGTAAAACAAACAACAATCTCTTTGGTTCATTGTTTCTACAGCCCTTAATTACATGTCCAACCAAACATGTTATTTTTTGAAACTTCAACCATATTCCCAAAGTTAACTACCAATTTAATTTCTATTAGCCAATTAGTTGATCCAAAGTGTTTAGTTAATTTTTCTCTTTCTAGTTGTTATATATAGGACCCTCAATAGGGAAGGTGATTTATAAAAGGCATAAGCAATTACTATTATTTCTCTTAAACCTAACTGATCTAACATCTTACAATCATAAGAATAATCAGTGTTCTCTTATAATTTTTGTCTTGCATTTCTTCTCTTAATATTGTTTTGATGGATAATAAGAATTGGTGCCTTTGGCATTAATGCCTCAGACATCCTTATGTAAGCAAACTCAAAGACATGTTTAAAGCCAATATTCTTTCTAATCATTTAAATGTTAACCATGTTTCTTTAAAATTAGATTATGAAAGTTGTTCTTTTGGCAAGGATGCAAAATTACCTTTTTTCATGGTTCCTCTAATGTAAATGCAATTTTGATTTAATACATACTAATTTACGGGTCTATCACCATCTTTTTCTAAGTTAGGATATAGATATTTTGTACTTTTCATAGATCATTACGTATGGTTTACTTAGGTATTTATTTTATATGTTAAACCTGATCTTACTAGCATTATAAAAGCCATTATCAATATGATTTAAACATAATTTATAAAAACTACTAAAACTTTTCACTCTAATTTAGAAGAGAATTTCATTATTCTTATCTTACCAATCTCCTTTAAGAAAAAAGGCATTTTGCATCAACTATCTTATCCACAAACCCTCCAGTAAAACGGAATTATGAAAGAGAAAACCATTATATTGTTGAAATTGCTCATACTCTCTTACTTGAATCCCATGTTACATATAGTTTTTGGTAGAAGCTATCCATTTGACTGTGTTTTATAATCAATCAACAACCTATGTATGTGCTTAAACATTACACACTTTGATCTTGTCTATGCAAGAAACCCCCTAAGTACTCTCATCTTAAGGTTTGTATAGATGAGTTTATATATAACTTATACTGTTATGATTTGTGAAAATCCAAAACTGTCTTCCTAGAAGCTACCACTTCCACTTCTAGGCTTGGCAAAAAGGTTTGAGCCCGACTGGTAATTGTAAAACGTATTGTTATGATTTTTGAAAATCCAAAATTGTCTACCTATAAGATACTACTTCCATTTTTAGGCTTAGTAAAAAGGTCCGAACCTAGCTAACCTAGCCTAAGGCTCGACTCGTAATTGTAAAATGATGTTGTTTATAAAAAATAATGTCGTTTTGCTATTTAAAAAAAAAGACTATGTCACTTCAGGCCCTATTGAGCAAGGGTTCGGGCATTTTGTCTCTGACCTAGGTCCGAGACAAACCATACTCGACCCAACTCATTGTCATCTCTATCCACTTCTTCATTGTTTCTGAAATAACCTACATCTCCCTAATGTAGGCTGCAGTAAAAAGTTACATATGGAGGAAGCTTCTTACTAAAATATGCCACCAGATGTTGGGATTGAGATAATGCAGCTCTAATAGCAGCGACCGATGCATCAGTTGTGACATCAAATGGTTGGGAGAAATTAGGTAAAACAAGGATGGCAATCGGTCGAGGTGGGCACAGGCCTTGACAAAACGATGTTATTTTATCACTCCTGGCCCCAGCCTAGCCTATGGCTCGATTGGGCTAAGAAATCTTAACCCATGATTCGATCAACTTAGGCCTAGCCTGGACCGAATTATTACGCCTAAGGTAGAACAATGGCACTAGTCATAGCCTTTTTCAGTTTCTTAAATGCCTTATTTAGTTGTAGGAGTCCAATGAAATCCATTTGTTTTCAATAAATCTATAAGCGTCGCATTTATACCATAATGATAAATGTGCCAGTGATAGTCACCATTCAAGCCCAAGAACCCCCTAAGTTCCGTGAAAAAAGTGGAATGGGCTAATCCTAAATGGCCTTATGCTTACTTCAGTCAGCCTGCATCCCTTGAGCTGAAATAATAAAAACTAAGTATTCAATTGAATCCACTACAAAGACACATTTTTAAATTTTTAGCATAAAACTAGTTAGATTGTAATAATCGTAAAATTAGCGTCCAATACTCTACGTGCATGTTCCAACTAGGACTATAGATTAGGATGTCATTGAAAAACACGTGCATGCCTTAAAAGTTGATCTAAAAAAAACATATGATAGGATTCGTTTGGCTTTTATCCAGGACACGTTCGTCGCGGTTGAGCTTCCTGCGAATCTTATCCGCATCATCATGAACTGTGTCACGATTGTTAAATCCAAATGACTTTACTTAGATATAATTTTGATGTATAAAAAAAGAGCAAAATAAAAAGAAAAGAAATACAGACGAAGTCAGACAGACGAAGTCATACAGACGAAGTCAGACAGACAGACGAAGTCATACAGACGAAGAAACACAGACCCAAACGCTAAATGAAACAGACGCAAAATGAGAAGCAGACGCAAACGCTAAGCAAAGCAGACGCAGACGCAGACGCAGATGCGAAATAGTAAAAGAAGACACAGATGAAGTAAAAGCAGACGCAGACGCAGAAGCACAGATGAAGAAAAACAGATGCGGAATTCGAAAAGAAGACGAAGGAGTCAGTTCAAGTTAGTTACAGAACTCAACTGAATAACCGTTTCTTTAAAGATTCAAGAAACAAGAATCAAGAAGCAGTTGGAGATGAAGGATATAAATACAAGTCGAAGTCGAAGATTGCAAAGTTAGACAAAGTGAGAAAAAGTTAGCGAAAGTTAGCAAAAAGCATTCTGTTCAATCTAGCTGATAGCTATTTTACTGTAACAAGTGTGTAAACACTTTTCTGAGAAAAAGTAGTGCAGATAAACTGCAGACACTTTTCTGAGAAAAAGTAGTGCAGATAGCCTGCAGAGGCTAAGTGTGAAAGAATACTGATTGTAGAGACCTGAAGATGCTCGCAAAGAATACTTGTAACGTTGAAAGAGATAGTGAAAATCTCAGAAAGAACTCTGAGGACTGGACGTAGCCCACGATTTGGGGTGAACCAGGATAAATTGCTGTGTCGACTACTCTCACTCTATCTCTATTTTAGATTCAAGTTTTACCATTACTTAATCAGTAAACAAAGTTTTCAAAAGTTTTGATTAATTAGAATCTATCGTAATTTCTGTAAAGAATTTTATTTTTAACAAACAGTTTTGAAAGATTTTTCAAAAAGGGGAATACACAATTCAACCCCCCTTCTCGTGCATTCTATATCGTTCTATAAGTATTGTATTAACGTGTGATTCACTTCAATTGGTATCAAAGCCTGGTATCCAAGGATCACTTTAGCAAAGTGTGGATCAAAGATAATGACGGAATCACATGTATACATCGCAGAAGGACCCTCAGTCACTAGACCTCCAGCATTCAACGGAGAAGATTATCATTACTAGAAAGATAGGATGCGGCTATTCATAGAATCTACTCATGTCGACCTTTGGGACGTAATAGAGAACGGACCTTATACACCAGTAGATGGTGATGGCAATTCCATTCTACGAGTCAGATGGACGGCTGACCAAAAGGCGAGAATACAACTGAACTCAAAGCCGAAGTTTTTCTTAACGTGTTCCCTAAGCAGGAGCGAGTATGACAAAGTCCATGGATGCGATACCGCGAAGGAGATGTGGGACACATTGTCCGTCGCTCACGAAGGCACAAGCTAAGTTAAAGAATCCAAGATAAGTATTCTTGTCCACCAGTATGAACTTTTCAGGATGAAAGATGAAGAATCTATTGATCAAATATTTGAAAGATTTCAAACAATTGTTAATGGATTGAAAGCTCTTGGAAGAACGTACAACAATCAAGACCATGTTCAAAAGATCTTAAGAAGTCTTCCAAAGAGGTGGAGACCTAAAGTTACTGCGGTGCAAGAAGCGAAAGATTTGAGCGTGCTAAAACTTGACGAGTTGCTTGGATCCTTGAAGATTCATAAAGTTGAACTCGATGCTGAAGACAATCCCAAACAGGACAAGTCGATAGCGCTGAAGGCCGGACATAAGAATCACAAGACTCAAAGACGGAGGAAATCATCAAAAGCATTAAAAATTGAAGAATCAAAGGATGACAACTCCAGCCAATCAGAACCGGAGTCAAGTGATGAAGACGACGAGTTATCTTTCATCTCTAGAAAGATAAGACGCATGTGGAAGAAGAAATCCAGAGCAAACCAGACTTTCAAGAAGAATGTCAAAGATGAAGCTAAGCCAGAGAAGTCATCTGTCATCTGCTACGAGTGCAATCAGCCTAGACACTACAAGTTCGAATGTTCGACTGTAAAGAAGAAACCAAAGAAGAGTAGAGAAGGCAAGAAAAGCATGATGGCAACGTGGGAGGACCTAGATTCATCAGAATCAGATACAGGTTCCGAGTCATCTGAACATGCAAACATCTGCCTGGTAGCTGAGGAAGATAGTGATGAGGAGGTAAAATCTGACTACGATAATTTGCATGATGCCTACTCAGAACTGTTAGAAGATTCTCATGCTATTCTGAAATAGTACAAACTGTTAAAGAAAAAGTATGCAGAAAATATTAGACATACTGAAGTAATAGAGAGAGAAAATGTTTGTCTAAAGAAACAATTAGAGGAGAAAAATAAAGTCATAGACAGATCAGAAGAGATTAATCATCTTAAACTAAGAATTAAGAATTTGTCAGCTGATTTAGCTACTTTCACAGAGAGCACTAAGAAAATGAATGAGAGGCTTGGAAAATGTAGACATCCGAGTGATAAAACCGGATTAGGGTTTACAGGTAACAAGACTCAGTCTCATAAAAAACCTTTCGTTCAAAAGAGAAACCATAATAAATCTTGTTTTAATCAACATTCTAGTTATATGCATCAAAGAACTCATCATATGCATACTACTAACCATAAAGGACCCAAGAAAATTTGGGTACCAAAAAATAAAATAGTTTCTCCTGCAGATATCCTTTCTTGGAAGATACAGCAAGCACCATTAGTATTTAGACAATGGATGCTCGCGACATATGATGGAAAAAAGGTCTATGTTCTTAGACCTTCAGTATAAGAAGGGAGGATCGGCAACTTTTGGAGACAACCAGCAGGACAAGATCATTGGAATCGGTAAAATTGGTAAAGATTCCTTTGCAAGCATAAATAATGTACTGCTTGTTGATGGTCTGAAGCATAACTTGATTAGCGTCAGTCAATTGTGTGATTCTGGTTTCACAGTCACATTCAATCAAAATCTTTGCGAAGTCAGAAACAAAGATGGGTCTATACTTTTCTCTGCCAAGAGAAGAAACAATCTTTACAAAATTGATTTAGAAGATTTTCAATGCCAAAATATTTCATGTTTTCTATCTTCCGAAGAAGAAAGACTAATCTGGCATAAAAAGCTAGGTCATGTCTCTTTTAAACATATTTCAAAGTTGGCAAAACATGATTTGGTAAGAGGATTGCCAAAAATAAGTTTTGACAAAGAGTTTTTCTGTGAAAACTGTTTGAAAGGAAAACAAGTTAAAACCTCTTTTTCTTCTAAAAATTTTGTAACATCATCTAGACCTTTAGAATTGTTACATATGGATTTATTTGGTCCAACAAGGACAATAAGTCTTGGCGGAAAGAAATATGGACTTGTTATTGTTGATGACTTTACTTGATTTTGTTGGATATTATTTTTATCACACAAAGATGAATCTTTTAAGTGCTTTAGGACCTTATCCAAAAAGTTACAGAACAAAAAAGGAGTGTCTATAGCCAGTATCAGGAGTGACCAGGGTGGAGAGTTTGAGAATGAGAAGTTTAGATTATTCTGTGAGGAGAATGGAATTTTCCACAATTTCTCTGCTCCCAAGACTCCACAACAGAATGTAGTTGTTGAAAGGAAGAATATGACGATTCAAGAAATGGCAAGGACCATGTTGTGTGAGATGAATCTTCCTAAATACTTATGGGTAGAAGCTGTGAATACAGCATGCTATATTCAGAATAGAATTCTGTTGCAACCCATGTTGAAGAAGACTCCTTATGAGTTATGGAATGGAAGAAGACCAAACGTATCTTACTTTCATCCATTCGGGTACAAGTGCTCTATTTTGAATACAAAGGAGCTGTTGGATAAATTTGACTCAAAGAACTATCCAGGAATCTTTCTAGGCTACTCATCATCGTCTAAGGCATTTCGGGTGTATAACCTTACTTCAAAGACAGTTGAGGAGACCATCTATATCAAGTTTAATGATAGTTCCCAAACCCATAAGGAAGATGACATGGAGAGTGAAGGTCCTTCAAAGAACTTAGATGATAGTACAGAAATTCCATCACCAGGAGCTCAAATAGACAAAGTTGAAGATATTCCAGAAACTATCAGACTGAAAAGAGACTGGAAATATAAAAGTTCTCATCTAGAAGAGTTGATTATCGGAGAGACCTCAGAAGGAGTTAGAACAAGGTCCAGATTCAGAAGAGAAGCTAATGTGGCTTTTATCTCTGAAATAGAACCTAAGAAGGTTGAGGAAGCTCTTCAAGACGAAGCTTGGGTGTTAGCCATGCAAGAGGAGCTGAATCAATTTACTAGGAATAATGTCTGGTCCTTAGTTCCGAAACCCCCAAAGAAATCTATCATAGAAACCAGATGGGTCTTTAAGAATAAGTTAGACGAATCAGGAAGAGTGAGTCGAAATAAGGCTAGATTAGTAGCACAAGGCTATAACCAGCAAGAAGGAATAGACTACAATGAGACGTATGCTCCAGTAGCAAGACTTGAAGCCATCAGGATATTGTTGGCATATGCAGTTTGTCATAATATAAAGTTGTTTCAGATGGATGTTAAGAGTGCCTTTCTGAATGGTCTTATAGACGAAGAGGTGTATGTTAACCAACCACCTGGTTTCGAGGATGTTAAGAATCCAGACCATGTCTATCGACTTCATAAAACCTTATAAGGCCTGAGGCAAGCTCCTAGAGCTTGGTATGATCATCTGAGTACTTTTCTCTTAGAGAATGGTTTTAGTAGAGGTTAAGTTGATAAGACACTCTTTAGGAAAAAATTTTCAGAATGATTTTATTTTAGTTCAGATTTATGTTGATGATATTATTTTTGGTGCTACTTCAAACAAGCTATGCATGAAGTTTGAGAGTCTAATGAAGAAAGAGTTTGAAATGAGCATGATGGGTGAATTAAAGTTCTTTCTTGGGTTGCAAGTTAAGCAGACCGAAGAGAAGATCTTTATTCATCAACAAAAGTACGTGAAAGAATTGTTGCTCAAGTTTGATATGAAGAATGTGAAGCCTATGGCAACCCCGATGTACCCTTCAAACCTTTTGTCGAAAGATGAACTTGGTAAGAAGGTGGATCAAACCTCAGATAGAGGACGATCGGTTCTTTCTTGTACCTTCATGTTAGTAGACCTGATATTTTATTCAAGTATGCTTGTGTGCAAGGTTTCGAGCCGATCCTAGAGAGTCTCATTTTATTCATTGTTAAAAGAATTATGAGATATCTTGCAGTACTACCGATCTTTGCTTAATGTTTGAAAAGGTAGAGATTTCAGTTAATCGGATATTGCGATGCGGACTATGCCGAGATAGAATCGAAAGAAAAGCATAAGTGGAGGATGTCACTTTCTTGGCGTAAACCTAGTTTCTGGTCAAGCAAGAGACAAAGCTCGATAGCTCTATCAACCGCCAAGCGAGTATATGTCACCGCAAGTCGTTGTTCACGAGACGTTGGATCAAATATCAACTTGAAGACTACTCAATTCAAGAAGAGGAGATTCCAATCTCGCGACAACACCAAAGGCAATCAATCACAAAGAATCCGATTCAAAGATTCTAGAGTGAAGCACATCGGGTTAGACATCACTTTCGAGAGACTATGTTCAGAGGAAGGTGGTGCGCCTGATTCATCGAAACAGAGTCTCGGTGGGCGACATCTTCACTAAACCATTGAGTGAAGAACAGCCGAAAGATCGACGCAATCTTAACATGGTCATGTTAAGTGAACAGTCAGGCTAAAGGGACGTCAAAACTATCAGCGTCAGGAACAGTGAGTTACAGCTGGTAACTTCTCTTATAAAGGAAGTTTTGGAGGGAAACGCCTCACGATCTTCAGAATCCCTATGATTCTAGAATACGCGTGATAAGACCTTTCAAGTTGCCTGAAGTTGATATCATTGCGGTTACTCTCATCTCCAGACGTTTCATCTTGCTTTCCAAATTCTCTCAATCATCCTACCCTAGACGAAAAGCTTACCAGAGATAGTTTTTGTTTTGAAACAATGGAAGAAGCTATGATATTCGGAAGGCATATAGATTTCGAGTCATTGAGAAATGATGGTATGGACGTAGAACCGGAGATTGTAAGAGATGGTTGGAGGAATTTCTTCCAGGTACGAGAACCAGTCTACACCAATGAGGTTTTCGATTTTTGGAAGAATGCTCAGCTTGTAGACAACACTGTGGTATCTTCAGTAGATGGTATATCTGTTGTTATGACTAAGGAGCTGATAAAGAAGGTGACCGATTGTCCATCGGTCGGTGAGACTCTATCTACCAAGGCCAGTTGGATGTCTCAGGTTGGTATGAAAGAAGAAGATGTCAGAAGACAACTATATGGAGCCAATAACCCTTCTGAGAGGAAGACTTCGAATCTGATCCCAAAAGCTAGGGTTCTCCATGCAATTTTGTTTAATTGCATTCTACCCAGAGTAGGTTCCAGACATTTAGTGACTACCCTGGATGAACAATGCTTGTTCTACCTGCTGAATCGCAATCCTGTCGATTTACCCTTCTTAATCTGTCATTATATGATTAAGGGGATAAAGGATACAAATAGCTATCCTTACGACATGCTTCTTACAAGGATTTTTAAGGAATCCAGAATTCCTCTCCACAGAGGAAATAGAAGTATTTTACCAGTGAAAAGTAAGATTGATTCAATCACTATACGACGAATGGGTCTGAGGACAGTGAATAAAGAAGAAACAGACTCTTCACGGAGAACAAGAACTGAAGGGGAGCGTGTATCGAAGAAGTCTCCCGCTTCAAGTCTCCGAACTCAAGTGAGTATAAGATCGCCTGCAGAAGAAATAAGAAGACTTACGGGAAGACCGCTGATAAAATGGGCAAGTCCTCAGGTCGAAGTAAGTCTACCTCGAAGGACAAAAGAAGGTACGCCAAAAAGACAAGGAGAAAGTCTTTTAAGTGAAGTTACGAAGAAGGCGAAGAGATCACTGAGGATTCGGACTCTAAGGCAACAAGAAGAGAAGAATGCCAGAAAACAGAGTCAGGAACAAACTCCTCAATCTCGTGCACCTAAAGCGACAAGATCGCTAGTTTCTATTCTGGAAGAGGATACAGCCAGAAAAGGCAAAGAGACTAACAAGAAGAGAAAATCGAATCGAAGAGAAAATTTCAAGACATGAAATCTTCAAGACCGATCAAGGTAAGACAAGACTAAGAAGATTAGTCGGAAGAAGACCGCCTCAATCACGAGGAGGTTAGTCGAAAGAAAGAAACCTCGACATCGCTTCAAAAGAAAAGAAACCGAGCAAAGCAGAGTTCAGGAAATCCCCATTGCTCAACAGGAGGAACCAGTGAAGTAAAGCCTGGTTCAGGAGAATCCTATTGAAGCACAACCAGAGGCAACAGCAGAATCAGACTCGAATAATGATAAACCTTGTCTGATGGTATAAAACTATCATAAGTTTTTTTAGAAAACAAAAGCTGAAGATCAAAATGATTCATTTTGTTACCAAAAAAACTGTTATCGCCATCGGTAGTCAACCAATGAAGAAGACAGTAGTTCTCGTACAACCTATGTCAATAAATAGTGACAGATGGGACTTACTGAAAGAAGATGAAAAGATGTTCTACTATGCTTTGAGGGATGCTTTCTCTGAAGCCATACCTACAAAAATTCCACAGAAGTCGTGTACTATTTTTCCGATCACAGAAAACACAGAAATAAAGATTGTACTGGATATCCAGCCAAGATATCCTTTGGATTTGACTAACGGAAAGTCGAAGCTATTTCTTGAAAAAGTTCGTGATGATTTGTCCGCAGATCAAATTGAAGAAGAAGTGCGTAGAATTGATGATGCATGCGCTTCGAATGAGAATAAAGATAAAGCGAGCTGCAGCTATACTGACAAGCAAGAAGACCGCTCGATGGGGAAGAGTAATAACAGGACGCTTATTGAGTTCCTTGTTCGATAGCCATGCGTATTAGACCTTTATCCGGTACATCGCCTATTGAAGTCAAGACATACCCTCGCAAGGAAGACAGCTTGTTGATGCTTTGCGCCCGCTTGACTTAGATCTTCCCAAGTCGATACATTTATTCGCCCACCAACTATTGAGATCAATGATGAATACATTCCTACCTCTGATGCTTACACTACGAAAATTCCGTTCACTGCCCCCTCAGTAGATGTTGATCAATCTTCCTCACCGTTGGACTCACAAGTTGAAATCAGCAAATTACGTGGTGAAGTCAACGAGATCAAGGAGACGATGAATGACTCAAGAAGATGATGACGAATCGAAGAGCCATCATCGTTAATCATTTTTTATTATAGCAAATAGGGGGAGAAGAGCAGAAAAGAAGAGAATGAACAAGGGGAGAAGAGAATGAGCAGAAGAGAAGAAAAGAGGATGTTCAGAATGTTCAGAAAAGAGGATGTTCAGAATGTTCAGAAAAGAAGGTGTGACTGAAGCAGACGAAGAAAGGAAGAAGTCAAAGAAGAAGTTCTGAAGATAAGTTTTTTTTGTGTTCTTTTCAAAACATTATATTTTGTTTTCTTTTGTATATAATTTGTTATCATAAAAAAGGGGGAGATTGTTAAGTCCAAATGACTTTACTTAGATATGATTTTGATGTATAACAAAAGAGCAAAATAAAAAGAAAAGAAATACGATTTAAGTCGATGCACGACGAAGTCATACGACGAAGTCGATGCATGCATGATCGAAGACACGATTTAATCGAACACGACGCAAACGCTAAATGAAACAGACGCAAAATGAGAAGCAGACGCAGATGCTAAGCAAAGCAGACGCAGACGCAGATGCGAAATAGTAAAAGAAGACACAGACGAAGTAAAAGCGCACGCAGAGCAGGTAAGCGCATTTATAAAATACATAATGAAGAAAAATGATGCGAATTGAAAAGAAGACGAAGGAGTCGATTCGAGTTAGTTCTGAAACTCAATGAATAACTGCTTTACAGAAAGATTCAAGAAACAAGAATCAAGAAGCGGTTGGAGACGAAGGCTATAAATACAAGTCGAAGTCGAAGATTGCAAAGTTAGACAAAGTGAGAAAAAAGTTAACGAAAGTTGACAAAAAGCATTCTGTTCAATCTAGCTGAGATCTATTTTACTGTAACAAGTGTGTAAACACTTTTCTAAGAAAAAGTAGTGCAGATAGCCTGCAGAGGCTAAGTGTGAAAGAATACTGATTGTAGAGACCTGAAGAGGCTCGCAAAGAATACTTGTAACTTTGAAAGAGATAGTGGAAATCTCATAAAGAACTCTGAGGATTGGACGTAGCTCACGGTTTGGGGTGAACCAAGATAAATTGTTGTGTCGACTACTCTCACTCTATCTCTATTTTATATTCAAGTTTTATCATTAATTAATCAGTAAACAAAGTTTTCAAAAGTTTTGATTAATCAGAATCTATCGTAAGTTCTGTAAAGAATTTTATTTCTAACAAACAGTTTTGAAAGATTTTTCAAAAAGGAGAATACACAATTCAACCCCCCCTTCTCGTGCATTCTATATCGTTCTATAAGTATTGTATTAACGTGTGATTCACTTCAACGATTGTGTCTTCTTAAGTGGCTTGGCAAGGCACCGTCTTGGATTCCTTTCGCTCGTCTAGGGGTGTTCGGCAAGGAGACCCGCTTTTTTCGTACCTGTTTGTACTCTGCATGGAGCGACTTAGGCACCTTATCTTGTAGGAGGTGGACTGTGCCTACTGGAAGCCCGTAAGACTTAGTTGGACGGGGCCTCTCATATCCCATCTTCTCTTTGTCGACGACTTGGTCCTTTTCGTTGAAGTTGTAGCTTCACAGACTCACGTGATCACCTGTACCTTACAGACATTCTATTTGGCTTCAGGGCAGAAAGTGAGCACCGAAAAGACTCAGATCTTTTTCTCGAAGAACGTGCCTCGTGAGACCGCGAGGCGGCTCAATCACGATCTGGTGTGCGCACATCTAGGCATACCTTCCAACATATTTTGGATACAGCCCAAAACAAGCTCACGGGCTGGTGTGCGCAAAATTTATCACTTGCAGGTCGTGTTACATTAGCCCAGTCGATCATCTCCGCCCTTCTTATCTTCACGATGCAAACGGTTTGCCTCCCGCGTCAACTCTGTGATGATCTTGAAAAACTCATGCGTGATTTTATTTGGGGTTCGACCAACTCTTAGCGGAGAATCCACCTGGTGAACTGTGATTCTATCTACCAGCTGAAGTCTGCAGGGGGATTGGGCATCAAACGTATCCGACCCACCAATGACGCGTTACTTGTCAAACTAGGCTGGGCTTTTCTGACTAATCCCTCAGCCCTTTGGGTTTGAGTTCTCCGTGGTAAATACCGCCTGGATACTCATCATTTTCCCTAAACCATTGTGAGGTCACGGGCATCCGTGGTCTGGCGAGGCTTGTTGGCAGTCTAGCCAATTGTTTGTCAGGGTAGCCGATGGGTTCTAGGGAGTGGACACCGATTTTATTTTGGCTCGATAGCTGGGTGGAGGGCTGGGGCCCACTTGTCCACCTAGCAACCACGAATATACCTGACACTACCCTGTACGCTACGGTGGCCGACTTCACAAACCGGCGATGCACCTGACTTTAGCACGAGTTCCAGCAATATCTTCCTTCAGCAGTCTGTTTATACCTCGCCTCCATTTGGCCCATGATCGAAGAGGGTGTGGATGATAAGTTAATTTGGGGCCCCACCACCGATGGGAGATTCACGGTGGCGTCGACTTATGAGTTACATGACAGTCTCGGTATCGCCACACATAACAAAATGTGGGAGATTATTTGGAAATGGGCTGGTCCTCAGCGGATTTGGTCCTTCCTGTGGCTGTTGGCTCAACGCAAACTTGTGACGAATCGGCAGCGAGTCGTCCGTCATCTCACCACGGATAGCAGCTACCATTATTGTGGGTAGGAAGAGACCTCGCTGCACGTGGTGCGTGACTGCCTGCAGGTGCAAACCTTTTGACGACAGTTTCCCCGGGAAGTGTTAGGTCTGGGTTTCTTCCAACAGGATGAGGGGTCTTGGGTCCTGTCCAACCTCCTCAACATGTTGCCCATTCAACAGGTCGAATGGTCTATTATCTATGGGGTATCCTGTTGGTGCTTATGGAACTGACGGAACAAAAGTCTGTTCTAGCAGGGCTTTGTTTGGCCGGAGGATGGTAATTAAATGGTTATGGACTATGTTGAGTAGATTTCTAGAGCTTGGATCATGGAAAATTGTGTGTTCTCAGACCGCAACCTGCCTGTGGGGAGTCATGTGGGCTGGACTAAGCTGATGGTAAGTTAAGTGAAATTGAATTCAGATGGTGCGGTCACGCCCGGGTCCGATCGGGCTTCGACCGGTGGCTTACTTCGAGATCGGCATGGGCAATGGTGCAGAGGGTTCCAACATCGTCTAAGACGCAATTCCCTACTAACTACATAACTTCAGGGAGTTTTTTCCGATCTCACGTTAGCTTGGGATGTAGGATACCGTCACCTAATCGTGGAAGTCGATTCGTTAGAGGTCATTAACATTCTTTCCTCATCTCAACATGTTCTAACTGAGGATCTTTTATTGGTTGCAATTATCCGAGGACTCTTACGCTGGGACTGGCAGGTTGATCTTCAACATATCGTGCGTGGGGGAAACCAGTGTGTCGACAAGTTGGCGGCTTGTGCAATTTTCTTAAATCTAAGTCTGCACATCCTCCGGGAGTTTCCAGTGGCTATCTAAGAGCTTCTTCACCAAGACAGGGTTTTATACTCCCATCATATGCGCTAGGCTATTTTGTACTCTTTTCTTTATATTCAAAAAAAAAAAAAGGAAAACACGTGCACGAACTTTTGAAAGAAGGTTCTCAGTAAATCATTCATGGCATATTGAAACGTTGATGAGCATTAATTAAGCCCCGTAGAGCAGTGATGAATGCTCCAAGTGCATGTCCCGATGTCATCGATAAAAGAAAAGTTTCAGTAAATCAATCATGGTAGATTGGAATGTTGATGGAGCATTAGTTAAGGTAAAAGGTAAAATTAAAATTTGGTAATGTAGTTGTATGTAATTGGTCCAGTAAGGCAGTAACTCGTCGACCGTGGGGATGAGAAATTTGCTTGGGGTGATGAGGGAATTGAGAACATGGGACTGAATATCTTTAGGTAATGAGGTAAAGCCATTAGATAAAGAAAGTTCTACAGTGGATTTAGAAACCATAGGCGTGTGAGGTTGACGTGAAATTGCTAAACAAGTGTCAATAGAATCATCTTGCATTATGCGGATGAGTTGGGAAAAAGTGGCTTGGGTTAGGTTAGGCTCTCCGGTAAGCCTCACTAGAAAGGTGAAAATGCTCTGTATCCATAAAAGAGGGAGAACAGATAAGAGAAAGGGTTAGGACAGCTGGTTCACATTCAGAGGGTTGAGGGGTAGAGTCAATGATTGGTGTAAGTATAAGTAACAGATATTCTTCAGATTTGCATGCCTCTCCTGTGTCTCAGGAGGAGAAAGACGTCAAACAGTCTCTCTTATTTAAAATAAAAATTATTTTTAAGAGATTTTAATTATTTAAAATAAGTGTCGTTCACGATTTTTTATGTATGTTTATAATTTTATTTCTAAAATTACCCTTTAATTTTTCTCACATCCTAATTATACATATTATATTTTCAAGACAATTCAACATGCAATTAATAAGAGTATATCAAACATTTTACCAGTTTTCTTAATAAATGTGTATCTTTCTAAAACAACTTTTATTTAAGACAGGAGAAGTAGGTATTAGTGAAGTACTAGAATACCAATGTTAGGAACTCACAGCACAGTTAATCCCTAATTCGAGGAGGGATTATCAACTATAGAAAATGAAAGAAATAGAGAGAGAATTTTACTGCAATTGTAAATCGTTAGCCTTTTGCTCTCGTTACTTTCTGAAAATAAAAGTTTCAATAGTAATTGTTTTTCCTTGATTCAAGGAATGCATGACACTTGTCACTACTTGGGCCTATCTAGCATATTTTCATAAATAACAATAATCAAGGTCCTTGCATTTGTTATAACCAAATAAGTTTCTCCGTAAAAACATAAATAGCACGCTCTCAAAAATAGGTACTGAGAAGCGGATTATTCTTTCCTCTGCCCCTTGCAGCTATAATGTCTTCAGATTTCGAACGGTTGTTTCCTACTCTTGTTTTGAGCCTGCTCTCGTGTGTATCCCAGGCTCAGCAAATGTACAATATGACAAGTATATTTGAAAGATGGGAAATTTTTGCCGAGTTAGCTCGTACGCTTGCTCCATTATGTTAAATCTTGAAGGCTTCGTTTGTCGTGTCGGTGGCGACTGTATTCGTTGTGACTTGTGGGAGGTAATCCTATCACTGTTTCTGCCTAATAAATTGGATATGCTTTGCTTGTCCTACCAAATTGGCCTAGTTATTTACTTGATACCCCACACGACAAACTTTCTTTAGCCTATGCACTATGCGGCCTCTAGGCCGAAAACCAAAGTCGAAAGAATTGCTACTTTGACTGTGATATTAGCTTTATATGTGATGTGCATTCATTGATCCAGACATAGTTTGGATATGTCTTCTTTTGAGAGGCCTCTCAAGATGTTGTCAGTGATTAAATGCGGTGACCCCATCCCTAGCAAGTAGCAATAGCTTTCCAGTTTCCTTTTGCCAATCACTTCACCTTTTTCATTTTCCTTAACCACATTATTTTAAACGAGGGTTGACGAACTAGTGCTTACTAATCAGTGGCATTGAAGTTGTTTTAAAAGTTTAGATTACGGATTCAAAAACTTTTTTCTCTTCTATAATCATGGATCTCAGGCTAAAAAGCTTATAGAAATATGGTCTTGGTCCTTCAATCCAAGGAAAACTGCAACATGTTCTAAGAATGTGTTTTCATCAAATGGGAGGACTTTGTATTTTGTAGGAGCCTCTCGAGATATTTGGTAAGATACTCTTTATACTCCTCAATGAAAATTTACCCCTCAAGCATTTTAAAGTCACGTAAACATATATTTGCTAGAACAATTCTAATCCTTCTGTGTCCGTTAGAGCTAGAGCTTGTTTCATTTGTTAGATTCACGTGACATGTATTTTGAATTCGAACAAAACAAACAAGGTTTAATAGCCTTAAAACAAGGCGTATCTCTACAGTAGATCTATGTAACTGCATTGGTTCTTATACCCCATAAATCTTTGTTTGTACATATATGAGTTCCTGTCCTTACACATACATGGTACTTGAACCTTAATCCATTAGATCTGACTATATAAGCGGCAAATACGAAATAATTGTATTATCCATCCTGCTTTCATTTGAAAGTTGAGAGGGCCTACTCTCATATAGACATCATATTTTTAAAACTTAATTGTTTGTAATTCTACTATTCTGACCCCTCTTTCTCTACAGTAAAATCTGTAACTTTTAAAGTAGTCAGGATATCCTATTAGATAGCAACGAGTATAACGAGATTGCAATTTGCTTTAATAAAAATTATACAACTGTACCTCAGCAGGGCAGCCTCATATACGAATGTATGAAAGGCTAGGCTTCCATCATTTCCAGAGTTTAAAAGGTGTCTTAGGCATTGACTTACTTGGGACTCTGTTTAATATATACAATGTTGTCTTAATGATTTCACCCCAAAGGTAATCATGTAGGTTAGTTTTGCTCTACATTGATCTCATCATGTTCTTTAGAGTACGGTTATGCCTTTCGTCCACACCATTTTGCTCAAGATTACCTGACATAGTAAACTGAGTCATTATTCTAATTGATTTCGCATACCTGACAAGTAGACTCTTTTCTTGTCCTTCAACATTCCGTATGTATGAGGTTTACAAGCCATAAGTATGAGTTAACCCCTTTTTTTTTTAATCTCAGTCAACTTATCTTTACAACAGTCCACATAAGTATCCAGATCATCAAAATTTAAAGTTAGGAAAATGTTTTCCTTTATCAATCTCTCAACCCTATCTCTAGAAATGTGGTCTATGCATTTATGCCACAACATGTATGGCGTTTCCTTTATCAAAGGTCTCTTACGAATAACAGGTTCAACTATGTAAGAAGAAGCTTACATTTCATTAGGGATAAGACACATTCTATATAACTTGTAAGACAAGAAGACAGTTATGATATGTTTTGCATTGAAAAATAGATTTACAATTGAAGTATTAATTACAAAACGTTAACCCTCTTTGTCCAAAACTAATACAGAGACCAGATTCCATCTAAAAGATGGTATATAAAATGTGTCCCGTAAAAAAAGTACAAACTCCGTATCGAGGTTTAAACTTACATCCCCCTACATACAAAACATCAACTTCTTCATTATTGTCGATCATTAGCTTCTCCTCTCCTTTACTCGACTTTCTCCTGGATCTAAACTCATGCATTGTGGAAGCAACATGATTAGATGCTTCACTATCTAGCCCCCAAGAATGCCACCAAGACCTGGATGTGACTATAACTAAATTGGATTCATGAATCATATAAGCCAAGGAGTTACCTGACAAATCTTGTTTGACTTTCCAGACTTTATACTTCTGGTAGTTGGATTTCATATACCCCTTCTTCTTGCAGAAGAAGCACCTCATATTCTCTAAGTCTTGTGGACCTTTCGCAATGCTACACTGGACAGTTTGTATATGCAGAGAGGATTTAGATTTCTTACTCTTAAACTTTTGGAGCTTAGCCTTCCCCTTACCTTTAGCTGCATGCAAGGCTATATGAGGAGTGTTCATTAGCTTCTCCTCTATTGCAACATAATGGGAAATCAAAGAATTGATATCTCAAGCCTCATTATGAGAAATGTATGAAGTGACCAGGATGCCAAACTCTTGCGGGAGAGTATTAAGAGCTTGGTGCACTATTAATGTATGAGGAATTAGAACATCCATTACCTTCAACTTACTCTAAAGGTAAACTATTGTTATAATGTATTCCCTTACTCCTCCTTTTCCAATATATCTCATGGAGAACATATCCTTTATTGGATGAGACCTTGTATCTTTGAAAAATATTATCCAAAAACTCCTTCGCTATAGTGGTGTTCGACAATCCACTGAATAGATAATCTAGGATTGATCTCTTAATGATCAAATAACACATCTCGTTTGATCGCTCCTAGATTGCAAAGGCTTCTTTATCATCTTTCGAGCTAATGTCCATAAGTGGAGATGGTCTCTTTGTCAACATAATCATGTTGATGTCTGCCATCTCTAAGACAAACTCAACATCCTTCTTCCACTTCTTAAAATTGAAATCAGTTAGGGTTTCAATGGTGACAACAATGTTGTTGACAAAAAATGTAATTGTAAAGATCAACACAAATGCAGGATAACATTGATATTCAAAACATTAATAGTATCTTCAACGAGAATCCGATCATACATATTATGAAACATCTGTGAGCTAATTACATAATATATGCAATTAGACCTCCGCATAAAAACAATTAGAGTATACATCATCAACTGTCATGATACTACCATATGTAGGAGAATAGATCATTCAAGTAACGACTTTCCTCCATCTAATGCTTTCATACACATATCAAAATCTCATATAATACTAACACTAATGGGCAGAATAATCGAACATGAGACCAGAGATGTCCTCCAATATGCAAGCAAAACAATTTAAATATTGACTTAAAAGATCACTGTGATGACTACAATCTTATCAGTACATAAAAGGACTACAAATACATGAGATGCATCTATGTTGTCCTCACATTTTGTATGAATATATAGTATGTGAAAATGTAACATCAATAAGTGTAGAAAACCAAATGCACAGTTAAAAAAGCTCAATCATAGCTACTATCATGCGTTACCGAACACCACACATACCACACAAGACATAAAAACCTTAAGTGTCTCCTTCATGTGAAGTACAAAGCATGAAAATTCACTAAAAATGGATTTAGAATGCCTTAAATCCTTTTTATGGAGTGAGATTATTGATGTAATTAATCCAGAAAAATTAAAAATCACTTTATGAATTCCTCCAACCCGAAAACTAACCCAAATCACCTTGGGGTACCTTCATAAGAATTCTAAAATTTTCTTTTCCTTTTGGTGTTGACGTCAACAAACACTGTAGCGCTAACATCAACATTTAATTATTTGTTGACCTAAATATGACGACATAGTGATGTCAGAGGTGCATATGATAACTAAGCGCTTGCATCACATGCGTTTGCGCCTAATGTGCATCTACATGCGGTGAGCTTGACTAAACCATTGTGTAGCACGTGTGATGCACATGCCAAACGTGTAGAAGTACCCGTCCTATATGGCGAGTACATCATACGCACTAGACGTGCATGCTCAACTTACACGTCATGCGTCTGGACAAGCGGCAGGAGCATGTGATGCACACCCCTATCACAACATTGTCACTGGGATTTCAAGTCGTGTGTGGCGCATTGTCACAAGTGCCGCATGCGTCCTGTAAGTGGCAATCCACGTGTCATCGTTTGACTGGCGCTTGCAACACATGCGCCTGCTGTATCACCTTAAAGGCAATACTGTGGCGGCATTGAGTGCGAGTGGCACATGTACCCGCCGTTCTCTTCTTCCCTCCAACAACAGCCATTTTCCAGTGAGTTTCAAGCTGGTTTTTCAGGTTTCATAGCTCGTTTCTGACCAATTTTTCATAGCTAACTATAGGTAACCTACTTTCACGCATCCATATGAGTGAAGACTAAAAATGGATCAAAAACTCTAAAACTCTTATGGATAAAAATAAAAATACGTAATATAAGCCTTAGTATGTGTTCCAAATCGAAAATAAAAGGAAAATAAATGAATAAATACAGAAATACCTAATTTTCTGTTCCATCACTTGCTCGGAGGAGCTTTTTGAGGCACTAATAAGCTAGAATTCGCAGGGACCTTCGCGAGATATTCTCACCAGCACGTGGTCAACGTCTTCTTACAATTTTTTTAAAACGTGAGTTTTTTTAACAGATCAGAGAATCCAAATGCTCACGAATAATATAAGATCTTAATTTTTTATGTAGTTTTCATGTTTTCATATAAAACTTTTTATAATAGTCCTGATATAGATCTGATTAATTTTATTATCTTTATGTGAATCAAATTAAATAACTTAGCTGATAAGTTAACTCTTTTGAACAAATCTCATTATTGACAACAAGCTATTTGATGCTTGTTTGCATTTTCCTTGTCAAGCATTGGTTTGCTATTACTTTTCTTTCTTAGGTTTGAGGCTCCATTTTCATCTCAATCTCAATCTCATTCCCTCCATTATTTGTCAATTCGCATCTACTTTAGACAAACTAGACATGAAAGCTAAACTGATTTAAGCCTATGATGGAGGTTTCCTCTATGAACATCTAAGTTTTGACTAGTAGGCACAACTTCCTAATAACGCACAATAGGCTCGCTGACAAGTGCACTTAGAGAGCGACCGACTTTTTTAGTATCTTAAAAGAGACACCACAACAATTGAAAATGCGTTCAAATTTGTCACTCAAAAGGTGAGTAAGTTTGACAAGATACGATAACCACGAACCAAACAAAACCAGAATCCAGAATCATGGGAAAGTACATAAATAGTTCGTTGAATATTCCAAGAAGCTGTAAAGTCCCGAAGGATGTAACTTTGCACGGCGTTACAATTCTGTGGGGAAAAGAAAGGAAAATGGTATGGGGATCTTGAGGTTGAAAAGACAGAAATGACACATATCATGAGAGGCCTTCAAATTTTCTGTGTCGGCAATGCTGGCCTTATCCTGTGTCACTCTATTCTAGCCACTCATTTATATACGATCCATATAAATAGGTGGCTAAGATGGAGTGGCACAAGATAGGACACAGAAGATCAGATCTCTTATGAGAATACCTCAAATAGTCTTAATGCCTTATCCTGTGTCACTCTATTCTAGCCACTCATTTATATACGATGCATATAAATAGATGACTAAGATGGAATGGCACAAAATAGGACACAGAAGATCAGATCTCCTATGAGAGTACCTCAAATAGTCTTAATGTAAACGTTTAATCCGCTGCTCGAACAAACTTTTTTATTTGTCATTTCATCTTGAAACTAAATAATTAATTTAATCATATTTTGATAAATGAATATATAAAATTTTAAATTGTTTTTCTATCAGTTTTTTTATTAAAACTAATATATAATGTATTTAAAATGAAGTTACTTGCAATTGACAGTTATCTGCTTCTCGATCCTCTCTAATTGGATGCTCAAACTGATAAATTTGAACCTACTTAACGACCAAACCATAGTCTTTGAGTTTCGTTTACAGTTCTTCATCCGAGTTGCGGCGCAACCGCAACCAGTCTTCATAGGTGACTACTAGGACCAGTTAAGACGCCATAATGGACTCATAGAGCCATTACTACTTGCCATGATGTGGAAAATCGTAGCTTATTGTTACGAATAGACAAAGCAATGGCTAAAGGTTTTTATATAAGAGAATAATTATCATCGTCCCTGTACAACTACACAAACTAATTTGTAGATGCATCATTTAGCAAATCTAGTGTAAAAGACAAAAAGAATCCATATGAAGGACCACCGGAAAATGTTGGGATATGCAAATCCATTCTACAACAAAAATGATCTCTCTGTTATAAAATATAGGAATAATATAGTGTGCTACTAATTGTTAATACACCACTTAATTATTAATGTACCAAATGTATCACTTAATTGTTAGTGCATCAAATGCACCACTTAATTGTTAGTGTACCACTTCTATTATCATGATAGTATTTTATTATAAATTTTGTACTATAAATAGAATGGTTAACTTGATGTAAGACACACCAATTTATAAGAAGAATTCTCCTATCTCAAATATTCTTAAATTTTAGTTTCGGTTTTATAACACGTTATCAGCACGAAGCTCTGATGTCTAAAATTCGGCTTATCAACTTCAAGCAATCATAAGGTTCTTCCGTTTACGTACATCAAACAAACGTAAGTTCTTTCATTTATTTTTCCATTTATCTACATTAATTCTACTTATGATATTATTAAAAAAAATTATAGACAACTCTCTATATCTTCCCTACAGTTTTACCTTCTCTTTAAATAATGAAAAGGTAATATCACCTCTAAATACTTAATTTATTGTATAGTATACATCGTGAATTAGAAAATAAATAAATAAAATATATTCAAGACTATTATATTTATTATACTCTAATTAATTTTACTACATATATATTATCATCAATTATGTGTTTTAAATAAATAATTAAATAATATATATTATAACATGACTAGTTAACGGTAAAAATAATAATAATAATAATAACGAAAATGATTCATTTTCTATAAATAGATATCACTTCTACATAATTTACTTCATCCCTACACATTATTTTTTACCTCAAAATATAATTCAAATGTTGTCCGCTACATTATTTTTTTGTACAATTATTGTCATTATGTATCTTTGTTTCATTCTTAGTGTAGAGCTAAAAGATTCAGATCGCAATTTTTTTCTCTTAGTAATAACATTTTGTATGATCCCTTTGTTGCTTATTGACATATCATTTGAGCATGACATGTAATTTATTTAATGTAATATCTATTTGAATAACTGTATTAATTATTTCTCTTTATTTTATAATAGTTGCCAACATGTCCAATCTTGCCAAAATTGAGTTCGCTGCTCTTGATGTTGCGGGCAATAATTATATGCCGTGGATAATTGATGTTGAAATGCATCTTGAATTAATGGATCTTTTAGATACCATTAAAGAAAAAAATACAACAACAAAACAAAATAAAGCCAAAGCGATGATCTTTATTCGTCGTCATCTTGATGAGGGATTAAAAATATAATACCTCACAATTAAAGATCCAAGTCATTTGTGAAAAAATTTTACAAGAAAGATATGACCATCAAAAGGAAGTTTTACTTCCGACTTCTTGTGATGAATGGAGCGCTTTACACTTCCAAGATTTTAAAAAGGTCAATGAGTATAACTAAGCTATGTTTAGAATTGTCTCACAAATAAAATTTTGTGGGCAAACAATCACTGAGGAAGATATGTTAGAAAAAACATACTCCACCTTCCACGCAAAGAAATGTAACATTGCAACAACAATATCGAAAAGTGGATTTAAAAATACTCTAACCCGATTTCATGCCTCCTTGTGGCAGGAAGAATAATGAACTTTTGATGAAAATTATCAATCCCGCCTACTAGCGCGACAAAGATTTCCGGCCCAATATTGCAATTGAAATGACAATGAAAGAAAACATCATCACGGGCCTAGTCGTGGTCGCGTCATGGTCGTGGCCACGGTCAGTAATTACATTCAGAATCGTGGTCGTGGGCGTGGCCGGAAGTTATCCATATAACTCCTTTCAAAGAAATACGAGCCACCACAATAACAAGCACCATATTAATGATGTTCATGGAAGTTCTTATAGGACTTGAGAGATTCTTGCCTTAGATGTGGTACAAAAGGACATTGGGCTAAAGTTTGTCGAGTTCACGAACATCTATGTCGATTATACAAAGCATCCTTAAAAGGAAAGAAAAGGAAGTGAATTTTCTTGAACAACGCCTTTAGGTGATTCAACGACCTTGGTGCTTTTGATTTTGATTTCATTGAGAATCATAATCCTTCAGATGACTCTACATATCTGAATCCTTCGGATTTTACTGATAATTTTGTGGATCAGGACATTGTTAGTGGCAATAGCAATGGAAATTAAAATAATGTACTTATGCTTGTGTTATGTATTCTTATGCTTGTTGTGTTACTCAGTTTCAAGTAAAGTATTGTAACATTTTTTAGTTAAAATAACATATTTTTCTCTTTATTAAAGTTCTTGCGCAATTTTCTTATTAGATTATTTATTTTTATGTGAAGTTTTTATATGGATCGTTCTGAAAGAGAAGCGAAAAATAATGATAAGTTATGCATACTAGATAGTGACACAACGCACACTATCCTGAAAGATAAGAGGTTCTTTTCATAATTAAAACCAACAAAAACAATTGTGAACACAATATCAGGTCCTGCAGACTTGATCGAAGGAATTGGCAAGGCAAATTTCACATTACCAAATGGCACAAAGTTCTCAATACATGATGCCTTATTTGCGCCAAAGTCGAAAATAAATTTTTTGAGTTTTAATGATATATATTCTCATAAATATGATACTCAGTCTGCAACTGAGGAAAATATGAAATATATGTATCTTACAACCTGTAAATCAGAAAAGATAAACATATTGGAAAAACTATCAATGCTCCCTACTGGATTGCATTATACATATATAAATGTGATGGAATCTAATATGGTAGTGAAAGCAAAACACATTGATCCTTCAATGATATTTATTTGGCATGATCGTTTGGGTCATCCAGGATCAACAATGATGCGAAAAATAATTGAAAATATACATGGACATCCATTGAGTAACAAAATGATTACTCAAATAAATAAGAGTCCATGTACATCTTGTTCTCTTGAAAAACTGATCATAAGGCCATCACCAGCTAAAATAAAATTGGAATCACCTGCTTTTCTTGAACGTATTCAAGGTGATATATGTAGACCAATTCATCCACTATGTGGACCATTTCGATATTTTATGGTATTGATAGATGCCTCCAGCAAATGGTCTCACGTTTGTCTACTATCAACTCGTAATATGGTATTTTCAAGATTTCTTGCACAAATTATTAAATTAAGAGTACAATTTCCTGACTATACAATAAAGAAAGTCAGACTCGATAATGTCGGTGAATTCACATCCCAAACTTTCAATGACTATTGTATGTCAACTAGGATTATGGTCGAGCATCATGTTGCTCATGTGCATACTCAAAATGGTTTAGCTGAATCTTTAATTAAACGCCTTCAGCTTATTGCTAGACCATTGATGATGAGAACAAAGCTTCCAATTTCTGTATGGGGTCATGCAATTTTACATGCTAAGGCATTAATTCGCATCCGACCAAGTACATATCATAACTACTCCCCACTACAACTTGCATTTGGTCAAGAACCAAATATCTCCCATTTGAGAATTTTGGTCAGGCAAGATATATGTCTATTGCACCACCACAACGGAGTAAAATGGGACCTCAAAGAAGATTGGGGATATATGCTCTACTATGAAAGTACATCTATTATTAGATATCTTGAACCTCAAACAGTGATGTGTTTACAACGCGTTTCTTGATTGTCATTTGATGAAAATACTTTCCCGACATTAGGGGGAGATAATAAACAACTGATGAAAGAAATTACATGGCGCGAACCATCATTATTGTATCTTGATCAACACACAAAACAATGCGAAACAGAAGTGCAAAGAATTGTGCATTGGCAAAGAATTGCAAATCAATTACCAGATGCTTTTACAGATACAAAAAGAGTGACTAAATCATTTATACCAGCTATAAATACTCCTGCTCGGATTGAAATCCCAAAAGGACAGTCTGAGAACATGGTCACTCATGAATCTACGACACGCATGAAGCGTGGTAGACCAATCGGTTCCAAAGATAAAAATCATCAAAAAAGAAAATGAGCAAATGTGATTAATAACTCCAAGATAGATAAAAGTGTTCCTTTAGAAACACAAGATGAGGACAGTGTCCCAGAAGAGACACAAACTGACATTAATCAAGAAATCGCAATTAATTATATTCACACAAAAGAATTATGGAACCGAAATGATATGAAAGAGATTGATGAAATATTTTCTTATGATATAGCATGTGATATCCTCAATGAAAATGAAGATCCCGAACCAAGGTCTATCATTGAATGTCAAAATAGACGTGATTGGGTTCAATGGAAAGATGCTATTGAAGCTGAATTAAATTCTCATAACAAGCGTAATGTGTTTGGACCTATTGTCCTTACACCCAAAAGTGTAAAGCCTGTAAGTTACAAATGGGTTTTTGTTCGAAAAGGAAATGAGAAAAATGAGATTGTGAGATACAAAGCTCGACTTGTTGCACAAGGTTTTTCTGAAAGACCCGGAATTGACTATGAACAAACATACTCTCCTGTTATGGATACAATTACGTTTAGATATTTAATCAGCTTAACAGTTTTTCAGAAACTGGAAATGCGTCTTATGGATGTTGTTACAGCTTACATGTACGGATCACTTAATAGTGATATTTACATGAAAATCCCTGAAGGATTCAAAATGCTTGCAGCATTAAAATCACAACCAAATGAAAAGTATTCAATCAAATTGCAAAGATCCTTATATGGACTAAAGCAATCTGGACGCATGTGGTGCAATCGTCTAAGCGAGTATCTATCAAAGAAAGGATATGTAAATAGTCCTATTTGCCCTTGCATTTTTATAAAGAAAACAACATCCGGATATGTGATTATCGCTGTCTATGTTGACGATTTGAATATCATTGGTACTGCTAAAGAAATCCAAGAAACAGTGGTGTACTTAAAGAAGGAATTTGAAATGAAAGATCTTGGAAAAACTACATATTGTCTTGGTCTGCAAATTGAGCATAGACCAAGCGGAATATTTGTGCATCGATCGACATATACAAAAAAGGTATTGAGGCGTTTTAATATGAATAAAGCAACTCCGTTAAGTACATCATTGGTTGGCAGATCGCTTAATGTTGAGAAGGATCCATTTCGCCCTTGCACAGAAAAACGAAAAAGTTCTTGATTCTGAAACGTCATATCTAAGTGCGATAGGAGCTCTCATGTATCTTGCTAATTGTACTAGACTTGATATAGCTTTTGCTGTTAATCTATTAGCAAGATTTAGCCCATCTCCTACGAAAAGGCACTGGAATGGAATTAAACATCTATTTCGTTATTTTCGAGGTACAATTGATTTGGGATTATTTTACGCTAAAAATGCAAAACAAGCTTTGGTTGGTTATGCAGATGCAGGTTACTTATCAAATCCGCATAAAACCAGATCCCAAACTGGTTATGTATTTACGTATGGAGGCACTACAATTTCTTGGCGTTCACAGAAACAAACACTTGTTGCTACTTATTCAAATCATGCTGAAATCATTGTACTTCATGAAGCAAGCCGAGAATGTGTATGGTTAAGGTCAATAAGGCACCACATTTTAACAACTTGTGGCTTATCGACCAACAAAGAACCAACAATCATATATGAAGACAATGCAGCATGTATCGCTCAAACAAAGGAGGGTTATATCAAAAGTGATAGAACCAAACATATCCCTCCGAAATTTTTTCAATTCATCCAAGATCTCGAAAAGAGCAAAGAAATCAATATCCAAGATATTCAATCAGCGAAAATATCATGGATCTTTTCACAAAGGCACTTCCTACTACACCTTTCAGGAAGCATGTCCACGAGATTGGAATGCGATATCTAAGAAATTTATGAGGAAGAGCTCATTGTGTTAAATAAGGGGAAGCTTACGATTCTTGACTATTTTTTCTTATCATGGTTTTTATCTTACTAGGTTTTTCCCGATAAGGTTTTTAACGATGAACACCAAATGCGTGTCAGTAGGATAAAAATAATTATATGACACACCAAGAGGGAGTGTTATAAAAGATAGAAATAATATGGTGTGCCACTAATTATTAATACACCACTTAATTGTTAATGCACCACTTAATTGTTAGTGCACCAAATGCACCACTTAATAGTTAGTGTATCACTTTTATTATCATGATAGTATTTTATTAAAAATTTTATACTATAAATAGAAGGGTTAACTTGATGTAAAACACACCAATTTATAAGAAAAATTATCCTCTCTCAAATATTCTTAAATTTTAGTTTCGATTTTATAAGATTCTCTTATTTTTTCCGACGCTACCTCCATAAAGTGGAAAATATTAGAAGCATGTATAAAGCGATTCCGGTTCTTGAAGTTATCCATCCCGCTTATTCCCAGTAGATTTTATCTCCCAAACGTCTAACATAGCCAATTTGATTAGGATTCATTTCGTTATTAGTACTTATTATTCTAATAAAACTTACATGTTCGTACAGTTACTAAGTATAGAAAACCAAATCCACATGCCTTTACAAGTTCGTACGAAACACAGACATAATTTTTTTGTGTCATTTATCCAGTCCTAACTGTGTTCTATTTTATTTCAACAATTTATTTATACGGGACAAAACATACAGTTGATAAAACTAATCCATCCATAAAGTTATATCCTTATCTCGTGATATTTATGAAATCATGTTTGTATCGAATGTTGCTGTTAAATTTGTTCCCGCATTGCAATTATAATATATTAATTATGCCCATGAATAACATCAATTTTACCCGTGGCTTGTCGTAAATCGTAATAGTAAAAACATGTTTCTTTAAGAAATCCTTCGTTCATCCACCTGGCATGAACCTTGCAGACAAACGACTTCTCTGGAAATGTCCTTTCTCCAGTCACAACCATGTCATATCGGACCTTCACCTTGCAATGTAAAGCCGCCATTCTTAGGCAATAATTGTCTGCATGACGCCTCACCATGTCTATGCATCACCGTAGCAACCGTTCGATAACCATTCTCCACGTGTCACCCTAACAGCAAATTTCTCCACCTCGTTACGCCTCGCAGTTAAAACTTAAAACCACAAAGTCCCAGGCAAATCTTTCAAGTTCTTTAAACCACTGCCAATAACCGGTAACTCGCAGTCCACTTCGGCGGTTCAACATAAGAGACAAAAAGAAGTTAGATTCAAACCAGGCAATCCCTTACCAAGCAACCGGCTCTAGCCAGTAAAGCCAATGCGGCAATGCCTTCTCTTTATAAATTAAATCCACATGCTTTCAAGTTTCAAGTTTCAACTGGACATTCCATAACCGTATCACTAGTTCTAAATATTAGGCTTCTGCCTTCGATATTTTGAAAATTCAGTATTTCCATTCTTCTTATGGTCGCTGACGGTTTGGCGGGAACTGAGAGCCACAGTTGCTCCCAAGCTCTTGGTTTCCCTCGCTTCCGATTCGTCCGCTACCGCCGTTTGAGGTAACCATCGACAGCGAACACAATTTTTCAGATTTGTTTTCTCATCAGATACATAAAATACCATGCCGACTCCAAAGAGTAACCGTAGAGGACACGAACCGGAGAAATCGGAAAAGAGTAGAAAGAACCGGTTGACGGAGATATCGTCGTCGTTTCACGGAGGAATACCGATGGACATGTCGCGGTCGAGGATGCGACGGCCAAAGACTGCACCGAACTTACACGACGTGAATATTTTCAACGCCGGATGTCTTCTTGAGGCGAAGCCAAAGTTGACGAAGTTGCTACTCAATGTGACGATCCAAGGTAGCGTTGGTGCGTTGCAGGTGCTGATATCTCTGGAGTCGACGGCAGGCGACCTGATCGCCGCTGCTATTCAGCAGCACACCAAGGAATGTCGCCGGACGATTCTTCCGATGGATGCTTCTAGATTCGACCTCCATTACTCGCAGTTCAGTTTGGAAAGTAAGATAAATTTTGTTTATATCTGTTTTTCTTTTCATTTATTATTTCTCTTCTTTGTACGTGCGATGTGATTATGACACGTGTGAGGTGGTGAATTGATGGAGAGTTGAACTTATGGTGTTGACAGGTTTGGATAGGGAGGAGAAACTAGCGGTGTTGGGATCAAGGAACTTTTTTATGTGTCCAAAAAGGTCGGCAACCGACGACGACGGCGCAAGAGGGTGTCCTGGTGGCCTAACCACGATTTGGTGTTGCTCAAAAGAAGTTGACACAGCCAACAAGAGTGGATTTCCATGGCTAAAATTCATGGATTTTCTGCGGTAAAATGGCTGCAACGTGTAGGTGGTAATGAATTTTGGCTTGTGATTTGTGAATTTCTGTAATCTGGGGGAAAAAAAAAGAAATTGGGGGTTAGGAGTTAGGAGGGAGTTGGATTTGAGAAGGATTATAATAGTATAGATCGATGTTATTTTAATTCCAAATGGAGGAAATTGTTTGCCACTCATCTCATGTCTGTTGCTACTCGATGGGAATATTTGTACAGTTTGCCGTTTGCCGCACAATTTGGGTTTTGGTTTATGTAAAATCATGCCTTGTTTATGCACAACCTGTTACGTGCTAACGTAATTGATCGGGTAACTGGCTTTTGAACTTGAGGATGATTGATCTCTGGGGAGAGTTGAGAATGTTTCTTCTTCCTATCTATGGTTGGCTTCACAAACAATGCTATCAGATAACTAAAATTTGAGACACGGTAGTTTCATTCGAGGAAAACTAGACCTCCATAATTCATTAAACTGATTGAAAATTAACTGCCCCCACCGTCGGCATACGACCCCAAATCCTCTGTCCCCTACCCTGTCTCCTCTCATCCGGAGAGGATGGCTCAGATGAGAGGAGACAGGGTAGGGACAGGGTAAGGGGGACAGAGGATCCCCCTTTATCCTGTCTCCCTCTCCCACATGGATGGATGACTCAGATGAGAGGGAGACAGGGTAGGGACAGGGTAAGGGGGACAGAAGATCTCCCCTATCCTGTCTCCTTCTCATCTGAGCCATCCATCTATGTAGGTCCACAGGGTAGGGACAGGATAAGGGGGACAGAGGATTCCCCTATCTTGTCTCCATCTCATCTGAGTCATTTATCTATGTAGGTCTCACATGGATGGATGACTCAGATAAAAGGAAGACAGGATAGGAACAGGGTAAGGGGGACAGAGGATCCTCCCCCTCAATCGGCATACAAGACTCTTAAATACAAATTTTAACTACCTATTCCTAAATATAATGAACGTGCCAACGTGCTTCCTGAAGAAGTGGACTCGTAACAACTACTACCCAAAGACTAGGACTCACAAATTTAACAACTAATTATTGAAAAGATAACGGCAAAAATACATAACCACGTAACATACCCCCCTCTTATGCACCACCATTGCTTTCAATGGTGAATTTTGGATACCTGACTTTTATTATCTCCAAGTCTTCCCAAGTTGCATCAGCTAGCGAGTGCCCTTGCCAATGTATGAGAACTTGTTTGTGACGCTTTTGCATTCGTTGGTCCAACACTGCTTGTGGCAAAGCTAAAACAACATCTTCCTTTTCCAATAACGTTGGGAGTTCATGCTGCACTCGTACATTGGATCCAACCTTCTCTTTCAAGCAAGATACATGGAAGACAGGGTGAATCCTTGCTCTATCTTTCGAAGTGAAACTGAGATTTGCCTACAAGGTTGCAAACGTAGATAAACAAATTCACCCACTTCAAAACTCTTATCAGTGTGGTGTGCATCATAATGTTTTTTCATACGATTTTGAGCTAACTGTAGTTGGATTTTCAATTTTTTGAGAACTTGATCACGATCGTAAAGCTCCTTATCAACTGATTCTACCTGAGTTGCTCCAAGTACATAAGATAACAGTGTTGGAGGAAGCCTCCCATATACAATCTCGTAAGGACTCTTTTTGGTGGAACTGTGAACACTTGTATTATAACAATATTATGCCCAAGATATCCATCTTACCCACTCTCTTGGCTTGTCCCCAATGAAACAGCGCAAATACATCTCTATCGTTCAATTTACCACTTCCGTTTGCGCGTCCGATTGAGGGTGATAGGAAGATGTGAAGTTAAAATTCGTCCACATATAATTTAAATATGTTGTCAAAGAAAATTTGGGCTACCGAAGATGCTGTATATGGATGGGATATAGGAATGAAAAGAGCAAATTTTGACAAATGATCCACAATTACAAATATTGTTAATTTTCCCTTCGAACTTGGAAAACCTTCAATAAAATCCATGGATATGTCAGTCCGTACCTGAGTAGGAATAGGCAAAGGTTGAAGAAGACCTGATGGTGATGTATTTTCCCATTTTTGGCGTTGGCAGGTGTCGCACTGTTTAATATGTAATCTTATATCACGTCTCATTCCTTTCCAAAAGAACACCGATCTTATTCTCTGGAAGCTTTTATGGTAGCCTTCGTGGGTACTTGAGTGCATCTCCTGCAAAATGACAGGAATCAAGGAAGATCGTGCAAGTAAAAAAATTATTTGCTTAAAGAATAATATCCCATTGTCATAACTCCAAGGTCCAATAGCTTCTCCTTGCTCTACTTGCCTTACAATATCCTGCAGTGTTGCATTTTCTTTTACTTCTTCACGGATTGGGTTGAGCCAATGAGGTACTGGACTAGAGATTGCTAGGATTTCAGACGCCTCTTCTCTTCTTGACAATGCGTCGGCCACCAAATTCTCCTGGCCTGATTTATATTCAATGAGAAAGTCATACCCCATTAGTTTTACCAACCATTTTTGCTGAGCCAAGGTTGCAAGTTTTTGCTCCCATAGATACTTTAAACTCCTTTGACCAGTCCTTACTATAAATTGTCGCCCCAACACATAATGCCTCCACTTTTGTACTGCAACCACCAAAGTCAACATCTCTTTTTCATAAGTAGATAAATACAAGTTTTTCCCTTGTAATGATTGACTGAAAAAAGCTATTGGTCGCTTCTCTTGCATCAGAACACCTCCAATTCCTCCACCTGAGGCGTCACACTCAATAATGAACTGTTTGGAAAAAATTGGGAGTGCCAAAACTGGGGCCTTGGTCATGGTGTCTTTAAGCTGTTCAAAAGAAGCTTATGATCTTTGATCCCATTTGAACCCATTTTTCTTCAACATGTTTGTCAATGGTGTCGCAATTTTACCGTAATTTTGTATAAATTTACGATAATATCCGGTTAGACCCAAGAAGCCTCGTAGTGCCTTCAATGTTTCAGGTTTCGGCCATTTGAGCATCACTTCAATCTTGTCTGGTTCCACGGCTACACCTCCTTGATTAATAATGTGTCCTAAGTACTTGACACTTTTTTGTCCAAGACTGTATTTTTCCCTTTTTACATATAAACGATGAGATCTCAAAATTGAAAATAAAATATTAAGGTGTTTCAAATGTTCTTCCCAACTCTTACTATAAATCAAAATGTCATCAAAAAATACCAAAATAAACTTACGAAGGTAGTTTTCGAAGACATAATTCATTAACTACTGGAAAGTTGATGGAGCATTTGTTAATCCGAAAGGCATCACCAAAAATTCATAATGCTCTTGATGCGTATGAAAAGCTGTTTTGTGGACATCTTCAGGCCGCATTCGAATTTGATGATATTCCGATCTCAAATCGAGCTTTGTAAAAAATTTAGTTCCATATAACTCATCTAGTAACTCATCCACCATGGGTATTGGAAATCTGTCTTTTATGGTCAATAGGTTCAATGCTCGGTAATCTGACACACATACGCCAAGAGCCATCATGCTTCTTTACTAACAAAACTGGTGAGGAGTAAGGACTACTACGTGGTCGTATGACACCAGATTTCAGTAAGTCAGCCACCATTTTCTCTATTTCCGTCCTTTGATAATGTGGGTATCGATAAGGTCGAACCGAGGCAGGATCGCTGCCTTCCTTGAGAATTATTTGATGATCCTGAGATCGTTTGGGAGGTAGCCCTTATGGTTCTTGAAAGATATCAGCATAAGATTGTAATAGATGATGTAAGTCCTTATGAGTATCACCTGGAAGGAGTTCTCGCACGTGATGCTTTTGTTGCTCTGTTAATGCTTGAATATGCAGCAAAAATCCTCCTTTCGTTTTCCTCACCTCCTTGTTGAATTGAGCATTATCCACCAGTTTGTCTTGCGGATCTTTTGTCTCTTGAAGTGAAACCTCTTTGCCATCAATTTTAAATGACATGTGTACTTTTGAAAAATCTCATATGATAGGGCCTAGTGTGCTTAGCTACTGAGCACCGAGGACAGCATCACAACCTTCTAGTGGAAGTAAATAAAGGTCCACTTTAACAGGTATTCCTTGTATCTTCATGCAAACACCTTTACATTGACCTGCACTGGACAACTTCTCACCATTTGCTACAGCTACCTCAAATCTTCCTTCATGGGTTGGTTTTAAACCAATTTTTTTGGCAATATTATGATTGAGAAAATTATGAGTACTGCCATAGTCAATTAAAAATGTTACCTTATGCCCCTGTTTACCTAAACTACCAGGCACTCGCATGGTTTGAGGAGTTCTTGCTCCTTATATCGCATGGATAGATATCTCTGGCACCTCCTCTGGAACGCCCTCATCCTCCTGTGAGATTTCCTCTTCATCTTCCTCAGGCCATAATCCTTCAATCAAGAATAACTTTTTACATCTGTGACTTGGCCCAAATTTTTCATTGCAGTTGAAGCATAATCCTTTGGCCCTACACTTTGCTAATTCGACTGGCGTCAACCTCTTAATTGGTAAGGTTGACTTGCTAGAACTTAGTGGACCATTGTAGACCTTCTTGGCTGGAGTTGGACTGCTACTTATGCTTGCTTGTTTATGACTTTCGTAGAGGCGTGCAAGGCCTATAGCAGCCGATAAAGAAGCTGGTTTGCAAGCCTGCACATCAACCCTTATACTTTTTTTCAACCCGCTTACAAAGCCACTTACTTGTTGCCTGTTGATAGCCTTCCGGCTCGTAGTAGTAATCTTGAGAATTGAGTTTGGTACTCACTAACAGTTCTAGTTTGTTGTAGCTTTGTTAATTCTCCAAAAAAATCTTGATAACGAGTTGGTCCATATCTCTCAAAGAGCTCATCCACAAACTCTTGCCAAGGAATTGGTTTCTTTTCACGTTTTTCCTTCAAGAGTTGATACCACAACTGAGCGTCTCCTTCCATGTTCCAAGAAGCTAAAGGAACACGTTCCTCCTCAGGTGTTTGATGATAATCAAAAAATTGGTTTGCTCGGCACACCCAACTCGTTGGATCTTCTTCTCCGTTGTACCTTGGAAAATCCATCTTAACCACTTTCGGACGACACGTACCAACAGTCCAAGAGTTGAAACCGTTGGTTCGACTTAATTTCATTACGTTGAATTTGGCTATCTGACGTTCCCTCTTGTTGATGGCTGCTACTTACATTGTCAAGCTTAGTGTTAACAGCTAAAAACATTTGTTGCATGGACTCCGTCATTTCCTTGAACCTCCTGTCCATTTCTGCCTCCAACCGTTCATAGCGTGGGTCAGTCATGCCTGACTCTGATACCAATTTGTTACGTGCTAACGGGTAACTGGCTTTTGAACTTGAGGATGATTGATCTCTGGGGAGAGTTGAGAATGTTTCTTCTTCCTACCTATGGTTGGCTTCACAAACAATGCTATCAGATAACTAAAATTTGAGACACAGTAGTTTCATTCGAGGGAAACTAGACCTCCATAATTCATTAAACTGATTGAAAATTAACTGTCCCCCACCATCGACATACAAGACTCTTAAATACAAATTTTAACTACCTATTCCTAAATATAATGAACGTGCTAACGTGCTTCCTGAAGTAGTGGACTCGTAACAACTGCTACCCAAAGACTAGGACCCACAAACTTAACAACTGTTTATTGAAAAGATAACTGCAAAAATACATAACCACGAACACAACCCTACCTTTGGATTTTCAGAAGTCGTTGATTTTTAAAATAAGGTGAAAATTGTAGTTTTTATTTAATTGACCATATTCTTTGCCACTAAATTGTTTTTCACTAAAATGAACTTTTCGCGAATGGCTGATGTTGGACAGTTGGAGTGCCCGGAAGGAGCACGCTTGTGATTTCATAATTTAGGGAAATAAAGAGGGGAGATTGCTATAAGCCATAAAAAAGTAGAGGTATATTGACAACTACTCAATCCAATTTCCTTTCTAATCCAGCATGTCACATGTGATATTCTTTTAAGTAAATTAAACCGATTGTTAAGGGATTTAGACTAAACTATAATATAAACTTCTTTAATGAAAATGAAATTGATGTGATATTTATATCAAATTAAATTATGTCAATTGTTTCCAGTTGAATTGAACTTAACATTTTTTTATAGATACTATATCTTAAAATTTTGTAAAAATTAAATTGAATTAATTTGATATATCTTAAAATTTTAAAATATTGGTACACTGCGATTGAGAATATAACCATTTGGCTAAATGGTCAAGGATTGACATTTTCTAAAATTGTTAAACTTAACATTTTATAATCTACCATACTTTATTTTGTATCTATAGTGAAGAATTCTAACAAAATTGGAATAGGTAAACATTATTAATCTTAATAATTATTAAGATAAGCACTATCCTAATAACTATTGACTATTTTAATCAAAATAAATAACTAGAAAAGACTACTTTAACTAAAATAAAATGTTAGAGAAAATAAAATTAAGATCAATAAAACTAACCAATCTACCACATCACGTTACAATTTTTTTTTTATGAAAAGGAAAAGACTGTATCAATTTTCACCCTCTTTCTTATTTTCTGATGATTGAATAAAGGCCATTAATTATACGTAATATTCTCTTTGTATTTTATAAAGAGATTGTTTTCATAACTTGAACCCATGACCTTTTGATCTCAAACAAGTAACCTTACCAATTATTCCAAGACATCCTTTTAGAGTAAATCTTGATTCTTCTTTTAAAAAGTCATCAATTCCATCATATATGGATGGAGATTCATGAAGTTCTATTCTTCTTTCCCTTAGATATAAAAAGTCTTTGAGTTCTGAATTTTGTAGATCTATATACACATCTATAAGGCTTTCACATTAACATCAAAAGTTTAAGGAGCACTACCAGTTCTCCGAGTGAACGATAGATAAAGAAGGAAATGGACTAAATTATGGGTTGTAGTGGTTAGAAACTATAATTGAACGGATAGTTAAACCGAATGTACTAGTCCTATGTTAGGTCATGCTCTTGGTCTATATTTGTATGTTATGACTGTGTTGAAACAATTCTTACAATTGAGCTTCTTAACACAAGAATCTATTGAGGCGTCGTTTTAATCTCCACTTTACAGGAGACTTGGGGTCTTATCTGGGAGTCCCTCTTCGTGGCTTAAACCGACGGAGTGAGTTCAATGCAGTCATTGATAAGATTCAGGCTCGGTTACAAGGGTGGAAAGCACAACTCTTTAACAAAGTTGGTAGACTTACTTTAATTCAATCCACCCTTTCAACCATTCCGTTGTATACAATGCAAACTTGTTGGTTCCCTTCTAGCACTTGTGAATATATTGATAAAGCTTGCCGTCAATTCTTATGGAAGTCCAATGTTGGGAGAGGTAGTCATTTACTAAATTGGGAATCAGTGTGTACCCCAAAAGCTATGGGTGGTTTGGGACTTTGCATGGCACGTGACAATAATATTGCCATGCTAGGAAAAATAGTTTGGTCTCTCTCTAGGGCTGATGGCAATCTTTGGTCGATGTGCTTCGATGTAAGTATTTAAGGGATGCCCATATTCTTCATTGTACAAGACCTACATATGCGTCCCCTATTTGGAAAGCAATCCAACGAGCTCTCCCGTATTTAAAAGATGGTTTTACTTGGAGAGTTGGTCATGGTGGATATATCGATGCTTGGGATGATAGATGGGTAGGGGATTTTCCTCTCTGCAGACGAGTGCATTGCTGATACTAGAGATAGACGCCTACAAGTGAAGGATTCGATTGACGTGAATGGTCAATGGGATATGTCCCTCCTCCACACGACAATCGAGGAGGATAGGTTTCATAGTATCTACGTGATTCCTATCTCTAAATCTAGACTAGTCCGAGACACTTTGATATGAGGGGAGAGCACTTCAGGCACTTACTCGGTGAGGTCAGGTTATGAATTTATTACTCGCGTTCCTTTCCCTCCAGACCCTATTAAATTATGGTCTCGTATTTGGCGTCTGCGCATTCCTCAAAAATTTCATTTCTTTTTATGGCAAATTAGAAGGCAGATTCTCCTTACTAATACTTTGCGTTATGAACGTGACTTGGCTTCTTCCCCCTCTTGTCCCCGCAGTGGACAAGATTGGGAGAGTAATATTCACACGTTACGGGACTGTCTTCCAGCAAAACAGGTGTGGCATGGTATTTACGGTACTCTGGATGTTTCTTTCTATACCTTGCTTGTTGAAGCTTGGATTTCGTAGTATGTGCTTGCCCCCTCGTGCTCTAGTGATGATGTTATTAAATTCGTGGTAAGAGCCTGGATCATAGGTGCACCAGAAATATGGAGATCTTTCTAAGCGAATACATGCATTTGGCTGGTATCTACCAATGGTTTCTGAAACTCTTTGATGATTGTCGAACTGCTTGCACTCTAGATGAGAAAATAGTGGATAAATTAGATCGTTGGGTCTCATGGAAGTTTCCTCCTACTGGTTATATTAAAGTCAATATTGATGGTAGTTTCTATGGAAATCCTGAAAAAACAGGCTTTGGTGGTCTAGCGTGGAATGAGTTAGGATACTGACTCCTTGGTTTCTCAGGTTTCGTGGGTTGTGCTACTAATATGCTGGCAGAGCTTCAGGCTATCTACCATTAGGGGTGTTCATGGTAGGGTAACTTGACCCGTTCATAAATAACCTGAACCTGAACCTGAATGTCAGGTTCGGCAATTTCACGAACCTGAACCTAAAGAACCTATAGGATTGGTTAACCTATTTTCAGGTTCGGTTCTCAGGATAACCAGAACCTATTCATATCAATATATATGATAAAAATTATAAAAAAAATTGGTGAAAAAATACAAATTATTCATAAAAGAATGCATATCAAATCCATCAAAGATTAATCCAATATGTTAAACCAAAGCAAAGTAAAAATAAGCCAAACAATGTCTTATAAAAGATCCATACTTGAAAAAAAGATAAAATATTAAACAATTATTCTTTGAATAGAATGGTAGAATGATTTACTGTTATACATGAAGCCACATCTATAGAAAATAAAAAATAAAAAGAGTTAGACTTTTTATTTCTTTTTAATTGAAAAAAGAATTTTTTATTTATTTGTATATTAAAACAAGATAAAGTAAATTATATTGCCATATTCAATTTGTTCAAGTTTTTCAAGTCTCTCTTCCACGTAAAGAGGAGCTTGTGATTTTCTCAACCAATTTTGTCTACAAACAAGAGTCTCCACCATCTTTGGAGTAAGAGAGTTCTGAAATGAATCAAGACTCGACTCTTGTCTTAAAAAGTGACTCGGATGCAATAGTGAGGGAACAATTGCTTTACTAGATCTCATTGATTACAAAATAATAAAAATATTCTTCTAACATCATTAAATCTTATTTTATCATGTTAAAATAAATAATAATAAAAATAAGCACAAAAGTATCTTTCTTCTTATTGCAACTTAGTGTAGAAAATGCAATTAATATCATAGTTAAAACTTCAAATATTATATTATAAAAAGCGCAAATAGTATAAAAAATACAATCCCATAATCTATTACTAAATCAACTCATTTTTCATTCATTTCTAATAAATAAAACTATGTTTTTATTTGTACAAGACAATATTATTATATTCTTATTATTTATTAGCAACTATATTATATATTTTAAGAATCAAGATTACTTGCTAGTTTAATGTTTATAATATCTCATGAATATCTAAACTAATATGTGTGCCTTAAAAACTAAAATTGTAGGATTTTTAATAAATGTGTTTTACATTAATTTCTTTAATTAATCTCTAAACGATTATATTATTTTAGTCAATGAATGTTTTTATTAATAGTTTAATACTTGATCAATAACTTTGACACATATTAATTACTATTTAAAGTAGAAGTATTGAATGTTATGCATTAGTTGTTACTTATAATAACAATGTTTAATATTAACATTTAATAACATAAAGTAAAGTAGTTTTTTTCCTTTTTTACTCAAGAATTAATATAGTAAATACTAGTGAATTTATTATTATTGATATCCTCTTAAATTGTATCTAAATATATGATATTTTTAGGTATTTCAGTTCGAGTTTAAACCTAAACCTATAAATCGAGTTCGGTTCGGTCAATCTCTATATAGGTGCGGTTTAGGTTCGGTTAACATAGAATCCTTGAAGTTAAAAACACGAACTCGACCACGAACCCGATTTTTCGAGTTTGGTTCGAACCAAACCTAAACTCAGATTCGATTAACCTTATTTACAGGTTTGGTTGATGCGGTTCAGATCCGGTTCACAGGTTCGCGAAATTTTTTGAACACCCCTATCTACCATAGAGTGACTTTAGCAAGGGACTGTGGGTACAGAAAGATTTTGCTGGAATTGGACTTCTTGGAAGCTATCAAGTTAATTACCCAAGGATGTCCTCCATTTCATCCTTATTTGACAATTGTTGAGGATATCTCGTTTTACCTAAGGAAGGATTGAGACTGTTCTTTTGCACATCCATTGCGAGAAGGCAACAATATGCTGATTATCTAGCAAAATTAAGATCTTCATCTTCGCAATATTGGCATCTATGGGAGATGCCTGTTTCGGGTATTCGACAATTTCTACAAAATTAAGATCTTCATCTTCGCAACATTGGCATCTATGGGAGATGCCTGTTTCGGGTATTCGACAATTTCTACAAAATGAAAAGATCTATGACGTTTTTTGAGGCCATAAGCTTTTCTTGTTTTTATCCTCTTCACAGAAAAAAAAAAATGTAGTCTTTGTAATTTCCATTTCTTTAACGCTAAAAGGCATCAAATCAAGCCTAGTATAATAAAAGCAAATAGAAGTCTGCTTTTGAACTTTGGTTAGGTCCAAAATCCAAAAGTAATAATAATAATAAAAAAAAACATCATATTTAAACGGTGGAAAGGAGAAAAACCCTAAAGAATTAAAGGCTGAGCGGCAAATCCCTTATATAACCCTTCCTAAACCCCTCTTCTATTCCGCCACTCTCACTCTCCAATCTCCGTCTTCTTTCACTAAGAAAAGCTCGACATTTCCTCCTATAGCCATGGAGTTCTGGGGTAAGACACTTCTGTTGCCGTCTTCTTTTGTCGGTTTTTCTTTTCATTAGTGTTGCCCTTGTTCTTTCTTGTTTTGTTGGTATCGGCTGTTTCTCTGTCTGGTTTCTGAATCTCTTTATGATCTTTATGTCGTATGATGTTCGTGTTCACATTTTAGGCCATATTACTATTACAGTTCTTCAATTTATTTATTTGTTTTTGGTTTGCTATGTGTTCATTTTGTATCATTTGTAAGGTTTAAAGGTTATATTGTCTACGATCTGTGTGAGTGCTATTTGATTCATATTTGTGCTTAGTTGTTTTACGTAAAATTTAGGGAAAGGTTACCGATTAAAAAGTTGAAAATTTTGTTCTTTTTGTGATTGTCCTCTGCAGTATGCTACGTTCTACCTACAGCTGTGTAGTTTTCCCGATAATTATACGTGATGTTCACTTGTTTCCTTTTGTAAATCGTCAATCAGCATGTAATTTTAATTGGTTCATGCGGACCATTTGTCTACCTAATATGGAGTTTCATGATCGTTTCTATTACCTTCTTAAACTAGCTATGGAACTGATATTTTCAAAATTAGTGAAATTATAAGTACATGCCGTTCTATTCGATTTCTTTTTTTTTGTGTGTGAAAATAGTACTTTGTATTAATGTACGGGTTCTCATATTCATTAAACCGGTCTTCTATGTAGAATATGCTGTGTTTTATCTATGGAATTTTTGTGAATTCTAATTTGATGTAATTCTTGTTACTAGGTGTTGAAGTCAAGGCAGGGCAGCCTCTTAAGGTGAAACCTGACGAAGATGCTATTATTCATCTTTCTCAGGTAAAAATTGTTATAGATGTACTTATTTTTAAGTGCCATGAAAGTAATCTCTCTGATGGAATAAGTTGGGTACTTCTTTGTGAAGTTTGATGAGAAATTTTATTTCAGGCTGCACTTGGTGAGTCCAAGAAAGATAAAGGAAATGAGCCAGTGCCTCTTTTTGTGAAGTTTGATGAAAGGAAGCTTGTACTTGGGACTCTTTCTTCTGAAAACATCCCTCAATTGTCATTTGACTTGGTTTTTGAGAAAGAGTTTGAGTTATCTCATAACTGGAAAAATGGGAGTGTCTTCTTCTGCGGTTACAAAGCTCCTGTACCTGATGAATATCCTTTCCCATTTACTTTAATCTTTCCAACTTTCATGTCAGTTTCAGTCTATAGTCTTTTGTTCATCACTTTATGCTATATACTTCTATTGCCATTTGCTTTTTCCTTGACTTTGGTGTCTTATCATTGGCACAAATTTCTCTGGTGAGTCCATCGACTGTTATGTAATGCTTTGAACTTTCAAGCTATGGGAACTCTATATTTACTATGTTGAGGCATTAATGTATGCAGATTATGGAGATTCTGAAGATGAAGATCTCCCATTGACTAATGCAGATAATGGTGATTGTCATTTTTCTTTCAATCCTTGTGTTTGTTGACTTTCTTATTTATTTTCTTTAGATTGTTAATGAGCAAAATAATGATATTTAATTGGTTTTCTCTTTCTAGGAAAAATTGAGCCAAAGGTTGAGAATGCAAAGGCCGCGACAGGGAAAGCCACCGCTGGAAAGTCTGAATCTTCAGCAAAACCAAAAGTTAATCTTGTAGAGCCAAGCAAAGCTAAAGTTGAGGATGGATCAAATGAGGATGATGATTCAGACGAAGATGATTATGATGAAGGATCTGAGAGTGATGATTCTGATGAAGAGGTAAATTGCCTATTCAATATATTTCTGTGAAAAAATAGTGATTTAAAGATATGATGCTAAGGGAGTCATACTAAGACTTGATATAGCAGAGGCCGTCCCTATAACTAAGTGACAGAAATTTCTAGTTGTGAATTTGTGAATGGGCAACATTGCACTTATCTGACTATAGAAGTTTATTAGGTTCAATCAAATATATGAGGTTTGTATGCAGGGTATGTCACTTGATGATGATGATGAAGATGATGAAAGTGAAGATGAAGAGACTCCTAAGAAGGTAAATTCCAGAATATTGTGGTTGTAGGATCAGCCACTAGTTTCAATTTAAGTGATCTAGTTTAAACATTTTCATTTTAAAGGCTGAACAAGGCAAGAAAAGGCCCAAAGAGTCTGCAATAAAGACACCTGTGCCCTCTAAGAAGGCAAAACCAGCTACTCCACAGAAGACAGGTATTGCTCTCACTCTGTTTTCATTTTGTTGTGCAGGAAAGTGCAGGTTGTCAGTTTAAATATTCTAGCCGATATTCTATAAAATCCATTTGTTTGATAAATGACTTCCTTGCTGTGGATCAGATGGTAAGAAAGGTGGTCATACTGCAACTCCTCACCCATTAAAGAATGCTGCAAAGGCTTCTAAGCCACAAACCCCAAAGTCGGGTGGTCAGTTCTCCTGCAAATCTTGTGATAGGTAATTTAATTTAATGAAACGTTAAGAAGTTTTTATTGCAGACTATGTCAGTTTGATTCTAATACTGATGTGATGGTCAGGACATTTGGTTCAGATGGTGCTCTGCAGTCTCACACAAAGGCCAAGCATGAGGGCAAGTAAAGGGTTTAGCATGAGATCTGAATGAGTAATTAACCTCTAAGATTTTGGTAGGGCATTGCATCGAAAATGAAAGTGCCATTTGTTTAGTAGTGTCTTCTGTAATTTTGACTTGATATTCACAACTCGAGCAGATCTTTTGCATGCCCAGTTTTAGTTCGATTCTTACATTGAAGGGCTATGTATTATTTTACTTTTACATTGTGGTGTACCTTGTGTGTCCTTTATGGGTTGCAGTATTCATTTCAAGTGACCTTTCCTACTGGGCTTTGGTACAAGTGACTTGCACATTGGTATCAGCCTACCTTCTAAAAAGATATCTGGGAGACCAATATTGGCAAAACCTGGATTGTTAAAAAAGTTTACAGGCTAAACGTTTTTAAATGGGTTTATAGTTTCCAAAAACAAAACATGTCAAGAGGGTGATTTTTGCTTATGAACTTGTGATTTCTTCCCTAATTCTTCATCGCCTGGATGTCAGAACGTTGCTAATACGTTCGAGTTTAACGACATTCTGGATAGCGACTCGTTATTGAACGAGGTTTATGATTTTATTGGCTTACGGCCTATCCCGAAAACTTTTCATGTTCAAATTTATGAAGCATTTTCAGCCCTTCTTAGCAAGTGATTGGGAACTGAGGGCGACATTAAAAGCTGTTGGTTTTGTTCTTACTATTGAAGAAGATATACTTTTTACTATTATTGATAAAATATACAAGAAAAAAGTATTCCAATTGTTGCAAGTAACAAATCATAGGAGAAAGGCTCAGCGTGTTTCAGTTTGTAAGTTTGATCTTTAGCGATTGGAAAAGACCAATAATATAGAATTAGAAATATAAAACTAGCTTGCATAATAATTATCATTAACGCATGAGCGAGATGAATAAGACAACTATTGTAGCAAGGAGGATTTGGTATCTAAATGTTCAGCAGCTAACACAACATTGCTGCAGCCACTATCAACCTGAAACAAACACCAAACACTAGAATGCTAAAATTACCAAATGTGCGGATGTATGAACAAAATCTGGATCCGATGCCTTTTCTCTCTGAAACCTGACAGTCCTGTAAAATCAATCATCCAACACCGCACCACAACCTGTACACAAATTTCATTGTAAGCTGAGATTAAAATAACGGCCCGGTCTTTGAGAAGCAGGGATACCTGAACCTGCAAAACTCATTAACACACGTAAGCTCTATCTAAATTTTGGAAAAATAGATACAAAAAGAAAGTAAAGGGAAAGAGAGTTCACAGAACCCGTTAAAACTGATCGTTCCCTAGGCTGAATAAGCGTTGGTCACAGAATCCTTTACTGTAATGCACTCACTAAAAGCAAATTTACGAAATGCATCACATGCATGCATACATATGAAATGTCCAGGTAAATATTATTATGGAGATTTTTTCCAGAAGACCATCAATTAGCTTTGGAACTTGAATAAAAGATGAGGGAGAAATAAAAATCCTTGTGACAATTAAAAAGCTAATGGTCATCATAAGCCTTTGAACTAATTATCAGAGACCTTTCAAAAGTTCGATATAAGTTTCAGCAAATTGAAGAAAAGGGAAAGACAATGAAAAGAGATGGAAGTGCAGACCCTCTTCATTGCAAATCAAATTAAATCACGTCTATACTAAAAAAGTATGGCAAAAGTTTTTAAGGTATAAGTATTTAAAAAGCTAGGGTTAACTACACTTATACCCCTTCGCTATATTCAAATTTCAAAGACACCCACAGCTACATATCCGAACATTTTAGTAAGTACAAATTTTTCCTCAAAGGCTACAGCCGCTTACATCTTTTTCACTAACAAAATTTCATTCAAAGACAAATCATTGCAATACCTTGCCACACAAATCGGGTAAAAGAACTCAGTTTTTAAATAAGTATTATATGTAATCTTTTCTTTTCCTTTTAAGGAAAAAAGGAAAATCCAAAACAAAACCATATGGATCTTCGCTTCTTCACCCGTTTGATGAGAAATAATTATAAATAAGTGCCATTTTTGAAACTGTTGTACTGTCACTATAGACAAATGAAGGGTGTAATATTAAAATGCATTGAATTGCTAATGACTAAGTCATGAAACTGAAAGGTCAAGGGTGTCTTTGAAATCTGACTATGACTGAAAGGTGTGCACGCATTTTATCCCAAAACTATCATGCAATGTAGCAAGCAGTCAAGCAGTTTGATTGTTATTAACAGATGAAAAAAAGGAGGAAAAATTGACAACCCATATGACAGAATTGGGAACCTGCACACCTGCACAGGGGAAAATGGGCTGTAAGCTATATTTATAAAACTTTTGGTCTTTGTTTCAAAAAGGTCCTAAGTGAGCAGGGAGAGTCTGAATTCATCATCAAAGAATCAAGACTAGTAAGATACGAACCAGATTCTTAAAATGAATCAGTATCCATATTCTTCTTTCTGAGGGGACCGCTTTTGTTGATATTGATGATACTGGTCATCGTTTTGTGCATGCCCATTATCCCCGCTGCCATTGTCATGGTTGCCACCATCAGCTTTGATAGTATCAGCATTATCATGACCCTCCTCTTTTTCCTTGTTCCATTGTGCAATTTTGGCACGTCTCTCTTCACTGCTTTCCCTGACCGGGCTCCTATTGCGCCTTCCAGGAGGAGTTCTACTTCGTCCTCTCCTGTGCCCAGGACTTATACTCCTATGTCTCCTACTCCGACTTTCATGATGGTGCTCCCGATCATCATGTCTTCGACTGGAACCACGCCCATGATAGTGCTCTTCATGGCTGCGATGCTTTTGTGGGCTTCTGCTTCTGCTGCGGCTGCGCCTTCTTCGATGACTCCCAAATAATTGACGCCTCAATTCCCTAGGAATAAGGATAACAAGCAATTCATACACATAAAAAGGCATTCCGATAAAAATTATGGTTGTTGAGGTGAGAGACTTTACCTGCTAATCCTTTTAAGATGCATGAAGTTGCAGTACCCACCACGGTTACAAGTGTTTTCTTCGTATTGCCTGCAGGTGGCTTCACGGAAATCAGTCACTGGAGAAAAATCAACGATAATAGGCCGGCCTGCAGTACATTTCATATCCAACTTACAATTACGAAAGAATAGCAAGCATAAAGTTGATAATGCATCACCAAGATTCAGAAATAAAAGGCTAGCACAAATTCAAAGTTTATCGAACATAAAAGGACAAAGGAAAGGAAAGAAGAAGACAAACCAGCATAAAATCTTCCGGTGAGAGCACGGAGAGCATTGGCTGCATGCTCTTCTTCTCTAAACTGAACATACACATTACCCACCTATGCATGTACATCAAAGAGTGAGTAAACAAATCTACCCATCAAAAGTATACATAAAAAGAGATATATCATCCTGCAACGTGTAATTAGAAAGTTGAATAGGGAGGTAATTATCATAATAAACGAACCATGTGATCAGCGAGATTGTCACAGACATTCAAGCTCTCAATTTCACCATATTTGCTCAGCTCCTCGAAAAGATCTTCATAGAACTCCTGCAATTGAAATCAGAATCACGGTAACAGTGAGTGATAGTCATCACGATAGTCCCAACATAAATAAATCATTAATAAGCGAAAAATAGCATTTTTAACAAACAATCAAAAAATCCAAACCTAAAATTAAAAAAGAGAGAATAGGCAAAGAATTTGAAAAGGAAATTGAAACCTCGAAGTGTTCCTGGATCTTGCGGGGGTCTAGGGGATTTCCCTGAGCATCGACACCGGGAGTGATCATGTCGGGGCGTTGGTACATGTTTGAGAGAAGAAGTGTAGGGCTTATACTGGGTTTGGTGTGGAGTCTGGAGCAGCGGTCCCCGTGCCTGCAAGCGCCGATCTTGAAGTAGAACGGACAGTTCACTCTGTCCTTCTCCGTTCCAAATATCGACGCAAGATGCTCCGCCATCAGATTCAGTTGTTAGTTGTTACGATACCACAACGGCGTGTAGTAAAAGAAAACGAGGGCTTCGTTGCTATAGTTTATTTTACTCGAGAGAGCGAGAAAGAGGGTTAGACAAAGGTGCGGTGCGTGATCAGATCTAAGCCGTTGGATACTTGTCCATAGTTCTGGATACTTTACTTTGCCAATGTCAAATAAAAAAATTTGAAACCTTTTGCGTTTGCCGGGAGTCGAACCCGGGTCTATTGCTTGGAAGGCAATTATCCTAACCGTTGGACTACAAACGCGTCTTCTGACAAGTTTTTTAATTTCATTAAAAACCAAAACGAATATGCTTCCTATCATTTACATTAAGATTAATTACTAAAAAAACTCAAACTTTTGTCAATATTTCAATTATAGTCCAAACTTTTAAAAGTAACAATAAAATATTCAAACTTTTATTTTCTTTTTAATTTTAGCCTAAATTTCAAAACGTAGCAATAAAATACTTAAACTTTCAAGTTTTTTCAATTTTAGCCTGATCTTAATGTTTCTGTTAAATTTGCTGACGTAACTTGTCACGTATTTTAGAAACCTTAACTATTAATACACGTCAGCTAAAATTAATACAACAAATGAAGATTAATGAAATGATGTCATTTAATCAAAAAATTAAAAAGACGTCGTCGTTTAAAAATAACCTAAATCAAATTACGTAGTCTCGGCAATCTTACACTTTGATTTCAGTTTTTCTTTGGTTTTTAGTTTATTCTCTCGATATCTTCATCTTTCAATTTTCATATTACACAATCTCGATGCCTTCACATTAAGGGCATAAGGAGAAGTCATTAAAAACGAAAAGCTTATTAATGCAGTACGCTGTAATTCGAGAGTAGCTTGAAGCGTCAAAAGAATAAATAGAAAACAAGTGGGCAATGTTATGAATACCGTACCGGACTCGGTACCGGATTAGGCTCTGGAACGGAACTATCTAGAATGCAAATTGATCTAGAATCGCACCGTTCGGGATATTTTTTAAATTTATAAAATAGTCCCTAAATTTTTTAAAAATTGCAAAATAGTCCTTATTGATATATTATACAACTGTACTGTATACTTTACTAGTTTACTGTTTATATCAACCATACTTTAAAAAATCTTAATAATAAATAATAATGACAATTAATTTGAAATAGCAATAATTTTAAATATTTTACATATAAATAATAATCACAATTAATATAAATAAAGGCAATCATCATCATACAATTATAAAACTAAGAATAATAGAAAGCATTTAAAATATTACAATCATACAATTTAATCATTATAATAAATAATATTACATATTTACATCAAAAGATTGAAAACATCGATAAAAAAACAAAAATATTACAAAAGGTTGATGACGAATAAGCAATCAAATAGAAGTTGAACTGAAAAAAATATTACACTTACATTACATACATATAATTTAACATAAAATCAATGATCAAATACAAGTAAAATTAAAGAAGAGGAAAATAAAACACGAAGTTCAATCGTCGATGGATACTCATTGAATCGAGATCGATTGACCCATCGATCATTTGGTACAAAATCCTCATCATTGAGAGGAGCTTCATCATCATCATTCAAATTTAATGCACCAAATGACATGTCAATGCTTTCCCATCCAAGATCATCTTCCATATTCAAATCACTCACATCAACCAAATTGGGTTCTTCAGAAACCCAATCCGCCAAAATATCCATATTATCAATCGCAATTGGATCATTTGAAGAACTTGTGCTACTAAGAGTCCTAGTAAAAAATTACATTTAATTATTAAAAAAATATAAGAAATTATATAAAAATTAATAATGAAAATAACATACCTTTCCCGAAGCTTTAAATTGTAACGAACAAAAACCAAGTCATTCAATCTCTTATGCTCCAATCTATTCCTTTTCTTGGAATGGATAAATTCAAATGTGCTCCAGTTTCGTTCACACCCAGTTGCACTCACACATTGACTTAAAATTCGAATCGCAAACTTTCTCAAATCTGGAACACCACATCCGAAAAGATCCCACCAAGCAACTGCAAGTTATAAGAAAACAAAAGTAGTGTTATAAACAAAATAAAGTGATAAATAAATTTCAACAAATAAGAAATAGGAAATAAGTAATACCTGGAGAAAGAAGTCCTCTTTGTTGAATAGCGACCGACATTCCAAAATCTCCATAAGAGTACTTATAAGCCTCCATTTGTGTGGTTAAAGCAATTTGCATTGAGTCATGAGGAACAATTGTTGTAATTGTCAAAAGCATTCCTCTACTAACTTCAGCTTGCTTTTCAACATCTAATCTAAAATACACACTGGGATTCAAAAATGCCCCAGCTACAAACAATGGAGAAGAAAGTTGTCTTCTCCTTCTCTCATTAATGATTGAGATATATGGCTCAGTATAAAGAAGGCTTATGTTTGATTGGCCTTGATTGCTTCGTTGCTCTCCATAAGATCAAAATATAACCCATTGTTGGCTTTTCTTCACTATCACCAACCAAGCACTCTCACCAAAGGCTCACAAACCCGAATAACGAATTGAGATGCCGACCAAAATTCCTATCTTCCAAGATGATACTACAAACCTCCATTCCAAATTAGATCTAGCATCTTTGAGAGGTTACCCACTTATCACTTGTGAACATTTGCCTTAACTCCTTCCTCAACAAAAGAAAAGATCAAGTGATAAGAAATTTGTTGCAAATCTTGTCACGAAGATGCGCACAAATTCTACCATTGGTAAATTCCTTCTCATCAAATTTAAAACCCATGACGATTATAAATAAATTTTGTCACCTTTTTGCCTTCTGCATGGTCTCATCAAAACAGAAAATACCTAGGATTTCTATATCCTCCAATATTAAGTCAATGCAATGTGCAACACTGAGGAGTCCAAAAATGACTTATAGGTATTCTGCAACCTCATCCCTGCCGCTTTATAAGCGGAATCATTGTCAGTAATAAACTGAACAATGTTTTCCACCCCTACTTCATTCACAACTTGATCAAATATCCCAAACAAATTATCAGCATTTCTAATAAGGCCAGATACATCAATCGATTTTAAAACATAGAGCCATTAAAACAATACACCAAAAAATTTATGATAGGCTCTTGTCTCCTATTCGTCCAACCATCACACATAATTGAGCATCCATTAATACTCCAATTCGCTCTTCTTTCAGCCAAATAAACTCTCATTTCGATACGGACAACTCAAAAGTTTACCTCTTAAGTCATCAACCGATGGCCCTTTGTATCTGGACCATAAGAGGCTATGGCATCTATCATAGGTTGATAATAATATGATTGAGAAGCATTAAATGACGAACTGTATCATACCACCATCTAGCTACGCCATATCCACATTGTGAGCGCATCTCTTATGCGCATTGCACTACTGAATTGAAGGTTGGGCTCACGGAGTTGTTAAGTGGTGCAAAGAAACCGGATGGTCGCCTTCTTCTCTTCCTCATTTCAGATTCTGCAAGATCCACGAAATGAGATTGAAATGGAACACTACCAGCACCCTTCGCCATCGCCACTACCACTTCCACCTCCAACATCTCCATAATCACCATGGAAACCGGAAATGAACTTCCACTACCAATTTCAAGATTCAATCTTCCCTTCTATCTTTCTCAAATTGATGTTCCTCAAGAATGTTTTCATTTGCCACTTCACATCATGACTTACTTTTTTACATGGTTCCACATATCCTTTAACCCCAGCTAAATGCCTCTTCAATCGGGTGATTCCTCCACCTTTCAAATGCTTGTTACAAAACAAGCAAACGGTATGATTCTTTTGACCAGGAACCACACTAGCATGAGCCCAAGCTGGATCATTGTATCTTCCTGAACTAGATTGATCGGGAGTATTTGAACTTCCTTCCATTTATCTGTACACAAAAATAAATAACACATCAATTCAATTCCAATTCCAATTCCAATTCAATTCAATTCCAATTCAATCCAATTCCAATTCAATCCAATTCCATTAAATTAAATTAAATTCAATTCAATCCAATCCAATCCAATTCAATCCAATTCAATCCAATCAAATTCAATTCAATTCAATTCAATCTAACCCAATTCAATCCAATCCAATTCAATTCAATTCAATCAAATTCAATTCAATTCAATTCAATCTAACCCAATTTAATCCAATCCAATTCAATTCAATTCAATCCAATCCAATCCAATCCAATCCAATTCAATTAAATCTAATTCAATTCAATCCAATCCAATCCAATCCAATCCAATCCAATTCAATTCAATCCAATCCAATTCAATTCAATCAAATTCAATTCAATTCAATTCAATCTAACCCAATTCAATCCAATCCAATCCAATCCAATCCAATCCAATCCAATTCAATCCAATCCAATCCAATTCAATTATATCTAATTCAATTCAATCCAATGCAATCCAATCCAATCCAATCCAATTCAATTCAATTCAATCCAATCCAATTCAATTCAATCCAATCCAATTCAATCAAATTCAATTCAATTCAATTCAATCTAACCCAATTCAATCCAATTCAATTCAATCCAATCCAATCCAATTCAATTTAATCCAATCCAATCCAATTCAATTCAATTCAATCCAATCCAATTCAATCAAATTCAATTCAATTCAATTCAATCTAACCCAATTCAATCCAATTCAATTCAATCCAATCCAATCCAATTAAATCTAATCCAATCCAATCCAATCCAATCCAATCCAATCCAATTCAATTCAATCCAATCCAATCCAATCCAATTCAATTCAATTCAATTCAATCCAATCCAATTCAATCAAATTCAATTCAATTCAATTCAATCTAACCCAATCCAATCCAATTCAATCCAATCCAATCCAATCCAATCCAATCCAATCCAATCCAATCCAATTAAATCTAATCCAATTCAATTCAATCCAATCCAATCCAATTCAATCCAATTCAATTAAATTCAATCAAATTCAATCCAATCAAATTCAATTCAATTCAATTCAATCTAACCCAATCCAATCCAATCCAATCAAATCCAATCCAATCCAATTCAATTCAATTCAATCCAATCCAATTCAATGAAATTCAATTAAATCAAATTCAATCCAATCCAATCCAATCAAATTCAATCCAATCCAATCCAATCCAATTCAAATCAAATCCAATTCAATTTAATTCCATTCCAATTCAATTCAAAACATACTCCAACAATTTGCAATTCCATTCCAATTCAATTTCAAATTAATTCCAATTCAATTCCATTCAATCCAATTCAATTTAATTCAAATCAAATTCAATTCAATTTCATTCCAATTCAATTCAAAACATACTCCAACAATTTGCAATTCTATTTCAATTAAATTCCAATTCAATTCCATTCCAATTCAATTACAAATGAATTCAAATCCAAATCCAATTCAATTCAATTACATTCCATTCCAATTCAATTCCATTCAATTTCAATCCCATTCAATTCCAATCCCAATTCCATTCATTCCATTCAATTCTAATTCCATTCAATTCCATTTCCATTTCCATTTCCATTTCCATTTCCATTCAACCAATTTTCAATCCAATTCTAATTCCAATTTCAAAATTAATTTTCTATCAATTCAAAAATTCAATTCTAATTACAATTTCTAATTCCAAAATACAAAATGCCAAAATCTAATTTCCAACTCCAAATTTAATTTTCAGTACAATTCCAAATTTTATTCCAATTCCAAACTTAATTTTCAATCAAACCAACAATTACAATTACTAATCAATTTAATTTCACACATTCGGATTCGGTACTTCCACAGCTCCACAAGGCAAAATGTCAAAATTCTATGTCAATTTCAACTTCTCACATTCGGATTTTTCCCAACAACAACACCAAATCAACAAAATCACCCACGATCACAGATTCACAGAAGCAATCAACAACAAAATTCTATTCAAAATCAAACAAAAAATCAAAAATATACACCCAAAACAATCGGGTCTTCGTTGAGGGTCGGGTGCGGGTCTTCCTTCGGTGGTCGTATGATGCGTCTACGACGAGGAGGACGGAGGAGAACTGGAGAAGGCGACAAGGTCGAGGAGCGGCGAGCAGCGGCGAGGAGAGTCGGAGACCGATCCGTCGAAGAAGAGACGCCGAGGAGGAGATCCGAGACAACCAAGAGAGGAGGAGATCCGAGATGGCCAGGAGGAGATCCGCGACGGCCAGGCGAGGAGGAGGAGACGACGAGGAGACAGCAACGGCCGAAAGAGAGTCGCCAGACACGGAGAGAGACACCGACGAGGAGAGGAGGCGTGCGACGTGGGAGAGAGGAGGCGGTGAGACGACGGTGAGACCAGATCCAAGAGCGACGAGCGGCGCCAATGAGAAGAAGCAGAGGTAGAAGAAGAGAGAAGAAAAATTCGGAAGGGTCGGGTCCTCGAAATGGGGTAGTTTTAGGTTAATTTTTTTTTTGCATTTTAGTCCCTGGAGATTTCGGTATTTTCCGAAATGGTCCTGAAAATACCGGATTCTTGGATGCAGTGATCATCGTCAAAATTTTGGTCCGGCACATCCATCGCCGTCTGCAATTGCAGGTTTTTGGCGATGCAGTGCGTCTTAAACGATGCACGCAGTACCCATAACACTGCAAGTGGGTGAGGGCATTGAGAAAATAAAAGATAACGTCAAGCTAAAATTGAAAGTTTGAACATTTTATTATCACTTTTTGAAGTTTGGGCCGAAATTGAACAAAATTGAAAGTTTTGATATTTTATTGCTACGTTTTAAAGTTCAGACTATAATTGAAAATTTGAAGAAAATTTGAGTTTTTTTAATAATTAACCCTTGATATTGTTTGTCTAACGATGCTCTTTGAGTATGTACAAAAGTCACCAACTCAAGTGAATTCTGGAGGAAACGGACGTCAATTCAGTTATGTTTGATTGGACATAATATTTTTAATATAATGGAATAAAATAAGATGATTTAAAATAAAATAAAATGTAAATTGATGTAATATTAAAATTTTGTTGTTTGGGAGAGATGAAAGTGTTTATAATATAATACAGATAAAATGTTGAAAGAAGGTTTATAATGTAATATAATGAAAATTTGTTTATCATTTTACATTTCATTTTAAACCTCCTAAATCATAGGTTTCTCATTTTATTATTTAAGATAAAATAAAATATAATATGAAACTGTTTCTCATTTTCTTGTTTAAGATAAAATAAAATATAATATGAAACTCTTATCTTTCGTTTCATTTTATTTCATTCTATTATAATCTTTTATCATAAAATAATATTTTATTTTGTTAATAAACTTCCAATCAAATATAACCCTAAAATTGCATCATACTTTGTCCGACGCTCCTCTTTATTTCCTACGGCTAAGATCACTTATAATAAGGCACGGCTAGACTTGGCGGTATCAAATTAGCTAGACTCTGATCTTCTTTCATTATTACTGCCTTCACATTGTTGGCGTCTCCACAAGAGCACGAAAAAAGAGGGAAAATTAATAACCATTGATTGTCTATTAAGATAATCTCATAACTAAACATTTTTCCTGAGCCCATCAACATTTACCTTTACCCGGCCCAAGAGAGCTCTGGGCCAACGAGAATTAGAGAAAGCATGATCGGTTAATGATTTTGGGAAGGTAGTGAAGAATGAAAAACATTTTGTTCGTAATTTATTATTATTATATAAACAGTTTTTCTATATCCCACTTTAAAAGATTACTTGATATCCCATACATGAGATAAATGATTTTCACTTCTTAATAACAGGCAATTGTCACGGGCATGACACTTCTTATCAGGAGTGTGACAGTTACCTCTTTTTTTTTTAAGTTAAATATAATTAAACTATAATTAATTAATAAATTTTTATTTCTCAATTTTTTAACAAACCAACCACTATCAATGATAATAGTAATCGTTCCTTCTTTTTAACCAACTATCATAATTATGATGATTATATACATTTCTATTGCTCATTCTATTTATTCTCATTCTTATTATCATTCTTTTGTGTGAACTAACTGTTCTCTTAGGTTACGTTTGATTGGACATAAAGTTTTTAATGTAATAGAATAGTTTATAATATAATAGACCATAAATGGATATAATATTAGAAATTTATTGTTTGAGAGAGATGAAAAGACTCATAATGTAATATAACGAAATGTTGTTTGGATGAAAGGTTTATAATGTAATATAGTGTAAAGTTGTTTATCATTTTACATTCTATCGTAAATCTTCGAATCAGAAATTTTTCTTTTTTACTGTTTAGGATAGAATGAAATATAATATAAAACCCTCCTCTTTCTTCTCATTTCATTTCATTATAAACCATCATCTCAAAATGATAGACTAATATTGCATTCCACTCTATTTCATTAATAAACCCCCACTCAAACTTACCCTTAAAGAAAGCATTTTCATGGCTAATCTCAATGCAAACATCATCTTGATTCCACTTAAGAAAACTTATGTGACGAAAGTCAATTATATCCCGAAAGTTAATATTATAAATTATAATTATCCACAGCAGAGCACTCTCTATCCACTATTCCTAAGGCAATCAGTACTAATGCTTTTTCAGGTTTGTCACCAGTTGAACTAATAATCGATAACAATGCAACATATCACATTACTTCCTCTTTGGCTTTGCTTGTCAACTTTTTACTACAAGTTGTTATGCTAAATGGAGATCAAGCTACAATTATCTCTACTAGAAGTTTACTTTGAGTCTAATTATCTATTTAAAAATAAGCTTAAGGTACCATCTTGTAAAGTAGATTTGATGTCTATGAGTTGAATCACAAGAGATTTAAATTGTTCAATGACATCTTTCCTTACTGGTGCATTGCGTAGGAGCAGGACTTGAACTTGATGACAAAGATTACGATCGGTTTGGGTAAACAAGAAGATGGACCCTATTACCTAGTTGCAACGGCAGCAAATAATTAGTCAAACCATCATATTCAATCAGCAAGAGCCCACACGATCACACCTTCCTCTTCCTAAAATACTTCTACATTCCTGTGGCATCATCGACTACGACATTTATCCTCTTCTAGATTATGTTTTAAGGCGAAAACTTTGTTAAATTTTCCTTTAAAGCTAAAGAATCCTTTGTGATATATGTGCTCTTACAAAAGAGAGAAGAATTCTTTTCTCCATTATTAGTTTATTTTCTTCTAGTAAACCTTTTGAATTAATGCATTGTGATACTTTTTGGTTTTAGCTAAGCTTATCAATAACAAATTCAGTATAATACTTCTCGACGGGTTTCCTTGAGTTTTAAATTGTTGTTTGTTCATTTTCACTGTAAACATCAAATTTCTATTTAGATTTTAGAGAAATTAAGCTGGCCTTTTGTTAGCCAAGATCTTGAATCGTTTCATATTTAACGTTAAGGTCCGTTTGGTTAACAGAAAAGTTAAGTGAATTTAGAATATGATTATTCGGAAAATAAATATATAGAAAGTAAAGATATTCACATATTTGGATACTTATAAAAATTATGATAGAAAAATTGGGCGAATTCTTATTATAGTGTTTGGTATACAACAATATTTTATGAAACGTAACTTAATTTTGACTTGTGTTTCCAACTATATTCCCACAAACCGAATAAAAATCGAAATCGTTAAATAAGGAAAAATATGAATATGAAAATTGTCGATTAAAACTTCTGAGCAAAAATATTCAAAATCTAAATATCGACTGATACCAAAAATTTAAAAAAACAGGGGGGACATTTTTGCAAAATTTTCAAAAAAAATTTAAATTTCCCTCATTCTCCGCCTCTCATCTCTCATTCCCTCCTTTTTTTCAAAGTTTTTTTAATTAGTTATTTTATTTATTTCAACTTTTATAATTATTGTGAATTTTTAATTTATGTTTTATAATAATAAAAATATTTTATTACTAATAATAATTATAAAAAATAAAATTTAAAATAAAATATTTTTATTTAAAGTTATTTTAATATTTTATATAATATTTATTAATAAAGTATTAACATAAAAATATTTTATTTTTAAAATAAATAATTTAAAATTATTATTTATAAACTAATATTTATTTTATATTTTATAATTATTAAATCAAAATTTATTTGAAATTATATATATTAAAATATATTTTAAATTGAATTATATTTATTAATAATTATTAAATTAAGAATTAAATTAAAATTGTGATTATTATTTATTATTATGATTTTTGGACACAGGGTTAAAAAACGTACAATACAACTGTATAATATGATAATGAACTATTTTGTAAATTTTAAAAATTTAGAAACTATTTTATAAAATTAAATAATTACAAAAACGATTTTCAGATTACCTTTATCGATGCGATGTCGTACCAAAACTCAATGCAGTAGTAAGTTCGGTACGATATTCATAACATTGGATGAAGAGAAGGTAGAGTTTTATAAAAGAGTTATCGTAGAGTTGAGAAAGAAGGAATGGTTAAATTGACTAGTGTATTTTTTAGATTAAATTCCTGAGGAAAGTAATCTAAATATCAAAGGGATGCTGGGATTTAAAATTCAAGTAAAGTGCTACTACTTTCTTTAGATTGGAAAAGTTTTTATTTTCCTAACTATTCAAAAAAATGAACCAAACGTGATAATATAAATTTTAAGAAAAAGACTATTTTTTCAAACAAGAATCCATGGTAACCAAACAAGGCCTAAAAGTAAAAATCATTAAGCTTAACTCATTTATTCATTGACAGTCAAATAATGAGAATGGTTGATAACCTTACGTGAACTGTCTCTAGGTTCAAATTTTTGCATCATTATTACCTATACACGAGTCTAAGAATTTTAAGATGTAAAATAATACTTTAAATATGAAATAGACAACTTATTGACTAAAAATGCAAGAGCATGAGTAGAATCATTAACACAGAAGTTGGTGGTTCTAGTATCCTGGTTTGACAATGGAAGCAACAATGTATTTTTTTTTTTTCTGTATGTAAATCACATCCCATAAGAAAATAGGATCATGCTTCAACCTCATATTATCTAACAATTTATAAGCCAGAGGAATTACAATCTTTAATTGTAGTAAAATGCATATTCACTGATGATTTGATAAGTTAGCTCAATTATTAGTTGACAAGCTATGATACAAATAAAATCACAAAATCACGTTGAGGATTAACATGAGGGTGAGTGGGTTTTCACTATTTCTTGCATCATTTTCAGGAGGTGATATATATTATCCTTGAATACTTATCTTATGAATTAGTGAAACAATGTGTTTGAAGAATGAAACTTAAATTCTAAAAGGATATTTGACTATTATGGTAATCAGATTATAAACTATTTGTGTAATATTTTCAACTTCAAATTATAATGAAAATATAAAATCATCATAAAATATTTAATTAACTTAACATCCCTCAAACATTAGATAGAAATATTAAATGTAATTGTATGTTTTGTGGTAGAATATTTAAATGGAGAGGATTTATATAATGACAAAAATCTTATTAATATTAAGGGTCATATCACTTCTTTCAAAAAACACAATTTGATGTATATGAGAGGATTGAAAATCATTTACAACAATAAGTCAAGAAAAAGAAAACAAAGAGACACATAATGTATCTTTTAGAGATAAGGAAGCATAACGAGTATCAGATAAAGGAAACAAAATTATTATTGACATAGATTCTTATTTTTTTCCAAGAATTTTTATTGGTTTTTAACCTAGTTTAAGTAGTGTTTTGATTAATAAGACGTTGTTTCAAAATGTAAAAGAGCTTGAGCTAGATCATATCATCCATATGTTCCTTTAGATGCTTTAAGTTCACTGTATTTTCAATAATCATTAGATACTATAATGACGATGAGTCCAAAATTTAAAGTTCCTAGTTGTGAGATTTAAGTGTCTTTACTTCAATATTTTAAAAGAAATGCCAGTAGATTGTGGATCATATACGTCTAATTATAGAACAACTTAATGCATTATTATGATAAATGGTTGGCAAATACATAGAGCCTTGATTAATTTCTTGGTTTATTATAATGATGAAAAACTTTTATCAAGTATATTATGCTTCTAATATGAAAGTGCTCATACTTCATTTAAATTATTTTTGAAATTATTGAGTAGGTTAGAACAAAAAATTGTTGTCCACTTCATTATACATAATACAACTAATTATGTATAAATTGGGTATTTATTATAATCATAATATAATAATAAAACTACAATTTTGTGTATAATTTTCTTATACTTTTGTCTTAGGTAAGAAAGTAAGAAGTTTGGGTTGAAATTATCGTCATGCTTCTACTAGGTTTACAATTATGTTTATAACTTTGAAAAGTATCTATAATCATAAACAAGTACTTTAAAATTTAGTGACAGATAAACACTTTTAAATCATAAATTATTAAAAGGTATGAAAGCAAAATAATTTAATGCAATTATTATATATAATAAACTTTCGGATACTTACTTAGTTATTAAGAAAATCGGGGCTCCATTTATAAGATTATTGAAGATTGTTGACTTAAATGAGAAGTTATCCTCGAGATATAAGAGAATGAGAAATTATACTAGTCTTATATAAATATTCTTAACTGTCAATAAGATAAGCATTTTACTCAAAACACTACAAAAAAATAACAAATTACCGACAGAACGTTACCTCCGAAAAACGTTCTGTAGTTAATTAGCGACATAAATGAATTATCCATCGGTAAATTTGAGGATTTTTTTTTTGCAACGGCCAAAACATCTGTCGGTAAACATGGAGGGAAAATATCTCTATGAGTCTCGATGGAATATAGCGACGGAACAATAAAATCTGTCATAAAAATAGGCAACAATGGCTCGCAGGAAAAATAAATATCTTGAATACGGACAAAACCACAATTATGTCGGTAAAATAGCGACGAAACTATAGTTTCTTAGGTAATTGTTCGAATTATTCATAAAATAAAATGATGTTATTCGGTTTTAATCCAAACGACGTCATTTTATTCACATACTTAACAAACTTGAAGCCCCCTTCTCCCTCCTTTTGTTATTTTCTCTCTTCTTCCCACCATAAACGTCGTCGGTCCTCTTCCTCCCAAGCTTCACCATCGATTTTTGCTTCATTTTGATCCATCGTGCATCATTTTCATGTAACAAAACTATTCGGTTTATTTTGTCTCCAAAAAATGAAGGTGTTAAATGCTTATATATATGATCGTGGTGGGTGCGTGTGTTTTGATTGGATTGTTGGTTTATGCGTTTTACGTTGAATTGTTGGTTTATTTGAGGTTTGAATGTGTTGTTGATGGTAAATAATGAAAATTTGCAGTTGTTTTGTTATTGGTTAGAGATAATTCGGGTTACCTATGAATTGTTTAATGAAATGTCTCTTAAGAGCATATCAATTGAATTAGAATTTGAGGCGACTGTAATATTTTTAACTAATGCAATTTATCTTATTTTCTTAACAAATATTAGAACAATATTTGACCTTACTACTAACAAACCTACATCATTCTCTTTTGCACATAACCTTAAGCTTTCTTTAGATAAGGGTCAACAACTTTATTAGTATCCTGAAGGTTATAAAAGGCTCATTGATAGATTACTTTAATTAACAATGACCAGGCCATATATCTTTTATATTGTCTAATACCTCAATTTGTTTATTTTTACTTTTAAGGATCCTCATATGCAAAATGCCTTACATATGATAAGATATCTCAAAGGCACTATCTCAAGATGTTTATTCTACCCAGTAAAATAATATCTTAAATTAATTGGCTTCTCTGATGTTGATTGGATTCATTTTTGATGATATAAAGATCTTTTTCTAGCTATTATATCTCCATGGATCATTCTTTTAGTTCTAGGAAAACAAAGAAATAAAATACAATTTCATGGTCCTTCGTAGAGGCTTAGTACATAAGCATAGCAACCACAATTTGGGACCTTCTATTGCTCAACTACTTTCTTCAAGATCTACATATTCTTATGTAGCTTATAGGACCCCTCCTTTGTGATAACAAAGCTGCACAATAAATACCACAAATCGTTGTTATCATGAATGAACGAAATAACTTGATATTGATTGTAATATCACAAGAGATAAGGTACAAAAAGGTTTTTTTATATACTTTCTAAATCCTTTTACATTTACAACTTGTAGATATAATGACCAAAGCCCTAAATCAAGTGCAACATTAGTTTCAAGTTAGGTCTTATAGAGGCTCTAACTTAAGGGAGATGTGAAATATATAATAACATATTGTAATTAATTTATAATTTTTCACATGTTCATTAGTTGGAGCTTTTTAAAAATTTGTTTAAGAGATAACAGGGAGTTTTTACTTGTATATAAGTATGATATAGCTACATTAATGAATGATGGATTTTATATTCTATCTTTCTCTCTCTTTTCATTTCTTTTGTAAATTCTTTTGATTTCTTATATTCCCCAAATTCATTCAACATATGAAAGTTAAAAACAAATGGATTAAAAGCAAAACTATAGTAAAAACAAACATTTCCATCAAATCAATGCAACCAATGTTATCACTATATAAAGAAGAATAGACCTAGAGAGAAAGTAAATGTGTTGGCAATAATGTAATATAAATAAAACACTAGATTAATACCTAAATCACATAACTAGTAGCATACCCTTATAAAGCTATAACAACTTTGTAGTAGTGATGGGTTGACGATAGTTAGTGAATGATGAAAACTTCATCATAGAGTAAGAAATGAGAGGAGTATGCTCCGAGAGTGACATTAGAGATTTAAAGTGAAATAAGAGTTAGGAAGAACCGATATAGGGAAATTAATTTTGTTAACTTAATAGTTTTTTCTTAATTCTTATTTTCTATTGGATATTTATTATATACCATATTGACTAATATATTCCTAAAAACTATTCATATAATTCAAAATGATAATTTAGTATAGTATTAAGTATTTTGTTACTCTTTTTATGATAGAAAATTCCTAGCTTTGGCTTTACCTACCATGCTTTGATTGTAGGACCAAACATAACAAATGTAAATGATGAATAGATAGAATGAACTACTTCAACTTTAGCTATGTCTCATTGATCTCTTATGCTTTCAATATTGAATGTTTAATTAAAGATCAAGGAAACCAATAACTCACTAGAGTAATTAGTTAGCAATTCATTCTTTTAAATATATTGATGCACCATTTCTATTTTCCTTATACTTTTAGAGGAGTGCTCTAAACTTTTGATTTTAGATGCACCAAAAGAATAGTATAGACTTTAGTTATTTATAAGTATATTTCATATTATTGTGCAAATCAATTACTGATGATTTGGTCAATTATAGTTGGCATAAACTATTAACATGAGAGGGTTTTTTCTAAATTCCTTTCAAGTTCAAAAATTAATTATAAGAGTCAAAATGAAAAAATTAAACTTTAAACTTGCTTTATTATATGTTAGATTATCAAACTTATATGAAAATATGCTAGAATTAATTATACTTTGACTTGACTAATTCTGATGGAATTAACAAACTTAGGCACATCACCGATGTAAACAATGTCACGTACCATAGTGTTGAAATCAACTGTAAGTGATTAATTCAAATATAAATACTTCAACTTCAATGTGATTAGTGCAAACTTAGTATTAACATAAGAAATCCATACGTTTAATAGATAAGACAGTTCTTTTCATAATAAACTCCTAGGACGGTATATAGGCTAGAAACTCGTGATGCAGCTCTCATGAGGCTTATAGGTGAAAAATTCCTAAAGCTTAGGAGTCATAACAAGAACTTGCTTTCTTAATTCACAGGTGTAAACAATGCCCTGTACCATAGTATTGAAATTAATTGTAGGTGATTCATTTGATTAATTAATACTTAGGGGATGTTATGTAAAGTTTAGATGTTTTGTAAACTTAGGGGACATGAAAGATACAAACTATGAATTTACTATTTTAAATTAACGTTTTGCAAAAATGAGTAATGCTGATAGATCTTAGATGTATAGACGATTAACACCTGATGGTTTCATTAATCCTGAGTTTGTTGAGGGTGTTAAAGCTTTTATTCAATATGTATGTTCTCAATTTGCATATATGGATGGCCCAATGATCAGATGTCCATGTAAAAAGTACAAATACATTCATTTCCTTCCTATTGATGAAGTGAATGGGCATTTGCTGAGAAAAGTGTTTGTCCCAAATTATGGACAGGACATAGGGAGCCATTGATTTGTAGAGCCATTGATTTGTAGCACCGCAAGGGTTAATGAAGTAAACTTGTTAGTGAATATAGATGAGTTTGAAAGGGGATTGGATTTAGAAAAAATAATGTGGATGCAACTAAAAATCCTGATATGCAAATGGTTTATGATGCATCCGGTTATACTTTTTAGAGAAATATATCAAATCTTGAAGAAGAATCAAACCTATATGCAAAATAGTTTTTTGACTTACTGCACTCAGCTGACCAAGAATTATGGCCAAATTGTAAGACAATGACTTAATTGTCTTCAATTGCTTGAATGTTGAACATAAAGTTTGAAAAACATATTTCTTATCGTAGTTTTGATAAAATTTTTGGATGTTATAATGAATCATTGCCTCCCGATCATATAATGGCTAATAGTTTTTACAATATGAAGAAACTTATTAGCAGTCTTGGCTTGCCTGTTGCAAAGATTGATTGTTACAAATTGAGATGTATGTTGTATTGGGGAGATGATGTGGAATTACAAGAGTGCAAGTTTTGTGGTCAATCTAGGTTCAAGCCTATAAAACGTTATGTGAAACAGAAATTAGTACCCTAAAGTAGATGTTTTATTTCCTACTTATTCCGAGACTTCAAAGACTATATGCTTATGATGTTACTGCATCTCACATGAGATGGCATAATGAACAAGAATAGGAAGATATAATAATGAGTCATCTATCGAATGCACTAGTATGGAAACTTTTCAGTAATACCCATTATGAGTTTGCAGCTGAAAGTCAAATGTTAGGTTGAGATTGTTAGATGGATTCTAACTTTTTGGTAAATCCGTCCAATAATATTCATTATAGCCAATCATAATTACTCCTTATAATTTGCCTCTATGGATGGTATGAATAAGGCATATATGTTCTTGATAGTGATTATGTCAGGCCTACAAATCCAAAGTGTAAAATTGATGTATTCTTACAATCATTGATATCTGAATTACAACATCTTTGGGAATATGATGTTTAGACATATAATGTGTCTTCGAAATAAAATTTTGTATTGAGAGCAGCTTTAATGTAGACCATTAGGGATTTTTTGGCCTATGCTATATTGTCTGGATGGAGCACAGTAGGAAAATTTGGCTTGTCCTTATTATGATAATGATTTTGATGCATTTTATCTTCTAAACAGGGGCAAAACATGTTAGTTTGACAACTACAAGAAATTTTTTCCTCCAGATCATCCATTTAGATGCAATAAACAAAAATTCATTAAGAATAGGATGGAACAAACACCTCCTCCTCCTCACAAAGTTGGTGAAGAGATATTGCAAGAGATTGATGAATTATGGTTGCTAAAAGTTACATAATTTGAAGCTGATGAAGTTAATACAAGCATTAGTAAAAACTTTGGTCGGAGAAAATGAAGCATTTTTTGGGATTTGCTATATTGAAAAACTAATTTAATAATCATAATCTAGATATGATGTATATTGAAAAAGATATTTTTGACAATTTGTTCAATACCATAATTAACATTGAAGGGAGGACAAAAGCCAATACAAAATCACGAGCTGATTTGAAACTTTTTTTTCTAGAAGGAATGAGTTACATAAAGATCTTTGCATCGGTAAATATCCGAAAGCATGTTACATTTTAGACAAAAAAACAAAAGAAAATTTTATGTGAATGGTTGAAAAGTCTAAAGTTTCCCGATGGCTATGTTTCAAACTTGGCAAGATGTCTGGACATGAGGAAGTACAAATTATTTGGGATGAAAAGTCATGATTGTCATGTGTTTATGCAAAGGCTAATTCCAATTACATTTCATGAGTTCCTACTAAATAAGGTTTGGGAAGTTATAACAGAATTAAGTTTGTTTCTTAAAAGCTTAACATTATCTGAAATGAAGTTAGCTAAAATGGAAAAAGTAGAAAGGAAAATTCCAATAATTTTGTGCAAATTAGAAGGGATTTACCCTCAAAGCTTCTTTGACTGTATGAAGCATCTACCTGTGCATTTAACACACAAGGCTAAACTTGCCGATCCTGTTTAATATTGATGGATGTATTAGTTTGAGAGATAATTCAACAAAAATATTACAATTAAAGTAATAACATATTTTAGTAACAGAATTGTAATAATCCTATGTAAGTATTTACATAACTTGAAGAAAAACGTCAAACAAGGCTAAAGTTGAAGGTTCAATATGTAATGCTTATTTAGTGAAGGAAATTAGTACATTTTGTTTATATTATTTTGAGCCGCATGTTCACATAAGAAAAAGAAAAGTTTCTCGTAATGATAATGGGAGAGGAACGGGTGATGCTGATAATAACTTATCCATTTTTACATATCCTGAACGAACATATGGATGTTCAACAAGAAGAATGTTATAGAGGAAGAAATTGAGGCTGCCCATGGTTACATTTTTCAACCTTTCGTGCAGTAAGTTGCAATAAATTGTTTGGGTTTTGAAATTTAGTGTTATTCACAACTGAAATACATAATAATGTTTTTAGATTATACGAGGAATGGTTACCTAAGGTAATGCCCGAGAAAACATAGGATGATATCAATAAAGAAGTTGGAAGACATTTTCCTCGATGGTTCGAGAAATGTGTAAGTTTGCACTTACAATTGTTGAAATGAATGAATTATAAGATTAAAGTGTTCATATGACATTATACTGTTTAATATGACAATTTCTTTATTTAGGCTTTAGAAAATCTAATAGAGAACAAGTTCACATGTGATCTAGCGAGAGGACCTTTGCAAACTGTTAAATCATATTCAATATATTTCGTTAATGTATACAAATATCATGGTCATAGCATGGCAACAATAAATAGTGGAGTTTGCATATAGTGAGAATTGATGAATTACTATAGTAAAATTATTGAGATACTTGAAATTGAGTATCCTGCATTGCCAATAAAGAGAAGTGTGATATTTAAATGTGACTGGTTTGATCCAATTCTAAATGTTGCTACAAAAGTGCATAGCTAATACAATTTAGTTAAAATCAACCAGCGAAGAAGATTTAGACAATTTGAACCTTTCGTGTTGGCAATGCAAGCGATCCAGGTGTATTATGTCCCTTTTCTCAGCTTACAACGACATAAGTCAGATTGGTTGGCTGTTTACAAAGTTAAACTTAAAAGTGTTTTTAAATCACATGGAAAAGGAGAGCAGAGAATTGAAAGTAAATCGTTTTAGGAAGATGTTTATGAAATAAATGCATATGTTACATATGACAAGAATGAACCTTTAAATGATTCAAATAATGAATATGTTGAAATTTCATTTGGAGAGGATGAGGAGCTTGAGTTTGATTCTAATTCTTTAGAAAAAGAAGATGATGATGAATTCAATTTATAATTAAGTGATGATAACGATTAATTTGTGTTTGTAATAGAATATTATATTCCCTAAATCAATTATTGAATTTTCAATACATTGAATTACAATTGTTATATTTCTGGAATATTCAATTAGATATGAATTTCAAGTTAAAATATACCCCTAAAGAGAAAATATGATATGATGCGACTAAGGTTTAGACTATGATTTAGAGTCAGTTACTGTTCAGGTGAAGCATCATATTTTGTTGCTGCAACCGAATCAAATGCCATACCTTCAGCTACTATACTTGCAAATGAGGTATCACCTTCCATACCTGTTGCTACACCTCCATCACCCTTATATCGACAAAAGTATTAGAGGTAAACGATGCGGATGAAGGAGACGACCTTCAGCCCGGAAGGCAGGGAGTTGATGGAAGACCTTATATTACAATTGTCAACAATCTGTAAGAAAAAATACATGAAATACTGTATGTTTATAATTAACTTATAGGTTTAAATTTAAAAATGATATATATTTTTTTATATTAGGTTGATTCCATCTAGATTGTGATCAAGAAACATGACATCCAAATTCAAGGAGAGATTGATCTTGAAGGTTATATATGAAAGAATATCTCTCAGGCAATAAAGGATTTTTATTATTAGGAGTTTGAGGTATAACAAAATGTATCTTTTGTACTTTTAATTAATTACATAAATATTGTATGTTATAAGTACTCGTCGTATGTTTTTCTTGTTTTTTCGTAAAGAATTTTTTTGAGATTCTGAATTTGGCATGGTTATTTCTAAATTATGGGAGAGACGAGTTCGTAGACATTATAGAGATTTTGTTGGTACGATACACAAGACTAGTATACGACCTCCTTATATTTTTGAAGAAATATGGAGTCGTTGGTAGTAGTATTGGATATCACCGGAGGCGATATCCATTTCAAAGCATAATTCTACTAACAGACGTGGAGGACTGAGGGAAGAGAGTCTCCCTATACAGACAGGAGGATCTATTACCTACCAAGAGCATGCAGAGAGATTTGTAAGTATCTACAATTTACACCTTCAGACTTTTTTATTTTGATTTATTTCAATTTAATTTAATATGTAAATTTTGGTATAAAAATATGTGTATTATAGAGAATGACAATGTTACAAATATCTAGTGTCATATATGGTTGTGTTGTTGAGTTATTTTCTTTGTTCAACAGTGGGTAAATATCATAAAAATGGAGAAAATTTATCGAAATTTTTAAAAATTGTAATTCACCTATAACATTTTATTCTGATGCAAGAAAACTTTATGGGCATAAAGCTTATACCACGTCAGCTCTTTTTGCATACGCACACTAAGAAGCATGATGATGTGACCTTCGTTAACACCCGATGTAGAGAATTAAATGTATGTGAAATTTATGTTTTAATATTAATACTTAATAATTATCACTTATTAACATAACATTGCCTTCTAATAGGACTAAATACAAGAAAGCATTTAACGACAGTCTCCACAGTTTGAAAATGTTGATGAGAGTCAAACATATCTTCATGCAGTGGGTGGTAGGGACTATCATGAAAGGATTTTGGACTTAGGTTCATTTGTGAACACATATTATTCGCAATCCTCCACATCCAGTATAGCAGCATCTAGTAGGCGGATCGTATCCAATGAAATCCATAAACTTTGAAACACAATACAGACATGGACAACTCAGTTGTAACAGTAGATAGAGTACATATCCTAACTTTGTAATGAGATGGATTAGTTGAAGAGGAGGGGCAGCACCTCGTCGTAGTAATCAAGGCATCTATGTTCACCAAATGAATAGCGTAGTTGTAGTCATTTCTTATGAATTAAATACTTATTATATACAAAATATTTTTATTATCAATTAAGATAAATTTTACTTTATATCATAAATTAACTTTCTGTTTTAACAAATTAAATATAGAAACAAATCAAAATATTATCAACAGATAACTGATAACTGTAAAAATTATGCATTAACCATAAGGTTATCAAATAAGATTAAATGTAGGGAATTTTTTTAAAAAAGTTATAGTACATTTACCGATAGAAAAACAAAGTTCGTCGACAAATCTATTAAATTTACCAACAGATAATTAATTTCTGTCGATAATGTTAGTCGTTAACTTACTGATGGAATAACCAATTTCGTCAATTAAATTACCAACAGATAGGATATGTGCGTCGATAATTTTTCCAATTGAAGCAATCTTTTTATCGCTAAATTTACTGACAGTACAAAGTAACCGTTGGTATATTTATCGAAGGTAACATAAAATACCCGTTAGTAAATTAGCAACAAAAAATGTGTGATTTGTCGTAAATTATTACCTATGGCCGTTTCTCCAACAACTTGATCCGTCGGTAAATTTCGTCGTTAACTTAACTTACTGATAGAATGTATAGGTGTTCTGTCGGTAATGTTTGTCGCTAAACTCCATTTTTCTTGTAGTGAAAGATCTACTTCGCAACTTACTTTTTCAATTCTTATTACTTATATAGTGGAGATGCATATACAAATATTGATATTATGAGTGGTCATTTTGATGTGATTGATTGCAAGTATAATTTCTCTAATAAAGATCAATTAAAATCGATATATGAAATTAAATTATATTGTGAATATTTAAGGAGTTTTGTTAGACATCTATAAAGAGATAAATTATGTCAAAAATTGTAGCTAGTAAGACTCTTAATTTAAAATATAGATGAGTGAGACAGATTATTTGTTAAAATGTTCTATTATTGAGAGAACTTATCATTAGATTACTCAATCAAACAGTTTACGTGGCAATTTGTAAACATAATTAGAGTATTTTTAATTTATTGATATGAAAAATTATTTAGAATATCAAGTACTTAATGACCTTATTTAATTTTTGATTGAAGAAGAAAATTAATGCTTAATATTGATTATAGTAAACTTAAAAGATGATTTATAAAGAAAATGTAAATAAGTTAAGAACATCTGCAATAATAAGTTGACATCTTATTTTAAACATATTTAAAAATTAGAAGTTGCCTAAACATAATTTAAAATTGAGTTCAAAATATAATTTTAATTGTTACTATTAATTTAGTTTTTATATTATATTCAATTTGAATTTGAATTTGAATTATTGAATTTATTATTAATTGATTATATATTAATAAATATTGGTGTGTATGTTATTAGTAAAATATTTTTTGTTATTTGTATAATTACTATTTGTATTCATTATATACTAACTTTATAAGATTGCGAAATCACTTGAATTTTAAAATTTTCACATTTTTCTTTTATCAGTTTGATGATAGATTCAATTTTAAAATGTTGTATATAATACTTCAAATCTCCGCTGCTGCTTGAGAGTTAGATAATTTATTTTGAAATTAACACCTTGCAGGGGCTTTTATCTATTAATTAATATATTTTACTGGTAATTCATTTTTAATTTAAATTTCGAGTCTTATCAATCCACTCCCAAACACCAATCGGCCATCCTTTGGACCTGGAAGCTAGAACCCAGCCCCATTCCACCAAATACAAGACATAGTGGCACGACAAGCTCCACCTAACATAAGATGCAGTAGCACGGCAAGGTACTAAGTACTAACAAATTCTTTATCCTATTTGCCAAAGAGAAATCATAGATCTCAATATTGCTATCCTTCAAATAGTTATGGCATAGCCACGCCAGTCTTGTTGAAGTCCAAGCCTCGTTTGTTTCAAAAAGTCGATAATAAATCCAAATCCTCTTCAGTTCAACCTAACTTCTTGAAGCTCCGTCAACATGAGTACATTACTTGGCAATCAAAGTAATGGGCACTTCTTGATGTCGTTTTACACCCATAATGGGTCCATTGGTCATCTGGTATGAATAACTACTACAGATGATCTATATATATAAGGCAACGGTTATGAACAAATGAGAAATGTGTGTATTTTGGATTGTGCAGATAACAATCTTGGTTTGGCGTTCTCTAACCAGTGGAAACTAATACATCATCGAGACAAGTATGTTTTGTTCCTCCACGTATATACAATGATCCTATAGTGTATGATATGTTCATATGATTGCTAACATTAGTATCAGAGCCAAGTTTTTGCATGATTTGTTATAGATATTCTACCGTATACGAGATGCTGTGTTTTTATTTTCTATCTTTAAAAATGACATGCGTTTTTAATTTTTTTGTTCCTTCTTTGCTCTATGTGTTTCACTCGTATGGATGGTTCAAAACAATTTATAAGAAAGCACCAAATGAAATGAGTTTCTGACTGTGGGTTTGTGCTGTATTGAGTTGAAAGCAACATATATACATGAGTTTTAATCTTCTGGTATATCTACAATTTTTCCAGAAGTTCATGGGTGTTTGAAGTGTTGGATTTGTTTTTTTATATTGTTACTTGAATTGATTTATGAAAGAAAGAAAAGAAAGGAAGGAAGAAAAAAACATAAGGAGGAAGAAGAGCAAAGAACGCAAAGAAGAGAGAGAAACAAAATAAAACCAGACAGGAGACATAGGCGAAGGAAGAAGACAACATGCGTCAATCAACGTTTTCTGGCGCGTGCACTCGTTGGCGCCACTCTCAGCGCTGGCGCGCCAGACGCTAACTCCCATGGTCCAACGTGTTTCTGGGCTGTCTCCCAAGCCCAAATTCGTTTCTGGGCTGATTGTTTGTTTGTGTTTTGGGCTATTAAGGGTTATTTGCACTCAATAATTATTTGTGACCCACATTATAATGAACTTGTACATAATATAATGTAATGACTTAGAAATTAGTTTTCTAATTTCCATTAACTAATTTAGTTAATTAAATTAGTTTATAAAATAATTACACCATAATAAATTGATTAGTTCAATTATGTTTTATATTAGAAATAAGTTTCTAATTACTTAGACAATTTTTTAAAGAAAATAACTAATTTGTTTATTTAAAATAACCTTAGAAATAAACTAATGTTGTTGGTTTATTTTCTAATTAACTCAATACTAATTTGTTTAGTGAAAATGAGATTACTCTTAGAAATAAACTATTTTTTGGTTTATTTTCTAATTGGATAAATACTAATTTTGTTTCATTAAAATGAATTTTTAATTAATTTATTTAGAGATTAGTTTCTAATTAAACCAAGATAATTGATTAGTTCAATTATAAGGTAAATTAGAAATAAGTGTCTAATTACTTAGAGATTAAAAGTTTTTGATTAGTTCAATAACTTGTTGATAAACAATATAATACAAAATAATAAATTAAAATTGTTTCAATATATGAACATAAGTTCACTAAGTGTTAAAAAAATAATTTTTTATTTTTTATATACTTTTCTGATTCTTGAAAATTTGTTTTTCAAGACAATGTCTATTATTAAGCAAACACGGAAGCTTATTTGATGTGAGGCACAGAAAAGACGAATTAACAGCATGTATGTGCAGTTAGTCAACATGCGTTTAATGCCTGAAGATGATCTAACACAACATGTTATTGCACTTAATAACATGATGCAAAAGCTATATTTTGGAGGTTGTGTATCTTACACAGATGTTGAAGTAAAGTATATAACTTTGCTTGCGACATTGCCTCAACCTCAAAGAGAACTATTGCAAATGCTCTGGAATAATATACCTGAGAAGACTTATAATTTGTTAGTGACGACATTTATGAAAAGGATGCGTAGAAGAGAGTTAATTAGGGCTTTATATACTATAGGTCTTCCAATGGAAATACTTAGATCTATTGTAAATCGAGCTTCGCAAAATGTTTCACGCGAACTCGTGAACTCATTTCCGCATAGGGTTCGTTACCTATAGATTGTTCATAGGTATACAATAGGTTGTTTGTTTTATAAGAACAAGATTTGAATATTTATGTAATATGTTTACATAAATTTTATATAAGAATTCGTCTAGAGTAAAGTAATTAGGATTCCATTGTTGTATGACTGATGATTGAACACATTTATGGACTTTTGATTTCATAAGCAATTGTAATCGAATTATTTGCTCTATGAACGATTAATGTGACATTAACGTGTATATATTTCTTTCTTATTTTAGAAACTTAGTGTTTCAATAATGGCTACTGCTTCAAAGAATAAGTCGCTGAACTCAATAGGGGTGAGAAACTCAATGGTGACAATTACGAATTCTGGAGTATGAAAATCCAATGTGTACTAAAAGAGCAAGAGGCTCTAGAACCATTAAAATTAACCATGAATGTTGCTGAGGAGGGCACAACGGCCCAACATAGAAGGGACCGTGATGCGTATGACTTATGGAAAAAAGAAAAACTCATTAGCTCGTATCACGTTACTGAGTAGCATGGATAATGATATCATGCGTGAGTTCCGTAAGTTTGAAACTGCAAAGGACATATGGTCCGGATTGGCTGCTCGTTTTGGAGGTGCTTCAGTGACAAAAGTGAGGTCACTTACAATTAAGTTTGACACTTGTAAGAAGCGCCAAGATGATTCAATGCAAAAGCATTTGAGGAAAATGTCCAATATGGTAAGTGAGTTATGTGATGTTGGTCATGAATTGTCTGATGAACAACAAGTGCAAGCTGTGATTCGCTCATTGCCTCAAAGTTGGGAGCATATGAAGATGCACCTAACTCATAATGAAAACATCAAGACAATGGAAGATGCTACAAGGCATCTTATCTTGGAGGAAGAGCGTCTCGAAGCCTCAAAGATGTCTTCTGAGGCATATGCAGTTAGCTCTAGCTCACATGGAGCTATAAACAAGAAACACAAGCACTATGGTGGATATAAGTGGAAGAAGAATAAGAAATTCAACCACTCTCCTCAAGAATCCAAGAAAGCAAAATGGAATCAACGTGGAAAAGGAAAACGTCCCTTAAAAAAAAGAACATGAAATATGTAAAGTGCTATAATTGTGGCAACAAGGGCCCCTTTGCTAGAGATTGTACCGAGCCTAAGAAGGTACAACTTTATATTACACACATTTGTTTTGTAAATTTTTCTTGTTCTGTTTTTCTAACTGAATCACATCCTTTGTGGATTGCAGACTCAGGAGCAACCAACCATGTAGTGAAGGATCGTGATGCCTTCGTTGAATTTCGTAAATTCCCACATGGAAGTCGGTGGCTTTATGTAGGTGATAATTCCAAAGTGGCTGTACATGGAATTGGCACATGTAAATTGGACATGCGTGGAGGGCGACCTCTTATCCTACATGAAGTCTTATTTGCTCCACAGATTCGTAGGAATCTTTTATCTGTATTGATGTTAGTTAAACTTGGTTTTAATATTAATTTCCACAGTGGTGGAATGGATTTGCATCTTGGATCTATTAATTATAGCCATGATTTTTTATTGGATGGTTTTATTGTGCTGGATGTGTTAAAGGAAAATAATAATATTAGTTATTCATTATTCACATATAATAATTCTAACAATGATGCAACTTTGTGGCATGCTAGACTATGCCATATTGGTCAAAATCGAATAAGCCGATTGGCTAAAGAAGGACTGTTAGGTAATCTAAGTCAAGTAGAACTACCTACATGTGAGCATTGTTTAACTGGTAAAATGGCACGAAAGTCATTTGGAAAGGGAACACGAGTATTATATCCATTGTAATTAATTCATTCTGACATTTGTGGTCCAATGAATGTAAGGGCTAGACGTGGGGGCAATTTATTTCATCACTTTTATAGATGATTATACTCGGTATGGTCATGTCTATTTGATTTCTCAAAAATCGGAGGCATTTGATTGCTTCATAAAATACATGAACTTGGTTGATAATCAATTAGATAAGAAAATAAAAGCTTTACGAACTGATCGAGGACAAGAATACTTGTTAGAAAGATTTAAAGCTTTATGTGATGAGAAAGGAATAGAAAGACAATTAACTATTCCTAGGACCCCACAACAAAATGGTGTCGCAGAAAGACGTAATAGGACACTATTAGAAATTATTAGGTCCATGATGGCCCAAGCAAATTTACCTATCACCTTTTGGGGTGATGCATTGCTAACAACCACCTATGTACTTAATCGTGTGCCCACAAAATTAGTTACCAGCACACCATATGAGCTATGGACTGGTAGGAGACCTGATATGTCAAGTCTCAGACCTTGGGGGTGTGCAACATTTGTTCACGATCTCTCTCATAAACATGGGAAATTAGGCCGAAGAGGGAGGAAAAGTATTTTTATTAGATACTCGGAACACTCCAAAGGATATGTGTTCATTAGTGAACAAAGTAATGGAGGTGTAACTGAATTTGAATCACGAGATTTAACATTCTTAGAGAATGATTTTCCAAAACAAGGCGAAATAAGTAATGACCTATTCATATATGAGTCGCTTGATCAGAATGATTATGTTATCACAAATCAAGATGAGGAACTTCAACCAAGTGGGAGCAATTCCACAGAAAGGTTCTCTATAATGACTGATCCAAGTGGGAGCAATCAGATCAATCATGAATTTGTTTATGATGAACCTCGGTTAAGATGGAGTAATCGAGGGATAATTCCTCGTCGTCATTTTGAGATTGAAGGAGAAATTAATATGATTGTTCCGCAAGAAGAAGAAGAGCTAAGGAATGTAAATGAGGCTCTTACTGGCCCTGTTAAAGAAGAATGGATGAAAGCAATGACAGAAGAAATGTCTTCTTTAAGCTCAAATCAAGTATGGGACTTGGTTGACCTCCCAGAAGGACGTAAAGCAATTGGGAATAAGTGAGTTCTCAAAATTAAGTGAAAAGCTGATAGCAATATCGAAAGATATAGGGCACTTCTTGTAGCAAAAGGGTACACACAACAAGAGGGAATTGATTACGAGGAAACGTTTTCACCTATTGTGAAGTTTGCTTCAATCCGTCTTATTCTGGCTATAGTAGCCAGTATGGATCTTGAATTGCATAAAATGGATGTAAAACCTGCTTTTCCCAATGGAGAATTAGATGAAGAAATCTAGATGGAACAACCTATAGGTTTCATCAAGGTTGGACAAGAAAATAAAGTTTGTCGATTATTAAAATCAATTTATGGCCTGAAGCAGTTTTCAAGACAATGGTATATTCGATTTCATAAAGTAATCATTTCGTATGATTTTCAAATGATCGATGAAGATCATTGTGTGTATGTTAAGAGATCCAAAGATAAAATTGCGATGTTATCTTTATACGTAGATGATATATTGATTGCTTGTAATAACTATGTGTTTCTTACGGAAATCAAAGAATGGTTATCATCTGAATTTGAAATGAAAGACATGGGTGAAGCGACATACATTCTTGGAGTCAAGATTTCAAGAGATCGTTCAAAGAAATTGTTATCGCTTTCACAAGCGATGTACATTCAAAAATTCTTGAACGATTCCGTATGCAAGATTGCAAATCAATTGATAATCCTATTGCTAAAAATGAAGGCCTTAGTAAAAGAAATTGCCCGTCAACGCCACAAGAAAGGGAACAAATGAAGAATGTTCCCTACACTAGTGCAGTTGGAAGTCTTATGTACGCAATGATGTGTACAAGACCAGATATTTGTTATGCTGTTGGGATGGTAAGCAGATATCGGTCAAATCCAGGCTAAGCACATTGGAAAGCAGTAAAGAGAATATTGAGGTATCTGAAAGGAACCGTGGACTATGCATTATGTTATCAACGAAATGATCTATGTATACAAGGATATACAGATACAGATTAGGGAGGAGATTTAGATGAAAGAAAATCTACCTCAGGATATGTATTCTTACTAAACCATGGAGCAATATCATGGAAAAATAAGAAACAATCCTGCGTTGCATTATCCACAATGGAAGTTGAATTTATAGCATTCTCAACTACAGTACAAGAGGCTGTGTGGCTTCATCGATTCCTTATGCATTTGGGAGTCACTAAAATCGAAATCAATCCAGTGACCATCAACTGTGACAGTCAAGCTGCAATCGCTTATACAAAAGACCCCAAATTTTATTGTAAGACTAAGCACATAGATACTAAATATAATTATGTGAAAGATATAGTTGTAGGAGGAGAAGTGAACATGAGATATATATCTAAGCGAGATATGATAGCAGACCCAATGACAAAGCCAATTTTTAGAGATGTATTTATTGGGCATGTAAAGTTACTAGGACTGCGTAGATGTTGAAATGTACTGATAAAACATTTTTCTATGTATGTTCACTTAGTCTAATGTCACTTGTTTGGATATAATGTATGATGAAGATTATACATTGTGTATCATTTGATTCATGAATATATGTGTTTTATGTATAAATATATTTTTGAGATGAATCATAAGTATATGAGACAGATTATAGATTGATCCTCTCACACAGGAAATCACCTCTAGTGTTTATGGTCGCTAGAGATGAGGCATGTTTAAAGTTTATTATCTAGGTGATAATTGAGAGCGCGAAACTTAAACCATAGATGCTGCAAGGAAATTGGTTCAAAGTGATTTATTAATCACTATATCTGTCTTACGTTGTCAAATGTGGGTTCTGAATAAATTGGTGAGTAGACAAGTGAACTCAAGTTAAACATTGAGTATGTTTGAACTATCATCTGTACGGTATTTCTTGATTAAAAGATATTCAAGTTAAATGAAGTGGGTAAATACCGTAGCACATGACTCGTACCATGTGCGCACAACTGACCACAAAAAGGGATTAATGTAAGTCGCACGATCTCATCTTACATTGTGTGAGATCCTTGAGGTTTAGGAAAAACATCATCATATACCCTTATGACTCTTGTTTCATTCTTTCGAATTGAGTTTAAGGTTTGCTACTTTAGGTTATTGCCAAAAGATCATGCAAGATACGATCCTATGGAATAATTCTAGGAAAGCAAATTAAATTTAATTCAAAAGATAATTGAGAACAGAGGAAGGTCATTTAATTTAGCTCATTGACTCGCATGAAAAGTATTCATAGATGACTATCGTCTCTTTAGGAAAGAATTTGAATACAATCATGACTTGAAGAAACTAAATGAGATCAAAGGACAGGAAAATACAAATGCGAGATATGACCTAGGGTATAACATACAATTTCTACTCAAGGACATATAAGTCCTAGGATCAATTTGTTAATCGAGGTATCATATACTCCTAACAGATATGTGATTTTGTACTCTCGTCGTATGCTGGTCATACTGGTTATTGAACAAGTATGAGTACTGCAAAGTTTTTTTTGTTTTAAACCCATCATGTATGAGTGGGAGATGATGCCATTTTACACCCATAATGGGCCCAATGGTCATCTGGTATGAATAACTACTACCGGTAGTTATTCCCAGATGATCTATATATATAAGGCAACAGTTATGAACACATGAGAAATGTGTGTATCTTGGATTGTGCAGATAACAATCTTAGTTCAACGTTCTCTAACCAGTGGAAACTAACAAATCATCGAGACAAGTATGTTTTGTTCCTCCGTGCATATACAATGATCCTATAGTGTATGATATGTTCATATGTTTGCTAACACTTCTGATCTTTTAACATATTAAAACCAGCCTGAATTTCAGAAGTTCCCAAACAGCTACAACACCCCAGGATTTTGGTCAACTTCTCTGGAGAATCGAGCTTACACAACCACTGAAAAAACCATTCATATGTCGTGATTTAACCCATCTTCTTGAATAGGTTCAAAAGAGGATTGTCCTACTCCTCAACTTGGTATCTATTTTTATATGATATGTTAGAAAATTGTGGCTGAAGTAAACAAACAGTAACTACTCTTAGCAATGTGGCCCCAAAAGGATAGAAAGAGAACATTCCATCAATCAGGGTTGGGTGACCCCGTGGTTGCAGAAGAAGAGGTATGAAATGTTCCCAAATAATGGGCAGTTAGGGCAACGCAGTTATGTGAGAATTGACGAGTCTGAAGCTATTATTGGAGCAATGTATGAACCAAGGCAATGCTACTTCCAAAGCCCTTCCTAAAAGGCACACAACTTGAGAGGATTCTTCAGCTACTAACTACATGTTACAATCTCAACACTTTAATTTTGGGAGCCAGAAAGAGAGTGAGCACTGACATATGACATGTGAAACTTCCTTTTCCTGTTTTGGACACCCTCGCACAAGTCTTACAAAATGCCACACCAGCATTGAAGGGATAGAAATTCAAGACTCGGGAAAGCCCTGTCCTGATTTTTCGGTCTAGATTGCTGTTGAGATACTGCATGTGCCTACTGGCAGAAATATCGCTGTGTCGGCCATGGTTTTAGTGGACCAAGTTCATAAAACCAGCACATCTTTTGTCAAGCACACGCTAAAGAAATCTACATTGATTTCGGTATAGAAACATTCGAGCAATCTAGTGTGTCAAGAATCTATCCTAACCAAGTCACAAAGTTATGTGTACCTGTATTCTCTTCTCTTATAAACCCCACATCATCTAAGAAATCTGAGCACTTTAGTACCGATGAAAAAATATTAGGGTTTAAGGAAGAGCAACTCTCATGGATATTCTACAGTTTTTACAGAATGATATGTAATTTAAGCTAGGGTATGAGCTTGATAATCACTTATTTAAAACTAAGTTACTATCGATTTGAAAATAAAAAATGTAAAGATACATAATTTAGTAAAAAGGTTAGAACTCTGTATATATTTAGGATTTCAAAATATATTTAGTTTAGAGAATAATGGCCCCAGCACAGGTCCACAGCAATATTGCTCCAAGCCGTCACACTGAAAAAAGAAAACATTAAAAGAGGGCAATTGGGTCTCTTCCTTATTCTTTAAGTTAATGATTTAAAAGAATTGGGCAGTAAAATAATAAAATTAAAGTTTAAAAGTTACATAAAATAAAATTGACTAAATATTATATAAAATTAAAGAATTTAACATATTATTAGAAGCGATGGTCTTATTCATCAAATAATTTAAACTTTAATTTAAAAGATATTATTAAATAAAATTAATTGATTTATTTTAGTTTATAAAATTTATCAATTACAAAATTGATTAATAAATTAATTGAGTTTTAATAACGAAGTTTATTAAAAAAATAAAAATTAACTTGTTTAAAATTTTTATCATTAAATTTTTTCAATCAATTAATTTTTTAACCATTACTTATTACTTAACACAGCCCCTAAAAATTGTAGGATTCTTTGGCCAGTACACCATTAATACTGCAAGTTGGTAAAAAGGTTAGGTGTTATTGTTTTTTTTTTTTTTTGTAAGCTTACGGGTATTTTAGGAGGGTCTCAATTTATGAGAATGCGCCTTTAAGCCAACCACTTTTAATTAAGAGATGAGAGTACTGAGCCACTTACACTAACCTGTTTAATTGGTTATGTGCTATTGTTATTGGTAAGAAGGTGAATTTTTTTTAATAACTTGGTGATTAAAAAAATGCCACGGCTTTTTTTTTTCCTTCCCTCTTTCTTTCATTGAATGGCAACAGCATTTTGTCATCTCAAATATAAACTAAAAATGGTGGTTGGAATTTGGAAACGTAAAAAGTTTTACCATGTCCTCAATTGGAGGAGACATTTATTATGGTAGAGCAAAACATTAATGAGAATTTGATTCTGATATGCGAGCATCTGCAGCACTTATAACTACACCCAAATTGGATGTTATATTTCCTTTTTTTTCTTTTTGTTTCTATAGGAAAACAAAATATAATTAAACGTCGTAACTAGACCTACTGTCCTAATCACTACGACACACTTGACAAGACCAGGAATCGAATTGAGATATGCCCGCACGGATAATTTGATTGACAAATTAACACGGTCAATTAGAATAAGGTCTTAAGTTCGACACGTGGCAACATCAAGGAGATAGTGGACCGCTTTATTAGGAAGTTGACCAAAATTAAACCATAATTCAATCCTTTAGTGGTGGTCGAGCCTACGACTGGAGGCTCTTAAGATTAGGGATCAACCTAAAAGATGCTTCCCTATCAAGACCTAAGGTGACGTTGACATCACTATTTTATAATCCGTTTACCATTGTTGTTATCTATGTCAGAAATCTGTTCCTTCTTTTCCAAAGAATGCCCTCCAGATTCTTTTACAACTATTAAACTGATTTAGCAATGTACATGTGCCCACTGTTTTCTGCCAACTTCTTCTTAACCCTTTTCAGAAAATCTTGCTCTGGAAGTTTCCATAATCTATGCAAGACTTTAAGGAAACTAGTTTTTTATGTCTCCTGAATAAAGAAAAGAAATGTTGGCTTCCCGAAGCTCTGGTAGAAGCTTTAATGTTTATTTACTACCTTGGTTATATCTCTGCTTAACTGTTTCAACAGTGCAGATGATTAAATTAATCCCCGAATCGCTAATTGGTTCATGTGCAAAGAAGTTGATTTCAGGGAAGAGAATGACGCTTGAAGCAAAAGACAACAAAGCTGGAGTACCTTGTAAGTTTGCTCGAGGCTTCTAATGACAAAAAGCGTGACCAAAAGTTGCTATGGAAATCGGTGTAAACATGTCTCCGGATTGGATGGAGCTTTTCAAGATCATGATTCAATTTCAGCACTCACAAATGATTGCGGTGAGGCATCGAAAGTAAGAATTGAGGATGCTGCTGTTGTGATGCCTACCTTGTAAAGTCGTTTTGGCAACAAAGATTAGAAATGATTAACTGTGATGATGCATGTTTGTTTGAATTTGAAGTTCCATAAAGGTTTTTTTTTTTAATACAAGGCAAAAGAAAACAAGAACGAGCTAGGGGAGAGATCGGCGATACAAAGTACCGTAAGAATCACGGGACATAATAACGAAGACAAGCGACGGAGCCTTCTGAAGGGAGTGGACATCGGGATTTAAATAAGCAGCAAGGGCAGCAATAAACCATATGCTAATACCACAAGAGTTTTGAGAAGCCATCGGTTGGCTTAGTGACTTTGTATCATATCGAGTCCAAGGGGCAGCGACATCTGATATTTATTTCTGTAGTGGCTCCAGTATCACTTGGTACACGAAACGCCTCACGCGGGATCTTAGGGTTGAAGATATCTTTTTATTTTCAAGGTAAAGGAACTCGAACTTTCAGAAGTCGTGGGATCCAAAGAAAAGTAATACAGGCAAAAAAAGTTAAAAGAGCAAAGGTGCAGCATAAACGTGTAACATACGAAATGGGAAATATGAACTTTCATTACAAATGTAAGATTTCAATCTATCGATTTATTCCCCCAACAGACTAGGGCAATTTTAACAATAGAAGACGGAAAAATAATACAGAATTTCATCATCACAGGTCATCTACTCCCACCAAACTAACACTCTTGTTCTCTAAGAGCATACGCTGTTTCTGCTTTTCCTTTTCTTGTCCTAGACTCTCTCCTCTTGTTTTTGCACAATAACAGCATTTTCTTCTTGCAAATTTTCACTAAATTAAGCATCTTCGCATCAAGTTTCTTTTTGGCAATCAACTTGTGCCCTAAATTACCTATCTTAACAAACTGGAATGCTAGAGATTACAATTGAATTTTGCTTCTGCAGGGTTCCAACTTTCTGCTGTTGTTTGAAAACTGAGAAATACAGTCAAGACATTATTAAGAGCTGGGAATGATGGTCCCAACATAACCAATTCCGGTGATGAAGAAAGTGACAGTCTGAAGAAAAAGGTAGATGTAGTAGTTGTTCTTGCCATGAACAAAATCATAGCATCCACAAAAGAAAAGGAATGCTGCGAAATAAAGCTCCAAAGGATTGAGCCTGTTAATGAGCAGTAGAAACGAAACAAGAATCTTAGAATCTAAACATTAAATATCAAACAACAAGAATATCCAAAACAGAAATGGTTAGTAGGCAGTAGTTGAATGTTTCCAATACTGAAATTTCTAATATATTTCAGTGTCATGTATGGATTAGGGAGAGTAGGATTCTTGTCTCCTTGCAACTGATATTAATCGCTCTGACTCCTTTTGTATTTGCTAATAATAAACTGAAAGATTCTCAGCCCACTATAACCAAGATGACTGGGTTTGTCTTCGGTTCCAAGTCGTAACTAGTTATGATTTGTGAGTTTGGTGTACTGCACCAAACTTTAGTTTATCAGAAGAAATTTCTCCAGGTACGAATTCTGGAGTGAACTTCCTCTCTTATTGAGCCACTTTTTTTAGATAAATCGATTAACGTGTGTATTCAACGATGAATAAAGGTTGACTACTGATAGGATCAAACGCGGTGCAAGAAATTTTACCTGTCAGTGAAAGTGAATCTACGTTTCTTAAGGGCTTTGACATTTGACTTGTTCTTGGCAGCATCTGCATTCTTCTGAAGTGTGTTTCCAAGTTTTTCTGTGACGACCCATTCATTGGCTCGTCCTGCTTCCAGTAGGCCGATGAACGTTGCCTTAGTTCGGTGCAAAGACATCACATTCTCGAATAGAATCCAGTAAAACAGTAAGTGAATTGACCTGTAAGTTCAGGGGCATCTTTGTAAATAAACTTGCCTGATACAAAAAGAAGTGGCAGCAAAGAAAAAAGATAAAACATGAACACACCTTGGAGTTCCTACTGAGTTTAAGATGGTAATAATGGAAGGAATATACACAGCTCCCCAAATTGGAACAGAAACTTCAGGAACCAGAATGGTCAATGGAAGTACAACGCAGTAGAAGACAAAGGTGACCATATGTGCTATGATCTTGCGAACGAAGAAAAAGCTGTAGATCACATACACCTTCTTCCAGAATTTCACTTTCTGAAATGTTCAAATAAATCGGTCAAATTCAGATATCTTGAACGTAATATGGACAAATGGCAATATCTGATACATTTCACTTGTAATTTTAATGGGCTAGTGGATGCTCTAACCTTATTTCTTACAATCTCCATAACCATTTTCCTGAAAAGATTAGCAGGACCACAGGACCACCTATGCTGCTGGAACCGGAAAGCTTTGAAAGTACTAGGAAGTTCACTTTTCACCTACCAGAACAAAGAAAAATAAAATAATAATGGTAAGTCAATTAGCAATGGAAAAATAAGCTGTCGCTATGATAAATTTTGCTAATTTCAGAAAAATCTCGGGTTGACAAAAAGTATAATAGAAACTCTTGGCAACAGAGACAGGGTCTGCAGAATAAAACTACCGTTCTTCATGTGCATAAGGTCAGGAGCATTAGTAATTAGGTACCTGAAGGTCACCAAGGTAAACAAATTTCCAGCCCCTAAGACTAGCTCGGACAGCAAGATCCATGTCCTCTACCGTAGTTCTGTCTTTCCACCCACCGGCCTCATTAATGGCAGCAATCCTCCATACACCAGCAGTCCCTATATTAAAACAATATCAAACAGTTGTGACAATAATGTTCTGAAACTATCATAGCTGTGACTGTCACATGCCAAGTCTATAGCAGCATTACAGCGATAATTCTTTGTTTTTAACCAATGTTTTCATTGTAAATGATAGAATAATCTAATTTAATAAGTCACTGTAGAAAAAAAAGGTAAAATAAGAAAGTAAAGCAAACTTGGATCCTATACCATTGAAACCGAAGAAGGCATGAGTAGCTGAGCCAACTTCTTGCTCCACGGTGAAGTGGTAATCTAATGACATCTCTTGCATTCTGGTCAGCAAGCACTCGTCTGCGTTCACTGCAATTTTCATCACCAAAACCATATCATTATTATCCCTTTAAACATGATGGATATGCTAAATCAATGACGTTTTACCTTCGGTTTTAAACTTTTTTTTACAATAATTTAGGGGAGATAAAAATTTCAAAAGTAAAAATCTGTGTGTATACTATAGCTACAAATTAACCAAGTGTCGGCAATCAAAGCTCCGGTCCCACCAGCAGAGCTTTACCAGTTAAAAGGCAAAAGCAGCACGTGACATGGAAGGGGGACTGAACTCCGAAATCACACTTTACCCTCCACGTCCACCTTACTGTTACCTTTATTTCGCGGTGAAGTGAAACCCAAAAAAGATGACGGCCACGTGATCCGTACAAACGAAGGCTTGGATAACGAGACTCCAGAAACTACATTTCTTTGATTTTTTTTACATGAAAAAGACAAAACTATCTCGGATGATTAGCAAAGTTTCACGCTAGGAAAATGGTGTGTCGGTTGACAAAAAGTCAGGTCATTTAGGCCATTTCCGTCAACTATGACATAGATAAAACAAAAACAAAAGTACTAACCTAAATTTCATTCTGTAAGTTACTAGTGAGATGGTACCACTCCTAATGTTGATTTTGGCACGTGGGCTCCATGACTCCGTGATGTACGGCTACTAAGCTACACCAAGTTTGTGTTCAAGGGGTGGGTTGAAGTGAACATGAAAAGGTTCCCACTTTCCACCCCATGAATGATAGGCTTGGGTTTCAAATGGACCCCTGCGAGGTCGCTCATGCACCAGCTCACCGTAAAAACGCTCTATTAACATAGATATATATACCTGTATATTTACGCAGTCCAATTACACCACCGACACTCCCTAAATAGAGAACGACTCTTACGGAATTATTGGGTTTAACTTTAATAAGGGTTTAAGTTTTACGTTAAAGAAATTGGGAAGGGTAATAAGAGCAATTAGTGGCAAAAGCAATTGGACTCACCAAATCTCCAACGAGCCTGAACAAGGGCAATGTCAGGGTTGTGGACCAAGAAAGGAATGGCGCGCCTGAGGAAGTCAGGTTCAGGCTGGAAATCGGCATCAAAGATGCAAACAAACTCGCAGTGCTTCACGTAGCTTCTCTTCAGCCCTTCTTTTAAAGCACCAGCTTTGTAACCAACTCTGTTCTCTCTGATTTGGTACCTTATGTTCACTCCTTTGCTTGCCCACCTCTGGCATTCCAGCTCCACCATTTGCTGCAAACGTATCATTTCATTCAAGAAAAACATTTCAAAATCAGGAATTTGGCTTCTCTGCTGATGTGAAATTGTATTTTGGATTTCTTGTGAATTATGACGCTGACATAAGTCCAAATACACCAGAAACCCACCAAGCTCAGAAAAAGTAGTCAATTTGGAGTCTTTTACTTGAAAATGAGACATAGAACAGATAAATCGTAAGGCATTCATAAAACGCCAAAGGAAGTAGAAAATGCATCACGAAGGCACAACATTAGCTTTTTGGTTTTTGTTTTCAGTACCTTGATCGCAGGGTCAGTTGAATCGTCAAGGACTTGGATAACAAGACGATCCGCTGGCCAAGAAAGATTAGAAGCTGCACCGATAGAGAGCTTGTAAACCTGTTTTAGAAAGAAAGAACCATTACAAAGCCAGAGCAAACGAAAGTGAGAAAGAAGAACAAGCATGCAACTTTGGACTAATCTCCCCAACCCATAAATAAAATACCAAAGAGAAAAAGAAGCGACTAAAAGCAGAAAAAAGAACAGTCGAAGCCAAAAACTAGAAAAGAGAGCGACAGAGACCTCTTTCTCATTGAACATTGGGATTTGAATAAGAACCACCGGGAAGTTAGAGCTACCAGATTCCAAATCTTCTTGCAAGGCTTCCCATTTGTAACGCTTGTCGGGCTTTTTCCAGAAGAGCTTTACGAGGATAATCACAACGCCCATGTAAAGTCTCTCCATGAAGAGCATGAGCGCCATGGCTAAGCACACGTAGACCCCAAGTTTCAGGACGGGAACAATCAAAGGAGCTTTGACAAGGTCCCAGATGAGTGCTATATGACCTACAAGGTCGTCTCTTGACAGCTGAAACGTCTCAGGAATTATGATTTTCGGTGATACTTCAGCCATCTCTGTTTCTCTCTATCGCACAAGAACAGAGGAAAACAGAGGAATATAAGGGGAATGTATAAAAGCTAATCCAGAAGAAAAACAAGAACGCAACAAGCACAACAGTAATGTTCCCGTTATGTGCTTTTGGGTCGATAACAATGCGGACAAAATGAAGTTGTCTTTCTTTAGGATTTCTTGTTATGCTGGAATAGACCCAAAAAAGAAGATAAAAGAGTTAGATAACAATAGTAAAAGCAAAATTCAATTCTCTCCCTCTCTTGAAAACCTCTTCTTCTTCCACCGTCGCGAAGCCTCCTCTCTTGCTCGTTAACACGAAGCAGAGAGGGAATCGAAATGAGGCGCAGAGAGAGAGAGAAATGGAGGATGTGCAGGTTTTTTTGTGAGAGAGGAGGGCGGTAGATATAGATTGAGGGGAAAGGAGGAGTAATTTAATATTGTCAGTGCTGACCCAGCCCCGTTTGGAATTCAATCCGTTCTGTTTTTAACCTTCGTTAATACAGTCAAGTCCTAAAAGCTTTACTAGTGGTTAATCTTACTTCAAATTAGATACATATATTATGGGGTTGCGAAAGAGCAAGATTTCAGTAGTTTTAATGGAAAAGAAAAAATCAGTGCGGATTACAAGGCTTAGCATCTAACTAAATTTGACAATAAAGGTATTTAATTACAGTTACCATATTAGAATATGTGAAATCACTCGCTTTCAGCAGAAAAGAGTTGGTGAATGTGTGGGGAAAACAAGTTATTATGAAATGTGATCAGTGATGACATGTTACTGAGCAAGGGTGGGGTGATGCTTGCAGCAGCTTTTGAAACCCCTCTACTTACTACTAAGCTTAATCTCCAAAACTTGTAATCTCTGCACCGACTGATTTCCATAAAACGTGGTGGTCGTTATAAGTACAAACAACTCTCCTGTTTAAAATAAATGTCATTGTAGAGATATGCACATTTATTTAAAAAGTTAGTGAAATGTTTGATATACCCTTATTAATTGTACGTTGAATTGTCTTGAAAATATAATTTGTATAATTAGAATGTGAAAAAAATTAAAGGGTAATTTTGAAAATAAAATTATAAACATGTATAAAAAATCGTAAACGACACTTATTTTGAATAATTAAAATCTCTCTAAAACGACACTTATTTTGAATAAGAGAGAGTATGATTTAACACAAAGATGTCTTCAAGTCAAATGGTTTAATTTATTATAAATTAATATAAAAATTAAAAAAATAATTAATAATTATCCAACTTTATTAAAAGAGAGTAAATTATCCCAAAAAAAAAAAACTGTATATTATAATATGAATAACAACAATGATAATAATAAAAATTTCATTAGCACACAATATTCAAGATATAAACAACATCGACTGCTTCTTGTTCGTTCTGTAGTCATTCCAACCATGACGACATAATTAACGCGTAGGTTAAATCAATCAAAGCATTCGGTATCTTCTACCGATGATGGATAACCAGCTAAACTATAGGATCTACCTTCATTTTCTTTACCAATTGATTGCTTCTTAAATCATGTCCGGCTTGTACTTCCTTTAGGTGGAGAACATTTTCTCGGTTGATTTCCTTTGTTTTTTTTTTTTTTTGCATGTTGATAAATTAAGTACGACCAATTGTATGTTAAGTTAATGACAATTTTAGTTTTTGTTGCTAAATTTAAATTTAATATTTTTATGTGGTTAGATCATTAATTTCAATACATAAATTTAATTTCTTATCTAAATTTGATATTTATCGTAATTAAAAATGATCTCTTTATACAATGTATTTATTTTATAACAAAACTATCTCTTATTTATTTTCCAATTTTTATTTACGTTCAACGTCTAAATATTTTAATTAGTTTTGTCTCTTATTGTCTTTTAAACGTTCCTCTATCTTTTCTCATCCCCTACTTTCCTTTTATATTATCACTTATAGCGAAGCCTCTTTTTTCTTTTTTTTTTCTCACTTTAAAGAAGACTACAAGCCAGAGAAAACTATAGTAAAAATCGTCTTGTGTAAAATATTCACTTTGGTTGGCTTGGTCGTCTTTGGGCGAACTCACAAAAATGATGCGCGGTAGATCGGTCAATCTTCAAAGATCGATCTTATACTGCATTGGTATGACCACTTAGCCCAAATTTCACGATCTCCTTGGCCCATCCAGTATGTGAAAATCTCCCATGCACACACGTAAAGACTTAGACTGGTTATTCTTCAGATATAAGGTGCAATTTTGCCATAACAGAGCGTGATCATAACCCTAGTTCTCTCAACTTATAGCGATCTCACCTTCACCGAAAGACTGACTTGAGCGTCGGAGGGGCTAATCGGGACACAACCCCCGATGAGCCTTCATTGTTTTGCAGGAACCATCACGTCGGAGCTACAACAAAAAAGCAGCCAACTCCATGGATCCAAACGGCAACGTTCAATTCCGCCAGAATCCGGCAGAACCAATTGGTGCCCACCGTGGTGCCCGAATTCAGGGCATAAGGTCCAGAAACACGCAGATCAGTCAGGCGGCAGCGACAAACCCTGATATAGCCGCTGTCACGGCTCTGGCGATGCAACGGATGGGTTTGCGCTTCCTAACGCCACAAGACACCATGCTTCCGCGACGCATCTTGAACCCGGATGATCAACCGCAACCTCAAAACCCAGAACAAGAAGAACAAAACACAGCCTTGGAAGATAACGCTGGAACCAACGTGCGCTCGAATCTCCAGCACCTCTCTGATGCAGATCCTCTTACGCCTGTGCACAACACCCTTACTCGAAAACAGATAGAGGAAGCGGCTGATCTGTTGATTCGCCAGATCTTACAATCTCAACCGGCACAACAATAGCCGTCCGCACGACCGACTAGCATAACAACCGATCGCCATCCTGCTGAAGCCCTAGAGAAGATCGTGGACGATCGGATTAACGTAGCCATAAGCTTTCGACCAGATCGCCCGATAGCACAGTACAGCTCTCCCTTTACCCCGGGAATCTTGGATAGCCTCCCGACGCCCGAAACCAAAATACCGACGCCTGAAAAATACACTGGAAAGACCGACCCCCTGGACTATCTGCAGCACTTCCAGTCCATGATGAATCTACATTGCGTTCCGGACACCATTCAGTGTAAGGCTTTCTGTACGGCCTTCCAAGAGGGAGCTCGGCGATGGTTTAATAGCTTGCCCCCGAGCTGTATCACATGATTTGAAGATTTTAGGTTATTATTCCTGAACCAGTTCGCCACTAGTAAGCGGCCGCAGAAGACGGCCTTGGAGGTGATGCAGCTGACACAAGGGAGGAACGAGAGCCTACGAGAATTTATTACTCGGTTTAATAATGAAGCAGTCGAGGTTCCCGACCTCACTTGCTCGTCCATATTGGCAGCGCTTATGAATAACACGAGGGATGAGGAGTTCAAAAAGTCGTTGGCCCTTGATCATCCCTGGTCCATTCAGGAAATAAGAAACAGGGCGGATAGGTACATTCAGCTCGAAGAAGTGCTAAAAAATACGAAGCGTCGGACGGATGATCGCTCGCCAAATGATAGAGCGAGTGGTTCGCACAAGCGACAAAAAGGCCAGTCGAGCTGGAGAAAACCAACCGATCGACAGGGATATCAACAGGAGTTCACCCCGCTCAACAGGCGATATGCAGAAGTACTGGTGGCCATGAGAGCGGATGAGGAAACTATCCGAGTGCCCGAAAAGATGAAGACTCCCTCCAAAGATAGGAACCCCGATCTATATTGTCGTTTCCACAAAGACATCGGTCATGACACGGAAGATTGTTGGCAATTGAAAAAAGAAATCGAATTCCTCATACAAAGGGAAAGGTTAGGCCGATTTGTGAGGCGCGAGCAAAATGTCGATCGAGATAACGAGCATAAGAGCGGTCGACCTAACAACAGACGACAGAATTGGAGGCGGAATGATAGGAATGATGGAGGGAGGCAGAACGCGAATACATGCGATCGACGTGAAGAGAGAGATCGATCAAGGGCAAGAGACGACAGAAACGCTGGGCAACAAGATGACCGACCGACGGAGGTCATTAACATGATATTTGGTGAAAATGCAGCGGGGGGATCCACTGCTAAAGGGAGAAAGAGATATGCCAAACAGGTCAGCAGAGACTCATCAACCAAAAGAACGAGGGAGAACGACGGGATGATATCGTTCGACGAGTCTGACCTTGATGGTGTAAGTTGTCCTCATGATGACGCTCTCGTTGTAAATCTGAACATGAACGGCTACGAGGTAAAGCGTGTGATGATTGATACAAGCAACTTGGTCGACCTGTTGTATTATGATGCCTTCAAGCAGATGGAGGTACCAGAAGATCGACTACTGCCTATAGAAGGACTCATCAAAGGGGTAACTGGAGTATCAGCCTATCCACTTGCCCGGGTTTGTTTGAAAGTAAAATTCGGGTAAAGGCCGCATCAGATTGAGAAGGACGTTGAGTTCTTAGTGGTGAAGTTTCAAGGGGCTTACAATGCGATTATCGGGCGAGCTACTCAAAACGCCCTTAGAGCAGTCGTCTCGACCTACTACCAAGCGATAAAATTCTCAACGCCCCATGAAGTCGGTACTATCAGGGGTCAGCAGAGAATCGCTAGAGAGTGCTACTTAGCGGAAAAAAAATATTAGACGGGACAGTAGTCCTGACGAGCTCTCTTGATATGAGAGCCGATGAGGAGACGGATAGGATGAACCTACTGGAAGAAACGCAACGGGTTGTACTGGACGAAGCCGATCCCTCTAAATTCACAAATCTAGGTTCCGAGCTCCAGAAGGACCTAGTTAAAGAAATCACGGGCTGTTTGGTAGAAAACAGATCGGTCTTCGCTTGGGTACCGATCGACATGCCTGAAATTTCTCGATCGGTCTCATCGCACTCCCTTGGTATCCGACATGACTGCAAGCCGATTAGACAAAAGAAGCGATGACATAGTAAAGAGCGACAGGAGGTGATCGAGAGAGAGATAGAGAAACTGTTCGAAGCCGGGTTCATCCGAGAAGTCAAGTACCCTGAATGGCTCGCCAATGTGGTTTTAGTGAAAAAGAAGAGCGGGAAGTGGAGAATGTGCATCGATTTCACCGACCTGAACAAAGCATGTCCAAAGGACAGCTTCCCCTTGCCCAAGATCGACCAGTTAGTAGACTCCACCTCCGGACATGAACTTTTGAGCTTCTTGGATGCTTTCTCGGGCTACCATCAAATTCAGATGAGTCTCAAAGACGAAGAAAAGACTGCCTTTATAACCGATCAAGGTACATATTGCTATCAAGTAATGTCGTTCGGCTTGAAGAATACGGGGGCCACATATCAGCGGCTCGTCATGGAAGTTTTTAAGAAACAGATTGGTCGATCGGTCGAGACCTATGTGGACGACATGGTGGTCAAAAGTAAGACGGTCGCGGAGCATGTGGAGAATCTCATAGAGGTCTTTCAGACCCTTAACAGATTTCAGATGAAGTTGAACCCGGAAAAATGCGTTTTTGGTGTAGCATCAGGAAAATTTCTAGGGTTCATGATTACTCAGCGGGGGATTGAGGCTAATCCAGAGAAGATCGAAGCCATCATCCAAATGCCCTCGCCGCAATGCTTGAAAGAAGTACAGATATTGACCGGTCGGATAGTCTCTCTAAACAGGTTCGTTTCCAGATTGGGAGACAAGTGCCTCCCATTTTTCAGGATTTTAAGGAAAGCGAATGTAACCCAGTTCTAGTGGCCGGATGAATGCGAGAAGGCTTTCCAACACTTGAAGCAATATTTGTCTAGCCCACCTATCCTGCAAAGCCCGGTTGAGGGGGAGAATCTGATTTTATATTTGGCAGTTACAGAAGGGTCGATTAGCGCAGTACTTGTTCGATCGGGGGAAAATGAGCAGCACCCGGTCTACTACGTCAGTAAGGTGTTGACCGGACCGGAAACGCGGTATGCGCCTATAGAAAAACTAGCCCTCTCCTTGATAACGGCGACTCGGAAGCTAAGACCTTACTTCCAAAGTCATACCATCGAGGTATGGACCGACCAACCCCTCAGGCAGTGCCTTCAAAAATTCGAAACCTCGGGTCGACAAATAAAGTGACCAGTAGAGCTGGGCGAGTTCGACATACAATATAGGCCTCGGACGACGATTAAGGCACAGGTGCTAGCAGACTTCATTGCAGAAATGAACCAACCTAACTCGCAGGATGAGCAATACCCTGCCTGGAGCTTATTCGTTGATGGGTCGTCTAACGCTGAGGGATGCAGAGCAAGAGTAGTATTGGTTAGCCCGCATATGGAGAAAAAGGTGGAATACGCCCTTCGACTAGAATTCAAGGCATCTAATAACGAGGCAGAATACAAGACTCTGATAGTTGGCCTCCAATTGGCCAAGGAAATGGAAATAAAACATCTCAAGGTGTATAGCGATAGCCAAGTAGTGGTTGGCCAAGTTACTGGACAATACGGAGCAAAGGGAAACAGCATGATCAAGTACCTGCAGTTAGTAAAGCAGGAGTTAAGTAATTTCGAACAGTACTCGATCAGCAGGATAGAGCGAGCTCAAAATGCTAAAGCGGATGCACTCTCCAAAATAGCTTCCGACCGAGACGCCATAAATAATATTCTGGTCGAGCGACTAAACCAGCCTAGCATTCAGAAAGCCAAGGAAGTTCTCGACGTAAATGCTGGTCGATCGAGCTGGATGGAGCCAATCAGACGATATCTCCTAGAGGAAACACAACCAGAGGAGACCTCGGAGGCCAAGAAACTGAGAATAAAGGCAGCCGAGTATGCGATCGTTAATGGCACCCTATACAAGCGATCTTATGATTGGCCACTGCTGCGATGCTTGAGCGAAGAAGAGGTATAACAAGCAATGGCCGAAGTCCACGAAGGAATGTGCGAAAACCATGTAGGAGGCAGAATGTTGGCTGATAGGCTGATCAGACAGGGGTACTACCGGCCGACAATGAGGAAAGACTGCCAGGAGAAGGTCGACCGATGTGAGGCTTGCCAGAAAAACAGTAGCCTATCTCATCAGCCAACCGAGAGGATGCAGATCGTGAGTCATCCTATCCCCTTTGCTCAATGGGGAATGGATATACTGGGGCCTTTCCCTCTCGTTGCTGGGCAGAAAAAGTTCCTGGTAGTGGCAGTGGAGTATTTCACCAAATGGGTAGAAACAGAAGCGGTCGCTACGATCACCGAGCAGAAGGTGGAAAACTTCGTAAAGAAAAATATACTATGTCGCTTCGAGATGCCTATGGTGCTGGTTACGGACAATGGTCGATAGTTCGATAACGAAAAGTTCAGAGATTTCTGTGATCGGCTAAAGATAAAGCTGCAGTTGACCTCAGTAGCTCATCCCCAAAGCAATGGTCTCGCAGAAAACACCAATAAAAAGATAATGAGTTCTCTCAAGAAGCGCCTAGACGGTCAGAAGAACTGGGTGGAAGAACTGAATGAAGTGTTGTGGGCATACAGAACCACACCTAACGGAGCTACAGGGGAAACCCCTCTCAGAATGACCTTCAGGGCAGAGGCCTTAGTTCTAGTAGAAGTGGTGTTGCATAACCAGAGGGTGTCGAGCTATGAAGAAGAGCAAAATAATGAAGCCCGCCGAGCAGAACTCGTACTTCTTAGTGAAGACAGGGATAGGGCAGCTGCTCGTTCGGAAGCCATCAGACAGAAAGCAACGAAGTTCTACAACAGAAAAGTAAAATCGAGCGATGTAAAGGTTAGTGGGTACGTCCTACGAAAGGCCGAGACGGCTGGGAAACACCCTGGAAAGCTCGGACAAGCATGGGAAGGACCTTACCAGATCATCAAGCAAGCCGGACATGACTCTTACATCCTTCGCGATGCGAATGGGAAGATACTATCGAGGCCCTGGAACTCTCGAAACGTGAAGGCGTTCTACCAGTAAATAAGTTTCATTTTAGTTAATCTTTGTTTATTATTATTGTTTGTACACAACCAGTCGGTACCTTTTTTATGACACTGTCAGTCAGGTTTTTTAACGGCCTACGCCCTCACTATCATCAATAAAGGAGTTTTCAGATTTCTCGGCAAGAACGAATTCCATTAAAATTGACAGAGTAGAAAATCCCATCGATATAGATCGACTACGGTCGATCGGGTCGCCAAGACAAGATCCTTGGGACCCCTCGCTCGGCCTCGACATAGATCGACTACGATCGGTCGGGTCGCCAAGACAAGATCCTTGGGACCCCTCGCTCGGCCTCGACATAGATCGACTACGGTCGGTCGGGTCGCCAAGACAAGATCCTTGGGATCCCTCGCTCGGCCTCGACATAGATCGACTACGGTCGGTCGGGTCGCCAAGATAAGATTCTTGGGACCCCTCGCTCGACCTCGACATAGATCGACTACGGTCGGTCGGGTCGCCAAGACAAGATCTTTGGGACCACTGCTCGACCTCAACTATAGATCGACCTCAACGCCGGTCGAACAATGAGCAACTTTATCTAATCCAACTATAGATCGAAAATAAAGAACATAACGCGATGAAGGGCAAAAAGTAAGAATTTCATTTTTCAATCTATTCTGGTCACAAACCCGACCAGATGAGCTTTAAAAAAGGAAACAATCACCCAGACGTTTCGGGAGGAGGGAAGGAAGAACCAACAACCGGGTCGGCAGAGGAAGGGTTGACAGCAGGATCGGCCAAGAGAGAAGAAGGGCCGGCAATGGGAGCAGGAGGAGCTGACGGCGGAGAGACATCTTCTTCTCCTTCTTCCGAGCTGAGATCCAACTCCTCGTCTGGAACAACAGTCCGCTCCCCAACGGCCCTCTCCTTGATTCCCTCCAACGAAAGGCCGAGAGCAGGAAGCAGCGGCTCGGCATATTCTTCAAATGAAGGTCGCTTCGACCCATCGGGAACGTGAACCTCATGACACTTCCTCAGGACCGAAAAGGTCGCGTCACAGGCGAGCTCTAGGCATTCCGCATTCAGATTCCTTCTCTTCCACCGTTTGATCGCCTCGATTCTTTGCCTCTTAACAGAGCAACGCAACCCCCTTAACACATCCTCGATCCTGTGCCTACCCTCCACCGCTGTGTGGCAATCATCGAGGTACTTCTTGCCAAGCTCCCGCTCCTTCTCCACCATTCCCTTCAGCTCGTCATTTGCTACGACCAGTTGTTTCCTCTCCTCCTCCCCCGTGGTCAATTGAATCCTCAGGACGCCCATCGCCTCCTCCTGGGATTTCTTCTCCTCTTTCAAGGAAGAGTTTTGAGCCTAGAGGAGGTCTCTCTCCTCCTTCACCCCTGAAAGCTCGTCTTTCGTAGCCTTCATCTGCTCATGGAGGTCCTGGACTTCCCGGTCCAGAGCCTCCAGACGCTGCACCACCCCGAAGGACATCACCACACTCCGTATACTGCTACGAAGGAGTTGAGACCCCAGCTCCAGATTACTCTTTTTTTTCATGGTCTGCTCGTCCGCCAGGAGAACAATCCTCTCAGCAATATGGCTGGACACTTCGAGGTCCTCGATCGAGGCAGTTTTGGCCACCTTGATCAAAGACTCCCACTGTTCGGTGTTGGTCGCTCGACTCTTTCCCTTGCCCTTCTTCTCCTTCTCCTTCCCGCCTTGACCATACGGGCCAGATGGTAGATCACCAAGCCGGACCAATCTCTTCCTCTTAAGAGAAGGCTCCACTTCCTCCTCCTCCTCTTCTTCCGCACCTGCTCGGTCCGTACTCGCTGGTACTATCGGCAACAATGCCGACTCCGCAGGACTGTCCTCAGCAGGTGAAGGGGCCAGCAACATTGCAGAACAACCGAGCTCCTTTATGCGACGAACCACTACCCACTCTTCTCTGCTAAGGGATATGCTCGACACGTCATTCCACTGCTCGGCTAAAGGATACCTCCATGGCCGAGACTCGAAGGAGGATCCTGAGGCTTTCACGAAGAAATACTTCTTCCGCCAAGAGGAGACCTTTGAAGCTGTTCCCGCCGGGCGATACTTGGCATCTCTATATAGCAAAGAAGAGACCCCAGCCCCAGAGCTCGGGCTCTGGTTCATCCTCAAAAAATGGCACAAGATGCCAATCGAAGGGGGGCAGCCGAACTGATGACACAACAAGGCCAAGCCATTGATAAACCTCTAGCCGTTCGGAGGAATTTGGCTCGGCATCAACTGATAGGTTGCGCACACCTCGTCAATAATCAGGGCGTATGGAAGCCTCATACCGCCCACCTAGAAAAAACTTTCAGAAATGGCAAAATATCTACTTAAGTTGCTGTGGATTCGCTCGCTCCTTAAGGCCAACCTAGGCCCCCAAGCCGTAGGGATGTTATTCCTAATGACTGACCATCTTAGCTCAGACGGGGTTATCGTCGACTCATTCCTCGGCGGCGCCTCCACAACCAACCCATCCTTCCTTTCTCTTGTCGATATTTCTTCAACACCCTCCACCATACTTCTAGAACTGGCCGTCGACATGCTTACCAAGAAGAGAACTTTTGGAAAAGAAACTTTAGATGAGGAGGCGAGGAAAAAGGACGTAGCTATTTAGCGATTTGAGATGGGGAAATCAGACGATGGTTGAAGGAAATTTCTGGGAACTGAGCAAGAAAGAGCAAATGAAAGCAGAGTGGAAATAAGAACGAAACAAACGTGAAGAAAACCCAGAGTCGTCTGGTCTCGAGTATTCATAGAAGGCCAAGCGAATGAGCGAAAGTAAATTAGGGTTTCCAGAGACCCGACGCGGCGCAACAGTTGAAAGGACGTGCGTACATGACAGTTACACAACGGTTGCAAATTCTGAATCGGTTAGAGGGCACGCGCCGTCAACAATAAATGCTCCAAGTATCTCCACGCGCTCACTAATGATGACCCCCCGACCTACTTTGGCGCGAGCTATTGCGCAAAAAATGCCAACGCAAACCGAGTGGGACGCTCAACCGACCAATCCCAGTACGAGCAGTCACGCACTACCCGTTGATACCCGATCGGTCGGGCTTGTTACGAGCTATCCCGCGGACGAGCTATAATGCCAATATTCGACCGATCAAGCCTACCCCGAGCTGTCTCACGGATGAGCTACAAGACTCACGCATACTCCTTCAACCCTTCTCTTTGCTCAGATTCGAGGAGTAGGGGGCTTATGGTTGGGTCGGTCGTGCTGGGCCCGAACCCAGTCAAAATGACGTGTGGGCCGATCGGTCCAATCTTCAAAGATCAGTCTTATACCTGTTGGCTATGACCAGCTTAGGCCCAGCCCACGATCTCCTTGGCCCATCCGTAGATGAAAATCTCCCATGCACACACGTAAAGACTTAGACCTAGTTATTGCTTCGTATATAAGGTACAATTTTGCCATAACAGAGGTATGTGATCATAACCCTAGTTCTCTCAACTTATAGCGATCCCACCTTCACCGAAAGACTGACTTGAGCGTCGGAGGGGCTAATCGGGACACAACCCCCGACGAGCCTTCATTGTTTTACAGGAACCATCACATCGGAGCTACAACAAAAAAGTAGCCAACTTCATGGATCCAAACGGCAACGTTCAATTCCGCCAGAATCTGACAGAACCACACTTCATATTAAAACATCCTCTTTTTGTATATGCTTATTTATTCTCTGCAACTAAGTATTTGGTTGTATTTTTGTAACATGATAATTTAAAGACATTATTTATCTTATGTATATTCATCTAATTAAGTGATGTATAAGAAAGAGTCTTATGAGATAGTGATTAAAATTATGATGATAACATAATTATGAGATTTATATTATGTTTATGCATTATCACTAAATTATCTATAATTATTATTTTATTGAAAATAGATATTTAACATAGAAAGACTAACTATATTATGTCAATTCCTTTGAAAAGTAACCAATCTCATAAATTAAAATATAGAGATACTTAAACAAATATCACGAGTGTTTATTAGAGAATAAGTTAAGTTGAATAACTCGATATAAGATTTTTATTTGAAATATTAGTTAAATATCTATGAGAATTCTTATTATAGATGATTGTATAAGTAATCATTTGACTTGAAATCTTTACAATATCTCATATAGGGTTACTATCTTTTAATACTACTTATGACCTATTATAGATTATTGTAGCTTAATTGGTAGTTATTTAATATAGCATAAACTATATAAAGATAGTTAAGTTATTAATATAAGATTTATCATCTTAAAGTAATTAAGGAGAATATTTTATTATTATCGATTAATATTGATTCAGAAAATCTTGGCTAAGGTAGAATGATAATTTGAAAATAGTTTTTAATTTAATAGAAATTTTCTAGTACCAACAAGCCTGGTGCAAATGGATTTCGAAAGGCGACCGAAATACGAAATATTACAACACCTTTATCCTTACCAATAGAAAGAGAATTAAGATTGAGCGCCTTATCGATTTGAATAGCATGCAGATATCAGATCTAGACCAACTAAGCCTGCTCGCCAGGAATTTCTTTGTCCTTCTTTATACTACCGATGAAGGCACTATGCCCTGCTTTCTGATCTCGTGTGCTTTCCCTTCGATCTCAGAGGATGGGATATGTGACCTAAATCGACCGATCCTTGAACTCGAAGTTAAAAAGACGGTCTTCGATATGAACCTAATAAAGCTCCGGGGGTCGATGGATTCAATGAGTTATTTTTTCAAAAACAATGGAGTCAGGTTGGGGCCAGCATAGTGGATTATATGAAGGAAGTTTTTAACTTAGGACGGTGGGAAAAGGATTTAAATCAAACCATTTGGATTCTAATTCCAAAAATCCCCACCCTACTAATATGTCTCACTTCCGTCCGATTAGTCTCTGCATGGTGCTCTATAAGATTATTTCAAAAATCATTGTTAATCGTCTAAAGAACCAGATGGAACATCTTGTGGACGAGACTCAATGTAGCTTTATTCCTGGCCAGCAAATTACTGATAATATCATTATCACTCAGGAAGTCATCCACTTGATGTGTAAGAAAAAAGGAAAAACCGGCTATCTGGCGATCAAGGTAGACTTGGAAACAACTTATGATAGACTCCGATGAGATTTTATTCAGAATACACTGATGGGCATTGGACTTCCGGATCATCTTATTTATGTCATTATGAAATGTGTTACTAAAGTTACTATACAAGTCGCTTGGCAAGGTATTCAAACGAATCCTTTTAAGCCCTCAAGAGGTCTCTAGCAAGGAGATCCGCTATCGCCATACCTTTTTGTGTTGTGCATGGAAAGGCTTGGACATCTAATTTCCCTTGTGGTGGCCCAAGACTCTGGAAACCGATTCATCTGAGCTCTACAGGACTGCTCATATCTCATATCTTTTTTGCAGATGATCTGGTCCTTTTTGCTGAAGCCGTTGAATCCCAAATGCGTATAATAACGCATACCCTGGTCATGGTTTTTTATTGGATGGTTTTATTGTACTGGATGTGTTAAAGGAAAATAATAATATTAGTTATTCATTATTTATATCTAGTAATTCTAACAATGATGTAACTTTGTAGCACGCTAGACTATGTCATATTAGTCAAAATCGAATTAGTCGATTAGCTAAAGAAGGGCTTTTAGGTAATATAAGTCAAGTAGATCTACCTATATGTGAGCATTGTTTAGCTGGTAAAATGGCAAGAAAGTCATTTAGAAAGGGAACACGAGTTTTATATCCATTGCAATTAATTTATTCTAACATCTATGGTCCAATGAATATAAGGGTTAAACGTGGGGCAGTTTATTTCATCACATTCATAGATGACTATACTCGATATGGTCATATCTATTTGATTTATCATAATCGGAAGCATTCGATTGTTTCATAAAATAAATGAACTTAGTTGAGAATCAATTAGATAAGAAAATAAAAGCATTACAAACTGATCGTGGACAAGAATACTTGTCAGAAAAGTTTAAGGCTTTATGTGATGAGAAAGGAATAGAAAGACAATTAACAATTCCTAGAATTCCATAACAAAATGACATCGCTGAAAGACGAAATAGGACATAATTAGAAATGATTAGGTCCATGATGGCCCAAGCAAATTTACCAATTAATTTTTGGAGTGATGCGTTGCTAAAAGCCACTTATATGCTTAATCGTGTGCCCACGAAATCAGTTACTATTGCACCATATTAGTTGTGGACTGGTAGGAGATATGATGTGTCAAGTCTCAAACCTTGGAGGTGTGTAGCCTATGTTCATGATCTCTCTTATAAACATGGAAAATTAGGCCCAAGAGGGAGAAAAAGTATTTTTATTAGATACTTAGAACACTCAAAAGGATACGTGTTCATTAGTGTACAAAGTAATAGAGGTGTAACTGAATTTGAATCACGAGATGTAACTGAATTTGAATCACGATATGTAACATTCTTAGAGAATGATTTTTCTAAGCAAGGCAAAATAGGTAAAGACCTATTGTTATATGAGTCGCTTGATCAGAATGATTCTGCTATGAAGAATCAAGATGAGGAACTTCAACCAAGTGGGAGCAATTCCACAGAAAGGTTCTCTATGATACTGATCCAAGTGGAAGCAATCAGATTAATTATGAATTTGTTTATGATGAATCTCGGTTAAAATGAAGTAATCGAGGAATAATTCCCCGATATCGTTTCAAGATTGAAGGAGAAATTAATATGATTATTCCGCAAGAGGAAGAAGAGCCAAGGACTTATTGGCCTCCTAAAGAAGAATGGATGAAAGTAATGACAAAAGAAATGACTTCTTTAAGCTTAAATCAAGTATGGGACTTGGTTGACCTCCCTAAAGGGTGTAAAACAATTGGGAACAATTGTGTTCTCAAAATTAAGTGAAAAGCTTATGGCAATATCGAAAGATATAAGGCATGCCTTGTAGCGAAAGGATACACACAACAGGAGATAATTAATTACGATGAAAGTTTTTCACCTGTTGTGAAGTTTGCTTCAATCCATCTTATTCTGGCTATGGTAGCCAGTATGGATCTTGAATTACATCAAATGGATGCAAAAATTGCTTTTCTCAATGGAGAATTAGATGAAAAAATCTATATGGAACAACCTGAAGGTTTCATCAAGGCAAGTCAAGAAAATAAAGTATGTCGTTTATTAAAATCAGTTTATGGCGTGAAGCAATCTTTAAGATAATGGTATATTCGTTTTCATAATGCAATCATTCGTATGATTTTCAAATGATCGATGAAGACCATTGTGTGTATATTAAGAGATCCAAAGATAAATTCGCAATTTTATCTTTATACGTGGATGATATATTGATTGCTTGTAATGACTATGTGTTTCTTATGTAAATCAAAGATTGGTTATCATCTGAATTTAAAGTAAAAAACATGGGTGAAGTGGCATACATTCTTGGAGTCAAGATTTCAAAATATCGTTCAAATAGATTGTTGTCGCTTTCACAAGCGATGTACCTTCAAAGAATTCTTGAAAGATTCCATATGCAAGATTTCAAACCAATTGATAATTCTATTGCTAAAAATGAAGGCCTTAGTAAGAGAAATTGCCTGTGAACGCCACATGAAAGGGAATAAATGACTAATGTTCCCTACTCTACTGTAATTAGAAGTATTATGTACGCAATGATGTGTACAAGACCAAATATTTGTTATGTTGTTGGGATGGTGAGCAGATATCAATCAAATCTAGGCTAAGCACATTGGAAAGTAGTAAAGAGAATATTGAGGTATCTAAAGGGAATTGTGGACTATACATTATATTATCAAGGCAATGATCTATGTATACAAGGGTATACAGATACAAGCTGGGGAGGAGATTTAGATGAAAGAAAATCTAGCTCAGGATATGTATTCTTACTAAACCATAGAGCAATATCATGGAAAAGTAAGAAACAATCTTACATTGCATTATCCATAATGGAAGCTGAAATAAAAGTGAAATTAATCCAATGACCATCAATTGTGATAGTCAAGTTACAATCGCTTATACAAAAGACCCCAAATTTCATTATAAGACAAAGCACTTAGATACCAAATATAATTATGTGAAAGATATAGTTGCACGAGAAGAAGTGAACATGAGATATATATCTACGCGAGATATGATAGCAACCCAATGACAAAGCCAATTTCTAAAGATGCATACATTGGGCATGTAAAGTCCCTAGGACTACGTAGATGTTGAAATGTCCTGATAAATATTTCTCTATGTATGTTCACTCAGTCTAATGCCATATGTTTAGATATAATGTATGATGAAGATTATACATTGTGTATCATGTGATTTATGAATATATATGTTTATGTATAAATATATTTTAGGATGAATCATAAGTATATGAGACAGATTATAGATTGGCCATCTCACATGGGAAATCACCTCTAGTGCTTATGCTCGCTAGAGATGAGACCTGTTTAAAGTTTAATATCTAGGTTATAATTTAGAGTGAGAAACTTAAACCATAAATGCCGCAAAGAAATTGGTTCAACATGATTTGTTAGTCACTATATTTGTCTTACGTTATCATATGTGAGTTTTGAACATATTTTGAGTAGATAAGTGAACTCAAGTTAAACATTAAGTATGTTTGAACTATCATCTATACGGTATTTCTTGAATGAAAAATGTTTAAGTTAAACGAAATGAGTAACTACTGTAGCACATGACTCATACCATGTGTGCATAACTAACCATAAAAAGGATTAATGTAAGTTACCAGATCTCATCTTACATTATGTGAGACCCTTGAGGTTGAGAAGAACCTCATCATATACCCTTATGACTCTTGTTTAATTCATGAAAATTAAATTTAAGGTTTACTACTTTAGGTTATTGCTAAAAGATCATGCAAGATACGATCCTATGGAATAATTATAAAAAAGAAAAATTAAATTTAATTCAAAAGAGAATTGAGAACATAAGAAGGTCATTTATTTTAGATCATTGACTCGTATAAAAAATATTCAAAGATGACCATCGTCTCTTTAGTAGTGAATTTGAATACAGTCATGACTCAAGAAACTAAATGAGATCAAAGAATAGTGAAAATGTTATATATGACCTAGGGTATAGCATACAATATCTACTCTAGGACACTTAAGTCTTAGGATCAATTTGTTCATCGAGATGTCATATACTCCTAACAGATATATGGCAATGTGCTTTCGTTATATACTGGTCACACCAGTTATTAAATAAGTATGAACACTACAGAGTCTGTTTTTTTTAATGAGATTAAACCCATCATGTGTGAGTGGGAGATAATGACTCATGTACACCTATGAAGGGTATTAGGGTCAATATCCTTGAAATAACTACCGAAGGGAGTTATATGAAGACCATGAAACGTCATATACAAAACGTCTGAGTATGTTAACTTCTCATATGAAATGTACAAGACAAAAAGTTCTTTAACTGGTGGAATCATAACAAGAATCCAAGTAAGTGATTGTTTGTTTTATATACATATGAAACGATTCTATTTGACATGATCTATGTGATTGTGTTTTATCATGTTCATTTTTTAACAAATATCATAAAGCAAAGAAGAAGAAACATAACGATTTGTAACTGCTACCACAATTATGCTACTTATTCAGTCATTTTTTAATAGAAATAAGTGTCTTTCTTCAAAGAGAGAAATAAATAAACTTTTGGGTGTGAATTGTTTTCCCTTTGAAACAAACAAAAATTGGTCATATTGTAGAGGATTTTTCTAATAAAATCAGTATGAAAAAAGTTCTAAGTTAGGGGTGCCTGGTTAATGAGTTTAGGAAGGGGTTAATGAGTAAGAAATGAAAAGTGAGCGGTTGTTTGTTAATTATCATTATAAGGGCAACAGTTTGATATCTCATTTTTGAAGAATTTTCCATACCTTTCATTTAATAGACGAATGAAACTCATCCCTTAATAGTGACTCTTTTCTCAAAAATATTTTTAATACTAATTAATTAAAATATAATTAATTACAATATAATTACTTAAAATAATATACTTGATTAATTAATTAAAATATAATTCTTTATTAATTAATTATATTTTATTTAATTAATTGATATAATATAATTAATTAAAATGATTAGTAATTAATAAATTAATTAAAATATAATAAAATTTTATTTCTTAATATTTTTACAAACAAACTACTATCAATAGTAACGGTAATCATTATTTTCTTTTAACCAACCATCGTAATTTTAATAATAATATCATTCTTATTTTTCACTATATTTATTGTGATTTCTTATTCCTATTTTCTACACGTGAACCAACCGTATCCTTAATTTCAAACACTCCTTTACGTCTGGACTTTCAGGATTAATTTTCAAACCGCAAATAGTAAGGTGGAAAAAGATGTCCATAGGTTTGACGAGGTAGACTGGATATGCTTTGATATAAACGTTTAATTTATTGAAAATGCAGAAGAGAAGCAATTCTTCTTTTTTGTTTTTTAAGTTTTGGGGTATATCTTCTGTTTTTTATGGACGTGAATAGGAAAAATACACAGTATTACCTTACAAAAAACGAGGCTACAGTTGATCTTCCCCGGTCGTTATACGTAGATATCAAATTTAAGGAACCGCGAGTAGGATCTAAAGGATCAGCGGAGCTGATAAAAGCAAGTCGGAAAGGTTTGAGAAATTATTTATTATTACACTAATCGCTCCGCAGTTCATGACACCTCGTAGTCATTTACAATTGACTGCAACCGACAGAACAGAAAGCCTTGCTCCAAAGCTGACGGCTCGCAGCTTCCCTTGTCCTGTTTTATTGACTCCATGTCACACATGTCTTTTCGATTTAGAATCTTTATCGGTTTTGTACCATAAGCGTACACTTTCAATAAGTACTCCTTACCCTACCAAAATTTTATAGTAAATGAGATGCACCATTAGACTAAAAACACTTTCGACTTGTTTATTTTGGTAGAATCAACTATAGAACTAACAAACCAGAGATCAAATATTGTTTGCAATTCCAATTTTAATGCTAGATTCTTTTATACATGCAGTAAAATTTAGGACATTAAAATATAACAGAGGAAGGAGACAGCGGGACTTCTTATTCTTTTTCTATATTTTTTTCACCATCTTCATGCCTGATAAATAAAACAATCGTGAAAATGATCAAGATCAAAAACTAGATAACTATTTCACATTACATGCATGCTACTTTCTATGTTTCATATGCAAAAGCAAATCCCTGTAAACATTAAGAAACCAAACAATCGCATTAACATAAGCGTCGATGTTGATCTTTTGTTTGGACTTTAGTGAAAGGGACGAAACACTAGTCTTTTTTTTTTTTTCTCCCTTCTCACGAGGTCGGTACCGGAAGCCGAGATTTGCGTAGTTTAAAGGTGGAAAGGTGAGACTAATCATGTTAATAATGTGGCCAAAAACCAAAAGCCGAGCTTTGGTCAAATTCAAGTGTGGCCAGTGGAGCCGGTAACTCGTATACAACCCCTCCTCTACGTGTCATTAATTATCTTCTTTCTTTTTTCTCCACCACTTCTTTTCCTTGTTCTGCTTTTCTATTGCATCAAACCATTGGTTTCTTCTATAGTTACAATTGGTAAAGATGGATTTGTTTCCCAAGTCCTATCAGTCGGTGGGCTTAAAAAATAAACAACTAGAGGGATGTGAGCTGTCATGTTTCTTGTACTACACAAAACGTGAGTATTGATATGAAGTATTAGCTTCTTAGGAAGTCTATTGTAAGCTCTCCATCTGTCTATATGACCTTTCCTTTTCTACGTCATGTGACAGTTATCTCACAACTGACACTAACTATTGTATTGTTTATGTTAATTTCTTCTCCGCTTTAAATCAAGTATTAGCTACCACCTTTTCACTTCCTTATTCTCGAGTACTTGCAAAATGTTATACCAAATAATGTCAAAAAGTTCTAATACTGTTGTGATGCAGTATTACTTTGATGATCTCCCTTCAAATGCTATGGATCCTACCACATATATGATCAAAGCTATTAACCCTAATGAGTTGTGGTTACTGAATACTGTTGTGATGCAGACGCATTAACCCAATCATGGTTTTGTCTCATTCCACGCAAAGAACTTCAAGTCCACACATGAGATTTACAAAGATTTGTGAACCAACATTTCCCACACTGTATTGAAAACCTTCAAACTCGACTCGGTTAATTACAAGGTTGACAAACCTAATAAGCATAATGTTATCAATTATTCATACTTTAGAAAGGGATTTCTTTTCTTTCAGTAGTTCCAATAAAACTAATATCTATGTTAATAAGACAATCTAATTAACATAAGTTTCGTATTATTTTATTTTATTAGGACATAGGGAAAATGTACATATGCAATAAGTTCCCTTATAGTTATCAAGATTTAAAACCTATTAATGATGATTACTCCTATCAAACTTTATGTTATCGTATTCCCAAATTGATCTGTCATATGAGAAAAGAAGACTGATTCTTAATTAGTCATCCTCGCATTGTTTTTCCTTTTTAATTTTCTAGTTAAGCCACAAGTAGAAAACTGCACCTGATACTATCCTGCTTTTATTTAAGCTAAAATGATTGGGATATTCTACCTAAATAGCTTCTTTAAGTTAATGTCAGTATCTTAAAGACAAAGTTCAGCAAGTCTTTGAATATCATTCAGATCGTATTCATTTATAATATGGATGCATAGAACTTCACAAGTTTTCACTATCAAACCTTCAAACTATAGTTTGTTCTGACCTATACCCTTCCAAGCTACAAATGGGAAAACCTCTGACTGAAGTATATCAAATATTAGTTATGCCTAATCCCCAAAGAAAGAAAAAGAAGAAAAGAATGCATCTATGTGCATATATTATAAATGCTATGTCGGTGATCAAGTATATTGACCGTTGAGAACATTAAAAAACTTGGCAATGACGCTTTTGATCCAACTATATTTCATATGAGAGAGCAGGTATAACCTAGTAGACACTAATTCTTCCTTTTGTAAATTGTGCATATACCCATTTCACATCTTCTTTTATTAGTTCTTAGCATCCTCTTTTTTGCCGTTGGAAGCATCAGCATCAATTTGGTTCATCAACCCGCGAAAGAGCATCAATTTAACTCACGGGTACTCTACAAGTACCATTTCACTCTCGGCTTTGATTTAATTGTTTAGAAAATCTATGCAAAGAAAGGGCGGAATGGGCATGGAAGTTGCGATGTACCTAGATATCTTTCTGTTTGTGTTTCAAATCGGATGCCTTAAGAATATTAAACAAACAGTAATCCTAAAACTTGTTGAATATTTACAAAATTGGAATGATTAATAATGAGTAGGATTTGATATTTGACTTTTAATATCTAATAGGGTTAAATGAAATAGTTTTTTACTATTAAACATATTATAACCAATTATAGGCTTTAAAAGCCTTAACCTCACTACACTTACCTAAGTAACGAAAAGAATCAGATTCAGTAATTATTGATGTACTACTTAATGTTCAGAAACCACTGATATTAACTTTATTTATGGTATTATAAATAGTTATGAAGAGGGATTAACTCCATATTAGGGATGACAATGGGTAGGGTTCGGTTCGGGTTTTACTCAACCCATATTCATATCCATTTTTTATGACTCAACCCATATCCAAATCCATTGGGCTATTCGGATTTTTGGATATCCATCGGGTTGTATAGCACATAAAAATATAACTTCTAAATTGAAAATATGGAAAGCAAATTTTTTGCGAATGCTCTAAATCAAAATTAACTTAATAATAATAAGTCAAGATTTTGATTTGTTTGTCTTAAAAAACTATAAAATTGGAATAATAAAAATCATAATGTCTAGTGCAAAGACAAGTAGACAACATATGTTTTTCACAACCAATAACTAAAAAAAAATTGAACCATTCAAAACTTCAAACTATCTTTGCGTGAATTCCACAACATTCAAAACTCCATCTCCATATCATTTGCATTATTATCATCCTATAAGAAAATAAAATATGTTAACAAATAGAGTCAAATTATAAGTTAATTTAATATTTTAAGTAAAAATAAATAAATGATGCAAATTAATTTAACAAGTGGGTATGCCGTATGCGAGACGAAGACGACCTTGTGCGTGCGAGTTGCGACTTGCGAGCTGTGACTTGCGACTTGCGAGTGACGATGACGAGTTGACGACCTTGTGCGTATGAAGGCTTATGAGTTATTACTAGTAAGTAGTAACTTGATGGTTGCGTTAATCACATGCAAGTAACATTTACGTAACAGAGCTTTCTTGATTGGCAGTGTTGCAGTGACGACTGACGAGAGACTTGAGAGTTGAGAGTTGTGGCTTGAGACTTGAGAGTTGAGAGTTGAGACGGCAGCGGCTAGGATCTAGGAGTTGGAACTTGGAACGTTCGAGACAAGGCTGTAATTAATCGACGTAATTGTAATGTAAACGTTCAACTTCCAAGTTCCTTCAACTTAGTATTTACGTTCAACAGGTCTTAGTATTTACGTTTCTTTTAATAACGATGGGATGCAAATAATTATATATGTACCAAACTATCAATTAATATTGCTATTTGAAAACGGATCGAGTAAGGGTATCCATCGGTTCGGGTTTTTACTAAACCCATATTCAAATCCATATCCATATCCATTTTTTAACATCTATTTAAAATCTATTTTTTAGCATCCATATCTATTTTTTAGAGTCGAGTAGTACGGATATAGATCGGGTTGATAACTCATTGCCATGCCTACTCCATATTCATTAGAACAAATATTGTGTGCTTTGAAATATAAAAAATGACTTAATATATAACACTCCATAAAATTTATATTATTAATTAATAATTTAATTTACAATATTATTTTTAAAATTAGAAGCAATATTAATCAATATATATTATTCATCTAATTTTATATTTTTAATTGAGACATTACATAAAAAAATGTATAGTCATTTTAGGCACTTCTCGCTTTACACAATCATCCTAGAAGTCAGTAAATTAGATTGAAAAATTATAACCAATCATTAATAGAATCGACCCTAATTTTTGGGGCAATCATTAACCCATTAAAACAAATAAAACTTTAGAAATTAGGACAACTATCAAATTTTAGATTATGCTGATTCTCATTATTAACTGACGACTTTATAAATTTAGAAGATGCCATATGCATATCCTCTCCTCACAAGGCTATCCATCTAATGTTGGTCCTTAGGTTTACTATTTAAGATCCACATTTCCGAATCTAAAATTAGAGAAAGAAAATTGATTTAAAATGATACATTATTAACAAGTTCAGCCGAATTAAAAAGTAATATTAGGAAAACAATACAAGAATAATAAAAGAGTTTTCGGTTGAAGTGTTTGGTATAAAAAAACAGCATAAGAATTTGTTTGTTTTTATTTTATTTTTAGTTTTCTATTATCGTTTTCAAATTTTGCAAAAAATTTTGTTTGTTTAAGCTTTTAGTTTTGTTTTTGTTTTGATTTTTTGGCTTTTAAAAATTATGAAAATATTAAAAGTAGTTTTTGTTTTCTATTTCTATAGTTTTCATAGTTTGAATTACTATCAACTATATATTTATATATATAATTGTTTAATATATTAATTTTAATAAGAATTATGAAAATTTTAATTTTACTTAACAATTTTATTTAATCTTTATGATTAAATTAAATAATTATTAATAAAATAATTATATTTAAAACATATTCAAAATATATAATTTCCAATAAAATTGATTTAATAATTAAAATATATTTGAAATAAATATTAATTTTAAATAAAAGTTAAAATTTAAGTCAATTATAATAAATATAAATTTTAAATAAAAGTTAAATTTTAAGTTATTTATAAAAATATAATATAAAAGATTAAAATATATTTATTTAATTAAAATAATTTATCATTAATTTTATCTAATATGTAATTATTATCGATGATAAAAGATAATTATACTGATATTAACAATTAAATAAAATTTTGTTGTTATTTTAATAAATATAAACAAAAAGTAAAAACTGAAAACTAAAAAAAAAAGTAAAACGACTTCTAAATTTTTTCTTAAAATATGAAATTAGAGAAATAAATAAATGATGAAGTAGGAGAAGTGACAGAAATCGTCGTCCGTTGGCAAATTAGCATCAAAACCACGAGACGAAAGCTGGGAGTTAAAAAAATAAAATAGTTTTTGAGATGTGACTATCAGTATCAGCATTACCTACTTGACGCAGATGTTCTACTGAATTATATTAATAACAAGTAGACGTCAACGATTCTGGATATCTACTTATTCTTGCAACTAATTGGCGCATAGATTTGTGTTGCCGACGATAAGGGTGAAGATACCTAACCCGCTTCATAGATTAGACAAGACATATTAAACATGTAGTAGCTAGCTTTAAGCTTTGCGTTCACCTGTGACACACAATTTGTTTAATTATTAAGTGATTGGATCGAATGCTGAGCGTGGGAAACATGAATGTTTAGCTTCAAAGTTATAGAGAATGAAAGATTAAGAAATGTGACCTACCTTCCATTTCTTTTCAATCTTTCAACCCCCTAGTTTAGCACAACTTCCAAAATAGTAAAGTAAAAAACCACCTAAAACGCAATCACAACAGGATGAGGAAGAAGGTGGCTTAACGCAGGATCTTCAAGATTCTCACAAGATTTACTTTGTATTCCACTTCACCGTCCTTTAACAACTCTCAGCAAAAATAGCCTTAACAACGCTTTGGCTAACTGGCTAAGGGGCACATACATCGTCCAACATACAGTATGCAATTTTAGATTGGTATTAAAAAATAATGATAATAATAGTCTAAAAAGTCTTTGCATTGAAAGAAGTGGCTGATGAATAATAAACTCCGTAAGCATGCCAAGTATCCACCAGATGGTCCTTGTTTGAATCCTCAATTACTTGCAGTTGACCTCTTCTTTTCCTAAAACTCCACTCCAATTTTCGTCATGTAACAATTGTACACTTGCCCCGCGTTGAGATGTTATCCCCTTTGGCTTTGAGTTTATATATATATATATATATATAATTTGAGGAAACTCCGTAAATAGATTAAGTGGGCACATCTTTCCAAGGGTCTAATTGATATATTACCTCATAGGCGAACCAAGCAGGTGCATCTTATAGTCGAAGATTCAATTAATGCTTCACCTATGGTTAAAACCTTGGCTGCTCCAATCTCTTCCAAGATGAGCTAGCACAAATTCAGTATAAGTCGTATCTTATTTCTTTTCCATTCACTTTTTCATTCCGCCTAAGAGCAGCCATACATGCCTAACATAATCATGTATTTTGGTCATTAATGCTGTCCACACTTGTTTGCATGAAGCCAATGCAAAGTTAGTTGATTGACATCCCTTTAATCTACCTGTTTTGTCTCTGTTGAGGACATAGTTGCAAGATCTTGGATTTTGTTTAATGCCGTTTGTTCTTTTGTATCTGAAAAATCTCTAATCTCTGTCGTTTATTTCTCTCATTGGTAAACACATGCTTACTTTTTCTACATCTTCCGTTCTTTTTTTCTCGTTGAAATTCACAATCGTGCCGCTCATAGCGCCTTTCAAGTATTCTTATTTTTAACGCAAAGTCCATATTCCTCCTCTATAAACGACCCTGTTAGTCCTTTATTAATTGTTTCTTTCCACTTGCAGTAAAGCAAAAAATGAATATCCCATGCCTGCCGTGATTTAAGCCTCGAAAATTTGTAAAGCGTCAAAGAGTCAAAGATTTTGTAGATATATAAGACTTAAGACACAGTTAGCTTATACAACATCTCCTTAATCAATTCCCTGAATTTCTGCAAAATTCGTTAGACGCTTTTGTTGTAATATGGTTTTATAATTATGCTTTTTGGTAGAATAGAGAAAAGATATGAGATGTTCATTTTACAAAGGTGATTTCAGCGAGTGACACCAAACTTGGAGGCGTTTAATTCTGTAGCCTCAATTGCAGTGTCAACATACGGAATTAGCATTTATCCTTGTATATTATTACCACACAAATCGAATATACCCAATTCAGATGCCCAACAAGACAAAAGATCCCTTTAAAGTATTCAGATGAGAGAAGGGGTTGATACGCAAATGTCAAATTACCGTAGCCTCCGCGTTCATTGAGTTTGGCTTGGACGATCATGGTGGATATGAACTGGGTGGCTTCACGTGCCTCTTCCAACAGCCTTTGGATGTCGCTGGCGGAGGTCACATGACGGTTCTCCTCGAACTTCTTCCTAATCTCGCGGGCCGATGCCTTGAGCATCAAATCGTCGCCGGAGAAGGATTTGCGGGTGGCTCTTATCAGCGCTCTGTATGCGCTTAACACTTCTCCTCGCATCATCTGTCTTCCTCCCAAAGCCGCACGATGCAGCGCAACATTTGTATAAATAAAAGGGGACTGGCTAAACTGCGTCGTTTCTGGCAAAGAAAAGTCACTTCCCTGACCTGCTCCCTTCTTTTGTTTGTTTGGAAGCTTCAATCAACTTTTATCAATTTCAGGTATCCATTTTCTTGAGAGAATAGAGTAGAAAAGTGGAAACAGTTGTAAGAACGGTGTATATTGTTTATGGTCCGTCCATCAAGACAAGAGTGCAAAAGAAATTAACAGCCGTAGTTGTACAATCTGTGTCATTGTGCAAGCGAAAGAATCGCCGACAGATTTGACTAGTTTCCGTTTCTTAAACATAACCCATTAAGCATATGCCCCCACCATTGGATTAAACTGGACATACTGCAAAAAAGAAAAAAGATTAATCTAAAAGTGAAAAAGAACAATTAGCAAATCGATCGGCTCGTCAAGAATAACGACTCACCAAGAGAAACTGTTTGTTCGCTCCTACATTTCAAGTGTTGGAAAACAGATGGCGTGTACTGTCGTAACGACACCAACTACACTTGTGCTTATGAAGCTCCAGCAATACTAATGTCCTGAAGCACTGGCTATTGTTGGTAATAATTCAGAAGCCAATCAAGTTCTTACAACGAACAATCGTGCTATTCTATTATTTATTACATGGGCTAAAACAATTGTGCTATTCTATTATTTATTACATGGGCTAAAAGCTCAATTGTAATATCATACTATACACGATATGCTCATGAGGTGCCCCATGCCAATCACAAAGAGGAGAAAATCAAGAAGCCCCAGGAATCATGACTATTTTCTTTTATTTTGGTTCTCCTATCCTATTCCTGATTCAAGTACATCTCTTGCAATCTTGGGCATGGCATTAGGACCAGGGACGGAGCCATACTCAACTCTAAGGGAGGGTCGGAGGCAATGTTATGAATACTGCATCTTACTTTGCATCGGATCGATTTCCTGAAGGCAACTCAGACGGCATCATTCGATCAGAATCTGCTTTGGGATATTTTTAAATTTATAAAATAGTCCCTAAATTTTTTTAAAATTGCAAAATAGTCCGTATTGATATATTATACAACTGCATCAGATACCTTACTAGTTTATCGTTTATATCAACCATACTTTAAAAATCTTAATAATAAATAATAATAACAATTAATTTGAAATAACAACAATTTTAAATATTTTACATATAAATAATAATCACAATTAATATAAATAAAGGCAATCATCATCATACAATTATAAAACTAAGAATAATAGAAAGCATTTAAAATATTACAATCATACAATTTCATCATTATAATAAATAATATTACATATTTACATCAAAAGATTGAAAACATCCGATAAAAAAACAAAAATATTACAAAAGGTTGATGACTAATAATAAGCAATCAAATAGAAGTTGAACTCGAAAAAATATTACACTTACATTACATACATATAATTTAACATAAAATCAATGATCAAATACAAGTAAAATTGAAAGAAGGGAAAAATAAAACCTCAAGTTCAATCACAATGGGCGGATATCATTGAATCAAGATCGATTTCACTTATCATTTGGTACAAAATCCTCATCATTGAGAGAAGCTTCATCATCATAATTCAAATTTAATGCACCAAATGACATGTCAATGCTTTCCCATCCAATATCATCTTCCACATTCAAATCACTCACATAAACCAAATTGGGTTCTTCAGAAACCCAATCCGCCAAAATATCCATATTATCAATCGCAATTGGATCATTTGAAGAACTTGTACTACTAAAAGTCCTAGTAAACAATTACATTTAATTATTAAAAAAATATAAGAAATTATATAAAAATTAATAATGAAAATAACATACCTTTCCCGAAGCTTTAAATTGTAACGAACAAAAATCAAGTCATTCAACCTCTTATGCTCCAATCTATTCCTTTTCGAATGGATAAATTCAAATGTGCTACAGCTTTCTTCACACCCAGCTTGCACTCACACATTGACTTAAAATTGAATCGCAAACTTTCTCAAATCGAACACCACATCCAAAAAGATCCCACCAAGCAACCGCAAGTTATAAGAAAACAAAAGTAGTGTTATAAACAAAATAAAGTGATAAATAAATTTCAACAAATAAGAAATAGGAAATAAGTAATACCGGAGAAAGAAGTCCTCTTTGTTGAATAGCGAATCGACATTCCAAAATCTCCATAAGAGTACTTATAAGCCTCCATTTGTGTGGTTAAAGCAATTTGCATTGAGTCACGAGGAACAATTGTTGTAATTGTCAAAAGCATTCCTCTACTAACTTCACTTGCTTTTCAACATCCAATCTAAAATACACACCGGGATTCAAAATGCCCTACTACAAACAATGGAGAAGAAAGTTGTCTTCTCCTTCTCTCATTAATGATTGAGATATATGGCTCAGATAAAGAAGACTTATGTTTCAGATTGGCCTTGATTGCTTCCGCTGCTCTCTCATAAGATCAAAATATAACCCATTGTTGGCTTTTCTTTACTATCGACCAACCAAGCACCCTCACCAAAGGCTCACAAACCCGGATAACGAATTGAGATGCCGACCAAAATTTCCTATCTTCCAAGATGATACTACAAACCTCCATTCCAAAGATTAGACCTAGCATCTTTGAGAGGTTACCCACTTATCACTTGTGAACATTTGCCTTAACTCCTTCCTCAACAAAAGAAAAGATCAAGTGATAAGAAATTTGTTGCAAATCTTGTCACAAAGAGGCACACAAATTCTACCATTGGTAAATTCCTTCTCATCAAATTTAAAACCCATGCACGATTATAAATAAATTTTGTCACCTTTTTGCCTTCTCGCATGGTCTCATCAAAACAGAAAATACCTAGGATTTCTATATCCTCCAAGATAAGTCAATGCAATGTGCAACACAAGGAGTCCAAAAATGACTTATAGGTATTCTCGCAACCTCATCCTCGCCTTTATAATCGTAATCATTGTCGAATAAACCGAACAATGTTTTCCACCCTACTTCATTCACAACTTGATCAAATATTCCAAACAAATTATCAAGATTTCTAATAAGGCCGATACATCAATCGATTTTAAAACATAGAGCCATTAAAACAATAAACCAAAAATTTATGATAGGCTCTTGTCTCCTATTCGTCCAACCATCACACATAATTGAGCATCCATTAATACCCCAATTCGCTCTTCTTTCACCAAATAAGCTCTCATTTCGCATACAAAGACAACTCAAAAGTTTACCTCTTAAGTCATCAACCGATGGCCCTTTGTATCTGGATCATAAGAGGCTATGACATCTATCATAGGTTGATAATAATATGATTGAGAAGCATTAAATGACGAACTCAGATCATACCACCATCTAGCTACGCCATATCCACATTGTGAGCCGCTTCTCTTGTCTGCATTGCACTACAAATTGAAGGTTGGGCTCTGAGTTGTTCGTGGTGTAAAGAAACCAGATGGTCGCCTTCTTCTCTTCCTCATTTCAGATTCTCAAGATCCCGAGGTCGAGATTGAAATGGAACACTACCAGCACCAATCGCCACCGCCACTACCACTTCCACCTCCAACATCTCCATAATCACCACTAAACCGGAAATGAACTTCCACTACCAATTTCAAGATTCAATCTTCCCTTCTATCTTTCTCAAATTGATGTTCCTCAAGCAATGTTTTCATTTGCCACTTCACATCATGACTTACTTTTTTACATGGTTCCACATCTCCTTTAACCCCAGCTAAATGCCTCTTCAATCGGGTGATTCCTCCACCTTTCAAATGCTTGTTACAAAACAAGCAAATGATATGATTCTTTTGACCAGGAACCACACTAGCATGAGCCCAAGCTGGATCATTGTATCTTCCTGAACTAGATTGATCGGGAGTATTTGAACTTCCTTCCATTTATCTGTACACAAAAATAAATAACACATCAATTCAATTCCAATCCAATTCAATTCAATTCAATCCAATCCAATCAAATTCAATTCAATTTAATTCAATCTAATTCAATTCAATTCAATCAAATTAAATCCAATCTAATCCAATCCAATTCAATTCCAATTCAATTTCAATTCAATCCAATTCCAATTCAATCCAATTCCATTACATTCAATTCAATTCAATTCAATTCAATCCAATCCAATTCAATTCAATCAAATTCAATTCAATTCAATTCAATCTAATTCAATCCAATTCCAATTCCAATTCAATCCAATTCCAATTCAATCCAATTCCATTCCATTCAATTCAATTCAATTCAATCCAATCCAATTCAATTCAATCCAATCCAATTCAATTAAATATAATCCAATTCAATTCAATCCAATCCAATCCAATTCAATCCAATTCAATCCAATCCAATTCAATTCAATCAAATTCAATTCAATTCAATTCAATCTAACCCAATTCAATCCAATCCAATCCAATCCAATTCAATTCAATCCAATCCAATCCAATTCAATTAAATTCAATTAAATCAAATTCAATCCAATCTAATCCAATTCAATTCAATTCAAATTCAATCCAATTCAATTACAATTCAATTCAATTCCCTTCCAATTCAATTCAAAACATACTTCAACATACTCCAACAATTTGCAATTTAATTCCAATTCAATTCAATTTAATTCCAATTCAATTCAAATAAAATCCAATTCAATTTAATTCCATTCCAATTCAATTCAAAACATACTCTAACAGTTTGCAATTTCATTCCAATTCAATTTCAAATTAATTCCAATTCAATTACATTCAATCCAATTCAATTCCATTCAATCCAATTCAATTTAATTCAAATCTAATTCAATTCCATTCCATTCCAATTCAATTCAAAACATACTCCAACAATTTGCAATTCTATTTCAATTAAATTCCAATTCAATTCAATTCCAATTCAATTGCAAATCAATTCAAATCCAAATCCAATTCAATTTAATTCAATTCTAATTCAATTCAATTACATTCCATTCCAATTCAATTCCATTCAATTTCAATCCCATTCAATTCCAATCCCAATTCCATTCATTCCATTCAATTCTAATTCCATTCAATTCCATTTCCATTTCCATTTCCATTCAACCAATTTTCAATCCAATTCTAATTCCAATTTCAAAATTAATTTTCTATCAATTCAAAAATCCAATTCTAATTACAATTTCTAATTCCAAAATACAAAATGCCAAAATCTAATTTCCAATTCCAAATTTAATTTTCAGTATAATTCCAAATTTTATTCCAATTCCAAACTTAATTTTCAATCAAACCAACAATAACAATTACCAATCAATTTAATTTCACACATTCGGTACTTCCACAGTTCCACAAGGCAAAATGACAAAATTCTATGTCAATTTCAACTTCCCACATTCGGATTTTTCCCAAATCCACCAAATCAAATCCACCATCATCCCAAATCAACCTCTACGGACTACGGCTCTACCTCTACCATTTGCCCCAATTCCACCATTTTTGTGTTCCTCGTTCTCAACCGAAAACAACCTACAATTTTCCCCAAATCCACCTCCATCCAACAACAACACCAAATCAACATAAACAACCACGATCACAGAAGCAATCAACAACAAAATTCTATTCAAAATCAAACAAAAAATCAAAAACATACACCCAAAACAATCGGGTCTTCGTTGATGGTCGGGTCTTCCTTCGGTGGTCGTATGGTGCGTCTACGACGAGGAGGACGGAGGAGAACTGGAGAAGGTGACAAGGTCGAGGAGCGGCGAGGAGATCCGTCGAAGAAGAGACGGCGAGGAGGAGATCCGAGACGGCCAGGAGGAGATCTGCGACGGCCAGGCGAGGAGGAGGAGACGGCGAGGAGACAGCAACGGTCGAAAGAGAGTCGCCAGACACGGAGAGAGACACCGGCGAGGAGAGGAGGCGTGCGACGTGGGAGAGAGGAGGCGGTGAGACGAAGGTGAGACGAGATCCGAGAACGACGAGCGGCGCCGAGGAGAAGAAACAGAGGCCGAAGAAGAGAGAAGAAGATAGATTCCAGAAGGGTCGGGGTCCTCGGGGGCTGGGGTAGTTTTAGGTTAAATTTTTTTTTTTTGCATTTTAGTCCCTGGAGATTTCGGTATTTTCCAAAATTGTCCGAAAAATACCGGTACCGACCGGTACCGACCGGAAACGGCTGGTACCGGACGGAATTTTTGTCCGGTACATCCGTCGTCGTACCGGTACCGTTTTTCGGCACGGTACCCATAACACTGGTCGGAGGCCAACATCTAAGGGGGGCACTTATATATTTTTAAGGGGGACCACTTATATTTGTAATTTTAAAAATTTTAATTATATAAGTAATTTAAAAATATATATATTTGAAAGGGGGGGTTATGCATAACATGGCTCCGTCCCTGATTAGGACTTGTATCAGCGTTACTTTTCAAAGAAATTAAACTACCAACTGCTCTAATCACCTCTATGAGTTGTGCCCATGTTTTGCAGGCTTTAGATGTAGATCATATTTTATCATCAATGATTCAAAGCATCTTTTTCTTCTAATGAGCCCTATAAAGCTGCTCAACTGCTCTATTAGCACACGTATGGAGCACTTTTGCTTCACTATCAAATATTTCTAGAGTGGTTGTCCAGGTCCGCTGAACAATTTGATAACAGCAAGAAGGAAAAAATGAATAATTTTATTAATTCAGTTGTTGCGTATATATACATCATCATATTTCAGCTAGCTCATCCATATAATTTCAGCTAACTTTAGCTAACTGTACAACTAACTAATTGTATACAACTAATAGACTTACAACTATTTAACTATCTTTCACACACCCCTCTCAAGTTGGAGATGGATGAGTAATCAATCCCAACTTGACAATGAAGTTATTGAATTGAGGAGCTGCTAATGATTTAGTAAAAACATCAGCAACTTACTCATGCGTTGAAACATATCTAGAAGTAATAAATCCTTCCTTAAACTTTTGTCTCACGATATGACAATCAATCTCTAAGTGCTTGGTCCTTTCATGGAACATTGGGTTGGCTGTGATATGAAGAGCAGACTGATTATCATACCAAAGATCAATCGGAAGTTGGATAGTTATTCTAAAATCCTTGAGTAAATAAACAAGCCATTGAAGTTCATACACAACAGTACCCATACTTCTATATTCTGCCTCACAACTAGACCTTAACACAGTATTTTGTTTTTTACTCTTCCAACTGATCAAGGAACTTCTCAAAAACACACAATAGCTACTCACGGATTTCCTAGAAATTGGACAAGATGCTCAATCACTGTCACAGTATCCTATCATCTACAAACTACTATCACTTCTGTAGAACAATCCTGCCTCTTTTGTTCCAACAAGAAACCGCAAGACATGCATGGCCCCATCGCAGTGAGCTTATGTTGGAGAAGTCATAAACTAACTGAGTTATTGCACACTGAAAGTTATGTCTAGCTTGGTCATGTTCAAATATAACAACCTCCCAACTAGTCTTCTGTATTTGTCTGCATCCTGGAACAACTTACTTTTCTCATCAAACTTATGATTTCGAGGCAGTAGAGTTATAGCAATAGTGGAGTCGACAAGTCTACAATCAGCTAAAATATCCATTAAGTACTTCCTCTAAGAAATGAAAATTCCTTCAGGAGTTCTAGTGATTTCAATACCTAGGAAATACTTAGCATATCCCAGATCTTTAATGGTAAAGATAGAGTGTAAAAATTTCTTAGTAGCAATTATGTCTTCTTCACAAGTGCCTCCAATTAATACATCATCGACATAAACCAAGAGAGCAATAAAGCCACCTTTATTTTCCTCAGTAAACATATAATGATCATTCATCGACTGAGAAAACCTATATTGCAAAATTTGAGTAGTAAACTCTGAGTTCCATTTCCTAAAGGCTTGCTTCAAACCATATAAGGACCTCTTCAATCTACATACTTCTCCTCCTCCTGCTTTCGTATAACCTTCTAGTGGAGCCAAATAAACCTCTTCCTTCATATATCCATGCAAAAATGCATTATTAATATCTAACTGATGAACATACCAGTTTTTTTTATAATTGTTAAAGCAAGAAATGTTCTTACTGTGACTAACTTAGCAACAGGTGAGAAGCTGTCAAAGAAATCAACATCAGCTGTTTGATTGTACCCCTTTGTCACCAATCTAGCCTTGTTCCTCTCCACAGTCCCATCAGAATTAAACTTGACCTTGTAAACCCATTTTAATCTGATGACCTTCTTCCCTTTTGGCAGCTTGGTTATCTCCCATGTCTAATTTTTTTTCAAGAGCTGATAACTCATTATTCATAGCTTCTATCCATTTTGTGTATTGGATAGCCTGGTTATAAGATTGTGGTTCTACAATGCTATTAATATTAGCCATAAAAGCTACATAGCTTGGAGAAACTCCATAACCATCATTAGAAGTACTACAATTTACATAGTCTTTCATCTATACTAGTAATCTTCTCTGCCTTGAACTCATTTTGAGTTGTTGTTCAGGCACAATTTCTTCCTTTATATTCTCTATTACTTCTTTAGTCATCTTTGGTTCATGTTCTGCATGTCCTTTTGTCAAATCAGCTGAAACTTCATGACCATGGCTATCCCTAGCTTTCTTTGTACTTTCAATAGTCTCAGCAGATCTGTTCATCTTCAAGTTGACATGATCACCATCCTGTAAACTCAAAACTGGATCTGAAATGTCTATAGCATTGTATCTACTTAGTTCTGTTTTAGTAAAAGGAAATATCTTCTCATAAAAAACCACATCCTTTGAGCTAAACACTATATGATTTTCCAAGTCATATACTATATATGCCTTCTGTCCTGTAGCATATCCCACCATTACACATTCCTGTGCTCTTGCTTCAAGTTTGTCTTTCCTTGGAGTAGTGTTTGTAGCATAATACAGACATCCAAAAATCTTCAATCTCTCATAATCTGGTGCTTTGTTATACAATATTTCAAAAGGAGTCTTCCATCCAAGAACAACACTCGGTAGTCTATTAATGATATATGTGGAAGTGAAGATTGCCTCTCCTTAAAAACATTTAGGCATTTTTGCTTGAAACAATAATACTCTAGCAACCTGTAATAGATACTTATGCTTTCTCTCCATCACTCCATTATGCTCTGGAGTATACGGGCATGTTCTTTGGTGAATTATACCTTTTTCAGCAAAGAAACTACTACAAGTCTGATTAACAAACTTTGTCCCATTGTCTGATTGCACCTTCTTGACTCTAGTGTCAAATTATTTCTCTACCATAGTGACAAAACTTTGCAGTGTTTTAACTACTTGAGACTTGTATTTCAACAAAATAGTCCAAGTAGCCTTGCTAAAGTCATCAATAATAGTTAAAACATAACGACAAGAATTGAGACTTGCCTGTTTGTATGGTCCCCATATATCGACATGTAACAGCTCTACTACGTGTTTTGCATTAACATCACCCACTAAAAAAGGCAATCTTTGCTGCTTTGCCAAGTGACATGTGTCACAAGGATCATTCAACTCTTGAACATCAATACAACCAACGTTCATTCAACTCTTGAACATCAATACAACCAACGTGTTTTAACACCTTTAATGAAGCATGCCCAAGTCTTGAGTGCCAAAGTTCAGTATTTGTATTCATTCGGGAATGAGAAATACAAGAATTGGAAATGCACGTTTGGAAAAAAGGGTAATGTTAACTCTACTCATAGGTATGGTATTTACACAAGTTTTCACATAGCTATTGATTAGAAAAGAATCAAAAGAGTTGGATGTAAGTATATACAAGGTTCCTACTACGGCTCCCACAGCAATGATGCTATTAGTCCTCAGGTCCTGTATGATACAGTGTGAAGCAAATAAAGTAAAACAAGTATTAGCACTATTAGCAAGTTTATATACTGATAACAAGTTGAATTTGAATGAGGGTAGGTACAAGATATGTTCAAGAACTAGTCTGGGGTTCAACATTACACAGCTAGCATGAGTAGCTATTTGAGGACTAGAATCAGTTAACTGAATTGACACATTATGCTTAAGTTGTCTCTTGTGTTTTATGAGTGCATCATTATAACACATATGGTTGGATGCCCCAGTATCGATTATCCAAATATTGCTACCAGATATGTTTAATACATGTAGTGCTGTGCATGTAGAAACAGCATTACCTACAAAAATAAAGTTTGAAAACTCTTTTCCTGCTCCTCCAATTGCTGGCATCTTTCCTTTCACAAGCTTAGCCAATTCTTGTTGCATTATCTGCATCTGCATCATCAAATTTCCAAGATCTCTTCCTTCGGAAACATTTTGGGCATCAAAGGGTGTATCGGCAATTTCAGCAACCATGTTAACATTGGCTTTCTTAAATCCTGTTCCTCTCTTCTTCCTCAACTCTTTATACCACTCAGGGTACCCATGAAGCTTGAAACATGTGTCCTTTGTGTGTCCCACACTGTGACAGTGATCACATTGCTTATCATATTTCTTCCCATAATCCTTCTTCCTATTTCTAGCTTTATCATCTCCAACTTTGGAACCGTAAGCCTTAGCAAGCAAGGCTGTATCTGTGCTTTCAGTAAAGAAAGTCATATTTACTTCCCTTTGGCTCTCCACCCTCGACACCATACTATATGCTCTGTCAATGTCTGATGCTAGATCCAAATTCAGAATTTGACTCCTAACATTATCAAAGGTCTTATTCAATCCCATGAGAAACTACAGCAACTTAGAAGCATTTGCTCTTTCCTTAAGTTTTTCTATCATTTTTATACAGCAAGCACAACCAGTACATCCACAAGCAGGTATAGGCATGACCATGTCAAACTCATCCCTACATTAGTTGAGCTTACTAAAATATTGAGTAACAGAACTGTTTCCCTGCTCAGTAGAAATCATTTCCTGTTGTACTTGATACATTTAGGGTGTATTACTGCCCCTAAAACGTTTGTCCAAAACTTCCTACAGATGGTACTAGGAGAATAGAAAAAGCTATCACCTAAATCATTAGAAATGGAATTCCAAAGCCAAGACTTGATCATCGAATCAACCTTCTTCCACTTCTTGTATTAAACAGTATCCATAGCTGGCTCCAACGTTCCATCTATGAAGCACAACTTATCATTAGCCTCAAGAGAGGTTTTAATAGCTGTGCTCTAGCTAAAATAATTGGATCCAATCAATGGCGTAAGCACAAGCGCCATGCCTGGATGATCAGAAGGTTGTAACAAATACGGATCATCATCTACAATTACACCATGTCGAGGACGAGTCTCTTCTCTTTCCGCTATTGTTGAGCTAACTTTCAACAATCAATTAGTAATATCAGTGTCGAAATCTCGTTCTCAATCAAGATTTGTCGGGACCCGACCCGTAGACCGGACCCCAACTGTTGGATCCGAGACCCAACTGCACATAACTTCCCACTTTTGCTCTTGCTTTGTTACCACAACTATTGGACCCCGTTCTCGGAACCCAACTCTCTTGCTCAAAATTGTGAAACTTGAGCGCGTGACATTCAAGGGTTATAATTTTTTTTTTCATTCTTAATCCCTTGAACCCTTAAAGACATCATGAATTCATTCTCATACTCAAAACGCTCCCAAAATTTACTTACCAAAGTTCCGTAGTGTGCCCATGTACCTAATCATCATACTTGAACTTATTTCCACTACGCGTTCACCGAATTTGAAAAACTTAAACTCTTAAATTTAATTTGGAATTCTCTTGTAATTCATAGCCTTATGACTCTTGTTTAATTTAAGACAAGAACCGCTCCAATCGGAGTTCTATAACTCAAGATACACTCCAACAACCTAAAAGAGTTCATACCGGAAACATACTCTCTTAACCGGCCTTTAACTTACTTTGATGCAAACTTTCTCAATTTAACTCCAAATGATACCAAATTTTATGGAGAGAAATATATATGTCTTATGAATCCAATGGTTCAAACCTCACCTCAATTGGAGGTTGGATGAGTGATTTACGCCCCAAAAGAATAGACTATGCTCATACCCAAAATCAAATTGAACATCTTTTGGCGCAAAAGCCATAACTTTCACTATAGATGTCGGAATGACTTCGTTATTGGACGGTTAGAAAATAGACATCTAGGGCTACAACTTTCGTGAAGATCAAAATTCAAAATTCAGTCATTATCAGGTTACATGGACCGTGTGAAAATCACACAGTCTGTGTGAAAATTCACACAGGCTGTGTAACTTTCTGCTACTGCGTCTCCCTGCACCATGGATTTACACAGTCTGTGTGAAAATTCACACAGGCTGTGTAACTTTCTGCCACTACCATCTTCCTGCACCTAAAGTTACACAGTCTGTGTGAAAATTCACACAGGCTGTGTAACTTTCTGCCATAACAACAACAACATTTCACCAATGCTTTCTAACTTATTCCTTATACCAAATTTACTTGTAATTTTGCAAGATTCACTTACTCTACTACTAAAATACTTCATAACAACTCCAAACATCAAACTTATTTTATCATTCTATCAATTTTTGATTGATTTGTCCATCAAACCTTAAATTCATAGGTAACCATCCAAGCTATCATCATAAGCAAGACTTATGCATCATGCTAACTTTCAACCATCGTAATTCTCTACTTCCAACTTCTATTGTCTAACCAATTTAACACATCCACAAGACTTTGCACAATCAACCTCACACCAGCCTCATTCTCACCTTCATTACACATGCATGACCATCAATCCCAACCTCATAACATTTACCTACCTATGTGATATTCATACCATCTCATGCATCATCTCAAAAGATCAAAGGTCATACAATCAAGCGTTATACATTAGAGTTTAAAATTCACTTTTGAATCATAACTCATTCATTCCATCTTCATCAAATCATGTCATACTTCATTCAATGCTTTAGTGGGCATTTTAAGCCCAATTACATTAATCATCATACATAAGAGTTTTACAATTTCATTGGCATTTCCTAGCCAAATTCTAAGACCAATAACAAATATCTCATTCACCTTATTCAATTGCTCATATGAATTTTAACTATACATTTACATAACCAAACTTCAAATACACAATAAAACAAGCACAAGATGCCTTGATCCCTTTCCACTTGGATTCTTGCTAAAAACCTGGAAATTGGGAAAATAAGGGGGGTGAGCTTGGGGAGCCCAATAGGTTCTATGCTTATAACCAAATAATGAACAAAGCAGTTTTAGAAGTCCATTTCCATATAAATTTCCTTTGGATCATAAAACATTGTTTTCTTCAAAACTCTTGTCATTTTCTTGAAATCACAAATCATTCATTTTTCAAAGGTTCATAAAATCATAAACTAAGAACTCTTTTCATTTTCTTGAAATCACAAATCATTTATTTTTCAAAGGTTCATATAATCATAAACGCAATTCATGCATTTTTCAAACTTTCATGAAATCATGAATGCAATTCAACTTGTCACAATTCACATCATATATCACATACCACCTAACACATCATAATGGTTTGGCAAGTCCATTAATTCTTGGCAACCATATAGTCTCATTTAATGAGCTTATATGGGCAAATCTTTAGAGTCCGTATTCGATCATCCTATGCCACGGTCGAGGCGGTAAGGCTAAGGCTTTTCATGATCATCGTGCACTAGACATTTCTTGGGTGGACTTAACCTAACCCACATAACATATAATCATGTCTTGAAACTTGATTGCCCAAAGGCAAAATCTTGAAATCTTGTTTTGCATAAATCATGCAAATTTTCATAAATCATTTCATGATCATAAAGCCTTTCGTATGCAATGCATCATCATTCCTCAAGCAAAATCACATAACAACCACATTCACATATCAAATCATCAATCATCCAATTCACATGACATTTTCAAATCATTCGTACCATTATACATCAATTATAGAAATTTCTCAAGGCATTCAAAAACAATGAATTTTGAAAGCATTTTTTTTTATTCGTAAATTTTTTGAAAAAATATATTAGTGGCCCATCATTTAACTATAAACATAAAACCTACCTTATGATTCCTTGCTTGAATGACCTTCCCTTGCTTTCCATTCCTCTTGCCTCTCACCATTTTCCTCAAAATCAACACAATCCCCAAATCAAAAGACATCCAAAATGCAACAAATCCTAAGGACACAAATCATGAAATTGATCTTGGAATCACAATACCCATTCATTTTCTAGGCTTTCTCAACCATAACCCAAATAAAAGCTCTAACAAAACTTCATGACTTACCTCAAATCCTTGCTCAAATAAGAGGTTCCTTGGCTTAGATTGTAGCTTGACTCCTCCTACACCTTTTATCTCTCGAACCTTCTTCAAAATCTTTTAAATCTCTTGGATCTTGGAGCCCTAGCAAGAACTCTTTTCTCCTCCTTCTTTCTCCATTCACTAAACCTCTCTCTCTCTCCCTTTTAATTTTCAAGCTCTCTCTTCTCCTACACCAATTCACTTACTCTCCTTCCTTTTATACTCCTTCTACTCACTTAAGCCCATAAGCCCTAAAGCCCATTCACTTCCCTCTTCTTTCCTTCTTCCTTCCTTCTTCATTTAACTCATACTACTCAAGCCCACTTCTTCATTTAAGCCCAACTTATTTTCTTTTATTTTCCTACCTCAATTCATTTCCTCTCCTTCCTTACTTCCTTCTTCATTTAACTCAAGCCCAAGGCCCAAGTCCACTTCATTTAATTCCTTCCTTCTTATTTTCCTACTACAACTTAAGCCCATTTCATTTATATCCTCTCTTCTTTATTCATTTCATTTGGACCCAAAGCTCAATTTATTCTTCCTTCTTTCTTCTCATCCTACTAAATCACTTAAGTCCAAACCATTTCTTCTTCTTTTCATTTGATTTAGGCCCATCATTCTCTTAGGCCCAATTAAACTCTAAACTCTTAAATTCAACTAACACATTTAATTGTATTAATTCATGCCACCTAACTCATTACTCTCATTTAATCCTCTTCTTTTTTTTTATCACCACTTAAGCCCAACTTGAGTCCAAGGCCCATTTAACCCTTAATACATTCATAACCTGCATAATACCTTAATATACTTAATCCATGTCATATAGTCTTAGTCTAATCAACATGTTAATCAAATTTTCTTAACATGCTAATTTAGTCCACAAAAATACAATCATTGAATCCCATTAAATCATGCCACCTAATTTCATGACACCTTACCTTAAGCATATTAACATGTCAATTAGTTCCACATTAATCCATCTCGTATTTATACCATATCTTCTATTTCATTTCAATTTCAAGAATTCTTAACTTCTTTACTCATGAATAATCATTCAAAAATCCTTATTTAATAATCCTAGCTTACCAAAAAGATTCGGGGTCCAATAAGATTCCTTCTTCTCGAAATCAAGAACCCTAATGGCTTTGATACCATAAACAATTTGGTAACTGCAAGAAAGAAGGAAAAATTGAATAATTTTATTAATTCAATTGTTGCTTATATATTCATCATCATACTTCAGCTAGCTCATTTATCTAACTTCAGCTAACTGTACTAACTGTATACAACTAACATATTTACAGCTATTTAACTAATTATCTTTGACAACCGCGTTACAAATTTATCTTTGGTTTGACCTTTTCCAATACGTCCGGGGTTCAGTATATAACCTGCAGCTTAAATAGATAGGAAACAATGCATCCCTTCTGTTCTTAATTAGTCATTTCAACCGATTCAACACACTGTGATCAGTTGCTTAATTCTCAATGCTTCAAGAGCCTACTCAACAGCAACGACAGATTTTTTGATAACAGCAATCAACTTTATAACTTTAACAATAAATCAGCTTTGTTATAAGAAATCGTCACCTAGAATGGCAGATTCCATAGTTAGAACATTGTCTCTTATATTATTCTTTATTTTCCACTCTTCATTGTTAGCCAACTTCTTAAGTCCATGCCTCATTTGAAAGCTCTCAGAAGAAACAAATAAGAAGGTGAAAACTTAACAATGATGGTATCGGAAATTGCTTTCAGGTTTTGAATAGAAAGACATGAAGTATTATGACTTACCTCAATTGCCTTAGCACACAGGATGATAGGCCATTCGAGTTCAACAATTTCTTCCATCGTCATAAGGATTCAGTGTGACATGCATGGAGACCAAAATATGTTAGAGAATTTTGACGATGCATTAGATCCTAGAGGATTTACAGCCATCACCTAAACTTGAGATGATCTGAAGATCATTTGTTGGACGAATTTCAACAATGCGTCGCACGGTACACAGTCAAGCCTTGATTTCCATCATTGCTACTACTATCCACATCTACTGCTTTTTAAATGTATGAGTCCCCCTAGACTTGCAACAGTTTTAATCAATGAAGAAGTTACATAAAGCACCTTCTACACGATCTACAAATAACATTTTGGATCAATAATGTGGCTAATATTATCTAACTAGCTAGAGTTACTGAGTTCCCTGTCTTTCCTTTCTCAAACAAAGCATACAACATATCGATGGATGGAACGTTATGGAAGTAAGGAGAATTGACTGTGTCAATATTTAATCTAGTTACATGTCGAAAAAAAATTTCTACAAACAACATTGTTTACATCTGTGGTGACAAGTTCGAATGCGCTTACCATTTCTAAAACTCTTCTTTTCTTCTTCCAACCAAGCCTTTCCCCATCGAGGATTTGAAACGATATTCTTCGTGACTGGTCAATACCAATATGAAAGGCAGACAACTTTGGACTATTTTACACCAATTCTTATAGCCAAAAATAAGAACTTCCTCTTGTTTTTGCTGAATACCTAAGATGTAAAGCTCAAATCTACTAAATTATTTGAGCCTGTAATTTATGTGCTAATTATTGAGAGACTTGGGATTACATGAGAGTGGTTTTTCTTGGAGAGAAAAATATATTGAAATAGAAAGGAAAGGGCTACCAGAGGACCTACACCAGGAAAGAGCCTTTATATCATAAATTTAGTCTGAAAATAAAACGAAACACGACCAACAGAGAAGGAGTCTATCCTCAGCTCAAGATAAAAAAGGAATTTTAAATACCCTAGCTACCGTTCATTATTATATTCAAATCATTTCCCAAATCTTTTGCAAAATTATTTCTCTTATATATTGAACAAACTCAGTAATAGTTTCGACCATTTCTTTCTTCTCATATTATGTATACCACAAAACTTAAAGTTAGCTTGAGAATTAGACTTTCGTTGCTTCTTATGGAAGAAATCCAGTGAATATTTGAGTATTAATCATTAACCTGTTGGATTTGAATTTCACTTCAACCTATTGATAGGAAATTAGGGTGGAATTCAATGATTCACAGATGTAATAGAGAACGCAATGATGATCAGATCATAAGGAAACAAAAAGTAAGGAATAGGTGTAGGAAAATCAGCAACGAAGAGGAACAATCAATGGATAAGTCGAAGTTACACTATGATTATTGTAACATGGATACACATATGAAAGAAACTTGTTTTAAAATTCATGGATATCAAAAGTGGTCTAAGGAATTAAAGGAAAAGAAGGATAAAGATGGCAAGAAATCATATGTGAATTTGGTTAATGGAGCGGATGAAGTAAATGAAGCAACTTCATATGGAGACTAGAAATCAAATGCTTTAGCTACCATACAACAGGAAATTCACAAGTTCTCAAAGGAAAAGTGGGAGCTGAAAAACATGCAATGAATTTCTTACATTTTGATAATTTTGTAGGTACAACTCTTAATCATATTCTTAGTTCACTTGAGTTAATTGAGTTTGGTTCTTAGATAGTTGACACAGATGCCTCAAATCACATGTGTGTGAACCTGAAATTGATGAAAAACTTGTCTTTCATAAATGATTTTACACCCCTTCATTTATTAGATGGATCCATTAAACTTGTTCATCAAATAGGTGATGTTTAGCTAAATGAAAGATTAACCTTGCCTGATTGATTACATATTCCTTCTTTCAAATTAAATGTTTTATCTGTCAATAAACTTACCATTATAGCTCATGTGAAGTTTAACTTCCAACTTATTTTTTGCATAATACAGGACTTAATGACTGATGAAGTGTTTGTAGTAGGGAAAGTGACAAGACAATTGTATATTCTAAATTCCAGCTCCTATCATCCTGAAACCATAAAACATACACCCTAACTTTGTAAATACCATTAATCCTTAGCATCAAAGATTGGATAATCGTCTATGATATAATGAAAACATGTATTTGATAATCCTTAGCATTAGTGGTATACCTTGTACATCTTTATCGTCTACTCTAGACACTATTCATTAGAAAACATGTATTTATACCCCTCAACATAATGGAGTTGTAGAACGAAAACATAGACATTTGTTACAAGTTGCAAGGATCACATGTTCCTATTTATTTTTAAGGAGAAGCCATTCTCATAGCCACCTATATCATAAATAAACTTCTTTCATTAGCTATTTACTAGAAAACTCCATATCAAATCCTCTTTCACAAAGAAGCAGATTATTCCTTTCTCAAAACCTTTGGTTGTTTATGTTTTGCCTTATATACATTTCCTCACAAAGATAAATTTGAACCTAAAGCTTTCAAAGTTGTCTTCATTGGTTATTTAGTTGGACAAAAGATGTATAAGGTGTATGATTTGGAATTACAAAAGATTGTTATTTCTAGGGATGTCATCTTTTATGAAAAATATCTTTCTATATCAAAATATTGTTGCAGTTGACAGTAGTATTCATTTACCTATAATTTGCCCAGTTTTAAATGATCCAATCACCCATTTCCATCAATTTGATTATAATGATGTTTCTCAAACTAATCCTATTTTTGTTTCTAAGTCAAATTCTTCCTTAAACCATACAAATCCCACTCATATTGAAACTCTAAATTTAACAACAAATAATGAAAAACTTCTTACCAAAAAAGGTGTCAGACCAAAGCAAAAACCATCGTGGATGAAAGATTTTATTTCAAATTCAGAATAATCTTCTTCACCTTTTAAATCTATTATGAGCACTCATTAATCATCTCCACACACACACCACTGATATATCTTTACTTTATTTCTTCACACTTATCTAGTACATACACGTCGTTTTTGGCAAATATGTCAAATATTAAAGAACCAAGTTCATATTATTAAGCTAAAACAAAAAAGAATTGGTAGAGAGGGGTGGACGATGAGTTGCAAGCCTTACAAAAAATCAGACATAAGAGTTAAATGATTTACCTCCTAATAAAAGGGCAATAGGCTGTAAGTGAGTATATAAGGTTAAATACAATAATGATGGCACTGTAGATAGATACAAGGTTTTATTAGTGGCAAAAGGTTTTCATTAGATAAAAGGGAAAGATTATTACGATAGTTTTTCACCTATTGTTAAAGTAGTGACAATCAGAACATTCTTGCTATAGCAGCAGCAAAGGCATGGATTTTGCATCAATCAGATATCAACAATGCATTTTTACATGGCTATTTAGATGAAGAGATTTATATGAAGTCCCTACCAGGTTATACAAAAGCATTTGATGGAAAAGTTTACAGATTAAGAAAATCATTGTATGAACTTAAACAGGCATCGAGACAATGTAATCAAGAGTTTTCTCAACATCTTCATTAGTTTGGCTTTAAACAATCTACTCATGACAATTGTTCATGTGTCAAAGGAACATGTCAAACTCCCCTAGCTTTAATTGTCTATGTAGAAGATATTCTTCTTACAGGTCCTTCGAAAGATGATATTTCTACTGTCAAATATTTTCTTCATCAATAATTTACCATCAAGGATTTAGGCTCCACAAAATACTTCCTTGGTTTGGAGATTGCTCGATCATTTAAAGGAATGATATTAATTGGAGCAAATATATTCATGATATTTTGGAAGATGTTGGTCTAGCAAGTGCAAAGGCTAAACAAATTCCTCTTCCAAAGTCATACAAATTTTATGGTGAAGATGCTCTGTTACTTGTAGATTCAACGTCATATTGAAGGTTGGTTGGTCATTTATTATATTTGGGATTTACTTAGCCTGATATTATGCATTCAATACAACAATTGAGCCAATATGTTCAATCTCCTACTTTTCTTGACTGGAAAGTTTTTTTTACATGTTTTCAAGTATCTAGAAGGATGTCCTTCAAAAGGATGATTTTATTGTTCATTGTCGTCTTTTAATATTACCCTATATTATGATGTCGATTGAGCAACTTGTCCAATTATGTGATGTTCTCTTACAAGTTATTGTGTTTTCTTTGGTTTTTCTTTGATTTCTTGGAAAATAAAGAAACAACCTACAATATCAAAATCTTTGATAAAAGCTAAATATCGCATCATGGGAGCAACAGTTTGTGAATTACAATGAATTACTTATCTTTTACAGGATTTTCATATTTGTACTAAATTACCTATCTCTTTATACTGTAAAACTCAAGCAGCTTTACATATTATTTCTAATCCATTCTTTCATGAGCGGACGAAATGTTTAGAAATTGACTGTCATATTGTTTGGGACAAATATAAAGCTAGTCTCATACATCGTCAGTAGATTTCTTCTAAACAATAGTTAGCTGATATGTTTACAAAATCTTTGGATGGTTATGTATTTCACAATTTTCTTTCCAAGTTGGGTTTGTGTGATTGACACTAACCTCAAACTTAAGGGGGGATGTCATAGATACTGAAGACTGACAAAATGTTGTCACATATGAAGCAAAAGTTGAAATAGTTGAAACAAAGTAGTAGTGTTTTTGCCATTGACAGTTATTTTCTTCAATTACAGAGAAGGTTTCCTTGTAATTTAATTTAATTTGGAGACTAAGTATGTAATACAAATAATTGTATCTAATTGTTGTATATAAACAAAATGATTATGAATAAGAATAAAGGAGTGAGATTGGTTTTCTTCATTGCACAGCAAAATAATTACGAAACCTTTTTTGTATAGTTTCTCGATTACTTTAAATTCTATAAAATAATTAACAATATATCATAACAAAGCATGGATCATAATTTGTACTTTCTTTCGAAGCTTTTTTATCATCTCTTGAACAGTTTATAAAATTGGCTCATCTTAACCACTGTAATTAGGGGTGAGCATTCGGGTAATTCGAGCCTGAAGTGAATCACAAGTTAATACAACACTTATAAAATGATAATTGAATGCACGAGAAGTGGGGGTTGAATTGTGTATTCCCTTTTGAATATCTTTTTCAAATTACTTGTTAGAAATAAAATTCTTTCGTAATTCTTATTAATCCTAATTGATCAAAGCTTTTCAATGCTAAGTATATGAATAGTAAATAAAGATTAACTTTGAAACTAAAAGTGAGATAGAGAGTGAGAGTAGTAGACACGCAGATTTATCCTGGTTCACCCCAAACCGTGGGCTACGCCCGATCCTCGAGTTTCTTCCGAGATTTCACTATCTCTTCAAACTTTACAAGTATTCTTTCACGAGCCTCTTCGGTCTCTACACCAAGATTCTTTCACACTTAGCCTCTGCAGCTATCTCGCATAACTCTTTCTTTTAGAAAAGTATTTGAACACTTTGTTACAAAGAAGATAGCGTTCACTAATTCGCACTTAATCGCTTTTCACTTTGTGTAATTTTTTCTCAAAATGTTTAACTCTGCGGCCTTCGACTTCGACTTGTATTTATAGCCTTCGCTCAGAATCGCTTCTTGATTCTTGAATCTTTAATCTTTAATCTTTAAAGAAACGATTAATCAATTGAGTTCAGAATTAACTCGAATCGACTCTTGCGTCTGCTTCTTTTACTGCGTCTGCGTCTGCGTCGCTTTTCTTTACTGCGTCTCAGATCTACATTTGAGTCTTTATGCATTTATTGTCTTGTGTCATCTCGTACGTGTTGATTTTTACTTTGACAAACTTCGCTCATGTTTGACTTGTATCAACTTCGCCTCAGATCGATGATGTCTTGCAACTTCGTCTGTGTCTTTGTCTGTTTATTCAAACTTCGTCTGTCTTCGGACTTCGCCTCAGGATCGCTTTTGTTTTTCTTGTTTTGATCTCACTATATTTGTTATACATCAAAATCATTTATATGTAAAGTCATTCTGACTTAACAATCTCCCCCTTTTTGAATATAACAAATTACATACAAGAAAAGAAAAGAAAACAAAACAAAATTTACAGATGTTGCAAAATAAGACAAAAAAATAAACTTATCTTCTTCTTGTCTTCGTCTGTTGTGGTCACACCTTCTTCATCTAAACATCCTCTCCTCTTCTGATTATTTTCTTCTTTTCCTGCTCTCCCCCTATTTGTTATAATCAAAAATGATTATCGATTATGGTTCTTCAGCAGTTCTGCTATCATCTTCTTTAGATCATTCACCGCCTCCTTCATGTCATTGAGTTCACCTCGTAATTCATCGACTTCATCGGACGAAGAGGCTTGATCTGCTCACGATGGAGGAGCGAAAGGAATTGAAGTAGTATAGGCATCGAAGATGGAGTGTAGTCTTCATTAATCTCAAAAGTAGGTGGACGAATGAATGTTGCAGCTTCAGAAGATTTAGATCAAAAGGAACCGGCAAGATCAAGAATCGCCTTCCTTGCAGGATAAAGCTTGTGCTTCTATAGATAAAGGTACTAGATGAGGCCTAATACGAAGAACTGCCGAACAAGGAACTCAAGAATGTTCCTCGTTTTATACTTCCCCATCGACGGTCTTCCGCCGATTTGTATGGTGCATAGCCGCTTGATCTCGATCTTGTGCGGAATGCATGCTTCAGCAATTTTCCGCGACTTCTTCGCAATCGATCTGCGAGCGATCATCATCAACATTATCTTCGTGAAATAATTTTGACTTTCCTTTGTTAAATCTTTTGTACGCCTTGGTTGAATGTCCGAACAACCTTTATCTCTGTGTTCTCTGTGATTGGGAACATAGTACACGGTGGCAAGGTGGACGCCTTGAGGATATGGCAAATGATCGAGAAGCCTCAAGGTATCGTAAAAGACTTCTCTTTTCATTTAGTAATCGCCACGTGATACCATTAATCAACATAGGTTGCACCAGTAGCTACTATTTTCTTCATTGGTTCAACACCGATTATAATAGCATTGCTCGATTGGTAATAACTTCTACCAATTTGATTTCCAATTTATATTTCCTCAAGAACTTCGTAGTTATATACCTTCGCCTTGGTTCATCATCACCAAATCTGCATCAGTAGTTGCTTCTTGTTGTGTTCCCTTAGAAGTTTCTGAACCGACCATTCTTCTCGGGTTCCTCCTTTATAATGCCAGTGTCTCATGAACCGTGCTTTCATTCATCGGTTCTTCTTGTTGACCACGTGAGTATCCTCGAATCAGAAATGCTCGGCTTCGCTTCAACTTGAACAAGATGTCAGCCTCTTTTTGTATACTAACATCCTCAGCAGTTGAGATGCTCTTCTTTTGACTAACCTTCTTAGTCTTTTTCTCCGCTTGCTTAGTTTTACTGATTTCTTCACAGGAAATTTTCCTTTAATAGTTGTTGCTTTTCTCTTCCTCTCAGTCTCTTTAGATCTTCTGGCCGTATCCTCTTCCGAATTGAGACTAAGGATCTTGTGGCTTTGGCTGCACAAGATTTAGAAGTTTCTTCTCGCTTTGTTCTCGGCAATCTTTTCTTCCTGTTGCCTCGAGTCCCGATTCTTGGAGATCGCTGGCTTTCTTCACAACTTCGCCAAGAGACTTTCTCCTTGTCTCTTTGATGCGCTTTGCTTTGCCCTCCGAGATTGATTTTCTTCAAAAGAGGACTCGCCATTTTCATAAGAGGTCTCCTAGGACTCTCCTTAATTCTAAGTAGGCGATTTGATACTTACTGAGCGATTGAGAACTTGAGACAGAGTCTTCTTCAATACACGCCCCCTCGCTTCTTGGTTTCTTTGAAGAACCGGCGTGATCTTTGTCTCATCGTGCTAAGACCCATTCGCCAATCGTGTGCATCGATTTTGTTCTTCATAAGAACAGTTTGTCCGATCTTAGTAGTGCGGCATTTAATCTCGGATTCTATAAAATCCTTGTCAAAATCATACCATAAGGATAACTGAAGTTTCCTTTAACCCTTAACCATATAGTGAAAGATTAAGAAGGGTAGATCTATAGGATTTCGATTGAGAAGAAAGAATGTACATTGTTCGCCCAGAGTGGTCACCAAATGCCTCGAACCAACTCGGGAAGAATGCAATTGAACAGATTGCATGAAGAACTCGCCTTCTAATCGATTTGATGTCTTCCTCTCTGGAATCATTTGTGCCATAGAGCCGCCTCTTGACATCTTCTTCTTTCATTCCAACCGAGGACATCCATCCGCCTTGGTAGACGGCTTCTCTCAACCGATTGGCAACCAGCTACCTTCCTTATCAAATCCTTTGTGACAATAATCGATATTCTATCCACAGAGGATACAATAGTGTCTTCTATCGACGAGCGCTCTTCCGTAACTCATAAACCTCGTCTCGTATAGACAGCATTCTCGAATCTGAAGAAGTTCTTCCAACCAGCTCTTGTGATCTCCGGTTCTACATCCATGTCGTCTCTCCTCAGTGACTCAAAATCCACAAGTCTTCCATAAACCATGGCTGCTTCCATTGTATAGAGTGAAAGATTATCTTCTGAAAAACTTTTGAGTGATAAGATTTTGAGAGAATTGGTAAAGTAGAAATGAACCGTCGGGAGATGATGAAAAGATCGCTATAAACTCATCTCGGTCTACTTATAGGTTATAGACCGATGGGTTCTCGAATCATTAAGAACCTCGAGTTTATCGATATTTCCTCCAAAATCTTCCTTGTGAGAGAAGTTACCAACAGTAACTCACTTGTGTATAACGTCGTTACTTTCTCACGTTATTTTAGCCTAACTCGCCATTTAGCATCACCATATTGAGATTGCGCCTTATCTTCCGAAAACGTTCTTCACTCGGTGGTTTAGTGAAGATGTCCGCCCATCAAGCTCTGTTTAACGAACTTTAGAAGCACCACCTTTCTCGAACGTAGTCTCTCGTGAAATGATGTCCGACTTCTATATGCTTTACTCGAATGTTGAATTGATTCTTTGATGATTTATTGACCGGTGTTGTCGCAATAAATTGGAATCTCCTCCTCCTTAATGAATAGTCTTCGTCGATACTTGATCCACAGCGTCTCGTGAACAACAACTCATGCGGACATATATATTCCTTCAATGGTTGATAGAGCAATTGAGCTTTGTCTCTTGCTTGACCAGAGACTAGATTTCCTCCAAGAAAGTGACATCCTCCACTTGTGTTCTTTCTTTCGATTCTATCTCCGACATAGTCCGCATCACAGTATCCGATTAACCTGAAATCTTTACCTTTCTCAAACATTAAGCAAAGATCAGAAGTACCTGCGAGATATCTCAAAATTCTTTTAACAAAGAAAAATGAGACTCTCTAGATCGGCTTGAAATCTTGCACACAAGCATACACCGAATGTAATATCGTGTCTACTTGCATGAAGATACAATAAAGAACCGATCATCCTCTATATAGGGTTTGATCCACCTTCTTACCAAGTTCGCTCTTTCGACAAAGGTTTGAAGGATGCATCGAGTTGCCATTGGCTTCACATTATTCATGTCAAACTTATTCAACAACTCTTTCACATACTTACTTGATGAATGAAGATCTTCTCTTTGGTCCGCTTAACTTGCAACCCAAGAAAAACTTTAATTCACCCATCATACTCATTTCAAATTCTCTTTCATTAGACTCTCAAACTTCAAGCATAACCCTTTCAAGTAGCACCAAATATGATATCATCAACGAATCATACTAAGATAAATCATTCGAGAACTTTTCCTCAAGAGCGCCTTATCAACTTGACCTCTGCTGAAACCATTTTCTATTAAGAAAGTATCAGACGATCATACCAAGCTCGGGAGCTTGCTTCAGCCGATAAGGCTTTGTGAAGTCTATAGACATAATCTGGATTTTAACATCTTCAAAGCCGGAGGTTGTTTCACATAGACTTCTTCGCCTATAAAGCCATTCGTAAATGCACTCTTAACATCCATCCAAACAACTTTATATCATGACAGATTGCATATGCCAACAAAATCCTTATAGCTTCAAGTCTCGCCATCGGAGCATATGTTTCGTTGTAGTCTATTCCTTCTTGCGATTGTAGCCTTGGCTACTAATCAACCTTATTACGACTCACTCTTCCCGATTCGTAGCTTATTCTTGAAAACCCATCTGGTTCCAATAATGGATTTCTTAGAGGTTTTGTAACTAAGGACCGACGTTATTCCTTATGAATTGGTTCACTCTTCTTGCATGGCTAACACCCAAGCTTCGTCTTGAAGAGCTTCCTCAACCTTCTTAGGTTCTATTTCAGAGATAAAAGCTATATTAGCTTCTCGTCTGAATCTGGACCTTGTCCTAACTCCTTCTGAGGTCTCACCGATAATTAACTATTCGGATGAGAACTTTTATACTTCCAATCTCGCCTTAGTTCTATAGTTTCGGAATATCTTCAATCTTATCCTCACGAGTGTCCGACGAGGAGTTTCGAGGCATCATCTAGGTCCTTTCAAGGACCTTCAATCTCCATGTCATCTTCCTTATGGATTGAGAACTATCATCAAACTTGACATGAATTGTCTCTTCAATGCCTTTAAAATCAAGTTGTAAACTCGAAAAGCCTTAGACGATGATGAGTAGCCTAGAAAGATTCCTCGATAGTCTTCGAGTCGAATTTATCCAATGCTCTTTCAGATTCGAATGGAACATTTGCACCCAAATGGATGAAAGTAGGATATGCTTGGTCTTCTTCCATTCCATAACTCGTAAGGAGTTTTCTTGAACATAGGTCGCAACAAGATCCTGTTTCGAATATAGACGTCTTTGTGTTCACGACTTCCCTGTAAATACTTAGGAAGATTCGTCTCATATAGCATGGTCCTTGCCATCTCTTGAACCGTCCTATTCTTTCTTTCAACAACTCCATTCTATCAGGAGTTCTAGGTGTTGGGCCGGCCCCGACGTCCAATCCCCTAAGGGCCCTCGAGCCACGCCGACGCCAAGGCGCCCATATATCATCGGATCCGATCCCAACATCCATACAAGGAATCGATATCGGTTCGATAACAATACATAAACATATACTCATACATACCATCGCATGCATTCTCAACATGCATTTTCATATCCATTCATCATCTTAATATTCAGAAACATATGTCATTCTCATTAGAAGCAATTCAACAAGATTCTCAAATGCAACAGAATACAAAATAAATTGAAATCTCAAAATATAAAGTATGCTCCATGCCGACATGCTCAAGGGCCAACCAAAGGACTAACTTATACAGTTCCTAGCTAGCTCGAAGTTTCGATGCCTCGCAAGGTCAACAATCGGCTCGATCGCACCTGAGGAGGGGAGAGTAATGGGGTGAGCTGCGAAGCTCAGTGGCATATACGTTTATAGCCATTGGCAACGAGCCACACAATCAAGCAATATACATATTTATAGATATATCATTGGCAATTCAAGATCCACATTCATATAACATAAATCATGCATTCACAATTCCTCAACATGTCAATCAATATGCAACATAGCTATCAAATTTATCATGTGTTATGCTCAACAAATCCATCGTGTATGCACAATCAATTGGCTCGAGAGTTCCGTAATCCATCCGGATAACCGAAAGGTCAATCCGTAATCCATCCGAGTCTGATTTCTCAAGGATCTCGTTGCCACAAGCGGGCAGCCGGGAGAAGGCTTTACTGTCAACGTGCACATGACTTCATCCGTAACTCTCTTACCCAAACAAAGCACATAGTCCATTCAATCCATGCTCAAAGCCTGGTTCACATGTTCTCAAATCTCATTCTAGTCCATTGCCATAAAGGCCTATCAATCCATGCATATTTGTAACCATAATGCGAGTTCACATTTAGTGCAATAGTCTCATATTATTCAACACAATAATATCACATATTACAAACAAGCACACATCATGCAATTGCCCATACACACAATAACCATAAACATATTACCCACCTAGTATCGCTTGAGTATCAGACTCACTCATCGCCCTTCCTCTTGCGAGTGGGTCAAAGTAGCTGTTCCTATAATAAACCAAGTTTCCATACAATTAATATCCATAGCAAAATTCAACAAGGCTCGAAAAGCAAAAAGATAAAGCGCTAAAAGTCTCCATTCGACTCCCATCTAAATTCCCAAATTCTTCGAAACAATTTCCGAACTTCCCTTCTCATACAACTCGTAGTCCTTAATTGCTAGATCACAACAAATCTAAAATCACCTCAATCGGACATCTACACCAAAAGATATCCTCAAAAATGCAAAATCTCATTTTCGGAAAACAGGGGTCTCGCCATGTAGTGGATCGTTAAGCATGCGCTAGTAGCAAAGCGACATACTGCTTGCGGTGTGCACCAGGTGTGCGCATAGCGTGCTCATCACCTGCACGCCGCGGCGTGCACACCTCTTCGTGCACGCCGCAGCGTGCACATGGTGCACGCGGCGTGACACCTAAACTCCGCACGCCGCGGCGTGTTCTTACGAACGACGCGGCGTGCGAGTTGGAGCTGCGACTCCGAACCCAGATTCCTGCATTTTCCGACTTCCATTTCTTCCCAAACTCAAATACAACGCAAACAAACTATAGATCAAGCCTAAAGCTACATTTCTAACCCAACATCAACTCAGAAATCAAAGACCAATGCATTAATCCAAGAAATCTCATCGTTTACAACCCTAAACCCTAAAACCTTCGATTCTCACGGATTCCACATACTCTAAGTTTAAATCTAACCAAAGCAAGTTAGGAAGGTGCTAAACTTACCAGAAAACGCTTCCACACTGTCGGAAAACTCAAAATCGCAAAAACTCGTCCTCTCTTCTCTCTTCCTCCACCGACGGCGTCTCTTCCTCTTCTCTTCTATTTTTCCTTTCTCTTCTCCTTTCCTTTCTAATTCTTTTCTTTAAAACCTAAGGGCTTGGGCCCTTCCTAATAAGCCAAATCCCAAAACAACTTAGTTAGCTTCTCAAAACCCTTACACACTTTAAATCCTCTAATTCTCATTTAAACCACAATTAAATTATAATTATCCATAATATTCCCAATTTAATCCAACTAAGACAAAATACCGCAATTATCACAATTCATGCTTAATATCATCATAAAAAAAATTTCGGGGTCTAACACTAGGGGCCGAGAAGTTGTGGAAAATTCCATTCTCTTCACAGAAAACTCTAAACTTCTCATTTTCAAACTCTCCACCATGATCACTCCTGATACTAGCAATGGACATTCCTTTTTTGTTCTGTAACTTTCTGGATAGAGTTCTAAAGCACTTAAAGGACTCATCTTTGTGTGATAAAAATAATATCCAACAAAATCGAGTAAAGTCATCAACAATGACAAATCCATATTTCTTTCTGCCAAGACTTAATGTCCTTGTAGGACCAAATAAATCTATATGTAATAGTTCTAAAGGTCTTGAAGACGTTACAAAACTTTTAGAAGAGAAAGAGGTTTTAACTTGTTTTCCCTTTAAACAATTTTCACAGAAAAGTTCTTTATCAAAACTTATTTTGGCAAACCTTTACTAAATCATGTTTTACCAATTTTGAAATATGTTTCAAAGAGACATGACCTAGCTTTTTATGCCAGATTAGTCTTTCTTCTTCAGAAGATAGAAAACATGAAATATTTTGATTTTGAAAATCTTCTAAATTGATTTTGTAAAGGTTGTTTCTTCTCTTGGCGAGAGAAAGTATAGACCCATCTTTGTTTCGACTTCACAAAGATTTTGATTGAATGTAACTGTGAAACCGTAATCACACAACCGACTCACACTAATCAAGTTATGCTTTAGACCATCAACAAGCAAAGACATTATTTATGCATGTAAAGGAATCTTTACCTATTTTCCGATTCCAATGATTTTGCCTCGCTGGTTGTCTCCAAAAGTTACTTGATCCTCCTTCTTATATCAAGGTCTAGGAACATAGACCTTCTTCCCGTCATGTGTCGCGAGCATCCACCGCCTAAATACTAATGGTGCTTGCCGATCTTCCAAGGAAGGATATCTGCAGAGAAACTATTTTATTTCTTGGTACCCAAATTTTCGGGTCCTTTATGGTTAGTAGTATGCACATGATGTAATCTATAATGCATATTACTCTGGACGTTGATTAAAATGTGTTGTCCTATTTCTTCCTTTTGAGAGACAAATTTATTACGAGACCGAGTATTGTTTCGAAAGAAACCCTAAACCAGTCTTATCACTAGGATGTCTACATTTTCCTAGCATATCATTCATTTTCTTTGTACTCTCAAAGAAAGTAGCTAGATTAGTGATAGATTCTTGATCCTTAGCTTAAGTCGATTAATCTCATCCGATCCGCTCTACAAGTTTCCATTTAACTTCTAACTCCTTTTTAAGCAAATATTTTCTCTCTATTTTCTCAAGATGTTTAATATTCTCAGATACTTTTCTTCAATGACTTGTATGCTTCGTAATAGCATGAGAATCTTCTAACAATTCTGAATATGCATCATGCAAGTTATCATAATCGGATTTTACCTCCTCATCACTATCTTCTTCACCATTAGGCAAATGTTTGCATGTTCGATGACTCGAGCTCAGATCGATTCAGATGAATCTAGATCCTACCATGTTGCCATCATGCTTTTCTTGCCTTCTTTACTCTTCTTAGGTTTCTTCTTGAGAGCGGGGCATTCTCGACTTGTAGTGTCCAGTGATTGCACTCGTAGTAAAAATGATAGAAGACTTTTCCGGCTTGGCTTCATCTTTTCCATTCTTTTGAATGTCCGGTTACTACGGGCTTATTTTTCCACATACGCCTTATCTTTCGAAATGAAAGATAATTCGTCATCTTCATCACTTGACTCTGATTCAGATTGACTGGAGTTATCATCCTTTGATTCTTCAATCTTCAATGCCTTCGATGACTTCCTCCTTCTCTGAGTCTTATGATTCTTCTGTCCGGCCTTCAGTGCTATTGACTTGTCACGCTTGGGCTTGTCTTCAGCATTGAGTTCTACTTCATGAATCTTCAGGATCCCAAAGAACTCATCTAGCTTCAAAGACGCTCAAGTCTTTTGTTTCAGACCGCAGCTTACTTTAGGTCTCCATCTCTTAGGAAGGCTTCTTAGATCTTTCAACATGATCTTGGTTATTGTAAGTCCTTCCAAGAGCTTTTAATCCGTTGACAATTGTTTGAAATCTTCCAAACATTTGATCAATAGATTCTTCATCTTCCATCCTGAAAAGTTCATATTGATGTACAAGAATACTTATCTTGGATTCTTTAACTTGACTAGTGCCTTCACGAGCAATGGACAATGTGTCCCACATCTCTTTTGCAGGTCGCAACCATGCACTTTGTCGATTCGCTTCGCTTAGGGCACATGTTAAGAAGAATTTCGCTTTGAATTCGGGCTTGTATTCTTGCTTTCGATCACCGTCCATCCGCTTCGTGGAATAGAACTACCTTCTTCATCTACAGTATATAGGTCCGCTTCTATTACGTCCCAAAGATCTACATGTAGATTCGATGAATAACCGCATTCTATCTTTCCAAGAATGGTAGTCTTCTCCATTGAATGCTTTGGAGGTCTAGTGACCGAGGCTCCTTCAATGATGTATTCGTGTGACTCGCCATTATCTTTAATCCACACTTCTCCAAAGTGATTCTTGGATACCGTGCTCGATACCAATCAAGTGAATCACAAGTTAATACAACACTTATAAAATGATAATAGAATGCACGAGAAGGGGGTTGAATTGTATTCCCTTTTGAATATCTTTTCAAATTACTTGTTAGAAATAAAATTCTTTACGTAATTCTTATTAATCCTAATTGATCAAAGCTTTTCAATGCTAAGTATATGAATAGTAAATAAAGATCAACTTTGAAACTAAAAGTGAGATAGAGAGAGAGTAGTAGACACGCAGATTTATCCCGGTTCACCCCAAATCGTGGGCTACGCCCGATCCTCGAGTTTCTTCCGAGATTTCACTATCTCTTCAAACTTTACAAGTATTCTTTCACGAGCCTCTTCGTGTCTCTACACCAAGATTCTTTCACACTTAGCCTCTGCAGCTATCTCAGATAACTCTTTCTTTTCGTAAAAGTATTTGAACACTTTGTTACAGATAAGATAGCGTTCAGCTAATTCGCACTTAATCGCTTTTCACTTTGTGTAATTTTTTCTCAAAATAGTTAACTCTGCAGCCTTCGACTTGACTTGTATTTATAGCCTTCGCTCAGAATCGCTTCTTGATTCTTGAATCTTTAATCTTTAATCTTTAAAGAAACGGTTAATCACTTGAGTTCTCAGAACTAACTCGAATCGACTCTTGCGTCTATTTCTTTTCAAGGCTCTGCGTCTCGCTTCGCTTAAGGCTGCGTCTGCGTCTGCGTCTGCTTTTCTTTCTGCGTCAGATCTACATTTGTGTCTTTGTCTGCTTATTGTCTTGTGTCATTTAAGGCATGTTGATTTTTACTTTGACAAACTTCGCCTCAGGTTTGATTTGTATCAACTTCTTCAGATGTCGACGATGTCTTGCAACTTCGCCTGTGTCTTTGTCTTTATTCAAACTTCGCTCTGCCTTCTTGGACTTCGTCATGATCGCTTTTGTTTTTCTTGTTTTTGATCTCACTATATTTGTTATACATCAAAATCATTTATATGTAAAGTCATTCTGACTTAACAGAGCTCGACCTGAATTACCCGAATTTTTTTCATCTTACCCGGCCCGAACCCGAATTTTTATTACCCGAAATTACCCGGCCCGATTACCCAAAATTTTGTTCGGGTAAAGCCCGAATTACCCAAAATTTTGTTTGGTTTTCTTTAAAAAATTACACAAAACAACTAAATACTTGAATTACATTTTCATGTCTCAACAAATAGTTGAATTCACTAATAATATAATCAAATATTTCAATTAACTAGCATAATTAATCTGTTAATTCTACAAGAAAAATAACGAAATGTATTTTCATAATTTTGTTAAACTTAATTCGTAATCGGTAGGCCGAATTTTTTTAAGTAACCCGTCCCTACCGAAAATAATTCGTAATACCGCCAAATTTGAATTACCCGAAATTTAATATTTTCTTACTCGATTAATTCGGCCTGCCAATTTAATAATGCTCACCCCTAACTGTAATTACACAAGTATACGACCTTTAACAGTATTTATAAAACGAGTTAAAAGAATTCTATAATTGTTGCAGAGAGAGTTAGGCAAGGAGTACTAGCTCCTATACAGCTTAAGTCTATTTATAATAAGTTTAGGATGTTTTAGTAATTTAAATTAAACTTTAATTAAAATTAAATTCTAATTTCAATTAAACTTTAATTAGATTTATAAATAATTCTACTTCATATTTAATCATAAAGTTTCACAAACTTTACAATCAAATTCAACTTAATTAAAACATATTTTCTCTCTTCAATTCATTCTTTGTGTGTAACCTATTAGATTCTCACATATATTGGCAATAGATATAAATTATAATCCTAATTCATATTTAGGATTAGATAAATTAAACTCCTTTAATTTATCTTTAATTATCTAATTCAAAAAATTTATCTATAGATCAAAATTGACATCTAACAATAATTCATGACCACCCAAATATTTAATAATGTTAAAATAGTTTTGACTAACCTTTCCAGTTTTTTGTATAATTCAATCCTTTCATCATAAAATGTTCTGATTAGACAGAGCGTAAGATTAATGTCTAATCCATTTTGAGTCCAATCATGTTAGTTCTCCACTATTAGCTATTGATTCAATTAATGATATTTGTAAACTACCTTACAAAGCATCATTTCATGTCGGTCAAGGTTTGTTGAATCAATATTAATTGAGAACAATGAAACATTCTCCCTAATTATTTTAGGGTGATGAATCATATATTGATCACTCAACTATCTCCATATAGTTCATGTTATATCCAATGACTACTGACTAAGCTATCTTTGACTAAAACAGGTCATAAGTAGTATAAAAAATATAACAATCTCTAGACAAGATAACTTTGAAGACCTTAAGTCAGAGGATCATTTATACAATCATCAAAATAAGAATTTTCAGAAACATACAAGTAATGTTTCAAGTGGATTTCTCATATGCGGTCAATTTAGTGAACTTGTTTTCTAACAAGCACCCACGCGTTTCTTTAAGTATCTTCATACTTTAGTTTATGAGATTAACTAAAACATCACTTATGCTAGTCTTTTTATGTTCTATTAATGTCCAATTTAATATAACAATAACTATGTAGCGCCCCCTTACCGTAAAGTATACACTGGGACGTCCGTAGGTCATACCGATACGTACCCTACGATGAGGGTGCACTACGATACGATCAATTCTATAACTCTCATGGCATCACTGTAATAAAGCAGTTCTATAAGATCACATTCACTAAATTTTAAAACCAAAGAGTACTTCTCATTTCTTCCTCTTGAAATCATAAGTATATCATCAGTCATATCTACAACTATACAGACCCAAAAATAAACCATAACAACTCCTAACTAGTTCATCCCTAAAATATCTCAAAGGATTCCCAGCTGACCAACCTGTGGGCCATACTCCTCTCGACGGCATACACACAGCAGGAAAAGTCTCAAAATCTGGAGCTAGGAGTCACACTATCGCTGTCCTGAAAAATAGATACAATTTTGGGTGAGTTTGCGAACTCAATGAGTAACCATCATCGATGGTTCACTCAATTCATGCATTACGCAAAATTGCGTACAACACAACACAGTATCATATTCAGAATCACAGTCATAATCGTACTACACAACTATCACACATTTACCTTTTTCAAATATCAAACTCATAGCACAACCATATACTGAATGCATAATGTTTTCCATTTCATTTTAGTGTTGTGACTGGGCGTCAGAATTTTTCCATTGCTGGGCACATTACACATCACACAGAAACCGCGTTTTCGGAGGTAGGAGAGCCCTCAGGGTATGCACTACTGCCCACGCGCACTTGGGATAGGAGAGCCCTCTAGGTATGCACTATTCCCTTATCACAATAATTGAGCTTATAGCTCCGATCAGATATGCTCCAGTCACAACTGCCAATTACTGATTTCTATTCATGCCTAGCATGCGTTCACAATTCACGATAACATATCTCATGCGAAACACTCAATCATATGCACAGATAGTTCACACAAAGCATTTAACACATCAGAGATTGAGAAACCAACTAGGTTACTCACCTCTAAACTTCCGAGCTACTGCCGGGAAGTCTCCGCTGCGTCAGAAGATCGACGCTCCACTTGAGCCTCTACAATGATCATAATACCCGAATATTACTAATTGTATCAATTTCAATAATCATAAATGCTTATGCCTCAAATGAATGTTGTACTATGCACGTTATGACATTTCCGACCCCATTCTCAAATTATCTCAATTCCGCACTTTCATACTAACCCATTATTCCATAGCAATTTCTAATACCATAAGTCAATTGGCTAAGTTCTATATCCTCCAAAGTCAAAATTCTAATACATAAGAATTATCGTTAAATCAGAATCAAATTCACTATTCAATTTCCATCTGATTTCGAGAACCACCGAATTAAATTTCCGAAATTTCATTCTCCTAAATTGAAATTCGCAATCCCGAATTCATAATCTCTAAATAGAACTCAATCCATATCTAATTGAATCCATACCTTCCAAATTCCCTAATTCAAAACCTCAAAAGGAACAAAAATCAATATTCAGAAATTTAACTCCCTCGCCACAAGGTGAAATTTTCTCTTTCGTCATGACGCAGCATCATTGCTCGTCATGACGCAAAGCGAATCCGCTCATGCAAGCGCACCCATCCGCTCATCACGGCAGCGTTTACACAAATTAGCTCGTCGCCACTAATATTTAATTATTCGTCGCGTCGTGCAGGAAGAGGGGGCTCGCCGCGGCATGTTCATCACACGTCGCGACTTGCGAACCCAGAAAAACCTCCGAAACCCAGAAATTTCTCAGATCTTCTGATACAAATCCATCCAAATCCCTTTTAAATACTCCAAAACAATATTCTACACTTAACACTACTCATTCCAACTCTTAAATCCACCAAATAACCATTATACATTAAATACCCAAATCAAAATCCACTTTTGCCCTAAAACCTATATCATCCAAAAATTTCTAACTTCTTAAACAATTAATAACTTAATTCCATGCTTAAATTAATCTATGCAAAACACAAAGGAGTAGAAACTTACTTGCTTTAAAGCTTTAAACCCTTTGGAAATCACCAAGCAAACTCAAATCTCCAAACCCAAGCTCATCCACGGTTTTCCTCCCAAATCCACCAAAACCCCATTTTTTTCTTTCAATCCAAGCCAAAGAGATGGATGATCGAGGACAAAGAAGGATTAGCTTGCAAGAAGGAAGCAAGAAGCAAATCCAAGAGGAGATCCACGCAAGGAAGAAGGAAAAATCAAGTTTTTCTTCAAGGGAGAAGCAAGTATCGTGGAAGCAAGTTTTCAAAAGAAAGGGTTTATAAACTAAGGATCTTAAGGCTTGTTTGGCAAGTCCATTTGTCACAAGTCCAATCCAAACTACCTCAATCCAATTTTCTAATTCCGATTGCTCCCGAATTTCAATGGTTCAGACCCTAATTCCTCAAATCATAATTTAAATTACCTCATATCAATTGTCAATCAAATTCGGAACCAGAATCACAATTAATCGGTCACTAAGCTATTTTTTCGGTCCGGACCTAATACTCCGAAAATTTCAGAAAAATTCCTATAAATCCCTAAAATTAGAAAACATTAAATCACATAGTCCAATTTTCAATTCTCAATTCCTAAATTCAATTTGACACTCCAATTCACTAATCAAAGCACAATAACCCTAATCACACAAAATCTCCAATTTCACAATCAAGTCGGAAATCTGTCATACATGCATGTACATGCCTGTACTTGTGCAATACTGAACATTTATCAATGATGTTGAGGTTATAAATGCATATGCAAAATACGTATACACAATACGTATGAAATGAACTGTACCTATCCCATCGGTGACGGGATGTTACAAACTATGAATAATTTAAGGATAATACATATATAAATACAATATAAATCTCATAATTATAATTTCAACATAATTTTATTTGCAATTTAATATTATCTCATTAACTTTATCATATACATCTAAATATGTACAAGATAAAGAATGTCTTTAAATTATTTTTTCTCTAAACTACAACCAACCAATTGGTTATATGACATAAATCAACACCTGCTGTTATATAAACTTTAAGAAGAAATAGTCAAAAAATAGTTGGTTATGTTTTAAGTTAGGCATAGACAACAACTCCTATGTGCCAAATAATCAAAGGATATCTAGTCCTTTGTTCATAATTTTTCTTTTATAACAAGTTAAATGTAAAGCTTACTTTTGGTAGGACTTCAAAACAAGAACTCTATGATTATGAGTTTCTAAAAACTGATAATAATATGTAATATTAAAATGTTTCAAAGTATGATGTGTCTATATAATTCATCTTTGAAGTGCTAGGTTAATCATTCATAAAATTATATTTGTTACTTTAAAGGATTCAAGAGTGTTGAATCCACCATTTCCACGAGCTATTAGATACGAAAATTTTCAGTTTGATTAGTGTAGTAACTTCTATCATTGACCTAATTGACGTATGATTTTATAGTGGTTATAAAGGATGCTAGTTATTATATTAAAAGAAGTTCCATGTTAATAAAATTTTTTATTGTTTTTTTACTTTATTTTTAATTTGAAATTTATTTTAATGGCCAAATTTTTATAGATTGGGTTTAAATATATGAAAACTCTTACATTTTAAGAAATGAAAATATACATATTTAATCTATAAAGACTCATCATTAGTGAAAAATTTTCAAATTCATATATAATTTTATTGTTTTAATAAATTTAAAGCCTAAGCCACCTTTTCCCTTCAGTGTGCAAACATTCCCTCCTTTCTTTTTAACTTTTGATAATTATGTTTATCAATGGTCTGCAAAAAAATCTTCATTTTTCTTTCAATGCATTTAACAATCAACATTTAAATGCTTATATCTGAATTCTAATGGATATGAAGGCCATTAATTAACTGATACAATCAATTGCAACATGTTTGCAAATAAAAGCTATTTATTGTTCCAATTATCAAATCTCTAGTCTACCATATCTACCAGAGGATAATAATTGTTATTAGTAAGTTTGATGTGTAAAGTTGAGATTCCCAAATACTTCGTGGTCAACTACCCTTCTTCGAAACCGATAAAGTGGATTAGTCTTTGAGTTAAACATTAATTATCACCTAAATGTAGGTAAAAACTCTTATTAGAATTGACTATCGACTTTAAGTAATATTTTACGTCTTTTAAAGCTTTAATAATATTAACTAGAGAGGAAGAAGAAATTTTAAATACCATAGCAGTGGGACATTGTTATATTTAAATCATATCTAAAATATTTTGCTAAAGTTATTTCTCTTATCCAATGAATAAGCTAGGTAATGCTTGTGGCACCATATTAGACCTTTTGGTAAAGGTTTTAACAATTCTTTCTTCTCATATTACAAGTACAACAAAACTTAATGTTAGCTTGAGAATCAAACTTTTGTTATTTTTATAGAAGAAATGTAGTGAATGGTTGAGTGTTAACCATTGATCATGTAGTTGGAGTTGAATTTCACACAAATCTATTGATATATAAACATTAAGAAGAAAATGTTAAAGAATAAAATGTCAAAGAATAGGTAGTTATATTTTCAAGTCACAAGGGCATAGACATAACTCCTAAAAGACCTTAAGAATATATGGTTCTTATTTTATAATTTTCTTCTTATAACAAGCTAAAGTATAAAGCTTACTATTTGTAAGTGGTGATTAGACCAAAGGACTTCACTCTAAAAGACTCCTAGATTGTAAGCTTTAAAAAGGGACTTCACAATAAGAGACCCTAGGATTTTAAGCTTTAAAAAGCTGATAGCATAATTCATTCGTAAGGCACTTTAAGGTATGGAGTGTCTATATAATCTAATTGTTCTTTGAAGTGTTAGGTTAATAATTCATAAAATTATCTTTATTACTTGGAAGGAAACGAGAGTGTTGCATTGATAACTTCCACTAGTAGTTAGCGAAGATTTTAGATAAATATAAGATTCATATAACGTACATCTAGGAGACAGAGTGAATGAGGGAAAAGTGAAAGGGATAAATAGGTCCAAACTTTGGTAGTCATGGCATTCGAGGCAATAATTAAGGAGAAAGTTATAAACTATTACAATAATTATTGCACATAAGATGATGTAAAATCTCTTAAGCTTATAAATAAAAGTTTGTAAGGATGCTTTTAGTGATTTTGGGATGTCCATTATTATTCGTCAACGAGACAAACTTAATTTAGGTATATATTTTTCACTTTTGTTATTTGTTGGAAATTAATCATCATTTTTTTGTTTATAAGGTTATTTTTGTTGTCTTACAGTTGCTTAGTAAGACTAATTCGAAAGTGATGTTCCAGAATTACAAAGATTTATAATTCAAATTTTGAGTCCATGTGTGAGTCAACAGAGCATGAAAAGAATTGGAGCACACTGAAATTCATTCATTACAAGAAAAAAAAATATTGGAACATAAAAAATCGAATGACTTGATCTTTGTTTGATATAATTTAAAGTTTCAAGAAATGTATGTTATTATTATTATTAAGTTGAATATAATTTCTTATAATTTTTAATAATTTAAATTTATTTGTTTACTAAGATTCTTAATAAAACAAGTAATTATGTTTTAGATACGCTTTTTAAAACGTAACTAAATATTTTAACTATGTTTTGTAAAATATAGTCAAATTTTAATATATGTTTCAAAGAAATATTATACCATGTTAATGATAATTATTTGTGGCATTTTAATTTATATTATTATATATAATATTTAGATTTTTATTGTTAATTTATTTTACAAAATAATTGATAATTTGAAGCATTGTATATGAAAAGTAAAATGCCATTAAAGTATATCAACAAAAGAATATTCTTAACATACGAGATTTTAATTACAAACTTAACAATTCTATAGACAAAATAATAAATACAAAGACTAGTTTACATAGGACAATTACTCTTTAGTCTCATGAACCTATCAAGAAATAAGAAATGCTACTATTTGGATCTTGAATAATACGATTGAAGCACATTACTCTGCTTCTTCAAGAATGAGGGCTTTAGTTGGCTTTTCAAATAGATCAATGTGCTCTTGGAAATGAGACTTTGTGAAGCGTGTTTTCTTTTAGAAATCGGGTGTCAAAAATTTATATGTTTTCATAATACATGGAAAAGTGACCTGCAACCACAAGTTCCATCAGAAAACAAATAGCAGAGGACTTATCGTTACTCAAATTCAGAGCCTCAAGATATGATGAAATAAAAGCATAAAATAACCTTTCTTAGTTCTATAAGTCACATTATCAAGATTATACCAAAATCAACAACTTAACATGAGAGCATACTAATCAAATATGATACCACTGCAAATATGGCTTTCACAATGAACATGAGGTAATATTCTTTTGGATTATGTAGAGGAAACTCAAAATGTCAAGGAAGGTAATATCAGCTAATTTGGACCAACACATATCACCCAATAAAAATTCGTACAAGCATGGATGCATCAGCCCTCACCACATTTAGTCCACCATGTGATTACAAAGAACTTTATAAGTTTATTCATATTATCATTCACATTTCAGATTACTTGATCTAACTGCAGGTGTACCATGAGATAATAATGTCACCATATGATGCATCTGGCTCAGATAACTAAATAAATAATAACAGCTAAATGTTTGAAAAAAATAAAGTAGAAGCTAGCAATTCCTTCTCTTCTTTGTTTTAAAATTTTTGTAAGTTTTCAAAAAATAAGAATATCTTTTATATAGTACACTAGTATAGTCATAAAGAAAACATGCTAATTGCAAGATTGCTACTTTAATAACCAATATTTCATACTTATAATAAACAAAAAGCAAAAAGGTCTCATCTTAGAAAAAGAAGTAATGAAAACACACTAAAATCAAGACATTCAGGATTTTCGTTGACTATACCAAACCCCATAAGGTAAAGTTAAAATAAAAGGTTATAATGGTAGAAGTAAATATTTATTACCAATCGTAATGCAACATTTCTTCCAAACTTACCCCCATTTTCAATGACATCACGAAGTGCATCTGGAAGAACCTTCCACAATTCCCTAACAAATTCTGAACCTTTTCAGCGACTACTTTGCATAATATCATTTGCAAGATACAGAAAAGCAAGCCTTTGCTCACGTGGAGAGCAATGGAATTGTCCATCACATGTTTTCCCAACATGTTTTGCTTTATTTATATGGAATGTACATAACTTTAGTTAAATCAAAATCCACCGATAACGAAAGAATTCCCGAATCTAGTGTAAATGCAATAAACTGAGTAATAACTTAATCAAACACACTCTAAATTTCACAACAATTTTCACTATTCTCTCAACTTCACTAAAACTCTAAGTTTCATAAAGAACTTTCATTAATCGCCCAATTAAAAAAACCCCAAATTTTTAGAGAAGATATCAATTCATACAAAAATTAACAACCACAACTTCAAGAAACAAGAAATCATTCAATAAAACAAAAGAATTGAACCTCAGAGGGAGGCTTTCTTGGAAAAAGGAAGCGAATAGGGTTAATAATGGTAAAGCAGGAATACTTGAGAGGTCCAATTTCTCATCAAATTTGACATCTCCAAGAAATCAAGCTTCAAAATAAATCCACGACGAAAAATGAGATAAGCTTATAGGCAAAAAACAAATAAAGAAACACTCATTCAGACAGAACTCAAGACGACACCTTTACAACTTCCTAGACAACAAAGAGATCCACAAAATAAAACCCAGTTGCATTTTATCAACCCAAGTTCAAATATCAAAAAAAAGAAACAAAAAAGCACGTGCGAACGTAAGTTCTCTACATTATGGATTGAGAGCTACCTTTTATTTTCATGGAGGAAGAGGAAAGAAGAAAGGAGAGGATGAGACATGAGTGTGGCGTTTTCATGGAGGAAGAGGAAAGAAACAGCAAATGAGAGATGAGTGTTTTAGGCTTTTAGAGCTTTTCATTTTAAGCATCAGTCTCATTTTCGTTCCCTTCTTATTTGGCACATTTGACCTAAAAAAAGTAATATTTTGGTCTATTTAGCAACAATTTTTAAAAATCTTCCCTAAAGGATCCACTGTTAACGACAAAAGCGTATATCATCACTAAAAGTGGACCATTTAGAGACAATTTTTAAAAATCGTAGACAAATGGTTCTCATTTGATGATAATTATTAAAATTGTCACCAAAAGTTTACTTTTTGCGACGTTTTTAAAATTATTACTAAAAGCTTTTAGCTTATTTATTTTAAACAATCCTTTGTTTTATATTTATATGATGATTAAATTTTCTTTTTATATTAATTGTAGTTATTATTTATATGCTAAATATATAAAAATGATATTAATAAAAATAATTATTTCAAATTTTTATTATTATGATTTTAGAGAAATGATTATGTAATATATTGAGGAATTAATTGTTAATTTTAAAATTATTTTATAATTTTAAAATTATCTGAAATATTATCTATATTGATAATTTTAGTACCATACTAAAATTAAATCTATTACCAACACTGATACAATATTGGATTAGACATCGTTATTGAATGATAGCTCAACTCCATAAAATTGATTTGACCTTGATACATGACATACATATATACCAAAATCATAAAATCATCAAAAAAAGAAAGACAAGTACGTCGACGTAATCGATCATAAAATAAGAGAAAATGCACAAGTTTGCCATTTTTTCAAAAAGCAACAGTCATATACTGCTTCTTCTTCTTTCAAATGATTTTCTTACAGAACCTATCCCTTTATTCCTCTTTATTCTGACCCATGATAGGGGGCAAGAACCGATTGGAGGTCTTTGGAGTCTTTATTAATGTTTTTAAAATTCTATTGAAATTAAAAAAGTAAAATTTAAAATTTAAAATTTAAATTATTCAATTATTAAAAATTGATTGCAAACGATTATTTTTATCTGTCGAAAAATTTAAACCTAAGAAAGCATTTAAATTTTAAACTAAAACTTTAACAGTTCTAAAGAGGGATTCCAACTACTAAACTACTCCCTGAACAACAATAGCAACATATATATATATATATACTATTCCCATCCTTTATTTACTTATGGTTTTTGGTTATAAAGGTGTTGGTTATGTACTCCATATGAACAAGCATGTCACGGAATATGTGTGCCACAGAGTTAGGTAGTGGAGGCCACTAGTATCCTTTGATATTTATATGTGGCTTCTCTTCATTTACCATCTTCTTATATATGTATTCGGTTGCACTACAGGGTATTGAAAGATACAGATATGGATATGCAAGAGAAGAATGGGAATGCTACAGATAATGTTCTAAAGGAGCCTGAGGGAAAGCTTGACGCTGGAGCTATTTTTGTGCTCCAATCCAAAGGTACTTGCCCTACGTAAACCGAACAATGTCTTTATAGCCTCAAAGTGAAACAGCATCCATACATTGTTCGTGCAGGTACAGTTATCGACTGATTGTTTTCTTCTTCAATTGTGCCTCCCTAAAATCTCTATCTCATTTTTCTTCTTGAGTTGCTAGCTCTTATTATACGATCCCGCTAGCTGGCTGAAAACTCGAACAACCTGCTTTCTGATAATTTATTGCTAAAGTTTTTTCCTTAAATTTCCTTGTCAAATGGTGTCAATAGTCAATACTGAAAAATTACGGGACATGCAAAAGCAAAAAGATGAAAGATGACAATTTACTTGCATGTTATTTTATATGTGTATGTACATGTGCATGAGATGAAGAACATTATGCGTTAAATGTATATAGGATCATGGGTGCACGGTGGATACCACCTAACAACATCGATAGTTGGCCCAGCTCTTATGAGTCTACCGTACGCTTTCAAATTCCTTGGATGGGCCGCCGGTATTTGTTTTCTGGTCATCGGAGCTCTGGTCACTTTCTATTCTTACAACTTGTTGTCTATGCTTCTTGAACATCATGCTCAATTGGGTCGTCGCCAGCTTCGCTTTAGAGACCTGGCTAATCAAATATTGGGTACTTACCACTTTATGATTCTCGATCAGTTCTCATTCAGATTCAGTACCTAAATACTAAATTATTATAATAATCATGGAGAAAAAAACAGCAAAGGACACTATAATGTGAGGCATATTAATGGAGATCATTTCTTGCATTATGATCTAAATTTTATAGGAGATGGGTACAAAACTAATTAAGAGAACAACTTTATGCATGGTTATATCCACTTTTAAAGACAAAATGGAACATAACTATACGAGGTTAGAATAAAATCTTTTATTCAATTTATCCAAAAGGTTTTATTCAAATAGCATCATTCGATACTCTCTTATATATATACATATATATATATATCCGCAAGCTCAGACATATTCAGCATTTTACATGAAAATCTGATTGTGTGGTAGGGCCAAGAATGGGAAGATTTCTTGTTGGTCCAATACAGTTCATGGTCTGTTATGGTGCTGTTATTTCTTGCACTCTTCTTGGAGGGCAATGCATGAAGGTCAGACTTCACTCTACCAAACATTTTCGTTCATGGCATGTACATTTTGATTCAAGAACATAAACAAATGCAAGATCTTAACCTTCAGCGTTGTCTGGTCATCAGACAGTCTACATTCTTTCAAGGCCAAGTGGAAGCCTAAAGCTTTATGTGTTTGTGATCATATTTGGGTGTCTCATGTTGATACTGGCTCAAATTCCATCGTTTCACGCCCTCAGGCACATCAATTTCATATCTTTGCTTCTTTGCTTGGCTTATAGTGCCTGTGCTACCGCCGGTTCCATTGTTATTGGTAATCTACTAAAGCGTGCTTAACATGAACCGCAACAAAATTCAATGATTAGGTAAGTTTATTTCAGGAACGGCTTGGATTCTGTTGCAGGACATTCATCCAAGGAGCCAAAGGACTACTCTGTAACCGGAAACACTCAAGATCGTGTTTTTGGTATCTTTAATGCGACTGCCATAATTGCAACAGCATATGGCAATGGGATTATCCCAGAAATTCAGGTCTCATTTCATCCACTAACCTTTGATTAATGGCCTCGACCTTAATTTTGTTGCTACAGATTATAAGAAAAAGAAAAAGTTTTACAGATTGGCATATTTTGCTTACAGGCAACTGTAGCACCACCTGTGAAAGGGAAGATGTTCAAAGGACTTTGTATGTGCTATATCGTACTTGCGATAACGTTTTTAAGCGTTGCCATATCTGGCTACTGGGCATTCGGCAACATAAGTGAAGGCCTTATCCTCAGCAACTTTGTAAAAGATGGGGTAATCTTGGTACCTAAATGGATTATCTTGTTGCCCAACATCTTCACTATTTTACAACTCTTAACAATTGCTGCGGTAAGAACATCTTTTTTTCTGGCTGATGCATTAACAATAACATTGATGTGCACAGAGCAAAGTAAATGGTTTCCTGCCCACAGATTTACTTGCAGCCTACAAATGTTGTGCTGGAGCAAGGTTTTGGGGACCCAACAAGTCCACAGTTCTCTGCTCGTAATGTTATTCCAAGGATTCTCACAAGATCGTTGTCAGTTGTTATATCAACTACAACAGCAGCAATGTTTCCATTCTTCGGCGACATCAATTCGTTGATTGGCGCATTTGGCTTCGTGCCTCTAGACATTATACTTCCAGTTGTTTTCTACAACTTGACGTTCAAGAAATCAAAGAGCAGCCTGATTTTCTGGTTGAATGTCATTATAGCCATCACTTTCGCAGCAGTAGGGGTACTAGCGGCAATTGCAGCAGTTAGGCAAATCAGTCTTGATGCCCAAACTTATCAATTGTTCGCTAATGTTTGATCGCCTTATAAGGAATTGGACTGTTATTACTGAAAGTGAAAGCCATTCTATAGATTCATAAATGGTAGTGTCTTTGGATATATATTTATACCACATATAAACAAACCCGCTAAACAAACTCGTATCGACCTGAATATGATAAACCTTTTGTAGGAAAGTGTTAGAGACCTAAATCCGAACAGTCACTATTCCGACAATCAACCTCAACACCAGAAACTCAAGCAAGAAAACAATAGAAAAAACAGAGAAGAATAGAGTAATAAGAGAAACTCAGTGTATTCGATATATCAACCGGCTAAACTTCGAAGGTTAGCCAACCTCCACAATAGCTAGCTTCGAGGGCTAGCAACCTCCCTACGATAACCAATTCCTATATCATCCCCTCATCCGTCAGCACCTACCCCTTTTATTCCTCCTCTCTAACTAACTAACAAACTCAAGAACAAATCTCTCACACCCCTACACACTCTCCAATTCTCGATCCGCCCACCCTTCCTTTTCCGACATAATGGTTTCAACAGACTTCCAAAAGAAGTCACCTTGTCCTCAAGGTGGAAAGAACTCCTTCCTCGCGATCTTTCCTTTACTTTAAAGGTTTGGGGTCCTGAGTCACGATGGCTCCAACACCTCAATATGTCCGAACCGGCCCCTCACAAGCCGGTTTGAGAATTAATACCTGGTTAACAAGCTCAGCTTCCTCTTTCTGTAAATCGTCGAGCTGCTCCTCATCCTTTAATAATATATGGAATTGCTTATCACCGCATCTGTGTCTTGGTCCGTACTTGGCGTCGCATCGGTAGCAAAAGCCCTGCTCCTTCTTCCGTTGGATCTCCTCAGCTGTCAGACGCTTAAATGGATAAGGAGAGTCCCTCTGTTGTGGCTGTCGCCCTTCGAACATCCGATTTGGGTAAGGGTTCACCCTCGGACTGGGTGTGGTGGGAGGTGGCGTCGACCGATTTCCCTCCAAGGGTCGGTTAGGGCTCCCGAGCATCATGCTTGGTAAAGGAGAAATAAAGGTATTTGAAGCGTGGGTCAGTAATTTTATTACCCATTTCTCCACCTCCATACCCTGCTAACCCACTTTGGGTTCTAGCTCCCTTATCGGTTGGATGATGGATTCCAAAGGGCCCAATTCCTACCTTCATCCACCAAAGACCATTTCCATCATCTGCATCAACGAACTGCTCCAATCAATTGCAACTCGACCTTATTTCTTCCTTCAAACCGCTTACATAAGCCGTAGTCACCACCTCCACTGGATCCCTCTCAACATCGATTTACACCATCTCAAACTCACGGTTATACTCCGCCACTGTACCCAGCTGCTGTAACTTTATGAGAGCAGATAGAGAATTTCTAGCCTGGGCATTTCAAAAGCGACGCACCACTGCGATCTTGAAGGTCGACCAATCCTTCATCGGTGACCACCCTTCTCTCCACAAAACCAACTCAAAGCCTCACCTCCATACATACAACTATCGCCGCCAACCTCCCAAATAACGGAACTCCATTCAGATCGAAATATCTTTCGACCTTAAATAACCACCCAAAGGGATCTTCTCCATAAAACACCTAATCTCTAACTTTCGTGAATTTTTCCTTCACATCGACTCTTCTTCTAATGGTGTTTCAGCTTGACTCCTCAAGTCGGTAATGTCATCGGTGTCTTCTCGCAGTGTTTTCCCCTTACTTCGTTGTCCTAAGGATTCTTGAATCTGGCGCATACATTCAAACAAAGACGCCATATCGCCTACCACTTTGTCAACTTTTTTTTCCACCGTATTCATCTTCTCGTCCATTATTCCCAGATCTTCCGTCAACTTCAACATCTCTCTTTCAATATTATCAACTCTTGAATCCATCCTTGTTACCACCATCCCAGTCTCTCAACTGCTTTGATACCAATTTGTTAGAGACCTAAATCCAATAAATACTATTCCGACAATCAACCTCAACACCAGAAACTCAAGCAAGAAAACAATAGGAAAAACATAGAAGAATAGAGTAATAAGAGAAACTCAGTGTATTCGATATATCAACCGGCTAAACTTCGAAGGTTAGCCAACCTCCACAATAGCTAGCTTCGAGGGCTAGCAACCTCCCTACGATAACCAATTCCTATATCATCCCCCCTGATCTGTCGCACCCTACCCCTTTTATTCCCTCCTCTCTAACTAACTAACAAACTCAAGAACAAATCTCTCACACCCCTACACACTCTCCAATTCATGATCCGCCCACCCTTCCTTTTCCGACATAATGGGTCTCAACAAGACTTCCCAAAGAAGTCACCTTGTCCTCAAGGTGGAAAGAACTCCTTCCCTGCGATCTTTCCCTTTACTTTAAAGGTTTGGGGTCCTGAGCTCGCCGATGGCTCCAACACCTCCAATAAGTCTGAACCGTCCCCCTCACAAGCCGGTTTGAGAATTAATACCGTTAATAAGCTCACTTCCTCTTTACAGAATCGTCGAGCTGCTCCTCATCCTTTAATAATATATGGAATTGCTTCTCACCGCATCTGTGTCTTGGTCCGTACTTGGCGTCGCATCGGTAGCAAAAGCCCTGCTCCTTCTTCCGTTGGATCTCCTCAGCTGTCAGACGCTTAAATGGATAAGGAGAGTCCTCTCACAGGGCTGCCGCCTTCTTGAACATCCGATTTGGGTAAGGGTTCACCCTCGGACTGGGTGTGGTGGGAGGTGGCGTCGACCGATTTCCCTCCAAGGGTCGGTTAGGGCTCCCGAGCATCATGCTTGGTAAAGGAGAAATGAAGGTATTTGTAGCGTGGGTCAGTAATTTTATTACCCATTTCTCCACCTCCATACCCTGCTAACCCACTTTGGGTTCTAGCTTTTTAACGGGTTGGATGATGGATTCCAAAGGGCCCAATTCCTACCTTCACCACCAAATACCATTTCCATCATCTGCATTAACGAATCTGCTCCAATCAATTGCAACTCGACCTTATTTCTTCCTTCAAACCGCTTACATAAGCCGTAGTCACCACCTCCGCCGGGATCCTCTCAACATCGACGACACCATCTCAAACTCACGGTTATACTTCGCCATCGCATCTCCAATGCTTTGAATTTCACGAGAGCAGATAGAGGATTTCTAGCCTGGCATTTCCAAAGCGACGCACCATCGCGATCTTGAAGGTCGACCAATCCTTCATCGGTGACCACCCTTCTCCCACAAAACCAACTCAAAGCCTCACCCTCCATACATACACTATCGCCGCCAACCTCCCAAATACGGAACTCCATTCAGATCGAAATATCTTTCGACCTTAAATAACCACCCAAAGGATCTTCTCCATAAAACACCGAAATTCTAACTTTCGTGAATTTTTCCTTCACATCGACTCTTCTTCTAATGGTGTTTCAAACGACTCCTCAAGTCGGTAATGTCATCGGTGTCTTCTCGCAGATGTTTTCCCTTACTTCGTTGTCCTAAGGATTTTGAATCACCGATACATTCAAACAAAGACGCCTATATCGCCTACCACTTTGTCAACTTTTTTTCCACCGTATTCATCTTCTCGTCCATTATTCCTGATCTTCCGTCAACTTCAACATCTCTTTTCAATATTATCAACTCTTGAATCCATCCTGTTACCACCATACCAGTCTCTCAACTGCTTTGATACCAATTTGTTAGAGACCTAAATCCGAACAGTCACTATTTCGACAATCAACCTCAACACCAGAAACTCAAGCAAGAAAACAATAGGAAAAATAGAGAAGAATAGAGTAATAAGAGAAACTCAGTGTATTCGATATATCAACCGGCTAAACTTCGAAGGTTAACCAACCTCCACAATAGCTAGCTTCGAGGGCTAGCAACCTCCCTACGATAACCAATTCCTATATCATCCCCCCTCATCTGTCGCACCCTACCCCTTTTATTCCCTCCTCTCTAACTAACTAACAAACTCAGCAACAAATCTCTCACATCCCTACACACTCTCCACCATCGATCCGCCCACCCTTCCTTTTCCGACATAAAGAGTCTCAACAAGACTTCCAAAAGAAGCCACCTTGTCCTCAAGGTGGAAAGAACTCCTTCCCTGCGATCTTTCCCTTTACTTTAAAGGTTTGGGGTCCTGAGCTCACGATGGCTCCAACACCTCCAATATGTCTCAACCGTCCCCTCACAAGCCGGTTTGAGAATTAATACCGTTAACAAGCTCGACTTCCTCTTTCAGAAATCGTTGAGTCGCCCTCATCCTTTAATAATATATGGAATTGCTTCACCGATCTGTGTCTTGGTCCGTATTTGGCGCCGCATCGGTAGCAAAAGCCCTGCTCCTTCTTCCGTTGGATCTCCTCACCGCCGACGCTTAAATGGATAAAGAGAGTCCTCTCACAGGGTCTGTCGCCTTCAACATCCGATTTGGGTAAGGGTTCACCCTGATCTGGTGTGGTGGGAGGTGGCGTCGACCGATTTCCTCCAAGGGTCGGTTAGGGCTCCCGAGCATCATGCTTGGTAAAGGAGAAATGAAGGTATTTGTAGCGTGGGTCAGGTAATTTTATTACCCATTTCTCCACCTCCATACCCGTTAACCCACTTTGGGTTCTAGCTCCTTATCGGGTTGGATGATGGATTCCAAAGGCCCAATTCCTACCTTCACCACCAAATACCATTTCCATCATCTGCATTCAACGAATCTGCTCCAATCAATTGCAACTCGACCTTATTTCTTCCTTCAAACCGCTTACATAAGCCGTAGTCACCACCTCCATGGATCCCTCTCAACATCGACTTACACCATCTCAAACTCACGGTTATACTCCGCCACTGCACTCCAAATGTCAGAATTTCATGAGAGCAGATAGAGGATTTCCACTGGCATTTCCAAAGCGACGACCATCATGCGATCTTAAAGGTCGACTAATCCTTCATCGGTGACCACCCTTCTCTCCACAAAACCAACTCAAAGCCTTACCCTCCATACATACATGCTATCGCCGCCAACCTCCCAATCCGAACTCCATTCAGATCGAAATATCTTTCGACCTTAAATAACCACCCAAAGGATCTTCTCCATAAAACACCTAATCTCTAACTTTCGTTGAATTTTTTCCTTCACATCGACTCTTCTTCTAATGGTGTTTCAAATTGACTCCTCAAGTCAGTAATGTCATCGGTGTCTTCTCGCAGTTGTTTTCCCTTACTGTTGTCCTAAGGATTCTTGAATCACAGATACATTCAAACAAAGACGCCATATCGCCTACCACTTTGTCAACTTTTTTTCCACCGTATTCATCTTCTCGCCCATTATTCTCGATCTTCCGTCAACTTCAACATCTCTTTCAATATTATCAACTTGAATCCATCCCGTTACCACCATCCCAGCCTCTCAACTACTTTGATACCAATTTGTTAGAGACCTAAATCCGAACAGTCACTATTCCGACAATCAACCTCAACACCAGAAACTCAAGCAAGAAAACAATAGGAAAAACAGAGAAGAATAGAGTAATAAGAGAAACTCAGTGTATTCGATATATCAACCGGCTAAACTTCGAAGGTTAGCCAACCTCCACAATAGCTAGCTTCGAGGGCTAGCAACCTCCCTACGATAACCAATTCCTATATCATCCCCCGATCCGTCGCACCCTACCCTTTTATTCCTCCTCTCTAACTAACTAACAAACTCAAAGAACAAATCTCTCACACCCCTACACACTCTCCACCATCGATCCGCCCACCCTTCCTTTTCCGACATAATGGGTCTCAACAAGACTTCAAAAGAAGTCACCTTGTCCTCAAGGTGGAAAGAACTCCTTCCCTGCGATCTTTCCCTTTACTTTAAAGGTTTGGGGTCCTGAGCTCGCCGATGGCTCCAACACCTCCAATATGTCTGAACCGTCCCCCTCACAAGCCGGTTTGAGAATTAATACCTGGTTAACAAGCTTAGCTTCCTCTTTCTGTAAATCGTCGAGCTGCTCCTCATCCTTTAATAATATATGGAATTGCTTCTCACCGCATCTGTGTCTTGGTCCGTACTTGGCGTCGCATCGGTAGCAAAAGCCCTGTTCCTTCATCCGTTGGATCTCCTCAACTGTCAGACGCTTAAATGGATAAGGAGAGTCCCTCTGTTGTGGCTGTCGCCCTTCGAACATCCGATTTGGGTAAGGGTTCACCCTGACCGGGTGTGGTGGGAGGTGGCGTCGACCGATTTCCTCCAAGGGTCGGTTAGGGCTCCCAGCATCATGCTTGGTAAAGGAGAAATGAAGGTATTTGTAGCGTGGGTCAGTAATTTTATTACCCATTTCTCCACCTCCATACCCTGCTAACCCACTTTGGGTTCTAGCTCTCTTAACGGGTTGGATGATGGATTCCAAAGGGTCCAATTCCTACCTTCACCACCAAATACCATTTCCATCATCTGCACTAACTAACTGCTCCAATCAATTGCAACTATGACCTTATTTCTTCCTTCAAACCGCTTACATAAGCCGTAGTCACCACCTCCGCTGGGATCCTCTCAACATCGACGACACCATCTCAAACTCACGGTTATACTCCGCCATGCATCCAATGTCAGAATTTCACGAGAGCAGATAGAGGATTTCTAGCCTGGCATTTCCAAAGCGACGCACCATCATGATCTTGAAGGTCGACCAATCCTTCATCGGTGACCACCCTTCTCTCCACAAAACCACCTCAAAGCCTCACCTCCATACATACATTATCGCCGCCAACCTCCCAAATCACCGAACTCCATTCAGATCGAAATATCTTTCGACCTTAAATAACCACCCAAAGGATCTTCTCCATAAAACACCTAATCTCTAACTTTCGTGAATTTTTCCTTCACATCGACTCTTCTTCTAATGGTGTTTCAACTTGACTCAAGTCGGTAATGTCATCGTGTCTTCTCGCAGTTGTTTTCCCCTTACTGTTGTCCTAAGGATTCTTGAATCTGCCGCATACATTCAAACAAAGACGCCATATCGCCTACCACTTTGTCAACTTTTTTTTCCACCGTATTCATCTTCTCGTCCATTATTCCCAGATCTTCCGTCAACTTCAACATCTCTCTTTCAATATTATCAACTCTTGAATCCATCCTGGTTACCACCATCCCAGTCTCTCAACTGCTTTGATACCAATTTGTTAGAGACCTAAATCCGAACAGTCACTATTTCGACAATCAACCTCAACACCAGAAACTCAAGCAAGAAAGCAATAGGAAAAACAGAGAAGAATAGAGTAATAAGAGAAACTCAGTGTATTCGATATATCAACCGGCTAAACTTCGAAGGTTAGCCAACCTCCACAATAGCTAGCTTCGAGGGCTAGCAACCTCCCTACGATAACCAATTCCTATATCATTCCCCCTCATCTGTCGCACCCTACCCCTTTTATTCCCTCCTCTCTAACTAACTAACAAACTCAGCAACAAATCTCTCACATCCCTACACACTCTCCAATTCTCGATCCGCCCACCCTTCCTTTTCCGACATAAATGGGTCTCAACAAGACTACTTCAAAAGAAGCCACCTTGTCCTCAAGGTGGAAAGAACTCCTTCCTCGCGATCTTTCCTTTACTTTAAAGGTTTGGGGTCCTGAGCTCGCCGATGGCTCCAACACCTCCAATATATCTGAACCGTCCCCCTCACAAGTCGGTTTGAGAATTAATACCTGGTTAACAAGCTCAGCTTCCTCTTTCTGTAAATCGTCGAGCTGCTCCTCATCCTTTAATAATATATGGAATTGCTTATCACCGTGATCTGTGTTTTGTCCAGATTGGCGTCGATCGGTAGCAAAAGCCCCGCCTTCTTCCGTTGGATCTCCTCACCGCCGACGCTTAAATGGATAAGGAGAGTCCTTCTGTTGTGGCTGCCGCCTTCGAACATCCGATTTGGGTAAGGTTCACCCTGATGGGTGTGGTGGGAGGTGGCGCCGACCGATTTCCTCCAAGGGTCGTTAGGGCTCCCAGCATCATGCTTGGTAAAGGAGAAATGAAGGTATTTGTAGCGTGGGTCAGTAAATTTTATTACCCATTTCTCCACCTCCATACCCTGCTAACCCACTTTGGGTTCTAGCTCCTTAACAGTTGGATGATGGATTCCAAAGGGCCCAATTCCTACCTTCACCACCAAATGACATTTCCATCATCTGCACTCAACGAATCTGCTCCAATCAATTGCAACTCGACCTTATTTCTTCCTTCAAACCGCTTACATAAGCCGAGTCACCAACTCCGCTGGGATCCCTCTCAACATCGACGACACCATCTCAAACTCACGGTTATACTCCGCCATGCACTCCAAATGCCAGAATTTCACGAGAGCAGATAGAGGATTTCCACTGGCATTTCCAAAGCGACGCACCATCGCGATCTTGAAGGTCGACCAATCCTTCATCACCACCACCCTTCTCTCCACAAAACCAACTCAAAGCCTTACCTCCATACATACAACTATCGCCGCCAACCTCCCAAATACGGAACTCCATTCAGATCGAAATATCTTTCGACCTTAAATAACCACCCAAAGGATCTTCTCCATAAAACACCTAATCTCTAACTTTCGTGAATTTTTCCTTCACATCGACTCTTCTTCTAATGGTGTTTCAACGACTCTCAAGTCAGTAATGTCACCAAGGTCTTCTCGCAGTTGTTTTCCCTTACTTCGTTGTCCTAAGGATTCTTGAATCACAGATACATTCAAACAAAGACGCCATATCGCCTACCACTTTGTCAACTTTTTTTCTCTACGTATTCATCTTCTCGCCCATTATTCCCAGATCTTCCACAACTTCAACATCTCTCTTTCAATATTATCAACTCTTGAATCCATCCTGGTTACCACCATCCCAGTCTCTCAACTGCTTTGATACCAATTTGTTAGAGACCTAAATCCGAACAGTCACTATTCCGACAATCAACCTCAACACCAGAAACTCAAGCAAGAAAACAATAGGAAAAACAGAGAAGAATAGAGTAATAAGAGAAACTCGGTGTATTCGATATATCAACCGGCTAAACTTCGAAGGTTAGCCAACCTCCACAATAGCTAGCTTCGAGGGCTAGCAACCTCCCTACGATAACCAATTCCTATATCATCCCCCCTCATCTGTCGCACCCTACCCCTTTTATTCCCTCCTCTCTAACTAACTAACAAACTCAGCAACAAATCTCTCACACCCCTACACACTCTCCAATTACTGATCTGCCCACCCTTCCTTTTCCGATTAAAGCGGGTCTCAACAGTACCCCCCCCCCAAAAGAAGCCACCTTGTCCTCAAGGTGGAAAGAACTCCTTCCCTGCGATCTTTCCCTTTACTTTAAAGGTTTGGGGTCCTGAGCTCACCGATGGCTCCAACACCTCCAATATGTCTGGACCGTCCCCCTCACAAGCCGGTTTGAGAATTAATACCTGGTTAACAAGCTCAGCTTCCTCTTTCTGTAAATCGTCGAGCTGCTCCTCATCCTTTAATAATATATGGAATTGCTTCCCATCGCATCTGTGTCTTGGTCCGTACTTGGCGTCGCATCGGTAGCAAAAGCCCTGCCCTTCTTCCGTTGGATCTCCTCACCGCCGACGCTTAAATGGATAAGGAGAGTCCTCTCCAGGTGGTGTCGCCTTCAACATCCGATTTGGGTAAGGGTTCACCCTCGATGGGTGTGGTGGGAGGTGGCGTCGACCGATTTCCTCCAAGGGTCGGTTAGGGCTCCCGAGCATCATGCTTGGTAAAGGAGAAATGAAGGTATTTAGAAGTGGGTCAGTAATTTTATTACCCATTTCTCCACCTCCATACTCGGCTAACCCACTTTGGGTTCTAGCTCCTTTATCGGTTGGACAGATGGATTCCAAAGGGCCCAATTCCTACCTTCACCACCAAATACCATTTCCATCATCTGTATCAACTAACTGCTCCAATCAATTGCAACTCGACCTTATTTCTTCCTTCAAACCGCTTACATAAGCGTAGTCACCACCTCCACTGGATCCTCTCAACATCGATTTACACCATCTCAAACTCACGATTATACTCCGCCATCGCATCAAATTGTCAGAATTTCATGAAAGCAGATAGAGGATTTCCACTGGCATTTCCAAAGCGACGCACCATCGCGATCTTGAAGTTCGACCAATCCTTCATCGGTGACCACCCTTCTCTCCACAAAACCAACTCAAAGCCTCACCTCCATACATACAAATATCGCCGCCAACCTCCCAGTCACCGGAACTCCATTCAGATCGAAATATCTTTCGACCTTAAATAACCACCCAAAGGGATCTTCTCCATAAAACACCGGAATCTCTAACTTTCGGTGAATTTTTTCCTTCGTCATCGACTCTTCTTCTAATGGTGTTTCAGCTTGACTCCTCAAGTCGGTAATGTCATCGGTGTCTTCTCAGTTGTTTTCCCTTACTTCGTTGTCCTAAGGATTCTTGAATCTGCCGCATACATTCAAACAAAGACGCCATATCGCCTACCACTTTGTCAACTTTTTTTTCCACCGTATTCATCTTCTCGTCCATTATTCCCAGATCTTCCGTCAACTTCAACATCTCTCTTTCAATATTATCAACTCTTGAATCCATCCTGGTTACCACCATCTCAGTCTCTCAACTGCTTTGATACCAATTTGTTAGAGACCTAAATCCGAACAGTCACTATTCCGACAATCAACCTCAACACCAGAAACTCAAGCAAGAAAACAATAGGAAAAACAGAGAAGAATAGAGTAATAAGAGAAACTCAGTGTATTCGATATATCAACCGGCTAAACTTCGAAGGTTAGCCAACCTCCACAATAGCTAGCTTCGAGGGCTAGCAACCTCCCTACGATAACCAATTCCTATATCATCCCCCTCATCCGTCAGACCCTACCCCTTTTATTCCTCCTCTCTAACTAACTAACAAACTCAAAGAACAAATCTCTCACACCCCTACACACTCTCCACCATCGATCCGCCCACCCTTCCTTTTCCGACATACTGGTGGTCAACAAGCACTTCCCCCAAAAGAAGTCACCTTGTCCTCAAGGTGGAAAGAACTCCTTCCCTGCGATCTTTCCCTTTACTTTAAAGGTTTGGGGTCCTGAGCTCGCCGATGGCTCCAACACCTCCAATATGTCTGAACCGTCCCCCTCACAAGCCGGTTTGAGAATTAATACCTGGTTAACAAGCTTAGCTTCCTCTTTCTGTAAATCGTCGAGCTGCTCCTCATCCTTTAATAATATATGGAATTGCTTCTCACCGTGATCTCGTGTCTTGGTCCGATTTGGCGTCGATCGGTAGCAAAAGCCCCGCCCTTCTTCCGTTGGATCTCCTCACCGCCGACGCTTAAATGGATAAGGAGAGTCCTCTGTTGGGTGCCGCCTTCGAACATCCGATTTGGGTAAGGTTCACCCTGATCGGGTGTGGTGGGAGGTGGCGTCGATCGATTTCCTCCAAGGGTCGGTTAGGGCTCCCGAGCATCATGCTTGGTAAAGGAGAAATGAAGGTATTTGAAGCGTGGGTCAGGTAATTTTATTACCCATTTCTCCACCTCCATACTCGCTTAACCCACTTTGGGTTCTAGCTCCTTAATCGGGTTGGACAGATGGATTCCAAAGGGCCCAATTCCTACCTTCACCACCAAATATTTCCATCATCTGTACTCAACTAATCTGCTCCAATCAATTGCAACTCTGACCTTATTTCTTCCTTCAAACCGTTTACATAAGCCGTAGTCACCACCTCCGCTGGGATCCCTCTCAACATCGACGACACCATCTCAAACTCACGATTATACTCCGCCACTGTACCCAGCTGCTGTAACTTCATGAAAGCAGATAGAGGATTTCCAGCCTGGGCATTTCCAAAGCGACGCACCACTGCGATCTTGAAGGTCGACCAATCCTTCATCGGTGACCACCCTTCTCTCCACAAAAACCAACTCAAAGCCTCACCCTTCATACATACAGCTATCGCCGCCAACCTCCCAGTCACCGGAACTCCATTCAGATCGAAATATCTTTCGACCTTAAATAACCACCCAAAGGGATCTTCTCCATAAAACACCGGAATCTCTAACTTTCGGTGAATTTTTTCCTTCGTCATCGACTCATCTTCTAATGGTGTTTCAGCTTGACTCCTCAAGTCGGTAATGTCATCGGTGTCTTCTCGCAGTGTTTTCCCCTTACTTCGTTGTCCTAAGGATTCTTGAATCTGCCGCATACATTCAAACAAAGACGCCATATCGCCTACCACTTTGTCAACTTTTTTTTCCACCGTATTCATCTTCTCGTCCATTATTCCCAGATCTTCCGTCAACTTCAACATCTCTCTTTCAATATTATCAACTCTTGAATCCATCCTGGTTACCACCATCTCAGTCTCTTAATTGCTTTGATACCAATTTGTTAGAGACCTAAATCCAACGAAATACTATTCACAATCAACCTCAACACCGTAAACTCAAGCAAGAAAACAATAGGAAAACAGAAGAATAGAGTAATAAGAGAAACTCAAGTATTCGATATATCAACCGGCTAAACTTCAAGGTTAGCCAACCTCCACAATAGCTAGCTTCGAGGGCTAGCAACCTCCCTACGATAACCAATTCCTATATCATCCCCCTCATCCGTCAGCACCCTACCCTTTTATTCCCTCCTCTCTAACTAACTAACAAACTCAAGAACAAATCTCTCACACCCTACACACTCTCCAATTCTTGATCCGCCCACCCTTCCTTTTCCGACATACTGGGTCTCAACAAGACTTCCAAAAGAAGTCACCTTGTCCTCAAGGTGGAAAGAACTCCTTCCTGCGATCTTTCCCTTTACTTTAAAAGTTTGGGGTCCTGAGTCACGATGGCTCCAACACCTCCAATATGTCCAACCGCCCCCTCACAAGCCGGTTTGAGAATTAATACCGTTAACAAGCTTAGCTTCCTCTTTCTGTAAATCGTCGAGCTGCTCCTCATCCTTTAATAATATATGGAATTGCTTCTCACCGCATCTGTGTCTTGGTCCGTACTTGGCGTCGCATCGGTAGCAAAAGCCCTGCTCCTTCTTCCGTTGGATCTCCTCAGCTGTCAGACGCTTAAATGGATAAGGAGAGTCCCTCTGTTGTGGCTGTCGCCCTTCGAACATCCGATTTGGGTAAGGGTTCACCCTCGGACTGGGTGTGGTGGGAGGTGGCGTCGATCGATTTCCCTCCAAGGGTCGGTTAGGGCTCCCGAGCATCATGCTTGGTAAAGGAGAAATGAAGGTATTTGTAGCGTGGGTTGGGTAATTTTTATTACCCATTTCTCCACCTCCATACTCGGTTAACCCACTTTGGGTTCTAGCTCCCTTAACGGGTTGGACAGATGGATTCCAAAGGGCCCAATTCCTACCTTCACCACCAAATACCATTTCCATCATCTGTACCAACGAATCTGTTCCAATCAATTGCAACTCTGACCTTATTTCTTCCTTCAAACCGTTTACATAAGCCGTAGTCACCACCTCCGCTGGGATCCCTCTCAACATCGACGACACCATCTCAAACTCACGATTATACTCCGCCACTGTACCCAGCTGCTGTAACTTCATGAAAGCAGATAGAGGATTTCCAGCCTGGGCATTTCCAAAGCGACGCACCATTGCGATCTTGAAGGTCGACCAATCCTTCATCGGTGACCACCCTTCTCTCCACAAAAACCAACTCAAAGCCTCACCCTTCATACATACAGCTATCGCCGCCAACCTCCCAGTCACCGGAACTCCATTCAGATCGAAATATCTTTCGACCTTAAATAACCACCCAAAGGGATCTTCTCCATAAAACACCGGAATCTCTAACTTTCGGTGAATTTTTTCCTTCGTCATCGACTCATCTTCTAATGGTGTTTCAGCTTGACTCCTCAAGTCGGTAATGTCATCGGTGTCTTCTCGCAGTGTTTTCCCCTTACTTCGTTGTCCTAAGGATTCTTGAATCTGCCGCATACATTCAAACAAAGACGCCATATCGCCTACCACTTTGTCAACTTTTTTTTCCACCGTATTCATCTTCTCGTCCATTATTCCCAGATCTTCCGTCAACTTCAACATCTCTCTTTCAATATTATCAACTCTTGAATCCATCCTGGTTACCACCATCTCAGTCTCTTAATTGCTTTGATACCAATTTGTTAGAGACCTAAATCCGAACAGTCACTATTCCGACAATCAACCTCAACACCAGAAACTCAAGCAAGAAAACAATAGGAAAAACAGAGAAGAATAGAGTAATAAGAGAAACTCAGTGTATTCGATATATCAACCGGCTAAACTTCGAAGGTTAGCCAACCTCCACAATAGCTAGCTTCGAGGGCTAGCAACCTCCCTACGATAACCAATTCCTATATCATCCCCCCTCATCTGTCGCACCCTACCCCTTTTATTCCCTCCTCTCTAACTAACTAACAAACTCAGCAACAAATCTCTCACACCCCTACACACTCTCCAATTCTCGATCCGCCCACCCTTCCTTTTCCGACATAAATGGGTCTCAACAGACTTCCAAAAGAAGTCACCTTGTCCTCAAGGTGGAAAGAACTCCTTCCCTGCGATCTTTCCCTTTACTTTAAAAGTTTGGGGTCCTGAGCTCGCCGATGGCTCCAACACCTCCAATATGTCTGAACCGTCCCCCTCACAAGCCGGTTTGAGAATTAATACCTGGTTAACAAGCTTAGCTTCCTCTTTCTGTAAATCGTCGAGCTGCTCCTCATCCTTTAATAATATATGGAATTGCTTCTCACCGCATCTGTGTCTTGGTCCGTACTTGGCGTCGCATCGGTAGCAAAAGCCCTGCTCCTTCTTCCGTTGGATCTCCTCAGCTGTCAGACGCTTAAATGGATAAGGAGAGTCCCTCTGTTGTGGCTGTCGCCCTTCGAACATCCGATTTGGGTAAGGGTTCACCCTCGGACTGGGTGTGGTGGGAGGTGGCGTCGATCGATTTCCCTCCAAGGGTCGGTTAGGGCTCCCGAGCATCATGCTTGGTAAAGGAGAAATGAAGGTATTTGTAGCGTGGGTTGGGTAATTTTTATTACCCATTTCTCCACCTCCATACTCGGTTAACCCACTTTGGGTTCTAGCTCCTTAATCGGTTGGATGATGGATTCCAAAGGGCCCAATTCCTACCTTCAATACCAAATACCATTTCCATCATCTGCACTAACTAACTGCTCCAATCAATTGCAACTCGACCTTATTTCTTCCTTCAAACCGCTTACATAAGTCGAGTCACCACCTCCGCTGGGATCCTCTCAACATCGACGACACCATCTCAAACTCACGATTATACTCCGCCACTGTACCCAGCTGCTGTAACTTCATGAAAGCAGATAGAGGATTTCCAGCCTGGGCATTTCCAAAGCGACGCACCACTGCGATCTTGAAGGTCGACCAATCCTTCATCGGTGACCACCCTTCTCCACAAAACCAACTCAAAGCCTCACCTCCATACATACATTATCGCCGCCAACCTCCCAAATCACGGAACTCCATTCAGATCGAAATATCTTTCGACCTTAAATAACCACCCAAAGGGATCTTCTCCATAAAACACCTAATCTCTAACTTTCGGTGAATTTTTCCTTCACATCGACTCTTCTTCTAATGGTGTTTCACTTGACTCCTCAAGTCGGTAATGTCATCGGTGTCTTCTCGCAGTGTTTTCCCCTTACTTCGTTGTCCTAAGGATTCTTGAATCTGCCGCATACATTCAAACAAAGACGCCATATCGCCTACCACTTTGTCAACTTTTTTTTCCACCGTATTCATCTTCTCGTCCATTATTCCCAGATCTTCCGTCAACTTCAACATCTCTCTTCAATATTATCAACTTTGAATCCATCCTGTTACCACCATCTCGTCTCTCAACTGCTTTGATACCAATTTGTTAGAGACCTAAATCCGAACAGTCACTATTCCGACAATCAACCTCAACACCAGAAACTCAAGCAAGAAAACAATAGGAAAAACAGAGAAGAATAGAGTAATAAGAGAAACTCAGTGTATTCGATATATCAACCGGCTAAACTTCGAAGGTTAGCCAACCTCCACAATAGCTAGCTTCGAGGGCTAGCAACCTCCCTACGATAACCAATTCCTATATCATCCCCCCTCATCTGTCGCACCCTACCCCTTTTATTCCCTCCTCTCTAACTAACTAACAAACTCAGCAACAAATCTCTCACACCCCTACACACTCTCCAATTACTGATCTGCCCACCCTTCCTTTTCCGATTACAGCGGGTCTCAACAGAAAGTAACAAACATGATAGGTTTATAAGATCCAAAAGCACATCTTTTTGCTGCATTGCATTTCATCATCAGAATAACAAGGATGGTTCACAGTGAGCTGTTTTCTCCCTTCTATTTGCTGGCATCTCCAACCCAAGCTTATGAAATTCTTCTATTTTTTAATTTAGCAAGGTCTACCAAGAATATGACACTTCATATAACATCTCCAATCAAGCATGAGTAATAGGAACACTGGAAAACAGAAATTGTGAACTAGTAGCATTTTCATGACAAGGCATTTGAGCACCAATATCATGAGACATTCTTTGACATAAAATGGGCTGCGAGGACTGCAGCGCATTTTGGCTAACCTCATTTTGATAATCAGGACTGAGATTTTGGTTTATAGCGGCTGCATTAGCTGCTTCTCCATTCAATGGTTCTGAAAGTACAGAAGTTGGTGTGGTGCAACTCTCTTCAAGTTTTGTTGTTGTAAGTTGTAACAGTTCGTGTGGGAAATTTTGCTGTGGTAGGTAAACTAGTAGCTGTAGAAGACTCATTTGACTGCCTCATTTTCAGCTCCCTACTAATGTTCTGCTTAAAACTGGCGACAATGAGCTGATGAATCAGAGAGAAACCAGACGTGAGTCAAGCCACAAGTATAAGCTAGCTGATAGACTGATAATTCAAATTGGATATTAAATATATACATATGGACACATCTTTTGGTCATTTCAAGGATGCTGAACACAATTCATGTAATGGACAGAGTTAAATCCTGTGAAAGTTAAGGAAGCCTGAATGTTTTCGGCTGTTATTTGTATATATATAAATGGAGAATATACCTGAATTGTGCCACCAGCCACTAAACAGGCCGCAACAGAGCCACCAAAAACCCGACCATCAGAGCTAGCCAGTGAGACACTTAAAATGCCAATTTTGGACTTTGAACCACTCAATTCACTAAATGTAAAAGTTCCGGACAGAGACAGAATCTCAAACCGTCCCTGAAACGATGGAAAGAGTGAAAGGGTTCAATCATCATCACCAATTAGGCTAGGCTCACATAGAAAACAACGTACAGGGGAACCGCAAAACTATAATTTAAACCACTTTTTGTTGCCTACAAAATATTTGCAAGCAATGCCTTCAAGATATCCTGTCAGATTGCCGTAAAAAGAGTAAAAGGAAAAGTTTAAATCAGGATGAGTCACACCTCGCATCTTAAAATTCCACCTGAAGATTCAGGTTGCCGTAAGATAACGGATGAGATGGCACCAGTAGCAGACAGAACACAGATTGCTCGACGACCCAATTGAGAAAAAGTCCTTAAATTTTGGAAAACGTCCTGCAACAAAATCAAGATAAAAGGTTAAATTGCAAGAAGAAAGTTTTAAGGAATGAATGATATGCCAAACCAGAGCAAAAGCAATGAATGATCAAATGTCTGCATACTTCATATCATTCCTACCTCTCCTGTATCTACAGTTAATACATGAGGAACGAAGTTTCCTCCAGCTGTTTCCGCTGCAGCACCACCTTCAGAAAAGAAATGTTTCACATCGTAAGAATCTGACAGTTAAGATTGTTCATCATAATGAATATGTCTTAAACAGTAACATTTAGCTAATTGAAGTGGATTAACACTTTTCAGGTGACAAATAAAACAGTAGTTTAATTTTGTGTCCTTTTTTAATTACTTAATTCAAAGAATTAGCGTACATCCTCCCAACACTATCAATGGCAAATACAAAACCAGTTACCCACATCAATTCCACTTACAAATAATCAATCAACAACAACATAAGACGTATATGTTTAAGTTTTTACAGATAGTAATAAATATGTTACATGTAGACATAAATATGGGCGTTAACTCAAAACTCACCGAGAGCAGCCAAGAGCTGCAGTTTACCGGAACCACGAGGCCTTCCTCTGCCACGTTTCATTCCTGGCACTGTTGTAGGTGAGGAAAAGGCCGGATAAGGAAGCGAACCCATGCAGACTCTTCTGTTTCCATCGCCGCCGGTGTTGTCACTGTACTTTCTTGGCCTCCCTCTCTTTCTTTTCACCACTGTTTCATTATTAACATCAACGAAAGATGATGATCCAATTCTTGACTCTCCTCCGCCACCACCTACTTCAGCCACCACAATGCTCGTCTCTCCGCCGACGCTAACTGTCCCCTCCTGCACCTGCATCACGTGAGACGGAGTAGGTGAGGCTGAGACAGGGTTGCCCTCTTCCATGCTATTCCTTCAAAACTGTCCCCTATAAAACCAAAGTTAACACACTTCAGCGGCAAACGCAAGTATATATATATACCTACGTGCCTGTCGGTGTGTCCAGTCCACAGAGGTACAAGGAGAGAAGAGGTTGGTAGGACTTGGAGGGTTTTCGCAACCGTGAGTGTGAACAAGCGTAGCAGTGCCCAGATCTTAGGGTGGTCTTAGTTTCCCCCCGTCTTAGTCTTACAAGTATTATCAATTATGCGGAGGCGAAGCATTTATTTTATACATTTGTCCTTGCGTTTTCCAGAAAAGCCCCTTCCGGACACGTGGTTGTAACGGTTTTATAGTCAATTAACCGAAGGACTTTCCTTAGTGCTTAATTTACAGTTACGTCTTATTTATTTATTTATATTTATAGGATTATATTTCCATATGTGTTTTGTTTAAAATTTGTATTATTTGGTAAATATCTTATTAATAAATTGACAGGTTTTTGCCAAAACAGTAACAAGATCTTTATAGGGCCATGAATGTTATATACTGTACAATCTTAATAAATTTGATGTATTGTGCCATTGCTAGCATAAGATCGTACGTGTAAATTGATTTAATTAGAACCATAATATTAAAGGAATGACATTAATTTTCATACTTGATTGATTCTAGTGTTCCCATTTAGTTCTATTGACATGCTGTTTCAATAAATTACTCTGATTACAAAATCAACTTACATAAAAAGGAGCAAAGACAGATCATTTAAATTAAAAGGGACTTATTTACGAGACCCACGGCACTATTGGTCCAGACTTTGAGACCAAAATACCGATTGGATACTCGTCATATTCCGCAGACTTTAGAGAGGAACGGAGCTTTGGTAACTTGGAGACGGATTTCTGCGACATGAAATTTTGTGCGTCAAGGAGGTAAATGGAAACTGGGCAATAGACGACACATCCTTTTCTGGCTCGAAAATTGGGTCGAAAATTGGAATCTTTTCTATTTAATGGCTCACACTACCATCCCTGAAAGCGAACTCAATGTTACAATTTCTTATTTTACTAACGAGCATGGCAAATGGCATTGGAATTTATTCCAAAATTATCTCCTTGCCACTGTTTGTATGAATATCGCGTCAATCCGTCCTCACATAAACTACCGAGAAGAAGATTAATTGGTCCGGGGATACACTAATCACCATAGATTCACAGTAACATCTGCTAACGATCTTATTGAGAATATCACCACGGACATCTTTAATAGGTCATGGGAGGACATATAGAAATGAGTGGGGCCACAGTGAATCGGGTCTTTTCTCTGGCTGGTGGCAAAGTGAAAATTGTTACAAGCAACGTGTAACTCACCATCTTGTTCCGAAAGGTTGAATCCCTAACTTCAAGAGCCCTCAGTTGCAGGCCCGACCATCGTTGGAGGATTGAATTACGGTATAATCTTGGTGGCCTTAACAACAGCGGCCCATCGCCTCCCGTTATTGTGAAATAATCTAAGACCTTATTCCAATTGACCCTGTTAGTTGGCCAACCAAGCTACCCGTGCGGGCGTGTGACACACCATCTAACTATAGAGAATGGTTATACCTTCTGTGGTCAGGATGAATCGACTTTACACGTTTTACGGGATTATACTTGAGTAATATCATTCTGGCATAAATTTTCACATGCAATGATTGATGGGGACTTTTTCATTTAGGATAAAGGAACCTAACTCAGGTCCAATCTTCGCCACCAAGTACAACTGAATCAGACAGCGTGAGTTACTATTTTTGAAGTCATTTGCTGGTTTTTATGAAATGGAAAAACAGTAGCATTTTTGAGCCGGGTTTTGTTTGGCCAGTAGGCGGAATTAGAATTGTCATGGCTTACACTGATTGGATCATACGGGTCAGTGAGATAAAAAACCGGGTCTTCCAAGTTTAGGATTTATTTTTTAGTACACTAGTAGACTAGACCAAACCTATGGAAGAGTAGGTTAAGCTTAATACGGATATTACATCAACAGGAGGCGTTATTAGGACCTGCCATGGGCACTGGTGTGTAGACTTCCTACAAAATATAGGAGTAGGCGATCCTCTAATTGCCGAACTCTGGGGAATGCACTCAAGACTCATATTAGCGTAGAAGTGGGGATATCGTCATGTGATAGTTGAAATGGACTCATTAGAAGTCATTAACATCTTCTCCTCATCCATAAGCGATATGATTGATATTTATTTTTGGGTAACAGTTATCCGAGAGTTGATACTTTGAACATGTGAGGCACAGCTACACATCGAGAAAGAAATCAATGTACAGATAGATTGGCTAATCTAACTTCATCAGCAGAATCGGGTCTGCATATCCTTCAAAAGCTTCCAACGAGCGTTATGGAAGCCCTGCACCAAGAGATGAATGAAACTCTTTACAATAGAACCCTACGTTCGTAGGGCATTAGGTCGCTTTTGTTTCTTTTCCTTGTAAACCAAAAAAAGAAAAGAAAAGGGGGGATGCAGATTTCACCACCCAGAAAGTGTTTAGGATCAATTGACAGAAAACAATGGAATAGATAAATTTTCACCCTTCCTACATAAAAGTTGTTCTGGATGAACGATTTGGATTTAGACGCTTACGGATCAACTATAACAAACAGGGGTTGTGACGGAATTAACCACTTAATCATAAGAGAACGGGGTTTCGCATTCCAATAAGCTCAATCCAACTGGTGATTTCAGTCTCCTGGTCAAGTCTTCCAACATGGAGCTAGATCACTCAAAACTTACATTGGATTGATAGTAACGAAAATGATACCAGCACCCAATTCGTTATAGCAAAATTGTTACAGAACCTATTTCAAACGCAACTCAGATTTCAATTGAGGCTATACTCAAATGGCTTTGCCTGGTAAATCTTAACTGCTAAAAGTTGTTAAAAGTTTATACTTTAATAGTCATTAGTACCATCTTCGATAAAGACATACAAATCGACTCTTCCATCTGCATAGCTCAAAGATCATTTGCGACAAAATGAACTTTAAGTTCTCCTAGTCAACAAAAGACACTTTTCATATATTCATTCTGGTATTTCCCAATAGTTACATGACAATTCTCCATGTCTTAAGTTTCAACACATAAGCGTACCTCTCCCCCGCTTACGAACTCACAATTACAAGATCAGAGTTAAATAATGCAACCTTTTTTAAAAAACAGGGTTAAGACTGCTCGAAAAGCTATATATTTGGGGAACCTGCTTTTTGCATGGACTTGTATATGTACACCAGCGGCTTCCGCTCAGGAATCCGGCTTGTTAGATCTCCCTGATTTTGCTGAGCTATCTACGTTAGAGTCCAATTCATTTTTCTGGTCATTAGCCCAATTGTTGTTCCACCAGCACAAACACCACAAGCAACCATGCACCAAGACCATATCCAAAATTGTGGCCTGCAGTTTACTGCCAAAAGGGACCATAGCATACTATCCGTAAGTTACCATTTTCCTTTCCCTCTTCGAAGTATTGTGCTAAGCCAACTGGTAAATTCCCCTCATAAACGACTTCAAGTTCCACTAACCTTCCAACCCAAGTGGTCTACTTAAAGAGCATTTTCAGCTCTTCAATTCGAGCACTTCGAACTTCTTGATCAGTCAAGGCACCAGAGATCATCCGCTGCTTCCGTGCTTGAACTGCTTCCATTCTTTCCTCAACTGTCCCCTGCCATTTAGTTAAATCCTTGAGTGTACAAAGTCAAATTACATAAACATGTAGAACATATAAGAATCTGCATGCAAGTTAAAGCAGCAGAAATGTCTATAACTTTAGAAGAAACTCTCTCTTATTCCTATTAATAATGTAAAATAGTGAGATTTTGCTCTCTTGGTAGAAATAGAAGTACTGAATTAAGTTAGCTGATCAATGGTCATGAAAAATATCAATAAGTTGAAGTTGCATGAATTCCAAGTTCAGTGGAGAAAACAGACCTTGACAATGAATCGCTTGATTGTCACTGGTTTGGTCTGTCCAATGCGATGTATTCGCATGACAGCTTGTTCCTCCACGGCTGGATTCCACCATGGGTCCTAAGAAAAATGCTTGACATCAGTATAATAGTCAAAGTAACCAAGTTACAAAGCCCCAAACAATGAACTCTAGAAAAAGGAAAGAGACTCAATGTGCTATTAACTTTGAGAACAACCTAGAAAGTCAATCCTGAATTACATCCACACACAAAAAAAAAGGCTTATATCCTCGCAGAAATCTTCCTTCAACCTCTAAACAAGAAACAATTTTGCCTGCTTAACTTAAGGCCATAATGTGGTCCAAGGTCTAGGAGCTCAAAATAAAGTTATGAATAGACATACAAAAGACAAGTCACCAGAGAAAAGTTTGTCCAAAAGAATGACCAGATTACAAGTTAAAGATGATAACTTTATATTGAACACACCATGATAAAGGCATTGGATGCTGCTGTTAGATTTATCCCAACCCCTCCAGCCTTCAACGACATCAGCAAAACCTGAAGTGGATTTAAACCAATAATATTCTCAGACCGAAGGTGTTATATGAAAAGATGGCTTCATACTGATCATCAAGAAGGTTATTAAAGAAAAAAAAAAAAGTAGACAACAAAAGGTTAACAGACCATAACACTATTATCTTCTGAAAATTGTTTGAGTACTCGTTCACGCTGCTGTTGGTTTAAAGTCCCATCAAGGCGAAGAAATGAAATGTTTGTCCTGGCCAAAATGGAAATTTTGTTATTTCAGGAAGAGAACAACCTAAAGCTCTGCTTCAAAAGAAATCTTGAACGTCAGAAGATGATATCAACCACAATGAGGAAACATGCTAAAGATCAGATATCAACCACAACCTGCATAAAGCTAATACCCATATCAACTTGCACAGAACAGGCATATAGAACTCGTGATTATTAAGTTCTGCAATACTATGAAACAATGTCAATATGCTTCACATCTCTACGTCCACAGAAGAAAATAATTCAAAGTAGCAGAAAGAACTACTAGAAGAAGCTCATCCAACAAAACACATACCTCTACAAAATTTTCAGCAGTTGCAAAATTGTTACCTAGAAAGAGGGATTTGTAAGAGGTCCAGAAAGGCCGTCCACTGACTGAAAACAATACTCTTAGAGCCTGAAGAACAAAGAGTTTCAAGTTCTTTCAATAGAACTACTATTTTGGCTGATTCAACCCAGTTTTTCTTAACATCAATCCTGAATCTACTGCCAGTTGGTGCCGTAATAAGCTCTTGTTTACTAACCATTTTCCTGCAATAGAAGAATAGCTGAATATGGATAAGTGAATTCTGTTCCCAGTTCTTGTATCAGAAACCATCAGTTAGGAAGAGCCTATTGTATAGTCCAGAATGATATTGAGCAAAAATCATGGAATCATCTGAAAGTGTTCTGTTGCAAGAGCTTCAAACAATGCATTCTTCAGCCTATAATAGCAATTTACAGTCAATGGATTGATTCCAAGATCTCATACAAAAGCTTTTTCGAGCTTGAATTCTTAGCTTCCTTAAATAGAAATGTTTTAAGCAAAGAGGTGAGGGCTTCAAAAAATGCATTCCATTAATTTAGAACAAGGCTCTCAATACTTGAACAACTTTTTCATGAGATCCATAACTTCAAATATGCAACCTTTTTTTTTATCAAGATCATTCTGGAATCTTATGTCAGTTCTAGTTGCTATAAGCTCTTACCTAATGCACTTCTTATAAAAAGTAAAATATAGAAAGCATAAATTGCAAAACACTTTAAGGAGATTGATCTGTATTCCAATGGAAAAATAAAGGATAATTCTTAAATATACCTACAAACAGGACATAAACCAGATGCAGGACTTTTCCAACTTGCCAACAGACACTCTCGACATATGCGGTGAGCGCAGGGTGTCAATATTGCATCCTCAAAAGCTTCAAGACATATAGGACACTCTCCCTGTTCCCCCTTGCGCAGCTCTTCCACAACTTCTTGAACATATGCCAGTGAAGGCACACAGTTGGCTTCCCCATCCAGTGCATTTTCGCCCATTTTGAGGAAACGTTTGGCTAGCTTATCCAAATCAGAATATTCCTGGGTATCTCCTCGACTGGATACATCAAACAAAACCAATCACGCAGTGAATCCCATTAAATGAATATGTGAAGAAATCGTACACTTGCACAAGTCTAAAAGATATCTATTAAGCAGCGCCACAATACCCATAAAGTCTTACTAGCAAAAAAGCAGATAAAGACTATAAAAAAGGAATAAAGTCTCAGTAAAAGAAACACATAGGTTTTAACAAAATCTATAGCTCTTATGTTTTGACAAGTTCACAATAGCAGAAAAAAGACTGCAAAAAGATTTCTCAATACCATCAAACCCAAAACAATATAACGGAGGTAGAAGGGAAAGGTAAATAGCCAGCATACATCTACACAAAGAATACTTTCATAAACAGCAACATTTTTATTCCCATTGAAAATCATTCCAATAGACCAGCACATTGAAAAAACAAAGAAGTTGACAAGTCTAAACCTCATCACAAGAAATGGATGATCACAACATTGACGAAGACGTAAAAGCAACTCCAAAATTGATGCATAATTATGAAGAACACGCCCTTGCTCTACAAACTGATCAAACTTCACCTGAAAACGTATATGTTGTGTAGAAGGAATGAGATGAGGAAAAATATTAATATGACTACATGAAACACATGACAAAAGCCATACGGACCTTTGATCGTTTAAACAAAGCTTCGTAGAAATCTCTTTCAGTGTCTGTTAGTTCGCAATAAATCATTTGAATATCAGCCGGAGGAAGAACTAGAATTGGCCTGCAGATAGAAAGGATTTAAGAAACAATTTACAAGAGAATAAGACACTGTACTCTGCTCTTAACCAATATATTCACCTTCCTTCCTTGTCTGTGCTAGACTTTGTTCTCCTCAACATAATAGGTTTTAAAATGGACTGAACCAACTTTAAGCCTCTTTCATCACCCTCCTCAAATGGTTTCTGGACAAGTTTGTTCCACCTATTTAACATAAAAAGATCCAGTACATATCAGAATAATATATTGGGTCTCAGAAATACTAATTGTGAGACAAACAAAGGATTTGAATAACATAGTTAACCAACCCCAAAATGTTTGCAGTTCAAAGCTTTGATATCCACTTCAAGAACTAATTTAATCTTTCCAGTCCTAGTACTGAATATAATATGATCTAAAGTTATGAAAACCATTTAACTCTAAATCTTATGGTTCCACTTTGCTTAAAAATAAAATATTCTAACAAATACATTCAGCTAAATACATTAGAATTTCCTCACACCCTAACTTTAAATAGTCGTCTCAGAAGGCTATCCCAGGATGTACAATTACCCAATATAACTTTAAATAAGAATTTAAGCAATGGGAATTTAAATCATGGGCCACTATTGAGAATTAACTATGATCCTTCCTACAATTTCTGCAACCAATGAAGAAAACATAAGATGGCAACATTTACTCTAGCAGAAAGAAGGACAAGATTTACCATGCCCAACTTTGCCAAGGTTCAACTTTCAAAAATCGAAGAAGGCTGTAGATGTCCTCCAGGTTGTTCTGACACACAGAAATGCAACATCAAAATGTCACATGTTATAGATATAATCAAGCTTTCCGTATGTATGTATAATGGAAACTTCCACCGCACAATGTAAATAGACACCAAGAACTCAAGAGGATGGACATCGAATCCAAAGCTAATAAATAACTTCTGGAGAAAGGGAGTAGGAAAGTCTTGATACACTACCTGGATTGGGGTGCCAGTAAGACACCAGCGAAGACGTGCAACTAGAGAAGCAGCAGCAATAGAAATTTGACTTTTTGAGGATTTTATGGTATGTGCCTCATCAAGAATCACCCTAAACCATTGGACAGAATATAGTCCCCTATTCTCTTCAGCATCCTGTGGAGGAATTAACAAAATTCAAGTAAGAGCTATATTCCTTTAAAGTAAACAAATATGTTGACAAAAATACAGGAGAATAAGTAGAACATACTGTTATACCTCCGTTGAAAACTCTGAGGTTAACACTCCATATGTAGTTATCACCACATCATACTGAGCCAAAAGTTTAGCATCCTTAACTCTACTTTGACCATAATGAAGACAAAGAGACAACGAACCAGGTTCTGCATGAGTTTCTATCTCTGCCTGTGCCAAAAAATAATTACAGACTTAATGGAGACATGGAAATACATTAACTCCTCAATCACAAAGCAATATCAATTCAATACATTTAATTGCAATAAGTATCATGCAGGGTATGCATTAAATACCATCAATTATTACCTTCCACTGGCTGAGTAAAGTCATAGGACATACAACCAGGTTCCCACCATTTGGCAGGATCTTCTTTTGCTCTTCCAATTTATTAGAAGCCACCAAATTTTCTTCTTTGTTCATGGGATTTAGACACTGTTCTGGAAGATTGGTAACTTGAGTGCTCTTACTCGAAAGCTGACATGTATATGGATTAGCTGATGACCCACCCCTTTCGGTATGAGTAAGTAAAAGAGCTATGGTCATAATGGTCTTTCCAAGTCCCATAGCATCTGCCAAAATCTTCAAAAATATGACACAATAAGCATATATAAGCAGTAAACATAATCTGATGTTCAACGTTCAAAGAAGGCAGGAGAAACATACTCCTCCTCTGGCCATTTTAAGTGTGCTTGGGAATTCTGTGGTGGCATCACCGGAAAAGGCATTCAGATACACAACAAACTTCCCCCTGTGAAACCAAATAACTCATTAATAGTCATTACAGCAATTGAAGTTCTATACAAAAAGGATATGTCAAACGTACTCCTCCCCTAATTGATAAGCCTCCCAACATGGATGAAGGGTCGATGCATCGTCAATGCATTTTCCCTTCTCCAATTGAATCATCCAATGTAAAGCTTGCTTTTGGTAAGGTCGAAGTTCACACTGAAGTGTGCTAGGAGGGTCCATTTCCTAATCACAAAAAATTCCATGTTAGATGCTTTTTCAAGTTCCACTCTTACAATAGCATCTTTCATCCTTAGCATTACCTCTAACTCAGAGGTGCATCCCACCCCAACAATATTTTCGAGATCAGCATCTGTGATGGGTTCCCTGTTGTCAACTTCATCTCCATCTCCATGTCCAGACTGATCTCTCAACTTGCTGGCAAGTGATGTAGAAAGACCAGAAAATTCCTATATAGGTGAATAATTCTTACAAAGTTAAGTGAAGATTGGGTAATAAACTTGTGAAATACAAATGACTGTTTTACTACCTTTGAGTTTAAAGGCCGCTTCCTTGTGTTCAAATCAGCAGGTGTAAATTCTGCCTGGTTATGAAAAAGAATTCATTATCCACATTTGTACAATAATATCCTTGTATACACAATCAAGTCCATCACTTAGCAAATTAAAGGCTTCAGACTTCAAAGGAATGATAAAAATTGGGTCAAACAGAAGATTTCACCTTCTGAGATGGAGGCAAGCCAATCAAACGGAACAAATTTGGAAGAGGATGAATGACCGTTTCTGCAGAGGTACTGCTGGCTGCCTTAAGTGAGAAATGCTGGGGCTTGTTGAACATTGTACTATTTAGATAAACACTAAAACAGAAAGGGGGGAAAAAGTGAAAATCCATCTGTTAATTTAATATCAAGTCTTGAAATAGCAGTCTTACTGCTTCATCAAAAGATTCATCACCAATTTTGCAAAAGCACATACAAGGTGTAATAATACCTTACTGACAATACAATAGTATCCATTATGCCCAACACATCAGGAGCTGCCTTACAACACCCAAAAACATTAACTTTCTTATCTCTCACTAGAGGCAGGAGACACCGAGACCATTCATTAGGTATTCGACCAATCTGTCACAACCCATCAAAAGCACAACACAGAATACACCAGTAAAACACATGAATAACTTCAATAGAAAGATAATTTTCAAAAAAAAAAACTTCAATAGAAAGATGCAAACAAAGGCCTTAACTCTCCAGACAATGCTAAACTAAATGATTGATCCTTATAAAGTTTTCACTCCATAAACATCATCATTGTCATTACAACAACAATTACTGGCAAAAACGACATATTTATGCCGCTTGTTCAGGTACCTCTCCACTCTCTTTGGTGGAAAATCTCACAATCTCCGAACATGCCGCTGTTGCCGCAAACTTTCCTCTGTGAAAAGCCTTTCTGGACGCTGGCGATCTCAAACTCTCACTCTTCTGGGGAAATGTAAATATTACTTCCTCTCCAGGCTTCACTTTCCTCCCTTTACACGTAGACAATCCTGACACTTCACTGCTACCCACATACCACCACTCACTTCCTAGAGTACTAAATGCCCTCGCATTGACAACATCTACGCTATAATTCACATGGCAATTTTCTTCCTCTTTATTCACTCGCTTCGGTTTCGGATAAGGTAGTAATTCTAGACATACTTTGGGGGTCCCTGGAGTCTGGAATTCCTGTTTGGATGTGGAATTCCCCCGATTCTTCTCCGCTCTATCCACTCGTTCTGACCTTTGGGTAACAGCGTTAGGGTTTGGGGCTGAGATCCTATGGGTTTGGGATTGGGGTATGTGTTTTGTACGAAAATGAGGAGTGTCGAAGATGATGTTGATGGCAGCAGTAGGATTGCTGTTTGAGAGATGGAGAGCTCTGATTATGTCCATGTCGGAGAAGCCCGGCCCCACTACGGACCGCACTGTGGATAGAAGATCGTCTGTTACTTTGTTCCCCATGTATAGTGGCTTATATACACGGTAACCCTAATTGCTTAATCACAGAGACTGGGACTGAGAAACCAAAGAAAACAAAACGGCGGGCGGTGGAGTACAGAGGAAGAAGAAGATCAAGAAGAAGAAGAAAGAAGGCGCGTTGGATACATAAAGGGAAATAAAAATTTCTCATATTTCCCGCCACTAATTCCATCGGAGGGAAAAAGCAAACAGTGATATTATCACCTTTTTGGTTACCTTCTTTTTCTTCTCCTTTATGTGACCGGCCCAACCAGCCCGGCCTAACTTAACCCGATTTTGGTTTGAGTCAGTTGAGAAAAAATGATGTTAAAATTTAGAAATCACAAAAAATTTAAAAAATAAGTAAAATGTTATATCAATCTAATGTAATAAAAAGTCCCATCAATCAAATTTTAAAATATATAAATATTTTAAAATTTATTTAATTTAAATATTCAAAATTAAACCAAAAATTTCAAATTTTCTTTTTATATTTCAATTTTATGAAATTAATTCTAATTTTTATACCAATTTAATTATTTTTATTTTATATTTATTTTATCTATTGAAATGTAACTTAGTTAATAACTTAGTTCATTTTCAAATTAACTAAGTTCTCGAACTAATTTAATAATATTTCTTTATTTATAAAATTTTGAAAGTAAATTTTAGGAATGACTTAAAATTTAATATTTAAATAATTAAATATATAAATTTGAAAATACTAAATAAATAAATATTTAAATTTACACAGTACTCAAACGATCGAAAAAGTTTTTAATGAAACTTATAAATTTTTCTTTAAAAATTATATAAAATAAATATATTTATAGACTGCCGCCGCCCACGGTGCGCCTGTCCGCCCACCGCTCCGTCAAACTGTAGACCCCTAACTTTGCGTTGGACTTGGATCAGTCTTAATTCAAATAATTTTATATTTCTAAGTATTTTCAGACCTGCTAATTAAATTTGGTGTTACCTATGCCTTTGAAGTTCTTCAAGACCTCGAAGGGACTAGATAATAATAATAAACAAGAGAATTTACTTATAGTAATTAGCATACAAATGCGTCAACGGTGTCATTGTGTGTCCACTGAGGCTGTAATCTGGCTATTTTCTCTGAACTGTGAAGGGTTACGTACTTACTCTACTACTCCTGCTGAAAGTTCATTCAAAGTGAGTTGAGTTCAATTTTCATTTTCCAACCACGAAAATTCGTAATTCCTTTCCTTTATTTTTCATGTGACTTCTCTCTGGAATTTAATAGAACTTATTTTAAATATATGTAATTCTCATCATTTATAACTTCGTTTTAGTTATTTTTACCCTTTTGTTTTCTGATAATGGTTGTAGTCTCCTTTCCGACAATCTTGTTTTTAAATTTGTGATAAATTTCAATATAATCCAGATTTGAGATCTAGAAGATCTTTGTGTAATATTCTAAATTCTGTTTCAGATTTGAAATCTTACCGTTGCGGTTGAAGTGAAAGAAAAATGGTGTTCTTTAAAGCCTTTTCTATGCTTTCTTCCAGACTTCGTTCGCGCGCTACTGTAAGTTGTTCTCCCCAATAAAGAATGCATGCAACCCGCGCGCACAATTCGTAATCAATTTAGGAATAATCATATACAAGTAGCTTCCGCGAAACATCTAATGATCTTTGTTACATATAAATAAATGAAATTTTCAGGTACAACGATCTAATCTCAGCAATTCTGTGAGATGGCTTCAAATGCAGAGCTCTTCTGATCTTGTAATCAAACCTTTGTTGTTCTTACTTGAGATGATTTCTATCTCGCTGACGCTTTGCTGATTAGGAGTATTAAAAATCATATTCCTCTTTATTGTTTGATTGTTTCCTGAAGTTTCATCTATTGTTTGTTATTATTAATTTTTCTTCTTCATGTCATAGGACCTCCATTCTCAGTTGAGGGAATTGATCCCAGAGCAACAAGTACGAATTACTTGCCTTCTTGTATTACTTGAATCATGCATGAAACTTAGGCCCTTCGATAACAACGTTTGACTTTTAGTTAGCACCATAATCGGTCCTAGTAAAGTTTTCTCCTATGACTTTAACTTAATTTCAATGTAAGCGAAGTACTTAAATTGTCTTTTTAATTGCTAGAAAAGTTACTGATTTCTCGCTTTTTTTATCTTGTTGCAGGAGCGCCTGAAAAAACTGAAGACAGATTATGGAAAAGTTCAATTGGGAAATATTACTGTTGACATGGTATGCATATTTTCTGTTTTCCATATGACGATATTATATCTTAACAGAAATATTACTTTTAGTTCAATGCTGCGGATAACAAAGAATTTAAAAGGATTATCAACCAGTTACAATATCGTCTTACTTTAGCTGGGTTTTATTCCTGATAAAATTGGTAAGGTACTAAGTGGAATGAGAGGAATGACAGGATTGCTATGGGAGACCTCACTACTTGATCCAGATGAGGTATGATAACCTTTAATTTTGATTTGAATAATTATGAACTTACAAATTTGGATTTCTCTACAAAACCAAACTGTTGTTTGCCATCTCTCAGGGAATTCGCTTCAGGGGACTTTCTATTCCTGAATGCCAACAAGTGTTACCAGCTGCAAAACCTGGTGGCGAACCTTTACCAGAAGGTCTTCTTTGGCTTCTTTTGACAGGAAAGGTGAGCATAATTATGTAACCAAGTTCCACAGGTCATTGTCTTTTTCTCTTTTGCACTTTGGGTTCCTTGGCTGCATTTAACTAATTATGTTTGCTTCTCTGAGAAGTAGGTACCTAGCAAAGAACAAGTTGATACCTTGTCGAAGGAATTACGAAATCGTGCCACTGTTAAAGGTTTGTGCCTCTGGGCTCTTCTTTACACTCTGATTTTACTGGATGCTTTCAACTTCTTTACTCGCCTCTAGATCTTGTCATGAACGAAAAGCCTTCCTTGGGTATTCAACTTTGAGTTCCTATGTCCATTCATATTGTGAGATAATTTCATTTGCTTTGTTGAATTTGAATGATCAGCAACGTAACCACACTTCAGTCTCTTACTTTTGGTTGCAGATTATGTGTACAAGACCATTGATGCTCTACCTGTCTCCACTCATCCAATGACTCAGTTTGCAACTGGTGTTATGGCCCTTCAGGTTGTTATATGCTCTCCTTGATTATAAGCATCATGACATCATAGTTTTGACATGATAAAGTGAGTGTGGTTGAGAAAACTTGTTGAGACTTTATGAGTTCTTATCTCGTGATTTTCTTAGGATTTGACAAAGTCAGGTTTTTCCACTTTTTTTTTGGTGAAAAATGTTATAACTAAACTGATTACATAATAGACGTATGAAAAGGTATTAGTGGGTTTACTTCAAAATGTTTGTATGTGGATGTTAACTTGACAACTTTTTGTTTCTGCACTTTTACCTTCCAGGTTGAAAGTGAATTTCAAAAGGCATATGATAATGGGATTCACAAATCAAAGTAAGTTCTCATTTTTGTGATGCTTTGGCTGTAGTTTAACCTTTCAATCGTTGTGGCAGCATTATAATATGATAACACTTTTAGGTACTGGGAGCCTACATATGAAGATTCTCTTAATCTAATTGCTCGTGTCCCACTGATTGCTTCATATGTTTATCGAAGGTCAGTCATCATGTTATGCTTTCTTCAATGTTGCACATTAATTAATGTAGGTAGAGAAGTTTGAGCTGTTGAGTTTTTTCAAAATACTGATGGCAGCACTATCTCCAAAAAAAAACCCTGGATTCACCTGTTATAGTTTTAAATCTTAGGATAAAAAGACCTTGTGCTAATTAGATAATAGGAGAGGATATTAAGAACAAAGAAAATGAAACCTAAGAAGCTAAAACAAATGTGTAGCAGTGAATCGTTCAAAGTCATAAATTTTATTGCTTCAATGACAGCATACCTCTTTAAAGCTCTACCTGACTGGCTAAGGCAGATTTTAGATGTCAAGTTTTGTAACATCCTTTACTTATAGCATGATTGATAGGACATTTGTTGGGGAAACCCAACTCAGACAAAGCAATCTTCTTGTGATCGATACCTACTTTTATGGTATTTCTCCTTTAAAGATTAAGTTGTCTACATCATATTCCATAAGCAGAATTGAATCAGCTCAATATCCACATTGTGGCTACCTGTCTTTAGGTGGAATTCTGTATAAGATTGTCAGGAAGTTGATAAAATTGTTCTTTGGAACTAAGCTGATAAAATTGCTTTTTGGAACTAAGCCTTATGGTATAATGTTTAACTCCTTTTTGTAAAAATCTTGGCTGACATATTTGAAATTTGTAGCTGGTGATGTTCTTGTGAAATTTTTGAAATTCCTTGTGTTTTAGCTACTTTGATAACTAAAATGGTGCTTTTGCATCTCGATGACTGTTCTTTCATATTCCTTTCATTTTCTCTGTTTTATTCATTCATGATGTCAAATGTAACTGTATTTTCTCATCTATGCACTTATTTCTAGCTTGTGGCATCTTTGTTGATTTAGGGTATACAAAGGTGGGAAATTCATTCCAGTTGATCACACTCTTGATTATGGTGCAAATTTCTCTCACATGTTGGGATTTGATAATCCTCAGATGCAAGAGCTTATGAGACTATATATCACCATCCACAGGTAGAATACATTATCATCTTCTCAAAAATAGGTAATAACACTGAATGTTAGGCTTGGTATTTACAGTTTATCTTTGCCAATTTACAACTAGAGATGTTTGCCACATATTGCAGTGACCATGAAGGTGGAAATGTCAGTGCTCATACCGGCCACCTGGTAAGTTGTCCAAATTTTGAAAATTCAATATCATTGAAAGCTCTAAAAGTTAAAATGTAAATTCTTGGCTACTATTTTTATGCACTGCTTCAGGTAGCTAGTGCACTTTCAGATCCTTATCTTTCATTTGCAGCTGCATTGAATGGTTTGGCTGGACCCCTTCATGGCTTGGCTAATCAGGTACTGCAAATCTATCCTAATTGTGATCTCTACCACTTCATGTTTTGATTCCTTTTCTTTTTCTTCAATGCATCATCCATTTATATATTCTAGACAAGTTTTAGTGATCATGTCTATGTATGTACATGTGAAACGGCATGCAAGTGATGTAAAAGGAGATATATATATGTTCGCTTAATGTTTAACATTATCCAACTCTGGCATACTAGTTTTGATACTAAACTTAATGTGGGTTTCATCTCGAAGTTGTAAGATGCCTTTGTTAAGTTAGGAGGATGGGGTTATTTACCCAGAATTGAGTTAAGAAGAGTAGCTTCAAAAGTTAGGGATTAGTATATTTCTGTTTGTTATTTCTTATTGTTAAGTGTATAATTCCGCTTATTGTGGTCTCCTACTTGCTGTGTTTTATTTTATTCACCTCTTAATTATAGAAAAAAACAAAAGCATATCACCTCTATCATGTTTCTCTATTGGTCGTGGGAGACAATTTAAAGCAATTCATGACAAGAAATGTTACATTTTCTGTCAATTGGTAGCATGGGTCTAGTTTTCCCCTGTCAAAGATTGTTGTTACTTTCTTATCTCAATTTTATGGATTTGCAATGTAGGAAGTTCTACTTTGGATCAAATCTGTGATAGAGGAATGTGGAGAGAACGTAACCAAAGAACAACTGAAAGACTATGTATGGAAAACACTCAACGGTGGAAAGGTAATGTACTGAAAGTCTTTCAGTTATGTCTTTGCGTAATACACAGCAAAACCCTGAATTATTGCTCCTTTGTCAATACAAACAGAAAACCTGGACAAACTTATGATTGTCTTATGTTTTATCATTCTGACTGCATGTCATTTGGTTGCATAGTTTGTTTGCAATTGTATTTGACTTTGTTAAATTCTTTTCTTTTATGTAATTTAAATGATCTTTATCACTTTTCAACTATCATTAGTACTGTGCTTGATTCTGGCTTGGTTAAGTTAATTGACAGGTTGTTCCTGGGTTTGGTCATGGAGTTCTGCGTAAAACCGATCCAAGATATACTTGCCAGAGAGAGTTTGCTTTGAAGCATTTACCTGATGATCCACTTTTCCAGCTGGTTGTCATTTGTTCCTTACTGCATAAAAATTTTCAGTGACTGCAACAATTAGATATTTTGTGTTTTTATTATAGATGTTTGATTTTGTAACAACTTAATAAATATTGTCTTGAACAGGTTTCAAAGCTTTATGAAGTTGTGCCTCCCATTCTCACAGAGTTGGGCAAAGTATGTGGCTACCTTTTGCTCTAGTGAAGACCATTACGTAGAACGCTGAGTAGATCGCTAAGTGGTTTGTTTCAATCAATCCAAAACAGCACATTAAAATCTAATATTCTCATGTGTGCAGGTCAAAAACCCATGGCCTAATGTTGATGCTCATAGTGGGGTGTTACTAAACCACTATGGCTTAACTGAAGCTAGGTATTGTTTATCGCACATCCTCACATAATTCTTTAAATTGTCCCTAAAATTCGAGGGAAGATGATTGCAATTTTCCAAAATGACTACAGGTACTACACAGTTCTTTTTGGTGTCTCAAGAAGCATTGGCATTTGTTCTCAGGTATGTTCTGTTTCATCTCCTGTGTTCCTCGATATGTTACAGGGCAGTTGCTGATTACTTTTCCTGATGCAGTTGATATGGGATCGAGCTCTTGGATTGCCTCTAGAAAGGCCAAAAAGTGTTACAATGGAATGGCTTGAGAATCACTGTAAGAAGGCATTTTCATCCTGAGAATGGGTGGAGGTGCAGTAATAATAAGCATAGCTCAAAGGCATGGGTTTTGTGACAGACTGATGTAAGAATTACCGGTTTTCAGTATCGTATTCGAACTCACTGACGATTTTCAAGGCCTAGATTTGTTATCTTCTTTACGCCGTTTTGGTGTATGTAGCGTTGGGCTGTCAGCTGGTGCTTTTGGTTACTGCTTCGTTTTAATCAATAGGAAGTATTATCTTAACAGTTGATAAAGGCCAATCTAGGTGCTGCGATCTCACGTTGGTGTTGAATGGTCTGCTCCTGCAGACAGAATTCGCAGCCTTAGCAATTATACTGCTTTCCATAATGAAACTTACCAGCTTTCCATTTGTGTCTTTCCTCTTATGGATTGATAGAGGTGTTCTTGGTTTATTAATTAGGCTTCAGGTTGAGTTTGGATATAGTCATGTGAAACTGGCTCCATTTAGTTACACCTGTAACTCCAAAGTCGAAGATCACCTCTTAACTTCACGTCTTCTTTTCATTTTATTATATGTGGTCAATATGTAACCAAAACACTATGATCGAGGTCAGCATATTAAAATGTGTGAAAAATATCATGGTTTGCTGAATACAACTTTTTTTTGTATTTATAAAAAAGTTTAGTATAGTCTTCACCGAAATTTATTCTTATAACTTTAACCTATTCTTATGCCGCTTATAGTGAGCGTTTTTTTAGCTTTTAGGATTCTTTATAATATTTGGAAAAAGGTTATATATCTATAAATTTATATATAGGGTTAATTATAAAAATCTTATTTTTATTATAATATCAATCCGAATCTTAAAAATTACGTTAAAATTTTTACTTTTAATTTGTTACAAAATAACACGACTTTAAGTTTTTCGTAACAAATAAATTGCATCAGATTTTTTGACATTTTATATATTTGACACATGTCTCTCTTTTTTCTCAACTCAATTGTTTAATGGTCAGTTAAATTAAAACACACAACATAAAATCTAATTCCCATTTTGTTTTTTTTTTATAATGCGATTACTCTATTGCTTCTTGTTTTCCTCTCGTGTCTTTTTTCCATGTGTGTGATCGATGAAAGCTTCAAAGGATTCTTAAAGGCGCTTAAGGATCTCCAAAAGGATCCTCGCGCCTCTTGCAACGCAAGTGATTTGGAGGTGTAATCCTAATGTTATGTTTAGTTTGAGATTCTACAATAGAATGTATTATTATTTGTTCGTTTAGGAAGATATTTTTATAATATAATAGAATGAGATAGAAACGAAGAATTTTATATTATATTTCATTACATCCTAAATAATAAAAATAGAAAATTTTCGATTAGAAAATTTTACAATAGAATATAAAATAACAAATATATAATACCTAATATACCTTACCTTAATACCAAGACAATACATTTGGGTGTTGGTAGGGGAAGAGCACCGTCTCCGGGCTGCAGTGGACTATTGTCGGCGATGACATCCACACTTTTTTTTTAATACAAGAGAAACAGCTAGTACAAACTACATCACAAAATGGGGAAAACAGACTCCTGCTAAATCCTCTAGAAGGATCATGTGGCACCCGATGGGTGTAATAGTAAAATAAGTAACGACATATGCCAGCTGCTCGACATAATGAGCAAGCCAGTAGATACATTTGTTGCTCTCTCGATACACATGACGATGGACAATACTTCAGTTCTTAGTAAGCACCAGATGAATGCTCCGAACGATAAGATTGAGAGTCATGGATCGTCGGTCTGAAGAAGAGAGGACATCGAACACCACCTTAGAATCAACCTCTAGTTCGAGACATCGAACTCTCAGATTTCACACTAAGGTGAGCCCAGTAAAAATCCCCCATAACTCCGCTATCATCAGAGAGCACCATCCAAAATTTTGAGCGAAGCTCCCGAGCCATTGACCAGCACTATCCCGCAAAAGGTCGTCGGCAATGGCTGAAAACGCGGACCGCTTACGGGCTCCATCAGTATTAAGATTGACCCAACCGGGGGGAGGTTTGCTCCATCTCAGGAGTTGCTCCCATCGCATGCTAAATTCAGTATAACCTGTGCGATTGTGCCATCTAGCTGAGGAGGGAAGCTGATCTACATAAGACAAAATAAGGGAGAAAGGTGAGGATGGCCAAGTAAATTGACTATCAAAAAGGGTGAAGTTCCTCCATTGCCAGAGGAACCAACAGGTAATGCCAAAAAGGGTCGGCCAAGCTTAACCACGAAGATGCAGGCAGAGTTGGAGATTGTGGAGGATCCATTCCCTGAGCGGCATGGTGAAAAAATCAGTTGGGACGAGGTGTGGAGGAAATGTGCCCCAAACTTTGCGAGTTTTATCACAATCACGTACAACATATAGCGAGTATTCCTCAAGGCCACAATGATAGCATGCTCCATCTGAAGTACAGTTCGTACGAACACGATGGTGGTTCGTGAGTAGTCGATCATGAGCTAGGAGCCATAGGAAGGACCATATGCGGTGTGGGCCCGGCCACTTCCATATAACCGTCCAAATATCATGGGCTGCGGTAGTGTCATGGCCCATGCACATGTTATACGCAGAAGCAATAGAGAAAAGCTCGTCGTCGTATCTTCCCCATATCAACTGGTCTAGGCCTAAGGTGGGGTTGGGGGGAAGCGTGCCAGTAATCAGTCTACACAGAGAAGGCGGGAGGTAGGGTTGTATCTCATGCCAAAGCCAATTGCCATCTGAGTCGACAAAGTGACTAATACTGAGGTGATAAAGGAAATCGAGGATCGGGAGAAAAGCGTGGGAACTCAGAGGCCCAATGCTCGAAAGCCATGGGTCAATGTAACATCCCGTCACCGATGGGATGGGTACAGTTCACCTCATACGTATTCTGTATACGTATTTTGCATATGTATTCATAGCCTCTGCATTCTTGATAAATGTTCATAATTGCATAAGCATATGTATGTACATGCATGTATGACAGATTTCTGACTTGATTGTGAAAATTGGAGATTTTGTGATTAAGGTTAATTGTGCTTTGATTAGTAAATTGGAGTGTTAAATTAAATTTAGGAATTGAATTTAGGAAATTGGAGTATGTGATTAGATGTTTTCTAATTTTGAGGATTTATATGAATTTTTTCGGAATTTTTAGAGTATCGGGTCCGAACCGGAGAACCGGGAAAAGTGGCTTAGTGACTGATTAATTGTGATTTTGATTCCGAATTCGATTGACAATTGATGTGAGGTAATTTGAATTATGATTTGAGAAATTAAGGTATGAACCATTGGAATTCGGGAGAAATTAGAATTAGAAATTGGATTGAGGTTGTTCGGATTGGACTTGTGGCAAATGAATTAGCCAAACAAGCCTTAAGGTCCTTAGGTTTATAAGCCTTTCTCTTTGAAAAAATGACCCACGATGCTTGCTTTTCCCTTGAAAGAAATTGCTTTGTTCTCCTTCTTCTTTGTGTGGATATCATCTTGAATTTGCTTCTTGCTTCTCCTTGCAAGTTAATCCTTCTCTTGCCCTTGATCATTCATCCTTTAGCTTTGGATTGAAAGAAAATGGAGTTTGGGTGGATATGGGAGAAAAACCGTAGATGTGTTTAGCTTGAGAAATTGAGTATTTGAGTGCTTTGTGAAGGATTAAAGGCTTTAATCAAGTAAGTTTCTACTCCTTTGTGTTTTGCATAGATTAATTTAAGCATGGAATTAAGGTAGAATTTGTTTGAGAATGTAGAAACTTTCGGATGATTTAGGTTTTAAAGAAATATGTGATTTTGATTTGGGTATTTGATGAATAATGGTTATTTGGTGGATCTAAGCTTAGGAATGAGTTGTGTTAAGTGTAGGAAGTTGTTTTGGAGTGTTTAGAAGATAAAGAAATGGATTGGGACTGAAAAATCTGAGACATTATTAGTTTTCTGGGCGAATCTGCAATCGCATGTCCATGTGCCATGAAGAACACGCCGCTGGCGAAGCGAGGCAACGCAAAGACGCCGCGACGATGCGAGGCCGCCATGAGAGCAAAATTGGCCCACGTCGTGACGTGCGCAATGCGGACGCCGCGACGAAGGCGAATGAGGAAGGAGCTCGCCGCGGCGAGAGAGCAGGCGTCGCGACGAGGAGGGCCAATTTTCGAAAATGTTTTTTTTTTTGCTTTGAATTTTGGGATTTAGGAATTTGATGATTCAATTAGATATGGATTGATTTCAATTTGGAGACTATGAATTCGGGATTTAATTCGGTGGTTCTCAAAATCGAATGACAATTGAATAGTGAATTTGATTCTTAACGATAATCCCTATGTCTTATAATTTGACTTTGGAGGATCTAGAACTTAGCCAATTGACTTATGATATTAGAAATTGCTATGGATTAGTGTGAATATGTGGAATTGAGACAATTCGAGTTTAAGGTCGGAAATGTCATAACATGCATAGTACTTAAATTATTCGATATACTTGCATCATTGATTATTGAAATTGGTACCATTAGTGATGTTCGATTATTCTGATTTTTATAGAGGCTCAAGTGAAGCGTCGATCCTCTGACGCAGCAGAGACTTCCCGGCAGTAGCTCGGAAGTTTAGAGGTGAGTAACCTAGTTGGTTTCTCAATCTCTGATGTGTTAAATGCTTTGTGTGATTTGTTTGTGATTATGAGTAAGTAATTTGAATGAGATATGTTACTGTAAATTGTGAATGCATGCTAGGCATGAATAGAAATCAAGAATCGGCAGCCAGATTGGAGCACATTCTGATCTGATTAGAGCTATAAGCTCGTCTATTATGATAAGTGAAAAGGGATTAGTGCATACCCAGAGGGCTCTCCTATCCCTAGTGTGCGTGGGCAGTAGTGCATACCCAGAGGGCTCTCCTATCCCCGAAAACGCGATTTCTGTGTGATATGTGATGTGCCCAGAAATGGGATAATTCTGACGCTCAGTCACAACATTAAAATGAAATGGAAAACATTATGCATTCAGTCTGTGTTTGTGCTGTGAATTTGATATAGGATTAAATGCAAATGTGTGATCATGGTTTAATGAATTTATATATCATGATTCTGAATATGATCTTGTGTTGCTTTGTACGCAATTTTGCGTAATGCATAAATTGAGTAAACCATCGATGATGGTTACTCATTGAGTTCGCAAACTCACCCAAAATTACATTTATTTTTCAGGACAGTGGTAGTGTGACTCCTAGCTAACTCCAGATTTTGAAACTTTTCCTGCTGTGTGTGTGCCAGCGAGAGGAGCATGGCCCACAGGTCGGTCAGTTGGGGATCCTTTGGGATATTTTGGGGATGACCTAGATAGGAGTTAGTACTGTCTATTTTAGATCTGTACAGTTGTAATTGTGACAGATGTATGTACCTATGGTTTTTTTTTCAGGAATGAAATGAAGGATATCTTTTGGTTTCAAAATGTAGTGGAATTGTCATTATTGCTTTATTATTGTGATGCCATGAGAGTTATAGAATTGATCGTATCGTAGTGCATCCTTATCGTAGGGTATGTATCGGTATGACCTACGGGCGTATCGGTGTATACTCTACGGTAAGGGGGCGCTACATTGGTGGTATCAGAGCATGATTTGGCATCTTTTGGGCATAGAGTATCTTCGGCTTGAATCCTTATAAGAAAAGCAGAAATTGATCAAGTTTGTGGTTTTGTTGTAGGTCATCCGTCTTTGGTGATCAAGTAGATCACTCAGCTGACCAAGGATCAGTCGAAGCGAGTAGGGAGTCTTCTGTGCCTTTGTATGAGGAGCAGCCTCCTATAGTTCCCATGAGACGGGAGTGGAGGTATGATCGTCTGCATGGGTGGAGCCGTGGATTTCTATGGCGGCCTGAGCACCTCGCTGAGGCGAGGGTTGGTTGGAGAGGACCGAGCTGGTCCTAGATCAGATGGATTGTGACCCCGATGAGCGTTTTGACTATGCTATCTCGTTGCTTCAGGGTCCAGCGTATCAGTGGTGGAAGACTGTCCCGGGTAGTTCCACCAGACCTTATGTTCTGACTTGGGCGGATTTTCTGAGAGCTTTTCAAGATAACTATACGCCCAAGGTTTATATGGAGATGAAGATGCAGGAGTTTTTAGACTTGAGACAGGGGTCCATGGCAGTGGCCGATTATGAGGTCAGGTTCAATGAGTTGTCGGCATATGCTTCTGTTTTGATTTCCTCTGAGGCTGATAGGTGCCGGAGATTCGAGGGAGGGCTGAATCTGGAGATCCGTACTAAGTTAGCCCGGCCTGATATGGGCGCCTTTGTGGAGTTAAGATCAGCTGCAGTCAGGATTGAGTAGCTCTTGAGACAGAGTCGAGTTGAGGTTGGTCAGGGATCTCGGAGCAAGAGATCCAGTGATAGTCAGGGCAGCTCTAGTAGGAGCTTTAGTAGACGCCTTGAGCGTGTTTAGATTTTGGGAGGCTCCAGCGATCTGGTTACATTGAGAGGCGATTTGGGCAGTCAGGTAGTAGTAGTGGCAGTGGTAGAGGCTCCGGTCAGCTTCCTCCGTTATGTGAGTTTTGTGATAGGAGGCATAGTGAAGAGTGCTGGAGGTTTACTGGAGCTTGTCTGAGATGTGGCTCTATGGAGCATCGATTGAGACCGCCCGTAGATTTTGGGAGCTCACCGCTTGAGTGGGAGAGCTGGTAGCACGACAATGCAGAGAAGTCATGGTCTTTGGACTGGATTCAGGGGCCGAGGTAAAGCCCGGGGTAGAGCTAGAGATTCTTTTGTGGGGACCGAGAGTCGTGGCAGTCGGCCGCAGTCCCAGGCCAGGGTCTATGCCATGACCAGGCAGGAGGCCCAGGATTCTCTCGATGTGGTTGCAGGTTTGCTTCTACTCTCAGATATTGAGGTGTTTGCATTGATAGATCCAGGGTCCACACATTATTTTATTGCACCGCATGTGGCATGTAGATTGCATGTGGATAGGGAGATGTTGCAGTATGGGTTGCAGGTGAGTACACCTTTGGGTAGTACTACTGCTTTGGGTGAGGTCTGCAAGGGGTGTCCGATTCGGGTTGATTCAGCGGTATTGAGTGCATACCTGATTGTGTTGCCCCTTCGAGAGATTGATTTGATTTTGGGGATGGACTGACTCACTGCCCATAGGGCTATTATGGATTGTTATACCAAGGAGGTCGTGTTAGAGTCTCCTAGTCAGCCTATGGCTGTATTTCGAGGTGTTAGTCAGACAGTGCCAGCCAGGATGATCTCGTTTATGAGTGCTTTGAGATTGATGCGAGGCCTATTTGGCGCATGTAGTGGATTCCAGAGTGCAGCAGAGTTTGCAGGATATTCCCGTGATCAGGGAATTTCCCGATGTGTTTTCCGAGGAGTTACCGAGTTTGCCGTCGGATCGGGAGACAAAGTTTGAGATTGACCTCGTTCCAGGTACCGCTCCTATATCGATACCTCCGTATAGGATAGCACCGGTGGAACTGAGGGAGCTTAAGGCTCAGTTGCAAGAGTTGTTGGTTAAGGGATTTATCAGGCCCAGTGTTTCGCCGTGGGGAGCTCCAGTGTTATTTTTAAAGAAAAAGGACGGGACTTTGAGGCTGTGCATCGATTATAGGCAGTTGAATCGGGTTACAGTTAAGAATAAGTACCCACAGCTTAGGATCGATGATCTATTTGATCAGTTACAGGGAGCTCAGGTGTTTACCAAGTTGGATTTGAGATTCGGGTACTATCAGTTGAGGATCGCAGAGGCCGATGTATCTAAGAGTGCTTTCAGGAGCAGGTATGGGCATTTTGAGCTCTTAGTGATGCCGTTCGGGTTGACTAATGCCCCGACAGCCTTCATGGCTTTGATGAATAGAGTCTTTCAGCCCTACCTGGATCAGTTTGTTATTGTGTTTATTGATGATATTCTGGTGTATTAGAGGTCTAGACAGGAGCATGTGGAGCATCTGAGGATAGTGCTGCAGATTATGAGGGACAGACAGCTGTATATCAAATTCACTAAGTGTGAATTTTGGCTGGATGAGGAGGTGTTTCTAGGCCACATTGTATCTAGTGAGGGTATCCGGGTGGATCCTCACAAGATAGAGGCAGTGAGGAGTTGGGAGATTCTGAGGAATGTGTCAGAGTTGAGGAGTTTCCTCGGATTGACAGGATATTACCGGAGGTTTGTCGAGGGGTTTTCTGTGATCTCAGCCCCTTTGACAAGACTTATGATGAAGATTATGGCCTTCAGAGGAGTTTCGAGGAGTTGATACATCGGTTGACTACGGCGCCGGTGTTAGCCCTGCCATCTGGAGCAGGAGGTTTTGAGATTTACAGTGATGCTTCGCAGCAGGGTTTAGGCTGTGTGCTGATGCAACATAGGAGAGTTATAGCATATGCATTGAGACAGTTGAGATCCCATGAGATTAATTATCTTGTGCATGACTTGGAGTTAGCAGCAGTGGTGTTTGCTTTGAAGTTCTGGAGACATTATTTGTATGGGGAGACGTTCCAGATCTTCACCGATCATAAGAGTTTGCGGTATTTGTTGAGTCAGCGAGAGCTGAATCTGAGGCAGAGAAGATGGTTAGAGTTACTTAAGGACTACGATACCACCCAGGGAAGGCCAATGTGGTGGCTGATGCGTTGAGTAGGAGATCACATGGTAGTGCAGTTCAGATTCAGGTTTCGAGGTTACCATGCTTGGTTCAGTTGAGAGCTCTTAATGTGTAGATGAATTTGAGTCAGGGTGGAGCTTTGATTACGACTTTGAGGCTGAGATCAATACTGTATGATCGGATTAGGAGAGTGCAGGATCGAGATCCAGTATTGGTTAGATTGATTGATAGAGTCAGATCTGGATGGCTTTCTAAGTTTGAGTTAAGAGATGATACTTTGTGGACGGGTCAGAGGTTGTGTGTTCCTAATGTAGAGGATCTGAGGCGTGAGATCTTAGAGGAGGCTCATTTGGCTGCTTATGCCATGCATCCTGGTGTCACCAAAATGTATCGCACTCTTAAGTTGCATTTCTGGTGGCCAGGTATGAAGAAGCATGTGGCGGAGTTTGTTTCTCTGTGTCTGACGTGCCAGCAGGTTAAGGCTGAGCACCAGGCTCCAGTGGAGAGATTGCTTTTGTTGCCCATTCCGGAGTAGAAATGGGAGCGCATTACGATGGATTTTATTAAGGGATTGCCGAGGTCGCCGAGGCAGTTTGATGCTATCTGGGTCATAGTAGACCGATTGACTAAGTCGGCTCACTTCTTGCCAGTGAGGGAGAGTAATACCCTCGATCAGTTGGCCCAGAAGTATGTAGTAGAGATAGTTCGACTGCATGGGGTCCCAGTATCGATAGTGTCAGATAGGGATCCCATGTTTACTTGAGATTCGGAGGAGTCTATCGGTATGGGTGCGAGATTGAACTTCAACCTGAACGTTTCATCCTCGAGCGTGATGGGCGAGTGAGAGGACTATTCGATCTGTTGAGGATATGTTGAGAGCCCGTGTATTGGAGTTAGGAGTGCATGGGATCGATTTGCCTCGATAGAGTTTGCTTATAATAATCAGTACTAGAGTAGTATTGGTATGGCACCGTATGAGGCGTTATATGGACAACCGTGTAGATCCCCTCTTTACTGGGATGAAGAGGGTATGAGGATGTTAGAGGGTCCCGAGCTGATCCAGGACACAATAGATAAGGTACAGCTGATTCGGAGTCGCAATAAGGCGGCTCATGACAGACAGAAGAGTTATGTGGATCGGCATCGGAGAGAGATGGAGTATGCTGTGGGTGACAGAGTGTTCATCAGAGTGTCTCCGTGGAGAGGAGTTCTCAGATTTGGCCGTAAGGGCAAGTTGAGTCCTCGGTATATCGGTCCATATGAGATTACCGAGAGGATTAGACCGTTGGCCTACAGATTAGCTTTGTCGAGTGAGTTATCCCAATTGCACGATGTGTTTCATGTGAGTATGCTCCGGAGATATCGATCAGACCCAACTCATGTGATCCCGGCTCAGGAGATTGAGATAGCTAGTGATCTGAGTTATGTTGAGGAGCCGGTGCAGATTATTGAATCGCGGGTCAAGCAATTGCGGAGCAGGGTGATTCCATTGGTGAAAGTCCTTTGGAAGAACCACTCATCTGAGGAGACAACTTGGGAGACTGAGGAGCACATGAGGAGACAGTATCCTCACCTGTTTGATCAGTCAGGTAAGAAAATTTCGGGACGAAATTTTTGTTAGGAGGGGAGAATAGTAACATCCCGTCACCGATGGGATGGGTACAGTTCACCTCATACGTGTTCTGTATACGTATTTTGCATATATATTCATAGCCTCTGCATTCTGGATAAATGTTCATAATTGCACAAGCATATGTATGTACATGCATGTATGACAGATTTCCGACTTGATTGTGAAAATTGGAGATTTTGTGATTAAGGTTAATTGTGTTTTGATTAGTAAATTGGAGTGTTAAATTGAATTTAGGAATTGAATTTAGGAAATTGGAGTATGTGATTAGATGTTTTCTAATTTTGAGGATTTATAGGAATTTTTTCAGAATTTTTAGAGTATCGGGTCCGGATCGGAAAACCGGGAAAAGTAGCTTAGTGACTGATTAATTGTGATTTTGATTCCGAATTCGATTGACAATTGATGTGAGGTAATTTGAATTATGATTTGAGAAATTAAGGTATGAACCATTGGAATTCGGGAGAAATTAGAATTATAAATTGGATTGAGGTTGTTCGGATTGGACTTGTGGCAAATGAATTTGCCTAACAAGCCTTAAGGTCCTTAGGTTTATAAGCCTTTCTCTTTGAAAAAATGACCCACGATGCTTGCTTTTCCCTTGAAAGAAATTGGTTTGTTCTCCTTCTTCTTTGTGTGGATCTCATCTTGAATTTGCTTCTTGCTTCTCCTTGCAAGTTAATCCTTCTCTTGCCCTTGATCATTCATCCTTTAGCTTTGGATTGAAAGAAAATGGAGTTTGGGTGGATATGGGAGAAAAACCGTGGATGTGTTTAGCTTGAGAAATTGAGTATTTGAGTGCTTTGTGAAGGATTAAAGGCTTTAATCAAGTAAGTTTCTACTCCTTTTTGTTTTGCATAGATTAATTTAAGCATGGAATTAAGGTAGAATTTGTTTGAGAATGTAGAAACTTTAGGATGATTTAGGTTTTAAAGAAATATGTGATTTTGATTAGGGTATTTGATGAATAATGGTTATTTGGTGGATCTAAGCTTAGGAATGAGTTGCGTTAAGTGTAGGAAGTTGTTTTGGAGTGTTTAGAAGAGAAAGAAATGGATTGGGACTGAAAAATCTGGGAAATTCTAGGTTTTCTGGCGATTTATGATCGATGCGCCATGGCCATGAGAACACGCCATTATTGAGCGAGGCAACGCAACACACCTCGACGAAGCGCAGAGCGCCATACAATGAAAGCAAAATTGGCCCACGTCGCGACGTGCGCAATGTGGATGCCGCGACGAAGGCGAATGAGGAAGGAGCTCGCCGCGGCGAGGAGGGCCAATTTTCGAAAATGTTATTTTTTTTGGCTTTGAATTTTGGGATTTCGGAATTTGATGATTCAATTAGATATGGATTGAATTCAATTTGGAGACTATGAATTCGGGATTTAATTCGGTGGTTCTCAAAATCGAATGACAATTGAATAGTGAATTTGATTCTTAACGATAATCCCTATGTCTTATAATTTGACTTTGGAGGATCTATAACTTAGCCAATTGACTTATGGTATTAGAAATTGCTATGGATTAGTGTGAATATGTAGAATTGAGACAATTCGAGTTTGAGGTCAGAAATGTCATAACATGCATAGTACTTAAATTATTCGATATACTTGCATCATTGATTATTGAAATTGGTAACATTAGTGATGTTCGGTTATTCTGATTTTTATAGAGGCTCAAGTGAAGCGTCAATCCTCTGACGCAGCAGAGACTTCCCGGTAGTAGCTCGGAAGTTTAGAGGTGAGTAACCTAGTTGGTTTCTCAATCTCTGATGTGTTAAATGCTTTGTGTGATTTGTTTGTGATTATGAGTAAGTAATTTGAATGAGATATGTTACTGTAAATTGTGAACGCATGCTAGGCATGAATAGAAATCAGTAACTGACAGTTGTGACTGGAGCACATTCTGATCTGATTAGAGCTATAAACTCGTCTATTGTGATAAGTGAAAAGGGATTAGTGCATACCCAGAGGGCTCTCCTATCCCTAGTGTGCGTGGGCAGTAGTGCATACCCAGAGGGCTCTCCTACCTCCGAAAACGCGATTTCTGTGTGATATGTGATGGCCCAGAAATGGGATAATTCTGACGCCCAGTCACAACATTAAAATGAAATGGAAAACATTATGCATTCAGTATGTGTTTGTGCTGTGAATTTTATATAGGATTAAATGCAAATGTGTGATCATGGTTTAATGAATTTATGAATCGTGATTCTGAATATGATCTTGTGTTGCTTTGTACGCAATTTTGCGTAATGCATGAATTGAGTAAATCATCGATGATGGTTACTCATTGAGTTCGCAAACTCACCAAAAATTGCATTTATTTTTCAAGACAGTGGTAGTGTGACTCCTAGCTCCAGATTTTGAGACTTTTCCTGCTGTGTGTGTGCCGGCGAGAGGAGCATGGCCCATGTGGTCGATTAGGGATCCTTTGGGATATTTCGGAGATGACCTAGATAGGAGTTAGTACTGTCTATTTTAGATCTGTACAGTTGTAATTGTGACAGATGTATGTACCTATGGTTTTTTTTTCAGGAATGAAATGAAGGATATCTTTTGGTTTCAAAATTTAGTGGAATTGTCATTATTGCTTTATTATTCTGATGCCATGAGAGTTATAGAATTGATCGTATCGTAGTGCACCCTCATCGTAGGGTATGTATCGGTATGACCTATGGGCGTATCGGTGTATACTCTACGGTAAGGGGGCGCTACAGTCAATCTATAACCGAATGAGGCTTTGACTCGGTCCTCGTATGAGGAAGAAAAAGTCATTGTTGTAACTTATTAAGTCGTGGTAAGTTAGTTGTGACTTATCCGGACATTGAGCATATTGGATCATGTCAAAGAAGGAAAGAAGGGGAGAAGAGAGGAGAAAAGAGAGAGAGAGAGTCATATGAAGAAAAAGAGGATATAATAGTTATTTATTATTATTATACATATATTTCATTCCATTTTATTTAATATCTAAATAATATTTCACTATATTACATTATAAACCTTTCTATCTTTTTCAAATAACAGTTTACTAATATTATATTTATTTATATTTTATTCAATTATAAATCATTCAATTCTATTAAAAACTTTTCATCCAATTAAACATAGACTTAAAAGGTAAGCGGAGGAGTTGATGGATAAGGTATACGGGACACAAAGCACGAGTCTATATGTAATTCCAATACTTTTAATGTCTACAAATGATGGAATTCAGCCAATGTGTCTTGATTATAGAGCTAGTTATGATATAGTGATAAAAGTGCAAACATCATATTCATAGCTTAGACTATGCCCTTAGTAAATTGCACGATTCTTGCATATTTTTCAAAATTGATTCGAAAAGTAGATATCATCTTAGTAAGATGAGAGAAGCTGATAAATGAAAAATATCTTTAAGAGTAATTTTGATTTATATGAGTGATTAATTATGTCATTGTCTTACCAACATACTTGACACTTTTACGAGATTGATGAATTATGCGTTGCGTGCATACATGGGAAAATTTGCGGTTCTTTATTTTGATGATATTGTGGTGTATGATAAGAATTTAGAAGAACATACTTACCATTTAAGATATGTGTTTACTGTACAAAAAAGGACAATTGTATGCTAATATTAAAAGGTGTACTTTTTGCATAAAAGAATATGTTTTTTACGTTGTTAGTGAAAACATTCCTTGAAATTTGTTGTTCGTAATGCATATCTCATCAAATGTAAAATTTGATGCTACTGAACTCAAATTTTTTTTGTTGATTATATTAGGTATTCTGGCTTAGCCAGACTAATTCTAAGCCCCTACGACCCCACCCCAAGAACTTAGAAGATGTGAATCTGGAACCCTACGATCCCTCAGGTTCCTACGTAGCCTGTACACTTCTGTGCACAAGGAGTCTTCATACACTCTAGATTGTTCAACTGATGATTGATCACTGGCTCCCCTCTGCTCAGCATCAGGTTCCCATCAGCCCTAGGTTCCCTAGCAGCTCCAATTCCCACACTGCCGCTGGAAGCGAGGCGTCCGTAATTGATCCGATCAAGGTGCTTTGCCCAGGGAACTAGAGGATCATTAATAAGAAACATGCCTATTTCTCCTCCTTTGGCGTGACTCGAACTCAAGACCTCCTTGGAGAGGAGAGCCTTAAGTGAGGAATCTTGATCAATTGGTCCACCCCTCGTTGTCAACTTGATTAGTATAACCTCAACTCTCAAGCTAATTTTTTGCCTTTTTGTCTTTACAGACCCTTTTTACTATTTAGGCCTTAGTCTTTTGTGGTCTTCATTTTTGAATAATTTTTTGTATCACTTTTTTATTTTCAAATTTGTATATTAGTTTACCGGAAATAACCTTTTTACTATATAAGGATTAGGCTGTTTATTATCAAACTTTCTATACCCCGCTTTATTGTGGGACTTCAGACTAGGTACGATGATGATGATGATAGTGAAAAATAATTAAGGTTGAGACCTAAACTAATACTTGAGGTGAAAAGTTTCTACAAAGTGACCATTTTTTTATAAAAGGCCCATTAAGGATTAAAATAAATATTGTTGCATCACTTACTAAAATTGTACACTTTGAATGGCCTGATTCAAGATATATATGTAGAGTAAGTTTCAAAAGGCACATTAAAGTTTATTTTGGGAAGTTCATTAAACCCAAACGAAGATTAAATACTAATTAACATAATTCAAATTAAGGTTGAAGAACATTTAGATACTTAAAACCTATGTTATTAGGTTAATTTAGTATATTATTATTTATTTAATATTTTAGTATTTATTTTGTTGTTATTAGACCAAACTTTTTTCTTTGATTATAAAGTAGAAAGCGCGATTAATATGTTTTTGTAGCTGGTTGCTAATTTCTTATTTGGATTATGACTTACTATAGGGCTAATGTCCAATTTGATTAAGAAAAGCTTTAAAAGTGGTACTTTCCTTGTGAGGCTTCTTAACCTTAATTGAAATATTATTCATAGAGTTCTAATTAAAGTTTTATAATAAAGTCCAAGTTAAAATAAAAGTAGTGGTACGTTCCCTAATTGAACCAGAAATATAACAGTTTCAATTCAAATAGCATTAGTAGTCGGTGTTTTAATTCAAATCGAAGCCCTTTTTACATATTCCTAGTTCTTCTACATGCTCATCCACTCTTTTTTCAAATCTAGAAATATTTGGCGGGTAATACTAGTGATACTAAGTGGGAGTTGTTCCCGCCATTTCCCCTATTTATTCATTTCCTCCCCTACCTTTCGTGCCACTGAATAGAAACAAAAGCTAATCGCCCAACTATTGATCCAATTGAATCGGGATAAATTCCGAGTCGACTCACCGTAACTACGAGTCGTTTTCTAATTTCTGCGCTATTATTATGTTAAGAAATAAAATATGCTCTATGGTTGTACCTATACTATACATCTTGTGACTTGTCCAATCGTCAAGCTAGTGGGCCCCGTTTCGTTTTGTGTGGTTGTGATTTATTCCGACTTTTAAAAGGGTGACTTTTAATACTTTTTCTTTATATTACTCCTTTTTAATTCCTAAATTATAAATTAGAGCTTAATTATATATAATAAAATCTATAAATTATATAAAAATATTTTATACAATATTAAAATATGAATAAAATATAAGTTAATAGTAATCAACCAATTGAATTAATTAAAATATGAGTATGTTACATTAAAATAAAATGATAAGTAATTTATTGTTAATTAAATTAAATATATAAAAGTAACATTAAACGGGGGTAAATACATCTTACGAGGATAAATAGGGGTTTAAATTCGGTGAAATGAGCTTATCTCCATACAATAACCACCTTATCGCCCATATTTTTTATTCAGGATAAAAGTCTAAAAAATTATCGAGTCCAACGAGCCGACTCTTCAACTCGTAAAACTGAGTTCCGAGTCAAGGCGCCCAATGGTGCTCAATGCGCAAAAGTTATGAGGCCGTTGTTGTCTCTTATTAGGGCATATCTCTCTCGACTACACATACCCACTCTCACACAAACAAAATCCCCAATCTCTTCTTCATCGGTGGTTAATTAAACCCTAACTAGGTATTTCTACACTCCTTTTTTTAACACATATACGTGTATTTGTAGTGTTAATATTGTGGTTACCGACGCTCCATCCAAGAGGATTCGAGTATTGAGGTTCGTGATTAGAGTAACTCCCTGTCCGGTACGATTTTTGAATGCTGTAATTTGTTAGTCGATTTTTTTGCTTGCTTTGAAGAATAATCTTTTTACTGTACCTCAGGTTTTATAAAAAATTGTCACTCATCGATTTTGTTTTTGTTTTCTCTTATGTTTTTTACTCGTTTTATAGGGATGCGCGACAGACCTCAAATCGACGGTATATGTGAGCAAGTATTGGGGGTTAGAGATAGATAGATAGATAGGTACTTCAGGTTGATTGTGGAACGACTAGGGATTTATTTTCTAGTGGGTACTGGATTAGGGGTTTTGATCTGAGATCCGAATTCGGTTCGTCAATGGAGTCTACGGAGGTAAAGAAGAGAGGTCGAGGGAGGCCAAGGAAACGCAGGCGAGAGGAAGAGGACATTAACAAAGGGTTAAGTAGTTTTATCAAGAAGCAAGTTATCGAACTTACTTGGAAGCCACTTGTGGGTAGATATGTCTTGAAGGAATTTGTGGGTAACGGGATTTTTCTTGGAAAAATAGTGTCCTATGATACTGGATTGTATAGAGTGGATTATGAGGATGGTGATTGTGAGGATTTGGAAGGTGGCGAGTTACGTCAGTTGCTCTTAGGTGATGATGATTTTGACGATGATTTGACTGTTAGAAGAAAGAAATTAGATGAGTTTTTGTGGAAAAAGAGTGCACAGAAGAAAGAGTTGGAGAAGAAAACGGAGGATTTGAAAAATGAAGTGGATGGCGTTGAAGGTGGAATAACAGGTGTAAATGAAGGGGTACAAGGTGAAAGTGGTGCAGACTCCTTTAGTGGTTCATTAGAGGATGTACAGGACAGAGATTTGGGACAAGAGGTGGAGACCTCATTTGTCCCACGTCCACATTTACCTCCATCATCGGGAAATGTAGGTGTTCCCGAGGAGTATGTTACCCATCTTTTCTCGGTATATGCATTTTTGAGGTCATTTAATATCCACCTCTTTTTGAGTCCATTTACTCTGGATGAATTAGTTGGAGCAATTAATTGTTGTATTAAGAACTCATTGTTGGATTCCATTCATGTTGCTTTGATGCGTGCCTTGAGACGCCATCTTGAGATCATGTCTTCCGAAGGTTCAGAGCTTGGATCGAGATGTTTGAGGTAAATTTGGATATTTGATTGTGGTAACTGGTGCATATGATCTATTTTTAAACCTGTGAGATGGAGGTGAGTAATTTTTAAATAGCGGTATGTTCTGTTAAATTGGGCTTTGAAAGAATGAGTGTTTAGCGGCATATGAAAAAGAGTTGTTACTATTTGCTTGTTTTTCTTTTTCTCGTGTATTGTGATGTTTTAATCTTTTTCTTTTGATGTTGGAAGAAATCTTAAGACTCATTTACTTTTGTACATGCTTGTCAAATGAATATTGATTCGGGCCCTTGTTGCGTGATGTATGCTTTGGTCTTTATTTGTACACGAGCACAGATTAGTTATGCTTTTACTTCTACGTCTTATATTTTTTAACATGTTGATTTTCCTATGTTTTGCCCTCAGATGTTTATAATTAAGCTGTACCTCCTTCATGCAGGTGCATTGACTGGAGCTTGCTTGATTCATTTACATGGCCTGCATATTTAATTTATTATTTTACAATAATGGGCTATGTAAAGGGATCTGAGTGGGAAGGATTTTATGACCTTTTGAAGAGGGAGTATTATTCCTTACCGGTGGGTAGGAAGTTAATGATTCTGCAGATTTTATGTGACGATGTCTTGGAGTCCTCAGAGTTGCAAGCAGAAATCGGTACGCGTGAAGAGGTAGAATTTGGGATAGATCCTGATACTGTTTTTATGGATATTCCTGAAAATGGACCAAGAACTGTCCATCCCCGATACTCTAAAACTTCTGCTTGTAAGGATCAAGAGGCTATGGCGATTATTGCAGAAAACCATGGAACTAAGTCTTCTAGCTCTAAATATGGGGGTTTCAGTGCTGGTGTTCCTGATGTTGGTATAGATGGGAATAGTGATGAATGCCGACTCTGCGGGATGGACGGGACCTTAATTTGTTGTGATGGTTGCCCATCGGCGTATCATTCAAGATGCATAGGTGTTTCAAAAATGCATATACCAGAGGGGCCATGGTATTGTCCAGAGTGCACAATTAACAATATGGAACCTTCTATTACAAATGGAACTTCTTTAAGAGGAGCTGACATGTTTGGTGTCGATTTATATCAACAAGTATTCTTGGGAACTTGCAATCACTTACTAGTGTACGCTTTTAGCCTCTTGTTTTGAATTTTTGAGTTAGTTCAAAGCAGTACAATTCGTGAAAATTTACATAATTAACAAAACTATTGGTATTAATTTTTTATACAAATCTCTGTTTCACATTTTTGAAGTTCTTACTTTTTTACCCTTGTGCCATTATATTCATTATAAACCATGCTGTATGTTTGCTTGTTGATTCATTTGTCGTTTTTTTATTTGAAATACAATTTCAGGGTCAGGTCTTCTGGTAGCAAAGAGTTGAGTGTCAGATATTATAATCAGAAGGATATCCCACAGGTCTTGCAAGCACTTTCTGCCTCAATACATTATCGATTGGCATATATGGATATGGTTAAGGCAATTGCTGATTATTGGCAAGTCCCACAAACTGCATTCTTACCCTTGAAACATGAGGGTCATAATATATCGTTGGTAAGGGAACATGGAAAATTTGTAGATTTTCCTTCTCTTTGTAATGGAAGCCATAGCATTCCAGAAGCCATGAAGGCTGAAAATGGACCTTGTATAAAAGGAAATAATGCAAATAACGTGCCAGCAACATTTCCTGCTATGTCTATGGGTTCATCTAATCAAGCCGAGTCACTTTGCATCTTGGGCAACAATGATATGATGAAACTGCACAGTAAAGAGGAACCTAGTAATTCAGTTAACCAACAAAATAATCCATCTGATGTTGCTCACCAAAGCATTGTTAACAGGTCCAATGATGTGAAACCCGAAAAATACAAATCAGCAGATAGTGATGGTACTCATATTGAGCATTTGGATGATACTTGTATACCTGGAATTTTGTCCTCTCAAAACAACAATGACATTCATGCAGGTTTTAGAAGGTCTGATAGGAATTTAGCTAATTATTGCTTGTATATGGGCATATCTTTTAAACCTTATGCCTACATTAATCACTACATGCATGGGAATTTTGCTGCATCTGCCGCTGCTTATTTGGCTGTTCTCTCAACTGAAGAAAGTCGGGGATCTGAGGCCTCTAAATCAGGCAGTGTAAAGAAGGTTGCCTCTGACATTTCCTTGCAACTAAAAGCTTTCTCATCAGTAGCATCTCGATTTTTCTGGCCAACTTCTGAAAGGAAGCTTACAGAGGTGCCAAGGGAGAGGTGTGGGTGGTGTCACTCCTGTAAGCTCTCTGCTAGCAACAAAAGGGGATGTATGTTGAATGCGGCTGCTTCAAATGCCACTAAAGGGGCCATCAAGATCCTCAGTGGTCTTAGACCAAATGTTAATGGAGAGGCTAGTTTTACTAGCATTTCAACTTACATTTTATACATGGGTGAGATTTTGTCTGGTCTTACAGTTGGTCCCTTTCGGAATGTAAGTTACGTAGAACAGTGGCGTAAGCGAGTAGAAGGTGCTTCAACTTGTGCTGCCATTAAAGGCCCCTTGCTTGAAGTAAGTTCATTTGATTTTGCAAATAGTTCAAGTTTTTGCTGTTGCTTCCCTTTATTTACCTGAAATATATAGTTGTATGGTAATTAATGTGTGTTAATCTTTAAAATCAGTTCATGACATGCTTTTTGCATGCAATTTAAATCATGTTGTGTTCATTACTGAAATTTTATGCTTTAAGCAGTACAAGAGATTCACTGTATGAACACAATCTAAATCCATGAAAGAGTCACAAAAGATGGTCATATTTGGACCTGCTTTTGGACCAATATCCCTTTTGATAAGTCTCAGTTGTGCCGTCCCTTGTTTTATCTATCTAGTAAATCAAAATATCATACTCGTATTCTTGGAATTAATGTCATTTTCCTGAATTTTCATTTGTTGCTACAATTTCATGTGTAGCTGCGCATTCTTTGATATCACGATGATTGGATGGATTCATTAGTTTTTTATTGTTATAATTTGTGGTGCAGGTGCTTATTGTTTAGAATCTTAAAGATAGTCCCCGTTGCATTGTAATTTTCTCTTTGAAGTCAAATTCAAACATTGTTTCAATAATTATGTTAATTTTCAAATTTATCCTCAATTTGGAATTCTTTTATGTGTGATGCATGGCCAGAGCTTCTATGCATGGATATGGATCATGATGAAAACTTTAATGGTTTTTTTTTTTTTTTGGTTTTGTATTTCATTGTTTTTGCTCTGAAATTCAAATTTGTTTGTTGAAGCTACTTTTCTCTTTCCATTCTTCTCCTAATTCTTGATCGATAAATTTTTTTCACATTTATCTTCTCTTTGACTCAAGCTTCTAAATTTGTTGATGGGTTTTCTTAGTTCCTCTAATATATACTTTCAATGGTCTGATGAGCACTTGTTCAAATTCATTCTTAACACTTCTGGGACTATATCCATAAGGTGCCTCAAAACCTTGGATTCGTTGAGTAACTCTCTATTCCTATATTAACCTTCTGGCACTGACAATGTCACAATGGTGGATAATTCATATTTTCTATAGTAGTTTGTCAATGAAGATACTTCTAAGTCTTAATTTGGATAAGTGAATGTGATGGTCCCATTATTTTATTACTTGATAATGAGATGCCTGTGCATAGCATTTGAAGTTTTGGCATTTCATGAATCAAATTTCATGAACACTCTACTCTGGGCTGATATTAACTCATGGTCTTATTTGCAGCTTGAGCAAAACATGCGCTCTATTGCTGTTTCAGGGGACTGGGTTAAGGCAGTTGATGATTGGTTGGTTGAATCTTCTGGGACCCAAGCTGCTGGAAACATTGTTGCAACCACACAAAAACGTGGTCCATGTGGGAAACGCCAGAAAAAAGAATATGTAATATCTGACATTTCTCATGACAACAATGAAAAGTGTTTTGTTTGGTGGCGTGGGGGAAAGTTATCAGAACTTGTCTTCCACAGGGCAATTTTACCTCAGTCAGCTTTGAAAACGGCAGCTCGGCAAGGTAATCTGACTCTTGTATGAGTCCTTTCCAAACTTCTTTGCATACGAGAAAGTTTGACTTGCATTATACTTGTTTTTCTTGATAGTTAGATGATAGTACTACTTTCTAGCCAGCCTGTTTGTGGCCTTCATCCATTCTGTTGTACAAAGCTTGTTGACTCTGAAGCAGAAAATCCTTTTTTTAAAATATATTTTAAATATGTGCATATATATTGAAAAATTGAATTTATACTTTGAATTATAGGTGGCTCAAGAAAGATTGCTGGTCTCCAGTACACTGATGATTCTGAGATTCCTAGAAGAAGCAGACAGTTAGTGTGGAGAGCTGAAGTCGAAAGGAGCAAAAATGCATCACAACTGGCACTGCAGGTTTGTTATCTTATGGAACAATAATAATTTATTACCTACATCCTCGTTTCACGTTTTGTCTGGGTCTAGATGCAAATTTTTTAGTTTATATTGTTGTATAACTTCTGATAGCCCTATTGGAATTCACTTTCAGGTTAGGTATCTGGACTTGTATGTGAGATGGAGTGATCTTGTTTGTCCTGAGCAGAACCTCCAGGATGGCAAGGGTCCAGAGTCTGAAGTGTCTTTTTTCAGAAATGCAAATATCTGTGATAAGAAACTTGAAGGATATAAGATTAAGTACGGAGTGATATTTGAGGGTCAAAAACATGTCCCTTCCCGCATCATGAAGAATATAATTGAAATTGAGCAAACCAAAGATGGAAAGAACAAATACTGGTTTTATGAAGCACATGTTCCTCTTTATTTGATCAAAGTGTTTGAAGAAAAACGAGAAGTAGTAGTGTTGCCTCTGGCTAAGAAATCGACAAATAAATTATCCGAGTTTCAAAAAAGGCAACTGAAGGCCTCTCGAAGAGATATCTTTTTATATCTGGTGCGCAAGAGAGATAAACAGGAGAAATGTTCTTGTGCTTCATGTCAACATGATGTTTTACTAAGGTAATTGTTTCACCACATTCACTTTCTTGTTGATTTTGCTTAAAATGATTGCTGTGAGTTAACTATTTTTCTTTTATTGTGCGATATTCAGGATTACAGTAAAGTGCAGTGATTGCCAAGGTAAGCTAGTGCTAACCTTCCATTTTAGCTTCTTATCTTTCTTTAATGTTAAGATTGGAAGTGCCTAATACATTGGCAAAGTAAAAAATGGCGAACTTGTTCTTTGGCGGATCCTGTTATTGGTATTAAACTTGTTTTTTTGTTTGTTTGAGTGGACTGCTTTTCCGGAATTGCAATTGAAGCAACTATAAACGCTGACTGTTTGAAGCGATAGCTTCTCTTCTGCAAATTTTCAAATTGTTTACCTCCGTTGTTGATACTAACAGCTTTCTTTCGGTGTATTGTTTTTATTAGGTTATTGTCATCCAAATTGCACTTTGAGTTCAACAACTCATGTAAAGAACAAATCTGAGCACTTGATCACCTGCAAGCAATGTTACAGTGCTAAAACTATAGGCCATTATAAAAGCAGCAATGAATCACCCACCAGCCCCCTTCCCTTGCCAATGCAAGAATGTCAGAATGAAGTGACAGCTATGAAAGGCGCAAAAGCTAGAGTTCATAGTCATTTAGGACCTGTCAGAACCCAGAAATGTCGTTCTGGGAATAAACAAATTGCTTCTGCTTCTAGTTTGCAAACAAAAAGGACTAAATCATTCAATCTGGGTCTCATATTTAAGAAGAACGATGAGGACACAGGTGTTGATTTTAGGCGGAAAAATATTCTTTTCAGGGGAAGTTCAGCGGGGACACCTTCATGTGTTATGTGCAAAAAACCATACAACTCCAATCTCATGTATATTCATTGTGAAACTTGCGATCGTAAGTTTCTATTTCTTTATCATGTTTTGCGAAGCGCATATTTTCCTTGGGTAATGTATACTTGAGCAATTTTTTAAACATATATGTTGCTTTATGCAGATTGGTATCATGCAGAGGCAGTTGAACTCGAGGAGTCCAGACTTTCTGATGTTGTGGGCTTCAAGTGTTGCAGATGTCGTCATGTAAAAAGACCCCGCAAATGTCCTTATGCAGATGACACTGACGGTGAGAAGCCAGAAGGACAGAAGTCACAGAAGAAGACATTGAAGCAAGGACATATAGAGGTGGAGTCGTACTCTGAAGCCATCACTGAATCTATGGAGTGCACGCCGTATGCACCAATGTTTTCTGTGAATGAAGATTTTATACAAGATGATGATCCTTTGCTTTTCTCTCTGTCGAAAGTCGAACAAATTGACGAACAAAATTCAGAAGTAGATTTTGAATGGAGTAATACTGGACAGGGGCCACAAAAGTTACCAGTTAGAAGGCATGGAAAACGTCAAGCAGATGCTGAAGGTATCTCCAACAACATTATTTACCATGATGAGCCAACCGGTTCAATTGAAACATCTAACATCATGATCTCGAGAGAGGATTTATCTTGCATTGGGTGGAATGTTTCCACTAATGGACTTCAAGATGGGACGCTGATCGACTATGAGGGTATGAGCTATGAAGACATGGAGTTTGAACCACAAACCTATTTCTCATTTACCGAATTGTTGGCACCTGATGATGAGGGCCAACTGGAAGGATTGGAAGCTTCTAATGTGTTGAGGAATGGTGAAAATCATTATCGTGCTGTTTCATTGGATGGCAGCGCAGAGCAAAATATGATGGTTACATCCAGTGGTCAACCGGAGTCAACAATATCATCCAAATCAAATTTTGATACAACCCCGTGTAGGATATGTTCACACGCGGAACCGCCTCCCAATCTTTTCTGTGAGATTTGTAGATTAGTGATACATAACCATTGTTCCCCTTGGGGTGAGTATTTGCCTCCAGAAGGCTGTTGGAAGTGTGGAGATTGCCGAGAGTGGCGTTAGCTGACTTGATTATTGTATGTTGTCTGGATTTGATGTGTTCGAGTCTGGGAGCGATATCTAAGGTTGTAAACTGAATGAAAATCTAGAATTAAGCAACGGTGTAAATAGGGCTCTTGCTTTGAGGAAAGGGGAAAGGCCTTGGCATGCCTGCATCTGTCATCTCAGTCAAAACGGGAGATGGTTTTAAAAAGATGGCCCAAACGCCCTCTCATGTGGATTTGGGTGAGCACACGAGGCTTCGAATGGAACAGACTCGAGTGTCCTTTGGAATCATAGTAACGCCACTTTTTCCTTGTTTGGGTAAGTTTTGTCTTCTGGTATCGATAGGACACGTGCTTAGAAGGATCATTTTCTAAGTTGTCTCCCTCCGAAATGGTGAATCTTTTCATGAGCATATCATTCACCTTTCTAGCTTAAGTTTTCATCTTTTAATTGGAGGATAAGCAGTTATTTTTGGATGTGCTTATCTGACTGATTTGGTTAGTGTAAATGGGAAATTCTGCCCTTTCTTTTCTCGGTTTGCAACTTAAAAAAACCATGCTTGACGCCACTGTTCATGAGCTTGATGGATATAAACTTACAAGAGGACAAAAATGTTCAGGCATTTACACTGGACTGAAACAGTTGGGGAACTCTGATATGTTGATTTATTCCAAAAGGATTCAAAAAGTCGAGATAAAAGATGGGAGTTTTTTTTTTTTTTTTGCGTTTTAGATTAATTGGCCACTTGCAAAAGCGGTTAATTGAAAAAACAATGTGCTGGGTAAAGCAAATGAATGGCAGTTTACTGTTTCATTCCAATGCACTGACAAACAAATAATACAAACTACTATTACAAGCTCCCTCTATTTCATGTAAATAACTACAAAGCTGTAGAATTTCATACTACGGAAATCAATCCACTAAGACTGGGAGTGAATGCATAGAGGAAAAATGTAAAATACAATCAAAAGGGGAAAGAAAAACCCTCACCCAATTCCGAAAGAAAGAAATATAAAAGAAAAATAACAACTCAGCTAAAGCACGTTACAATTGTGCAAAAAAGAATTATCAAAATCCCGACCAACCCTGCTGGGAAACCCATCAATCTCTTTATGCTGATCACAAGTTAGCTCACTCGATTCCGCCAGCCCTAGCATCCTGAATTTCCCGACCACCGGCTTAACGTTATTCGAGCGAAAGAGGGGCAGGCCAGTTGTATAAATCAGGTAGGTTTTACAAGTATAAAATCAACAAATTTTCACATAAATCTCCTTCATTTGATCACAGCAATCCAGCTAGAATAGCCCCAGGATCATTGGATGGTGTAGGTGGAGTTGGTTGCACTACTGGAGGTGCTGTAGCTGGTGCAGGAGCACGTGGTGTCATAGGAACACTAACCAGTTGTTCTTTGATGAATTCTTTCAACCTGCAAATTAAAAGGTCAGAAATACGTGATAATTTGTGGCCGGAGAAGTGCATCAGGTCCAGAAGTCAAAATACATACTCGAATGTTAGTACTGGGTCTCCAGATGCAACTGTCATTCGCAATTGTGTTCTGTCCGCTGGATCTGTCTCAATTCTGGCCTGAAATTTTGTACCAAAAAAGTACTCATACTCTATTGCCGAATTAATCACAAACCAGTGCAGAAGTCGGAGATAGTGAAACACATCAAGCTACTTATTCAGTGACTCCCAGAATATGATTGGTGAGATTTCAAATAGAAGGAAATAAGCAATCTCTTACCAAGCATAGCATAGCTTGTGTACTCTCTGAATAAAAGGTCGTACATGCAACCAGGTTATTAGGATTTGGATCCTAGATACAAAAAGGAACAGTCAGAATCCATGTTATAATCCAAAGAAGTGGTCAATCAGGTGAATGGAAAAGACAACTTACAAGCCCTGGACAAACCATCAACCGAAAACTGTTAAATAGGTTTGTCATTTCAACAAGAGGAAGCGGTCTTACACCTCTAACCTGTATGATAATTCAGAAAATTTTACAGGTGTTAGTTGATTCAGAAAATAACCAAGTAAAAGAATTTATTGACAGGTTGACAACTGCAGATGGATGATTCCATATCGTTGTCAACTATAACTGGATGCGAAGATTATTATCCTGCTCCAAAAACTTTCACGGATGCTTGACATCTTATTTTCTACCAATTTGACTTGCATCGTCATTAAAAACACATTGTAAATAGAAAATAGTTTAATTAATATGTAAATTTCAGTTGAACTTGTTCTACAGTGGCTAGATCCAGTATAAAGAATCATAAGAACCAGAAATTCTCTTATGATATAACGTAACCAAGAAAAACTTGCACAAAACATGCTGCAAAGTACACTTACGACTTCTTGAAGCTTCAGAGGTGGCCCTGAAAGTGATCTCCATTGAGGAAAAAACTCTTCAGCAGACACTGATATAGGCTGGAGAAATTTGTTCAGGACAGCTGGAAGACGAAGTTTGGCATTGACCTAATTAAAGAAGTGGAAAGTTAACTAAATATGATTTGATGATTAATATACTGTCCCTGAAGACTAGCATCAAATAACACAAGAATGGCACAGTACCATGTTTGTACCAAACTTGTAGGAGAAGTCAAGTACAGCAACATCCCTGCTTGGCCGAAGATTAATTACTTCAAGTGGGCATTGAACCTGTACAACCAAAGAAGAACAATCAGTGAACAAAGAAAGAAAAGTAGTCAGAAATAATTATGAACTGTTAGCAAATGGCGGAAGCACACTCACCTGTGCCCTGGGAGGAATAGTTTCAGGTACTAATGAAAGCTCCAACTTTAAATGTGCAGGAGGCAATATCAGAGCCTGGACAGAAATAAGAGGAGAAGTATTTTTGTTTCCCAAGAAAAGGACGAGACGACCATGATGTGCTCGCCACTCTGCTTTAATCCCAACCTGAACATTCAGGAAGTTACACACTTTCTAGACGAAATTATTCAGATATGGTAAAACCAATTACATATGCGACATGGTATTGTGTTTTAAATATAGAATCATGAGTAAACTATGATATCAAGTTGGAGAACAATTAAGGACAAAACAAAACAAAAATAATACCTGAATGAATGGATCCTCATATAAAACACCACTGTCCTTTAAGCATAAAGCATAAAATCTTTCATTAACATTTCCAATTGGCTGAAATCAAAAGAAAATTAGCTAAGTTAAAAGTCAGAACAATGAACTTGGAAACTTCATGCTGATATAAATTGTCGACAGGTTTACCAACATATAATTTCCTAAATTTGAAGAAATGTTAGACTACAGCTACATCTTTGATCGATAAGGGAAAGCAAAATGAAAACGGATTCTACAAAAAGATAGCAAGCTACCTGAACAGAACTTGTTTGCTCTCCAACAGGTACAATAGCAGCACCATCTGCTTCAGCAAGAATGCCTTCCACTCCAGATATTGCATTTTTCTCAGACTGGACATCAACTGTTGGAGGACCTTCTATAGCCAATGGACCCAAAAGGTCACCAAGCAAATCCGCTGAAGGAGGTTCAGGATCTGTATTACTCAAAATCCCATTTGGTTGTGCTAAGGCCTGATCTGCTGGAATGTCCTCCTGACAAGATGCATAATGCAACATTAGTAATGCAGGTAATTTGCAAGTTCTCAGCACATACATAGAGAAGACAGATTCACTTGAGGAAAAACTAACTGCGTTGCTAGTCATGTCGGGAACTTTCACTAGACTAAGTTGGCCAACATGTGCTGGTGGCCCATTAGCAGGGCGTTGGTCAGTAACAACCAATGCATTTGACATTTGCTGCTGCATTCTTGACTTAATAGCACTTTGGTCAGCAATATCTACCTCTGTATCTTCAGCCTTTTTAATCAGTGCAGACTAAATCACACAAAGGCAATATTACAGTTAGAATGACAGTGTGGAGCTGAACTATTTAACATTAACAGAGTTCAGTAACAAATGGGACAATATCCTCAGAATGATACTGTCAACTGAATGACTTACCTGACGCTCAGGGAATTTAGGCATTTCAGCCAGTATGTCCATTAGGGCTGCACCTTTCCTGCTTAATGCAAAATATTCTGTAGCTCGTTGTTGTATCTCAACATCAATGCAGCTCTCATACCTATACAATTGCAATTTTAGTTCAAATAATGCCAAAAATATCAAATACCGAACCTAAAAGCTGAACATATGAGAGATAAATCTCACTTGTTGAATGTGGTCCAGATTTGGTTTTGTAGTTCTGGGTCAGGGGGCTGAGTGTGCATCAAGATCTTAGCATAGGATGACAGAAGGATTGGAATGGTTGAAGTTCTGAACAAAAATGCACAATTTTTAGGCATGAACTGACTGAAAACAAATACATTTACTGTGACAAGGAAAATAGTTAATTGCTCTTACGATACGGTAGGAAGCTTCTCATGTATGATGCTAAATACTTCCTTTGGACTACATCCAGGGCGTCTAGCCAAAAGATGGCTGTACTCTCCTAGAAGATAAGCGCTGACCTGTAGCATGCATGCATTAGTGCCAAAGCATATTGACTTGAGCCTTTCCTGAATTTTACCTCAGACATTATTAGTAGCACCAATGCATGTTTGTACTAAAAACCCACCTTAACCATTGTCTCATGAACAGCAGGCTTGTCAAGATACTCCCTAGCTTTGGCTGCTGCATAAGGCTGATCAAAATTTCAATTCTAAGATAAGGATTCATCAAATCAGCATAACTACTATCAACTGGATGGACTATGCCTATGGAGAATGCTTATTACTTGTAGGTCTTCGTTGTTCGTAACAAACTGCACAACACGGAACCATATATCATCACTGACAAAATCTCCTGCCTTGTCAATCAACTGAAGGATCACATCCACATACCTGCAATCAATACAGAAAATGTTACATGCAAATACAACTTATTAGTCATCATCCAACAACATATTAATAATTTTAGAAACAAAACCAAGCTTGACTGACAAATGCCCTGAAATTCCATGGAGATTACTAATTGATGCATAGTCACACTACAAAGACTTATTTTAACTTATAAAATCTGAGGAAATATAGAGTACTAGTGAATCTGCCCATCTTATAAAGCAATCTCTACCGGCTGCACAATGAGGTTAAGCTGCTACAGCAATTACTATTCTGTTTTGGTACAACAGTGCAAATAGTTGAATATAAAATGGGTTGGTTGCCAGAAAAAAGCATACAATTTTGTCCACAATGATGCAGAAATAAATGCATAAGATATAGCTGGTTGAACATTGACATCCTCTTAAGAAATTGTTTCACAATTAACTTCTTGATCTCTAAAAGGACCATCAATAAGCATCTGGATTAGTTTCAAGCAGTTATATCTCTCCTTAACCAGCCTCCTGGAAAAATAATTTTGCAAAATTCAGTGAAAAAATTGTTTAAGTAACACATCATCAGGTCATCTCCTGCAAAAGTGGCTAGACCAGCTCAGTTAATCCAACTCCAACATATCCATTAATCTACAGAAAATTTTATTTCAGAAGTAACATATATTCCTTTTATCCAAAATCATTGTCCTCCTCATTGTTTTTCCAAATGCACATGCATTTTTCATTGTTCAGAATTATTTCTCATCTATGTCCTAGGCTCATATACCAGCGATCTACAAGTGCTTTGTCCAATGGCCCATATCTTTCCGGGTAACTGTTCTTACCAAGACAAATCTGGAGCAAACTTCTCCGCAAGAATAGCAGCTTTCAGAGACAATTCTTCACGCATTGCAAAGTCTGCTGTGCTGAGATACTAAACATCAGAAAATGTCAGGCACAATAGTCATCTCATTACACTACAATTTCACACAATAAAATATGAATTTCATTCATGTAGTACAAGTAATCTACAAATTATTTTTACCTGCAATAGTTCTTCCACTATGTCTTTTGCATTTGAAACATCACACATACCATAAAGCAAATCAAGAGCACGACGCCGAATACTGTTTGAGTAAACACAAGCCAACAAAAGTAAGTTTGCACCATAATAGTTTGACCAGAAACACAACATATAGCTGATCTAATCCCATAGTTTTATCCCATGCTTGACTCAAACTAGACAATTCTGACTCAAATTAACAGCTAAAATGAAGGAATATTTAATATGAAAGTGGTCATAGCTTCAGAATGGGCAGAAGTAACATCCACCAATAGCAAATCAATGAGCAAGAAACTACACCTGGCATATGGATAAGGACGAGAGAAGATGAAAGTATTATTAACTTTAATATACTTCAAATACCTGATGTCAGGATCTTTCAGTGAGGTTATTATCTGTGCTTGATGCCTTTTAATAATATCTTGGACATCTGTAACCATCAACATCCGAGTCATGTTCTCCTGCAGAAGTCCAACAGTACAAAATAAGGCAATCAGGCAGATATAAAGCAGTAATTACATTGAGACATCAAATATTAACAAGTTACACTTACAGAAGTTTTTTTAGTTACATCACTAAGGTTGGAAAAACGTCACAGAAAAAAAAGTATTTACCCTGACTTACCAAGCCAAGATAACGGATATTTGGTTCACGGACTGCAATGAATTTTCCAAGGAGAGCGACACACTGAGACATCATCTCTTTTTCAGCATCAAGATGCATCACCTGTAATTGAATGATTGAAATACACCGCCCAGAAGAACTTAAATCGTTTGAGAATCTATGTGCAAAAACCAGACATAAAATGCAATCAACTAAATATCTCATTTGTAAAGAAGAAGAGTCCATGGCACAAACTACCTAAACTGAGAGAGAAACAAATCATGCTTTTCCATATTTTAGTATGTAGAGTTTTCAACTTCTCACGCATCTATGTGCCCGTGTGTGTGGGGTTTTCCCCTTTCGGAAGGATGGGAGAGAAAGGCACCAATCATCCAAATAACAAAAGAAAACTTTGTAAGCACAAAAACTATGAAAGGTGAAGATCAAAGAATTTTAATATATTTGAAAAGGTTTGTTTTCTTAAAAATTACTACATTAATAGGATTGCATGACGCTTATCTTCTTAAAAGTAAACAATCCATACGTCTATAAAAATTCAAATTGTTAGTTGCCAAAAATTGTTGCACATTAGAAAAGGACTGGTGAGGAGAAAACGAAAGGACAACGAAGCATAACTAGTCCACACATAAAAAATATATAAGTTCAACTAGACAACAGATTTCTTACAGTGACAACTTTTCATGGAAAGAGAACTTACAAGAGAAAGTGCCTCAAAGAGAACAGCATGAGATGCATTGTTCTTATTCACATTTTTAACAACATCAGTTCCCATTAATATCCGCTGCAGAACCTGAAAACATGAACTTAGATGTAATTAGAATCAGAAACACAATATATCATTAAGTTAAATTCATTGAGCATAGTCTAACCTCAAACAGTGATCTTCTTGTATTAGGATCTTCAATAGTTGGAAAGTACTGAAGAGCCCTCATTGTTTTAACCTGTGTCCAAATGGCAGAATCCATCAAGATACATAAGTTGTCAACGGTATCATCATCAATGAATTGCTAAACATGTCATTTGAGGAAATAAAGAAGTTACTACTAGAACAATAAGATCCAGATTTAATATGGTAATACATATCTCCATGGTAAATTTTAAGAAATGGATAACAAACAAAAAATATACAGACCTGAAGCCAAGGTGATGGGATACCATAATAAGTGTATTCTTGTGGAATATCCTGATTCCTGGCCAGTCGCTCTAATATCTTCACACATTTTGGAAGACAACTCCAATAAGCTTCATGGTTATTTGATACTAAAGCAACAAGAAGACTCGTAGAAGATGTCAAAACACCAAGATCACGTTCATCCAAGAGCTGCGCCATGCGATCCGCCCTAGAGCATAAAGCAAAGGAGAAGTCAAATTTATACAGGTAAAGTTTGGAACATAATAGTCACAATGTAGAGATTAAACATACCAGCCATCTACATTTACAACATCAGGGTTTTTTCTAAACAAGCGCAGTAGACATAATGCAGCCTTCTTTCTCACAAGAGGTCTGCAGCTACTAGAAATCTGAAATCCAGTAAAAGGAAAAATGGTGTCAAGATAATATTTTAGGTGGATGCCAGTTAAGCTAACAACGCTATGTCATATCTTACGATTAGCTTCTGAACATCTGGTGCTAATGATTCAGCAAATTCTCTCCCACCAATATTTCCAACCTACAAATTATGACATAAAAATTTTAGTGCACAGGGTTGAAGTCCCAATGCCCTAAATTCATAATTGAGTCACACTGTAATGTTTTGAATACAAAATTATGTTGTGCAAACTCTAATGAAGCAATATGAATGAGAAAGGAAATGAGAAATGGGGCAAGCAAGCCTACAAAGCAAGGAAATGAGAAATGGGGCAAGCAAGCCTACAAAGCACACATAAACAAGGAGACAAAGGGACAGACAGCAACCTACAAGGTTTCCAAGTGTTTTTTCCGAAATTCGTAATAATCATGCTAGATAATATGAATGTTTCCACCATCACAGCTTCAAAATTTTAAATAAACAACTTTCAAGATTCACAAACAACTTGGGTAACTTTAGAAAACACAAACAGTGACATTATATTTGATTATAACAGATCATAAGATGTTGATGAATATTCACCAAGTCATATTCTACCAATATAGGGGGCAAAAAAAATGTTCTAACAATACATTGAGCAAAAAAAAAAATCCTACCAATACAGTGACCAAAACAATGATCTACCAATACCAGAGCATCCCAATTTATAACCAATAGGATCATCAAGGAAATGTCAAGATCAAAACCAGTCTACCAAATGTATCCATACTAATGATAAATAGGAGGTCTTTTGCTTCGGAGAAAAGAACAGCAGACAGCTAGCTTTTGCAATTGAAAACGTATATTAAACATGATATCTGTAAAACCTAAAATATACCAGTTCATCTAGACATGTAAGAATAAAAAGAGACATACATTGATGATTTTCTACAAAGAAATATCAGATTTTCAACCATTTTATAGGTGATAATTTTCCGTTTATTTCTAAGGGTGCTCTTTGAGAAGGTAGCGACTATAAGTAGAACTTTTGCACTACATTTCAAATAAGACAAGTAGTATCCTAAATCCAAGGAAGCAATTAAAACCAACAGGAGAACCCCAGTTAAACAGTGCACTACAAAGTTGATAACAATGATAATAATACGCAATTACACAAGTAAAACAGGATGACTGCAATACCATTGTCAATGCCAAGCACTGAAAGGTTTCGTTTCGACCAATGATATCATTTCGCACGGTATTTATCGCCAATCTCAAAAAATCATGGTTCTCATTGAGCAAACATGATGTTACTATGTAGCCAACCTGCAGTAATTAGCAGCAAAGAGGTGAAGAATTGGAGCAGTTTGTCCTAATAAACTTGCTAAATACATCAGAACAAAATTACACAATTAAGCATTGCATGAAAATTCAATTACTAAGCACCAAATGAGGGTTATGCTACATATATCCAAATGATTAGCTGCTACTGATCTTGAAGGCCTGAACCATAATACAGAATCAGGATTTTTTTTTTTATTAGTTTCATAATGCTCAAACATATCACAGATAGCAATCTAATAATGATAATGATGGATGAAAAAATCTTTAAATAACTAGTTTTCATCATTCGATCAAGATAAATCACCATTGGTGTCATCGCCATTAGTTGCATTCTAGGAAGCCATACAAGAGCAGATGATTAAATAAAACCCAAAAGAAGGTTACCTGCTTTTCTGGATACTTTGGTGCAGATATTAAAGAAACTGCTTCCATGTGACCGAAATCCACATCATAACCCAGCATATAAATATAAAGCATTTTCCAAACATATTTCTTCTTTTCATAAGGAGACAAACCCTGATCAACCAAAATAAAAAATAAAAAAATCCTTGTATCAGTAATTGCTAATGAGTTTACTGGTGAATCCACAGAAGAAAAAATGTTTGATAGGATTGGTACCAAAGTTATGGAGGTAAGTGGAACACAAAAGACAACTGGAGTAAATGTTCAATCTACTTAAAATGATAGATGAAGTGGACGCCAGAACTTATTGACCTAGCTAGTGATATGGATGCATTGTGGGAAGAACCTACGAGGTAGATAACAGCTACTTACAAAGAGGCATGTTTTATTAGGAGTCTATTAGAGGAGTGTTTTATTTTTAGTAGGAAATTATTATTTCTGCACTAGTTTTTATTATAGTTATGTTAATAAAAACAGCTTAAATAGGAGTCTTTCAAATAGTCCTAAAACAGCTTGAATAGGAGTCTTTCTAGGAGTCCAAGTTTAGGTGGAACTTTTTATGTTTCTTTGCCTATATAAGGCTATTACGTTATGCAATAAAGTAAGCAAGAAGTTATCACAAAAATTAGGTTAAAAGTAGAATAATTTAGTCCAATCTCGGCAAGCCTTGTCCTTGACAAGTGCTACCAGTTTTCATCATCAAAAATAGGTTTTGCGAGGAAGGGAACCAACGTAAATAAGAGAAAAGATATTAACTTCCTTGAGAATCGTCCTTGGACTCGATCCCAAGCACAGGCACATAACAATTTGGTATCAAAGCAGGAGTTCAAGGACGAAACAAGCCATTTAGCTACAGAGCAATCTTCGACATATTGACAAATGGATCAGAGGATGTGGGCATTGGAGATGGGGTAGCAAGAATTAAAGACTCAATATGCCGAGATTATCCGCATGCTTGCAAGGTTAGAAGGTACAAAAGCAAGCAAGTATCAGGCACCATCATCGTCACCAGGGGAGGAGAGGACCGATGGCGGCAATTGCACAGGAACGTTGCTTAAATATACTAGGATAGAATTTCCAACGTACGATGGCTCAATGGATTCGTTGGTTTGGCTTCACAGGTGTGAACAATTTTTCCTAAGCCAACGAACGGCAGAGGAGGAAAAGGTAAGATTGTTTGCCTTTCATTTAATTGGGGAGGCCCAATTGTGGTTCTTTCAACTTGAACAAGAAGAACCAAAGATGCATTGGTACTCTTTCAAAAGCCATTGCAATATGAGATTCGGCCTCACCTTAGTAACAACCCTGTAGGGGAATTGACAAACCTTAAATAGACAGGGAGTGTAGAAGAATATCAATGCCAATTCCAAACGTTGTTGGCTTGAACCATAGGGCTTCCACAAGACCTACGAGTAAATCTATTCACAGTTGGGATGGTAGAAAGGTTGTGAATCGAGGTGGAGATGCCATATCCTATTAATCTTGGGGCTGCAATGAACTTAGCAAGGACATGCGAAAGAAAATTACAATGTATGCAGATGCAATACACCCAAAGGGTAAGAGGCAGTCGAAACACCACCCTATGGTCATCTTCGTAGCTGGATAGTAGTAGTAACAGCACCAACGCGAGTGCTTGTAGCCACACCTTTAAGAAGTAAGGTAAACTCGGGGGCTAAAACAACAACCTCTAGTATAGCAAGTACTCCGCCCCGATGGGATGACGCTTCACTAGAACAGAAATGACTAGAAGAAGAGAGAAGGGGGTTCTACTATAATTGTGACAAGACTTATTCGGTGGGGCACAAATGTAAGCGACTATTTTGGAATGAGCTAGCAAATTCTGAGGAAAAGGGGAGGAACTAGTGGAGAGAGAACTTGAGATATCTTTGCATACCATCACTAGCATAACCTGAGTTCGAGCTTGAGGGCAAGCTTAATGTCGAAGAGGGCAGTGATAATATAGATGCATTGTGGGAAGAACCTACGAGCCAGATAACAACTACCTGCAAAGAGGAGTGTTTTATTAGCAGTCTATTACAGGCATGTTTTAGTAGGAGTCTATTAGAGGAGTATTTTATTTTTAGTAGGAAACTATTATTTCTGCACTAGTTTATGATATAGTTATGTCAATAAACACAACTTAAATAGGAGTCTTTCTAAGAGTCCTAAAACAGCTTGAATAGGAGTATTTCTAGGATTCCTAGTTTAGGTGGAACTTTTATGTTTCTTTGCCTATACAAGGCAATTATGTTATTCAATAAAGTAAGCAAGAAGTTATCATAAAAATTAGCTAGAATAATTTAGTCCAATCTCGGCAGGCCTTGTCCTTGACAAGTGCTGCCAATTTTCATCATCAAAAATAGGTTTTGCGAAGAAGGGAACCAACGTAAAATAAGTGAAAAGATATGAACTTTCCTAAGAATCGTCCTTGGACGATCCCAAGCACGGACACATAACAACTAGCTAGTAGAACAACATTAGCGGCATAAAGAAAAGAACAAACAGCTCTTCAGTATGAGCACACAGTTAACACCCTTTATGCCAAGTTTAGATTTAAGTAGATATGAATTAAAAAAAATTCCATAGACAACAGTGATAACTCATTCCAAAAATGTTCTTATTCATTTAATAACTATAATAAAAAACAACCTAAAAAAGGATTTTTGCATTCAATTGCCTCAAACAACAATCCTTTACATTTAATTTACATTAGAAATTATCAAAAGATAGATCAAAATAAATTTTGATAAGCCACATGAATAAACCTCTCTAAATGGAAGGGCTTTGGATCTTGAACTTGAATATTGAGGGAATTAAAATCATAATTCTATAGTTTAAAATTGCAGTAAATATGCATAGTATCTTGATAAAATCGAGTTATAGACAATTGAAATTCTTTTCCCCTAGAATTATAATTAGCATTTGTTAAAACTTACAATGTAATTATTCAAGTTAGATAAGTAAAGACAATCCTAATTTAGAGTGACATGCAAAGAACCCAAATTAAGAATATTGCTCATAATTTTGAATTTTAATTCTGAAGAGCTGAAGACAATCTGCACTAATTATCCAGTTTAATCACGAAACTTTTGACATACAAAGAAGGAATTCAAAAAGTAGGAGAGTACATATTATCAGCAATGAACTTGCTTGGTAGTACTAAGAAAAACCCATGATTAGTTACTAAGCCATTTGAGCAATATGATTAACCAGTGTTACCTTAACGGTATCGTGGTCCTCATAGACATTGTCCTCAGCCTATTAGAGACATCCAATTGATTACACTTACTTTAATTGCTAGAGGCTTAAAAGGTTAAATATATGGAGAATCGTAATCCAAACCTTACTGTGCCTACTCCCCTAAATCCTTTCAGAACTTAATAAAAATTTGACAGTCAGGAACACAAATATATAGACAAGAAAAATTTTGCACTTATTTTATTATTCAATAATCTGCTTTTCCATCACTTACTCATGAGCCCCTAACATTGAGTTTTTCGGCCACATAAATGAATAATATCAGCCATCATAGATGCAACCAAAATGTCAGTTTTCAACACACCATATAGAAGCTGCTTGGTGTACCAAAATAAATACCACGGAATTCTTACTTACTATAGTCATAGCTTGTGGTCATCTCAAATCATTCTCCAAATAGGATAATTAGTAGTTAAAAAGTATCCTCAGACTTGTTGAGGATCATTTATATTAAGTGTTTCTACATCCCAATTGCTTGTTGGTGCTTTGCTAAGACCACTAAAATGTAAAGGACACAAGCAAGTTAAAGGTCCAATATGCCAACAACTCAATTCAAGAGCATGGCCACAATCTTCAACAACTGATCCAATATATTCCAATGTCTTGAAATCAATTACAGTACCAACACTCCGAGCCCAACATTAACTATGTATTCTTACCTGACAAGCAGATTATTAAAATTATATCAGCAAGAAACTAGCATTGTAGATTGCTTGAATTTTACAAGCATCATCAAGTCAAAGGTCCATAACCAGTTCATAGCAGAGTTAAAAGTTTAACACCAAAGAAGCCCAGGTATAACAGTTGAGAGATGATGGCAATAGGAGTACTGGCTTCAATGATGTTACCCCACAATATCTTGGAAAAGCCTTGTGTTGGGAAAAAAAAAAAAACTGTTCTCGCTTTGATTCTGAAAGTTTAACATTTGTGCTAACAAGCAACAGATTGGCACAAGCCCTTGGTATCCGCAAACATTATTTCAGTAATTTTCAATTTTTGACCATGGTCTCATTAATTACACTAATCAGCTAGAAATGCCTTTTGGAGCTCCTCCCAATAGCATATTCTTTACTACCAAGTACCAACCAAACAATAGCAAGAATTTTCACTGCAACCCATCATTCGTATCCAATCAGCCCCATCAGGGAACGACTTTGGATGTTTAAGCGCGGCCAATCCCCCCAAACAACAAGTCCTCGTGAAGGTAAAAGGAAACCAAGATAATATTGACGATCAGACATCTATGTTCCTTGTGATCCATTCATGAGCAACTCCTCAAAAAAGAGAGAGAGAGAGAGAGAGAGAGAATCGGCGAGCTGCTCACAAGATTTAAACGAGCTTTCATAAAGAGCTTAAACCCATGTACTGCTCAATCGCACAATGACCTAAATGGCAAATAAAATTCCTCCCAAAACTGCTCCAATCTCAAAATTATAGAGAACTCATTTGTATCTTAAGGCAATTCCTCAACAACTATAGCTTCATAATAATATTACATAGAACATACACTCAAAATTCCAAGTAGGCGAGCTCAGTCGAGTCAGCGAAACATTCTCTTCTTAAAATTGAATTGCAACAAAAAAAAAAATCGAAACTAAACGGTTTCAGTTGTTTCTGGAGATTTCAAGGAAAGTTCAGGAACGAAAACGGCTATCATCCAAAGCAAAAACGCAAACAGAGAAGAGAAAAGAAACCCTAACCTTCTCGTTCTTGAAGCGAGTACGGACGTTACCCAGCTCTTTATCGACGCGGAGCCTCTCTTGCTCTTTGTTCTGGCAATTACGAACGTCGCTTATGAATACGGACAAACCTCTCATTCCCGAAAGCGCCATTTCCCTATCAGATCCAGCAAGAGAGAGGAACAGACTCTCTCTTTCTCAGCTGCACCAATCACAACCTCTTGCTAATAACTCCAAACAAGCACACAGATAATGAGATCTAATCAGATGAAAAAAATTAACAGCGATCGCAGGGTCTGAAGATCTAAGACGGTAATTATGAGGAAAAAAACAGGGATGAGATGGGAGATGGAAAATTTGGTTCTTCAGAGAGAGTGGTTGAGACCGTAAGAGGAATGGAATGGTCACGGTGGGCTTGGGTAGAAATTTTGCAAAAGCCGTCGGGGCAGTGCGGGAGATGACTTTGAGTTTGCATTTTTTAAGTCGCCTCCTTCCGTTTTTTTACTGACTTTTCGAAGTCCTTCCTTACACTACTCAAGTGTCAATTACTATTAACTCCTACTGTTAACTAATTAATTACCAGTTTAACAGAGTGTATCTATGCTTTGGGGACCCCAGTTTCTCCCGTCCGCAAACCATAATATCCTTTGATCGTGTTTGTTATCACTTATTAGGGGTAACGGATCTTTCTTTCCTTCATCGCTTTGTTCGTAGTTAGTGAAAAAGAAAATTTCCACATTTATGTGTTTCGTGTTATAAAAGATAGAAATAATATGGTGTACCATTAATTGTAGACGCACCATTTCATAGTTAGTGTACATATGGATTAGTTTGGTTTCTAACACAAGAGAATGAGGTAGATGGTTATTGGTTGGGTTTCTAACATGAGAATAAAGTAGATAGTTATTGGTTGGGTTTTACCTAACACATAACATATATGGAGAGAGTGATCGCATGTGTGTTAGGTGGTTAAAATGTCTTATAAATAGAAGGTTAACTTGATGTATGATACACTATTTTTTCATAGAAGAATTCTCTCCCAAATATTCTTACATTTTAGTTTGGTTTTATAACACGTTATCGCACGAAGCTCTCGTTTCTAAATTCTACTTATCTACATCAAGCAATCGTAAGGTTCTTCCGCTCTACCTACATCATACAAACGTTCTTGGTTTACGTCATCAAACAAACGTAAGTTCTTGGTTTATTTATCCTAGTTACGATGTTGTTAAAATAAAGTTATTCTTTTATCTACATTATTTCTACTTATGATATGATTAAAACAAATTATAGGCGGCTCATTTTTTTACCTTCTTTTAATAATAAAAGTTATTACCACCTCTAAATACATATCGTAATTTATTGTATAGTATACATCATCAATGTTTAAAATAAATAATAAAAAAAGTATAACTATTATATATATAACTGTAATATATGTATATATATAACGGTAACTTTATAACGGCTAGGTAACGGTAAAAAAAAATCTTTCTATAAATAGATACCACCTTTCATAATTTACTTCATCCATGCACTCTATTTCTTACCTCAAATTTCTTACAAAAATTTTCAAATGTTGTCCGCTATTTTATCTTTTTGTATAATTCTAATCATTATATATCTTTGTCTCATTCTTAGTGTAAAGCTAGATAATTGATTCGCATATATTTTCTCTTAGTAATACCATGTATTATGATCCCTATGTTGCTTCTTGGCATAGCATTTGAACAGGCATGTAATTTATTTAATGTAATATCTCTTTGAATAACTATGTCTTAATTATTTCTCTCTATTGTATAATAGTTGCCAACACGTCCAATCTTGCCAAAATTGAGTTATTTGCTCTTGATATTGCAGTAATAATTATATGTCGTGGATGATTGATGTCGAAATGCATCTTGAATCAATGGATCTTTTAGATACCATTAAAGAAAATAATACAACATCAAAACAAGATAAAGCCAAAGCGATGATCTTCATTCGTCGTCATCTTGATGAGGATTAAAAGAGAATACCTCACAATTAAAGATCCAAGTCATTTGTGGAAAATTTACAAGAAAGATATGACCATCAAAAGGAAGTTTTACTTAGAAGCTACCGTGATGAATGGAGCGCTTTACGCTTCAAGATTTTAAAAGGTCAATGAGTATAACTCATTATGTTTAGAATTGTCTCACAACTACAATTTTGTGGGCAAACAATCACCGAGGAAGATATGTTAGAAAAACATACTCTACCTTCCACGCAAAAAATGTAACATTGTAACAACAATATCGAGTCGTGGATTTAAAAATACTCGACCGATTTCATGCCTCCTTGTGGCAGAAGAATAATGAACTTTTGATGAAAATCATCAATCCCGCCTTACTAGCGGCGGCATTTTCGAAGCAAATGTTGCAATTGAAATGAAAGAAAAAATCATCATGGGCCTAGTCGTGGTCGCGGTCGTGGCGTGGTCGTGGCCATGGTCGTAATTACATTCGTGGCCGTGGTCGTGGGCGTGGTAGGAAGTTATCCATATAACTCTCTTGAAAGAAATACGAGCCACTACAATAACAAACACCATATTAATGATGTTCATGGAAGTTCTTATAGGACTTCGGGAGATTCTTGCCTTAGATGTGGTACAAAAGGACATTGGGCTAAAGTTTGTCGAGTTCTGAACATCTATGTCGGTTATACAAAGCATCCTTAAAGGGAAAGAAAAGGAAGTGAATTTTCTTGAACAACACCCTTTAGGTGATTCAACCGACTTTGGTACTTTTGATTTTGATTTCATTAAGAATCATAATCCTTCAGATGACTCTACATATCCGAATGCTTGGATTTCTTGATGATTTTGTGGATCGGGACATTGTTGGTGGCGATGTAATTAAAATAATGTACTTATGTTTGTGTTAAGTATTATTATGCTTATTATATCACTCGGTTTCAATTGCTTGTTATGTTACTAGTTTCAATTACGATATTGTTTTAAGTTAACATAACATCTCTTTCTCTTTATTCTTGCAATTTTCTCATTAGATTATTTATTTTTATGCGAAGTTTTGATATGGATCGATTACGTAAGAGGAGCGGCAAATTATGATAATTTATGCATACCAGATAGTGACACAACGCACACTATCATAAAAGATAAAAGGTTATTTTCAGAATTAAAACCAACAAAAACAATTGTGAACACAATATCAGGTCCTATAGACTTGATTGAAGGAATTGGCAAGCCAATTTCACATTACCAAATGGCACAAAGTTCTCAATACATGATGCCTTATTTGCCTAAAGTCTAAAAGAAATTTGTTGAATTTTAATGATATATATTCTCATAATATGATACTCGATCAAGAATCGAGGAAATATGAAATATATGTATCTTACAACCCGTCAATCGGGAAAGATAAACATATTGGAAAAACTACCAATGCTCCCTACTGGATTGCATTATACATATATAAATGTGATGGAATCTAATATGGTAGTTAAAGCAAAACACATTGATCCTTCAATAATCTCTATTTGGCATGATCGTGCAGGTCATCCAGGATGAACAATGATGCGAAAATAATTGAGAATACATGGGACATCCATTGAGTAACAAAATGAGTACTCAAATAAATAAGAGTCCATGTACATTTTGTTCTCTTGGAAAACTGATCATAAGGCCATCACCAGCTAAAATAAAATTGGAATCACCTACTTTTCTTGAACATATTCAAGGTGATATATGTGGACCAATTCATCCACCACGTGGACCATTTCGATATTTTATGGTATTGATAGATGCCTCCAGCAGATGGTCTCACGTTTGTCTACTATCAACTCGTAATATGGCATTTTCAAGATTTCTTGCACAAATTATTAAATTACGAGCACAATTTCCTGACTATACAATAAAGAAAGTCAGACTCGATAATGCTGGTGAATTCACATCTCAAACTTTCAATGACTATTGTATGTCAACTGGGATTATGGTCGAGCATCCTGTTGCTCATGTGCATACTCAAAATGGTTTAGCTGAATCTTTAATTAAACGCCTTCAGTTTATTGCTAGACCATTGATGATGAGAACAAAGCTTCCAATTTTCGTATGGGGTCATGCAATTTTACATGCTGAGGCATTAATTCGCATCCGACCAAGTGCATATCATACATACTCCCACTACAACTTGCATTTGGTCAAGAGCCAAATATCTCCCATTTGAGAATTTTTGGTTATGCGAGATATGTGCTATTGCACCACCACAACGTAGTAAAATGGGACCTCAAAGAAGATTGGGGATATATATCGGTTATGAAAGTAAATCTATTATTAGATATCTTGAACCTCAAACGGGTGATATGTTTACAAAGACGCTTTTTTGATTGTCATTTGATGAAAATACTTTCCGACATTAGGAGGAGATAATAAACAGTTGATGAAAGAAATTACATGGTGCGAACCATCATTATTGTATCTTGATCAACGCACAAAACAATGCGAAACAGAAGTGCAAAGAATTGTGCATTTGCAAAGAATTGCAAATCAATTACGGATGCTTTCACGGATACAAAAAGAGTGACTAAATCATTTATACCACCAGTAAATGCTCCCGCTTCGGATTGAAATCCCAAAAGGACAATCTGAGAATATGGTCACTCATGAATCTACGACACGCATGAAGCGTGGTAGACCAATCGGTTCCAAAGATAAAAATCCTCGAAAAAGAAAAGGAGCAAATGTGATTAATGACGCCAAGATAGATAAAAGTGTTCCTTTAGAAACACAAGATGAGGATAGTGTCCCGAAGAGACCTGGCCCGATATTAATCAAGAAATCGCAATTAATTATATTCATACAAAAGAATTATGGAACCGGAATGATATGAAAGAGATTGATGCAATATTTTCTTATACTATAGCATGTGATATCCTCAATGAAAATGAAGATCCCGAACCAAGATCTATCATTGAATGTCAAAATAGACATGATTGGGTTCAATGGAAAGATGCGATTGAAGCTGAATTAAATTCTCTTAACAAGCGTAATGTGTTTGGACCTATTGTCCTTACACCCCAAAGTGTAAAGCACATGGGTTACAAATGGGTTTTTGTTCGAAACGAAATGAGAAAAATGAGATTGTGAGATACAAAGCTCGACTTGTTGCACAAGGTTTTCTCAAAGACCCTAATTAACTATGAACAAACATACTCTCTCATTATGGATACAATTACGTTTAGATATTTAATCGACTAAGTTCTTGAAACTGGAAATGCGTCTTATGGATGTTATTACTACTTACTGCATGCGGATCACTGATAGTGATATTTACATGAAAATCCTGAAGGATTCAAATGTCTACAAACATTAAAATCACAACCAAAGGAAATGTATGTGATCAAATTGCAAAGATCCTTATATGGACTAAAGCAATCTGGACGCATGTGGTACAATCGTCTAAGCAGTATCTATCAAAGAAAGGATATGTAAATAGTCCTATTTGCCCTTGCGTTTTATAAAGAAAACAACATCCGGATATGTGATTATCGTTGTCTATGTTGACGATTTGAATATCATTAGTATGCTAAAGAAATCCAAGAAACAAAGAGTGTACTTAAAGAAGGAATTTGAAATGAAAGATCTTGGAAAAACTAAATATTGTCTTGGTGCGCAAATTGAACATAGACCAAGTGGAATCTTTATGCATCAATCGACATATCTGAGAAAAGGTATTGAGGCGTTTTAATATGGATAAAGCAACTCCATTAAGTACACCAATGGTTGGTAGATCGCTTAATGTTGAGAATGATCCATTTCGCCACAAGTAAAACGAAGAAGTTCTTAATTCAAACGCCATATCTAAGTGCGATAGAGCTCTCATGTATCTTGCTAATTGTCTTAGACACGATATAGCTTTTCTTTAATCTACTAGCAAGATTTAGTTCATCTCTACGAAAAGGCATTGGAATGGAATTAAACATCTATTCCGTTATCTTGAGGTACAATTGATTTGGGATTATTTTACACTAAAAATGCAAAACAAGTTTTGGTTGGTTATGCAGATCTGAGTTACTTATCGATCCACATAAAGCTAGATCTCAAACTGGTTATGTATTTACGTATGGAAGCCTTTGCAATTTCTTGGCGTTCACGTAAACAAACACTTGTTGCTACTTCTTCAAATCATCTTGAAATCATTGACTTCGTGAAGCAATGAGAATGTGTATGGTTAAGGTCGATGACGCACCACATTTTAACAACTTGTGGCTTATCGACCAACAAAGAACCAACAATCATATTTGAAGACAATGCAAGATGTATCGCTTCGAATAAAGGAGGTTATATCAAAAGTGATAGAACCAAACATATCCTCCGAAATTTTCCAATTCACCCAAGATCTCGACAAAAGCAAAGAAATCAACATCCAAGATATTCAATCAAGCAACAATCTGCGGATCTTTTCACAAAGCACTTCCTACTATACCTTTCGGAAGCATGTCCACGAGATTGGAATCGACATCTAAGAAATTTATGAAGAAGAGCTCATTCGTTAAATGAGGGGAGCTACGCATTCTTGACTCTTTTTCCTTATCATGGTTTTTATCCCACCGGGTTTTCCCGATAAAGTTTTTAACGAGACAACACCAAATGTGTTTAAAGCGCCGAAAAAGACAATTATGTGACACACCAAGGGAGTGTTATAAAAGATAGAAATAATATGGTGTACCACTAATTGTAGACGCACCATTTCATAGTTAGTGTACATATGGATTTATTTGGTTTACCTAACACAAGAATGAGGTAGATGGTTATTGGTTAGGTTTTACCTAACACAAGAATGAGGTAGATAATTATTGGTTAGGTTTTACCTAACACAATAACATATATGGAGTAGGTGATCACATATGTATTAGGTGGTTAAAATGTACTATAAATAGAAGGGTTAACTTGATGTATGATACACCATTTTTTCATAAGAAGAATTCTCCTCTCCCAAATATTCTTACATTTTAGTTTCGATTTTATAACATTTCGCGCTTTTTCCTTGTGCGATTAATGCATGCATCTGGCAGCCCGTTAATGTGACACTGTAACACAAAAGGCTGCTCCGGCTCTTGAAAGAGTTTGACGCACTATCGCCTATTTAAGTTGCCGGTCGGTTAATAAAATCCGAGGCAGGATGTGTCAATTACAATAACTAAAAGGAAAGGAAAAGCGATGACAAATTTTGGCTTTTGCCAGTGTGTACTATAAACCCTCTTGTTGGGATTATATATACTTTTTCGTAGAGGAGTTGATATTTTTTAGTTTTCGTTTTAGATAAGGAATGAAGGGCTGGGGTAGTACCAGCAAGAATCAAGTCATCCTCATTCAATGGGTCAACAAACTATTGCACCCCACTCCATTTTGCCCAATCTACAAATTGCATACCGCCATAAATATTGTTGGCAAATCTCACACCCACGGTGAATGCCATTGCAACCGGTGGGGCTCGCTTCGCCGCCGGTGATGACTCGACTAGTTGCTCCAATCCGTTGACAATTTGGTAGCGAGTGTTGGAAGAAACAGCAAGGAAAACGCCTGATACAAACATTAGAACGGGGTCACATATGTTGATAAATGGAAGGTAGTGAAAACACAATAAACCTCACTGAGAAGCCTTCTCATATAAACGTAGTTTGATGATTAAAATCATAAATGAAAAATGACAATCTTAGGATATTCTGTAAACCCTAAACCAGAACTGAATAGAAAATTGCAGACTGTGCGGTCAATGCAATAATTAGAGAGTTAAAGAATTATAGGAAAAGATACCTACCCCAAAGAGCAGCACTTTTAACAAGAGGTGGGACGGGAATATCTTCTTCAGATTTCTTTATATTCCTGATGATACAAAAATGACAGTAGCCAACATCAAATGCAGAACTAAGAAGCTAAGAGGCTAAACAAGGATAAGAAAAGTACACAAATGACCAACTAAATAAGTTTACCACCACCTAGCTGTCAATGAATTATTCTGAATTCAAGTATCAATAATCTAGACTCAAAAGTGCATGCAAAGATTTCATCATTCAATTATGAAATACAGAGAAACATACCGTTTTGCAGTCATTATCAAATTAGCAATGCCTTGACCAATAAGTCCACATACGAATCCAACTGAACCATACAATACACCCTGCATTTAGAAATTGCAAAATTCAGAAATAGGAAACAGAAAAGTAGTAAAACTACCATGTCGGAATATACCATCATACTAAGTAAGGACTGCAGTTCAACGATTCCCTTACAAGATAAAACATTAGTTATGGCACATAAATTAGATATGTATTACCTTATAGAAGTATGTAGCAACTCGCTGCCTCACGGTGAATTTACATCCTGGCCTTTCTGCTTCAAAGACACTGAAAAGGTAATAACCAATAATGAGCAACGTAATAAATAACTGAAATTCTGGGTGATATTTGAAACTTTGCAAAGCCTTAAGACTGAAGTTGCAGTCATAATTCCTAAAGTCACCACAATCCCGGATAAAAGGAACAGGAAAATATGATGGCAAGCTTTCAAATATTACCTGGCAAAGGGGAGACACCAAAGGAAATCAAACCAATGAAATCATATCTAAGAGATTTCTGGTTCTAGAAAACTTGACTCACGATGGATCATAATCATTTTTTGAATTAAACGTATTTGTGTTCAGGGTCATCTTTGCAGCATAATGCCAAATCTTTAGCAACCACAATCTGTTTGAAAAACATATTACATTTGAACTGCCAGGAAATTTTCACAACTTTAGCACAAAAAGGTATGAATTTCCTTACCAAGACAATTTCTAACTAAACCTAACTTCATTCAACATAAAGCAGCTGACAGGAAAAAGAATGATAAATCAAATTATTTGCAAGCTCTAGCAATGTGGCTGAGACCTGCTAGGAAGAGCTGCACAAGCCTGGTGCAGACGTTCAAGCAAGCCTCTTGATCTTGGCACAGAGGGTTGTGTTTGCCCAATTCGGGCATAAGGGGCTAACATCCCAACCAAAGCAATGTCAACCACGATGCCAACCAAAAGATCAGCAGCATATAACTCAAACTCAGACCAGAAGTCCTTCCCTCTTTTCTGAACCTCAGCAAATGTTGCACAGCAAGAATCGATAACTATCTGTAGCATTCCATATTTAAATAAATAAGATTTTTGACAAATCAAGACAAACTATTTACTTTAAAGTAAGCATTACCTCAGTTCCAACTTTAAAAAGAAAAGAAGGATCAGCCAGCATTCGATTACGCAGCAAACTGCAATATCTCATCAAAAACCCCAATGGCCAAACCGAACCCTGTAGTTATCCCAAACACATTATTCATACTAAAGTAGACCATCTTCAGGACACAAATAGTCGTATGAATTCCAGTAAACAAAGAACCTGCAAATCAAGGTAGCGAAGAAGGAACATCTTGCGAATACCAGTAGTCTTGGCGGCTTCCAGCATATCACTGGGAAGGTGAACACCTCGCGCTTCCGTCTCCTTTAAAACTTCCTCCAATCTCATTATTGGCCCAAACTCCTTCTCCTCCCAAGAGTCCCCGCCGTCATCAGAAGAATATCTACCATCGCCGCCGGCGCCACCTCCGTTGCCACCTGAAAAATCCTTACCACCACCACCACCACCACCATCAGCAAGGTCGAATACCGGAGGCCTCTCCTCCGACAGGCCTTTCCGAGGCAGATCATCAGCCGGCGGCGGGACGGAGTCGAAATTGGAACATTTAAGAGTAAGAGTGGGAAGAGTGCGTATTTGGCTTTGACCAACTAATGGCAACTGGGAGAGGGTGGGGATGGGGTAGGCGTCGTCAGAGAAAGTGGTAGGGAGGGAAAGTTTAAGGCTTTGAGAACAAACTGGCATTGTGCTTCTCGAACTTTTTATCTTTATTTGATGATGATGATGTGAAGAAGAACACAACTATAAAATATGTAAGTTCTTTCTATGGTGTCTTGTAATGTTGTTCTGTTGGAGAAAGAGGACCAACTAGGTTTTGTAGCTATAACTAAAGCCTCTAAGGGGTGAACTCAAAAGTCTCTTCACTTTGTTGGACTATGAGTTGTTATTCGATGAGGTCGACACCAGCTGAATATGGAACTGAATGAGCTGGTGGAGTGTTTTGGTTGGCCAAGACAAAGACTGTGTTGTATCCGATGAAAAATGGAAAACGAAGACCTACGGTTATAACAGACGTCGCCTGAGAGATTCGAACTCTCGCGGGGAAACCCCATGTACTTAGCAGGCACACGCCTTAACCACTCGGCCAAAGCGACGACTGATGGGCGTTTGCTTTCGTAACTTAACTTATCTATTCATAAGTCAAGTCATATTTGTGTCTTTAATTCAGTGTTCATTTTAACACTTCATACCTAGCAATTCATTTGTTGCCCCAAGTTTTGTGCTAAGTCCCAAGTCTTGACATGTGTCGTAGCTTTTCTGGGTTCCAAATCGACTTGATAGCTTAATATGCACGTTCCAACAATTCAAACAAAGGTCAAGCAAACGAGCAGTGGATTTTGTGATTTTGAAATTTTATATAATGAGTGAGATAACTGTACATCAATACATACATTCTTGAAGGGGAAGCAAAAGGAAATGAAAAGAGACAGCATATATGCTACAGTTTGCAAATCTTCCCTTTGTATGGGAGCTCCATTCTAAATCTGATGTTTTGCTTTCAACCCCAGATTCGGGATGGAGCGTAGTGACTTGCAACTTATTCAAAGACTGCTATGACTTTGTTACTACCACAACATTTTCAGGATACACGGATACACACCCTTTTCTGCCTTCTCTTAATGAAATGCTTAAGAAATCTAATTATAGAAAATTACTTCAAAGTAATTTGGAAGAAGCTGCAATCGCGATTCCATTTAACTTGAGACCACTTTGCAACAAAAGATTGAAATTCAACTGCCTTTAGAAAAGTGCCAAATCCTTCTACCAACCATTCCTTGGTTTCCATTGTCTGAAAAACTCTCTTTTCTTATTGTTTTCACATGATAGCTATCCAAGGAATGAAAAACTTCTCCGATGCCAGGACGGTCGGGAAGAGCGTGCTTTCTCTACCGATGCCCTGGGAGTATGTCCAGTGCTGTTAACAACGTCAGGCTGGGCATCCACGGAACCTGGAAGAAGATTGCATCCAATTTTCCTGCTAACCAAGTGAGGGGAACTAAGTGAGCTGTGTGATTTCGTGACCCTCTTCATTTCTTGCTTTATTTTAGTAACCTCTTCTTCTAGTTCCCCAACTCTAGACCTCATATTTTCCATATCAACCTTTAAAACCTGGTTTTCACGCACAACTGAAGCCCATCCATCTCTCTGCACAATCTGACCAGCCATGTCGGTTGGATCAGTCCCTGGACCTCCAGGTGCACTTTCAGTGTCCAAGACATGTAGACAGCTGGCAAGGGCAGTTCTCAGTTGCATCTGTTCAAAGAACAGGACTTGAAGAATGACTCGAATTGGTAGTCTTCCGTTCTGGGAAGCATGCACACAAGCATCAATGGAAAGCTTCTGGTAGTCAATGATGTTGCAAAGTTCTTCTCTCTCTTTCTCTGACAGCCATGGATGTGACTGCACAGTTCTATGAATAATTAGATATGTTTAAGATCAAAGAAAAGTTTTCATTTAAGTAGAAGACCAAATAAATCAAACCTTGAAGTATATATCCAGTGCTCTGTATAAACCATCATGCAAGGATCTCGAAGAATCTGGAAGGGCCTCTGCAAGAGAACGTATCTTCTTAGGTTTCAAATTAACATCAGAAGCAACCTCTGCAATATAGTTATCGATCAATTTTGCGGCTTTTTGAAGGGGCTGAGAAGACGGTGAAGTTTCCAGATCCAAGGACAACGGAGAAAAAGATGCTAATCTTGATTCCGAACTTGTAAAGTGGCCAATGATCCTTTGCACACAGTCAGTATCATATAAAGCATTGGAATCAGAATAAGTAGGAATTAGAAGGCTGTCCAGGGTTGCCAATTCCAGCTGCATCCCTATTTTCCTCTCTAAAGAGTCCCTACATGTTTGATTGACATCCAATATCAGTGCTGTGCGGAGAAGCCCCAACAAAAATCGGCAAAAGGATTTACCCTTCTTTTCTGGAAGAAGTTTTTCAATTGTTTCGATTAAAACCCTTTGATCAACTGCAGCAGGTGTCAAGCTAAAACTGGCAACTGTTCTTGCTTTGCCACTTTGCCCACAATGCCACCGGGCTAGACCTGGTAGATACTTCCTTGCATAATACATAATTGCACCAGCATGACTCTCAGGTCTTATGCCTTTTGTTTTCATGGCGATGATTAATCTCTCAAACAAACCTACACTGAGGTATGAGATGTCTTCAAACCACCAGTCAGATTCTGTGCCTGGGATTCTTGCTCCCGTGTTTATTCCATTCCACAGGATGCTACCGCCAGGACTCTGTAAACTTCCATACATCATCATGGGCCATCCAAACAAATTAGGATCAGTGCATGCCATCGTAGATAAAGCATTCAAACATTTGTTTACTATTTGGAGCCTTTCAGCTCTTTGCATAACTGGGTCGGAACTTTGAAGAGCCAATATACAGTCTTTCCAGTTGCAAATTACATTCTTATGTAAGAAATTCTCTGATTTTGAGAGTAAATTCCCCTCTCCATATTCCTCTGTCATTTCAAGGTAGTCTGCTGCACAATACACCGCTACTATGTTTCTTGGGGTCAACTCCATCCGCATGCCATAGCAAAACTTTGCTGCTAGTAAAAAAGTGTCAGGACCACCAGGGAAATCATCGAGGCTTGCCGTTAAAGCCTTTTCAAGCGACTCTTCACATATGTGTGCTATCTTTCCACATTTTGCCACCAGTGGGAACTACATGGTGATCGTATTTGATCAATGCTTAAACAAGGAAACTAGAAGACGAAACATCTATCATTTCTGTAAGAACTATTGCAGCCTAATAAATAATGGAGTCCAATGTTTCGGAAATAAATACAGACCAATTCCACTGGACAAATGCAAAATGCCTTGAACACTTGATTACATCAAGTACTAATAAAAGAAATCAGCAAACTGAATGCAGACCAAATATCTCAAAGACTGGTAATTCTGCAAGTGGAAGGACATAAGCCACATACAAGATCAACGGTCTAAAATCAAATTTATAATGCAAAACAAATTTCTTAATAAATAATGGATTGCAATGTTTCAGAAATAAATAGAGACAAATTCCATAGGACAAATGCTAAATGGCTCGATTACATCAAATGTTAATAAAAGAAATCAACAACTAAATGCAGACCATATATCTCAAAGACTGGTAATTCTGGAACTGGAAGGACATAAGCCATACAAGACCACCTCTCTAAAATCATATTTAAAATGTAAAACAAACAAATATCATTCTTAACGAGCTTTCTCTTTTTTAAGGGAAACAAAAAGGAAGAAAAGTTCATAAAATTTTGTCTTTTCTTTTTCAGCAATTAGATATCAAAAATGAGTCACCTGCTCGTTGCTGTATAACTCAGCAGTCATCAAGTTGAGACCAATCTGCAACAAATTCAATATAAACTCTCCCTAAATATGCACTAAACGTAGTAGCCAGAAAGACAATACGCATTATAGTAGTACATGAATATGGCAACCAAAAATCATAATACACACGTGGAAAATGAAATTTGCCAAAATCAGCTACTGTCTTCCATTAGAAACTTTTATAGCTGCTTAACTAAAAATCTTATTCGATATGCACATTCCTTGTCTATATAGATGCTAAAGAAAGTTCTCCCCAACATCTCTCTCTCTCTCAGGATTGCAGACCAGTCAGAAGTCAAGGAAAAGAATATTGAAAAACAAAAAGTTAATGTCAAAGCATATTTGGTCATATTCTACATTTATCCCACATCCCTTTAATTAATGCCTTCACATTGATCTACATTTCAGATATCTTACAAATTCAAACTGGAATGACTCATCAACCTATAAACTCAACTTCAAGAGTTTGAATGTTTTTGGCCTCTATGGCTGTTTTGACCACACGACAACTTGGATCACCAGATTAACTGAAGGATCTGCAATATCTGAAATTTGTCAAGTGAATTTGAAAACCAGATTCAGGATACATAAACCCAATGATAGTCTTTCATGGAGAGTCTCTAACAGGTTCTTCTTACAAGTAAAATTACCGTAACATGACCTTAGAAAAAGTTAAAGGCTGATGCCAAAAGTTATATCAATTTGCGGCATTCAACTTTTTCACCAAAATCGCATCTGTTTTAGTCCATTAAATAATAAACAATATTACTGTCATGTTTGAGTTATTATTCTCCCATATGAATATGGTAATTTTTGCCCCATCCTTTCCTTGGTGTATTTGGTCTTCTCTTACCATCCAACAAAATCATCACTCTATCAAACTGTCCACATGAACTGATCACTTAGGTCACTAGCTGACATATATAGAAAGATAATCTGCTATTTGAGAAAACACCAAGGCTAGAAAAATAGCCGACTAAATAGCAGCTGAGATTAGAGGGCAACCAAAATTATAACATCACCAAGTTAACAGCAGGATCAGGCAAAGTAAATGCCCGAATTGATACATCACCATAAATAGATATCGGATGAAAAATATAATGTAAGTGCGCACATGTGGACGCACATTAATATATACATGTGGATACATAACTTGAAGTCTGCAAAAGCAGGACAGGTAAAGCAAAACAGCAGTCCTAGATCCGAAATTCTACACGTGGTTTACCATCAGCTTACCTTATGAAGATGGAAGTTGAAGTCATCCACGAGAATTGATATATCACTTGGCAACCCTGCATTGCAGAACCTACCAGACCCACCACATATCGATCTATCAGAGCTAATTCTCTCGAAGTCCATAAAGAAAGCAAATTCAGTAATTAATGACAATCGTGGTCAACAACTGCCACTTTTTATTTGAGTCAGACAACTCATAATACGTACTGACTCTGCGAATTTGCCAACAAAATGCGATAGATATGGCTTTAATAGTTCCACGACTGACAAACTACCATAGGGGAATTAGACTTAATTCACCCCATCTTCATTCACATCCACCATCAATTTAAAAAAAAAGAGCCCACAAGATGTTTAAGTTGTAAATGGATTTCTTAGATAAATACTTCACATACCAGTCATTGCCCTCTTTGCGAAACCCAGTAACTTTTCCTGCAGGGGCCATGATCAAGCAAGAAAAACGAAGAGAACCCCTTTTCCTAAAAGCTCAATGGGACACATATAAAACGAATGCCCACAAAAGTTCATGACTTCTACATCACGGTTTTTAAAACGGTAGAAAGTATCAGCCAAAGAAAAGAGGCACAAAACATAGGTAGTCTTAACGAGTCAACTGTTACCGTGTGGGCAAGTAATTGAAGTGGGCCTCTTTTACAGCTAAGGAAAACAACACCAAAATGCAAGCGAGGGACGTAAGTAAAAGGGTGTGTGCGTCCATGAAAAAAGCCGAATTTGCATGCCCAGTGAAATCCCCAACAAGAAAGCCACCAACCACAAAGACAAGGGACCATATTACTCTCAATGGATCAAAAAAGAAAACAGATAAAAGAAAGCTGCTTAAAAGAACTACCAAAAAGGGAGTATCTCACTATGACCGTAACAGAGGCCGGAGATTATTAAAAGATTATTAAAAAAAAAAAAAGGCAAACCCAGTTCAGGACACAAAAGCTGGGAGGTGAAAGTGAAAAGCTTTGATGGATTGATAGTAAAGAAAAGTGAACAAAGCACAAGATTTTGGGGCGATGGCCGGCTGGTGAACATAGTAGAAATAATTACGGTAGATTAAAGGTAAGAAGAGGGACAAAGAAGCATAGGTAATGATAAGAGTAAGTGAAAAAGAACTTCCAAATTCAAGTTGTCTGACGCTTTTGTCGAACACTTCGCCTGCAATCATGAACGTTAATACGAAACGCGCGCGTTTCGGACGAATGGAACTGTTCCGTTTTTTGGAGATAGCACAACACAACACAACACAACAGTCAATAATAAATGAAAAGGAGAGTTTGGAAGAAAGTAAATTGCAAGAGTCACCAAGATTGCTTCCCTTTGCATTAGATAGTCTCGTAATTGCAAGAGTCACCAAGTCAAGCGTCTAACTTATTAAATTACTCCTCCTTTGTATTTATTTACCGTCTTCAGTTTTATCTCATACTGACTAACTCCAAGCCATCGTAACATCAAATCAAGCAATAATTTTGGAGGCCAACACTCAATGTTAGATGTCCAATGTGACAACTTGTTTGGCATTATTCAACCAAGACCCCAGCCATTCATATATCTTGATCATAGTAAGGATTATTAGATGCTAGAATTGTTCATATTAAGTAGTGGAGTTGAAAACGAGATTAATTTTTATTGTATAAGTAGCTGAGGAAAGCCTGAATTATTAGAAGTGAGTATGAGCAGGTAGCTATCAGTCAGCAGCGACGCCTCATTGTTTCCGTCGACCTTTTAATATACAGTCTCCATCCACGAAAGTTGGTCCACATTCTCGACAGATTACTTTATCTCTCACTGAATACAGTAGACTTATTGCCTTTGTACCTAGAATTTCTGAAATTAAATCAGTAAAACGCACAATCTTATAGGTAAGGATTAGATAATCCTAAGACTTGGAAATTCGAACTCAAACTCGATGAAGAAGAAAAGATACAGAAGTTTCCTATCACACTGGTTCAAACATTTTCTTATTTCAGTGTCACTTTCTCAAGGGAACGAAAAAGTATACACATTTTGCAGAGGTCTAAATAAACATTAAAAAACAAAAGAGCAGGTTGCTGTTCCAATCTATGCCATGCCCTACAAAGGACCCAGTTTTCTTAAAATTATATTGGAGGGTTGTCTCGGCCTCAGGAATTGTATTTGTCAGTTGAAATTGACATACGAAGATGGTTATCATTTTAGATAAATTGGAACCATATTGTTCTGTTTAATTAATCTTACATACTAAACCAAATTATAATTCATCTTGGATTCCCTTTCAGAAAAAAAATTTCAATGGAGTGGTTGAGAAACTAAAGAAAACCAAAGCGTTACGGACTGATGAAGACAATCATTTTGATCCACCCACCATGTTGACCGGACTATGAAAAAGTGAAATCAGACATTAACATCAAAATTAAAAAAAAAAAGAAATGTAATCTAAATATGATAAATGTATAAATATTACGAGTTGAACGGCGTTTGGGAATTTAGGGGGAAGATAATGGTTCAAACGACGACCACTAAAAGTCATATTTTCATTTGAGTAATGAGTATGTGATTTAACCAATAAAGAGGAGCAAGCAAAGGCTAGTCCGGTTCAAAGCAGATCGTTCAAAAGTGTTATCTGGCCGTCTGAAGACCAGATTCCAAGGCCTTATGATCCGACCCAAGAACCTAGGCTGCAAAAGCCATTAATCAAGTAAAAGTGATGGGGTAATCTGAATGAATTCTAGGAATTGGAAGTATCCAAAGGAAAAGTTATAATCTGGTAAAACCAACGAATGATTTTAAAACAAGCCTAATGATATCATTAGCTTCTTTATCCACAAATCTGAACAGCAGAATCGGTCAATTACCTTCCTCCTTTGATATTAAATTGCTTCACCAAATCACCTCTCAACAACATAACTGAGAATGGGTTCTTTCTCCTAATAACTAGAATTGCATCATATCCGAATCTTATGTGAAATGATAGCATACCAAAGTTCAAAATACATTTAAAGTTGTTTGAAAGTACGATGGTATTCTATATGCTGTACATTGAAAAAAGAAATGGATTAGCTCCGCTAAACATCCTCCTTGTTTCAAAAGGTTGATCCCTAATTCTAAGGGCCCCCAGTCGCAGACCCGACCACCGTTGGGGGATTAAATCACGGTTTAATCTTGATCAACCCCCTAACAGAGCGGTCCACTACCTCCTTGATATTATCAGGAGTCGAACCTAGGACCTTGTTCCAATTGATCATGTTAGTTTACCAATCAAGCTACCCGTACGGGCGCTAAACATCCTCCTTTTATCATGCAAAGGCAAACGGAGAAAGAGGGAGAGCTAGACACACGACACATGCGAGCCTTCTGGGTACATCCGGGCACGCCATGTAACAAGAACAATATACTTAATAATAACAAACCAACCACAAGTAAACCTCACTTGATGCTCCCATAGTATCTAAATAATTCCTTAACTTTAACACCGTAGCTCAAGTCGATAAAAAGTTTTCGGACAGTTAAAGTGAAGCTAGAAGGTTTGATCTGCAACAACTAATGGTTTCAGACTTCAAAGTGTAAGACAACAAGGGAGTGCATCAATTTTAGAAATGCTCAGACTTACTCCCAACGAAAAGAGAGTATAAATATTAAACATTTATTCGTAAGTTTGAGTTCTAGCGTAGCCTTAGCTCAAATTTCCAATGTTGCATCAAGAAAACCGTGTTTCTTCTGTGAAATACTAAATTTTACCACAAAATGCATGCTCAGGAAAGACTCTTCAGAAAATGAAGAGCTTACAAGCGTTGGATTAATGATTAAGAAACATAAAAGGCTAAGAAGGTCAACAAATCAAATACAACACATTTACCTGGGTTGAAAAAAAAAAGGAATGACAGCTTGACATATTACAGCAACAACATATACTTGCCAAAATAGATCCTACTATCTTCTCAAGATCATACTCCTTAGCTAGAGTGCACCATGGAACTACCCATAACCAAAGACAAAATTCGTTGCGTACACAGAACTCAATTGGGATTTCCTGGAGAAGAATTGGAAGCACCTGTTTGCATAACCAGCCCAGCCAAAAACATCCTTATCAAGTCACTGAATCACCAAACCCGCTCAGCTGGCCGTAGGCTTTGCCATAACCTTCTTAATGGCCTCAGCATATGTATTGTGTTGATACGTAAGGGTTGAGTCTAGCAGATCCCATAAGGATGTCTTGGGGTTCCAGCCTGTCGTCAATACAACCAATAAATCAAGTTAACAAAAGGCTACAACAAAGGTATAAAGATTGAAATATAACCTATGGAAAAAGGCACGACCAAGCTGTCTATTGATGATGGTCATATCTGGGATTCTCTTGTCACTATCATCATATCCCTCCCCATAAAATTCTTTGGAGCTGATGTCAATTGTTGGTACTTCCAATGGAGCTTCTCCACTTACCTTTGAGTAGACCTGGTGACACATTTTAACCTCAGCATTTTCGGGATTGATTAAGAGAAACAATAAACATCTGATTACAATTTTCCTACCTCAGTCATCATTTCAGCAAGCTGCCTAACAGTAACTTCATTGTGAGGGTTGCCAACATTGAAAATCTGGCCATTGGCCCTGCCTGGATTTTCCTATAAAAAGTATACGGCTAAGCTACTCCATTATCTAGAGAATGTTTGGAAGCAGAGAGATAAGAATATTATAAAATACATACAATCATCAAGAGAACAGCTTCAATTGCATCTTTAATATAGACAAAAGTTCTCTGAGATTGACCACCATCCACGAGCTTGAGTGGCTCTCGTCTTAGTAGAGCCTGAAAGAAAGGGAACTGAGAATCAGAAAAAGAGCCAACAGGAGTATCACACTAAGCACCAGCTATATACACCTGAAATCAAGTTAAAGGTAATTAAACTAACATTGCTAAAGCAGGCAAGGACCCTGGGTACACCCTCACTTGGACCATCAACACCGGGAATAAAATCCATCCTGGGTCCAATCCAGTTAAAAGGTCTCACAATGGTAAATTCTAATCCATTTTCAGCACCCTCAGCTGTAGTCAGTTCACCAAAGAAGTTAGAATGCGTTATAAGTGTGTTTATAACAGCCCATCTATGGAAACGATGATTACCATATATAAGCCTCTCAATCAATTGCTTTGCACAAGCATATGACCACCTTTGTTTTTCAATGGAGCCAAAAATGCAGGGAGAAGCATCTTCTTTCAGAATGTAGTATGCTGGATCCTGTAATGACATAATACTTGAAACATAAGGCCACCTTACCGCAATAGGTTGAGAAAGGAAAAATAACAATAAACATTACTAGGAAGATTCATATTCAACAACAGTAAGTCACGATTAATCTCTTCTTAACATCCTCGAATTTCATGTTTGACTAATTGAAGCTAATTTGCAAAGTCAAAACCAGTTAAGAATGTTGATGCCCAACAAAGTGAATCCCATGATGAAAGACCCAAGTGAAAAATCAACAAAGAAACATGCACAAGCAACTAAAATTCCCGACTCTTCACTCAGGAAATTACCAACTTAAATATCCTTCATTAGATAAATCCATCATGCCTAAGCTATCAACAATAAATAGAAAATGATTTTATTGCTCAAAAAAACATAAAAATCTCTTCACCCTAGATTTTTTTTCAAAATATACAAAATCTGATCCAGCTTATAATTTCACTATCACAACTGCTACTGCTATGCAAATACAGTAAACCTAACAGGAATACCATAAAACCACAACCAATTGCAACGAATAGGAACAGTCTTAGATGTAGATTTTTCCAATTTTAAGCATCGAGTCTGATGATGCAATATCCTGAACTGCATACAGACAACATCCATCACAATAGCAAAAATTTACATAATCATCCAAAACAGTGTAGGATTTGGTCATATTTAAGAACATGGATGAGGAAAGGCAACATTGTTGACTACTGTCAAAACATACAGAAGTTTTCTAAATCCAAAATTTCGTGCATGCAGGAAAAATGTGGTGATACGGTTCATATTATGAGGAACACCTCTCCAACAACAATTCTAAAAAGAACTATGCAGTCATTCAAACAAATTATGATGCATGTAACCAAAATACCTCAAAAAAGCAAATGTAATCAACTAATAGGCATAAACCAACAAAAGAAACATTATGTAGGAAAGGACTTCCAGAGACAATTTGCTTGAACTGGAAAGGACAGATACAAGATGAGATGCTGCAAAAGCAGAGAATTTTGTCTAGAAAGGAGATCATCGTGTTATTGCACTAAATGGTTGTGATGAAAATGCATTCTAATAAACCTAATATAGTTCTCAATAAATCTTGAGGAATCAACCATACTATTTTTATTCCCACCAAGTAAAGAGCACCAGATCTTGTCATCAAGAGACCACTACTAAACTAAACCGCAAATTACATAGACAGCAATTAAAAAAAAAGAAAGAGGATGATCATAGACAACAATTAAAAAGAAGAAAGAGAATGATCATAGACAACAATGATGTCGAAGATTTACCTGACGTAGAGGGCTATCTTTAGGAAGAAAGCTCCCTATCGTTTTCCCATACACTTCACAGGTCGAGAAGTGAATGAGACGTTTGTTATTCTCCGAACAGTACTTTACCTGATTATAACAAATCACATAAACTCAACATCAAATCACATGCATCAACTTCCAAACAACCATCAAATCGTGTCAAACTCAACTAAAATTGACATAAACACAACAGGATCAAAATCATCAATGAAAGCGACACACATTGGAAGAGCAAAACAAACAGGTAAAAGTATAAGTGCAAACGTACCACAGGAAGCGCATCGATGAAGTTGCTGTAAATCGTGTCCAACGGACGCGTGTTGTAATCCGCCGGAGTACAAATAGCGGCCAGATTAATGGTCTAAAAACAGAATTCCACCACATTACCGCCAGAAACAATAAAGAAGCCGTAAGCAAGAGAGAAAGATACATAAAAAGATTGAGTGGCGGAGGAGAATTTACTAGATCCGCCATCTTGATGAGGCCTTCGAGGCGAGAGTCGTGTTTGATATTGATGCGGTGGAACTGAATCCGGTCGCCCCAAGACAAAGATTCACCTTCTAGAAGGTGCCTGATCTTGTCGTTGTAAACATCTAGGGCCAGGATCTTGTGTGCAGTCTCGCTCAAGATCTTCTCGCAGAGGTGAGAGCCAATGAAGCCTCCGGCACCGATCATACATATGGTCATGGGTTTTATCGGCCTTCCGTCCAGATCCAACCTAACCTCGGTCGCCATTGTTATCGTCTCAAATTCAACACCCTGTTTCTCTTTATCCTCTCTCTCTCTCACTACACAGTAACGAGAAATCTGCTATTAACCCCTCTATTACGCGCGTGTATACGTGCCGTGAATGAGGCCGAGTGGCGGTGGTAACAGTGGTGGCAGGGGCTAAAATGCGCAGGGGATGCGATATCAAGGAAAGAGAGATTTTCGGAATTTTGTGGGAAATGAGGTTTGGGAGCGGCAAGCATTTAGAGGAGAGACATGAGGCCTATATTCGTTTGTGGTTTTGCCTTGACCCCACTCACAGACGTTGACACGTGAATCATACTCGTCTTCTTCTGGAGATTTTTCGATGGATCACAAATATTGGTGAATATGTTCGGTTTTGATTTTGTTTTTGTTATAGTTTAGATTTAAGCGTTACTGTAAAAGGTAATTAAAGAGGAGAAGGAAGGATAGTTCTGATGCATGTCTAATTTAGTAATCAGGAATCTGCTACGATTGCATAATATTAGTAGTCAGCATACTGTGGTATAGATTACGATTTCATATCATAATCTTGGATTGAGATTGTGATCCGTCTTCCACTAGTTGACAGATCAGAACAAAATGGTCCGTGTACGTACATTACTTATGACAACCTTATCTTTTAAATTTACGAAGATTTCAACCTTATAAATAATTATCTCATAATCATTAATAAATTTGTTCTTCATATACTTATTAAGGTTTTAATTATGATAGATGGGAAAATTATGTTTATCTATACTAAACAACAATAATTAAAATGATTTTAAACCATCAAATTTTTAGTTTAATTTTTAACTTTATAGCTCGATTTAATTTAATAACTTTTATTATTAAAAACTGATCAATTTATTAATTAATAGATCAATTTTATAAATTAATAAATTTTATAAATTAAAAATCAATTAATTTTATTTAAAATTTTATTTTTCAATTAAACTTAAAATTTTTATATTAAAATAATCTCCTATAATCATATTTTAAGTTTTTAATTTTATTTAATTTTTCGTTGATTTTGTAATTGTTTAATACCTATTTAATATTTTAATATTTAAAAATAATGTCGAATGTTAGAAATTTATGTTGTTTATAGGAAAAAGAAAATTAAACTATCAAGGGTCCTGAGTAAACTAAAGTACCATAGATTTAGACAAAGGTTAGAGAACATAAAGCTTGATGTTTATGTTGGAAAATATACGCAAGATCGAATCTAAGCGCAGCGGAATAAATTTAAATTTTTTTTTCACAGAATCAACTTTAACAAAATTAAATTCGAAACATAAAACAAGAAATTGATAAAGTTAAACTAACATTTTACGATTTAGATACAAAATCTTCTTCTTGAAATTGTCAATTCCACGAGATTCAATCATCCTACTTCAATGGTATCCATGATTTTTTGGAGAAAACTCAAATCAAATTTGAGGGAAAAACTTGTTAGAAGTGTTAGCTCCAATTTGTTCTAATTTTTCCTTTTTATATGAAAATCTTATTTTTCATATCCTTGGATTTTATTAAAATTACAACTAAAGTCAAACTTTAATTATAATTATTAATAAATCCTAATAAGATCAAATATCACATATTGACCCTTAAAGTTTCTAAAACTTCTCAATTAAGTCCAACTTAATTGTAATTTCATTTTCTCCTTTATAAACCTTTTATGTGTGACCCATTAGGTTGCAATGATTATAAATCATAATTCTAATTCATAATTAGAATCAGATAAATTAAAACTCCTTTTAATTTATCTTTAATTTCCTAATTAAACAATTTATAATTATAGATCATGATTGACGGCTAGCAACATGTCATGACTACCCAAATATTAGGAATGTCAAAACGGTTTGACTTAACCTGTCTATGCATGGTTATCTTGTATAAATTAATCATTTCATCATCTAATGTTCCAATTGGAATTAGAGTATGGAATTTGTGTCTACTCTAAATAATCCAATCATATTTGTTCTTGCTAATATTGATATTTGAAAATAACTTTTCAAATTTCAATTTACTCTGGCCAGAGATTCCCAAAATCATTACTAATCAAGAACAACAGAACATTCTTCCTAATTACTTTAGGACGACGAATTCTTTATTGATTTACTCAACTATCTCCACATAGTTCATACTATATCCAATAACTACCGAATTGAACTATTTCAAGAATAGAACATAAGTAGCATCAAAACATAGTAATTCCTACATGAGATAACTTTGGTAATCTCAAGTCTAATGATCAATTATACAACCATCATAATGAGATAATCCACAGACACACAAGTAATGTTCCATTTGGGATTCTCATGATAGGGTCTGTTCAGTGAACTTATTCTCTAATAAGCACCCACATATTTGTTTAAGTATCTCCATATTTTAATTTATAAGATCGATTACTTTCTTCATAAGAAAGAAACAAATATGTGCTAGTCTAACCGTTTCATCAATACCCCATCTTGATGAAACTATGACTAGGAACATTTAGGAATAATACAAAATGCAATTTGAATCTCATAATTATAATCACATTATAATTTCTAATTGCATAATAATTATTCCAGGGATTTTATCTTTATGATTAATAATTAAATAATGAAAACGCACAAAAATAAAAAATGCCTTTTATTGAATAAAACAAATTTTATACAATTAAAAATACAACCAAAATTGGCTGCAAGGGCATAAACCAACAATCTCCCACTTGCACTAAAGCCAATTACCAATGTATCAAATACCATAGCCATCTATATGTCTATCATGTCTCTTTCGAGACAACGACTTAGTAAGAGGATCTGCTAGAAACTCTTCAGTTGTTGAATCTGCGATGGTTGGTTGTTTGGAACTCTTCCAACTAACTGTTCCACCACAAAGAGTAAAAATATATCCTAACTGTGATCTACTATCATCTTGATCAGACTGGAAACTAGTATCTGAATAACCCTGAACTCTTAGCTCAGTTCCTCCATAGACCAGAAAAATATCTTTAGTCTTCTCAAGTACTTTAAGATATTTTTCACAGCTATCCAATGACCCTTACCGGGATTAGCTTGATATCTGCTTGTTATACTCAAAGCATAAGCAACATCTGGTCTTGTACATAGCATCGCATACATGATGGATCCAATAGCCGAAGCATATGGAACACCATTCATCCTATCTCTTTCCTCTTGTGTCTTAGGACACATGTTCTTGGAAAGAGAAATCCCATGCGATGTAGGTAAAAATTTCCTTTTAGAATTTTCCATGCTAAACCATTTTAACACTTTGTCTACGTACGAGGATTGGGACAAACCGAGCAACCTTTTTGATCTATCTCTATAGATCTTTATACCTAGTATATAAGCTGCTTCTCACATATCTTTCATGGAAAAATTCTTAGATAACCATATCTTAACTAACTGGAGCATTGAAATGTCATTTCCAATGAGCAATATGTCATCCATATAAAGCAATAAGAAAATGACTCCACTCCCACTTACCTTCTTGTAAACACAAGGTTCATCTACATTTTTTATAAAACCAAATTCTTTGATTGTTTCATCAAAACGGATGTTCCAACTCCACGACACTTGCTTCAGTCCATATATGGACCTTTGCAACTTACATACTTGATTAGGAAATTTTTTGGATTCAAAACCCTCAGGTTGTGTCATATACACATCCTCTTGCAAATTCCCATTGAGAAATGTTGTTTTGACATCTATCTGCCAAACTTCATAATCATGATATGCTGCTATAGCTAATAAAATCCTTATGGATTTAAGCATTGCCACTGGCAAAAAAGTTTAATCAAAATTAACTCCTTGTTTTTGTCTGTAACCTTTCCCCACTAACCTTGTTTTGTACGTATGTACATTTCCATCCATGTCAGTTTTTTTCTTAAAAATCCATTTGCACCCAATAGGTACTATACCTTCAGGTGTATCCACCAAAGACCATACTTGGTTAGTGTACATGGATTCCATTTCAGATTTCATGGCTTCTTGCCATTTTAAAGAATCAATGTCTGACATTGCTTCCTTAAAATCAGTAGGTTCGTCATCCAAAATTGAAGTATCATCACTTCCTTTTTCAACATGTAGATCTAATCTAACAGGAGGATGATGTACCCTTCCAGAACGTCGCGGACTATGTGTTCCTTGAACCATTGGTTGGACATTTAATGTATCAACTTATGGTTCTTGTTCCATTTCAATGTGTGTTTGTGGTTCTAGAACTTCTCTAAGTTCCACATCACTCCCACTACTTTCTTTGAGAATAAATTCTCTTTCTAATAATGTAGCATGTCTTGAGACAAACACCTTTTGCTCAAGAGGATGATAAAATTGATATCGAAAACTTTCTTTTGGATATCCCACAAACATGCATTTATCTGATTTAGCTTCGAGCTTATCAGACATTGCACGCTTAACGTAAGCATCACATCCCTAAATTTTTAAGTGTGACAACCCTGGTCTTTTACCAGTCCATATCTCATATGGAGTCTTGCCAACGGTTTTGGATGGAACTCTGTTTAATAGGTAAATAGCAATGTTAAGAGCATATCTCCAAGATGAAACTGGAAGAACTGCATAGTTCATCATGGAACGTACCATATCTAATAAAGTACGATTTCTCCTTTCAGAAACCCCATTATGTTGTGGAGTTCCGGGCGGAGTTCATTGTGAGAGAATTCCATTCTCTTTTTAAGTAACCAAGAAACTCATGGTCTAAGTATTCTCCACCTCGATCAGATCTAAGTGTCTTAATACTTTTACCAGTTTGTTTCTCTATTTCAAGTCTGAATTCTTTGAACTTTTTAAAAGCTTCAGATTTGTATTTCATTAAATACACATAACCATATCTTGATTGGTCATCTGTGAATGTTATGAAATATGAAAATCCTCCTCTAGCTTGAGTAGACATAGGGCCACATACATCTGAATGTATAAGCTCTAACAACTCATTAGTACGTTGTCCCTTTCCACTAAAGAGAAGTTTGGTCATTTTGCCTTTTAAACAAGATTCACAAGTTTTATACGATTCATAATCGAAAGGATCTAAATATCCTTCTTTATGCAACTTTGTGATTCTTGTTTCATTAATATGACCTAACCTACAATGCCATAAATAAGAAGGACTTAATTCATACAAACCTTTGTAAGCATACCAGATCCATAATAAATGTCATATTTATAAAAAGAATAACAATTATTCTTAATATTGAAAACAAATCCATTCATGTCCAAACATGGAATAGAAATAATGTTTCTTGTGATGACAGGAACATAATAACAATTATTTAGTTCAAGTACAAGACTATATGGCAAAGCTAAACTACAAGTTCCAATAGCTAATGCAGCAACTCTTGCTCCATTACCCACTTGTAAGTCCACTTCGCCTTTTCTCGATGCTCTACTGTCTGTCAACACCTGCACATTGTTACAAATGTGAGAACCATATCCGGTATCTAATACCCAAGATTGTGATACAGAAGTAGAAAGATTGATTTCTATCATAAACAAACCTGAAGTTGAAGTTTCGTTTAACTTCTTTTCCTTCAAGTTAGCAAGATAAGCTTTGTAGTTCCTTTTCCAGTGTCCAGCTATGCCACAATGAAAACAGGTGCCCTTGTCATTCTTCTTCTTGACACCGCTTGTTGGGTTTGCTACTTTAGCAGAAGCCTTCTGATTCTTGTTCTTATTCTTCTTCTTAGAGGTCTTACCCTTATTCTTAAAAGAAGAAGAGCCAACAACAAGAACATAACTGGATTCCTTCTTAAGGCATCCCTCAGCGGTCTTGAGCATGTTGAGTAATTCAGCTAATGACATTTCCTTTTTGTTCATATGGAAGTTCATAATAAATTGTGAAAAACTCGAGGTAAGAGACTGGAGCACTAAATCAATGCTCAACTCGAGGTTTAGGTCATACCCCAATTGGCCTAATTTTTCAATGTAGCCAATCATCTGTAGAACATGAATTTCTACAGATGTTCCAGGAGCCATCCGACATTGAAACAGGGCTCTAACAGTCTCAAACCTCTCCACCCGACTTTAAGCACCAAACAACTCTTGAAGGTGCAGAAACATTTCCCTTGCATTCATAGTTTCATGTTGCCTCTGAAGCTCGGGAGACATGCTGGCTAACATCACACGTCACTTGCTCATTGTCATCTATATGACTTTGATAATAGTCCCAATCTTCATTGGCAGCATCTTGAGCAGGTTCAGGTGGAAGCTCATTGTTAAGAACGTACATTTTTTTACCTTAAAACAATTTTAAGGTTACGCAACCAGTCAGAAAAATTTGGTCCAGTCAATTTGTTTGCATTCATGATGCTCATCAGGGACAAGTTCGTACTCATTTTCAAAAACTGATTCATCAAAAAAATAATATTTTAGTTTATGTCGTAAAACCAAATAAATAAGGACTTTTAAAATTGGTTACTCCCACTATTTTCAACAAATTAATAGCCCTCACTATTAATTCAAGAAATTATCACATAATTCCCTAGTAGGCTAGGATCCCATTTTAATTTAATTGATCTTGAGTTTACTCAACAAACCAATTAAATTAAAATTAGGTAGATAACTTTTTATCAATCACATCCTATGTGATTCCTAGTTTCGTTAGGAGACAACTCTTTGCCAAAATATATCTAATATATATTCCTAACCATGCCTCTAACTAAATATGATCATGAGTTTATTCATCCAAATCATATAAATTTAGTTAAGTAAAACCCATCGTTATAAAACTAAACATGTTCGATTTAAAGTGGCCTTGACTTTACTCAACAGGCCTAACAATAAATAAAACTCTGGTTTAATCCTATAATAATGGAAGACATTATTCATGTTCTAAACATGTACTTAATATTTTAATGAGGGATTTAAAAATATTAATAAAAAATCTCATTCAAAATAATATAATCTCATTATATTAATTTATTTGACATAATCTAATTATGAAAAATAAATTGAGATTTTAAATAAAATTTAATTAATCAACACTTGAAAAATTAAAATTAAAAAAATAAAAACAAGGCTCACAGGTCAGGAGACTGTCTCCTGACCTGCTGGCCCACGAGCCAGGAGACTGCTTCTCCTAGTCAGTCCACGGGCCAGGAGCTGGCCCAGCGTCTCCTGGCCTGGCCAAGAGACGCACGTCTCCTGGCTTACCAAGAGACGCGCGACACGTCTCCTGGCCAAGCCAGGAGATTTACGCAGTCTCCTGACTACCAGGAGACTCACAGATGTCTTCCTCAGCCAACTCTTCTGTTTTTTTTTTAAATAACAGAATAACAACTTATTCTCAAAGCACTACCTTAAGACTATCTCAAGGTAATCTATCATATAAGTATAATTATAACATATTTATAAATATACTTAAAACTCTAGAGAGATAAAACTCTCTAGAGTTCAGTGGTGATTCTCTAACCACCGATGGCTACTACAGCCTTCGATGGTCTGTGGTTCATCAAACATGGACCACTTAAGAACATTAATCAACCAAACACCAACAATCAATGAAGCATAAGAAACCCAAGCATCTGTTACGAATAAAACCATTGAATAACAAACATAATGCCACCTATTCATTAATAAGAGGCTGAGAAAATGAACATAAACACTTAAGTAAATAAACAGAATGCATTATCATAAATGCAATCATTTACAGTTATGAGACTAAGTCTTAAGCATACGTTATGCAAAAGAAAACAGAGAACCATTTATCGGTTTCAACGATCAGTTATTACACAAGCATGCAACTCTTCATCTGTAAAGTAACGCACGCAACTTTTCGTTTGTTCCGGAAACTTCAAACAAGTGGAGAAACAATCGAAACAAAGATCAAATAGAAACCATTGCCAGAACCACGTTGAACGTCTTCCACAATTCCAGAACATCATGTAAATTTTCCAGAATCACTGGAAACTCTTTCCAGATTTCTAGAAATCTGGAAAAAATTCCAGAATCACATATAACCTTTTACACCCTTTATTACTCGAAACGATTTCAGCATAATAAAGAAATTTTCAGAATTGCCTAAGAACACGTATGTCATATTTCCAGAAATTCATATAATCGTATTATACCTTTTCCAGACATAGTAAACTCTACAATTTACAGCAGTCGACTATCAAATAAAACATTTCCTACCACATTCCCGAAACACTTTCGACAGAATTAAGACCAAAATTTTCAGAAAAATATTTGATCGGTAAGTACATGCGCAACACTTAAGAGCATCCATAAAAAAAACCAAGTCATGCAGTGAACACTAATCACCACCGAAAATCAAAAACTTTCTGAAAAATACTTTTCAGGTTCTACGAATCAATATGCAACTTTTGCATACTAAAATCAAATCAAAACATATTCAAGCTTATGAATAAAAAATAAAACTATTAAAAGGTGGCTCTGATACCACTGTTGGAAAATATATGCAAGATCGAATCTAAGCGCAGCGGAATAAATTTAAATTTTTTTTCACAGAATTAACTTTAACAGAATTAAATTCGAAACATAAAACAAGAAATTAATAAAGTTAAACTAACCTTTTTCTGATTTTCGATACAAAATCTTGTTGCTCCGAAATTGTCAATTTCACGAGCCGTTCAATCATCCGGCCTCTAACGGTATCCACAGATCTTTTCGGAAAAAACTCAAATTAAATTTGAGAGGAAAAACTTGTTAGAAGTGCTAGCTCCAATTTGTTCTAATTTTTCCTTTTTATATGAAAAATCTTATTTTTCATATCCTTGGATTTTATTAAAAGTACAACTAAAGTCAAACTTTAATTATAATTATTAATAAATCCTAATAAGATCAAATATCATATATTGACCCTTAAAGTTTTTAAAACTTCTCAATTAAGTCCAACTTAATTCTAATTTCATTTTCTCCTTTATAGACCTTTTATTTGTGACCCAGTAGGTTCCTAATATGTTGACAATGATTATAAATCATAATTTTAATTCATAATTAGAATCATATAAATTAAAACTCCTTTTAATTTATCTTTAATTCCCTAATTAAACAATTTACAATCATAGATCATGATTGACGTCTAGCAACATGTCATGACCACCCAAATATTAGGAATGTCAAAGTGGTTTGACTTAAGCTGTCTATGCATGGTTATCTTGTATAAAGTAATCCTTTCATCATCTAATGTTCCAATTAGAATTAGAGTATGGAATTCGTGTCTACTCTAAATAATCCAATCATATTTGTTCTTGCTAATTAGTAAATGATTTATAATTGATATTTGAAAACAAATTTCAATTTACTCTGACCAGAGATTCCCAAAATCATTACTAATCAAGAACAGCATAACATTCTTCCTAATTACTTTAGGACAACAAATTCTTTATTGATTTACTCAACTATTTTCACATAGTTCATACTATATCCAATAACTACCGAATTAAACTATTACAAGAATAGAACATAAATAGCATCAAAACATAGTAATTCCTACATGAGATAACTTTAGTAATCTCAAGTCTAAGGATCAATTATACAACCATCATAATGAGATAATCCACAGACACACAAGTAATGTTTCATTTGGGACTATCATGATAGGGTCTGTTCAGTGAACTTATTACCTAATAAGCACCCACATATTTGTTTAAGTATCTCCATACTTTAATTTATGAGATCGATTACTCTCTTCATAAGAAAGAAACAAATATGTACTAGTCTAACCATTTCATCAATACCCCATCTTGATGAAACTATGACTAGGAATATTTATGAATAATACAAAATACAATTTGAATCTCATAATTATAATCACATTATAATTTCTAATTGCATAATAATTATTCCAAAGATTTTATCTTTATGATTAATAATTAAATAATAAAAATGCACAAAGATAAAAAATACCTTTTATTGAATAAAACAAATTTTATATAATTAAAAGTACAACTAAAATTGACTGCAAAGGCATAAACCAACAGTTCGATCAGTCAAGCAAAACTTGAAATAGAGGTGCACGGGACGGGGTGATCATATTTTCAATTACTAGCTTAACTGCTTAATTAGAGGACCTTGTTTAATACGTGCGAGATTTATATCCACAGAACGTGAATAAAGGCGGGTGAAAGCAATGATATGTGTTTCGTGCTGTTCGGCCAAAACCGCATCTTAGGAGCGGTGTCAAGGGTTCGGGTTGGAATTACGGATGGTACCGTACTGCATCTGTAATACCTACGTACATTTCGGGACCAATCCGTAAAATTTAAATGTTTGAGGGACTAAATTGAAAATAAAAAAATTAACCTAATTTTATCTGCCCACCTCCCACCCCCAACGTTTCTGGATCTGGCTTTCTTCGAATTCTCCTTCCTCTCATCTCCTCACCGCTGCTGTCCTCTCCCTCCTCAGATCTCGTCTCGCCGCCGTGTCCTCGCCGTCGCCGTCCCCTCAGGTCAACCCGCTCCTCCTCGTCGACGCTTCTGGATTCTTCTTTGGTCTCCTCTCTCCCACGCCGCACGCCTCCTCGCGGTGTCTCGCCTCGCCGTCGCCGTCTGCTCCTCGCCTCCTCGCCGTCGCCGTTTGGTCAACTTCACCGAAGACCCGATTGTTTTGGCTTTTTTTGGGTGTATGTTTTTTATTTTGTTTTTCATGTTTCATGGAATTTTGAAGTTGATTGTGCCTGTGTTGTGGACTTGTTGTTGGATGATGGTGGATTTGGGGAAAATCATAGAGGTTGTTTCGGTTGGAGGAAAAATTTTTGATTTGTCCGAATGTGTGAATGTTGAACAGTTGAAGGCTTGAAGGAGTTGAATTGATTTCGGTTGTTGTCTTGTTGAAGGGAAGGTTTTTGATTGAAGTTGAAATTGAGTCGATGATATCATGATATTGAAATTGAAAATAAATTTTGTGACTTTTGTGATTTTGCCTTGTGGAAGTTGAAGTTGATCCGATTGTGTTAAATTGAAATTGATTGTGATTGATCATTATTGGTCTGATTGCAAATTAAGTTTGGAAAATTGGTGATTGTGAATTGTGATTTAGTATTTTAATAGATTTATGAAATTAAAATTGAATTGTTGAATTATTATGAATGAGATTGAATTTTGTCTATTTGAGTTTGTGCTATTGAAATTGAGTTTGATAATTAAAATCAAAGCAACATTTAAATCAAATTGTAAAATTGACAATCAATTGATCAAATGTGAAATTAATAATTAAATGTAAAATTGTAAAATTGATAATTAAAATTGTCAATTATTAATTGACACATTTTAATATTTGTTAAATGGTCATTAATTTTAATATTTAGGTATTGAATATTGATAAATAATTAGTTAAGTATAAAATTATGGAATTAAAATTAATAATAATTTGATTGTAGTTAATGATAGTATTTGGTTATTTGAGTATTAGTTTTAGGTAGGTAAATAATTAAATGACTATAAAAGTTAAAAGATGTTGGAATGAATGGAAATTGAAATGTGATTGTTTTGTAATTGTTAGGATTGAGAATTGTTGGAAATGGAATGAATGGAAATTGAAATGTGATTGTTTTGTAATTGTTAGGATTGAGAATTGTTGAAAATGAATGAATGGAAATTGAAATGTGATTGTTTTGTAATTGTTAGGATTGGGAATTGTTGGAAATGGAATGAATTGAAATTGAAATGTGATTGTTTTGTAATTGTTAGGATTGAGAATTGTTAGAAATGGAATGAATGGAAATTGAAATGTGACTGTTTTGTAATTGTTAGGATTGGGAATTATTGAAAATGAATGAATGGAAATTGAAATGTGATTGTTTTGTAATTGTTAGGATTGGGAATTGTTGGAAATGGAATGAATTGAAATTGAAATGTGATTGTTTTGTAATTGTTAGGATTGGGAATTGTTGGAAATGGAATGAATGGAAATTGAAATGTGATTGTTTTGTAATTGAATGGATTGGGAATTGTTGGAAATGGAATGAATTGAAATTGAAATGTGATTGTTTTGTAATTGTTAGGATTGGGAATTGTTGGAAATGGAATGAATGAAAATTGAAATGTGATTGTTTTGTAATTGAATGGATTGGGAATTGTTGGAAATGGAATGAATTGAAATTGAAATGTGATTGTTTTGTAATTGTTAGGATTGAGAATTGTTGGAAATGGAATGAATGGAAATTGAAATGTGATTGTTTTGTAATTGTTAGGATTGGGAATTGTTAGAAATGGAATGAATGGAAATTGAAATGTGATTGTTTTGTAATTGTTAGGATTGTGAATTGTTGGAAATGGAATGAATGAAAATTGAAATGTGATTGTTTTGTAATTGTTAGGATTGTGAATTGTTGGAAATGGAATGAATGAAAATTGAAATGTGATTGTTTTGTAATTGTTAGGATTGGGAATTGTTGGAAATGGAATGAATGGAAATTGAAATGTGATTGTTTTGTAATTGAATTGGATTGAATTGAATTGGATTGGATTGGATTTGATTGAATTGAATTGAATTAGATTGGTTTGAATTGAATTGAATTGAATTTGATTGAATTGAATTGGATTGAAATGAATTGGATTGAAATGAATTGAATTGAATTGAATTGGATTTGAATTGAATTGATTTGGAATGAATGGAATTGGATTGGATTGGATTGGATTGAATTGAATTGATTTGAAATGAATTGGATTGAAATGAATTGAATTGAATTTGATTGGATTGAATTGAATTTAATTGAATTGAATTGTCATTATGTACTGAAATTATGTATTATTCATTTTTGTGTACAGATAAATGGAAGGAAGTTCAAATACTCCCGATCAATCTAGTTCAGGAAGATACAATGATCCAGCTTGGGCTCATGCTGGTGCCGTTCCCGGTCAAAAGAATCATACAATTTGCTTGTTTTATAACAAGCATTTGAAAGGTGGAGGAATCACCCTATTAAAAAGACATCTAGCTGGGGTTAAAGGAGATGTGGAAGCGTGTAAAAAAGTCACTTATGATGTGAAGTGGCAAATGAAGACATTGCTTGATGAACACCAATTTGAGAAAGATAGAAGAGAAAGACTGAATCTTGAAATTGGTAGTGGAAGTTCATTTCCCGATTTCCGTGGTGATTATGAAGATGTTCAAGGTGGAAGTGGTAGTGGTAGTGGTAGTGGTACTGGTAGTGTTCCATCTCAGTTTCAGGATCCTGTACAATCTGAAGTGAGGAAGAGAAGAAGGCAGCTGCCTGGTTTCTTTGCATCACGAACAACTCCTGGAGCCCAACCTTCAATTCGTAGTGCAATGCGCATAAGAGATGCTGACTCAATGTGGATATGGCAGTAGCTAGATGGTGGTATGATACAGGTTCGTCATTTAATGCTTCTCAATCATATTATTATCAACCCATGGTAGATGTCATAGCCTCTTATGGTCCAGGATACAAAGGGCCATCGACTGATGACTTAAGAGGTAAACTTTTGAGTTGTGCTGTGTTTGAAATGAGAGCTTATTTGGCTGAAAGAAGAGTGAATTGAGGTATTAATGGATGCTCAATTATGTGTGATGGTTGGACGAATAGGAGACAAGAGCCTATTATAAATTTTTTGGTTTATTGTTTTAATGGCTCTATGTTTTTAAAATCGATTGATGCATCTGGCATAATTAGAAGTGTTGATAATTTGTTTGGATATTTGATGAAGTTGTGAATGAAGTAGGGTGGAAAACATTGTTCGCTTTATTATCGACAATGATTCCGCTTTATAAAGCGAGGATAAGGTTGCGAAAACCTATAATTCCTTTTATTGGACTCAGGTGTTGCACATTGCATTGACTTAATATTGGAGGATATAGGAAATCCTAGGTATTTTCCTTTTTGATGAGACCATGCGAAGGCAAAGAAGGTGACAAAATTTATTTATAATCGTGCATGGGTTTTAAATTTGATGAGAACGGATTTACTAATGGTAGGAATTTGTGTCGCCTCGCGTGACAAGATTTGCGACAAATTTCTTATCACTTGATCTTTTCTTTCGTTGAGGGTGGAGTTAAGGCAAATGTTTACAATCGATAAGTGAGTTACATCTCAAAGATGCTAGGTCTAATCTTTGGAATGGAAGTTTGTAGTATCATCTTGGAAGATAGGAATTTTGGTCGCAATGTCAATTCATTATCCGAGTTTGTGAGCCATTGGTGAGGGTGCTTCGGTTGGCTGATAGTGAAGAAAAGCTAACAATGGGTTATATTTTTGATGCAATGGAGAGAGCAACGGAAGCAATCAAGGCCAATCAAACATAGCCTTCTTTATACCAACCATATATCTCAATCATTAATGAGAGAAGGAAAAGACAACTTTCTTCTCAATTGTTTGTAGCTGGGGCATTTTTGAATCCCAGTGTGTATTTTAGACTGGATGTTGAAAAGCAAGCTGAAGTTAGTAGAGGAATGCTTATGACAATTACAACAATTGTTCCTCATGACTCAATGCAAATTGCTTTAACCACACAAATGGAGGCCTATAAGTACTCTTATGGAGATTTTGGAATGTCGGTCGCGATTCAACAAAGAGGACTTCTTTCTCCAGGTATTACTTATTTCATATTTCTTATTTGTTGAAATTTATTTATCACTTTATTTTGTTTATAACACTACTTTTGTTTTCTTATAACTTGCAGTTGCTTGGTGGGATCTTTTCGGATGTAGTGTTCCGATTTGAGAAAGTTTGCGATTCAATTTTAAGTCAATGTGTAAGTGCAACCGGGTGTGAACAAACTGGAGCACATTTGAATTTATCCATTCCAAGAAAAGGAATAGATTGGAGCATAAGAGGTTGAATGACTTGATTTTTGTTCGTTACAATTTAAAGCTTCGGGAAAGGTATGTTATTTTCATTATTAATTTTTATATAATTTCTTATAATTTTCTAATAATTAAATGTAATTGTTTACTAGGACTTTTAGTAGCACAAGTTGTTCAAATGATCCAATTGCAATTGATAATATTGATATTTTGACGGATTGGGTTTCTGAAGAACCGAATTTGGTTGATGTGAGTGATTTGAATGTGGAAGATGATCTTGGGCGGAAAGCATTGACATGTCATTTGGTGCATTAAATTTGAATGATGATGATGATGAAGCTCCTCTCAATGATGAGGATTTTGTACCAAATGATCGATTAGGTTGATCTGATTCAATGGTATTCGCCATTTGACGATTGAACTTGTGTTTTATTTTCCTCTTCTTTAATTTTACTTGTATTTGATCATTGATGTTTATGTTAAATTATATGTATGTAATGTAAATGTAATATTTTGTTTCGTGTTCAACTTACTTGATTGCTTATTCGTCATCAACCTTTTGTAATGAGTTATTGTTCTTTTTATCGGATGTTTTGAATCTTTTGATGTAAATATGTAATATTATTTATTATAATGATGAAATTGTATGATTGTAATATTTTAAATGCTTTGTATTATTCTTAGTTTTATAATTGTATGATGATGATTGTCTTTATTTATATTAATTGTGGTTATTATTTATATGTAAAATATTTAAAATTATTGTTATTTCAAATTAATTGTCATTATTATTTATTATTAAGATTTTTAAAGTATGGTTGATGTAAATAATAAATTGTTAAAGTATACTGATCTAGTTGTATAATATATCAATATGGACTATTTTGCAATTTTTAAAAAAATTAGGGACTATTTTATAAATTTAAAAAATATCCCAAAATGGTACCCGATACCCGGTACCCGGTAGATCGATCGGTTCCGATACCGTTCTATTCCAGAGCTCAATCCGATATCAAATCCGGTACAGTATTCATAACATTAGGTGACAGGTAAGCATGTGAAAATTAGTTGGGGCTGAGGCGGTTATTCTGTAAGTCTGGCAAGATTGTGTTGTGAGCGTGACTCCTCCTTCTATCACATGGCTCCTCTTACCTCTTCTTCCGTTTTTATTTTTTCCTCTATTATCCATAAAAGAAAAGAACTAGAGAATTCCAATGTTCTCCCCCCCACGACACTTCGGCCCCGCGTTGTCTCTACGCTCCAGTCCCAGAGGAATCTCGTCCTGCTTACATGTCAGTGCGTCAGCTTCTTCCTTCTATGTATATCGTTCTGAGTTCCTGTTCACCACATTTTCCATGGTTGAAGCTTGTAAATAGTCGGCTACTTCTCTAAAATCATTCTCTGCGCAGCATCCCTCTCTCGTCCATAGTATGTTTTCTCCAACGATTAAACCGATCTGCCTGTAAAGCTATTTTAGTCAATTGATTAATTTTTTTTATGAAATTTGCCTGTAGAAGGACGAGAAGATTTGAGGTAGCTGCTATTCTTAGGAAAGCAACACATTGATTGTTGTAATTCAAAAAATTGAGGTGTAGTTTCGTCCTCACTTCGATACTAATGCAATTGTTTTGTTGTGATCCTTTACTGATTTCCACCATTCGAGGCTAAATGGCCTATTTGTAACGAGTATTCCACTATCAATGTTACGATACAATGCCAGCACAAAATTTGTTACTTAGACTAGCTGCATTGTTATGTTATGACATATATAAGAGCTTTAAAGAATACTTCAAATGTTGCTTACCACTTTTCCATCACTTCCTCTCCTGATCTTCCTTTCCTTTACCTATTCATTTATCATCTTTCTTCCAGATGAATGATGCTTATCCATTTACGAGACTATCAGTTTCTGTTGATTTATGTAAGTTGTACTTAATTATTAAAAGGGGAAGTTGTAATAATGAGTTCTACAAGTATTGAAAATGCTAACAAGTTATTTATTTATTGCTCACTGTTGATGTGTATATGTGTTTGTGTGAAAATAGAATAGGATTTGAAATGGATATAAACATTATGGTGTATGTTGGACGCGATGGTTAAAGTGTCTTACGCTGAAATGGTAAAACGTGACGAGGAGCGGTGTCTTATCCATCCAATTAATTATTCATGTAAATGTGTTTTTGTCATTCATGCTTTGGTTCCTTCACATGTTTAAACTAGTATATGAATTGGCAGAACGTAAAGAGAAGTGGTTCTTTTACACGTCATTAATTACTAAATATATAAGACATTCTAATTTCAATCGGTTAGAGAAGAGAATGAAGTATGCCTTATAAAGATATAGAACCTCTTTTTCATAGACATGTTTTTCTAAGTATAGAACAGCAAAACCATTAGTGGCCTGAGAAGGAACCTAAAGCGAACAATATCTGTAGACAGATAATCTAGACTATTACAAATGATATCAGAATTGATTTCTTACCTGTTGTGCCAGCAAAGATGCTGGGCTCTAAGGAGGTAGATATTGTGAGATTCTACATCGGTTAGAGAGGAGAACGAAATATACTTTATAAGGATATAGATACATCTCCCTCTCAGACGCGTTTTTTCAAAAGTGGGAAGAGCAAAACCGTGAGGACTTTGGCTCGATGGACAACTCAAAGCGGACGATAAAGGGGTGGATAATGAGATCCTACATCTGTTAGAGAGGAAAACGAAATACACTTTATAAGGTACGGATAGCTCTTTCCCTTAAACGTGTTTTTCTAATGATAGAAAGAGCAAAACCTTGAAGGTCTTAACCCGAAAGGCAATTCAAAGTGAATAATATCTGTGGACAAATGACTCGGACTGTTTTACACTTTTTGTGAGGAAGATAGCATGTATCTAACTTATGTTGTTTGGCTCCACGAACGGGTCATTTGGCCTCTATTGCTTGAATTTTACACCTTATCTAATTTATGTTGTTTAGTTAAAAACTAATGATATAATTATTTGTTTGAAAAATATTGGTAAATTTTGAATTTCATCATGGTGGGGAGTTGGAAAAACATAACAACAATATATATGTCACGTAAGATTAAAGGAAGAAGGATATGGCACCTGCTGAACTTAACATGCTAGTTCTAAAAGGACTGTCAGAAGATAAAAGACAGAATAATATTTATGTTTTACAAATTTCTCAATAAGTTGATGAGAAGCGTAAAAGAGTTAAGCTTGCACGATGATAAGGACATGTTAGAAACGCTAAATTGTATGGAAAAATTGAATTATTGAAGTCTATTACAAGCATAGTCATGAGTATCCTACGACAGATAGTGAAGAATCTAATTCTGATATTGGCAATGAGGAAAAAAAAACTAATACACAACAGAATATAAGTATAAATGATGATGTGTTGTTCCAAGTTCAAGAGAAACAAGATGAAGATTTAATCGTTATGTAGACGAGTGAATCTAGAGATGATTCAATTGAAGACGAGTTATTTGTAATTGATGATGAAAATTATGTTAATATGAGAACAAATAAGAAAAGAAGTGCATTAAGACTATACACAAAGGGTTCAAATGTGACAATATTGTGGATGAGGTTTGAATTAGTGGAAATGATTGGAATGAATGGTGATTGTCATAAAATTACGCAAAGACAAAAAAGAAGTTCACATGATTAGCGTAGTGAATATGAGGATAATGATGCTGAAATTCAATCACTAGTTTATAATGATGATGGTTGTTACAAGGCATCTTTTTTGAAGAGGAAATATAACAAAGACAACAATATTTTAGTAGAAGTACTGTTAATATGCGGAGTTTTGGGAGATTAAAATATATGCAACATTTTATCTAACTAATAGAGATATTGTTTTCGACAGATCCTTATAAAAAACTAACTAAATAAATAATAAACAAATATAAAATCAAAATATAATAAAAGATACATATTAAACTAATAAAGTAATTAAAAATATATAAGATGATAATAATAATTAAAATAAATAAATATGTACAAACAAAATATAAAATAAATAATACAATAAATATAGAACAAGGTAAAGGATAAAATAATAAATAAATGCATAAGAACGAAAGAAGACAAGTAAATAAAGAGTGAATGGTATTTTTTGAAAGTGTCAATTAAAAGAGTGATGTATTTTTGTACTGGAAGTAAAAGTCAAGCAAGTAAGGAATTAAACAATCATGGAAGATAATGAATCTCCAGAGTTCTGACCTTGTAAACTTCATTAAATCCTCCTTTACTAAGAAGATTTAGAAGGGCATATTGATGATTCAAATTTTGGAAAATGTTAAAACAAGAACCATCTGCATCTTGTATTCGCTTCATTTTTTGTACAAGTCGCTTCTTGTCTAGTTCATAGTGATCTCTTTCACGCAATACATTGTCTTTAATCCAAAAGTAGATAGGAAGGATTTTAAGTTTGAAATTTGATAACGTAGTTCGACACATCTTGTTTACGTCTGGGGCCCCTCATCCAGCTTAATAACTTTCACAAAAATACAATATATTTATCCAAGACTTTACTGAGCCAACACCACTTAACCATTGATACTATCTCTCAACCTCACTTTTCGTAAAAGAATTTCACACTCAATAGTACGACCACCTCGTATTAACTTCAACAGAAGATTTTTCTAACAACTTTCACTCAAAATATAATAAATAAAAATAACTCAAGTATTTAATCATCTGAGAATTAAACAACAAAATACATGAGACAAAAGAAAGACTTCTCTATGAATTTATCTTCTCGAAATAATCCAACTGAAATTCTTCACCATAGCTCACTCTTTCCTCACAGAAAAATAGATCACGGTGTTTCTTCAATTAATTAGCTGAAACCCACATCACCGAAGATGATATTTTTGCTTCATCAACACACACTTTCAGCACGGTTTTTGAACACTCCAAGCTCACTTCGATATCTTCCAAAAAATAGAGAACGTTTGCAACGCCAACTCTCGCTAACCAAACAACTCCACCGTGACTCATCCAAACAAAGCACGTTATTCAACTATATAAAAAACATGATCAATATACACCCACGCGTCTTATCAAATTGATCGACACAATACCCAAGTTTGATCTTCATGCAACCTCCACTATGAACGTGGTCACCGTCCAATAATCCAATTCTATCGCAAGAACATCCATCTGACGCACAAGCTAAAAAGGAATAAGTCATTATTAAACCAAAATTTAATTCACCATTTTATATCCAACCTAGCCGAAGTCATGCGAGTTTTATCACAAAGAAATTCAAAGCAGTACACCTTAACCCACACATCAACCTAACCTAAGAGAGAGTTCTATCATCCTTAAATTATTATTCCAAAAATTTATCATACTTCTTGTCAAGATACACATTAATTAAGGATAAAACTCTATCACAAATATAAGATTATCATCGATAACTTTTTGAATCTAAGTCATTATTTAATTAATATCTTATATTTTCAATTAATAAATAATGTCAAAACTAATTACTTAGATATGTAATATATATCCTAACAACTACGATTTATACAAGCATGTGAAGGAACTAATTTCACTTCATATGCTTTAGATTATACCACTTTTTGATGATAAACATAGATAAGGATATCAATAAGGCGGGGAAGGTCGGATGACCCGCGGGTCGGTGGGCCCAAACTGGTCGAGTTGGGCCGGCCCATCCTTAAGTTTAGAAATTTTTTTTACAAAACGAGTAGTTTTTTGTTTTTTTGGTTTGGCCAAATTAGTTTGACCCATGACCTAATCAACCCGGGCTAAAATCGAGTCGAGTCGGACAAAAATTGACATCGCTCAACATAGGAAGTCCCAACTATGCTAATTACAACATTTTGTTAGAATTATGTAAATATAGTGCCCTGGAAAACAAGTGTATTTACATGTAACTTTATCTTCTTCAGTTACAGTTTTGTAATAGAAATATTTATTATTAATAAAACAAAAGAGTTTGGTTTTATTTGTGTGAATATTATATATCTAGTCAAAAGTTACAAAGATTCTTTTGTAAATAATATACATACACTAGAGATGTATGAGAAACATGTATATTATTAGAATCTGAATTAATTGATTCACAGTTGAATAATCAAGTTGGTCACTTGATTATGGTTTAGACTGTAGTGTTGCGATTTATCTCCATATAAGTAAAGGATTTTACTTAAAGAGAATGATGAGTTTCATATCATGATAGTAATAGACTATCGATAATGGCACTATTCAATGAATATGGAATCAAGTATGTTTTCAAGAATAAAGTGAGCCATTACTTTAATCTTAAAACATACAACTTAAGCATTCTCTTATTATGAATCATAATCTTGGTGAGTGGTGAACTCATATATGTTTCATTATAATTCTTGACATGATCAGAATGGATTTTTACAGAGTATTTATCTAGTGTCTGCATGTTGGAATTATTAATTGAAACATGTATCAGGGAACATTCACTCAAATAAAGAGTTCATAGTGCTATCATCACTTCTAGATGTTTTAAGGAGATTTGGTGATTAAAATGGTGCTAGTAGTTTGATGGACTAGCTACCCATCAAGTCTTGACACCAAGATGATATCTTGTGTGTTAATCATCATATAATGTAAAACGAGAGATCTAGAAGGAAAAATCAACATAAGGGCAAAACGATAATTTTACCCTTTGTTGTGTGAATGGTTATAATAAGGTTCTAAATAGGGTTTGCAATTGGACATAAAATATGTATTCTCATAATATTTAATAATTCAAGAGTTCAACTAATTGTCTTTAGTGGAATGACATTTAGTTAATAAGCTAGAATTAATTCTATTGAGATTGAATTAATTCTGGTCTTATTGGAGCTTGAATTATCAAAGTTCAATAAGATTCCTCACTTGGCTTTAAGGAAGGTTATCAAGATAAGTAAGAAATATAAATGGAAGTTTTAGAAGCTCATAATTGAATGTTAGGCTTGGTCTAATTAATGGTTAATTAGAAGCCCAAATGTACATTTAGAAATGGGCTAGATTTTGGTTTAATGTAATTAATTAGATTAATTATATTAAAACAATTTTTTAAAAGGAGAAGTAACAATTTCGGTTTTGTTAGGTGAAATGTGACGCTACACATTTGACATTAAAATGTTAAAATAAAGATGGTCTTTATTATGGTTTATCATCATTAAATGGAGTTATGAACTTACCATTAAATGGTTTAATGGTTGTCTTTTAATGTTAGCATGTAACTTATTTGCATTCATTATATTAAAGACGAAAGATGTACATTAGATGGACCATCTTCCTTTTTTCTTCTTGCTAAAACCGAAATTGGTTATTCAATTTTAGGTTATAGTCTTTTTCATATAGCCAATTTAAAGACAAATGAAGAGAGTCTCATTTATTGGCAATTTTATGATTGATTAATGCAAGAAGTGATGCATTGGATGCCTCTCCCTTCTTCCATATTGGACTAATGGTGGTTGACAAATTAAATCTCATTTATGTTTTGATAATAATAAAATGTATAGAATTAGTTAAGAAATTATTTCAGGTGATTTGGATTCAAAAACATCAAGGCTGCATCAATCTTGAATGGGCAAGAGATAAATCATGGTGAAATCAAGAAAGAAATAATCTTCATCATGCTAGAGACATTAAATATGAAGATTATAGAAGATTTGATTGAATATATCCGTTGGAGTCAGTAACAAGTCGACCAGTATATCATAAGTCGATTTATTGAAGGTTACAAGTCGACTTACACTGCATAAGTCTACTTATAGAAGAGCGGAGATAAAGTTTTACAAAAAACGTTGTTACAAGTCGACTTACACACCACGACAAGTCAACTTACGAGTACAACAAACTGATTCTGACGAAGTCAATTAGTCACAAATGGAAAGGAAATATTCATGCAACGGCTATAAGATAATCAGCAACGGTTATGAGACTCTCCAACGTCTATAATCTTCCAAGAGGCTGAAAATAAATTGATTAAGATCAAGGGATAAAGATATATATGTCGATATAGCCAAAAGATACGATTACAACTAAAAACTCACTCTATATTGCTCTTAGCTTGTTTCAAATCTGATTGAGCATTGTTCTTTCATCTTTATCTCATTGTTATTGTGAGTTGAGTGATTAGAGAAAAATCACTTGTGAGGTAGGATTTATGCCGGAAGACAAATCAATTGTAAAGCTAGCTTGAGTAGGAAATCAAGTGGTGTTGGTATGATTTGTGCCGGAAAACAAATCAATTGTAAAGGTAGCTTGAGCCGGAAATCAAGTGGTGTTGTAAGAGTTCACACTAAACTAAAAAGTGTGCAGTAAAGTGGTTTGCCAAATCCTAAGTGAGAGCTTAGGTAGAGGACATAGGTCTTAGCACCGAACCTTTATAAAAACAGTGTTTGCTCTTCTTCCCTATTCTTTACATTTAAATTTGTTTAAATTATTATTGTGTGAATTAACATATGATTTTATTGTAGAATTTTACGAAAAACTCTAAAGATCTATTCAACCCCCCTTCTAGATCATTTACAATTGGTATCAGAGCAGAAGTATCCAGGAATGACACACAACAATCTAGCGGAAGAAGGTAACACCAATAATCCCCCTCCTTTATTTAATGGTACTAACTATTCTTCTTGGAAAAATCCTATGAAGTATCATATTTTAAGCGAGGGAGTGGAGTATTGGAAGATCATCATCTTCGGTCCATATGTTCCTGTAAAAGAAAATGGAGAGGTAAAAATGGAGCTGGAATATGATGACAATGATTGGAAGCAAGCCTACTTCAACGCAAAAGCAATGAAATTGATATACTGCGCTCTCACTATTGAGGAAAGAAATCGAGTGAACTCATGCACTAGCCCTCAAAAAATGTGGGAGAGACTTTACATTACTCACGAAGGAACCAATCAAGTTCGAGAGACAAAAATCAACATGCTTCTCCATGACTATGGAATGTTTGTCATGAAGGAAGGTGAGTCTATTTTCATTATGCTTGATCGTTTTGCAGAAATTATCAATGGATTAGAAAATCTTGGAAAGCACGTGACGGATAGCGAGAAGGTGAAAAAGATTCAACGTTCATTGCCGAAAGAATGAGACTCACAAGTCACAGCCATTATGGAGTCTAAAGATCTCAATCGTTTGGAATTCAATGCCTTGGTGGGATCACTCATAAACTATGAGATCATTCTCAAATCAAGAGGAGGAAGAGGTAATTCAAAAAAGTCAATTGCTTTAAAAGCTAATGTTTCTTCTCTTGATGAAAGTGACGAAAAAATAGATGAAGAGGAAGAAGATGAAGAAGTAGCAAAGCATGCTAGAAACTTGAGAAAGTTCAAAGGACTACTCAAAAATAGGAGGAAAGAATTAAGTGGTGGAAGAAATGAAGAAAGAAAGAAGTAAACTATGGAAAGAAGGACCAAAAGCTATGAAGAAAAGAAAAGCAGTGAAGAGTGTTAGAAATGTGGAAAAAGAGGACATCATGCTAGAGAATGTAAAAGCTCATCCTTTACTTCAAAATTTCAGAAAAACGACAAGTATGACAAAGAAAAAAAAGCTAGCCTAGTAGCCACTTGGAGTGACGATGAGGAAGCATACCAAAACAATGATGAAAACAACTTAGCTCTTATGACAAGTAGCTTTTTAACAAGTGATGATGAAGATGAGATAACTTTCATTGACCAAGATCTTAGAGATTCTTTTAGTGCTTTACAAGTTGATTTTGAAAAAGCAATTGAAATCAACAAGAGGTTGAGAAAGAAAATAAGAGATCTAGTTACTGAAAATAATGTCTTGCATGAAACTATTGACGATTTAGATTGCACTAAGGTAGATCACTCTACATGTCTTGCTGAAAAAGAAAATCTTATTTGTGAGCTTGATAGACTTAGAAAGGAATTTTCCTATGTGGTTGGAAAATTTGCTAATGGAAATGAAAAGTTTGAAAAGATGCTATCCTTACAAAGATATTCAATTTCTAAACATGGATTAGGATATGATCCCTTTCATAAAGATTGTTCCTTGATTTCTAAATTCAATAAGGATGGAAAAGTTGCTCAATATGCTAGATGCTTGAAAGACGGTCATATTGAAATTGCATGCAAAAGTATCCGGAGATGTGTTAAGGTTAAGAAAATTTGGGTGTTAAAAGGTACAACACCTCCTAATGTGGTTTATATGACTAACCAAAATGGACCCAAAATGGCTTGGGTACCAATGAGAAGAAAGAAGGTTTCAGTTGTAGGTATAAGCAAGGAATAAAAATTCATCAAGCACTTGGTACATTGATAGTAGATGTTCAAGGCTTATGAGTGGAGACAACAACAAAGGTAAAGTTATTGGTGTTGGTAAAGTGGGTAAGGAACCTTTGCCTACCATTGACAATGTATTGGTTGTTAATGGCTTGTTTTTCTATTTAATGTGATTACGATAATTTTTCATCTTCATATTTGTGTTTTATCTTTATATTGATGACTATTTGTGTTTCCTCCATTTCATCTTGTTGGTTGGTATTAGTTGTTTTGATTATGACAAAAAGGGGGAGTAAAATGAGAAATTGGATATTCTTTAGTTACTTGATTAAGGGGGAGTATGTATGTATGTTAAATTGTCTTTGATTTGAGTCTATCTTGATTTCAAATTATTTTTATGAATTTGATCTTACAAGGTTATTAAATTCAATGATTTATATGATTGAGAGGGAGACTTCTAACGAAAATGACAAGGCATAAAAACCTTGATCAATGTTTCTTTGTTCTCATTTCTTAAACAATTTCTAAGTGTTTTGTCATTATCAAAAAGGGAGAGATTGTTGGACCAATGGTGGTTGACAAATTAAATCCCATTTATGTTTTGATAATAATAAAATGTATATAATTGGTTAAAAAATTATTTCAGGTGATTTGGATTCAAAAACATCAAGGCTGCATCAATCTTGAATGGGCAAGACATAAATCATGGTGAAATCAAGAAGGAAATAATTTTCATCATGCTAGTAACATTAAATATGCAGATTATAGAAGATTTGATTGAATATATGTTAGACCCGGGCCCCGCAATTCCAAATCCCGAGGGCGGCCCCTCGGGTTGCGCCAGCGTCGGCGCCCAAATACCGTCGAGCCCGATCCCAACATTTATACATAGAACCATTCGATTCATACATACATATACTTATACATATACATAGACATATTCATCATTCTCATACATTCCGGCACTTACACATGCATAAATATGAATTAAACTCATGCCATTAGTATTCAACATCCTACAAAATACATAACAAAGTTCAAATCTAAAATATATGCTCCATGAGAGTATGCTCGGATGGCCAACCAAAATACAAACTTATGGCAAAGCTCCTAATTAACTCGAAGTTTCCGATGCCTTGCAAATTCAAAGATCGTCCTACTCTGCACCTGATGAGGGAAAATAATGGGTTGAGCTACACAGCTCAGTGGCTAATATAGTTATAGCCATCGGCAATTAGCACAAATCCCAGCATATGAATGTATATATATATCTATACAGACATCCATTCAATCATTCACATGCTAATCAAACAATTCACGCATTCAGTATAATTAATTCATCAATTCATGATTATGTCACAAGGTATGCTTCACAATGAACAATTCACATATGCAATGCGATCACAATGGCTCGAGGGTTCCATGGAAACAAAAGGAGAAACCAAGTTTACACTCGAACGAAATGAGTCCATTCGGATCTCATATGCCACAAGCGGTAGCCGGAGAAGGCTCTTGTCTACGTGCACGTGATGAACGAAATGGTTCCACTCTCGCCAAACAAAAGCACATAATCATGCTCATAATCGCTTAATCATACGATAGTCTTTCATATCTTGCATTTATTCAAAATGCCATGACCAAGTCGAGGCATAACATGCTCAAAATCAAGATGTCATGCTATCAATTTCCATGAGTCTTTCACATATATGACATTACAATCATTCAGTTCATCACATTTAATCATGCATCATCTATAACATATATTCATACATAGCAAGAATTTGCCTAATCACACAATCACTATAAGTATATTACCCACCTAAGATCGCCGAGTAGGTGACTCATCGGTGTCCTTCCTCTCATGATGAAATCGGGTCACTTGGTTTCCTAAAACAACCAAGTTTCCATCCAATCAATATCCACATAAAATAATCAAAGCTTAGAAAGCCAAAATAAAGCATTAAAAATCTCCATCCAACCCCCATCTAAAATCTCGAACCCTTCGAAACAATTTCCGAACTTCCCTTCTTTATACGACTCGTAGCCCTTAATCTCTAGCTCACAATGAATCCAAAATCACCTCAATTGGACATCTACACCAAAAGATATGCCCAAACAAAAAAAAATATCACTTTCGAATAACAGGCGGTTGCCGATGACGAACGACACGCTTGTCATGGCGACCATTAAAGGTCATGGCGTGCACCCTACTAAGACGTCATGGCGAACACAAGTTCGCACGTCGCGACGAACCTTCCCCCACACGTCGCGGCAAATTTAATTTTCACTCGTCGCGACGAACTCACACGTCGCGGCGTGTTCATACGCACGTCGCGACGTACGAGCCTGAAGAACGACTCCGAACTTGACTTTTCTGCATTTTCACACTTTAATCCTTCCCCAACTCCAAATGCAACACAATCAAACTATAGATCAAGTCTCAAACTACATTTCTAACCCATTAACAACTCAAAATCAGTCACAATATAACAACCTAAAGAAATCTCTACCTTTTTCACCCAAAACCCTAAAACCTTCGATTATGCTCAATCCAAGCTATCTTAATGTTTAATCCATCCAGAAATAAGATAGAAAGGATGCAAACTTACCGATTGAGGCTCTAAGATCGTCGAAACCCATTGAAATCGCAAACTCTCTTCTCTTCTTCTTCCTTCACCAACGACGATGTCTCTTTCTTCTCTTCTTCTATTTTCTTTTCTTTCTCTTTTAACCTAAGGCATGAGACAATGACCATAATACCCTCTTAGCTAAGCCCAAATCCATTCCCACATAAGCAAACTTCCCAAAATGTCCTCATAAATTTTTACCTATTAATACTCATTTAACCACAATTAAACCGTCATTATCCATAATTCTCTCAATTAACTCAAACTAAGGCAAACTCACATACTTAACACAATTCATGCTAATTAATATCATTAAAAAAAATTCGGGGTCTAACAATATATCCGTTGGAGTCAGTAACAAGTCGACCAGTATATCATAAGTTGACTTATTGAAGGTTACAAGTCAACTTACACTGCATAAGTAAACTTATAGAAGAGCGGAGATAAATTTTTACGAAAATCGTTGTTACAAGTCGACTTACGAGTACAACAAACTGATTATGACAAAGTCAATTAGTCACAAATGGAAAGGAAATATTCATGCAACGACTATAAGATAATCAGCAACGTTTATGAGACTCTCCAACGTCTATAATCTTCCAAGAGGCTGAAAATAAATTGATTAAGATCAAGGGATAAAGATATATATGTCGATATAGCCAAAAGATACGATTACAACTAAAAACTCGCTCTATATTGCTCTTAGCTTGTTTCAAATCTGATTGAGCATTGTTCTTTCATCTTTATCTTATTGTTATTGTGAGTTGAGTGATTAAAGAAAAATCACTTGTGAGGTAGGATTTGTGCCGTAAGACAAATCAATTGTAAAGGTAGCTTGAGTCGAAAATCAAGTGGTGTTGGTAGGATTTGTGCCGGAAAACAAATCAATTGTAAAGGTAGCTTGAGCCGGAAATCAAGTGGTGTTGTAAGAGTTCACACTAAACTAAAACGTGTGCAGTAAAGTGGTTTGCCAAATCCTAAGTGGGAGCTTAGGTAGAGGACGTAGGTCTTAGCACTGAACCTCTATAAAAACAGTGTTTGCTCTTCTTCCCTACTCTTTACATTTAAATTTGTTTAAATTATTATTGTGTGAATTAACTTATGATTTTATTGTAGAATTTTATGAAAAACTCTAAAGATCTATTCAACCCCCCTTCTAGATCGTTTACATTCCATTCTTGCATAACAGAAATTGGAAAGGTAAGGAAGACATCTTGCTTGTTCTTGAGACCTTCTCTCCTTTCATGCAAGGTAGAATCGAAATACCAATTGAAAGAGTTTCATTTTTGGTTCTTGTTCTTCTAAGAAAATCTCCTCCAAACATTTATTCTCCTTTCCTACCAAAGGATTTTGTTAACCTAATTGTACTTGAAGAACAAGTGGTAAATCTAATTGGTTAAGGATACAACAACAAGGAGAAAGTAGATTGCTAAAGGAAAAGATTCAAAGGCAAAGGATTTGGATATAAGAAGAAGGAGAGGATATCGCAGCGAGGATTTAAAGCTGTAGCAAAGGAGTCGGCAATACTCCTGATCTTGTTTATGTTTTATTATCTTTCTACCATATCATGTATGGATTAGCATGATGATTTGGATTTGTTGCTTCCGCTGCAAGTAATGATTTCTTAAAAGTTTTGAAATTTACCGTTTCTTCAAATATAGCATGTTTTGTTTTTCTGATCCAACAATTAGTATCAGAGACGGTTTTTAATGCATGATTTTGGTTCCTATATATTGGATGCATGGGTTGGAAATTTTTATGTGCATGCTGCATATTTTTATGTGATAGAAATATATATGGTGTATATGTTGCTCTTTTGGTTGTCCATAGAAGTTAAATTTGCCTTGTAAGATTTCTTCATTTGGTTGTAACAAAGAGGGTGGTTTATCATCACCATGTTTCCTCCTTGGTTTCATTTTTCTATTTTCTTTAATTTTGTAATGTACAAGTTGATGTAATGATGAAGATGGAGCAACCATGGGTTGAAGATATGGAAAGGTAAAATTTTTCCGGTATATCCTTTTGTGTATTGGCATAAGTTTTGTGAAAACAAAGATGTTGGAATTTTGTTTCAATGGATCACATTTCAGTTTTTATTGTAAAAACAAGTGCTGGATTTTTGTTTCATAGAATCCAATTTCGATTTTGATAAAATACTAAGTGCTGGTTTTTTATTTTCATGGAATAAGTTTCAGTTTTAATAAAAACTGGTGCTGGAATTTTTTATCATAACAAAGAATCAGTTTTCTAAAAATCTAGTGCTAGAATTTTGTTTTTCAAAGTGACAAATTTCGATTTTAATATATGCCATTACATTTTGTTTACCGAATGGGCTGGATCATGTGAGCGAAGAGTTCGAAGCAGAAGATCTAAGTCCAAGAAGAATACTTTTGGGCCTAAAAGGCTTGTTTTTTGTTTTGTTTCTAGGATGGACAATCAAAAGTGGTTTTATTAGTTCATGCGATGAATAGAGAAATGAATGCTTATAATATGTGACATTATGTGATTGCATGTCATTTAGAAAATTGTCAACCCCAGGTCTTGCCATGCATTCATTATGTATGAGATATATAATGAAACAATATGGGACGGATAATAAATTGCATCTAGACAAGATGGTAATTAAAAACTTAAAGCCCAAAAAGATTGAGTGGGAGAGAATGCTCATATGAGAGTCCACGGTCTCCAAATGATGGCCCATTTGCATATGGTGAAGTGCCCCATCGGAGGGCATGGATCTTAGATCTTGCATGGTATGGGTCTTCTTAGGGATAAATCCACTTATTGATAGCAAATGTGACCTCCCATCGAGGCATGGTTTGCAGGTATCTTTAATGTATGAATCAAATAGTTAAACACTCAACATTCTTTATCAATAAACTGCCTACCGTAGCTCTGTTGGTAAAAGTATGGACCAAATTAAGACGTTTCTTAAAAAATTGAGCATGAGATGCTTAGTGGTTTTTTGAGTGGGACGGTCCCAGTTTTTCTTTTAATGGATAAGATGGCCCACCGTCACTTAGTTTATTATAGAGAAGAAAAACAATCGTCGTATAAGGTTTTAATTTTTTAAGTTTTGTTAAATCTATCATCATGCATACATGCATCATGATTTTATGCAAAGTTCCATTAATTGTTGACTAGTATGCTCATATTTTAATAATTTATATTTTCAGACATAATCAACCACAAAATGAATCCACTCACCCTGCTCTTGACTAATAATAAATTGGAAAATGGAGACATAATCTTGACATTGTTCTTCAATATGAACGTATTTCATGGGTGTTAACTGAAAGTGAGGCTACACCTCCGGGTGAAGCTTTAACTCCTGAGCACGTCCAACAATATGAGCGTTGGCAGAATACTGACAAGATATATTCTGGCTTCTTTCAGCTGCATGTTGCAAAAGCAAATTGCTTGTATGAAAACTTCTAGTGCAATGGTCCATCACCTACATGAGATGTTTGGTATGAGGACTAGGTCTGCAAGAGTGAAAGTTATCCAAACCTTTCATAATCTCAGACAAAAACCTGGTGAATCGGTGCGGGATTACATGATGAAGGTAATCTCTGCGGTCACTGAGGCTGTAATGCTTGGGGCGGATATGGATGCGGACACGCAGATGATTATGATCATCAATAGCTTAAAACTCTTCTTTTCAGCAGTTTAAGTTGGACTATGAGCTCAACAACAAGGATTACACCTTGAGTGAGTTGATGAATACCCTCCAGAACACGGAGGAGATATTGAATATTAAGGCTCATGGGTCAGAAGCTAATGTAGCTTCTTCTTCTAAGCCCAAGGGTAAGGGCAAGGAAACGAAGAAGGGTCCAATGAAAAAGAAGGCCAAACAGGGGTCAAGGCTAAACCCATGAAAAAGGAGGCCAAAGAGAACATCAAAGGAAAGTGTTTCCACTGTGATGAGATGGGTCACTGGAAAAGAAACTGTCCAGTCTACCTAAAGTCCCCAAAAAACAAACAAGGTATGGGTTTCCTAAGTTGGTTAGGAACTAGAAATGTGGCAGATTTATCTACTTCTTGGATATTAGATTCAGGAGCCACTAACCATATTTGTAATTCGTTGCAGGGGTTCTTGCAAAAGAGAAGACTGCCTAAAGGCCAGTTTTAAGTTAAGATAGCAGATGACTCCTATGTTTCAGCAGAATCAGTGGGAGTAGTTATCTTGGATTTTCCTAGTGGTCATATGTTATATTTGGAGGATGTTTATTACATACCTATGATTGTAAGGAACATGGTTTCTGTTTTTTGTGTAGCAAAATCTGGTTATTCCTTATATTTTGAAAAAGTTGTTTCAATATATGAGAATAAGGATTTTATTTGTGATGCGATAACTAAACAAGGATTGTTTTTTATAGAACCTATGAAAAGCTCACTAAAAACCACAGAATTGATAAAACTAAGACATTCCAATATCTCTAGCATTAATTCAAAGTATCTGTGACACTTAAGAATGAGTCATATCAATCATAAAAGACTTGACAGGTTAGTAAAGGATGAGATCCTTATGGGCTTGGATAGTGATCCATTACCCCCGGGTGAATCTTGTATTGAAGGAAAAATGACCAAAGCCTCATTTCCTTCTAAAGGATACAGATCTAAATCCACATTGGACCTGGTACATACTGATGTGTGTGGGCCCATGAATGTACAAGCAAGAGGAGGTTACGAATACTTCATAACTTTTATAGATGATTACTCAAGACATAACTATTTGTATTTGATGCATAAAAAGAGTGAATCCTTTGAAAAGTTCAAAGAATTCAAAGTTGAAGCTGAGAAGCAACTTGGCAAGCCATTAAAACAACTTCGATCAGATCGAGATGGTGAGTACTTATCTGGAGAGTTCCAGCACTATTTAATTGACAATGGAATTGTTTCCAATTTGTCAGCTCCTCGAACACCTCAACATAATGGTGTAGCAGAGAGGAGAAATAGAACTCTATTGGAAATGGTAAGATCAATGATGTCCTATGTTAACCTTCCAGAACCGTTCTGGGGATATGCCATACAAACGACAACATATCTTCTTAACTTTGCTCCATCCAAATCGATGCCTAAAACACCTAGGGAGTTATGAACTGGCTGAGTGCCTTCATTGGGGCACTTGAGGACTTGGGGCTGCCTAGCCCATGTTCTAAAGCCTGAATCCACAAAGATGGAGCCAAGATCAGAAGTATGTTTATTTGTAAGATATCCTATTAGAACTAGAGGGTACTATTTTTACAGTCCTCAGGAAAGAAAGGCATTTGTGTCAACAAATGTGACCTTCTTGGAGGAAGAGTTTGTGAGAAATCACAAAGGAAGAAGTGAAGTAGTACTAAAGGAGTTAGCTATGTCATCTAAACCAAGAGTTGTTTTGGATATGACATAACAAGATGTCGAAATGGATTCAAGAGTTGAATCGAATATGCAACTTGAACATCAAGTTGTGTCTAGACGTAGTGGGAGGGTTGTGAGACAGCTAGATAGGTATCTGAGTCTAGGAGAAGGCTTAATTGCCATCTCAGACAAAAAAGAAATAGATCCCATTACGTATACACAGGCTATTAATGATGTTGATGCAGAAAAATGGCTCAAGACGATGGAATCGGAAATAGATTCCATGTATGCTAATGAAGTCTGGGTCCTTGTAGATTTACCACCAGGTCTAAAAGCCATAGAGTGTAAATGGATCTAGAAAAGAAAAAGGGGATCAGATGAAAAGGTAGAGACCTTTAAAGCTAGATTGGTAGCTAAAGGCTATACTCAAAAAGAGGGAATAGACTATGAGGAGATTTTTTCTCCGGTTGCCATGCTTAAGTCCATCAGGATTCTTTTGGCCATAGCAGCCTATTTCGATTATGAAATATGGCAAATAGATGTCAAGACCGCATTTCTTAATGGGGATCTTGAGGAGACCATTTATATGGCTCAACCAGAAGGATTCATTGAGTCAGGTAATGAGCATAAGGTTTGCAAGTTGCAAAGGTCCATTTATGGACTTAAGCAAGCATCTAGGTCTTGGAACATTATGTTTGATAAGGCTATCAAAACCTATGGGTTCATACAAAACCTAGATGAGCCTTGTGTTTATAAAAGAATACAAGAAAGTAAGGTTACTTTCCTAATCCTGTATGTTGATGACATTCTGCTCATTGGGAATTATGTGGGAATGTTATCTGCGGTTAAGGGATGATTGAACGAACAATTTTCGATGAAGGATTTGGGAGAGGCTAACTATGTTCTAGGGATAAAACTTATAAGGGATCATAAGAATAAACAGATAGCTTTGTCTCAATTAACCTACATTGAGAATATGCTCAAAAAGTTCGCCATGCAAGATTCCAAGAGGGGTTTCACTCCTACTAGACATGGAATCAAACTTTCAAAGGAACAAGCACCTAAAACCCAAGAGGAGGTTGAATGCATTCGTAACATTTATGCTTCGGCAGTTGGAAGTTTGATGTATGCAATGCTTTGTACTAGACCGGATATGTGTTACGCAACGGGACTGGTAAGCAGATTTCAATCCAATCCAGGAATGGAACATTGGACTGTGGTTAAGTGTATACTTAAGTATCTTCGTAGGACAAAAAAACTTAATGCTTGTTTACTCAGGAAGTAATCTTATTTCGACATGATATACAGATTCTGATTTCCAATCAGATATTGATTCAAGGAAATCAACTTCTGGTTCTATATTTACTTTTGGAGGTGGAGCCATAGTTTGGAGGAGTGTCAAGCAATCTTGTATTGCTGATTAGACTATGGAGGTTGAGTATGTTGTCGCTTGTGAAGCAAAGAAAGAAAGCGCCTAGCTCCTAAGTTCCTAAATGATTTGGAGGTAGTTCTAGAGGCAGAAAAAGTCATTACACTTTATTGTGATAATAGTGGGGCAGTGATTAATTCTAAAGAACCTCGGAACCACAAAGCTGCCAAACATATTGAGCGAAAGTATCATCTCATAAGGGAGATAATACAACGTGGATAGATGGATATGGTAAAGATTCCCATAGATCAAAACCTTGCTGATCCGTTCACAAAGACATTGACTCAAAAGAGTTTTGAGGGTCACCTAGAAGGGATGAGAATGAGGGTTATGTCAAACTTGCTTTAGGGCAAGTGGGATATTGTTGGAGTTATGTAAATATAGTGCCCTAGAAAGCAAGTATATTTACATGTAACTTTATCATCTTCAGTTACAGTTTTGTAATGGAAATATTTATCATTAATAAAACAAAAGAGTTTCGTTTTATTTGTGTGAGCATTATATATCTAGTCAAAAGGTACCAAGATTCTTTTGTAAGTAATATACATATACATAGAGATGTATGGGAAACATGTATATTATTAGAATCTGAATTAATTGATTCACAGTTGAATAATCAAGTTGGTCACTTGATTATGGTTTATACTATAGTATTGCGATTTATCTCTATATAAGTAAAGGAGTTTACTTAAAGGGAATGATGAGTTTTATATCATGATAGTAGTAGACTATCAATAATGGCACTATTAAATGAATCTGAAATCAAGTATGTTTTCTGTTAAGTCAAAATGACTTTATATAATTTTTTTTGATGAAGTACAAATAATATGGAAAAGCAGACGCGAGAAGAAAAACAGACGAAAGTTGAAAAGCAGATAAAAGTAAAAGCAAACGGAAGCAAAAGGCATCAAGCGAAAAGGCATTTTAAGCAAAAGCATTTAAAGCAAAAGCGCATTAAAGCAAAAATAGACGGAAATTGAAAAGCGATTTAAAGGAAAAGGCGATTTGAAGCAAAAGCGAGATGGAAGCAAAAGTAGACGAATGAGAAAAATAGACGGATGCTAAAAGCGCATGCAAAAAATGATTTAAAGTCAAAAGCATTTAAAGAAAAACAGACGATGAAAAGCGTATTTAGCGTAATTCGAGAATCAAGAATCAGTTTGAGTTAGTTACAAAACTCAACTGAATAACCGTTTCTTGAAAGAAGCAAGAAACAAAAATCAAGAAGCAAGAATCAAGAAGCAGTTGAAGACGAAGATTATAAATATGAGTCGAAGTCGAAGATTGAAAAAATTACAAGATTTACAACGAGTTACAAAAGCTTACTTGAGAGAAATTATTGTGTGAGACTTAGAGCTATTCTTTTCTGTAACAAAGCTCAAATATCTTTCAGTTGAAAGTTGTACAGATAGCCTACAGAGGCTAAGTGTGAAAGAATAATGACTGTAAGAGACCTGAAGAGGCTCAGAGACAAAGAATACTTGTAAAAGTTTTGAGAGATAGTGAAATCTCAGAAAGGCATCTGAGGACTAGACGTAGCCCACGGTTTAGGGTGAATCAGTATAAAAATTACTGCATCAACATCTCTCTACCCTTTATCTCTCTTATCATTCAATTTTTGATTTTACTAGTTTTTATACAATTTTTCGAAAAATACATTATAACTTTGATTTTCAGTAGTTCTTGTGAAAAGAACAAGTTTCTTTTAACAAAACATTTTCGAAGGATTTTTTAAAAAGGGAAATACACAATTCAACCCCCCTTCTTGTGCATTTGCATATCATTTAATAATTCTTGTATTAACGTGAAATTCACTTCAATTGGTATCAGAGCTTGGTATTCAAGGATCACATTAACAACGTGTGGATTAAAGATTATGGCAGAATTACATACATATATAGCAGAAGGTGCCCTAGTCACTAGACCTCCGGCGTTTAACGGAGAAGACTATCACTACTAGAAAGATAGGATGCGGTTGTTTATCAAATGTACTCATGTTGACCTTTGGGATGTAATAGAAAATGGACCATACACACCAACAGATGATGAAGGAAATCTTATTCCACGACTTAGATGGACGACTGATCAAAAGGCGAGATTTCAACTGAACTCTAAAGCAAAGTTCTTCTTGAGTTGTGCCCTAAGCAGAAGTGAGTACGACAAAGTCCACGGATGCGATACTGCAAAGGAGATGTGGGATACGTTATCCATCACACATGAAGGTACAAACCAAGTCAAAGAATCCAAGATAAGTATTCTTGTGCACCAGTACGAGCTGTTCAAGATGAAAGATGAAGAATCTATTGATCAAATGTTTGGAAGATTTCAAACAATTGTCAATGGATTAAAAGCTCTTGGAAGAACTTACGAAAACCAAGACCATGTTCGTAAGATCCTAAGGAGTCTACCTAGGAGGTGGAGACCAAAAGTTACTGCTGTACAGAAAGCCAAGGATTTAAGCGTATTAAAGCTTGACGAACTGCTTAGATCGTTGAAAATACATGAAGTTGAGCTTGATGCTGAAGACAAGCCCAAACGGGACAAGTCGATAGCACTGAAGGCCGGACAAAAGAATCACAAGACTCAAAGGAAGAGGAATTCATCAAAAGCACTAAAGATTGAAGAATCAAAGAACGATGATTCCAGTGAGTCAGAACAGGAGTCGAGTGAAGAAGATGACGAGCTATCTTTCATTTCCAAAAAGATCAGACGAACGTGGAAGAAGAATTCCAAAGGAAACCAATTCCTCAAAAAGAACGGAAAAGATGATGGGAAGATAGAGAAGACTTCCATCATATGCTACGAGTGCAACAAACCTGGACATTACAAGTCCGAGTGTCCAACATTGAAGAAGAAACAAAATAAGAGTAGAGAAGGTAAGAAAAGCATGGTGACAACTTGGGAGGATCTAGATTCACTCGAATCAGAAACATGCTCCGAGACATCAGAACATACAAATATATGCCTTGTAGTCGAAGAGGAAAGTGACGAGGAGGTAACTTATAAATATGATGATTTGCATGATGCATATTCTGAACTACTAGAAGATTCTCATGCTATTCTGAAATAGTACAAACTGTTGAAGAAAAAGTATGTAGAAAATCTGAAACATATAGAAGAGATAGAAAGAGAGAATACATGTTTAAAAAAGCAAGTAGAGGAAAGTAAGAAAAAGAAAGTAATAGATAGATCTGAAGAGATCAATCAACTAAATCTTAGAATTAAGAGTCTTTTAGTTGATTTAGCTACTTTCACTGAAAGTATAAAGAAAATGAATGATATCTTAGGAAAGTGTAGACATCTGAGTGATAAAACCGGATTAGGGTTTACTAGAGAAGGTCTTAACAGAAAAAGAAGTTTTTCTTTCAAAAAAAGAAGTTTCAACATTCTCAATTTCATCAACAATCTTATCAAATGCATCTCTATCATTCTGTGCATTTTACTAACCCAAAAGGACCCAAGAAAATATGGGTACCGAAGAATAAAATAATATCTCCTGCAGATATCCTTCCTTGGAAGAGGCAGCAAGCACCATTGGTATTTGGACAGTGGATGCTCGCGACACATGACGAGAAGAAGTTTTATGTTCCTAGATCTTCAAAATAAGAAAGGGAGGATCGGTAACTTTTGGAGACAACCAACAGGGCAAGATAATTGGAATTGTTAGAATAGGTAAAGATTCCTTTGCATGTATTGATAATGTGCTGCTTGTTGATGGTCTGAAACACAACTTGATTAGTGTCAGTCAATTGTGTGATTATGGTTTTGAAGTTACGTTCAATCAAAATCTTTGTGAAGTCAGAAACAAAGACGGGTCTATATTCTTTTCTGTCAAAAGACGAAATAATCTTTACAAAATTGATTTAGAAGATTTTCAAAATCAAAATGTTTCATGTTTTTTATCAACTGAGGAAGAAAGACTAATCTGGCATAAAAAGCTAGGTCATGTCAGTTTTAAACATATTTCAAAGTTGTTAAAGCATGATTTGGTAAGAGGTTTACCAAAAATAAGTTTTGACAAGGAGTTTTTTTGTGAAAGTTGTCAGAAAGGAAAACAAGTCAAAACATCGTTTTCTTCTAAAAATTTTGTAACATCATCTAGACCTCTAGAGTTGTTACATATGGATTTATTTGGTCCAACTAGGACAATAAGTCTTGGCAGAAAGTAATATGGACTTGTTATTGTTGATGACTTTACTAGATTTTGTTGGATATTATTTTTGTCACACAAAGAAGAGTCTTTTAAGTATTTTAGGACCCTTTCCAGAAAATTACAGAATGAAAAAGGAATGTTGATAGTGAGTATTAGGAGTGATCATGGCGGAGAATTTGAGAATGAGAAGTTTAGAATATTCTGTGAGGAGAATGGAAATTTCCACAATTTCTCTGCTCCTAGGACTCCACAGCAAAATGGAGTTGTTGAAAGGAAGAACATGATGATTCAAGAGATGGCAAGGACTATGCTGTGTGAGATGAATCTTCCTAAGTACTTCTGGGCAGAAGCTGTGAATACAGCATGTTACATTCATAATAGAATATTGTTGCGACCGTTGTCGAAGAAAACTCCTCATAAGTTATGGAATGGAAGGAGACCAAATATATCTTACTTTCATCCATTTGGTTGCAAGTGCTCTATACTGAATACAAAAGAATTGTTGGATAAGTTCGATTCAAAGACCTATTCAAATATTTTCTAGGCTACTCTTTATCACCGAAGGCTTTTAGGGTTTACAATCTTACATCGAAGATTGTTGAGGAGACCATTCATATCAAGTTTGATGATATGAATGGTCTAATTAAGCCTAAACCCCCAATTTACAATTTTTCAAATTAAACTTCACCTAAAACATAAACATCAAAATTAACTTAGGATATCTCAAATTCATCATTAATCCAAGCTATCTAAAGCATCAATTTCAAAAACCCCCAATTTCAAAATTTGACATAATCCTAATCACTCAATTAACCAAAATTAAATCTCACTTAAGGCATAATCATCACAATTGACTTCATAAATCACATACCCATATCATTTTCCATGATTCTAAACCAAAGTTTAAGAAAAAACTCAAAGATTGAATTTTCTCTTACCTCTTTCTCTCTCTAGATTTTCGAAATTCCTAAGCTCCAATGGTAACTTCATCTTCTTTCTTCCCTTTCCCGTTGAAATCCATGTAAAACTCATGGTAGAAGCCTTAAAAATTCGAGAACTTACCTTCCCCCATCACCACCGATGCATCCTCTCTTCATTCTCTCCTTTCTTCTCTCTTTTTCTTCTTATTTCCTTCTGATTTTTCAAACACCTTCGTGTCTTTACTGCTGCTTTTCTTCTCATAAAACGAAAACTCATATGGTGTTTAATTTAATGAGTGGCCAATTACCCAATTGCCCCTCCATTTAAACAATATTCCACCATTGCCCCTGCACAGGATTTTGAAAAACTGACTACTTGCGTCCTATTTTTAAGCATCTAAACGAAATAATTTGGACAAACTTCCTTCTTAAAAATTGTCCCTTTAGATCATACGAATCCAACGCCACCAACCGCGCTCAATTTGGATCAGAAACAAAGAAGTTATAGCCAAAATACTATCGGACCTTCACAAAATCTGAGACTGAACATTTTGCTAATTTAATTCTAGAATTTGACAATCTTAGGGATGAAATTAAATTTTGATCCCTTCACAAGAGTTGTAGCCCTATATCTTAATTTTATTTTCCCTCAAGAATCAACTCAATCGGAGTTGTACAGCTCCCGAAAATTGCAAAATACTGAACTATGTTCAGAAAATTATCCAACTTATAATCTATAACCAAATCTCTTACTTTGGTTCAATCAATCTCTTTCCATTTAATCTCCTAAAAATCATAATTTTTCATACAAATGGAATTAATTGTCTTAGGAATTCAACGCTTCGAGAATCAAATCAATCGGATGTCGGACGAAGGAATTATAAGCAAGAGATTACGAAAGGGATCGAATTAAAAACAAAGTATCGGAATTTCAAAACCGAACTTTTCCAAAATCATATCTCTCGATCTCTAACTCAGAATTTGACAAATTTGTTGTCAATAAAAAGATCAAAGGAAGCTGTACAACTTCCCTGAAGTACTCAAAACCAAATTAGGTCTCGAAAGGGGTCAAAACCTAAATCAAAGATTCTGTCCAAAATAGCTTTTCCTAAACGACTTCAAATTTTTAATCGCTCATAACTCCTAGCCCCGATATCGAAAAATTACAAACTTTATATCAATGGAAAGATAAAAACATCATCTAAAACTTTCATGAAGATCACTTACTCTAATTCAAACTAAATCTATACGACGAGTGGCCTCGAAACCTAGAATACACAAATCTAAACTTAATAGCATTTTCAAAACAAAGCATATCTTCATAAAATCATATCTTTCAATCCCGACATCAAAAAATAGCAAACTTTATGTCCACAAAAAGCTCTCGACAGAGGCTACAAGTTTCATGTTGATCATTTTCTCGAATTTTGTTGGGACCCGATCCGGGAATTGGATCCCAACCGAAAAAGCGAACGAACGGAGGACACGAAACAGAAGCAAAGCGAAAGCGGAAGCGAAATAAATACAACAAATCGAAGCGGAAACAAAATTGTGGAAGCCACAAACGAAATCAAATGAAAGCGGATGCAAAGCAAATGCGAAGTGAATACAGAATCGAAACGGAAGCGGATCGGAAAGCGGAAGCAATAACTAATCGAACCAAACGAACACATCCGACATCCGGAAATAAAGAACAGCGAAAAGCGTCGCGTTGGAAACCCTAAGACGTTCCAAAATTCGGTATAATTTTTTTTTTCTTATACCCATTTATCAAACTCATACAAAGAAATCTTATATCCTTTATCCTTGGAAATTCTTTCTCATGCGAAATCTCAAAACTTAATCATATTCTTACACATTGGTATTAATCCCAAAAAATCATACTCATACTAATTTTTATCGAAATTTCGGCAGCATAACGGCTGCCTTTATCCTAACCCAAACCTGTAAGGGTAAAGAAATACACTTCTAAAAGCCAAACAGATCTCAGAATCATCGGACACTCTCGTCCGGAATCCAAACACCAGCAAAACGCAAACCTAAATCTAACACTTCCATAAATCTCAATATACATTCATAACGCAATTTAATATCCAAAACTCATTCACATTTATTCTTATACCAGATACAATGCTTTAATTCAATCTAAACACAACCCAATCATTTATGTACATGCACCATACTCATCTTTCTACGCAAATCTACTTATCCAAACTTATCTAACTCATATACACATCAACTCACGAATCTAAATGATACAAAATCAAACCAAACGTCTTGACATACTTTCATCCGATCTCCCCTCAAACCACGGAGATAGGGATGAAAGGGGTGAGCTACAAATCAAGTGGATAACACATTTATAAACCGATAAATAAGTGAAATCATTTTAATAATCTTTTTGCCAAAAGGGCGAATTTTTCAAACTTTATAATTTTTTAATCTTTTTTTTTAACTTTTCATAGTAATCTCACTTTTTCTTATTTTTTTAAAAATTCTCGAATTTTCATAAACATGAATGCAACATTCAGAAACAAAATTGAAAACACATAACATATCGAAATGGTGCAGCTAGGTCCAAGCAGACAGCATCTTGCCTCCATGAGCGGTCCTGCAGCGATCATGAATCGAAACGTATTACACTTTCCGCATAAGCGGTCCAAAGGTAGCCGTGAAGGGAGTTCGAAATCGGAGCTTCGTGCCACTAGCGGGCAGCCGGGAGAAGGCTATACACATAGAGACAGCGCTGACTCACCAAAGGACCTACCAAACCCACATAACACATATCGAAAACGAAAATTCAAATTGCCCGAAGGCACTTTCCAAACTCTTACTTTTCTTTAAATTTTTCACAAAATGCATACAACTCAATTTATTCAATCTATCGTTCACTCAATTCAACAATCAAATCATTCAATCAAACAATAATTGAATAATGCATACACATCAAATGCACTTTCAGAAATTTATATCAATTTATCAAATCATTTAAAACAATGAATTGAAGCTTATATAAATTTTTCAGAAAACGTTCGGAAATCATAATTTGAAACATTCACAAAACAATAATTTATCAAAATTTCACATCTTTGCTTTCTTTAATTTTCAAAAATTCGTATTAAGCTTACAGATCAAAATATAAATATGCTACCCACCTCGAAATGACGCTAGGAACTTGTTCCAAGCTACAATTTGATCCTTGCTTCTTTCCTTCTTTCAATTAAAATTGACCTAGGCCATAAAATCCAAATTCTACATCATAAACTTGCATAATTCTCAAAATTAACTATCGGAAATGCATAATTAGCATGTTTCCATGCTATTTCAATCTCCAATGTTGAAAATCCTCAATTTTCAAAATTCGACCTAAACCAATACACTCAAATTCAATCTCATAAATAACTTAATTTTCAAAACTAACTTCACAATTCATCAATTCACATTAATTCCAAAATATCTACACCACCAATTTCAAAAATCCCTAATTTCAAAAATTGGCCTAACCCAATTTTCACAAATTCTATATCATAATTCACAATTTTCTCAAAACCGATTTCATATATCACAAACCCATATTATTATCTTTAATTCTACACCAAAATTTCACAAAATTCTTAATCACAAGATTAAGCCTAAATCTTAATCAAATTTCCATTCAAAATTAAACCCAACCTAAAGCATATATATCAAAATTAACTCCACAATCCACAAACCCATGCCAATATCCTTATTTCTAAACCAAGAATTCATCAAAAACTCAAAGTTGAAAATTTTCTTTTACCTCATTTCTCCACCAAATTCGAATTTTCTTGGTTCCTTAGGAAGCTCTCATCATTCTCCACTCTTTTCCTTCTTGGAAAAATCCCAAAAGCTTTAAGAATTGAGTAGAAAAATTAAAACTAAGCTTTCTCCCTCTTCTTTCTCCATATACGATGCTTCTTCTTCACTTTCTCTCTCATTTCTTTTATTTTTTCTCCTTTCTTCTATACTTTTCCAGACTTCTCCAGCCCATTCGTGGCTTTTAATAAGCCAAAACGACACTCCTCAAGTGTGTTTCATTAAATGATAGATAAATGACCATTTTGCCCTTCCATTGTTACTTTATGTCATGCTCACTTACGGTTTGATTCGCACTATCAAGCTGAAAGAATTTGCCCAAACTTCCTTATAGAGAAATGTTCCTCTCAATCATACGAATCCAACTCCACTGACCGCGCTCAATTCTGATCACTACATCAAAAGTTATGCGCAAAACAGTTCGGGAATATCCATATTCTAACACATTTTCCATGTACAATTATATTTCCGTCCAAAATTTCACTTTCTTAAACCCAGAATTGAAACTCGATATCTTCATAACAACTGTAGCCTTATGTCTCTAGTTTAATTCAAAACAAGAATCGCCTCATTTCGATTCCCATATTAAAAGTTATGCTCAAATTACTCTCAGGTGTTCCTAATCCAAAAATTACACCTTAATCCGAACTTAAATTCAAAAATTAAAAGTCTTAGGGGCAAAATTGACATTTCATGCGTTCATATGATTTGTAGCCCTTTGTCTTATCTTTATTTCGCCTTAAGAATCACTTCAATCGGATCTCTACAGATCCCGAATTTCACAAAACACTGAACTATGCTCGGAAAATTTCCCAACTAAATTTGATTAAACTAATAACCATTAATTTAATTTCAAAAATTCACAAATTTCTATGAGGATGTAGATAATTGTCTTAAGAATCCAACGCCGCAAGAATCGACACAATCGGATGTCGGAAGAAAAAGATATAAGCAAAATAGTGAACAAAGGTCATATTTGTGAAAGGAAACTAACAAAGGAATCAAAACGACGCCGTATTGGAGAAACAAAAATGGCGTCGTTCCAAGCAGAAACGCCCGCGTTTGGGCGAGGTGAAGACGCGGTCGCCCTAGCGACGCGAGCCGAATGCTCGCCATCGCTATGGCGATGCGCGTCGCCGTAGCGACGGCGGTTGGATGTTCGCCATCGCTATGGCGATACGCGTCGCCGTAGCGACGGCGGTTGGACGCTCGCCATCGCTATGGCGATACGCGTCGCCCTAGTGACGGGGATAAATCATTTTCTTCCTTTTTTTTTTCATCTAAACTTCCAAAATTCATAATTCTCAATCCCGAACTCCAATTTTGACAAACTTAGTCTCTATAGAAAACTTGAGGGAAGCTCTACATCTTTCACGAAAGACATAAAACTCAATTCGACTCCTACGGAAGTCCATTTTTTCGGTCAAAGATACTATCCTCTATACAAACTTGTAAAAATCATAACTTATTATGCCGAGATCGAAAAATTGCATACTTTATATCGAAATAAAGATCAAAACAAACCCTTCAATTTTCATGAAGAACATTAAAACTCAATTAACCTCTAACTAGGTTAATTTGTCAGTCAAAGTTTCAACCATAATAAAAGTCAAACCCCATCAAACATAAACTTTGACTGATCATAACTTTCACTCTCGATATCGAAAAATTGCAAACTTTATGGCTACAGAAAGCTCTTAACATAATCTACAAGTTTCATGTAGATCATTTTATCAAATTTTACCTAAATCAAAAGTCAACTCTCAAAGTCAAACATTCTCTCTCCAAAAAGTCAAACTTTCTAAATTCATCAAAATTTCACACTTTTTCTTTTTAATTCTTGCTATTTAACTTCATTTCAATCAACTCATCCACTTTCCTCTCATAATCCATATAACTTCATTCAAATATCAAAGTCCTCAAAATATTTCTAATTTTCATCAAAAGTTCGGGGTCCAATAAATTTTGCCTAAATCAAAAAGTCAACTTTTGCTTTAAAAAGTCAAACTTCCAAGCTAACTTTGACTTATCATAATTCTCACTCTCGATATCGAAAAATATCAAGCTTTATGGCTACAGAAAGCTCTTGACATAAACTACAAATTTTCAGAAGATCATTTTCTCAAATTCTCCCAAAATCAAAAAATCAACTCTCAAGTCAAACATTTTATCTCCAAAAGTCAAACTTTCTAAATTCTTCAAATTTTCACACTTTTTCTTTTTAATTCTTGCTATTTAACTTCATTTCAATCAACTCATCCACTTTCTTCTCATAATCCATATAAGTTCACTCAAATATCAAAGTCCTCAAAATTAAACAATTCTTTTCTCATAATTTTTTTTAATTTTATCAAATTTCCTTAAATTCATAATTTTCTCACCAATTTCTTTCTCACTTAAATTCATTTTAATATTTCTAATTTTCATCCCGACTCTCCGATCCCATAAAAGAATCTCCTGTTCCTCTCCGAGCTCTGCCTCGCCTGGATCTAGGTCCACTCTGCGGCTCACAGACAACGTCTACTACCACTCTCCCACTCAAGCAGATCGAGCTCCACAATCTCTGGGCGGTGTTTGATCGATGCTCCATCGAGCCACACCTCGACACACGCCCAGTGAACCTCCAACACTCCCACTATGCCTCCTCTCACAAAACTCACACAGAGGAAGTCGACCGAGCCTCGACCACCGCCATCGCTACCCGATCGCCCAAATCGCCTCTCAATCGAACCAGATCGTGCGAACCTCCCAAAATCTGAGCACGCCCGACGCTCGCTAAAGCTCCTACCCGAGCTGCCTCGACTATCACCGGATCTCTTACTCGAGATCCCCGACCAACCTCAACTCGCTCTGTCTCAAAAGTCGCTTAATCTCGACCGCCGTGACCTCGGCTCCTGAAAGGTGCCCGTGTCGATCGGGCTAACTCGCACGAATATCCAGATTCAGCCCTCCCTCAAATCTCCGGCACCGATCTTCCTCAGAAGAAATCAGAACAGACGCATACGCCGATAACTCATTAAACCGGACCTCATAGTCGGCCAACGCCATGAACCCACCTCAAATCCAAAAACTCCTGATCTTCATTTCCATATAAACCACAGGCGTATAATTGTCTCGAAAAGCTCTCAAAAAGTCCGCCCAAGTCAAAACACAGGGTCTGGTGGAACTCCCCGGCACAGTCTTCCACCACTGATACGCTGGACCCTGGAGCAAAGAAACAGCATAGTCAAACCTCTCCTCTGCATCGCAATCCATCCGTTCAAGACCACTTCGGTCCTTCCAACCAACCCTCACCTCTGCGGGTCGGTCTTCCAGAAATCGACAACCCCCTTACCACGCAGCGATCATACCTCCGCTATCGTCTCATGGGAACCACAGAGGTGCTCCTCAAACCTAGGCATGAGGACTCTCTACTAGCTCCCATCGATCCTTGGTCACCGAGTGATCGACACGATCACCAAAGACGGATGACCTACAATAAAATCACAATTCGATCAATTTCTTTCTTTTCTCACACAATTCAAGCCTAAAGTATACTATGCCCAAAGATGCCAAACCATGCTCGATACCACCAATGTGGCCCCACTTACCGTAGAGTATACACCGACACGCCTGTAGGTCATACCGATACATACCCTACGATGAGGTTGCACTACCGCACAATCGCTTCTAATAAAACCTCATGGCATCAACATAATCAAAGCAAGAAGATCACAATCGCTAATTTTAAGACCAAAGAGTACTTCTCATTGCATTCATAAATCTTAAGTACAATATCCGATCATAATTTACAACGCATATGACCAAAATAAACGAAGAATGGCTCTATCTAGGTCATCCCCAAAATACCCCAAGGGTCCCCAATGACCGACCACGGGGCCATGCTCCTCTCACCAAGCACACACACAGCAGAAAAATCTCAAAATCCGGAGCTAGAGTCACACTACCACATCACGAAAAATAGTCGCAATTTGGGTGAGTTTATGAAACTCAATGAGTAACCATCATTGATGGTTTTACCCATTCATGCATTACATAAAATGCGTGCATGTGGCAACACATGTCATAAATCGATTTCATACAATCAAAATCACACACTTACAGCTAGGCCATATCACATTCATAGCATAATCACAGCATCAGTATGCACAATGATTTCCAATTCATTATTAGCATTGTATCAAGCGTCGAGTTATCCCATTTTGGGCACATCACACGTAAATCGCGTTTGGGGTAGGAGAGCCCTCTGGGTATACACTACTACCCACGCAAGACTAGGGATAGGAGAGCCCTCCGGGTATACACTAATCCTTTTTCACTTATCACATTTAATGAGCTTATAGCTCGGTCGGATCGAATGTGCTCCACCACAACCGCATGCCATCGATTCCTATTCATGCCTAGCATGCATTCACAATTCTCACTAATACATATCTCATGCGAATCACATAATCAAAAGCACAGATAGTTCACATACATAGCACATAACACATAAGAGATTGAGAAACCAATTAGGTTACTCACCAGAAACTTCCGAAGCTCTTGCTCGGAAGTTCCTAAGAATGTCCGTGAGAACGACGATCCAACGATGCCTCTAAAACAAGAAATATAGTCCCATTACTAAATGCTCAATTAACGATGACAAGAATGCATATGTCTCGGTGAAATGACGTCTATGCATGTTCACGATTTTCGGTGCTAAAACCCAATCTTGAACTCTTAAGCCCAATTACGCCTCTTTATTCAATTGATCGACAAGAATTAATCCAATCCTAATATTCACCAATTTCCTCAATTCATACTCTCTATCACCAATTCCTATTCATTCGGTTGAAACCTCTATAGCAATTTCCAATTAAAACTCCAATTGTCCCAATTGACACTTAGGTCACACTATGTACTATGACCGACCTTAATCACTATAATTCAATACCATTTAATTCAATTCTAACTCCCATAATACTTCTCAAACACACCTCTTCGGACACCGTATGAGGTCAACACTAACAGAAAAACCAAGTGACATCGCGTCCTTGATTGCACCTGGCGCTCAACCTCATGCCCGCAGGTCGACCTGGGCGTGAGCCTAGCCCACTGGCTGAACCGCTCGCTCGCCTGACGAGCTACGCAGGATCGCTCGTCCACAACTACCAGATGGCGAAGCTACACATCGCTTCGTCGCTTTGGTCGCCAGATGACCGATCGATACGCAGTCGTCGGTCGGTTGCTTTCGATGACCGATCGATCGCAGTGATTCGTCGGTCGGTCGCTCGCATGACCGATCGATACGCAGCTGGTCGGTCGGTCGCTTGCATGACCGATCGATACGCATACCGAGCTACACTCTGCTCGTCCGCATGCCGAGCTACACAAAGCCGCGTAGACTCAAATCTAAATCCAATCTACACATACAGCTCTCCTTCTTCCCCAACACATCTTTTAAACACACCAGTCTAGTATTCCCATCTTTCCGACTCTATAACTCTCCAATTCCAATCTTTCCTCTTTCAACAACTCTCAAACAATTCAATACACCTAAATCAAACAATTTCATCATCGGAAACCTTAACATATACAATCATCAAAACTTCCACAAATCCACTCTTCGATCCTTTACACAGCCACGACAACACCAAAACAAAACCCATCCAGAAACACTCCCAATACCCAATCAAACATAATAAATGCCATAAATACAGTAGAAACCATTAATAATAACATTAAATTCATTAAAACTTACCAATCAAAGCTCAAATCCACAAATCTCTCAAGATCGTCGTAAACCCTAGAAATCCTTCAAATCCTCCGATCTACCAATATCAAACCTTCCAACCTTTAACAACCATTTTAACATGTTAGACTAACATCAATGAAGAGAACCCATTAAAGAAAATCAAGAAATCCTCACCAATGGGAGGAAATCAAGAACGCCGTAGAGGGAAAGAGGAGAACTCATGAAATGCCTTCTTCGATTTTTCCCCAAAATTGCTAAACCCTAACTATTTATAGACACAGGTCTCTATATCACCCGCATTCCAGTCTCTAAATTTCAATGGCTCAACATAATTATTTTCCATTGCCCTAAGACCATTCTTCCAAAGATTATCTGACCATTTAATTTGTCACTCTAAAATTTTCGGTCCGGGCATTATCTCTCGAATTTCTCGAAAATTTCCTATAAGCCACTATAAATTACCAGTCACTCATAAACTATTCTAAATCTTTCACTTGAACCCAATAACTCTGAATTCCTCAATTAAACACGATTCAGTCAGTCCAGTCGGTTCACAATCCAATCAGTTCTTAGTCACAATTGAAATGCCGAAAAATCATGAATGCATGTACTATAAATAAATGCATATGTAAGAAATCAATTCCTCTATAATTAGAGGACAATAACATATTCAATCAAGAAATGCAAGATGCGATCTATCGCCTAACCCATAATTACTAAAATACCCCCGCCGTTCATGAAGCGGGATGTTACAATTCTCCCTCTAACAAAATTTCGTCCCGAAATTTTCTTACCTGACTGATCGAACAAGTGAGGATACTGCCTCCTCATGTGCTCTTCAGTCTCCCAAGTCGCCTCCTTATGAGAATGGTTCTTCCAAAGGACTTTCACCAATGGAATAACTCGGGACCTCAACTGTTTGACCCGCGATCCAATAATCTGCACCGACTCCTCAATATAATTCAGATCACTGGCTATCTCAATCTCCTGAGCCGGAATCACATGAGTCGGATCCGATCGGTATCTCCGAAGCATGCTCACATGGAACACATCATGAAGCTGCGACATCTCACTCGGCAAGGCCAACCTATAAGCCAACGGTCCAATCCGCTCAGTAATCTCATATGGACCGATATACCGAGGACTCAACTTGCCCTTACGGCCAAATCTGAGAACTCCTCTCCACGGAGACACTCTAAGGAACACTCTATCACCCACAGCATACTCCATCTCTCGCCGATGCTGATCCGCATAACTCTTCTGCCTATCCTGAGCCGCCTTGATGCGACTCCGAATCAACTGTACCTTATCAACCGTATCCTGGATCACCGGGACCTCTAACATCCTCACACCTTCTTCATCCCAAGAAGAGGGATCCGCACGACGTCCATATAATGCCTCGTAAGGTGCCATACCGATGCTACTCGTATTGATTATTATAAGCAAACTCTACCAGAGGCAACATCGATCCCAAGACCTCTCAACTCCAACACACGTGCTCTCAACATATCCTCAACAATCAATAGTCCTCTCACTGCCCATCCGTTCGAGGATGAAACGTCGTTAAAGTTCAATCTGGTCCCCATAGTCGATCGCAGACTCCTCCGTAATCTCGAAGCAAACACAGGATCCCTATCGACACTATCGAAATGGAACCCCATGCAGTCGAACTATCTCTGCTATATACTTCTGGGCCAACTGATCGAGGGTATTACTCTCCCTCACTGGCAAGAAGTGAGCCGATTTAGACAATCGGTCCACTATGACCCAGATAGCATCACTCTGCCTCGGCGTCTTGGGCAACCCCATGATAAAATCCATCGTGTCGTTCCCATTTCTACCCAGAATGGGCAACGAATCTCCTCCTAATCGGGCTCAGTGCTCGGCCTTAACTCGCCGCACGTCAAACACCGAGAAACATACTCCGCCACATGTCTCTTCATACCCGGCCACCAGAAATATAACTTAAGAGTACGATACATCTTGGTGACCCCCGGATGCATGTCATAAGCGGCCAAATGAGCCTCCTCTAAAATCTCACGCCTCAGATCCTCCACATCAGGAACACACAATCGCCGCCCATCCATAAAGTATCATCCTCACCGAACTCGATCGCCATCCCGATCGACTCATCAATCAATCGACCAAAGCCGGATCCCGATCCTGCACCTCCCGATCCGATCATGCACATCGGCCTCACCTCGAGTCGCAATCAAAGCTCCATCCCGACTCAAATCTATCGCACATTAAGTGCTCTCAATCGAACTAAGCATGGCAACCTCGAAACTGAATCGAGCCGCAGTACCATCGCGATCTCCTACTCAAAGCATCACCCACCACATTGGCCTTTCTTGGGTGGTACTCGATAGGCAACGTAATCCTTAAGCAACTCCAACCATCTCCTTCGCTTCAGATTCAGCTCTCACGACTCAACAAATACCTCAAGCTCTTATGATCGGTGAAGATCCGAACGCCTCCCCATACGATAATGTCTCCAGATCTTCGAGCAAACACTACAACCGCTAACTCCAAGTCATGCAGGATAATTACCCTCATGGGCTCTCAACCGCCTCGATGCATAGGCTATGACTCTCCGTCGCATCAAGACACATCCTAAACCCAACAAGCATCACTATAAACCTTGAACCCTCCCGATCCAGATGGCAAAGCTAACATCGGCGCCGTAGTCAACCGATGTATCAACTCAACGAAACTCCACGACACTCATCTCGCCCATCCAAGGCCACACTCTTCCTCGAAGTCTTGTCGAAGGCGGAGATCACGAAAACTCCTCGACAAATCTCCGGTAATATCCTCGCTAACTGAGGAAACTCCTCAACTCGTATATCGCCTCTAATCTCCCAACTCCTCACTGCCTCAATCTTGTGAGGATCTACCTGGATACCCTCACCAGATACTATGTGGCCTAAAAATACCACCTCGTCGAGCCAAAATTCACACTTAGTGAATTTGGCATACAGTTGCCTATCCCTCATAATTTGCAGCACAACTCTCAGATGCTCCGCATGCTCCTGTCTAGACCTCGAATATACCAAAATGTCGTCAATGAACACTATCACAAACTGATCCAGGTATGACTGAAAAACCCTATTCATTAAGGCCATGAAGGCTGCCGGGGCATTAGTCAACCCGAACGGCATCACTAAAAACTCATAATGCCCATACCTGCTTCTGAACGCACTCTTAGGCACATCGGCCTCTGCGATCCTCAACTGATAATAACCGGATCTCAAGTCCAACTTGGTAAATATTTGAGCTCCCTGCAACTGATCAAAGAGATCATCGATCCTAGGCAGTGGGTACTTATTCTTAACAGTAACCCGATTGAGCTGCCTATAATCGATGCAAAGTCTCATAGTCCCGTCCTTCTTCTTCACAAATAATACCGGAGCTCCCCATGGCGACACACTCGGCCTGATAAATCCCTTATTCAACAGCTCCTGCAACTGAGCCTTAAGCTCCCTCAGTTCCACCGGTGCCATCCTATACGGAGGTATCGATATAGGAGCAGTACTTGGAACGAGGTCAATTTCGAACTCTGTCTCCCGATCTGGCGGCAAACCCGATAACTCCTCGGGAAACACATCTGGGAACTCCCTGATCACAGGGACATCCTGCAGACTCTGCTGCACTCTCGAATCCACCACATGAGCCAAATAGGCCTCACAGCCACCTCTCATCAACCTCAGAGCACTCGAAGCGAAATCATCCTGGCTGGCCTTTCGCCGACTAACACCTCGAAAAATAGCCCTCGGTGACCAGAGACTCTAACACAACCTCCTTGGTATAGCAATCCATAATCGCCCTATGGGCGATGAGCGACCCATCCCAAAATCACCTCATCTCTCGAAGGGCAACACAATCAAATCAGACTCAATACTCATCAATCTACCCGAATCGGGCATCCTCTCGCAAATCTCGCCTAAAGCGGTGGTACTACCTAAAGGTGTACTCACCGCAATCCATATCAAGCATCTCTCTACTCACATGCAATCTACATGCCACATGAGGTGCAATGAATGAATCGTGGACCTGGATCTATCAATGCATACACCTCAATATCGAGAGCGAAGCAAAACCCGCAACCACATTTGGAGAGTCCTGGCCTCCCGCTCGGTCATGGCGTAGACCACTAGCTGCGGCTATCATCGCCGACTATCCCGACTCTCCGATCCCATAAAAGAATCTCCTATTCCTCTCAGAGCTCGCCTCGCCTCGGATCTAGGTCCACTATCGCGGCTCTGCTTTGACAACAGTCTTACTACCACTCTCTCACTCAAGCGGTCGAGCTCCTCAATCTCTACGGACAAGGTTTGATTTGATGCTCCATCGAACCACACCTCGACACGCCCAGTGAACCTCCAACACTCCCACTATGCCTCCTCTCACAAAACTCACACGAGGAAGTCGACCGAGCCTCGACCACCGCCATCGCTACTGACCGCCCAAATCGCCTCTCAATCGAACCAGATCGTCGGAACCTCCAAAAATCTGAGCACGCCTGGCGTGCGCTAAAGCTCCTACCCGAGCTGCCACGACTATCACCGGATCTCTTACTCGAGATCCCGACCAACCTCAACTCGCTCTGTCTCAAAAGTCGCTTAATCCTCGATTGCGGTGACCTCGACTCCTGAAAGGTGCCCGTGTCGATCGGGCTAACTGCATGCGAATATCCAGATTCACCCTCCCTCAAATCTCCGCAGACCGATCTTCCTCAAGAAATCGGAAACAGACGATCGCCGATAACTCATTAAACCGACCTCATAGTCGGCCAACGCCATGACCCCGCCCAAATCCAAAACTCCTGCATCTTCATTTCCATATAAACCACAGGCGATAATTGTCTCGAAAAGCTCTCAAAAGTCCGCCTAAGTCAAAACACAGTGCCGTGGAACTCCCCACGATCTTTCCACCATCGATCTACCGGACCACGGAGCAAAGAAACAAGATAGTCAAACCTCTCATCTGCATCGAATCCATCAGTCCGGCACCCGCTCGGCCCTCTCCAACCCTCGACCTCTGCGAGGTCGGTCTTCACAGTAGAATCGACAAATTTCGCCACGCAGCGATCATACCTCCGTTCCGTCTCATGGGAACCACAGAGGTGCTCCTCAAACCTAGGCATAGAGGACTCTCTACTAGCTCCCATCGATCCTTGGTCAGCTGAGTGATCGACCTGATCACCAAAGACGGATGACCTACAATAAAATCACAATTCTGATCAATTTCTTTCTTTTCTCACACAATTCAAGCCTAAAGTATACTATGCCCAAAAGATGCCAAACCATGCTCTGATACCACCAATGTAGCGCCCCTCATCAGTAGAGTATACACCGATACGCCGTAGGTCATACCGATACATACCCTACGATGAGGTTGCACTACCGCATAATCGCTTCTAATAAAACCTCATGGCATCAACATAATCAAAGCAGTAAGATCACAATCGCTAATTTTAAGACCAAAGAGTACTTCTCATTGCATTCATAAATCTTAAGTACAATATCCCATCATAATTTACAACCTGCATATGACCAAAATAAACGATAATGGCTCTATCTAGGTCATCCCCAAATACCCCAAGGGTCCCCAATGACCGACACATGGGCCATGCTCCTCTCGCAAGACACACACAAAGCAGAAAAATCTCAAAATCCGAGCTAGAGTCACACTACCGCATCACGAAAAATAGTCGCAATTTGGGTGAGTTTGCGAAACTCAATGAGTAACCATCATTGATGGTTTTACCCAATTCATGCATTACGCAAAATCGTGCAGGGCAACACATGTCATAAATCGATTTCATACAATCAAAATCACACACTTACAGTTAGCCATATCACATTCATAGCATAATCACGCATCGTATGCACAATGATTTCCAATTCATTATTAGCATTGTATTTGGCGTCGAGTTATCCCATTTTGGGCACATCACACGTAAATCGCGTTTGGAGGAGAGAGCCCTCTGGGTATACACTACTGACCACGCCAGCACTAGGGATAGGAGAGCCCTCTGGTATACACTAATCCCTTTTCACTTATCACATTTAATGAGCTTATAGCTCCAATCGGATCGTAATGTGCCCAACCACAACCGCCGATCGATTCCTATTCATGCCTAGCATGCATTCACAATTCTCACTAATACATATCTCATGCGAATCACATAATCAAAAGCACAGATAGTTCACATACATAGCACATAACACATAAGAGATTGAGAAACCAATTAGGTTACTCACCAGAACTTCCGAGCATCGCTCGAAGTTCCTAAGAATGTCCGTAAACGACGATCCAATTACGCCTCTAAAACAAAGAAAATATAGTCCCATTACTAAATGCTCAATTAACGATGCGATAATGCATATGTCTCGGTGAAATGACGTCTTATGCATGTTCACGATTTTCGGTGCTAAAACCCAATCTTGAACTCTTAAGCCCAATTTCTTTATTCAATTGATCGACGATAATTAATCCAATCCTAATATTCAGTCAATTTCCTTAATTCATACTCTCATCACCAATTCCTATTCATTCGGTCAAAACCTCTATAGCAATTTCCAATTAAAACCCAATTGTCCCAATTGACACTTAGGTCACACTATGTACTATGACCGACCTTAATCACTATAATTCAATACCATTTAATTCAATTCTAATTCCCATAATACTTCTCAAACACACCTCTTCTGACACCGTATGAGGTCAACACGAAACAGAAAAACCAAGTGACATCGCGTCCTCGATTGCACTGAGCTCAACCTCATGCCCGCAGTCGACTGGCGTGAGCCCTAGCCCATTGGTGAACCGCCGCCCCGACGAGCTACGCAGATCGCTCGTCCACACTACGCTGCGTGGCCGAGCTACACATTGCTTCGTCGCTCGGTCGCCAGATGACCGATCGATCGCAGCTCGTCGGTCGGTTGCTCGCGATGACCGATCGATCGTAGTTCGTCGGTCGATTCGCTCGCATGACCGATCGATCTGTGACTCGTCGGTCGATCGCTCGCATGACCGATCGATCGCATATCGAGCTACACTCTGCTTCGTCTGCATGCCGAGCTACACAAAGCCGCGTGACTCAAATCTAAATCCAATCTACATCTGACTCTCCTTCTTCCCCAACACATCTTTTAAACACACCACCCGATATTCCCATCTTTCCACTCTATAACTCTCAATTCCAATCTTTCCTCTTTCAACAACTCTCAAACAATTCAATACACCTAAATCAAACAATTTCATCATCTAAACCTTAACATATACAATCATCAAAACTTCCACAAATCCACTCTTGATCCTTTACATACGACAACACCAAAACAAAACCCATCCGAAACACTCCCAATACCCAATCAAACATAATAAATGCCATAAATACAAGAGAAACCATTAATAATAACATTAAATTCATTAAAACTTACCAATCAAAGCTCAAATCCACAAATCTCTCAAGATCGCCGTAAACCCTAGAAATCCTTCAAATCCTCCGATCTACCAATATCAAACCTTCCAACCTTTAACAACCATTATAACATGTTAGACTAACATCAATGAAGAGAACCCATTAAAGAAAATCAAGAAATCCTCACCAATGGGAGGAAATCAAGAACGTCGTAGAGGGAAAGAGGAGAACTCGCAAATGCCTTCTTTGATTTTTCCCCAAAATTGCTAAACCCTAACTATTTATAGACACAGGTCTCTATATCATCCGATTCCGTCTCTAAATTTCAATGGCTCAACATAATTATTTTCCATTGCCTAAGACTATTCTTCCAAAGATTATACTGATCATTTAATCATCACTCTAAAATTTCCTATCCGGCATTATCTCTAATTTCTAAAATTTCCTATAAGCCACTATAAATTACCAAATACTCATAAACTATTCTAAATCATTCACTTGAACCCAATAACTCAATTCCTCAATTAAACACGATTGATCGGTCCGATTGCTTCAATCCAATCAATTTTAGTCACAATTGAAATGCCGAAAATCATGAATGCATGTACTATAAATAAATGCATATGTAAGAAATCAATTCCTCTATAATTAGAGGCCAATAACATATTCAATCAGTAAATGCAGTGCAGTCTATCAGTCTAACCCATAATTACCAAAATACCCCTGCTCGCAGAAACGGGATGTTACACTTCCGCCCAAGTATGATCATAATAATGGACTCTGATACCATCTATGTTGGGACCTGATCCGGAAACCGGATCCCAACCTTAAAACGAAAACGGATACAAAACGGATCGAACCAAAGCAAACAAATTCGACATCCGGAAACAACGAACAGAGAAACATGATCGCGTTGGAAACTTAGACTATCCAAACCCGGTATAATTTTTCTTTCTTTCTTATTCCTTGTCTTTTCATTCTTAATCACTTTATTTCATTACATACAAAATCATCATATGCTTAGATACTCATACAAATCCCAAATCGCACTCAAATCATAATAAACTTCTTAACATTAATACCAATCTCATAAATCCATCTTTCATACATCTAAATTTTATTTTCTTCTTTTCCAATTTATTTTCTAATCTAAAATTCGAAAAGATAATACTGCATTTATCCTATCCCAAAAATTCCTACAAAGGCAAAATACACTTCTAATATCACAAAATTCGAATCATCGACTCTCCGTCCTAATCTAAACACCAAAGAAACAAACGCAATCTTAGATCTAAACACTTCAATCAAATTCCCATATCAATTAACAATATATTTTCCCAAAATCATAGACAATTTCATATACAATTTCAAAAATCATTTACAATCACAGAATTCAAAATCCGTACATCGACCTCTTCATTCTTTTACATCAACCTAATATACACAATTTCATACAAACTTCATAAATCATATACATACATGACAATTCGCCATATTCAGTCTTAATACCAAAATCTCAATTTGCACAAAGATCCAAGTAATACAAAATCGAATCAAACGTCTTGATACTCTTTCATCCGATCTCCTGCACAAAACCTGGAGATGGGGATGAAAGCGGGGTGAGCTCGGAAGCTCATGGATAATATATTTATAAATTGAAACATAAGCGAACATTATCTTTTCAAAATTTTTCAAACATTTCCCATTCGAAAATTTATCCAAAAACCCACTTTCAAACTTTCCAAAACATTCATAAACAGTTTCCGAAATTCATGATTGAAAATTCACTTTCTCATTTCTCAAATTCTCAAACTTTTACCAATCATACATGACTTTAAACATGAATGCATCACAAAACCACATAACATAACAGTAATGGTTTGATGTTGGACCCCACACCCCACCCGTAGGTGTTTGCGGTGTTATATCATGACGTGTGTTTCTTGGGTTATACCGCGACATCCAACACAAATCACAATAACACATTAAATGGTTTGGTTTGGTCCATAACAGACGCATCGCACATTTCGCATAAGCGGTCATGTGCGAAATGTGAAGGAGTCCGTGATCAGAACTCCATTGCCTCTTGCGGGCAACCGAGCGAAGGCTTAAACAAGTAGAGATAGTGCATTGACTCACAAAAGGACCTGACCAAACCCACATAACGCATAAGCGAAAACGGAAATTCAGATTGCCCGAAGGCACTTTTTAAAAATCTTGATTTTTCACATTTTTCAAATCATAACATCAAATTGTGTCAAAAAGCTTGACACATGCATATTCCACATATACAATCATATTCAATAAATCAATTAATCGTATATAAATCAAACGCATAAACATGAATGCAATTATTTCTTTCACACATAAATCAAAACATATGTAGTTTCATAAAACACATTGCTCAAATTGTCTAAAAATATGATTTTCATAAATCTTGTATTTTCTGAAAATCATTTCTAACATAAGGAAATTAATCCTTCAAAATCATAATATCCAAACATTTTTATAAACATTCATTTCTCAAAACTTTGCTTCTTGAATTTTCAAATTCACATTTTTAGCTTAAAATTCAATAAATAAATATACTACCCACCTTATTTCCATGCTAACATCTTGTCCAATGCTTCAATTTGACTTTTGCTTCTCTCTCTCTTCCAATTTAACAAAACCTAAACCATAATCATCCAAATTCACATCATAAATAACATAATCTTAAAAATTAACTTAGGAATTCACCAATTTACCATAATTCCAAGCTATCTAACTCACCAATTTACAAAAACCCTAATTCACCAATTTGACCTAAACCAACTTATCCAAATTCATTACCATAAATTACAATTTCTTCAAAATTGATTTTATAATTCACAAACTCATCATATTTCAAGCGATCTTACTTCAACAATTTCTAAAAATCCCAAAATCTCCCAAATTCTAAATTGAACCTAAACCAATTCAATCAAATTCGATATCACAAAAATCATAATTACTCAAATTGAGCTTAGGAAACATCAATTCCTCACATATTCAAGCTATTTCAATCTCCAATTTTGAAAATCCCCAATTTTCAAAATTGGCCTAAACCAATTTACCCAAATTCCATACCATAAATCACAATTTCTTCACAGTTGATTTCATATTTCACCAATTCATACTAGTATTGATGATTCTACACCATTAATTCACAAAATTCCCAAATTTCTAATTAAGCCTAAACCCCGAATTTATAATTTTTCAAATTAAACTTCACCTAAAGCATAAACATCAAAATTAACTTAGGATATCTCAAATTCATCATTAATCCAAGCTATCTAAAGCATCAATTTCAAAAACTCCCAATTTCAAAATTTGACATAATCCTAATCACTCAATTAACCAAAATTAAATCTCACTTAAGGCATAATCATCACAATTGACTTCATAAATCACATACCCATATCATTTTCCATGATTCTAAACCAAAGTTTAAGAAAAAACTCAAAGATTGAAATTTCTCTTACCTCTTTCTCTCTCTAGATTTTCGAAATTCCTAAGCTCCAATGGTAACTTCATCTTCTTTCTTCCCTTTTCCCTTGAAATACATGCAAAACTCATGGTAGAAGCCTTAAAAATTCGAGAACTTACCTTCCCCCATCACCACCGATGCATCCTCTCTTCATTCTCTCCTTTCTTCTCTCTTTTTCTTCTTATTTCCTTCTGATTTTTCAGACACCTTCGTGTCTTTACTGCTGCTTTTCTTCTCATAAAATGCAACTCATATGGTGTTTCATTTAATGAGTGGCCAATTACCCAATTGCCCCTCCATTTAAGCAATATTCCACCATTGCCCCTGCACAGGATTTTGAAAAACTGACTACTTGCGTCCTGTTTTCAAGCATCTAAATGAAATATTTGGACAAACTTTCTTCTTGAAAATTGTCTCTTTAGATCATACGAATCCAACGCCACCAACCGCGCTCAATTTGGATCAGAAACGAAGAAGTTATAGCCAAAATACTATCGGACCTTCACAAAATCCGAGACTGAACATTTCGCTAATTTAATTCCAGAATTTGACAATCTTAGGGATGAAATTAAATTTCGATCCCTTCACAAGAGTTGTAGCCCTATATCTTAATTTTATTTTCCCTTAAGAATCAACTCAATCAGAGTTGTACAGCTCCCGAAAATCACAAAATACTGAACTATGTTCAGAAAATTATCCAACTTATAATCTATAACCAAATCTCTTACTTTGGTTCAATCAATCTCTTTCCATTTAATCTCCTAAAAATCATAATTCTTCATAAAAATGGAATTAATTGTCTTAGGAATTCAACGCTTTGAGAATCAAATCAATCGGATGTCGGACGAAGGAATTATAAGCAAGAGATTACGAAAGGGATCGGATTAAAAACAAAGTATCGGAATTTCAAAACCGAACTTTTCCAAAATCATATCTCTCGATCCCGAACTCAGAATTTGACAAATTTGGTGTCAATAAAAAGATCAAAGGAAGCTCTACAACTTCCCTGAAGTACACAAAATCAAATTAGGTCTCGAAAGGGGTCAAAACCTCAATCAAAGATTCTGTCCAAAACAGCTTTTCCTAAACGACTTCCAATTTTTAATCGCTCATAACTCCTAGTCCCGATATCGAAAAATTGCAAACTTTATATCAATGGAAAGATAAAAACATCATATAAATTTTCATGAAGATCACTTACTCTAATTCAAACTAAATCCATACGACGAGTGACCTCGAATCCTAGAACACACAAATCTAAACTTAATAGCATTTTCAAAACAAAGCATATCTTCATAAAATCATATCTTTCAATCCCGACATCAAAAAATAGCAAACTTTATGTCCACAAAAAGCTCTCGACAGAGGCTACAAGTTTCATGTTGATCATTTTCTCGAATTTTGCCTAAATAAAAAAAGTCAACTTTTTCTTTAAAAAGTCAAACTTCTAAGCTAACTTTGACTTATCATAATTCCCACTCCCGATATCGAAAAATATCAAGCTTTATGGCTACAGAAAGCTCTTGACATAAACTACAAATTTCCAGAAGATCATTTTCTCAAATTCTCCCAAAATCAAAAAGTCAACTCTCAAGTCAAACATTTTATCTCCAAAAGTCAAACTTTCTAAATTCTTCAAATTTTCACACTTTTTCTTTTTAATTCTTGCTATTTAACTTCATTTCAATCAACTCATCCACTTTCTTCTCATAATCCATATAAGTTCACTCAAATATCAAAGTCCTCAAAATTAAACAATTCTTTTCTCATAAATTTTTTTAATTTCATCAAATTTCCTTAAATTCATAATTTTCTCACCAATTTCTTTCTCACTTAAATTCATTTTAATATTTCTAATTTTCATCAAAAGTTCGGGGTCCAACACGGACTATGCCGGAGACAGAATTGAAAGGAAGAGTACGAGTGGAGGCTGTCACTTTCTTGGCTCAAACCTAATTTCTTGGTCAAGCAAGTGACAGAGTTCAATCGCCCTATCAACTGCTGAAGCCGAGTATATGTCTACTGCAGCTGCTGTTCACAAACATTGTGGATCAAATATCAACTAGAAGATTATTTAGTTCAAGAAGAGGAGATCCCAATCTTTTGCGACAACACGAACGCCATCAACTTGTCAAAGAATCCAATTCAGCATTCGAGAGTGAAGCATATCGAAGTTAGGCATCATTTCTTACAGGACTACATTCAGAGAAGGATCGTGAGTCTTCAATTTATTGAGACGAATTGTCAATGGGCGGACATCTTCACTAAACCACTAAGTGAAGAATGTTTCAAAGAAATCAGACGAAATCTCAACATGGTGATGTTAAGTGATCAACCGTCTAACACGTCACAAGCAAGATAAAAGGACGTCAAAGTTAACGACATTTGTAACAGTGAGTTACAGCTGGTAACTTCTCACAGAAGAAACTCTTGGAGGGAAAGTTACATAGCCTTGAGAACCTCACCTATTCTAGAATACGCCTGAAAAGATCTTTCGAGAATTCTCAACTCAGAAACCTTTCAGCTTTCAGCTCTCTCAAATTTCGGTAACCAACTTTACCTTGTGAAGAAAAAATATCAGTTAACTCAGTTTCTACTCATAAAAAAATCAATGGAGCAAGCAATGATCTACGGAAGGCATGCTATTTTGAATCCTTGAGGAAAGACGACATGGATATCAAACCAGAGATAGTAAAAGCAGGATGGAGGAAGTTCTTCCAGGTGCGAAAATTGTATATCAAAATGAAGTGTATAATTTCTGGAAGAATGTGCAGCTAGTAGACAGTGCTATTATTTCTACAGTAGATAGACTGTCTATTGTTGTGACAAGGGAGTTGATTGAGAAGGTGACTGAATGTCCATCAGCCGGAGAAAAGCTCACAAGCAAAGCCAGGTGGATGACGAAAGTTAGTATGAAGGAAAATGAAGTTAGTCGACAGTTGTATGGAGACAATGACCCATCGGAGCGGAAGACCTCGAATTTGGTGTCGAAGGCTAGGGTCTTACATGCGATTCTGTTCAACTGCGTCTTACCGAGAGCTGGTTCAAGGCATTTGGTGACAACTTTGGATGAACAATGCCTATTTTACTTGTTGAATTGCCAACCCGTAAATTTACCATTTCTGATTTTTCAGTATACGGTTAAGGCGATGAAGGATACTAATAACTACCCTTATGGAATATTGCTAACAAGGATATTCAAAGATTCTGGAGTCCTTCTTGACAGAGGAAACAGATTGAAGATGTCTGTCAAGAGTGTTATCAACTCAGGTACTGTAGCAAAAATGGGCTTGAAGAATCTGGACAGATTAGAAGCAGATTCTGAGATTAAAACAAGAACTGAGGGGGAGCGTACAAAGAAGAAATCTCCTATAAAAAGTTCTAAATCTCAATCTAGTGTAAACATGCCCATGATTGAAAGGATGAGATCATAAGAAGAAATTTTGAAGGAAAAGATGATTTCTCAAAAAGGAAGTAGCCGAGTACGGATGACAGACGAAGGTGCTTTAAAAAGAAAGGAGAGAAGCTTCTGAGTGAAATTCCAAAGAAAGCGAAGAGATCACCCAGGATTCGAACCTTGCGACAACAGGAAGAAAAGAGATCCAGAGAACTGAGTCAGGCAAAAATCTCTGAGATAGGTGCACCTAAGGCTACAAGGTCTCTAGTCTCTATCCTAAATGAAGATACAACCAAACAGGCTAAAGAGACTGAGAGAAAAAGAAAATTGGAGTTTGAGAAGCAGAAACCACAACCTCAAAAGACTCCAAGACTGATTGAGGCAGAGAATAAGACTGTGGAGAAAGTCCATCAGAAGAAGACTACTCCCACTACTGAGAAACCAAGTTGGGAGAAGACTACTTTTATTGATGTTTCACAAAAGAAATCAACAGAACCAAGTAAAAATAATGTTACTCCTACTAATGTTCCACAGGCAGAGTCAGCACAACTTAGTCTGGTTCAATACAACTCTTCTCAATTTTTGAGGAAAGAAGACTTGAGAATCAGAATGATTGAAGAAGTTCAACCTGTGAATACGAGGAATACTTCGATAATCATCAAGGATATTCCAAAAAGGTTAGTGAAGGCATATTTACAACCTATTCCGATAAATAGTTGTACATGGCATCTGTTGAATGAAAATGACAGGACTTTTTATGAAGCCTTGAGATATGCTGCCACAAAATCATACCCCACAAAAATGACGAGCCAACCGTACACCATTTACCCAGTCACAGAGCAAACAGTGATAAAGATTGTACCTGATCGTCAACCAAGGAATCCCATGGATCGAAATAAGGGAAAGAAGAAACTATGTCCAGAAGGGGTAACAGATGATCTGTTAATAGATCGGATTACTGAAGAAGTACGGAGTATTGATGAAGCATGCTCTGTAGAGAAGATGATGATGAGAACCTTCATTTTCCATCACATTTCAAGAGCTAGTAGTAGTGCAACAAAGAAAGATGAACATTGTCCAGTGGGGGGAACACTTACAAAAGGGGCATTTACTGAATCCCTTGTGCAGACAATTATGTGTATTAGGCCATTGTCTAATACATCTTCGATTGAAGAAGAAGTCCTACCCCAACGTAGAAGACAAATGTTAAGACTACCAGCTCCTGATGACTTAGACCTTTCTGAACCCAACCTATCTGTTCAACCTCCTACCTTTCAGATTATTGAAGAATATGTTCCATCTTCAGATGCATATTTCACAACAATTTCTTTTGAAGAAGAACAACCGAAGGATGATGACCGACCCACCTCATCTTTTGACTTACAAGCATAAGTAATGCACCTACGCAGAGAAGTCAAGGAGTTAAAGGAGATGGTGAAATAATTATTGAAGCGTCATCGGTCATAATCATTTTTTATTAATAACAAATAAGAGGAGAAATGACACGAAGAAATGAAAGGGGGAGAAAAAAATTGAACAAGAAAGAAAAAGATAGGGGAGGAAGAGTAAGCAGAAAATGAAGAAGACAGAGTGAAGATATTTTCTTATTTCTCATCTGTATATCGTTTTACAGTTTTTCATCTTACTTGTATGATTATTTGTTATCATCAAAAAGGGGGAGATTGTTAAGTCAAAATGACTTTACATAAATGATTTTGATGAAGTACAAATAATATTGAAAAGCAGACGAAAGAAGAAAAACAAAATGAAGTTGAAAAGCAGACGAAAACAAAAGCAAATGGAAGCAAAAGGCATTTGAAACAAAAAGCGAATGTATAAAAGCAAACGAAAGCAAAAGCATTTTAATTAAAAATGTATGTAAATTGAAAAGTAGACGAAAACAAAAATGCATTTAAAGCCAAAAGCGCATTTAAAGAAAAGCAAATGATGAAAAGCGACTAAGTTTAATCGCGTCAGAATCAAGAATCAGTTTGAGTTAGTTCAACTGAATAAATAACCGTTTCTTAAAAGAAGCAAGAAGCAAGGATCAAGAAGCAGTTGAAGACGAAGACTATAAATATGAGTCGAAGTCGAAGATTGAAAAAGTTACAAGATTTACAACGAGTTACAAAAGCTTACTTGAGAGAAATTATTGTGCGAAACTTAGAGCTATTCTTTTCTGTAACAAAGCTCAAATATCTTTCAGTTGAAAGTGGTACAGATAGCCTGCAGAGGCTAAGTGTGAAAGAATATTGACTGTAAGAGACCTGAAGAGGCTCGGAGACAAAGAATACTTGTAAAAGTTTTGAGAGATAGTGAAATCTCAGAAAGGCATTTGAGGACTGGACGTAGCCCACGGTTTGGGGTGAACCAGTATAAAAATTACTGCGTCAATATCTCTCTACCCTTTATCTCTCTTGTCGTTCAATTTTTTATTTTACTAGTTTTTATACAAGTTTTCGAAAAATACGTTATAAATTTGATTTTCAGTAGTTCTTGTGAAAAGAACAAGTTTCTTTTAACAAAACGTTTTCGAAGGATTTTTTAAAAAGAAAAATACACAATTCAACTCCCCTTATTGTGCATTTGCATATCATTTAATAAGTCTTGATGAATGGTGAACTCATATATGTTTCATTATAATTCTTGATATGATCAGAATGGATTTTTACAGAGTATTTATCCAGTGTCTGCATGTTGAAATTATTAATTGAAACATGTATCAGGGAACATTCACTCAAATAAAGAGTTTGCAGTGATGTCATCACTTCTAGATGTTTTAAGGGGATTTGATGATTAAACTGACGCCAGTAGTTTGATGGACTAGCTATCCATCAAGTCTTGACACTAAGATGAGATCTTGTGTGTTAATCTCCATATAATGTAAAACGGGAGATCTAGAGGGAAAAATCAACATAAGGGTAAAACGGTAATTTTACCCTTTGTTGTGCGGATGACTATAATAAGGTTTTAAATAGGGTTTGCAATTGGACATAAAATATGTATTCTCATAATATTTAATAATTCAAGAGTTCAAATAATTGTCTTTAGTGGAATGACATTTAGTTAATAAATTAGAATTAATTCTAATAAGATTGAATTAATTATGGGCTTATTGAAGCTTGAATTATCAAAGTCCAACAAGATTTCCTGCTTGGCTTTAAGGAAGGTTATCAAGATAAGTAAGAAATATAAATAGAGGTTTTAAAATACCATAATTGAATGTTGGGCTTGGTCTAATTAATGGTTAATTAGAAGCCCAAATGTACATTTAGAAATGGGTTAGATTTTGGTTTAATGTAATTAATTAGATTAATTATATTAAAACAATTTTTTAAAAGGAGAAGTAACAATTTCGGTTTTGTTAGGTGAAATGTGAAGCTACACATTTGACATTAAAATGCTAAAATAAAGATGGTCTTTATTATGATTTATCATCATTAAATGGAGTTATGAACTTACCATTAAATGGTTTAATGGTTTTTTTTAATGTTAGCATGTAACCTATTTGCATTCATTAGATTAAAGATGAAAGATGTACATTAGATGGACCATATTCTTTCTTTCTTCTTGCCAAAACCGAAATTGGTTATTCAATTTTAGGTTATAATCTTTTCATATAGCCATTTTAAAGATAAATGAAGAGAGTCTTATTTATTGGCAATTTTATGATTGATTAATACAAGAAGTGATATATTGGATGCCTCTCTCTTCTTCCATTCATGCATAATCGAAATTGGAAAGGTAAGAAAGACATCTTGCATGTTCTTGAGACCTTCTCTCCTTTCATGCAAGGTAGAATCGAAAATATCAATTGAAGGAGTTTCATTTTTTGTTCTTCTTCTTCTAAGAAAATCTCCTCCAAACATTTCTTCAAAATGGTTCTTCTTCTTCTAAGAAAATCTTCTCCAAACATTTCTTCTCCTTTCCTACCAAAGGATTTTGTTAACCTAATTGTCCTTGAAGAACAAGTGATAAATTTAATTGGTTGAGGATACAACAGCAAGGAGAAAGTAGATTGCTAAAGGAAAGGATTTAAAGGCAAATGATATTGAAGCAACAAATAATTTGTTATTCGGTTATCATATTGATGGGTTGGATTTTATTCTCTTTTGTCGGGTAGCAAAGTTTGTTTTTACAGTCAGTTAGAAAAGCAATATAAAATGATGCTCAATGTACACTTTTTAGACATAAGAAATGAAGGAAACACTTTTCCTTTTTCCCTTATACTTTTTCAATCATAGTTTTGAACATGGTATCAAAGCTAGCAAAACCCTCGATTTCTTTTCTCTTTCAGTCATTTCTTGTTAATATCCTTCATTCCTCTGTCATATTTTGTTATGGCATTTCAACAAACACCTTCACCGCTAGACTTCAACCATCCCCTGTTCCTTCATCCGTCTGACACTCCCGGAGCTATGCTTGTTTCCCATCATCTTGTTGGCATCGACAACTACAGTGTTTGGAGCAGATCGATGCGGATTGCTCTCTTAGCCAAAAATAAACTTGGCTTCGTCGATGGTACGTGTAGAAGGGAAGCTTACCCAAATGAGCTCCACTCTTATTGGGATCGTTGTAACGCGATAGTCCTCTCTTGGCTTTTGAACACTGGCTCCAAAGATCTCTCCGCTGGTATAGTTTTTGCTTCTAGCGCCGCCGCCGTTTGGTTGGATTTGAACGAACGTTTTGACAAAGTCGATGGTTCTCGAATTTTTTGCCTTCATCAGACCATTTCCTCTCATACTCAGGGAGCATCTTCGATCTCTGATTATTACACCAAGCTTCGCCTTCTGTGGGATGAGTTACGACACTCTTGTTCCGATCACCACCTGCGATTGTGACAGCTCTCGGAAAAATTCTTCTCATCATCTTCAACAACGATTTTTTCAGCTCTTGATGGGTTTAAACGATTCTTACTCAGCTGTTCGTAGGCAGCTCTTACTGATGCAGCCACTACCGATTGTTAATCAGGCTTACTCAATGTTACATCAAGAGGAATCCCAACGTAAGTTATCCTCTTCCTTCATCATCGCCTCGAGCTCATCGCCTTATATTCTTCTTCGCCTCGTAAAGGTTCCAAGAAGAAATTTAGTGGACGCCAGTGATCATTGCCATGTCAAGGCCATGGCGTGAAACATGCTATAGGTTGATTGGGTTCCCACCTGATTTTAAATTCACGAAGAAGAAGCAGGTTGCAAACAATGTTATTTCTTCTGAGATTGCTGTTGATTCAGATTCTGGTACTATCACGGCTCCCACATCACCAAATTTGACTGCTGCACAATATCAGTAACTTCTTCAGCTCTTACAGAAAGAACCAACAATTTCTGCAAATGTAAACATGGCAGGTATAGCTTTATCTTCTGCCACACAGAAATTTTGTTGGATCCTTGACACGGGGGCCACCAACCATATGACTTTTGACTTTCTTAATTTGAATGATTCTGCTGTATTCGCATCTAATCATTCTTGTGTTCAATTGCCTAATGATAGGTCAGCCTCAGTCACTCATATTGGCAACCATAAGCTCTCTCCATCTCATACACTTACCAATGTCCTATATATCCCTGATTTTCATTACAACTTGATCTCAATTTCCAAACTGACCAAAGATATTAACTGTGCAGTGTTTTTTTTTCAACACATTGTGTTTTGCAGGACCTTTGCAGTGGGAGGATGATGGGGATTGGTAAGGAGCATGGAGGCCTCTACTTTCTTCAAGAATTTGGAGCATCATCCACTTACCCGACAACTGTTGTGAACACTAAAATTCCTTATTCCATTAGTTCTCTTATGTCTTTCCAGCATTCACCTAATGTATGGCATGCCCGACTTGGCCACACCTCTGTATCTAAAATGAAAAAAATCAATGAATTACATTCTGTTTTGCATGAGCAACATGATCTTCATTCTTGTCCTATTTGTCCTTTAGCCAAACAATCTAAACTTCCATTCCCAGATAGTATGTCAAGAGCATCATGTCCATTTCATTTGATACACATTGACCTATGGGGACCCTATCGCATCTCAACCCACAGTGGCCACCGATGCTTCCTAACCATTGTAGATGACTATACCCGAATGACCTGGATCTACTTGTTACAATCCAAACATGACACATGCACCACTCTAAAACATTTTCTTACCCTTGTCCAAAACCAATTCTCAACCTCTGTTAAGCTTGTTAGAAGTGACAATGGAACTGAGTTTTTTAATCAGGAATGTACTGCACTTTTAAATACCCTTGGGATAGTTCACCAAAGTTCTTGTGTCAATACTCCCCAGCAGAATGGGGTAGCAGAAATTAAACATAGACATCTACTTAAGACTGCTAGAGCCTTGAAATTTCATTCAAATTTACCTTCTAAGTTTTGGGGGGAAAGCATTTTAGCTGCCTGCTACATTATCAACCGTTTGCCATCCTCAGTCTTGTCATGGAAATCACCATTTGAAATGTTACATAAGAAGCCACCACCACTACACCACCTCAGAGTCTTTGGCTATCTTTGTTATGCTAATGTTCCATATTATCATGATAAATTCTCCCCAAAGGCAATCCCATATGTTTTCTTAGGTTACTCTCCTGTCCAAAAAGGATATGTGTTACTAAATCTTCACACCAAGAAACTGTTTGTCAACCGAAATGTGGTCTTCCATGAACACATATTTCCCTTCAAACTCAAACCTTCCGAGCAACCTATGTTCCCTGTTACAAGCTTTGGTCACATCGAAGATCATGACTACTTAAAGATTACACCAGAAATTACCTCACCACAACAAAATTCAACCTCTTCCACACCTTCACCACCTCCTGCCCCTCTCAACCTCGCTCCATCTCATAACCTTCAATCACATCCACCTGATCCGCCACCTTTCACCTTTGACATTGCCTCATTTCCACCTCTTTCACCAGCCACCACAAGGAGATCTAGCAGAATTTCATATCCACCAACATGACATAAGGATTATCATTTCACCAAACCCCCATCAGCATCATCCTCTTCACTTGCAATAAAAGGTCAGTATCTAATAACCATATCATATGCTCATTTACCTTTAAAAACTCAGTCTTTTTCTGCATCCATTTCCTAAATAATTGAACCAAAAACATATTCTGAGGCAATTAAGCATAAGTGTTAGATAGATGCTATGCAACAGGAAATTCAAGCTTTGAAGTCAAATAGCACTTGGGAAGTGGTCCCTCTTCCTCCTGGAAAAGTTCCCATTGGCTGCAGATGGGTCTATAAGGTCAAGTATCACTCAAATGGCACTGTAGAAAGGTTCAAAGCAAGGCTGGTTGCCAAAGGATACAATCAACGAGAAGGTATTGACTTTCAGGAAACTTTCTCACCAAGAGCTAAGCATGTAACTGTCAGGAGTGTCATTGCTATTGCTGCTTTCTATAATTGGCCTTTGTTTGAAATGGATGTCTATAATGCATTTCTGCAAGGAGACTTGCAGGAGGAGGTCTTTATGAAATTTTCGGAGGGATTTAGCAACCAGGGGGAGCACATGGCATGTAGGTTGCTTAAATCCTTGTATGGCTTAAAACAAGCCTCAAGACAATGGAATTTGAAACTATCTGAGGCTCTCATTCAGAATGGTTATAGCCAAAGTAAATATGATTATTCCATGTTTACTAAGATTATAGGTTCTAGGCAAGTTATAATGTTAATCTATGTTGATGATCTGTTGATTACTGGAAATGACTTAGAACTTATTGAAGAATTGAAGTCTACTTTGCATAGAAGCTTCAAGATGAAAGATCTTGGCAATTTGAAAATTTTTCTTGGTATTGAAGTGTCAAGGTCAAGTGCAGGGATTGTGTTATCTCAGAGAAAGTATGCTTTAGAGATGATTGATGACATTGGAATGATGAATGCAAAATCTGCTAACACTCTTTTAGAACAGAATTTGAAACTCACTTCTACAGAATTTGATGAAGCATTACAGCCTAAGAATGATGATACTGTTTTAGCAGATGCTACTATATACCAGAGATTGATTGGTCGACTCTTATATTTGACTCACACTAGGCCAGACATTGCCTATAGTGTGCAACATCTTAGCCAGTTCATGCAAAAGCCCAAAAAGTCTCATTATGATGCAGCTTTGAGAGTGGTAAGATACATTAAGAAAGATCCAGGCCAGGGGATACTTCTCTCATCAGCAGGAAAACTTGTGATATCAGCTTACTGTGACTCAGATTGGGCATCATGTCTCATGTCAAGAAAGTCTGTAACAAGTTTCTGCATAAAACTTGGCAATTCATTGATTTCTTGGAAATCCAAGAAACAAAGTACAATCTCGAGATCATCAGCAGAGGCTGAGTATAGAAGTATGGCATCAGCTGTTGCAGAATTAAAATGGCTTCTTGGTTTATTCACAGAGTTGGGGATTAAGGAATGCAAACCAGCTGAACTTTTTTGTGATAGTCAAGCAGCAATACAAATAGCTGCTAATCCAGTTTACCATGAAAGGACTAAACACATTGATATAGATTGTCACTTTGTTAGAGAGAGCATACAAGAAGGATTATTGCAAACAAGGCACATCTCAACCAAGGAGCAGTTAGCAGACATCTTTACAAAAGCCCTTGGAGTTCCACAGCATTCATACTTGCTTTCCAAGTTGGGAGTGATTGATATATATCACCCTCCAACTTGAGGGGGAGTATTGAAGCAACAAATAATTTGTTATTCGGTTATCATATTGATGGGTTGGATTTTATTCTCTTTTGTCGGGTAGCAAAGTTTGTTTTTACAGTCAGTTAGAAAAGCAATATAAAATGATGCTCACTGTACACTTTTTAAACATACGAAATGAAGGAAACACTTTTCCTTTTTCCCTTCTACTTTTTCAATCATAGTTTTGAACAAATGATTTGGATACAAGAAGAAGGAGAAGATAACGCAGCGAGGATTTAAAGCTGTAGGAAAGGAGTCGGTAATACTCTTGATCTTGTTTATGTTTTATTATCCTTATACCATATCATGTATGGATTAGCATGATGATTTGGATTTGTTGCTTCCGCTGCAAGTAATGATTTCTTAAAAGTTTTGAAATCTATCGTTTCTCCAAATATAGCATGCTTTGTTTTTCCGATCCAACACATTTTACATATGCCATGAGCTAGCTGACTTAATAAATGTGTTCAACTATTTCTCATACTGGATGTTTTTAGTGAAGGTTGTTTACTTATACTTTTGCGTAGATTTTTTTTTAATGAGGCAGTCAAGCTATATTCGAAGTGTCAAACTGCAAAACGTCATACAAAAAAGATGGTGGACATATCCCCCATTCTAAATCAGGCATAGAACCAAAGAAGAAAGCAATACAACGAGCCGCTTGTTCGCCGATTTATGAACAAACCGAATAGCCATCAAGGCAACAAAGATGTAAGATGTTTGAAATCTTGTACAATTGCACCAAAGTAAGAGAAGTCAAAAGAAGTAGACTGTAAAGCATTAATAAGAAGTAAAGAGTCAGACTCCATAATATCACACCTCGCCTGAGTGCGTTTAAGCTAACTAAGAGCTTCTCTAAAAGTCAAAGCTTCGCCTAAAGCAGGATCGTCCGTACCTGGAATTGTCCTCATCTGCCCCATCATACCTCTACCATTGGAATCCCGCAAGATCATACCCATACCAAAAAGATGCTGCCCAGCTACGACGGAGACATCTACATTACACTTATAACAACCCACTGGTGGAGGGTTCCATGAAGTAGGAGGAGGTGGTGAAGGTGTAGCTGCAAAAAGAGCATGGGCCGCCTGCCATTCCCGTAGGTGTTGTCTACTGCGCTGCATGATAACTGGTGGAGACGCAAAAATATGGTTCCAAACCACTTGATTTCTATTCAACCATAGCCCATAAAGTACCATCAAAGCTTCGTGCCGAATATCCTCTGGTAGCGATTTGACCCATCCAAACCAGTCCGTTAAAGGGTCCTTTTATAAAATATAGAATGAAAAAGATGTTAATGTGTTTGGGAAAGATAATACCGTTTGTAATAGTAATGACATAAAGGGCACGTAAGAAATTTCAATGTGTTTAATAAAAGGATGTAGTGTTGTAATTAATTGTTATATGATTGGTAATTATATAATAAGCCAAAGTTTTTAGTTAATACAGAAAAAAAGAAAAAACGGTTGTTTCATAACTCTTAACTGTTAGTTATAACGTTGCACCAATGGGACATATCGTCATAATTTATATAAAAATTAAGGTAATGTAACTCTAAAAACTATTATATGACTCAATACTAGAGCTAAGTACAGCTGCCAAAGATGTGTAAACTTACAAAATAAAGATAAAATTACAATTATTATATTTATATCAAATTTGCATTATTTAAATGAATTAATGTATTGATAAAATAATCACCAATATTAGCCTTATCATTTAATGTCCGTAATTTTGTCTTCTCATAACGATAAAGGCAATTAATATAGAAAATCTAAAATGTACATATAACTCACAATATAAATTAAAATGAAATAGAATCAATATACCACATATAATAAATATTAATATTATTTTATTGTTAAACATAATACTTTCTCTAGACAATTTGAGAATATATGTAAAAGCTGTTGACTTTTATTCAGTTGATAAAAAAGATGTACAGATACTGCTATGCTTATTTAGAGCTAAGGTACATAATTATGGGAGTCTTCCTAATTAGGAAGACTTCTTATTTGAAAATATTCCTAATATAGTTAGATATCACAGCTAAGGATACTCTATAAAGATAATCCTTTAATTAAGAGACTATCTATTATTATGAGATTCTATCTATTATTTTGGGATTCTCTACAATATATCACTTTAGTCTTTGCTGCATCATCATAAGCATAATAAATAACATTATTCAATATATTAGGATACCTTTACTCTCTTCCTATATCACGTACATATTAGGTGCATATGAGCAAAGAAAGTTACATATATTTTATTTCTATCCAAATTTGTTTTAATCATGTTACAATGCTATCATATGAATATATTAATACAAGGTATCATATACGATAATATATTATATCGCTTTCATATTTTCTGGCGCAACAAGGAATGCTGCAATGGATGGCCACTATATCTAGTGCATATGTTGAGATCAAGCCACGATGTGCACCTAAAATTTTGCTTTCATAAAAACATCATGCCTTAATCACAATTTTGAGCACTTTTGCAACAAAGACGAACTATGTGTGGTAAATAAAGAAAATAGCTAGTTGATATCTCCAGTACTATAAGTGTCAAATGTACCAATCTTTGTTGACCAACCTTAAGTCACTCTTTATAGACCAACCCTATCAGCATAGCAAACTACGAAGTTTTGCAAACTTATGGTCATTAACATTGTTTTGCTATCATGGCATTCCTTGTAAACATGAACTATATCATGGTTATGTTCACTGTATAAAATCAGCGCGCGTATTGTATCCAATGTTATGAATATTATACGGGTTGATGCGGATTAAACTCCTGAATCTGAATCGCATTCTGCATTCTGGTTGGTACTGAGATATCATTTCGGAAAATTTTTTAAATTTATAAAATAGTCCCTAAAATTTTTAACAATTGCAAAATAGTCCATATTGGTATATTATATAGTTGTAATGTATACTTTACTAGTTTATCGCTTACATCAACCATACTTTCAAAATCTTAATAATAAATAATAATAAAAATTAATATGAAATAACAATAATTTTAAATATTTTACATATAAATAATAATCACAATTAATATAAATAAAACAATTATCATTATACAATTATAAAATTAAGAATAATACAAAGTATTTAAAATATTACAAAAGACAAAAATATTTTTAAATTTATAAAATTATCTCTGAATTTTTTAAAAATTATAAAATAGTCCATTGTCATATTGTAAAGTTGTAGATTATTTAATTTAGTTTTTTGTTTATATCTTATTCATTTTAGTTTATATATATCTTTATTATATTTTAATTATTTCTATATATAATAATTATCTATATATAATATATATCTATATATAATAATTATCTAAATATAATAATCAATTGTAAAATAATGAAAATAATTCAAAATTTTGAATTTTGAATTATTTTCTATTTTATCAAAATTTTGAATTATTTTTTAGAATTGTTATTTTTCACATTCCATTTCATTTTACATTTAATTGGACATAATTACAATTTTATTTAATATATAAATTTTAATAATTATTAATAAATATAATTAATTTTAAAATATATAAATTTTGATTTAATAATTGAAAATATATAAAATAAATATTTGTTTATAAGTAATAATTTTAAAATTATTATTTATAAACTAATTTATTAGTATTTATTAATAAATATTATATAAAATGTTAAAATAAATTTAAATAAAAATAATTTATTAGTCATAAAAATAAAAATAATTTATTGGTAATAAAATAAAAATAATTTATTTTAAAGTTTTATTTAATTTATAATTATTATTAGTAATAAAATATTTATTATTATTTTAAAAACTTTTAAAAAAAGAAGGGGGGAGGGGGATTTTTGAAAATTTTGAAAAAAAGTCCCCCAATTTTTTTAAATTTCCAATACTGGCCGGTATTTGACCGGTATTTTGAATACCGGCCGGTACCGCCGGAATTGACCGGTACCAACTGAAATTTATCTCCGGTATCTTTATGCCCATTCCGATACCGTTTTCCAGCCGGTACCGGCCTGAACGGAACGGAATTCAGAACATTGGTTGTATCCTCATCCGAGTACATTTTAAGGAAAGAGTATAAATCAGCGCGTGTGTTGTTCATGAAAGCCTTTTGACTGTAATTACATCTACACATAAATAATGGCCTATACCGAGTTTGCACCGACAAGAAAATATCAGCCTTTTCAGTCGCATTCAAGCGCGTGTGGAAAACAAGAAAATATCTTACAAAATCCTGTTCTGTGCACCATGTTAAGGATGGAGATGTTTCTAGACGTCGTGACTGCCTGTCTGTTCACCGTCAAAAATCTAAAAATCAGATCAGATAGTCTGATTTAACCAAAAAAAGTTTGAATCGATCAATAGTTCGGTTCGGTTTTACCTAATAACTTTTCTGCATAAAAATCGACCGGTTCAACTTTTTTCAGTCGGACCTGATGATTCGATCTGCTTTTTAAAACCTTGCAAAATTCATTTCCTTTCTTTCATCAAAACTTTCGCATTTATAGAATTGTTGCGAAGAATATGTTCACTTAATTACTAAACCAAATTCATAAAAATTATTGGTTTATAATATTATTTCTTTTTGAATGCTTTGTCTTCCTAAATAAGGGAGGAAGAAGAGAACTGTACTATAATCATACTGAATACCAAATGAAATCATCACTTACTACAATATAAGTGCCTATAAGCATAATATAATTTTTTTACATTAATATCATAATTTTTAGAAATATTATATAAATCGATACCATCTACAAAATGCTCAAGTTACATACTTCTTCTCAACATCCTTTATTTTATTTGAGTTGAAAATTATTATCTCTCTTACTTAGCTTACACGTAACACTATTACCAATACACATTTTGAAATACATTGATGAAACTTACAAACATAAACATATTAAACTCCAAATTATTATTTGAATTATATTTTCATAAAATATTCAAGGCTCATAAATAAATATGAAAGAAATATACATACTGGGTAATTATACATGCATTAATGCCAAACTTTAGATCTTGGTTAATTGTAACATTTTAAATACTTTGTATTGTCATTAATTTTATATTTATATACTGATTAAATGATCCTTTTCACATTAATTGTGGTATATTTATATGTGAAAATGTGAAAAGTAATATTAATAAATATAAATAAATTGTTGTTATTTTAAATTTTTATTATTATGATTTTTGAAAAATAGTTGATTTACAATTATAAATTATACAAGAATAATAAATATTCATGACTCTCTAACTGTTAGAATTTACAATAAGATTTCGTACAAAAAATAACCAAATAGAAGTAAAACTTAAAACAAAAACATTTACAATTATTTTTATTGCACATATAGAATTTAGCATATATATCAAATATATGTGAAATTAAAATAAGAGGAAAATAAAAACTTAAAACTTCATTCAATTAAATACCTGTTCAAATTCACATTGATCTCAATTCTCATTTGATACAAAATTTTCATCATTGAAAAATGTCTCGTCATTGTCATTCAAATTCATTGTCCCGAATAACATATCAATACTTTTTCATCCAAAATTATCTTCTAAGTCACTCTCATCACATGTTATTCGTTACTTTTAAAAATAAGTTTTAACGAATAGTCATTTTACCGAATTATTAAAAATTTTCAACAGAACTTCATCTTTTTATCATATAAGTGACAGTAAAATTTGAAATTTTTAATATTTATTATGTTATTAGAACATTAGGTGCTGTTGGTTTGAATAAAAGTCATATACGGTAACACCAGTTATGGTAGGGTACTCACATCGTTGAGTAAGAGAGTTTACATAAGAACAAACTACCTTACACTATCTTTTACTTTTAAAATAAATTATTTATAAAATCACGTATTTTATCAAATTATTTAAAATTTTCTATCCTCATCTTTTATCATAGTTCTTTTCATTCGTGATAGTATATTTTGATATTTTAATATTTATTATGTCATTAGAATGTTAAGATGAGTTGGTTTGAATAAGAGTCATATGCAATACCACAAAGTATGAGAGGTGTTTGGCAAACAACTAATAAGTTGTTTTTAGCTTATTGACTAAAAATGGTTTTGAATATTTTAAAAATTATTGATTTGTTTGATGAATGGTTTATTGGTTAGCTTATTTAATTTCAATAAGTCGATCACTAAAAGCTTCATAAGAAAAGTTGTTTTTAATGATTAGCCAAAAAATAGGTAAAAATCAATCATACCCTCCTTTCATAAATTTTGAATTATGTTAATTATGTTATAATGATATTATGGATAATTCAAACAAAAAATCACGATAACTAAAAATCATGCATGTATTCTATAGTGATAAATTTTTTACAATGAAATAAGTTTTTAGTTACAAAACTTGGAGTTTTTTACTAATAAAATAAGTTTTTTGTTACAAAATAAAAATATGTTATGGTGACAATTTTAAGAATGTTTTATGTTTTTATTAGAGTAAAATACTTAATTTTTAAAATTAAATATCTAATCATGACCTTTTTTTACGCCTTACCTTTACAAGTTATTTTACACTTAAACAGTTAATACTAAACAATTAATTTTACCAAATATCTTTAATAAAAATTAATGTTATCACCGATTAAATCAATTAATATAATCAGTTGTTAGCTAACCGCTGATAGAATCAGCTAACAGTTAATACAATCCGTTGATTGTCAAACACTGTCATAATATGATCTCACTTCATTGAGCAAGAGAGTTTACACAAGAATAAATTATTCTTATATTATTTATTACTTTTTAAAATGAGTTCTTAAAAAATAGACATTTTATCGAATTATTTAAAATCTTTAATCTATCTTCATCTTTTTTTAATCATAATTATTTATATATTTTTTATATTTATAATGTTTTATTAGAACATTGGAAGCTTTTGGCTTGAATAAGAGTCATATATCGTATCATCGGGCACGGTACGATACCCATTTACACAATAATAAACTATTTTTATAATATTTATCACTATAAAGAAAAAGTTCTTTACGAACATTGGCATTTTATCAAATTATTTAAAATTTTCAATCTATCTTAATTTTTTATCATAATTCTCCATAATAGTATATATTGATATTTTTTGGTTAGGTCAGCTGTGCTAGGCCCAGGTCCATACGTCCATGGCCCATTCGCAGGTGGAAATCTCTCATGCATACGTAAAGACCTAAACCTAGCATCTATTCCATATATAAGGTATTACTTTGCCATGATACAGGTACGAGATTACAACCCTGACATTCTTTGTTTACAACGACCAAAACCCTCATCAAAAAGACTAACTTAAGCGTCGGAGGGGTCTACCAGTTATCAACCACCGGCGTGCCTTGTGCTTTTTTGCAGGTACTCTATTGCTAAAGACAACTAGTCTGATGGATCCAAACGGCAGTGCTCAACCTCACCGGAATCAGGCAGAACCAATTGGTGCCCACTGTGGGGCTCGACATCAGGACACCACGTTCAGGAATACTCAAATCAGTTAGGCGGCAGCAGCCAACCCTGATATAGCCGCTGTTGCAATGCTCGCGCTACAACGGATGGGTTTGCAGTTACCTGCTTCTCTCCCGCCAGCACATCACGATTCTCGCACACAATCTTCGCATCCGAATGATCAACCACAACCTCAGAACCCAGATCAAGAAGAACAGAGAGTCGCCCTGGAGGACAACGCTGAGGTCAATACGCATCCAAATTTCCAGCACCCCCTAGATGTAAATCCTTCACCACAACAAACCTCCCTCACCTGAAAACAGATCGAGGAAGCGGCTGATCTATTGATTCGTCAAATTTTACAGTCGTAGTAGGAACAACAGTAGGCACCCACACGACAGATTGGTGTGATGGCCGATCGCCATTCTACTGAAGCCCTAAAAAAAATCGTGGACGACCGGATCAATGTGGCTATGAATTCCCGTTCAAGTCATCCATCAACACAATATAACTCTCCCTTCATCCCAGCAATCCTGGATAGCCTCCTAGCGACCGACACTAAAATACCGACGCTAGAAAAATATACTAGAAAGACCGATTCCCTGGACTACCTACAGCACTTTCAGTCGATAATGAACCTACATTGCGTCCCCGACGTCATTCAATGTAAGGCATTTTGCACCGCCTTTCAAGAAGGAGCTCGATGATGGTTCAATAGTTTACCCCCATGTTGCATTACTTGCTTCGAGGATTTTAAGCTGCTCTTCCTCAATCAGTTTGCTACAAGTAAACGATCGCAGAAGACCGCCTTGGAAGTGATGCAGTTGACCCAGACAGAATGAGAATCCTGACGATCGACGAGAAGCGAGAGGACAATCCAGGGCAAGAGGCGACAGAAACACCGGACAACAAGATGACCGACCGGTTAGGGTCATTAACATGATCTTTGGTGGCAGTGCAACAGGCGGGTCCACCTTTAAAGGAAGAAAGAGGTATGCTAGGCAGGTCGGTGAAGACTTGTCGGCCAAGAGAAAAAAGCATAATGATGGGATGATACCGTTCGAAGAATCTGATATAGATGGTGTTAGTTGTCCTTATGATGACGCGCTCGTAGTAAGTCTGAACATGGATGGTAACGAAGTGAAACGGGTAATGATAGATACGGGCAGCTCGGTCGACCTATTGTATTATGATGCCTTCAAACAGATGGAGATACCAGAGGATCGACTATCGCCTATCAAGGACCTATCAGTGGATAATCGAGCATCACCACCCATTTGCCCGAGTCTTTTTGAAAGTAAAATTCGGACAAAAGCCGTGTCAGATAGAGAAGGACGTTGAGTTCCTAGTTGTGAAGTTTGCAGGGGCGTACAATGCGATAATCGGATGAGCCACTCAAAACGCCCTCAGAGCAGTTGTCTCCACAGACTACTAAGCAATGAAGTTCTCAACGTCCCATGGAATCGGTGTTGTTAGGGGTCAGCAGAGAATCGCTAGGGAATGCTACTTAGCGGAGACAAGGACACTAGATGGGGCGGTATTCTTGACAAGCTCTCTTGACGTGAGGGCTGATGAAGAAACGAAGAGGATGAACCCCGCAGAAGAAACACAACGGGTCATATTGGATGAAGCAGACTGCTCCAAGTTCACAAATCTAGGTTCCGAGCTTCAGAAAGGCCTAGTCAAAGAAATCACAGATTGCTTGGTAGAAAACAGATCGGTCTCTGCTTGGGTACTGAGCGATATGCCTAGAATTTCTCGATCGGTCACATCGCATTCTCTCGGTATCCTAAAAGATTGCAAGTCAGTTAGACAGAAGAAGTGGTGGCAAAGCAAAGAGAGGCAGGAAGTGATTGAGAAAGAAATAGAAAAGTTGCTTAGTGCTGGGTTCATTCGGGAAGTCAACTACCCTGAATGGTTGGCAAATGTTGTACTTGTGAAGAAGAAAAATGGAAAGTGGAGAATGTGCATTGACTTCACATACTTAAACAAAGCGTGCCCAAAGGACAGCTTCCCATTGCCTAAAATCGATCAGCTTCCCTTTGCTCAATGGAGAATGGATATACTAGGACCTTTCCCCCTCGATCCTGGACAGAAGAAGTTTTTGATAGTAGCAGTGGAATACTTCACCAAATGGGTAGAAGCGGAAGCGGTCGCTATAATTACTGAGCAGAAGATGGAAAATTTTGTAAGAAGAAACATACTAAATCGCTTTGGGATGCCTATGGTGTTGGTTAAAGACAATGGTCGGCAGTTCGACAATGACAAGTTCAAAGATTTCTGTGAGCAACTAAAGATAAGGCTCCAATTGACTTCAGTAGCTTACCCTCAAAGCAACGGTCTTGCGGAAAACATTGACAAAAAGATAATGAGTGCCCTCAAGAGGCGCTTAGATGGATGTAAGACTTTGGTAGATAAACTAGATGAAGTATTGTGAGCGTACAGAACTACCCCAAATGGAGCCACAGGGGAAACACCGTTCAGGATGACCTTTGGGGCAGAAGCCCTAGTTCCAGTAGAAGTGGTGTTGCACAACTAAAGAGTGTCGAGTTATGAAGAAACGAAGCTCGCGCGGGCAGAACTTATGCTTCTTAGTGAAGACAGAGATAGGGCAGCCGCTCGTTCAGAAGTCATCAGGCAAAAAGCAACGAAGTTCTACAATAGAAGGGTAAAGCCGAGCGACATAAAGGTCGGCGGATACGTCCTGCGAAAGGTCGAGGCGGCTGGAAAGCATCCTGGGAAGCTCGGTCAGACATGGGAAGGACCCTACTGAGTGGTCAAGCAAGCCAGACATGGCTCTTACATCCTGCGCGATACGAATGGGAAGACTCTACCGAGGCCTTGGAACTCTCAAAACTTGAAGGCGTTCTACCAATAGATAAGCCTTATTTTAGTTCTCATTTCTTTGTTTATTATTGTTTATTGTACGTACAAGTTGTGGGTACCTTTTTCCTAGCCCTGTCAGTCAGGTTTTTTAACGGCCCACGCCCTTGTCATCATCAATAAAGGGGTTTCAAATTTCTTGGCAAGAAAAATCTCACTAAATTTGGCAAAAGGAGAAAATTCGACCAACCGATCGCCCTCGACATCGTTCGGCCAGGTTGCCAAGACAAGATCCTTGAAACTAGGCGATGCCGAGAAGATGAATCTCGGATCGCTCGGCCTCAACCACGCTCGGCCAGGTTGCCAAGACAAGATCCTTGGAACCAAGCGATGCCGAGAAGATGAATCTCGGATCGCTCAGCCTCGACCACACTCGGCTAGGTTGCCAAGACAAGATCCTTGGAACCAAGCGATGCCGAGAAGATGAATCTCGGATCGCTCAGCCTCGACCACGCTCGACCAGGTTGCCAAGACAAGATTCTTGGAACCAGGCGATGCTGAGAAGATGAATCTCAGATCGCTCGGCCTCGACCACGCTCGATCAGGTTACCAAGACAAGATCCTTAGAACCAGGCGATGCCGAGAAGATGAATCTCGGATCGTTCGGCCTCGATCACGCTTGTCCAGGTTGCCAAGACAAGATCCTTAGAACCAGGCGATGTTGAGAAGATGAATCTCGGATCGCTCGACCTCGACCACGCTCGGTCAGGTTGCCAAGACAAGATCCTTGGAACCAGACGATGCCGAAAAGATGAATCTCGGATCGCTCGACCTCGACCACGCTCTGCCAGGTTGCCAAGACAAGATCTTGGAACCATCGCTCGACCTCGACATTGCTCGGCCAAGTTGCCGAGACGGGATCTTGGAAGCAGGCAATGCCAAGAGCAACAATCTTGGATCGCTCGGCCTCACAATCATACGACCAAGTTCTATTGCCTCGGTCGACCATGACTCTCTGAGACACTACGACCGATTGACGCACATCAAGTGCACTCATTCACTGCCTATTATTGGAAAAGATCGTCCAACTTTAACACGACAGATGGTGATCAAAAATAAAAACTTCATTTCCTTGCATTTAAGTTCTGGTCACAAGCCCGACCAGATGAGCATTGAAAAGGGGAAAAATCATTTTGATCCTTTGGGGGGAGCGAAAGGGCCAGCAGTTGGATCTGCAGGAGAAGGGCCAACAGCCAGATCGACAGGAGAAGGGCCAACAGTCGGATCGGCAGGAGAAGACGATGGAGAGACCTCTTCATCAGAACTCAGGTCCAGCGCCTCGTCCGGCTGGACCTCTCTCTCCTTCTCAACTATCTCCCTTACTTCCTCCAGAGAAAGGCCGAGAGCGGTGGGTAGCATCAGCTAGGCATAATCCTCGAATGAGGGACCATCCGACCCGTCAGGAGTGCAAATGTCGTGGCAATTCTTCAGGATATAAAGGGTCAAATCACAAGCAAACTCTAAGCACTCCCCCTATAAGAACCGCCTTTTCCATTATTTGATCGCCTCAACTCTCTGCTTTTTGACGGAGCCTTGCAACTCCTTCAATATATCCTCGGACCTCAATTTGTACCTCACCGCTTCATGATAGTCCTGGAGGAATTTTGATCGAAGCTCCTGCTCCTTCTCCATCTTCCTCTTCAAGTCTTTACATTCCTTGGCCAAGTCCTTACACTCCTTGGCCAGCTCGTCCTTCGCCGCAATCACCCTATTTTTTTCCTCCTCCCCGTAGCGAGTTGAGCTTTCAAAACGCTCCTTTCCTCCTCTCAAAATTTCTTCTCCTCCTCCAAGGAAGAGAGCTGAGCCTGGGAGACGTCTCTCTCTTCTTTGGCCTCTGAAAGCTAGGCCCTCAAAGTGTTCACCTGCTCAAGAAGATCGTCGACTTCCCGGTCCATCGTTCGGACAGTCCCATCGAGCTGTTCGATACGTTGGTGCATCGCGGAGGCGAACGACAGATCCCTCGCATAGCTACGGACGAGACGGGTCGCCAGCTCCTGATTGTCCAGCGAGTCTATAAGCTTCTCGTCTACAGGAGGAATGACCCTCTGAGCAATGTGAAGAGCCACAACGAAGTCCCCGAGCGACGCAGTCTTGTCCAGACTAATCGCTGGCTTCCACTTCTCAGCGCTTGCCGCTCGCCCTTTCCCCTTGCCCTTATTCGATCGGGCAACACGCTCTTCCCCTTTCTCTCTCCCCTTCCCTTTTTTCCTGCCTTGCTCCGATGGGCAGGGCGATCGATCAATAACCCGAGCGGTCTTTTTCCTCTTAAGAGGTGGCTCAACCTCTTCCTCCTCCTCTTTTATGACCGCTAGGCCTTCACCAGCCAACTGGGTCATCACTGTTGACTGCTCGGGTGCAACTGCCAGGGTGAGCACTGCAGACGCCTCGAGAACAGCAGGACGAGCGACGTCCTGCTCGGAAACAATAGGCTGAGCGACATCCGCGCTGGCCTTCCCTTTCTTCCCGCCTTTTGTCTTGAAAGGGCTGGCAGCCATACCGCCTCTGGCGAGGTTGGAGGACCCATGAATCACGAGCCTTGTTATGGCTGCACAACAATAAAAACAGGTTAGAAATCGAAACCAATACTTACAATTACAGTAAATAGTTCAACCACGAGGAATCAACCAGAGGGGGCAGTTTCTTCTTCTAGCCCGCTAACTCGGAGTGGGGGGTCGATTAGGAATGAATCGACCGAGGCCCCCCCACGATATCCCAGAATGAGATGACCGAAGTCATATCGACCGAGCCTCTTAATGCGATCGACTACCTCCCACTCCTCTCTAGTAAGAGACAAGCTCGACGCGTCGTTCCATCGCTTAGCTAGAGGATATCTCCACGACTGGGACTCAAAGGAAGATCCCGGAGGCGTCACAAAAAAATACTTCGTCAGTCAAACGATGATTTTTGAAGCCGTTCCGGTCGGGCGATATCGGACATCTCTATACTGCAGATGAGGGACCCGGGCCTAGAGCTTGAACTCTGGTTCATTCTTAAAAAATGATGTAGGATGCCAACCGGAGGCAGACAGCCGAACTGATGGCACAACAAAGCCAAACTGTTAATGAATCTCCATCCATTCGGAGGAATTTGGCTCGGTCTCAATCGGTAGGGGACGCACACCTCGTCAATGATTGGAGCATACGGTAGCTTCATGCCACCGACTGAAAAGAAGCTGTCAGAAATAGCAAAATACCCTCCCAAGTTACGGTAGATTCGTTTGCCCTCGGAAGCCAGCCTAGGTCTCCAGGACAAAGGGATATTGTTCTGAATAATCGATCGATTCAACTCCCCCAAGGTCATTGTTGATTCGTCTTTCGGCGGCTCCTCCACGACCAACCCATCTTTCCGATCACTCGTCGTGACTCCCTCAATACCTCTCACCCCCGGCATCGCCACTACTTCCGCCACCACTTCAGGCGGCCCGGCTAGTTGGGAGGCCTTCTCGACGGTTTCATCCCTACGGCTAACCCCACTTCTAGAACTGGTTGACATGTTTACAAAGAGGAAACTTTAGGAAGAAGCGAGGAAAAAGGACGTACCTAGTTGGTAATTGAAATTGGGAATTTGAACGGCGGTCGAAAGAAAACTCTGGAGACTGTAGGCAAGAAGGTGCAAATGAAAGCAGAATGAAAGCCGGAGAACAAAACAAGCGTGAAGAAAATCTGTAGTTTGTCGATCCTGAGTATTTATAGAAGAACGGTTGAATGGACGTACCAACCAACGCTTGACGCGTGGAGAAAATCCGAGTCGAACATAGACACGTAGCAGAATCTGAGTATAGGTGAATTAGGGTTATTAAAAATTCGGAACGGCGCAGCAGTTAAAAGGACACACTTGATACCGCATGATAGCGAAAGGACGACGTGATACCGTTTGAGGCCGCGAACCGTCAGCAATGATTATACCTAGTTTTTCATTTAAGCCTTGACGTCCGATCGATCGACCCTACCACTACACTCGCCCGATTAACTTCATCATTGCACCCGATCGACTTGCCATATCGCTATAGCCAGTCGATCGGTTCTCTCATTACCCTCGATCGGTCCGCCGTGTCATTACATCTGATCGGTCGATCACATCACGATAATCGATCGATCGGGCCTAGCACGAGCTGCCTTGGAGACACGCTATATGATCCTTATGTACTCCTTCGACCCTTCTCTCAAGTCAGACTCGAGGAGTAGGGGGCTTATGGTTAGATCGACTGTGCTAGGCCCATGTCCACACGTCCATGGCCCATTCGCAGGTGAAAATCTCCTATGCCTACGTAAAGATCTAAACCTAGCATCTATTCCATATATAAGGTACTACTTTGCCATGATACAGGTACGAGATTACAACCCTGACATTCTTTGTTTACAGCGACCAAAACCCTCACCAAAAAGACTAACTTGAGCGTCGGAGGGGCCTGCCGGTTATCAACCCTCGGCGTACCTTGTGCTGTTTTGCAGGTACTCTATTGCTAAAGACAATCAGTCTCATGGATCCAAACGGCAGTGCTTAGCCTCACCGGAATCAGACAGAACCACTTTTAATAGTTATTAAGTCAATAGAACATTAGGAGTTATTCGTTTAAATAAGAGTCATATACAGAACCGCTAATTATGGTACGATACCCATTCCATTGAGTATGAGAGTTTACACAAGAGTAAACCATTTTTATACTATTTATTACTTTAAAAACAAGTTCTTTACATAAATAGACATTTTATCAAATTATTTAAAATTTTCAATTTGTTTTCATCTTTTTATCATATTTTTTTTCTATTCGTGAAAGTATATTTTGATATTTTTAATATTTATTATTTCATTAAAACATTAGGAATTGTGGGTTTGAATAAGAGTCATGTACTGGGTTTGAATAAGAGTCATGTACGGTACTTTATCATCGGGTACTGTCCTGGGTAAAAGAATTTAGGTAGGAATAAACTATTCTTATACTATTTATTACTTTTTAAAATAATTCTTTATAAAATAGGCATTGTATCAATTATTTAAAATTTTCAATATATTTACATCTTTTATCATAATTCTTTTTATCCATAGTAGTATATCTTGATTTTTTAATATTATTATGTTATTAGAATATTAGGAGTTGGTTTGAATAAGAGTCACTGTGTAAGGTATGGTAACCCATTTACACAAGAATAAACTATTCTTATAGTATTTATTACTTTAAAAACAAGTTCCTTATAAAAATAAGCATTTTATCGAATTATTTAAAATTTTCAACCTATCTTCATTCATAGTTCTTTTTATTTGTGATAGTATATTTTGATATTTTAAATATTTATTATGTCAATAAATTATTAGAATAAAAGTCATATACAATATCACTAGGTACGCCACGATACCCACACCATTGAGTAAGAGAGTTTACACAAGAATAAACTATTCTTATACTATTAATTACTTTTAAAATAAATAATATTAAAATAAACATTTTATCGAATTATTTAAAATTTCAATCTATCTTCATCTTTTATCATAATTCTATTTTATTTGTAGTAATATATTTTGTTATTTTTAATATTTATTATATCATTAGAATGTGAAGAGCCGTTGGTTTGAATAAGAGTCATATAAGGTACCACTAGGTATGGTTCATTACCCACATCATTGAGTAAAAGAAAGTTGATGCAATTTGAGTCAGGTGATTGAGTTTGGTTACATGTCAAGAAAGAGAGGTTTCCTAAGTAAATGAAATCTAAATTGGATCCTCAAGGCGATGGGTCTTTCCAAATCCTTGAAAAGATTAATGATATTGCCTACAGGATTGATTTACCAGGTGAGTATCAAATATTTGCTACGTTTAATGTTGCTGATTTCTCTCAATTTTATAATGCAGGGGCTGATTCGAGGACGAATCCCTTTAAGGAGGGAGGGAATGATACAAGAAGCCATGGCAATGGAGATCAAGATGCAACACGCCAAGACAATCTTACTTTGCCAAGTGGATCTATTACAAGGCAACGTGCAGTAAGGCTTAAACAAGCATTTCAAGAGTTTGTTCAAAGTCACATTATATCTCACCTTGATGACAAGACCGAACCATCTATGAAGAATACAAGTGGAGTAGTCAAGCTTGTTATTCTTCTGAAAAGGGCATGTTGAGAGGCTAATACTTAGCCAAATTTCAAGACAACTTTAGTTATTTTTATGAACTTATTTTAATACATTGGGCTTGTTATTGAACCTTTGTTTATTAGGCCCAAAGAGATTTGTTATGGGCTGGGTATTTATTAGTAAGCATGTGCACTCATTAAAAGTCTCTTGCCTTAATTTATTTTAAGCTAGTTTTAGATAACCAAGTGTGTAGACCTAAGTAGAGTAATCCATTAGGCCCATTCGTTCCCTTAGGTTTATTTAAGTTATTTTGGTTTTATTTAAGTTAGTTTAGCCCAATTCAAAGTGGATTAGGATCTGGTTGCATTATTGGGCTATAAACTCCTAAACTAGTTAGGATTAGGCTTGTTTTGGCATTAAAGGGTCTTGTAACCTATTCCTTTTAGGTTTGGGACATGGGCAAGGGTATAAATACCTTATTTTATCCTTGTAGACATCATATTTGGTTGATTAACGAAATTGAGAAATATTCTCTTCAAGAAAGGTGTGTTTTTCTTATTGTTACTTCAAGGATTGCATCACTTATCAAGGTAATTACTTGTGGCGTGTTCAATTCTTCTATTTTTTTTGGATTTGGGTCTCAATTTTGTATAATCAGGGTTTGAACTAGCATGTTCTTAGAATATAAAAATTGAGGTCTTGATTCAATAAGATTAGGGGATTTCAAGAACTTTATTTTCTTAGGGTTTCCGTATTAGTATGCATAGTCAATAAAAGCTTGAACTCTCTCAACTAACTCAAGATTAATGAAATCATCGAGTGTTAATCATCTATACATCCAAAATCTATCAACATTACTCATTTATGCAGAACTATTATTTAAAAATGTGCTTTCATAGTTAAATATAATAATCGTTATGGTAGTATCCATATTAATATTACAGAACATTTAATCTTTAGTTTACACGTTAACAATAGCACAAGAAGAAAGCATTGTATTATACCATATGTATAAATTTCTGTTAATTCATATGGTATGGAAATATTTTAGTTGCAAGTGATGTCAAGTAATTTCAAGTTTCTATCGTTCGTATCAACTAACTAATGCAAATATTTAAAGAGGACTTAATAGAATTATACTGTTTCTTCATCTAACCAACTATCTAAGCATTACATGATGGAGATGTTTACTTATAGATAAATAAATCATGCTTTATAAACATTAAAGGAAAACCTATTTCAATGATTAACATGAATTAACACATAAATTAAAAAATAAATTTAAAAAAATGACAAAGTGAGCACCTTATACTCCAAAAATGGAGTAATGAACACCCAGTAGTCAAATAAACTAGCAAAATACGAATGAAGCAACACAATTAGCCAAAACAAAAAATGCCTAAGACAGAAGTAACAAGTTTCTGACAGCAACCAACATAATCCAACCAAAAAGAAATTAACTTCACTCCAACCAAATCAATAAAACAACAGCTGTATGAATAAAATAAAATCATATTGTCATTATTGAAAGAGAGGAAAAACTATTATGATTCATTAAATTGAATTCCAAACGGTTAAGTGGGCTTATATTAGGTTGGAATCCACTTAGTTAAGTCCTAAACAACTTAAATAATATGACCAAGGCATAATCTAAGTATGCTCAAATAGATTACATCTTATCAATCATATTCATTCTTTTTGTAATTCATTACAAATATCAAAGATTGATAGCGAAGTATCTTATAGTATACCGTTGGTAAGGAAGCAGTTCTTATGTTGGGAAATAGAACATAGTTAAACAAGAAGATGACTCTTACCTGGTTTATACTCTAGAAATGAACACTCGGTCGAGAGAGAGACCTAGCCAAATAGTCTTTTAGATTTGGGATACTAAAATTTTGACACCTAGTGCACCAATTGAAATTGAAAGAAAGTTTAGATTCTAACTCCTAATGCACCAATAACAATAGGCTCATTTTACTGAATAGTAAAGATATCCACATTGTAATTCATGCATTTGGTCAAAATGAATTTAATAGGTATCTATGTCTAAGTTGGTATATGAAACTTGGCATACTTTAAAAATCACATCTGAAGAAACTAACCAAGTTAAGGAGAGAAAAGTTACATGCTTACATATTAATATGTACTCATATAGATTAAGCGTGATCAAAGAACCTTAAGCATGAACTTTGAATTCAATGATATTATAAATTCTCTTAAAGGCTTAGCCAAATCTTATATTGATATTAGTATGATAAGAAAATTACCTAGGTCTCTATATAAAGCTTAGAAAACTTAAGAAGGCATAAGAGGGAGAGAGAGTAGGGTGAAAGCTTAAGAAGGCACAAGGATGCCAAAGAAAGAGAGAAGCATTAATAAGAGTTTTAGAGGGGAGAAGAGGAGTGGGTAGAATGACATTAATAGAAATAAGTAAGAACAAAGAAAAAGTCAAGATAGGAAAGGTAATGATAAGTTGCCAATGTAGAGAGGAGAAAGAATTTTAGGTAATATTAAAAACTAAAATTCCTTTAGATAAAAAATTTGCAAATAACTTTCTTAAGAAAGAATGAAATTAATATTCAAATTAAGAGAAAAAAGACAATAATGTTAATAATTATTAGCTTATACTCCAATATATTAAAATATATTTCAATATAATTAGAGATATTACTAATAATAAAATGTTGAATAAAATTGTATAGTTTCTCACTTTAAAGTGTCATTTTCAAAGATTTTGAGATATTATTGTTTTTAATTTATAAGGTATAAATAATATATTATTTAATGAAATATTTCTTTCAAACTTACACACCTAGAATATTTACCAAAGTATTAGGATGATTAGTAAAGAAATTATTTCAAAATAATTAGAATAAAATTCATATTTGATATCTCACCTACTAAATAGAATAAAATAATTATTAGAAAGAAAATATCTAAATTAACATAGCAAATCAAAATATTAAAACATAGCGAACAAGATAATAAATTTTCTAACTTGAAAAGAATCTTGAAATTGAAAAAAAGAACAACTAGATTTACAATATGAAATTTTTTATGCAAATACTAAATCAAAGCTAAATCAAGAAATATACAACTTGTATATTAATAACAAAGTGATACAAATTCAAAGAGATTAAAGAAAACAATTGCAATTTGGTTTGCATTAATATTTTAAAGCCCTAATTAGTAAAATAGAGATTTAAAAATTGGCGCCATATTAATTAGAGAAAACATCACTAATTTAATTATTTGTCAACTATTTAATATTAAACATTATTTATTCACTATTCACAATTTGTATCTATATCTGTACATGTATACTTGGAGGTAAACACACGTCTTTAAATCCTTTAAAAATAATTATTTTATTTTAAAAGTGACTAATTTAATTAATGAAACAAGGGATGTAAGATTAAGCAAGCCATAATGGGGAAACACTAAGGAGGATACAGGAAAATTCCTATTACAAGTCCTAGCTAGCAAATATTTCAGGGGACATTTGAATAGGCATATTCCATGTTATGGTTTTCATCTTTATCTCATTTTTCATGTTCCATATGGTACCATCTAAACTGACGGAATCATTGGAAAAGATCCTTATGTTCTTTCCATACCATATGTAAGTATGTAACATATCAGATCCCCAAAGTATATGTAGCACCCCACTCCCGACGAGACCCGAACCCGATATCCATGGTGATATCCGAGCCCGTGACCCGCGAGGGTGGCGTACTAGAACACTCGCTCAGAAAATCGGTACATTACTTTCTATAACAAATGCGCGGAATTCTAAACTCAATTTTGGGTACTCATTCAATCCCGTCCAATAGGATACACTCATTTTCAAAAGCCACTTAGGTCAATTTTACAAATACATAATAAACACTTTAGTACAAAAGTAAAGACGTGCAATGCGTATATGAACCGATCCCGACTTCGACCTTCACTTGAATCTGCGCCATACTCCGCTTTTGCTAACGGGTACTCTTCGATTCTGAAAAATAATTGCAATGTTGGGTGAGTTTATGAACTCAAATGAGAAACCATCATCGATGGTTCACTCAATTATGCATTACGCAAATTGCGTACAACACGAGACAGTAATAACAATTAACAGTATTTTATAACAGTGTACATTAGTCTATAATAGTTTGCTACGGTATACAGTATCATTAGCAATAATACAGTAGCGTAGAACAGTTCACATAACAATGTACGAGAGTCTATATCAAGATACAATGTCGAATAACATTTCAAGAGCATAGAACAATTTACGATTACATCACAATTTACAGTAAATCATGGCATCGTACAGTTCGGTAATCGTCACACAATTTGGAAGTTCAGTCAGTCATGTATATGATGCATATGAGACTCTTTTCGGTTATTCAGTGTTGTGTCCAAGTGCTCAACAAGAAATGGGGACGCGCGTCGATTTTCTCCCCTGCTAAGCCCGACAAGACAATATTTGAGCTCTAGGCTCTTTTCAAAGAAATTAGCAACTGGGGCACGCCCATTATCCGATCATGCATTTATGCTTGCAGTGCAATGTTCAGTAATTCAGTATTCAGTAAGCCACAGTGTATGGCTATAAAACCCAATGTAAAGAATCGAATTCAAGAATCCAATCCAATACGTAAACACATACAATTCGATCGCACCCTTTCCAAAGAGTCATGCGATCATACAGTGAAATTCACATTATTCATTCTATACAAGAAGAGCATGCAATTCACCATACACATTTCAAGATTAATATAGCTCACCTTTATACATTTCAAAGGTCATACAAAGGTGCAATTCGATCACATACAACTCAAGAATCATGTAATTCACATTGTCAAGTAATTCACGGTGAACATTTAGACACTCGAAATTTGAGAAACCAACTAGTTACTCACCACTTCCGAGCTATTGCAGAAGTCCCAAAGAATGTCCGTGGAACAACGATCCAACGGCACCTCTATAACAAAGACAAGATCTATTACTAATCGCTCAATTAAACAAAGATAGTAATGCATATGTCTCTATGAAATTATGTCCAATTAAGTACAATCCAATCCAATAAAATAGCTCCTCGCCATGACCTCGCGGCATTCGGCCTGACGAAAGAGGCACACTCGCCACAAGGCGTGCGTCTCCACATGCGGCTCGCGCTGACGCTCTTCTTGCTACGTCGCGACCAATACATTTAACTCAATTCAATTTTATTCGTTGCGACGAAGCCCTAACGCCGATGCTCGTCATGACGTCGCGAAGACCGATCGTCTTCTCCGATCGATTTTCACCATTTCTCTCACTAAAACGCCCATTAACACCCTCAACTACTCAATCAACCACAATAAAAGCCATAGATTCATGCAAGAACTAATAAAACAACTTTAAACACAACAAACATACCAATCGATGATTTTCCATGATTTTCACCGTAAACCCTAAATCCTCCAAATCACCGATTACACCTCTCAAAAGCCTCTCAATCCTTCATCAAATACAGCAAATCAGTTAGCTAGACACAATAAGAGGAAAACCAAAGGGAGAAATAGCAAGACTCACCAATAGGGGAGAAATCGCAACCACCATGGAGAAGGGAGAGGAAGAAAACGAAAATGCCTTAGGGTATTTTCCCTCTTCCCATTCCACTTAGATATTTATAGACATGAGTCTCCGATTCAGTTCAAATTTCAGTCTCTAATTTCTAAGAGCTCTAGGCTCTTTTCAGTGAAATTAGCAACTTGGGGCACGTCCATTATCTGATCATGCATTTATGCTTGCGGTCAATGTTCAAGAATTCAAGATTCAAGAAGCCACGGTGTATGGCTATAAAGCCCAATGTAACAATGAATCGAATTCAAGAATCCAATCCAATACGGTAAACACATACAATTCGATCGCACTTTTCCAAAGAGTCATGCAATCATACGGTGAAATTCACATTATTCAGATTCTATACAAGAAGAGCATGCAATTCACCATACACATTTCAAGATTAATACTGATTCACCTTTATACATTTCAAGGGTCATACAAGGCAATTCGATCACATACAACTCAAGAATCATGTAATTCACATTGTCAAGTAATTCACAAAGTGAACATTTAGACACTCGAAATTTGAGAAACCAACTAGGTTACTCACTTGTTACTTCCGAGCTATTGCCTGGAAGTCCCAGCAATGTCCGTGGAACAACGATCCAACGACACCTCTATAACAATCTGATCTGATCTATTACTAATCGCTCAATTAAACAAAGATAGTAATGCATATGTCTCTATGAAATTATGTCCAATTAAGTACAATCCAATCCAATAAAATAGCTTCCTCGCGACCTCGCGGCATTCGCTGCGACGAAAGAGGCACACTCGCCATGGCGTCGTCTCCTCTGCGGCTCGCGATGACGTCTTCTTGCCTACGTCGCGACCAATACATTTAACTCAATTCAATTTTATTCGTCGCGACGAAGCCCTAACGCCGATGCTCGTCGCGACGCACGAAGACCAAATCGCCTTCTCCGATCGATTTCACCATTTCTCTCACTAAAACGCCCATTAACACCTCAACTACTCAATCAACCACAATAAAAGCCATAGATTCATACAAGAACTAATAAAACAACTTTAAACACAACAAACATACCAATCGATGATTTTCCACAGATTTTCACCAGTAAACCCTAAATCCTCCAAATCACCGATTACACCTCTCAAAAGCCTCTCAATCCTTCATCAAATACAACAAATCGCTTAGCTAGACACAATAAGAGGAAAACCAAAGGAGAAATAGCAAGACTCACCAATAGGGAGAAATCGCAACCACTGTGGAGAAGGGAGAGGAAGAAACGAAAATGCCTTAGGTATTTTCCTCTTCCCATTCCACTTAGATATTTATAGCCATGAGTCTCCGATTCGCTTCAAATTTCGCCTCTAATTTCTAATAACTCAACATTTTATTCTTAGAATCACCAATCTATATTTTCCACGCTATTTGCCACCAATTTGAATCTGAATCGAATTTATCGCCTCTAGCAAATTTTTCATCCGAACCCAAATTCTATAAATAGCGAAAATTTCCTATAAGCCTCTATAAATTACCGATCACTCATAAACAATGATCGAATCACCAAATGCACTCAATCACTCTAATTCCTCAATTAACTCTCGATCCAAATTCGGAATTCATACTCACAATCGATCCGGAAAATCGTGAATGCATGTACCAATGAATATATGCATATGCGAGAAACCGCCTCTATGATTAGAGGCCAAGAATATGCTCACGATCAATGTATGCAGTAAAATCCTATCAGTCTGTCTCAATATTACCATAATACCCTTAATGACAGTAACGGGATGTTACAGTATATTAGGAAAAAACGCTTGCCAACCTTACAACGAATCTGTAAACTAGAGGCCTAAGGGATATAGAGTCATCCTAATTAGTAGTATTGCAATGGGTATTGCAAAGACCTTAAAAGTTATCCCAGATGATAGAAGTATAATAGCACCTGCAGTATAAATGATCTAGGTCCTCTTATGCATCTGAACATAAGAAACATAATAAATTGGTGATTGGAAACTTAATCCTATTTATAATGCCAAGTTTCTCACAACCAGCAAGTCACAAGATGAAATAGTGTGAGGGATATAGAGATGTTTCCCATACAACTCCAGCCCATAGTTTCTTATTTAGATGACCATGTATTAACTTTTTACGTTGACTTTGAAGTGAATTTTAAGGTCCTATATTTTGTCTAGATGTTGGAATCCTACCTTTTAGAATTTGGTAGATATCAAGGCAGATTGTCCATAATTCCCTAAAGATGGTTTAAGACGTAAAGAAGATGAAGGCAACATATAATGATGTGAGAGACTTCTTAGAGAACTTTCATCAAACACTTAGTACCCTTCACAAATTCATCCCTAATTTGTTTCAAAAATACTGTCTTTTTCTAATATTTAATAACATTAGCACACAACAACAAATAATGACCTATTAATTTTTTATGAATTACTCCAAGAAATAATCCAGCAGATATAACTTGTATGAACTAAAGTTTACGATATTTATCAAGATTTTGTCACCATTTAGTAAGGTATTAGTAAAAGGAGAAGTAAATTAAGACAAGTCCCTTAAAGGATAATTCGCTCAAATCATTTGTAAATCACTCATAACACTGAATTTATAGAGTATTTCTCTCCATTTTTAAAGTAGAAGATTGGTTGGGGGAGGTGGAGCTGCTGGTGGTGAAGGTGAAGGTTTAAAGGGCTTTTTTGTGAATTCAATTTCACTGATTTCAGACTTAAGGCATGGTTAACCATCCTGGTTTGTCAAACAATAAATTTGAATTAGTCTTCAGCCACTTGGCGAACAGCGATAGCACTTGCAAAGAGGACCAAAAAAAAAAAAAACAAGAAAATCGGCGTGCACATTAACAAGATATTAACTTAGTCTTAACTTAGTCTTTGGCCTTCGGGTAAGAGGACAAGTAGCGATACGAATAATTGACTCGTATAGTCTTTGAGAAAATTGTTATTTGTTTTCCAAAATTTCTTAATGTTATTGTTGGAATTATGCCCATGACCCAATCGTTATGTAATAGAATTGAACAATTTAGTTTTGTGATTATTAATTTTGATTAATAACATGGCAAATGATTTTATTATCATATTACGTTTATTGTTTATGATAAGTCCTTGATTAAATTTATACACTTTCCATCATAATGGAGATTATGATAATGAGAGTCAAGTTTTTAGGATTTAATCTAAAATATTCTTGATCATAGGATCATCAAACAAGGACTTTTATGATCCGGTTAGATCAATATATATGTAATAGTATCTATTGGATAGATATTAGTAGATCTCATTTACTAAGTTACATATATAGATGATGCATATGGAGATATGATCATTGAACTGACCAAACCGAGAATTCCCAATGGTTACTATTACCTATGAACTGTCAAGTGGGATATTCTCATAAGGATTTAAATGTATATTTTTCCTTTGACCTGAGATCATCGTAGTAATCAATAGGTCACTTATTATATTTTGATGTCGGACACCTAGTGTGTAAAAATGCTAGTTGAATGATCATTTGATATAATTAAGTATCTATCTGATTAGTGGTGAGTCAAGATGGGATCCATCAACTCTAGGTAATGAGTTTGAACTCTATGTTGTCATTGATATTAATGATTGTTTCAAGACCTTGGCCAGGGCAATTGAATGAGTGAGGAAATGAAGTTTTTCTAAGTCATTCACCAATCATTAATGATCGACATGTAACATAGTTGGTTATCTAATAAGGTTTGACAGTTAAACCATACCTTAGGATAATCCGGAGTTGTAATGATGGAAGGTAATTATACATTATCCTTAACCAAGTTCTATCTTAGTAAAGTTGTTATTTCACACTATCCAGTCGTTGAGGAGTGTTGCTAGACGCCAACCTTGATTAGTAATTAATTAGATTAATTACTACCGGCTTAGTGATGAACCTATGTGGTCACACACTTACGAGTGTAATATTTCCGCTTATGATTATTTAATTTATTATAAGATAATTTATTAAATAATCTATATGGCATATTATTATATTTTTGCTAGCACGTAAAATATAATTAATATTAGAAATTCTCTTGTACAAAATAAATGAATAAAATAAAATAGTTTTATTTTATTTCATTTTAGAAATAATAATAAAATAAAATAGTTTTATTTTATTTTATTTTATAATAATTATTAAATAAAATGATGGTAGCTTTGTTTTCGGTTATACCTTTAAAACCGAAAGACAAAATGTTATGATAAAGGTGGGAGTTTTCAAGTTTTAAATAGTAACGTTATATGACTTGAAAAATAAGAGAGTTTTTTATATATCTTTGTTTTGAGTATACGGGAAACATGTGCAGTGAAGGAAAAAAAGGAGTTGGCTTGATAGTTGTGCCAAAACAAAATGAAACGATGTGATTGTTTGGTTTTAAGTTATGTGAAACGTTAATAACTTAAAAAAGAGGAATATAGTGTGGTGAGGCTTTTATGTTCTTTGAACTACGAGAAATAGAAGTCGAACGTTGTTTTCGTTTTTGGTGTACGAAAACGCAGACAAGAAAAACTCTTATATTTTCTTTAAGTCTTTTCGATTCTGTTAGTGAAAATAAACAAGAGATAAGGAGAGAGAAATTGTTTTCTCCATATTTGAAGAAAGAGTTATTCAAATCAACCAAAGTCATATCAAGTGTTGAAAGCGGGATATATTATTCGGTGTGGAAAACATAGAGGCTTCGTATTTTCGAAGTTACGAATCGAGTAATCGTCACTTTCCAGGTATTTATCGTATACTTATTCTTATTATTAGTATGTTGTTAAACGCAATAGATAGCATATGATTGCAAAATTTTAATTTCCGCTGTGCTTGCGATCCTTCAGTTATCATTTTATTGTTCGTGTAGATTATAACCAACAACGTAGTTATAATGTCAAAGAAAGTAGTCCGCTATGGCATGTATTTTAATACGATATCTTTCTTGGAATGTCTAAGTCTAACTTTAAAATTATATATGACGTAAGAAATAATGTTAAGTAATTGGTTTTCTATAGTCTTTGGAAAAGCTTTGATTAGTTTTTACAGTCGTCTTCTTTGCCCATTTTTCTTACGATTGTCACTTTCCAACATGTGTGATTATAATCTATAATTGGTTTTTATCTTTGATTTGATTTACAGTCGTCTGCTTAGCCCATTTTCAGTCCAATATTTGGACTTTGTTGCACAGATGAGAAGAAAATTCTCTTCACCCACCAAACTAGTCAAGGTAACCGCACTCGTCTTACTCAAAATGGGAAAAAAAAATTTATGAAAAGATAGAAAAGGAAACTTATGAAGTCATAATTGGAGGCGGAAATTTGACATTAATGTCATCACTACGAAGTAATTTATTTTTAATCTTTTATAATAAAACTGATAATTCAATGTTCCTTTTCCAAGGTGAAGATACGGGCTGAAAAGTTGACATATTTTTCTAAAATGCCGCGGTGAAGACGCAACTTAGATATCAGTTTTTTAATACGAAGGAAGATTTTTTTAAGTAGGACATTTTTGATACGCTATTGTCTTATACGACTTAGAACACGAGCATTCGCGTCCATATTCTATAATGAAAAAGAGAGTTGCACATCTTAAGACACAAGAAGATCATTTGTCTTTGTCTAGAAATGTGTTGTTGGCAATGTTTTAAAAATCGAACCGGACATCGAATCGGTCGAAGAAAAGGTTTAAGGTTTAGAGGTTCAACCGGTAGTGAACCGCTATCAAACCGGAATATAATAAATAAAATGAAAATTTTATAAGAATAAATAAAAATAAAATATTTTATTGAAATGAAAAATACACCAATGTTTATTATTATCTAATAAACAAAAAAAAATATGAGTCCAATATAAAACTTAAAATAACATTTAAGAGAAAAATTGTATTTCTGAAGGAGGTTGCGTCTCATCATCGTCAAAAGCTCCAAATTCTCCAACACTATTTAAACATTCGTAAACTACGCTTTCATCCAAAGTATTTACATCCACTTTTTCTTCTGCATTAAAATAAATTTAAGGGAAAAATTAAAATGGAGATGCAAGGTATCAAACCCTGTACCTCTCACATGCAAAGCAAGCGCTCTACCATTTGAGCCAGTGTTATAATTATTTTCCTTTGCCATCAAACATGCTGAAATAAGCTTCGGAGTAGCGAAAATTTACTGACAAAAACCTCAAATTTCTCCTTCAAATAGTGAAAACCTTTAGAGTTCGTACTTCTTGATTTGACGTTGCTTTCTAACGAAGATAATGGATTTCCAAGTGGTGATCCTTGCAGGTGGCAATTTGAAGAAACTTGTTCCTCTCATCTCTAAGGTTGTTTCTCTTTCCACCATGAAAACCCTAAACCACTAGTCTCCATTTTCTTTCATTGCCACGTCTGTTCTTTCACGAAGGCACTTTCTTCCTCAAAACCCTCAATTTGGGTCCCTCGTTATCTTTTTTTAATAATTTAAATATTGTTTCTTTTTTTATTCTGAAAAAGTGTAGGAGGTGCCCAAAGCATTACTTCTCGTAGCTAACCGTCCTGTTCTCTCCTACGTTTTGGAGTTTAATAAACTACAATGGAGGAGGTGTTAAAGTTGGCGTGTGCTAAGGACACCAAGGAGCGTATGGCCGGAGTGGAGAGGCTGCACTAGCTTCTAGAAGCTTCCAGGAAGAGAGCAAGGCCAGATCTGACAGATCTGAAAGCAACCCGAGCTCGTGCACTGCTGCTTGGATCTTCTCAAAGACAAGGCCAGATCTGAAACAAGGCCAGATTTGGAAGCAACCCGAGCTCCTCCAGCAACTACCCGGCATCTGAGAAGAGAGCAAGGTGCGATGGAGGGAAAGTGAGAAGAGAGAAGGACAAGACGATGAAATGTTTCAGATCTGGCCTTGCGTTTTGCTTTTTGAAGTTCTTTGACAAACCGGCCGGTTCTCTGATAAACCGGCCGGTTTTTATATTTCAGGTTAATAATTATAACCGAACCAGACACATGGCCGGTTCAGACGATTTTCGGTCTAACCGGTCGGTCCCGTCCGGTTTTCATATCATTGGTTTTTGGCTGATTTCAAACTCTGCAAGACTTTTAGGACTTACTAGAATCATATTTGGTTTGTAAGGTGCAAGTTAAATTGGGTTGGACTAGCTAGAGTTTACATATAACTATACTTATATAAGCCTAGTCGTCTATGTATAGAAAATACGTATTCTTCATCAAATGAGTTTCCGATTCAATAGTGAAATAAGATGCTTTTGGCTCGTAAAGATAAGTCAAACCTCATTAAAAGCGTCCTGTTGTTTCTTTCACTACAAGAAAAATAGGGTTTAGCGACATAATTTACCGACAACATATTTCGTCGGTAAGCTTATTTAGCGACAGAATTTATTCATGAAAAAAGGCGTCGGAAATATGGTCGTTATTAAATTTAACGACGGAAATTTTCCGTTGGTAAATTTACCGACGGTAAAAATTTCCGTCGATAAATTTATCGACGGGTTTTTTGTTCAGTCAATAAATTCTTCTGTCAGAAAATTACCAACGGATTTTGTAATTCCGTCGGTAATTAGCAACAAAATTTTTTCGGTTGGTAAAATCTAATATATTTACCAACGGAATTTTTTTTCGTCGGTAAATTTGCTGAAAATTATTTTTTAAAATTTACCTGCAAACTGTTTAGTTTCTCTAGAAGTCACCATGGAGAAAACTTCATTATTTCAAGTAAAAGAATTAAAATATTAAAATTCATACTAAAACAGAACTGAAAATAAAGAACTGAAATCATTTTTTCAAATAACAAACATTTCATCAAACACCTTACATGCATCAGAAATTTATTTTAACATCACAACTAAAATCACGTCTTGTCCCTTCTATCACTAACATTTATGCCTTAAAGCTGTTTTCCAATAATAAAATACACAAATAAACGAAAGTAATAAATATCCAAATTAACTTTCATCTAATATATGAAAAAACATATGATAGTAGTTGCAAAAATACCTCTAGCGAAGGACACGATGACAATAGTCGGAGAAGACAACATCGTTGAGCAGAAAAGAAGTCCACAACAGAGAAATGGGCTCCAAGAAAACCGAAGAGAAGATTTAGGAAGAAGGAAGAAGAAGAAAGAAAAAAGAAGAAAGAAGTGGGAGGGAGATGTCGGGTGAGTTTATATTTAAAAAGAATTTATCGACGAAAATTTTCGTAGGTAAATTTTAAAAAAAAATTATCGCCAATAATTCCCGCCTTTTTACCGACGGAAAGAAAATTTACGTCGCTAAATTTATTTATCAACGGAATTTACCTATGGAATTTTCCGTAGGTAAACTTAAAAAAATTTTCCGCCAAAAATTCCTTCCATTTTTAGCTACGGAACATATACTGTTGCTAAATTCCGTCCTTAATTTTGCCGCGACAAATTTCCTCCAAATTTAGCGACGAGTATCAGTACCGTCGCTAAATTACTCAATTGTAGCGACAGAAATATGCTTTCCATCGCTAATTTTCAACGGTAAATTTGCCGTCGGAAATTTATTACCGAAGGCTATATTGTTCCGTCGCTAATGTCCGTTGTAAATTTTGCCTGTCGGGATAAATTCCCTCCAAATTTAGCTACAAATATTAGTACCGTCGATAAATCACTCAATTTTAGCGACGGAAAGCATATTTCTGTCGCTAATTGCCGACAAAAATTTTTCCGTTGCTAAGTTTCCGTCGCTAATCTATATTTTTCTTGTAGTGTTTGATTCTTCACTATTCTTGCTACACATTATTTCTCAATAAGCGGTAATACTTTAATTGGGTTGCAAGGTTGGAGATACCTTTGGAATATAATTCTTGAGCATTTGATTATGCATTGTAAGTGCTACAAGTGGTCCAACATTATTACTTGGTCCTGATCAAGGTTATGTTTAAGTTCTAAAAGAGATCAAAAGTTGTTCAGAATCGCCTTTAGATTATTGGTTTATCACATTTGGTACGAAAGAAACAAAAGATTATTTAGTAGAGATCGAGCAAACTATCTTGTGAAAATTTCTGGAAACAGTCTAATATATACTATATGAGCAGCAACAATAGGAAAAAAAAAATCATCTCGTACATAATGAGTCGTGAAATACTTCTTAAGTAGAGATTATAGACTCCTTTGCCACTTCATACTTTTACATTTACCTCTTTTGTTATCCTTTCTATAACATTCTTAGAGATGTCTAAACTTGTTGCATTTTTAGCTATGTAATAAAATCCTTTTAACTTTAAAAAATAACAAACTTCTGTATCATAGTTGTGTTATGTGCTACTATGGATACAATAGCTTATATTGCTAACTTTTGAAATAAGAAAAATACATATAATACTCATTAGTCATTTCGGGTATATACCAAAATTTCACACTAAGGGTCCGTTTGGTTGAATTTTATCAGTAGAGCTTTTGTCAGTAGAGCTTTTCTGATAAGAGCTTTTTTTAAAAGCCAGTTGACTGTTTGGCTGTCAAAATTTCAACCAATTGCAAAATTTCAATTTGAACCAATTGCAAAATTTCTACTTCAATCTCTTCATTATATTCATGATCATTCTCATAATCATTATCAGAAAATGACATCTGTATCAAAATATATAAAAAGATAAATAATAAGCTTATTGTATAACATGATAACATAGCAATAATCATAACACAATAATAATAAAGAACAATTTAATTCATCACAACAAAATTCACCAAACAAAAATCCAATATAACACATTAATAGTAGCAAAATCCAAAACAACACATTACAAATAGTCCAATATTAGTAACCAAAGATATGTCTAATTTATTACAAAAACCACAATCATTTCATTGTCTTGAGCCATTCGATTTGAAGCTCAACTTCCTTAAGCTCAATAAACATTTCTCTATTTTCCTTCTTCAAAAATAATTTGGTAGCCAGCATAAACAGTTCACTTCTCTTTTCTATTTCATTTATACTTAGAAGATGTTCAAATACCAAAGAATGCTATAACCAGGTTCATCTCTTTTAATAGAGCTCATTGAAGTTCTAATATGTATTGCATCACATATGTGGTCCAAATTTTGATTTAACTTGTCGATTCTAGTATCATTTTTTTTCTTTTTTTCCCCTTCCCTTTTGTAGAGGTTCTTAGAGTTGGAGTTGATGAACCAATCTCATGATGAAAATTTCAATTTCTGGATTGACAGCAAAGCCTTCAGAAAGGTCATCATCAAGATCAATATCAACTAGGCTTTCTTTACACGCCACATTAACATCATTTGGTACAAAACCTGAAGAAGGTGCCCAAGCTCCTTCTCCTGTAGCTGCAACATCTTTAAATAAAATATTCAGTTGTTCAATATGTTTCAAACCTTTAGTTCGAAATTTGGTTGCCTCAGGATTTTCCTACAATAATATTGTTTAAGTTATTAAACTATCAAGTAACATTAGAACAATATAAATCTAAAGCTTAAATACTTACCTTCAATTTCTTTTCCCACCATTCCTCACTTGCATCAATAGTCTGATTAGTAGGATCCCATCCCAGTCCAGTTTTCTTACCTACTAAATTTGTCCAAAGCTGCCAATCATTTTTCAATCCATCCCATTTATTCTTAAATTGTTTGTATTCATAGTTCTTCTTAGTTTCATGAGCAAACTTTGAACCTATATTTCTCCATCCAATCTTGTTAAAGTGACCATTTGGTCGATTTCCAGCTAATGTCTCTTCCACAAAAATTTTGATTAAAATTTCAAGAGTTCTATCATTCCACTCCGCTTTAATCCTTTTTTTCAATTTATCCTCACCTTCAATATCTTGACTTGGTATTGACATTTTCTATCAAGCACAAAATCCCCACTGCATATAACAATTATTTAAGCAAGTATAAGAAGATCACACAACCAGAAGTTTTACTCATTCTAAATCAATATGTAAACCAATATACCAACATATGCTCAATTTCAGAAAATTTAGAAGACAAAAAAAAAAATAAGCTTACCTCAACAGTAACAAGTAGCACCTCTCATTTTCCCTTTCTTCTTTCAATGTTGATACTGGACAATATGAAATCACAGTGTTATTACATGAAGTTAATTGATAACCAAAAGATTACAATAAGCTCTACTATTAAAATTGATAACCAAAAGACTATAAAAGACCAATATAAACAATTCCTCAATAGAACCAGAAAGACCAATACACACTTTCTTTCAGCTAAATAGATGAACACTTACAAAATAAAGTATAATATTGTTAATGAGATTCTCTACGCATGCAGTAATATAAACAAATATCAACAGAGGCCAAGGGCGTGTCAAGCAGTAATATTGAAGAATTACCATATAAAAAAACCAATCTACGCATGCAGTAATATAAAAAAACCAATCTGCAGTAATATAAAAACACCATTCTGCGTTGAAACACACAAAATACACGCTGCAGTAATATAAAAAAAACAATCTGCAGTAATATAAAAACACCATTCTGCGTGTTTCAACGCAGTTTGCGTTGAAATACGCAGACATCTGCGTAAACAACGCAGACCCATCGTCAGCGTTGTTTACGCAGGCAACGCAGACGAAGGTCTGTGATATTCAACATATTTTAAACAAAAAAATAGAGAAGAGAAGAATTACCTAGATTAGATGAGAATGTCTGTGCAGCAGGGATGGATAAAAGAGAAGAAAGGCAGCAGAACGAAAGTGACAGTAGAGAGGAAACTTTGAGGGTTTTGTGAATGTTATAAACGTAAGTGACGGTAATGAATTAAAAAATAGCTTTCCGTAAAAGCTAAAATTTGGGCTTTTTTCATAAGCTCCAAATTTTAGCTTTATAAAAAGCTGTATTTTAGCTTTCTTAAAAGCTGTTTCTACTTCAAAAGTGCTTTTGAAGTTTGCAGCCAAACACCCATTTTTTCTCAAAAATGACTTTTGCGGTAGAAAAAAGTAATTTTGGGGTCTTCAAAAGCTGTTCCAAACAGGCACTAATAATCATACATATTTCCATTATTAAGTTAAGCCCTTAATGGGTAGGAGTTGACAAACCTTTCTCAGAAAAAGTAACTCCTCATTAATTAGCGACTCTACAATTTCTTATCCACAATTTATATAGATTTTAAATAAATATATAAATAAAATTTAATACTATAATATAATTAGATCAGAGTAATTGAAACAAAGTATTTAGTACTCTAAAATAGAAGATTTAATGTGGGTGGATGGATGCTAGGTAACAGATTGGCAGATAATCGAAAACAGGGCTCAATCTGACCAAAGACTGACAATAGGCGTAACGTTGGTGTAGGGAGCAAAGGGTAGAATTTGAGCGTAGCCTGTCAAAGTGCCTATACCGGAGGGAAATTTTAAATGTAGTCCTAAATATTTATTTATTGACTCGATAATCCAATTATAGTATAAATGACACCAGGCCCGTGAGTCCAGATCCTCTGTCTAATATTATGGTGTTTTATTGTGTTCAATGAATCTCAGCTATTCATTTATGTGGATCCCGCGTGGGTCCCGCGTGAGTCCCACAAAATAAATGTTTGAGATTCTATGCGACAGAATAAGACAGAGTAATATTGGACAGATGATCTTTTCTCCAGGCCGCAAGGGCCATCAAACTCACAACAGTACAACACCTCTTTCTTTCTCATGGATTTCTTGTCAACATCACAGATATTACAAATTTTTGGAGCTCTGGTATGTGTTCTCTTCGGTACGCTGTTGTTGTCGAACAAGTACAATAGTGGGAAGACAAAAAAATGCAAATTTGTACTAGAAGCACCAAGTGGCTTACCTATTATAGGTCATCTTCATCAATTTGCTGGAACAAAAAACCTAGCTAAAACCTTGTCATCCATGGCGGATAAACATGGTCCCATCTTCTCAACCAGGATGGGAGTCCATCCAATAATGGTAAGCAATTACGAGTTACTTAAAGAGGTGTTTACTGTTTAGTTTGACTCCTTTGTTATCCCATATTGGTTGGAGACAATAATTGGGGCAAGACTTTTACCTATATAAGGAGGTTGTTACCTCCTTAGTTAGTGCACCAAACAAAGTCAAATATTTGTAGTACAAATTTGATTCTAGTTAAATTCCTCTTTTGAGGTGAGAGTTGGAGAGTTTGTCTTGTGTATTTCTTTGTGAGTGTGTTGGTGTATTGGGGGATTGGGTGAGAGGAAAATTGTGTGATTGTAAGAATTTTTCACATAGTAGATTTTCTTCTCGGTGCCCGTGATTTTTCTCCGGTTTGGGAGTTTCCACGTAAATTCTCTTGTGTTGTTATTTTCTGATATTTTTGTCTATTATATATCATTGGGTGTGGGTTTGAAAGGTCTAAATTCCTAACAAGTGATATCAGAGCCAAGATGTGGTTTTCTTGAAAATTATAAGTATGCTCTGTGGTCGTAGTTTTGACTGATCTTTCACATCAGAAAAGATTTTCTTGAGAAAGATTCATTCGGTGCGGTGGAGTTTTGGTGTGGTAGTGTGGTAGTACATGTCTAGGAAAGTTTTGGCTAAGGAAAGACTTGGTATTTAAGAGTGTCCGTTGTGACCCACCTCTCTTTCCTGAAAACTTTCCTGGTGTACTATTCATTCTACGGTAAAATTCATTAAGGCAGAGGAGCACAAGAAAAATGTCAGGAAATAAGGCTTCGAATCTTCCTAGATTTGAGGTGGAGAAATTCGACGGGAGAATCAATTTTGGCTTGTGGCAAGTACAAGTCAGGGATATTTTGATTCAGTCGGGGTTACACAAGGCATTAAAAGGCAGGCAGATCCCTAATAGCAGTACAGGCAAATCTAGTATGAGCGATGAAGATTGAGAGGATCTGGATTTGAGAGCAACAAGTGGGATAAGATTGTGTTTGGCTAAGAATGTCCTTGCGAATGTGCATGGAATATCTACAGCAAAGGAACTATGGGAAAAGCTCGAGGAGTTATATCAAACAAAAGGTGTCTCAAATTGGGTGTACCTAAAGGAACAGTTTCATACACTGCGGATGAAGGAAGGTACTACAATTTCAGATCATTTAAGTGTTCTCAATGGGATCGTCTCTGAACTAGAGGCAATTGAAGTTCGTATAGATGATGAGGATCAAGCTTTGAGACTCATCTAGTCTCTTCCACCTTCACATGAACACATGAAACCGATTTTGATTCATGGGAAGGATAAGATAATTTTTTCTGAAGTTGCCGGAAAACTCTTTTCAGAAGAGAAAAGATTGGGTGGTGGAAATGTTTCTAAAAACTCAGCTCTGGTGGTAACTGGATATCGGAAGAAGAACTCCGTGAAGAAAAATATCGTTTGCTGGAATTGTGAACAATCTGGACATGTGAAGAAAAATTGTCCGAGAGGTAGAGCGGGTTCGGCAAGAGGCTCTGGGTCAGTTAATGGAGAGACTGACAATGTCGCTAACATTGTCTCCATGGATGATGATCTTGCTCTCTAAGAAGGGGGCATGTACATCCTCATGGCATGCTGCTAATCCCAAAGTTGCTATGATAGAGGATGTGTTACTGTTAGCGGGTCCACAGGTTTGCACACGAGCATTGGTTTGGCATTAATGCAAGGTGTGTGGTGGAATTTATGTCGATGGCTGATGAACTTCCAGGAAAGCGAAACATGGGAGTTACACCATAATTTTTCAGTAAGGTTATTTTCGACATGTGCCGACGTAAAAGGCTTAGAATTGGTTTATTCTGAGTGGGTATGGTTTTATGGTGGAGCATGATGCTGTGAAGCATGATAATTCTCTACAGTGAGAGTTATGTTATTTTCAGGAGATCTACATTAAGGTGGAGCGTGGTTGTGGGATCAATCAAAGTCGCCAAGGTGGAGATCGTTGGGTTTGGCTCCTTTGTTGTCCCATATTGGTTGGAGACAACAATTGGGGTAAGACTTTTACCTATATAAGGAGGTTGCTACCTCCTTAGTTAGTGCACCAAACAAAGCCAAAGATTTGTAGTACAAATTTTACTCTAGTTAAATTTCTCTTTTGAGGTGAGAGTTGGAGAGTTTGTCTTGTATATTTCTTTGTGAGCGTATTGGTGTATTGGGGGATTGGGTGAGAGGAAAATTGTGTGATTGTAAGAATTTTTCACATAGTGGATTTTCTTTTCGGTGCCCGTGATTTTTCTCCGGTTTGAGAGTTTTCACGTAAATTCTCTTATGTTGTTATTTTTAAATATTTTTGTCTATTATATATTCTTAAGTGTAAGTTTGGAAGGTCTAAATTCCTAACATTCACTACGTGTGACAGGAGTTTCGCTTCACGCCCTAATTCATCTCAAGACAAGTACCTCGGCTTCGATTCTTTGGCAAATGGTTTCTCACCATTCGGAAAATATTGGCGAGAGCTACGAAAGCTGGCGATGATGGAGCTTCTCTCCATCAACAGGATCAAATCATTGAAGCATCATCAGGTGTCCGAGATTAACCACTTGGTCAATAACATGTTTTTGATGAGCAAGAGCAACGACCATCGTCCAGTTAAGATTGTCTTGAGTGATTGGCTTGAAGAATTAACCTTCAATATCATTACTTTAATGGTTACAAGAAAAGATTCTTCGAGAGGAACGGAAACGTCAGCAACCAAGATAATCACGATACACATGTGGGTAAAAGTAAAACCATTAGGGAATTCATGGAAGAAATGGGCAGGGCAGTTCCTGGTGATCTCATCCCATTCTTAGGATGGTTTGATTTTGGAGGAGCCACAAAACGCATGAAGCAGATTTTTGAGAGATTGGATGTTATCTTTGAAAATTGGCTTGAAGAACACAAGTCTAAGAGTAGTGAATCGGAGAAAGATATCATCGATCTCATGCTCTCTACCATTGAGGATGATACCACTTACGGTTTCAAAAAAGATGACAATATCGGTACGCCAGTAAAAAATCTGGGACTATTTTCAATAAGTTGAACACAATTTCCAATAACTAAAACTACCTTTTTAGGCAAACCAAAATTTTCTGGTCTCTTAAGTCCTTCTTGAAATCGAAATCCTCCCACAACTTATCACATATTGCATAATACACCTTATAATCCCTAATTATGTTCTTAGAAACCGATTGTAATACATCTTTTACTTTTGTTCATGTTGTTAGACATTTGTGGTTGCTGGCTAGGACACCTCATCCATGACTTTGACATGGGTCTTCAGCAACTTGTTGAATAATAAACATGTATTGGAGCGTGCCCAGGAAGAACTTGATTAAAAGGTTGGCAGAGATCGATTTGTTAATGAAACCGACGCTGATAATCTGTTGTACATCCAAGCCACTATCAAAGAAACCCTGAGATTGTACCCACCTGGTCCATTGGCAATTCCACACGAGTCGATAGAAGATTGTTACGCAGTGGTTCTGAGGACAAGATCAAAGGTGAAATGAACCAAGGTTCGCTCTATGTATCCCTCAACAAAACTTACAGTCAAAAATTTTCTCATTAAAAGGCTACATAAGCTTTGTACTAATAAGGAAAGCCAATGGATGAAGTGGATATAACAATATTTTCTAAAAGGTGCAATTGTATAGTCTATTAGCATCAACTTAAATATCTCTTGGTCACTGAAATAGATTACGCTCATTAGGGCTGAGGTACAAGCTTTCATCAAACATAAGATTGGTGATGGTAAAGTTACATTCTTTTGGTTTGACAATTGATATAACATGGGACTACTTTTCCAATTAAGAGAATTCAAGCCCCTCCATGCAATTATTCCAGTCGATATCAGAGTACAAGCTCTAATAAAAAACACTACATAGACCTAGTCTGCTCACATTACTAGAGTTTCTAAAGAACTTACGGGGCACATGCCAAACTCTGCTCCCAACTCCTCCACTCCAGACACCATATCTTCTGGCTACAAGATAGGAAATGAACTTTACCACTTCTTCGTGCAAAAAATTGCTACGAGGCCCCTAAACCAACTGCAGCTAGGCAAGTATAGTGTGTGACCTTGTCCCATCCTAACTAGAGTTCTTTTTTGTGTGGCTTAATTATAGTGAAAGAGAAGCTTGGTACCAAATATTCACCGAAGTTTCACATATCCAACCAGAAATTTAAACTTTTTTAAACCTCAATTGAAGATCTCAACCATCTTTTCTGCAATTGTTGTTATTCGAGATACCTATTGAATATAAACCTATTGAATATAAGTCTTGAGCATTTCAAAATGCATTGTAACTGCTACAAGTAGTCCAACGTTATTACTTGGTTCTTAATTAGGTTATGTTTAAGCTCTAAAAGAGATCAAAATCGCCTTTAGATTATTGGTTTATCACATTTGGTATGAAAATGAAAGAAACAACAAATGATTTACTAGAGAGCAAACTCTTTTGGAAATTTCTGGAAACAATCTAGCGTATAAGATATGAGCAGCAACGATAGCAAGAAACATCTCGTATATAACTGAGTCCAGAAATACTTCTTAAGTAGAGATTATAGACTTCTTTGTCACTTTATACTTGTATATTTACCTCTTCTTTTCCTTTCTATAACTTTCTTAAGTTGTCTAAACTAGTTGCTTTTTTAGCTATGTAATATTAAAATCCTTAACTTCAAAAAATCAAAAACTTCTGTATCATAGTTACGTGCGACTAAGTCTAAGGGTAAAATCCTTTTATCCTTTTAACGTGGAACGGTCGGCGTAGAAAAGGACTGCGCGTCTGATCTGCTCACCAAATCTGACCAAAGACTCACAACTGGGGTTGGTCTAGGCAGAAATATCAAAGAATTTTACCGCAGACTGACAGTATGAGAGTGATTTTTTAAATGTTTTTTTTTTAAGGAAGACGAACATAACAATTACACAATTAATAAGGGGAAACAGATTTCCGACAAATCTTCTAACAAAATAAGGTGTCACCCAATGGATGAGGTAGTAAAATACGTGACACCTACATCAAAATGATCGACATAATTCGTTAGCCAGTCGGAGCATCTGTTGTTCTCTCGATAAATATGTCGATAAATAATAGTTCAGTTCCTAGTAAACAACTCATAATGCTCCGGACAATGGGATTAAGAATCCTGGATCGACGATCGGAGGTTGAAAGGATATTGAATCAAGTTCAATTCGTCGATGGCTCAAATTTTACGCCAGTATTCGTCCTCTACACATACACCATATCAAGAACGAGATTCGGTACAATCAGTCATGAATGAACTGAAATACTTCAAAAATCACCTTCGCTTTCTTGGAAACACGAGATCGTTGCCTTCACCCCTTCAGACGCAAGAAATCGCCAACGTCTTTGGTTCGAAATCAAGAAATCCCCTTTTCGTATCTTCAGAATCAAGAATCTTATTTGGCTCTGATACCATGTGCATTTTAAGAAATAAGATACGAAGTGACTAAATAATACGTTTCTTATTCAGCTTTTGTTGTAAATGTAATGTATATATACAAGACTATTAAAACTATCTACTTACATTATACATGTACAAATTATAGTACTAACTATACAACTGCTATAATTAACTAGAAAATACAACTAACAAAATATCTTCCACAATGGTCAGAGGTTGAAAGTATATCAAACACTACTTGAGAATCTACTTCAAGTTCAATCCATCGATGATCCAATTTTTCGTCAGCATCCGTCCAGTATAAACGCCCCAAAATTTCACGATCATAGATGAGCATTAGTCATTATTTTGCGAGAATCCACCAAGCTAGTGTCCTCCACTTTTCCGTAGAAGGCCTCCTACGCTGGCTGTGGAGGAGGACCGTTTGTAGGCTATATCATAGTTGAGCTTTATTCAACTAGTAGGAGGTTTGCTTCAGTCGATATGACGCTCTTGGCGAGGTTGATGTCCAGTAGAAACCGCACAATTTTGCTACCTGGCTAAATTACGAAGAAGACTTGCATAAGATAAAATAATAGAACGAGGTGAGAAAGGTCACGTTAATTATGTATCAAACAGGGTCATATTCTTCTGTCGCTAAAGAAAACAGCAATAAATACCAAAGCGGACCAATCATGCCCAAGGACTTGACAGTGGTGTTGAAGACTGTGAGGGAGCCACTCCCGATGCGGCCTAGGAAAAAATTCCGCGCAACCATATGTTTATTTATTGACCAGCGCCCGGTGTCATCAAACTCACAAGAGCACTGCAACTCCTCTCTCGCTCTCTCTATCTCATGGATTGCTTTTCTACACCACAGATATTACAAATTTTTGGAGCTCTGGTATTTGTTCTCTTCTGTAAGCTATGGTTGTCGAACAAATACAATCATGGGAAGACAGAAACGCGCAAATTTGTACCAGAAGCACCAGGTGGCTTACCTATTATAGGTCATCTTCATCAATTTGCTGGAACCAAAAACCTAGCTAAAACCTTGTCATCCATGGCGGATAAACATGGTCCCATCTTCTCAATCAGGATGGGAGTCCATCCAACAATCGTGGTAAGCAGTTACGAGTTACTTAAGGAGGTGTTCACTACATGTGACAAGAGTTTCGCTTCACGCCCTAAGTCATCTCAAGGCAAGTACCTCGGCTTCGATTCTTTGGCATTTGGCTTCTCGCCGTTTGGAAAATATTGGCGAGAGATACGAAAGCTGGTGGTGATGGAGCTTCTCTCCATCAACAGGATCAAATCATTGAAGCATCATCAGGTGTCCGAGATTAACCACTTGGTCAATAACATGTTTTTGTTGAGCAAGAGGAACGACCATCGTCCAGTTAAGATTGTTCTGAGTGATTGGCTTGAAGAATTAACTTTCAATGTCATTACTTTAATGATTTCAAGGAAGAGATTCTTCGAGAGGAACGGAAAAGTCAGCAGCCAAGATAATCACGATACACATGTGGGTAAAACCATTAGGGAATTCATGGAAGAAGTGGGCAGAGCAGTTCCTGGTGATCTCATCCCATTCTTAGGATGGTTTGATTTTGGAGGAGCCACAAAACGCATGAAGCAGGTTTCTGAGAGATTGGATGTTATCTTTGAAAATTGGCTTAAAGAACACAAGTCTAAGAGTAGTGAATCGGAGAAAGATATCATCGATCTCATGCTCTCTACCATTGAGGATGATACCACTTACGGCTTCAAAAAAGATGTCATTATCAAGGCAACAATATTGGTACGTCAGTGAAAAATTTGGGACTGTTTTCAACAAGTTGAACAAAATTTTCAATAACTAATTAAAACGAACTTTTTAAGCAAACCAAAATTTTCAGGTCTGTTAAGTCCTTCTCGAAATCGAAATCCTTCCACAACTTACCACATATTGCGTAATCAACCTTATTATAATCCCTAATTATGTTCTTAGAACCGATTATAATACATCTTTTACTTTTATTCATGTTGTTAGACTATTGTGGTTGCCGGCTCGGACACCTCATCCATGACTTTGACATGGGTCTTCAGCAACTTGTTGAATAATAAACATGTATTGGAGCGTGCCCAGGAAGAACTTGATCAAAAGATTGGCAGAGATCGATTTGTTAATGAAACTGACGTTGATAATCTGTTGTACATCCAAGCCATTATCAAAGAAACTCTGAGATTGTACCCACCTGGTCCATTGGCAATTCCGCACGAGTCGATAGAAGATTGTTACGTTGGTGGCTATTTTATCCCAAAAGGAACTCGTCTGTTTCCCTTTCTCTGGAAGGTGCAAACAGATCCGCAGCTTTGGTCAGATCCTTTAGAGTTCATGCCAGAAAGATTTCTGACAACAAAAGCTGATGTTGATGTTTATGGTCATCATTACGAGTATCTCCCGTTTGGCACAGGAAGACGGTCTTGTCCTGGTGTCAACCTAGCAATGCAAGAGATGTCATTGGCACTTGCAAGTTTACTTCAAGCATTTAACTTCAACAGACCATCAGATGAGCCCATTGACATGACCGCTGGCCTGCGGTTGGCGTTATACAAGGAAACGCCTCTTGAAGTTTTGGTCACCCCACGCCTTCCGCTTGAGCTCTATCAGTAGCAGGAAGTGAGGAGGATGATATCATGTTATAAATGAAGAGAAGCGAGAAGCCGTAGTCTGTGCTTTGTAATGTTCATGTGTATGTTATTTGCAAAATAATTATGGTTAGGCTGGGCCTCTCTTGTAATGTTTATGTGTATGCTGTTCCTACTAGTTATTAAGTCTGTGCTTTATGTGGTTTTGAATAAAACAATAAATTACATAACATAATCGTTTTACATTATTTTAAATTTAAATTCAAATAAAGTTGTAAAATCTACAAATTTGAAAATATTAAAAATCGTTTTTGTTAATTTTATTTAAATATCACATTTTATTATTTGATAATTTATGGATTTTTGTTAACAAATAATTAGGATATTTTCTTGATTTTAAAACAAATAAATGTAATCGTCACTCTACTCATCTTCGCTAATTTATATTAGTTCTGTAAGAAATAAACTACGACTATGGACACCAAATCCTTATTTTAACCCTATTCTATTAAATCTCAAAGTGATGTGATCGTAATGAAACTAGACAATGACTTTTTTGACTGACATTACTACTTTCATTCTTTTTGAAAGTAACCCTTTCAACACTACAATTTCTGTTTTCTTTTCAGTGACATCACATCTGTCTGCTTGTTCATCTTAAAGAAAAGTAACAAATAAAAGAATATCAACTCATCTACAGTATTAATTTCTTTTAGCCATGGAGACAATAAAATTCCATTAAAAAGAAGGAGACACTAATCATATTTTATCATAGATTCATATATTTTAAAAATTATATTTAGTAAATGAAATGAGATAATTGAAATTTTGAGTGTATCTTTTATGATCTTACGTTTGATAAGTTATAGATATGCATTTAATGAAAGTAAAAAATGATATTTTATTTAATTAATAAATTTTATCCATAAAATTTATACTCACCTTAAAATAGATGTAATCTTCTTTTCGACATTAAATTATGTAAACCTAGTTTATGTGTTAATATGTAAAATATTACATATTAAATAAAAATAACACTTAGTGCATTTAACTCCATTTTATATGTTTATGCATAAAAGTAAAAGTTTAGATCCTTTAAATTATTTTTATTTTCTCCATATATTTAATAGCCAACAAATTTCTAGTTGACTTAAAAATAATTGCATTCTTCTTGTTAAATCTAGTATTATGATTATTATGTAAAGCATCGAACACCGATTAGTATTTACTTGGAGTTATATTTTGTATTCGTATTTTTATTATATTTTTAATGTTGTAGAATAAATTCTTCATTAACATAAATACAAACTTCAACTTAATGTATTTAAAATTATGTTTCAATTTTATTATTTCATTTATATTAAATTTTATTTTAAAATATAAAATTTACGAGTTATTTAGTGCTATGTATCAAATCCTCTTGACAATTATATGTATATTTTTGTTGCAAGTAATTTTACCTAATGATAGTTACAATAAATAAATTATATTAATAATCTTATCTTGTATTTATTATTATATTCTTTTTAATATTCTTGTATTTCATGTCTGTCAGTGATCCAGCCCAATCACTATCAGTAAATCCAATCAATTTCACACAACCAATCAGTTTATCATGCAATCCATAATCAAGAGTACCATGCAAGTACCTTAGAACTCTTTTAATAGCCTTAAAATGAAGTTCAAAAGGTGAATTCATGAACCTAGACAGCATACTTGTGATGAACATAATGTCAGGTCTTGTGATTGACAAATAGAGTAAGGAACCAACTGCACTTCTGTATAGAGTTGCATAAGTTAAACTAGATCCATCATCAGTGATCAGCTTAGTTCCTTGAACTCCTAGAGTGCTAATTGATCTGCATTTTCCCAAGCTGAACTTGTTTAACAGTCCTTGTGCATACTTTTCCTGAGAAATGAAAATGTCATGTCTGCCTTGTTTAATTTCCATTCTTAGAAAATAAGACATCATTCCTAGGTCATTCATCTCAAAGACTTGTTCCATTTTTTCCTTAAACTCCATTATAGCCTTCTGATTGTTTCCTATTATCAAAAGATCATCAACATACACTGAAACCACCAAAGTTTTAGTTTCAGAATATTTAACATACAATGTAACCTCATTGCAACTTTTCTGAAAACTAAAATTCAGAAGATATTCATCAATCCTAGCATACCATGCCCTAGGATCTTACTTGAGTCCATACAAGGCCTTTTTCAACAAATAAACTTTATCAAGGTCGATTTGAAATCCCTTAGGCTGCTCCACAAAAATTTCTTCTTCAAGTATGCCATTTAGGAAGGTAGACTTGACATCTAGCTGAAAAACTTGCCACTTGAGATGTGCAGTAATGGACAGAAGCATTCTAATGGTATCAAACATTGTCACTGGAGCAAAGGTTTCATTGAAATCTATCTCTTGCTTTTATGCAAATCCCTTGACAACCAACCTTGCTTTAAACTTGTAGATGGTCTCATCCGAATTAAACTTCACTTTAAAGATCCACTTCAGGCCAATGACCTCCTTATCAATAGGTTTTGACACTAAGGTCCAAGTGTTATTTTTATTGATCATTCAAAGCTCCTCCTCCATTGCAGCTCTCCAGTTTTTACAATTCAATGCTTCATTGATGTCAACAGGCTCATAAAGTGCAACATTACATCTAGTATAAATATCATCTAGAGTTCTTGTCCCTCTAACAACAGCTTCATCTTCAGAATCCTCATCAACATCATTCTGCTGTTCTTTTACACTATCATCAAGTGCATTTTGAGAAGAGGATGTAACTGACTGCTTTTTCTAGTCCCACACATTTACTTCATCAAATTTCACACTCCTGCTCACGTAAACTTGATTTGTGAGAGGATTTAAAATTCTATACCCTTTGAAGGTATTGTTGTAGTCAACAAGAATTCCAAGTTTAGCATGTTGATCAAGCTTGTCCCTCTTGGCTTCAAGAATATGAGAATAGTTTACACAACTAAGGATTCTAAGATAAGCAACAGATGGTTTAGTTCCAAACCATGTCTCAAATGATGTTTTTCCTTCAACAACTTTGGTAGGAAGTTTGTTTTGCAAGTAAATAGCAGTGTTAACTACTTCAGCCCATAAAGTTTTAGGTAAACTTTTCTCCAACAGCAAGCATCGAGCCATATTCATGATGGTTCGGTTTTTTCTTTCACAAACACCATTTTGTTGAGGAGAGTAAATGACAGTCAATTGATGAAGAATTCCAGTGGCTTGAAGGCATTCCTTGAAGGCATGTAATGTATATTCAGTGTCATTACCAGTCTTCAAAGTCTTGATGGACAAACCACATTGAATTTCAACTAATGCTTTGAATTTTGTAAAACATCCGAGCACTTCACTTTTCTGTTTCAAAAAATAAACCCAATAATATCTTGAGAAATCATCTATGAACAGAAGAAAGTACCTGCTGGAGTTGATTATGTTAACACTCATTGGGCCACACACATCCGAATGCACCAGCTGCAATTTATCACTTGCTCACGAAGCTTGATTCACAGGAAAAGGAGATTTGCTCAACTTTCCCATTTAACAGATTTTGTACACACTAGAGAAGTCATTTATAGGATTCAGATCATGTACAAGTTCTAAATCCTGCAGTTGCTTTAATGAGTTGAAGTTGGCGTGTCCAAGTCTTTTGTGCCATATAATTATTGTCTTCAACACATACATGCACACTAGCTGCTACATTTGACCATTCAATAGGAAAATTCATTCTTTTCATTGTAATAGAGAAAATTTTTGTCCCAGACGAGTCTCTAATGAAACACATTTTATTTTCAATTGAAAGCTTGTAATCCTTCCCAAGTAATTGACCAACACTCAGTAAATTGATATCAATTTTAGGTACATATAAAACATTTGCTATGTTTCTTGATCCATAAGGAGTTTGGACAAGAATTGTACCTTTTCCTTTTGCATTTACCGATCTATCATCTCGAAGTTTCACTTTGCAAGCAAATCTTCAATCCAAGTCCTTGAAAATAGTGAGATCAACTGTCATATCGTTTGTGTACCCACTATTAACAAGCCAAATTCCAAAAAAATGAGCAGCTACACACATCTCCTCCACAAAAACAAATAGTTCTTCTTCATGCTTCTCTGAACTTTCAACAACTTGAGCAGGTTGAGCACGTGCTTGCTTCTTTTGGTGTGTCTTACAGACCTTTTCCATGTGACCAAATTGTTTGCAAGCTTTGCATTGAACATTTGGTCTAAACCAACAAAAATCTACTGTATGATTCGTCTTTTGACAGTGAGAACAGGGAGAAAACTTGTCCTTTTTGAACCTTCCTCTATTATTATGTTCACTCTTCTCTTTGCCCTTTCTGTTATGTGAGTATTTTTTGTGACCAGATGACTTGAACTTCTGTGTAGCTGCATATACTCCTTCATTTTGAATCTCCTCCTCCCGAAATGCTTTTCTTTGTTCCACAGCTTGCAATGCATTTGCAAGTTCTGTGACATTGATTTTTTTCATTTCCCAGTTGTCTTCCAAAGAGGAAATTTTTAATTCAAACCTCTCTGGAAGTGTTACCATGACCTTTCCATTTCCCAATTGTCTTTCAAAGAGGAAATTTTTGATTCAAACCTCTCAGGAAGTGTTACCATGACCTTCTCCACAATTCTCTTCTCTTCAACTTGTTCCCCCAGCAGCCTTATCTCATTAATAGTCTTCATAATTTTGTCAACATAATCCTTGATCTTATCGGATTCCTTCATGCAATGCATCTCAAATTCTTTCCTTAAATTGAGTATTTGCATCTTCCTTGTTTTATCACTTCCATGAAACTCTTGCTTCAATCTTTCCCAAGCTTCTGTGGCAGATTCACAATCCATGATTCTTGTAAAAATTACATCATACCATCCACCGTTGAATGAATGCATGAAAGAGCACGGAATTTCTTATCAGTTTTTTCAACATGATGCTTGATTTGGTTTACTGCGGGATTGGTGGGAAGAGGATTCACTTCCTTACCATTATCATAATCCCAAAGATCAAATGATCTCAAGTATGTATTCATCTTCACAGTTCAAATTTGGTAGTTTTGGCCATTAAAAACAGGAGGTGCAGTGTTTGAAGGTGTGGAAGTCATTGGTTAAGAGTTTTTTAAAAAGTTGAAGAGAGTGAGTGAGGTAAATAAGTTTCTGGTTGTTTTGAATCATAAGTCCTTTACAAGATCAAGAATGCTTTGATACCATGTAAAGAAATGCAGAGGATATTGTAATGAACTTGTATATTCGAAAGTGAATGAGAATTGGAACAAAAAAGACTATTTTTTTCATTGCATTCTGGAAATATATAGCTTAAGTGTGCATATTACATTAAGTTGAAACTCAAAAAATACAATGATTGTTGAAGTGGATTGAACATACTGATTTATCAACTAATAAAAGTAATTTATGCCTACTACATTACAACACAACTCAAACTTTACGACAACACTATATCAAGTTACACTATAATAAAAATGGTATGATACATAATGAGTTGGTACAGAGGTAGTCTCTCGTGAACTCTTTTCATTTGAGAGTTGGGGTTTGCTTAATTTAGTTTATGTTAGTCATGTATTTAGATCATGTCTCCTATCCAATCAACTCTGTTGCAGGTTTCCTATTAAAAGAAGACATTTCACTGATCTCTTCGACAAACAACACTAAACGGGGTAGGTAAAATCCAAGGTCATTCGTGGCTGAATCAATTCAATATTCTACTTTTTTGTTGTTGTTTCTTATACTAATAGTTGCAATACTGCAGAAATTGCAGAAGTAGAAAAGAACGAATATCATCAAATCATATCCCATCTCCTTAAATGTTGTGCCTATTGTCTGTGTGCGTAGTCCTATACTATATATGTACATTGTTGAGTCTTTTTTTATATATATAAGAAGGAGAATAAAACCAATTACACGATGATTCTAAGGAAATAGATTCCGACATATCCTCTAAAAGAATGACTAGTTCTATGGTTTCTCATGCTAAGTTCAACGGTTGCAATTAGGTCCAAACATCAGCAGCAGCAGCAACTAGAGATAGTAAAAGACGAACAGACAATTTGGGTATCTGTGTCTTTTGTAGTTTGTGTTGTTCTTATGATTGGGACCGCAAGGTCTTCACTTTGGATTCCGTCTCTGTCTCCGTGGACAGAAAGTCCTAGGCATCAGAAAACCTCTCACTTTCTCGCCATCGTTACAGGCTAACACCAGTCTCCTAGGGACTTACCCATTTTAGACCAAATCTAAAAATTACTTTGAAATTTCCTTATTTCCCTCACAAGCCCCAGAGACAGCTAGATAGGTAAGAGTGTGAAAACTAAGAAGACCAGAAGGAGGTTAAGAAAAGGATGTGAAACGTAAAAGGAAAGTTACTCATAGAAAAGCACATTTGAGAAACGTCTCGACTCTGCATGTAAAGTCCAAGACAAGTGTCGTGGGAAAATAGACAAAAATGGCTAGACGTGTTCTTACAAATTCACACGTATATGCAAACACTACCTTGGAATCATCTCTAAGTTACTGGTTAGCTCCAAAACATCCCTTCCTTTTCATTGCCATGCCAGATGAACCCTGTGCTTAGAAATTGAGATAAAAGTAAAAGAGATTTCTTTCTCATTCTCTCTCTTGGCTCTTGTTTTAAGTGTTCGTTGCCACAGACACTACTTATCTCCTTCACCACGTGGTTTTACCTTTTCAGTGACGATCAACTTAAGCCCACAACCTTGCCGGCTCAACTGCTATTAACTCACTACCGCTTTCCTATCTCTTCTCGTCTTCCTTTGTCTGCAGCCCATGCTTTGCTTTCACTGCCTGTTGTGTTCTTGGTTTCTTTATCTTTTCTGAACTCAAGAGAGTGATCTCTTGATTGATAAATGATCAATTCATGTTTCCTTTATGTGAGGTTCTTCGTAAATGATCCGAGGTTAAAGTGGCTAGCTTTCTCTACAGTTGCCACCAAGGCTCTCTCTGTTTCTCTGTTTTTCATTCTTTGAAAAGGGGTTGATCTTATTCTCCCACTTGGAGGTGAATTTGTAGTTGTTCTTATATCCAATGGCTTCGATTCTCCAATTTAGAAAGCTAAACTATGCAGAACATCTGAAGTTTAAATCTTTTGATGAACAAAAAGTTGACAAGAAAGAAGAAACTTTAGCAAGAAATGCCTTGGAAATTAACAGGAAAGGGAATAGAAGGCAGTAAAGGGAATGGAGTTGTGTAGACTGTTGTTATGGGCTAATAGGATACATGTGCACCACTTGGTGGCTTCTCTTATTCTTGTTTCACTGTTTTCTAGCTACATTGCCTGGCTTTCAAGTCCCTGAATCACCAGGGACGATACTCAAATGCCAAGGCTTGACTGCTCTTCATCCAGTTGTTTTGGTGCCTGGCATTGTCACTGGTGGCTTAGAGCTTTGGGAAGGTAAACCCTGTGCAGGTGGTCTTTTCCGCAAGCGACTTTGGGGTGGTAGCTTCACTGAAACCTTTAAAAGGTTTGGGGTCTAATCTAATCATACTTTTCAAAATCAAATTTGATCTTATTTTTGAAAAATTTTGTTGACTTCTGTTAATCTGGAATGAGAATCCATGCCATTGAGTTCATCTGAGTCGATGTTTTGATATGATTAAACCAAATTTGGACTGAATTTCTAAACTCTGATGGGAACTTCATCAAACGTTCAGCCCTGTTTCATTGTCTAAGTCATACAAATGACTCCCTTGGAATGGCTTGTATTCTCAATTTCCTGTGCGTTGCATTTATTAACTGCTGCCTGGCGTTCCTTCGAATGTTAAGGGAGTTACATTTTGTTGGAATACATATATTTGCATCCTAGCATGATTAAATCACAATTTGCATTTTTCTTACTCAATATGTATGCTGTTTAGTTAAGCAACTTAACTGTGACTTGTGTTGGCAATTTTAGGCCTCTTTGTTGGTTGGAGCACATGTCATTGCATAATGAGACCGGCCTAGATCCGCCAGAAATTCGTGTCCGTGCAGTCCCAGGACTGGTTGGAGCTGACTACTTCACTCCAGGATACTTCGTTTGGGCTGTTCTTATTGAGAATTTGGCGAAAATTGGTTACGAGGGGAAAAACTTGTATATGGCAGCTTATGATTGGAGGCTCTCTTTCCAGAATACTGAGGTATAATGCTTCTTCTCTTTTCCTATCCATCAATGTGCATTATAAATCAGCCAGTGGGATATACCTATAACTTACTGGTATAACTTCTTTTATTGTGTTTAGTTTCTGCAACTTTATTGATGATGGATCAACAACCTTTTTGATAAAATATTTGGAGTTTGCCTTCTGACAGCTGATATTGTTCGGTTCAGACTTGATCAGTTAATGCCTGCCGGGGTTCAAAGCTGATTATATCCAAGTTCTTTCTTGGAAATTTACTTAAAACCTAGATTAGATCAAGTTCTAAAACCTTAAAAATGTATCATTTCCTTGTGCTTTTGCAAAAAAGATTCTGGAATCGAACATCAAAATATGCATAATCTTGTTTCTGAGTATGCATCTCTACTTGCCAGTGTTTCATTCTTCCAGAGGTTAGGCAAAAAGATCTAACCTTTCTTGTTTGTTTCCAAGCCCACTTTAGTTACTATTTTGGTTCCTTTCTACTTGTTCCAAAGCATTAATAACCTGCATATGAATATAATAGAGTCTCCTTTAATATGTTTCTTGCTCCAAACATGCAGGTGAGGGACCAAACTCTTAGTAGATTGAAGAGTAAAATAGAGCTTATGTATAGGAAAAACGGTAATAAGAAAGTGGTAGTGGTGCCCCACTCCATGGGGACTGTCTATTTCCTTCACTTCCTAAAATGGGTTGAGACAGACCCTCCAGTGGGAGGTGGTCGTCCAGGTTGGTGTGTCAAGAATATAAAAGCAATTATGAACATTGGCCCAACGTTTCTTGGTGTTCCAAAAACAGTTACTAATTTGATTTTTACGGAGGCAAAAGACATTGCATCTGTCAGGTTAATATTTGCAAACTTCATGCTGATTAGCTAATAATGATATATCTGAATAGCCTGTTATGCAAGACGCCACTCATGTGAAGAATAAGCGGATAAGAAAGAACTGAAGAGGAAAACTTCAAAGTGCATTGTTATTTATATGAACAATATTACAAATTAATGAAATTGATCGTGTAAAATCCGTCATGTAATTGTATTAGGGCTATGGACCTTGGTGTTTTGAATTCTAAATATCTTGGACTGCAAACCCTTGAACATGTGATGCGAATGTGCAGAACATGGGATTCAATTATGTCATTACTGCCTAAGGGGAGAGAGACTATATGGGGTAAATTGGATTGGTTGCCTGAAGAAGGTCATGTCTGTAACTTGCCGAACAAAAAACTCTTGCAATTTTCTGTCAATGACAAGAACAACAGCAGTGAGACAAAGAGAGGCTTTCATGTGTAAAAGCCATTTAAATATGGAAGGATGATTTCTTTTGGCAAGGAGGCATTTCAATTGCCATCCTCACAGCTACCATCTCTTGACGCGAAGGTACCTTTATTTCTTCTTCCCTGACTGTATTACCATTTCAATTTGAATAGGACTGTACTGAAACTAATATAACAGGAACTTCTGCGCAAAACTAGCAAGAAAAAGACGAACTTATCATGTGGAGAAATTTGGACCGAGTACGATGAAATGGGCAGAGAAAGCATAGGAGAAGTTGCTGAAATTAAAGATTACTGCCCCCAAACTCAAACTTTTGCTTGTCCCTAAGCAAAATTAAGAAAAATTGTTCAAAATAGATTAAGGAACACTCAACAATTGGAATTTTCAGAATTGCAATAACCAATTAGAATTTACCTTTAGCCACTTATCAAACCATACCCACCTTCATAGTGTAAGGATACCAATGCTCGCTCAAAACACACACTCCTTGATCCAAGTCTAATTAAAAATCAACCAACTCACAAGAGTAGAGAAAAGCCAAATAAACTCAAAGGCAATTTACAACCTACGAGACTCTAAAGGTATTATCAAATTAACCAATCCCATAGGCAAAATTCTCTATCACATCTCCACTATTTTTAGCAATCATTTTCAAAGGATCAAAAGGTCTTATTCGGGTTGTAATAGGGTCGTTGGGGTTTAAATTCGATTAGACCAAGGAAAAGGATCATAAAAGCTCAAATGAAATGGAAATAATTATTCAAGAAATAGGACAATGTAAGGGTTTTTTTCTCTCTCTTTTTTAAGAGCAAGTAAACCCGTGGAAACAAGGAACTTTTTTTATAATAATGACAAAACTCAAACATGACAACGATAATAATTACAAGACTTAACTCAATTTCAATGAATTCCCAATTTCCAAATAATTGACTCTTCCCCAAACTCAATTTCTTTTATACTAGGGGCGATAACTTGCAAAATCCTCACTTGCTTGTTTTTTTTTCAACCCCCACATAACCTACTCCTAAATAATCATTTCCACATGAAAGGTATGGAATGTTTGGCTTATGGCTTGGTTAAATAAGGGGGCCAAAGAAATAGGGATATTACTTAGGCTCAACTTGGCTTCAAAGGGAATATACGGTTATTTTAAGCCAAAAATTGGAATGTGGTTAATAATTCAAAGAAAATGCCTTAATCACTTTCTTATCAAATTTGTACTAACATTTCGCCTCAATAAGCCTAGAGAACTTGTTCTAGGATTGGCGGAATCTCACTAGATTCCAACTTGCCTAAAAATTTAATGGATAATCAAAACTCAAATAAAATAGATGGAAAGACTCAAATCAAAGAATATGAGTATGATTAAATAATTGAAAATCGAGCACTAATCCGGAACATTCTATCCACAAACCTTTTAAAGGTAAATCCAATTAGGTTCCAAACAATTCTCAATTTCCCAAAAGTGAGGCCAAAATCAAAACCTTTAAAGATCAAAATTTCTTAATGAGGTTTAACTATGCAAGAAAATGACAATTTTTTTGAACAATTGATGAAATTTTTGTTTTTGTTTTGTTTTAAAAAAATGTTGAAAATTTGATTCTCACCTCCCCAAACTTAGATAGGACATTGTCCTCAATGTCAATGTATGCAGGCACAATTTGAATTGGGTAAGTAAACATGTAAATGCATAGTAGAGGACAAAAAGAATGTCGGCAATTGTAACATCCCGTTACTGTTAGCAAGGGCATTTTGGTAATTGGGATAGACTGATAGGTTTCATTGCATTCACTGATTGAGTATGTTACTGGCCTCTAATTATAGAGGAACAGGTTTATTGCATATGCATTTATTCATAGGTACATGCATTCATGATTTTCCCAGTGAATTGTGAATTGGAATTCTTGAATCGATGCATTATTTGGATCGTGATTTGATTGAGAAATTAAGAGTTATTGGGTTCAATTGACTGATTTAGAATAATTTAAGAGTGATTGGAAAGTGATGGTGGCTTATAGGAAATTGTCGGGAAATTCAGAAGGAAATGCCCGGACCTGAAGTATTTGAGAGACCGAATCGATCAATCAGTATAATCTTGAAAGAATTGTCCAATAGCAATGAAAAAATTAGAATTTTACTGATAGGAAATAAATATGTTGAGCCATCGAAAATAGAGACTGAAATTTGGGCTGAGTTGGAGACCTTTGTCTATAAATAGCTAGGTTGGAAAATTTGGGAGAAAATTTCCTAAGGCATTTCGTTTTCTCCTTCTCTTCTTCCACGGTGGGTTTGATTTCTTCCTCATTGGTGAGTTTCATCGATTCTTCCTTATGTTTCCTTCTTATCGTGCTAGGCTAAGTGATTTATTGTGATTGTTGAAGGTTGAGAAGGATTTGGAGTGGATTAATCGTGGATTTTGGAAGATTTTAGGGTTTACGGTGATTGTTGAGAGATTTGTGGATTGATCTTCGATTGGTAAGTTTTTATGGTATTAATGTTGTCTTAATGGTTGTTTCATGAATTTATGGCATTTATTGAAAAGGATTGGGTAGTTATGGTGTTTAATGGTAGTTTTAGAAAGAGAATATGGTAGAAAATCGATCAGAGAAGACGAAGAGTCGTCGCACGCCGCGACCTGCGTGCGCGTCTCGCCGCGGCGAATATTTATTAATTTGCCGCGCGAAGCGTCTGAGGATGCTTGTGACGCGCAAATATTTGACGCCATGGCGAGTATGCTTCGCCTCTCACGGCGTCTCAGAATCGATCGTTCATTGGCGAAGCGATTCTCACGCCGCGGCGAGTGAACCTTTCTGCGCCGCGGCGAGACACTCTTGGCTACGGCGAAGGGGACATCTTATTGAATGGATTTTTGTTTATTGGGCATAACTTTTGGTATAGACCTCCGATTGGGGTGATTCTCGATTCCTTGTGATCTAGAGAAAGAGGTCTACAATTGAGGATAATTATGAGAGTTAGAATTTAATTTAAGTGGTATTGATTTATCGAGATTAAGGTCAATTATGGTTCATAGTGCGACCTGAATACTGAATTGAGACAATTGGAGTTTTAATCGGGATTTTCAATAGAGGTTTTGACCTAATGGTTATGGAATTGCTATAGGAACTATTATAGGAAATCTGAATTGAAAAATTGACTGAATTTAGGATTGAATCAAATTAGGATTGATCCGATTGAATGACGAGTTAGAATTGGGCCAAAGAGTCCAAAATTGGGTTTTAGCACGGAAATCGTGAACATGCATTGTACATCATTTCACCGAGACATATGCATTCTTGAACTGCTTATGTAAGCATCTAGTAATGGGACTATATTTTACTGTTATAGAGGCGTCGTTGGATCGTCATTCCACGGACATTGCTGAAACTTCCAGGCAGTAGCTCGGAAGTTACAGGTGAGTAACCTAGTTGGTTTCTCAAATTCTTATCGCTTAAATGCTCAACGTGAATTACTTGCCAAATGTGAAATCAGATGATTACTGAAATATACATGATCGGATGGTATGCCTCTCAGATTAGATCGTGAAATTGCATGATTATTTGAAATGTACGTGATCAAATGACATATTTCTATTGTCTTGGATTGGATTATTGTCGATCGAATTATCAGATATTACCGAGAATCACAATCTTGGGCTTTTATAGCCATACACCAATTATCGAACATCGCATTGCATGCATAAATGCATGATCGATAATGAACATGTGACCCAAGTGCTATTATCACCGAAAAGAGCCTCGAGTTCAACATCGATCTTGGCCACGAGCCCGAGGGAGAAAAAATCACGCGTCCCTCATCAACACCGATCGAGCACTTGGGCACAATACTGAATAACTGGAAAGAGTCTCATATGCATTATATACATGACTGATTGAATTGCCAAATTGTGTGACGATTCTCGAATCGCGTGATACCATGATTTCTCAAATTATGATGTGAACTGTTTTATGCTATTGTAAATTGTTACCGACATCGTGAATTGTTATAGACTCATCGTGAAATTGTTATATAATCTGTTAATCGAATATTTTCGTGCGTGTTGTTATGCGCAATTTGCGTAATGTATGATTTAGTGAACCATCGATGATGGTTTCTCATTTGAGTTCGCAAACTCACCCAAAATTGCATCTAATTTTTCAGATCGATAGAGTAGACCCTAGCTCCAGAGATAGCCTTTTTCTACTGCTTGGCGTGCTAGCGGAGAAGCGATAGCACATGCAGTCGGTCAATGGGTTGGATTTTGAGGATGACTTAGGATAGATGCTTGTACGCTTTCCTTTTGGTTTTGTTCGGGGACCGATAGACTTGTCTATTCTGTTATTGGATGACTGTATGTGATTGATATTATGATTTTAAAATTTAGTGGTTTCTGATATCGTGTTGTGTTATGGTTTTAAATTATTGAGATGCCATGTGGATTATTAAGGGAAATGTTCTGGTGGTGCACCTTTATCGGGGGATACGTATCGGAGCGACCTTCGGGTTTTTCGATGTGTACCCTACAGTGAGAGAGCGCTACATTAAGTGATATCAGAGCATAGTTTGGCATCTTTTGGGCATAGTGTATTGTTAGGCTTGAATCACTGTAAGAATAGCGAATCGATCGAATTTCTTATGCTTTTAAGTCATCTGTTCTTGGAGATCGAGTTGAACAACCAACTGACCTGGAATCGGTAAGAGCTAGTAGGGAGTCTCCTGCGCCTCGTTCAGAGGAGTTGCCTCCTCGAGTTCCTGTGAGACGGGAACGGAGATATGATCTACTGCGTAAGCAGGGGGTGGTTGACTTCTATGGTAGCACCGACCCTGCGGAGGCTGAGGGATGGCTAGAAAGGACAGAGAGAGTCCTCGATCGGATGGATCAGACCCGATGAGCGTTTGATTCGCGGTTTCTCTCTCTGTGGTTCTCGCATATCGCTGGTGGAAGATCGCTCCGGCAAGACCACCGGCCTCGCACAATCGACATGGGATGATTTTCTGAGGGCGTTCAAGGACAATTTCATGCCCAAGATTTATCTAGAGATGAAGTTGCAGGAGTTCTTAGAGCTGAGACAGGGGCAGTTGACCGTGGTCGACTATGAGGTGCGGTTCAACGAGTTAGTGGTTTATGCTTCTTCATTGGTGGCTACTGAGGCTGACAGGTATCGACGTTTTGAGGGCGGACTCAATTTGGATATTCGTACCCTATTGGCTAGATCCGATATGGGCAATTTCATAGAGTTGAGGGCTGCAGCAGTGAGGATAGAGCAGCTGCTGAGACAGCGTATGGTTGAGACTGGTCAGGGGACCAGGATTAAGAGACCTAGTGATAGCCAGGGCAACGCTGGTAGAGAGTACAGCAAGCGTCAGAGTAGGCCCTTCAGGTCCGCAGGAGGGGCTAGACAGACTGGTCATGGGCAGAGAGACAGTTTTGCACAGACTGGTAGTGGTGGCGGCGTGTCGAGTTTACAGACAGTCTGCTCCCTTGTGTGAGCATTGTGGCAAGAGATACAGTGGAGAGTGTCGATGGCTATCTGGAGCCTGCTTAAGGTGTGGTTCGATGGACCACCTAGTAAGGAACTGCCCAGAGACTGTGGGAGCCCAGTCTGCTATGACTGGAAGATCTGGTAGCAATACCACGGTGCAGCAGAGTCGTGGGGATGGGTCCGGATGGAGAGGCCGAGGCCGAGGTCGAGGTCGAGCAGAGGGATCAGCAGTGAAGTCAGAGGATCTGAGTAGCAGACAGCCGTCTCAGGCCAGGGTCTATGCCATGACTCGGCAGGAGGCCCAGGACTCCCCGGATGCTGTTGCGGGTATGCTTCTGATTTCTGGTTTCGAAGCATATGCATTGTTGGATCCTAGATCCACCCATTCTTTCATTGCACCGCATTTAGCATGTAGACTGCATGGGGATAGAGAGAGGTTACAGTATGGATTAAAGGTGAGTACACCTCTAGGTAGTACAACTGTATAGGGAAGTAGATGTGATATTTGGGATGGACTGATTGACTGCGCATAAGGGCTATTATGGACTATTTCACTAGGGAGGTTGTGAGGCCATCTAGCTCACGTAATGGATACTGGAGTCGATCAGATGATTATAACTGAAGAATTTAGCAATGAAAGGATAGACTGGAAATAAATTTTAAATAAATGAAAAGTCGTTATTGGGAGACCTGAGTCTATTGGAAACTCAAGTGTGAGAGATAGAATTTGTTACTGAGAAAATATGCATTGCGTTATCGTAAGGAATCCGACTGTGAAAGAGGATTTCTGAACTGTAAGGAGAATTTGGTCATGAAATTGAGGGGATTATTGGTTCACAAAATTTTTATGTAAATGTTTAGGAAGTACTAAGTTGATATGAGGAATACGGAGAAAATAGTGTAAAGGAATTTGTGGCAGAATATGATATTTAGAAATTGAGGAATCATGAGAGAAATTTTCAATTCGAGTATTAATCAGATCGTTGTAAATTCGGAGACTTTGTAATACTTATTGACGTGTCCCAATGAAGGTTATGATGCAATCTGTTGAAATGGTGTAAAGTAGTTTTACGTGCATAGGGATAAGTATAATCTTTTGATCGTATTATAATTGATGACCGGATCATTGTGTGGATATTGTTCAAAGCTTGGAATCTTGGTTGGAATAGAAACATTTCAGATATGGCTATGAATAAACAAATTGATAGCGATCAAGGTAATAGTGAAATTGAAGGAATTGAAAAAGGATTATTCGGTTGAGGTTTTAAAATTTAGCTAGTGGTGCAATATAATGTACTGAATAGAAAATGCAATGGCAAAGGATCTTTATTTGGGCGTTAAGGCTATTAAACCTAGTATAATATCGAAAGTGCAATCACGATCTATCAAGGAGGTAAAAGGAATGTATCATTATTAGTTATAGAATTCGGATCAAGAGTGTATAGAAAGAGTAATTGAAGATATAGAGTGTGGAATCGAATAGTTTTCGTGGGGATAACTAATCGACGTATTCTTTGAGGCAAAAGTGAGACTGATATTCGTAGAGTCCGTTGAGATTGGGGTATTATTATGATGTTACCATTCGAACAGTGCATAAGGAGTCGTTGACCCCTACATTAGAGTGAACAAGGCCTGATTATAGTTAAAGACTATGATTGATTTGAGTTAGAGATGATTCTGAACTACAAAGTATTTTACGGACTGAATTAAGAAACATTGTTAAGGTTTGATAAATGTGTATTTTGGTACCGAATGTGAGGAATTGCGAACAATTATAAGGAAATAAGTGAGAATCAGAATAGAAAGGAGCGGATCGAGTCCCCTATCTTCCTGATCAATTGTATATGAAATTTCGAGGACGAAATTTTATTAGGAGGGGTGAATTGTAACATCCTGTTACTGTTAGCAGGGGCATTTTGGTAATTGGGATAGACTGATAGGTTTCATTGCATTCACTGATTGAGTATGTTACTGGCCTCTAATTATAGAGGAACAGGTTTATTGCATATGCATTTATTCATAGGTACATGCATTCATGATTTTCCGGTAGTGAATTGTGAATTGGAATTTACTGAACTGACTGCATTGACTGGATCATGATTTGATTGAGAAATTAAGAGTTATTGGGTTCAATTGACTGATTTAGAATAATTTAAGAGTGATTGGTAAGTGATGGTGGCTTATAGGAAATTGTCGGAAAATTCGGGAGGAAATGCCCAGACCAAAAGTATTTGAGAGATCGACCGATTAATCAGTATAAGATCGAAAGAATTGTCCAATAGCAATGGAAAAATTAGAATTTTACTGATAGGAAATAAATATGTTGAGCCATTGAAAATAGAGACTGAAATTTGGACTGAGTTGGAGACCTTTGTCTATAAATAGCTAGGTTGGAAAATTTGGGAAAAAATTTCCTAAGGCATTTCGTTTTCTCCTTCTCTTCTTCCATGGTGGGTTCGATTTCTTCCTCATTGGTGAGTTTCATCGATTCTTCCTTATGTTTCCTTCTTATCGTGCTAGGCTAAGTGATTTATTGTGATTGTTGAAGGTTGAGAAGGATTTGGAGTGGATTAATCGTGGATTTTGAAAGATTTTAGGGTTTACGGTGATTGTTGAGAGATTTGTGGATTGATCTTCGATTGGTAAGTTTTTATGGTATTAATGTTGTCTTAATGGTTGTTTCATGAATTTATGGCATTTATTGAAAAGGATTGGGTAGTTATGGTGTTTAATGGTAGTTTTAGAAAGAGAATATGGTGGAAAATCGATCGGAGAAGACGAATAGTCGTCGCACGCCGCGACCTGCGTGCGCGTCTCGCCACGGCGAATATTTATTAATTCGCCGCGGCGAGCGTGCGAGGGATGCCGCCGCGGCGAGCGTCAAATATTTGACGTCGCGGCGAGTATGCTTCGTCTCACGGCGCGTCCAGAATCGATCGTTCGCCGCGGCGAGTGAACTTTTCTGCGCCGCAGCGAGACACTCTTGGCCGCGACGAAGGGGATATCTTATTGAATGAATTTTTGTTTATTGGGCATAACTTTTGGTATAAACCTCCGATTGGGGTGATTCTCGATTTCTTCTGATCTAGAGAAAGAGGTCTACAATTGAGGATAATTATGAGAGTTAAAATTTAATTTAAGTGGTATTGATTTATCGAGATTAAGGTCAATTATGGTTCATAGTGCGACCTGAATACTGAATTGAGACAATTGGAGTTTTAACTGGGATTTTCAATAGAGGTTTTGACCTAATGGTTATGGAATTGCTATAGGGAACTGTTATAGGAAATACGAATTGAGAAAATTGACTGAATTTAGGATTGAATCAAATTAGGATTGATCCGATTGAATGACGAGTTAGAATTGGGCCAAAGAGTCCAAAATTGGGTTTTAGCACCGGAAATCGTGAACATGCATTGTACATCATTTCATCGAGACATATGCATTCTTGAACTGCTTATGTAAGCATCTAGTAATGGGACCGTATTTTATCGTTATAGAGCGCCGTTGGATCGTCATTCCACGGACATTCTTTGGAACTTCGAGCGTGCTTCGGAGATTCTGGTGAGTAACCTAGTTGGTTTCTCAAATTCTCGATCGCTTAAATGCTCAACGTGAATTACTTGTCAAATGTGAAATCAGATAATTATCAAATATACATGATCGGATGGTATGCCTCTCAGATTGGATCGTGAAATTGCATGATTACTTTGAAATGTACGTGATCAAATGACATATTTCTATTGTCTCGGATTGAATTATCAGATTGGATCAATTATCAGATATTATCGAGAATCACAATCTCGGGCTTTTATAGCCATACATCAATTATCGAACATCGCATTGCATGCATAAATGCATGATCGATAATGGACATGTGACCCAAGTGCTATTATCATTTGAAAGAGCCTCGAGCTCGAACATCTGCATCGACCGGGCCACGAGCCGAGGGAGAAATCACGACGCGTCCCCCATCGAACACTCGATCGAGCATTTGGGCACAATACTGAATAACTGGAAAGAGTCTCATATGCATTATATACATGATGATTGAATTGCCAAATTGTGTGACGATTCTTGAATCTGCGTGATGCCATGATTTCTTCAGAATTGTGATGTGAACTGTTTTATGCTATTGTAAATTGTTACTGATACTCTAAAATGTTATAGACTACTGTGAAATTGTTATATAATACTGTTAATCGAATATTTTCGTGCCGTGCTATACGCAATTTGCGTAATGCATGATTTGAGTGAACCATCGATGATGGTTTCTCACTGAGTTCGTAAACTCACCCAAAATTGTATCTAATTTTTCAGGATCGATAGAGTAGACCCCTAGCTCGGAGATAGCCTTTTTCACCGTCTTGAACGTCTAGCGCGGAGAAGCGATGGCACATGTGTCGGTCAATGGGTTGGATTTTGAGGATGACTTAGGATAGATGCTTGTATTAGTTTCCTTTTTGGTTTTGTTCAGGGGACTGATAGACTTGTCTATTCTGTTATTGGATGACTGTATGTGATTGATATTATGATTTTAAAATTTAGTGGTTTCTGATATCGTGTTGTGTTATGGTTTTAAATTATTGCGATGCCATGTGGATTATTAAGGGAAATGTTTTGGTGGTGCACCTTTATCGGGGGATACGTATCGGAGCGATCTTCGGGTTTCCCGATGTGTACCCTACAGTGAGGGGGCGCTACAGCAATAATGCATGCGAATTAAGAAATGCTGCAGATTATACACAAACACAAACAGCCGCAAAATTCAACAATATGCGAAGTCATGAGTAAGAGGCACAAAGATCTTCCCTGTAATGAGCGTGGACCATTTTTTGTCAGAAATGTAATTTCTCCCATCAAAATTCGCTCATAAGGTCCAATTTCCTGCAATGAAACAAAGAGCACGTGAATTTTGAGTAAATAAAATAAAAACAACAAAGGTGTGAAACTTGGGTTGCCTCCTAAAAAGTGCTTTTCTTTAATGTCTTTGGCTAGACGTTTTTGCTTCTTCAAGCCTCAATGAGCTGAATGGTTGCCGTCTCCCTATCGACTTCGCCTCCTAGATATAGCTTTAAGCGTTGTCTATTCACCTTAAATGAATGTGTAGAATTAAGAGGCAAAATTTCAATGGCTCCGTGTGGGAAAACTTCCAATACTCGAAACGGCCCGAACCATCGATACTTCAATTTTCCCGGAAAGAGATTGAGTCTAGAGTTGTAGAGCAACACGAGTTGGCCCGGTTCGAAGTTTTTCTCCCTTAAATGTCGGTCGTGTCATTTCTTCGTCTTTTCCTTGTAAATTCGTGCATTCTCATATGCATTAAGACGAAATTCTTCAATTTGCTCTAGTTGAAGAAGACGTTGTTCACCGGCTAGAGTAAGGTCGAGATTCAATTGCTTTGTGACCCAAAATGCTTTATGTTCCAGCTCTACCGGGAGATGGCAAGCCTTTCCGAATACTAATTGATAAGGCGAACACCCTATCGGAGTTTTGTATGCCGTTCGGAAAGCCCATAAGCTATCATCTAGCTTATTTAACCATGTCTTTGGTGAGGCATCAACGGTTTTCTCGAGAATTTGCTTCAATTGCCTATTTGAAACCTCGGCTTGGCCATTTGCTTGTGGATGATAAGCGAGTGTCACCTTGTGTCGGACTCCATACTTGGCAACGAGATTAGCAAATTGTTTGTTGCAAAAATGTGTCCCTCGATCACTGATGATGGCTCTAGGAGTTCCGAACCTAGTGAAAATGTTTTTCTTGAGAAATCTCGTAACAACACCTGCATCATTAGTTGGAGAAGCAATTGCTTCTACCCACTTTGAAACATAGTCAACTGTCATAAGAATATAAATATTTCTATTTGAAGCTGGAAAAGGACCCATAAAATCAATTCCCCATACATCAAATAATTCAACTTCAAGAACATTAGTAAAAGGTAACTCATCTTTCTTAGTGATCTTGCCGACTCGTTGGCATGCATCACAACTTCTTACATAGTTATGAGCATCTGCAAAAAAGTGTTGGCTAAAAGAATCCGGATTGGAGGATTTTGGCTGCTGTCCGCTCACCGTTGAAGTGACCACCGTATGGAGAAGAATGAAAATGATAAATAATGTTTTGTTGTTCCTCGAAAGGAACTCATCTTCTCAATACATTATCCTTACCCAACTTGTAGAGATATGGTTCGTCCCAAAAATATGTTCCAACATCGTGCATGAATTTTTTCTTTTGTTGATATGTAAAATTAGGAGGTAATTGTTTACATACCAAATAATTAATGAAATCAGCATACCAAGGGATTTGTTTGTCATTCACCATGAAGAGTCTTTCATCAGGAAAAGACTCGTTGATTTGCACGGCTTTTGATGAAGAGCTTTCCGCGTTCTCCATTCTTGATAAGTGATCGGTCACTTGATTCTCGATTCCCTTCCTATCTTTTATCTCTAGGTCAAACTCTTGGAGGAGTAAGACCCATCGAATAAGTCTCGGTTTAGCATCCTTCTTTTCAATCAAGTATTTGATGGCTGAATGATCTGTAAAAACTTTCACTTTCGTGCCAACAAGGTAAGATCGAAATTTCTCAAATGCATAAACAACAACTAATAACTCTTTTTTAGTTGTGGTATATATCAATTGAGCATCATTAAGAGTTTTACTAGCATAGTAGATAGAGTGAAAAACCTTGTTGTACCGTTGTCCTAAAATGGCACCCACCGAATTGGTGAAGACACCAACTTCTTCTTTAGTACCTAAAAAGCAAGCATGCAATTTTTATCAAACTTAAATGGGACATCCTTTTCAAGCAAATTGCATAAGGGTTTTGAGATTTTTGAAAAGTCTTTTATGAAACGCCTATAAAACCCAGCATGTCCGAGGAAGCTTCGGATTCCCTTTACTGAGGTGGGTGGTGGTAGCTTCTCAATTGTCTCGATTTTTGCTCGGTCTACCTCCAGCCCTTTACTAGAAACCTTGTGCCCAAGAACAATACCTTCTTGTACCATGAAATGACATTTCTCCCAATTGAGCACAAGATTGGTCTCTTCACATCTTTCTAGAACTTTGGTTAAATTTTCTAAGCTCATATCGAATGAATCTCCATGGACTGAAAAATCATCCATAAACACTTCTAACCCGTTCTCAACCATGTCTGAAAAGATGGCCATCATACATCTTTGAAATGTGGCTGGTGCGTTACATAGTCCAAATGACATTCGTCGAAAAGCGAAAGTGCCATAAGGACATGTAAATGTGGTTTTCTCTTGATCTTCCACCGCAATTGGGACTTGGTTATAACCTGCATAGCCATCCAAAAAGAAATAATATACCTTACCAGCCAATCGATCAAGCATTTGATCAATGAAGGGTAGTGGAAAGTGATCTTTCTTTGTTGCTTTGTTCAGCTTTCGGTAGTCCATGCAAATCCTCCATTCGGTAATGGTTCTCGTTGGGATGAGTTCGTTCTTCTCGTTTGTCACCACCGTCATTCCTCTTTTTTTTGGGTACACATTGCACCAGACTTACCCAAGAACTATCCGATATAGGGTAAATAATACCAGCATTAAGCCACTTCACGATTTCCTTCTTCACCACTTTCTTCATGTTCGGGTTCAATCGCCTTTGTGGTTGCACACTAGGCTTGAACTCTTCTTCTAGTATGATCTTATGTTGACAGAAGAGTGGGCTTATTCCCTTGATATTAGCTATAGTCCAACCGATTGCTCTTTTGTGTCCTTTTAAAACTCGAAGTAGCTTTTCTTCCTGCACATTAGTTAGTTCTGTGGAAACAATAACAGGAAGGGTGGAGTTCTCACCTAAGTAAGCATACTTCAAGTGATGAGGAAGTTGCTTAAGTTCTAACTCTGGAGGTACTTCGATTGAAGGTTTTGCTACTTCATCCTTGGAATTGTTCAATGGCTCTATAACTTGTCTATATGGTCTTAAAGATGAACTTGCATCTAACAAGTTAATGTATTCAAGAATTTCTTCTTCATCAAACTCATTAAGTGTTGTTAAAGCAGCTGTCAAAGGATCATTGGCTAGAGCATTCATAGTTGAGTCATTTAAAATTGCCCTGGTTGAAGAAATTGCATAACATTTTTCATTTGAAAATTTCATAGAAGAAAAAATGCTAAAGGTTACCTCTTCTCCATTTACTCTCATGGTAAGTTCTCCTTTTTCAACATCGATGAGAACTCTACCTGTGGCTAGGAACGATCGTCCCAAAATGATAGGTACCTCTGCATCCTCTTCAATGTCACAGACTATAAAATCTGCTGGAAAAATGAACTTATCCACCTTGACTAGCACATCTTCAAGAATTCCCCATGGATGGATAATAGAACGATCGGCCAATTGTAGTCTCACCGAAGTTGGTTTAATTACATCTCCCATGCCTAATTTTCTGAAAACAGAGATGGGCATTAAATTAATGGATGCACCAAGATCACAAAGAGCCTTACCAAAAATTTGTGTGCCAATTACACATGGAATTGTAAAACTTCCAGGATCCTTGAGTTTTGGTGGGAGCATCTTTTGTAGTATTGCACTACATTCTTCCGTCAAGGCCACCGTTTCATAATCTCCAAGCCTTCTCTTTTTTGATAGAACATCCTTCATAAATTTGGCATAGCTTGGCATATTTTCTAAAGCTTCAACAAAGGGAATGTTAATTGTTAGTTTCTTAAAAACATCCATAAATTTTTCAAACCCTTTTTCATGTTTTTGTTTTGCTAGCCTTTGAGGAAATGGTGGTGGTGGATATGGTCTTTCCCTCGGTTGTTTTTCCTTGTCTTCCCTTGGTTTTTCTTCCTCCTCTTTTTCCATGGATCTATCAACATCAATAACAACATCATCCCGCAAAATTTTAGAATTTTCAGAATTTATACATACCTCTTTCCCTTTGGGAGTTGGTGTTGTATCCACCTCTTTTCCATTCCTAAGAACGATGGCATGAAGTTGTTCCTTCCGAGGATTTACGGTGTCCCTTGGCAATGTTCCTTGATGACGACTTTTTAAAGCTTCAATCACTTGTCCCATTTGAGTTTGCAAGTTTCGTGTTGATTCTTCAAGTTTAACCATTCTTTGACCACTTTGCTCTATGAATTTCCCCAATATACTCTCCAATTATGCTTGGTTGGATGTATTTGGAGGTTATCCTTGTGGTTGGTTTTGATATTGCCAATTTTGTTGTTGTGGTTATTATTGGAATCCCGGTGGGTGATTTTGCCTTAGAGGGTAATTTCTTGTTCCCGAATTGTAGTTATTTGCATTTTGATTATAAGGAGCTCTTTGATTCCCGAAGTAATTTACCGTCTCGGTTGGTGGCTCGACGTTTGGACACTGTTCATAATGATGACATTCACCACAATAATCACAAGTAAATGTAACAGCTTTTACCTGTTATGTTATGGGTTTAAGTTGCTCCAAAACAGTGTCTGTGATTTTCTTGCACATATTCGAGATCTTGGCATCCATCAATTCTGAGGGATTTATTTCATAAGTACTGGAGGCTTTCCCTGTAGGTTGAGATCCTCCTCTTTCATGAGCCCTATAGTTGTTAGCAGTAACCTTTTTTACTAACGATATAGCGTCATCGGGATTGAGCTCTAAAAATGTACTTCCGGCAATTGTATCTAATTGACTTGCTGTAGCGAGAGTCAGCCCATGATATAAATGAGAGACTAGAGATGATGGAGGAATCCCGTGATGTGGGCACTTCCTTTGAATTTCTTTGAATCGTTCAAAGGCTTCAGCTAATGACTCCATCTCGGATTGTTTGAAGTTGATATTCTCCATTTTGAGCTTGTGAGTCTTTGCTAGTGAGAAGTACTTTCTCATGAATTTGTCCTTTAATTCGCCCCACTTCATCAATGAACCCTTTGGGTTTGCATCCCACGTCCATTCTTTGGCTGCACCTACAAGAGAAAATGGAAAGAGTCTTAGTCGCATTTGCTCATTTGCTACTTGGTAACTATCGGCAATTTTAAGAAAATTTTTGAGGTGCGTGATGGGACAATCGGATGCCACTCTGGTGAAAGGTTTGTCCCTCAAGTAATTCATGATCGCTCCGTCATTTTTGAAAGTTTGAGTGGCTGGAATCCAAGGTTGAGCTATACTCGTTCTCTCATCAAAAGTAGGTGTATGGAAATCTAAGCAACTTCGTGCTCGTTCCAATTCTCTTTGCTCGGCTTCCATCTCCTCTCGAACTTGTCTCCGTATTTCTTCATTTCGGAGTCGTTCAGCCATTTATTCGGGTGTCTCGTTATTGTTGTCCATGTTGGCTGCAGCTGCTCTTTGTTCTCGAACTCTTCTCCGATTCGCTTTACACGTTCTCTCTATTTCAGGATCACGTATAGGTTGGATCGGTTTAGAGCGGGTGAGTATGCAGATCACCTAGCCAATAAAAACAAAATGAGACACGTAAGTAAACTTAAATCAAAAATCAAAACCAGTATCAATATTAAAACTAAAAATTGGTCCCCGGTAATGGCGCCAAAAACTTGTCAGACGTAAACTTAAGTGCACGTTTCTATCGTCAAGTAGTAAAAATATCGATCCCACGGAGACCAAATTAGTTAAAAAGTAATACTCGTAATAACTTCTAATTTAAGCTAATAACATAAAAATTAAAGAAAAGATTGAGTGATTATGGTTTGAGAAATGAAATAAAAACGAGAATTAAAGCAAGATAAAAATATAAGAATTATCAATGAAATGAAAATCTAGGAATTTAACTTCCCCCTTGATTTTACCTCAGTGTTGAAATTTTCTCGGTTTAACTCATATACCGGGTTTGATAACCTAAGATTTAGAATTAACTACTAAGCCCTCCCGGATCATTAGTAATCCTAATCATCGAATCAATTTCCTATATTTCTATGGTAAATTGTGATAATTCGACGATAGCTTTATCGAATCAATCTTAATATGGTTACTTAGGGTGGATAGGTATCTCCCAATCCTAGATACAAATCACTACGAAAGTGATCCTAAGCTATTGCAATATTTTTCCAAATCTATTGCTCCCTGTTACATTACACAAAGATTAAGAAAATCAATTTAATAGGTGATCAATTTATGAAAATCATTAAGAACAAATTGCAATAATCAAACCTTTAAGTAAAAACGGGCATAAGAAATTAAACGTAGAAAATACTAACTAACTCATATTACATCAAGGGTTCCATTAAAATCCTAGAATGAAAGGATTAGTTACTCATAACAACAGTAGTAGTAATGAAAATAATAAAAGCAAACATTATGAATATAAAACGAGTAGAAAAAATGGAAGAACAAATGGTGATTGCTTGATCTTGGAGTCCTCCTCAATGCTTGAACTTGACAGCCCCCTTTGGTGTTTGCAGCATTGATAGCCAATGAAAGTAGCGTTGAAGAGCTCTCCCTTGTAGCTTGTTTTCTCTACTGATTTATTCCTTCTCTCCCTGATTCATGCCCACACAGCTCTTTTTTATATTGCCTGCTCTCTATCTTGTTTATTGCTCCCTAAACTCTTCTGTGCATTCCTTTCTACTGTAGCATGACAAGACTGATAAAGGTCTACATCATGTTTAAAACTTGCTTCTCTCCTCTCTTGCGGCTGTGCTGATTTTTCTCTTGTTATGTGCGCATGTTAATTGCTGCCGCTTGGAGTCCTATCGCTTCACGCCGCAATCTGCTCGCTTCCAATCTTTTTTTACAAAACAAATAAAATGATCAGCATTTAAATCCTCTCCAGTAGTTGTGCCGACCCTTGTACGTGGATGGATTGTTGTCTCCTATTTTGTTGTGCCGTTGATATTCATGCCAGCTATATATGCTGTGCTAATTGATTTGCTTTGATTGAGTCATCCCACGTGCCTGCTTTGCTTTATTCACGCCTCCTCTTGATTTGCATCACTGTCTTGTTGTATTTTATTGCTCATGTGATTTTAATTTGCTTGTGCTGGTGATTGGACAAAGCTTGTATCTTGCGTGATTGTTGTGTGCCGCCCACCAAGCTTGCTATGCGTGATAGTCCCATGGTCTTTTATTTGCTTTGAAATGCCACCTGTTGCTTCCTCATTACTTGATTTCCTACAGCTAATTTCTCCCACTCAACGTTGTGATTAGACAATTAAAATTGTCTCCTTAGTTGTTCCGCATGAAGCTCCTTTGTACGCTGCTATTGCCTCCTGATTTAATTTTGCTCTTTTTCTCCTTGTATTCAGCTGCTGGGTCCCTCCAATGCCACCTATCTATTGTCCTTATGCGTGTTGTAGCTCCCAATTCAACGCCTGCTTTGTCGTTCCTTCATGCGTCTGGGACCCTCTTAATTGCCTTCTCTTGATTTTATCCTCCTACTGTCCTCCTCTCTAGTTGTTATTCTCTTGTGCCGCAACTCTTGATTTAATTACTCAATTCCCTTGTGTCGCCTGGGATGCTGCCTATTTGTTGTTTGACTTTTGCGTGATTTTCTCTAATTCTCCACTGAGCCGCCTCTCTTGTAGTTTTATTTTTCTGGCGACGTGGTGGGTCTTTTCAGCTGCTATTCACGCCCCTACTTCCTCTACAAAACCCAGCTGGTGCTTCTTTTTTTTCTTTTGTAGGTCTGCGCATGATTTTTGTTGGCTGCGTGAATATCTGTTGTAGCTAGATGAGTATGTCATGATTTGACAATTTAATTGCTCCTTTTTCTGCCAGCGTTTTGCCTTGGACAGTTGTGGTCTTTTTCAATTAAAATCAAGCGCATTTTCTACAAATTAAACATGAATAATTATAAATGCGAATTCAGACGAACTAAGCAATTTAGCAAGAAAAATATATATATAACTTAATAATTAATCCAAAAATTAAGGATAAATGTCATTAATTATAATGATAAAAATGCATCCAACAAATACACTGCTGAAAGTGTAATTGATTTGCTTCGTTATGTGGCTCCAAAAATTATGCAACGTGCTGAGGGACATTTCTCTCACGGAATAGCTGATGACCTAGATGATCCCAAGTATGCTCATTACAAGTACTGGTCTAATCCACTGGAGACCAAGTGAGTGTTGCATGGAAAATTTATTAATATAATCCGGTCAGATTCCATGGTTTCATTAACATGAGTCTTCTCTTCTAATTCAGATTGCCTGATGTACCTGACTTGGAGATATACTGCTTATATGGTGTTGGGATTCCTACTGAAAGATCATTTGTCTACAAGCAATCTACTGATAGGTGCAGGAGTAGTCGATTCCGGATAGACAACTCAGTTGATGGAGATGAGGATAGTTGCTTGAAAGGCGGAGTATGCTTTGTGGATGGGGACGAAAGTGTCCCTGTAATGAGCGCTGGTTTCATGTGTGCCAAAGGGTGGAGAGGTAGAACCCGGTTCAATCCATCCGGCATTGCCACGTACGTAAGGGAATATCGGCACAAGGCACCGGCTAGGCTTCTTGAGGGGAGGGGTACAGAGAGCGGTGCACATGTTGACATTTTGGGAAATGTTGGTTTAATAGAAGATATACTGAGAGTTGCTGCTGGATCTACTGGAGCTGAGATTGGAGGTGATAGGATTCATTCGAACATCTTGAGCATGTCGGACAGAATAAATCTTTGGCTGTGAATTTTGTTTTACTTCTACCATAATTTACTACAATGAGAAGAGTCTAACACAAGGCTTAAGAGAAGGAGGAAATAACAATACACTCCAGTTAGTAAATGGAGCATGATGTGAAAAGAAAAATATGTGAATAGTGCTGCTTAAGCAAAGGCAGAAAATTTAAGAAGCAAAGTACAACAATAATCAAAGAATAAACAAAATTGACAATAACAGCAAAATCAACGATGAAACTTATTTACTTTGCCTTGGCTGCAAAAAGACGAATCATCCATAAAAGAAGTGTTGCTGGTGGTCAAGTAGAGAAAATATGAGAAGATTGGTGAAATTATAACTCGCAACAAAATGAAGAGGTAAAAGTATCTATCTAGCAAATATTAAGAGCAGCAGCTTTTTGTTGCAACATACTTCGTGGCAAGCAATTACTAAAACGTTCATTTCTAAAGTAAAACTTAGAAATGATGAATTTATTTCAATCAAGAGCAAAGAGATTGAATTTATAGAAAATTTAATAAGTTTGAGGATAAACCTCGTGATGTGAAAGGAAAAAACATGTTTAAAAGTGTGCACTAGATCTAAAAGAGTAGCAAATGACATTGTTAAGTGATATAAGGAATGTAAAATTATCACATGAAAGCCTCAAGGACATTTACATCATGTTGAACTTTTGTACATGCAAAAAAATAATTTGATAAAATGTTTGTCGTTGTTGGAAGATGCCCTGGTTGATTAAGCGATTTGTTCATATGAGAAGTCAGTCTGAAGACCCTTTCGTCAAACAACATGGAGAGCAACCCACAAGTTATAGTTGGTATACATAGATATTGGAAGACCTTGTAAAATGCTATCTTTAAATGATAGCAAATACTAGATGGTATTTATTGATGATTCTACCATCTTTTATTGGATTTTTTTCTTAGATTTAAATCTGAGGTTGCTATTGTATTTTAGAAATATAAAACGTAGGCAGACAATCAAAGTGATTGCATGCAAGATGCAAAAGACAAGTTCTAGACAAAAGAAGACAGGAAAATTTTGTTGTGTTCGAGTCACTATAATAATGAGAAATTTTAGTGATCATCCGTAATGGCGGAGCACCAACTTTATGAAATTAATTAGCCGTGTTTCTTTCAAAGTATAGCTGGTTTCTTAAGGTTCTGACGGTGACTGAAGAACTGTAGCAGAGTAGATAATCAAAAACTGAGGTTACCACATGCATGTAACTCAAAGTGCATGCCTCTTATAAGCTACGACAGCTGGATGGACATCTCAATAAGACACGCTACTTTGTTTTAGTTGGAACTACTGCTAATTCTTGTTTTAATATCACATCGGACTCTCAAGATATATCTAATCTCTTAGGTTGGTACAAATTGCAAGCTCACCGTTTCACTCCAAGACCATTTCCCAGATCTTGTGAATTGTTGCTAACTTCAGACTACTTCCTACTTTGTAAGTGTCAAGCTCTTGACTAGGTGATCAAAGAAATAATTAAAAGGTTTCATCTCATTAGGTGCTTATGTGAAACGTCAGGGACAGTGTATCCTTCAGCAGATTTTGTTAACTAAGTCAAGTTTGTCTCTCACTATAAATTCCTCTTCCAAGAAGTTACACGGCATCACCATTTCACTTTCGCCACACAAGGGTCTTTGTAGTTCACTCTTTATTCACACACAACAAAACGAGGATGAAAAATATGGCCTTTTCAAGGAGTATTCTGTCTTCTATTCTTCTACTTGTTTTGGTGGTGTCTGCGGCCAATGCTCAGCCCTTGGTTCCAGCGTTGTTTATATTTGGTGACTCAGTAGTTGATGCAGGAAACAACAACAACATTCACACCATTGTCAAAGCAAACTTCCCTCCTTATGGAAGAGACTTCAACCACACAGCAACTGGCAGATTCTGCAATGGAAAACTCGCCTCAGACTTCACTGGTACAAGAGCTATTAGAATCCCACCAACAGTCTGATTCTACGATTCACCAACTCACTTCTTCTCCTTTTCTCTTTGGTTCATAAACAGCTGAGAACATAGGTTTCACTTCATACCCGCCAGCTTATCTTAGCAAGGAAGCTCAAGGAAACAACCTCTTGATTGGAGCAAACTTTGCCTCCGGTGGTTCTGGCTACTATGACACTACTGCAAAGATATATGTAATTTCAGTGACATTACTTTTATATTAAACTCTCGTCTGACAAGTTAATTTAGGGTACGATGCCCACTCATTGTGGACCACTAACGAAAGCTTTAATCTTTGCGTGTGGTAGAATACAATTCCATTGAGTGGGCAGTTAGAACACTTGAAGGAGTATCAAAAGAAGCTAGTAGGAATTGTAGGGAAGGCGAATGCTTCAGCAATAATATCAGGGTCGGTGTACCTTGTGAGTTCAGGGAGCAGTGACTTTGTCCAAAACTATTACGTCAATCCTCTTCTCTACAAGTTCTACACACCTAATCAGTTCTCAGACATTCTTATAAAATCCTACTCCCATTTCATTCAGGTAGTTTCTAATTACTATTCGTTCCATATGATAAAAGCATATTATTGAAACCGCATAACGTGTCTAGGGCCTATATGAACTTGGAGCAAGGAAAATTGGTGTAACAACATTGCCCCCACTAGGATGCTTGCCGGCGACCATAACCATATTTGGAACAGATAGTAACGAATGTGTGGTCAAGTTAAACAAAGATGCAATGTACTTCAACAACAAGCTTAATGTCACATCTCAAATCCTGCAAAAAAAGCTTTCAGGCGTCAATCTGATTGTCATGGACATTTACCAACCTCTCCACGACCTTGTTACAAAGCCTGAAGATTATGGTTAGATACATTCTAATATAAATACGTAAATTAACCTATGAGATTCTCTATAAGTGATTGGAACTAAACTCTTATTGGGTACATCCAAGAGAGTTTCAGGGGAGAATTAAGTGGTATATAATTTGTGGTTTGCAGGATTTGCAGAGGCAAGAAAGGCATGTTGCGGAACAGGGTTACTGGAAACATCAATATTGTGTAACGCTGACTCAGTAGGAACATGCAAGAATGCTACAGAGTACGTCTTCTGGGATGGTTTCCACCCATCGGAAGCTGCAAACAAACTAATAGCAGACGATTTGCTTACCGCTGGCCTATCCCTCATCTTTTAGTTTTAGGAATATTTAATGGATTCTAGTTACTATATTTGATCATTCTATTACAACTACCATGTCCTAAAACTTGGTTGTTCTTTGCAACGTAGTATGTATTGCTCTGTAAAAGCATGATTCAAAGTTGTGGAGATTTTCCTCTTTGATTAAATCATATAAATCAAAGTTTTATTTACCGTGAAATCAAAAAGATGTCTCGATACCATTCGCAAACCACAGCATATCAAAATTTGCCCAGCCCTTAGAGGAGTGACGTTCGATTTCCGGTGCATTCAAGAGAGTTTAGAGTTTCTCGTCAAAACATAAAAACTGCAGTTTCTGCCCGTACTAAGAAAAGTTTTCCAACTAAAAAAGTCAATCTTACGGGTGAGTTTCAAATTTTGAAATGGCAGCCCAAGTCCTTAGTTTGAATTGAAGGGCTTCGACTCTTCAGCCTAAACACATTTATTTCTTTGTGACGAATCAAACTTGTCCATAAAGCTCTGTCAGATGGATTACAGCTTAGCGGCGCTGAAGGTTTTCTGCGTCCAACTGAATGATGCCCGCCAAACACCTTCGCAGAACGCCTTCACTCTGGGTGGAATTCTCTTCCAACGCGCCTGGTTACAGGGCGTTTTGGTCTCCAACGAAGGCCGTCTACTTCTCGATGACTCCACCGGTATTATCGAGCTTTCCCTGGCCGGCGAATTCCTCCTCCGCCGCTGGGATATAGGTATTGTCCCGACTACTCTGTGGCGCATTTCATCACATACCTTGTCTGTATTAATTACAATAGACATTTTCCACCTTACACGCACAGGAATGTATGTGATGGTGGTTGGTGGTTATTTCGTTCGCACGGGTGACAAGCCCATGATCAAGGTGAAGGCTTCTTTTTTTTTTTTTTTTCGCTTTCCTTGTATTCCATTATTGTTCCAATCATCACTAAATAATTAGTTCTTTCGGAATGAATGTTTTAAATCCATCAGGTTCATAAGATGGTTGATCTTTCAGCATTTCCAGATCGAGAAGCCATGTGGTATCTTGAAGTTATGGAAGCATATAAACTTTTCTATCAGCCTTTGATTGAAGATTTCATGTGAGCCTCGGTTCTTAAATGGCCCACATGTCCAGACGCTTCAGTGCCCAAGTTGGTTTGTTCTTTGCACCATGCATTTTGTCAATTTACATGTTCTTTGGTTTCGTTTCCTTGGGAAAAAGACAAGACTTCATGATCTTGCTTGACCTCTGAAAGGAATGTTCAGTTTGCATAGAGTCACAGATTCTCACAAGTATGCCCTTATCTTTGCTCTTGCTTTTTATGGCTGTATCAGATATCAGACAAGCTTTGGTTGCATGATGAAATGTGGCAATGTAATGTTACTGGTAGTAATACAAATGCTTAAAGATTACTGAAACCAAACAAATTCTCTTCATTTACAGATGCTCAATTACTCAAATCTGTTACAAAGCAGATGGTGAAAGAACAGACTACATACTAAATAAAAAGATATATAATACCTAATACACACCTTACTGTTAAAATAAAAGGTCACGGTCATTTTAGGAGTCTTTCTAATAATGACTGTTGAAAAAAAAAAGAACCTGGTTGAGCATAGATGAGGATTTCAATTTCCTAATATAAAGTTTACAAAAATTCCCCCATGAATTCCTCGTATCAAAGCCTTGTGTCTGGAATTTTGGAGGCAAGACATAACAAAACCTGAGATTTCTGGATATAAAAGCAATTGCAGGATATTTCAAGCATTCATTTACTAAATGTCAGCAACTGTGGACCTGGGAAAAAAGGGCACAGATTGTTGTTACATTCAGAACATTATTCCAAAACCCGAATTTCTGTCGCCTTCAAGTATAAGTCGCATGTGAAAGGAAATTGCATTTATAGTATCAAATGAGATATTTGCCAATCCTCTCGTTATCTCGTGGCTTTCTTGCCATTTAAAATAGGAGGAACCTAGTAACTGCAGAGAGAAAGAGATGCAGCTTACCTAATATGTTTACAGCAGCAATCCAACAATCTACGGACATTTACGTCATCTACATGAAATTCTTCTGCAATACGTTCCCGTCCCTGCTCAAGAGAGTCCTTTGAAGTGGTCCACTGATTTAGAATATTGATTATTCTTTGAATCTGTAAGAAGTAAAGGAAAACATGGCACTGCAAAACTGCTTTGAAACAGGAGAAATATAATACAAACATCACAGATTGTTTGGCCACATAGAAGCTTCTTAAATCAAAGTGTTGCATTGCTCACTCCAAGCTAACAGACTTCAAAAACAGGATACAGCTATGTCTCTGGCATTTAATTTTGAGGTAGAACTAGATGAGTTATTCGATTCTCCACTGAGATTATCCAATTGCCGATCAAGAAGATCTTCCTCAATCAAGTCAGATTTTGCCAATAGAACCAAGACGAACTGATGCAGAGTGGATAGATTCATCTCATTTTCCTTGATGCGGACGAATAACCTTGCCATAATGCTCCAGAGCGCGCTCCGTGCTTCCAAGTCATCCGAAGCAAAAGAAAGTATATCAAGCAGGCCTTCTAAGAAAGGCAAATCTGAACATATCCCAAGTGTCATCTCTATCTCAATATGGGGTCTAATATATAATTATGATCCAAAAAGAAAAGAAGCATTTCCAGTAATATAAAGGGATTACCCTGAGATATATCATATGTTAGATCTGGTACATCAGACAGAACATTCGCAAGTAAAACTGCAGCTGTAACACAAGAGCTGGCAACCTGCAGTTGAGATAATTTTTATGATGATCGAATAATTAATATTTCACATTGCAAGTATTTAATAGCTTTATTTGGTAGTGACATAGGTAGTTTGTGCAAAATATGTCCCCACTTCATCAAAACAGCTGCAAGTTTAGCTCCAAAATACTAATTACAAGCAATGAAAATTCTCAAAAACATTGACAAAAGGAGATTTCCAATAATTCTACAAATGGGACATACCTCAACCTTATCTGGCAGTTTGACCAATTCACAAACTATATTAAAAAGTTCCCTGTTAGAGCAAATTTCTTGGGAATGTCCTTCTAAAGTTGACAGAGCTTCAATGGCACGAAGAATCACATCAAAGACAGAGTACCTGAGGAAACATAGAATAAGCAGCAAACAGAAAAGAAAGGAAAGTGCAAATATACATGACTCTTAAAGAGACAATGCGAGTATCAGGTAACATGAATATTCAAATAAAAATATTAATCTGACAAGCAAGTTAACCAACAATAAGCATCCTGTCAACTAATTCCAGGCAATAGGCACGGTATACACCAGTATTATAATGCCATTGATATACAGGTATTACAAGGAGAGACAAATCAAATAGAATAGAATAATGTTTAATATAATTAATATTTACTAAATAATTAACAAGAATTTTGTACAATTAATAATAAAATAATATTAAATAACTTGGATTAAATGTACCATTTATTCATTTGAACACCAAAAGGATAAGGTATAAGTTTTCAACTGCATAGTTTGTCGTTAGCTACGCCAGCCTTCCAATCATTTCTTCACAGTTTAAAATAGTTCCAACAGCTACTTCGAACATTAGCACAATAGAGAGCAAAAACACTAGAATTTAGGAAAGAAGAGTTTCAGAAAGCTACCAAGAGATAAACCTAGATAAAATGAGTTGCCAAGAGATAAATTCATCTGAGGTCAGAATTCTTTACCAAAAACATAGAACAAGATATCTATATGAGCAAACCTAAAACAAATAATGTGATCAATGTTTTCAAAAAAAAAATTAATGGATAAAATTTTGTTATAATAGAAACAACAAATTATTCATCAGAAAATAGTAAAATATTCATGTCCAATCTTTGGATAAAATTAAAATTATGCCATACCTTTGAGAAACTCTTTCACCAGTTAAATTCTTCATTTCAAAGGCTAAGAGATTCATCAATAAGCTTGGTAAACCAAGCCCCATCAACGTTGAAAGAAGATGGCATGAAACTTCAGCTTGGCTCTCAAGGATAGCCAATAGCAATCCTAAAATCTGTCAAATAGGAAGCTCGTTTAGCTATAGGATAAAGCAAAAACTTCACTGTTCTATAAAGAATTACATATCATTGGGGTCTTCTTTGTGTATATGTCTAAGTGCAATAATGAAGGTAATTAGAAAGGTTCACAACTTATCAAAAAAGGTTAAAAGATTTCATTTATTAGAACCTTATCAATAAAAATATTAACTGATCCTACATGTTGCAATTAACAACATGGAGAAGATCACATAAAGCACCATAAACTTTGTTCAAATGCAGAGGATATGTTTCAAGATTCTGCATCTTATAAAAATTTTAAGTATTCGTTTTTTCATTAGTTCATATCCATCCAAGATTTCCCACAAAAAAAATCAAGAAGATTGACTCCAAGAATTTGGTATCAATGACCATTTCCTAAAGTTCAAATCTAATGACTATGAGGAAGTCCGGGATGAGAAATCCAACTTCCTCAAAGTGTTACTTCTTTATGTATAGTATTACAAATGTGTATGATTAGATTAGCATGAGCACTTATATTAAAAAACAAAACCCACACAAACTTAACTTGCCTATATATCATCTGTTTGATAGATGGCAGATACAAAATCTTGCACAGAATTTTCAGTTACCTTCTCGGACAGCTGTGCATTTAATGTATTTTCTGCTATCCACATAAGACGACCCAGAATATGCTCAGAAAGCAATGCTTTAGCCCAAGTATTAGATTCACTGCCTTGAAGACCCAAAGACAAGAGCCTGTGTCAGAATAGAATGTGTGAAAAAGGGTATAAAGCAGGAGTAAGAACAAAAATCAATTTGTGTCCCTTTTCCTGGATAATCAAATTGTAAGTGATAATAAATTAAGGGTTTGGATTTTAGAAATAGAAATTAAGGCTTTAAAATAAAAACCCACAAGCAATTCAAAAGACTTCTATGAAAACTCTAAATGCATCGAATGATAGCAATAATAAAAGTGATATCCCTTCATATGTAGAGAGAAGGAATATGAACAATTTCACAAGTAATGAAAAATCTATAGACAAATGGATGCCCTAGTGTGATTTGTTTAATACCCCATGAGAAGTAAACCTTCAAGTTCTTGCAATAATTAAAAGAAAACACCAAGGACAATGTATTGAATGAAACGGATAAAGGAGAACAAGGTGAAAAAAAGGAAAAATGTCGGGGAACAATTTAACATAAAGCAGCACCATGCCTTTTCAGAATAAGGGACAAATTTCTCCATAGAACTAAAATTTGAGAGAACAGTCCTTGGTTAGCATCAGATATGACAAGATCATAATGGCAATATAAAGGTCAAAAAGAATTATGAAACAATCAAAACTTGGATACGTGCAAATTACCTACACACTTCGCAAAGGCATTGTGTGTCATCTAAAAACAATTGATCAACAATGAGCTCAATCATCCCTTCTGTGGAGACTATACGCTTCATAGGAACGTCATGGCAACCTAAGTTTGCAATAATGCCAAGGCAGATTTCCTGAGAAAGAAGAAAAAAGGAAACATACAATCAAACCCAAAGCATCAAATCTCAGAAAACTAATTGAGTAAACCTCGCCGTTAAAACCACACCAAAATGAGGAAACAAATTCCATAGATCAAGAGGAAATAATGAAATTGAACTTAAAATCAAAAGGATTTCAAGATAGTGATAATGAGTCTTACTGTAACACGTGCTGATTGGGAAACTTTAAGGTTTGCCAAAAGCACTTCAAGTACAAGGTTTTGCACCTGGACATGAATAGTTAGGACATTCAATCAATGAAACTATAAAGATAAAATGATAGTTTGCCATAACAACTAGCAAGGTAAAACTTCTACGCATTTACTAGTTTCACTAAAAGCCCATGATATTACATCATTTAGTAAATGGCGTTCCTCGCTTCACTTCTCCAATCATTGCTGAATAGTGGATACTGTGCCTGCCTGTGAATTCACTAGTAATTTTCATATAGTTTTTCCAAGAAGACGGAGTTATTGAGACTCAAACATAGATTTGCTAAGCATCAGAGATGCTAGTAGAAGTCCTACATGGGCTTCATAAGAAAAACACATATGATCACGATGATGGCTTCAATGTTAGCTTAAGTCATACTCCCAAATTCAAAGGCCATACAGCTTGCAATGAAAAAGACGAAATATTGATACAAGGGAACAAAGCTAAGGTAAGTACCATTAGTAGCGCATGAGTTGGACTTGAAGCAAGATCCCACAGAACACAACCATGCTCTTCCCAAATATCATATTCCCCTAACAAGTCCCCATCTTCGCTTTGACAAGAAGATTGATTGATATCCATATTGTTAGGCCCACTTTCTTCTCCAGAAGGAGGCAATTCACTTGCTTCCATCCGGCTGCTATTGGACATCTTATCATGGTTGCTTTTGCTCCCCGTGTCGATGGGGATAAGTTTTCGTATCAAAGAAATCACATAACTAGGATCAACCGTCGTTGATACATCAAACAACTGCAGCGATACAACAAATCAAAATTGATTTTTTCCGCACCACCCATCAGTAAATGCCTCAAATATCGAAAATGCAAAACCAAGCAACAAAAAAGGAAAAAATATTTGTTTATCGCAGAACAGTTCAATTACCGAATTATGTTAAGCAAAACGAATATGGTAACCTATTCCGACAAGCAAATTTCGAATATTTAATGTATCGCAAACCCTAACTTCATGAATAGGGTTAAAGAAATAGAGCCGTTGGATTGATGTTGAGACCTCATCGGGCGGAGGAGAAGGGTGGTGCGCAGGTGCGTCAATTGCTCCTCCTTCTCCTTCTCCTTCTCCTTCTCCTCCAGGATTTGGTTTCACATCCAAGGCCATTTTAGATTCTTTTTGTGAAAGTATGTTGGAGCAGAGTCTTTGAGTATTTACTAACTCGGCTGATTGAGTTGACAGTAGCACTATTACTCACTCTTTATAATTTTACGTTTTTATATATAATGCGGCGCTTACTAGTAACCTTCTCTCTTTTCTTTTTTTACATTCCCATCTCCATCTCCATCCATCGTGATTTTGTTTGCATTAATAATTTTAATGGACATCTCTTCAGAAGAAGTATTTGGACAAAATGCTAGAGATGAAGCTCCAATGGAATTCAGTGAATAAATACAATCAAGGTTATCAAAAAATTGGACGAAACAGATATCTTTCAAACACTCGTGTTCCTATATACATCTCCGCTCAAAGGCATGGGACTCAAAAGAATGCAGTGAGGAAAACCAAACAAAAAGAATGGTAAGAAAATGTAGCACAAATCAATGCCCCCATAATCTGAAAGCTTTAGCTCAAGTTCAGGTTCTCAGGAACTGGAAGACCCTCAATTTCCGTCACCACCACCAACAACAACTCCAGCTTCCATTTCCCCCTTCCTGTTTCCAGACTCATCCACAACAACTGCTTTAGGTTGAAGATTTGGAGTAGAAGGCTCAAGCATATGAAGGCTTGAGGTTAACCAGGGATGATTAAGGTAGTCTCCTGCAGTTGGCCTCTTCTCAGGTGAAAAATTCAGCAAGGGAACAATGAATTCAGTCATATCAGTTGCATCTTGCTCATTGAAACTGTACTTCTCCATAAGCACTTTATTGAGCGGCCAAAACCGCAATTTACGGATATTCCTTAAATCTCCATGTCTGGTGAAGAAGTCTTGGGAATTTCGACCGCCTAATGCAATCTGAAAAGATTATATCACAAAAGTAAAATGCCAGGACAACCGTAGAAAACATGTCGACAATGTGATTCAGAAATTTTGAGTTAAATAGTAAATAGCAGTTGACAATTGGCACAATTAAAATGTCTCAATATAATAATAGGCAAATAAAATTGCAAATGAACTTCTCTTTCTTTCTTCCCAAATTCTAGATTAGCATAGCATGTGTTACAGTCTCACCCTCCGTGGAATCACACCAAGAAGCTCCATCATCAATGCTAGATGGTCCTGTAAATATCAATCAAGGAGGTTAAAGAACGTCAGACAGGACTTAGCAAAAACCTCTTCATGTAGCATAAAAAGATACTGCTAAGAAAAAACAAAGTAGGAAAGTGTCTTGTGTGGCCATACCTCATTCTTACCATACTTCTCACCACTTTGAGGATCAAAAAGTAAATCCCCAGTGGCCAACTCAAAGCAAATGCAAGCAAAGGACCATAGATCAGCCGGAATCGAGTATCTTGATCCAAGAATGACTTCAGGACTCCTATACTGTCTAGTCTGGATATCACTTGTGAATTGTTTGTATGTCCAACAAGCATTTCCAAGATCAACCAATTTGCACCTGGCATCAACAGCTGCCAACAGTTTTTGCCTTGTGGAAGAAGAGCTCCTCCTCCTATCACCACGTGATTTCAGGGAAGTATCCTTCTTTTCCTCACTCTTTGCCAAATCACCATCAGAAGAAGACTTTATTGGCTGTTCTTCAACAAAATCATCACTCAACTTTGCATCAACAGCAGAACCTTCACAGAAATATGTCTTGGGATCAGCCCCATTTTCCTTAGAAGCTTCCTCTCCTTTAAAACTCTGAGCTGCCTTCTTGGCCTTCTTTTTTATTTTCTTTTTCTGATTCCTTGTCAAACTACCATTTACACTCTTACTTTCTATGGGAGAATGACATCCAGCAGCAATATTGTTATTCTTGCTGGCTGGAAGGACAAGAGGCACACCGGCGTTGTGGGGATCTTTGGAGGGATCAATCATTGATATAAGCAAGATATTCTCTGGCTTCAAATCAGTGTGAATAACTGAAAGCCTGTGATGTAAGTAATCCAAACCTATTAAAATATGAAAACATAGTTCTTTAACTTTGTGTAGAGGTACCCCTCGATAATCACTATATTTAATGAGGGATAAAAGATTGTCTCCCAAATACTCAAAAATCATGCATATGTGCAGTCCGTTGGGACCCGAATGCTTAAAATGGTCCAAAAGCTTGACAACACATTTTCTATCATCTGGATCTCCTTCAGCAACCTGTTTGAGGATCTTTATCTCATCCATTGCAGCCTCAGTATAGCGTTGAGCACTCTTTTGAACTTTTAAAGCTACATAACACTTCAAACAATAAACTTCTAATGTTGGTGAGGAGTTAAAAGAAGAAAAATAATGAGAAATGCATGAATCATTTTCACAATGAAACGAAGATGAAGTAAATATTGTTTCCCAGGATGATAATATAATAAAGTAGATAACTTGTAACTCTTAGAAAAGGCTTACTGCATTCTGTTTCTACTCCTCTATTCTATCACCAACCAGAAACTGAAATAATTTCCTCTGTTCTCACTCACAACAAGCCAATAAACCGTAGTGCTTTATGTTTAATCAAGGTTTCTCCTTCCATTCTCTCCAAAATCTGCCTTTGATCGCATTATCTAAAAGATTGAATCTTTTCTTTGTCTTTTTGAAGGAACAAAATGAACTCTTTTACGCACATTAACTAGACAATCATTTTTTTTTATACTTTGAATGAACAAAATGAATTCTTGAAAGTAGAAAACATCAAACAAGTAGAAACACAGAAATCAAAACATTTAATCATTCTTATCCCAAGCAATGTCAGCTAAAATACACAGAAAAACACACGTACACACACACAGACGTACCGATCTCTGAGTGTCCCAAGCGAGCCAGACGGTTGAAAAATGACCCCAACCAAGCTTACTCTGCACCACATAACGCTCATTCTTGAATGTGTCTCCAATGGCAACTGCATGGTACCCTCCTCTCCTGTAATCTTTCTTCCCTTCATTCTCCGACTTGTAATCACTTTCCGAGCTCCTTTCCGCCTCCGCCATCACAAACGCTTAAAAAGAGTTAAAACTTGGTAACCAAATTGTACCCAATTTTGATGAGCCCTTCTTTATGGGATTGAACCAGACCCCAAGATGAAAATTTTCCAATCTGGGTTAATAGAACGACCAGTTAAGTTATTTCCTTATGGAATACAAGCAAGCAACACTCTAGTGACCAAGAGAGAGCTGTGAAGCTGCGGTGGTTCTAGTCGTTAGACAAAGGTTAATTAGGGTTTTTGGTCCTTTGGTTTGCAACTCCCGCCGGGAAATTAATGTCCTGACCCTTGCGTTTTGTCCCACGTGTCGCCTGACAATCCATTGTTGGGACCTACATCCTACGTGGATTTTTTATTTATATAAAATAAATTTTTAAAATCATTTTAAAAAGTTATTTTAAAAATTTGACATATATAATAGACGCTACATTTTTATCTATTAAGTAAATAAGAAAAAATTAATATTTTGAAATGAATTGCTAAGGTTTTAAAAATTGTCACTTAATTTAAAAATCTTAAAACTTGAATATTTTAAAAAGATCATTTCTTTTATATAATAAAAAACACTATTTTCGTATTCTTATATTGTCTAACTTCAATAATTAAGATAATATAGTTAAATTATTAATTAATGAAATATTCCATGACGTCAATTTTAATGTTTGTAAATATACAATTATACATATAGTACAAACTAACATTAATTGAATTAGCAAGTCAATTTTACATGTTTGTAAATATACACTAATGTATAGCTAAATTAGAACTTATAGGTGATCCCTAAATCCAAGGATCATAAGTGTTGTTTAGTTAGTAACTAATCAAGAAACTTGACAGAGTGTAACTGATCCAAAATGATAAAGGGAGTATGAAAATTTGAAAACTCTTATGAGACCTCAAAGTTTAAAGGGCTCCTCTTTCACTGAAGCAATAGAGCACTAGTGTTATAGGGTGAATGAAAACTTATTACATATTAAGGGTGTTCTTGGTCTAGTGAATACCAAATTTGTACATATTAAGGGTGTTCTTGGTCTGGTGAATACCAAATTTGTTTGAAGAAAGCCACGGCTTCGTCGGAAAGTACATCTATGCTTCCATCCCTTAGAAATGAAGGTAGAAGAATCAGCATTCCTTCAGCTGGTGAGTAAGATGGCAGAAATATGTACGGAGTGCCTCCACCGCAATCAAATGGCAACCTCAACCAGCTATCCGCCTCCATATTTGGGCACAAAACAGAATCGTAAGCCTCCATATGGCTCCAGGACTTCCTTGTCTATCCTGTGTGCTGCAAATTAAGTCAATGAATGTCCTAAAATAATTGTTATTCACTCTTGCAATGGCGTCGCGAATGAGCTGGGTTGCATACGGTAAAGCTCTCTCAAAAGGTCCTTAATTCTAGCTAGCACTTGGGTATTGTCACACGGGGACAGAATTCAATTCCAACCGTAGTGAAATAGTTACGAAATTTTTTCTCAAATTGATTTTTAAAAAAATTAAGATCAATTTAATTATATAATATTAACATATTAATCATAATAAAACTAAATTCGTACTTTATTTCGAAGCTTGGTTATGTTCTTATCGTGTTCTTTGAATCATTTCCACAATTAATTAGTCTCAATCACCATAGTTGTACAAAGTTTTTCAAACTTTACAATTAAATCTAACTTGATTAAAATAACTTTGCTCTCTTCAATTTAATCTATATGGGAGATCCATTAAGTTCCCAAATATGTTCACAATGATTACAAATTATAATTTAATTCATAATTAGAATAGATAAATTAAAACTTCTTTTAATTTATCTTTAATTATCCAATTAAACAATTTATGACTATAAATCAAGATTGGCGTATAGCAGCTCGTTATGACTACCTAAATACTTAAGAATGTAAAAGTAATTTTGATTTAACTTTTCTATGCATGACTTTTTATATAATTCAATCATTTCATCATACAATGTTCCGATTCGACAAAGCATGGAATTAATATTTACTTTTTGAGTCCAAACATATATTTTTTTAAACAAAAGAACCAACAATTGTTATCCTTTGGATGCGTACTGGGTAAAATCTCTAGATTGACGCAATAGCTTGCAAATCACGTCAATCAGGTACTCCGCACTAAACAAGTCTTGTACAATAAGCTCGATCGAGATAGCATAGGCAGAGGATTCGAACACAGGACCTTTTGACGACATGTCCCTTACTCCACCAACTTGACCACTCCTTTGGGGATCCAAACATATTAGTTCTATGTCAATAGCTTTCGATTCAATTAATAACATTTGTAAACTATTTATAAAATGTCATTCCACCTTAACCAATTATTTCCCGAGTTAATACTAATCGAGAATAACGAAATATTCTCTCTAATTACTTTAGGGTGATGAAATCTTATCTTGATCACATAATTACTCCATATAGTTCATGCTACATCTAATGACTACCAATTGACTGACCTATGACTAAATAGGTCATAACTAATATCAAAACACAACAATCTCCATGCAAGATAACTTTGGTGACCTCAAGTCAAATTATCACTTATATAATCATTACAGTGAGAATTCTATAGACATACAAGTAATGTTTCAAATGAATTTTTCATCTCCAGTCTGATCAGTGAATTTATTTTTTAATAAGCACTCACATATTTATTTAAGTATCTCTATACTTTAACCTATAAGATTGATTACTTCCTTTATAAGGAAAAATATAACGTGTGCTAGTTTTCTTGAATTCTATTAATATCCAATCTTAGTAAAACAATGATTAAGAGCAATTTAGGGATAATAGATAAATGTAATATGAATCTCATAATTATAATCTCATTATAATTTATTTACAATATACAATTATCTCATAGATTTGATAATATACATCTAAACGTGTACAAGATAAAGAATGTTTTTAAATATTTGTCACTAAACTAAAAACAATTTGTTGTAGGGCATAAACCAATACTTGGAAATGTCTAGAGCACCAAGTTGCCAAATATTATTGGGTACTCTTAGATTCATACGCATTCTACCATTTACTGATATCTTATCTGGGTTGTCTTTAAAGAACTAACTCAACGAACCTTTTTTTACTAACCTCCAAAGACGAGCTACCAAGCTCTCAAAAGTGTTATAAGGTTTGCTGTTGCTAGCTCCATTGCTTTGGGAAGCCTAGTCTATACTGAAATGAGCTTTATGAATCACAATGTCATCTAAAAAGCTATCGCCCTTAATAGAGAAATCATTAAGGAAACTTTTGGTTTTGTACTCCACACCTCTGTACTCAAACTCAAAGTTAGAAAGTTTTTGAGGTTGAAAAATAGGACGATCATGGAGAGCAAGTGGACTCATGTCAAGCCCACAAAGCATGTTTAAGCTTGTCGTCAATCGAAACTTCAACGAAACCTAACTCCTTTGTTGTTGAGAAAGTTGACACGATCACCGTTGGAGTTTTCACCTAGCCTTCCAACCCATTCCCTATATTATGACAAAGCCCTTTAGAGGCTAAACTGAATGTTGGTGTAAGATGGTGTTGGTGGACGATAGGTGTAGATTACTGCTGTGTAATGCAAGTAAAAAGGAAAAGAATAAAATATTCAAGGCAAAATCAAGGACTCAAACAAGTGGAATTTTTTACTACTTGCATTCAAAAGAAGAGTTCATCAACCTTTAAATAATAATAGGAGCAACATAACAAAATAAAAATTCAGGACTATAACCCCATAATTCCATATACTAGCAAGATTATAGTTAAAACTAACTTATTGTGCTTAACCAATAAAAGGATCATATGACCCATTAACTCAACTAATATTTGAATCATTCATTCAACACTCTCCATTGATTCAAAGTCACATACTCCCAACCATAGCCTAAAACAGTGATGTTTTGCTTGAGGAAGTGATTTCGTAAAGATATTAGTTGCTTGTGAATTTATACAACTAAACTTCGGCTCTATTTTACCATTAGCTACAAGCTTGCGAATGAAGTGGTGTTGCACATCGATGTGCTTCATTCAACCATGAAAAACATTATTTTTTGCCATCACAATTGCTAATCTATCGTCACAAAAAATCTGTAGCTTCCTTTTGCTCAAGGTTGAAGTCAGTAAGTAGTTTCTGAAGCCATAAAGCCCGCCTTGCTATTGAAGTTACTGTTGCATACTCTACTTCAAATGATGACAGAGTCACTGTTTCTTGCTTTTTGAACTCCAGGTTATAGCTTCAGAACCAAAACTAAAAATATTTTTGGAGGTGCTCTTCCAATCATCTAAGCATCTTACCTAGTCACTATCAGTGAAACCAAGTAATCTAAAATTTGGTACTTTAAAATACCAAATACCATAATCATTAGTTCCTATGACATAACGAAGTATTCTTTTGGCTACACCAAAGTGTTGCTTTGTAGGACTGTGCATAAATCTTGACACAACACTAACAAAAAATGAATTGTCAGGTATAGTATGTGTTAAATAATTTAAACCACCAACTAGGCTTCTAAAGATTGTTAGGTTGGCTTTCTTAGCCCCATCTTCACACTAGAGCTTCTCATTAACATTCATCAAAGTTGTTGCCACCTTATAATTTGTCATGTTGAACCTTAGTAAAATATCAACACAATATTAACATAGAAAAATCCCATCTTCAGCTTGCATCACCTCAAGTCCCAAAAAATATTACAATAAAATAAAATTGATATCTCAATTTTTTTCATTCTACAGCACTTGAAATCATCAATTAATGATTTTAAGGAATAAATATAAATCATATCATTTACTCATAGGCATGCCACTAAGAAATCACCATTGCTATTTTTCTTCAATTACAAAGTGGGCTAATTTTCACTTCTTGTAAATCCACTTTCTTGAAAAAAAAAGTCAATTTTGTTATACCAAACACGTGGGGTTTGTTTTAGCCTGTAAATAGCTTTTTTTAAACCTATAGACTTTGTTTTTATTGCCATCGATAACAAAGCCTTCAGGTTGTTTGATATATATTTCCTCCTCTAAATCACCATTCAAAATGGCAAATTTCACACCAACAATTGAAATTGAGCAATCAATGCTAAAACAATTCTCACCATTTCAAATTGAGCAAAGGGAGAAAAAGTTTCCTCAAAATCTATACCTTGTAGCTATAAGTATCCCTTAGCCACAAGTAGAGTCTTATGCTTTTGAATACTATCATCGATATTCAACTTTGTACAGAACACCTACTTGAGCCTTACAATATTCTTCCCATTCGAAGCATCAACCAGCTCCCATGTTGAATTTCTCTCTATGACTTGCATCTCCTCTTGCATATCTTCCTGCCAAGCTTGATGTTTTGTTACATTATCATAGTTAGTTGGAGCTGCAACATACAAAGCAAAGTCACAGGAAGCATATGTCTCTCTTAAAGAGCAGAATTTTCTCGAAGAAGTTTCTGAAGATGAGCTTGAGGGAGTATGGGAAGCTGTTAGAGTTGATTTTTTGTTGCTTGAGAAAGCAGAAAGTGAGTTGAGTTGTTGTTATTAGAGTGAACCTTTTGCTCATGATTTTGCATCTACTGTAGGTGCATCATCATCTAATGAAAGAGGTATTGGATTTCCATAGCAACTTCATTAAACGCAACATCTCTACTCACAATTATTTTGCCACTAATTGATTATATAGCCTATATGCTTTAGATTACAAGCTACAGTCAATGAACATACATTTTTCATATTTTTCATTAAGCTTGGGATGAGATGATTTCACCAAAGTATAGGGAAACAACCAAAAACTTTAAGTGGCATATTCGAGGTTTTAGGAATCTACATGCTTCATCATGAGGTGTCCTGTTTGGAATTGCTTTTGTGGGAGAAAGATTGAATAGATATACTGTTGTAGTTATTGCTTCTGCCCAAAACAAATTCATAACTTACTTTGTTGTCAACATGCTTCTGGCCATCTCTACTATCGTGCAGTTCTACCATTCAGCAACCCCATTCTTCTTAGGTGATTGTGGTGCAATGAGCTCCTGCGAATTCCCTATTCCTTACAGAAAGCTTCAAACTCTTCCAAGCAAAACTCACCTCCCCTATTTGTATGTAACACCTTAATACAACAGTCACTTTGCTTCTTAACAAGAGCTTTGAACTTCTTGAAATGATCAAATGCTTTATATTTTAATTTCAAGAAATACACCCAATTCATTCTACTGTAATCACCAGTAAACAAACTAATGATTCCCATTCAAATACTCAGTTTTCATAAATTCGCATAAATTAGCATGTAATAGATCAAGGCATTTAGAAGCTCTCTATGATTTCCTTACAAAAAATGGTTTTTGACTTTGTTTTCCTAGCACACATCCTTTGCAAAATTCTAGTGCATCAATTTTTGGTAAGCCTAAAACCACGTCTTTCTTTTTTAATAACTTCAAATCATTGAGGTGCAAGTGGCCATAATGCAAGTGCCATAAGTCAGAATCACTACACTCTTTCAAAACAAGAGCCTTCTTCTCAACGAACACATCAAGCGGGAACATTATATTCATAGTTATTGTAACACCAACAATATATTAACCACACTTCTTATCTCTAATCACATAATGACCATTTGCAAACACAATTTCCATCCCACTACTCATTAATTATCCCACACTAAACAAATTGTGAGCTAAACTATGCACAAATTGAACATCATACAACTTCTTTTTTCCATTACTAGGATAGATAGCAATCATTCCTTTTCCTTCAACCTGAACTTGCTCGTTGTTGCCCTGGAAAACTTCTGATTTTGTGAAGAATCTAATTCTTCAAATAAAGGGCATGAGTTATACATATAATTAGAGTACCTACTGTCGATGAACCAAACATGATCAGGAACACCAACCGCATAAGAATGTGACATGAATAGTATTTCAGTATCTTATTTCTCTATAAAGCTTGTTGGCCTTTGCTCATCCTTTTTCTTTGCCTAACATTTTGCTTCTAAATGGCCTAACTTTAAACAATAGTTGCATTAAATGGATCTCCTTGAATTGAATTGTCTATGCTCCCAATGTTGAACATGACCTCTACTACCACCACAAATTCCACATTTGCATCTGCCTCATAAATTTTCTCTCTTCCCCTTATGAGAATGCTCTCCTTTCACCTGGAATGCCTTCTCCTTGAATTTCTCTTATAGCTTGCCAATTTTAGCTTCATGGGCAAAAAGGGAACTCATCAAAACTATACGTAGAAGGGTTTTTAGACTCTTTTATAGCAGCAACAGCATGATCAAAATTAAAGGTTAGACTCCTTAACACCTTACTAACAACAATTTCATTAGTAACTATTTCACCATAGGACTTCATTTGGTTCACTATTCCGACACTCTGGACAAGAATTCTTGCACTAGCTCTTTGTTTTTCATAGCCAATATCTCAAATTCACGACGTAAAATCTATAATTTAACGATGATTACCTTTTTATCTCCCAAATATTCTTGCTTGAGAGTCTCCCAAGCTTGATTTGAAGTCCTGATTGTAACAATTCAAGGAAAAATCATCATCTAATGCCTATTGAATGAGAAATAAAGCCTTCACTTCCTTACAATTTTTCCTCAAAATTTGGTCAATCAAGCCCGTTCACGAAGTCCCACAACATTTAGGACTTAAATAGGGTTGTCATCTTCAAACTCTAGAGATGATATCTTTCCCCTTCGAAGATTGGAATTAGGGGCTGAGATGATGGGTCAGTATCATTGCCTGCCATAATCGAATTTTGTCTTCTCTGAAAAAATTGCTCAATTGCCTTCATTCACTCTCTGATTTGCTAGTGTATGTTTTTGGAGAAGAAAATGTATCTCTCTCTTCTCTTTCGCTCTAACTTTACTCTTTTTTCCTCAAGTATGGGCCGAACTTGGTTTATTTTAGTGGAACAACTTTGATACCACAAATTGTAGGTAAAAGGGAAAAGAATATAATATTCAAGGCAAAGTCAAGACTCAAAGAAATGGACTTTTTTTACCTCTTACATTAAAAGAAAGAGTTCATCAGCTTTTAAATAATAGTAGGAGTGACAGAACAAAACGAAAATTCAAGACCATAATCCCACAATTGTATACATTAGTGTGGTGATATTCACCAATTCTCTATCAATCTTCACAACAAACAAAAGATTCAAGGATGTGTGTGATGTATGTATCTAAAACACTCGAAGAAGAAAGAAGGGAAAAGAGTGTCTGATTAAGGAACAGAGAAAAAATGCTCTGTCTTAGTAAGACACATGAGAAGCAGACAACAAAAGCTAAAACAAATACGCAGTCGCTTCAACACTTTTAGTAGCATAAGTAGAAACACGTGAGAGGCTTGTGATATTTTACCTGACTTATGAAGACATATCTGAATGCAACTGCTTTTGATCCCTATATAAGAGACACAAACCTCTGTTAAATACAGACAATATACGAACACTCAAATTCACAGAACACTTTATTGTAATCAATATCTGAGAGTGATAGAAATAGAGTGAAAGTTTAAGAGTTGCTGGAGTACATATCTCAAGGTACTGAAGAGAGTTCATAGAATCTTTGCAGGTGCTTTAGAAAACACTCAATCTCTTGTAAACTTACTCTTTTTTTTATACTAGTAGAACCACAAGTGTGAGATCCTTGCATGTAGATAGCATTTAAGCTATTGAACCAAGTAAAACTCAATGTTCTTTACTTTTCTGCAATCTTTACTTCCTGCAAATCAAAATCTTCTTTATCAGTCTTTATTGTAAAAGACAACAATGCAATACAAACAACTTAACAACTAGCAAGATTATATCTAGCTACTAACTTCTTATGTTTAACCAATAAATGGATCCTACTAACTCAAATAATATTTGATTAATTCATTCACATTTAAGTGTCGTAAGTGGCTCTATCAAAGACGCTAAGAGGGATGTGTTGAGTGGTTGAAGGTGCAATATGTTAGAATATTTAATGACCCGTGTGACTTATAGTTTGAGTCCCATAAAAAGAACCTAAGATAATGATTGTTGAGTATTAAATAAAGGGATCTCAATTGGGTTAAAGACTCTTTCCCTCTCTTTTTCAATATGAACCAACATGATGGTTGGTGAAAGTATAAATAAGTTTTAGAAACTTATGAAAGGTTATCTTAACCATTGGAGGAACCGCTAAAAGTTTAAGAAGAAGAGAGGAAATAAACTTGTATCAAGAACGTCAAAATATTACAAAATGATCATGGATACAAATACGTCATAAATCGATCTATAAATGTCTTACAATTGGTATCAGAGCCACAATGTTGTATGATTTATTTTCTACCGTGTATTTTTCTGTATGGAGTGTTGCATTCTTTCTGTTCATTTACGATATGATGCACTGCCATAAAAAATTGCATTGCCATGAAAGAAATAGCAAGATGTACACGGTGGATGTGTTTATTGCTAACTTAAACCAAGAGAGAATTCTAGAAAGGAATAGCAAGATGAATCTATAAAAGAAAGAAAAAGAAAGAAAATACAACAAAATCAGCATTTGAGGATATTGCACACGCCATTCGCTGCTATGCTCTGCACGTGCCTGATGTTACGTTAGAGGAGGCAGACACTAGCGCACGTAGTACACATGCCAGATGTTGCCCTTCCTTGGTAGACACTGGCGCATGCTAGATGGACTAAGCCCAAAATTGATTTGTTTTGGGCTTTTGGGCCATTAAAAATTAAAATTGAGTTAATAAATATTTATGGCCCAATTATAATGGATTATTTAATTCATAATTTTTTAATACATAATATAATTTTAGAAATCAGTGCCATAGTATATATTTCTTTGGTACATTGACTATTTTATATTATGTAATATTTGGAATTAAATTTTCCTATTATATGATGTATGTGCTACATGACATAATGGTAATTTAAAATAGTTTGTTAGTCACCAAAGTGACCAAACTAATTAAATTAAATTTTGTCATGTATGATAATTGTCCAATTAAATGTTTATTGTGATTATTTCAATTCTTCATTATGATATGATGCTAAAATGACATAAAGGTTGAATTGAACAATTGAGATTATTAATTATAACGCTAGGAGGTCACCCAAAGGTGGACCATTGCTTATAATTAATGACATTAAAGGGACTTTATCACATATTTGGTTAATATGATTATATATCCAAAGATAGCATGCATGTTGACTATAATATAATTAATTGTCCATTATAGTGAACTATATATATTCATCATAATAGGTTACAACTATGCATTTAAATTTCACCCAAAGGAGAATTTAAATGCATAATCAAAGTGTATTAGTTAGTTTGAATCCATTTACGTTTACTCAAAAGCATTAATGTGTGAGCTATATGTTGTGTTTGCAGCATCTACTAATTTGTTCGCCTTAGGAAATGGCTTGATCAAGTTCAATGGTCTAAACTATGGGGACTGATTTGAATAAATCCAGTTTCAACTAGGTGTAATAGATTTGGACTTAGCCATAGTCTCATACGTAAGGCTCGCAGCTATAACTGAGATTAGTTTTGAAGCTAAAAAGTCTTATTATGAGGCTTGGGAACAGTCTAATATGTTAAAGTTTGAATTTGACGCAAATGAAAATTGCAAAAAATGTGAAGCCATCAATGCCTTGCAAAGGAGTTCATGTTAAAGCTTAAGGAATACTCCCAATCTGATATAGCTGATAAGTCCATAGTGGGGACTTTAATGAGTAAGTTAACGACTAAAAAGTTTAATTGATCACAGCCCTTTCATGATCATGTAACTCATATATCAAACCTAGCTGCAATCATGTAACTCATATATCAAACCTAGCTGCAAAGCTGAAATCTATGGGTATGGATTTGAGTGAGTCCTTTTTAATACAATTTATTATCAACTCCCTTCTTCTAGAGTTTGGCCAGTTCCAGTTGAATTATAATACCATTAAGGAAAAATGATACCTTCAAGAAATTAAGGCCATGTTGATTCAGGAGGAAGGGAGATTAAAGAAAATAAAGGAATACTCCGTTCATCTCACGTTTCATCAAGGAGCTAGTAGCGGCAAAAATAAACCAAGAAAGAAAGGTAAAGATAAGGAAAAAGCTCTCAACAAAGTTAATGAGGGTTGAATCCATAAGGATAAGAGGTGTTACTTCTGCAAGAAGCCTGGTTACTTCAAGAAAGATTGTCCTAAACAAAAGGCTTGGTTCGAAAATAAAGGTACATACTATACTTCAGTATGTTTTGAATCCAATCTTATTGAAATACCTAAAAATACCTGGTGGTTAGATTCTGGTGTAACTAATCATGTGTCATATGTTAAACATGGATTCCTTTCAATCTAGACCATAAACAGAATTGAAAAGTTTTTGTATGTAGGGAACAAAATGAAGGCACAGATAGAGGGCATTAGGACGTACAAATTAATCTTGGACACTAGGTGTTACCTAGATCTAGAAAAGTGTCTTTATGTTCTTGAATGTGCTAAGAATTTAGTTTATGATACAAATTTGGATGATGTAGGATTTCAATTTAATATTGGGCACGGTGTTTTTTCTTTATATAAACATAAGTATTATTATGGTTCTGGTACCTTAATTGATTGTTTATATCATTTCAATCTTGATTTTGATTTTTCCACATCTCTGTTTCATGTTGATCATATTATAAGAAGTAAACATAATGCCCAAAATGAATGTTATATTTTTTGTAGCATAAAAGATTAGGTCATATATCTAAGGAAAGGGTATAAAGGTTAGTTAAAAATGACATCTTACCTCCATTGTATTTTGTTGACTGGGATATATGTGTGGATTGCATTAAAGGCAAGCAAACCAAACATATATCAAAGCATCCAAGCAGATTACTATAATTAATACACATTGACATCTATAGTCCTTTCGACGTTCCTTCTTGGGGTGGTGAAAAATATTTCATTACCTTTATTAATGACTTCTAAAATATGGTTATATATATTTGCTGCATGAGAAGTCTCAATCTATGGACATCTTAGAGGTGTTCATTAACGAGATAGAAAGGCAGTTAGATAGAAAAGTAAAGATAGTGAGGTCTGGTAGAGGTGGTGAATATTATGAAAATTTTGATGAAGTGGACAATGTCCATGTCCATTTGCAAAGTTTCTTGCAAATTGAGGCATATGTGCGCAATACACAATACCTGCTACACCACAACAAAATGGGATAGCCGAAAGACGAAATCATACTATTATAGATATGGTTAGGAGTATGTCAAGTTATAGTTCTGTACCGCTATCAATGTAGATGCATGCATTAAAGACCGTTGCGTATCTACTTAATAGTATTCCTAGTAAAACAATTCCTAAGACACCTTATGAACTATGGATAGGAAGGAAACCTAGTTTACGACACCTTCACAGTTGGGGTTGTCCGGTAGAAGTAAGGTTGTATAATCTACATAAAAAGAAGCTTGATGCAAGAACTATTGGTGATTTTTTCATTTGTTATTCTAAAAAATTCAACGGGTACAAATTTTATTGTTCTAATTATAGTACAAAAATAGTTGAGTCTGATAATTCTCAGTTCATTGGGAATGTTCAAATTAGTGGGAGTGAAGGACCACAAAAAGTGGATATTCACGAGAATCAAGTAGAAACTACTTCAAGACAAGTAAACATTATCACATCAGACGTGATTCCACCGGTTGTTATTCCTCTTGTTGCATCACAGATACACAACATACCGGAACAACAAATTAATGTTCCAATTCCATAAATTAAACATATTAATGAAAAACCAACTAATGGTGATCAAGTTACAAATGATCAAGTAAAGTCATAAGACGTAGCATTCTGAAGGTCTGTAAGGCAAAGAAGAACAACTATTACAAGTGACTATGAAATTTACTCACTTGAACATGAATGTCACTTGAGCATTGATAAAAATTCAGGCTCGTTCAAATAAGTCAAGGAATTTAACAATTCTGAAAAATGGTTCAATGTTATGAAAGAAGAGTTGAAATCATTGGATGATAACAATGTATAGGAATTAGTTAAGTTGCCAGAAGGTGCAAAACAAGTTAGATGTAAATGGGTCTTTAAGATCAAACATGACTCACAAGGTAACATTGAAAGGTATAAAGCCAGACTTGTTGCCAAAGGTTACACTCAAAATGATGGTATTGACTATAAAGAGACCTTCTCTCTAGTTTCAAAAGACTCCTTAAGAATTGTTATAACACTGGTGGCTCATTATGATTTAGAACTTTACCAAATGGATGTAAAGATCGCATTTCTAAATGATGACTTGGAAGAAGAAGTGTATATGGATCAACCAGAAGATTTTAAAACCACAAGAAAGGAATGATTAATGTATAAATTAAAGAAGTCAATATATAGATTAAAGCAAGCTTCCCGATAATGGTATCTTAAGTTTGATGATATCATTATATCTTACGGTTTTGTAGAAAACACCATTGATCAGTGTATCTATATGAAGGTTAGTAGGAGCAAGTTTATTATATTAGTCCTATATGTTGACGATATCCTTCTTGCTGTGAATAATATGGTTTTGTTAACATGATGTCAAAAATTTTCTTACTAATAATTTTGAAATAAAAGATATAGATGAGGCATCCTATGTGATAGAAATAGAAGTATTTTATGATAGATCACAAGAATTGTTATGATTGTCTCAAAAAGATTATATCGATAAAGTGTTAGAAAGATTTCAAATGAAAAAATGCTCTATAGGGATAGTTCCAATTCAGAAAGGGGACAAATTTAGTCTAACGCAATGTCCACGAAACGATTTGGAAAGTAAAGATATGAAGTCTATTCCTTATTCGTCGATATTTGGGAGCTTAATGTATGCTCAAACATGTATTAGGTCAAATATCAGTTTTGTTGTTGGAATGCTAGACCGATATCAAAGTAATTCTGGAATGGACCACTGGAAAGCTGCAAAGAAAGTTCTTAGATACTTACAAGGCACCAAGGACTATATGCTCACATATAAGAAATCAAAACATCTCAAAGTGATAGATTACTCGGACTCAGACTGTGCCGGTTGTGTAGACTCACGGAAATTTACATCCGGTTATATGTTCCTATTAAATGGAGGAGCAGTTTCGTGGACAAGTGGAAAATAGTCCGTCATTGCTATTTTCACCATGAAGGCTGAATTTATGGTGAGCTTTGAGGCCACTATTTATGGATTGTGGTTGCATAACTTTATCTTAGGTCTTGGTCTTGTCGACAATATTACCAGACCGTTATGAATTTATTGTGATAATTCTGCAGTCGTATTCTTCTGTAAGAATAACAAATATTCAAAGGGTGGGAAACACATGGATTTTAAGTATTTGTATGTGAAAGAAAAAGCATAAACATATAAAGTGTTAACTAAGCATATTGGTATCGATATCATAATAGCGGATCCTTTAATTAAAGGCTTACCACCCAAAATATTTATTGGTCATGTTGAACGGATGAGCCTTATAGAAAATCTTACCAAACAATTATGAATACAGTTATGTTATAAATCGATCCATAAATGCCTTACACGATACCTTAATAATAAATAGGCTTCAGAACCCTTATCTTCTGTGCTCTCACCTTCATGGTTTTGGGAGTATTATAGTTTCTTTTTTAAGTAGGAAAGTTGTGGGGTAGGGAGAAAAGTTTCATTTGAGTTCGTATGAGTCACTGCCCGTTTGCAGCTATACGTACTGAACAATGGTTGGTGCTGTTGTCTCTGCAACAAACAAGCAGAAGTTACCCATTCAAAAGACACCCAAATTCATTTTACTTTTCTTAGAAAGGTTACTCATTAATGGACTTATTAATTAGCTATATTTCTACATTACACGTGAATGTTAGGAATTATAAGGGATGTTACCTCCAGAGATATTGCACAATACGAACATGGACTTGTATGATTCTAAATATTTCAACATAAAATCTTCAAGACTGAAGAAAAACAAGATCCATGGATTTTATGTTCATCTAGTTAGCTCACATGGTGGGGTTGTTGCCAACTCGTACAAAGAGTTTTATTGGTTTTTATGTTCATCTAGTTAGCTCACAGAATCGATACAGGTCGCTACTGGGTTGTATCAGTGATTCAATGAATATCAGTCAACATGAACGGGTGATACGTGGGCAGTTTGTCTTTGGGTACTAGCTGCGAGCTTGCACTGGAGAAAAAGATCCGGCCTATCAAAATCAAGCTCCGTGTTCTTTTTACGTCAATTTTAAAATCAAAACATATCTTCGTTTACTTAAAGATTATACGTGTTCACCAAATGTAACAGTGAAAATGTTCTTTCGGGTTTTGTTTGTTACTTAACATTTGGTTTAAAGCCATTGATTTCATTTTCAATCGTCCTTAATAAACATGAGACCAACCAAACCGAATAAAGACCAAATCTGCAGACCTTAAGCAGAAGATTTGCTGGACAGAGTTGATGATGTCCCGTGCAGAGTATTGCAGTCTTTGCAGTTGTCTTAACAGCTTCAAGCAATATTTGGAAACTGGAGACCTGTCAGCTCGATGAATTCACTAAGAAACATTATATCAAACTTTCGTATTAACTTTAGTTCCCGTAGATGCACTGGCTTCCTTGACTATACTATGCTGTGTAGTATAGCTTACTTTTGTCATTATTTTAGCTTTGCTTGTTGAAACTTCGGCGAGGTCTTCAGTCTTCCAAATGTCTTGGAGTTTCACGTCGACTTGACAGACTTTCAATCTTCTCTGATTCGCCATAAAATAATAATAATTTTGCTTGTACAGAGCTAATTGTAGTCGACAAGCTAACAACATTGATTTTGTTTTTCGTGTAGGAGGGGAACTGTCTGCATTACAATGTGAAGGCAGACACTCGGATGTCCAATCCAAGGTCATGCTTGCTAATTGTAAGAAAAAGAATTTGCGCTCTAATACGGTCCGGTTTTTATACAATGGGAAACGAGTTGCCAAGAATCAAACCCCAGCCAGCTTAATTTTCTTGAATCACTCTAATAATACCATTTTCAGTTGCTAATCTGTTAACAGATTTGTTTGTTAAATGTAGCTTCAAATGAAGAATGGCGATGAAATTGATGCCATGATGCACTTGAGTGGAGGTGGTGGGCCTGGTGGCAGCCATAATGAACATGAACACATGATCGGAGGTACTAACCATGAGCAGCAAAGGTTATGCAGGTAGAAGGTTAATGCATTTTAGTTTAGACAAAAAGTGTAAGATTATTCTGCTGTTTGAACAGATATCATGTAAGATATAAAGCTGCTGCTGATGGATTTTACATCTAATGAATGTTAGTTCAAGTATACACATTATTTAACAAAAGAAAAACAAAAAGGAAGAGCCACAGCCTATCACACACCAAGCAGCCACAGCTGCCACCAAGACAATAAATACACAGGCACTGCCGGTTAGTACTAATATGGCCGGCAAGAGCCCTCCAATGGTATTATAATTATGCTACAAACATGTGTAACCACCAATCATATATATTTGCAGAAGGAAAGCCACAATTGATATTAATAGTTTGCAAGGCAAATCCCGAGGTGAATTGTTATTATTCAGCTCCCCTGCATTTACATATTCACTCTTCCCAGTACCTGTTGTCGTAGAGACATTTACCGATGTTGAACCTGATAAATTTCCCACATAAAGTGTCAGAATTAAGCAAGAGAAAACTTGAAAGAAGTTTTAATAATGGTAGTAGCAGGTAGCTGCAACTTACAATCATAATTTGCCCATCCAATTCGTTGATTTGCAATATCATAAACGAAAATTTTGTCTTTCAGCACAAGATCTGCGTAAGATAAACACCCTTATTTTTTTAATACATAAACAAGCTTGTGACAAGATTTGAATAAAGAAGAGACATATAAGTAAGGAAAATGTCAAAAGTACAGGACAGCCTCAAAGAAAGAGCTTGCTGTTGAGGTTCTAAGAATGAATAAATGAGCTTCAGCATGGAATTATCTCGGTTGTGAACACCGAAGTAGGGTCGAGAGATCTGGTGGGATCAAAGTAATATTCGTATAAACATTGCTTTATGGAGATTTTATGGCCATGGGATATTCCACACTAATGAGATGAAACGCAAAGCATAGAACTTGCAAATTCACAAGCTAACAAAAAGTTAGAGTTAGATGATCTATGGAAGAGCTCAATTGAAAGAGAATTCATTTCAGCATTTAAAAAAAAAAAGGTAGGTTCATATCAAGAACGAGAGGAATTCAAAATGTTTCAAATTCCTACATTTGACTGTTGAATAATACAAGCTGCACTAGAAGCCAAAAGGTTAAATAGAACGTCGACTAGAAGGTAATATTTTCTTCGACTGAAACTTTTGGTTTTAAGTGCTTTGGCTTGTATCTTCAGCTAATCTCCACAAAAGAGTAAAGAATAAAGTACAAGGACAGGAGTGAGAAGATGAGAGAGATTGGTGTTGTCTACCTCCTAAAATTGTTATTCCTTGACCCTGAACCTTTTGAAAACCGATGCACCAAACCGCAGCGCCGCCCTGTGATGGCAATTAAACCATTCAAACTAGACCAAATATTTTCAACACATTTAAGATAGAAGCTTGGATGCAAATCACTGTAGAGATTTAGAGATGGTGCTTCAAAAGAAGCAAAGGTGTTCACGAATAAATAGAAATTCTTTGGTCTGATAATACAGGATAGAACTAATGCAGCTTAACTACAGCAATTTGACACAAGGTCGAGCAATATTAGCATGGAGTAAGGATTCCAAAGCTAAAAGTTTTTCGGATCTGCATGAGATACATTAATGGAGGTAAATTAGTGAGGACTTTGCACACAGTTGGGAACATATGCATCAACAATCATGATGTCAACAAACAGTTTAGTAAATCTAGGGTAGAAATTTGATACATCCCAACCATTATTCAAAGGTCAACTAGTTCAATATAAAAAGCAGAAGATGGATATAACAGATTATAAAAACCTTGAAATCAAAATGAGAACTTCAATGCTTAAAAATCATTAGAATAAATTTTACACTTTATGGAGACAATCATCTCATTTAAATTGCCATACAATGCAAAATTTTTGTCCACGCCAGTACACTAAATTCATGGCTAGCTAAGAAACTCACAATAGAATTTTGCTGCAGAAGGTAGTCTTGAGGATTCAAAATCATGGATGCACCATTAGCAAAGTTGAAACTAACTTGAGGAAATATATCATTGACACTGAGCACAATGTAAAAGCAGTTTGAGTTGAGACAATTCTAGAAAACAGCAAATCAAATGGAAGATAAACCAAATATAACAGAGTTAAAAGAAAACCCGGATGTGATCAGATAACACTGATTTCCTTTGGAAAGAACTGGACGCACAGATTGTGAAACAACATTTGTAATCTGCAATGCAAGCAAAATGCAGTCAAGAGAATGAATGACATATTATACAGCTCCAGATTCTCAGGAAAGTTCCTAGAGAATCGTACAGGTATGTATGTTCTAATCTATCCCAACGGTTTTTCCATAACAGCATGTGAATTTTGTCAATTGAAACATACAAAATGATACATTGCAACTTACAGCACTAACAAAAGAATCATAAGCCTCTTCGGCAAGGTATGCCAAGGTAGTTCCAGAATCAACTATCGTCCCTGCGTTACTTGATGTAGCGAAAACTGATGGATTAATAGCTAAAGTTTGGCCATTGACAGATATGCTTTGCAGGTTCAAATTGTAATGAGACCTGAAATTTGGATTTCATGAGACTACTCAGAATTGATGCAGTACAACGTTGTATGAAACGAAATGTTGAGTTTCTATGTTTAATCTACAAAATGTGATCAACCAAATCCAACTGTATGAAGAATAAAATAGATGAAGAGAACAACGTATGCAAAACAATCTTACACATCATTACTACATTATTATTTTCTTTCAAGGGCAATGCCGTTATAGCTGTTGCAAGACTTCAACTCAGGAGTCAAGCTTGATATAGCGCTACAAGAAGTTGGCTGTCCTAGCATACGGATTAATATCACTGTGACATCATTGGTTTTGCTTGCTGGTGACATTTAAGGTACAAAAACCATCATACTGATCTAAAAGGCATAGCATGGAAAGCACGCTTTTTTATCAGCACAGAGTCAAAACTGATATGAGGGATCTCCAGTCCACACACCATATACCTAGCCTGAGTAAAGCTACACTCACAGCCTGGAGTATTCACCAGAAAAATGGGCTACACTTACTTGATTTGGTGCAATTTAACCTCAAAAGAACTGATCAAGAGCTTGGTCCGACAATGAATACTCAAGATGTACATGCAGTGTGGAAGATAGATTAAATCATATCTACTAGAAGTTAAATTTTACTTTATAGCAGTTATGAAACAAAAGAATGAAATGCATGTCCTAATCAGAATATCATAAATTATAGAATTAACTTCAGCCAATGTCCTATCGCCAGAGACAAGGTTAAGTTAATCAATGGCAAAAGACATGCAGTGGAAATAGTTTCTAATTCTTGGAATAACTGAAAACAAGCATGAGGAGACAACATGTATTTCACAAGAAAAATACAATAATAAATTCAACTAACTGTGATGGGACAATTGGAGTATAAACAATATTTGGCTCCACAATTTCTCCAAGAACCAATATACCACCACCATTATCATCTCCTTTCAAGCAGTGGGAGAAGACTCTTGGTGTTACTCCTTGTGAAGCAAGTTGGGAAATGATAGACATGTCCTGTTGCCCAAATCCAAAAATCCCATCAACTGCTCTATCTGATTTAGTTAAGTCTCCTGTCTGCAATGTGCTACACCTGTTTTAAAATACAGCATCCATGTTCTTGAACTCCAATTTGGAAATAAAACATTACACTACGTCTTAAGATAGAAAAACTTCCAAGAGCTCACCCAAACGTGATGGGAGCCGTAGAATTATTAGTCAAAGACCCACCAAGAATGGTATCAAAATGCAGCAGATCAGACACGTAATAGCCTGATGTGCCACTTCCATCACCATACTGGAATGTGTAACTACATTGATTGCTTTGCGAAGAACATGCAGAGTCTGATGATTGAACACCAAGACTGCACCTTTTGTCTGAACACGAGATTAATGAAACTGTTGATGAGCTCTCAGGTTCAAAGAAGTTGAGTGGAATCTGTAACACAATAAAACTGATGATGTAGAAATACCTCAGCATTAAATGTATATAGAATGCAGAAAAGCTAAAGTCAGCTTACTTGAAGTCCGCTTGAGACAGGGCAACCGTTGCATGAGCCGCAACTAACCCACAAAACATCACTCCCAGTGTCAATCTGTACATAGAAATCCTTTGGAGGAGAGCCCAGTTGCACTTTGGTATAATATAGGCTATGGCAAAAAACATATAGTGCAAGGAAGAGAAATTAATGTGACCAAAAAAGTTCTCCTAAGAGCCAAATATCACATAAATCCTAGGAAGCTGCTTTTTGTGGAAATAAACTTCAGGAAAATATTTAAGAACAAAGTTGCTTATGGTAGTCCCCTAAACAGAACTGTAAAACTGACCACGTGGTCATAAACATAAAAAACTATGAAGAAAGCAACAAAAATTAATCATAGCTCGCCCATTAGAAAACGTAGGTTCGATGATATAGAAGATAAAAATGTAAACTTTTGATTTGAAGCTCCAAACTTGGCAAGTCATGATTGGTAGGAAAGAAATAACGAAACGCGAATATGGCATATCTCCCAAAATAAGTAGTTATAATTAATGAGCTTTCGCAAGGCATCGGAATACTTAAGTAAACGAATTAAAATCTCACATTCCAAAAACAAACTCAACAAGCTTTTTTTTAATTTAGTCATGGCTTAAAGGCGCCTCCTCACGAGTTGAAACACCTAGTGAGTTAAAAAAAAAAAAAAACTCAACAAGTTCAAACGAAGAATGCCCACTGTAAGTCGTGAAAAATGACAACAAAGCCAAATACTAACCATTACAAACTGAAACAAAACCCAGAATTCAATCACAAAGCATCATTTTTGAAAGAAAAAAAAAAGTGTGAGTTACCCAACAAGAAAAGGATCGAAAGTCCCTTGGACAGGGAAATCAACGATCCCACCAGCGGACTGCAGCATTCTTCCATGTCTGAGACGGTCCCGCTCTCTAAGCTGACTCAGCTCAAGCTTGTGACTGGCAGGAATTCCCCTCTGCAGCAGAAACGTTGCCGGAGACGAGCACATAACCGCCACCATCGGGAAGACGACGGCTGAGATGAGAACAATCGCCGTAAAAGCCAAGCCCATTAGTCTAATTTTCACTCACAAGGCCTTGTCTTTCTCTTGGTTTTATGGATTTGCTTTGCCTTTTGTAAAGTGGGATTGAAACGAAAGCGAATAAACGGTCGGATTTGGTGGGTCGGAAACTGGGAATGATTCGAAATATATGCGAATATAAAAAAAAATAGCAGACCAGAAGAAGAAGAAGGAAGCGGAGACAGACAACTGATATCAGAGTTTGAAAACATCAAATGGATTTGCGCTAACGTTCCAATTATTCTGCGATGTAAATAAATATTACTCCTGCTTTCCTTTTTATGTATCGCAATCGCAACAGTATTATATTTTGTCTGAATAATTTTTAACATAAAAATGCAATGATAATTGATATGTCATGCACAGTTGATCTTGAATCTTGGATTACAAATCTCAAAGATCCTATCCTTATTCTTCTTATCTAGATGAACTTTCATAGTAAAACCACCAACCTCCCTCCCACTCCCACACGGTAAAAACAAATTATTCTAATGGATTGCAAGATTATATTCTATACGTTCAAGTTGCAGCTTAAGCAATATTTAGCCTTTTGGGTTAATAATATCACGTTTTTTTTTTAAAAAAAAATGTTTTAGGAATAGCACAAACGTTTTTCTTACATTTGTCATACTCCATCAAATCATGCCTCAAAAGTAACATGCTGGATCGCCTGTCACTACAACGTGGCTTAAATTGTGAAAGGTGGACAACATTGTCTCCTTCACATTTGTAACACCCAGTTTTATGGATAATTAATTACAAAATGTATAATTATTTTAGATTTTATTTTAAAAGTATATTTTTAATTAAATGTAAAATTAAAAAATGTATTAAATGTAAAATATTTTATTACAATATTTTATATTATTATTAGTTAATTAATAATTTTTGCATTTAATAAATTTTCATGATTTAATAAATTATTAATTTTAAATAATTGTGTACCATTTTGCTTATAAGAATAAAATAAAAAACCAACTTATTTATGACATAAAATCATTGAAATAACATAAAATAATTATTAATAATAATATCTTAGAGGATAGTGAATAAAAGTTTCGGTTGAGATAAAACATAAAGAAAAATTAAAAAAGACATATAATTTTGAATTATTTAAAATTTATTCAAATCTTTATCTTATCCTTTAGGTTGTGTTGAATTAAGTTTTAATTCTCGATGTATTTAATTCATTTGTTTAATATCTTAAAATTATAAATATGTAAAAAAAACTCATCTCATAAAGTTGATAGGATTTTAGTAAAATTATTTATAATATTTATAAATTTATTCGGTCAGTTAACATGCTATGTAACACACTAAAGAAAGAAGGATTTGCTCACATATGTATAATTTTACTTTATGAACCCCACTTCTTTTGTCGGGCGGGCCCCACAAGAACCACTCGATCCCAAATCGAAAGCCTAATGCACTTCACTTTAGCACACCCCGATGCACAATTATTTCTCAAATTTGACCTTCTTTTACAATTTCTTTGAAACAAAATACAAATGCAGTCCACGTTGCGCCTATCTTTACACCTTATTTACATTAAAATCCTCCTTAAACGCTAAGGTTTCGCCTCGCTTTTCCTTGAAATGCCTATTCTATCCTTGCACTCACGTTTTCCTTTAAGAGTACGGAGTTCAAAGTTGTGTTCACCTTTTATAGAATAGAGAATAAGCTCAAATTTCACAAGATATTGAAAATAAGTGCGCGTAATTATAAAGACAGTTTGAGTTACAATAAACCAAGTTAATTGACGTCCTTGTTTCATAGTCTTTTAATGAAAAATATTTATATTAAGTTTTTATATTTATTAAATAAAATAGTATAATGCAAAAGTATGTCCATTATATGAATATAAACTAAATATTGAAATATTCAACTGATTTTGTTAGTCTTGAGCCGTTAAACTTTTTAATTTAATTTTTAATTTTTGTTCAATTTATTTTAATAACTCTTGTAGTTAAAAATTATTAATTGACTAAACAATTTTTATAAATTAATAAGTTCTTATAAATTATAATAAATCAATTATTTTCTATTTAATAAAAATTTAATTAAACTTTAAAATTTTATAGGTATAAGAAGATTTTATTTTAATTATATTTCAATTTAAATCTTTAAGTTTAAAATATTGAAAAAAATGATAACTTTAAATAAAGTTTGTCTTAATTTATTAAAAGTTTCTTTTTGATGTGGGGTTATATCTGGCATTTTGAGCGATGGGAGGTGTGGTTCATAATGATTCGATCAGTTGGCGGCAAATACAAAGCGTAAGAGAAGGCGCGGAAAATTAGAAAGTACCGTCCCTCGTTACGGACGCACCGTTACGCAAATGTGGGCCCCATAAACGGAAGTCAAATACATTGTTAGTATTTAGGAAACTATAAAACTATTTGAAGATAACATAAACGGTTGAATCATTTTCGATTATTGAGATAGTATAATCAACGAACTCTGGTTTCATGCTACGTGTCTATATATGCGTCATTGCGTATGTATTTCTCTCATTTAGAATTAGAAGTTTAATTATTAAGTATTAAGAAAAAGATTCTAGATTCCACGAGTGCCAATTCTAACCAATTATAAATTGACATATGCTATTAAATAAGAAAAGCTCCGACACCTAGCTTTTTACAATCCGTAAGGAAACTACATTTTTAAGTTGCATTGCACCAATTACATTTGAGGGGTTAGGTAGTATTATGTCACACTCGAGAGAAAAAAAAGAAGAAGCTCGGTTTCGATTAAGCTTAATGTTAAATTTATACTAGCCGAAGTCGTCTGTTTGAATTAGTCCCAAATGATATTGTGAATAATCTTCTGGAACTGATGACATTGTGATTTCGGTAGACAACCCAGGAACGTTACCTTGGTGTTGTTGGGTTTTCTTTATCTGGTCAAGCGTGTATGACTTGTGCACTAGATATGCCCTTCTCTTGGAAACAAGCTAAGCTCGACGTTTTTATTTTGTTTCACTGTGAATGTTAGACTTGATGTGGAGAATTTCCTTTAATGACGCACCAATGTTGAAACCAAACTCTCCATTGCCAGCTTTAGAGAGTGTTTTATGATTAGAATTGTAATTTGGGCCCAGAAGTTGACAGAGAACAACTTATGCAACTCTGGAAAGCTGGATTTGTATATTTACTACTTAGTTTTCGGCCTTTCATGACATTTGTTGCTCTTAATTTGTTATTTTTCCGATAAGATTCTCTTGGGCTAAATTGGAAAGTTAGTCTCTATGTCAGCCTCTTTTCCCTGTCAGGTCCTCTTGATTTAACTCATTAAGAGCCCAAGATTAGCTAGTAGGCCTATTGGCTTATTCCACTATGTCCCGTGGTGGGTTTGGCAGTGATAACTTGTTTGGGCATCCCTCAAATGCCACGATATATCAATACTCTGAATATCATATCAAATTCAGTTTTAGTATGGAACAATATCAATACAATTAACTTTTCCAAAAAAAATCAATACGATTAATATTAGGTAACAATTTGGATCAATTTTAAAATAAAAATTATAAAAATTTATTTAAATTTTATAAAATTACAAAATATTCTTTTTTTTTGTAAAAAAAAGGTAAGTTAAACTCACAAAACATAAACTAGCGTAAATACATAACACCAACTAAATCATGATGAAGCCAAGAATTCATTCCATAAGGAATGCTCGGATCGGAAGAGAATGAAATCCAGGAGCATGATCATGAGTCAAATGAGATAAGAAGTCTGCCGCAAAATTAGCTTCTCTATGAATGTGAGCAAAAGAGAGAGTTGCAAACTCCCTGACAGCAGAACGGATCAACTTAATTAAAGAGGCGCAGCAAGAATTGACAACACAATTTTCAACGATCATATCCACCGCCACCTTGTTATCACACTCCACGATAAGGTTAGAGAACCCCAACGCTTTAGCCTGTCGAAGACCATAAAGAACTCCCCAAATTTCAGCCATCAAAATGGGGCAAAGGCCGATATTAGCAACATATCCCCCGCACCACCTACATAAATGATCTAAAAAAACTCCCCCACAAGCTGCTGCCGAATTAGAATACAAAACTGAGGCATTAGAATTTAATTTAATGAAGTTACTAGGAGGACAAGACCAAGAAACCTGATTATGTCTTTCCGGGATAAAATTAGACCCACAAGTGCCCAGGATATTAGAACAAGAAGACCCATGAGAGATAGCTTCATTAATGATCGACATTGCATATTTGTGTTTATTTTTGAAGACAAAATCATTTCGGCTCTTCCAAAGAATCCAACAGCAGGACACAAACAACTCAGGCCAGCTAACTTCATGAACAACAAGATCCTGTAGATTTAAATTGAAGTTTAACCAAGAACGAAGATCATTACAGCTCATAAAATCTTGATAATACAGATGAGGCAAAATTAAACACCAGACTTCAGTTGCTAGAAGACACTCTCGCAACACATGAAGACCATCTTCTAACTCATCGCTGTAGAAGGGACAAACAGCCGAAGAACACAAATGGCGTCTTCTTCTTTCCGCATTAGTCATGATGCCATTATTTAGAACAAGCCAAATAAAAGTTTTAATACGTTGCTGCACCTTCAACTTCCAAATAAGCTTCCAGAAGTTATCATTGTCACTGGCAGTAGCTTCTGTAAGGTAATGAAAAGCCGATTTAATAGTAAAGTTACCTGAGGAAGAAAGCTTCCAATAAACAACATCCTCCCCAGCCTACAAAGAAGGAGGATGAATTGCTGTAATGCGCCTCAAAGTGTCTTTCGAAAAGAAACTAGCGAACAGATCCCAATTCCACTCTCCATCATCTCTGACAAAAGAACGTAGGGATTTATCAATCAATTCCTCTGAGATAGGCCTCAAGGCCATATGAAACAAAGACCCAACAATACCAGGTACCCAATGATCAAACCAAAAATTGATTGAAGTTCCGTTACCAACTGACCAGGAGGCATTGCAAGAAACTTCCCCCCAATAAGCGCAAATACCTTTCCAAAGACCAGAGCAATTGCGCAGGGGAACCGGACTAGAACCAGAGGAACGTCTGAAGTTATATTTTGAAGCCAGCACCCGCACCCAAAGAGGGTTATGATTAGAGAAGACTTCCCAGGTCAACTTCATTATAAAAGCAGCATTGAGCATTTTTGGGTCATGAAAAGCAAGACCCCCACTTAATTTAGGTTGCGCCACTTTACTCCAAGCAACGAGTGTCATTTTCTTTTCAGACTCCTTACCACCCCAAACAAAATGACGAGTAATCTTCTCAAAGTCAGAGCACAAAGTGGAAGGGATGACTGAGGTCTGCATAACGTAGGAAGGCAAAGAAGAAAGAACAGAGGTTGCCAAAGTAACACGCCCTGCAAAAGAAAGATTAGTAGCATTCCAAGCAGCAATCTTAGAATTCATACAATCCAAAATATAGGCGTAGTGCTTCTTGGTAGTCCGAGAATGTAGGAAAGGTACTCCCAGGTATTTTCCCAAATCTGTAGTTTCATGAAAACTCATACAGACTCAACTCATGACGCTGAAAGGTGAACATTTTGGAGAAATAAACACTTGTTTTATGGGCATTGACCAACTGACCCGAGCTAGCACAAAAGCTGTCAAAGACCTCTTTAATAATGCGAACTTGAGATATTTCAGCTCTAGTAAAGAGAAGAAGATCATCAGCAATTATAATATAAATTTGAAAAGATTATAGTAAAGAGAAGAAGATCATCAGCAATTTTAATACATAACGTTGGATAATTTTTTATTTTACTCTAATCATATCTCATGAAATTATAATAAATATTTGATATAACAAATATTTTTTATTTTATTGATATTATTTTCACTTTTTAAAATTAAGATGACAAAAGATCGTTTAATTCTCATAGAAAATATAAAATTAAGAATAATATAAAATAAAATGCATTTATAATAAATCAATTTAATTTCAAATTTTATCTTTACATATTTCAAAATCCTTATAATAAAATTTCACACTCACGCACAAATTTTTTATATATTTTATTATGAAATATATATAGATTTTAAAAATATTTAAATTATGTTAAACTAATATATTTAATTATGTAATCTATAACTAATTTGTACAAGTCTAGTTAAATTTTATTTAACACATTTTATTTGTATCTTTATTATTTATTAAATAAATTGAAGATAATTATATCATATTTTTAGTTAGTTATTATTTTATTAGAACATATTTTAATTTTTTAAATTACAATTATCACTAGGGATGACAATTATTGACCCATGGGCTTAAAATTAGTTGTTTTAATGACAGACCCATAGTTCAGGTTCAGGCCTAAACTGAGTCGAGACTCAATTATTATAAGCAAAACCACATCATTTTACTTAAAAAAGTTGAACTTCAGGTAAGCTTAAGTGTAGCGCCCCCTTACCGTAGAGTACGCACCGGGACGCCCGTAGGTCATTCCGATACATAATCTACGATGAGGGTGCATTACGAACGATCATTTCCATAATCCACATGGCATCAAGATAATAAAACCATAATATCCAAATTACTAAATTTTGGAACAAAAAAAAAACAAATACTTTTCTTATTTCATTTCTTAAGAACCATAAATGTACAAGTCTATCAGTTTTCCAAAGTCTAAGTACAATATTCCAAAAAGGAAACTGATACACAACTAACTAAGTCATCCCCAAAAACCATCCCAGCTGACCGACCTGTGAGTCATAGTTCTCTTGCCGACGCACTCAACAAGGCAGGAAAAGTCTCTCGCTAACTGGAGCTAGGAGTCTACTATCTCTGTCCTGAAAAGTATTTGCAATGTTGGGTGAGTTTGCGAACTCAGTGAGGAACCATCATCGATGGTCCACCCAACTCATGCATATACAAACAGTTCACAAAATTTCACATAATACCACACAATAACATATTCGGAAATATCGCATACATCATTATTTCACAATATAAGGCATTTCGCCTCTCACACAGTTCACAATTTATCATTCATATATACAGAATGCACATGTGACACTTTCTATGTTATTGCGTTGTTGTGACCGTGCGCCTGATTACGGTGGGCTTGAAGCCCTGATACGTTGAGCTTGTGGCTCTGAAATTTCGTTGGACTCAAGGCCCTGATGCGTTGAGCTTAAAACTCTGAAATACATTGGTTGCTCCGGTCACAACTGTCATTATCTGATCATGCATTTGTGCATGAATGCACATGTCTCGTATCGTATAAAAATTAAATTTATTGCCATGTACCACAATTGACACTTACGTATCAAGTTCCAATTAACTCGGACACCTATGGTCCGAAGTCAAACAAAAGCAACACACAAATCCTTTCTTAACTCCACATGGCATAAGTGCATAAAATGTAACACATAATGGTTGAGGAACCAACTAGGTTACTCACAAGTTTCTCCGGAAGCTAATGCCTGGAAGATCCAGCAACGTCTGGAGGTTGACGTTCCAGAGGCTCCTCTATAACAAATAGCATATACATATATCATAATTTGAACAATCATAAGTGTTTAATAATGCACATGAATGAGATGAAATATGTACAATGCATATTCATGACTATCCCGGTTATCAATCCATCAATTTCATCACAAGGCATTCAACTATCAAAACACACTTAACTAGCCTCATTCTGTGAGATTTAAACCTCCCTAAACCATTTGAATCCAATTTTATAGCCCAATGAACCATTTCAGATCTTTCTCCAAACTCTAACTCTCGGGTCCACTGTTCATGTTTAATGAGAAGGCAAAAATTGCATAATTTGAGCCTACTCTCTCTTAGAAAAGTGTTCCTCTATCTTTTATCTTTCCATTAACACCAAAATCACTCAATTTGGTTTAGTAGTTTCAAAGATGTACCTCAAACATTTTCGGACTGTTCCTCTCCCAAAACAGTGTATTACATCCAACTTCCATCCAGAATTTGAACACCTTAAAGACCGTATCAAGATTCACCTCCTTCATATAATTTGTATCCCTATTACTCTAGTTTACTACAAATCAAGGATCACCTCAATTGGAATCCTATAGACCAAGATATCATCAAAATACTGAAATACATTCAGTAAAATATCCAATTCATACTCCTTCCACCGGTACCCTTACTTTGATTCAGTCAATCATTTCCAATTTAATACCAAAGACCATAACTTTTTGGTGGAGGGATAAAGAAATGTGTTAGGAATCCAATGCTTCAAAAATCAGGTCATTTGGAGGTCTAGAGAAAAAGTTATGACCAAAAGACTCCAATCAGTTCTTGCTTTCGTCTTAGTTTTTCCATCGTCTCATTTCCATCGTCTGCTCTTCTATCGTCTCATATCCATCGTCTGCTCTTCTATCGTCTCATTTCCATCGTCTGCTCTTCTATCCTCTCATTTCCATCGTCTGCTCTTGCTCCAGAACATCTCCACTTATAACAATCATAACTTTTGACTCCGATATCCAAAATTTACAAAATTTATACCATTGGAAAGATAAAAGAAAGCTCTACAACTTTTCAGAGGCAACTTTGCTAGAATCTATCTAAATCAGGTCCATATTTCCTCCCAAAGTTGGAACACGAATTTTCGCTCAATTCTCAACATCCTGCACCCAGTTCTCAACTTCGTGACAACTTTTGAGACTCTTAGAGACAGAAATAAAATTTGATGTCTTCATAATAATTGTAGCCATATATTCCTAGTTTACTCCAAATCAAGAATCATCTCATTTGGACAACCACAGAAAAAGTTATGGCTAAAATACTGAAACATACTCAGTGAGAAATTTTTTAGATTTTCTAACTTTCAACACTTTACGTCACCAAACACCAAAAGTTTTCTCAAAACTAATTTAACACTATAACTGAATTTATTTCTCCCCAACTACCCAATATTTATGAATAAACACATAAAGTACATTTTTCATGCAGATGACAGTAATTTAACAACTTTATTTTACAAATCCCAAACTACAAGGGATTTCTCTAACACTTACCTGCTGAAAACTCCAAAATCTTCAGGCCCTAAACTCCACACCTTTTCGTACTTCACTGAGTGAAAAGATCAGCTTCTGGTTTTTCTTTAGAGTAGATGACACAAGTGGCAAAGTAAATTTGATGAAAGAATGGAAGATCACAGAAGTTCCTTAGAAGATATTTTGATGGAAAACTCTGTGTTTCCCAAAGAGAAGTTTTAGAAAGATGAGAGTAAAGAAGTGACTTGGACAAGACTTAACCTGTCAACTCTCAAGGAATAGTGATCTACTCCTAGCTAGAGTACAAGGTCTAATTGAAACATGTCACTTTCTTAATGATTAAACTCTAACTTAGTTTCTTTTGAAACTAATTCCATTTAGTTCCACTCTTTCCAATACAACAATCATCTTTACAACCCAACTATAAATATATCTTTCTCAATACTCCATAACTTCACCAACATATACAAATACAATAATTCCACCAAAATTCAAAATATCAAGATTTCACTAACCCATAAAATTTTCAATGTAATAACATTCAAAATTCTCGAAAATTCACCAATCTATCCAATTATACCCGGAATTATTCATGAATGCATGTACACGTATTTTCATGTGCAATAATCAAGTATAAGTATGTAGCAAGTTGTGCATGAACATGTAGAATACATCCCTAACTCTCATGAGTCACTCACATTTACCATCCTACCATTCCCTCTAGAAATGGGATGTTACAACTCTCCCCTCCTTAAAGAAATTTCGTCCTCGAAATTCTTACCTGCTTGCTCGAATAGGTGGGGATATTGCCTCCTCATATGCTCCTCTGTCTCCTATGTTGCTTCTTCAGTTGAGTGGTTCCTCCAAAGGACTTTTACCAAAGGAATAACCTTGTTCCTCAACTGCTTAATCCGTGATCCCACAATCTCGATCGGCTCCTCAACATAGCTTAAGTTACTAGCAACCTCAATCTCCTGAGCTGGTATCACATGTGTCGGATCTGATCGATATCTTCGGAGCATAGTCACATGAAACACATTATGCAATTGAGACATCTCATTCGGTAAAGTCAACTTATAGGCCAAAGGTCCTATCCTCTCAATGATCTCATAAGGACCAATGTACCTAGGGCTCAACTTGCCCTTTTTACCGAATCTCAAAACTCCCCTCCAGGGTGACACTCTTAAAAATACTCTATCTCCTACACTGTACTCCATATCACGTCGATGTTGATCCACATAACTCTTTTGCCTATCCTGAGCCGCTTTAATTCGGCTTCGGATCAGCTTCACCTTGTCCACTGTATCCTGTATCAACTCTGGGCCTTCCATCATTCTCAAGCCCTCTTCATCCCAATATAATGGCGATCGACATTTCCTACTGTACAGTGCTTCATACGGTGCCATTCCGATACTATTGTGGTAGTGGTTATTGTAGGCAAACTCAATCAATGCCATATATTGATCCCAAGCTCCTCTAAACTCCAATACACAAGCCCTGAGTATATCCTCAACAGTTTTAATTGTCCTCTCACTCTGCCCATCTGTTTGAGGATGAAACGCTGTACTGAAATTCAACTTTGTTCCCATGGCAGTCTGTAAACTCTTCCAAAATCTCGAAGTAAATCTCGGATCTCTGTCTGATACTATGTACGCTGGCACTCCATGCAGTCTGACCACCTCATTCACATACTTCTGGGCCAACTGATCAAGTGAGTTATTCTCTCTCACTGGTAAGAAATGGGTCGATTTTTTCAACCGATCCACTATGACCAAAATAGCATCATGCTGCCTCGGAGTCTTAGGCAAACCCATGATAAAGTCCATAGTGATTCGTTCCCATTTTCACTCCGGAATGGGCAATGAATTCAACTTCCCTACTGGAGCCTGGTGCTCTGCCTTCACCTGCTGGCACGTCATACATCTTGACACATACTCAGCTACTTGCTTCTTCATTCCAGGCCACCAAAAATGTTGCTTCAATGTGTTATACATCTTGGTAGTACCAGGATGCATAGCATAGGCGGCCACATGAGCTTCCTCAAGGATCTCCTTCCTCAAATCATCCACACTAGGCACAAAAAGCCTATGTCTCAACCACAAAGTCTCATCCCTCAACTCAAACTCGGACTCCGGATTTGCCTTCACTTTCTCTATAAGCTTTACCATATCAGAATATTTGTTCTGTACTTTTCTGATTCTATCATGTAGCATTGGCCTCAACTTCAAGGTAGCAACTAGAGCCTCTTCTTGCTCCAGATTCAACTCTACATTTAGAGCTCTCAAATGAATCAGATTAGGTAACCTCGATAACTGAATCTGAGCTGTACTAACATTAGACTTCCTACTCAAAGCATCTGCCACCACATTAGCTTTCCCTGGGTGGTACTCAATAGTGCAGTCATAATCTTTCAGTAGCTTAATCCATCTCCTCTGCCTCAAGTTTAACTCCCTCTGACTCAATAAATATCTCAGACTCTTATGATCAGTGTATATCTGGAAAGTCTCTCCATATAAATAATGCCTCCAAATCTTTAGAGCAAAGACAACTGCAGCTAGCTCTAAATCATGTACCGGATAATTGATCTCGTGAGACCTTATTGTCTTAATACATAGGCGATCACCTTGCCATGCTGCATCAGTACACATCCCAAACCTTGATGCGAGGCATCACTGTACACTATATATCCTCTATTCCCTGATGGAATGGTCAACACTGGTGCGGTAGTTAACCGATGTTTCAGCTCCTCAAAGCTCTTCTGGCACTCCTCGTTCTAACTAAACACTACATTCTTTCTCAGAAGTTTAGTCAGAGGGGCCGAGATCAAAGAAAACCCCTCGACAAATCTTCGATAATACCTAACCAATCCTATGAAGCTTCGAATCTCTGACACATTTCTCGGAGCTTCCCAACTCATCACTGCCTCTATCTTCTTTGGGTCTACCTGTATGCCATCTCCAGTCACTATATGTCCCAGAAATACAACTTGATCTAACCAAAATTCACACTTACTGAATTTGGCATACAACTGCTTCTTTCTCATAATCTGTAAAATAATTCTCAAATGCTCAGCATGCTCTTTTCTATTCTTTGAGTATACCAAGATATCATCAATGAACACAATTACAAATTGATCCAGGTAGGGCTGGAACACCTTATTCATCAAGGCCATAAAAGCTGCCGGGGCATTGGTTAACCCAAACGGCATCACTAGAACTCATAGTGCCCATACACGCCCCGAAAGCACTCTTGGGTATATCGACCTCATATCTTCAATCGGTAATACCGATCTCGAGATCTAGCTTAGTAAATACCGAGTTTCAGAATCGGTCGAGCAAGTCATCAATTCTAGGCAACAGATACTTGTTCTTCACGGTCACCCGATTAAGCTGCCTATAATCGATGCATAACCTCAAAGTCCCATCCTTCTTCTTCACAAACAACACTGGCGCTCCCCAAGGTGAAACACTGGGCCTTATGAAACCCTTTTCCAACAACTCTTGCAACTGAGCTTTCAGCTCCTTTAGTTCCACAGGTGCCATCCTATATGAAGGAATGGATATAGAGCGGCAGACTGAACCGAATCAATCAGAACTCGCTTCCGATCTGGTGGTAAACCAGGTAACTCCTCAGGAAATACCTCTAGGAATTCCTTAACCACTGGAATGTCCTGCACGCTCTGCTCAGCCCTAGTATCAATAATGTGGGCCTGATAAGCCTCACATCCTCCCTGTATCAACCTCAAAGCACTCATGAAGGAAATCATCCTGGCTGGCACTGCCTGACTAATTCCTCTGAAAACTGCTCTAGGCTGACCAGGAGATTCTAACACTACCTCCTTGGTGTAATAGTTCATGACGGTCCTATGGGCAGTGAGCCAATCCATCTCCAAAATCAAATTTATCTCTCTCAAGGGCAACACTAACAGGTCTGCACTCAACACTGCTTGATCGATCTGGATCGAGCATCCCTTGCAGACCTCTCCCAAAGCAGTAGTACTACCTAGAGGTGTACTCACCTCTAGCCCATACTACAACATCTCCCTATTCCCATGCAATCTACATGCCACATGCGGTGCAATAAAAGAATGCGTGAAACCTGGATCTATCAATGCATAAACCTCAAAGCTGGAAATCAAAAGCATACCCGCAACAACATCCGGAGAATCCTGGGCCTCCTGCCTAGTCATAGCGTAGACTCTGGCCTGGGAGTGTGGTCGGCTGTCACGTCCCTCAGTCCTCACAAAGGAATCTCCAGTTCTACCTCGGGCTCGACCTCGGCCCCTCGGTCAGTCCACCATCATGACTCTGCAGACCTTTGTCGTACTACCACTCTCCCACTCACAAGCAGATCGAGCTCCCAATGTAGTGGGGCAATTCCTAATCAGATGATCCGTGGAGCCACATGCAAGACAGGCTCCAGTCAGCCGCCAACACTCCCCACTGTGCCTCTTCCCACAATAATCACATGAGGGCCACTGGTTTTGCACTCTACTTCGTCCCCCACCAGTCTGTGTAGATCTACCTCTCCTTCCCATTCTGGACTGTCTAAATCCACCTGATGATCTGAATGGTCTACTTTGGCGCTTACTAAAACTCTTGCCAGAACTGCCTTGACCCTCACTAGGCCTCTTTCCTCTGGACCCTTGCCCGATCTCTGCTTGTTTCTCCTTCATTAGTTGTTCAATTCTGATTGAGGCAGCTCTCAATTCAGTGAAAGTGCCCATATCTGACCTCGCCAACCTCGTTCTGATCTCCATATTAAGCCCATTTTCAAACCTCCTGCACTTGTCTTCCTCTGTAGGAATCAAAGAGGTAGCATAACCCATCAATTCATTAAATCGAACCTCATAGTCCGCCACTGACATCTTGCCCTGCTTCAGTTCCAAGAACTCTTGCATCTTCATGTCCAAGTAGACCTTGGGCATGTAGTTGCCTCTGAAGACTCTCAGAAAGTCTTCCCACTTCAATAGACAAGGCCTGGTGGTACTGCCTGGAACAGTCTTCCACCACTGGTAAGCTGGGCCCTGCAGTAATGATACTGCATAGTCAAACCTCTCATCAGGCTCGCAGTCCATCTGATAAAAAACCCTCTCAGTCCTCTCTAACCATCCCTCGGCCTCAGCAGGGTCTGTGCTGCCATAGAAGTCCACAGCTCTCTGCTTCCGTAGCCTATCATACCTCCTCTTCCTTCTCTCGGGAACTCTAGGAGGCAACCCCTCGAATTGAGGTACCGAGGACTCTCTACTGGCTCCTACAGATTCTTGGTCAGCGGGTTGATCAACCTGATCACCTAGAGCGGATGACCTACAACAAAAGATAACTTCAATCATTATCCGCATTGCTCAAGACATTTCATGCTTATCATTTCTATAAGTCCCAATAGATGCTAAACTATGCTTTGATACCACCTAATGTAGCGCCCCCTTACCGTAGAGTACGCACCGGGACGCCCGTAGGTCATTCCGATACATAACCTACGATGAGGGTGCACTACGAACGATCATTTCCATAATCCACATTGCATCAAGATAATAAAACCATAATATCCAAATTACTAAATTTTGGAACAAAAAAAACAAATACTTTTCTTATTTCATTTCTTAAGAACCATAAATGTACAAGTCTATCAGTTTTCCAAAGTCTAAGTACAATATTCCAAAAAGGAAACTGATACACAACTAACTAAGTCATCCCCAAAAACCATCCCAGCTGACCGACCTGTGAGTCATAGTTCTCTTGCCGACGCACTCAACAAGGCAGGAAAAGTCTCTCGCTAACTGGAGCTAAGAGTCTACTATCTCTATCCTGAAAAGTATTTGCAATGTTGGGTGAGTTTGCGAATTCAGCGAGGAACCATCATCGATGGTCCACCCAACTCATGCATATACAAACAGTTCACAAAATTTCACATAATACCACACAATAACATATTCAGAAATATCGCATACATCATTATTTCACAATATAAGGCATTTTGCCTCTCACACAGTTCACAATTTATCATTCATATATACAGAATGCACATGTGACACTTTCCATGTTATTACGTTGTTGTGATCGTGCGCCTGATTACGGTGGGCTTGAAGCCCTGATACGTTAAGCCTGTGGCTCTGAAATTTCGTTGGACTCAAGGCCCTGATGCGTTGAGCTTAAAGCTCTGAAATACATTGGCTGCTCCGGTCACAACTGTCATTATCTGATCATGCATTTGTGCATGAATGCACATGTCTCGTATCGTATAAAAATTAAATTTATTGCCATGTACCACAATTGACACTTCTGTATCAAGTTCCAATTAACTCGGACACCTATGGTCCGAAGTCAAACAAAAGCAACACACAAATCCTTCCTTAACTCCACATGGCATAAGTGCATAAAATGTAACACATAATGGTTGAGGAACCAACTAGGTTACTCACAAGTTTCTCCGGAAGCTAATACCTGGAAGATCTAGCAACGTCTGGAGGTTGACGTTCCAGAGGCTCCTCTATAACAAATAACATATACATATATCATAATTTGAACAATCATAAGTGTTTAATAATGCACATGAATGAGATGAAATATGTACAATGCATATTCACGACTATCCCGGTTATCAATCCATCAATTTCATCACAAGGCATTCAACTATCAAAACACACTTAACTAGCCTCATTCTGTGGGATTTAAACCTCCCTAAACCATTTGAATCCAATTTTATAGCCCAATGAACCATTTCAGATTTTTCTCAAAACTCTAACTCTCGGGTCCACTGTTCATCTTTAATGAGAAGGCAAAACTTGCATAATTTGAGCCTACTCTCTTTAGAAAAGTGTTCCTCTATCTTTTATCTTTCCATTAACACCAAAATCACTCAATTTGGTTCGGTAGTTTCAAAGATGTACCTCAAACATTTTCGGACTGTTCCTCTCCCAAAACAGTGTATTACATCCAACTTCCATCCAGAATTTGAACACCTTAAAGACCGTATCAAGATTCACCTCCTTCATATAATTTGGAGCCCTATTACTCTAGTTTACTACAAATCAAGGATCACCTCAATTGGAATCCTATAGACCAAGATATCATCAAAATACTGAAATACATTCAGTAAAATATCCAATTCATACTCCTTCCACCGGTACCCTTACTTTGATTCAGTCAATCGTTTCCAATTTAATACCAAAGACCATAACTTTTTGGTGGAGGGATAAAGAAATGTGTTAGGAATCCAATGCTTCGAAAATCAGGTCATTTGGAGGTCTAGAGAAAAAGTTATGACCAAAAGACTTCAATCAGTTCTTGCTTTCGTCTTAGTTTTTCCATCGTCTCATTTCCATCGTCTGCTTTTCTATTGTCTCATTTCCATCGTCTGCTCTTCTATCGTCTCATTTCCATCGTCTGCTCTTCTATCCTCTCATTTCCATCGTCTGCTCTTCTATCGTCTCATTTCCATCGTCTGCTCTTGCTCCAGAACATCTCCACTTATAACAATCATAAATTTTGACTCCGATATCCAAAATTTACAAAATTTATACCATTGGAAAGATAAAAGAAAGCTCTACAACTTTTCAGAGGTAACTTTGCCAGAATCTATCTAAATCAGGTCCATATTTCCTCCCGAAGTTTGAACACGAATTTTCGCTCAACTCTCAACATCCTGCACCCAGTTCTCAACTTCGTGACAACCTTTGAGACTCTTAGAGACAGAACTGAAATTCGATGTCTTCATAATAATTGTAGCCATATATTCCTAGTTTACTCCAAATCAAGAATCATCTCATTTGGACAACCACAGAAAAAGTTATGGCTAAAATACTGAAATATACTCAGTGAGAAATTTTCCAGATTTTCTAACTTTCAACACTTTACGTCACCAAACACCAAAAGTTTTCTCAAAACTAATTTAACACTATAACTGAATTTATTTCTCCCCAACTACCCAGTATTTATAAACAAACACATAAAGTACATTTTCCATGCAGATGACAGTAATTTAACAACTTTATTTTACAAATCCCAAACTGCAAGGGATTTCTCTAACACTTACCTGCTGAAAACTCCAAAATCTTCAGGGCCTAAACTCCACACCTTTTCGTACTTCACTTAGTGAAAAGATCAGCTTCTGGTTTTTCTTTAGAGTAGATGACACAAGTGGCAAAGTAAATTTGATGAAAGAATGGAAGATCACAGAAGTCCCTTAGAAGGTATTTTGATGGAAAACTCTGTGTTTCCCAGAGAGAAGTTTTGGAAAGATGAGAGTAAAGAAGGGACTTGGACAAGACTTAACCTGTCAACTCTCAAGAAATAGTGACCTATTCCTAGCTAGAGTACAAGGTCTAAGTGGCACATGTCACTTTCTTAATGATTAAACTCTAACTTAGTTTCTTTTGAAACTAATTCCATTTAGTTCCACTCTTTCCAATACAACAATCATCTTTACAAACCAACTATAAATATATCTTTCTCAATACTCCATAACTTCACCAACATATACAAATACAATAATTCCACCAAAATTCAAAATATCAAGATTTCACTAACCCATAAAATTTTCAATGTAATGACATTCAAAATTCTCGAAAATTCACCAATCCATCCAATTATACTCGGAATTATTCATGAATGCATGTACACGTATTTTCATGTACAATAATCAAGTATAAGTATGTAGCAAGTTGTGCGTGAACATGTAGAATACATCCCTAACTCTCATGAGTCACTCACATTTACCATCCTACCCTTTCCTCTAGAAATGGGATGTTACATTAAGTCAGTCTAGACCCTAACTCAATTAAAAAATAAGTTATTCTAAATTTTTAAAAATTTTAAAATTATTTAAAAAAGTGTCTATTGTCATCCCTAATTACCACCGGTATTTGACGATATTATAGTTAGTTACTGATACTAAGCCCTCCCATAAGTACTTATGTAACATCCTGATACCCATGTTAAGGCTAGAATAGTAATTTATGAGAAAGTATTGTGAAATTAGAAAAATGAACGCCATGTATAAGTTAATTATGGCATACAAATTTATTTTGCACATGCATATGATTGTACATGCATTCATTAGAATGTCCGAGTAAATTTGATTTATAAGTGAAAATTTTGGATTAAATGGAAGTGTATTAACTGTGATTTGGCAATTTTGGTATATTTTGGATATTTTGAAATTTTAGTGAATTATTTTGAGCTGAAAATTTATTTGGTGATAATAGTTATTATTTTAGAATTTTGGTGAATTATAGATTAATTATCTTTGAAATTAAATATGGTGTGTATTAGAATTTATTCCACAATTTTGAGACATTTGGATATTTTGGAAACTTATAAAAAAAATTGAGGTATTTTAGACTAGGCAAAATATTGAAATAAGGGATAAATAGAAGTGTGATAATTGTATTAAAAATTAATTGACAAATGGATAAATTATAGAGTGATAAATGGATAAAATCATGTGTGACATGTGAACCTATAGTTATGAAACAAATGGCAGCTTATCTGGTAGACAAGTGGAAGACATGCATTGGAGATATGTGTTAAAGCACTAATGAAATACCTAGGCATAAAAAAAATGTTTCTGCAGCTGTTTCATCTACACCATCTTCTTTCTTATTTGCTCTCCCCATTTCTGAAATTTTGCTGAAGTATAAACCAAGTAAGTTATATTGATGTTTTAATGTTTTAATATATGCATGCATGAATGGTGTATGTTTTCATACTTGTGAATCGATACATGTGTGGTTGTTGTTGGAAGAAGATTTTAGTAATAGAGGCAATACGAAAATATGCAGAAAGTGAAGGTGAGATTTCTGATTTTGATGATTAAGTATGAACCTTGGATTTTTGATTTGATGTGAGTTGTTGAGCTGAAAGGAGAGTAGGAAAGTTAGTTTATGCAATGGATGTAGTAGATATAAAGTGTAAAAGTGAAAAAGTGGAGAAAAAAATGGGTTTTCGGTGGAGAAGATGGTCTGCGTTCTAGAGAGAGAAAAGATGATGGGTTGCATGTATGGGTTATGAACTAGATTATTTCATTGAATAGCCCTAAGTCTTTTGGTTATAACTTTTTCATCCGAACTCCAAATGACTTGGAACTTAGACCAATGGATTTCTAAGAATTTTTTTTCTCTCCATAAAAATTTAGAGCTATCTGAATTAAATTGAAAGTGATTGATAGGATGAAAGTATGAAAGTCTGTTGGAATGCTATAAACTGGAAAATTTTCATGAACATACTTTGGTATTTTGATTATAACTTGATCTGTAGATTTTCAAATAAGTTGATTATTGATTCAGATTAAACTAGGGACATAAGTCTACAACTTTCTTAAAGAAGGCGAATTTTAATTCTATCTTTAAGACTTTCAAATTTGGCATGAAACTACATCTTAGCTTAGGCTGTAGCATGACCAGGGACAAAAATCATATCCTATGATTATTGAAAAAACTGTATTGATGTAGGTCGAATTATACTGAGATGTCTTCACCTAAGTTGTATATTGTTCTCTTATCTTTAAATTTTGTAATTTTGGGATATCTGAGCTGAAAGATATGAGTTGTACAATCAGAGGGTATGATTGTGTACTAGCCAAAAGTTCAAATGTGCATAGTATGTGGTATTTTATGCATAACTCATAGAATACTTAATCAAATTGGATGATCTTAGAGTCATTAGAAACTTAATACATGGTTGAACAATTTTCTAAAAGGAAGTATTGCCTAATTTTGTCATATACCCTATCAGATTAATGACGCAAAGTTGAACTAAAATCATATTGGTAGAAAATCTGAAGTGGTCAATTAAGTTATATAATGGATTTCACATTGTTTCATTATGGTCCAAATTATAAATTCAAATGATATTAATGAGAGCTTTGATATCTGAATGTTTTGATGATTAAGATCAATAAGATACCCCGAAATTGTCAATGAACATGCATTGTGCATATTTTTATAAATACTTGTGCATAAAGGAATACTTATACATTTGTGCAAAAATATGATATTTGTAAATGTGTTGTGATTGTTATAGAGGAGCACATCGGACGCCAGTCAGACATTGCTAGACCATCCAGCAATAACTTCTTGGAGTGTATAGTGAGTCAACCTAGATGATTTCCTAGGATTGATTTGATTTGAATTTAATTTGATTTGTTAAAATTCCAATATTATTGAACTGTTTGTGAGTTGTTTCTAGATTCCGAACCTAAGGTCCGAGGAGTTTAATAGTTAGGCATAGTGTTTTGATTTGATATGAATTTGACATTTGATCCTCAATAAAAGTTAAATGTCAGACTTAGGTCCGATGACCTAGAAAAGCCTTTGTCTGAGCATTTGTATAAGATTGTGATATATGACATATTCAGTATTTGATGCATTTCATAAAATGCATGCTCAGATAAAGGCGTTGTGACTTGAGTATCTAGTTGAAGCGCTTCTACGTAGAGCTTTGCTCCGTGATATATGTTCTGCACGTAGAGCTATGCTCCATGATTTTGTTCTGAGTGGGTCATATGGGCCAATATTTGTATAAGTATATCATAGGCACTCAGTCACAACAATAAGAACGAAGGTGAGTCTTATGCATATAGCGTTCATATGAGATTGAAATTCATGAATGATTTGCAACGCTATAATGAGTGACCATATGTTATGCCATGATGTGTGAGTATCTGAAAAATAATTATATGTTATGAATAAATATCTGTGATATATGTGATGTGTATATGTAATCCGGTGAATTCATCAATGATAGTTTACTAATTGAGTTTGCAAAACTCATCAAAAATTATAATGTGAGTTTTCAGGTATGAGACAGGAGACCTAGTTCCTTAATCAGTACTTAAAGAATCTTTTGGAAAGAAAAATGGCTAAGAGGTCTGTCAGCTAACACTAGAAGTGTTGTAACATTTATTTTGTAGTTTTGTTAGAACCTATAAGAGGTTTTGTATATATTTGTATGATGGAAATAGTGTAAGATTTGTGAATGAATGCAATTAAAGGGTTTTAAATTTTGGTGACTTCTGGTTATGTTAGATGATACCATGTGTAAGTTGCATTTGTTTTTGTTCTAACATATCATTATCATAGGATATGTACTTGAATATTCTTGAATATTTGGGTATGTACCTTATGGTTGTGGGATGTTGCAACTTACAAGAGGAGATAAAACCAAATCTTAAATATACCCTCACTCCAAAGGGCCATTGTCATCTGGGTATTAGAGTATGCAATCGAACCACGTGGGGCCATAGGAGGGGTCACCTTGGGACCCGCCCTCTTGGGTTCTCACCCAAATTGTTTTTCTGAGACTCGAACTTATGACGCGAGGTGAACCCAAGCCATTATCTAATGGCTTTGATACTAGTGAGCCCCCCATAAGGTTTGTAATCGGTAATTACCAAACGAAAAATGATATGCATTGGCAATGTTCATTAGGAAATAAACTTTAGGGGCGGTATAAAATCCATCAGTAAATGTCGTTGTAATTCGTCATCTTCCAACTAAATAAAAACGACATTGTTTTGTGGTTGGTGGCATAAGGTTTGTAACTTAACAAAAATGATGCCATTTTGTTAAAATCCAAACGACGTCATTTACATTAAGTTATAAAAGTTTAAAACATAACAAAACGACGTCGTTTTGTTTAAATCCAAACGATGTCATTTAGATTATGTTATAAACGTTTTGATTTAAACCAAAACGATATCGTCTGGCCTTTAACCAAACGACATCGTTTACATTAACAAAGAAACGTTTTCTACAGAAGAAAAATAACGTCGTTTGGTTTAAATCCAAACGATGTCATTTACGTTAAGTTATAAACATTTATAAACTAAACGACGTCGTTTTGGTTATGTTTTAAATGTTTAAAGCATAATAATAACGACGCCATTTGGTTTAAATTCAAACGACGACATTTTCGTTAAGTTATTAACATTTATAACTTAACATAAACGACGAATGATGCGATTCCGCAAGTTCACGGGTCTCAAGTAGTACAATATAATATCATCCACAGGGAGTAATTGTGTAAGTACTAGGCTTGGATCACTCAATTAATTGGACTAAGCGATTGGGTAGGATTGGGAAATTAAATTAAAAGAAAATTTAACTATCAAAATAAGTAAATAGATAAAACCGATGGCGATTGTGTAAATATGGGGAAATAAAATAAGAAAATTAACTAGCAAAAATAACAAAATCAAGCTAATGAAAATTTGCAAATATTTCTAGGCGTTAATTCGAATGGAATGTGGTAAGCTTCAAGGATGGGTTCACTTTTAGCATTTTTTATGGGCTTTACCCGGATCAGTTTATGAGGCGAATTTTGGTTGATAGAAGGTTGAGCCTAGAGTTTCTTAGATCTTTTTTCAAGGTATCGAAGGAGTATTATGCAATAATCCTAGTCTAGTATCGTAGCCTAGCAATCAAGCATAACCCATTATGTTCTTTGCTCGCCTGGTTTTCTCTCATAAATTCAGTCTATGTCTAAATCTGAAATTTATAAGTTCCCTGTTTTGGAGTTTCGTTATTAATTTTCACCTATCGGTTCTTCAATTAACAACTAGTACTTAGTAATGGTCGGCCAAACACAATACCAGCAAAATTAATATCAAAACAGAAAAATCAAACTTATAAATTCACACTCATAAATCAACCGAAATGCAGTCCACAAAAATTAACTAAAAGCTTCAGCCCAACCTTGAAGCTTTGAGGAAACTACTTAATCATGATAGGATAAAAACCACATAAATCAAGATCGGCAAGCAACATTAGAACAAATCGAATAATAAAATAGAGAAGGAATAATCCCTTTTCTACGTCACCCTTTATTTCTGCTTAGTGTGCGTTGTTGCGTCTCTACTTGGTCTGCGTTGTTTTGATTGTGGTGGGTCTCCCTTGTGTCCAAGCTTCCAACTCCCACTTGTGTATTGCGTTTTCCTTCTCTTGTCAACAACACTTTAAATGTTTAGTGGGAAGAGTTTTGGTGTCCCACTCACTTACTGGCATGTGTCATTGAGAGCTCCAAAAATAAAAAAGAATAAAGTGAGTGGAGAGTTATCAAGGAAGAGTGAGTGCTGGAGCTTTTTGAGTGGAGAGTCTCTTCTTGGTGGAACTACGTGACTCACCCACTCACTTACTCATACTCACACACCTGTCACTTACTCTCACACACATATCACTCACGCTTTTCACTCACACACACACTCCTCACCACTCAAGTAACGCCCAGCTCCCCTGCTAAACGTGTCTTCTCTTGTTTTTCTCACCAGCTACTTACATTTCTTTTCTCTTTTGGGCCAACAGCTAAACACTTCTCTAGCTTCCCACTTTCTCTCTTGGTTTTTTCACTTAACGCACACTCCCTCTCTTCTCTACTTCACTGGTTTTATTTTTCTGCTCCCTGTTTTCACGCACTCCTCACTCAGTCTAGCTCCTCCAGATTTCCTCCTCAACTAACGCACAATCACTTTCAGTTCATGCCCAACTCCATCTTCAGCTCATATCCCTTAATTCACACTACTCACTCTTTTTACTGGTCACGCACAGCTCTCTTTCTTTTTGGTCACCACATCAGTCCTTCCTTCTTTGATTCACGCACACAGCTCCCTTCTTCCTACTCCTTACTTCATACACAGCCCTCACTCTCCAGACCACACTCCCTCTCTTAGTTCACGCACAGCCCATCTATTTTCATGCAGCTTCACTCTTTTTATTTTTTTCTTTTCTGTTAACCCCCAGCCTATCTCCCTTCAGACCACGTTCTTTTCTCTCCTTTTATTTCCTTCAGCCCACACACCCATCTGCTCTGGCTCTTCATGCTACTTCCTTCCATAACGCCAGCTCACCTTCCTCTTCTTTTTTTTTCTGGTGGAGCCTCATTTCCTTCTCCTTTCCAGCTATGTTTCCACGTTGTTGCTCCTTTGGTTTGTAACATTTTAACAAAGTGAGTGGAGAGTAATGAAATAATGAGTGAGTGTTTCATCTTTTTCAGTGGAGTTGGTGAGTATGCATGTAGCGTGGTCCCTTGGATGAGCTCCTAGCAATTTGTTTCTTTGCTGTCATTATTCGTGAGCTGTTGCTGGAGCTGGTCCCATAAAAGGCTGCACCTCACGTTTTCCTCTAGCTCTCTCTAGCGTGGATGGACCTCCTTGTTTTAGTGATGGGTCATGCCTCTTTTGTCCACTCACTCTTCAGTTATAAATCTCATTCCCTTGTCCTCTGCCGCTAGTCTCTCCTTTTTAGCTGCGTTTTGGACTCTTTTACGTCGTTTTCCTTTATGCCACTGCTGCATTTTTTTTAATTCTTTTAACTTGCTTCCACCTCTAATTTTACTTAGGCCATGGACATATCGTAAGCAAATTTTCGGGTCTAATTTGAAGCCAAATTTCATGCTGTTTATAAAAAAAAATCAGAAAATAAAATAAATAACAAATTCTATGAAAATAAATAAATTAACCTAAAAATGCTACTAAAATGGATGGATGAATATGTAAAATAAATGCAAATATGACCTAAATACCTATATGAATTGAACTAAACAACGAATTTGAATTTAAACCAAATGACGTTGTTATTATTATGTTTTAAACATTTAAAACATAACCAAAATGTGTCGTTTGGTTTTTTTAACCAAAAAGACTTCGTTTTGGTAATGTTTTAAACGACCTGAGGTCAACCCCAACCCAGCCTACAAACGCTTGCGTCTTCTTCCTCTCCTCCGTCAAGCTACCGCCTTTGTCCGTCTACTTCCATCGTCGTCGTCTTCTTCATTTTCTACTTCCTAAGTCTCCGGTTAATCGTCCGTTGAGGTTAGTAGTCAATGCTTTACACTTGGGTTTTTTTTGTTTTTTGCTTTCATTGTTGTATCGAGATGCTTCTGTTGGGTTATATGTAACATCCCGTCACCGATGGGAAGGTTATATTGGTAAATTGGGACGGGATAGGATTTTTATCGCATAATATCGACTGAACATTCATTTGGCCTCTAATTGTAGAGGATTGATTCATTTGGCACATGCACATATAGGTACATGCATTCATGACATTTTCCCGATGTTTGATTTTGAATATGATATGAATTGTGATTTGTGAGAGAATTAGATTTAATTATGATTTGTTCAGAATTTTGGAATAATCGAGTTTGAATATTGAGTTGGAAATGTACTAGAGTGATCACCAGTTGACAGTGAACTTGAGGAAATCTTTCTAAAAATTCGAGAGGAAAAAGTCCGGACCGGAAACTTTCCGAGTGTTGGACAAATTGACTGCATAGTATAAGAATAACTGGTAAATAGCTATAGAAATTTATAAATATGATCCTAAGAATTTAATTTGTCGAGCCATTGAAATTTGGAGACAAATTGGACTGGAAATGACCATGAAAAGAGTAACAGATTTACATGCCTTATGAGGAAAAGGGGCAAAAGACTTAGTTATTAACCTTTAAATACTTAAGGTTAAAAGAGGAGAAGAAATGGAGGTTTCATTTTTGAGGGCTCGACGTTGATCTTCCTCCTTCTTCCTTGTGATTTTGTTTCCTCCTTCCCCGATTCTTGTTTGTTTACTACTCCTTGTGCAAAGTCTTGCATGATCCCTAAAGGAAGAGGTTGATTGTGAAGGTTTGGAAGCTAAATCTTGGAGGATAGGGTTGGAGGAGATTTCGAAGATTTGAGGATCAAGCTTGATTGGTAAGTGATTTTGGCTCCAATGTTGTTTATTTATTAGTAAAATACATTCATGTGTTGATTTTTGCGGAAGATGGGGTAGTTAAGGGTGTTTAATATTGGTTTTAGAGAGAGAAAGAGGAAAAAGGAAATCGGAGAAGACGAACCAGGGCCGCACGTCGCGACGAGGAAATGTTTAGACGTCGCGACGAGGAAGCAAGACGCCGCAACGAGCAAGGTGGGACGTCATGCGCGGCGTGAAATATTGGCCATGACGAGCTCCCTCCCACACGTCATGGCGAGCCCAAAGAAGCGTTAAATCGGCGGCGGCGACTCCAAAGACATTCGGCGAAGGCGTCGCACGTCACGGCGAGGACCAGATTTCTGAACTGTTTTAATTTAGTTTTTGGGGCATAACTAATTGTGTAGACCTCCAATTGAGGTGATGTTTGATTCGTTATGATATAGAGAACGAGATCTACAATTGAGGAAAAGAATGAGAGTTGAATTCGGATTTTTGAGATCTCTTTTAGTGAAAGAAAGTTAAGAATGTGATTGTATTACAGCCTAAGGATAGTTTCATGGCAAAGGGGTTATAATTGCGAAATTTATGAATGTGAATTCGATGCTATTGGAGTTTTTAATAAGTGAATTTGATCTAATTCAAAATGAAAATTGGTTTTGAGATCTTGTGAGATTAGTCTAGTGTACATGAATTGGCAAATGGAGTTAATTGGTATAAACGAAATTGGTGAGTTCTACGGTATGTTATCGAATTGAAATTAGGCCTTGTTGAGCGATTGAGTAAAAGGTTAGTCTGTGACATCAGAAAGTGGAAATGGGAAATAGCTCCGGGAAAGTCATGAATAGGCATAGTACATTTCTATTTAAGACATGTGCGTTATTAAATTGTTTTGATTGTGCATTTTAGTAATTGAGACTTATTTGATTGTTATAGAGGCTCCGATGGACCGATATTCCACGGGCATTGCTGAGACTTCCAGGCAGGTAGCTCGGAAGTTCAGGTGAGCAACCTAGTTGGTTTCTCAATCTATGTGTGTTTAATATTTCTCATTGATGCCATGTGGAGTTAAGGATGGATATATGTGTTTGATTTTGATTGATTTCGGACCATGGGTGTCCGAAATATTGAAAACGTGATATTGAAGTGATAATGTGTGTAAATGATTACGAATACATCAATGCAATAACTGGTAAATGCATATGATTGAAATACCGGACCGAAGGTCCGAGAAAATGGAAATTGGAGCATATGCATTCATGCATAAGAGCATGATCAGATAATGACAACAGGACCGAGCGATAACGTTAGAGCCATCGCTCATCAGATTAGGGCTTTAAGCCCACCGAACACTGTTACTGAACCAAGCCTCGAGCTCGAGGGGAGTTAGTGCATACCCAGAGGGCTCTCCTACTCCCTAGACGCGTCTGATTACTGATTACTGATAGGCGCTCGGTCACAATACCGTAATAAACTGGACAGTGTCACATATGCATTGCATATATAAATGATTAATTGTGGATAGTGTGACATCTCTGAAAGTGATATACGTGATACTGTGAATTGTGTGAATATGCATGAATTAAGCGAACCATCGATGATGGTTTCTCATTGAGTTCGCAAACTCACCCAACATTGCAATTATTTTTCAGGGATTAAAGAGTACCCCGTTAGACCAACAGGAGTATGATTACTGCAAGAGAGTTAGAGTTTGAGGTCGGGATCAGTTTCACATCTGCATTTGAGTTATTCGGTATTATTGTAAACTTGTAACTCTGCAAACTCCGCAGAATAGTACTGTCTTGTTTTAGGGCCCCAATTGGATATTATTATAATTGTAAATTGATTTCTGAAATAGTGTTTTGATTGAAATATGTTCGTGTCGTGGGCCCAACTTGTTTTCTGATTTGCGCACACTCAATTGTTTTCAAAAATAAAAATGCATTACCGAGTTTTTGAACTGTTTTGACTGCTCTAGTGTGTCATCCTTGTGAGGCACGGGCTCGGATATCACCATCGATATCGGGTTTGGGTCTTGCGGGAGTGGGATGTTACATTATATGCTTATATTTCGTTCATTGAAGATTCATTATGTATTTGAATGTGTTAATGTTGGTGAAGAAGCGCAGCAGTTTTGTTATTGGTTAGGGATTAGTTTCTGACACCTATAAAGTGCTTGATGAAAGTTCCATTGTTTTGTTTTATCATATGTGTGGCTGTTGGTTGAAAGTTATTATTAGAACTTTTATGATGATGAGTAATTTATGAAAAAGATTCGTTAGATGTATGCAATGAAAGATAAGAAAACTTTTAATGTGTTTTTTATTAATGTAGTAATGTTCTAAATGCTTCATGTGATTCCAAGAATGTATTATAAAGCCATAACCCCTAAACTTCTTCATTATACTTGATCCCCATTCTTAATAATCGATTCATCAAATCTTAGAATGCATTCAAGTGATCTATCATATAAGTTCCATCTTGTTATCTTAATATAATTAATCACTTCATTAAAAACATCTTGTTCCTAGTCTTTTAAGCATACAACATGTCAAAGCTTATTTTATAAGTATGAGCATGTTTCTCTTTACTAAATGGTTCTTCTTAACAAATATGAATTAAAGTTGATCCTTTACATACAAGTATTCTTCCATTTTATCTTTTCATAAGATATAATTTGATCCATTTAAGATTACCATTTTGATTGTACTAACCTTTGTAGCTGAAAACATAAAACAAGTAACATGATTTTAGGGGTTTAAAAATCATATCATTATTGTCCAAACTCAAGAAAAACATGTCTTAAAAGTATTGAAAAAATTTCAACCAAACAAACAAAAAAATCATCCGAGCATACCTTAAATCAAAACAACTCAAAGTTATCCTTACATACAATTCCCTAAGCTTTTTAAGTTAAATACTATTCAAGTGAGATTGAAATGTGATCTCCACTTTCCAAAAACAAGATTAAGGTCTTAAAAACCTATTGGTAAAATTCCAACTCAATTGCAGAAGAAACTATTATATTATTATCACTTCTTTAGCAGTTAATAGAAAATCGCAATCAAGATTTTTAACTCCTCTCTTTCCTTTCTCTCAATTTTCTCACATCTAATCTTTAATTAATTTTTAAAATTGTCATTGCTTACAAAATGGACTAGTCATTGCTTAATCCAATATGAGGTACATCTATATTATCATTGTGAGAATAAATTACATTCTAGATAAATTAGTACTATTTTATATATTACCTAAATCATTCTAAAGATTACACATTTTACTATCAAGAAATAACCATTTAAAATTGTAGAATCATATATAAATAAGTTTTTAGAAAATGATGAGTTTGATGAATATGCCATTGTCAATATTTAAAGGATATATAATATATGTTGTTGTAGTTTAATATCCTATGCTCATCAATTATAGACCATGATCATATACTTATTTTGTATCCACTACAAGAACATGAAATTATACACTACAAAGTTCAACATTCTTAATTAAGAATATCTATTAGGGTAAGGAGGCCTACTACATCATTTAATGATATTGTATGTATAAAGTGAGAATACTATGACATTTACTTGCTTTTAAATCAATTACATTTCATATGCTACTTTAGTTCTTATTCAAATATGTTATCAAATGTAATAAAGGATGAATGCAACATGTGAAGCATAATATCTTATAAAACTTGCAGACTTACCTTTAAAATTATAAAGTTAATGGTCACAAATGGGTCTATAAGACTAAAAAGTACTCTACATGAATGAACAAGTAGTTTAAATCCAAGCTAACTGTCCAATGGTTCATTTAGAGAGAATGGACAAATTTTATTCTAACATTTATCAATCATCTTCTGAAGATGCATTCATAGTAATTATATCAATATTACATTGTTATGCCTATATTACATCAAATAAATGTAAATATTGTTTTCTTTAGTGCAAACCTTTATGAAGAGGTTGACATAAAGTAGCCTAAAGGGTTTAGGGGGATGACAATAGTGATCTAGTTTATAAATTTAGGAAATTTATAAATAGACTGAAACAAGCTTTTATTAGTAGTGCCTTGAGTTTGATGAGGAAATACCTCATCCAAATTCATAAAATATTAATTAAACAATGTTTGCATTATGAAGTCAAGGGAAATAGGGTCATTTTTCTCTGTTGTATGTAGATGATGTCTTATGTCAAATGACTTAAACATGTTACTTAAGTTTAATTATTTGTGTAAGCATTTTGGCATGAATAAACATGGCAAGTGAAGAGCGCCAAATATAACAAAAATAAAATTATTATTTTAAAAAATTTTATATGTAACAATGAGTAGGGTGGTATCCATATTCCATATATATTCAATAAATACAAAAACTCAATTTATTTAAACTAGATTATATATTCCTATAAGATATATTAAAATTATATCTATAGCCAATTATTCTATTTACTAAAAATATTAGAACAACCAAACATATACGGATTTGATATTCTAAGTGGCAAATAACTATTTTGAAAAATAATGATATCTTTATTCAATCAATAAAAATATTTATTTTATACACCACAAGAAAAATGTAGATTAGCGACGGAAATTTAGCGATGAGAAAATTACTGTTGGAAATTAGAAACGGAAAGTATATTTCTGTCGCTAAAATTGAGTGATTTAGCGACGATACTACTATTCATCGCTAAATTTGAAGAAAATTCGTAGTAAAAAAATTAGCGATAAAAGTTAGCGACGGAAAAATATGACCGTCGGTAATCACCACAAGTTAGCGACGAAAAATTACCGTCGCTAAATATGGGGGAAATTTTTAGCGGAATAAAAAAATTTGAGTTTACCTACGGAAAATTCCGTGGGTAAATGAATTTAGCGATGGAAATTTTCGTTCCGTCGGTAAAAAAGCAACAATTATTGGCGGAATAAATTTTTTTTGAGTTACCTACGGAAATTTTCGTCAGTAATTCCGTCAGTAATTTTTTTAAATTTAAACTCACCAGACATCTCCCTCCCGCTTGTGTCTTCTTCTTCCTTTCTTCTTCTTCCTTCTTCCTGTGTCTCTTCTTTGATTTTCTTGGAGCCCATTTCTCTATTGTGGACTTCTTTTCTGCTCATCGGCGTTGTCTTCTCCAACCATTGTCATCGTGTCCTTCGGTGGAGGTATTTTTGCAACTACTGTCTTATTTTTTGGTATATTGGATTAAATTTAATTTGGATATTTATTACTTTCGTTTATTTGTGTATTTTATGATTGGAAAACAACTTTAAGGTATAAATATTAGTGATAGAAAGGACAAGACGTTATTTTAGTTGTGACATTGGGATAAATTTATGATACATGTAAGGTGTTTGATGAAATATTTGTTCTTTAAAAAAATAATTTCAGTTCTTTATTTTCAGTTCTTTTTTAGTATGAATTTCATTATTTCAATTCTTTTACTTGAAATAATGAAGTTATCTTCATGGCGGCTTCTACAAAAATTAAAAACTTTGCAGGTAAATTTTTAAAAATAGTTTTCAGTAAATTTACCGTCAGGAAAAAATTTCTGTTGGTAAAATATATTGGATTTAGCGACGGAAAAAAATTTCGTTGCTAATTACAGACAGAATAGTCAATTCCGTTGGTAATTTTCTGACAAATTTTTTTTCTTCTTTGGTAAATTTACCGATCGAACAAAATAACCGTCGGTAAATTTACGGACAGTTATTTTATACCGTCGTAATTTCGTAGGTAAATTTACCTACGGCTGTATCTCCGATGACTTTTTTCATTAGTAAATTTCGTCCCTAAATAAGGGACGGAATGTGTCCAAATTTCGTCGATAATTTTCGTCGCTAAATTCCATTTTTCTTGTAGTGTTAAGAAGTTGCAGAGAATATAAAAATACTTAAGAACACTTAATAAAAAGGAATTAAATTAGATCTCATAACTTTTAGAATCAAACTTCATTTATCCTTAGCTAGAAAAGAAGTAATTAGTTGTTTATGGTTATAAAAAAAACATAGCCCACAATAAATGAGAAGAGAAGAGAAGAGATTTTTATATAGCCCCTTTACAAAGAAAATTCCTCCCATATAAGTCAAGGTAGAATCCAAACCTTCAATCCTTAAAGAATCTCTTCAAAATATTCTCATTGTTAAATAAGATATCTCCTCTGTAATTTTATCTTCATCTTTAAATACAAATATTAATTATATTTAAATTAGCACTTGAGACTTCCTTCATAAGAAAAATAAAATAATAATTTTAATGGATATATCTTTAATTCTTGGTTTTATCTCTAAAGAATTTTTTCAGGTATAAAATTTTGATAAAGCATGCCCACCTTTTTATTTATCAAAGTCCTTTATTGATAGTTGTTTTCACTAGTTCTTGATAGTGCATGCTCGCATCTTATTCATTAGCCTTATATCATTGGTTTTTATTTTAAACTTCCTACATAATTTGTAGCTTGCTTATATTTAAACTTTCAACTCTAAGCATGTCTTAGTTAAATTTGCATCCTTTAATATAAAACCCAATTAGATTTTATTAATTAATAATTTATATCATAATAAAATAAAATTATTATAAATTATATGAATATTATGCACCCTATCAAGGAAGCATCTTTTGTCATTAGTATCTTGATTCATTCAAACAAATCTCAAAACTTATTAGCTCTATCTTAGAAAGCATACATTTAGCTTATCTTGCAAAAGGCTAATATGACAAATCTATATCTTATGCAACATCTTCTTATGAAAAGAACTTATTTTTGGTATAGTGTTTGAAGAATGAAGATAAGAGAGGGTTATGAGATATGTGTCATGTTTTAGTATAGTTAGTAGCATAATGTATTCTTAAATTTGTAGTAGATTAGATATTGCATTCATAATTGAATTATTAAGTAGACAATTCTATGACTTAGGTATACGTCACAATAATGTAGTTACAAAATTTTAACATATCATAAAGAGAACTATATGTTATATATATTAATATACACAAATGTTGAAAAACTTGATTAATTGGTTATACATAATCAAAATTTTATGTCTAGATGACATGAAATCCACATTGTATTTTACATTTTATATTAGTGGATGGTCTTGTAAAGTGTCAAATAGATACATTTCCTCTTTTATAATTCATATTAATTGTTTTACTTGGTATAGTGTTACTTCACAAGTATTTTGGTTTCAAAATGTGATTTCGAACTTTTTGGTTTAATTCAATTATTAGACTTATCAAGTTGTATTGTGATAATCTTTTAAATTTATTATTTGGTAACAACAATAAAATTATCATAGGCTAAGCATTTTGAAGTCGATATTTGAATGTAAAAGAACTTGTACATAAATATGATATTACGGGGATTATAGTTTGACTTAAGTATATCTTGGTTGATCATATAACAAAATTAATAAGTGTAAGTAGATTACTCCCTCTCTAAACTTAAGTTGCACATCATCCTTGAAATTCACTACATAGAAATTACTTTTAATTATATTGATATAATTTGTTAACAAATATTCAACTAGTCTTTATCAATAGCAATAAACACCAAAATAACTTGTTATAGATATAAAGGCTACAAAATTGTAGAAAAATAGAGATGGGGATTGTGAAATTAGGATTACGGATTTTGTTAGGTAAGACAATTTAATTCGTTTAAATATTTAAGATTAAGGATAAAAATAAAATTAAAGTATTTTATTGTTGGTTAGAATTGAGAATATGTTGATGTATTGACTATAATTGACAGTGTATAAGTTACAAATTGGTTGAATTGAAAATTGCATAATTATAGATTTTGTGATGTAAATGTGGACTGAATTGAGAATAGACATATAGTTTGGAGAACCAATATGAGTTGTGATTACTGATCGATATAAAAGTGTTTTGTTTTTTTTTTCTCAGGATTAACCCTTCTTCCAAAAAGGGGATGTCCATTTTATAGGAGAAACTCTGCAGACTTTTCAATAAGGTCCTCATAAAATATGACATCACTGTTTTTAAATTAAAACAAGAGCTCCTTAGTATTAAATGATGATTGAATTAATACAGTGTAGTTAATGACCTTGATTGATTTTAATATTTTATGGCAATTGATGTGTTATATTTCTTGCTTTCTAACCTGCGAACAAATTAGTTCTTGGTTGTAAGAACTCATTTGTTTCTAACATATTCATTTGTAGCGAGTTTGAAGAGAAGCTTTAGCATGTATTAAAATCACAATCATTTTTTTAATGGTGTGACAATGTCAAAAATGAATTTTCAGACATTTTAATGACATTTGTATCAGTTTCTATATTTTTCATTCTAGCTCTGTCATTATCATCTTCATTCACGTACTTCAGGAAGATCCGTCTGTGTGTCGATTGAGGTAAGTGAATTTGTTTTTAACTACGTTTTTTTGAACTAGTTTTAATTTGATTATTTGTTTGTGGAATGAACTTCGGTTTATCATTGAATTAATATAGGACGGGTGTGACTTATATTATAGTTCCAATTACCTTAAATTGTCAATCCATTATTTAATTGATTCTTACTTCGTCGTTATTAACTTCTCTTTACTTTTCATGTTCGAAATTTTACATGCATTTTGTGAAACCTATTGATATGTTTAAACAATTTATTAAAATAATTATTCATATTTTGATGAATACTTATTATATTTCGCAGATAGTAAATATTTAATATAGGCCACAAAGGCATTTTACTTTCAGGAGCTTGAGGTACAATATGTAAAAAAATTTCTTTTTTCATTTTTTTATACATTAATAACATAAATATTAACATATTATAAGTTATCGAATTTATTCCTTTTAATTTCAGAAATATTTTTACTAAAATTCTGCTATCGACGGGGTAATAGATAGTGTATGGGAGTCGTGAGCTTGTACACATTATCACGACGTTATTAATGCGATATGCAAGGCTGATGTACGATCCTCTTATATTTCTAAGGCCATATGGAGTCGTTGACAGGAGTACTGAACATCAACTAAGGCAATGATCATCTCGGGGCGTAACTCGACTAATAGACGTGGTAGGTCCGAGGGAGACAGTTTTTTCGTTTATACGGGAGGATCAATTATCCACCACGAGCATGCAGAGAGACTTATAAGTATATAAATATTACACTTATATTCTCAATTTTTACTTTGCTATATTTCAATTTAAATTGATGTGTGAATGTTGTAATGAAAATATGTGCAGTATGGATAATGATCATGACTGTGTTGAGTAATTTGTTGCTACCATATATGGCTGTGTTGAGTAATTTGCTTTATTCAACATGAGGTAATATCATAAAAATAGAGGAGACTCTGCCAAAATTTTTATAAATTCTAGTTTAACTTATAATATTTTATTGTTGATAATTTGCATTTTTGTCATGTTAATTCTTTGTGTTTTATGTTCTTTTGTTAGAATTTTGTGATGTTCTGCTTGTGTTTTCATGATAATTTATGTTTTTGCATGTTCTAGGTGATAAAATATAAAGTGACGCAATTTGGAGTGAAATTGACAACGTGAAAGCTAGAGATATGTTAATTATCCGATCGATGAGCTACAGCTACAGTGTGGTGCAAAAGAAATTAGAAGAGCAAAAAGGACTTGAAGGAGAAGCACAATTAATTAGAGAAGACGCAACGTGGAGAACGCATGAGGCCACAGGCTAGAAGTGGACGGTAGGAAGCTAGCAGCACGTGGGATTTTCAATAAATCAAGGCAACAAAGCAACAAATGAATTAAATGGGCCAGCATCTCTTAACGCAACATACAAGTGTATTAAGAGAATGAGTGGGCTGGAGAATGAATTGAGGAGGGGCCCACGTCAATTAATAGCAAAACACAAAAACCTAGGAGAGGTGTGAAGGACGACAATTTTTGCAACAAGAGGACAGCATTGAAGGTGAGTATATGCTCAACTTCCACTGGCAGATGACAGGCCTTGCCATAAACAAGTCTGTAAGGAGACATATTTAATGGCGTTTTGTAGGCAGTGTGGTAAGCTCACAGAGCATCGTCCAAGCGCCCGCTCCAATCTTTCCTGCTAAAGTTCACAGTTTTCTCCAATATACTCTTTACCTCTCGATTGGACAATTCCACCAATCCATTGGTTTGCGGATGATAGGCCGTGGAGGTCCTGTGCACAACTCCATATTTCTTCAATAATGCAGCAAACACTCTGTTGCAGAAATGAGTCCCACGATCACTAATGATTGCTTTCGGGGTGCCGAACCTGACAAAGATATTAGTTTTCACAAAGTCGACAACAACCTTAGAATCATTAGTACGAGTAGCTTTTGCCTCTACCCATTTCGAAACATAATCGACAGCTAATAAAATGTACTGGAAACCAAATGATGATGGAAAAGGGCCCATGAAATCAATACCCCACACATCAAATATCTCACAAACAATAATCGGGGTCTGAGGCATTTCATTTCTTCGGCCTATGTTGCCAGTCATTTGGCACCTGTCACATGCTTTACAAAATGCATAAGAATCTCGAAAAATATCAGGCCAGTAAAAACCAGATTCAAGCACTTTCCTAGCTGTCCTATTAGGGCCAAAATGGCCACCACAAGCAGATGCATGACAAAATTGCAATATGGAAGGAATTTCAGATTCGGGTACGCACCTTCGCACAATTTGATCAGAGCACATTTTCCATAAATATGGATCATCCCAAATATAATACCTGGCATCATTCTTCAATTTATGGCGCTGGGCAGACGTGATACCAACTGGATATCCATTCTGTGTGAGAAAATTGACTAGATCTGCGTACCATGGGTTTCGACATGGCCATGTTGAAGTCACTGTGAATAACTGTTCATCAAGAAACTCCTCAGTAACGACCAAATCATCTCCAGAAGTGTTCTGCAGCCTACTCAGGTGATCTATGACAAGGTTTTCCGCTCCTCTTTTATCTCGGACCTCAATGTCAAATTCTTGCAGTAGAAGAACCCATCGGATAAGTCTCGGCTTCGCATCCTTTTTTCTCGTTAGGTATCGAAGGGCAGCATGGTCTGAATACACTATCACCTTCGTACCAAGCAAGTATGATCGGAATTTCTAATGCGAAGACCACAAAGAAACATCTCCTTCTCCGTGGTTGAATAGTTTTGTTGAGCACTATCCAACGTCTTTGATGCATAATAGATCACATGAGGGTCACGGCCTACCCTCTGCCCAAGAACTGCTCCTACGGCGTAGTTACTGGCATCACACATGAGCTCGAAAGGGATGTTCCAATCCGGTGGTTTGATGATAGGTGCGGTAACCAGCTTTTACTTCAAAATGTCAAAAGCCTTTTTGCAATCTTCATTGAATTCAAATGGCACATCTTTCTGTAGGAGGTTGCTCATTGGATGAGCTATCTTCGAAAAATCTTTGATAAACCGCCTGTAAAAACCTGCATGACCAAGAAAGGAGCGTACTTCCCGCACATTTGCGGGGTAAGGCAGCGAGCTAATCACATCAATTTTCGACTTATCCACCTCAATGCCCCTAGCCGAAACTATATGACCCAATATGTTGCCTTGATTAACCATGAAATGACACTTTTCATAATGAAGCACAAGATTCTTTTCAATGCATCTTTTCAACACTTTCCTCAAATTTTCTAAACAAGATGTAAAGGAATCTCCGTATACAGTAAAGTCATCCATGAAGACTTCAATAATTTCCTCTACATAGTCAGAAAATATACTTACCATACATCTCTGAAATGTCGCCGGAGCGTTGCAGAGACCAAATGGCATGCGTTTGTAGGCGAAAGTGCCAAACGGACAAGTGAACGTCGTCTTTTCCTGATCTTCAGGCGCTACATGAATCTGGTGAAAGCCTGAATAACCGTCTAAACAACAATAGTGAGAACGACCTGCAAGTCTCTCAAGCATTTGATCAATAAACATTAAAGGAAAATGATCTTTACGGGTAGCAGCATTTAACTTTCTGAAATCAATACACACACGCCACCCATTTTGAACTCTAGTGGGTACTAATTCACCTTTTTCATTCTCAACAACAGTGATGCCATTTTTTTTAGGAACTACCTGTGTTGGACTTACCCACTTGCTATTTGAAATAGCATAGATCACGTCCGCAGCCAATAATTTCAGTATCTCCTTTTTTACAACCTCCATCATTGGTGGATTCAATCGACGCTGAGGTTGCCTGCTGGGTTTGCAATCATCCTCCAACAGGATTCGATGCATGCAGATGGTAGGGCTAATTCCCTTGATGTCTGCAATCGACCATCCAATGGCTTCTTTATTCTCCCTGAGTACACGGATAAGCTTCTCCTCCTCCAGATCGCTCAACTGATTGGAAACAATCACAGGTAATGTTTCAGCCTCCCCCAAGAAAACATACTTGAGGTGCGAAGGTAATGCCTTAAACTCCAATGTCGGCGGCTGAATAATGGATGGGAGTAATTTATTGCCGTCAATCTTCAGTGGTTGCTGTAGCATGCCAGATGTAACCTGTAATGCCTGCAAATCCTGCACTGCATGAACCATACCTCGCGGCACTACCCATTCAGTCTCGATCTCTGATAGCTTCGCAGGAGTAATGTTGTCAGTTATCGCAACCTGCAAAAAATCATCAACACACAACTCGAGAACTTTCTCGGTCAAGGGGTTAATACAATCAACAGCAAAAGCTGTACAATAATCAACAGGATGCTTAATGGTGTTATTAATATTGAATGTAACTTTGGCACCATCAAACTCCATAGTTAAAGTCCCCCCGTGAACATCAATTTTCATCCTAGAAGTGCTCAAAAATGGGCATCCTAACAACATCATCCTAGAAGCATGTGACCCCTCATCCTCCATTCTCATCACATAGAAATCTGCAGGAAATACCAAATCATCAACCTGCACTAAAACATCCTCTAACAAACCTTCAGGGTACCTAGTGGTGTGATCAGCCAGTGTCAAAATCACACCATCTTGCTTCAATGGACCAGCATTCAATGTAGTATAAATAGACAATGGCATAAGATTTATAGAAGCACCTAAATCTAGCATAGCCTGTTCTATACCAACATTGCCAATTTTGCAAGGAATAATAAACATACCTGGGTCCTTTTCCTTTATCGGTAACTTACCCTGCAACACTGCTGAGACATTCTCACTCATCACCACACGCTGATTGCCTCTCATCTTGGTCATGCTAGTAACCAAGTCCTTCAGAAATTTGCAGTATCTTGGTGTTTGCCTAAGCAATGTGAGAAAGGGAATGTTGATCTCCACCTTTTCAAAAATCTTTAAGATTTCTTCTTCATTCTGCAATTTCTTCTTCTTAGCCAACCTGTGTGGGAATGGTGGCCTTTCTGGCTTAGCTATCACGATTTCCTCGATTTCAGCTTCTTTTTCTGGCTCAACAGTTTCAACATGGCCATGTTGAAGTTTCTGCGGATCTACTTTCAATTGCTGATCTAAATTCAGTTGCCACTGCTCATTTAATATATTTTGTTGCAATTTTATGCTTATCTTGCGTTTCTTGTGCGTTTTTGCGTGATTGCATCTATACTGGTGTTGTTCTCTTTATTTGCTCTCTTGAATTTTTCTGCCATACACGGATGACGCCAATGCTGATTTGATTTAATTTGCTGTTTTGCTCCTTGTCTTGTGTATTGTCGTTATTGCATTTTTCCATGTTTTCTCTATCGTTTGAGTTCTTCCATAGCTGATTTTCTGGCACTTGTTGAGTTGTGTGATTATTGGATTTTGCAGGAACCATGCCTAGGAAATCCGGTAGTAGCTCTACTAGACCGACAGATTCTGCTCCCATCCGACGGTCTAATCGCAAACGTCCGGCAGCAACACCAACCCCTCTACCTCCCATTGATGTATATGACAGTGACGACGAGCAGAATGTGGCAGAGGAAATTCCTACTGCCAATGAGGAGGATGCCCAACCTAATGTGGCAGAAGGCGCAACAGAAACCGACAAAGCACTTTGAAAAATTTATTCCACAAGCTACAATCTCAGGTCACCAGAATCGAGCGCAACTTAGCCCATTGGTTCAAATGCAGTGGTCATGGCAATCCACCACATCCACCGTCACCTCCGAGCGTCACTTAGAGAAGCTCTTTCTTACCCTTTACTTTTTACTATTTTTGTCTTTAATTTGCAAACATTGAGGACAATGTTTAGTCTTAAGTGTGGGGAGGGAAAGTTTCCAATTGTTTAGATTTGTTTGTTTTATTTGCATAATTGTTCGCTTATGCTTCGCTTTTATCTGCTTTATCTTTAATGTCATGTTTATCACTGTTATAGGTTAATTTGTCCATTCTTGCATCATGTGAAATGTTTTGGTAATATCCATTAAAAAAAATGAAAAAAAAACAAACAAAAACAAAAGAAAAAAAAAACAGGAAAAGAAAAGAAGAAAAAAATAGAGGAAATGCATGGGAATTAGTTTCAGCAGCTTTGGTTCGATTTCATTATTATAGTTGAAGTTAAGTGAATAATGGATTTGCGATATGGTATACTTGAATAAGCTTAGTGGTTTAATCTTTTCATTTGTGTTGAAAGAAAATTTTGGATGTTAGCATGTGTCTACTTGGTACAGTTCTTTGCTCTTCTCAACTCAATTTCCTTAGTAACTAACAAGCCCCATTACAACCCAATAAAAGACCTAGCTGACTAGTGTGGGTTTTAAACCCGAGCTAGTGGTAGAGATGTGAACTTGTGTCAGTCCTATGGAAAGAACAAATCTGTGCTGGATTTTGAGGGAAACACCAACACCTAAATTTCACATGAGCGAATGAGTGAAACACTGCGAGGGTATGGATGTTTTTACTTTTTACTTGGGCACTCCTGAAGCGGTTAACATTCCTAATTAATTAAGAGATCAGCCTTCGTGGGTTTGTTTGTTTAATTCCAGATTGCTTACATGAACTTGAGAAGTGATGAGTGCCGTTGAAAGAATTGTGATAAGATGTTGAAGTGTCTTGATAATTTGAGTTGATTGAATACTTGAGGGCAAGTATTGTTCAAGTGTGGGGAGTTTTGATAATTTGCATTTTTGTCATGTTAATTCTTTGTGTTTTATGTTCTTTTGTTAGAATTTTGTGATGTTCTGCTTGTGTTTTCATGATAATTTATGTTTTTGCATGTTCTAGGTGATAAAATATAAAGTGACGCAATTTGGAGTGAAATTGACAACGTGAAAGCTAGAGATATGTTAATTATCCGATCGATGAGCTACAGCTACAGGTGGTGCAGCGCAAATTAGAAGAGCAAAAAGGACTTGAAGGAGAAGCACAATTAATTAGAGAAGACGCAACGTGGAGAACGCATGAGGCCACAGGCTAGAAGTGGACGGTAGGAAGCTAGCAGCACGTGGGATTTTCAATAAATCAAGGCAACAAAGCAACAAATGAATTAAATGGGCCAGCATCTCTTAACGCAACATACAAGTGTATTAAGAGAATGAGTGGGCTGGAGAATGAATTGAGGAGGGGCCCACGTCAATTAATAGCAAAACACAAAAACCTAGGAGAGGTGTGAAGGACGACAATTTTTGCAACAAGAGGACAACATTGAAGGTGACGGCAGCCTGGGAAAAAAGAGAACAATAAGAAAAAGCCACTAAAAAGCTAAGAGGACGGCAACTTCGAGGAGAGCTTTTTGGGGAATGATATATTGAGAGACAGACGACAACTGGGAGAGGAGAGAAGGCTTTGGAACTTAGAGAAGGGTCAAAGATTGCGACAACCTTCAGCTTAGGAAGAGGACAGCGTGCAGCAGAAATTGATTTTTGGGGATAACACTTGAGAACAGAAGAGAAGAAGGCACGCAGTAGGAGAAAACAGTCATTTAAGTTGAGCTGAAGCTTTGTTCGGTGAATTAGAATTTTAGTGAAGGTTGAATTCTTATTTTAAATTGTTAATTTTAGTATTAATTGTTAGAGATTAGAATCATGTGTGGCTAATTTTTAAATCTAGACAAGGTGCTTGATGTTTGATACATGTAGTTCGTGAGACTTTCTTGGTTTAATTGTCTTCGTGAATTTCTTATGTTTGTTTAATCTCTGTGCTTGAGCGATTAATTATTGTTGAGTTTGTTGATTAATGTGGCCAGTTAATTAATTGACTTGATGATAAATTGCCGAATAGATTAGTTAATCCGTGATTCTTGCCTCATCAAAGTGGCGAATTAATTTCAATTAAGAGGTTAATGAGATTAAATAATTTAGTCTAAATAGATTGCATGTGTCCGATTCTGTTGGCTAAGACGAGGATCCATTAGAATTTATTCACGCCATAGATTATATTCTCAAGCTTTACTCGAATAGTCTAATTGGTTAGGAAATAATCATGAGCTTTACTCGGATTATCGAATAATTACGAATGGATTGGTAGATTTGTGTTGTTCATCGTCTGCTATAACTTTGTCCATAGGAATGAACGAAATTTATATTTTTGAGTCTATGATCGAATTACAGTATCAAATGAGAGAGTACCTTGGCTAGGTTTTTATTCATATTATTTTCAATCTTATTTTTAATTTCTTCTTACGTGATTTCGTGTTTCTAAAACCAATCATTCCCAAATCAATTATTTTCATTGTTTTTATTTTCATCCGTTTATTTTTATTTTTGATTTCACACAAATAAATAATTACTTCACTGGTCTCTGTGGTTCGACCATATTCACCACTTTACTCATTTAAGTGTTCTAGAGTAGGAATTTATTTTTGTTGGTTTGACAAGCCATCAATTGTTATGTAGGAAAAATCTATGGACGTTAGGCCTACACCCGGTCAGTTATTTTTGCATACTTACACTAAGAAACATGACGGTGTGACATTCGTTAACAACCGATATAGAGAACTAAATGTATGTGAAATTCATGGTTTAATGTTCAATCTTAATAATTATCACTTACTAATTATAATATAAGCATTGCCTCCTAATAGGAGGCAATATAACAAACAATTCAGCGACTGTCTTAGGAAGAACAAGTTGTTGATGAGAGCTAGGCATATTTTGATACAGTTGGTGGTAGGGACAATCGTGGAAGGATCTTCAACCTAGGCTCATTTGCTAACACATTTTATTCGCAATCTTCTATGCCCAGTACAACAACATCTAGTACAAAGTCGACAGTGGAACATATCCATCACCTTGAGAGCACAGTGCAGACTTTGATGGACATAATAAGTAAGCTCCAAAATGACATGGAGCATATGAGGGGGAGGGATAGAGACTCACACCATCCACGCTTACCAGGACAATAGGATTGTTGTTGTCATTTGGTTTTAATTTATGTACTATTTAATGTTTTAATTATCAGTTAAGAAATCTTTTTCCTTTATATGATCATTTAATTTTCTGTTTAAACAAAATCAATATTTAAACAAATCAAAAAATTATGAATGGATAATTTATTGTTGCTAACATTGAAATCAAATTTGACGTCAAGATTTTAAAAACAATTGTCATTCAACAAGTCATTTATAGAGAGTTAAAGGTGACCTCAGCGAGTATACAAGAGCTTCGAGCTTTGGATTAAGGAATCAGGGTTGCATTTCAAGAAGAAAAATCATTACCGAGGGAAAGATTCCGTTGCTAAATTATGTTACAATTATTGACGGTTAGAAGTAAACCGTCAGTATTTGCCTAATGTTAATTTAGCGACGGTTATTGGAAACTGACGGTATATGTTAACGTTCTTCACCGACGGAAATGAAGAGTCGTCGGAAAGGACTGACTAATATACCGACAGAAACTGTTGAAAGATTAGTACTTATTTCACTGACAGTTATCGTAAACCATCAGTAAACTATGCCAACGGATCCGTTCGTAAATATACAGATGGAAATACATTCCGTCGGAATAGTTTGTTGACGGTGGTTTTAAAGATGGAAGTATCCATCGGTCAAGTCCGTCGGTAATTACGAAATGTCAATGATTTCCGTTAGTATTTTCTGTCGGTGAACACCCATTTTTTTGTAGTACATCTTACCAAAAAGCGGTAACCATTATTATTATTTTACACTATATAGCTGGCAACCTTTCCACTCAATTTTAGTTCTTTGAGTTCTATTGTATTCATTATAATATTATATATACAATAATATAATATAAGACATATCAAATTCTAAAATATCTAAATATTGAAAATAAAGAATGAAAAACTAGATCTCGATAAAAATCAGTAACAAAATAAATCAAAGCAAGAAATTTATTATAAACTACGTAAATAATTAGAAACAAAACCAAAATCTTTTACATCTACATAGACTATAAATATTTTATTTTAGATAAATGATAATTATAGATTAGAAATATAGAAGAAAGAACTAGAAGCTCTAAAGCAAAAACAAGAAAACAGTAGAAGATGAGGTATATATAGTGATCCACATAGTTAAAGAGACAATATATAAAAGTACCGCTTGCATAATGGCCACGCCTTCAAAGCACTCATTATCCTTGTAGGCCAAAGATGTGACATTAACCAAGTCAACTGTCCTTTTCGTGGACTAGGTATATTCCCATTCTCAAGTTTGATCGACTTTGTGCAGTAATCTCACTTCTTTTTTGTTCTCATATCATTTGTTAGCATCATAATTATGTTGCTTTTGGGTTGAAAGATAGCTAGCACTCAATAAGTATATTAGTTGACTTGAAACAAGTGCCCCCCACGAGGATAAGTGGTTGCTTGTTAATGGGGTCCTTTGCACGTTCCAGCGTAACCTAGAAATGGTGACACTTTTTCATATTGCAGCATTAGGGTTTGTTCGTAAAGAGGGAAACATCTTTCTCTCTTTTTCCCAGAAGTCATAAACAATGCAGGTATGTTGTTTGGTAACATATATAGAGACATATACTGCAAGAACCTCTATTGTCAATTTTGAATTTTATTCATCGGGACAAGCAAGGAGTTATGTATCGAAGAGTCATACGATAGCCTAGTTTGTTTTAAGCTTTAAGTGTTTTCCTTTGTAATCAAAAAAGCAAAAAAAAACATATATAGAGACACATAGTGACTAGGTTTTGTTACAGCAAAAGATGACTTAACAGTGGAAACGTAATGCACTCCCATATTCCACTTATTAACACCTGCTAGATGGATAGTTATTAGGAATTAGTTATGAGTTTGTCTTTGTTCTCAACTCAAGAAGATCGGAATGGTATTTGGAGATCCATCTTTTAATTGTCTCAATCTCTCTTTGTCTTTGCATGACCAGCCAATCTGGATCACCGGGCTTCTCTGGATGGATATCCAAGCAATGGGATCCTGCAATTAAGTTTATGAGCTGAAAAGTCTTCAATCTCATTACTTTTTCCAAATAATGACTAATGAAGGCAGTCCAACTTGATTCGTTATCGCACACAATGGATATTTATAATATGTGGAAAATATTACCATTCACTGTGAAAATTGCAACTATGTTGTCAGATATGTTCCTCAACACCCTGCAACCCAAGTACACATTATATATATTTTTTAAAGGAGTAACAATGCATAATGGAATGGTTAAGAATAATCAAGAGTAGTACCCTCCACTACTATAAGGATCTCTTAACCCGTTTGAGAAGATGATGTTGCTGGCAAATCTACGTAGAGTCAAATCCAAATCCTGGCAGATAAGAATGGAAATTACGTTCTGAGCATTAACTGAGATCAAATGGGAGTTAAAAAATTTTGGCATACATGGCCTCCATAATAAGATGTGATCCAATGTGGTTTAGGCTGGACGCCGTACAAGCTCTTGCAGTCGACGATAAATTTCTTAAGATCGAAAGGTGCTGATGGGAACATTGTGTTGCTATCGTGGCCTATTGGCATCACTATCTCACTACATGTCTGTATATGCAATAGCGTTATTTATTCTGGGTCAGTCTCTCTCAGTGGAATAACTGTACAAGGTTCACTGTTTTTTTTTCTCAAAGATATACCTGCCATCTCCACCCGAGAGAAGTTTCAGTTGGATAATTGTACTCATTCATGTCATAGCATGATCTGTTTCCCATGTAAGAAATAACACCTTGAAATATTCGGTCAAGAATATCAGTTCCCTGTGGTGCTCCGTCGATGCCACCGCACACGACGCTAACTGGATATGCAGGAGGATGATTGTACTGTGCTGCATCAGTATAAATCGAATCCAAATAGTCCTCTAGCTCAAATCTTCTGTTCAATGGGCTGTAAGTTGAATGAAATTAAGAAAGTTTTCACATCATCAATCAACTTATTTCGCATTGATGTGTGGAGACATTTTTGTTACTTACTGGCAAGTTCTGAATTTTTTGCTCAGGGATAAGAGTCCTTTTGGCTGGGAAGCTGTCCTCTTAATTTCAGCCCATGACTTGCGTATTGTTTCATAGCAACTTACGCTAGCTTCCTACACCAAACTTTCTTAATTATGCTAACTAGGAGAATAGGTTAGATTAAATTAATTAGGTCCATTAATTACCTTAAAATCTTTGGTGACGATAGAATAGTAACCAACTTTTGGTGCAGTGCCATCAAAGTAAAGGATTGGCGCTGATGAAGCTAGGGCACCAAGGGCTACATGGGGATACTTGAGCCGAAACCACGCAGCTAGCACTGCAATTAATAGTGTTAGAAATTCCAACACCAGTCCATTAAAAAGACATTAATTAGTTACTACTTACTTCCACCATAGGATCCACCGACCACAATCACCGGAGAAGTCTCTGCAGAATACTGTTTCTTGACATGCGTGATGACAGCAGCATAATCTGCTATAGCTTGAGCTGAGTTGAAGTACCCTAGAGACCCTGCATTTTTGAATGCTTCCTTTCTTGATCCAAACGGTATTGACTTCCCATAGTACCGATGCTGTCAAGATGATCATATATTACATATAACGATACAATTCATGTTTTCTTTTACAGCAGATTGTTTATGCTTCTATGTTACCTCTATATATAGCAGGAGAGCCTTGAAACGAGAAGCTTTATCGGTGAGGAACCCATTGGTGATGAAATCGTCTTCTATATTCTCCTCCGCACCAAAGTAAACAAGTATTGGTGCACTAGTATTGGCACCGCCCCAATGCTTCAAATTCAGTACATATCTTTGCTGGAAAGTGATGTAACTCTCAGGCTTATAGTTGAAGTGATCAAGTATTTGGGTATAATAAAATGTAACGAAGTCTTTGGAAACAGGCAGAGAAGTAGGAAGGGTTTGGCTTTGCACTACGTGTAAACTCTTTCGAAGAGCTCCAAGCGGAGGGATCTTAATAAATTGTGAAGTAGAGGCACGGAAAGGGATAATTAGGAAGAATATGAACGTGGAGAGCAATTGAATTGGCAAACTATCCATCACCTTCAACTTTGTAGTTATAAGCTTCAACTCTATAACCTATTTATAGCCCATAAACTTTGCATGTCGTTCCATAGAAGGGTAAGGGCAGAGAGGGGACTTAAACTCAATATCTCTTCATATTTCAAGCCAATTTTACCTTGAAATTACTTATGGAGAAAATTTGACATGTTTAACATTTTTTATTGCAAAAATTAGTATCTTTAAATTAACTGAAATCTCCATATACTATAAGAATTTTGGTTTTGGGCACAGATAGAAACCCTATGCTCTCTCTAACCCAAATTCTATAATAGAGGATGCTTTAGGCTTTTCAATGTTTAACTCTTTAGATTTTGAGTCTATTTTCTTACTTTGAAGATGATGAATTTCTAAAAATTTTCTGTTATTGTTACAACTTTGTTATGTTGGAACTGCAATATACAATACATCTTTTGACATTGTTATAGCCAGTGAAAGAGTCAGATATATATTTATAATAAGAGGGTTCAAATATTTAATTTTTTTAAAATTTAAGGAGCCCAATACACTACTAGTCTCTCAAATAACTTCATCCTCATATATATATATATATATAATATTTAATTTTTAAAAATTTTGGAGGACCAGCCCCATCTAGCTGTCCCTGATTATAGCTCTAATCTAAACAATTTTTCATAGCTATAATCACATTTATCTCCGAGTTCTTGTTAGAAACAGCGTACGTGACTTTGGGATCCTAACTTGAACGTTTTTTCTTGTGGCCCTAATCTTCTCATCCAATTTTCTTTTGATAAACTTCTAATCCTTTAAATCATGTGGACTTGGTCAGAATAATACAGCCAACTATATATTATCATACTAGACGAGAATGAGTTGTGTCTAGAAGTAATGGAGGGCGGAAAGCAAACAAACATGCAATCGATGGAACCATGGCTTCATTTTTTCTTTGCTGCTTGTGCAACTTTTGGATGACGAGCGACAAATGACATAAGCCCATGACGCCTAGTTTATAGTATGTAATCAATATAGTATAGTTTAAGAAAGCAGAGGAAAAACAAAAACTCTAAAGAGAAACCAATTCTATAATTAAAAGTAACTCGAATGTAAAAGAAACAAAAAGAAAAGCTCATGATACTTATGGAGTGGTTCTTTCAGCACCATAATTTGGCTTTATTTTTCTGATCTTTCAATAAAATTTTCCCACCAGAACTTAATATAATTTTTGTTTTTTTATAATTTCCATACACACACACACACATATATATATACATACATAATAGGTGTATGTAATCACTAGGTTTATTAGTTAATAGCTATACATACAGGGATGGAGCTACATTGGGCATGCTTTCAAAAAGTTTCACATGAAAAATTATTATTTTAAATTTTAATTTTATTAAAACAAATAAAATTTTATTTTCACTAAAATTTTATCCCTATTAAAATTTTACTCCTATTTAAAAAATTTCTAAACTCGTCCTACATAAATAAATATATCACATGCTTTAGTGCTCTTAAAAAATATACACTCAATTTGGCGAGTGCTGATACCACTTTAATCATCACTGCGTGAGTCGCAATATGAATAATCTCGTGGTCCTCGATACCACGTGGAAACATTGTGCTTAACAGTAGATAGAACTCTGACAAGTAGGGTCGTTTACTTGTCAAATACACTCGAGGACTTAGTATTGATTACTGCTGCTGCACGGCTAACTTAGTTGGCCAACTAATAGGGTCAATTGGAACAAGGTTCTAAGTTTGATTTCTGATAACGGAATGTAATGGACCGCTTTGTTAGGGGGCTGACCAAGATTATACCGTGATTCAATCCTCCAACGGTAATCAGGCCTGCGACTGGGGGCCCTTAGAATTGAGGATTCATCCTTTTTGGAACAAGTATTGACTACTGCTGTTAACTTTTGACCGAGTGATAAAGTTGTATTGAAGAAGTTGTATTAAGTGAAGTCACGGGTTTAAATTACTCTCATGTATATAATTATTTAAAATTTAGGACTAGAATTTTACTTCATGTAAAGAACTTACCTGATTCGAGCAGGAATTAGTTTGAAAATAGATGATTTAAATGTATCTTTCTATAATTGAGATTCTTTTAAAATACCTCGTGAACAAAAAAAAGAAGAAAAAGAAGTTCTATTAACTTTTGACCAAGTGATGAAGCTATCTTCAAAAGTCCTATTTATCAAAGTAATATAGACGTAGTGCTTACAATATAATTATTTAAAAATATTTTTTATCTTATACATATTTATATGAATATAATAAAGTTTATATGATAAATATACGAAGTTATAATAAGATCGAAATTATAAGATTTATATTATATTTAAGTATTATCTCTAAAATGTTCTTAGTTATTGAAATATTAAAACTATATAATAATATAATATAATTTAAAAGAAGTGATTGAATACATAGATTAAAATATGAAGATATTTAAGCAAACGTATAAGTACTTGTTATAAAACAAGTTTACTAAACTAATCTCAAATGAGAATTTCTTTCAAAACATATTGCTTATATATCTATGAAAATTCTCATGTGTGATGATCGTATAAGTGATCATCGATTTGAAGTCACTAATGTATATCTTATAAGGATTAATATGGTTTGATATTACTTATAACCTATTCCAATAAAAGATAGCTTAGTAGGTAATCATTGAATATAATATGAACTATATGAAGATAGTTGAATAATCGATATATAGTTCATCATTTTATAAAGTGATTAGAGATAATGTTTCATTGTTATCGATTTATATTGATTCAAGAAACTCTTGATCAAGTGAAGTAACACTTTGAATAGTAATTTACAAATGTCATTAACAAAATTAATTACTAATGGTGGTGAACTAATATAATTGGATCAAAATATAGTAGACATTAATTGTATACTTTATGTCTAGTCGAACAATGTATGATGAAATGATTGAATTATGTAAAAATTATACACAAAAAATTAGTCAAAACTACTTTAATATTCCTAAGTATTTGAGGGTTCATGAAGTGTTGTTAGACGTCAATCTTAATCTAGGAACATAAATTATTTAATTAGAGAAATAATGATAAATTAAAGGAGTTTAATTTGTTTAATTCTAAATATAATTTAAAATTACAATTTATCTACGCTGTTAACATATTTAGAAATTTAATGGTTCACATACACCCTCTCTACAATAGTTTTAGAGTTCTTTAATATATTCTATAGATACTATTAAAGGTCGATATCGCTCAAGATAGTTGATATGAGTTAATTTTAGAAACAATTCAAGGGAAAACAAAAAGGATCTAGTTTCAAAATAATGTATGAATTATGATTCATGTTTTTTAATATTTTATATGTTAATATTGTTGTAGAATTTAAATGATCTTGACTTTGGGAAAATTAATTAAAATTTTTAATATTATTTCGATACGCACGATCCTGTCCCAATTCTTTAACAATAACAACAGATTCTCTACATTCATTATTGATAAAAACTACAATATTTATTAAATTTAAGGTTAGCTCTTCTTGTATGTATGTGTTATGTGAAAATGATTAACTTTGAGAAAAAGTGCACGGTAGTGTAAACTTAGTTTGAAGAATTTATTCACAAAGTAAGATTATATTTCATAAATTATAGGTTTAATAAAATTGTCTAACGTAGTTCACCAATTGTACTAAAAATTTGATTAATTGAAGATGAATAAAATAAAATGACCTATTCGTTTTATGGTAATTTAAATCTATATAGTTCCTTCAAACTTTCCGACTTGTTAATATTTAACTTAAAAATTGAAGCTCGTGATTTACATTCAAGATGGATATTATTACATTGATGTAGGGTAACGGGAGTATGTTTGCAAGTCTACTATATTTCTTGAATCCGACCAACACATTAATTGTTTGCCACCAAGTATTTTGTTATATTATTTTTGTTGCTTTATGGATTTAGAGGTGGAAGCAACTACGGACTAGAAATTGCCGGTGGCACTAGGGGTTTCTTTTTAATATCTAAGGGTCCACGTTGGACTTGCGTTCATCTTTTAGTATTCTGGGTTATGTACTAGATTTTATTTATTTTTATAAAAAGATATATTTATATCATTTCAAAATGCAGTTCAAAGAAAAAGAAAAATAGGCAAATATGTAAGTTTTTATCCTGGTTATTAAGTATCGTCTATTTAAAGGCTTTAACCCTACTCATTATATGATGTTGCTCATCTATCGAACTCTTTGTCTTTGTGATGGCGAGCGACTTGAGTAGGTTTTAGTGGATTTAAATCCAGCTTGTTTGATCCCTATCTTCACTTAAACATCATCTGACATCATCGCTTGGCTAAGGAAGAGGATAGAAGCTCCAAACTTCTCAGATCTATGACGGAAGACAATGGTTGGAGGTATTTTGGTTACATTTCCGTTGCTTGCTTCACATATATATATGATTATATATGGTATTTATATGCATGGATTTTGTACGTAAATTTTGTATGAAATGTATGCTACTGTTAAGGTTTCATTTTACATTTGGTATCAGAGCTTCAGTCCACCTCTGTCTTGCCTTAGAAACTATCGAAATAATTTTCTTTAGTTTCCTCTGTTATGGGTTGCGTTTCTGCTGAAAAGTTTGTTTTGAGTTTGTTGATTTTTTTGACGTATTTGTATTGGCTGGAGACACTAGAGTTGTGTTTCGTGCTTCTTGAAGCATTCGACGGTGACCAAAACCGTGTAGAGAGGAAGGGACGATGATGGTCGTATGGGAGGCTTCGACATTGCCGTTTATGGAGAGTTGCATAGTTCGGTTTGCTACGTCTCGTGCACATCGCCTGACCTCCCTCGTCCCACTGCCAATCTTCCCGCAACATTTGACGTCTTCTGTGCGTCAAACCAGTCGGGGCTTCAACTGGTTCCAGTTGGGTAATGTTCGACTCTACTGGAGGTTGAAGATGACACAATTTTTGTTTCTTTTTTTTTTAAAAATAAAAATTATTAATATTAATTTTGTTTTAATATTAGTAATAAATTGTTATTAAAACAAAATTAATATTAATAATCAAAATCATTTTGGGTATTAATATTTTATGAAAATATTAATTTTAATTATGTATGTCTTATTATTAGCATTTAAGTTTATGACATGCATATGATAATTGTTTAATTTTGCACAAATTACATGTGATTATTTGAAAATTTTGTGTGTATAAATTCATGATTATTATACATGCAAAAATTAGATTAAATATTTTGTGCATTATTATTTAATTCATTTCGTTATTTATGACTTGATGCAAATATTTAAGCTTTAATTTGAAGCTTAAAATAATGTTATTGATCATATGAGTTTAATTAATTGGGAGTAGCCACAACATCTCAAATTAATTATAATTATATATTTAGCTTTAAGATCACATTAATATATAAATTGTAATTAATCGACGTGATATAATAAAATCTACCCACAGAATTTTATTATATTTGTATGATTAATTAAGATAAAATATCGATTATATTTCTTAATTTATCCACAGGAATTAAGAAAAGGAACATAATTCTATAGTTTTATCATAACGTTTCGGATGAATCTAATTGAGTAATTTTTTAGCTCACAGGCAAGCCTTATGTCACTAGAGTCATCTATTAAATACATGATTTATATTGGTAAATCATGAATTATTATTGGTCTCGAAATATATATAACGAGCATATATTTTTTTTTCTCAATTTGCAGTTACTCAAACATTTAATATTTAGTGTGATATTCCCGAATTGAGAGGTGACAACTGTAAGGTTTGGAATGAGAGAATTCTGCTTCATTTAGGTTGGATAGATATAGACTATGTTATTAGGAAGACTGAACCACCGAGTGCGATTGAGACCAGCACTCCAAAAGTTACTGCTCTTTATGAAAGGTGGAAGAGATCTAATCGTCTCTCCGTGACGTTCATAAAGACCAAAATATCTGTTGGCATTTGTAATTCTGTTGATTAGCATAGTAATGTGAAAGATCTATTAAAGGCCATTGATGAGCAATTCGCTACATCTGATAAGGCCCTTGCCAGCACTTTAAATATACAGTTGTCATCTTTAAAGCTCACTGGAATAAAAAGGGGCACATGATCATATCATATGTATGAGGGACATAGCGGCTCAGTTGAGAGCGTTGGAATGTACAATATTGGAATCTTTCCTAAGGCATTACATTTTGTGTACTCTACCTTAACAATACGGTCCTTTCAAGATCTCCTATAACACACATAAAGATAAGTGGTCGATCAACAAACTGTTGACCATGTGTGTGCAAGAGGAGGAGAGGTTGTTGATGGAAGATGGTGAAGGGGTCAATTTGACCATTTCTGGAAAGAAGAGGCAGGACGATGCTAAGAGTAAGGGAAAGGGAAAAGTTGCTTCTCAAGCCGATATAAAGAAGTAGTCAAAGTGTTTCTTATGTAAGAGGAGGGGACACATGAAGAAAAACTGCATTAAATTTAAGGACTGGCTCGAGAAGAAAGGTACTCAAATTTAATTAGTTTGTTATGAGTCTAATATGGTTAATGTTAATCGTAACACATGGTGGATTAATTCTGGTTCTACAATCTATGTTTTGAATACTTTACAGGGTAGGTAAAACCTAAGGAAGCCGGTGGGAAGTGAACAAGTCATCTATTCAGGAAGCAAGATGAGTTCACATGTGAAAGCCATCGGCACTTACAGTTTGGTTTTGAGCAGTGGTTTTGTTTTGCATTTGGAAAAGACCTTTTATGTTCCAAATTTCTCTAGAAATTTGATTTCTGTATCAAGTCTTGTACCATTTGGGTTTTCCTTTAACTTTTCAGATTTTGGTTTTAGTTTGTATAATGAATCAAAAATTATTGGTTGTGGTACATTATCTGATGGTCTTTATTCCCTTCAGTTACAAAATAATGATGCTTATAATTCGATGCATGTCACTGTTGGATTGAAATTATGTGTTGTGAATGAAGAATTCTCTATGTTGTGGCACCGTAGATTAGGACACATCTCCATTGAGAGAATTAAACGATTAGTAAATGAAAGGGTACTTAGTACTTTAGATTTTGGTGATTTTGAGACTTGCGTGGATTGTATTAAGGGTAAACAAACTAACAAGTCTAAAAGGAGTGCCAAGAGGAGTACAAATCTATTAGAAATCATACATACAGATATTTGTTATCCAGATATGGATGCAAATAGTTCGAAATATTTTATCACCTTCATAGACGACTATTCGCAATATATGTATCTCTACTTACTTTGTTCTAAGGACGAAGCTTTGGATGTCTTTAAAATTTTTAAGACTGAAGTGGAGAATCAATGTGAAAAACTGATTAAAATCACGAGGTTAGATAGAGGTGGAGAGTATTATGATAGATACACTGAACGTGGACAAGCACATGGTCCTTTTGTGAAGTTTCTTCAGGAATATAGGATTGTTGCCCAATACACCATGCCTGGTTCTTCGGATCAAAATGGTGTGACAGAAAGAAGAAACTGAACCTTAATGGACATGGTGAGAAGTATGAGGAGTACCACAAAACTTCCTCAATTCTTGTGAACAGAAGCTCTAAAGATGGCTGTGTATATATTAAATCGGGTTCCAACCAAGGCTGTCTCGAAGACACCATTTTAGTTATTTAAGGGTTGAAAATCGAGTCTGAGACATATACGCATTTGGGGATAGCCGTCTAAAATCAGAATTTACAACCCACAGGAGAAGAAACTAGACCCAAGGACCATTAGTGGGTATTTCATTGGATATGCTGAAAGGTTTAAAGGGTATAGGTTCTATTGTCCATCTCACAGCACTAGAATTGTGGAATCAAGAAATGCAAAATTTCTTGAGAATGACTTGATCAATGGGAGTGGTCATTTTCCAGACATAAGTTCTAAAAGTGGCCATTATAAAGCTCAAACCTTTAGTTCAAGTGATTAATTGATTATCATTCACACCCCTCAAAGTCAAACGGGTATAGGGCAACCAGTTACTGAAGTTCCACGAGCTATTAACACTAATCTAGTAGATCAAGTTGTAAATGAGGAACAAACAGCAATTGTTGAACAACAAGTTGAGCAACAAGTTCCTCGTGAGGATAACAATACAACATTAAGGAGATCCACTAGGGTTAGAAGATCAGCAATACCTAGTGATTACATAGTGTATCTACAAGAGTTAGATTACAATGTTAGAGCCGAAAATGATCCTGAAACGTTTTCGCAAGCCATGAGTTCTAAGGAATCGGACTTGTGGTACAATGCTATGAAGGATGAGATGAATTCTATGGCATCTAATCAAGTCTGGGATCTCGTTGAGTTGCCAAATGGTGTGAAAACCATTGGATGTAGATGGGTATTTAAGACAAAAAAAGACTCACGAGGCAACATTGAGAGACATAAAGCGAGACTTATTGCCGAAGGGTTCACTCAGAGAGAAAGAATCGACTACACAGAAACATTTTCTCCTGTATCGAAAAAAGATTCTCTTCGTGTTGTCATGACATTAGTAGCTCATTTTGATATTGATTTACATCAAATGGATGTACAAATGGGGTTCCTCAATGGTGAACTAGAGGAAGAGGTCTATATGAAACAACCTGAAGGATTTTCCTCTAGTAATGGTGAGCATTTAGTTTGTAAGCTTAATAAATCCATATATGGGTTAAAACAAGCCTCCCGACAGTGGTATTTCAAATTTCATGAGGTTATCACTTAATTCAGTTTTGAAGAGAATATAATGGACGAGTGTTTATACTAGAAGGTCAGTGGGAGTAAGACTTGTTTCCTTGTGTTATACGTGGATGACATTTTGCTTGTGACTAATGATAGAGGTTTGTTATATGAGATGAAACAATTTCTCTAAAAAAATTTTGATATGAAAGATATGGATGAGACATCTTATGTCATTGGCATTAAAATCTATAAAGAAAGATCTCGAGACATTTTGAGTTTGTCTCAAGAGACCTCTATCAACAAAATTTTAGAGAGATTCTGGATGAAAGATTGTGCATCTAGTGTAGCACCAATTGTCAAGGGTGATATATTCAATTTGAATCAATGCTCGAAGAATGACTTTGAGCGGGAACACATGAAGAACATTCCATATGCTTTAGCTATAGGAAGCCTTATGTATGCTCAGGTCTGCACCCGACCTGACATTGCATATGCTGTTGGAATGTTAGGAAGATATTAGAGTAATGCAGATATTGATTACTGCAAAGTTGCAAAGAAGGTTCTGAGATATCTTCAGGGTAAAAAGGACTATATACTTTTGTATAGACTAACTGAGAACTTGAAAGTAGTTGGATACTCCGATTTAGACTTTGCTGGCTGCATTGATTCAAGGAAATCAATATCTGGTTATATTTTCATGCTAGTCGATGGAGCTGTATCTCGGAGAAATGCCAAGCAGATCCTAATTGCTACTTCCACTATAGAGGCTGAGTTCGTATCATATTTTGAGGCTACCTCGCATGGTGTATGGTGAAGAGTTTCATATCTGGGCTCAGAGTTGTTGATTCAATTTCTAAGTCGTTAAAGTTGTATTGCGACAACTCCATTGCGATTTTTATGACTAAAAATAATAAGAGTGGAAGTCGAAGCAAGCATATCGACATTAAGTATTTAGCCATAAGAGAACGTGTAAAGGAAAAGAAAGTTTTCATAGAAACATTAGCACTGATTTGGTGATTGCGGATCCTTTAACTAAATGCATGCCACTTAAGTAGTTTAAGGATCACGTAGTGCATATGAAACTTAGTTCCACAATGTGATTTTGTTGTATATTTGTTGATTCAATGGAACTCTTATTCAATTTGATATTTTCTCATAAATTTTGTGCACACATATTTTGATTGGTTTTGAAAAATGTCGTTTAATTTGGACTTAGAATAAACATATGGTTTATTTATTAAGTTGAAGGGCTAGTAATGAGAAATTTTGAATATGTAATACATGAAAGATACTACTCACTATAAGAGGACCTATCGCCATGATTTATATATTTGATTTCTTGTTATATGTGATGTTGGATTAAATGGACCAAGTGGGAGAATGTAAGTTTTTATCCTAATTATTATGTATGGTCCATTTAAAGGCTTTATCCCTACCCACTATATGGTGTTGCTTATCTACCCAACTCTTTGTCTTTGTGATGGCCAGAGACTTGAGTAGGTTTTAGTGGATTTAAATCTAGCTTGTTTGGTCCCTATCTTCACCTAAGCATCATCTGACACCATCGCTTGGTTAAGGAAGAGGATGGAAGCTCTAAACTTCTCAGATCTACGGTGGAAGGTATTAACGATCACAGGAGCAATAAGGATGATTATTGTGGTCAATATGACCTGTTGCAAAAAAATATGGAGAAATAAGGTGATTTGGAGTAATAAGGTTGACTATATTTTTTACACTGTTAATTGGGTGTATTTAGTTGTTGAAGAGTCCAGGATAATCTCTATTTCTGATAGAGTTGTTAGTTAAAGTTGTTAGAATATAACTGTTTAGATTGGATTCGATTTTTAGCTACGTATAAGGCTAGAACTGTTAGCAAATATACTGGGTCTATATATTGACTTACGGCAGCTATTTTGAATATGAGAAAAACATTCAATCAAAATCTTCAGCCTTTATTCGGCCTTCTCATTCCTTTTGTTGATTTACTTTTTGTTTTCTTTCTTGGTATCAGAGCTACGTACATCCTGTCTCTATACCTTCATAATCAATTAACAATGGCTTCTCTATCAATGTCATTGAATGTTGGAAATTTTGTGACCCTCAAACTCACACAAACCAACTATTTACTGTGGAGAGAACAAGTATTAGGTCTCGCTGAAAGTCAAGAACTAGTCGATCATCTAGTAACCATTCCCCTAGAAAATCCAACATCAAAAGACACTGCAACTGCCGCAGAAGTGCAGAATTTTGCAGCTTGGAAAAAGGCTGACCGGCTACTACGTGGCTGGATCATTGGCACTCTGTCTGAAGAATCTCTTGGGCTCGTCATTGGTCTGAACACAGCATACAAAGTCTGGGAAGCTCTAAAGGAATCATATGCAAAGGACTCACAAGAAAGAGAGTTTACTTTGCGTCAACAACTCACTTATCTTCGCAAAGAAGACAATACCAACATTGAAGATCACATTCGCAGCTTCAAATCTCTATGTGACAATTTGGCAGCAATTGGAAAACCTGTACCAGAACAAGAACGGGTTTACTACCTTCTCACCAGTCTTGGGCCACACTATGAGACATTCACAACCACAATGCTCAAACCACCGCGTCCGTCGTACAGTGAATTAATTTCACAACTGCAGAATTTGGATCAACGCCGAAATTGGATTTCTAATGTGTCTTCACCAACGGCTCATCTTGCTTTCTATACTCAGAAGAACAATACTGTAGGTAAAAATCAAAGTTCCACTTTTAACTTTGATGGTCGAGGTTTTCATGCTCAGCAGGCTCGAAGTCACCCTCAAGCAACGTTCTCACAGCAGCGTCGTCCACCTCCTCCGGGGCAGAAACGCATGACAGCCGCAGAGCGCGAGTTATATCGCAATGAAACCTGCCAATACTGCGGTAAGCCAGGGCATATAGCAAAAATTTGTTGGTGGATCTCTAAACCTGCAACTCAGCCTTCCGCACTTCCTCAAGCATTGGCAGCATTGACACTTGATAATACAGTAACTGATCATGATTGGACATCAGACACGGCAGCTACAAATCACATGACTGGAAGTGAAGGTATGTTGTCTGGTTTACATAAATATACAGGAAGTGACTCAGTCATGATAGGCGATGGATCATCAATTCCTATAGTTGGTATTGGTGGTTCTGTTATTCATAAAAATAATCGTACACTACCACTCTCAGAAATTTTGTATGTTCCTGACTTTAAAAAAATCTGTTATCTGTAAGTAAATTAACTTTGCAATTTCCGGTTAATTATGAATTTACTAATGATTCTTTTCGTATAATGGAAAGGAAGACAGGCGAGCTAATCATGCAGGGACCACGGAAGGGTGATTTATATACAATTTCTAGTAGTCCAGAAGCAAATTTCTCTTATAGATTCAAATCCTGCAGTGCGGATATCTGGCACTAGCGTATTGGACACCCACAAGCTTCTGCTTTAAATCATTTGCATAATAAAGACCTTATTACTGTTAATGGCCCGCTAAAATTAAGACAAGTGTGTGATAGTTGTCAGTTAGGCAAGCTTAGCAAATTTCCTTTCAATAGAAGTACCAATTCAACTACTGTTGCGTTTGAGAAAATACATTGTGATTTATGGGGCCCTGCTCCAGTTCTGTCTACCGGAAAATTCAAATACTATGCATGTCTTGTCGATGATTTCTCCAAATATACATGGCTAATACCGTTGCGCGCAAAATCTGATTTTATTCTGCATTTCTTGCTTTTGAACATTATGTTCATTGTCAATTTAACGCTGTCATAAAAATTTTTCAATCAGATGGCGGAGGAGAATTTATTAATTCTGCGCTAACAAATCATTTTCTAAATGCAGGAATAATTCATCACATTTCTTGTCCGTATATTCCGGAGCAATCTGGTACAGTTGAACGCCGACATCGGATAATACGAGAACTTGGAATGTCAATGTTGTTTTATAGTCGGGTTCCATTATCACTATGGGTTGACGATTCAAGATCTGCAGATATTTTAATTAATCGATTACCATCATCTTCAATTTCATTTGACTCACCATTTTTTAGATTACATAAAAAAACACCCAGATTATTCAATGTTAAGAGTATTTGGGTGTAAATGCTTCCCATATACGTGGGACACAAAAAAGAATAAATTTGACCCAAAATCTACCGTTTGTGTATTTGCAGGATACAGTGATCAGTATAAAGGATACAAGTGTTTCGATCCAAAAAATCAGAAATACATCATATCAAGACATGTGGTATTTGATGAAGAAGTATTCCCGTATAAGCAAAAAATTGGAACTACTCCAACAATGCAGATCTCACAACTCCTTGACACATGGATAAGTCCAACAACTGTCACTCCTACTAATACTCCAACAACAGACCCAAAATCTCTTTCTCAATCATTGATTTCAAACCCAATTCCTTATCTACCAAACCATATTAATCATTATCCTCCCCACACTCCAACTCCAATAAACACTCCAACAAATCCTCCAACACTCAATACCGTTCACCATTCACCATCTTCTCCACAACCAGCCGAACACCATACTCCTCCACAGTCGGTCAATTCCATAACTCCACAAACCTCTACCGAACCGTCATCTTCAACCCATCCAATGACAGCTTCCTCCTCTCAACCACAAACCGCCACAGAACCAACATCATTGTCACCTCACTCAACACCTTCACCACAAACCGTCACCCAACCGTCAACATCATCATCATCGACGGGTGCTTTGAACAACCACCACCACCACCGCCCATGTAAACCCAAATTCAACAAGTCGTCACCCGTTCACAAAGCGGGATTGTCAAACCAAACCCAAAGTATGCCTTAATTCTCACAAAAAATCCCTCCATCCCTAAAGAACCCAGGTCGGTGAAACAAGCCTTGGCACATGCGGGGTGGAAACAAGCCATGGACGATGAAATATCAGCTCTTCACAAGAATGAAACGTGGACACTCGTTCCGTGGACACCAAATATGCACATTATAGGAAGCAAATGGGTCTTCAAGTCAAAGCTAAAAGCTGATGGTTCTCTAGAGCGATTAAAGGCAAGGTTGGTTGCCAAAGGTTATCATCAAGTTGATGGGCTAGATTATACAGAGACATACTCACCGGTGATCAAACCAGGAACAATACGATTGGTCTTATCAATTGCTTTGGTTCGAGGTTGGCTCGTGAGACAACTTGACGTTAAAAATGCATTCCTACATGGCCACATTAGTGAAGATCTGTATATGGAACAACCCCCAGGAATGATAGATCAAAAATGTCCATCATATGTTTGCAAGCTTAAAAGGGCATTATATGGCCTCAAACAGGCTCCGCGTGCATGGTTTGATAGGCTTAACAGTTTTTTAATTTCCTACGGATTTATTTGTAGCCTAGCTGACCCTTCTCTTTTAATTTTTAAGTCGGAGCATGGCATACTTGCGTTGTTGATTTATGTGGATGATATGCTTTTAACAGGATCTTCTTCAAAACTCATAGATTTATTTGTTAAATTGCTGTGTAGGGAATTTTCCATGAAGGATCTTGGAGCATTACATCATTTTTTGGGCATTGAAGTAACCACGTTAAACGATGGACTACTGCTTTCACAGACACATTATGCTTTAACATTGTTAGACAGGTACAACATGAATAATTGTAAACCCAAGGCAACACCTCTTGAAGGGAAACCAACCATTACAGGTTCAGAGGCAATAACCGATCCGACTTCATACAGAAGTTTGGTTGGAGCACTGCAATATTTAACGCTTACACGTCCAGATATTGCTTACAATGTCAATTTTGTTTCTCAATTTATGCAGGCACCAACTGAGGGACACATGAAACTTGTCCATCGCATCCTGCGTTATGTCAAAGGCACACTTGATCTCGGAATATATCTAACCAAAAATTCTACCTTGAATTTGTAGGATTACGCCGATGTAGATTGGGCAGGTTGTCCACTGACAAGACACTCAACAACAGGATATTGCACTTTTTTGGGACAAAACATTATCTCATGGTGTGCCAAAAAACAACACACGGTCTCAAGGTCAAGCACAGAGGCTGAATATAGAGCTCTAGCTAACACTGCCGCTGAACTTACATGGTTGACATATCTCTTACAGGATTTCTCAATTCCTCAAAAAGTGTCGCCTACAATATTTTGTGACAACCTCAGCGCACTATATCTCACCGTGAATCCAGTGTTTCATGCTCGGTCAAAACATATAGAGCTAGACTATCACTATGTCAGAGAAAGAGTGGCCCTTGGACTCCTCGTTACTAAGTACATTCCAACAGAGCAACAGGTAGCAGACATTTTCACAAAACCAGTTCCCAAGGCATTAATCAAGACGTTCATCACCAAATTGTGCCTTCAACCCCGGCTCAGTTTGCGGGGGGATATTAACGATCACAGGAGCAATAAGGATGATTATTGTGGTCAATATGACCTGTTGCAAAAAAATATGGAGAAATAAGGTGATTTCGAGTAATAAGACTGACTATATTTTTTACACTGTTAATTTGGTGTATTTAGTTGTTGAAGAGTTCAGGATAATCTCTATTTCTGATAGAGTTGTTAGTCAAAGTTGTTAAAATATAACTGTTTAGATTGGATTCGGTTGTTAGCTACGTATAAGGCTAGAACTGTTAGCAAATATACTGGGTCTATATATTGACTCACGGCAGCTATTTTGAATATGAGAAAAACATTCAATCAAAATCTTCAGCCTTTATTCGACTTTCTCATTCCTTTTGTTGATTTACTTTTTGTTTTCTTTCTGAAGGTAATGGTTGGAGGTATTTCGGTTACATTTTTGTTGCTTGCTTCACACATATATATGGTTATATATGATTTTTACATGCATGGATTTTGTAAGTAAATTTTGTATGAAATGCATGCTATTGTTAAGGTTTCATTTTACAAAATATTCTTTACGTCACGCAATTCATTTCCCAGGTAGCTAACCAATTAGTTTCTCTATTTCTATCTTCTAATCATGTTAATTTGTAGACTACTTACCTTAAATACCATTCTATTTCGCCCATTCTCAATTGCTTTCCAAGAAAGACTAATGGAGTTCGTGTGTTCTGCAGCTCAACTGTTGGCTTGATTCATATGCATCAGTAAGCCTAAATAAAAGCAACAAGATTCCACAACGTATTAGACCCGTTACTTTATTCCTTTAAAAACGTAGAGTAACATCATTATGAATTGAGTGACCGTGTTAAAATTTTAAAATAGTATCCTTTAATTAAAAAAGGAAAAATTCGATTGTATAAGCCTGCAGTTTCCTTTCATAATATAGATTTTAGATCAAAATTTATATAAAATCAATAATTGGTAAAGAGAACGATATTTCTTCGACAAAATTGCTGTAGCGACTCCTGTGTTATACGAAAGTAGCTAATTAAACCCTGAGATATAAAATGTTACTCTATTAATCTTATGTTTTCAATTTTGCTGCAAAAAAACTTCTTGGCCGTGTTGTTCCTCTACGCTTGAGAACGTGAGTTAATAAAATTTCAACTCATGGTTTTTTTTGCTAATTTTTATATGTCAAGGTTTTTTTAACAACTTTTGAATAACACAGGGTTATTAAGGCAATAAATTCATATTTCCTCTTTGTTAATCGAGTTATAAGCAACATTTTAAAAATTGAAATAAAATAAAATAAGTAAAATAAGATGTTTAACTTTAAAGTTTAAAAGATTGTTATAAAATTAATATTTAGTAAAATTAAAGAATTTAATATAAGAATAAAGAAGGAGAATATTATTATCTAGGAAGTTCAATTAGAAAAGAAATTGTTAAATAAAATTAATTAAATTATTGTAGTTAATCAAAATATGTTAGTTTACGAAAATTAACTATTTAATTAATTATTTTATTCAATTTATAAAATAGTCACTTTTTGTATAAAAGCTTAATAGTTTTAAACAAATATTCGAGTTGTATAATAATAAACTTATTTGTGGACTATCCTGTCTTATACTAGAAGAGTCCAATTCTAATTTGTTTAGATCTCCGATGCACATACGATGAGCACTGTCTAATTAATGGAGTAATAATAATAAAATCGTGACAAAAAATTACGAAGGTAAATATGGGACCCAATCCCACAATGTTTGGCATCACTGAAGTCCTAAAAAGCTCACGATTAGTCCAATTGGCACTCAATTACATATATCCACCAGTCAAAAAGGTATTCCTACAGTCTTCTCTTTTTTTCTGATCATCTTAATGTCTGAAACGTCTATTCGATTTGCACTCTTGAGTATACTGATTAGTTGCATCTTGACCAATACATCATCAATGGATCGTTAATTCAATTGCATTTGTCGACGTATTTGGCTCTTTTTCATTGGCTTATTAGGATTCCTTCCTTTCATCAATCAAGCATTAATAATCTGATGGTCTTTTATTCTTTAGTAAGACTACAATATCAATCTAGCCTTCCTATATTTTAAAATATCTGCCTAGTCCAAGACTATTGCTTTCAAATTTGTCCTCTTGCCTGTTTCAATCTGCTTTATTCAACAGGATTAGAGTCTAAGACTATTGCTTTCAAATTTGTCCTCTTGCCTGTTTCAATCTGCTTTATTCAACAGGATTAGACAGGCAGAATGTTATGTATGGGAATACCGACAAAAACAATTAGGGTTTCCAACAGGATCACAGTTTCGAGGTCTCCAAGTGAACTGCATATACAAAAAAGTGCTGCCTCTTAGGTCCTATGCAGCTTCACAATTTTTCGACTACGGTTAACCGGATGTACAGGCCGGTTTACATTAGAGATTAATTTACAACAGCGAAATGGTGAAGATTGGTGGTCATATGCTTGTACTTTTCAAAAAGAATTGAGAGGTACAATGACTACAATTATATAAGTAACTCATACCAGAACTTTTATAGCATGGGGAAAATTATTTTCATCAGTAATTATATGTAGACTGATTTAAAAACTATAGAAGATTATATAAATATAGTGCCCCCTCACCGTAGGGTACACATCGACGACTTAGAAGGTCGCTTTCACACACGTATCCCACGATAAAGGTCATACTGAGAAAATCTGCTAATAATCCACATGACATCGCAATAATTAAAACCATAATATATCAGAAATCATGAAAGTTTAACATCCAAAATAATCTTGATACAGTCATCCAATATCAGAATAGACAAGTATATCAGTCCCCTAAACAAAACCAAAAAGGAAACTGATACAAACATCTATCCTAAGTCATCCGCAAAATCCAACCCAAATTGACCGACACGAAAAGTGCCGTCGCTTCTTTTCCAAAGACGTCAGACGGCAGAAAAGACTATCCCGGAGCTAGGAGTCTACTCTATCGATCTGAAAAATTAGATGCAATTTTGGGTGAGTTTGCGAACTCATGAAAACCATCATCAATGGTTTACTCGAATCATGCATTCTGCAGATTAAATGCAAAGACGACACATGAAGATACAATTAGTATATAACAATTTGCGTTAGCCTATAACGGTTTGCGATGATCAAATAACAATTTACAATAAATCATGTCATCACGTAATTCAGTAATCGTCACAAAACAATCATTCATGTGTATACAATGCATATGTGACTCTTTTCCGCTTATTGATGATTGTGCCCAAGTGCTCGACCAAGATTCGATGGGGACGCGTCGAGATTTCTCCCTCGAGCTCGAGGCGGTCGATGCAGTGTTAGAGCTCGAGGCTCTTTTCAGTGATAATAACAACTTGGGTCACATATCCATTATCTGATCATGAATGTATGCATGTAATGTAGTGTTCAGTAATTCAGTGTATGGCTATAAAAGCCCAGTATTGCATTTCTCAGTGTCATGCAGTAGTCCAATCCAATACAGTAAAAGCATGTCATTCGATCATGTACATTTCAGTAATCATGTGGCAAGTAATTCACATAGAGCATTTAGACAATCAGGAATTTGAGAAACCAACTAGGTTACTCACATGTTACTTCCGAGCTACTGCCTAGAAGTTCCAGCAATGTCCGTGGAATGACTATCCAACGACGCCTCTATAGCAGTAAAATACAGTCCCATTATTAAATGCTCGATTAAACGATTCAGTAATGCATATGTCTTGATGAAATTATATGCAGTGAATGTCCACGATTTTCCGGCGCTAAAACCCAATTTAGAACTCTTAGGCCCAATTCTAACTCTTCGCTCAATTGATCGAAAATAATTGATCCGATCCTAAAATTCAGTTCAATTTCCTTAATTCAAACTCCCTATAGCAATTCCCTATTCATTGGATCAAAACCTTTATTGAACATCCCAATTAAAACTTCAATTGTCTCAATTCAATACTTAGGTCACATTAAGAACCATAATTGACCTTATTCTCTATGGATCAATACCATTTAAATTAAATTCTAACTTCCATAATTATCCTCAATTGTAGATCTCTTTTCCTAGTTCATAATGAATCGAGAATCACCTCAATCGGAGGTCTATACCATAAATTATGCCTAATAAACTAACACTCATCCATTCATAATTTCCGTCCCTCGTCGCGACCTACATCTTTTCGACGCGACGTGGGAAGCTCGTTCGTCGCGACGTGGAGACCGTTCTTCGCAACGCACAAATCCACGCTCGTCGCGACGTCCAACCGAGCTCGTTACGACGAATAAATTAATTACTCATCGCGACGAAGCCCTCACGCCACTGCGCTCGTCGCGACGTGCGAAGGCCCGATCGTCTTCTCCGATTAATTTCCTCCATTAATACTCTTAAAACTACCATAAAACACATTCAACTACCCCATCTAACACATTAAATGCCATAAATGTAACAACTACCCATTAATAACATCATTAAAGCCATAAATACTTACCAATCGAAGATCAAAACCACAAATCTCTCAAATCTCCATAAACCCTAAAACCTTCAATATCAACGATTAATCACTCTCAAACCTTCTCAACCTTCATCAAACACAATAAATAAGTTAGCCTTGCACAATAAGAAGAAGCCATAAGGAAAGATCGAAGAATCCTCACCGATGGGAGGAATCGAAGATCACCGTGGGAGGAGGAAGAGAAGAAACGATTTTGCCTTAGGATAAAATCTCCAATTTTAAACCTAAGCTATTTATAGACATAGGTCTCCAAATCAGTTCAAATTTCAGTCTCTAAATTTCAATGGCTCAACATTTTTATTTCCTAACAGTATAACTCTAATTTTTCCATTGCCATTGGATAATTCTTTCAAGATTATCTGATCGATCGATCATCACTCCAAAATTTCCGGTCCGGGCATTTTCTCCCGAATTTCCCGAAAATTTCCTATAAGCCAGTATCAATTACCAATCACTCTTAAACTATTCTAAATCAGTCATTCAAGCCCACTTACTCCTAATTTCTCAATCGATTGCAATCCAGTCAGTTTAGTCAGTTCATGCTCACAATTAAAATACCGAAAATCATGAATGCATGTACCTATGAATAAATGCATATGCAAGAAACATGTTCCTCTATGATTAGAGGCCAGTAACATGTTCAATCAGTGAATGCAATGAAACATATCAATCCGTCCCAATTACCAAAATACCGCACTACAAGATACGGATGTTACAATTCACCCTCGTAATAAAATTTCGTCCGAAATTTAATACTGTCCGTCGAATAAATGAGGATCTGACTCCTCATATGCTCCTCAGTCTCCCATGTAGCTTCCTCAGAAGAGTGGTTCTTCCAAAGGACTTTCACCAATGGAATCACCCTGTTCCTCAGCTGCTTGACCCGTGATCCTATAATCTGCACCGGCTCCTCAATATAACTCAAATCACTGGCTACCTCAATGTCCTGAGCCGGAATTACATGCATCGGGTCTGAACGGTATCGTCGAAGCATACTAACATGAAACACGTCATGCATCTGGGACATCTCACTCGGTAACGCCAATCTGTAAGCCAACGGTCCTATCCTCTCAAGGATCTCATACGGACCGATATCTCGAGGGCTCAACTTGCCCTTACGGCCAAACCTCGATACTCTTTCCAAGGAGACAAGCGGAGAAACACTCATCACCTACATCAGACTCCATCTCTCGCCGATCTTGATCCACATAACTTTTTATGCATCACGAGCACGCCTTGATGCGAATCCGGATCAATCTGCCCTTATCCATCAGTATCTCGAATCGGTTTGGGACCCTCAATCGATCTCATACCCTCTTCATCCCAATACAGTGGCGATCGACACGGTCACCCTTACAAAGCCTCATACGGTGCCATCCCAATACTACTCTGATACTGGTTATTATATGCAAACTCGATCAGTGCCAAATACTGATCCCATGCTCCTCTGAACTCCAATACACACGCTCAAGCATGTCCTCAGCAGGTCTTAATCGTCCTCTCACTCATCCATCATGCGAGGATGAAACGTCAGATCTTGAAGTTCAACCTCGTACCCATAGCACTCTGTAGGCTCTTCCAGAATCTCGAAGTGAACCTGGGATCCCTGTCCGAGACTATCGACAACGGAACCCCATGCAACCGTACAATCTCTGCTACATACTTCTGGGCTAACTGATCGAGAGTATTGCTCTCCCTTACTGGTAAGAAGTGAGCCGATTTAGTCAATCGGTCCACTATGACCCAGATAGCATCGTGTTGCCTCGGTGTCCTAGGCAATCCCATAATAAAATCCATGGTAATCCGTTCCCATTTTCACTCCGGAATAGGCAACGAATGCAACTTACCCACTGGAGCCTGATGCACTGCCTTAACCTGTTGACAAATCAGACACCTGGAAACATACTCTGCCACTTGCCTCTTCATACCAGGCCACCAGAAATGTTGTCTCAGTGAATTATACATCTTGATCGTACCAGGATGCATAGCATAGGCAGCTACATGTGCCTCCTCTAGGATCTCCCGTCTCAAATCATCAACATCGCTTTACAGTCTCGTCCCATCCATAAAGTCTCATCTCTCAACTCAAACTCCGAATCGATGACCGGCTGGACTCTCTCAATCAGTCTCACTAACACTGGTCTTGATCCACGAACTCTCGGATCCTATCATGCAACATCGGCCTCAGCCTCAGAGTAGCAATCAGAGCTCCATCATGTCCCAAATCCATCTGTACATTAAGAGCTTTCAACTGAATTAGACCAGGTAACCTCGAAACCTAAACCTGAGCTGCACTACCATACGATCTCCTACTCAGTGCATCGGCCACCACATTGGCCTTCCCTGGATGATACTCAATCGCAGCCATAGTCCTTGATAACTCTATCCATCTCCTCTCGCCTCGATTGAGCTCTCTCGACTCAGCAGTACCTCAAACTCTTATGATCAATGAAGATCCGAGCGTCTCCCCATCGTATAATGTCTCCAGATCTTGAGCAAACACAATCTAGCGCCAACTCTAAGTCATGCCTTTGGATAATTCACCTCATGAGACCTCAACTGTCTCGAGGCATACGCTATAACTCTCCCATGCCGCATCAATACATCCCGATCCTCGATGCGAGGCATCATTTGAAACCACAAAGCCTCTAGTCCCGGATGGAATACCTAACACGGTGCGATCGTCCAACCGATGTTTCAGCTCCTCAAAGCTCTTCTGGCACTCCTCAGACCATCTGAACGGCACATTCTTCCTCAATAGTTTCGTCAAAGGGGCGGAGATCAACGAAAACCCCTCCACGAATCTCCGGTAATATCCGACAAATCCTAGGAAACTCCGCAACTCTGGCACACTCATCAGAATCTCCCAACTCATAACCGCTTCTATCTTATGAGGGTCCACCTGAATACCCTCACCGGACACCACGTGCCTCAGAAATACAATCTCATCAAGCCAGAATTCACACTTAGTGAATTTGACGAACAACTGTCTCTCTCTCATGACTTGAAGGACAATCCTCAGATGCTCTTAGTGCTCTTGTCTACTCCTCGAATAAACCAGTATGTCATCAATAAATACAATCACAAACCGATCCAGATAGGGCTGAAAAACTCTATTCATCAAAGCCATGAAGGCTGTCGGGGCATTAGTCAACCCAAACAGCATCACTAGGAACTCGAAATGCCCGTACCTGCTCCTGAAAGCACTTTTAGGCACATCGGCCTCTGCAATCCTCAACTGATAGTAACCTGATCGCAGGTCCAACTTAGTGAACACCTGAGCTCCCTATAACTGATCAAATAGATCATCGATCCTAGGCAGTGGATACTTATTCTTCACTGTCACCAGATTCAACTGCCTATAATCAATACACAGTCTCAGAGTCCCGTCCTTCTTCTTCACAAATAATGACGGAGCTCCCATGGCGAAACACTCGGTCTAATGAACCCTTATCCAATAGCTCCTGGCAGAGCCTTAAGCTCTCTCGGTTCCACCGTGCCATCCTATACTGGAGGTATCGATATAGGGCGATGCCGAACAGATCAATCTCAAACTCTTTCTCTCGCTCTGGCGACAATCCCGGTAACTCCTCGGAAAACACATATGGAAATTCCCTGACTACGGGAACGTCCTGCAATCTCGGCTCGACTCTGGAATCCACTACGTGGGCCAGATAAGCCTCACAACCTCCCTGCATCAATCTCAGGGCATTCAAGAAAAATCATCCTCGTTGCATTTGCTGACTAACTCCTCGAAACACAGATCAATGACCAGAGATTCCAGCATAACCTCCTTGGTATAACGATCCATAATAGCCTATATCGATCAACGGTCCATCCCTAATATCACGTCAATCTCCCTCAGAGGCAAAATGATCAGATCAGCACTCAGAACTGCTCGGTCGATCTGAACTGGACACCCTATACAGACCTCTCCTAATACAGTCGTACTACCTAGAGGTGTACTCACCTCTAACCCATACTATAACCTCTGCCTAACCCCATGCAGTCTACATGCTAAATGCGGTGCAATGAAAGAATGGGTGGATCCAGGATCCAACAATGCATATGCTTCAAAACCAAATCGAAGCATACCCGCAACAACATCCGGGAATCTGGGCCTCCTGCGAAGTCATGGCATAGACCACAGCTCGACTCTTGCATTGCTCGGTCCCATGACCTCATGCGGACCCCTCATGACGGCCTCGGCCTCTCCATCCCGATCCACCTCCACGGCTTTCTTTGTACCTTGGTATTCTTTGATTTTTTTCATCATAGTAGACTGGGCTCCCAAAGTCTCAGGCGGTTCCTTACAGGTGGTCCATCGAGCCACACCTCAAGCAGGCTCAGACAACCATCGACACTCTCCATCGTGTCTCTTGTCACAATGCTCGCATAAAGGAGCGGATCGTCTCGAAACTCGCATCGCCGCCACTACTACCATCTGTATAAATCGCCCCTCGCCCGTGACCATCTGTTTAGCCCTCCTGCGGACTGAAGGGCCTACTCGGCGCTTCTTGACTTCTACTAGCACTGTCCTGACTATCACTGGGCCTCTTGCCCCTGGGTCCCGATCCACCTCGGTGACTTTACCTCGGCCTTACTCAATCCTCGCAATGGCACCTCATTTCGATAAAAGTGCCCGTATCGACCTAACTAATAGGGTACGGATCTCCAGATTGAGTCCGCCCTCAAAACGTCGACATTTGTCAGCCTCAGTAGCAACCAATGTAGAAGCATAGACCATCAGCTCGTTAAACCGCACCTCATAGTCGGCCACGGTCAACTATCCCTGTCTCAGCTCTAAGAACTCCTGCAACTTCATTTCCAGATAGACCTTGGGCATGTAATTGTCCTTGAAGGCCCTAAGAAAATCATCCCATGTCGATTAGGCACGGGGCACGGTGGTATTGCCGGGACGGTCTTCCACCATCGATATGCGGGACCACAGCAGAAAGAGACGACATAATCAAACCTCTCCTCAGGGTCGCAAACCATCTGATCGAGGACTCGCTCTGTCCTCTCTAACCATCCCTCAGCCTCCGCAGGGTCGGTGCTGCCATAGAAGTCAACCGCTCCCTGCTTACGCAGTCGATCGTATCTCCGTTCCCGTCTCACAGGAACTCGAGGAGGCAACTCCTCTGAAAGAGGCATCGGGGACTCCCTACTAGCTCCTACCGATTCCAGGTCAGCTGGTTGCTCAACTCGATCTCCAAGGAAGGATGACCTAAAACAGACAAGAAATTCAGATCAGTTCTGCTATTCTTACAGTGATTCCAGCCTAAAATACACTATGCCCAAAAGATGCCAAACCATGCTCTGATACTACTTAATGTAGTGCCCCCTCACCGTAGGGTACACATCGGGATGCTCGAAGGTCGCTCCGACACGTATCCTACGATAAAGGTGCACTACCAGAAAATCCCGCTAATAATCCACATGGCATCGCAATAATTAAAACCATAATATATCAGAAATCAGTAAAGGTTAACATCCAAAATAATCTTGATACATTCATCCAATATCAGAATAGACAAGTCTATCAGTCCCCTAAACAAAACCAAAAAGGAAACTGATACAAAAATCTATCCTAAGTCATCCGCAAAAGTCCAACACACGGTGGCCAATTCGAAAAGCTATCGCTTCTCTTGCCGACGCCGCTTGCGGCGAGAAAAGACTATCCCTGAGCTAGGAGTCTACTATATCGATCTGAAAAATTAGATGCAATTTTGGGTGAGTTTGCGAACTCAGTGAGAAACCATCATCGATTGTTTACTCAAATCATGCATTACGCAGATTGCATACAGCACGACACAATAAGATACAATTAGTATATAACAATTTGTAGTAGCCTATAACAGTTTGCAGTATCAAATAACAATTTACAATAAATCAGGTCATCACATAATTCAGTAATCGTCACAAAACAATCATTCATGTGTATACAATGCATATGTGACTCTTTTCCAGCTTATTGAAGATTGTGCCCAAGTGCTCATCGATTATTCGATGGGGGCGCGTCGATTTTCTCCCCTCGGGCTCGAGGCCTGGTCGATCTGATGTTAGAGCTCGAGACTCTTTTCAGTGATAATAGCAACTTGGGTCGCATATCCATTATCTGATCATGCATTGATGCATGTAATGCAGTGTTCAGTAATTCAGTGTATGGCTATAAAAGCCCAGTATTGCATTTCTCAATGTCATGCAGTAGTCTAATCCAATACAGTAAAAGCATGTCATTCGATCATGTACATTTCAGTAATCATGTAATTCTCATTGGCAAGTAATTCACATAGAGCATTTAGACAATCAGGAATTTGAGAAACCAACTAGGTTACTCACCTGTTACTTCCGAGCTACTGCCTGGAAGTTCCAACAATGTCCGTGGAATGACGATCCAACGACGCCTCTATAGCAGTAAAATACAGTCCCATTACTAAATGCTCGATTAAACGATTCAGTAATGCATATGTCTTGATGAAATTATATGCAGTGCATGTCCACGATTTTCTGGTGCTAAAACCCAATTTAGAACTCTTAGGCCCAATTCTAACTCTTCGTTCAATTGATTGACAATAATTGATCCGATCCTAAAATTCAGTTCAATTTCCTCAATTCAAACTCCCTATAGCAATATCCTATTCATTGGATCAAAACCTTTATTGAAAATCCCAATTAAAACTCCAATTGTCTCAATTCAATACTTAGGTCACATTAAGAACCATAATTGACCTTATTCTCTATGGATCAATACCATTTAAATTAAATTCTAACTTCCATAATTATCCTCAATTGTAGACCTCTTTCCCTAGTTCATAATGAATCGCGAATCACCTCAATCGGAGGTCTATACCATAAATTATGCCTAATAAACTAACACTCATCCATTCAGAATTTCCGTCCCTCGTCGCGACCTACGTCCTTTCGCCGCGACGTGGAGACCACTCGTCGTAACGCACAAATCCACGCTTTTCGTGACATCCAACCGAGCTCGTTGCGACGAATAAATTAATTACTTGTTACGACGAAGCCCTCATGCCACTGCACTCATCGCGACGTGCGAAGGCCCGATCGTCTTCTCCGATCGATTTCTGCCATTAATACTCTTAAAACCACCATAAAACACATTCAACTACCCCATCTAACAAATTAAATTCCATAAATGTAACAACTAACCATTAATAACATCATTACAGCCATAAATACTTACCAATCGAAGATCAAAACCACAAATCTCTCAAATCTCCGTAAACCCTAAAACCTTCAATATCAACGATTAACCACTCTCAAACCTTCTCAACCTTCATCAAACACAATAAACAACTTAGCCTTGCACAATAAGAAGAAGCCATAAGGAAAGATCGAAGAATCCTCACCGATGGGAGGAATCGAAGATCACCGTGGGAGGAGGAAAAGAAGAAACGATTTTGCCTATTTATAGACATAGGTCTCCAAATCAGTTCAAATTTCAGTCTCTAAATTTCAATGGCTCAACATTTTTATTTCCTAACAGTATAACTCTAATTTTTCCATTGCCATTGGACAATTCTTTCAGTACTATACAGTCAATCGGTCCGTCACTCCAAAATTTCCGATCCGGGCATTTTCTCCCGAATTTCCTGAAAATTTCCTATAAGCCAGTATCAATTACCAATCACTCTTAGACTATTCTAAATCAGTCATTCAAGCCCACTTACTCCTAATTTCTCAATCGATTGCAATCCAGTCAGTTCAATCAGTTCATGCTCACAATTAAAATACCGGAAATCATGAATGCATGTACCTATGAATAAATGCATATGCAAGAAACATGTTCCTCTATGATTAGAGGGCAGTAACATGTTCAATCAGTGAATGTAATAAAACATATAAGTCCGTCCCAATTACCAAAATACCCTTGCTAACAGTAACGGGATGTTACAATAAAGGTATTTGAAATATGTTAAGTAGGCATTTTAAAAATCTTGCATATCTAGTTTAAGAAAAAATTTAAACACATAATTACACATAATTGCATATCTATGAGCGAGAGGATTCAGGATTAGAATGAATTGGAGTCTGTATCTCATGGCATCACTAAAGTCCTTAAAAAGCTCACGATTAGTCCAATTGGCACTCAATTACAAATATCCATCAGTCAAAAAGGTATTCCTACAGTCTTCTCTTTTTTTTTTGATCATCTTAATGTCTGAAAGGTCTATTCGATTTGCACTCTTGAGTATACTGATTAGTTGCATCTTGACCAATACATCATCAATGGATCGTTAATTCAATTGCATATGTCGAAGTATTTGGCTCTTTTTCATTGGCTTATTAGGATTCCTTCCTTTCATCAATCAAGCATAATAATCTGATTGTCTTTTATTCTTTAGTAAGACTACAATATCAATCTAGCCTTCCTATATTTTAAAATATCTGCCTAAAGTCCAAGACTATTGCTTTCAAATTTGTCCTCTTGCCTGTTTCAATCTGCTTTATTCATGTAGATTAGCATAATACTGGGCAATCCAAGCGTCAATGATCTCTACCTCAATCTTCCTTTGAGTGATCAACCATTTTGGATCAGTTTCGTTTGCTGAAAGTATGTCCAAGCAATGAGAACTTACAATGATCACCAACCTTTTTGATTTCCTAATATCTCTTTGTTTTCCATCAAACTCATTTGATAATCAGTTTTTCCCCTTAAATATATTAAGGAACTATTTAAAGACGATAAGATTTTCAGGTACTATGTTACTTTGAATAAAAACTATGCAAGATTGCTGGAAGTCTATAATTTTTATCATAAACATGAAATTAGAAAAGGGGTTGAGGTCATACCGTTGGTTGTATAAACTGCAACAATAGAGTTTGATATGTCTTCCAATACCCTGCAGTTGGACAGGCACAATGTATGTATGGGAATACCGACAAAAACAATTAGGGTTTCCAACAGGATTACCGTAGGAAAATATATAAACCAACAATTACAGTTTCGAGGGTCTCCAGTGAACTGCATATACGGAGAAAACAAAAAAGTGCTACCTCTTAGGTCCTATGCAGCTTCACAATCTTTTGAACACAGTTAATCGGATGTGCAGGCCGGTTTACATTAGAGATTAATTTACAACAGCTAAATGGTGAAGGTTGGTGGTCATATGCTTATACTTTTCGAAAAGAATTGCGAGGTACAATGACTACAATTATATAAGTAACTCATACCAGAACTTTTATAGCATGGGAAAAATTATTTTTATCAGTAATTATATGTAGACTTCTATGTTTAAAACACATAATTTAAGAAAAAATTTAAACACTTCGTCTATGTTTAGACTTCTATGTTTAGACTTCTATGTTTAAAACACACAATATAAGAAAAATTTAAACACTTCTATGTTTTAGAATAAAAACTCAAAACTTTAATTTGTTGGACCAACTCGTTTAGCCAACATTCTAAGATGCTTTAATCCCATGTGACTGCACAATGAATTTTGTGAAAATCATCAAAAACCCATTTTTCCTTTATTTTACCAGCCGATACTGTAAGGATCTCTGAGGCCGTTGGAAAACACAATGTTGCTACCAAACTCCTTGAGATCTAATTTAATGTCCTGCAATTTTCCAAGACTAGGGATAATTAGTTGGAGATAAATTATATAGATATGTATCAAAGATGGAATATCTATGGGTGCCATCATAACAGGTGATAGATGTGGCCAGAACGATGAAAAATTTGCTTTGATTTGATTTTGCAGAGATGGAAGACTTTGCAAGAAAGTAAAGAAGACACTCAATTTATTTGGTTCGATAGCACAAAGCTATCTACGTCCAAGGGTCAATCACACACACCGGAGTTTTATTAGGATCAAGGAATGGAGAAAATACAAGAGATTGGGTGTTCAATGACACCTGCAAGAATTTTCCCAAAAACTCTCTAGTACCCACTTGTAATGTACTCCATCACTCTCTTATTTCCTCACTGGAATTGCAGAATGAAAACTCAATAGACTTTACTATATTGGTATTTTTCTCTGTATCTGAATGCTTGAGACTTGGCTTTATATAGGCTTTCATGTAACTGCTGCCTTGGACTGAATCAACAAATTCTTGCCTTGTACACGTCACTTTAATTAAAGACTATCTTTAATTATCTTGTTCTTTTTGCATAAGTCTTTGACTGGGTCCACCACTGTGCATGTGCTTACCTTTCGCGTGACTCCATTTGCCTTTGTATAATTGAACTTAATGAAGTGCAACGTTTTATTCATGAAGTTCCCTTGTGCTAGCGTTTTTGTAGCTATTGGTTGTATCTGCGTTTTGATCAATAATAAGTCTCCATGCTGTGCATTTCCTTGTGTACTTAAGTGACTTAACTAAAGTCAAGTCTTCAGATATTCTTCAGAATCTTCGAGAGTCACCTTTTTATTACCTTTTTCATATCTCTGCTATTTTTCTTCCTCTTTGCTTCGACTCATCATCTGTAACTCTTGATCTGTAGAGTTTTAGTGTTGATTTTGAAGAATCATGTGTTTTTCTTCACATTCTTCCCTCCTTCTTCAAAACCCCTCACTCAATCTCTCGATTCATGGTCGATTTCTGAAATCCGAAATCTTAGAAAAATTCAAATCCCTAATTTTTTTCCTTTCCAGTGTTGTGTGATTGATGGTAATCTCCTTTTTTCTTTCAAGGTGCTTCATTTATTTGTAGAAACTCGCTACAGGAATTTCTTTATTGGAACTACTTTAGTTCCAAAATATGACGGGTTTTCTTCTCCTTTTATTTTTCTCAGGTCGACTTCTCTGTTGTTGACCTTATCTCTGATGAAGTGGAGTCGGATGTCTATGTGCTTCGACCTTTCATGTAGCACTGGGTCCTTACTGAGGTAAATCACACTTTGACTATCTGTGTGTATAGCTACCTCTGTTGTTTGTATTTTTATTTCCGATAGTAGTTCCTTAAGCCATATTAGCTCCTTTAGGCCTTCTGTGATTGCGTAAAATTCTGCTTCTGTTGTAGATAGTGACACTACTGCTTGTTGTTGCACTTTCCAGCTTACTGTGTTGCCTGATAGTGTGAAGTAGTATGCTGATAATGACTTGCGTGTGTCTTTGTCTGCTGCATAATCTGCATCTACATAGCCTTTTAAATTCACATATTTATGCATTTCTAGGTTAGATTTAGAAAAACATAGACCATGGTTTAGGGTCCCCTTCAGATATCTAAGTACTATTTTAAAACCAGACCAATGTTGTAGACCTGGATTAGACATGAATCTGCTAAGTAGGCTGATTGCATGTGCTAAGTCAGGTCTAGTACATATCATAATATACATAATGCAACCTATACCCACATCATAAGAATATTTCCGCATGTGTTCCCTCTCTACTTCTGTTGCTGGACTCTTATCAGCTGTCAGCTGTAAGTGTGTAGCAATTGGAGCAGGGCTAGGTTTGGAGTCTTCCATGTTGAACTTGCATAGGGCTTTCCTAATGTAGTTCCTCTATATCAAACATAGTTTCCCTTTAGTTTCATTCCTTATGATTTGCATTCCAAGTAGCTTCTTGGCTCTTCCTAGGTCTTTCATGTCAAAGTTCCTTTTCAAGGCTTCTTTCACTTCTTGTATTTTCTTCATCAGCTTTCCTGTGATGATTAAATCATCAACATACACCAGCATGTAAACCACTTCCTCTTTCTCCAAGTCTTTATAGTATAGACAGTAATCATAGGAACTTCTTTTGAATCTTAATTCTGTCACCACCTCATGGAACTTCTTATTCCACTGCCTAAGAGCTTGCTTTAGGCCATATAGAGATTTCTCTAGCAAACACACATGATCTGATTTCTGTTTGTCTATGAAGCCAATAGGTTGCTTCATATAGATGGTTTTCTCTAGCCTTCCATATAGGAAGGCTGTCTTTACATCCATTTGATGTATTTTCCATTCATTTAATGTTGCTAGGGTCAAAATTATCCTTACTGTTTTAAACTTGACCACTGGAGAAATTTTTTTCCTTGTAGTCTACACCTTCCCTTTGCCTGAAGCCTTTTGCAACTAGTCTTGCCTTATATGTAGCGCCCCCTTACCGAAAAATATACACCAGGACGCCCGTACGTCTTACCGATGCATATCCTACGACGAGGGTGCACTACGATCCGATCAATTCTATAAACCTCATGGCATCACTATAATATATCGCAGTAATTAAAACCACAGAAATTAAAACCATCATACTTTACTCATTTCAATAATATCAATCCCAAAATATAGACAAGTCTATCAGTTCCCTACAGTCTAATTACAGCAATCCAAAACGGAAACTGATACAAAAGTCTATACTAAGTCGTCCCAAAAATCCAATCCCAGCTGACAGACTTGTGAGCCATCGCCTCTATCGTCAGAACGCTCACGCAGTAGGAGAAGAAACTCTGGAGCTAGGAGTCTACTCTATCAGTCCTGAAAAACAACGCGCAATTTTGGATGAGTTTGCGAACTCAATTAGAAACCATCATCGATGGTTCGCTCAATTCATGCATTACGCAGATTGCGTATAGTACAATATAGCAACAGTTAAATTATCATATAGGAATTTACAGCATACAGACAGTTCACAATTCAGATATCACAATTGTATAATGCGATGCACATGTGACTCTTTTCCAGATATTTCATTGTTGTGACTGAGCGCTGATTCAGTGACAGTGATCAGTGGACGCGTCAGGGAGTAGGAGAGCCCTCAAGCAGGATGCACTAACTCCTCTCGAGCTCGAAGATCGATTCAGTAACAGTATTAGAGCTTAAAGCTTCTTTCAGCAACAGTAGCGTCTCAAGTCACAACGTCCATTATCTGTTCATGCAATTATGCATGCAATGCATATGTCCGATAATTCACAGTCATATGGCTATAAGCCCATTCAAATACAGTTTCCCGTAGTCATGTATCAGTGAATTCCAATTATCAAAATCATGCATCTCAATCCTAATCATTCACCTTAGCAACCAATTTCACGTAGAGCATTTAACACATCAGAAATTGAGGAACCAACTAAGTTACTCACCTGTAACTTCCGAGCTACTGCCTGGAAGTCCCAGCAATATCCGCGGAATGACGATCCAACGGTGCCTCTATAATAGTAAAATAATTTCCCATTACTAGATGCTCAATTTAAAATAATTCAGTGATGCATGTCTTAATTGAAAATATGTACGATGCACATTCATGATTTTCTGACTCTAAAACCCAATTCTGCTATCTCTTGCCTGATAACCAAAAATTCACTATTCACTTGATCAATAACACCCATTAATTCCACAAATCTCCAATTTAAACTCCCATAGACATAATAAAATTCTTAGGTCACAATAGAAACTATGATTGACTCTCTTTCTATAGTTGAGAACTCGCTAATTAAAATTCGAACTCTTATTCTTTACCTCACTCGCAGACCTCTTTCTCTAGTTCATAACGAATCCGGAATCACCTCAATTGGAGGTCTATACCATAAGATACACCACAAATACCAACTTATTTCACTTCAGAAATAGCCCCTCGTCGCGACGTGGGAAGGGACGCTCGTCGCAACGTGGAAACACGCTCGTCGCGACGAAGATCCACACACTCGTCGCAGCGACTCGGCCCGCTCGTCGCGGCGAACACGCACTGACTCGTCGTGATGAGGCCAATTGCAGGTGTCGCGACGTCCGGACGACTTCGTCTTCTCCGTTTGATTTTTTCGCCATTAATACTCTCTAAACTCAGCATTAAACACCCTAAACTACTCAATCCTTCACCATAAATGCCATAAATGCATCTAACAACAAAAATAAACAACATTAAAGCCATAAAACTTACCAAATCGAAGATAAATCCGTAAACCCTAAAACCTCCGAAATTCCTTCAAACTCTAACACCCACGGTAGTTCTCCACAGCCAAGCCAACCATCATCTTCACCAAGCTTTCTAGCAACTCTCCAACCACAATGAAAGGGAAGCAAGTAAAATCTCCAAGGAAAGAAGATCAAGGTCGTCGAAGGGAAGAGGAAGGAAGAAAGGGAAAGTTTGGCTTTCTTTACAAAATTCAAACCCTAAGGCTATATAAAGGGTTGATTTAAATCTCTAGAACATAGTCCTCAAAGTCATTCATTTCCAGTCTCTAAATTCCAATGGCTCGTCATCAAAATTCCTATACTCACAAATCACACTTTTCCATGCCATTTACTCATCAATTTCAGAACCGGAATCTAATCCATCAGCCTTTAAGTCAATTTCTCGGTCCGGACTCATAACTCTAAAAATTCCAAAAAAATTTCTATAAATCTTCAAAAATATCAGACACTCGATCCTATACTCCAATTTAAATTTACAGGTCTCTAAAAATCAATTCTCACTCCAATTTAACTATACAAACCCAATAATGCCATAATTCCTGATAAATCACAATTAAACCTAATCATCTCGAAATTTACCAATCAATTCATAATCACAATTAGACGTTGGAAAATACCATGAATGCATGTACAGTCAATGCATGTGCAATTAATTCATTCCTCTATAATCAGAGGTCAATGAAGGCTCAATCAGTAAAAAAAATGCAGTATGCAGACCTACCCCATCCCAAATTACCAATATGTCCTAACACATCGGTAACGGGATGTTACAATTCTCCCCTTCTAATAAAAATTTAGTCCTGAAATTTCATACCTGACTGGCCGAACATATGAGGGTACTGCCTCCTCATGTGCTCCTCAGTCTCCCAAGTAGCCTTCTCAGTCGAATGGTTCTTCCAGAGGACTTTCACCAATGGAATCACCCGGTTCCTTAACTGCTTGACCTGAGATCCTACAATCCGCACCGGCTCCTCTACATAACTCAAATCATAAGCTATCTCAATCTCCTGAGCCGGAATCACATGAGTCGGGTCAGAACGATATCTCTGAAGCATGCTCATATGGAAAACGTCATGCAACTGAGACATCTCACTCGACAATGCCAATCTATAGGCCAACGGTCCAATCCGCTCAGTAATCTCATACGGACTGATATACCTAGGGCTCAACTTGTCCTTACGACCAAATCTCATTACTCCTCTTCAAGGTGACACTCGGAGGAATACTCTGTCACCCACACCGTACTCCATCTCTCGCCGATGCTGATCTACATAGCTTTTACATGCATCTGAGCCGCTTGATCGACTCTAATCGATCTAACCTTATCTACAAGGTGTCTGGATCAGCTCGGGACCCTCGATCATCCTCACACCCTCTTCATCCCAATACAATGGCGATCTACGGCCGCCATATAAAGCCTCATACGGTGCCATCCGTCTTTCGCTCGATCACGATTATTATAAGCAAACTCGATAAGGGCCAAATACTGATCTCATGATCCTCTGAACTCCAATACAGAAGCTCGAAGCATATCCTCAACAGTCTTAATCGTCCTCTCACTCTGCCCATCTGTCTGAGGATGAAATGCAGTACTGAAGTTCAACCGAGTACTCAATGCAGACTGCAGGCTCTTCCAAAACCTCGAAGTGAATCTGGGATCCCGGTCAGAGACTATCGACAACGAAACCCCATACAGTCGCACAATCTCTGCTACATTCTTCTGGGCCAACTGATCGAGAGTATTGCTCTCCCTCACTGGCAAGAAGTGAGCCGATTTGGTCAACCGATCCACTATGACCCTGATAGCATCAAATTGTCTCGGCGACGTAGGCAATCCTATAATAAAGTCCATGGTAATCCGTTCCCATTTCCACTCCGGAATAGGAAACGAATGTAGCTTACCCACTGGAGCCTGGTGCTCAGTCTTAAACTGCTGGCACGTCAAACACCGAAAAACAAACTCTGCCACCTGCCTCTTCAAGCCTGACCACCAGAAATGCAACTTAAGAGTACGATACATCTTGGTCGTACCAGGATGCATCGCATAGGCAGCCACGTGAGCCTCCTCCAGAATCTCATGTCTCAAATCATCTACATCAAGCACACACAGTCTCTATCCTATCCACAATGTCCCATCTCTCAGCTCAAAATCGGTAGCCAAATCAGATCTCACTCTATCCATCAGTCTCACCATCACTGGATCCCGATCCTGAGCTCTCCTGATGTAACATCCCACCTCCTACTGAAAGGGTAAAATAGGAAATTTGTCATAGGATGGGATTGATAGGGAATAATTAGTACTGTTCATGCATAATAGGATTGATACACAGTATCAATTGTGCATATGGAATTACTGTATATGCATTCATGATAATTCCCGGGAATTGGGCCTAATGCAATTTTATTGGGATTAACATGGTTATTAGGTTTGAAAAATTATTTTGACTGATCCATTGACTATTTTATATTTTACGGGATTTTTAGAAATTTTTTCTGTATTTGTTCGGAGAAAATTTCCGGACCGAAAAAAAAATTGCCAAGTGGTGAACCGGTTGATTTTCTACTGTTATTTGGGACTAAACTATTAAATATCTTGGTGGGACCCATAAATGGACCCACAAAACTAGTGGAACCGAAATTAGAGTGCTAGTTGCTTGGTCTTTGTTTTATTTCTTAAAAAAAATGTGATTGGTTCTTTGACTTTTCTACATTCTCCTCCAATTGCCAAGTGGTCCCTTCATTTAATGCATGATCATCCTATGCATTCTCAACTCTTCTAGTGGAAGGAAAGAAAGATGACTTGCTTTATTTATTCCATTCTCTCACGGCCATTAGCAACAAATGAAAGAGTTCCTTGCTTTGTAGTGCTCCTCCAATCAAACTCTTCATTAAATTTTCAAAAAAATCCTCCAACCTTAAGTGCCTTCTTTCTTGCATATAAGCTTAAGCTTTCTACCCTCTTACCATGATGATGTCGTGTATGAGGAGGAGGAATTAGGAAGTTGTGATGGTTGAGGGAATTGAAGAGTGGAAGCTTGAATAGGTAAGTGTATGGTTTAAGTTTTCCTTATGCTTTGAGTATGCATTTAATGAATCATAGTAGTTAGTTGCATTGATTGGAAGTTATTATTCATTATATATGATGTTTAATGCATGGAGGTCATGAAACCTATGGTTTAAATTGTTGGGTTTAAGACTAAGTTTAAGTATGACTTGAAAGTTGTATGATTGAAGTGTTTTTAGCTTGATTTTGGATTGTATATTGATGACTAAACTAGCATGAAATGTAAGAGGTAAGTGCTGCCAAATTATGGTGGTTATTCCTAGTGAATGTAGGCATGATATAGGGACTGATTTTGTGTCCAATTGATATGCTTATGGATGTAGAAAGGGTGTTGGAATGAAAGGAAGTGAATAGAGAAGTAAAGCTGGAAAATTGATATTTGACCTACTGTACTGTTTTGAGCATAACTCATTGTGTGGTTATGAAAATGAGGCAAGGTTTGTGCCCAAATAAACTTTGGTTTGTTGGCTAAATTTTTGTGTGAAATAGGTATTGTTTAATTTTAACCTTAAGGGGTTGAAATTTGGCTTGGAAAGTTACTGCTGGAACTTATGTGAACAGTATCCGGATTGTTGACCTATGAGTTTTGATGATTTTTCTAAATTAATTGAGAAGGAGTTAGAGAAAATGGTCTAAATAAAAGTTGAATCCTATTAAATGATATTTCCATTGCCAATGATTTTGCAATTTTTCAATCTGTATATTGGGAGATATGCATTGTGAAATATTGACTGATTTTGAGCAATTGGTGAAACCTAGCCATCAGTGTAGGTTTTGTGAACATCCTGATTAGAAGTAATTTTAGCAATTTATGTGAATTGAATTGGTGTGTGTGATCTTCTGAAAAATTGCAGAAGAAGTGATTATCTTGAAAATGGTATATAGCATGCTATTTTTAGATAACAGAATTGGGACTTATGATTTTTCAAAGATTGGACTGAAGTTAGGTCAGGGACTGTTGAACAGGGAAGTAACTTGCAGGACTGTTTTAAATTGGTTAATGATAGAATTTGATTATAAGCCCTTCATGAGAAGTGTAGTACTGTGTTTCATCTTTTCATGGGTATAAAGTATGCAATTTTTCGACATTTTTACAAGGAGTTATACTATTTGAAAAATTACTGTCCAATTTGAGTACTTTCAAGGGCAGCAGCTTTCACTGAATTGTTTGACCTAGTTAGCCATTGAATTTGAATTAGACTGTTCATGAAAGTTGTAGATCACATTGTGATCTTACTGATCACATTTATTGTGTAATTTTTGACTAAGGAAATGAGAAGTTATTGAATTTACAAAATACTGCACTGGTTAGGAACTCTCTTGCACCGGTTAGGAACTCATTGATTTGGATGAAACTTTGATGGATTTTGACACCCTTAAAGGTGAATTTGGCTTCTGTGTTCCCATTAACATTGTAGATCTTTCTTTTATCTATGAAATAGACATTAAGTTTTACCCAATATGGAGTTCGGAGTTCGGAGTTACGACCTATGGAAGTTGGTATGTTGGAGAACATTTTGCGGATCTGTCATGGGAGTAGTGTAAGTCGACTTGTATCCTCGGATAACTCGACTTATGCATACACACGATAGCATAAATCGACTTGTTTTCGATGTAAGTCGACTTATCTTGACTTTTTCCATTCTTTGCTTATAACTTGTCCGTCCGTCGTCCGATTGACTGATTCTTGAGGCATCGGATTCATTGATTATTTAATTTCATTTTTTAGAAATTGAGGATTTGTGGACGGAAAATTGGCGTGGGCTTGAGTAACTGAGCCTTTACTCACTTTTTTATTTAATTGGGGACCTATAGGGGTCCAAATTGAGCACCGTTAGCGCCATTGGATTTTTAATTTTAAACAGATTTTTTGATGAAAAAAAAATGGGATTAAGGCCGGGAATATCATGAACATGCATTGTGCACCTGCAAACTGCTACATGTGCATTATTAAATAGTTCTGATTGAGTAGTTGGTAATGTTTATATCAGAATCTGTTTTAGAGGTACATTTGGAGCGTCGATCCACCGATGTCACTGAGACTTCCAGATATTAGCTCGGAAGTACAGGTGAGTAACCTAGGTGGTTATCTCAATCTATGTGGTTAATGTGACTTGATTGCCTTACGGGGATTACTGTGCTTGTGAATTATAGACTGTGACTTGTAAATTATGGACTGTGAATTAGGAATTATGGACTGTGAATTAGGAATTATGGATCGTGAAATAGGGTCGGTTATTGACTTTAATTGGGCATATGCATTCATACATCGATGCATAAACTGATAAAGGAAAAATTGTGAACCGAGTCGCCATCGACATCGTCTTCGTGAGCTTGAGCTCGAAGGAGTCCTACTCCTAGACGCCAAGCGCCCATAATCTTGAAAAAGAGCTTGAAGCTCGAAGGAGTTCTACCTCCAGACGCTAAGCGTCCACTGCTTCTTGTTTATCTTTCGCTCGGTCACAACATCGAAATAAAATCGAAAAAAAAGAGTCACATGTGCATTGCATCTTTATCTTCGATGCTGAAATGACCGCGTGTCGTCTTATTTTTTTTTCGTGGTGAATATTAGTGTGAAATTTAAGCGTGTGAAATTGATTGTGAATATTAATGTAATCATTATTTATGAATATCATTCGTAATCATTATTTGTGAATATCGATGTAATCGTTATTTGTGAATATTAATCTATTATTATTATTATTAAGACCGTCTTATTCTGTAATTTGTTATATGATGCATGATTTGGGAGAACCATCGATGATGGTTTCTCATTGAGTTCGCAAACTCATCCAAAATTGCAATCTATTTTTCAGGACTAGAAGAGTACCCGTTTGACACGGAGTAGTGCAGGTGCGAGTTGAGATAGAGGTCGGGATCGATTCGCGTCGCATTAGTGTTTCCTAATTTTGTAATCCATGATTGTTGTAAACCGATTTGTAATTGTACTTTATGGTTCCTGTAAAATATTATTAAATGATTGTATCTACTACAAATGTTTTCTACTGTTTACTGCTTATTCCGCGTGATTGTGTTGATTGAAACTATTTCCTTTTAACGTGGAATGAATGGTTCAAAAATATATATATATATATATACTGAGTTTTAACCGACCGACTGATGTAGTACGCCACCCTCGCGGGGCACGGACTCGGATATCACCATCGATGTTGGGTTCGGGTCTTGCGGGAGTGGGGTATTACATTTAGGTGGTATCAGAGCCTAGCAGTACGTAATGTATCTAGGCACAGTATGGAACATAGGTTGCATGCAATTGAGTCGTGTCGTTGCAGAACGTGGCAACTGATCCCTAGTCTGAGTTGCACGAGTATAAATCCTACGTGTGCATATGTGTCAAGTGACTAAGTGAGAGAAAAGTGAGGCGTATTAGAGTGTAAATCCTCGAAAGTGTATAAGCAATTAGGAAAGAAAAAAAGGGATAAGGAGATTGATATTGTCTTGTGGTTAGAAACCCTAAATGCATGATAGTAGTATGACTATGTTGGCTGGACGAGTAAGGAAAGAAGTGATATCACAATGAATTCCGGATTAAAATGGCAAGATTTGTGGTGACGAAAACGAATATGTCTAGAACTTGGAGGTCCACTGGAGATATGAGAAGCATGCCTAAGAGTGATTAAAAGTCCGGATGACGAAGTAATTAGAGCTCGATGTATATCGATGAAATTGGAAACAATGGGCCCGAGTAAAGCGTAGATAGTCCGATCGGTGAATATTGATTCATCATTTTTATGTGAGATATCGAGATATCATAGATGGATGATGATAGCGAGATTGTGATAAGATCAATAGTGTCTTAGTAACGGTCTACCTAAACTAAAAAGAAAATGAAAGAACTGAGCGAGTAAGGTGCCTAGTGCTAGTAGGGTAAGTAGAAATGGTGAGATAAAAGTGTACGAGATAAATGAAATGAACTCGTTAAGCGATTATGATTATGGCGCATAAGCTTGAGACCGAAATGGGTATCTAATATTGTGCTAAGAGTTTGGAAATCGGTATAATAAGATCTTAAGGAAAAAGATGATTGACAATTTCTACTGATTGTATATCGGGAAATTCTTTGAAAAAATATATATGGACATAGAAATGGTAAATGGATAGGTAAATAGATAGAGATACAGTGGAGTATCTATGATCTTGTTGTGGTTGGGGACATATCCCCGAAGGTACTATCAATGTGAGTACCCTATCGTGGATTGTTTGAGGAAAATAAAGAGAGACGTAGCAATAATGCGATGACATTGTATAAGCCAAGTGGATATGACCTTAAAAGGTCAAGCTAATACATGAATAATATGAGAATGAAACTAGGAAAAAAAAAACAAAACAAAACAAAAAAACAATATTGAATGATTCAAAGAAGAAGTATGGGAACCCGATTAAAAGCGCTAGAACAAGAAAGTGAACTGTCGAAGCTAGACATTCTAGTAATCATATGTGAAAAGTGAAATTGAATAACTGTGGGTATAGAATGAAGTGATTATTGATTCAAGTGCTTATAGGTTTGAATGTTCAACAGGAAAAATGCTTGATTATGATCGTGTTATAGAGTTACGATTTCTTTGTAGAATATCTTTGCTACATTTGCACGATTACTAACGGAGTCAAAGACCCTAATGGATTTGAGATTATGATGAGAGAAACAAAGGAAAGTGACTCAGGAAAGCTGAACGGGTTAGTGGAGGTGGAACCGGATTGGACAAATGAACTAGAGTAAAGTACATATCTGAGTTAAGTGCGTTAAACACTATAGAACAGTGAATTGTCTAAAGAGAGTTGAATTTGAACAGAGAGTCAATGGATTATAAAGAATGATTGCATTAGGTACATTATCACTAGTTATAGCGAAATGGATCTAAATGTCACTGTATTGGTACCAAAGGAAAGTGAGTCGTCAGGGACGAGATAAAGGAGGTTATGATAAGTATCACCTTGACAAGATGTACTCAGAAGTGATAAAAAGGGGTATCAGTGGAACACGAATTAGTTTACATGTTACTGGCGAAAAAGGTATTGGATTGAGAAAATATGATAAGTGAACAGGTTCGGAAAAAAAAATGAATGATAAAAAAAATGAAATGAACTGAATCATAGCATCGGAACTAAACGTAGTGGTTACTCTGGAATTGACAAGTGAGATAGTTAAGATAGTGAGATCGCCAACTGACAGCATTGTTGAGTCCGTATACTGTGAATTAGCCAAAGAAGTGACTGAACAACTGACTAAATGTGGTTACTGTGACCTTTCGAAAAATGAATCATTGAGTGAAAAAGTGTATGAGACATGTAGGGTCATTTGATAACGGTCATAGTGAACCGTTGACTGAGAATTTCGAGGTCGAAATTTTTATAAGGAGGGGGGAATTGTAACATCCCACCCCCTAGTGAAAGGGTAAAATAGGAAATTTTTCATAGGATGGGATTGATAGGGAATAATTAGTACTTTGTTCATGATAATAAGATTGATACACGTATCAATTGTGCACGTGAAATTATCAGATATGCATTCATGATAATTCCTGAATTGGGCCTAATGCAATTTTATTGGGATTAACATGGTTATTGGGTTTGAAAAATTATTTTGACTGATCCATTGACTATTTTATATTTTACGGGATTTTTAGGAATTTTTCTGGATTTGTCCGGAGAAAATTTCCGAACCGGAAAAAAAATCGCCAAGTGGCGAATCGGTTGATTTTCTACTGTTATTTGGGACTAAACTATTAAATATCTTGGTGGGACCCATAAATGGACCCACAAAACTAGTGGAACCGAAATTAGAGTGCTAGTTGCTTGGTCTTTGTTTTATTTCTTTCAAAAAAAATGTGATTGGTTCTTTGACTTTTCTACATTCTCCTCCAATTGCCAAGTGGTCCCTTCATTTAATGCATGATCATCCTATGCATTCTCGACTCTTCTAGTGGAAGGAAAGAAAGATGACTTGCTTTATTTATTCCATTCTCTCACGGCCATTAGCAACAAATGAAAGAGTTCCTTGCTTTGTAGTGCTCCTCCACCGAAACTCTTCATTAAATTTTCAAAAAAAAAATCCTCCAACCTTAAGTGCCTTCTTTCTTGCATATAAGCTTAAGCTTTCTACCCTCTTACCATGATGATGTCGTGTATGAGGAGGAGGAATTAGGAAGTTGTGATGGTTGAGGGAATTGAAGAGTGGAAGCTTGAATAGGTAAGTGTATGGTTTAAGTTTTCCTTATGCTTTGAGTATGCATTTAATGAATCATAGTAGTTAGTTGCATTGATTGGAAGTTATTATTCATTATATATGATGTTTAATGCATGGAGGTCATGAAACCTGTGGTTTAAATTGTTGGGTTTAAGACTAAGTTTAAGTATGACTTGAAAGTTGTATGATTGAAGTGTTTTTAGCTTGATTTTGGATTGTATATTGATGACTAAACTAGCATGAAATGTAAGAGGTAAGTGCTGCCAAATTATGGTGGTTATTCCTAGTGAATGTAGGCATGATATAGGGACTGATTTTGTGTCCAATTGAGATGCTTATGGATGTAGGAAGGGTGTTGGAATGAAAGGAAGAGAATAGAGAAGTAAAGCTGGAAAATTGATATTTGACCTACTGTACTCTTTTGAGCATAACTCATTGTGTGGTTATGCAAATGAGGCAAGGTTTGTTCCCAAATAAACTTTGGTTTGTTGGCTACATTTTTGTGTGAAATAGGTATTGTTTAATGTTAACCTTAAGGGGTTGAAATTTGGCTTGGAAAGTTACTGCTGGTACTTATGTGAACAGTATCCGGATTGTTGACCTATGAGTTTTGATGATTTTTCTAAATTAATTGAGAAGGATTTAGAGAAAATGGTCTAAATGAAAGTTGAAGCCTATTAAATGATCTTTCCATTTCCAATGATTTTGCAATTTTTTGATCTGTATATTGGGAGATATGCATTGTGAAATATTGACTGATTTTGAGCAATTGGTGAAACCTAGCCATCAGTGTAGGTTTTGTGAACATCCTGATTAGAAGTAATTTTAGCAATTTATGTGAATTGAATTGGTTTGTGTGATCTTCTGAAAAATTTCAGAAGAAGTGATTATCTTGAAAATGTATATAGCATCCTATTTTTAGATAACAGAATTGGGACTTATGATTTTTCAAAGATTGGACTGAAGTTAGGTGGGGGATCATTGAGCAGGCAATAACTTGCAGGACTGTTTTAAATTGGTTAATGATAGAATTTGATTATAAGCCCTTTATGAGAAGTGTAGTACCGTGTTTCATCTTTTCATGGGTATAAAGTATGCAATTTTTCGACATTTGTACAAGGAGTTATACTATTTGAAAAATTACTGTCCAATTTGAGTACTTTCAAGGGCAGCAGCCTTCACTGAATTGTTTGACCTAGTTAGCCATTGAATTTGAATTAGACTGTTCATGAAAGTTGTAGATCACATTGTGATCTTACTGAGCACATTTATTGTGTAATTTTTGACTAAAGAAATGGGAAGTTATTGAATTTACAAAATACTGCACTGGTTAGGAACTCTCTTGCCCGGTTAGGAACTCATTGACCGGATGAAACTTTGATTGGATTTTGATACCCTTAGAGGTGAATTTGGCTTCGTGTTCTTCATAAACATTGTAGATCTTTCTTTTCTCTATGAAATAGACATTAAGTTTTACCCAATATGGAGTTGGAGTAAGGAGTTACGACCTATGGAAGTTGGTATGTCGGAGAACATTTTACAGATCTGTCATGGGAGTAGTGTAAATCGACTTGTATCCTCGATAACTCGACTTATGCATACATTATAAGCATAAATCGACTTGTTTTCTGATGTAAGTCGACTTGTACTGACCTTTTTCTATTCTTTTGCTTATAACTTGTCCGTCTGGCGTCCGATTGACCTGATTCTTAAGGCATCGGATTCATTGATTATTTAATTTCATTTTTTTGAGAAATTGAGGATTTGTGGACAGAAAATTGACGTGGGCCCGGGTAACGGAGCCTTTACTCACTGTTTTATTTAATTGGGAACCTATAGGGGTCCAAATTGAACGCCGTTAGCGCCATTAGATTTTTAATTTTAAACAGATTTTTCTGATGGAAAAAAATGGGATTAAGGCCGGGAATATCATGAACATGCATTGTGCATCTGCAAACTGCTACATGTGCATTATTAAATAGTTCTGATTGAGTAGTTGGTAATGTTTATATATTGTAACTATTTTAGAGGTACATTTGGAGCGTCGGTCCACCGATGTCACTGAGACTTCCAGATATTAGCTCGGAAGTACAGGTGAGTAACCTAGGTGGTTATCTCAATCTATGTGGTTAATGTGACTTGATTGCCCTACGGGGATTACTGTGCTTGTGAATTATAGACTGTGACTTGTAAATTTTGGACTGTGAATTAGGAATTATGGACTGTGAATTAGGAATTATGGACTGTGAAATAGGACTGGTTATTGACTTCAATTGGGCATATGCATTCATACACCGATGCATAAACCGATAAAGGAAAATTGTGAACCGAGTCGCCATCGATCATCGGTATGCTGCGAGCTTGAGCTCGAAGGAGTCTATTCCTAGGCGCCAAGCGCCCACCGATCGACTTGAAAAAGAGCTTGAGCTCGAAGGAGTTCTACCTCCCAGACGCTAAGTGTCCATGCATCGTTTATCGCTCGGTCCACAACATCGAAATAAAATCGAAAAAGAGAGTCACATGTGCATTGCATCTTGCATCGATGGATGACTGAAATGGTCGTATTGTCTTTTCTCGTAACTGAATATTGGTATGTGAAATTTGGTATGTAAAATTGATTGTGAATATTATTTGTAATCATTGACTTTGAATATCATTCGTAATCGTTGATATGAATATTAACTATTATTATTATTATTATTAAGACTGTCTTATTACTGTAATTTGTTATATGATGCATGAATTGGGAGAACCATCGATGATGGTTTCTCATTGAGTTTGCAAACTCATCCAAAATTGCAATCTATTTTTCAGGACTAGAAGAGTACCCCGTTTGACAAGGGAGTAGGTCTGGGTGTAAGTTGAGATAGAGGTCGGGATCAGTTCGCGTCTGCATTAGTGTTTCCTAATTTTGTAATCCGCAATTGTTGTAAACTGATTTGTAATTGTACTTTATGGTTCCTGTAAAATATTATTAAATGATTGTATCTACTGCAAATGTTTCTACTGTTTACTGCTTATTCCGCGTGATTGTGTTGATTGAAACTATTTCCTTTTAACGTGGAATGAATGGTTCAAAAATATATATATATATATATACTGAGTTTTAACCGACCGACTGATGTAGTACGTCACCCTCGCGGGGCACGGACTCGGATATCACCATCGATGTTGGGTTCGGCTCTTCTGGCACTCTTCAGTCCATCTGAACGACACATTCTTCCTCAAAAGCTTTGTCAGAGGGGCTGAGATCAGTAAGAACCCCTCGACAAACCTCCGGTAATATCTGGCCAGTCCTAGGAAACTCCGAACCTCTGCTACATTCCTAGGGGCCTCCCAATACAGTACTGCCTCGACCTTGCGAGAATCTACCTGAATACCCTCACCAGATACGATGTGCCCCAGAAACACTACCTCATCCAGCCAAAATTCACATTTAGTGAATTTGGCATACAACTGCCTCTCTCTCATAATCTGCAATACGGTCCTCAAATGCTCTGCATGCTCCTGTCTACTCCTCGAATACACTAGAATATCATCCTAAATGTAACACCCCACACCCGTAAGACCCGAACTCGATATCGTTGGTGATATCCGAGTCCGTGTCCCACGAGTGGCGTCTTACATCGATCGATTTAAAATTCAAGATACATTTTTTTCTTTTGGAGCCATTAACTCCGCGTTCACACGCAAACACGTAAGTAATGAAAATCCGTGTTCAATATACACCGCCAGTTATTACGGACATCCAATCATAATTACAATCGATCGATGCAAAAATATTACTATCACAATGGCTCAAGAAAATACAATGCCTTGTTATACAAATGATTGCGGAATACAATTTACTAAAACACTAATGCGTATACCTGAACCGATCCCGACCTCTAACCTTTACTCGCTCACGTAGATATACTCCGTGTCAGCCGGGTATTCTTCGAAACCTGAAAATAAATGCAAATTTTGGGTGAGTTTTGCGAACTCGGTGAGAAACCATCATCGATGGTTCACTCAAATCATGCATTACGCACATGGCGTACAAAGATAATACATAATAATCAATTACCGATGGCGATCAAGAACAATTTACGTAATATGAAATCATTCACAATAATTCATACCATTATGAAAGCGGTATATGTCACGAGCGGTCATTTGTGCAAATGCAATGCATATGTGACTCTTTCCAATTATTCATATTGTGCCCAAGTGCTCGATCGGTGTTCGGTGGGACGCGTGGATTTTCTCCCTCGGGCTCGTGGCGGTCGAGACAATATGAGAGCTCGAAGCTCTTATCGGTAAAAATAGAACTGGGGCACGTCCATTATCTCGATCGTGCAATTATGCATGCGATGCGATATCACGATAAATGTACAAGTGTTTGGCTATAAAGCCCGGTGTATCAATATCGGTATCATTCATGCAAGAAAATCATATAATACAAGCATCCACTTTTATACATGCGAAATCATACAATTCACCTTTGCACGTAATTCACGTTAAGCATGTACACAACCGTAAATTTGAGAAACCAACTAGGTTACTCACCTATTACTTCGAGCTAATGCCGGAAGTCTCCGTGACGTCGGTCAATCGACGCTCAATTGGGCCTCTATATGAATCGAAAAAAATACGAGTCACTAAATATGAAATTTGTGCTCATAATGATGAGATATGCATGTTCATGAATTCCGGTCCTAATTCAATATTTTCCCATAATAAAATTCTATGAAAATTAGAAATCCATAAAGCGCCGACGGTGCGCAATTCGGACCTCTATAGGTCCCAAATTAAATAAAACAGTGTTTACAAGTTCCAATCGATAGGGGCTACGTCAAATTCTCGCCTAAAATTCCCGTTTTCTCGAAAATGAAATTAAATATTCAACGAATCCGATGCCTCTGGAATCAGGTCAATCGGACGTCGACGGAAAGAAATTGACAAAGAACAATTGTACCATTTAATATCAAAAAATAATCAAAATAAAAATAAAAAATATATATATATATATACGGAAACACGCCTCATGAGGCGAGCCGTCATCGAGGCGGAATCATCTGCTTTGTCGCGAGGCGAGGCGTCGCCTCATGAAGCGGATACACCTCGCTTCATGTCGCGAGGCGTCGCCTCGCGACCAGCCCTGATCTCGCCTCGCATGAGGAGGCGTCGCCGTCATGAGGCGGCCCTTCTCCTTGCCTCCTTCTTTCCAGATTTCAATTCCTAATTTCCAACTACTCTAACTTTTAGCACACAAATCAGAAAAATACCCACTATATCTCATTGGAAAGCTTATGAAAAGCTCTACAATTCTCTAGAAGACCATAAAAATCAATTCCAACCCTAAGGGTGTCAAATAATCCATCAAACCTTCTGCCTTCACAATTTCCATCAACACAGAGCAGTACATTTACAATTTCATAACTCACTGATTCCTTAGTAATAAATTACCAAAAAAATATGGTCAACAAGTTCACAATGTCCTCTACAACTTTCATGAACAATCCAAAATCAAATTCTATTTCTAAACCAGTCCATTAATTCATTCAATGTCACTGTCCCTGAAATCCTTCAATATGGGCAGTAACCTTACAAAAAGCATAACTTCCAGTATATAAGTCAATAAAATCAGAACTTTATATCCTTGTAAAGATAACATCTCAAACTTCAATTTTCATGAAGCACTTAACATCCAATTCGATCTCTAACAATTTCAAAACTGTTATGGAAGTTTCTGCCATGATCAGCACCTAACTTCCTAAAACAGATTCAGTTTTTGTAAAATCATAACTCCCAAATCTGACTTCCAAAAATTATAAGCCATATATCATTCTCAAGATCAATAAGTCATCCAGAACTCTTCAGTACATTTCAAACTCCAACTCAATTCACAAAAATTACTAAAATTCCTCCAAACCCGAATGTGCACTAAATGTGCCCATCCAACTAGGTTTCATCACAAAGCATAAAACCAGCCAATAGTTATCAGGTCATATCTCCTAATATACAACTCGAAAATAGCAAGATCAGTAGCAATGGAAATATAATTCAATATGCTACAACTTCCATGAAGACCATTCTCCTAATTCCATCTCAATAAATTCAGAAAAATCAGCAAAGTTCATAAGTTGTGGTTTCGGTTACTGTTCACAAGTAATGGAACAGTAACTTTCCATTCAAAAATTCACCCTTCTATCATTGAAATTTAACAACACCTATTTCACACTAAATTGAAGTCAACAAATCAAAGTTTCAGTGGCCACAAACATTGCCTCATTTTCATAACTACACTATGAGTTATGGTCAAAACAGTGCAATAGGTCAAATATCAAATTTTCCAGCTTTACTTCTCTATTCACTTCCTTTCATTCCTATAACCTTCCTACATCCATAAGCATCTCAATTGGACACAAAATCAGTCCCTATATCATATCTACATTCACTAGGCATTCATACCAAAAATTGGCAGCACTAACCTCTTCCCTTTCCATGCACAATTAATCATCAATATGAATTCAAAATCAAGCTAAAACCAAACTTAACCATTACCATTCATTATCCTAACATGCCTTACATTTATACCCATTAATTTATACTAAAATTTTCATTAAGGTAAAGCATCAATAAGCTTAATAACAATACCACAATCCCTTTAGATGCTCCTAACTACCATGATTCATAAACTACATAATCAAAGCATAAGTAAACACTTACCAATTCAAGCTTTTCCATCTTCAAACCAAACTCTCTTCAATTCTTTAGTTACCACTCTCCTCAACACCTTCTCCACTCTATTCTTACACATGCAAGTGTAAGGTCCTCTTAGAAAGGAAGGAGCTTGGTTGCATAAAGAGGAGCTCTTGAATTTGGAGGAAAGTTGATGGAGAAGATGCAAAATTCGATGGAGATGTTCAAGACAAGTGAATTTTCGGTGGGGCTTCAACATAAGCCAACATTTTCACCTTTTTCATTCTCTCACAAGGCAACCACCGGGGGAAAGGGAGTGAGCAAACCAATAAAGCCATAAATGTAAAGGAAAAGATGGCAAAATTTGATTGGATCCAATTTTCCAAAGAAAAGTCAAAGAAGGTCTTTAATAAAATTGATCCAATTCACATAATTCTCCACCCAATTTCGGTTCCTACAACTTTCAAGGGTCCTTTATGGGTCCCACCAAATAATAGTTCCAAATAATAGTAGAAAAATCAACCGTTAGCCACTTGGCGATTTATCCTATCAGAATTTCCCAATTTTCCCTAATCATTTTTCGAGAATTAATGAAATTCCCAAAATTATAAAACATGTAACATTGCACTCAAATAATTTTTCAATCACGAAAATCACCTTTTCTACCCCAAAACAAGTGTAGGCGATTCTGCGCGATTTTGCGGTCAAGAACTTTCTCCGAAAATTCGAGAAAATTCCTAAAATCCCTTAAAATCAAAACGCTTAAATAAGACTCGAAATAATTTTTCAAATCCCATAACCACGTTAATCACAATAAAATACCGTTAGGCCCAATTACAGGAATGTCATGAATGCATTTACCGTAATTCCATGTACACGATTGATACCGTGTATCAATCCTATTATCATGAACAGTTTTAATTATTCCTTATCAATCTCATCCTATGCCAACTTTACTATTTTACCGCTTCGAGGAGGGTGGGATATTACAATTCTCCCTCCTTATAAAATTTCGTCCTCGAAATTCCCGATCAACAGTTCACTATGACCATAATCATATGAGTCTATATATCCTATACACTTTTCCACTTAATAATTCACGATCGAGTGATCACTATAACCACTCTCGATCGTGGTTCGATTATTGATTGGCTAACTCAAATGCGAAATAGATTTGACGGCACTATTAGTTGGCGATCTCATGTTCTTAGCTATCTCACTTGCCATTTCTAGAATAGGCACTACCTTTGGTTAGATAGTGACTCGATTCGGTATTTTTAAATCTATTCACGATCACATTTTATCCCTCAATACCTTTTTCCCCAAGTGCCATAAAGTCCAATCGTATTCCTTAAGTACATCTCCATATACGTGATACCTCTCGTTATCACGTCGGGGACGATTGACATTCCTTTGGTACTCAATACTGAGAACATTTAATTCCACTTCACTATAATCGAAGAACAATGTACCTTATGGAGTCATTTATCATATGTCATTCACTTTATGTTCAAATTCGATTCTCGTAAGACACCTCACTATTCTATAGTGTTCACACACTTTATCCCGATATACAGTTTACTCTGTCTCATTTGTCCGATCCAATTCCACTTTAGCTAACCATACAGGCTTCCTAAGTCACTTCCCTTTGTTTCACTTATCACAGTCAATCTTTGACTCTCGTTAGGCACTATACAGTGTAACAGTATATATTCTCCAGTGAATCAAAACTCTATAACAAGAACATAATCAAACCTTTTTCTTATTAGACATTCAACCTATAAACACTTGAGTCAAGAATCACTTCATTCTATACTTACAATTACTCAATTTCACTTTTCAAATATGCTGACTAGAATGTCTAACTTTGACAGTTCACATTCTTGTTCTAATACCTTTTTATCGGGTACACTTACTTCTCCTTCGACTTTTGTTCACTATAGTTTTCCAATTCCATTTGTATATTCAAACTCTTCATAAGATTTCTCCCCATTTACTTTCTGCACTCTTAACCTTTCTTAACACTATATTTTTTTTATTTTTTTTTTTTACAACTTCAATTTTCCAGAAACACTTCACAATTTCCCCTGATATGCTTGACATTCATTGAAAACCCCAATATCTGTAATTGATCTGTTCATTGCAGCATTATCGTATTTATACCCGTCTCTTTCCTCAAATTAACACAGTGTATGCTTATTTCTCTTCTCATTTGTTTTCATATCATTCCTATCAACATATGTTAATACCTTGTCATCCATATTTAAACCTCCAAAATTCGGGACTCTTTTATTCTTCGTTTCAAATCTAAATTCCTCAGCAGTTTTACATCATAACCGGAGATCGATTCACTTCACATTGCAATAGAATCACCTCAAATTAAAATCTCACTCATATTGGATACTTTACATTTCTGTACATACAAAGTGCGAGATAACCTCGACAATATGAGCTATGTCCCAATTTCACTTGTCCTTACTTCATCCATTTGACCGCTCGTCTTGATACCATCTTTATACGGTTCACGAAAGTCTCATCAACCAATTATTATCCTTAATTGCTTTTCAATCCTTCTTCACTATCGTGCATAATCTCAATTAGAACAATTTTATGCCATAATTTAAATATCGAACATCCCTTCACGAAGGTTCCTTATGATGATCCTTAAATACTTTCTTTCACACTTATTTAGTAATCTATACCGTAATCACTTTTCGTTCCTCTCTTACAGTACACTCGGTCCACTTTTGTCTTACTTCAACCTCTTAAAACTTCACACTTTAATCACTCTAAACATTTACCACTCATTTACTCTATGGTTTCCATAGATCTGCAACATACATTTCATTAGTCACAATCAACATTCTTGTCAATAGATATCCCTAACGATGAAATTGACATAAATGCAATAACTCTTTTCATACATCACTATTGTGGTTTCATTCATTTCAAGATCTTTATTTCATTCTCCCATATCATTAAACCGTATGACTCATTCCCTATCCATTACGTGCAACTTGACCTTATAAGGTCATATCAATTTAACTTATCGGTTTATGATAATTATTCCTATTTTTCATTCCGTTTTACTACTTATCTTCTATTTTCCTCAAATGCCTATGATCGGGTGTTCACGGTCCCCAATACCCGAGTAGTCGTTGATACCACTCCATTTATCTCTATCAATATACCTATCCATTTACCATTTTGTGTCCATATACACCTAATTCAAGATTTCCGATACACCATCGGTAGAAATCATCATACTTTTTTTTTTTTTTTTATAAATGATTTTATCATACTAATTTTCAACTTGAAGCACCATAATCACCTAACAATTTCAGTCCCAAACTTATGCGGTCCAAATCCTAACCATTTCACAAATTCTTGATTTATCATGCACTTTTATCTCACTCAAATAGGCCTTTGAACATCACTTTTCTGTTCTTTCGGTTCTCAATAAACCATTACAAGACTCTCTTGAGCTTCTTTCCATTTCGCTATCATCTTCCGCTTATAATATCTCTCGATCTCTAACTCGAATACTGATGAATCAAAATATGCCCGATTGAACCATCTACATTTTACTCACTTCCAATATTTCCCTTTCATGACATATCTGATCGAATCGTAATTACCTAACCATCCGGGCATTTAATTTCACTTAGATTTACTATAACCAATAAGCTTCCCATATCTCTAATGGACCTCTCAAGTTCTCAACATTTGCATTTTACATCACCATAATATTGTCAATTTAATTTGGAAATTCTTAATTAGTCAAGGCCAACACATTCATTCTGTTATCACATATGAGGGTTTCTAACCCAAAGACAACATCAACCTTCTTATCCATTTTTTCCTTTATCCTTTCCTAATTGATTATCCCTTTAGGATTTTCACTCTAATCCAGCTCACTCTTCTCTCACTTAATCACTTGACACTTATGCACCTTAGGCTTTATCTTCGATGCGACTCGACTAGGATCGATTACCACGATGCCGCAACGACGCGACTCAAATGCATGAAACCTATGTTCCACAATCGTGCCCGGATACATTACGTACTCTCTGGGCTCGATACCACCTAAATGTAACACCCACACCAGAAGACCGAACTCGATATCGTTGGTGATATCCGAGTCCGTGTCCCACGAGAGTGGCGTACTACATCAGTCGATTTAAAATTCAGTATACATTTTTTTTTCTTTTTGGAGCCATTAACTCCGCGTTCACACGGCAAACACAGTAAGTAATGAAAATCCGTGTTCAATATACACCAGTTTCAGTTATTACAGACATCCAGTCATAATTACAATCAGTCAATGCAGTAAAATATTACTATCACAATGGCTCAGTAAAAATACAATGCCTTGTTATACAAATGATTGCGAATACAATTTACTAAAACACTAATGCGACCGAATCGATCCCCACCTCTAACCTTTACTCGTCTGATAGATATACTCCGTGTCAGCCGGGGTATTCTTGAACCTGAAAAATAAATGCAAATTTTGGGTGAGTTTTGCGAACTCGGTGAGAAACCATCATCGATGGTTCCTCAAATCATGCATTACGCATATGGCGCGTCTGAATACAAGAATAATCAATTACGATGGCGATCATTAACAATTTACGAGAATATGAAATCATTCACAATAATTCATACCATTATGAAAGCGGTATATGTCACGAGCGGTCATTTGTGCAAATGCAATGCATATGTGACTCTTTCCAATTATTCAATGATTGTGCCCAAGTGCTCGATCGATTGTTCGGTGGGGACGCGTCGAGGATTTCTCCCTCGGGCTCGTGGCGGTCGATGCGATATGAGAGCTCGAAGCTCTTATCAGTAAAAATAGCAACTTGGGGCACGTCCATTATCTGATCATGCAATTATGCATGCAGTACAGTATGCAGTAAATGTACAGTGTTTGGCTATAAAGCCCAGTGTATCAATATCAGTATCATTCAGTACAGTAAAATCATATAATACAAGCATCCACTTTTATACATGCCAGAAATCATACAATTCACCTTTGCACGTAATTCACGTTAAGCATGTACACAACCAGAAATTTGAGAAACCAACTAGGTTACTCACCTATTACTTCCGAGCTAATGCCGGGAAGTCTCCGTGACGTCGGTCAATCGACGCTCCAATTGGGCCTCTATATGAATCAGAAAAAAGTACGAGTCACTAAATATGAAATTTGTGCTCATAATGATGAGATATGCATGTTCATGAATTCCCGGTCCTAATTCAATATTTTCCCATAATAAAATTCTATGAAAAATTAGAAATCCATAGGCGCTGACGGTTGCATGATTCGGACCTCTATAGGTCCCAAATTAAATAAAGCAGTGTTTACAAGTTAAAATCGATAGGGCTACGTCAAATTCTCGTCTAAAATTCCCGTTTTCTCGAAAATGAAATTAAATATTCAACGAATCCGATGCCTCTGGAATCAGGTCAATCGGACGTCAGACGGGAAAGAAATTGACAAAAGAACAATTGTACCATTTAATATCAAAAAAATAATCAAAAATAAAAATAAAAAAATATATATATATATATATTGAAACTCGCCATGGGCGACGCCGCTCTCGCGAGGCGGAATCATCTGCTTTGTCGCGAGGCGGCGTCGCCTCATGAAGCGGATACACCTCGCTGTCGCGAGGCGGGCGTCGCCTCGCGACCAGCCCCTTTGATCTCGCCCTCGCGAGGCGAGACGTCGCCCTCGCGAGACGGCCCTTCTCCTTGCCCTCCTTCTTTCCAGATTTCAATTCCTAATTTCCAACTACTCTAACTTTTAGCACACAAATCAGAAAAATACCCACTATATCTCATTGGAAAGCTTATGAAAAGCTCTACAATTCTCTAGAAGACCATAAAAATCAATTCCAACCCTAAGGGTGTCAAATAATCCATCAAACCTTCTGCCTTCACAATTTCCATCAACACAGAGCAGTACATTTACAATTTCATAACTCACTGATTCCTTAGTAATAAATTACCAAAAAAATATGGTCAACAAGTTCACAATGTCCTCTACAACTTTCATGAACAATCCAAAATCAAATTCTATTTCTAAACCAGTCCATTAATTCATTCAATGTCACTGTCCCTGAAATCCTTCAATATGGGCAGTAACCTTACAAAAGCATAACTTCCAGTATATAAGTCAATAAAATCAGAACTTTATATCCTTGTAAAGATAACATCTCAAACTTCAATTTTCATGAAGCACTTAACATCCAATTCGATCTCTAACAATTTCAAAACTGTTATGGAAGTTTCTGCCATGATCAGCACCTAACTTCCTAAAACAGATTCAGTTTTTGTAAAATCATAACTCCCAAATCTGACTTCCAAAAATTATAAGCCATATATCATTCTCAAGATCAATAAGTCATCCAGAACTCTTCAGTACATTTCAAACTCCAACTCAATTCACAAAAATTACTAAAATTCCTCCAAACCCGAATGTGCACTAAATGTGCCCATCCAACTAGGTTTCATCACAAAGCATAAAACCAGCCAATAGTTATCAGGTCATATCTCCTAATATACAACTCGAAAAATAGCAAGATCAGTAGCAATGGAAATATAATTCAATATGCTACAACTTCCATGAAGACCATTCTCCCTAATTCCATCTCAATAAATTCAGAAAAATCAGCAAAGTTCATAAGTTGTGGTTTCGGTTACTGTTCACAAGTAATGGAACAGTAACTTTCCATTCAAAAATTCACCCTTCTATCATTGAAATTTAACAACACCTATTTCACACTAAATTGAAGTCAACAAATCAAAGTTTCAGTGGCCACAAACATTGCCTCATTTTCATAACTACACTATGAGTTATGGTCAAAACAGTGCAATAGGTCAAATATCAAATTTTCCAGCTTTACTTCTCTATTCACTTCCTTTCATTCCTATAACCTTCCTACATCCATAAGCATCTCAATTGGACACAAAATCAGTCCCTATATCATATCTACATTCACTAGGCATTCATACCAAAAATTGGCAGCACTAACCTCTTCCCTTTCCATGCACAATTAATCATCAATATGAATTCAAAATCAAGCTAAAACCAAACTTAACCATTACCATTCATTATCCTAACATGCCTTACATTTATACCCATTAATTTATACTAAAATTTTCATTAAGGTAAAGCATCAATAAGCTTAATAACAATACCACAATCCCTTTAGATGCTCCTAACTACCATGATTCATAAACTACATAATCAAAGCATAAGTAAACACTTACCAATTGAAGCTTTTCCATCTTCAAACCAAACTCTCTTCAATTCTTTAGTTACCACTCTCACTCAACACCTTCTCCACTCTATTCTTACACATGCAAGTGTAAGGTCCTCTTAGAAAGGAAGGAGCTTGGTTGCATAAAGAGGAGCTCTTGAATTTGGAGGAAAGTTGATGGAGAAGATGCAAAATTCGATGGAGATGTTCAAGACAAGTGAATTTTCGGTGGGGCTTCAACATAAGCCAACATTTTCACCTTTTTCATTCTCTCACAAGGCAACCACCGGGGGAAAGGGAGTGAGCAAACCAATAAAGCCATAAATGTAAAGGAAAAGATGGCAAAATTTGATTGGATCCAATTTTCCAAAGAAAAGTCAAAGAAGGTCTTTAATAAAAATTGATCCAATTCACAATAATTCTCCACCCAATTTCGGTTCCTACAACTTTCAAGGGTCCCTTTATGGGTCCCACCAAATAATAGTTCCAAATAATAGTAGAAAAATCAATAGGTTCGCCACTTGGCGATTTATCTCGTCAAGAATTTCCCAAATTTTCCCGAATCATTTTTCTCGAGAATTAATGAAATTCCCAAAATTATAAAACATGTAACGATTGCACTCCAAATAATTTTTCAATCACGAAAATCACCTTTTCTACCCCAAAACAAGTGTAGGCGATTCTGGCGATTTTGCGGTCAAGAACTTTCTCCTAAAATTCGGAAAAATTCCTAAAATCCTTTAAATCAAAAACGCTTAACAGCGCTCGAATAATTTTCAAATCCATAACCACGTTAATCACAATAAAATACCGTTAGGCCCAATTCTGGAATGTCATGAATGCATTTACCGTAATTCCATATACCACGATTGATCATGTATCAATCCTATTATCATGAACAGTTTTAATTATTCCTTATCAATCTCATCCTATGCCAACTTTACTATTTTACCGCCCGAGGAGGGGTGGGATGTTACAATTCTCCCCTCCTTATAAAATTTCGTCCTCGAAATTCCCGATCAACAGTTCACTATGACCATAATCATATGAGTCTATATATCCTATACACTTTTCCACTTAATAATTCAGCGATCGGTGATCACTATAACCACTCTCGATCGTGGTTCGATTATTGATTGGCTAACTCGTGCAATAAATAGATTTGACCGGACTATTAGTTGGCGATCTCATGTTCTTAGCTATCTCACTTGCCATTTCTAGAATAGGCACTACCTTTGGTTAGATAGTGACTCGATTCGGTATTTTTAAATCTATTCACTGATCACATTTTATCCTCTAATACCTTTTTCCCCAAGTGCCATAAAGTCAATCGTATTCCTTAAGTACATCTCCATATACGTGATACCTCTCGTTATCACGTCGGGGACGATTGACATTCCTTTGGTACTCAATACAGAACATTTAATTCCACTTCACTATAATCGGTAACAATGTACCTTATGCGGTCATTTATCATATGTCATTCACTTTATGTTCAAATTGATTCTCGTAAGACACCTCACTATTCTATAGTGTTCACACACTTTATCCCGATATCGATTTACTCTCTCATTTGTCCGATCAATTCCACTTTAGCTAACCATCGAGCTTCCTAAGTCACTTCCCTTTGTTTCACTTATCACAGTCAATCTTTGACTCTCGTTAGGCCTTATCTGATGTAACAAGATATATTCTCCGATGAATCAAAACTACTATAACAAGAACATAATCAAACCTTTTTCTTATTAGACATTCAACCTATAAACACTTGAGTCAAGAATCACTTCATTCTATACCTACAATTACTCAATTTCACTTTTCAAATATGCTGACTAGAATGTCTAACTTTGACAGTTCACATTCTTGTTCTAATACCTTTTATCTGTACACTTACTTCTCCTTCGACTTTTGTTCACTATAGTTTTCCAATTCCATTTGTATATTCAAACTCTTCATAAGATTTCTCCCCATTTACTTTCTGCACTCTTAACCTTTCTTAACACTATATTTTTTTTTTTTTTTTTTACAACTTCAATTTTCCAGAAACACTTCACAATTTCCCCTGATATGCTTGACATTCATTGAAAACCCCAATATCGTAATTGATCCATTCATTGCGGCATTATCGTATTATACCGTCTCTTTCCTCAAATTAACACAGTGTATGCTTATTTCTCTTCTCATTTGTTTTCATATCATTCCTATCAACATATGTTAATACCTTGTCATCCATATTTAAACCTCCAAAAATTCGGGACTCTTTTATTCTTCGTTTCAAATCTAAATTCCTCAGCAGTTTTACATCATGGCGGAGATCGATTCACTTCACATTGCAATAGAATCACCTCAATTAAAATCTCACTCATATTGGATACTTTACATTTACATACATACGGTCGAGATAACCTCAACAATATGAGCTATGTCCCAATTTCACTTGTCCTTACTTCTATCCATTTGACCGTTCGTCTTGATACCATCTTTATACGGTTCACGAAAGTCTCATCAACCAATTATTATCCTTAATTGCTTTTCAATCCTTCTTCACTATACGTACAATCTCAATTAGAACAATTTTATGCCATAATTTAAATATCAGAACATCCCTTCACGAAGGTTCCTTATGACAGTCACTTAAATACTTTCTTTCACACTTATTTAGTAATCTATACCAGAATCACTTTTCAGTTCCTCTCTTACAAGTACACTCAGTCCACTTTTGTCTTACTTCAACCTCTTAAAAACTTCACACTTTAATCACTCTAAACATTTACCACTCATTTACTCTATGGTTTCCATAGATCTGCAACATACATTTCATTAGTCACAATCAACATTACTGTCCAATAGATATCCCTAACGATGAAATTGACATAAATCAATAACTCTTTTCATACATCACTATTGTGGTTTCATTCATTTCAAGATCTTTATTTCATTCTCCCATATCATTAAAGCTGTATGACTCATTCCCTATCCATTCGTGCAACTTGACCTTATAAGGTCATATCAATTTAACTTATCGGTTTATGATAATTATTCCTATTTTTCATTCCGTTTTACGCTACTTATCTTCTATTTTCCTCAAACGGTCTATGATCGGGTGTTCACGGTCCCCAATACCCGGCAGTCGTTGATACCACTCCATTTATCTCTATCAATATACCTATCCATTTACCATTTTGTGTCCATATACACCTAATTCATATTTCCGATACACCATCGGTAGAAATCATCATGCATTTTTTTTTTTTTTTTATAAATGATTTTATCATACGAATTTTCAACTTGAGCACCATAATCACCTAACAATTTCAGTCCCAAACTTATGCGGTCCAAATCCTAACCATTTCACAAATTCTTGATTTATCTCATACACTTTTATCTCACTCAAATAGGCCTTTGAACATCACTTTTTGGTTCTTTCGGTTCTCGATAAACCATTCTGATACTCTCTTGAGCTTCTTTCCATTTCGCTATCATCTTCCGCTTATAATATCTACTGATCTCTAACTTCGAATCTGATGAATCAAAATATGCCGATTGAACCATCTACATTTTACTCACTTCCAATATTTCCCTTTCATGACATATCTGATTGAGGCGTAATTACCTAACCATCCGGGCATTTAATTTCACTTAGATTTACTATAACCAATAAGCTTCCCATATCTCTAATGGACCTCTCCAAGTTCTCAACATTTGCATTTTTACATCACCATAATATTGTCAATTTAATTTGGAAATTCTTAATTAGTCAAGGCCACACATTCATTCTGTTATCACATATGAGGGTTTCTAACCCGATACAACATCAACCTTCTTATCCATTTTTTCCTTTATCCTTTCCTAATTGATTATCCCTTTTGGGATTTTCACTCTAATCGATCTCACTCTTCTCTCACTTAATCACTTGACACTTATGCACCTCAGGCTTTATCTTGATGCGACTCGACTAGGGATCGATTACCACGATGCAACAGCGACTCAAATGCATGAAACCTATGTTCCTGCTGTGCCCGGATACATTACGTACTCTTTGGCTCGATACCACCTAAATGTAACACCCCACGTTTAGTAAGACCGAACTTCGATATCGTTGGTGATATCAAGTCCGTGTCCCACGAGTGGCGTCTACATCGATCGATTTAAAATTCAGTATACATTTTTTTCTTTTTGAGCCATTAACTCCGCGTTCACACGGCAAACACGATAAGTAATGAAAATCCGTGTTCAATATACACGATTTGGTTATTACGGACATCGGTCATAATTACAATCGATCGATGCGGTAAAATATTACTATCACAATGGCTCGGTAAAAATACAATGCCTTGTTATACGATGATTGCGAATACAATTTACTAAAACACTAATGCGGAACCTGACGATCCCGACCTCTAACCTTTACTCGTCTACGGTAGATATACTCCGTGTCAGCCGGGTATTCTTGAACTGAAAAATAAATGCAAATTTTGGGTGAGTTTTGCGAACTTCGGTGAAAACCATCATCGATGGTTCACTCAAATCATGCATTACGCACATGGCGTCTGACATATCTGATAATAATCAATTACGATGGCGATCGATAACAATTTACGATGTATGAAATCATTCACAATAATTCATACCATTATGAAAGCGGTATATGTCACGAGCAGGTCATTTGTGCAAATGCAATGCATATGTGACTCTTTCCAATTATTGATGTTGTGCCCAAGTGCTCGATCGATTATTCGGTGGGGGCCGTCGATTTCTCCCCTCGGGCTCGTGGCGGTCGATGCTGATATGAGAGCTCGAAGCTCTTGCTCGGTAAAAATAGCGACTTAGGGCACGTCCATTATCGATCATGCAATTATGCATGCGATGCGATATCACGATAAATGTACGGTGTTTGGCTATAAAGCCCGGTGTATCAATATCGGTATCATTGATGCGGTAAAATCATATAATACAAGCATCCACTTTTATACATGCGAAATCATACAATTCACCTTTGCACGTAATTCACGTTAAGCATGTACCTGACGAAATTTGAGAAACTAACTAGGTTACTCACCTATTACTTCGAGCTAATGCGGGAAGTCTCCGTGACGTCGGTCAATCGGCGCTCAATTGGGCCTCTATATGAATCGGAAAAAATGCGAGTCACTAAATATGAAATTTGTGCTCATAATGATGAGATATGCATGTTCATGAATTCCGGTCCTAATTCAATATTTTCCCATAATAAAATTCTATGAAAATTAGAAATCCATAAGTGACGACGGTGCATAATTCGGACCTCTATAGGTCCCAAATTAAATAAAGCAGTGTTTACAAGTTAAAATCGATAGGGGCTACGTCAAATTCTCGTCTAAAATTCCCGTTTTCGAAAAATGAAATTAAATATTCAACGAATCCGATGCCTCTGGAATCAGGTCAATCGGACGTCGAGGCGGAAAGAAATTGACAAAAGAACAATTGTACCATTTAATATCAAAAAATAATCAAAATAAAAATAAAAAATATATATATATATATCACGAGCACGCCTCATGAGGCGAGGCGCCGCCCTCGCGGCGAATCATCTGCTTTGTCGCGAGGCGGCGTCGCGCCTCATGAAGCGGATACACCTCGCTTCATCGCGGGCGTCGCCCTCGCGACCAGCCCTTGATCTCGCCCTCGCAGAGGCGTCGCCCTCATGAGGCGGCCTTCTCCTTGCCCTCCTTCTTTCCAGATTTCAATTCCTAATTTCCAACTACTCTAACTTTTAGCACACAAATCAGAAAAATACCCACTATATCTCATTGGAAAGCTTATGAAAAGCTCTACAATTCTCTAGAAGACCATAAAAATCAATTCCAACCCTAAGGGTGTCAAATAATCCATCAAACCTTCTGCCTTCACAATTTCCATCAACACAGAGCAGTACATTTACAATTTCATAACTCACTGATTCCTTAGTAATAAATTACCAAAAAAATATGGTCAACAAGTTCACAATGTCCTCTACAACTTTCATGAACAATCCAAAATCAAATTCTATTTCTAAACCAGTCCATTAATTCATTCAATGTCACTGTCCCTGAAATCCTTCAATATGGGCAGTAACCTTACAAAAGCATAACTTCCAGTATATAAGTCAATAAAATCAGAACTTTATATCCTTGTAAAGATAACATCTCAAACTTCAATTTTCATGAAGCACTTAACATCCAATTCGATCTCTAACAATTTCAAAACTGTTATGGAAGTTTCTGCCATGATCAGCACCTAACTTCCTAAAACAGATTCAGTTTTGTAAAATCATAACTCCCAAATCTGACTTCCAAAATTATAAGCCATATATCATTCTCAAGATCAATAAGTCATCCAGAACTCTTCAGTACATTTCAAACTCCAACTCAATTCACAAAATTACTAAAATTCCTCCAAACCCGAATGTGCACTAAATGTGCCCATCCAACTAGGTTTCATCACAAAGCATAAAACCAGCCAATAGTTATCAGGTCATATCTCCTAATATACAACTCGAAAATAGCAAGATCAGTAGCAATGGAAATATAATTCAATATGCTACAACTTCCATGAAGACCATTCTCCTAATTCCATCTCAATAAATTCAGAAAAATCAGCAAAGTTCATAAGTTGTGGTTTCGGTTACTGTTCACAAGTAATGGAACAGTAACTTTCCATTCAAAAATTCACCCTTCTATCATTGAAATTTAACAACACCTATTTCACACTAAATTGAAGTCAACAAATCAAAGTTTCAGTGGCCACAAACATTGCCTCATTTTCATAACTACACTATGAGTTATGGTCAAAACAGTGCAATAGGTCAAATATCAAATTTTCCAGCTTTACTTCTCTATTCACTTCCTTTCATTCCTATAACCTTCCTACATCCATAAGCATCTCAATTGGACACAAAATCAGTCCCTATATCATATCTACATTCACTAGGCATTCATACCAAAAATTGGCAGCACTAACCTCTTCCCTTTCCATGCACAATTAATCATCAATATGAATTCAAAATCAAGCTAAAACCAAACTTAACCATTACCATTCATTATCCTAACATGCCTTACATTTATACCCATTAATTTATACTAAAATTTTCATTAAGGTAAAGCATCAATAAGCTTAATAACAATACCACAATCCCTTTAGATGCTCCTAACTACCATGATTCATAAACTACATAATCAAAGCATAAGTAAACACTTACCAATTCAAGCTTTTCCATCTTCAAACCAAACTCTCTTCAATTCTTTAGTTACCACTCTCCTCAACACCTTCTCCACTCTATTCTTACACATGCAAGTGTAAGGTCCTCTTAGAAAGGAAGGAGCTTGGTTGCATAAAGAGGAGCTCTTGAATTTGGAGGAAAGTTGATGGAGAAGATGCAAAATTCGATGGAGATGTTCAAGACAGTGAATTTTCGGTGGGGCTTCAACATAAGCCAACATTTTCACCTTTTTCATTCTCTCACAAGGCAACCACCGGGGGAAAGGGAGTGAGCAAACCAATAAAGCCATAAATGTAAAGGAAAAGATGGCAAAATTTGATTGGATCCAATTTTCCAAAGAAAAGTCAAAGAAGGTCTTTAATAAAATTGATCCAATTCACAATAATTCTCCACCCAATTTGGTTCCTACAACTTTCAAGGGTCCCTTTATGGGTCCCACCAAATAATAGTTCCAAATAATAGTAGAAAAATCAACCGGTTCGCCACTTGGCGATTTATCCGGTCCGAGAATTTCCTCGAATTTTCCCCGAATCATTTTTCTGAGAATTAATGAAATTCCCCAAAATTATAAAACATGTAACAGTGCACTCCAAATAATTTTTCAATCACGAAAATCACCTTTTCTACCCCAAAACAAGTGTAGGCGATTCTGGCGATTTTGCGGTCAAAATTCTCCGAAAATTCCAGAAAAATTCCTAAAATCCTTAAAATCAAAAACGCTAACAAAAGACTCGAAATAATTTTTCAAATCCATAACCACGTTAATCACAATAAAATACCGTTAGGCCCAATTCTGGGAATGTCATGAATGCATTTACCGTAATTCCATGTACCACGATTGATCGTGTATCAATCCTATTATCATGAAACAGTTTTAATTATTCCTTATCAATCTCATCCTATGCCAACTTTACTATTTTACCCTTCGAGGAGGGGGTGGGATGTTACAATCAATGAATACTATCACAAACTGATCCAGGTAGGGCTGAAAAACCTTATTCATCAAGGCCATCAAGGCTGTCGGGGCATTAGTCAACCCGAACGGCATCACTAGGAACTCGAAATGCCCATACCTGCTCCTAAAGGCACTCTTAGGCACATCAGCCTCTGCAATCCTCAACTGGTAATAACCTGATCGCAACTCCAACTTGGTAAACACATGAGCTCCCTGCAACTGATCAAATAAATCGTCAATCCTAGGAAGTGAATACTTATTCTTCACTGTCACCCGATTCAACTGCCTATAATCAATGAACAACCTCAACGTCCCATCCTTCTTCTTCACAAATAGCACCGGAGCTCCCCATGACGAAACACTTGGTCTGATAAACCCCTTATTCAGAAGCTCCTGTAACTGAGCCTTAAGCTCCCTCAGTTCCACTGGTGCCATCCTATACGGAGGGATCGATATAGGAGCAGTACCGGGAACGAGGTCAATCTCAAACTCAGTCTCCCGATCTGGTGGCAAACCCGGTAACTCATCGGGAAACACGTCCGAAAATTCCCTAATCACGGGAACATCCTGCAATCTCTGCTCAACTCTGGTATCCACCACATGGACCAGATAGGCCTCACAACCTCCCTGCACCAGTCTCAAAGCACTCAGGAAAGAGATCATCCTGGCCGACACTACCTGACTAACTCCTCGAAAAACAGCTCTAGGCTGGCCAGGAGACTCTAATACCACCTCCTTGGCATAACAGTCCATGACGGCCCTATGCGCAGCCAACCAGTCTATCCCTAAAATCACATCAATCTCCCTCAGAGCCAGTATTATCAGATCTGCACTCAAAATGCTCGATCTATCTGAATCGGGCATCCCTTGTAGACCTCACCCAAAACCGTCGTACTACCTAGAGGCGTACTCACCTCTAACCCATACTGCAATCTCTCCCTATCCCCATGCAGTTTACATGCCAAATGCGGTGCAATGAATGAATGAGTGGATCCAGGATCCAACAATGCATATGTTTCAAAACCATAAATCAGAAGCATACCCGCAACAACATCCGGGGAATCCTGAGCCTCCTGCCGAGTCATGGCATAGACTACAGCACAGGGGCTGCACTTTCTTTCGGTCCCTCAGTCCTAACCACGGACCCCTCGGCTCGGCCTCGACCTCGGCCTCTCCATCCCGATCCGCCTCCACGGCTCTGCTGCACCGTGGTATTGCTGCCAAATCTCCCAGTCATAGTAGACTGAGCTCCCAAAGTCTCGGGGCAATTCCTAACCAAGTGGTCCATCGAGCCACATCTCAAGCATGCTCCAGACAACCACCGACACTCTCCACTATGCCTCCTTTCGCAATGCTCACAGACTGGAGGGAACTGTCCTGAACCTCTAGCACCGCCACTGCCGCTACCAGTCTGCACAAATCTGCCTCTCTACCCAAAACCAGACTGGCTCGCTCCTCAATGGACTGAAGGGCCTACTCTGGCAACTTCTTGAACCCTCTCGACCTTGCCACAGCTATCACTAGGCCTCTTGCCTTTGGGCCCCTGTCCCGTCTCAGTCTGACTCTGTCTCAGCAACTGCTCAATCCTCACGGCAGCCGCTCTCAGCTCAATGAAAGTGCCCATGTCCAATCGGGCCAATCTGGTACGGATCTCCATATTGAGTCCGCCCTCGAACCTCCGACACCTGTCGGCCTCAGTCACAATCAGAACTGTGGCATATCCCATCAACTCATTGAACGACACCTCATAATCAGCCACTGTCATAGCACCCTGTCTCAACTCAAGAAACTCCTGCATCTTCATCTCTAAATACACCTTGGGCATGTAATTATCTCTGAATCCCCTCAGAAAGTCATCCCAAGTCAAAATGCAGGGCCTGGTGGTACTGCCCGGAACAGTCTTCCACCACTGATACGTCGGACCCTGTAGCAAAGAGACGACATAATCAAACTTCTCCCCAGGGTCGTAATCCATCTGATCGAGGACTCGCTCGGTCCTCTCTAACCATCCCTCAGCCTCCGCAGGGTCTGTACTGCCATAGAAATCAATAGCCCCCTGCTTACGCAGTCGATCGTACCTCCTCTCCCGTCTCACGGGAACTCTCGAAGGCAAATCCTCAGAATGAGGCATCGAAGACTTCCTACTAGCTCCTACCGATTCTAGGTCAGCTGGCTGATCAACTTGATCTCCAAGAACAGACGACCGACAACAAACAAGAATCTGATCAATTTCTGATTTTCTCTATGAAATTCAAGCCTAAAAATACACTATGCCCAAAAGATGTCAAACCTGACTCTGATACCACCTAATGTAGCGCCCCCTTACCGAAGAATATACACCGAGACGCCCGTAGATCGTACCGATGTATATCCTACGACGAGGGTGCACTACGATCCGATCAATTCTATAAACCTCATGGCATCACTATAATATATCGCAGTAATTAAAACCACAGAAATTAAAACCATCATACTTTACTCATTTCAATAATATCAATCCCAAAATATAGACAAGTCTATCAGTTCCCTACAGTCTAATTACAGCAATCCAAAACGGAAACTGATACAAAAGTCTATACTAAGTTGTCTAAAATCAATCCCAAATGATGCAGACTTGTGAGCCATCGCCTCTATCGTCGAGCAGCGCGCGCGATGGAGAAGAAACTCTGGAGCTAGGAGTCTACTCTATCAGTCCTGAAAAACAACGCGCAATTTTGGATGAGTTTGCGAACTCAATGAGAAACCATCATCGATGGTTCGCTCAATTCATGCATTACGCAGATTGCGTCTGATACAATCTGACAGATTAAATTATCATATAGCAATTTACTGACATACTGAGCGGTTCACAATTGAGATATCACAATTGTATAATCGATGCACATGTGACTCTTTCCGGATATTTGAGTTATGGCGGCTGATTGATGTGATGTCGATGATCGATGGGCCAGCGTCGATAAGATATTAGAGCTTAAAGCTCCTTTTAGTAACAGTAGCGTCTCAGGTCACAACGTCCATTATCTGTTCATGCAATTATGCATGCAATGCATATGTCCGATAATTCACGATCATATGGCTATAAGCCCATTCAAATCTGATTTCCGTAGTCATGTATCGGTGAATTCCAATTATCAAAATCATGCATCTCAATCTAATCATTCACCTTAGCAACCAATTTCACGTGAGCATTTAGCACATCGAAATTGAGGAACCAACTAGATTACTCACCTTCAGAATCTCTTTATGCGGAAGTCCCGGCAATGTCCGTGAAATGACGATCCAACGGTGCCTCTATAACGATAAAATAATTTCCCATTACTAGATGCTCGATTTAAAATAATTGATGATGCATGTCTTAATTGAAAATATATACGATGCACATTCATGATTTTCCCACTCTAAAACCCAATTACGCTATCTCTTGCACGATAACCAAAAATTCACTATTCACTTGATCAATAACACCCATTAATTCCACAGTCTCAATTTAAACTCCCATAGACATAATAAAATTCTTAGGTCACAATAGAAACTATGATCGACTCTCTTTCTATAGTTGAGAACTTGCTAATTAAAATTCGAACTCTTATTCTTTACCTCACTCGTAGACCTCTTTCTCTAGTTCATAACGAATCCGGAATCACCTCAATTGGAGGTCTATACCATAATATACACCACAAATACCAACTTATTTCACTTCAGAAATAGCCCCTCGTCGCGACCAAGAGTCCCTCGTCGCGACGTGGGAAGGGACGCTCGTCGTGGCGTGGAAACACGCTCGTCGCGACGAAGATCCACACGTTCGTCGCGGCGACTCGGCCCGCTCGTCGAGGCGAACACGCACTGACTCGTCGCGACGAGGCCAATTGCAGGCGTCGTGACGTACGGACGACTTCGTCTTCTCCGTTCGATTTTTCCACCATTAATACTCTCTAAACTCAGCATTAAACACCCTAAACTACTCAATCCTTCACCATAAATGTCATAAATGCATCTAACAACCATAATAAACAATATTAAAGCCATAAAACTTACCAAATCGAAGATAAATCCATAAACCCTAAAACCTCCGAAATTCCTTCAAACTCTAACACCCACGGTGGTTCTCCACAGCCAAGCCAACCATCATCTTCACCAAGCTTTCTAGCAACTCTCCAACCACAATGAAAGGGAAGCAAGTAAAATCTCCAAGGAAAGAAGATCAAGGTCGTCGAAGGGAAGAGGAAGGAAGAAAGGGAAAGTTTGGCTTTCTTTACAAAATTCAAACCCTAAGGCTATATAAAGGGTTGATTTAAATCTCTAAAACATAGTCCTCAAAGTCATTCATTTCCAGTCTCTAAATTCCAATGGCTCGTCATCAAAATTCCTAAACTCACAAATCACACTTTTCCATGCCATTTACTCATCAATTTCGAAACCGGAATCTAATCCATCAGCCTTTAAGTCAATTTCCCGGTCTGGACCCATAACTCTAAAAATTTCAGAAAAATTCCTATAAATCCTCAAAAATATCAGACACTCGATCCTATACTCCAATTTAAATTTTCAGGTCTCTAAAAGTCAATTCTCACTCCAATTTAACTATACAAACCCAATAATGCCATAATTCCCGATAAATCACAATTAAACCTAATCATCTCGAAATTTACCAATCAATTCATAATCACAATTAGACGTCAGAAAATACCATGAATGCATGTACAGTCAATGCATGTGCAATTAATTCATTCCTCTATAATCAGAGGTCAATGAAGGCTCAATCAGTAAAAAAATTGCAGTATGCAGTCCTATCCCATCCCAAATTACCAATATGTCCTAACACATCGGTAACGGGATGTTACATTATAGGTCTTCGGGTTAGCTTCTGTTACTCCATCCTTAAGTTTAAAAATCCACTTGCATTCAATCACCTTAGCATTAGGTGGCTTGGGAACTAACTTCCAAGTCTCATTCTTCATTAGAGAAGAGTATTCACTTTGGCAAGCCCTTTTCCACTGATCTGCATCAGTTCTCTTCATAGCCTCCTCATAGCCTTCTGGTGCTTTAGATTCCATAGATTCTGCAACTAAACAAGCATATTCAACTAGGTTTGTTGGATCCCGTTACCGGAACCCAACTACATACTCAGAACGGAAAACGAAGCAAACGGAAACGAAGGGAAACGGAAATTTCGGATCAAAATTTCAAATCGGAAACAAAATCGACGGCAATCGAATAAACCTACCGAATCGGATAACAAATTACGAATAACAAAATCGGTAGAGATGAAATCAAGTAGAACAGATCCGACATCCGAAAGCACAATAATCAAAAAACGATCGGATGAACATAATCGCGTTGGAATTCCTTAAACTAATCCGATGAAAATCCGATATAATTTTTTCTTTTCTTTCTTTTCTTATTCTCATTTCTTTTCTCGTTACTCCAACACATACAGAATCATCTTCAATCCATACAGTCATACACAATCTTATATAAATCCGTACCAATCTCAAATTACATTTTAACCCAGATTTTATCGAAATTTCGGATAACGATTTGTATTTTGACAAACCCGAAATTTAAAACAAAGCAAACGCACTTCTAATATAAGTAATCCATCCAATAACACAAGGCAACATCGGACCTCCGTCCGCATCCAAACACCAATGAGAACACAATCTTAATTCTAAACACTTCATAAATTCAATCCATAACCATCTCGACTCGAAATTTCAACCAATCGACCACATTCAAAATCCAATCTCATACATAAAGTATAATCATACTTATAACTCATTAGAACACAATACAATCTTATACATTCAACGCCACAAGCAAAACCATTCATATACAATCGGACTAAAATACACTTTACTAGCTTTCTAACTATCCATAAAGATCTAATACCACATCAAACTTTAAACATAATACGAACATACACAAGTCGATTTGTGATCATACTCGTCTTCCATCCGATCTCTGCGTAAAACACGGAGATTTGGGGATGAAAGGGGGTGAGCTCGGAAGCTCGTGGACAATACATTTATAAACCGAACAATAAGCGAAAAATATTTTCTTTTTAAACTTTTCAAACTTTTCAAAAATTTCCTATTTAAGCATTTATCCAAAATCTCATTTTCAAACTTTTCAAAACTTACATAAACCTTCCGAAATTTCATGATTATAAATTCTTGTCTTATTTCTCAAAATCTAGAACCTTTTTCAAATCATGCATGACTTTAAATATGAATGCATCACATTATAAACAAATCAAAAACACATAACACATCAGAATTGGTTTGGTTCGGTCCTAACAGGACGTACTGCACATTCCTGCATAGCGGTCATGTGCAGCCGTGAACAGAGGGGAGTCCGAAATCGGAACTCCTTTGCCTATTGCAGGTGAGGAGAAGGCTTAAGCAGTAGAGGCAATGACGACTCACAAAGGACTGACCAAACCCACTTAACACATAACAAAATGAAATTGATTGCTCAAGGCACCTTTTAAAATCTCTTGATTTTCATATTTTCAACTCATAATTGTAAGTGCAAGTCGACTTGTACATGGGGTAAATCGACCTATGCAAGGGCAGTCTTCATTTATATTGTGCCCTAAAGGCAATCCCTTTAAGCGCGTTTTGTTCAAAGTCGTTATGCGCACTTTATGAATAAATAAAGAAAATGCATTATTCATTAATTTGATATTCATAAACATTGTTTATGAATTGATTTGATCTTTAATCAAATTAATGAAGTCCATGATATATGACATAGCATGAAGGAAATTATGATGTGATCATACTCTCGAGATTCCTATCATGTGCAATTATGTCGATATCTAAATTCTCCTAGTCATAGGATTAATGAGGCTGGACATCATTAATCCGGATAGACTAGCACATATCATATTCCTTGTTTGGATCAAGCAGTGGATCTCAGAAACTGTAAATATGAGATATTTAGAATTGACATGTGGATGCTTACTAGCGGTAGTAAGTTCATTGGATGACCTTCCATGAGATCATCACATGGATATCTTATCTAAGTGTCAGTGATAATCTCATCATAGCAATGATGCAAGTATCCTTAGACTTGAGGTACTCAAGGATATCTTGAATCTTGATCACGTGCTTTGACTCCATTCCTTGTTGCCTTCGGAGGTAACTCGTAGGGTGGTGCTTGGAGTGCGACTTGAGGTATTGAAGATAATTGAGTAGTCGATAAAGTTCACCACTACGGATTAGCGGAAGAGATACCCGTAGCCTCTTGTCGGGATCATTACTAAAATTGGGCGGCATGTATGTCATGAAGAGTGTCTTCATTGACATATAAAGTAATGAGTCGGGGCGAGAACGATATCACTTAGGCTAGACTCGGTCTAGTGAGAGTTGACACTTTGACCATACTCGTAACCAAGTGGGGTATAGGATGGTGAAAGGACGAATTACACTCAGTAATTGTCATGGAAGGGTTCGTGATGCGGTTCGTGATGAATACATCAAACCGATTACTTTCCGGTCAATTGGGGTCATGATGTGTTGCTAGATACCGCTCATGACTTGTTGATTAATTGTTAATCTAAGTGGCCAACATAACAAGAACTAAAGGGTCACACGCGTAAGAGTGATTCGAGAATCAGAAAATAGTAATTGGACGAGTTCCAATTATGGAAACATTAGGATTAAATGGATCCCATGGGATTGGGATATGTCGATGAGATCGCGACATCGATATTCTTTGAAAAAGGTTTAGAAACATTTTTGATCTGCAAGATCGGGTCGATGAAGTAGGTAGGACCGACCCCAGTGTGACTGGACCACTTCAGTAATATATATACATATATATATACGATTAATTAATTAAATAATAAATAAATAAATAAATAAATATATATATATATATGTTGATAACGTGGAAGAGAAGGGAGAAGCATGGAAGCTTCTTAAAACTTGCTTAGTCATCAAGTCATTTAATGACTAAATGACAAAATCTTGGAGAAGTAGATGTGAGATGATCGTTGGACATCAATAAGAAAGAAAGAAAAAGTTTCTTCTGTAAAAAGATGAATGATCGTGGCTTTGAGAGAACGGAAAAAGGAGTTTTCTCTTCTCTTATCTTCTCACCATCGATTCTTCATCTTCTTCTCCATGTTTCAAGCTTCTTCTCCAAGCAATTCCAACGTTGATCCAAGCTCTCCAAGGACAGAGGTAGGGTCTAGTAGTCTTTAATCTGTTCTAGCTATTCCCGGGTCAAAGGGGTTTGACTCGGTTAGGTTTTCTGATCTCTGCGTTGATCACCTTTAGAGATAGTCTCTTTTGGCTATTTAGGTTGATGTCTTCATACCGACACCTGGATCCTGGGTTTCGGGAAAGTCCCGGGAACAAAAATTTTTGTTTTCCGCTGCCGGTACATGTGATGTACCTCCCGGGATTTTCCTAAAGTGGTATCAGAGAGTCTGGTATCGTGTATGCAGCTATAACCTAAGCGAGATCAGAAATCCTAATGGAATTTTCTGTTGATGCATGCTATCTGTTCAGATTTCGAATTTATATTGTGATATATTTTTCGAAATTTTTCTGCCTAGGATTGTTCATAACATGTTAGAGAATATGTTTATGAATTTTCAGAATTTATTAATTTGATTCGATATAGTTTTGCTAATTTAATTCCCTAAGTTTCGGATGCTGTTTTGTGAAACGATTCTGGAACAGGCAGTAGTATAAATTCGATAATAAATTCTAGAAAAATGGTTTTTCGGATTTTCCTTCACCTACATGTCTCTAAGATGTTGGTGAATGTCTATGAGCATGGAAATTGGATTTCAAGGTGATTGGATATTTATTTTCGATTTTATTCTATGCTGTTGGGAATTGCTGTGCTGATGAATACAGATTTTGAATTGGTTTTGTTATTTAGGTTGACTGAGTTTTTGATGGCTAAAAATCCTGAAAAATTCAGGTAGCATTTTCTGAACATTTACTAACCTATGCAATTTTCTCAGAATTTATTGAAATTGTTTCATTGATCATTTAGAGCAATGTACAGAACTGGACAGTTTTGTGAAAAATTGTTGGGACTGTTTTGCTTGGCTTGATTGAGTGTGCTTTTTCAGTTCCAATACCTTGCACCATTTTTAATGTGATTAAAAATGTGTTATCTTGATGTAGTATGATTGCCAAACTGAATTGCTTGAATTTGTTTATCCTAGAATTTTCGGATGCCTAATTGATCACATTAACGTCTCGTTAGTATATTGCATTATCTTGTTTGTTTTGACCGTCATATTTTTTATGGCATGTGCTGAAGTAAATTTGATAATGTATGTGCTAGCTAGAGATGCTTAGGATGATAATTTGGGTGTTCCTAAATTGTTTGGAAATTAATGAGTTTTGACTCATTTCAAGCTTTTCATATAGTTTGACTATTTAAGGCTTTCATGGTTCAATGAATTGTTCATTGATACATCAAATTTATCAGATATTACCTTAGGTATCTAGGTGTTGTGAATTGGAATTGCAAGGATTAAGGAATTAGCGATTAGAAATTATAGCAAATTACATTGGACAAGTCGACTTATTTGGAGTATAAAGCGACTTGTTCAGAAATCTGTGCATAAATCGACTTGCGATGGTACAAAGGCGACTTGTGCGGAAGGTAATGCATAAAGGCGACTTATATCAGATAAATGGACTTGCGAAGAGCGAAAGACAAAGGCGACTTGTATTATGATACAAGTCGACTTGTGTGTGAAACAGACGACATAAAGCGACTTGCATTCCTATGTAAGTCGACTTGTGGCATCTCGAGTTGGATGATGGATGATTATAAGGATTGATTCAATGTGATTGATGAAACCTAAATCATTCCATATAGTCCTTGACTTGGAGTCGAGAATTGAAATCCTCCTCGGAATATGAAAACTAATGCCTTCCATTAATATGGTAGAACCAGAGTTCTTATAGAATTTGGGTTGTTGGGCAAACTCAAGCTCACTCTATACGGATATGTTGAACCATGAAAATAAGATTTTCGATTAATGGGTTGGTTTTCACTAGAAGCGTTAGTTTGTTGAGTAAACTCAAGGTCAGCGTGGGCGAGGCGAAGTTGGGTAGTGTACATCAGATGTACGCAGATCAAAGAGTTGATACCCAATGTAAGTGCACACATCAACAAGTTGATAGCACTGGACGATAGTTGTGTCTAAGATGTAATTGGTATGTCTGATACCTCCCGAGACATAAGGTGGCTTGTTGGGTAAACCCAAGGTCATTCTTAATGTCGGTTATCGATGATACAATTGGTATGACCGATACCTACCGATTGACCTAAGTTGTGGCTTGTTGGGTAAACCCAAGGTCACTCTTAGCAATGTCGGATATCGACCCACTAGGACATTATGTCACATCGTTTCTTTGGATTCGTAAAGAGGGTTATGGATTCTAGGAAACTAGTGGGAGCCATATGCATATCATGCAAGTCCTTATGATCATCGCAGCAATTCTATTCTATCATTCCTTCTCTCTATCGCTAGGTTGATTGAAGAAGTTTTTCGATGTAATTTTCGCTCTCTATTTTGGACCGAATTTTCTTGATTGGTGAGGAATCGAGAATTGTTCTCGATCCGAGGCCCCGGATATGTCTAGATATTCCACTTCCAGATGCACTCTTTGTTGATGCTTGATGAGGATCGGAAGGTATATCGTAAGCATCTAATGGGCGGGGACATGGCTACTTGCCTCGATGTCACCAGAGCTGCAGGAGCAAAGCGAGTCCATGGATGCTCACTCTATAATATTTCATCTTATGGAGCTGTTTGATGAGCAAGCTCGATGCGAAAGGTTCGAGACCTCGAGGCTTCTCTTCACCATTAAAGATGGCTCGGGGATATCTGGCATGCGATGCCACGAGGATGAATGGCTATATTGAGAGATTGGATGTCTTAGGATTTGTAATGGATTATGAGTTAAGTAGAGACTTAATTCTGGTTGGATTTTCTGATGATTATTCACAGTTTGTGATAAACATATCGGATAAACCAAATATCCACAACAATTCCTGAGCTAATCAATTTGCTCATGACAGCTGGACAGGCTATCAAGAGAGATAGCAAGTGCTAATGGTGGATGCTTCTTCTTCTAGTTCAAAGAAGAAAAAGGCCAAGAAACCAAAGGGAAGTGCCATCGAGGAAAAACCAAAGATTACGCCCCAAAAGTTTTGCTTTCATTGTGGCAAGTCTAGCCACCAGAGGCTAAACTTAAAATCTATCTCGAGTCCTTGAAGCGTAAGAAGGCATCGATGCCTCTACTTCTTCAAATATGTTTGTCATTGAGGTTAATACTATTCTGATCCAAACATATCGATTATTTGATACGGATGTGGCTCATACATATGAAATGATATGTAGGGCCTCGGGGACGATGAAAGCTCATAAAGGAGAACTAGACCTTTGTGTAGGTAATGGAGCAAGAGTTGCTACATTAGCCGTGAACACTTATGTCTTGTTACTCCTAGTGGGCTTATATTCAAATTGGATGATTGACATTTTGTACCTGTTTTAAACAAAGAACATATTGTATGTTTTATGTTTAATTAGAGCTGGTTTCCATTGGACTTTTAGTAGCAATGGTTGTTATATTAGTTGCAATGGAATGCTCTATGGTACTCGTACATTATGCAATGGAATTGACATATGAGATATGTCATATCCAATTATGAATGTCAATGACGCGGAAAGACATAATCGAGATAATTTAAAATCAACTTACTTATGGCATTGTCGGCTTGGCCATATAAATGAGACACGCATCGCTAAGCTCCATAAGAATGGCAGTTTAGGGTCATTTGATTATGAATCCTATGACACATGCGAATCTTGTTTATTAGGCAAGATGACCAAGTTATCCTTTAAGGGAAAGGAAAGCGAGTGAATGGAATATTAGACACGATACATTTGGATGTATGTGGTCCGATGTCCATCCATGCGAAGTGGTTGTCTTTACTTCATTACTTTTATCGGTGATTATTCACGATATGGGTACTGTGTCGATGAGATACAAATCAAGCGTTTGAAAAGTTCAAATAATTGAAATGAAGTAGAAAACTAACTTGGTAAAAGTATGAATACATTACGATCGATCGTGGTGGAAATTGCTTAGACCAGCAGTTTTGGATTATCTCGAGATAATCGAATTTTATCTCGATACACTCCACCTTGCATACGGCACAATGGTGTGGTTGAAAGGAGATATCGAACCTTGTTAGACATAGTGCGATTAATGATAGGTTTTACTGAGTTTTTGGGGTATGCGCTCGAGGCATTTGTTTACTTGTTAAACAGAGTTCCATTAAAGACGATTGATGTTACTCCATATGAGATGTGGACTAACATAAAGCCTATCTTTCTTAGCTGAAAGTTTGGGGTTGTCCTGCTTATGTGAAGCGGACACGGTCGATTAACGATGCAAAGTCGACAAGTGTTTGTTAAATGGATATCGTGGGATATCAATTCTACCTTCTTTGAGGAACAAAAGTTGTTTGTTTTAAAGCATCTTGTTTTATTAGAGAAAGAGTTTCTTTTACAAGAGGACGGTGGGAGCAAAGTTGAACTTGAGGAAGTTCAAGATGCTCGAACAAGCAGAATCAATCTGCTGAACCTTCAACGTAACTCATATAGATGAGGTAACAGTTCAACCTTCTATTACACAAGAATTTACGTAGGTCATGTAGGATACGCTCTGTTCACGAGAGATATGGATTTCTCGTGGGAACAGAATGACATATTGTTCATACGAGATGATGAGCCTACTACTATGAAGAGGTTACGAAAAGTTGAGTCGAAAAATGGCTTTGTGCCATGAAATCGAATGGATTCCATGTAAGAAAACCAAGTTTGGACTTTGGTTGTTGCACGAAGGAATAAAGCCCATAGGGTGCACATGGGTTTTCAAGAAGAAACCGACATGGATGGTAATGTGATTACTTATAAAGCAAGGCTTGTGGCCAAAGGATTTAAATCGTGACGGAGTTGACTATGTGAGACCTTGACCCGTAGTAATGCTTAAATCCATTCGGATACTCCTAGCCATTGCCGCTCATTATAATTATGAGATATGGCAAATGGATGTGAAGACGACTTTCTGAATGGAAATCTTCCCGAGGATGTGTATATGACACAACCAGAGGACTTCACCTCCTATAATGGCGAAATGGTATGCAAGCTTCAGAATTCCATGTATGGATTGAAGCAAGCATTCAGGAGTTGGAATATCCGTTTTGATGAGGTACTCAAAGAGTTTGGTTTCTCACAAAATTCGGATGTACATTGTATGTATAAAAAGGTTCATGGAACTGCAATCGTATTCCTTGTGTTATAAGTAGATGACATATTAATACTAGGAAAACGATGTCTCTATGCTACAATTAGTTAAGATTTGGTTGTCCAAACCCTTTTGCGATGAAAGACCTTGGTAAAGCAACTTATAGCCTTGGGATAAAGATTTATAGAGATAGATCAAAGAAGTTGCTTGGTCTTTCACAATCATCGTACATAGATGAGATGCTAAAGAGGTTTAGCATGGAACAATGCTATGTACGAGGCCCGATGTATCATATGCTCTAAGTGTTATGGCGGATACCAATCGGATCTGGTGAGGTCCTTTGGGTGGCTGTCAAGAATATCCTCAAGTACTTGCGAAGCCTAAGGATGTTTTCTTGATCTATGGAGATGGAAATCTCAAGTGGCGAGCATTCGGATGCAAGTATTTAATCGATAAGGATGATTACGAATCACAATCGGGTTATATACATTCACACTAAATAGCGTGGCGGTCAGTTGGAAAAGTTCCAAACAAGAGAGGATCGCTGATTCATCAACCGAGGCAGAGTACATTACCGCATGAGATCGCAGGAAGGCGGTTTGGATCAAAAGTTCATTCTTGAACTTGATCGGTCCCTACCGTGATGGGCCCATAGGATTGTATTGTGATCTGATAGAGCTAGTCTTGTGAGCAAAGGAATCAAGGTCTTATCGATGATCCGAACTCGTGCTTAGCCGATTCGGAGATCATTAGTCGAGATGATATCGATAGAGAATTCCCACGAGTAAAGTGTTCTTTGTTAGTTGACAAAGCCATTGTCACGGGAGAATTGTGATTCTCATGGACTCGCTTATGGTATTAGATACTAAGGCGATTGACTTTAGGTCAAGTGGGAGATTTGTAAGTGCAAGTTGACTTGTACATGGGGTAAGTCGACTTATGCAAGGACGGTACTGTTTATATTGTGCCCTAAAGGCAATCCCTTTAAGCGCTTTTGTTCAAAGTCGTAATGCGACTTTATGAATAAATAAAGAAAAGGCATTATTCATTAATTTGATATTCATAAACATTGTTTATGAATTGATTTGATCTTTAATCAAATTAATGAAGTCCATGATATATGACATAGCATGAAGGAAATTATGATGTGATCATACTCTGAGATTCCTATCATGTGCAATTATGTCAAGATCTAAATTCTCCTAGTCATAGGATTAATGAGGCCGACATCATTAATCCGGATAGACTAACACATGTCATATTCCTTGATTGGATCAGCGGTGGATCTCGAAGCTGTAAATATGAGATATTTAGAATTGACATGTGGATGCTTACTAGCGGTAGTAAGTTCATTGGATGACCCGCCATGAGATCATCACATGGATATCTTATCTAAGTGTCGTTGATAATCTCATCATAGCAATGATGCAAGTATCCTTAGACTTGAGGTACTCGAGGATATCTTGAATCTTGATCACGTGCTTTGACTCCATTCCTTGTTGCCTTCGGAGGTAACTCATAGGGTGGTGCTTGGGTGCAACTTGAGGTATTGAAGATAATTGAGTAGCCAATAAAGGATTCACCACTACGGATTAGCGAAAGAGATACCCGTAGCCTCTTGTCGGGATCATTACTAAAATTGGCGGCATGTATGTCATGAAGAGTGTCTTCATTGACATATAAAGTAATGAGTCCCGTGACGAGAACGATATCACTTGGCTAGACTCGGTCTAGTGAGAGTTGACACTTTGACCATACTCATAACCAAGTGGGGTATAGGATGGTGAAAGGACGAATTGCAGTAATTATACATGGAAGGGTTAGTGATCCGGTTCGTGATGAATACATCAAACCGATTACTTTCCGGTCAATTAGGGTCATGATGTGTTGCTAGATACCGCTCATGACTTGCTCAGATTAATTGTTAATCTAAGTGGCCAACATAACCGGAACCTAAAGGGTCACACGCATAAGAGTGATTCGAGAATCGTAAAATAGTAATTAGACGAGTTCCAATTATGGAAGCATTAGATTAAATGGATCCCAATGGGATTGGGATATGTCCCATGAGATCGCGACATCGATATTCTTTGAAAAAGGTTTAGGAGTCGTTTTGATCTGCAAGGGGTCTTGAGGCGGTAGGACCGACCCAGTGTGGTGGACCACTTGATAATATATATACATATATATATATGATTAATTAATTAAATAATTAATAAATATATATATATATATATATTGATAACGTGGAAGAGAAGGGAGAAGCATGGAAGCTTCTTAAAACTTGCTTAGTCATCAAGTCATTTAATGACTAAATGACAAAATCTTGGAGAAGTAGATGTGAGATGATCGTTAGACATCAATAAGAAAGAAAGAAAAGGTTTCTTACGTAAAAGATGAATGATCGTGGCTTTGAGAGAAAGGAAAAGGAGTTTTCTCTTCTTTATCTTCTCACCATCGATTCTTCATCTTCTTCTCCATGTTTCAAGCTTCTTCTCCAAGCAATTCCAACGTTGATCCAAGCTCTCCAAGGACGTAGGTAGGTCTAGCGACCTTTAATCTGTTCTAGCTATTCCGGATCAAAGGGTTTGACTTCGGTTAGGTTTTACGATCTCTGCGTGGATCACCTTTAGAGATAGTCTCTTTTGGCTATTTAGGTTGATGTCTTCATACCGACACTGGATCTGGTTTCGGAAAGTCTAGGAACAAAATTTTTGTTTTCATTTGTCCGGTACATGTGATGTACCTCCGGATTTTCTGACAATAATATCAAATTGTGTCATAATGACACAAGCATATATCCACAAAAATTCACATAATCATCTAATGCAATTCATAGCATCAAATAAATCACATAATAATCACATTCATGATAAAATATGCACTAATTTCTTTAACTCTTTAAATCATAAATCAAATAATTTGAAAACCATGAATTTCATAAATCTTGTATTTTCTAAAACTCATTTTACTCATTTGAAATCATAATTTCAAACATTTACATCATTTTCAAACATTTTATCAATAATAATTTATCAAAACCAAACTTTGCTTTCTTTAATTTTAAAAATTCACATTTAGCTTATAATTCAATAAATAAATATACTACCCACCTCAATTATTGTCGAAACTTGATTTCAAGCTCCAATTGCTCCTTGCTTCTTTCCTTCTTTCAATTAAAATTTACCTAAACCATAATATCCAAATTTCACATCACAAAGTGCATAATTCTCACAATTAACTATCGGAAATTCATAATCATCGCTTTTCCAAGCTTTCTAAAACCAGAATTTTTAAAATTCCTAAATTCCAAATTTGACCTAAACCGAATTAGTCAAATTCAATATCATAAATCACTTACTTACTCAAATTAAACTTAGAAAACACCAATTCCATATAAATTCAAGCTATTTCAATCTCCAATTTTGAAAATCCCCAATTTTCAAAATTGGCCTAAACCAATTTATCCAAATTCCATGTCATAAATCATAATTTCTTCAAAATTGATTTCATATTTCATCAATTCCTACTCTTAATTATGATTCTACACCATTAATTCACAAAAACCCCAATAATTCACAAAAATCCCAAATTTCTAATTTGGCCTAAACTCTAAATTTACCATTTTTCAAATTAAACTTTACCTAAAGCATAAACATCAAAATTAACTTACGATATCTCAAATTCATCACTAATTCAAGCTATCTAAATCATCAATTTTACAAAACCCCAATTTTCAAATTTGACATAAACTCCAATTTTCAATTAATCCAAAATTAAACATAATCATAGTCTAATCTCTTCAATTAATCATAGATAAACTCAATTCATAACTATTCCAAGCTTAATCAACCAACAAACTCTTCAAAATATCAAAATCACAACTTTCTCTCTCTTAACTTTTTTTCCTCCATTTTCGTTATTTATGGAGCTCCAAGACAAGCTTCCTTCTTCTTCCATGTCTTCCCCTTGAAAACCCACGAAATCTTACTTAGAAACTCTTGGAAAAACCAACTTGCTTCATCCTTCTTCTACTCTCCTTCTTCTCCACGTTTCTTCTCTCTTCTTTTCTCTTCATTTTCTTTCTTATTCTTTTCTGTAAAAATCGTGACTTCCAGATGCTATGGGCTGTGTTTCATGCCAGGTCATTTAAAATGGGAGGAAAAGACCATAATGCCCCTCATTTATTTGCCTATTTTCAAAATTGCCCCTGCAGGAACTTGAAAAACTGATAACTTGCGTCCTGATTTCCAGCATCTAAACGAAATAATTTGGACAAACTTTCTTCATAAAAATTGTTCCTCTCGATCTTACGAATCCAACGCCACTGACGGCGCTCAATTCATATCTAAAACGAAGAAGTTATGACCGAATTACTAACCGACCTGCACAAAATCCGAAACTGAACTTTAACATAACTTCAGTCCAGAATTTGACAATCTTAGGGATGAAATTAAATTTCGATCCCTTCACATGATTTGTATCCCTATATCTTAACTTTATTTTCCCGCAAGAATCACCTCAATCGGAGTTGTATAACTCCCGAAAATCGCAAAATACTGAACCATGTTCAGAAAATTATCCAACTTACAACCTATAACCCATCTCTTACTTTAGTTCAATCAATCTCTTTTCATTTAATCTCCTAAAAATCATATTTCTTCATAAAAATGAACGTAATTATCTTAAGAATCCAACGCTTCAAGAATCAAATCATTCGGATGTCGGACGAAAGATTTATAACAAAAGATTGCAAAAGGGTTGGAGTTCAAGCAAAATTTACAAAACCTTAAATACCCACTTATAACTGAATTTTTCAAAAATCATATCTCTTAATTCCGAACTCGGAATTTGACAAATTTGGTGTCTATGGAAAGGTAAAAGGAAGCTCTACAACTTCCTGAAGAACAGAAAATCCAATTGGCTTCCAAAGAAGTCAAATTTCTACTCAAAGATTACATCTTAATCGACTTTTCCTAACCAACTTCCAATTTTTAATCGCTCATAATTCCTATTCTCGATATCGAAAAATTACAAACTTTATGGCGTCGGAAAGATCGAAATACAAGCTCCAACTTTCATTAAGACCACTTATTCCAATTTAGACTAAATCCATACGACGAGTGGCCTCGAAGTATAGCACATGCAAATCTATACTTAATAACATTTTCAAAACAAAGTATATCTTCCGAAATTCATATCTCTCAATCCCGACATCGAAAAATAGCAAACTTTATGTCCACGAAAAGCTCTCGACAGAGGCTACAAGTTTCACGTTGATCATTTTCTCGAATTTGACCTAAATCAAATAGTCAACTTTTTACCCTAAAAGTCAAACTTCCAAGCCAACTTTGACTGATCATAACTCTCACTCCTGATATCAAAAAATATCAAACTTTATGGCTACAGAAAGCTCTTAACATAACCTACAAGTTTCATGTAGCATATTTTCTCAAATTTTGCCTAAATCAAGAGTCAACTCTCCAAGGCCAAAAAGTCAACTATTTCACAATTTTCATATTTTCACTCTTTCTTTCTTTATTTCATGATCTTCAACTTAATTTCAATCAACTCATCCACTTTTGAAAAGTTCTTATTTTCACTCAAAGATCGGGGTCCAACAAGGTTAGTGTCAAAATACCTTCTGTTAGGTATTAACTGCCTTGGTTCTCTATCTCTAACTAGTTGATAGTCTTGTAGAGGTGTTTGAGCTTCAGCTGTTGCTTCTTCTTGTTCTGTTCCCTCCTGAGGGTTAGAACTTGAGTCCATTGATTCTTCTACTGCATCTCTAGGCTGTTCAGTAGCTAGTTCTGTATCTCCTTCCTCATATGTGGAGGGTGGGACAAAGAAGGGAGTCAAACTGTTGTTTGATCCCAGATGCTGTAGGACACTCTCCTGAACCTGCATTCCTCCTCCTTTTTGCTTCAGCAGTAGGAATTCAGTTTCCCTGAACACTACATCTCTACTTATTTGATTCTTGTGAACTCATGGCTGTAGAATTAGAACTTTGTACCCTTTTGTGCCTTCAGGATATCCTAGAAACACTCCTTTTATGGCTTTAGGTTTTAACTTTCCTTCTGTTTTGTGGATGTAGACACTGCATCCAAAAGGTCTCAAGTTAGTTAAATTGGATTTAGTTCTAGTCTATACCTCTTCAGGAGTCTTGTATTCATTTGTTGATGTAGGCAATCTGTTAATTAGGTATGCTGCTGTCTTTATGTCTTCTCCCCACAGTGCTTGGGATAGGTCTGAAGACAGTAGCATGCACCTTGTCTTCTCTAGGAGTGTCCTATTCAGCCTTTCTGGTACTCTATTTTGTTGAGGGGTAGCTTTAACTGTTCTGTGCCTTTGAATGCCCTTCTTTTCACAGTAGTCATCAAACTCCTTGTTGCAGAACTCTAAGCCATTATCTGTCCTCAAACACTTCAGCCTCTTTCCAGTTTGGTTCTCCATCAATGTATGCTATTTGATGAATGCTTTTAGTGCTTCATCTTTAGACCTTAGGAGATAAATCCAGCATTTTCTGGATTTGTCATCAATGATAGACATGAAGTATCTCTTTCCTCCCATGGTTTGAGTTTGTGCTGGCCCCCATAAGTCACTATGAGCATATTCCATGTTGCTGGTGGCTTTCCTTGCATTCTTTGGGAAAGGAGTTCTGTGGTGTTTGCCTAGGATACACCCTTCACAGAAGTCAATTTTCTTTATAGTAGTGTTTGGTAGCATTCCTTGTTGCTCTAGGTGCTTTAAACTCTTATTTCCTGCATGTCCAAGTCTTGCATGCCATAGAATTGTTTGGTTCAACCCCTTTTCCTCTATTGTTAAGTTGATTTCTGTAGTTCCTACAACATAATATAGGCCTCCTCTCTCAATTGCCCTTATAACGACCTTTCCATCCTTGATAATTTCTCTCAAGCCATCTTTGGATCTGATCTTGTATCCCTGCTTGTCAAAAACACTTTCGGATAGAAGATTTCTTCTGATTCCAGGGACATATCTTACATTGCTCAATGTCTTTTTCTTTCCATCATGCATCTTGATGAAAACATTGCCAATGCCCTTGATGTTCTGCTTCCCTGCGTCTGCCATCCTCACCTTAGTTGACAAGTTCTCAATTGTAGAAAACCACTCCCTGTGGGAAGTGGCATGCATTGTGCAGCTAGAGTCAAGGATCCAGTCTGTTGTTGACTCATCTGCTTCGGCTGTCAGTGGTAGGATCTCATCTTCACCGGTTTCATCAAGCTTCTCAACATTTTCAGCAGCAACTTTCTCTTCTTCTTTATCCTTCTTTTTCTTCCTGCAATCTCTAGCAAAATGACCAATTTTATCACAGTAAAAACATTTCTTACCTTTAGTTTTACCCTTTTTCTTGTCATCATCAGTCTTCTTCTGCTTGCCTTTTCCTTTAGCTTTCTGCCCACCTTTCTTGAAAGCAGAATGTGTTGTTCTGTTCTCGGATTTGTTGTCCAAAAACATCACCTCTGGTTCCTTCTTAAAGTGATTGTTGTCTATCACCTCCTTCATCAAAGAGTCAAGAACCACTAGCATGCTTCACCACTTTTCTGAATGCATTATACTCTTGTGGTAGGGATTTTAGAATCACCACTGATTGGTGTTCTTCAGAAATAACCTCTCTAGTAGCTTCAAGATCTTGAATTAATTTGAAAAAGTAATCTAGATTGTCTTCTAGAGTTACTGTTGTATTCATTTTGAAGTTGGCAAGATTGTGCAGCAATGTCATCTTATTTGGTAAGCATTTTCTGGAAAAAAAATCTCATCTAATTTATCCCACAGAAGCTTTGCAGTGTTGCAATCTTTCACCTTTCTGATGACAATTGGTGAAAGATGCAACATTAGCTTGCAATGTGCTAATCTTGCCTTCTTAAGATTTTTTATGGGATCTTGCTCATCTTCATATGTAGCATCTATGGCTCCAAAGCACTCATAGGATTCAAAGAGGGCTTGCATCTGTAATTTCCAGATTGCAAAATCCTCCTTTCCAGTGAATACTTCCATCTCCTTTCCCACCATCTTGTAAGGTCATTCTAAAGACTTTGTGTTTGAGCTTTCTTTGATGGATTCTTGGCTGATGAATGTAGGTAGAAACTTTAAAATGGCTCTGATACCAATCTGTTAGAAAATTTTGTATTATTTCTGTATAATACTTTCTGAACTGATGAAAAATTTGCTTTGATTTGATTTTGCAGAGATGGAAGACTTTGCAAGAAAGTAAAGAAGACACTCAATTTACTTGGTTCGATAGCACAACACTATCTACGTCCAAGGGTCAATCACACACACTGGAGTTTTATTAGGATCAAGGAATGGAGAAAATACAAGAGATTGGGTGTTCAATGAAACCTGCAAGAGTTTTCCCAAAAACCCTCTAGTACCCACTTGTAATGTACTCTAGCACTCTCTTATTTCCTCGCTGGAATTGCAGAATGAAAACTCAATAGACTTGACTGTATTGGTATTTTTTTCTCTGTATCTGAATGCTTGGGACTTGGCTTTATATAGGCTTTCATGTAACTACTGTCTTGGACTGAGTCAACAAATTCTTGCCTTGTCCACGTCACTTTAATTAAAGACTATCTTTAATTATCTTGTTCTTTTTGCATAAGTCTTTGACTGGGTTCACCACTGTGCATGTGCTTACCTTTCACATGAGTCCATTTGCCTTTATATAATTAAACTTAATGAAGTGCAACGTTTTATTCATAAAGTTCCCTTATGCTATGCGTTTTTGTGGCTATTGGTTGTATCTACGTTTTGATCAATAATAAGTCTCCATGCTGTGCGTTTCCTTGTGTACTTAAGTGACTTAACTAAAGTCAAGTCTTCAGATATTCTTCAGAATCTTCGAGAGTCACCTTTTATTACTTTTTTCATATCTCTGCTACTCTTCTTCCTCTTTGCTTCGACTCATCATCTGTAACTTTTGACCTGTAGAGTTTTAGTGTTGATTTTGAAGAATCATGTGTTTTTCTTCACATCAACCGATGTTACAAACTGGACTGCGAAAATACCATTAAAGTTAGATGCTTTGGAGGTACATATTTAGCTACACTATGAAGAAACTAAGAGAATATGTACCTGCCTTTCCCAACCCTCGTCTGTTTCAGTGAAATTGGTTGGCGGATTAACGTAGCATGGCTGTATTCCTTCATAAGCCACAACTCCGGCAAATATTTTGCTAAGAGTATCATTTCCAAAAACAGCACCGTTAATTCCATTGCAAATCGCAATAACTAGATAAGTAGGTGGTCTGTCGTATTGAGCAGTACGACAGTATGTCTTGTCCAGATACTCCTTGAGCCCAGATGAAGACTTTTTTTTTTGGATTACAAAGGAAAAGAACCAACTACATCCAAACTAACGCAAAAGTCGAAGTTACAAAACGCCTTGCTGGTCTCATCGAATGAATTCTAAAACCGTCAGTGGGGCCTTCTGTAAGATGTGCAGGCCGGAACGGGCAAGGGTGCCCAGATGAAGACTTTAAAGGACTAAAACAAAAAAATATATTAGAAAATAAATTGATGTACCACATGCACCACTAGTATGATTACTAATGTTATTTTGTACCTGCAAGTGTTGAACTTATCGCTTAAGATTAAAAGATCATTTGGCTGCAGATCAAGTTTGTCTATTTCGTTCCATGACTGTTTTATAGTTTCGTAACATGTTTCACTAGCTTCCTGCGTAGGGACATACTATAGCTTAGCATAAGCATCTACGCTTATTTCATGAATTGTTGAAACTTTTCAATTTGGAATAGAATTTAACGGAGAATAATCGACAATTTTTTGTCCAATACTGCAGTAATTACCAGGAAATCTTTGGAGACGACGGAATAGTATCCATCCGGCGGGTTTATATCATCAAAATAGCGGACGAGGTCGGAGCTCCCAGGGCAACGTGGGGATACTTCAGTCGTAACCATGAAGCTGACACTGGAAGGTATTGATAGTAACAAAATGATATCTTTGTTAAGCACATACCAAAGCTAAGCAACTAATTTTTTTTATCAGATGTGTGAGCGTAGATAGGTATCTGGTGACCTACTTCCACCATACGACCCTCCTATAAGTATCACAGGTGAATTTTTAGCTTGGAACTCCTCCTTTATGTGAAGAAGAATTTCTGCATAGTCTGCAATAGCTTGTGCCGAATTGGAGATGGGTCCTTCTCACATAGAGGGACTCATCATTCCAACATTGCGGCTGCAGTATTTGTTGAAGCAGATGATATGCAGTGTTAGTTGAAAGAAATGGAAGCCGCCTGCAGTATTTGTTGAAAAGAAGATTTGCTGCCTTTGTTGAATGTCGTATGCTGCCTTTTTTGAATCAATAGCAAAAGACAGCTGCATACGTGGTGGAGTGCCTATATAAGACACTCCTTGCTTCAACAAAAACACACAAAAAATACAGAGAAATACAGAGAGAGAAAAACTGAGAGAAACCAGAGCGTTGTTTTTGCTCTGAAGTTAGGAAATACATTCCTAAGGGTTGGTGAGTGACAAAATAGTGAGGTTAGTATTTTTAGGTTGGGAAACACCTTGTGAGCCACTATTTTGATTTATCTTTGTATACCCATTATTTGTAATAGTAGAAGAATTATTCTGAGTTTTGTCCGTGGACGTAGCCTAAAGTTAAGGGTGAAGCACGTTAAAAATCTTGTGTCCATTTTGCTCATTTTATTTTTCCTTTTCACAAAATACACCCGCTGAGCCCAACAAGTGGTATCAGAGCTAATTTTTCATCGGAGGTATTTTTTGCAAAGAAGCACATCATCGGGAAGAGAAAATTACAACGAATTTTTTGGCGTGCTCCGTTCGAAAAGTTGAGATAAAACAGAAAAGGTGATGAATAGTGCTAAATAGTAAGTTTACGTTGTTTTAATTAATTTGCAAGGTGGCGCACTGTGCATCAATAGTAATTGGGTCCCGCGATACTATTCAGTTACTATTTACCGGGTTACGTGATACTATTCAAGTGGGGTCCGACGATACTATTCCGATCTCGTGGTGAAAATTTAGAAGATATCTTGTCTGCCAAAGTTTGACGTCCTGGTTCTATATTTGAGGTCAGTTTTCTCAAATTTGGCTTAATTTGGCAAATGGAGGTGAATACGAGCAAAATGATCAATTTAAATGGTATGAACTACTGTATATGGCGAACCAAGATGAAGGATCTCTTGATGATTACAAAGATGCATTTGTCGGTATTTTCAACAACTAAACCGGAGGAGATGTCCAACGAAGAATGGGAGTTTGAGTATGAACGAGCATGTGGTTATATTCGACAGTTTGTCGATGATAATGTGTATAATCACATTTGTAACGAGACTCATGCAAGAACGTTGTGGAATAAGCTGGAGCAACTGTATGCTTCAAAGACCGATAACAACAAATTATTTATCTGACAAAATTGATGCAGGTAAAATGCCAAGAAGGTACTTCTGTTGCTGATCATTTAAACGATATGAAAGGAATGGTTGATCAGTTATCAAAGATGGGCATAAAGTTTGACGACGAGGTGATCGCTTTGATGGTGCTAGCTTCATTACCAGAGTCTTGGGAGACTTTGAAGGTGTCTTTGACAAATACTACACCAAATGACGTATTAAATATGGATTCTGTTAAAAGCAGTATACTAAATGAAGAGATGAGACGTAAATCACAGCATGCAGCCTCTTCATCACATTCAGATGTTCTGCTTACAGAAAATAGAGGAAGGAGTCAATCCAGAGGTCCAAAGTTCAGAGACAAAAGCAGAGGAAAGTCAAACAGATATGCAAATGTGAAATGCCATTACTGCAAGAAGAAGGACCACATCATGAAATTTTGCCGAAAGTTGAAGAAAGAAAAAGGCAAAGATGTGAAGAAAGAAGAAAGCAGTGATGATGAACAAGGTAACATTGTTGATGTATTTAACCTTGTTATTGATACAGAGATAGTCAGCCTGGTGTTGCAAAAAACAAGTTGGATAGTTGACAGTGGAGTTACTGTTCATATTACATCTCACAGACAATTTTTCTCATCTTACACACCTGGGAATTATGGCGTTGTTAAGATGGAAAATGGAAAGCTGTCAAATGTTATTGGCAAAGGAGATGTTTCTTTAGAGACAGCAAATGGTTTAAGATTTTTGCTGAAAGATGTCAGGTACATTCCTGATATGCGTCTAAACTTAATTTCTGTAAACAAGCTAGATGATGAAGGTTTCCGAAATACTTTTGGAAACGGAAAATGGAAGCTTACTAAAGGCTCGTTAGTAGTGGCTAAAGGTCAGAAGCACTCAAGACTGTATATGATGCAGGCAAAGCTCTCCAGCGATGTTGTCAATACGGTGGAGAATGATACTACAGTTGATTTGTGGCATAAAAGACTAGGCCACATTGGTGAGAAAGAGATGAGTCAGCTTGTAAATCAAATTATTGAAGATATCAACAAGGCGGAGAAGGAAGTTGCAATGTAACATCCCATCACCGATGGGAAGGTTACATTGGTAATTTGGGACGGGCTAATAGGTTTTATTGCATATACTGAATTGAGCATTCGTTTGGCCTCTAATTTTAGAGGAATAAGTCATATTGCACATGCATTTATAGGTACATGCATTCATGGCATTTCCCGGCAATTTAATTGTGAATATGATATGATTTGTGAATTTTGGGATAATTATGTTTGATTGTGATCTGTTTGAGAATTTTGGAATTTGGGGTTGAATAGTTGATTTAGAATAGTTTAAGTGTAATTGGCAGTTAATAGAGACCCATAGGAAATTTTCTGGAAAAATTTGGGAGTATATGACCAGACCGGAATTTTTCAAATGACAGACTGGTTGACTAAATAGTACCGAATTAACTGTCCAGTGGCAATGAGAAATTTAGATTTATGACTTTAGGAATAAAATCGTTGAGCCATTGGAATTTAGAGACTGAAATCAAAAGAATAAGAGGATCTTGTTGAGTGTTAAGAGGAAAGAGAGAAACCCTCCTTTAAAAGCCTTAGGTTTTGGAATTTGGTGGAAAAAGCTTACCTCCTTCTTAGGGCACGAATCCTCCTTCCTTCCTTGGTGATTTTCGTTTCCTCCTCTTGGTGTGTGATTCTTCATTGTTGGCTTGTTGCTCCCTCTCCTTGTGCAAAGCCTAGCTAAATCCTTAGAGATGAAGATGTTTTGTGTGGTTATGGGTGAAAACCGTGGGTGTTAGGGGTTGGAGGAATTTCGGAAGATTCGAAGAATTTAGAACTTGATTTGGTAAGTGATTGGCTTTAAATGTGTTTTTATTGTTGTTGATGCATTTATGGTATTTATTGTGTAAGAATGGGTAGTTCTGAGTGAGTTTTGACTGGTTTTAGAGAGAGAAATGACGAAAATCTAGTCGGAGAAGACGGAGGAGCCCGTACGTCGCGACGTCTGAGAGAGGGCCTCATCACGACGAGTAAATGGGCAAGACGAGCGTATTGGACGCCGCGGCGAGCGACTCCAGGACGCCGCAGTGAGAGTTCCCTGGCCGCGACAAGGGACATTTTTCTGAACTGAAATAGTTTAGTTTTCGGGGCTTAACTAATGGTGTAGACCTCCAATTGAGGCGATTCTTGATTCGTTATGAACTAGAGAAAGAGGTCTATAATTGGGGTAAAGAATGAAAGTTCGGATTTAATTTAGTAGGATCTCAATCATAGAAAGAAAGTCAAATATGGTTTCCTATTGCAACCTAAGGATTGAATTATGATAATTGGAGTTTAAATTGAGAGACTTATGAAATCACTGATATGTTTTTGGAGTCTTCAATGGATGATATTGACCTAGTATATAATGAATTTTGGCTTTGACACCTTCTTTGAGATTAAGGGTAATGTTTAAATATGATAGAGCCTTTAGTATGAGAAATTGGTTATGAGGCAAAAGTTAGTGAAACTGGGGATTAGCGTCGGAAAGTCATGAACATGCATTGTACATCATTTAATAAAGACATGTGCATCATTGAATTGTTCTGATTTTGCAGTTAATAATGGGTAATTATTTAACTGTTATAGAGGCACCGTTGGATCGTCATTCCACGGAAATTGCTGGGACTTCTAGGCAGTAGCTCGGAAGTTACAGGTAAGTAACCTAGTTGGTTCCTCAATTTCTGATTGTTAAATGCTCTGTGAACTGTCTGCGAATGTGAATTGTATGATTATATGGATGATTAGGATTGATACGTCTATTTGTGATAAATCGGATCTGACTGATACGTGATTCTGAAGAATAGTGATAAATAGGTTTAAATGGCAATGTGACGGTGAATTAGTGGGCATGCTGCATTTCATATACAATGCATGAACAGATAATGATAGTTGTGACCTGAGTCGCCACTGATACTGAAAAAGAGCCTTGAGCTCGATTACTGAAAAAGATCCTTGAGCTCAAAGGGAGTTAGTGCATACCCAAAGGGCTCTCCTACTCCCTAGACGCGTCTACTGATCACTGTACACTGTTTATGCGCTCGGTCACAACACTGTAATAAAATGGGAAGAGTCACATATGCAATGCATATACATTGTGATGGTTTGAATACTGTGAATAGGAAATAGGCAAAAGTGCAAGCTATAATCGTGATAACTGATTTGTGACAATTTCTGAGTTTTGTGACTTGCATGAAAAACTGTATATTGATATATAGTATCTGAATGTGTTATTGTGATATGCTATACGCCATTTGTGTAATGCATGAATTGAGTGAACCATCGATGATGGTTTCTCATTGAGTTCGTAAACTCACCCAAAATTGCATCTATTTTTTCAGGATCGATAGACTAGACTGCTAGCTCCAGAGATAGACTTTTCCTACCGTGTGAGTGCGTTGGCAATAGAAGTTATGGCACACAGGTCGGTCAACTGGGATTGATTTTGGGAATGACTTAGTATAGACTTTTGTATCAGCTTCCTTTTTGGAGTAATGTATTTAAACTGTAGGGAACTGATAGACTTGTCTATATTTTTGGTGATAATGTGAAATGAGAAAGTATTTTATGGTTTCAAAACTTTAGTGATTTTTAATTTTACGGTTTTATTTCATTGATGCCATGTGGATTATAGTAGTGATCGTTCGTAGTGCATCCTTATCGTTGGATATGTATCGGAATGACCCACGGGCGTCCCAGTGCGTACTCTACGGTAAGGGGTCGCTACATCCAAGCTCCGATGATGACTCAACAAGCTTCCGATTGAATCCTCCAACAGTGGTGCCGAGACAAGTTGGAGATGAAGAACAGAATGATCAGCTAGAAGCTGATAATGCATATGCCCCCAATGAAGTTGAACCAGAGGATGATGATGGTGTTCACATTCAACCACCAACATGTGAAGATTCTCCTATCCAAATACGAAGATCTAGTAGAAATAGACAACCTTCTACTAGATATCCAGTTGATCAGTATGTAATGCTGACTGACGGGGGAGAACCAGAAAGCTTTGATGAAGCCATGAATGATGAACACAAGAAGAAATGGAAAGAAGCCATGCAAGACGAGATGAAATCCTTGCATGAGAATAAAACATTCGAGTTGGTGAAGTTGCCAGAAGGCAAAAGAGCATTAAAGAATAAATGGGTGTTCAGGATCAAGCATGAAGAACACAACGACCATCCTCGATTCAAAGCAAGATTAGTGGTCAAAGGATTCAGCCAAAAGAAAGGTATTGACTTTGACGATTTTCACCGGTGGTGAAAATGACATCCATATGTACAGTGCTAACGCTAGCCACCAGTTTTAATCTGGAAGTTGAACAAATGGATGTCAAAACTGCCTTCCTACATGGAGATTTGGAAGAAGAGATATATATGGAGCAACCAGAGGGTTTCATGAGAAAGGGAAAAGAAGACTATGTTTGTAGACTGAAGAAGAGTCTATATGGTCTAAAACAGGCACCGAGACAGTGGTATAAGAAGTTTGAGTTTGTTATGAGGGAGCAAGGTTATAAGAAGACTAATTCAGATCACTGTGTATTCGTGAAGAAATTCTTTGATGATGATTTCATTATTTTATTGCTTTATGTGGATGATATGTTGATTGTAGGTAAGAATGTTTCTAGAGTCAACCATCTGAAGAAGCAGCTAGATAAGTCTTTTGCCATGAAAGACTTGGGATCGTAAAGCGATTCTTGGCATCTGATTATCGAGATAGAAGCACCAAGAAATTATGGTTGTCACAAGAGAAGTACATTGATAAAGTACTTCAGAGATTCAAACTGGACAAAGCTAAAGCGGTTAGTTGTCCTCTTGTTAATCACTTTAAATTGAGTTCTAGAGATTACCCTACTACAGATGAAGAGAAGGGAGAAATGTCCAGAGTTCCATATGCTTCAGTAGTTGGAAGTTTGATGTATGCCATGGTTTGTACACGGCCAGATATTGCTCATGCAGCTGGAGTTGTGAGTCGTTTCCTTTCCTTCTAATCCTGGAAAGGAACATTGGGCTGCAATCAAGTGGATTCTTAGGTATCTTCGAGGTTCATCCAAGATAAGCTTATGTTTTGGAAGAGCAGAACCTGTGTTAGCTAGTTACACAGATGCGGATATGGCTAGAGATGTTGACTCAAGAAAGTCTATATCAGGTTACTTGATTACTTTTGCAGGGGGAGCTATGGCATGACAGTCAAAGTTACAGAAGTGTGTTGCACTTTCTACAACTGAAGCGGAGTTTATTGCAGCAACAGAAGCCTGTAAATAGTTGTTATGGATGAAGAAGTTCTTTAATGAACTTGGTATCAAGCAAGAACAATATCAACTATTCTGTGACAGTCAGAGCGCTATTCACCTTGGTAAGAATGCCTCTTTTCACTCACGATCAAAACACATTGATGTGAGATATCACTGGATCAGAAATGTGATGAAGACGAAACAATTACAGTTAGAAAAGATCCATACTGATGAAAATGGATCAGATATGTTAACTAAGATTCTTCCAAAAGGGAAGTTCGAGTACTGTCGATCAGTAGCAGGCATGATAGAGCCCTCCATGTAATCGGGAGGGGGAGATTTGTTGGAGATGGGTCCCTCTCACATGGAGGGACTCATCATTCCAACATTGCGGTTGCAGTATTTGTTGAAGCAGATGATATGCAGTATTAGTTGAAAAAAATGGAAGCCGCCTGCAATATTTGTTGAAAAGAAGATTTGCTGCCTTTGTTGAATGTCGTATGCTGCCTTTGTTGAATCAATAGCAGAAGACAGCTGCATACGCGGTGGAGTGCCTATATAAGGCACTCCTTGCTTCAACAAAAACACACACAAAAATACAGAGAAATACAGAGAGAGAAAAACTGAGAGAAACCAGAGCGTTGTTTTTGCTCTGAAGTTAGGAAATACATTCCTAAGGGTTGGTGAGTAACAAAATAGTGAGTTTAGTATTTTTAGGTTGGGAAACACCTTGTGAGCTACTATTTTGATTTATCTCTGTATACCCATTATTTGTAATAGTGGAAGAATTATTCTGAGTTTTGTTCGTGGACGTAGCCCAAAGTTAAGGGTGAATCACGTTAAAAATCCTATGTCCATTTTGTTCATTTTATTTTTCCTTTTCACAAAATACACCCGCTGCGCCCAACAATTGACAGTAACAAAACAATATATTTGTTAAGCACATACCAAAGCTAAGCAACTAATTTTTTTTGATCAGATGTGTGTGTGTAGATAGGTATCTGGTGACCTACTTCCACCATACGACCCTCCTATGAGTATCACAGGTGAATTTTTAGCTTGGAACGCCTCCTTTATGTGAAGAAGAATTTCTGCATAGTCTGCAATAGCTTGTGCCGAATTGAAGTAACCCATAGTGCTTGCATTTCTCATAGCTTCTTCTCTTGAACCAAAGGGAATGATTGCCCATAGTATCGATCTTGATGTGATAGGAAGCGGAAAACCCATGAAAAGCAAAAGATAAAAGGAGAAACATGGTGGACAAAGATGAAGACTACTTCCTTAGCGATTACAATCATCACCATACTTCTATGTAAACTAGGAGAGCCTTAAAATGCCAGGCGTTGTCCGTAAGAAATCTAACACGGGATAGAGCAGGATCCAACGGTTGTTCTGCGCCAAGATAAGCCAAAATAGGTGAGCTAGCATTTGCTCCTCCCCAATACTTCGAATTGATCACATATCTTTGTTGAAATGTTGTGTAGCTTTTAGGCCTATAATTGAAGTGATCAAGAGTTTGGTTGTAATAAAATGTTCGGAAATCCTCTGAAATAGGAGCGACAACTATAGTTGATTTGGACTCTTCGATTATTAGAGGTCCTAAAGGATCGAGTTTTGGGGTGCGTAACGGTGTTGCATTTAGAGAGGTAATGACAATAAGAAAGATCAACTGGATACATTGATATAGAACTACTGGAAAATTCATGGTTTTTTGTGATCAAGAAAATGTACATTCTCATCATTATATAGAGGTAGTTTTTTTGTTTCTGAGCTTAATTTCATTCGATATCGCCAACAATATTATATTCCTGACATAAATCGCTGATCGAAACTTGCATTTATATTCGCAACTTATAGTATGTTAGTCTTATTGATTATCATTTGAAATTACTCTTAGTGCTGGACCTTAACTGCGAGAAAACATTAACAATGATAGAAGATAAATTTCAATAATCATATGAAAGCTTTCTGAAATTCGTGGGGAACTCCCCTCTGTTTTGTGCCTAGGTAATTCCAAGTTTCTTAAAAAGATACTTTCCGCTCACTACTTTTGACATTTAATCGGTTGAATTTGCGCTTGTACTATGGGGCCGGCCGGCATGTTGCATATACCTCTAAAATTCTTTGACGATTAAACTCTCAACTTATTTAACTCTTGATACATCTTAAATTTAAAAATTTTAAATTCCTCGTATAGAATATGAAGAAATTTACTAATATATAATCTTATCTTTAATTAATTGAGGGTAATGTTTGGAGGAATAAATAAAGTTATTCCTTTATAACTAAAAGATTATGAGTTTGAGTCGAAAACAGTCATTTTGTAAATTACAAAAGGAAGACTGATTAATGACCTTCACTGTAACATCCCGTCACCGATAGGATGTGTACAGTTCCTCTTATCATTCTACAGATAATGTATTCGCATTTGTATTTATAGCCTCTGCACATTTGATAAATGTTCAAGATTTCATTAACATCTGTATGTACATGCATGTATGACAGAATTCCGACTTGTTTGTGTCATTGGAGACTTTGTGATTAAGGTTTAGTGTGCTTTGATTTGTGAATTTGGAGAAATTGTGTTATTAGTGGAATTTAATATTTTAGAACTTCGATTTATAAAATTGAGGAGTCAAATTGAACATAGGCATTGAGAATTGAAAATTGGAGTATATGATAATGAGTTTTCTAATTTTGTGGAATTATAGGAATTTTTCTGAAAATTTTGGAGTATTAGGCCCGGACTGGAATAATGGCTTAGTGGTGATTTAATTGCAATTTTGGTTCGAATTGATTGATAATTGATATGAGATAATTTAAATTATGATTTGAGGAATTAGGGTATGAACTATTGAAATTGGGAGAAATTAAAGTTAGAAATTGAATTGAGGTGGTTCGGATTGGACTTGTGTGTCGAAATTGCCAAACAAGCCTTAAGGTTTCAGTATATATATATAAAGCCTATGCCTTTGAACTTTGAGAGCGATGCTTGCTTCTTTTACGGAGAAAATTGCTTTGTTCTTCTTCTTCCTTGCGTGGATTTCTTGGTGATTTGGAAGAGTTTAAGGCTTAATCAAGTAAGTTATTGCTTATTTATGTTTTCTATAGTTTGATTCAAGCAAGAAATTAAATGATTGATTGTTTAGGAAGTTAGAAAGTTTCGGATGATATAGGTTAGGGTAAAATGTGATTTTGATTTGGGTGATTATGGAACAATGCTTATTTGATGGATTTGAGGTTAGAAATAAGTTGTGTTAAGTGAATAATATTATTTTGGAGTGTTTTGAATGAATTTGGAAGGAAAGGGATCGGATTATATTAGAAGAATCTGGGTTTTCTGGCGATTACAGGTTTAGCTGCCTTGTGACGTGTGACGAACACGCCATGGCGAGTGAATTTTTTCCGCCATGAGGCATCTTGAGCGAGCCGAATGAAAATGAAAAATGCCGCGGCGTGGCGGGCGGATTACGCCCGCAGCGAGAGGAGTCGTGCACGTCGCGGCGAAGGGGCGAGGTGAGGAGTCGCCAGCGAGGCGTGTGGACGCCATGTGGCGAGCGGATGCGATCTGATCGCCAAGGCGAGAGTGAGGCTTGTCATGCCGAGGAATGCTTATGTGGGAAAATTGAATTTCTAGGTTTTGAAATTGGAGACTTAGGACTTTGATGATTCAATTATATATGAATGGATTTCAATTTGGAGTCTATGAATTGAGATTTAGAGTATGAGATCGGAAATTGATTAGGTGTGGAAATGTCATAACGTGCATAAATGCGTACATTTTTGATATAATTGAAAATTTGATTTTGAAAATTGGTCAATTTAGTAATATTCAAATACTCGATTTGATAGAGGCTCAGTGGAGTGTCGCTTCTCGGCGCAAATGAGACTTCCGACGATGTGTGGAAGTTTAGAGGTGAGTAACCTAGTTGGTTTCTCGATCTACGATGTCTATGTGCTTTGTATGTGAATTATCGTGCTTCGATTAAGTGATTCGCATGAGATAAGTTATTGAGAATTGTGAATGCATGCTAGGCATGATTAGAAATCGATGGCAGCAGTTGTATTGGGCATATTACGATCATTTGAGCTATAAGCTCATTATTGTGATAAGTGAGAAGGATTAGTGCATACCGGAGGGCTCTCCTATCCACTAGTGCTTGGCGTGGGCGATAGTGCATATCCGAGAGCTCTCCTACCCCTCAAAGCGATTTTTGTGTAATGTGCCCGAAATGGATAACTCGGCCTTGATCAACACTAAAATGAACTAGAAATCATTGTGCATTTAGTATGTGATTATCTTGTGAATGTGATATGGAATTAATTGAAGCTGTGTGATTATGATTGTATGAAATTCCGATTTATGATTGAAATGTGATATGTGTTGCTTTATGCAGCGATTTTGCGTAATGCATGAATGGGTAAACCATCGATGATGGTTACTCATTGAGTTTCATAAACTCACCCAAATTGCGACTATTTTTCGGACGGTGGTAGTGAGACTTCTAGCTCTGATTTTGGGACTTTTCCTTTTGTGTGTCTTGCGAGAGGAGCATGGCCCATGTTCTGGTCACCGGGGATCCTTTGGGATATTTTGGGATGACCTAGATAGGAGCTATTATTGTTCATTTTGGCTCTGTATATTTGTAATGATGAATGTAAGTATGGTTTTGAAAATGAGATAAGAAGTACTCTTTTGGTTTCAAAATTTTAGTGAATGTGATCATTCTTGCTTAAATTATTGATGCCATGAGGTTTATTAGAAGTGATTGTTTGGTAGTGCACCCTCATACGTAGGATATGTATCGGTATGACCTACGGGCGTCGGTGTATACTCTACTGTAGTGAGGCGCTACATTGGTGGTATCGAGCATGGTTTAGCATCTTTTGGGCATAGTGTATTTTAGGCTGAATCTTTATGAGAAAAGCGTAAATTGATTTAGTTTGTGATTTTATTGTAGGTCATCCGTCTTTGGTGATCGAATCGATCACCGGTGACCAAGGATCGAGGGAGCTAGTAAAGAGTTCTCTGTGCCTTTGTTTGAGGAGCGACCTCTGTGGTTCCCATGAGGCGGGAGCGGAGGTATGATCGTCTGCGTGGCGAGGAGCTGTGGATTTCTTTGGTAGCATGAGACCTGCTGAGGCCGAGGGTTGGTTAGAGAGGGCCGAGCGGGTCTGCACCGGATGGATTTGTGACTCGATGGCGCTCGACTATCTTGTCTCTTTGCTCCGGGTCCAACAGACGATGGTGGAAGGCTGCTTAGGGAGTTCCACGGACCACATTTTGACTTGGGCGGATTTTCCGAGAGCTTTCCGAGATAATTATCGCCCGTGGTTTATATGGAGATGAAGATCGCGGAGTTTGGATTTGAGGCGAATTCTATGACGGTGGCCTATGAGGTCCGATTCAATGAGTTGTCGGCGATGCATCTGTTACGATTTCTTCGAGGCGGATAGGTGTCGGAGATTTGAGGGAGGCTGAATCTGGATATTCGTGTCGAGTTAGCCCGATGCGACATCAGGAACCTTTTGGAGTGAGGTCACCTTTGTTAGGATCGGCGACTCTTGAGGCGAGAGCGAGTTGAGATTAGTCGTGGATCTCGGAGTAAGAGATCCAAAGATAGTCGAGCGACTCGGTAGGAGCTTTAAGCCACGTCGAAGGCGAGCTCAGTTTTCGGGAGGTCATGAGCAGTCTGGTTCGGTTCGGAGAGGTAGATTTAGGCGATCGGGTAGCGATGGTAGTGATCGAGGCTCGGCCGCTTCCTCCTCTGTCTGAGTTTTGTGAGAGGAGGCATAGTGGGAGTCTTTGGAGGTTTACTAGAGCTTGTTTGAGATGTGGCTCGTTGGAGCATCGGATCCCAGACCTTGTCGAGATTTTGGGAGTTCATCTGCTTGAGTGGGAGAGTGGTAGTATAGACTTTGTCTGTGAGCCATGATAGTGGACACAGGATTGAGGCGAGAGACGAGCTCGGAGTGGGCTGGAGATTCTTTTGTGGGGTCGGAGAGTCGGGAGTCGACCGCGATCGCAGCAGTGGTCTACGCCATGACCAGCGGAGGCCCAGGGACTCTCGAGATGTGGTTGCGAGGTTTGCTACGCTCTCGATATAGAGGTGTATGCATTGATAGATCCGAGGTCCATGCATTCATTTATTGCACCGCATGTGGCATGTAGATTGTATGTGCATAGAGAGATGCTTCAGTATGGGTTGCGGTGAGTACACCTTTGGGTAGTACCACCGCTTTAGGCGAGATTTGTAGGGATGCCCGTCTGGGTGGATTCAATGATATTGAGTCTGATTTGATAGTGTTGCCCTTGAGAGATTGAGGTAATTTTGGGGATGGGTGGCTCACTTGCCCATAGGGGTGATTATGGATTGCTATACCAAGGAGGTTGTGTTAGAGTCTCTGGTCGGTAGAAATTTTTTTTGAGGTGTTAGTCGGCAATGTCGGCCAGGATGATCTCTTTGATGAGTGCTTTAAGGTTGATGAGAGGTGGTATGAGGCTTATTTGGCGCGTGTAATGGATTCTAGAGTGCGGCGAGTTTGCAGGATGTCCACATGATTAGAGTTTCCGATGTGTTTCCCAGGAGTTCTGGGGTTGCTTGGCGGATCGGAGGCGGAGTTCGAGATTGACCTCGTTCAGTACCGCTCTATCTCGATACCTCCGTATATGATGGCCTTCGGTGGGCCGAGGGAGCTTAAGGCTCGATTCGGGAGTTGTTGGATAAAGGGATTTATCGGGCTTAGTGTTTCCCCGTGGGGAGCTCCAGTATTGTTTGTGAAGAAGAAGGACGGGACTTTGAGGCTTTGCATCGATTATAGGCGACTTAATCGGGTTCTTTGTTAAAAATAAGTACCTTGTCTAGGATCGATGATCTCTTTGATCGATTCACGAGGGCTCGGGTGTTTACCAAGTTAGATTTGAGATCCGGTTACTATCGGTTGAGGATCGCAGAGGCGATGTGCCTAAGAGTGCTTCGAGGGCGGTATGGGCATTCTGAGTTCTTAGTGATGCCGTTCGGGTTGACTAATGTCCCGCACCTTCATGGCCTTGATGAATAGGGTCTTTCAGCCATACAGGATCGGTTTGTGATAGTGTTCATTGTGACATTTTCGTGTATTCGAGGTCTAGGCAGAGCATCTGAGCATCCGAGAGTGTGCTTGATTATGAGAGATAAGCGGTTGTATGCCAAATTCACTAAGTGTGAATTTTGGCTGGATGAGTGGTGTTCTGGGCCACATTGTATCTAGTGAGGGTATCGGGTGGATCCTCCTGAGATCGAGTAGTGAGGAGTTGGGAGATTAGAGGCGTGTCGAGAATTGAGGAGTTTCTCGGATTAGCAGGATATTACCGGAGGTTTGTCGAGGGGTTCTCTGTGATCTCAGCCCCGTTGACAAAACTTCTGAGGAAGAGTGTGGCCTTCAGATGGACAGATGAGTGTCAGAGGAGTTTCAATGAGTTGATACATCGGTTGACTATGGCACCGGTGTTAGCCCTGCCATCTGGATCAGGAGGTTTCGAGGTTTATAGTGATGCTTCGCAACAGGGTTTAGGCTGTGAGTTGATGCAGCATGGGAGAGTGATAGCATATGCCTCGAGACAGTTGAGATCCCATGAGGGTAATTATCCTGTGCATGACATGGAGTTAGCGGCTGTGGTGTTTGCTCTAAAGATCTGGAGACATTATCTGTATGGGGAGACTTTCCAGATCTTCACCGATCATAAGAGTTTGAGATATTTGTTGAGTCAGCGAGAGCTGAATCGAAAGCGAAGGAGATGGTTAGAGCTGCTTAAGGATTCTGTTGCCTTATCGAGTACCACCTGGGAAGGCCAGCGTGGTGGTGATGCTTTGAGTAGGAGATCGCATGGTAGTGCATTTCAGTTCGAGTTTCGAGGTTGCCATGCTTAGTCGATTGAGAGCACTTAATGTGCGATAGATTTGAGTCGGGATGGAGTTACGATTGCGACTCGAGATTGAGGCCGATGTGCATGATCGGATCGGAGAGAGTGCGGGATCGAGACCTACTTTGGTGAGATTGATTGACAGTCGATCTGGATGGGTATCTGAGTTCGAGGTGAGAGATGGTACTTTGTGGGCGGGCGGAGGTTGTGTGTTCTGATGTGGAGGATTTGAGGCATGAGATCTTAGAGGAGGCTCATTTGGCGCTTATGCCATGCATCAGGGGTCACCAAGATGTATCGCACTCTTAAGTTGCATTTGGTGGCGGGTATGAAGAGGCATGTGGCGGAGTATGTTTCTCGGTGTTTGGCGTGCGGCGAGTTAAGTGAGCACCAGGGCCCGATTAGGAGGCTGGCGTATCGGTGTATACTCTACGGTAAGGGGGCGCTACATTGGTGGTATCTCCGGAGATACCGATCTGACCCGACTCATGTGATCCCGGCTCAGGAGATTGAGATAGCCATAACAGAAAGTTATATTGAGGAGCGGTGAGGATTATTGGATCATGGGTCAAGCGGTTGCGGAGGTGGTGATTCCATTGGTGAAAGTCCTTTGGAAGAACCATTCTTGAGAGGAGGCAACTTGGGAGGCGAGGAGCATATGAGGAGGCGGTATCCTCACTTCTTGATCGGTCGGTAAGAAAATTTGGGACGAAATTTTTTGTTAGGAAGGGAGAATTGTAACATCCGTCACCGATAGGATGTGTACTGCTCCTCTTATCGTATTCTCATATCGTATTCGCATCTGTGTTATAGCCTCTGCATTTGATAAATGTTGACATTTCATTAACATCTGTATGTACATGCATGTATGATGAATTCGACTTGTTTGTGTCATTGGAGACTTTGTGATTAAGGTTTAGTGTGCTTTGATTTGTGAATTTGGAGAAATTGTGTTATTAGTGGAATTTAATATTTTAGAACTTCGATTTATGAAATTGAGGAGTCAAATTGAACATAGGCATTGAGAATTAAAAATTGGAGTATATGATAATGAGTTTTCTAATTTTGTGGAATTATAGGAATTTTTCTGAAAATTTTGGAGTATTAGGCCCGGACTGGAATAATGGCTTAGTGACTGATTTAATTGCGATTTTGGTTCCGAATTCGATTGATAATTGATATGAGATAATTTAAATTATGATTTGAGGAATTAGGGTATGAACTATTGAAATTCGGGAGAAATTAAAGTTAGAAATTGAATTGAGGTGGTTCGGATTGGACTTGTGGCAATCGAAATTGCCAAACAAGCCTTAAGGTTTCAGATATATATATAAAGCCTATGCCTTTGAACTTTGAGAGGCGATGCTTGCTTCTTTTTGGAAAAATTGCTTTGTTCTTCTTCTTCCACTTGCGTGGGATTTCTTGGTGATTTGGAAGAGTTTAAGGCTTAATCAAGTAAGTTATTGCTTATTTATGTTTTCTATAGTTTGATTCAAACAAGAAATTAAGTGATTGATTGTTTAGGAAGTTAGAAAGTTTCGGATGATATAGGTTAGGGTAAAATGTGATTTTGATTTGGGTGATTATGGAATAATGCTTATTTGATGGATTTGAGGTTAGAAATAAGTTGTGTTAAGTGAATAATATTGTTTTGGAGTGTTTTGAATGAATTTGGAAGGAAAGGGATCGGATTATATTAGAAGAATCTGGGTTTTCTGGCGATTACAGGTTCAAGCGCTTGCGACGTGTGACGAACACGCCATGGAAAGTGAATTTTTCCCACGCCATGAGCATGCGAGGCAGCCGCGAATGAAAATTATTTATCGCCGCCGCCAAGCGGGCGTGATTACGCCGCAGCGAGAGGAGTCGTGCGCGTCGCGGCGAAGGGGCGAGGTGAGGAGTCTTGTGCAGGCGTGTGACGCCATGCCAGGCGGCGGATCGATTACGCCGCGGCGAGAGGTGAGGCTTGTGCCTCGGCGAGGAATGCTTATGTGGGAAAATTGAATTTCTAGGTTTTTGAAATTGGAGACTTAGGACTTTGATGATTCAATTATATATGAATGGATTTCAATTTGGAGTCTATGAATTGAGATTTAGAGTATGAGATCGGAAATTGAATTAGTGTCGAAATGTCATAACGCATAAATACGTACATTTTTGATATAATTGAAAATTTGATTTTGAAAATTGGTCAATTTAGTAATATTCAAATACTACGATTTGATAGAGGCTCAAGTGGAGTGTCGCTTCTCGACGCACCGAGAGACTTCCGACGATGTGCTGAAGTTTAGAGGTGAGTAACCTAGTTGGTTTCTCAATCTCGATGTCTTATATGCTTTGTATGTGAATTATCATGCTTGATTAAGTGATTCGCATGAGATAAGTTATTGAGAATTGTGAATGCATCTAGGCATGATTAGAAATCGATGGCCGGCAGTTGTATTGGAGCATATTACGATCATTTGGGCTATAAGCTCATTATTGTGATAAGTGAGAAGGATTAGTGCATACCCGAGGGCTCTCCTATCCACAGTGCGGCGTGGGCGATAGTGCATATCCGAGAGCTCTCCCACCCCAGCGATTTTGTGTAATGTGCCCGAAATGGATAACTCGGCCTTGATCCTGGCACTAAAAATGAACTAGAAATCATTGTGCATTTAGTATGTGATTATCTTTGTGAATGTGATATGGAATTAATTGAAACCGTGTGATTATGATTGTATGAAATTCGATTTATGATTGAAATGTGATATGTGTTTGCTTTATGTACGCGATTTTGCGTAATGCATGAATGGGTAAACCATCGATGATGGTTACTCATTGAGTTTCGCAAACTCACCCAAATTGCGACTATTTTTCGTGACGATGGTAGTGAGACTTCTAGCTCCCGATTTTGGGACTTTTCCTTTTGTGTGCTTGCGAGAGAGGAGCATGGCCCATGGTCGGTCACCGGGGATCCTTTGGGATATTTTGGGGATGACCTAGATAGGAGCTATTATTGTTCATTTTGGCTCAGATATTTGTAATGATGATGAAGTATGGTTTTCGAAATGAGATAAGAAGTACTCTTTTGGTTTCAAAATTTTAGTGAATGTGATCATTCTCGCTAAATTATTGATGCCATGAGGTTTATTAAGTGATTGTTTGGTAGTGCACCTCATCGTAGGATATGTATCGGTATGACCTACGGCGGCGTCCGGTGTATACTCTACTGTGTGGGGCGCTACATTGGTGGTATCGAGCATGGTTTAGCATCTTTTGGGCATAGTGTATTTTAGGCACTAATCTTTATGAAAAAAGCGAAATTGATTTAGTTTGTGATTTTATTGTAGGTCATCCGTCTTTGGTGATCGAATCGATCACCGGTGACCAGGATCGGTAGGAGCTAGTAAAGAGTTCTCGTGCCTTTGTTTGAGGAGCGAGCCTCCTGTGGTTCCCATGAGGCGGAGCGGAGGTATGATCGTCTGCGTAAGCGAGGAGCTGTGGATTTCTTTGGTATACAGACCTACCGAGGTGAGGTTGGTTAGAGGGACCGAGCGGGTCTGGACAGATGGATCGGACTCGATGCGAGCGCTCGACTATCTTGTCTCTTTGCTCCGTGGTCCAGTGTGACGATGGTGGAAGACTGTTCCGGGAGTTCCACGGACCACAATGTTTTGACTTCATGGATTTTCCGAGAGCTTTCGAGATAATTATCGCCCGTGGTTTATATGGAGATGAAGATCAGAGGAGTTTGGATTTGAGATGTGGGTCTATGACATGGCCGACTATGAGGTCCGATTCAATGAGTTGTCGGCGTATGCATCTGTTCTGATTTCTTCTGAGGCAGATAGGTGTCGGAGATTTGAGGGAGGGCTGAATCTGGATATTCGTATCAGGTTAGCCCGGGCCCGACATGGGCACCTTTTTGGGCCGAGGTCATTCTTTGTCGAGATCGAAAGCGACTCTTGGAGGCGAGCCGAGTTGAGATTAGTCGGGGATCTCGGAGTAAGAGATCGATGATAGTCGAGGCGGCTCGGGTAGGAGCTTTAATGCCGACGCCGAGGCGCCTCAGATTTCGGGAGGTCATGAGCAGTCTGGTTCAGTTGCCTGAGAGGTAGATTTGGGCGGTCGGGTAGCGATGGTAGTGGTCGAGGCTCGGCCACTTCCTCCTCTGTCGAAGTTTTGTGAGAGGAGGCATAGTGGGGAGTCTTTGGAGGTTTACTAGAGCTTGTTTGAGATGTGGCTCGTTGGAGCATCGATCCGACCTTATCGCCCGTAGATTTTAGGAGTTCATCTGCTTGAGTGGGAGAGCCGGTAGTAAGACGATTGTCAGCAGAGCCATGATGAGTGGACACGGATTGTGGCGCAGACAGAGCTCGGAGTGGAGCTGGAGATTCTTTGGGGGTCGGAGAGTCTGAAGTCGACCGCATCGTGGCCGTGGTCTACGCCATGACCAGCGAGGAGGCCCAGGGACTCTCCGTGATGTGGTTGCAGGTTTGCTACGCTTTCTACGATATAGAGGTGTATGCATTGATAGATCCGTGGTCCACGATTCATTTATTGCACCGCATGTGGCATGTAGATTGTATGTGCATAGAGATGCTTGATATGGGTTGCGGTGAGTACACCTTTGGGTAGTACCGCTTAGGCGAGATTGTAGGGATGCCCGATCTGGTAGATTCAAGAATATTGAGTGCTGATTTGATAGTGTTGCCTTCGAGAGATTGAGGTGATTTTGGGGATGGGTCGCTCATTTGCCCATAGGCGATTATGGATTGCTATACCAAGGAGGTTGTGATAGAGTCTCTGGTCACCGAGGGTCATTTTGAGGTGTTAGTCGGCGATGTCGGCCGGATGATCTCTTTGATGAGTGCTTTAAGGTTGATGAGAGGTGGTCGTGAGGCTTATTTGGCGCATGTAATGGATTCTAGAGTGCATCAGAGTTTGCAGGATGTCCCTGTGATTAGAGAGTTTCCCGATGTGTTTCCCGAGGAGTTACCGGGGTTGCCGCCGGATCGGGAGACGGAGTTCGAGATTGACCTCGTTCCGGGTACCGCTCCTATATCGATACCTCCGTATATGATGGCACTGGTGGAACTGAGGGAGCTTAAGGCTCAGTTGCAGGAGTTGTTGGATAAGGGATTTATCAGGCTTAGTGTTTCCCCGTGGGGAGCTCCAGTATTGTTTGTGAAGAAGAAGGACGGGACTTTGAGGCTTTGCATCGATTATAGGCAGCTTAATCGGGTTACTGTTAAAAGTAAGTACCCACTGTCTAGGATCGATGATCTCTTTGATCAGTTGCAGGGAGCTCGGGTGTTTACCAAGTTAGATTTGAGATCCGGTTACTATCAGTTGAGGATCGCAGAGGCCGATGTGCCTAAGAGTGCTTTCAGGAGCAGGTATGGGCATTACGAGTTCTTAGTGATGCCGTTCGGGTTGACTAATGTCCCGGCAGCCTTCATGGCCTTGATGAATAGGGTCTTTCAGCCATACCTGGATCAGTTTGTGATAGTGTTCATTGACGACATTTTCGTGTATTCGAGGTCTAGACAGGAGCATGCGGAGCATCTGAGAGTTGTGCTTCAGATTATGAGAGATAGGCAGTTGTATGCCAAATTCACTAAGTGTGAATTTTGGCTGGATGAGGTGGTGTTCCTGGGCCACATTGTATCTAGTGAGGGTATCCGGGTGGATCCTCACAAGATCGAGGTAGTGAGGAGTTGGGAGATTCCGAGGAACGTGTCAGAATTGAGGAGTTTCTCGATTAGCGTGATATTACCGAGGTTTGTCGAGGGGTTCTCTGTGATCTCAGCCCCGTTGACAAAACTTCTGAGGAAGAGTGTGGCCTTCAGATGGACAGATGAGTGTCAGAGGAGTTTCAATGAGTTGATACATCGGTTGACTATGGCACCGGTGTTAGCCCTGCCATCTGGATCAGGAGGTTTCGAGGTTTATAGTGATGCTTCGCAACAGGGTTTAGGCTGTGAGTTGATGCAGCATGGGAGAGTGATAGCATATGCCTCGAGACAGTTGAGATCCCATGAGGGTAATTATCCTATGCATGACATGGAGTTAGCGGCTGTGGTGTTTGCTCTAAAGATCTGGAGACATTATCTGTATGGGGAGACTTTCCAGATCTTCACCGATCATAAGAGTTTGAGATATTTGTTGAGTCGTGAGAGAGCTGAACTGAAGCGAGGAGATGGTTAGAGCCGCTAAGGATTACGATCGCACTATCGAGTACCACCTGTGGAAGGCCAACGTGGTGGTGATGCTTTGAGTAGGAGATCGCATGGTAGTGCAAATCGATTGTGTTCGAGGTTGCCATGCTTAGTCCAGCTGAGAGCACTTAATGTGCGATAGATTTGAGTCGATGGAGTTCGATTGCGACTCGAGATTGAGGCCAGTATTGCATGATCGGATCAGGAGAGTGCAGGATCAGGACCCTACTTTGGTGAGATTGATTGACAGAGTCAGATCTGGATGGGTATCTGAGTTCGAGCTGAGAGATGGTACTTTGTGGACGGGCCAGAGGTTGTGTGTTCCTGATGTGGAGGATTTGAGGCATGAGATCTTAGAGGAGGCTCATTTGGCCGCTTATGCCATGCATCCGGGGGTCACCAAGATGTATCGCACTCTTAAGTTGCATTTCTGGTGGCCGGGTATGAAGAGGCATGTGGCGGAGTATGTTTCTCGGTGTTTGACGTGCAAAGAAGTTAAGGTGAGCACCAGCCCCAGCTTGGGAGATCATAGCAGGCGATCGGTGTATACTCTACTTGAGGGCGCTACATTGGTGGTATCTCCGGAGATACCGATCTGACCCGACTCATGTGATCCCGGCTCAGGAGATTGAGATAGCCAGTAACTTGAGTTATATTGAGGAGCCGGTGAGGATTATTGGATCATGGGTCAAGCAGCTATGAGCGGTGGTGATTCCATTGGTGAAAGTCCTTGAAGAACCATTCTTCGAGGAGGCAACTTGGGAGACCGAGGAGCATATGAGGAGGCGATCCTCACTTCTTCGATCAACGGTAAGAAAATTTCGGACGAAATTTTTGTTAGAGGGAGAATTGTAACATCCCGTCACCGATAGGATGTGTACGATTCCTCTTATACGTATTCTCATACGATTCTCGTGATCTCAGATTTATAGCCTCGCACATTTGATAAATGTTCAAGATTTCATTAACATCTGTATGTACATGCATGTATGATGTAATTCACTTGTTTGTGTCATTGGAGACTTTGTGATTAAGGTTTAGTGTGCTTTGATTTGTGAATTTGGAGAAATTGTGTTATTAGTGGAATTTAATATTTTAGAACTTGATTTATGAAATTGAGGAGTCAAATTGAACATAGGCATTGAGAATTAAAATTGGAGTATATGATAATGAGTTTTCTAATTTTGTGGAATTATAGGAATTTTCTGAAAATTTTGGAGTATTAGGCCCGACCGAATAATGGCTTAGTGGATCCATTTAATTGCGATTTTGGTTCGAATTGATTGATAATTGATATGAGATAATTTAAATTATGATTTGAGGAATTAGGGTATGAACTATTGAAATTCGGGAGAAATTAAAGTTAGAAATTGAATTGAGGTGGTTCGATTGGACTTGTGGCAATCGAAATTGCCAAACAAGCCTTAAGGTTTCAGATATATATATAAAGCCTATGCCTTTGAACTTTGAGAGACGATGCTTGCTTTTTTTGGAGAAAATTGCTTTGTTCTTCTTCTTCTCATGCGTGGATTTCTTGGTGATTTGAAGAGTTTAAGGCTTAATCAAGTAAGTTATTGCTTATTTATGTTTTCTATAGTTTGATTCAAGCAAGAAATTAAGTGATTGATTGTTTAGGAAGTTAGAAAGTTTCGGATGATATAGGTTAGGGTAAAATGTGATTTTGATTTGGGTGATTATGGAACAATGCTTATTTGATGGATTTGAGGTTAGAAATAAGTTGTGTTAAGTAAATAATATTGTTTTGGAGTGTTTTGAATGAATTTGGAAGGAAAGGGATCGGATTATATTAGAAGAATCTGGGTTTTCTGGCGATTCTGGGTTCGCACGCCGCGACGTGTGACGAACACGCCGCGGCGAGTGAATTTTTCCCCCCACGCCGCGAGGCATGCGAGGCAGGCCGCGGCGAATGAAAATTTGTCGCACGCCGCGGCGAGCGGGCGTGATTACGCCGCAGCGAGAGGAGTCGTGCACGTCGCGGCGAAGGGGCGAGGTGAGGAGTGCGCCGCGGCGAGGCGTGTGAACGCCGCGGCGAGGGCGAGCGGATGCGATTACGCCGCGACGAGAGGTGAAGCTTGTGCCGCGGCGAGGAATGCTTATGTGGGAAAATTGAATTTCTAGGTTTTTGAAATTGGAGACTTAGGACTTTGATGATTCAATTATATATGAATGGATTTCAATTTGGAGTCTATGAATTCGAGATTTAGAGTATGAGATCGGGAAATTCAAATTCGTGTCGGAAATGTCATAACGTGCATAGTACGTACATTATTTGATATAATTGAAAATTTGATTTTGAAAATTGGTCAATTTAGTAATATTCAAATACTCTGATTTGATAGAGGCTCAAGTGGAGCGTCGCTTCTCTGACGCAGCTGAGACTTCCCGACAGTAGCGCGGAAGTTTAGAGGTGAGTAACCTAGTTGGTTTCTCAATCTCTGATGTGCTATGTGCTTTGTATGTGAATTATCTGTGCTTCTGATTAAGTGATTCGCATGAGATAAGTTATTGAGAATTGTGAATGCATGCTAGGCATGATTAGAAATCAAGAATCGCGGCAGGATCGGAGCATATTCTCGATCCGACCGAGCTATAAGCTCATTATTGTGATAAGTGAGAAGGATTAGTGCATACCCGAGGGCTCTCCTATCCTAGTGCGGCGTGGGCGTAGTGCATATCCGAGAGCTCTCCTACCCCAAAACGCGATTTCTGTGTAATGTGCCCAGAAATGGGATAACTCTGACGCCCAGTCACAACACTAAAAATGAACTGGAAATCATTGTGCATTTAGTCTGTGATTATGCTGTGAATGTGATATGGAATTAATTGAAACTGTGTGATTATGATTGTATGAAATTCTGATTTATGATTCGAAATGTGATATGTGTTGCTTTGTACGCGATTTTATGAATGCATGAATTGGGTAAACCATCGATGATGGTTACTCATCGAGTTTCGCAAACTCACCCAAATTGCGTACTATTTTTCGTGACGGTGGTAGTGAGACTTCTAGCTCCTGATTTTGGGACTTTTCCTTTGTGTGTGCCGCGAGAGGAGCATGGCCCATGTGTCGGTCACCGGGATCCTTTGGGATATTTTGGGATGACCTAGATAGAGCTATTATTGTTCATTTTGGCTCAGATATTTGTAATGATGATGTAAGTATGGTTTTCGAAATGAGATAAGAAGTACTTTTTGGTTTCAAAATTTTAGTGAATGTGATCATTATCGCTAAATTATTGATGCCATGAGGTTTATTAGAAGTGATTGTTTGGTAGTGCACCCTCATCGTAGGATATGTATCGGTATGACCTACGGGCGTCCCGGTGTATACTCTACGGTAAGGGGGCGCTACATTCACCTTACTATGGCAAAACTAAAAGGCTTATGTATTGAATTTTTCCTTTTTGAGAAGTTGTATTGTCTAACTAAAAATCTAAACGATGAATAAGTTTACATTTTATAATACTACTCCATTTTGTTTTAATTTAGTTGTAATTTCCATTATTTATTATGTAATACTTGAACAAATAAGAAAATATGTTCAAAATCAATATGGATGATTTGCTTAGATTTTTTCGAATCCTTATGGAAATAACATCAAATTGGACTGTTTCATTGAAACATTATTGTTGTCAGTTGAGCTTCATGTTTACTTCATTTTCTCATAATCGTTATCTCCAACATTAAATCACCTTCTTTATGTCTTGAATAGTTAAACCTAATTATAAAATTCTTTAAATATGACTGTTAAGTCCCAAAAGGATATATAATTACTTCAACATCTCTTTTAAGCGTTATGCAACTTCACTCTCGTACTCATAAGATAATAAAGCTAATGCAATATTATCTTTGATTCTAGAAGGTCCTTATTTTAATGTCAAAGGACTACAACTACAAACTGACATGTTCAGTGTGGCTATAGTCAAAGTATTTCTTGAGTATTGTATTTGCTAGAAAATCCTTTTACCACTACAAGAGAAGTTTAAATTAGCGACAAAAATTTACCGATGCTAAAGAAAATGTAGACATTTACTGACAGAAATAGTATAGACGCCGGTAATATTGTTTGAAAATATTTATTTAGCGGTGGTATAAATTTATGTTGCTACTTTGACACGAAATGGTTTACCGACGGATATTATCGTTGATAATTTCGTCGGTAAAAGTTGTTGTCAATCGTCGGTATTTTTTTTGTAAATAAAAACTTTATAAATAATAAAGAGTTATGTACAAGAAAGAGATACCATAGGTAATCTCTGAACACGCAAAATACATAATGGCATGCAACTAACTGCCTTACCATCAATCGCCCCTCCTAAATCCTGCATGACAGTAGTAACCACAGTCTGAGAAAAAAAAACAATACTAAGCTAAACCAATTACCGCAAATGCCTAGTTATACACTGACTAACAATACATCATCGAATACCGCAACATGTTAGCATATGTCCAGATATACATGAGCTACGCCACAGTCCAACCAAGTAGAGGATCCAGATATCATCAAAAACCTGCTAATCTGTATTCATAATGTTGGACCCCGAACTTTTCTTAAAAATTAGAATTATTAAATGAGAAATTGGTAGTGATTATTCATGAGTAAAGAAAAAGGAGCATTCTTGATTTTGAAATGATATACAAGATTAAGGTAGTGAATGTAGTAAGTTGATAATGAGTAGGTATATGTGTGTATGTTTTGTTATTAGTAATCATGATCAATCATGGACTATAATTTGTTTATGGATGATTGTTAAGTCAAATTATGAATTAATTAAAGATGAGGTTAAGTTGGAATTGGGTACATTTGAAGAAGTAATCAACTTGAGATGATGACTTTTGAACATGAATTGTGGATACACACACACACACACACACACACACAAGTGAGACATTATGGAAAAAGGAAAGATAGGATTTTTATGAATGATGTAAAATAGTTGTAAGGGATGAGTCAAATGAGTAGAGATTAGGGAGTTTAATGAAGTAAAGTTAGTAATTGAATGGTTATGCTCATGACTTTCCAAGTTGTACATTGCAAATTTCAAGTTTTTCATAAGGGTCAAATTGGGTTTTTGACTTCAGCAAAAAATTTGGATTGATCTAGGCTGAATTAGATAAAGTTTTATTTTTAGAAGTTTTAGATTACTTTTCTAGCTTTCCAATGATATATACTATGAAATATTTGGATATCGTAGTTTAGAGTTATGGTTATTAGAAGTTTGTGATGTTGCATAGGATGGACTTTCAGGAAAGCTACATTGGTTTAAAATTTTAACCCTTATATAGGCACATTTCGTTTTTGAGGTCTTCATAAAAGTTGTAGATCTTTCTTTTATCTTTCCGTCGATATAAAGGTTGCAAAATTTGAAGTTTTGGATCAAAAGTTATGGAGTTTTAAAGTTGAGATGTCGGTGAAGAAGAAGAAGTGGAAAAGCACCGTCGTGCTACTTTAGAAGTTGGATAGCAAAAGTCGTTGTTGTTCAATTGCACGATAGCGACTTTGAAGTTTTGAGAGGGTGATGAACATCCGATAGTTTTTTGGTTATAACTTCTTAGTCCGACCTCCAAATGATTTGACTTTGTTTTTTAAATCAAACAAAGGAATCTGCATTAATAAACCTTGTCCGCAGCTAAAGCTGAAGAAATACAAGATGGGACAGATAAATCCCAATAAACAAGACCTGACATAGAACTAGCATTTCTCGCAAGAGTATGAGCTGCACAGTTCGCAGATCTTTTACAAAAACCAAAATGAACATCATTTATGGAATTACAAAGAAATAAGCAATCAATAACAATGAAATCAACGTCCGATCGATTGCGCCTATTAGAAAGCAAACTCTGAATAACCAATTTTGAATCCGATTCGATAATAACTGAATGTAAATTTTTCTTTTTAACCCAACTTAATGCTTCACGAATACTCATAGCCTCTACTGTTGACGGATCCAACACTCCCGAAAAGATATTACTACCAACTGCAATACAATCACCGTTGCTATTCCGAACCACAAAACCGGTACTAGTCGTTCCTAGCTCCTTGAAAATAGCTGCATCAGTGTTAATTCTTATGAAACCAACGGGTGGTTTCTTCCATACGAGAGAAAAAGCAAGGTTGGGATGTAAAGCTGCTGAGTGACATCTCCTAGCATTATTCCAATTCCGCAACATCGAACGGGCTATAACAAGTATAACATGAGCTGAGTGTTGTATTTCATGCCAAACCCAATCATTTCTATTCTTCCACAAAGCCCAACAAATAGATATAGACAAACACTGATTCTCAACAGTATAGTGGTGTGCAACAAAGGAAAACCAATCGGGCAAAACAACAAAGGTAGAAGGGAAAAAACCCAAGTGAGAAAGTGACCACACCTCCTTAGCACGACAGCACTCAAACAAAAGATGTGAAACAGATTCAGTTCCAACACCACAAATAGGACATAAAGGAGAGATATCCACGCCTTTATTTACAAGAAAAGCACGAACTGGCAAGCAATTATTTAAAGAGTGCCAAAAGAAGTTTTTCATCTTAGCAGGTATATTCAACGACCAAAACTTCTTCCAAATAGGAGAAGAAAGAACCTGAATCAAACCTCTAGGGGCGGCATGTATAGAGCGGTCTTAAACCATTGGATTCTTAAGAAATTTCTCTACTTCTCCACAAAAATTGGTAACATTTTTAATTGATTTGGAAAAGATTGATTGAATCAAAGTGAGGGGATCAGCTGGAAGAGTGTGAGTTAGATATTTTTACTAAACATGCTTTAATATTTTGGTGATATCTTAATCCTTATCGGTGGTATGGGCATGTGCGGAGGAGGTCCTCCGACGCTTCGGTACAGAGCTGTGCGGTTATAACTCTTAGTGGCAATAAGAGGAGGAGAGGGAGACCGTACAAGAATTGGCTGGAAGTGATCAAGGTGGATATGTCAGAGTTAACCCTTAATGAGGTAGTTGCTCATAATAGAAAAGTTTGGCGTGATCGGATAAGGGTAAAGGATTAACTGTTCTAGTTACCCAATCCCCTTATTCGGTGAGTGACAAAGAGGGATGGACTTTATATAATACTAGGCTCTCGTAGATCTATCCTCCTTCAGGTACTCTCCATCTTTTCCTTTCAATTGTTTCTATATACCGCATCATTCTTATATTGTCTCATTTGCATGCGAGTTCACTGAAAGCAGCCTCTCTACTATGTAGGAGTAAGGCTGCGTACTATCGGACCTCCCCAGACCCTGCTTCATTGCGAGATTTCAGACTGAGTGATGATGATGATGATGATGATCTTAATCCTTATCTTGTCTCTAAATAAACTGAGACATAGAGTCACAAATTATCTGAAGGAATCAAATTTTAATTCAGTCTTAAGACTTTCAATGTTTGGATGGAAGTTGAGCATAGAGTGTTGGTTCAACATAAGAACAGTTCAAATATGTTTAGGGTATAACTTTCAGATTTTTGAACCAAATTAAATGATTTTAGTGTCAATAGAAACTTAAAAAAATGAGGAACATTTTTCTAGAAGGAAGTGTTATCAAATTTCTTCATTTACTTGATCAAAATAAGGAGTTAAAATGTTAGTAGTTGATGGACAAAAAGAGGCAAAATTGGGAGAACCAATTAAATGAAGGGTAAAAAGGGAAGAGCAAACATAATGTGGTATTATTTAAAAGAAGAAGAGGAAAATTGTGGGAGTTAGAAAAGAGAAGAGAAAGTCGTGAGAAGAGAGGAGAAAAGAAAGAAGAGTGCGTGGAAGCTAAAGAAAGAAGGAGAAAGAAGAAGATTTAGGCTAAACCTAAGGTAAGTATCATCTTTTTTCTTGCTTAGTAGAAAAACAAAAAGGGATTAGAAAAAAGAATGAGTTTGTGTAGGAAGAAAGAGGAGAAACCCTGGATTTTTATGAATTTCTAAACTAGGTTTTGGTTTTTCTAACCTAGATAGGCTATACGTAGGTTAAACCTAAGCGCCTAAGCCCAACTTAGCATTTATTCGTTTTTGTGATTTTTGAAGTTTTATGAATTTCTATGAGAATGTTATGTTGATTGAGAACTTAGTTGTTTGAAGGAGACCAAGGGATGACAATCCAAGAGCAAGAAGAAAGACAAGCTTGACTTGGATTTTTGCAAGTAAATAGGTGGGTAATATGTTTATAGTTGTTGTGTGATGGGAAAATGCCCTATTTGTATATTATGCTTAAATTGTGTGAATTTGAATTTTATGAAGATTTGAAAATGCACGATGAATTATGACCATGTTATACCTTGAAAAAAGATTATAACATTTTGAATTGAATGAAAAGAAGAAAAGCATGAAATATGAGAATTTGATAAAATCAAAGAAACATGAGAGTACGAATTTGTGATTGACTAAATTGAGCATAAATTTGTTTTTGATTGGGTAAGAGAGGAACCCATTTCGTTAGTCTTGTACACATTGACATATAGCCTTCTCCCGGTTGCCCGTTTGAGGCCACGAGATCCTGAGAAATCGAACTCGTTTTGTTCACGATATAAACTTTGGTTTATTCGTTTCATTCCACAGATCTCTCGAGCTATTTATTTGTGCATTTTCATTTTGATTTGTCAAATTATGATGCAATATTGAATGTCATGTTTTGATGATTAATTACACTTGACATGTTCTATGTGATGATATGTTGAACTATGAGTTGTGAATTTGAATTGTGAATGATTGAATTACTAGCCCAATGAGATATAGACGTATATGATTATATGAAGTATATGCATGTTTGATTGTGTGGCTCGTTGCTAATGGCTATAAACGTATAAGCCACTGAGCTTCGCAGCTCACCCTATTCCCTTCCACTCTGCAGATGCAGAAAAAGCAGATTAGCATTGATCCTTGCAAAGTTGGCAAACAACAAGAACAGAGACTTTTGTAATTAAGTTAATTCAGAAACTTTTGGGTATTTAGAATCATATTAAGCGTAAGAATTCAATTGTATCATGTGTATTTTATATTCTGTAATAAACCAATGGTGTGGTTTTTGTTATGTAAATAAAGTTTTTCAAAAAACATTTCTTTATAAATGAATGATGAATTGAAAATTTTTTGTTTGTATATGTTCATAGTTAATTTCATTGTTATAATGGTTGTGTTGAAAGAATGATATGAGTTGAATATTAGTTTTCGAGGTTGGTTATCTGGGTCCTGTTAGAGGGTTTCACTGCGGCGAACCTTTCCCAAAGGGTACGAGCGCTGGATCTTGAAACTTCCACCGCGATGAGCCCATCAACATTGACGTTAAAAAAAATCCAAACTATGAAAATTTTGGGAAAAATCAGAGCCTCAAATAGGTAGCGAGACTTGGGCGCCAACACATAATCTGAGTTATTCCAACAGGAGCTTCCATAGGCAATGATTGACTATGAAGAAACCATTGCCTATCAAAGCTCCATGTAACCTAAATTGCATTTGGAACGCCTACTATGCCTTTGAATATGTGGCCATCTAAAAGATCTTATCCGTGGAAAGAAGGAGTGTAAAATGTGGCCCCCCAGCTGAACAACTATCTACATCACAAAGTTAGTGCAAAGTAGATCTAATTACCTCTCTATGTCTGTAAGCTGAGATGCTCCAGAACTTGGAAGATTATCCTGGCTTGTAAGCTCTTAATCTCAATAGCTACATCCTTAAATGTTCTTGAATTCCCTTTGGTCCAAATGTGGTGAAACCAAGTTAGGATAGAAGGAAGGCTTGATGAGTTGGGAATAGGGATTTGGAAGTGGATGAGGCAATGTTTCCATACAGAATTAGAGAAAGGATAGTTAAAAAACATATGTTCAATGGATTTCATGTTTGAAATAAAAAGGGAACAATAGTTAGGAATATACAGAAAATGAAGTTTATCCCTTATTTAGGGTTTTTTTAGGACAGTTAACTAAAGAATGAATGAGCACCTTGGGCTGTTATTTTTTAACCAAACTAGGTTATACCAAGGTAATTGTTGGGTTAAAGGTCTCAAGAGTTTGTAAACGGAACCATTGGTGTAAGTCTTTGAAGAACTAGGAAGTCATTCCAAATAATCCAGAGAACTAGACGGTTGATATTGAATGGCTTCAAAATCAGCAATGAGCTCTATAGGAAAATCCTGCCACCTCCACACATTATTGCTGATTATATCATAAACCTTTGTTGTCATAGGTAAGCCCGACCCATTTATCTCTCTAGGCTCCCCTTGGATGCCAAGTATCCTGCCATAAGAGAGTGGACTGCCCATTACCTATCCTAAATCTGAATTGATTCCCTATATTGTCCCTCACACTTAAGATTTTCCTCCAACTCCAGGAACTATTATTGGTAGGTTGTGCACTCTAAAAATTTTTCTATCTCAAAATGATTGTATGCACCCATCTAACTCACATGGCCTCTCTATCATAAAAAAGATACCAAATCCTCTTCCCTAACAAAACAAGGTTCTAGGTTGGCAAATACTTAATCCCTAACCCCCTCTTCCCTTTTTGGTTTAACAAGGTTGCTCCATTTAACTTTGGATTGATAGTGACTATCCACCCTCCCAGCCTATAGAAAATTCCTAAATTTAGCTTCTAATTCCTTGAGGACAAAAGATGGGAGAATAAAGTGAGAGTCCCAATACACCTGGAATGAAGAAAGAACAGAACTCACTAGTTAAAGTCTACCCACATAAGAAAGGTTTTTATGGGTCAATTTATTGACTCTCACATCAATCTTATCTAATAAGGGTAAACATTCTCTCCTCGATAACCTACCTGTAATGAGGGGAACAACTACATACTTTATGGTAGGGATCCTTTCCTAAGTCCAGACATTTGTTCCATTTGGTTTGTCAAGTGATCCATGTCATGAAAAAGGAAAAACTGATTTTTGGAAGGATTCATATCCATTCCTGAAAATTGAGAGAAAGAGTTTAGGCAATTGAGCAGAATTTAAGCAAAACTGATGTTAACATGACAGAACAACAGTAGGTCATCTGCAAATAGGAGATGGGTGAGTTTAAGTGTTTTACATCTCCAGTGGTATTTGAATGAGGGATTTCTAACTATGAAATCATTCAAGCTCCTAGAAAAAACTTCCATACAAAGAATAAAGAGGAAAGGGGATAAAGGGTCTCCTTGTCTAAGCCCAGATTTTCCTTTGAAGAATTTGGAAGGTGATCCATTGATCAAAATGGAATACAAACGGGATGAAATGCACTCTTGAATCCAAGCTATGAACCTAGGAGGAAGGCCTATATGAGGAAATCCCAACGGATGGAGTCATAGGCTTTTTTTAGGTCAATTTTAAAGGCACATCTCTTTTGACCATTAGAAAGGTGGTAGTTTTTGAAAATTTCTTGGGCTAGCAAGATGTTGTCACCAAATTTCCTATCCTTAAGGAAAACACTTTGGTAAGGTCTAGTAATGTGAGGAAGAATTTCTCTAAGCTTATTTGTGATGATCTTAGTAATCACTTTGTATAGCATGTTACAACAAGAGATAGGTCTATAATCTACCACTATGGAAGAGTGATTTTTTTTAGGGATAAGAGTAATAAAGGTATAATTAAGCTCTTTAAGAAGTTTTCCATGTTGAAAAAAAATCTTGGATAGCCTTAGTAATGTCTTCCCCAAAAATGTGCCAATTTTGTTTAAAGAAAAAACTATTGAACCCATCTGGGCCAGGAGTCTTATTCGGATTGAAAGAGTAGAAAACTTCTCTAATCTCTTGAGCTGAAACATCAGCTATAAGGGAGTTACAAAGGCTTTCAGATAAAGCTTGAGGAAAAAGGGGGGCCATGGTGATGCTGTCGCCTGCAACCAAATATAAAAGAAATCACTTTCGTTAAAACAAATTAATGTAGTAGCGATAAGCGGATATCGTTCCCACGAGGAATTTTTAACAGTGGACGTTAACAAATTCAAACGAAACAAATAGCAAAAGTAAAAGGGAGTTTGTGTAATCACGGCAATAATAGAAAATCAAAGGGAAAATTCACAATTTGAAAGCAATAATTTAATCTAAAAAATCAATGAGAAAATACCTTGGTTTCGAGTCAATGATACTATCATGCTACTATAGATCCTCGACATAAAATTGCAATCATTAATAAATATTCATTGGGAGAAGTTTCTCTTAAGTGTAATGACTAGAAACATGTATCTTAGCATTCTTATTCAACAATAACGTAGATACGATCATAGGTAAAATTGAATTCAATTAAAAAGACAGATCTGGAAATATCCAATGTTCATCAGCAATCATAAAACATATTCGAATTATCTCACCATAATAACATGTAACATGGATCCCTCAACTAAGATAAGAAAATTAGCTACTCATAATTGAATTGAAAACAAAGGAAATAACAAGGTAATAAGCCTCCATCCCTAGTTCTTTAATGAAAGAAACGAAAATCCTAATTGAAATATGCAAAAACGTAAAAACAAAAAAACCAAAAAAGTGCAGAAACGAAAATCCTATTCTAAACCTAAGCTACAACTTACGATCATCTCTTCTAACCCTAACATGTATATATATATGCGGCAATCACCCAAGCCTCCTATTTGATGTGAATCTCCTCATTATCTTCTCTTGATTTTGTCCAGATTAGGTGTACTTTTATTTTCGGTGGGAGACGTCTTGGAAAGAGGGAAAAAGGATCTTGAAAGATTGTGTTTTAATTGGAATCAAATTATGAAATTTTTGTAGGCTCCAGATTCTATCCTTAGACGTGCCCATGCCTAATCTCTAAATTTCAGCCAGAATGGGAATTCTGGATTTCTTGCCTTCTTTTGCACCTTTTTGGTCCTTTTTCATCCCTAAGGTGTTGAAAACCATCTGTAAATAATTATATAGCAATTTCATCAATTTCAGATAATAATTTCAACACATCAACGATAATTAAGTCCATAATTTATGCAATTTAAATGACTTAACAGGCCAAAAAGTCCTTAGAAGGAAGAAGGGATTTCTGATTACCAATTGAATATTGAAAGAATTCAACAAATTGTTCTTGGATCTCTTCATGACCTACTATCCTTCTCCCATTACCCACTTCTAGAGAATTGATATTGTTTTAGTTTCTGTTGGCTATTAAGGAGTTGTGGAAAAACCTGATATTCCTATCCCCTTCCTTTAACGACTTGATTCTGGATGCCCGTTTAAAGAACGACTCTTGATTATCTAAGGCACTAATTAAGGCATTGATGGCTTTGGATTCTTGAGCAAGTAACTCATTCGACTTAGGTAAATGCCTCAATTTATCTTGAATGACATTAAGAGTTTTCTGACAAATCCTGACTCTCTCATTAACATTTCCAACTTGTCTTGAATTAAGAGCTTTGAGTGATTTTTTAACCATCTTAAGTTTGGACACTACACAAAACATAGGACACCCCCGAGTTCGAGATAACCAAGCTTCCTCCACTAGTTAAAGAAAATTAGGCTGAGAGGAAATAAAGTTAAAGAACCTAAAAGGAGAGGTTCTTCTTTGAACGAGGTTGCCAAACTTAACCTCTATTAGAGAGTGATATGATATGTTCAGATAATGAATGATACTATAAGATCTAGGAAAATTTAAGCTCCAAGCAGAATTAATGAGGGTCCCATCTAGCTTCCTATTCACAAAATTATCCCCACTTTGTTTGTTATTCTAAGTGAAACAAGGACCATTGGAGTTGAGGTCATACAGAGCATGACCATCAACCTAATGTCTAAAGTCACTCATACTTTGGAGAGCTGAGTGATTAATAGGTTCTGCCTCGTGTGAGTATAGGATGGCATTAAAGTCACCTGTAATTATCCAAGTCAAGGAGGACATGGATGGTCTAAGAGTTGACAAGTCATTCCAAAGGGTCTTCATGTGGTTTAGGTTTTTGGACCCATATACACAAGTCACTAGGAAGGGAATCATTTCTAGGAGACAACTCGATATGCACTAACTAATCAGTAGAAATCAGGATTTGATAATGATAACTATTTGAATCCCATGCTAGCACTATTCGGAAATTTGAGACACAGTCTATATTGCTATAAAAAGGCCACCTAGGGAGCATTGAGTAGCATGCATTATTCAAAAAGGAGGGGGAACTAATCCTAGATTCTATCAAGCGCATAAAATGCACTGACAATCTCTTAAGCCAAGCATATACAACTAATTGTTTTTTAGGGTTATTAAGCCCCCTAATATTCCAAAAGACTAAATCCATTATTCCTAACTAAAAAAAACACCTACTTTTGTTTTTTCCTAGGTTTTTGACATTTTTTCAAAGTAAATTGGCCCTCTACCCCCTTCAATTCTAGGACTGTCAGGAATCAATTCAGATGTAGGAGAGAAAGAGTTTGTACCTACTTGACTTATGGTATTAACTTGTGGATCATCAAGGTTTCTAGCTGGGGCTTTTTGGTCTAACTTTGCCTTTCCATGTGTATTTGGACTTCTAGCAACATTGGGAAACTGTTCCATCAACTGATTCATCCCAACTATATGTTCCATCAAAAATGGTCCTAAGCCTTTGCATTGGGTGTCAGATGCCTCCTTTTCCTTCTGGGAGGGTTGGCTTGTGGATGTTAACTCCCCACCTTACTGCTCTTGGTTAATGGTTTGTGCCTTTTTTGCTTTACCAAATTCATGGTGGTCTCCAGTTTTAAAAACCCTCCTTGTCGGTGCTCGTGTTTTCTTCTAAGTAACCAGCTCAGGTTTGCATTCATATTCGATTCTAACTTCTTTAAATATTCTCTCCCCATCCTCAGTATACATTGTTAGTTGGAATGATGTGGGCCAATGATTTTTTAGGTCCATTTCAACACACATCCTAGCATACACTATCCATGCCATCCGAGCAGTTGGGGAATTGATTAGGAGTGGGTGTCCAACCGCACTCGCAATACGACCCATTCCTTCGATGGTCCAATACTCAACAGGAATATTAAAATTTTTTACCCATACTGGAGCTTTCCGCACAACCTCCTATTCTCCTCCATTCAAACTCCATTTTTTAGAAATAAGGGTTTACCTTGGATGTGTCAAGGGCCCTTTTCCAGAACCGACATTACTCCTATTTCATATTCAAACTTAAATAGAAAGTTATCAGAACTTGTAATCAGAATTTCTTTCAACCCAAACTCAGACCAAGATTTATTCGAAGCACGTTGAACTATTGGGAAGGCTGGCCTCTTACCTATTAAGAAGCCAATAAGCGCTAACCTAAAGTGTATAACAAAATTTTGATTTTCCTTTGTCTCCAATGGGTAATAGATTAGCGCAGTGTCTGTCAAAGTGTCTGCCCCATTTGCAATCACAACTTTCCACGATTTGGTAAACCCCTGTACAGCTGGGTTTACTGCATCTGGTTTATGTGACACACCACTTGCTTCAGCTTCTAGGGTTCTTAGTGTGGGTTGATCTAGCTTAGAGGGGGGTTCAGGGATAGGTTTGTGAGTCGAGAGTGTTGGGAGATTTGGGTTGGAGTTTTGATTTTGAGGTAGGATTTGGTTAGGGATTTTGGAATTGAGGGGAGGCTGTCGGACTATTGTTGACAAAGGGGAGTGTGCTGGGGAGGGAGGAAAGGGGGCAACAGGAGAAGCCATGGAGAAGAATCGCCCAGTCAAAATCTTCGAGTTTCTGAAGCACTTCGCCACTGTCCCTCATGCTCTTTATCGCTATCGCTCTTCTACATCGCCGTTATCACAAATTTTTCTTCCAGTCATTGGCTTTTAACTCTAAGAAAATGACATCATTTGGTTAATACCGAAACGATATCGTTTCAGTAAACTTAAGAACGTCTTTGCTTCATCAACAAAATGACGTCATTTTCTTTTTAACCAAACGACGTCATTTGGTTTGGATGATGGTTTAAATGTTTATAAATTAACCAAAATGACGTCGTATTGGTTAACTTATAAACGACGTCGTTTTCTAGCTAAAGGTTAAAAGGTTTGCAACTAAACCAAAACGAAAGCATTGGTATGAGGTATATCAAGATTTAGTCTCTGGTTCATATTTAGTCTACCAATCTTTCCTAATTCACCAAGTTTGGGATGGATTTGTGTGGTTTCTCTACGCTTAGGACACCAGAATATCGAACCATGAACGAAGAAAGGTATGAGAGAAAGAGAAAGTTCGAAAGAGATATTGTTTGTCCACAATAAAAAGAAACTTGCAATTTTTTTTCATCCCAAGGCTTAACAAAGGGCCAGAGAAACTTTCTACTTCCATGCCTGCGCTTCGTCTTTCTCCTCCATCGCCTCCATTTTCCATCACCATCGCCTGGAGCTACGTTGTCATCGTGGAGCTCGCGTGTCTCCGATGTCATCTTCTTCGGCCAGCAAACTAAAGATATTGTCCTCTTGTCCCTCCTCTCCTCTTCTCCGTCCGATGATGTATATGGTATGCGTGGTTGAATTATTTGCTTGGCATGGAGTTTGTATTTGGTTTTGATTGCTAATTACTGATTGTTAATGATGGGCTGTGTATTTGTCGGAGAATGATGAAAAAAAATTGAGAATTTGTCTTAAATTTGGGATGAATCGATTGATGCATATCAAGTGTTTGATAAAATTTAGTCCATTGAAAAAATTGATTTCAAGTCATTTCAATGTTTTTTCTTATATTTTTCTTTGAATTGTATTCAATTCTTGAATAATATCATCCCAAGGGCAACTTTGCATAATTATTTGAAAAGATATCAAAACTAAATAAAATAAAATAATTTAGCATTAAAATCAAATAAAATACTTAAAACATATATGAATATTTCATACACATCAATTTAGATATTTATATATAATTACGAGTATTTTATTGTTTCAATTTCTTTATTCTTTAATAAAAATGTTAGTATGGTTTATATTCACTATCCCAAAAATATGTAGTATTTAAATTTTTAGAAGACAACCATAATATTATTACAAATTTGCTCTTAATTTATATTGAAGTTTCAACACTCAAATATTTGTTTATCAAATTCTAAAAGCATAATTGAGTTTAACCCAAGAATGTGATTTTATGGATGCGCTTAATTTAGTTTAAATTTTAAATAAAATTATGTTTTTAATTGGATTTTGTTATAATGAGTTGGTAAATTTTGTTGTACGTGCTATTTATAGAACAAATGAAAATTTAATTAATTTGTGTATTATGACAAAAATTCACATGAATACGTATAAATGTCATAAATGGGCTTTGAGACATCAACAATAAGTTAAAGAATCAACAAGATCGTTTATTATTATGGTCGTTGTTAATTTGTTATCATGTGATTTTTATTATTGCTATGGGTGTTACTTAGTAATTTACTTATAAAATATATATATGTACTCCAAAATTGAGACTATGATGTTTGTCTATAATGAGACATATAAAAATATATATGTACTTCATCTCCTTTGTGGTAAATTTATAATGATACATTTTAGATAGTGTCATATTCAAATATCAACCATTTTAATAAATTGATTTTTTATTTTGACAACTTATTCTTTTGTTTTAGAATGCTAAGTTGCTTTCATGCAATATGGACTTCTATAATCAAATAATTCCTACACAACTTATATACAAGCCATATCTAAAATTTGAATTTAACTTAGGATGATTTTGTGATTCAAAGAGTATAACATACAAAAAAAGATTCATGTACAACATATATCTTTTAATAAACATTCAAAAACCATTTCTATGACAATTGATTCTTAATTCTAACTATAACCTATATGATTGGAAATATATCGTTATTTGCATCTAAACTAATAGCTAATAGTAATTTCCCTCTATGCTTGCATTTTAAGTGACAACCATCAATGCATATCACAAACCTACAAATAGCTAATAAATCCTTCATATAAACATTTAAGCATATGTACTTGGAATCAAAAATACCTCTTAGATACTTGATTATTAAAAAAAACTAATCTGGTTTTACTTTAATATAGTTAATCTATAGCTCCTCAATTTCTCAATGAGCTTCCCTTTTTCTCCCGTTAATAACTCTAATGCAAAGTTCTTTGCACTATGTCTTCTTGTATGTAATATTAATATTTTTAAGCCCAATAATACCTCATATAAGGCAATCTCTAAAATATGGGAGGCATTTTCTTACAATTTAAAACATCTTACATTTTCCATTCTGGTATTCTCGACCACACTCATGGTTGGAACGAAATGTCTTGATTTGAAATGTAGTTCCATGTTATATTGAAGAAACATGTATTCTCCACTCATAACCCTTTTTATTTCTCATTCTTGATGTAATCATAATAATAACCCTTCTTAACAACATACTATTTTGGGGTTTTTTTAAAATGCATTAACTGAATCAAATAGCAAACTAATCTTTAAATCAATTCGCCTCATCATTTCATTATTTATTCGCCTTTTTCTCCCTTTTTATTTGAACTATTATCTATAATCTTAAGCTCATCATAATCTTCATATGTTAAATCCATTTACAAATCTAGAATATTATTTGTTGGGACATCTTATGCACTACCATTAAAAAAAAAACATAGTTTTCTTTTGTAACCTTTTTGCCAACCACCTATCTTCCATAACTATCTCATCATATATATATCTTGTAATCAAATGAACTAAAATCATCAAAGTCGCTAACTTATTCTTTGTCACCCTCATACGTTGGATCATCAAATTCATTATTATCTGCACCATTTTTTATAGGTTGTATACCCTCTGTAGAAACAAACTATTGCCTTTTTACAACATCACAATCACTTTGTTCGCCTTCTCCAATAATGCACAAAACTTGTCCACATACTCAAAAAGTTGCCTATTCACCCTCTATGACCTCATAATTAACTTTTTCACCTACTTCACAACATCCTTTGTTATGTATCAACAAGGGATATTCAACACTATCCAAAAATACTTTAATATGAAATTCAACAAATTGTCTTATTTTCTTTTACATATATTGTGTAAAATATTGGATTCAAATTGAAATTCTTATACTTCTACAAATTTCAATAAACAAAGAATTTTAGGTAGAATTATAGGATCAAAGAGACAATGTGACTTAATGTAGCCTAGACTCAGAGGCATGTTCGAAGGGACTTACTGCGAGGGTAGGCCATTATAGTCTCTAACTGCAACTAAATCACCATCTCTACCTCCAGGGCCTACAGTTGTAGATGAAACATCACCTGCTGCTCCTGATGCTTCACCATCCACCACGCCTACATCATCCACTACCCTATAGCGGATTTAGCAGACGATCGCCAGTTTGGAGTTGAGAGACTTGATAGAAATAAATATATAAAAATAGTCAATAATATATAAGTAAAGTCACATAAAACACTATATATGTTTATAATTAAGTTATAGGTTTAAATTCTTGCAAATTTTATAAAATTATTTGTTCTTATATTAGGTTGATTCCGTCTAGACCATGTTCCAGACACATGACATCTACATTTAAGGAGGGTTGATCTTGAAGGTTATGTATGGAAGAAGATCTCTCAAGTCACAAAGACATTTTATTTTCAGGAGTCTGAGGTACAATATAGAAATAATGATCTTTTTCATTTATTTGTATACATTAATTACATAAATATTATTAGATTATAAGTTATCGAATTTATTCCTTTTAATTTTAGAAACAATTTTACTAAAATTCTGCTATCGATGGGGTCATACATAATATATGAGAGAAGCAAGCTCGTACATGTTATCGCAACTTTATTGGTGCGATACACAAGACTGGTGTACGACTGCCTTTTGTTTCTGAGAGCATATGGAGACGTTGGTAGGAGTACTGGACATCACTTGAGGCAATGTTCGTCTCAGGGTGTAACTCAACCATCAGACGTGGAGGCTCAGGAGGAGACAGTCTGTTCGTTCATACGGGAAGATCAATTATTCACCACGAGCATGCAGAGAGACTTGTAATTATCTAAATATTACACTTATATTCTATTTTTTTACTTTGTTGTATTCCAATTTAAATTAATGCGTGAATGTTGGAATGAAAATATATGTATTATGGATAATGATCATGGTATAAATGTCTAGTGCCATATATGACTGTGTTGAGTCATTTTCTTTGTTCAACAAGGGGTAATATCATAAAAAATAAAGGAGATTCTGCTGAAATTTTTATAAATTCTAGTTTAACTTAGAACATTTTATTGTTATGCAGGAAAAGTTTATGGGCATAAGGTCTACACCCTGCCAGTTGTATTTGTATACTCATACTAAGAAGCATGACGGTGTGACATTCATCAACAGCCGATATAGACAACTGAATATATGTGAAATTTATGCGTTAATATTCATTATTAATAATTATCACTTACTAATATAAGCATTGTCTTCTAATAGGACCAACTCTAAGAAACAATTCAGTGACAGTCTCATGGAGAACAAGTTGATGAGAGTCAAGCATATTTTGATGCAGTGGCTAGTAGGGACAATCGTGGAAGGATCTTTGGACTAGGCTCATTTGCAAACATATGTTATTCACACTCCTCGACATCTAGTACAACAGCATCAACTAGACAACCGACAATGGAACATATCCATCAGCTTGAGAGCACAGTGCAAACATTGACAAGTCAGTTGCAACAGACAATGGAGTACTAACTAAGCTCCAAAATGAGGAGCAGTTGAAGGGGAGGGCTAACGACTCAGACCATCCGCACTCACCAGGACAATAAGATTGTTGTAGTCATTTGATCTGAATTTATGTACAATTTATTGTTTTTATTATCAATGAAGAAAATACATGTTGGACCCTATTTTTAGAGTCCAACTTTGAAGTCATTAGACTTGAGCGTATCACTCTGTAGGATTATTTCAATGAAATCTCCTTAACTATCATCGATTCATCTTCTTACTCTGATATCAAAAGTGTTGGCCCCGATTTTGAAGCCACACTAGTTAGGCAGTGAAAATTCAAAAAGACTTCATCAAAATAATCATAGCTCTATGTCTTTAGTTTATTTTGAACGAAGAACCATCTCATTCGGAGCTCTATAGATCAAGATATGATTAAAAAGCCAAAATACGTTCATAACCAATTCATGCTTTTTCAACCAATACCCTCACTTTCTTTTCAACAATCTTTTTCAAATCAACACCAAAAACTACCAATTTATATAGAGAGATAAAGAAATGTGTTAGGAATATATTACTTCAAAAATTAAGTTATTTGGAGATCGGATGACAAAGTTATGGTCAAAAGAGTCAAACATATTCAGGTTTGGGAAAACTTTGCAGGTCACGATCGTGACTTTTGAAATTTTTTGCAGAGTCATGATTGTGACTTATTTATGGTACTTATCGATAGAATTTTACTTTCCGTTAGTAAATTAAATTATATTTATCTATAGATGGTAAAGAAATCTTTGAAAAAAATGCAAATATTCACTTTAGACTCACCGATGAAATTTTAATTTTTCATCGGTATACTTACTCATATTTACTGATAGTTTATGATAAACCATCAGAACATTTTTACATTTTTACGGTAGATTCATCGACGGATTGACATAGCCATTTGTATATATACTGATGGTATTAATTTTTTCTATCGGTAAATATAATGACGGAAAGCATTTTCCGTCGATCTTTTTACTGACGCATAAGAATTTTCGTCGGTAAACTTACCAACAGCCGATTTCACGATGCATTTTTCGGTCGGTGAAAACCGTCAATAATTTTAATTATTGATGGTTTGTTAACGTTTGCCGTCGGTAATTTCTATCGGTAAACCTCGTTGTTTTTGTAGTGTACTTAGAACAGGGGGAAAAGGAAAAGATTGATTCACGTCGTGAAACATATAAAATAGTTTCTAACTCTTGAACATAACAGAAAAACCTAAATCATTTAGCAGATGAGATGATGTTATCAATTGTAATAATTTATTCCAATAGTGACGTAAACATCAAAACAAAACATACCAAGCAAACCTAAGTAGCAAAATACACTAAACAGGAAACTTTAGCATGATCCCAATTATCTTTTAATTTATTGGCATATCTAATAATGTTATTATTCTTAATTCTGATCTACCGTAAACTAGATTAAATATATTCTCTAACCTTGCATTTCTTCTCTATGTTGTCTTCGAGAAGTGAAAAGCTTGAGTACTTTTTACTCATTATTTATCTAAGAGTACTGGTCTATTACTTTCTCTGATAACTCTGGTTTAATCTACTCCTAGTGATGCTTAAATCAGCATAATACTTGGCAATCCAATCTTCGATGATCTTGATCTCAGTCTGTCTCTGTGTGATCAACCACACTGGATCATTCGGACTTGATTTGAGTATATCCAAGCAATGAGACCCTGCGAGCACAAATTGTTCAGTAGAATGAATTTCACCATATAATATTCTTTAACTTGTCTAGTTTTTTTTTTTTTTTAATTTATCTTAACTTGTCTAATTGCGTTTACTTTCTAACATGATTCAATTTTCTTTTAGTACACGACAATGAATGAAAGCTCTAGATATCGAATCGTATCCTATTTATTAACTAGGTTCAATTGTATTATTATTATTTTAATTTTTCATCAATTGAATGTAAAATACTGAGCTAGTGCAACTAAACCAATGTTGGAGGAGCTAAACCAGAATGGATTCGTGAAGCCTTTAACCTCGGGATCCTAGGTAACTTAATGAAGTGGAGTTGAGGATATACCGTTTGTTGTAGTGACCGCAACAAGAGTGTCTGACAGGTTCTTCAATACCCTGCAATCAGAGTACAAAAGGCTTAGCTAGACAGAGACAAGAGAGAGGTCTCAGTTTCTCCAATGTTTACGGGGCTTACCCTCCACTACTGTAAGGATCTTTCAACCCATTGGAGAAAATGATGTTGCTACCAAACCTCTTCAGTATCAACTCTATGTTCTGCAACGAGGGGAAAGAGAAAAATAACACCACAAATTTTTAGTGACTTCCAAGCAAAGGAGTATCAACAGGAATCGCTTTTAGAATTTAGAGAAAATCAAACAGAAACATACTTGGCCTCCATAATAGGTGGTGATCCAGTGCGGCCGAGGTAAGACCCCATACTGCCTCTTGCAGTTGTCAGTGAATTTGTTGTAGTCGAAGGAATCAGGAGGGAACATGGTACCAGTGCCACGAGCAATAGGCATCACCATCTCACTACATGTCTAGACCACAACAATCATTTCTTTGTTTCTAATTCTCAGAACACTGAATGAGGAACCATTTAGAAGTAATACAACATTTAACTTAATGTACCTGCCAATCCCATCCATCAATATCAACAAAGTTGCGAGTGCTATAGCACGGGCTGCTTCCCAAGTACGCAACCATACCAGCAAATACTCTACTCAGAGTATCGTTTCCAACACTGCTATCTATGGCTGCACAGATCTTGTTCATTCTGTATGATGGCGCTCTATTGTATTGAGCAGCAGAGCAGTAGATATTGCCCAAAAGGTCCGTCAGCTGAGCAGAGTTGTCTAAGGGACTAGGAAAAGAGGATAAATGAGTTAGCAGTGTACATAAATTGAAACAACATTGCGATCTCAGGTCATTACGCACTTGCAAGTCATGAATTTCTGACTGAGGATTGACATGCCATTAGGTTGAGCAGCGACTTGGTCGATCTCGGCCCATGATTTCTGTATGGCTTGGTAGCAGGTCTCACTAATCTCCTACACTACACAGAAATAGCCTATTTGACATTAGCAACTATTAGGCACTTCTAAAACAAAGAAAAATGAATGAAAGTGAATAGAATTCAGAAGTATTGACTTTGAAGTCCTTGGTGACGACAGAATAATATCCATTCTGCGGTGTAATGTTGTCGAAGTAAAGAATTGGCGCTGATGAGGCCAACGCTCCAATGGCAATATGAGGGTATTTGAGGCGGAACCATGAAGCCAGCACTAGATATATGGAATAAAAAATTTGAAGAAGTCATGTTTTTTGCTTAATGTATATGATTATTATTATTGTTGTGTTATAACAAACAAAAGTCACGTACTTCCTCCATATGATCCTCCAGAAACGATAACGGGAGAGTCTTCAGCTCGCAGATTTTGCTTTACATGAATGATAATTTCTGCATAATCTGCTATAGCTTGAGATGAGCTGAAATAACCACGCAAGCTTGCATTTTTTAGAGCATCATCACTTGAATGGAATGGAACCGATTGTCCATAGAACCTATGCTGATGAAATAGATAGACGATGGTCAATTGCTTAATAACATGTAAGGTATCCCAGTAAATAGAGAAATCATAGTTCATGATGAGCATACCTCTATGTACAACAAACAAGCGTTAAAGCGTTGAGCATTTTCAGGGAAGAAACCGACAACTTCAAGATCATTATCCAGTGATGACTCTGCACCAAAATGAACAAAGATTGGTGCCCTAGCATTTGCACCACCCCAATACTTGGTGCTGATCACGTATCTTTGCTGAAAGGTTTCGTAGCTTTCAGGCCTATAATTGAAGTGATCCAGTGTTTGATTATAGAAAATTGTAACAGCATCGTCCGACAGAACAGATTCCGTAACAACATCGTTATCTTTAAAATGTGTTAATCCTATTGGAAGCCTCCAGTTGATCTTTCTTGTCGCATGACCTCCATTGGTCAACAAAATCAGCAATGATAGTAATTGAAGCCATTGAAAGAGAACTGATGAACATTTCATGGTGATACCTAAGGTTTCAACGAAAATTCAAAGGTTCTTGCAATGAAATCTGAATCACAAGAAACCTTAATTGTTTATAGTTTTATATAGGAATCAGCTAAGAAAGCTTGCACTGAAAGTAGAAGAAAGATTCAAGGCATGCCAAAATAATAGCTTATATCGTGTTTCAAAAGTCTTACTAGTGGGGATAGTCAGTACGTAGACGAACTAACTTAATAGAAGCAGAATTTATAGATAGTCAGTACGTAGACGAACTAACTTAATAGAAGCAGAATTTATATTATGAGTGTTAGAAAATATATAAAATCAATTAAATTGACCCCGTACAACAGCTTAAGTTATTGTGGTGAAACGATTACTTAACATGATATCAGAGCCTCTATGATTAAATGATCATGAGTTCGAATTCTACCACCTACCTATTTTAATTAATTTAAGCACAAGGTAAAGTAGGTCTGTGTAAGTTTCAAGCTCAAAGGGCTTTCACTTGAGGGGGTGTGTTAGAGAATATATAAAACCAATTAAATTGACTCCACACAACAGCTTAAACTATTATAGTGAAATTGTCACTTAACAATGAGTTTAATTATTTGGCCCTTCTTCTCTGGAATGATGGCTTTTTCTTTTTTAATCTTAGACCTAGTGATGCAGACTCATGGCCGTTTGCATAGTAATTAACATTACTATGACAGGTTAAGCTTAGGATATTTCGCAAAGCAGCCTGCAAGTTTAAGGTTTCAGATTTTAATCAAATTAGCTGAGTTGGCCCTGTTTAGATAAATAACAAGCAGCTGATAAGAAAAACATGATGGTATCGTAAGTTCCTTATAATAAGACAACGAAGGATCTTTATAATAAGCGCGATTCACAAATTTTACCTCAAGGTTCTCGAACTGGGCATCTACTTAATTTGTGCGGTAGCTTATGGCTCATTTTCCTTTTTGGTCAAATAATAGTTTGATGCCTTCGTTCGATTTTTGATAAATAAATGTGTCACAGTATTATTATGTGACAGGTTCTACGCATAGGAAAACGACCTTTTCATCCACCTAAGCACAGTAATTAAAGTTTGCAATAGCACTAGTTTTTCTTTATCCCGTATAAACTTATTGCGTGGCCTTGGAAATCATCGATAGAAACATTGACTATAGTTGGGGATGATAGCTTTGAACTTATCTGTAAGTTTAATGACTGCGTAAATTGGAATACATGAACAGTTGAAGCAATTGCTTGGTGGAAGTCAATCACAAATATTCCTCTTATCTCCAAATGCAGCCCATGAAAAACTAATGTGGAACACTCAAAACCCACAAACATATAAAATGGTGCAAAACCAGTAAACACCACTAGCTCGCAACCACACCCACACGCACAAAACATGATAAGAAGAAGGATTAATGGTTATTGAATAATGAGCGAGCAACCAAGCTTGAACATCAAGTTTAAGAATGATGTGAAATACGACTTTCCATTTTATGCACATTTCAGCTTTAGTACAACTAGAAGGTCCCATTTCTTAACCTACTGAAATTTTAAGCCATACCAAACTCACAATTTGGCATTCCAAACATAAGAAATCGGAGAAAAGAGAACAAAATGGCCCTTTGATTTAGTTTTTCTACCATAGTTCATGAGATCTGATGGTTTGCAGGATAGTGCGCGTGGAAGCTATAAAAATAATAATATCAAAGTGATGTGGGTACGAATAGTGCTCATTGTCTGATAGCTGTAAATAGAGGATAGTTGGACATCCCTTGCAAGGAATGCTGTTTCACATCCACACTCTTTCTTCTTGGCGAATACTTCGTTGATTGGGCATGTTTTGCTACATAATTCGCTATTTCCAAATGATCATATTTAATTTGTCCTCAAAAGTTCCGAAAATCAACATTTTATCTAAGAAAGAATCACATGTGAATTAATTAATTATTTTTTCTATAGTTTTATATTATAGCTAATTTGGGAGCCCCGATAATTTTTTTTAATTGATGGACAAATCTCATGCAGGCCATATATATGTATTTTCTTAACCAGATTAGGAAAAACAGGAGTATTCAATTTTAATTCTTTTTGACTTCGATTAAACACAATTTATGTCAGCTAAGATCATTAATTAAAAGAAATTAGGTATTATCCTTAGTGATTTAATTTGTCTTTAATGATTTTAAAAATGACTCTTGTTCCGGAGGTTTTTATGCAAGATCAATCATATGATTGTAAGTTCTAAGATTTGAAAGTTCAACAAGTATTAGATGTGGAAATGGTGTCTACTTCTACATGTGTACCTTTTATCAGGATGTAAATAATTTTCTAGTGGCATCACACTTGGGATGAGCAAGGACCGGTTAATACATAAAGATTGTAGACCTCCTGCAGTTTACACCAAATTAAAAAAAAAGTTATTTAAACCTAGTTCTAGAGTCGATATGATAGGAAATTTGCATTCATCAATTCCATATTGAATAAGAAATATTGAATTTTTCAAAGTTTAAAAGTTAAGACAGGCTGAGTGTATTAGTAAGAATGTAGCATTTTGAACAATTCAACTTATAGACGATATTTATTTTCATAACGAGTATGCTAAAGTTGGATAAGTCATGTCACTGATCAGGTATCTTTTAAAAGTATCTATTCTAAGTAGTCATTTTTTATATTTGTTATGATAATAACTTGCACTAATTTTAAATAAGATGTTATTGGTTGGAATTTTTTTTTTTTTGAAAATGAACAAACTAAGGGCCATCGATAATCTACTATAAGTACTAAAATCCTATGAAATTTTTAGACTTTTTTTTTTAAGTGAAAGAAATTAATAGTGGCAAAAGCTATCACACCATCACAATGAGTCACATTATCATATTGCAATCAGTATGTAATGAGGTGTCTATAGAGAACAAAATTGATCAAAAAGAAACAATGAATTACAACTTCCAGCTGATTTTCAACGCATTATTAAGAGTGTTGTGCTTGTTGTGAGCTATGAATATGACTTGAACTCAATTGATGATGTATTCAGCAATATGATATTTTCCTTCTTCGATTTTCTTGTATAATCTCTTGTTTCTCTCCTTCCAAATGGAATAGATGGTGGTAGTGAAAGCTGTTTTAACAAGTGTTCCATTTGGTTTGCCTGACGTGGTCCTGACAATAATCATGTTAGGTGTCTCTCTCCATTCAAATGTAAACCTGAGTAGTTATAGCATACTTATTATCCTACTTCAAATTGCCTCGGTGTAGCTACATACAAAAAATAAATGATTCCGACTCTCTGCTGTAAGTTTACATAAAACACAAATGGGATCATAATTTTCAAACCACCTACCCTTGGTTTTGAGTCGATTTTTGATTACTAACCAAGTGAAAATGGAAGCTTTTGGGTTTAAAGATTGTCTCCAAATAATATCAAACCAAGGAACCCGTTCAGCATCACTCGACAGTATCTTATTACAGGTGCTATTAAGAAATGTGCATATTGGGTTAGGCAACCAAATGATGTAGTCCTCTCCCATTACGTGAGGAAGAGGAGGCAAGTATTCTGAAAGTAAGGAGAAACCTCTAAAATTGCTACCTCATTCTCCATTGTGGATGAGTGAAGAGACCCTCGCATTCAGTGGGATACAATTTTTGAGTGGTGCTAATGATTCTCTCTAAATAAGTGGACTATAAGATGTCCAATTATCAAATCAAAACCAAATGCTTGCACCATTCCCCAGCTGATGCTTAATGTAAGGATAGATCAAGCTTCTCAAGTTAAGAATGTAGCTAAAAGTCCAGGAATATTCTCTAGAATTTTCAAGTTTCCAGAAACTCCAATCCTAAAGATTATATTCATTTACCCACTTGATCCATAATGCTTTCTAGTCATTGAAGAGTTGCCATATTCGTTTGTGTAAAAGAATCTTTTGCACTTAGAAAATTGAGATGACTCTAAGTCCACCTCGCTCCTTTGTTAAAGTAACGTCACTCCATTTTACTTTGTCCTTCTTACCATTTTCTGTTTTTCCTGACCAGTAGTGGGACAACATATTCATGTACAATTTTGTTTATCCTTCAAGTTGTGTTTAAATTGTTATTGACAATTATTAAATTAGTAGAATTTGAATTAGACAGTCAAAATTGGACATATTATTTTCTGTTAGTTTGTTTTATACTCCTGATGTTTGTTAATAATAACAATAAGTTTTAAAGGTCAACAACATAATATGCTACTTATTTTTAGCTTTTTTTTTTAATTTTTAGTTGATATATTTATACAATGTAATCATCTAAATAATATATAAATTTTGCAATATATTCTTGTTCTCCTTATCTTCATTTTTCTGTCAAATAAACTTTTGCAATTTTTATTTGAAGATACCTTTCAAATTGGTATCAAGCCTTCGTCCAATATATCGAATTACCTTTCATTAAAAAGCCTAACCAACCTTCCAATAAATATATATAAAGTATATATAAACTCACCATTTACAGCAGTAGTTCAACCTATATTTCATGGTGAAAATTACTAGTTATGGGCAATTAGAATGGAGGCCTCGTTAGATGGGAGTGTTCTTTGAAAGGCTATTGGAGAGGAGTACAAGATTCCTTCATTGGCTAACAATTCAACCAGGGACGGAGCCACATGTAGCCTTGGGGGGGCATTGGGCCCCAAGGTTTTTAATATATATATATATATATATATATATATATATATATATATATATATATATATATATATATATATATATATATAAACGGAGTTATTTAAGGTCGATGATATATTGGGCCCCGTAAAATTTAAAAAAATTAAAATCCGGGCCCCCTGCTTTAATTTTCTGGCTCCGTCACTGAATTCAACACTTGCTCAAATAAAGGTTCAGAAAGAAAGGATGCAATGGAAGTTAAAGGCAAAATCTTACATATTTTTTTATTGTCTCATTAGTAATTTTTATTAAGATTATGACCCTAAAAATCAACTAAAGACATTTGGTATTGACAAGCTCCTTAACAATGTTAACCAGTTAAGGTTGTTATATTTCGATATCTTTGACAGTAGGATTAAACAAAAAAATTTAGTTAAAGTACTTGAAAATTTTCAATAATTTCTTTATTGTAAAACTTTATGTTACCTTATAAGAACTATTAAATGCATTGTAGGCATAAGAGCAAAGAAAACTCATGAGGCAAGAAGCCACAATTTAAGGTATCCTACAAACTAAGATCCAAAGTAAAGAAAAGAAAAGAAAGAAAATAAAAAAAATTTATGCAAATGAGTTTGTACCTAATTATAATAGGTAGTAGCAGTGACAACAAGAAGAAAAATTACCCTCTTTATCATTATTGACAACAAAGGGCAACCTCCTTTTAAATGTTGGAGAAGGCTAGATTTAAAGTGTAATAAAGGCAGCAAAATTGGAAATAATAATATAAGAATATCTGTAAGAGCAACTCTCAACAACAAAATGAAACTCAAGTTGTATTCCAACAAAAGGAGGAAAAATAATTTTTTTATAGTCACATGCTTTGCTCAACTATAGCTCAAGTAAAAATTGGCCCGTTGATAGTAGTTGTACTAATCACATGACTCATAATCAACATCTTTTTAAGGAACCTGATAGATATATAGTGTTAAGAGTTAGAAATATTGAGTATATTATAGTCAAAAAAATGGAAACAATAACCATTGAATTTTTCAAAGGTATAAAAAGGATATATGATATCTTATATGTTCTTTAAATTGATAAAATTTTATGAAGTGCTGAACAATTTTTTAAGAAGGGTTCCAAAGTAATTTTTAAAGATAAGCATTATCTAATAAAGATATAAGTGACCAAGAGATGTTTAGAATCAAAATGAGAGGCAATTTTTTTCTCTAAATTCAATGTAGGATATATAGGTAGCTTATCCCATTTCAATAAGTAATGTAGAGACTTAATACAAGAGGCTAGGCCATTTTCATCATGCTATAGTTCTATATATACAATGGAAGGAGCTAGTTTTATGACTTATCTCTATGGAACTAACTCACAACAAATCTGGTTGTACCTCAAAGAAATCTTTCTCAAAGGGAGTAAATAAGATATTATTTTCATAGATGATTTTACCATAATGTGTTGGATTTATTTTTTTTAGGTTCAAGTATAAAGTGACGAGTGTATTTTGGAGGTTGAAAGTATGGATTGAGAACTAAAAAGGCTTTCGAATTTAAGTCTTGAGATCAGATGATGTTGAAGAATATACATAAGAACATTTCAATATATTTTACATAGAGGTACTAACTTATTGTTTATTACACTCCACAACAAAATAGAGCGAGCGAAACCATAATGGGGATGGCAAGATGTATGCTACATGAAAAAGGCTTGCAAAAAAATTTTTAAGCAAAAGTTGATATGTTTCCTTTGATAGACTTTCTATTAAAGCTATAAAAGGAAAGACAATATTTAAGGCTTGGAATTGATTTAAACCATCCCTATTAAAATCTTAAAGTATTTTGTTGTATTTATTTTTCATTTATTATTTAGGTGAAAAGGGATAAGCTTAATATGAGAGCAAAACTAGACAGTTGAGACTTGGTATGAATTTAAATCATTAATATCCCTTTAAATTATGGAGAAGCGGATGATGAGCCACCTATCAAAAGTACTAGACCACTTTGTGATATTTATCAAAGATATAATATTGCTATTTTTGAGTTTGTAGGAGCTGAGAAAACGAAAAAGAATTAAAAATGGATAACTAAAATAAAGGAAGAAGTTGAATATGATTAAGAAGAACTAAACTTCGAAGTTGTTTGAAAGACTTGGGAATAGGAAGATGATCGGTGTCAAATAGGTATTCAGAACAAAACTGAATGTTAATGGCTCCATTAACAAGTATAAAGCTAGATTTGTAGTAAAAAGTTTTGTTCAAGTTTTTTTGTGTTGATTTCTCATAGGGATTTGCTCCTATTGCACTACTGACACCATCAGAATGCCATTATTATTAGTTTTTTAGACTGATGGAAAGTGTTTTAGCTTAATGTCATATGAACTTTTCCTAATGGTTATTCACATGAGGAAATTTAAATTAAAGAACTTGAAAGTTTTATAATGAAAGGATAGGAAAATAAAATCTTGTTTTTTTGCTCAAGAAAGCCTTATATGATTTTAAAAAGGCTCCAAAAATTTAGTAGAACAAAGTTAATTAGCATTTAGTGGAAAAAGTATGACTGAATTTGTAGTACTCTCTCTCTCCTCTCACCCCATCATTTCTACTTTTCATTGTCACCCCTAAAGGTTAATATTCATAAAACTATCCTCTTCCTTTATTCTTTACCCCCACTGACTCTAATCGGCTAACCATATATACTAAACAACTCCTCTCTTCGATCATGTCGTAACCTTGTCTATTTTATCTTATAATAACGTTAAAATCAACACAAAACTTGAGAAGAAAAATAAAATAAAAAACTCAAATCTTCAATTTGTTGCCCCTGGTGAATATTGTTGACCATTATCACCATTGGATTCACGTCGATGTCAGAAGCAAAAGCCCTACAATCTTTTAGTCAATCACTGTTTGCCCCATTGTCGATTGACAAAATAGAAGTTAGTGCTCTTAAATAATTTTTCTTTAATTCGTTAAGATTGATTGAGAATTTGAGTTTTTGTAGTTATGAAAGTTATGCTAATAATAAAGAGTTTTCATTTGGTATAAAAATCGTTAAATTATGATACTTAAAAAATAGCGATCATCGAAGGTATATTCCGATTATCGGAGATATTATTTTGATGAACTTCCAACATATTTTTCAGAAAAGTTTGAAAAATTCTATAATTGTGCTAGTCATTTTTTCTTTAAGAACTATGACAAAATTCTTAATGAATTGTGAATTAAAAATCACAGAAAGTTTAGGCAAAAATGAGATCAAGGGTATAATTAGACCATCTTTGTAAACCTAACCAGTCTTAGGTTGCTAATTGAGTCGAACAACTTGTAAATAACACTGATTAGGATATTTTTCTTCTTATTTTATGGTGAGACCTGCATTGCAAGGTTTAGACAGATAAGTACATTAATCAGGTAAATTCATATATATTTATTGATACGAATGGTGACGTGTTAAACTAGGATAGATTTCTCTATCCTTATACAAGTGGTTATATGTATAAACCTACAAGTATATGTATGTACATATGTAATTTGTGTGGTTGTTATCGTGATGCTTATGCGAATATTAGCATGAAATCTAAATATAAGAAGACAAGTTTGGATACTTATGTTATATTGCATATATTTATAATGGTATTCATATGACTGAGTTTTTGTTTTGTGAAATTGCGTGATTAATAGTTGGAAAATTTTTGAGGCATGCCACCAAATGTGTATGCATCAGGATCAAATGCACATTGGTTTAATTATGAGATATGATTATGATATGATATTGAGATGTGAGACGAACTAATATTAATTGATGCATAGATCTCGATCAGGTCCTTATTTTATATGTATATTATTGATGTCATTGTGACTTTGAATGTATAGAGTGATGACTGATATGATGGTGGTTCTTGGCTCCCTACAACCCCTTCTAACTAAGATAGCCTTACGACTATATAAGTATAGGTATATGGCTAGGCCATTAGAGATGCTTAGCTCCTAACAGCCATTCAAGGTGTACTATTATGAGTATTTACCCTTAGAGACTAAGGTCATCCAGATATTCTTTGTCCATGATTTATTGTGCATTGTATATGATTTTTCATGCATCATAGATGTGTGTTTGTACTAGTATAAATTGTATATTTTGTGAGCTTGCCATTGGGTGTTACAAAGGATATGGACTTACTCAATGAGGTCTGACTCCCCTCAACTTTATTTTTTAAGTCAGCTATCACCAACTTTGCAGCAGTGAATCCAAGAAGTGTTGGTTACAACATATCTACCTCTACGTAGACTTTTAATTTGTTTCAACTTGTATTTGTACTATAGTGTCCAAAATGATATGGTTTTGTATGTTGAAAAAAATTTCTTCTAATACACACTAACATTATTGTATTTTCTATAATTTTATATTTATTTTTATCACTAGTAGCCATGCTTATGTATGATCTAAGGGCTTTAACACCAAACGAAATCGTTTTCTTTTACATTAAACTCACTCGAAAGGTCCTCCTCTCCCTACCCCCCCCCCCCCCCACCTGCGTCTTCTTCTTCGTCTACTTCGTTCTCCTCTCGTGCAGTTTTCTTATCTTCAATTTCTGTGTTGTGAACTCCTCTTTTGCTCGTCAGTGTTTGTCTTCTTCGGCCACTATCATTGTGTCCTTTGATGGAGGTACTTTTGCAGCCACTACCATGTTTTTTTTTCGTATATTGGATGAAAGTTAATTTGGGTATTTGATTACTTTCGATTATTTATGTATTCTGTGATTGGAAAACAATTTTAAGGTATAAATGTTAGTGATAGAAGGGACAAGACACGATTTTGGTTGTAATGTTGGGATGAATTTTTGATGCATGTAAGATATTTGATGAAATGTCTGTTAAGAAAATTATTTCAGTTCTTTATTTTTAGTATCAATTTCATAACTTTTACTTGCAATATGATATAAATTACATTCATATTTTTTAATGCATTATGCTTAGATTATAGTAGTAGTTAGATTATATTTTTTAATATATTTTGTAATAGATTGACAATCATCAATTTTCTTATTTAAAATCAAAGTTTTGTTAGGAGATAAGAACACATAATTAAAAAAATAAATTATAACATCTTGATATTAGGAGAAAGCAACTTTTAAGAGAAAAAAGATTTTCAATCAAAATTATAGCATCTTGATATAAGTTGTCAAAAAAAGGGGAAAAATAACTTTAACAAAATCTCGTGTTGATGCTGGTGAATCAACAAATTGAACTGTGTTTGAACATCGAGTTGTGATTTGGTTGAGGATATAAACATTAAATTATGATTTCATTAATACTTTAAGGGACAGTTTGGTTCTACTTTTGTTTTTTTTGTTGTTGTTTTTAGTTTCTGTTTCTTGTTTTTGGTTTCTGTTTTTTTCTTAAAAAAATGAAAACCTGTTTGGTTGAGATTTGTAATATAAAAACTGAAATTAAAAGCATTACAAGAGTTAAAACATTTAGTAACTAACTATTGTTTTGTCACAAATACGAGATTTTTTGTGACAAGACAATTGATTAACACTATTGTTTAGATTAACTGTGATGATTTATTTTCTTGTCACTGATATAATAGTAATTGTGACAATTTAATATCTTTCACAATTAAGTTGTCACTATTAATATATTAATAGTGACAACTTTTCTTTTATCACTAAGTTTTGTCATTAAAAGCCTATGCAATTTGGTGCTAAAATAATTTTAGCGAGAATAAATTGTAATTGTGACAAAACATATGTATGTAACTAATATTTTCTATTTGTTGTGACAAAACATAGTTTAGTTTGTTACGAAATAGTTAATCATCACGCAATATTTTACTTATTGTGACAACAAATTTTGTCAATAAATATTCAATTAAATAGTGTCTACTTTATATTGTCACAATAATTGAACTATAACTACGGTCACAACTATTGGTAATTTAGTGAAAAGTTTTTTGTGACTAACTATTTTTTTCATCACAAATACGATATTTTTTAGTACCAAGACAATTGATTGACACTATTGTTTAGATTATCTGTGATGATTTATATTTTTGTCACTAATACAATGGTAATTGTAGCAATTTAGTATCTTTTACAGTTAAATTGTCACTATTAATATATTAATAGCGTTAAAATTTATTTTATCACAAGTTTTGTCACTAAAAGTCTATGAAATTTGACGAAAAATAATTTTGCCAGAATTAATTGTAATTGTGACAAAACATATGTTGATAACTAATATTTTCTATTTGTTGTAACAAAACTTAGTTTGGTTACTAATATTTTTTTTCTTGTTATGACGAAACGGTTTATCGTCACACAATATTTTACTTTTTGTAACGAAAACTTTTTTCAATAAATATTCAATTAATTAGTGTCTATTTAATATTGTCACATTCACCAAACTATAACTATGGTCACAACTATTTGTAATTTAGTGACAATTTTTTGTGCCTAAGTATTATTTCGTCATAGATATGAGGTTTGTTGTGACAAAACAATTGATTGACACTATTGTTTGGATTAACTGTGATGATTTATTTTTGTGTCACTAATACAATGAAAATTGTGACAATTTAGTACCTTCACAATTAAATTGTCACTATTAATATATTAATATTGTCAAAATTTCTTTTATCACTAAGTTTTGTTATTAAAAGCCTACATACTTGTTATGACGAAAACTTTTGTCAATAAAATTCAATTAGTTAGTGTCTATTTTCCTTTTTCATGAAAGAAAATAATAAAAAAAGAAAGGGGGAGAGGTTGGTAAATTGTGAGATCACGAGTTTTAATTTTAGAGTAATTAAGTTGTAAGGTTATGATTATCTGAGTTGGATAGAAGTGATTTTGTAATTTATGGGAGTATTTTTTAAAAAGTTTTGTTCGGACTAAATTTAGTAGGCGTAAATGTCAAGTATTATTTTAAATAGAAAGAAGAAAGAAGATTAAATCATATGAATGTATGTATCTATTAGAAGGTATTACATTTTCATAAGCTTAATAACAAATGACTTTTTTTTAGAATTTAAAAAATTTATTAATAAATGATAGAGATTATAAATGTATAAGAAGCTATTACCAAATTGAGTTAAAACCAATTAAAACACTGCTGTCTGACTTAGTAGCAAACAAAATGGCATTTGCTAGGACCCTACGACATCATTCAGCTATGAGCAATGATATTTTCCAAAGATATAAGACATGATACATGGTATTTAAAATTCAAAGCTTGTTTTGCTCTGAAAGAAATTACAATGGCGTGAGTATGGGAATCCTTTTCTCTTGGAGCAGCGCCACATCCGTCAGTGACGGCAGGACTAGTGATGAGTTCGAGGAGTCTAGTGTCGCCGTCAACGTTAAGCCAGTCAACCCCGCTAGATCTAAGGTCTTCTTCAGTTTCGACTCTTTTGTTCAAAAATCTTCCACCTTGTACGTGCTTTAGGGTTTTGATTACTTCTTCGAATACGGTTGCTCTCTTCCTAAGGTAATGTAATTTTGCTTCAATTTCTCTGTTTCTATGTGTTTGGCTGGGTTTAGAATCGGAGAATTGATCAGTAGTGCTCTCAAAACCCTAGTTCTCATTTGAGCGCTGAAAATTTGGGGCAAAGGAAAATTAATCAATTGTGAAGAGTTTTGGTGTATCGGTCGAGGGAGATTGTGAATGCTTCAATTCTTGCGTTCCTCCCTGTAGAGGGCATAGTTCCAATCTGTAAATACCTCAATTTCCTTTATGATCTGTGGTTGTGAATAGTTTCTGCATAGTGGATTTCCTTTATTCAATCAATTCTTATACCTTAAAGCTTGTGTCTTTTATGCCCCTTTCGTGAGTTTATATGCTGATTAGGTGTCATATGTTGAAGTTGGAGCTTTGTATTTTCGATAGGTTCTCGTGTTTATTCTCTTAATTTGTGATTCTGGGTCTATTTGCTTTCTTATTATTTGCTTTTTTATTGGGCGTTGTGCAGAAGTTTATCTGTTACCGCTTACTTCTTGTTGTGGGTTTTATCTCCACTTTTCTTTCATGTTTCTAATTTATTTTCTGCTCTTTCTCATTGTTTTCTGTTAACTGTGGCATAGGCAAAATTGTTTTCTGGTAGATGTGTGGCTTATGATTGGTTGAGAGCTTTGGTGTCAGTTTTGTATTTGCCATGCTCACGTAGAATTCATGATATTGTTGAACAGGTTCATGCAACTTTGTGTTCTGAGTCTCGTGTCAATGAAAGATTGGAAGTCAATCATTTCAAAAGATGGATGGGCACGAGTTGTTGAAGCTTTACTAGATTCTAATGCTTCTGGAAAAATTAAACACAGAATAATTGTGGAGTATGTTTTACTATTAAATTTTGGTGGTTCCCCATTTTCAAAAGTTCATTTATCTACATTTTTCCTCTACATTGTCTTGCTTTATGTGCATTTAACTGTATAAATGTTTTGAATTGGAGTTTATATCATTTAACATTTATATGTCCTGGAAATTCAATCTATTAGCTATTAATAGCAATTGACATCTGGTTTCATTGAATTATTCTGAACGTCTAAAGGCTGCAAGGATGTTTTGAAGAGCTTGTGATGCACTCATCTGGTTCATTTATTGTTGAAAAGTGCTTTGTGGCCATTAATGCATCATTAGGAGAGGTTATAACACCAAATTTGCTAGTTGTTCAGGTTGAGCTTTTGAAGACAAAGCAAGGTCCATATCTACTCAGCAGACTAGATGTTGATAGTTATACCACATGGTTTTTGCATTGCAGTATCAGGATTCTTGTCCTAAATTAGACCTTTTTAGTAAAGAAACAATCTTGGTGCAACCATTGAATGTCTACTATTTTTTGTGGATTTACTTGTGGTTTTTGTAGGTCCTGATTGGGTAATTCCACTTTATTTCATGTTCCTTTTCACCTTGTGTTATTGCAATAGGTACCAAACCATCCTGATCAGTAGAAGTCTTTGTTTTGAAACCCAGACCGGACCGACCGGTTCGACCGGTGACTGGTCGGCTATCCGATCTGGCTAACCCCTAAAAACCAGTCTTTAATTGAACCAGTGCAAACCGGTCAATTGATTGGTTTGACCGATACTGGTCAAACCGGTTCGACCACTGATTCAATGACACAATTTAAAAAAAACCCTCATTCGGTCATTCCTCTACGGCTCTACCTAATCCTTTGATTAAGGGTTTCGACATTTCCAAGAATCAAGCATCTCTAAGAATCAAATAGGCTCATCACTTAGGGTGACGACAGCCATAGATGTGCATTTCTTTAAGTTAAGATTTACTTAGATAGTGTAGTGTGGTGGATTCCGATACGATCGGCAATATCTGATTCTGCGCTGAGGTTGGACTGAAGAAACTTGTAATGGTACTATCAATACTCTCCATCTTTTAAATGATAACATGGAGTACTAGTGAAGATTGTCGGAACAACAAGAAGAGTCAGCTTGTCCTTTAGCAAGTTCACTTTGCAATATTCACTTTCGGTTACATTTCTTCAACTTCACCTTTCTCGCTTGTTTGTTTCGTCAACTGTTCCTGGTAAGTTAAACAGTCCTTTCTATATCTTTTTTTAATCTCATTTCCAGTATTTTTTTCCCCTGGTTTTGTTTTAGTTGCTGATTGTGAAGTTCTCCGAACTGGATTTGGTTCTATTCTGTAAAAATGTAGTTCATAGTCGATGCATTCTAACTCTGAACTACGTTGATGCTATTGGTTAATGGAAACTTCTTATGTTTGATCTCCATAATTGTGAATTTGGTATGTCTGATTATATTCAAATTGAAGATTTAAAAAACTAGGATGGGCCGAAATTTTTGGGCTCTATTTTGTTGGCTTTTTTCTCATCCCTTTAATCTTGGTTCTCTACTTTTCTCAAAGGTAAGCACTGATCATTTTCGGTGTTGGTTTTGATGTAGAAAGGTATGGTTTTGATTGCAGAATGAGAGAGTAACACCAACAAAATTTAAACACGTATATCATTTGGAGTCTTATGTATCAATAACAAGACTTTTTTTTTTATCTTGTATAAAGTTCAAACTTTGTGTAGAAATTAGGAATTTAGTTATAAGTACAGTAAATAAAACAAAGAACATGAAAAGATCTATACGTTGGCGCTTTGAAGGCAAAACCTTTTGTGCTCTTTATGCTTAATTGTCTTTAACTTATGCTTTTAAAAGAAAATAACATCCTTTTTTATGTTGTTAATCTAATATTTTAGATCTAGACTTAGCTGGAGATAACATTCTTTCATGCTTATGCAAGAGAATGAGTGCAATGGAAATTTGAAATTGTTATAGAATCATATTTCATATATCATGAACAATCTTTAACTCATTGTTTCCTCTAATTTCTTATTCAAAGATTACATATCCTGAACCATCTTTGTTTTATATTTTGTAGTGATGAATAACAATGCTTCTTCCGCACCATCGCACACGTCATCATCCACTGATCAAAGTTGTAGCCAAAATCCTCGTCAGAGAAGTGATATAGCATGGAAGCACTGTTATGAGGTACAAACAAGTGGAAAGAAACGAACCTTAAAGTGTTTGTATTGCGATCAAGCAATTTGTAGTGGCGGGATAAACTGAATGAAACAATACCTAGCCGGCATTACTGGTAATGTCATCCTATCCTAAAGTTAAACCAGATGTTCGTTTTTTTATTAAATGATAGTTAATAGAAGCATCTAATAGTAAAAAGAAGAAAAATGACTCTAGGACGAATTTGTATGATGTTGAGACTTGTGAGTTAGATGAAGATGATATAGTCGAGATCTCTAACTTAGTTGGTAAAGGAGATGTAGGTGGTAGTAGTAAGATAAAGAAAACAAATGAAATTAGAAGTTACATGAAAGCCGGTGTTGGTATAGACTCGGCTCAACCTAGCATACAAACAACACTACTAAGTAGAGAAAGATGGCATGATACTGATATGTCGATTGTATTGTGGTTTTACGATAGTTGTATTCCGATCAATGCTATTAATTCACCATTTTTTCAGCCTATGATTAGTCGGATTGCAACTATGGGTCGTGGATACACAGGTCCTACTTATCATGCATTAAGAGTCCCATTACTTAAAGAAGCTAAAACCCAATGTCAGTTGTCTATTGATGCTTTGCGCTCTAAACGGGTTGAAAATGGTTGTACGATTATGGGTGATGGTTGGACAGATGGTACGCATAGATCTTTGATTAATTTCTTGGTTTACTGTCTAAATCAGATTTCTTTTATTAAATATGTTGATGCTTCTAGTATTGATTCTGATGCACAAACTTTATGTAATCTTTTCTCTGAGATTGTTGAGATGGTTGGTGCTAAAAATGTTGTGCATATGGTCACGAATAATGCAAAGAACTACAAAAAGGCTGGAAAATTGTTGTCTGAGAAATATCCTTCGATCTATTGGTCTCCATGTTCTGCACATTGGATCAATTTGATTATGAAAGATATTAGGGAATTGACACCAGTGAAGAATTTAGTAATTCTTGCTTCGAGGATTACAATGTTTGTGTATAATCACAAGTTGCCTCATGGATGGTTGAGAAAATGACCTGGGTGGACTGAAATTATTCGTCCCGGAGATACTCGCTTTGGCACACAATTTATTGCACTGAATAGTCTTTACGATCACAAGGAGCATTTGGAAGCTATGGTCGTGAATGCTGGATTTAAGAAATTCCTAAAAACTGAAAAAGGTAGAGAAGTTAAGCAAATTGTTCTAAATAGCAACTTCTGGAACAATAGCTTAATTATTGTGAAGATCATGGGCCCGATTATGAGATTGTTGTGCATGTGTGACTCCGATGAGAAGCCTTAGTTAGGCTATATATACGAGGGGATGTGGAGGGCGTTCGAGGGCATAAAGGAGCTATTTAGAAACAAAGAGCGCCTTTACAAGCCCTATATTGATATAATCAATGATAGGTAGGATAAAATGTTGCACAGACGTCTTCATGCAGCTGCATTTTTCTTGAATCCAGCCTTTCAATACGATCCGGATAGCCCAGCTCAAAACCCTGAAGCTTTTTCGGGATTGCTTGATGTTGTTGAGAAATATTTTCTCGGACTTCAAAACATAGTTAAAGAAATCACTACATTTTGGGAGCGTCAAAAAGGTTTCGGGCGATCATTAGCGACAAACAATGCAAAAACAACTCGGCTTAGTATGTATTTTTATTGCTTTTTACTTGACTATTTATATTCTTGTTTGGTTATAATAAACTCTTAATATTAATTGCATTTGTTAAAGGGTGTAAAAATTTATTTAGATGAATGGTGGAGGTGTTTTGGTCACAATGCGCCGCACTTATAGCAAATTGCCGTTAAGATATTGAGTTAGACTTCATCTTCGTCGGGATGTGAACGGAATTGGAGTGTATTTGAGAAGATTCATACTAAGAAGAGGAATCGATTGGAACATCAAAGACTCAATGATCTTGTGTTTCTTCATTACAATTTGAGGTTGCAACATCGGTAAGATTTTTCACTTGTCAATAAATTGGTACTTTATATTATTATCATAAACTAAAATCTTTCATTATTTATAGTGGCAAACAAATGAAGAGACCATATGATCCAATTGATTATGAAAGCATTGACAAAGTGGAATTTTGGGTGGTTGATGAGGATTCGAGTGGAGAGCTTGATGCTGATGAGATAGAAGATATGCTTAAAGAAGAATTATCTCGAGGTTATATAAGAAACTACTTAATTTTTAATTGTAATATGATGGGTGTCGAATCCACCAAAAATAAATCCCAAACACCAAACGAAAATAAATTGCGCACAGTGGTAAATGGGGTCGATCCACAGAGAATGGAATAATTGATTCTATTTAAATGCCAAAGAACGAATGAAAATAATTAAAATGGGGGGTTTAGAGTTTTCTACTGGAACTACTAATTGAAATAACAACTAATAAATTATCAACTCAAATAAAATTAAATAAAAATAACAACTAAGATTCAAATAACAAAGAACGCAAATAAAATTGATAAACTCAAATAACGACAACTTAGCCAGGAAATTCCTAATTATGCTTAGACCACGATCATCGACTCGAATATTTTCTTTGGTTTAGTAATAGGTTAGCTATAGTTACCAACTACCTCTGGCTCCCTCGTTTCTTCTTAATTTTAGAATAGTCATGAAACTCCTTTGACTATTCCCTAATTAACTAATAACCCCTTCGAGACTCTCTCCGAGATTCAATTAATTAACAGCATTAAATTCTAAAGAAACACTAACCCTAACTGACTACGCACTGACTCATGCTTCATCTAGTTAGATCGCAAGTTTCTCCACACAAAATCGACAAATACTATGCCCTAGTGCCAATTGCCACAAACACCGATCACCCAAACTAGACTCCACCAAGTAAATCAACGATATGTAAATTAACTAATTCTAAAATCAGGCCTCAATCGCAGAATCAATTAATAAACAATGACGATAAATCGAAACAAGATGCGAATATTATAAACCAAATAATCGTAACAAACAAGGTCTCACGAGTCAAAGCATAATAATTGGAATTCCACGACTAAAACAGTTAGCTACTCATACGAAAATTAAATCTAACAAAATTCTTAATTAACATAGTCTCCATAACAAAGGAAAGAAAATAAAACTAATAAAGCGAAATCTGAAATTAATCCTGGATGTTGCCCGGCGTCACGTGTCGGTCCCACGAATTTTCTCCACCAGCGTAGCCGCCGGACCTCCTGCTGTGTTGCGTTGCTTTTCCTTTTATTCCTCTTGTTTCTTGCGTGAGTCGTGACCTACCTCCCCGTGGGCTGCGTCGACTTATTCCTCTTAATTTAAAGCCCTACTTGTTTTTCTTATTATTCCCACGCTAGTCCTTGTCTCCTTAATGCCACATCGACCAGCTACCTTCCTCTCGCTCACGTCGTCAATCCTCCTTCCCATCCATCAAGTTGCTCACTTCTTTTCTCCTTGGTTTTGTCCTCTTCAATTAATTCCGTGGGCCCCTCTTCCTTCTTTTCTCCTTGTGGGTCAAGCGACCTCCTTGCTTGCCTTGTCTTTGCGTCGTTTTCCTCTCTTCTAATTCCAAGCCCACTTGTTTTAGTTCTTCCTCTTTATTTTCGTGGTTCGCTTCTCCTTGGCTTTCATCTGCATTATGCGTTGCTCCTCATTTAATTTGCTCTCTCATATTTGCTATTTTTCTCTTTATTTCTCAAATCATGCAAAAATTATAATTCCCTACAAAGAAATATTAAATCAAATTAAGCCCCAATAATTGAATCAATAGGAGGAGTAAAAAGGAATAATTAAAGCATGAATATTAGACAAATATGCACTTATCAAATCTCCCCACACTTAGACGATGCTTGTCCTCAAGCATAAAAGAAAACCAAGACACAATGAAAAACCGCTCCAATAAATGAAACATGCACAGAGGTAATGTAAACTAGGAATGAGAGCGCAATCTTGTCCCAATGTCAATGAAATGTCAAATAAATGCAACAAATTTCCCACACGAGAAGACACAAGCCTGAACTCAAATTGAAGCGCATGCATGAATTACCGAATTTTAATTAAAAACCAATCAGGTCTAGGAATCACACTTCACTTATCAGGTGGTTAATATATACGAGGAACTCGAATCTAAGTGGTAGTTATGGGAAGATCAAAGTTAATCTTAATTAATTGATTAGGTGCTTTTACCATAAATTACTTGGAATTGTCATTGGCCTTTTACGCGAATGCAAACATTTGTGATGAATGTCACCCGTTACTCGATCAATCACAACGCCAAGTGGCTTTAGCCTTACTCGTAATTACTCGGATGCTTGCAAATTTTTTCTTTTGTTTTTTTTCCGAGTAATCGAGGAGTAGTTAATTGCTTCACACGTCGGTTGTCCGAGACCTTTGACGCTAACGCAAACATTTGTGATGAATGTCGCCTGGGTTACTCGCCTTGTCCAACCTTTAGACGGATTTTGGCTTCGCTCACAACCACCTTTGGTGATTGGCGAACGAATCTAACACCTTTTATTTTTATTCTCCATTCCTTTCTCACCATAATTTCCCACATCAATCCAAAGTTCAACACATATACCAACTCAACTTCTAAGCTTAACATGACTCTAGACAAGAAAGGCACCGATTAATCACACAAATTTTTTTTAAATTCTAACCAATTAACTCAGGCCCGCAACTTCAACATATAGGACAAAATCATTAACATTTAAGTAACATTAAGTAACATTAAGCAACAAGGGACTCAACCATACTCTCGACTCCTTTAAAACAATCCACCATTACCTAAGGCACAACAATTCATCAAGCAAAAATGGAGCAAAAGAGGATTTTTTTTAGTCTACCACGGCATCAACAGTTAAAAGTCCAAAAATACCAAAAGGCAACGGAGGGCACATCCCAAAGTAATGCATCAAACAAAAACAGCATGCATCTCAAAAGCATAAATCACCTCCCCACACTTAAAGCATGCGTTGTCCTCAACGTAAAAGTAAATGAAAAGGTAAACTGAGGACTTCCCTGAATCTGGAGAGAAGATGATGGCTTATACGTGAGCTCGTTTAGGCCTCCCGCCAGTAGGGTATAGCTAGTACAGTGAGGGATGAGAGCCAACATATGATCATATAAAGGACTCCCGCTAACTATAATCCAAGAACTCCTAATTGATCCAACGTCAAATCACCGAAAACACAAGGAATGAGGGAAAAGATCAAAACAAAGAAAAGAAGGAAACAAACGAGACAAAAGAACACAAAATAAAGCAAAAGAAAAGAAAGAAAAATAAAATAAAATAAAAATATGGGCTGCCTCCCATTAGCGCCTTGTTTAACGTCCTAGGCTCGACGCCTCGTCTCGATGTTAACCCTTGTCTCGATGTTGGAAATCAGCAATGGTCCCACCAATTGCCTCCCTCACTCTCGAAGCACTCTAATTAGTTTCTCCTCTTCCAAGCCGTCGAGCATGCTGGATATGATCACGGCGAGTCTCACCGTCACCTAAATATCGTATTTCAAATGCTCGGAAGCATTTTGAACTCCACTTTGGGGCCTCATCAAGTATATCATCGAAACTTCGAGCGATCGCTTAATCTCTTAACTCTATCAATGCACATGCTATGACACAAAGCATAATTCAACTCATCATCATGATTTAAAGTAGAAACCTCATGAGTCAAATCTTCAATGATATCAACCTTATAAACACAAGACACATCTTCAAAGACGTTTCATGGCATCATAAACATTGAATTTCACCACTTCACCATCAAACTCTAAAGTCAATGAACCACTATGCACATCTATCTTTGCTTTAGCCGTGCTAAGGAAAGGCCTACCCAACAAGATATCGAAGACTCGGATGAACTATCATTTCCCATATCAATAACAAAGAAATCAGCGGGAAAAATTAATCCATTAACTTGAACTAGCACATCCTCTAAAACACCTTCAGATAGACAATCGATCGATCCGCCAATTGAATTATAACTCCAAAGACTAGTTAGCGGACCAAGACCCAGGGAGGTATAAACAGATAAAGGCATCACATTAATAGAAGCTCCTAGGTCACACATAGCTTTACTGATACCAATGTTCCCAATTTTGCAAGGAATGGAAAACATACCTTGGTCGCGACACTTAGGAGGTAGTTTCCTCTGTAAGACAGCTGAAACATTCTCCCCCACACTCACCCTTTCATTACCTGTTAACTTACGCTTGTTTGTGCATAATTCCTTAAGGAATTTGGCGTAGCGCGGAACCTGTTTAATGGCCTCGAGGAGTGGGATGTTTACTTCAACTTTTTGGAACAACTCCATGATGCTCTTATCCTCCTTTTCCTTCTTGTTCTGAGCCAGTCTCTGCGGGAATGGTGGTGGAACCACTAAAGGTTTGGGTTTCTGATAATTTCAGTTGGACCCGAATCTCAGATGTGGTCACGTGTGAGCTCCTTTCACCTCTGATTCTCTCTCTGCAGGGAACCCCGGACGTGGTCACGTGTAGGGTTCTTGTCGACCGGAATTGCAATTCCTTACCATTTCTTAAGAAAATCGCGCACATTATGCCTCGGGTCGAGTGTCCGAGAAGGCGACTTGCCTTGAGTCTCCATTCTGCTAACGGAGGATGCTATCTGACTCATTTGAGTCTCTAGGGTCTTCATGCTCTCTTCTAGCTTTTGGAATCTGGTTGCAGTGTCCTGTTGAAATTTTGCAGTGTTAGCAGCTAACATATGGACAATTTCTTCAAGAGGCTTACCTGAGCCCGAAGGCTGTTGCGGTGGTGGTGGTCTTTGATAGTAATTACATTGGGTGGTTGGTACATTAGCATAACTGAAGTTTGGGTGGCTTCTCCAACCGGGGTTGTAGGTGTTTGAATAGGGATCAAACTGCCTCTGTTGGAACCCAATAGCATTCACATTAGCCGGTATTTCATCGTGGAGTGTTGGGCATGCATCGGTTGGGTGAGCTAGGCTGGTGCAGATGCCACACGCCCTCGCAGGTGGAGGAGTACCTACATTCAATTTCTGGACCAAAGTTGTTAGCAAAGATTTGACCTCATCGAGAGAAGTAACATTTACCTCATTCACTCTTTGCGGTATATCTTGCCGAGCACCGAATTGCTGGGAGTTTGCTGCCATGGTTGATATCAACTCCCGGGCTTCGGCTGGGGTTTTACTGACAATGGCCCCACCACTTGCGGCATCCATCATTCTGCGCTCCATTGGAATAAGACCCTCGTAGAAATACTGGATGATCAATTGTTCGGATATGCCATGTTGCGGGCAGCTTGCTAAAATTCTCTTGTACCTCTCCCAGTACTCGTAGAGGTTCTCTGAATCCTTCTGCTTAATGCCACAAATCTCTCGCCTGATGTTGGCGGCTCGGGATGCTGGGAAATATTTCTCTAAACTGCTTGACATCCCTTCCCAGTGTTGATTGTCCCGGAGGTAGGTAGTAGAGCCAATCCTTGGCTGCATCTTGCAATGAGAATGGAAAAGCTCTCGCTTTGATTTGGTCCTCCGTGACATTGCGGGGCTTCATGGAAGTGCGACGAGGTGAAATTCCTTCGATGCTTATTCGATCCTCGTTTTCCAGACCACGGAAGGTGGGCAGCAAGTGGATGAGTCCGGATTTCAATTCGAATCCTTCTTGAAGTTCTGGAAAATCTATGCACAGCGCATGCTGCGCTTCAGTGGGTCTACCCAAGTCCTGGAGGGTTCTGTTAAGAGCCATATCCTGCGCGTGGTCACGGTTAAGCTTCCCGTCAGGCTGCTGTTCAACTTCAATCTCCTCTTCGTACTCCGTTTCAGTGTCCGACTCAACCGGGGTTTGTAATCCACGAGCTTCTCCTTGCTTCTTCCTTAGCTTGCTCAACTTCCTTAGCCTCTTAGCGGTCTTTTCGATCTCGGGGTCGTACAAGATGGAATCTCCCGTACGAATGTTCCTAGGCATAAAACAAAACAAAATCAATTCGTTACCACTCCCCGGCAACGGCGCCAAAATTTGATGGGTGTCGAATCCACCAAAAATAAATCCCAAACACCAAACGAAAATAAATTAAGCACAAGGGTAAATGGGGTCGATCCACGAGAATGGAATAATTGATTCTATTTAAATGCCAAAGAACGAATGAAAATAATTAAAATGGGGGTTTAGAGTTTTCATCGAACTACTAATTGAAATAACAACTAATAAATTATCAACTCAAATAAAATTAAATAAAATAACAACTAAGATTCAAATAACAAAGAACGCAAATAAAATTGATAAACTCAAATAACGACAACTTAGCCAGGAAATTCCTAATTATGCTTAGACCACGATCATCGACTCGAATATTTTCTTTGGTTTAGTAATAGGTTAGCTATAGTTACCAACTACCTCTGGCTCCCTCGTTTCTTCTTAATTTTAGAATAGTCGCAGAAACTCCTTTGACTATTCCCTAATTAACTAATAACCCTTCGAGACTCTCTCCGAGATTCAATTAATTAACAAAGATTAAATTCTAAAGAAACACTAACCCTAATCGACTACGACCGACTCATGCTTCATCTAGTTAGATCGCAAGTTTCTCCACACAAAATCGAACAAATACTATGCCCTAGTGCCAATTGCCACAAACACCGATCACCCAACTAGACTCCACCAAGTAAATCAACATGCGATATGTAAATTAACTAATTCTAAAATCAGGCCTCAATCGCAGAATCAATTAATAAACAATGACAGTAAATCAGAAACAGTACGAATATTATAAACCAAATAATCAGAACAAACAAGGTCTCACGAGTCAAAGCATAATAATTGGAATTCCCCGACTAAAACAGATTAGCTACTCATACGAAAATTAAATCTAACAAAATTCTTAATTAACATAGTCTCCATAACAAAGGAAAGAAAAATAAAAACTAATAAAGCAGAAATCTGGAAATTAATCCTGGATGTTGCCCAGCGTCCTGTGTCAGTCCCCACGAATTTTCTCCAGCCGCGTAGCCGCCAGACCTCCTGCCTGTGTTGCGTTGCTTTTCCTTTTATTCCTCTTGTTTCTTGCGTGAGTGCGTGACCTGCCTCCCTGTGGGCTGCGTCGACTTATTCCTCTTAATTTAAAGCCCTACTTGTTTTTCTTATTATTCCCACGCTAGTCCTTGTCTCCTTAATGCCACATCGACACCTACCTTCCTCTGGCTCACGTCGCCAATCCTCCTTCCCATCCATCAAGTTGCTCACTTCTTTTCTCCTTGGTTTTGTCCTCTTCAATTAATTCCGTGGGCCCCTCTTCCTTCTTTTCTCCTTGTGGGTCTCAAGCGTGCCACCTCCTTGCTTGCCTTGTCTTTGCGTCGTTTTCCTCTCTTCTAATTCCAAGCCCACTTGTTTTAGTTCTTCCCTCTTTATTTTCGTGTTCCGCTTCTCCTTGGCTTTCATCTGCATTATCGTTGCTCCTCATTTAATTTGCTCTCTCATATTTGCTATTTTTCTTTATTTCTCAAATCATGCAAAATTATAATTCCTACAAAGAAATATTAAATCAAATTAAGCCCCAATAATTGAATCAATAGGAGGAGTAAAAAGGAATAATTAAAGCATGAATATTAGACAAATATGCACTTATCATAATATTATCAACCTGTTTATTATTTCACATTATTTAATTGCACTCTTTTTGTTTAGGTGATGAAGAAGACATAAATAGGATCAGTGATCACATTGATTTAACCACTTTTGCTGTCAAAACCTCTAGTTCCAATGACGGTGAAGTTGCTTGTATCTTAAGGCAACAAAGGAATCACCTCATTAATGAAGATGATGATTTTTAATGTGACTTTATTAAAAATACTTGATGGTGGATTGTTTGATTTGTTTGATGTTAATTTCATTTGGACTCGATCATGTGGTTATTATTTGAGATAATTGTTGATTTTGTTGTCTTCTTTTAATGGATATGTTAGACTCGGATTTGGTTATGATATTAAATATTTAGACACTTTTTGGTGGATTTTTTGATTTTGCATTGGTTGATGAAATTATTTTGACATCTAGTCATGATATTTTAGTTATTATTTGAGAACAATTATATGATTGATGGTTGAAAGTTTTATTTATATTTATTTATATTGTTGGACCCCGTCTCCGAAGCCTAACATTCGAAAGCATAAAAGCATAGAAGACCCAAAACTGACAACATACTGACCACAATTTGGGGGACTTACAATAGGAATTTCGGATTAACTTCTTAAGGACATTTGTTCCTCATATTCTAACGATTCTAACGCCACCGAAAACGCTCAATTTGGATTAGAAATGAAGAAGTTATGGCCAAAATACTGTCTTATAGAAAAACAGCCAACATACTGACCACAATGGCGCGCGTTTCACCGCGACGAGGCGTGTTTACGCCGCGGCGAAGGTGGTTTGAGAGGGGAGCTCGCTGCGGCGAGGGAGCTAATGCCGCGGCGAGGAAGCTTGTTCCTTCGAAAATGAAATTGAGGTTTTTAAGTTAGGGGATTTGCGAAATTGATAATTCAATTAATTATGGATTAAATCCAATTTGGAGATTAGAAATTTGGGAATTAGAAATTGAGATCGGGAAATTTGGAATTTGTGTCAGAAATGTCATAACACGTATAGTACGTACATTATTCGATTCTTATGCATCATTGGACATTAGAATTGGTACAATTTATAATGTTATTTATATTTTGATTGTTATAGCGGCTCAAGTAGATCGACGATCGTCCGACGTAGGCGAGACTTCCCGGTCGTAGCTCGGAAGTTCTGAGGTGAGTAACCTAGTTGGTTTCTCAACCTTTATGTGTTTAATTTTATGCAAATATGCCATGTGGAGTTAAGGACGGATTATATGTGTTTGATTTGATTGATTCAGGACCACGGGTGTTCGGGATATTTAGACTGTGATATAGAAGTGTGGATTGTGCGTAAATTGTTCATAATTGATTTCAAATTGTAAGAATTAGGTATATGGGATTCTAATATGATGCATGTATTGTAAAGTGGACATGTGCATACATGCATAACAGTATGATCAGATAAAGGCAGTTGTGACCGGTGTAGCCACCGTATTCAGAGCTTTAAGCTCAACGCATGTATTATATGCCCAACGATTTGCAGAGCTTTATGCTCAACGATTAGGCTTCGAGCTCGATGTTTCAGAGCCAACTACTCAACGATATGAGCTCAAAGCACGGTCACAACAACGAAAGAAAATGAAAGAGTCACATGCACGCTATATATATGAATGTTTACATGTGAATTGTGTGAAAGGCGATCGCCTTATAAATGTGAAATAACTATATGTGATTTCTGATTGTGATATATGTACGATATTGTGTGATTGTCTGTAGATGCATGAGTTGGGTAAACCATCGATGATGGTTTCTCACTGAGTTCGCAAACTCACCCAACATTGCATCTATTTTTCAGGACAGAGATAGTTTGACTTCTAGTCCGATCGGTGAGATTTATCCTCTTTGTGTGTGCCCATGGAGGAGCATGGCCACAGTGCATCACCGGGGATCTTTTGGGGGTATTTTGTGGATGACTTTTATAGGAGCTATGTTAGTTCTTTTGGACTTGTACAGCTGTGAATATGGTCTGATGATGTAATTGTGGCTTTAGGAAATGAAATGAGAAGTACAATTTGGTTTTAAAATTTATCGAATCTGATATTACTGCTTTATTTATATTGATGCCATGAGGTTATAGAAATGATCGTTCGTAGTGCACCCTCGTCGTAGGTTGTGCATCGGTACGACCTACGGGCGACCCGGTGTATACTCTACAGTGAGGGGGCGCTACATTAGGTGGTATCAGAGCATGGTTTGGCATCTTTTGGGCATAGTATATTTTAGGCTTGAATTTCGTAAGGAAAGCAAGAAATTGATCGGAATTGTGATTTTATTGTAGGTCATCCATTTTTGGTGATCAAGTTGATCAACCAGCTGACCAAGGATCAGTCGGAGCGAGTAGGGAGTCTTCTGTGCCTATGTTTGAGGAGCAGCCTCCGGTAGTTCCCATGAGACGGGAGCGGAGGTATGATCGCCTGCGTAAGCAGGGGGCTGTCGATTTCTATGGCAGCACAGACCCTGCTGAGGCAGAGGGTTGGTTGGAGAGGACCGAACGGGTCCTAGATCAGATGGATTGCGACCCTGAGGAGCGCTTCGATTATGCTGTTTCTTTGCTCTAGGGTCCGGCTTATCAGTGGTGGAAGATTGTCCCGGGTAGTTCCACCAGGCCGTGTGTGTTGACTTGGGCTAACTTTCTGAGGGCTTTCTGAGATAATTTTATGCCCAAGGAGTATTTGGATATGAAGATGCAGGACTTCTTTGTAACACCCCACTCCCGCAAGACCTGAACCCGACATTGACGGTGATATCCAGGTCCGTGCCCCGTGAGGGTGGCGTGCTACATCACTCAGTAGAAAACTCAGTATAACCTTTTTTTTTAACACATACTCACACATATTATCGTGAATGCGAAAAACAATTTATATAAACAATTCAATGGCCTTGGGGCGCTTTTTACATTTACAATTTATTTCAGTCAATTGACTTTACAACTTATCCAATTTAGTAATACAAAAGTCCAAGAATAGAAATACTAAGACAGACGCGAACTGATCCCGATCACTTCTCTGCTTCCTCAACCAACAGATGTCATACGCCTGCTGCCTAACGGGTATTCTTCTAAGTCCTGAAAATAGATGCAAATTTTGGGTGAGTTTTGCGAACTCGGTGAGAAACCATCATCGATGGTTCACTCAATTCATGCATGTTTAATCGGTTTACTAAATATCACATACGATCACGATTCACAAATGTAATCTCAAATAATACATACCATTACATTTCACAAATGTAAGGCATATCACCTTTCATACAATCCAAATTCAATCATACCATATATGCAATGCACATGAGACCCTTTCCATTTTCATTACGTTGTTGTGACCGTGCGCTGGCTTGTCCCAAGAATGGGCACATTGCGTTGAGCGATGGCTTCAAACATTGGGCTTGAAGCCTAATACATTGAGCCCGAGGCTCAATACGTTGGACCCGAGGTCTCATGCATTGAGTGAAAGCTCTCATATACGTTAGGCGTGATATGCCCCGATACGGTGGTCGCTCCGGTCACAATGCGCTTTTATCGATCATGTCCTTATGCATGAATGCATATGTTCCAATTTTCATTCACAGTTATTTCTATCACTTACATTCAATGCCATTTCTATTTCTTGGACCTTCGATCCGTATTTCAATCATATATTTTTTCCAATTTATTGCATCATACCATATCACATTTAAAAGTCACATCCAATGTATTGAAATGTACAATTAACACTTCAATATCAATTTCCCATTTCCTCGGACCTTTGGTCCGAGATCTCCAATATAAACATTCACACACAGCTACACACAAGTAGCACTTTGTTATCTCATTCCAAATATTTCGAGACACCATGGTCCAAATCAATCAAAATCAAACACATAAACCCTCCATTATCTCCACATGGCATAATTGCAAAATCTTAAACACATAAAGGTTGAGGAACCAACTAGGTTACTCACCTGTACTTCGAGCTAACATCCGGAAGTTTCAATAACGTCGGTAGATTGACGCCCAAATGTGCCTCTATAACAAACAGAGAGAAATCCGATCACTAATTATCCAATCCAACTAATATAATGCACATGTAAGTGTATAATGCATGTTCATGAGATTTCGCCCTAAATCCAAATTTTTCCGTCATAAAAATTCCATCAAAATTAGAAAACTATAGCCACCGACAAAGACTCAATTCGGATCTCGATCGGTCGAAAATAAATAAAACAAGGACCATAGAACAATTACCGGGGCCACGTCAATTTCCGTCCAAAATTCCCAATTTCTCAAAAATGAAATTCAATATTCCACTAATCCGATGCCTCAAGAATCAGGTCAATCGGACGTCGGACGGAAAAAATTGACAAAAGAAACACCAAATACCAAATAATCAAATAATAATAAATAATAATTAAAAATCAGATGGCCTCGTCACTAGGCGAGGCGTCGCCTAGTGATGCCGTCTGATCCGGCGTAAATCGCTAGGGTGACGCGTCGCCCTAGTGACGCTGTTCAACGAGCCTCGCCACTAGGGCGAACCGTCGCCCTAGTGACCGGGCAATATACCATTCTCATTCTTTTTCTTTTTTTTTTTCAGATTTCTAAACCAACTTTCAATACCCATAACTCTTAGCATACAAATCAGAAAAATACAAATTATACCTTGTTGGAAAGATAAAGAAACCCTCTACAATTCTCAAGAAGACCATAAAAATCAATCTCACCCCTAAGGGTGTCAAAAATCCCTTCAAAGCTACTGCCTACTCAAATCCCATTAAAACAGAACAGTACATTGCAAATTCCATAACTCTCTGATTCTTCAGCCAAAAATTACCACATAAATATGCTCAATAAGATCACAATATCATCTACAACTTTCATGAACAACCCAAAATCAAATTCCATAACCAACTAGGTCAAACAATTCGACAAAGAATCTGTATACAGAAATTAACCAATCTGGTCAGTAATTTCCCAATCAGCATAACTCTTAGAAAAAATGTCACAAAATTCACTAACTTATATCCCTGAAAAGATAAGATCTCAAACTTCAATTTTCATGAAGAACTCAAAATCCAATTCAATTTCTAACAATTTCAAAACTGTCATGCAAGTTACTGCCATGATCAGCAATTCATAACCTAATGCAGGATCAATGTTTGCAAAATCATAACTCCCAAATCTGACCTCTAAAAATTACACACCATATATCATTTTCAAGATAATTCCTTCCTCTGGAACTTTACAGAAGATCACTCACACCAATTCAGTTCACATAATTAGCTAAAATTGCTTCCAATCCGCAAGCTCACAAACTCAACACTTAGGCTAGGTTTAATCAAAATGCTCAAAACCAGTCAATAGTAATCAGTTCATATCTCCCAATATACATCTCGAAAAATATCAAGATCAGTGACAATGGAAAGCTAACTCAATATGCTACAACTTCCATGAAGATCATTTTCCCAAATTCCATCTCACTTAATTTAGAAAAATCAGCAAAATAATCAGGTCATATATGCAGGTACTGTTCACAGACCCTACAACCAGAAACTTTCCATGCAAAAATTCACCTTCCTAACATTACAATTTAACAACACCTATTTCACACAAATTTGAAGCCAACAACCCAAAGTTTCATTAGGCACAAATCTCACCTCATTTGCTCACCTACACAATTAGTTATGATCAAAACATCGCAATAGGGTCAAAATGCATTTTCCAGATTTCACATTCAACTTAACTTCTTTCATTTCATCACTTTACCTACATCAATATGCATCCCCTTGGACCTCTAATTCAGCCCTAAGATCACCTAAACACTCTCTTGCATCAATGGCCAAGATTTGGCAGCACACAATACACATAACATTAAACCCTAGACTTTATGACATTAATGCACACAAATCACAATAAAAGCTTCTATCAACTAAATAAAAGAACATGAACTAGGATTCTCACCTAAACAACCTCCAAGCTTCAACTCTTAAATCTTTCCAAGCTTCAAGCTTTAAGTTTCCCAAATCTTCAAACAAAAACACCAACCTCTACTTTACCTCCCCACCTTCGACCATCACAATCATCATAATGTCAAAGTTCAAGTTGATCTTAGGTGTGACTAAAGGAAAAGCAAGTAATTATGGAGGAAGAACAAGGCCAATGAAACATGGAGGAGGAGGAAGTTTCGGTTGAAAGGAGCAAGTGATAGCTTCCATGTGATTTCTTTAAAAGTTGCCAAGAGAGGGTCGTGGGAGACAACACTTAAAACACCTTTTTTTCAAGCTTTCTTAGAAAGTCACGTGGATGCTCTCCCAATTTAGAATAAATGGATAATCATCAATGAAAAGCTCTAAAGCTATGGATGAGAGAAAGGCTTTTAATTTAATAAATGAGTTTTAAGCCTTCCAAGAAGCAAGGTCGTGAATGGAGGAGAAGGAAAAGACAAAATCATTAATTGCTTAAAGACACTTGTCCCGATATTTCTTTCGGTTCTAAATTCTACTCCAATTTCTCGTCAAAATCCAATGGCTTAATTTAATAAATCCTAACATCATATCTGTAATTTTCTTGTGCCATTGGCCAGTCATTTTCGATACCGAAAATTCACTCAGTCAGCCAGTTGGGAATTTTCCGGTCCGGGAATTTCCGGAAATTTTCCCGAATCATTTTTTTTTAAATTACCTAAATTGCCCAAAATTGTAAAACATATAACAGTCCACTCCCAATAATTTTTTCGAACACGAAAACCACATTTTTCACAACAAAAACACATTTAGGCCATTTACCGGCGATTTTGTCGGTCCGGGAATTTTCTCCGGACAATTCCAGAAAAATTTTCATAAATCCCTAAAAATGTAAAACACTCAATGGCGCACTCCAAATAATTTTTCAAATACAATTATCCCATAAATTTCACAAAAGGTCTCAATTTGAAACCTAAGCCGGAAAATGTCATGAATGCATGTTTACCATGTGTAAGTGCAACAACCCATCAGTCATAGAGGCTATAAGCTATATGCGCATGCTGAGCTATAATTTAATACTTCTAACCCGTCCCAATTTACCAAAATACCCTTCCCATCGGTGATAGGATGTTACAATTCTTCCCTCCTAATAAAAATTTCGTCCTTGAAATTTCATATACGATTTATCTGAAAGGCAGGGAAGTCTTTTCGATTAATACACTCTGTTTCCTATTGGTTTCACTACACGATCAAATTCAGTCAATGAACGAAACAATCAATTACTCTTTTTCCCTTTCTCAAACTTCCCATGATTTTACTGCTCTCTCATGATTATCGCGAATTTGTCACTTTCAATTTCAATAATCACAATATCATATATATCGAATCCTAATAATATTTACCAATTCTGTCTATGAAACATTTTGTGAATCCGAATCATCTTTTAGATTTTAGCCTAACTTACCAATCCGTAATTCTATTCATACCACAAACACATAGAGGCCCCTCATCACGAATTCAATTTCCCTTAACTACACCTTTATTTCCATCTAAGTACCTCTTGGTCGAGGCCATACCTTTCAAAATATTTCAATTATCGCTTATCAGATTTCGTTATTATCAAAACACAAATCTCATGACATTTGTAACCTCAGTGTGAATCAATTCGATTTATTATCACCATCTTAAATTCTTAACCTATCACTTTATTGCCCTGATCACATAATATAGGGCTAACGATTCCTTTTTGGACAATAAGACCCCTTATACGCTTTTCGAATGGTGACCACAATATAATGATTGTCATGCCATAATCCCTTTGCACTATATATCAATCTCATATCCCAATGAAATCCAAAAATACTTGTTGGTTAATCACACATGTCATCGTTCACTTTGATAGACTACACCATCAGTTGCTTTTCCACAATACTTTTACTAGAACATAACACTTCGATTGTTTCTTGTGTTTTTTCGAACCATTTACTAATAATCATTTGATTTCTCATTCTAACCTTTCAATTACTCTTTCAATACACTCTTGTTCGAACATAAAGCTTGATCATTCCTTACGCCTTCACTAACAGCCTCGTAATGAGTATCACCCATATATCTTAATTTGAACTATACCTATCACTTTCTTCAACAATTGGAGTTATCTTCAGTTCTTCGATACGGTTTATAATTTCTACATCCTCACTTCGGGTTTTGCCAATCCGTTTTGATGCACACCAACTTGAAATTCCAATAACTAATAATACTTTCTTTTGCCCCTTTTTGTCAGTTCACTTAATAATACCCTAGATTTGATAACCTTCTTACCCAAATTTTGATCTTCTACAATTGAATTTATTTCTTTCTTTGTTCAATCCTTGAATTGTACCATTGGCTTAGTTTGAAGAAATCAGCCATGAATGCTTTAAATCATTCAAATGCACGAAATATCTCAATCGTTATCGATTTGCATAATCATAGACATCTCCAAACTATTTACATGCGATTAATGTCTCCAAGCTTTTAGGTCATACTCAAGATAACAAATTGCAAATCATCCATCATGATACCGCCTATGGAAGTATATTTACCCCAAGGTACATAAAATCACTTTATACAATTTCAATAGATCACATCATACCCTTTATTGGGACACTTCAAAATATAGTAATTTTTTAATGTCTCCTTTATGATCATCACCATAACATTCACACGCTTTCCTCAAATATTCTTGTCAATTTACTACAACCGTAAAATCTTTGACAATTTTCGAACGTATCCAAAGATTCCATTAGTTCTCATTAATTCCAAATTCGCATACACATATCTTTTGAACTTTCGCATTTTATCACTACTTATATTTTTATTAATTCTCCCAATATCCCATGTTCGCATAATAATCCATCCATTATTCATTCAATCAGATTAAGATTCACTCTTAAGAGACTTGCATGTCAACCAATTTCCTCAACTATACCAATTCATCTATTCCTTATACTTATATCCATTATCCACTCCAAACACAATTTAGACATGTTCCTTTTCAGTAATACAATAACCTTAGTTGACTCCTAACTCTTTCATTATCGAACGTCTCCAATGAGGAACAATTTTTGTTTAATTTTTCTCATCATATCATTTTCTGCCACATGTTCCTTACCTAAATTTCTCCACATAATGCAATTTATTTACGATAGATCACCCACTGACTTGAATAAACAATCGTTATATCGATCTCGTACTTTCAAAACATAATTACACAAAGTATACACGAACTTTTAATCCCCTCAAATTCGTAATTAATATTTCCTTAATATTCAGTACTTCTCTTACATAATCAGAGTCATCTCATTAACATAATGTACACTTTTTCAGTAGCATAGTTTAGCTCTTACGCTAGAGTCATAAAACTTTATCAATCAACTATTTTCCATCTCTATATATATATTAGTGCCTCTTAATATTTCATGCAGCTCAATCTCTGAAGGGCACTTAAACAATTTCTTTTCCTCTACTATCTTACCATTCATCACCATAATCATCATATCCTATCTGACAATATATCTCTATAGTCCCAGCAATTTGCCCGTTAATAGATCATACTGCTAAGAATACCTTAATTGCATTTAATTCTCGATAACCATTCTCTTTTTGGTACCAATTCTTAATCATGGGGACCTTACTATATTCATGTCCCTCATTTTATTCTCGCAAGCTCATTACCGATGCTAACATCTTTAACTCTCTCACTTCTTTCGCAATTGATCATTTTGAGCATTCTCCTGCCTTACTCTCACTCATTTTGAACTTGAGCTACCGACATTATAATCGGAACTTACGTAATAGGCTACCGATTACTTTATTCATTCATGCTTGATCATTTCACCCATGATGGTAATCCCACTATCGATATACACTTACAAAGGACAAATGAACGCAGCAACCTTCCCCAGATATACACCGTCCTCGTTCGTGAGGATCATATACAATCTTTAGTCATTCACAATTGATCATTATAAGCACTTTCATTTCTTATTCTAAATCATAAAGAATTATTTTTTTATTTTTTTATTATTTTTTTCCGACAAGAATTCTGGCTAGAAAGTATCCATTAACTCATCAATTGCAGCTGAACATTTTCACTTACCATAGGGCTCCCATAAGCAGGTGTGCATTTACTTAAGCAGATCAATTAAACCTGAACAACTTTTTCATCTACCAATTTCATTGTCTTACATTTCAATCTTTTCATTATTGCATTATACCCATATATTTCCGCACTCAAATCAATATCACAGATATGAAATCATTCTTGATTTTGCACTTAATATATCATTTGACTCCAAATCACCAATCCTTATTTATAACTCTCATCACGGTAATCAATCCCAATTGTAACTTTTCTATATCATAGATACACTTTATTGTCATTTACCTTATACACTGTAAATCTTACCATTATCACATCTCTATTTTTCCTCTATTAATTTACAACTATAGTCTTTATTTCTAACTCATATTCAAGGATATACCCAATATCACTCCAATTTTGCACTTCACAATATACCCGTCAATCTCAATACACTAAATATTCGTCTATCTGATCAAACCATACACTCTTTCCTATTTTGCAATATCCATTACTTCCTTTTCTCACATTCTAACACATTATCCTTTTTCTCACTTTTTCTAACCGCTAAAACGACTGAGACATACTTATGCATACGACCCATATACTACACTGGGGATCAGTTGTCACTGTCTGCCGTGACATGACTTAAAATGCACATAACTTGACACACATTTTTTTTCAGAATGCCCATGTAAGATTGTACTTCTGGGCTCTGATACCACCTAAATGTAACACCCACTCCCATGAAGACTGAACCCGACATCGACGGTGATATCTGTGTCTGCGCCCATGAGGGTGGCGTGCTACATCACTCAAGAGAAAACTCAAGATAACCTTTTTTAACACATACTCACACATATTATCGTGAATGCGGAAAACAATTTATATAAACAATTTAATGGCCTTGGGGCCCTTTTACATTTACAATTTATTTCACTCAATTGACTTTACAACTTGTCCAATTTAGTAATACAAAAGTCCAAGAATAGAAATACTAAGATGACGCTTGAACCGATCCCACCACTTCTCTTTCCTCAACCAACAGATGTCATACGCCTGCTGCCTAACGGGTATTCTTCTAAGTCCTGAAAAATAGATGCAAATTTTGGGTGAGTTTTGCGAACTCAGTGAGAAACCATCATCGATGGTTCACTCAATTCATGCATGTTCAATCAGTTTACCAAATATCACATACGATCACGATTTACAAATGTAATCTCAAATAATACATACCATTACATTTCACAAATGTAATGCATATCACCTTTCATACAATCCAAATTCAATCATACCATATATGCAATGCACATGAGACCCTTTCCATTTTTCATTACGTTGTTGGACTGCTATGCTTAAAAGCGTCCCAATGCGGGCACATTGCGTTGAGCCGGTGGCTCTCAAACATTGGGCTTGAAGCCTAATACATTGAGCCCGAGGCTCAATACGTTGGACCCGAGGTCACATGCGTTGGTGAAAGCTCTCATATCGTTAGGCGTGATATGCCCCGATCACGTGGTCGCTCTCGGTCAACCGCCTTTATCGATCATGTCCTTATGCATGAATGCATATGTTCCAATTTCCATTCACAGTTATTTCTATCACTTGCATTCAATGCCATTTCCTATTTCTTCGGACCTTCGGTCCGGTTTTTCAATCATATATTTTTTTCCAATTTATTGCATCATACCATATCACATTTAAAAGTCACATCCAATGTATTGAAACAGACAATTAACACTTCAATATCAATTTTTCATTTCCTCGGACCTTTGGTCCGAGATCTCCAATATAAACATTCACACACAGTTACACACAAGTAGCACTTCGTTATCTCATTCCAAATATTTCAGACACCTATGGTCCGAAATCAATCAAAATCAAACACACATAAACCCTCCATTATCTCCACATGGCATAATTGCAAAATCTTAAACACATAAAGGTTGAGGAACCAACTAGGTTACTCACCTGTACTTCGAGCTAACATCTGAAGTTTCAAGAACGTCGGTAGATCGACGCTCCAAATGTGCCTCTATAACAAACAGAGAGGAAATCCGATCACTAATTATCCAATCCGAACTAATATAATGCACGTGTAAGTGTATAATGCATGTTCATGAGATTTTCGGCCCTAAATCCAAATTTTTCCCTTCATAAAAAATTCCATCAAAAATTAGAAAACTATAGCCACTGACAGCACTCAATTCGGATCTCGATCGGTCCATAAATAAATAAAACAGTGACCATAGAACAATTACCCGGGGCCACGTCAATTTCCAGTCCAAAAATTCCCAATTTTTCAAAAAATAAAATTCAATATTCCACTAATCCGATGCCTCAAGAATCAGGTCAATCGGACGTCGGACGGAAAAAAAATTGACAAAAGAAACACCAAATACCAAATAATCAAATAATAATAAATAATAATTAAAAAAATCAGATGGCCTCGTCACTAGGGCGAGGCGTCGTTTTAGTGATGCCGTCTGATCCGGCGTCGTCGCTAGGGCGACGCGTCGCCCTAGTGACGCCGTTCAAACGAGCCTCGTCACTAGGGCGAACCGTCGCCCTAGTGACCGGGCAATATACCATTCTCATTCTTTTTCATTCTTTTTCTTTTTTTTTTCAGATTTCTAAACCAACTTTCAATACCCATAACTCTTAGCACACAAATCAGAAAAATACAAATTATACCTTGTTGGAAAGATAAAGAAACCCTCTACAATTCTCAAGAAGACCATAAAAATCAATCTCACCCCTAAGGGTGTCAAAAATCCCTTCAAAGCTACTGCCTACTCAAATCCCATTAAAACAGAACAGTACATTGCAAATTCCATAACTCTCTGATTCTTCAACCAAAAATTACCACATAAATATGCTCAATAAGATCACAATATCATCTACAACTTTCATGAACAACCCAAAATCAAATTCCATAACCAACTAGGTCAAACAATTCGACAAAGAATCTGTATACAGAAATTAACCAATCTGGTCAGTAATTTCTCAATCAGCATAACTCTTAGCACAAATGTCACAAAATTCACTACCTTATATCCATAAAAAGATAAGATCTCAAACTTCAATTTTCATGAAGAACTCAAAATCCAATTCAATTTCTAACAATTTCAAAACTGTCATGCAAGTTACTGCCATGATCAGCAATTCATAACCGAATGCAGGATCAATGTTTGCAAAATCATAACTCCCAAATCTGACCTCTAAAAATTACACACCATATATCATTTTCAAGATAATTCCTTTCTCTGGAACTTTTCAGAAGATTACTCACACCAATTCAGTTCACATAATTAGCTAAAATTGCTTCCAATCCGCAAGCTCACAAACTCAACACTTAGGCTAGGTTTAATCAAAATGCTCAAAACCAGTCAATAGTAATCAGTTCATATCTCCCAATATAAATCTCAAAAAATATCAAGATCAGTGGCAATGGAAAGCTAACTCAATATGCTACAACTTCCATGCAGACCATTTTCCCAAATTCTATCTCACTTAATTTAGAAAAATCAGCAAAATAATCAGGTCATATATGCGGGTACTGTTCACAGACCCTACAACCAGAAACTTTCTATGCAAAAATTCACCTTCCTAACATTACAATTTAACAACACCTATTTCACACAAATTTGAAGCCAACATCCCAAAGTTTCATTAGGCTCAAACCTCACCTCATTTGCTCACCTACACAATTAGTTATGATCAAAACATCGCAATAGGGTCAAAATGCATTTTCCAGATTTCACATTCAACTTAACTTCTTTCATTTCATCACTTTACCTACATCAATATGCATCCCCTTGGACCTCTAATTCAGCCCTAAGATCACCTAAACACTCTCTTGCATCAATGGCCAAGAGTTGGCAGCACACAATACACATAACATTAAACCCTAGGCTTTATGACATTAATGCACATAAATCACAATAAAAGCTTCTATCAACTAAATAAAAGAACATGAACTAGGATTCTCACCTAAACAACCTCCAAGCTTCAACTCTTAAATCTTTCCAAGCTTCAAGCTTTAAGTTTCCCAAATCTTCAAACAAAAACACCAACCTCTACTTTACCTCCCCACCTTCACCATCACAATCATCATAATGTCAAAGTTCAAGTTGATCTTAGGTGTGACTAAAGGAAAAGCAAGTAATTATGGAGGAAGAACAAGGCCAATGAAACATGGAGGAGGAGGAAGTTTCGGTTGAAAGGAGCAAGTGATAGCTTCCATGTGATTTCTTTAAAAGTTGCCAAGAGAGGGTCGTGGGAGACAACACTTAAAACACCTTTTTTTCAAGCTTTCTTAGAAAGTCATGTGGATGCTCTCCCAATTTAGAATAAATGGATAATCATCAATGAAAAGCTCTAAAGCTATGGATGAGAGAAAGGCTTTTAATTTTAATAAATGAGTTTTAAGCCTTCCAAGAAGCAAGGTCGTGAATGGAGGAGAAGGAAAAGACAAAATCATTAATTGCTTAAAGACACTTGTCCCGATATTTCTTTCGGTTCTAAATTCTACTCCAATTTCTCGTCAAACTCCAATGGCTTAATTTAATAAATCCTAACATCATATCTGTAATTTTCTTGTGCCATTGGCGAGTCATTTTCGATACCGAAAAACCACTCGGTCGACCAAATAGAATTTTTCGGTCCGGGAATTTCCGAAAATTTCCCCGAATCATTTTTTTTTAAATTACCTAAATTGCCCAAAATTGTAAAACATATAACAGTCCACTCCCAATAATTTTTTCGAACACGAAAACCACATTTTTCACAACAAAAACACATTTAGGCCATTTACCGGCGATTTTGCCGGTCCGGGAATTTTCTCCGGACAATTCCAGAAAAATTTTCATAAATCCCTAAAAATGTAAAACACTCAATGGCGCACTCCAAATAATTTTTCAAATACAATTATCCCATAAATTTCAGAAAAGGTCTCAATTTGAAACCTAAGCCGGAAAATGTCATGAATGCATGTTTACCATGTGTAAGTGCAACAACCCATCAGTCATAGAGGCTATAAGCTATATGCACATGCCGAGCTATAATTTAATACTTCTAACCCGTCCCAATTTACCAAAATACCCTTCCCATCGGTGATGGGATGTTACATTCTTAGAGTTGAGACAGGGATCGATGACAGTGGCAGATTATGAGGTCAGATTTAATGAATTGTCAGCGTATGCGTCTGTTCTGATTGCCTCCGAGGCTAATAGGTGCTGGAGATTTGAGGGAGGGCTGAATCTGGATATTCGTACCAGGTTAGCCCGGTCAGATATGGGTACCTTTGTAGAGATGAGATCGACTGCGGTGAGGATTGAGCAGCTCTTGAGACAGAGCCGAGCTGAGACCGGTCAGGGATCTGGAGGTAAGAGATCCAGTAATAGTCAGGGTAGCTCCGGTAGGAGCACGAGCAGACGCCAGCGAGTTCGGATCGGTGGGGATTGAACGGTCGAGTTCGGTTCGAGAGAGGAGATTTGGCGGTGGTAGTGGCGATGGCGATGAGTGGTGTCGAGGGGCGGGGCGAGCTTTGCGGTTTGCGTGCATTGTGATAAGAGGCATAGTGGAGAGTGTTGGAAAGTGACAGGAGCCTGTCTAGCCTGTGGATCTATGGACCACATGATTCGGAGTTGTCCTCTAACTTTGAGAGTTCAGTCAGCCGCTAGTGGGAGAGCTGGTAGTAGCTCGACGGTGCAGCAGAGTCGTAGCGGTGGACCTGGATTTAGGGGCCGAGGCAAAGCCCGAGGTAGAGGCGGAGATTCCTTTGTGGGGACCGAGGGATGAGGCAAGAAGTCGCAGATCGAGTGCCAGTCTACGCCATGACCAGGCAGGAGGCCCAGGATTCTCCCGAGGTTGTTGCAGGTTTGCTTCTACTCTCAGATATAGAGGTGTATGCATTGATAGATCCAAGGTCCACGCATTCATTTATTGCACCGCATGTGGCATGTAGATTGCATGTGAATAGGGAGATGCTACAGTATGGGTTGCAGGTGAGTACACCTTTGGGTAGTACCACTGCTTTAGGTGAGTTCTGCAGGGGATGCCCGATTCGGGTAGATTCAGCAGTATTAAGTGCAGATTTGATTGTGTTACCCCTTCAGGAGATTGATTTGATTTTGGGGATGGACTGGCTCACTGCTCATAGGGCTCTTATTGATTGTTACACCAATGAGGTAGTATTGGAATCTCTGTCACCGTAGAGTCGATTTCGAGTGTTAGTCGGCGAAGTCGGCCAGATGATTTCATTTGTGAGTGCTTTGAGGTTGATGAGAGGTGGCTGTGAGGCTTATTTGGCGCATGTGGTGGACTCTAGAGTGCAGCAGAGGTTGCAGGATGTCCCTGTGATCAGGGAGTTCCCAGATGTGTTTCCCGAGGAGTTACCGAGTTTGCCACCGGATCGGGAGACAGAGTTCGAGATTGACCTCATTCCAGGTACTGCTCCTATATCGATACCTCCGTATGGGATGGCACCGGTGGAACTGAGGGAGCTTAAGGCTCGACTTGGGAGTTATTGGATAAGGGTTCATCGGTAGAGTGTTTGGCGCTGGGAGCTCCAGATTGTTTGTGAAGAAGAAGGACGGGACCTTGAGGCTTTGCATCGATTATAGGCAGCTTAATCAGGTTACAGTTAAGAATAAGTACCCACTGCCTAGAATCGATGATTTATTTGATTAGTTGAAGGGAGCTCGGGTGTTCACCAAGTTAGATTTGAGATCCGGGTACTATCAGTTGAGGATCGCAGAGGCCGATGTGCCTAAGAGTGCTTTCAGGAGCAGGTATGGACATTACGAGTTTTTAGTGATGCCGTTCGGGTTGACTAATGCCCCGGCAGCCTTCATGGCCTTGATGAATAGGGTCTTTCAACCATACCTGGATCAGTTTGTGATCGTATTCATTGATGATATCCTAGTGTATTCGAGGTCTAGACAGGAGCATGCGGAGCATCTGAGGATTGTGTTGCAGATTATGAGAGAGAGGCAACTGTATGTCAAATTCACCAAGTGTGAATTTTGGCTGAATGAGGTGGTGTTCCTAGGCCACATGGTGTCTGGTGAGGGTATCCGGGTGGATCCTCACAAGATTGAGGCAGTGAGGAGTTGGGAGATTCCGAGGAACGTGTCAGAGCTGAGGAGTTTCCTCGGATTGGCAGGATATTACCGGAGGTTTGTCGAGGGGTTTTCAGTGATCTCCGCCCCCTTGACAAGACTTCTGAGGAAGGGTGTAGCCTTCAGTTGGACAGATGAGTGCCAGAGGAGTTTCGATGAGTTGATACATCGATTGACGACGGCGCCGGTGTTAGCCCTGCCATCTGGAGCAGGAGAATTCGAGGTGTTTAGTGATGCTTCGCAGCAGGTTTAGGTTGTGTGCTGATGCAGCATAGGAGAGTCATAGCCTATGCATCGAGACAGTTGAGAGCCCATGAGGGTAATTATCCTGCATGACACAGAGTTAGCAAAGTAGCTTGTATTTGCTCAAGATCCGAGACATTATCTGTATGAGGAGACCTTCCAGATCTTCACCGATCATAAGAGTTTGAGATATCTGTTGAGTCAGCAAGAGCTGAATCTGAGGCAGAGGAGATGGTTAGAGTTGCTTAAGGATTACGACTGCACTATCGAGTACCACCCAGGGAAGGCTAATGTGGTGGCCGATGCATTGAGTAGGAGATCGCATGGTAGTGCAGCTCAGATTCAGGTTTCGAGGTTGCCGTGCTTAGTTCAGTTGAGAGCTCTCAATGTGCAGATGGATTTAAGTCAAGAGGGAGCTCTGATAGCGACTTTGAGGCTGAGGCCAGTGTTGCATGATCGGATCAGGAGGGTTCAGAATCGGGATCCAGCGTTGGTGAGACTGATGGATAGAGTCAGATCAGGATGGTTTTCTGAGTTTGAGTTGAGGGATGGTACTCTGTGGATGGACCAGAGGTTGTGTGTTCCTGATATAGATGATTTGAGGCGAGAGATTTTGGAGGAGGCTCATTTGGCTGCTTATGCCATGCATCCTGGTGTCACCAAGATGTATCGCACTCTTAAGTTGCATTTTTGGTGGCCAGGTATGAAGAGGCATGTAGCAGAGTTCGTTTCTCGGTGTTTGACGTGCCAGCAGGTTAAGGCTGAGCACTAGGCCCCAGTCGGGAGATTGCATTCGTTGCCCATTCCGGAGTGGAAATGAGAGCGTATTACGATGGATTTTATCATGGGATTGCCCAGGACGCCGAAGCAGTGTGATGCTATCTGGGTCATAGTGGACCGATTGACTAAATCGGCTCACTTCTTAGATGAGGAGAGTAATACCCTTGATCAGTTGGCGAAGTATGTAGCGTAGATAGTTCGATTGCATGGGGTCCCGATTTGATAGTGTCGATAGGGATCCAGATTTACTTCGAGGTTACGGAGGAGCTGCGATCGACTATAGGGACCAGATTGAATTTCAGATGCGTTTCATCCTCGAACAGATGGACCAGTGAGAGGACTATTCGCGATTGAGGATATGTTGAGAGCCCGTGTCTTTGGAGTTACGAGTGCGTGGGATCGATTTGCCTCGGTAGAGTTTGCATATAATAATCGCATACGAGTAGCATTGGTATGGCACCGTATGAGGCTTTATATGGACGTCCGTGTAGATCCCCTCTTTACTGGGATGAAGAGGGTATGAGGATGTTAGAGGGTCCCGAGCTGATCCAGGACACGGTAGATAAGGTACAGCTGATTCGGAGTCGCATCAAGGCGGCTCAAGATAGGCAGAAGAGCTATATGGATCAGCATCGGAGAGAGATGGAGTATGCTATGGGAGATAGAGTGTTCCTCATAGTGTCTCCGTGGAAAGGAGTTCTGAGATTTGGCCATAAGGACAAGTTAAGTCCTCGATATATAGGTCCGTATGAGATTACCGAGAGGATCGGACAGTTGGCGTACAGGTTGGCATTGCCGAGTGAGATGTCTCAATTGCATGACGTTTTCCATGTGAGCATGCTTCGGAGATATCGTTCTAACCCGACTCATGTGATTTCGGCTCAGGAGATAGAGATAGCCAGTGATCTGAGTTATGTTGAGGAACCGGTGCAGATTATTGGATCGCGAGTCAAGCAGTTGAGATCCAGGGTTATTCCATTGGTAAAAGTCCTTTGGAAGAACCATTCGACCGAGGAGGTGACTTGGGAGACTGAGGAGCACATGAGGAGGCAGTACCCTCATCTGTTTGATCAGTCAGGTAAGAAAATTTCGGGACGAAATTTTTATTAGGAGGGGAGAATTGTAACATCCCGTCACCGATGGGATGTGTGCAGTTCATTGCATTCGTATTTGGCATGCTCATGCATGATCTATTTATGTGAAATTGGAAATGATCATATTGGTATTTGTACGTATATATGTGTATGACATATTCCGATTTGATTTGGGTAATTTGAAATTGGAGATGATTAGGTCATGTGTGGAACTTAGGTCATATTAGGCTCGAGAATTGAATTTGAGTGAGAAATGAAAGTTAGGAAATTGAATTATGAAATTGGTGTATATGATAATTAGTTTTCTATTTTTGAGGATTTATAGGAATTTTTCTGGAATTTTCAGAGCAATAGGCCCGGACCGGAAAATTGATCAATGACTGGTTAATTGGATTTTCGGTTCCAAAATTGGTTATCCAATGGCACGGATAGGTTAGAAAATTTGATTTGAGGAATTAGGGTTTAGCCATTGGAATTCGGGAGAAATTAGAATTTGAAATTAGTTTGAGGCTGTTCGGATTTGGACTGGTGGAAATTCTATTAGCAAACTAGCCCTTGTTCCTTTGATATTTAAACCCTTACCCTTTGAAATCTTTCTCTTCCACGAAGCTTTCTTCTTCTTCGTTCTCTTCTTCTTCGTGATCTTCTTCCCTTGGAGATTTGAGGTTTTAATCCTGTAAGTTTGCTTCTTTCTTGTTTTATATAGTTTGATTGGTTGAATTATAGAGTTATTTGGAGGATTAAACATGAAAAATTAAGGATTTGGCATTTAGAGTTTCCGATTATGGTTTTCGTTGATTTTAGGGTTGAAATTTGGGGGTAATGATGATTTGATGAAATAGAAGCTAAGGATTAGCTGTATGATATGTATGGAATTATTTAGAAGTGAATTGTAAGAAGAAAATCTGGATTTGGAAATGATAGCTGTCGAAAATCTGGAGATTTCTGGGTTTTCTGGGCGTGTCCGTGGTTGCACGCCGCGGCGCATGACGAACACGTCGCGGCGAGCAGAATTTGCTTTGCACGCCGCGACGTGCGTGTAAGACGCCCATGAGGACGAATAATGGCGCGTTTACGCCGACGACGAGGCGTGTTCTGCCATGACGAAGGTGGTTTGAGAGGGGAGCTCGCCGCGGCTAGGGAACTGATGCCGCGGCGAGGAAGCTTGTTCCTTCGAAAATGAAATTGAGGTTTTTAAGTTAGGGGATTTGCGAAATTGATAATTCAATTAATTATGGATTAAATCCAATTTGGAGATTAGAAATTTGGGAATTAGAAATTGAGATCGGGAAATTTGGAATTTGTGTCGGAAATGTCATAACACGTATAGTACGTACATTATTCGATTCTTATGCATCATTGGACATTAGAATTGGTACAATTTATAATGTTATTTATATTTTGATTGTTATAGCGGCTCAAGTAGATCGCCGATCGTCCGACGTAGGCGAGACTTCCCGGCCGTAGCTCGGAAGTTCTGAGGTGAGTAACCTAGTTGGTTTCTCAACCTTTATGTGTTTAATTTTATGCAAATATGCCATGTGGAGTTAAGGACGGATTATATGTGTTTGATTTGATTGATTCCGGACCACGGGTGTTCGGGAAATTTGAACTGTGATATAGAAGTGTGGATTGTGCGTAAATTGTTCATAATTGATTTCAAATGGTAAGAATTAGGTATATGGGATTCTAATATGATGCATGTATTGTAAAGTGGACATGTGCATACATGCATAACAGTATGATCAGATAAAGGCAGTTGTGACCGGTGTAGCCACCGTATTCAGAGCTTTAAGCTCAACGCACAGGGCTATATGCCCAACGATTTGCAGAGCTTTATGCTCAACGTATTAGGGCTTCTGAGCCCGATGTTTCAGAGCCAACGGCTCAACGTATATGAGCTCAGGCGCACGGTCACAACAACGAAAGAAAATGAAAGAGTCACATACACGTTACATATATGAATGTTTACATGTGAATTGTGTGAAAGGCGTATCGCCTTATAAATGTGAAATAACTATATGTGATTTCTGATTGTGATATATGTACGATATTGTGTGATTTTCTGTAGATGCATGAGTTGGGTAAACCATCGATGATGGTTTCTCACTGAGTTCGCAAACTCACCCAACATTGCATCTATTTTTCAGGACAGAGATAGTTTGACTTCTAGCTCCGATCAGTGAGATTTATCTGCTTTGTGTGTGTGCTTGGCGGGAGGAGCATGGCCCATGTGTCCATCACCGGGGATCTTTGGGGGTATTTTGTGGATGACTTTTATAGGAGCTATGTTAGTTCTTTTGGACTTGTACAGTTGTAAATATGGTCTGATGATGTAATTGTGGCTTTAGGAAATGAAATGAGAAGTACAATTTGGTTTTAAAATTTATCGAATCTGATATTACTGCTTTATTTATATTGATTCCATGAGGTTATAGAAATGATCGTTCGTAGTGCACCCTCGTTGTAGGTTGTGCATCGGTACGACCTACGGGCGACCCGGTGTATACTCTAAGGTGAGGGGGCGCTACAATGTTACCCACCTAAACGTCAGAATCCGAATTCAAGATTGCCCTTCCTCCTTGTCTTAAGTAGGGTTTTCTTGATACCCTTCAATTAAACCATACTCTATTCAATAAATACATTCCAAAGGAAAATCGTAGCATTCAAGAAAGTCAAGCGAAGATAAAATAAACTTTAAACCTAACCTACCCATGGGCCATCTATGCTAGGATAACTAAATCCTTAACTTAGAAATCTCAAGATCCATTTGATTTTTACCTTTCTCTTCTTTCTTTCTTCAAACCCTACACAAACCCTAACCTCCATTTTATCCCCTTCTTGAAACTAGCATAGCAAAGATGAAACTTACCTCCAACAAGTAGATTTCACTTCTTTTCTTCTTCCTCCCTTCAAGCTTCCTACGGCTCTTCCTTCTTTCTTCTCCTTAGGTCACGTTTTTCCCTTCTTTTCTTTCTTTTGGGTTCTACGACAACTACCTCTTCTTCTATCTAATTTATTTATTTCTAATACCCATTCCTTCCAATAATGCCCTTCACTTACAAGGAGCTTCTCACTTTGCCCTTATTTTTGTCTCATATGGCTCTACACATCCAAGCCTACTTCACATAAACCTAACTTAATCCTAACCCTTCATTCTAATTCAAATTCTAATTCCCAATCATACTAACTAATTCCAAGACTCAATGAAAATATATTTATATATATACACATAATTAAAATAATTAAAGCAAAAATAAAGAATAAGTCAAGTAAATCAATAAAAAAAATTCGAGGCCCAACAATTCTCCCCTCCTAAAAGAATTTCGTCCTCGAAATCCTTACCTGAGTCCATGAAGAGGTATGGGTACTTCTCCTTCATGGCTTCTAAAGGCTCCCAAGTTGCCTCTTCCGTCGAATGGTTCCTCCACAAGACCTTAACCAACTTTACAATTTTATTCCTTAACACCTTTTCCTTTGAATCTAAGATCTCCACTGGTTGCTCCTCATAAGTCAAATCCTCCCTCAACTGAACCTCTGAAGGTCGAACTATATGTGAAGGATTCGATCTGTACTTACTCAACATCGATACGTGGAACACATTGTGAATCTTAGATAACTCCATTGGCAAATCTAACTTATAAGCCAAAGGCCCAATCCTCTCAATGATCTCATATGGGCCTATGTACCTCGGGCTAAGCTTGCCCTTCTTGCCAAACCTCAAAACACCTTTCTATGGAGAAGCTCTAATAAACACCTTTTCCCCCACTTGAAATTCCATCTCTTTTCTATGGGCATATGTGTAGCTTTTCATCCTATCTTGAGCTGCTTTAAGCCTCTGCTTCACCAATTTAATTTTATCGACTGTAATCTGTACCAACTCAGGTCCTATAAGCTTCCTTTCACCTTCCTCATCCCAACAAATAGGAGTTTTGCATCTCCTACCATACAAATCCTCATAAAGTGCCATCTGAATTTCCGAATGATAGGAATTATTGTAAGCAAACTCAATCAAAGGTAGGTGATCATCCCACGAACCTTTAAAATCCAAAGCACAAGCTCTCAACATTGCCTTCAAGGTCCGTATCGTCCTCTCCGATTGTCCATCAGTCTGTGGATGGAAAGCCGAACTAAAATGCAATCTAGTCCCCAGAGCCTCCTGCAAACTTTCCCAAAATCTGGAGGTAAACCTAGGATCCCTATCAGAAACTATCGAGCTTGGAATCCCATGAAGTCTGATTACCTCATCCACATACTTCTTAGCCAAAACATTCAAAGAATCTGTCTGTCTAATTGGCAAGAAGTGTGCTGACTTGGTCAGCCTATCAACAATCACCCATATAGCGTCATGCTTCTTGCTAGTCCTCGGTAATCCCATCAGAAAATCCATTGTAATCTTCTCCCATTTTCATTCCGGAATCGACAAAGGATTAAGCTTACCTGAAGGTGCTTGGTGTTCAGCTTTAACTTGCTGACACACTAAACATCTTTTAACAAATTCTGCCACATCTTTCCTCATTCCCTTCTACCAAAAATGCTCTTTCAAATCCCGATACATCCTAGAACTCCCTGGGTGCATTGCATAAGGAGCATTATGCGCCTCATCAAGAATATCATCTTTCAGCTCTAATATGTCTAGAACACAAAATCTGTTGCCCATAACCATCAATCCATCTTCCTTTACCTCTACTTCTGAAAGTTTACCATTCTTTATCTCTTCTCTAAGCTTGCTCAAGTACTCCAATACTGGTCTCACTCTGAAATTTACCAAGATACAATCAGGTTCAACTTGTCTTAACGTCACATCAAGTCTGGCTAATTCCTTCAGTAAGGGAAGATACACCGTTTTCACATGTGCCATAGTGGACTTTCTACTCAGTGCATCTGCTACCACATTAGCTTTCCCCGGATGATAGTCTATCATCAAGTCATAATCTTTTAACAATTATAACCATCGCCTCTGTCTCAAATTCAACTATTTCTGGGTCAACATGTACTTAAGACTCTTGTGGTCTGTAAACACCCTAGTGGTAACTTCATATAAGTAATGTCTCCAAATCTTCAATGCGAAAATTATAGCAGCCAATTCCAAGTCATGAATAGGATAGTTCAATTCATAAGGCTTTAATTGCCTAGAAGCATAGGCAATCACTTTCTCTCCTTGCATCAATACGCACCCTAAACCCTTTCTAGAGGCATCACTATATACAATATATCCATCATCACCATAAGGTAATGTCAAAATCGGTGCAGTAGTAAGCCTATTCTTTAATTCCTCAAAACTGCTCTGACACTCCTTAGTCCACGCAAATTTCTGATTCTTCCTCGTCAATTTGGAAAGTGGAGCAGCTATCATAGAAAAGCCCTCCACAAACCTTCTGTAATATCCGGCTAATCCCTAGAAACTTCTCACTTCAGCTACATTCTTAGGTGCTTCACATTTAACCACCGCTTCTATCTTTCGTGGATCCACATGCACTCCGCGCTCTGAAATCACATGCCCAAGAAATACTACTTCTCTTCGTCGAAATTCGCATTTATCGAATTTGGCATACAATTCATTCTTTCTCAATGTCTCCAAGGCAACCCTCAAATGATCCTCATGCTCCTTATCACTCTTAGAATAGACCAATATATAATCAATAAAGACAATGATAAATTGGTCTAGGAAAGACTTCAAGACTCTATTCATCAAATCCATAAAGACTGCAGGAGCATTCGTTAACCCGAAAGGCATAACCAAAAACTCAAAGTGGCCATACCGTGTTCTGAAAGCAGTCTTTGACACATCGGTCTCCTTAATCCTCAACTGATGGTAACCCGATCTCAAATCTATCTTGGAAAAGACTCTCACCCCTTGTAATTGGTCAAATAAATCATCTATGCGCGGGAGCAGATATCTATTTTTAATGGTGGTATGATTCAGCTTCCTATAATCCACACACGTCTGCAACGACCCATCCTTCTTCTTCACAAAGAGAACCGGAGCTTCCCAAGGCGAAGAGCTCGGCCTAATGTAACCCTTCTTTAATAAATCCTCCAATTGCTCTTTAAGCTCCTTCAATTCCGTCGGAGCCATTCGGTAAGGCAGAATTGAGATCGGCGTAGTACTTGGAAGAAGCTCAACGGGAAACTCAATTTTCCTAGGTGGAGGTAGTCCTGGTAATTCCTCAGGAAAGACATCCGAGAATTCCCTGACTACAAGAATGTCTTCCAACCTCCCTCTATCTGCCTTCGTGTCTAACACATAGGCCAGATATGCTTCGGACCCCTTACTCATCATTCTCTCTGCTGTCATAGTCGAAACAATCCGAGGCAGACTGGCTTTTCTATCTCCCATGAATACCACTCTTCTGCCATATTCTAGCTCGAATTCCACTGTCTTCTGCTTACAGTCTAAGTTAGCATGATACTTTTCTAATGTATCCATACTTAGGATTACATCCAATCCCCCCATCTTCAAGGGCATCAAATCCACCACAAATTTTCCTCCACTAATCCCTATCTCATAGTTTTTATACACTTGACTGATAACAATATACTGGCCGATCGGAGTACTCACCATCAGCGGAGTATCTAATGGGCTCAAATTCCTCCTAGGCACAATCCTACCTGAAGACACAAAGGAATGGGTGGAACCCGGATCAATTAAAGCAAGAACATCATCGTCAAACAGTTTAACCATACCCGTCACCACTTCTGGAGCGGTCTCTGCCTCCTCTCGAGTCATTGCGAACACTCTAGCTGGTGCTTTCCCCTGGATCTATCTGGAGGATGTACTCTCTTAGGTACTCCAGAGCTACCCACCTCAGTCACAGCCTTCTGTCTCGCTGTCTCTGTTCTCCTTGAAGCTTGCATCTGTGATCCATCTCTTCTGTCCGGCTTAGGACACTCTCTGGCCATGTGTCCCTTCTGTCCACAATTGAAGCATGCTCTTGTAAATTTGTGACATTCTCCTCTATGGAGGTTCCCACAATGCTCACATTTGGGAATAGGTGGCCTATCCTCATCTCCCCTTCTACTGCCGCTCACCGTTGAGGCCTGGTGAGAAACAGTAGAAGTCCTCATAGGTCTAGGTGGGCTCACACCGCTGCTCCTCTCCTCAGACTGCACAGGAAAGGTTCTGGCACTTCTCTCAGGTATAAAAATACCACCTCCCCTCTTGAACTTCTCTCTTCCCTTCCTTTTCCTGCTAACTGCACTCTTGATGTTCTCGATGTTCTTAACTCTCAACGCTGCTTCAACCAACTGTTGAAAGTCGCCAAAGTTTTGCACTATCACCTTCTCTCTGATAGCCAGGTGTAGACCCGACTCAAACCGGCGGCACTTAACAGCTTCACTGAACATCATCTCTGAAGCATACCTCGATAACTGAGTGAACCATCGCTCATATTCAGTAACTGTCATCTCCCTCTGGGTGAGGCTCAGGAATTCCCTCTGCTTCTGTTGAATGTACACCTCAGACAGTTATTTCTTCCTGTAAGTAGCAAGGAAGTCTTCCCATGTCAACCCTATCGACTTTAGCTGACTCCCCGATACACACTCCCACCAATGCAAGGCATCATCCTAGAGTAAACTGGCAGCATAGACCACCCTCTCGTCATCCTCGCACTCTATCTGATCCAAGACCCTCTCAGTCTTCCTCAACCAGGTCTCGGCATCCTCAGGATCCGTGGTCCTGTAGAAGTTCACTGCTCCATACTTTCTCAACTTGTCAAACTGTATCCCCTTCTTAACTGGGGCCGAACCAGAAGCCTGTGGCATTTGACCCATAGCCTGAACAAAGGCTTGGGTAAATGCCTAGAACAGTCTCGAATCTAGAGTAGGCACTTGCTCAGACTGACTAGGCGACTACTGTGTCTGAGATCGAAGGGGCTCACTACTTTGCCCTAGAGAAGCCTCAGTCACTCCTGGGGCTACTGACTCATCGGTGCTCTCCTCTCTTGGAGGAGAGTCAGGTGCAATTGAACCTTACAAAACTCCTCGTGTCCTTCTACGAGGTGGCATCTTACTCCTTCAATGAAAACATTAATGATTAGCTACAATTCTTTTTAATCTTAGTTCCTATATGTATGCATGATATGCATGTCACTTAATAGAAACAATCAATTCATAATGTAAAATTTAATCACATAACAAAACAATTTCCCTACTATGCATCCTAAGCCTAGGAGAGAACCTAAGCTTTGATACCAAACAATATTGGACCCCATCTCCGAAGCCCAACATTCGAAAGCATAAAAGCATAGAAGACCCAAAACTGACAACATACTGACCACATTTTGGGGTACATACAATAGGAATTTTGGATTGACTTCTTAAGGAAATTTGTTCCTCATATTCTAACGATTCTAACGCCACTGAAAACGCTCAATTTGGATTAGAAATGAAGAAGTTATGGCCAAATTACTGTCTTATAGAAAAACAACCAAGACTGAACACTCTACCGACTTCATGTCAGAAATTGAAAGTCTTAGAGGTTAAATTGCAGCTCGGCACCTTCATATAACTTGTATATCTATGTCTCTAGTTTAATTCGGGACAAGAATCGCCTCAATCGAATCTCCGTAGCCTAAGTTATCACCAATTTATTGAAGCATAGTCAGACATTATCAACCGATCATCCTACTTTGTTTCAATCCACCTTTTGCAATTGAGTAACAATACCGACCAACCAGGCATGAAGAGATAGGAAATTTTCTTAGGAGTCTATCGCTTTGAAAATCAGCTTAACCGAAGGTTGGACTAAAAAGTTATGGCTAAATAAAAGGGGAGAGGTCGGTCGGCCACAAGTCGACCCCAAAGGTCGCGCGGCAGACGCACACGCCAACTCGCCCGAAAGGGCGAGCGAGCTCGAACGAGCGGGCGTGCGTGCGGGAGCTCGTCCGCGCGGACGTGTGAGCGGGAGCGCATCCACGCGATCCGACCTCCAAACTTCAAACCTTCATATCTTTTGACTCCGAGCTCCAAATTTGACAAACTTGGTAGCGTTGAAAAGCTAAAAGACAGATCTACCATTTTCAAGAAGGACTTAAGAGCAAGCTCGGCTTCTAAAGGAATCAAAAGTTTACTCCAAGACCGATCGACTAGCTCCTCATAAACAGTGCCAAAACTTGCAAATACCATAACTTTTAACCAAGAACTCCAATTTTTACAAACTTGGTGGCTATAGAAAGGTAAGATAACGCTCTACAACTTTCATGAAGACCAAAAGAACAAACTCCAACTCTATATAGGTCACATATGGATTCAAAGTTTCTCCTAATAAAAATCTATCATTTTTTTTGGCAACACCTGCACTCCACTTTAACAACTCTCCTCTTCCGATTTACACATCCCAACAATAGCTCGTTATACATCATGGAAAAGCTCTACAATTCGCCTACAACTCTCAAGAAGGTTAAATGATCCCATTCACTCTATATCAGCCCAGAATATGACTAAATGCACAACATACCTAAAGTTAACCCTAAGAGCACATCAACCCAGAAATTGACAGCACATATGCCCAACTTCAACAACTCAAAAACCGTTTCAAATTTTCCAGCGAGCTATCCCAAAGCAAGATCCCAACAGCAACTCATAATTAAAAAGACTCATACACATTCTGTAACATCTCACCCCCTACTGGAAGGATAAAATAGTAAAATTGGCAAAGGATGAGACTAATAAGGATGTATGAGTAGTGTCCATGTATACTGGTAATGGTGATCAGTGAATTTGTGCACACGAAATTACTGGTCATGCATTCATGACATTCCCGGTAATTGGGCCTAAACGGCATTTTATTGCGATTAACGTGGTTATTAGGTTTGAAAAATTATTTTGAGTGCGCCATTGAGTGTTTTAGAATTTAAGAAATTTTCAGGAATTTTTCTGAAATTTTCCGGAGAAAATTTCCGGATCGACAAAATCGCCGGTAAATGGCCTAAATGTGTTTCTGTTGTGGAAAATGTGGTTTACGTGTTTGAAAAATTATTTGGAGTGCACTGTTATATGCTTTATAATTTTGGGTAATTTCATTAATTTTCAAAAAAATGATTCGGGGAAATTCTCGGAAATTTCGAGCAGAGAAAAATCACCAGTAATGAACCTACGATTTTCTAGAGGCGAAAATTGCGACCAAATGGTACTATCATTTTGGATATATTATTTTGAGAATTGTTAGAGAGCCATTAGTATTAGTGGGATGAAAGATTAATTGGGATTAGCATTTAATTACATAAGATTAGCTTAAGTTTTGTCTTATCCTTATTTTATTGTTTTTTTTTATAAATGCCAAGTGTCCAACGAATTTATTGCATTTTGTCTTTTCCTAGCTATTGTTTTTCGGTTATTTAAAGGGAAAGAAGGGGAAAAAACCTCCTTGTTATTGCCTTTATCCTCCTTCCTTCGAAATTTCATTTCTCCTTCTTCTCCATTTGTTGTTCTTTAAGTTTCTTAGTGTTTAGCTCTCCCTTCTTCTTTGTTCCTTCTAAAAAGGGTCAAGCATACACTCCTTTCTCTTTTGGGCATGATGATGTTTATGTAAGGTGTGGAAAAGTGAGAAATTGGTGTGCTTTGAAGTGGAAAAGTTAATTAGGTAAGTAAGTTTAATTAGGTTTTAATGATGCTTAAGTATGAATTTATGAATCATGGTAGTTAGGAGCATTTAAGGAGGTTTGGTATATTTATTATGATTCTTGATGCATTAAATTGATGACTAATATGGTTTGAATTAATGGGTATAAGGTTAGGTTGAATTATTAATTGAAAGTAGTATGTTAGAAGTGGTTTTAGTTTGATTAGTGATGGCATATAGATGATTGATTTTACTTGGAAAGAAAGAAGTAAGTGCTGCCAATTTTTGTGTATTAGCCCTAGTACATGTATAAATGGTATAAGAACTGATTTGTGTTCATTTGGATGTTTAATGATGTGTTAATGGCATTGGAAATGATAGAACTAAGGTTAACACCAAATCTGGAAAATTAAGGTTTTCACTGATTGTACTGTTGTTAGCATAACTAATTATGTAGGAATGCAAATGAGGTGAGGTTGGTGACCACTTAAACTTTAGGATGTTGGCTACAACTTTGTGTGAAATAGGTGTTGTTAAATTGTAATGTTAGAAGGGTGAATTTTTGCATGGGAAGTTTCTATTTGTGGATCTGTGAACAGTACCCGCATATATTACTTTGTTGATTTTTCTAAATTAATTGAAATGGAACTTGGGAAAATGGTCTTCATGAAAGTTGTAGCATATTGAGTTAGCTTTCCATTTCCACTGATCTTGCTAATTTTTGACTTGTATATTGGGAGATATGAACTGATTTCTATTGATTGGTTTTATGCTTTTTGGAGAAACCTAGTCACAGTGTTGATTTTGTGGGCTTTCTGTTTGGGAGCAATTTTAACAATTTATGTGAACTGAATTGGTGTGAGTGATCTTCTGAAAAGTTGTAGAGGAAGAAATTACCTTGAAAATTATATATGGTTTGTAATTTTTAGAGGTCAGAGTTGGGAGTTATGATTTTGCAAAAACTGACCCTGCATTAGGTTGTGAATTGCTGATAATGGCAGTAACTTCCATAACAGTTTTGAAATTGTTAGCGATCGAATTGGATGTTGAGTTCTTCATGAAAATTGAAATTTGAGATCTTATCTTTTCAGGGATATAAGGTAGTGAATTTTGTGACATTTGTACAAGGAGTTATACTGTTTGAAATATCACTGTCCAGATTGGTTGATTTCAGAGGGCTGATGCTTTGGTGAATTGTTTGACCTAGTTAGCAAGTGGATTTGATTTTGGGTTGTTCATGAAAGTTGTAGATAACATTGTGAACTTACTGAGAATATTTATTGTGTTATTTTTGACTGAGGAAATGAGTAGTTACTGAATTTGCAAGGTATCACTGTTTGAGTGGTTTTGAGTAGGCAGTAGGTTTGATAGGATTTTTGACACCCTTAGGGGTGAAATTGATTTTTATGGTCTTCTTGAGAATTATAGAGGGTTTCATGATCTTTCCAATGAGATATAGTTGGTAATTTTCTGAATTGTGTGCAATGAGTTATTAGTGTTGAAAGTTGGCTTGAAATCAGGAAAATAAAGAAGGGAATAAGGGTTATGTATATATAGATATTAATTGTTTAATTTGAATTTTGGTTTCTTTTGTCAATTTCTTTTCCGTCCGATGTCCGATTGACCTGCTTCTTGAGGCATCGGATTTGTAACATATTGAATTTCATTTTGTGAGAAATTGGGAATTTTTAGACGGGAAATTGACGTGGTCCCGGGTAACGGAGCCTTTAATCACTGTTTTGTTTAATTGGGGACCTATAGAGGTCCGAATTGCGCACCGTCAGCGCCAATAGGTTTCTAATTTTTAGATGGAATTTTTATTATGAGAAATTTTTGTATTAGGGCCGGGAATGCCATGAACATGCATTATACACGTTTTAATTATCTCATGTGCATTGTTTGATATTTCTAACTATACAGTTGGTAATGGGTACTTATTTTAATTGTTCTAGAGGCATAGTTGGAACGTCATCCCACGGAAGTTGTCGAGACTTCCTGGCATTAGCTCAGAAGTACAGGTGAGTAACCTAGTTGGTTTCTCAGCCTTATGTGTTTATTAATTATATGCATTGATTGCCATGAGAAAGCACGGATGGATAAATGTGTGATTGATTTGATTGATTTCGGACCATGGGCGTTCGAAATATTTGATTGTGATATTGAAGTGCAAAGATGAGTAAATGTGTATGAATGCATGAATGAATTGAATTGAAAAATGTATTAGTGAAAATGGATGGAAATGTATATGAATGAAATACCAGACCAAAGGTCCGAAGAAATGAAAAGTGATTTTGAAATGAAAAACGGAAAATGACTGGAAGTGGTAAATGATTGAAATTGGAAATTGGATAGTGACATGTGCATTCATGCATAGTAAATGATCAGATAATGGCAGTTGTGACCGGTGCAGCCACCGTTTTCAGAGCTTTAAGCTCAACGCACAGGGCCTCGTGCCCAACGTATTCCGAGCCTCGGCTCGATGATCAGGGCTATGCCCAACGTTTCAGGGCTTTAAGCCCAATATTTTCAGAGCTAATGGCTCAACGTATATGAGCTCAGGCGCACGGTCACAACAACGAAATGAAATTGAAGGTGTCACATGCGCATTTCATTTGTATATGACTGTAAATGACTGCAAAGTGTGAATAAGGAAATTGCATGTGTATATGAAATTGGAAATGCATAGATAAATTTGGAATGTGATATATGTGTATGTGATATATGTGTATATGATTTGTGAATGCATGAGTTGGGTGAACCATCGATGATGGTTTCTCACTGGGTTCGCAAACTCACCCAACATTGCATTTATTTTTCAGGAAATGAAGAATACCCCGTTAGTGAAACGGGAGTATGTCTACTGCGAAGAGTCAGAGTAAGGGTCGGGATCAGTACACGTCTGCATGAATGTCAATTTGGATTGGGTCTCATTGGTATTTTTGTAATTTGGTATTGATTGTATTGGGCCATATATGAACTGATCTATATATCAACAGACTGGAGTTAATTGTATTTATAAAAAGGGCCCCGAGTCCATTGAATGGTGTATGCAAATTGTTTCCGTATATGTTCTAATGTGTATGTGTGTGTGAAGGAAAAAAAAAGGGGGGTTCATACTGAGTTTTGACTGACTGAGTGATGTAGCACACCACCCTCGTGGGACACGGACTCGGATATCACCATCGATGTCGGGTTCGAGTCATCCGAGAGTGGGGTGTTACACATTCCTTTTTCAAGGTCATACACAGACCGCAATTCAGTACATACACATAAAGAAGAGAGTACTAGAGCTCTCATTCTCTTTTCCAATCATAAGAGAGTTCAAGTAAAGCTTTAATTACATATCAGCATATTCATCATATCCATCAGGAATCAAGTACAAAATAAAAAATGTATGAGATGCTCAATGTTTGATATGCTTATAAAGCTATCCAAAAGCTAGTTACTAACTCAATACAAAAGTGTCTAAAATCTTGAAGTTAATCCCGATGCCTTGCAAGGTTCAGCACTCAACTTGATTTGCACCTGAGGAGGGAGAATAGGGTGAGCAAAATACGGCTCAGTGGCTAACACCTTTATAGCCATCGAGTAATGAGCCATACAACACATAATCAAGAATCCAAAATGTTAGCACTTGACATATTGTGCATAGATACCCCATTTTATCACATAGATAACAATTAACCGAAATCATCACATAGAGCATAACATGAAATCTTCTATCAGTTAAAACACGTATTATGCGTCATAAACATCAAAAATGATGACATGCACACAATGAGCTCGAGAGTTCCATAACACGACGGAAAATCGAAGTTTTTACCATAACATGACGAAAAACCAAAGTTTTACCGTAAATACGACGAGTCCGATTCCTCAGGATCTCGTGGCCTCAAGCGAGCAGCCGGGAGAAGGCTATAAGTCATCAATTCTCTCTTACCCAATCACAACCAATCTATGCTCAATTATTCGAATGCAAAAATGGCATTTTTATGCTTCTTTCATTCTATCAAATCATCATAGCTCCATATTTTTCATTCATATCAAAGGAGACATGGCTATTTCATCACACACTTTCAAATATGTAGCATTTAAACAAAGATTACACACATAGGGCATTAGCCCATCACACAACAACTATAAAATTGTTACCCACCTAAACGTCAGAATCCAAATTCAAGATTGCCCTTCCTCCTTGTCTTAAGTGGGGTTTTCTTGATACCCTTCAATTAAACCATACTCCATTCAATAAATACATTCCAAAGGAAAATCGTAGCATTCAAGAAAGTCAAGCAAAGATAAAATAAACTTTAAATCTAACCTACCCATGGGCCATCTATGCTAGGATAACCAAATCCTTAACTTAGAAATCTCAAGATCCATTTGATTTTTACCTTTCTCTTCTTTCTTTCTTCAAACCCTACACAAACCCTAACCTCCATTTTATCCCCTTCTTGAAACTAGCATAGCAAAGATGGAACTTACCTCCAACAAGTAGATTTCACTTCTTTTCTTCTTCCTCCCTTCAAGCTTCCTACGGCTCTTCCTTCTTTCTTCTCCTTAGGTCACGTTTTTCCCTTCTTTTCTTTCTTTTGGGTTCTACGACAACTACCTCTTCTTCTATCTAATTCATTTATTTCTAATACCCATTCCTTCCAATAATGCCCTTCACTTACAAGGACCTTCCCACTTTGCCCTTATTTTTGTCTCATATGGCTCTACACATCCAAGCCTACTTCACATAAACCTAACTTAATCCTAACCCTTTATTCTAATTCAAATTGTAATTCCCAATCATACTAACTAATTCCAAGACTCAATGAAAATATATTTATATATATACACATAATTAAAACAATTGAAACATTTGTCTTAGGCGTAAAACATAAAAAAAAATATAAAAGATTATCATTTGCTACTAAATAATAACAAAAGATGAAAAAATGTAGAAGTGAATACATATTACCTTTTTATCAAGAACATCCATCGAAATTAAACAGTTTCACAAAGTTGTCTTTTATGGTAAATAAACTACAAAATGCATAACATTAAAGAATGATGGTGGAAAAACTCATTAAAACTTACAAAGAATCAAAGTTATATCTTCTTCCATTTTTTCAAGTCTTCTAGTTTATGTATCTTACATCATAATTGTTTTTGTTAACCTAATTGTGCCAAAGTTATGGACACGTCCTTTGACAAAAACCTATATATTCTAATAGGAAGTACTCTTTAAGGCTACTCTTGTTTCTCTATGCCATTTCAGAATTTTTTGTAGAAAATGAGTTTTACCAAGTAGATACTTTAAAGGTATATGTTATTAGTATGTATGAAAGTTTTTCTTTAGTTTGTATGTATTATTATACTCATAGATCTGTAGGATGACCATTCATTACTATTTATCCTCCTCTTTCATCTATATATAGTACAGATATTTCCATATGTCAAACCTGATTCAATGAATATTGTTTACCATAGAGTTTTGTATGTTGAAAAACGACTTCAAAACTCTTACAAGATCTTATCAATTTCTAGGCATGTTAAGCATCACACAAATAATGAATGTAAGAAGAATTAAGGAAACAAAATTATATGCCAACTAAAGAATATAAATCGTCCAACCAAAACCTTGCTTCTTTCCCCTTTCTTATCAAATACTTCATTTCGTAGACAATATTGTCTTTGAGCTTCAATAGGTGTTTAGTGAATGAAGAAATGTTAAGCGTAGGCTATATAGAGAAGCTTCCACTTTTAAAGTATTCCTCTTCCATCTACTTAACCTATAGACTCTCTTTATCATGAATTAAATGTCAAATTATCATAGTTGTAAGTACTTTACTTGATAACATCATCTTTCACTTATTAAAATATATTACTCTAGGTGTCATATAAAGGCATCATTGCTATGATTTTTCCTAATAATAGGTAAACTCATCAAGCATCAAGATAATGTAGTACTACCACCATCTCCATGTACCATTTGTTAACATTTATTAGGTTTGATTCTTTAAGCTTATAAATTCACCTTTTTGCACCAAGACATTGCGAATCACTTTACAAAAAGTATCAATTTTAACTTTAAATTGAAGATTGAAATTTGCCAATCTTGGAAATACCGACCGAAATAGCATTATGATCGCGGCTCTGTCGATTCGACCTCACGATCGATCCTTGGAAATCGGTCAAAAATAATAAATTCCAAGATTGCAGTATAGGATGCAACCTCGAGTCGTCTCACTTAATCGGAACCTAATGAAATGGACCTAAGCTAGCCTATATGTCATAAAATGCAAGTGAAATCAGTAAGGAAAAAGGTGGTTTTGTTTGAAAACATTAACTACACTAAAAAGCATGTAACAATTATTTTTGGATTTTTGAAAATAGAAAAGGGAAATACTAAAACAAGTGATAAAATCCTCTTGAAAACAAGCTTTGGCTATCACAGTTCAAAACTAAGTGTGAATGGTAAACCTTAAAGAATTACCTTTAAGTCCAGGGTCTTGATTAATGGACTCCTGTCACTCTTGACTCCATGTCTCAAGACCCCATTGAGTGCTCTTGAGCCTCAGAATCTTAAAGGATTCTTTAAGTCCAGGGTCTTGATCAATGAACTCCATTGTTCAAGATCCCGTTAAGCGCATCTTAGTGTGTGCGGTGGATTTAAAATCACTAAGTTTGAATGGAAAAAACCTTAAAGAACTCACTTTAAGTCCAAGGTCTTGATTAATGGACTCCTGTCACTCTTGACTCCATGTCTCAAGACCCCATTAAGTGCTCTTGAGCCCTAGAACGTTAAAGGATTCTTTAAGTCCAAGGATTTAATCAATGAACTCCATTGTTTAAAACCTTGTTAAAAACATCTTAGTGTGTGCGGGAGATTTGCCAATGCAATGGGTCAAATGAAATCTAGCATCAACTCATTATCAAACACAACTAGGCAAATAAAAGAGAATCAACAAGATCACAAGTTGACATATATGAGATTTCATATATTTACGCACAAAGTTCTACATAAACAAATCCATAACACATTACATTGTTCAATGCTTAATTAAACTCTAATTAAGCTAATCTAACTACAAAGCAATAAACCCCAACTCGGCTGTTCATAACAATGCAGTTAAACGTGACAATGTAAACTACCAATCCAAACAACACATTAAATGTCAAACATTTAGCTATAATCAAATAGCTTCACTACAAATTACAAACCCTAGACCTAGGCATTTATAAATCATAGCAAAACTACAGATTAAACTACTCCCCTTGAAAGCTCGGTGAACTCCAGTCATCACTGCATCTTCAACAGAAAACAAATGCCTAACCACGCATTTTAACCGGAACCTTCACAACTCGTGACGAATCCAAGCTATCCATGATGGCGTCGGCGGTGAAAATGAAGAACAAAACTTATGTGAAATTATCCCCAGGGAACCCCGAAGGGAACCCTGGGTGGTGGACAATGCTGCTTCCTCTTCTTCTCTCTTCGCCCATCGGTCTTCTCTCTTCTTCCCCGCGTGTCGATTGCCCAGCAGAAGATTGCCCAGCTGATCCAGATGATGCCCGTTTTAACCTAATTCAGCAATATTTAAAGGATGGTTCACGGGTCGAGTCAGTACAGTGAGTGATTTTTCCGTTTAAAGTCCGAATACCCGTCTGCACGTCGCGACGTATAAATAAAAATTCGTCTCGACGTGTGCTCTGGCTTGCTCGCTGCGACGTATGAATTAATTCTCGTCGCGACGTACGATCTGGCTTGCTCGCTGCGATGTGTTGAATTGTTGACGTCGCGACGTACGATCTGTGTTGATGCGCCGCGACGTGTGAATTACATTTCGCCGCGGCATCGCCTCGACGAGGTGATTGGTTCACGTCGCGACGTGCCTTAAGGACTTCATGCCTTGTTGACTCTTCTGATCCTTTCTGACTCCTTTTCTCCTACAATATAAAATAACAATTTCCAGTATCAATTGTTCTTAGAAAAATTATAATGCAATTAATGTCAATTTGTACAATTTTACTAGCAAATTGCATAAAACATAAGCTCACCGTAAGAGACTAATTTAAGCACAAAAATCATGAATTAAGAGTCAAAAGGTGCATTAACAACCATGAAAGTGTAGCCACTTATATATTAAACTTGGGTTCAATCACATTACCGTCGCCGAAAGTGGTTGTGCATTGAATTGAACCTTAAACCTTGCTTAATCCTATCTTAAACAATATTCATTTTGCTTTCCAATTGAGCAATGAATGACACTATTAATGTTGGTTTTCATTGCAGCTTGATCATCTTCATCTGCAGTAACGTACTTCAGCAGCACTTCTCTGCATTTCGATTGAGGTCATTGCTTAACCGCTTTTCTTTTGTTGTTATCTGCTCTTGATTCATGTGGGTGTGCATGAACTTCCCATAGCATGTCCCTTAATCGTGTATGTGATGAGTTGCATGATGTGAAAGTTCACAACATACATGTAGTATGGAGAGGTAATTTGCGTTGTGATTACTGGTTGAGATAGAATTGTTTGTTAATTACAGGGGGACCCTTATATGATAAGGGGGATGTCCAAATTATAGGAGAAGTGCTGCCGAAATTTCAATAGGATCATCATAGTACATGATGGTTAAATGGTTAAATGAGAACATGAGCTCATTAGTTTTAACTTCTGATCTTATTTTGGAAGTGACTTACAATTATAAAAATCATTTAGGATATTAGTTGATGGTTTAAGTTTGTGAGGATGATAAATGTCGTGCATTGAGTATGACATGTTCCTGAAATTTTATTTGATGTCTTCTAGTTAACATTCACCGTAACTTAAAAAGGTGTAATAATCTAATTTTTATTAACTTACCTTATTAAGTAATTTTGAAGGCTTTAAATTGTGTAAGTTAGTTTATGGTCCTTCATATGTAATTTGTATATAATTAACATTTACAACTTGAGTCAGACATTTAATACTGAAATGAGTTCCATTGCATATAAATCCTTGAATCTTTTATGAAAGCTTGTAACCTTTTTTGGATTGTCCATTGCATATAAACTAGATGCATTGAGTATAATATATCATGCCTTGCATGATAGTTAATTTAAAATAACGGTTTGAAGAAATTTAATGTTGGATTGCATTGCAGATCTATCATCTTCATTGCCCCTGACATTGTGCATTGGTCGTGTCGTACTGCAGGAACATTTATCCGTATTTGAATTACGGTTAGTGCCTATGCTGTAGTTAGTAATTTTATTGCTTGATTAATGATATGCCAATTAATGATTTGGCAAATGCTGTTCCCATTGCATGTCCCTGGACCGTTTATTGATGACCTGCAAATGCGTAAAACTTGAAAACGCACATGTTGGATGGATAGTGAATTTGAGGTGTGATTACTGGTTGAGATAGAAGTGTGTTTTTTTAGGGGACCCTTATTTTTTAAGGGGGTGTCCTAATTATAGGGAAAATGCTGCCGAAATTGCAATAGGATCCTCGTCCTATTGCAAGAGCTTAAATTAGAACATGAGCGCGTTAGTGTAATTATGTGAGGATGATAAATGTTTAGCATTAAGTATGCTATGTCATGCCTTGCGTAAAATATTTCCAATCAAGGTTTGATAGATTGTATTGTAGGGTTTCATTGCAGCGCTATCATCTTCATCGCCCGTGTCTTTCTACATTGCTCGTTCTATCATCTTTCAGGAACATTTCTTCGCATTTCAATTTTGGTAAGTGGTTATGCTTTCGTTACAAAATTTATTGCCTGATTCATATTGAATATCCATTGAACATGGCATTGTGGTCAACCACAATGTGATTACATATATATCTACGATCATATATGTTGTGTTCAGAGTATAAATATTTCCGTAGCTTAGCTCCGACATGAAACTTAGCTAGGTGCTCATGTTATAACACATGTCTGTTATGACTTGGTTTGTAGATATGTGCCTAACTTAGATGCATAACTTTGGATTTGATCTTGTAGAAAAACAACTCTCCAGTTATGAGTTCCAACGATAAATCTTGGATGTATAGACGTTTAACCGGCGATGGATTCATTAATCTTGAATTTGTTGTGGGAGTTGATGCGTTCATTCATTATGCTTGTTCGCAACGTGCATATATGGATGGGCCAAAGATCAGATGTCCAAGTAAAAAGTGCAAGCACAAATGTTTCCTGTTGGTTGATGAAGTTCAGTTGCATTTGTTGAGAAAAGGGTTTGTTCCGAACTATTTTCAGTGGACCCGACATGGGGAACCCTTGGTTGCTAGCACTTCAAGGAGAATTGAAGAACCTATGACTATGAACTTAAATGAGGAAGACGTTGAGGATGGATATGGAAGACATTTTGGTGATGGGTCGGAAAACTCTTACAGGCAAATGGTGCATGATGGACTCGGTCATACATTTGAGACAAATAGGGACAATGTTGACGAAGAACCTAACCAACAGGCAAAACAATTCTTCGACTTATTACAGTCAGCAGATCGAGAATTGTAGCCAAATTGTGAGACAATGACTCAGTTGTCATCAATCGCTTGCATATTGAACATAAAGAGTGAAGGTCATATTTCGGATCGCAGTTTTGATAAAATTCTTGAGTGGTACAACGAATCATTGCCAGCTGAACATACAATGGTTGATAGTTTTTACAACATGAAGAAACTTATTCGTGGTCTTGGGTTGCCCGTGGAAAAAATTGACTGTTGTCAATTGGAATGTATCTTTGTATTGGGAGGCGATATTAACTTAAAACAAAGGCAAATTTTGTGATCAACCTAGGTTTAAGGCCGAACACGTTCTACTTAAATGTAAATTAGTTCCTTGAAGTGAATGTATTATTTTCCTCACTCCTAGGTTGCAAAGGCTTTATGCTTCTGGTGTGACTGCGTCTCACATGAGATGGCATGCTGAACATGAACAGGAAGATGGAGTAATGACTCATCCATCAGATGGGTTGGCATGGAAACATTTTAATGACACGCATGTGAAATTTGCGGTTGACAGTCGAAATGTTCGGTTGGGTTTGTCAACAGATGGATTTCAACCATTTGGTCAATCTGGACAGCAATATTCTTCGTGGCCAATTATCATAACTCCTTATAATTTGCGTCCTTGGATGTGTATGAAAGCGGCATATATGTTCTTGATCGTGATTGTCCCAGGTCCAAAAAATCCGAAGCAAAAAATAGATGTATTCTTACAACCATTGATAGCTGAATTGCAACACCTTTGGGAATATGGTGTTCAAACTTATGATGTATCTAAGAAAAAGAATTGTGTGCTGAGAGCAGCTTTGATGTGAACAATTAGTGACTTCCCAGCATTTGCCATGTTATCTAGATGGTCAACTGTTGGGACGTTGGCTTGTCCTTATTGTCGCGATGATTCTGATGCGTTTTATCAGCCTAATGGAGGGAAAATATGTTGGTTTGACAATCACAGGAAATTTCTACCTGCAGATCATCCGTTTAGGCGCAATAAATATAAGTTTAGAACAAATCAGACGGTTCACAGCCCGCCGCCTCCGATAACATCCGGTGAAGAGGTCTTGCAAGAAATTGATGAATTAGGGTTGCTGAAAGTGACAGAATTAGAGGCTGATGATGTTAATTCAACCATTAGTCAGAACTTTGGTTGGCAGAAACGAAGTATTTTTTGGGAATTGCCATATTGGAAAACGAATTTGATTCGTCATAATCTAGATGTGATGCACATAGAGAAAAATATCTTTGACAACTTGTTCAATACCATAATGAACATTGAGGGGAGGACAAAAGACAATGCAAAATCACGAGCTGATTTGCAACTTTTTTGCAAAAGAAATGAGTTACATAAAGATCTTCGCACAGGTAAATACCCAAAAGCATGTTACACTTTGGACAGGAGATAGAAGGAGGTTATATGTGAATGGTTGAAAAGTGTCAAGTTTCCTAATGGATATGTTTCAAACTTGGCTAGGTGTGTGGATCTAAGAAAGTACAAATTATTTGGGATGAAAAGTCATGATTCTCATGTATTTATGCAAAGGCTTATCCCAATTGCATTCCGAGAGTTGTTACCTTCTAAGGTATGGGAAGCTATAACAGAGTTAAGTTTGTTTTTTAAAAGCTTAACCTCAATTGAAATCAACATTGGTGAGATGGAAAAACTAGAACATGAAATTCCCGTAATTTTGTGTAAATTAGAAGGCATTTTTCCTCCTAGCTTCTTTGATCAGATGGAGCATCTACTGTGCATTTAGCACGAGAAAAACTTGCGGTCCAGTTCAATATCGATGGATGTATCCATTTGCTGTAAGTAGACAAACATTACTTACCGTGTTCGATTCTGAGCTTTGTGAAATGTGTTCTAATAAGTAATTTGGTTCTGAGGTATTTGCATCACTTAAAAAAAATGTTAAAAACAAAGCTAGAGTTGAAGGTTCCATATGTAATGCCTATTTAGTGGAGGAAGTGAGTACGTTTTGTGGGTATTATTTTGAGCCGCATGTGAACACAAGAGAAAGAAACGTCCCTCGTAATGACAATGGTGGACGAACAATTCATGCGGATGGAAACTTGTCCATCTTTTCATATTCTGGACGAACATCTGGGCGTGCGACAAGAAGAATGTTAATTGAGGAAGAGATCGAGGCTGCACATGGTTATATTGTATTGAACTGTGAAGAGCTTTTGCCTTTCGTGCAGTAAGTTGCACATGAATATTTCAGTATTTACGTTTCTGTCATCTTCATCCCTTAAAATAGTCATTCTGTATTTAGATTGTACGAGACATTATTACGGGAGATAATGCCGGGTATGACCGAAGATGATTTAAATAAAGAAGTTGGGAAACACTTCCCTCGATGGTTTGAGAGATATGTAAGTTGTCACTTACAATGCATCTTCATTATAATTTGAAGTTATATTTTACTTTTTTCATGAAACTAAATGCTTTCCGATTTTTTTTTAGGCTTTAGACAATCCAATCGAGAACAAGATGATTGCTGATATTGCAAAGGGACCTCTACGAACTGTTAAATCGTATCCGGTGTATTTCATTAATGGGTACAAATATCATACAGAATGTCATGGACATAACATGTCAACAATAAATAGTGGGGTTGCAATACAGGGAGAAACGATGGATTACTATGGAAAAATTATAGAAATACTAGAAGTTGAATACCCTGCACTGCCAGTCAAGCGATATGTGATATTTAAATGTGAATGGTATGACCCCACATCAATGTTGGAGTAAAGGTGCATGCACAATACAATTTAGTTGAAATCAATACCCGAAGAAGATTGCGCCAATTTGAACCTTTCGTCTTGGCTGTGCAAGCTAAGCAGGTTTGTTACATCCCTTTTCCGAGCTTACGACGAGATAAGGCAGATTGGTTAGCGGTTTGCAAAGTTAAACCTAGAGGTGTTTACGAGTCACATAGAAGAGGAGAGCATAGTCTTGAAAGTTAGGCGTTTCAGGAAGATGTGACATTTATCAATGCATCTGTTACGTTTGACGATAATGAACCTTTGAACGATCCATCAAACGAATTTGCCGATATTTCATCCGAGAGGATGGCGAGGGTATCTTGATCCGACGAGGAGTCGGAATTTGATTCTTATTCTTCTGAAGAAGATGATGATTGTAATTTACCTTTAAGTGTTGATAGCGAATGACTTGTGTTTGTAATTGCATATTTGAACTGAAATAGTAACCTTTTTTCATTAAATTATATTATGTTTGGGCTTTCACTGCATTTCTTTGGAAAGGAATGTCGACATGGCGATTGGTTCCGGACGGCAACAATTCTTTCCGTTGGGAGGAATGTGGCAAAATTGTCCCATCCCATGGAAGCAAAACTACTTCAAATCTCGCTCCATCTTATAGTACCAATCGTTTGCCATCGATGACTGATCTGTTACTTGAAGGTTTTTAGTATGATATGAGCATCGACTATTTTCGTGTTTTGAACCTCTAATAACATTTATTAAAATTATCAAATATATTCTCATTTTATTGTCAATCTTACATGTTTAAGCTTCCTATAAACTCAAAGAGGACATGTATGCGAAACAGTGATCGTGATGTCACGCCAACTTATAACGCAATAGGAAGATCGGGTATTGTCAACTCCTCTACTATACCACAAACCTCACCGTTTTCATTACTTAAATGGTTTGTTCATATCACGGTTTCAACATTTCTTCACTGATTACGTTTTAGGTAGATTTGTTCCTGTTACTAGTTCATCCTAGAAGAAGTCTTCCATTCTAAGATCGGGCACTCATTTATCGCTTCCTCAACAAATATAGACATAGCTGCAATGTTATTGCAAGAATGTGATCAACAACGCACAGCAGTGGACGAAGTTTCACTGCTTCCATTGGTGTGTTTGAGCGATGAGAACCCTTCTCGGAACCCGGGCATTGGGGACTCTTTCACCTTTACCGACACCCATGTTATATGGAATCAAAAAAATTGAATCGATCAATGTGCTTTTGTACTACCAGACATAATTACACTTTGCTTTCACGTTGATTTATTGTTGTATCTGTAAGACAAGGTTAAATAGTGCATATTTGATATTAGTGTTAACGTTCATTTATGGTTGATAACAATTTGTTAACCTTCATTTATTGTCATAGTTTGATATTACTTTCAAATTATTAGTTGTACATGTAGAGAATTGTGCGAAATTGAATTTCAGGAAAAGAATAGGACCAAAGAGACAACGTGACGTCATGCGACCCAGGTTTCGAGCCATGTTCGGGGGAACTTACAGTGAAGGTGGTTCGTCACAATCAGTCGCACCTACTGACTCACCTTCTCCACCTCTCGTGTCGGGCGTTGTAGTTAAGGCATCACCAACTGCTTCTCAGCCTACACCATCCCCTTCCCCAACGCATATATCGTCCAACACTTGCGAACCGAAAGTAGGAGACGTCCGTTAGCCTGGCACTGAGGGACCTGATGGAAGAAAGTTTGTTTCTATTGTCAATGACTAGTAAGTGAACTCAAAGCACTTCACAATTTGCTTATTATCAATATCGACTTTTACCAATATGTACATAGGATAACATCACTTTACATGTTAGGTTGGTTCCGTCTGGACCAATTTCAAGAAATATGACTTCCTCGTTCAAGCAAAGAATTGAACCAGAGGGTTATGTGTGGAAAAATTTAGCTGACACCACAAAGCAATTATACTTTCAAGAGTTTGAGGTAAAAATCATAGTTATTTTCTTGTTACATTGCTTTATATTCATAATGTTCATACAACATTTTAACTTTTTGTTATTCTTACTCATCTTATTTCAGAAAGAATTTTATTGGGATTCTCGTTTCGACGTCATCATGTATAAACAATGGGAAAAGAAAGCTCGCATACGTTATCGCGACTTAATTAATCAAATACGCAAGGTTGGCATACGCCCGCGTTATATTTCGGATGAAATTTGGAGTCATTGGACTGAATATTGGACATCACATGCGGCGATGTCCATATCTGAGCGTAATTCGGCCAACAGACGTGGAGGGTCGGGGGGCCCGAGTCTTGCAGTGCATACGGGAGGATCAATTACCCACAACGAGCATGCACATAGACTAGTAAGTATCTAATTTCTCATGTCAATTTTCCATATATATTGCTTTGCTCTATTGAATGTGATTATGATATAAATGTCTGGTGCCATATGGCTGTGTGAAGTTATTTTCATTGTTGAACAGGGGGCAAATATCATATATACAGAGGAAACTCTGGCGAATTTTTTTTAAATACTAGTTAACATCTGACAATTTAAGTTATACGTCTAGGAAAAGACATTGGGCACGAAGCCTACACCTATGCAGGTATTTGGCACACCCACACAAAGAAACATGATGGTGTCACCTTCATCAACAGTCGATGTAGAGAAGGGAATGTCAGTGAAATTAACATATTTTAATAATTTCTTAACAATTATACCTTATTTACTAATGTAAAGATTGTTTCCTAATATGATCAAATACAAGAAAATATCTAGCGACAATCTCAGGAGGAACAACCTGTGGACGAGACTCAGACATATCTTGATGTCGTGGGTGGTTGGGACCGTCGTGGAAGAATATTCAACCTGGGCTCATATGCAAACACCTGTTATTCGCGCTCTTCCCTTTCTAATACAGCGGCATCTACTCGGCCATCTCAATCTCATGATGTATCGGAGCTCCGGGCCACAGTGGACTCATTAAGGGAATAAATAGTTAATCAAAACGAGCAGCTGGTTACTCAACATCACCGGCATATAGAGGACATAGCTAAGGTGAGGGAGGAGATTAGTCTGCAGATGACAGAAAAACTGAGAGCGGAGCTGCAGCAAGTTTCAAAAATCAAAGAGTCGCTGGAGCAGATGGAGCAAGCAGCTAAGATGAGAGAGGAGATGGAGCGGCTGACTAAGATGAGAGCGGAGATGGAGCAGATGGCCAAGGACAAACAGCATGCGGAGGAGATGGTTAAGCTTAGGCAGGAGATGAAAATGTTAAAGAGGGGGGAAACAGTTCAGAGCAACCATGATCATTACGACAATAATTACCATAACATTGTCATGTGTTTTCAATTAAAAAAACATAAGAGATTTGTTATTTCTTATTTTTTAATAATTAAATTAATCTCTTTTTATATTTTATTAATTCTTGATTTTCTCATTATTCATTATTCTAACGTAACACAAATTAATAAAGTGAATATATAATATGATCATTATTATAAAAACAAAAAGAAAAAAAATGATCATTCATTACCGACGGTCAATTATCCGTCGAAAAAGTTACCATAGTTACCGACGGTATGTTATACCGTTGGAAAATGTCGTTGAAGATAACTTCACATCACCGACGGACTGAATGACCGTAGCAATATTTCTCCGACAGAATTGTACTTACCATTTCGTTGTTAAATAAATACCGACAATAATATTTCGGTCGGTAATTCCATCGTAACATTGCGACGGAAAATGTCCGTCGATATTTTTAGCTTCGGGTAGTTCACCGACCGAATTTTGCTCCACCAAATTCCGTTGGTGATTAATTTCACCGAAGAATATCTTGCGTTTACCAACGGAAATGTTCGTCAGTAAAACACTGATTTCTTGTAGTGTGAGTAAACAATTGAGAGATTAGATGTCTAGTGACTCTGAACTTTCTCACCATTTGACAAATCCTCAAGCAATTGGATGCTTTTGGAGCTTATTTTGGTATGAGTACTACTTAGGCTTAAGTTACACTAAATCCCACTAGACCGAGGTTTCAACCTCATATGATTTTTTGGGCTTTTTGTAATTACCCGTGTATCATTTTATGGTTTTTTTATCTCGTCAATGAAATATAAATATTTTATTTCTTTCAAAAAATGACATCATAGATAAGGACAGGGTGTTAGAACCCGATCTCGTAACCGGATCCCAACCGAAAAAGCGAATCGAAAAATAGAAAACGAATGGAAACTTGCGGAATTGAAAAGCGGAAGCACAAAGAACCGAAGCGAAAGAACGGATGCAAATCGAAGGCAGAGGTAGAAAACGCGCTCGCAAACAAATGAAAGTCAAACGGAAACAAAAGCGAAATGCAAAAGAATGGATCCGACATCCGAAGCGAAAATAGAAAACGGTCGCGCAGGAAACCTTAGACTTAAACCCAACCCGAAAATCGGTAAATTTTTTTTTAATCTTTCTATTTCATTCCTTTCATTCCTAATCAATCTTATATGAATCAAACCTATACTAGTTTCCCACTGGAAATATTATCCTCAACTAAATCTCAATTCATACCAAATCTTATCTCATTTATAACAAAATCTATTCTAAATCTTACTTTGTCATAACCCGATTTTATCGAAAATCGGGCAGCATAACGGCTGCATTTTTTAATAGCCCAAAAATCTGCAAAGGCAAAATACACTTCTGATATCACAACCAATCAACATAAATTACCATTGGACCCCCCGTCCGAAATTTCAACAACAACAAACGCAAATCTAATCTTAACCACTTCAATGATCTCAAAACAGCCAACATAATCATCTCGCTTCATTCATACACAATCACAATCATATCTCAAGTTATAATTATATTCAATTGCCATTCATATCCCATTCTATTCACATACCAAAACCATTCATACGTCTACATACAATTCTGAAAGCAAAATACATAGACCAAGTCACATTTATATCTCAATTTGGTATACCTGGTTATAAGTCAATACATCCCGAAATAATTGTTTAAATTACATAATGGCAAATTAAGCCATATACAAAACCTATACAAAAATCCCAAAAGTCACCAAACATCAAAATGAGCAAAATCGAACAAATATCGTGACCTTCCCTCATCCGATCTCTTGCTCGAACCCTGGAGATGGGGATGAAAGGTGGGGTGAGCTTGACAGCTCAATGGGTACCACATTTATAAAAAGAAAACATAAGCAGAAATCATTTTACACAAAGTTTTGCTCAAAGGCTTATTTTTCAAACTTCTCAACTTTTCAAACATTCATAAATAATTTCAAAGGTCACATAACAATGCTTTCCAAAGTAACAAATCAAAAATACATAACATATCCAAGTGATTTGATGTTAGAACCCACACCCCACCCGTAGGTGTTTGGGGGTTATACCCCGGCGTGTGGTTGCGGGTTATACCCCGGCATCCAACACAAATCCCAAATCACATTAAATGGTTTGGTTCAGTCCTAACAGAACGAACTGCACATTCCGTTCGTGAACGGAGGGGAGTCCGAAATCGGAGCTTCTATGCCACTAGCGGGCAGGCGGGAGAAGCCTATCAAAGGAGAGACCAGTGCACTGACTCTACGAAGGGGACTTAACCAAACCTATATAAGACACATAATTCATGCTCAAAAATTGGAACTCCCGAAGGCGTATTTTAAAAAAACTTAAAATTTTCACATCGTGTCATATTAGACACTCTGACATTCACAAAATTTCACACATTCCAAAAAAAATCATAAAACGATCATCCAAATTATCAAACCATTTTTCCACAATATCGTCAAATTTTCCTCCTTTTAATCAACTCACTCACAAAGTTCACTTGTCGATAACACCAACATCATATCACATAAAATTTCCTTAAACATACTCATGTGTACCACATTTCGAATCTAAGAAATCTTTTATCAATAGCACTATCTCAATATAATAATGTCACTTCACTTTAATGTCAGTACATATAACCCTTATAGCAGTCTCACTGTGTTCCATATTTTTGGCGTGGATTCACCTGATTTATTCATCTTCCTTGAAGCGTTTAATTTCTACTACCAATCGAATTCATTTGTCAACCACCTCTCCAGTCAATATAACATTTAACCATTGTTAACCTTTGTCATCTAAATTCTTATGAAGCATTCTACTGAAATCACTAGGATAGTGTTTTCAGGGCATGAAGTCGAACAGAAGCATAACTGTAAAACCGTCAACAATTCGAACATTCAGCCACTTAATTTTTATATTCTTAGCCACTACATGATGTTCCGACTTAATCCTATCACTTCTTTTTATCGCCCGAATTGGAACATTTTATTCACGCATTATGATTTCTTATCTCAATTATCTACACGGTTTCCATGATTTTGTCAATCCACTATGTTTGTCAATGTTGTTTAGCTACTCCTAATACCTCCATAAGATCACTTTCGACTATTCAGGATGGTTCAATAATTTCAATTTCTGTCGCACCATACATGATCAATACTCTTTAAAATAAAACTCAATGAAATAAGAAACATATTCATTTACTCTTATTCATCTCATGATTTTTAACTATAAGGGTCATAGATCATCTCCTATCCCATATCCATATATATATTTCATATGTACTTAATCGCATTATTCACCACTGTAACCCCATTATAGGATATGTATTCCTAACAATTAATCGACATCACCACGAGAACTTCTCCATATATCACTATCATTTGTTTCATAATCTACTCGCACATACTGAGTCAATTTAGAAACGTAAACATATCACCATCTTGAAATTTTAATCTCAATTCCACTAATATCTTTGTATACTAAAACATAACCCTCATCACAACACATAAACAATCCTCCTAAGTTTCCAATTTCAACCTTTCAATTTTTACTTTACTTGTATACTTCCAAACTTGTCATTTCCACTTATGTCACTATTTCTCCTCCTAAGTCAAAATCATAGAAATATTTTCACCTTCGTTCCATTTATGTACATAACCACCACCACAATTCTCATAACCCTTTTTCAATTGTTCAAACACAAAGAATTGCTCAATTTGTAAAAATCAAAGAAAGCAACCCTTTAGGAATTTCCAAAACATTCATAAAATCACAAGGTCACACAAATTATCATATTAAAATCTCAATAAACCAATCACAATGAATTCAACCAATTTATGCAATTTTCTTAAGTCATTTCAAATCAACGAAATTAATCGTTCGAAAAATAATAGTTTAAAAATATTTTTCGTTTTTTTTTTTTGAAAACTCATATACAGCTTATAAATCAAAAATAAACATGCTACTCACCTTAATACCATGCTAGAATCTTGATCCACACCTCAATTTCTCCAAAGCTTCCTTCTTTCCTTCAATTAAACATTTCCTAAGCCATAAACATCCAAATTCAACATAAAAAATACATAATTACTCAAATTAACTTAGGAATTCACCGATTGATCAAATTTCTAAGCTATCTAAATCAATAATTTCAACAAACCCCAAATCCCCAAAAATTGGGCATAATCCTTAACTCAACATAATCCAAAATTAAACATAATCATAGCATAATCCCTTCAAGTAACCATAGGAAAACTCAATCCATAACCTTTCCAAACTACCTAAACCAATAAACTCATCAAAAGATTCAAAATCTAAACTTTCTCTCTCTTACCTTTTTCTCCTCCATTTTCGTATTTATTGGCTTGTCATGAAGCTTTCACCTTGTTCCATGCTTTTCCTCTTGAAATCAACGAAAACCCTCTTAGAAACTTAGAGAAAAGTTGAAACTTGTTTCTCCTCCCTTCTTCTCCACTTCATCCGATTCTCCTTCTTCTCTCCCTCTCTAACGTTTTCTTTCTCTTATTTTCGTTTCTTGCTTTTCAAAATGTTGTGTTTCCTTGTTCAAAACTAACAGCCTTCTTGCTTAAACGATAGTCCCTCAAGTGTTTTAATACCATTTCATTAAATGATAAGTAAAAGACAAATTTGCCCCTCCATTTTAGTCCTTAAACATGACCCTTAAAACTAACATCTTGCTTCAATATTTTGAGCTGGCAATTGACTTAATTTGATAAAACTTTCTTCTTAAAAATTGTTCCCCTATGTCTTCTCTATAAAAATGACACCAAAATCACTCAAATCGGATCAGAAACTAAGGAATTATGGCTCAAATACTTTCGGACCTTCACAAAATCGGGACTGAACATTAATTCAAACTTCCTTCCAGAAATTAATAATCTTAGGAATGAAATCAAATTTCAATCCAATCACAAGATTTGTAGCCCCATATCTTAATTTTAATCTGCCTCAAGAATCAACTCAATCGGAGCTCCACAGCTCCCAAAATTTGCAAAATACCAAACTATGTTCAGAAACGTATCCAGCTCATCTCACTTTAATTTCAATTAATCATCCTCAATTTAATCTCTAACATTCAAAATTTTCCATCAACAGATAGAGGAAAGTCTTAGGAATCTAACGTTTCAAAAATCGAATCAATCGGATGTCGGACGAAGAAATTATAAGCAAAAGATTGAAAAAAGGGTCGGATCAAAAGCAAAAGAACATAATCTCAATTATACATATATAATCGAATTTTTCAAAAATAGTAACTCTTGATCCTGATCTCCAAATTTGACAAATTTGGTGTCGATGGAAAGATAAAAGGAAGCTCTACAACTTCCATGAAAAACTCAAAAATCAATTTCATCTCTAAAGGGGCCAAAAACCTAGTCAAAGTTACTGTCCTGTTAAACATCACCTAAACAAACTCCAAACTTTCAACATTCATATCTTCCAATTCCCACATCCAAATATTGCATGCTTTATAGCGTCGGAAAGATTGATAGACAAGCTACAACTTTCATGTAGACCACTTACTCCAATTCAGACTAAATCCTCACGACGAGTGGCCTCGAAGCATAGAACACACAAACCTATACTTAATAACATTTTCAAAACAAAGCAAAAGAACCTTATCTTCGGAAAATCATATCTTCCACTCCCGATATCGAAAAATTGCATACTTTATGGCGTCGGAAAGATTGGCATACAAGCTACAACCTTCATTAAGGCCACTTTCTCCAATTCAGACCACAACCTTACGGCGATTTGCCTCAAAACATAGCACACGCAAACTTACCCTATGAACATTTTCAAAACACAAAGCAAAGTACATTAACTTCGAAAAATCATAACTTTCACTCTCGATATAAAAAAATATCAAACTTTATGGCTACGAAAAGCTCTCGACAGAAGCTACAAGTCTCAAGAAGATCATTTTTTCCAATTTGGCCTAAATCAAAAGTCAACTTTTAACTTCAAAAAGTCAAATTAATTCTTCAAATTTCTACACTTTTCTCTTTAGTTCTCAATTTTCAACTTCTATTTCAAATCAACTCATTCTCATAAGCTTTCATAACCCATACAAATCGACTCAAATATTCAAGTCATCAAAACTAAACAATTCTTTTCTCATAAATTTTTCTTAAATTCATCAAATTTTCTTAAATTCATAAATTTTCTCACCAATTTCTTTCTCCTTTAAATTCATTTTAATATTTCTAATTTTCATCAAAAGTTCGGGGTCCAACATAGGGGCTTATTTAGAACTTTTGTGAAATATTAAGGTGTAATGCAAACCTTTAATATCATAAACATTGGTAGGTAGTTTTCTTTATTATGTTTTATAAGATTACATGATTTACAAAATATACTTTTCTATTATTAATGGTAAATGTGCATATTAATGGATCATTACTTTCTCTAACTAGTTATCAATTTTCATATTAGGTATCTATTACACATAATAAAGGCAAGTGTACCTTTCGTTGGCAAGTAATATAGTAGTAAGTACGAGTTGATCCCTTAAGGAAATGGTATGGATTAGAAAACCTAAAACTACTAACTAGTAAATAAATACAAGCTTATCTAGCAAGATTTGACCTACAAATAAGAATAAGAAATAGAAAATTTAGAAAACAAGAGGATTTGATGAATTCCATTGTTCATCCAATATAGAGACCTAAATGTATATGAAATTTATGCTTTAATATTAATGCTTAATAATTATCACTTACTAACATAAACATTACCTTATGATAGGATCAAATATAAGAAAGCATTCAACGACAGTCTCAGTAGTCTAAAGATGTTGATGAGACTCAAACCTATCTTCATGCAGTGGGTGGCAGGGATTGTCGTGGAAGGATATTCGGCTTAGGTTCATTTGTGAACACATGTTATTCATAACCTTCCACGTCCAGTACAGTAACATCTAGTAGGCGGTCCGCACCCAATGAAGTTCATAATTTTCAAAACACAGTACAGACATTGATAACTCAGTTGCAATAATCGACGGAGTACATAGCTCAGCTCTGTAATAATGAGGTGGATGAGTTGAAGGGGAGACATAGCACCTTATCGCAGCAATTAGAGCATCCGCGGTCACCAAATGAATAACGTACTTGTAGTTATTTTGTATGAATTACAAATACTTATTATGTACAAAATAATTTTTTATTATCAATTAAGATAATTTTTACTTTATATCATTAACCAACTTTCTGTTTTAACAAATTAAATAATGAAACAAATCAAAATATTGCTAACTCATAACTATTTAAATTATGCATCAACCATAACATCATCAAATATAATTTAATGTAGGAAAATTTAAAAAAATATTTTTTAGTAAATTTACTGACAAAAAACAAAGTTCGTCGGTAAAATCTTTTCAATTTACCGACGGATAACTAATAATCGTTGGTAATGACAACATTAATTTACTGACGGAATAATCAGTTCCATAGATAAGTTTAGCAACGGACATATCTTATACATCAGCAACTTTACTGACCGAAGATAACACAGAATAACCATCGATATATTCACCGACGGTTACACAGAATTTTCATCAGTAAATTGGTGACAAACATTATATGATTCATCACAAATTATTGCCTATGGCCGTTTCTCCGACTCTTTGGTCTATCGGTAAATTTCGTTGCTAACTAAGCTTTCTGACAGAATGTGTAAATGTTCCATCGATAATTTCAGTCACTAAACTCCATTTTTTTGGTAATGTTTCAGATTTCAAGTGCTAGTCACGTACCCATTCAGGTCGTAAAAAAGTTGGTATCAAACCCTAGGTTAAAAGATTTAAGGTCCATGGTGTCATTCTACTTATTACTGCAGGTATATTAGAATTTAATCCCTCTTCAAAATAGCTTACTTGTTTAGAATACTTTTTTTTTCTAATTGGTGGTATTGACCCTTCTAATTGGTGGTACTGATCATTTCTCTACTTCCTTTGTCAATAAAAGATGAATTTCTTACCCAACTTGAGCAAGATGCCCATGATGATGCCTCGACATAGGATGAGGCATCTGCACCTACTACCTCAGTTGTAAGGCGTGGAAGGTGTAACATGAACAATATTCGATAGGCATCTATAGAAGAGCTAGTAGTGTCATAAGGACTTCCCAAGCCACCTACATTTGACATGTAATTGTTTCTAGCAGGAATATAAGCTAATAATGTCATGTTTTGAGATTTGATGATAATGATGTAGTAGAGATGTTTTTATAAAGAGTGGCCAAGGAATAGTACTAAGACTACATCCTTCCATACTTGGGTGTAGTGACTTAGTTGCAATTTAGAGAGAGGTTTATGGACTATCTCCTCTCCTTATATTATGGATGGTTTGTTAGACTCGTAAATCTAAATAGAAAGATTATATAAGTGTTAGTTGGTATATGGGAGTAGAGGTGAGCATTCAGGTAATTCGGGCCCAATTTTCACTGTTCGGACCCGGCCCGAATTATCCAAAAAAAATTTCCCTTACTCGGCCCGAACTCGAACTTTTAATTACCCGAACTTACCTGGTCCGATTTACCCGAATTACCTATTTACCCAGCCCGATTTACCCGAATTACCTGAATTATCTCGACCCGATTTACCCGAATTATCCTAATTACCCTATTTCATAATTCTTTTAAACCTAATTCGGGTAATCGGACCGGCCTAAATTTTTTCAGAGTTACCCATCCCGGCCCGAAAATAATTTAGGTAATACCTGGGCAGGCCCAAATTACCCGAAATTTAGCATTTGCTTACCCAAATTAATTCGGGTCGGGCCGGGTAATCGAGTAGGCCCGAATAATGCTCACCCCTATGTGGGAGGATGACATGTTGATGAGCGAACAAGATAAAGTCTTGCAAGTAGATGAGACAAATGAACTATGTCAAAAATTTTAAAAGAATATGGGCATTGTCATGCTATCAAGATCACTTCCTTCCATACTTGGGTGTAATGACCTGGTTGTAGTTTAGAGAGAGGTTTATAGACTATTTTCTTTCTTTATATTATGGATGGTTTGCTAGACTCCTAAATCTAAAAAGCAAGATTATATAAGTGTTGGTTGGTATGTGGGTTGCTATGAAGATGACTTTTTGATGATCGAACAAGATGAAGTCTTACAAATAGGTGAGACAAATAAATGATGTCAAAAATTTTTAAAGTATATGGGCATTGTTATGCATTAGTGTGCATTGGTGAAAATCTTCGATGATGAGTAAGATTCAAATGCAAGACCAAAGTTGATGAATGCAACTAAGCAATGCTAAATTTAAGGGAATATAAAGGTGCTTGACTTTGACGAGGATGTACGAAGTTACAAAATTTTGCAATATTTATTATACATTAATTTAAAATTTTGCCTAATTTAGCAATGAAGTAATGAGAATACTATTTGAATTTGCTTAGATGAGCTGCACACAAAAATGACTCGAGTTAGTTAATCAAAGATTTATTTAGGCACTTGTCAAATTAAGATGCGATGAGGTGATAACACATAACAAGAACATGAAGTAGTGGGTTTAGAAAGTGAAGCGCTACCTTTAAAAATGAGAAAACTTTTCAAGCAATAGAGAGGTAATTGAATGATGTGGTAATAAAGTAGGACATGTTCTAAAATCGTGTTTTCTATTACAATTGTGAAGTTAGTGACCTATATGACTCCTTATACTAACTTGATGGAGCTAGTAGAAGAAATGATAACTTCTCACTAACTTAATAGAGTTAGTGGTGAAAGTAACTTACTCGTTTCCTAGATTCTTAAAAGTTTATGTAAAGCCATACTTTGCAATTCATTTTGGTATCTTGTAAATTCAATCATTTACATAGAGAAAGTTTAAGGGCTTTGTGAATATATTTTGTTAAGACTTTTAAGTAAGAATTTATTAAGTATTTATTGCAGAGTCCTTTGAGGAGAAAGTATTTGGAATCCTTAATTTGTATAGTTTATTATGTCATATCAATCGGATTTTCACATATCTACTATTCATCTTTTGATTGAATTGTGTTAAAAACTTGTATGTTAAAGTTAGTGAAAACACTTAAGTACTAGTGTATATGAGGTGCAAGAACTAAAGAAATTATTGGTAGATAATCATAAAGAAGGTTCAGTTAGACTTATTTTGTACTATTTATTATGTAAATATAAAAATGTTGGATTTTTGCATCACTCTTATTTATCTTTCCATTAAATTATGCTAAATATTTGTACATTGAAAGTGATAACGGAAAGAATTATTAGTTGACAATCATTGGAAAGTTGAATTAGGGTTTAAAAACTTAACAATTTTTTCCATATTTTCATTCGTTATCTGTGCACTCAAAAAATCTCAGTTAAAATGCATCGTATTTAAAAAATATATTATAAATTAATCATTATTTATTCTGGTTAATTTGAATATGATATGATAGCTTTATATCGATTCGAAGTCAAATTTTAGCTTAATTCTAGCTACATGCCATAAAGAAGATCCATAAAGTGAAGATTTATTTTTTCCGTGGAATATCTTCAAGTTGGATGAAGTGATGTTAGTTTCTAATAATGTTTTCTTAAATGTGGTTATTTGCAATAATAAGTCTTGTATCAGCTTTTAATAAATTACCATTGGATCAAAATGAGAAGCATTGTTAAATCTTCTAAAAATAGTAAAACTCCGAAAATTTTCAGCTTTGATAAGACATCAAAGAATAATATGTCCTGAAAATATTTGATCTCCTTTCAGCGTCCTTTTGCCTTCGACGACAAAAATCGAAAGTGGTGTGCTTGCTTCTCACCGGATGGTGCAAAAAGAACCTTTTGTTTTACTTGCCTACCATGCTATTGCTAGGAAAATGTATTCGTGTACTCTTTACAACTCGTATCTTTATCTAAGCCTTGTTAATTTTTCAATACCTCGCATCATATTATTAATTCTTTTAAAGGTTATATATAGAAATCTCGTAAGAATCTATTTTCTCTGTTACTCTTTAATTTCGTAGTTATTCTGGCTCACGATTAGGTTCAAAGCACTTCCAATTATCGTTCCATAAGTACGCGGTAATTAATGAGCTTTAAATGATAATCAAACTCTCCTTTTACACAATAGTTTCGCCTCAAAATTACCAAAATAGAAAAGGCAAAAGGTGTAAATTGTTTATCTTATTGAGTAATTCAATTAACTAAACTATACACGCAAACTAAAAAACCGACATAACAATCTGCAGAGCGCTTAAAATAATTGAGGAAAATTTTAAAAATATTATTTTGGTGATTTTTATAGTTATTATAAATTATATAAATTTAATTATTTTTATACACCAACAACAAATTAATTATAATATGAATAATTTAATTAACACTAAAGCCGATATGTAAATGTTTTTTCATATAATCACGTCCAATTTACAAAACGCACAACACACTGATTCTAGAATTTTCAGAAGTATCTTATTTTGTTACACATGGCATTTGACTGGTGATACCAAATAGAAAAACGGGATGTAAATATCGATCAAGATCAGAAAATTATAAACGAACTTCATAAGAGTGAGTTATGTTATGGGCAGACATGGCGGCAAGTGGCAACCAAACTGAAATTGCTTCCGTCTATTGGTTCCGTTGCGCAACCAACCAGAACCAGTGAGGGTCACTAGGAAGAGGAGAATATAGATCCAAGCAATGTGCTCCTGTTCAACGTTGCAAATATTTGGTCAGATTCTTAGAAATGGAATTCAAGCTGCCTAGGAAGAGCAACTTTTACGTACCTTGTTCTGTGTGTATAGCAATAAGTGTGTCTGATATATTCTCCAGAACTCTATAGTTAAATCCACGGTCACGAATGATTGAGAAATACATAAAAGAAGTTACAGCAATAACAGACAACAGAATTGAACAAGAAGTTTGTTATTTACCCTCCAGAACTATATGGGTCTCTTAGTCCATTTGAGAATATGATGTTGCTGGCGAAACTTCTAATTAAGTACAGTTGTTATGTTCTGAAAAATATTATTAGAATATAATGAGAACCCGGTTACCTCTTGTACAAGAAGAATATTCTGATGGTGTGCAATTTAATCTTATTTAATTGAAATAGCTGTGATGTTTTATAGATTTAACTTATGGAAAGAAAGAAACAATCTTTCATTAAAGTAATTTACATGACCGCCGAATTCCGTTGTTGGCTTGTTGCCCAGTGAGGCCTCGGAACGATTTTGAATGTATCGAAGCAGTCTTTGGTGTAGTTGTTAATATATGTAAAGAAGATAGAAATGGAGGATCAAAGAAGCTCAATTATATTGATTTTCTGTCTTAACATATATACACGTTTCTACATTTAATGACATAATATTATCAGCTATAATCTGGCTTATATGTTTCCTATGATTCTGCACTCCCTACTATCCTGTTTAACCAAGAGAGATTATTTTCACAATCACGCTGATGTTGCAAATCAAGACATTTAATGAGAGAAATATCTGATTGTCTAACACCCCCTCTCAAGCTAGAGGGCTCTTAAAAAACTCACAGCTTGCTCCTTAAGTTTGCAAATTTGGTACTTGATACAGGCTTAGTGAGATGTCAACGATTTGATCTTTGCTAGAGATATGATTGACAGTCATAACACCTGAATTACATTGCTCTCGAACGAAATGACAATCACATTTGATGTATTTTGTGCGTGCCTTAAAGACTAGATTATGAGTAAGATGTGTTGCCCCCATGTTGTCACACCTGATAATAGTTGGTGTACGTAGCTATTGACCAAGTTCGTGTAGTAGGGAGATGAGCCAAAGAACTTCTGTTGCTGCATTTGCGACAGCACGGTACTCAGCTTCTGTGGAAGAGCGAGCTACGGTTGGTTGTTTCTTTGAAGACCAAGATATCAAATTATGCCCTAAGTATGCTACAAATCCACCAGTGGAACGCCTATCCTCCTAATTTCCTGCCCAATCGACATCTGTAAACACCTGTAGTGTTGTTGTTGTTGTTGAACTTGGAACAATAAACAATCCTTTGGCAACTATCTCCTTCACATATCGCAAAACGCATTTGCAAGCTTGTCGATGAACATCAGTTGGTGCAGACATAAATTGACTTAGCTTATTGACAGCATAGGAGAGATCAAGTCTAGTTAAGCAAGCATATTGCAAGGCTCCAATAGTTCGCCTGTAAATGTAAGGATCAGATAATGGTTACCCCTGAGATGAGTGTAAATGAATATTAGTAGGAAAAGGACTTTAAACTGGCTTGGCCCCATCCATATGAGTGAATTTGAGCAGGTCATCAAGATACTTCTGCTGACTAAGAAGAATGCTTGTACGTTGGTGCTTGACCTCAATCCCAAGGAATTATTTCAAGTGTCCCAGATTCCATAATTCAAATTCGCTTGACAAAAATTGAATGAATGTATTGATAGTTGCTACATCATTGCCCGTTAAAATGATATCATCAACATAGAGTAGTAGATATAGGTGAATATCACGCTGATGCCAAAGAAATAGAGAAGTGTTTGAGTTTGAAGGTCGAAAGCCCTTTTGAAGCAAGAATGTGCTCAATCTAGTATACTATACATGTGGAGCTTGCTTGAGACCATACAAAGATCATTGAAGCTTGCAGATATAATCAGGACACCTAGAGTCCACAAAACCTTGTGGTTGTGCCATGTAAACAGTTTCCTTAATTTCACCACTCAAAAAGGCATTTGAGATGTGTAACTGCTGTAATGCCCAGTTGTTGGAGACTGCAAGTGAAAGAATTAATCATATGGTAGTTAATTTGACCACTGGAGAAAAAGTGGCAGAACAACCTATGCCTTCTTGTTGCGTAAACCCCTTTGCCACTAGCCTAGCCTTTAATCATTCGACGCTGCCGTCTGTATAACGTTTAACTTTATACACCCATTTTTTCCACCACATTTGCATTTGGTGGTCGTGGGACCAAAGTCCAGGTACCATGCTTCAATAAGGCAGTGATTTCTTGGTTCATCACTTTTCGCCATCCTTTGTGCTAGACTACCTTGGAATAAAAAGTAAGCTTTAGCATATCATACAAAGTCCGTTCTGGGGAAGCAGTAGTTGAATTTAGCACTTTCTTTTTTAGATGTGGTCTCAAAACCATTGGATGTGTTCTGAGAGGTTGGTGGACAGGCACTAGTGACTTGGTTGATGCTGACTCTAAAGTAGTCTGCTCGCTGGTCGATGACTCGAAGACACCAAGGGTTGAGTTGGTTGGAGAGACAATTGGTGTAGATGAAAGCAAGCTAGTGGGGGAATTGGTGTAGCACTTAGTTTGGTTGTTGTAGGAACAAGATCTATAGCAACATAGTTGGTTGGCAGTTTTGTCATTGGTAGCACAGTGACCGTTAATGTTGGATCCCGATCTTTGAGTGAAAATAAGAAGTTTTTAAAAGTGGATGAGTTGATTGAAATTAAGTTGAAAATCATGAATAAAGAGAAAAAGAGTGAAAATATGAAAAAAAAAATTGTGAAATAGTTGACTTTTTGGCATTTGAAAGTTGACTTTTGATTTAGGCATAATTTGATAAAATGATCTACATGAAACTTGTAGATTATATTAAGAGCTTTCTGGGAACATAAAGTTTGCAATTTTTCGATATCGGAAGTGAAAGTTATGATCAGTCAAAGTTTATGTTTGATAAGGTTGACTTTTAACTTTAATTATGATGACTGAATATTTGACTGAGAAATTAACCTAGTTAGAGGTTAATTGAGTTTTGATGTTCTTCATAAAAATTGAAGGATTTGATTTGATCTTTATTTCGATATAAAGTATGCAATTTTTCAATCTCGGAATAATAAGTTATGATTTTTACAAGTTTAGCATGAATATTAGAGGATAGTATCTTAGACCGGAAAATGGACTCCCGTAGGAGTCGAATTGAGTTTTATGTCCTTCGTGAAAGATGTAGAGCTTCCTTTAAGCTTTCTATAGAGACTAAGTTTGTCAAAATTAGAGTTCGGAATTAAGAGTTATGAATTTCGGAAGTTTTGGATTTTAAGTGAAAAAAAAAATGAAAATGAAGTGCCCAGTCGCTAGGGCGACTCATCGCCCTAGTGATGGCGAGCGTTTAGCTCGCATCGCTAGGGCGACGCATCGCCCTAGCGATGGCGAGCGTTCCGCTGGCATCACCAGGGCGACGCGTCGCCCGATGCGAGCGAGCCTTCGCCTCGCCCCAATGCGACGCCGTTTTGCCCTTTTTGTTTTCTTGATTTCTCTTTTAATCCGACCTTTGTTCACTATTTTGCTTATATCTTTTCCGTCCGACATCCGATTGAGTTGATTCTTGCTGGGTTGGATTCCTAAGACAATTATCTACATCCTCATAGAAATTTGTGTATTTTTTAGATTAAATTAATGGTGATTAATTTAATCAAAGTGAGTCAGGAAATTTTCTGAACATAGTTCAGTGTTTTGTGAAATTCGGGATCTGTAGAGATCCGATTGAAGTGATTCTTAAGGAGAAATAAAGATAAGACAAAGGGCTACAAATCATATGAAGACATGAAATGTCAATTTTGCCCCTAAGACTTTTAATTTCTGAATTTAAGTTCGGATTAGGGTGTAATTTTTGGATTGGGAACACCTGAGAGTATTTTGAGCATAACTTTTGATCTGGAAATTGAAATGAGGCGATTCTTATTTTGAATTAAACTAGAGACATAAGGCTACAATTGTTATGAAGACATCGAGTTTCAATTCTGGGATTAAGAATGTGAAATTGTGGACGGAAATAATCATACATGGAAAATGTGTTAGAATATGGATATTTCTGAACTGTTTTACGCATAACTTTTGGTGTAGTGATCCGAATTGAGCGCGGTCAGTGGCGTTGGATTCGTATGATTGAGAGGAACATTTCTCTAGAAGGAAGTTTGGACAAATTTCTTCAAATTGATAGTGCGAATCAGACCCGCATGTATAAATGAAGTTAGGGGCAATTTTGAAATTAAGCTAAAGAGTGAGGGCAAAATGGTCATTTGCCCCTCAATTTTATTGACTAGGCACTCTAAAAATCAGATGAGTGTCGTTTTAAGAGGGAGAGTCTCGATTTTTCTAGAGAAAAGAAGAAGAAATAAGAAGAAAAGGAAGAGTGGTTTTCGTATGGGAGAAAAGAATGGAGAAAGAAGAAAGGTAAGTGAGTTTATAATTTTTCTAAGCCTTAAAGCAAGATTTGGAGGTTTTTCCAAGAAGGAAAAGAGTGGAGAATGATGGGAGCTTCCTCAAGACCCAAGAAATTTCGAAAATAGAGAAGAAAAGAGGTAAGAGAAATTTTAAGCTTTGAGATTTTGATGAATTTTTGATTTAGAAACATGGATAAAGACTTGGGTTTGTGATTTATGAAGTTGATTTTGATATATATGTTTTAGGTTGGGTTTAATTTTGGATGAAAATTTGATTAAGGTTTAGGCTTAATTTTATGATCTAGAATTTTGTGAAATTTTGGTGTAGAAATATAGATAATGTTATGGGTTTGTAGAATGTGAGGTTAATTGTGAAGAAATTGTATTTTATGGTATTGAATTTGGATAAATTGGTTTAGGCCAATTTTAAGATTTGGGGATTTTTGAAATTGAGGATTTAGATATTTTGGAATTAATGTGAATTGATGAATTGTGAAGTTAGTTTTGAAAATTAAGTTATTTATGAGATTGAATTTGAGTGTATTGGTTTAGGCCAATTTTGAAAATTGGGATTTTTTAAAATTGTAGATTGAAATAACTTGAATTTATATGGAATTGGTGTTTTCTAAGTTTAATTTGAGTAAGTTAGTGATTTATGATATTGAATTTGACTAGTTCGGTTTAGGTCAAATTTGGACTTTGGGGCTTTTAGAAATTCTGATTTTAGAAAGCTTGAAAATATGGTGCTTATGAATTTTCTATAGTTAAGTTTGAGAATTATGCAAATTATGATGATGAATTTGGATATTTATGGCTTAGGGAATTTTTAAGTTAAAGAAAGAAGGAGGAATTTGGAGAATTGACGATTTGGACATCATTTCGAGGTGGGTAGCATATTTATATTTTGATTTGTAATCTTAATACGAATTTTGAAAAATTAAAAGAAAGCAAAAGTTTGGAATTTTGATCACTTATTGTTTTTGGAAATGTTTGAAAATAAGAATTGTTTTAAGGTTTGAAATTATGATTCCTAAGTGATTTCGAAAAATTATTACAAGCTTAAATTCATTGTTTTAAATGATTTGCTAAATCGTTAGAAATTTCAAAGCAGTATTTGTTGTGTGCGCATTGATAATTATGCATATTGTTGCAATTATTGATTGATTGAATTAATTGAATTATATGATATGTGTGAATTTGTGAGATTGTTTTAAGTTGATGAAATAATGTTAGAAAAGTAAAATTTTGGAAAGTGCCTTGAGCAATTTGAATTTCCGTTTTGATATGTGTTATGTGGGTTTGGTAGGTCCTTTGGTGAGTCATATTTGTCTCTATGTGTATAGCCTTCTCCGGCTGCCCGCTAGTGGCACGGAACTCCGATTCGGACTCCTTCACGGCTACTTTGGACCGCTATGCTGAAAGTATAATACGTTCATTCCATTGCCACAGGGGACGCTATCTTGGGCTATGCGATACATTCTGTTGGACCTAGCAGGACCATTCGATATGTTATGTGTTTTCAATTTTGTTTACGTATGTTGCATTCATATTTATGAAAATTGAAATTTTGAAAAAATAAGAAAAAGTGAGATGACTATGAAAAGTTTGAAAAATATGAAAAAAAAAGGGTTTGAGGAAATTGTTTGAAAAATTATAAAATTTGAAAAATTAGCCCTTTTGGCAAAAGATTATGAAAAATGATTTCGGCTTATTTGTCACTTTATCAATGTGTTATCCACGAGCTTCCGAGCTCACCCCCTTTCATCCCCATCTCCAAGTTTGACGGAGATCGGATGAAAGAATGTGAAGACGTCAGTTTCGACATTTGTATAAGTTAGATTTTGAGTAATCTAAATTTGAGTATGGATATGTATATGGTTTTAGATAAGTTTGGGAAAAATGTATTTGTGTACAAAGTTGAGAATTGTGAATGATTGTGAAATTTGTATATGAAATTATGGATAATTTGGGAATATATATGTATGATTGATTTGGGAATTTGATTGAATTATGAGTTTGGTATTGAATTGAGAATTATGGAAGTATTAGATTTAGGTTTGCGTTTTGTTGGTGTTTGGATTCCGGACGGGAGAGTCCGATGATTCTGAGATCTGTTTGGCATTTAGAAGTGTATTTCTTTACCCTTGCAGGTTTGGGTTAGGAAAAAGCGTCGTTATCTTGAAATTCGATAAAATTGGATGAAAATGAGATTTTGGATTTGTATTATTTATTGTGCATGAGATCAATAAGATGAGAAAATGAGAATAAGAATAAGGAAGAAAAAAAAATTATATCAGATTTCGGGATAGTTTGCGTCTAAGGAATTCCAACGCGATGCTTGTCTTTGTTTCTTTGTTTCGGATGTCGGCTTTGTTGGCTTTATTTTGTTACAAATTAATTCCGAATGCGGCTTTCGAAATCTGTTCGTTTTCGCTATTTTCGTTTCCATTTTTTATTACTCCGATTTGGTATTTCGCTTGCGTTTTTCATTTTTCCTCCGGATGTCGGCTTTGTTTGTATTCGATTCGCATTTGCTTTGCTTCCGCTTACGTTGTGATTCGAGTTGTTTTTGCTATTGGCTTCCGCATTGTGTTTCTGATTCGAAATTTCGATTCAAAATTTTCGTTTCCATTCGATTCCGTTTTTCGTTCTGCTTTTTCGGTTGGGATCCGGTTCCTGGATCGGGTCCCAACATAGATGGTATCAGAGCCCAGTAATATGATCTTACTTGGGCGTATGTGTATGAGTAAGAATTTGAGAAGAGTTTGTAATGATAAGAGTGAATTTGTGGGAATGTACTAAGTGATCATTTGATTTCGATGACAAGTAGTATGCTTGTTTTTAGGAATGTGAAATTGATGTGTATGACTATTTGACGAATTCAAGTGATTGGTTCGATTTGGGTGATAAGAATATGATCGATTTGCGGAGTGTATTGAGGAACTTAAGTTTAGAATTTCTTGATAATTCGTGATGAATTGATATAGATGAAAGAATGATGACATAATGATTTGAACCATATCAGGGTTACTTAAGAAATGGACCATTGACTTGTGTCCATATCTGACGAAATAATGAATTATGAATATAGTGATTTGATATGAAATGGTTAGTGTGAGATACAAGATGTGAAATAGTGTAAAGAGATTGGGATATATATATATGATGAGGAAATTAGATAAGAGAAAATAATTGATTATGAGTTTTGGCAAGAAATTAGTAAGAAAGTATTTGATGATCTTTGTTTAAAAAGAAATTTATGTAGAAATGAGTTACTTGGAGTTTAAGTAAGTGTGAATTTCGAGGACGAAATTCTTTTAAGAGGGGGAGAAATGTTAGACCCCGATCTTTGAGTGAAAATAAGAAGTTTTTAAAAGTGGATGAGTTGATTGAAATTAAGTTGAAAATCATGAATAAAGAGAAAAAGAGTGAAAATATTTAAAAAAAATTGTGAAATAGTTGACTTTTTGGCCTTTGAAAGTTGACTTTTGATTTAGACATAATTTGATAAAATGATCTACATGAAACTTGTAGATTATATTAAGAGCTTTCTGGGAACATAAAGTTTGCAATTTTTCGATATCGGAAGTGAAAGTTATGATCAGTCAAAGTTTATGTTTGATAAGGTTGACTTTTGACTTTAATTATGATGACTGAATATTTGACTGAGAAATTAACCTAGTTAGAGGTTAATTGAGCTTTGATGTTCTTCATAAAAATTGAAGGATTTGATTTGATCTTTATTTCGATATAAAGTATGCAATTTTTCGATCTCGGAATAATAAGTTATGATTTTTACAAGTTTAGCATGAATATTAGAGGATAGTATCTTAGATCAGAAAATGGACTCCCGTAGGAGTCGAATTGAGTTTTATGTCTTTCGTGAAAGATGTAGAGCTTCCTTTAAGCTTTCTATAGAGACTAAGTTTGTCAAAATTGGAGTTCGGGATTAAGAGTTATGAATTTCAGAAGTTTTGGATTTTAAGTGAAAAAAAAATGAAAATGAAGTGCCCAGTCGCTAGGGCGACGCATCGCCCTAGCGATGGCGAGCGTTCCGCTCGCATCACCAGGGCGACGCGTAGCCGGGGGCGAGCGAGCCTTCGCCTCGCCCCAGTGCGACGTCGTTTTGCCCTTTTTGTTTTCTTGATTTCTCTTTTAATCCGACATTTGTTCACTATTTTGCTTATATCTTTTCCGTCCGACATCCGATTGAGTTGATTCTTAGGGCGTTGGATTCCTAAGACAATTATCTACATTCTCATAGAAATTTGTGAATTTTTTAGATTAAATTAATGGTGATTAATTTAATCAAATTGAGTCGGAAAATTTTCCGAACATAGTTCAGTGTTTTGTAAAATTTGGGATCTGTAGAGATCCGATTGAAGTGATTCTTGAGGCGAAATAAAGATAAGACAAAGGGCTACAAATCATATGAAGACATAAAATGTCAATTTTGCCCCTAAGACTTTTAATTTCTGAATTTAAGTTTGGATTAGGATGTAATTTTTGGATTGGGAACACCTGAGAGTATTTTGAGCATAACTTTTGATCTGGAAATTGAAATGAGACGATTCTTGTTTTGAATTAAACTAAAGACATAAGGCTACAATTGTTATGAAGACATTGAGTTTCAATTCTGGGATTAAGAATGTGAAATTTTGGACGGAAATAATCGTACATGGAAAATGTGTTAGAATATGGATATTCCTAAACTGTTTTGCGCATAACTTTTGGTGTAGTGATCCGAATTGAGCGCGGTCAGTGGCATTGGATTCGTATGATTGAGAGGAACATTTCTCTAGAAGGAAGTTTGGACAAATTCCTTCAAATTAATAGTGCAAATCAAACCCGCATGTATAAATAAAGTTAGGGGCAATTTTGGAATTAAGCTAAAGAGTGAGGGCAAAATGGTCATTTGCCCCTCAATTTTAATGACTAGGCACTCTAAAAATCAGATGAGTGTCGTTTTAAGAGGGAGAGTCTCCATTTTTCTAGAGAAAAGAAGAAGAAATAAGAAGAAAAGGAAGAGTGGTTTTCGTATGGGAGAAAAGAATGGAGAAAGAAGAAAGGTAAGTGAGTTTATAATTTTTCTAAGTCTTAAAGCAAGATTTGGAGGTTTTTCCAAGAAGGAAAAGAGTGGAGAATGATGGGAGCTTCCTCAAGGCCCAAGAAATTTCGAAAATAGAGAAGAAAAGAGGTAATAGAAATTTTAAGCTTTGAGATTTTGATGAATTTTTTATTTAGAAACATGGATAAAGACTTGGGTTTGTGATTTATGAAGTTGATTTTGATATATATGTTTTAGGTTGGGTTTAATTTTGGATGAAAATTTGATTAAGGTTTAGGCTTAATTTTATGATCTAGAATTTTGTGAAATTTTGGTGTAGAAATATAGATAATGTTATGGGTTTGTAGAATGTGAGGTTAATTGTGAAGAAATTGTATTTTATGGTATTGAATTTGGATAAATTGGTTTAGGCCAATTTTAAGATTTGGGGATTTTTGAAATTGAGGATTTAGATATTTTGGAATTAATGTGAATTGATGAATTGTGAAGTTAGTTTTGAAAATTAAGTTATTTATGAGATTGAATTTGAGTGTATTGGTTTAGGCCAATTTTGAAAATTAGGGATTTTTAAAATTGGAGATTGAAATAGCTTGAATTTATATGGAATTGGTGTTTTCTAAGTTTAATTTGAGTAAGTCAGTGATTTATGATATTGAATTTGACTAGTTCGGTTTAGGTCAAATTTGGACTTTGGGGCTTTTAGAAATTATGGTTTTAGAAAGCTTGAAAATATGGTGCTTATGAATTTCCTATAGTTAAGTTTGAGAATTATGCAAATTATGATGATGAATTTGGATATTTATGGCTTAGGGAATTTTTAAGTTAAAGAAAGAAGGAGGAATTTGGAGAATTGACGATTTGGACATCATTTCGAGGTGGGTAGCATATTTATATTTTGATTTGTAAGCTTAATACGAATTTTGAAAAATTAAAAGAAAGCAAAAGTTTGGAATTTTGATCACTTATTGTTTTTGGAAATGTTTGAAAATAAGAATTGTTTTAAGGTTTGAAATTATGATTCCTAAGTGATTTCTGAAAAATTATTACAAGCTTAAATTCATTGTTTTAAATGATTTGCTAAATCGTTAGAAATTTCTGAAACTGTATTTGTTGTGTACGCATTGATAATTATACATATTGTTGCAATTATTGATTGATTGAATTAATTGAATTATATGATATGTGTGAATTTGTGAGATTGTTTTAAGTTGATGAAATAATGTTAGAAAAGTAAAATTTTGGAAAGTGCCTTGAGCAATTTGAATTTCCGTTTTCGATATGTGTTATGTGGGTTTGGTAGATCCTTTGGTGAGTCGTATTGTCTCTATGTGTATAGCCTTCTCCCCTGCCCGCTAGTAGGCACGGACTCGATTCAGACTCCTTCACGGCTACAACTGGACCGCTATGCGGAAAGTGTAATCGTTCGTTCACGATTACAGGGACCGTATCTTGGGGCTATGCGATCTGTCTGTTTGGACATAGCCGACCATTCGATGTGTTATGTGTTTTCAATTTTGTTTCTGTATGTTGCATTCATATTTATGAAAATTCGAGAATTTTTGAAAAAAATAAGAAAAAGTTAGATGACTATGAAAAGTTTGAAAAATATGAAAAAAAAAGGGTTTGAGGAAATTGTTTGAAAAATTATAAAATTTGAAAAATTAGCCCTTTTGGCGAAAGATTATGAAAAATGATTTCGGCTTATTTGTCACTTTATCAATGTGTTATCCACGAACTTCCGAGCTCACCCCCCTTTCATCCCCATCTCCAGGTTTCGAGTAGGAGATCGGATGAAAGAATGTGAAGACGTCAGTTTCAACATTTGTATAAGTTAGATTTTGAGTAATCTAAATTTGAGTATGGATATGTATATGGTTTTAGATAAGTTTGGGAAAAATGTATTTGTGTACAAAGTTGAGAATTGTGAATGATTGTGAAATTTGTATATAAAATTATGGATAATTTGGGAATATATATGTATGATTGATTTAGGAATTTGATTGAATTATGAGTTTGGTATTGAATTGAGAATTATGGAAGTATTAGATTTAGGTTTGCATTTTGCTGGTGTTTGGATTCCGGACGGGAGAGTCCGATGATTTTGAGACCTGTTTGGCATTTAGAAGTGTATTTCTTTACCCTTGCAGGTTTGGGTTAGGAAAAAGGCAGCCGTTATGCTGCCGAAATTTTGATAAAATTGGATGAAAATGAGATTTTGGATTTGTATTATTTATTGTGCATGAGATCAATAAGATGAGAAAATGAGAATAAGAATAAGGAAGAAAAAAAATTATATCAGATTTCGGGATAGTTTGCGTCTAAGGAATTCCAACGCGATGCTTGTCTTTGTTTCTTTATTTCAGATGTCGGCTTTGTTGGCTTTATTTTGTTACAAATTAATTCCGAATGCGGCTTTCGAAATCTGTTCGTTTCGTTCGTTTTCGCTATTTTTGCTTCCGTTTTTTATTACTCCGATTTGGTATTTCGCTTGCGTTTTTCGTTTTTCCTCCGGATGTCGGCTTTGTTTGTATTCGATTCGCATTTGCTTTGCTTCCGCTTACGTTGTGATTCGAGTTTGTTTTTGCTATTGGCTTCCGCATTGTGTTTCTGATTCGAAATTTCGATCCGAAATTTCCGTTTCCATTCGATTCCGTTTTTCGTTCTTCGTTTTTCGGTTGGGATCTGGTTCCCGGATCGGGTCTCAACAGTTAATCAATGAGTAACATCTGAAGAGGGGATTGGCCCCAAAATGGACTCCTGAGTTTTGGTTGAGGCCTCATGGTAGAGAAAACGAACTTCATCAATTTTAGCATGCCTGTAAACATAAATTTTGTTGGTTTGTGGGTCATAACAAATATAACCAAGATGATTTGCAGAATTTCCCAAGTAAACACATGCTACACTCATGAAAGAGAACTTATGAGAATTGTAGGAACGTAACAATGGATAGATAGTGCAGCCAAAAGCTTTGAAGATATGATAATCTGGAGGAGTGCCATGGAGCCTCTCAAGAGGAGAATAATGCTCTGGAACTGGAGAGGGCAAACTATTAATGATGTGAACTGCAGTTGCAAAAGCATAATTCCAAAAACGAAATGGAACCTTAGAGTGAGCCAAGAGTGCTAGTCCAGTATCAACCACATGTTGAATTTTTCTTTCAATAGTGTCATTTTGTTCATGCGTATGACCACATGCAATCATATGAATAATCCCATTATTTTTAAGGAACTCATGCACATTACAAAATTCACCTCCCCAATCAGATTGCATTGCTTTGATTTTGGTTTCATGTTGTCGTTCTACCATAGACTGGAATTGAATGACATGCTGGTACATCTCACTTTTTAACTTAAGTGGAAACAACCACGTGAATCTGGAATAATCATCCACCAAAATTAAGAAATACCTTACACCATGGATTGAAGAAATAGGAGCAGGTCCCCAGACATTACAATGGATTAAACTAAATTTTTTAGTTGCTACAGATCCTGTGAGAGGCAGACTAAGTCTGCTTAATTTTCCTAGGCAACATGTCTCACATTTGGCAATAGGAACTGATTTATTTAGATTACGAGGTTTGATGGATAAAGTTTTGGATCTACTTGTTCAATAAATGTTAGTAGAATTTATTTTATGGTTTGGTTGTATTAAGGTGGTAAAATGTGTGAGGGCATTTTAGTCTTGGAACTTAAGGATAGAAGGCTTAAGGCTTAAATGAAAGGGGCAAAATGGGCATTTGACAATTAAGTAGGATTAAAAGGAGAAGAATTAGAAGAAAGAAGGAAAAAGAAGAGAAGAGAAAGAGGAGAGTTGCCGTTGATAGAGGAAGAGGAGGAAGAGAAGAGGTTTTTCGATCTTTGAGATTTCCGACTGATTCGAAGTGTTTCTGGGTAAGTTTCACCTTGGTTAAACTTGTTTCGGTTGGATTAAGCTCTAAGATAGGATGAATGTGTAAGAATCAAAGGTTTTAGGGTTTGTAAAGCAAAAATGGTTAGATCTCTTGGGTTGATGCGTTTATGACTGATTTTGAGTTGTTGATGGGTTAGAAAGGTAGTATAAGACTTGATCTAAAGTTTATATGTGTTGCATTTGCTAAAGGGATGGATTGAAATCAGAAAATGCAGGAAAATCGAGTTTCGGAGTAGTTCTCCAGACCCGCACGTCGCAACGTGCGTATGAACACGTCGCGGCGTGCGAGAAAGGAAAGCAACGTCGCGACGAATAAATGTTTATTCGCCACGACATGCGGCAGCTTGTTCGCCTCGACGTGCGGCAGCTTGTTCTTCGCGACGTGCGAAGGTATGCACGTTGCGGTGTGGGGCATTTTGTTCGCCGCGGTGAGCCCCCAGCTTCCAGCAAAAATGAATTTTGATATTTTTGGGCATATCTTTTGATGTAGATGTCCAATTGAGGTGATTTCAGATTTGTTGTGAACTAGAGATAGAGGGCTACAAGTTTTATGAAGCAATGAAATTGAAATTCAGACTCTAAGAATCTTAAAGTTTGGTCAGAAGTTGGGTATAGACTCTTGTTTCAGCATAAGGATAGTCTCAACTCGTTTGGGGTATAACTTTCGGGTTTTTTAACCAAATTGAATGTTTTTGAAGTCAATAAACATATAAGAAAATGAGAATTTTTATGGGAAAAGTGATCTGAATGTTTGGACTTTGGTAGAGTTTGGGTTTGTTTTGAATTTATCTTAGTGAATGTACGATTTTTGGGTCCCTAATTTGTATTACTATTTGAATAGGAATTTTGCATTTGATAAAGGGAATCAAGGAAGACAAGAGGATCAAGATGAAAGGTATCTTTGAAGCATGTATCCAAGCAAGGATTTCAGGTGGGTTTCATGTTTATAATTTAGTAATGAGCCACTAAAGTTTTCTCCCAAATCAAGCACGATTTCAATTACTTTATAAATATCGTTTTATTTCTATTGAATGATTTGCAAAATTTCTATATGTTTCAGCATATGAACTATTATAATGAATTTCAAAATAAAGATGAGAATGCATTGAAACATTTTATGTTATGCCTTGGGAATTTATGGCATTTTGTATATTCGAAAATGAAAGAAAAGAGCATGAAAACATTTGCTAAAATGACTTGAGCATGATTATGTGCTTCTGTTTGGGCGAGAGTGGAACCATTTCGTTCGTCACGTGCACGTCGACAAGAGCCTTTTCCCGGCTGTCCGCTTGTGGCTTATGAGCTCCGAATAGACTCATTTTGTTCAGGGTGTAAACTTCAGCTTCTCCCTTTTGTTTCCATGGAACCCTCGCGTCGTTTGTTTGTGCATCGCATCTATGAATTGTCAAGTATGTGCATAAATTGAGCATTTTATATTGATGATTGAATGAACATGTTATGTTGATGTGACAACATTTTCACGATGCAATTACACTTTTCAACTACGAGTTTGAACTCAGAATTTCGGATTTGACTGAAAATTTGGGAGCAAAGCGTTTTATGAACTTATTATGATTTTCGTATAACAAATGAACTTTTTCAACAATTTTGCTTGTTCTTCGTTATAAACCTGTTACCCACGAGTTATAAACTCACCCCCCTTCATTCCCATCCACAAGTGATGAGAAGAAGATCGGGTGAAGGGAAGTGAAGGTTTTCGATTTATATGTGTGCTTATTGTATTATTCTAAGTTAAATTGGTATTGAAAATTTTGGAATCGGTATATTTTTGTATATTTCAGACTTCGATATTGATATTGTATTGTGGCTTGATATGCCATAAGAACTTGTAAATTCTATTCTTTAAATTATGTATGGCTGATAACCAGTGGAAGTACGTATTTGTGTAAACGGACCGGATTGAGTGAGAATTTGGTTTACTTGAGGGAGTTATGATTATGATATGATTTTTGGATTGTGAATTTTGGTTATGCATATGTATTTATATACCACAACGAGATGTGTTATGAAAAAAAAAAGGAATGTAGAAATGAAATGAGGTTGTAAGCTTCACGATTTCGATAGTATACGCCAATGTTTTGGTTCAATGGTCGAACTCCGAGTTTGGGGCTCATCATGTTTTTAGCAGAGCAAGAAAAGATTTCAGCGAACCACGCTTCAGTATGATGGTATTTTTATACCGATGATAGGTTCCAGAAACGGGGCCCAGCATTTACGGTATCAAAGCAGGTTAGTAAGTGCTATGGTTTTGGTTTGAGTTAGATTCCGAAAACGGGGTTCAACAAAAATAATGTATGAATTATAATTAGTATTTTATTATATTTTATATGTTAATATTGTCATAAAATTGAAATGATTTTGACTTTCAAAAATCTAATTAAAAAATTATTATCCGCTACACACGATCCTTTCATAATTTTGTTTTCAACAATATCAATAGATTCTCTATAGTTATTATTGATAAAACTACAATATTTATTAAATTTAAGGTTAGCTCTTCTTGTATATATATGTTATGTGAAAATGATTAGCTTTTTGAGAAAAAGTGCACAGTAGTGTAAACTTAGTTTGAAGAATTTATTCACAAAGTAAGATTATATTTCATAAATTCTAGGTTTAATAAAGTTATCTAACGCAGTTCACCAACTGTCCTAAAAATTGATTAATTGAAGATGAATAAAATAAAATGACCTATACGTTTTATGGTAATTTAAATCTATATAGATCCTTCAAAATTTCCGACTTGTTAATATTTAAAAAATCAAACTAAGAGTTAAATTAATAAGATAAGATGTTTAATTTTAAAGTTTAAAAGATTCAACTTGTGTTAGATCATTATAAAATTAATATTTAGTAAAATTAAAGAATTTAATATAAAATTAAAGAAGGAGAAATTATTGTCTAGGAAGTTCAATTGGAGAACAAAATTATTAAATGAAAACTAATTAAGTTATTATAGTTAATAAAATCCATTTATAAAAATTAACTAATTAATTAATTATTCTTATTTAATTTATAAAATAGTCACTTTTTGTATAAAAAATAATAGCTTAAAACAAATATTGGAGTTGTATAATAATAAAATTATTTATGGACTACCTGTTAGTGCCTATTTGGATGTGCTTATATCATTAGAGCGTTTGTCAGTAGAGCTTTTCTGATAAGAGATTTTCTAAGAAATAGTTGGATGTCTAATTGTCATTTAAAAAAGAGCTTTTTGAAAAGAACTTCATACAATATCTTGTTTGGTAACATAAAAAAAAAGACCTTTAATTTTCACTATATTTTATTTTGTAATAAAAATTATTTATGCATATAAATATAATTGAAAATATATTAAACAACATACAAAGCACAATATACTAATTATTATATAATTTTAAACCATATGAAATATAAATGAAAGTATATCTAACTTGATCTTTTATATGGATTATAACATAAATAAAATAATATTAAAATAAATATTAAAATATATTAAAAATCAAATAATATTATATAAATCTCAAAATAAACGTAAAGATATGTTTGTGAGTATTGTGGAAATTATGTGTAAAATATAAGAAAAATGGATTAAAAGTAGGCTCATTAATTGATTTGAAAATTTTACCTAAAAAGATTTTTTTGAATCTCCAAATTTGAGATTTTACAAATTAAAGCTGTGTTTTGTGTTTTAGTTATCAAAAAGTTATATGTACTAAAAATTGATTTTTATTTTACAACCAAGCACTTATTTTCTTTTAAAAATTTTTGCTGTCAAAAAGATACTTATTTTAAAAAATTCAACCAAACAAACACTTATATTAGAAAAGTCCAATCCTAATTTGTTTAGATCTCCGATGCAAATATGATGAGCACCGTCTAATTATTGCTGTAATAATAATTAAATCATGACAAAAAATTACAAAGGTAAGCATGGGACCCGATCCCACAATGTTTGGGTACAGTTGTGAGCGAGAGGATTAGGCTGAATTGGAGTCTGTCTCAAGGCATCACTGAAGTCCTTAAAAAGCTCACGATTAGTCCAATTGGCACTCAATTACATATATCCACCAGTCAAAAAGGTATTCCTACAGTCTTCTCTTTTTTTCTGATCATCTTAATGTCTGAAAGGTCTATTCGATTTGCACTCTTGAGTATACTGATTAGTTGCATCTTGACCAATACATCATCAATGGATCGTTAATTCAATTGCATATGTCGACGTATTTGGCTCTTTTTCATTGGCTTATTAGGATTCCTTCCTTTCATCAATCAAGCATTAATAATCTGATGGTCTTTTATTCTTTAGTAAGACTACAATATCAATCTAGCCTTCCCATATTTTAAAATATCTGCCTAAAGTCCAAGACTATTGCTTTCAAATTTGTCCTCTTGCCTGTTTCAATCTGCTTTATTCATGTAGATTAGCAGAATACTGGGCAATCCAAGCGTCAATGATCTCTACCTCAATCTTCCTTTGAGTGATCAACCATTCTGGATCAGTTTCGTTTGCTGAAAGTATGTCCAAGCAATGAGAACCTGCAATGATCACCAACCTTTTTGATTCCCTAATATCTCTTTGTTTGCCATTAAACTCATTTGATAATCAGTTTTTCCCCTTAAATATATTAAGGAACTATTTAAAGATAAGATTTTCAGGTACTATTTTACTTTGAATAAAAACTATGCAACATTAATGGTGGAAGTCTATAAATTTTATTGTAAACAGGAAACTAAAAAAGGGGTTGAGGTCATACCGTTCGCTGTATAAACTGCAACAATAGAGTTTGATATGTCTTCCAGTACCCTGCAGTTGGACAGGCACAATGTTAGAGTTTCCAACAGGATTACAGTTTCGAGGTCTCCAGGTGAACTGCATATACAAAAAAGTGCTGCCTCTTAGGTCCTATGCAGTTTCACAATTTTTCTAATGCTGTTAACCGGATGTGCAGGCCGGTTTACATTAAAGATTAATTTACAACAGCAAAATGGTGAAGGTAGGTGGTCATATGCTCTTATACTTTTCGGAAAGAATTGAGAGGTACAATGACTACAATTATATAAGTAACTCATACCAGAACTTTTATAGCATGGGGAAAATTATTTTTATCAGTAATTATATGTAGACTGATTTAAAAACTATAGAAGATTATATACAGGCATTTGAAATATGTTCAAGTAGGAATTTTAAAATTCTTGCATATCTAATTTAACAAAAAATTTAAACACTTCTATGTTTAAAACACATAATTTAAGAAAAAATTTAAATACTTCTATGTTTTAGATTAAAACCTCAAAACTTTAACTTGTTGGACCAACTCGTTTAGCCAACATTCTAAGATGCTTTAATCCTATGTGATTGCACAATGAATTTGTGAAAATCATTAAAAAAAAACCCTTTTTTCCTTTGTTTTACCCGCCGATACTGTAAGGATCTCTGAGGCCGTTGGAAAACACAATGTTGCTACCGAACTCCTTGAGATCTAACTTAATGTCCTGCAATTTGCCAAGACTAGGCATAATTAATTCGAGATAAATTATATAGATATGTAGCAAAGAAGGAATATCTGTGGATGCCATCATAACAGGTGATAGATGTGGCCAGAACGATAAAGGGGGGAACAAGGAACGTTACATGGCCCCCATAGTAAGTTGTGACCCAGTGAGATCGAGGTGTGATGTTATATTCAGTCCGGCAGTAATCGATGAAGGGCTGTGGATCGTAATTAGAACTTGGAAACATTGTATTATTGCCATGGCTTATGGGTATTGTCATCTCGCTGCATCTCTGTTCACAAGAACCAACTTCATTTGTCAAGTCAAAGTCAAGGGTTTTAAAGTTCCTACCCTAGCTATTAAGATTATTGGACAACTAAGAGCATGAAATCTCAACCGATGTTACAAACTGGACTGCCAAAATACCATTAAAGCTAGATGCTTTGGAGGTACATATTTAGCTACACTATGAAGAAACTAAGAGAATATGTACCTGCCATTCCCAACCCTCGTCTGTTTCAGTGAAATTGGTTGGCGGATTAACGTAGCATGGCTGTATTCCTTCATAAGCCACAACTCCGGCAACTATTTTGCTAAGAGTGTCACTTCCAAAAGCAGCACCGTTAATTCCATTGCAAATAGCATTAACTGGATAAGTAGGTGGTCTGTCGTATTGAGCAGCACGACAGTACGTTCTGTCCAGATACTCCTTGAGCCCAGATGAAGACTTTAAAGGACTGAAACAACAAAATATATTAGGAAATAAATTGATGTACCACATGCACAACTAGTATGATTAATAATTATAATAGTGTTATTTTGTACATGCAAGTGTTGAACTTATCGCTTAAGATTGAAAGACCATTCTGCTGCAGAGCAACTTGGTCTATTACGTCCCATGACTGTTTTATAGTTTCGTAGCATGTTTCACTAGCTTCCTGCGTAGGGAGTAGGGACATACTATAGCTTAGCATAAGCATCTATATTTATTTCATGAATTGTACAAACTTTTCAATTTGGAATAGAATTTAACGGAGATTAATCGGCAATGTTTAGTCCAATACTGCTGTAATTACCCGGAAATCCCTGGAGACGACGGAATAGTATCCATCCGGCGGCGTTATATCGTCAAAATATAGAATTGGAGAGGACGAGGCCAGAGCTCCCAGGGCGACGTGGGGATATTTCAGTCGTAACCATGAAGCTAGCACTATAAGATATTGACAGTAACAAAAAAAAAAGTCTGTTAAGCACATACCAAAGCTAAATAGGTAAAAAGTTTTTTTTATCAGATGTGTGTGCGTAGGTAGGTATCTGGTGACCTACTTCCACCATACGACCCTCCTATGACTATCACAGGTGAATTTTTAGCTTGGAACTCCTCCTTTATGTGAAGAAGAATTTCTGCATAGTCTGCAATAGCTTGTGCCGAATTGAAGTAACCCATAGTGCTTGCATTTCTCATAGCTTCTTCTCTTGAACCAAAAGGGATTGATTGCCCATAGTATCGATGCTGATGTGAAAGGAAAAGCAGGAAAACCCATGAAAAGCAAAAGATAAAAAGGAGAAACATGGTGAACAAAGATGAAGACTACTTCCTTAAACGATTACAATCATCACCATACTTCTATGTAAACTAGGAGAGCCTTAAAATGCCAGGCGTTGTCTGTAAGAAATCCAACACGGGATAGAGCAGGATCCAACGGTTGTTCTGCGCCAAGATAAGCCAAAATAGGTGAGCTAGCATTTGCTCCGCCCCAATACTTCGAATTGATCACATATCTTTGCTGAAATGTTGTGTAGCTTTCAGGCCTGTAATTGAAGTGATCAAGAGTTTGGTTGTAATAAAATGTTCGGAAATCCTCTGAAACAGGAGCGACAGCTATAGTTGATTTGGACTCTTCGAGTATTAGAGGTCCTAAAGGATCGAGTTTTGGAGTGCCTAACCGTGTTGCATCTAGAGAGGTAATGACAATTAGAAAGATCAACTGGATACATTGATATAGAACTACTGGAGAATTCATGGTTTTTGTGATCAAGAAAATGTACACTCATCATTATATAGAGGTAGTTTTTTTGTTTTTGAGCTTAATTTCATTCGATATCACCAACAATATTATATTCCACAAGCATAAACTGCATGATCGAAACTTGCATTTATGTCTGCAACTTATAGTATGTCAGTCTTATTGATTATCATTTGAAATTACACTTAGTGCTGGACCTTAACTGCGAGAAAACATTAACAATGATAGAAGATAAATTTCTATAATCACAAGAAAGCTTTCTGGAATTCTTGGGGAACTCCCCTGCCCTTTGTGCCTAGGAAATTCCAAGTTTATGATCCCAAGGGAACATGAATTATTCGGAAATTCTTAAAAAGATACTTTCCTCTAAAATTCTTTGGCCATTAAACTCTCAACTTATTTTAGTAACTTTTGGTATATCTTAAATTTAAATTTTTTAAATTCTTCGTACGAAATATGAAGAAGTTTAATAATACATAATCTTATCTTTAATTAATTAAGGGCAATATAAGTAAAATTATTCATTTATGACTAAAAAATCATGAGTTTGAGTAACGAAACCAGTCCTTTTGTAAAATACAAAAGAAAGATTGATTAACAACCTTCACCCTACCACCGCAAAGCTGATACCCTTATGTATTGAGTTTTCCCTTTTCGAGAAGTTGTATTGTCTAGCTAAAAATCTAAACTATGAATAAGTTTACATTTTATATATAATATACTACTCCATTTTGTTTTAATTTAGTTGTAATTTCCATTATTTATTATGTAATACTTGAACAAATAAGAAAATATGTTCAAAATCAATATGGATGATTTGCTTAGATTTTTTCGAATCCTTATGGCAATAACATCAAATTGGACTGTTTCATTGAAACATTATTGTTGTCAGTTGAGCTTCATCTTTACTTCATTTTCACATAATCGTTATCTCCAACATTAAATCACCTCGTTTATATCTTGAATAGTTAAACCTAATTATAAAATTCACAAGGCTTTAAAATGCGACCGTTAAGTCTCAAAAGGATTTATAATTACTTCAACATCTCTTAAGCGTTATGCAACTTCACTCTCTTACTCATAAGATAATAAAGCTAATGTACTATTATCTTGGAAATTAGAAGGCCCTTATTTTAATGTCAAAGGACTACAACTGCAAGCTGACATGTTCAGTGTGGCTATAGTCAAAGTGTTTCTCGAGTATTGTATTTGCTAGAAAATCCTTTTACTTAGAACAGGGGGAAGAGGAAAAGATTGATTCATGTCGTGAAACATATAAGATAGTTTCTAAATCTTGAACAAAAGAGAAAAAAAAAAAACCCTAAATCATTTGGCTGATGAGATGATGTTATCAATTGTAATAATTTATTCCAATAGTGACTTAAACATCAAAACAAAACATACCAAACAAACCGAAGTAGCAAAATACACTAAACAGGAAACTTTAACCTGATCTCAAATATCTTTTTATCGGCATATCTAATAATGTTATTATTCTTAATTCTGATCTACCATAGACTAGATTAAATATCTTCTCTAACCTTGCATTTCTTCTCTATGTTGTCTTCAATAAGTGAAAAGCTTGAGTACTTTTTACTAATTATTTATCTAAGAGTACTGTCCGTTACTTTCTCTGATAAGTCTGGTTTAATCTACTCCTAGTGATGCTTAAATCAGCATAATACTTGGCAATCCAATCTTCGATGATCTTGATCTCAGTCTCTATGTGTGATCCACCACACTGGATCATCAGGACTTGATTTGAGTATATCCCAGCAATGAGACCCTTCGAGCATAAATTGTACAAAAGAATGAATTTCACCATATAATATTCTTAACTTGTCTAGTTGCGTTTACTTTCTAACATGATTCAATTTTCTTTTAGTACACGACAATAAATGAAAGCGCTAGATATCGAATTGTATCCAAAGTTATGAATATCGTATCGAGTTTAGTGCGGATTGGGTTAATCTGAATCAGATCGATACCGATCAAGATCGATCAAGATGCTTTTTGATAATTTTTAAATTTATAAAATAGTCCCTAAAATTTTTAAAAATTACAAAATAGTCTATGTTGGTGTATTATACAGTTGTCTTGTATATTTTACTAGTTTATTGTTTACATCAAGCATGCTTTCAAAATCTTAATAATAAATAATAATGACAATTAATATAAAATAAGTCAATAACAATAATTTTAAATATTTTACATATAAATAATAACCACAAACTATAATTTAAACTTTAATTCCAAATTCTAAATTTAATCATAATAATTTACTTCTAAGTAATTTATTCATAAATTAAATTAAGCAAAATAGCTTTAGATGACATCTAAGGTATTTTAATTGAAAATATTAAATCCCAAAATGAAAACTATTGAAGAAATTAGAAGTTGGAACTATTATTTGTCAAATGAGTCTCCAAAATAACATTTTAACATTTAAATAGAATTAAGTTTAACAAAATTTATGATTTCATCCATTAAAAATACTTAATTACTTGAAAATTTAATTTTGTTAAATGTTTTCTCTAAAAGCCAAGTATCATGAGTAAAAGGTATTAAAATTTAATAAAACTTGGAATTTAATTAAATTACTAAAATGAAAAAGGCAATTAAATATGATTGAGTTTTTAAAATAAAGTGTAAATTTGGGGACCAAGATAGGATTATATTTTTTGAAAAATAAAGAAAAATCAAATTGAAGGATTGGATTGAAAAAAGCATTTACTTTTGATAAAATGATGATCATAAAATTGGAAATTTATATTTTACTTTGATCTTAAAAAGAATGATAAGTTAAAAATAGAGATATAAGATTAGTTGAAAGTAACTTATAATGTCATTTGGCTTTTTAAAACTTATTATTTACCAAATATAATGTTTACATTTATGAAATGTGTAAATGTGAAGTCTACGCATATAAAAAGAGAAGTTTTATATTAAGAGGGAATGTGCACTGTTCACATTTATTGAGAAACTAGGGGCTAGGTAATGCACACCCAACACCTACTGCTAGCTACTAGCTACTAGCTACTAGCTACTAGCTACTTAGTTACTAGCTATACCATGATTGCAGAAGAGATGTGGTCAAAGACAGAGAAGTGCTTGCTTCCTGAGAAAAGAAGAGTGAACCATGCGTGAAATGAGTATGATAGCCGGACACGTATTAACCTTTGATATGATAAAACATATATGAGTCTTATTATAAGACAAAATGGGTGTATGATGCTGTTATCCTCTTTTTTGTGGTTTTCTTCTCCAAATTCTCCGTTAAAACAAACAACAAAGCGAGAGAGCAAAACAAGACAAGTGTGTGTATGAATGAATCTGCTCTGTCTATGTGTATGCGCCCCTGTGTGTGTGTCTCAGTTCTTATATTCGTGTCTTGTCTCTGCGTGCGTGTGAATAGAAGAAAGAAAATTTGTAGCGCAGCGTCTATTCTTGTATTCTGTGAAGGTCTATGTGAGAGTGAGACTGCAATCTCTTGGCTTGCTCCACATCGTTGTCTGGAAAGCACTGGAACATGAGTTGTGTGTAGATTTCATGAGTCACGGGGTCGCGTGCAAAAAAGTAATCCACGGCTCCACAAGGAGATGAGCAACGGCGATGGTGAGAAGAAGACCAGAGGCAGCGGCAGCAGCAAGGACCAAGCGCGGTGGAGAGATGAGAGAAGAGGAGGAAAGTTTTAGATGAGAGAAGAGTAGAAGATGAAGAGTGGAGACCGAAAGAGGAGAGTCGGCGGGAAAGAGAGGTTAGATAAATTTTAGGTTAAAATTTTTTAAAAATTGCTATTAGGTCCTTAGGATTTTTCAATTTTACGGTACCGGACCGGTACGGTCTAGTACTGCCAGTACCTCCCGGTACCGACCGAAAACCACCGGTACCGACCGATATTTTTGGCTGGTACCGATGGTGGCTGTTCTGTTCCGATTTTCAGCCGGAACGGTATTCATATCATTGATCGTATCCTATTTATTTATCTAGGTTCAATTGTATTATTATTATTTTAATTTTTCATCAATAAAATTTAAAATACTGAACTAGTGCAACTAAACCAATGTTGGAGGAGCTAAACCAGAATGGATTCATGAAGTCTTTAACCTCGGGATCCTAGATAACTTAATGAAATGGAGTTAAGGATATACTGTTTGTTGTAGTGACCGCAACAAGAGTGTCTGACAGGTTCTTCAATACCCTGCAATCAGAGTACAAAAGGCTTAGCTACTCAGAGACAAGAGAGAGGCCTCAGTTTCTCCAAGGTTTCTAGGGCTTACACTCCACTACTGTAAGGATCTTTCAACCCATTGGAGAAAATGATGTTGCTACCAAACCTCTTCAGTATCAACTCTGGTCGGGTCGATCGTGCTAGGCCCAGGTCCAACCCCAGGATAGCTTGTGGGCCGATCGACCCATTCCCAAGATGTTGAGTTAGACACAGCAGATATTTACTATATAAGTTCATTATCTCCTCATAATGCAGGTACGACTATTAAGAACCCTAATACCCTCTGTTCTTAGAAAAAACCTACGACTAGAATTGACTTAAGCATCGGAGGGGTAAGCCGGCGATCAACTCCCGGTGTGTCTTTATTGTTTTTGCAGGTATCTCCTAGCTGAAGCTAATCGAGTTCATGGATCTAAACAACGGTGTCCAGCCTCACCAAAATCAGACTGAACCAGTTGACGCCCACCGTGAGGTCGGACGTCAGGAGACCACGTCCAGAAGCACACAGATAAGTCAGGCGGCGGCAACAAATCCGGATGTAGCCGCCGTCACGGCACTTGCACTACAACGAATGGGCTTGCAATTACCTGTCGCCGCCTTCCCGCCGACGCATCATGATCCCCAGATCCATCCTCCACTAATCACCCAAAACCCTAGCACAGACGAGCTGCCTCCACTGAACCCGAATAATCAAACACAATCTTCACATCTAAACGACCAACCACCACCCCAAAACCGAGATCAAGAAGAGCAGAGCGTAGCCCTGGAGGACAACTCACACCCTTACATCCGACACCCCATAAACACAAACCCCCTCCACAACAAACCTCCCTTACCCAAAGACAAATAGAGGAAGCGGCCGATCTATTGATTCGTCAAATCTTACAATCTCAAATAGAACAGCAGCGAACCCCCGCTCAGCAGATAGGTATGATAGCCGATCGTCATTCTGCTGAAACTCTCGAAAAAATAGTGGACGATCGAATCAACATGGCCATGAATTCCCGTTCGGATCAACCATCAACACAATACAACTCTCCTTTCACTCAGGAGATCCTGGATAGCCTACCAGTGGTCGGTACTAAGATACCAATGCCTAAGAAATATACCGGAAAGACCGATCCCCTCAACTATCTTCAATACTTTCAGTTGATGATGAACCTGCATTGCATCCCCGATGCCATTCAATGTAAGGCTTTCCGTACAACCATTCAAGAAGGAGCCCGACGATGGTTCAACAGTTTACCCCCACATTGCATTACTTGCTTTGAGGATTTCAAGTTGCTATTCCTCAACCAGTTCGATACAAGTAAATAGCCACAGAAGACTGCCTTGGAAGTAATGCAGTTGACCCAAAGAAGGAACGAAAGTTTACGGGAGTTCATCATTCAGTTTAACAATGAAGCTATTGAAGTCTCTGACCTCACCTACTCGTCCATGTTGATGACCCTTAAGAGCAATACGAGAGATGAAGAGTTCAAGAAGTCATTGGCCCTCAATCAGCCCAAATCTATTCAAGAGATAAGAAATCGGGCAGATAAGTATATCCAACTCGAGGAAGTGTTGAAAAATACAAAACGTAGGGCAGATGACCACTGGCCAAGTGGCCGAACAAATGATTCACACAAACGACAGAAGAATCAGTCTAACTGGAGGAAGCCGACCGACCGAAAGGTAAATACACAATTTATGTTCGTTGGTTGTCATTGTCTTTACTCGATTGAATAATAACAGTACTGGCTACTGGCTATACGACAACCATGAAATTAATATGACGGCTTGTCTGGACTATTGTCATTATGATCTCGCCTCCTTCTCCACAAGTTACTGTAATATCCTTGCTTCCACATAAGTTTACTGTTAAGTATTGTCCTCTAATACAAGCTTACTTTGTTGTTGTAGTCATCATACTTGAATTTGTTCCCTATATGGCTATTTCCTATTTCTCTTAATATACTATTCCATTTTAGTGAAAAACTATTTCTCGGCAAGCTTGATAAGTAGTGTATAAAATAATAGTTATGCTTAATTGTCATATGAAATATATGTCATGGATACCACTTGTAGATAATTGGTTTATTATTGATTCATTTGATTGATTTGCAGTAACTCCATAAGAACATTCTCCTCCAACGAATGGATTGATTGCATTATTTATGGTTGAAAGGCTTTACTAGACCAAAAAAATTGTTGACTGCCAATTTACGAAAATGTTAAAAAGGGTCCTTATAAATTTGTTTTCACATTTTCATGTAATATTAGAGAAAAGAAAAACAGAATGTATAATGACTTGCCAAAAACAATAATTTATGTATAGCCGCCACAGTAACATTTACGTTGGGTGTGTGCATACTTGCACAACCCCAGGTGAAGTAGCTAGTATAATGATTCTGAACTATTGAGCAATTATGTCTGCATCATTTGCGTAATAGCAATTAGTAGTTTCCACGAAAATGAAAATTGGAGAAAATAAAAAAAGATAGATATCTAAACATTGATTCCTTTTGACTCAGAAACCCGTTCATACATAAAAATGCTAATATCCAAGGAGAGGAATAGCACTAAAATTTTTAATCTTGGTGAGTAGTTGAACTAAAATATAATAGACTTGCACGCGTAACAGCCCAAATGATCCTGATCCAAGATGAGAAAAGTATACGTGCCATATCACTTTGTTGAACAAATGCAATTCTATCAATTGTTCATATCCTGTATTTTATGAAGCTTCCGGTAGGTGATTACTAATTAGGAACGCAAACGGCTTTCTACAACTGACGGTGTGAATATTTCGATTGAGAAATTCGAGACATAACAAGTTCGTGAATATGCTACTATTGCGTCTCATCCAAATTACTGGTCTTCTCTATTGGTGTCTGAGAAATAGTTCAACATACTTTCTCTGATGGAGATGGCCCCTGGGATGAACAGATTGCCAGTTCACAGAATTGCCGTTTGTAATTTCTGAGACTTTGACATGCTGCGGCAATACAGTTAGCTGGTTATTCATCTTAGTTTGGGTATCTTCCTTAACAAGTGATTATTAATTACACCTTGCAATGCTCGAGCCCTGTTTGAAATTATATTTTCAGGTTTTGGTCTTTTTTTAATTATAAAAATTCAAAATGATAACGTTTAAATAAAAATTCTAAGTTGCCCAAGTCGTTCAATCTAAAATTTGAAATTAAAAAAAAAATCTAAGCTCAGCATGAGGCACGATCAATTAAAGCCTAGCTATTTGACTTCAAGTGGGACTCATTGACTTCGACCTAGACCAAACTGGTCTAAGTTTTTTTTGCCAACCCCAGTGGTTAGTCTTCTTTTGCAAGAAATTTATTATCTTTACTCCATATGATATTAAATTCTAAGGGTAATTTTTGTTGAAAATAAATAGACAAATATATATTTTTATCTCTTAATAAAGAAGTCATCAATTTTTTTGTTATGAAGGTAAATACTTTTACTGTTGAATTGGAATAAAACAGCTAAACCAATTTCATAAACAACAATCTTTAATAATCTTTTATTATTATGACTTTCACCAATAAAGTAAAACTTTATATAAATATCGAGCTTAATCGGGCCTGAGGCAGTGAACTTGGGCCCCATTCCAATAAGCCAGAGGCAATCCAAGCCTGAGTTCGACTCGACTCAGCCCAACCAATTTTTTAAATTAAAAATGCAATGATGTCATTTTATTTCGAAGAGTCGAGCCAGCAGCCCGAGCCAAAGTCAAACCTGAGGCTCGACCTGGGCCCAATTGCCACCTCTATATGTCAATAAAGTCGTTGTAGTTAATTGATTGTGATATTTAGAGATCGTCTCATCCTACTTTGATCGACAATATTTCATTACTTTTATTAATAAATATAATCAATTTACTTGAATTTTTTCACTCATATATAAATATTAAACAATCAACCATTTTCATTAATTTAAAGCAACTAAAAATATATTTTTCATAACTATCAAAAATTTTCAGTACGATGAAATTCGAGAATTCATTGAGAGAGCTTTTGGTCATTACCTTTACATCCTATGACATTTCTATCAGCTCTTTTGTCCTTATATACCTTGACAAAATGAAATTGTCAAATGAAAAATATAATAGTTGAGATCGATCTTACTTTACTTCTTTATGCTTCTCTTCTCATGCCCTTCTAGTTTGAGTCCTTTTCTGCCATTATTTACCTTATCGATCTCCTATCCACTTTTGTCCTCTACCAAAAATCATCACATGAACTTTTGTTTCTTACTAAACCTAACTTTTCCTATCTCTGAGTGTTTAGTTCTTCTTCTTTTTTCCATTCTTTAGTTCCACTTGTATTGATAAACTTGTACTCAAATGCACATCTTGTATCTTATTATTTACTTTTCTATTCATAAGATTACTGTTGTTTTGGCTTACATACATCAAAATATTACATCCCTCGTTATGTTCAGATTCTTAGAATTGACTTTCTATATGCAAAACCCTTCAACTCTACTCCCTACAATCTTCGCCTTCTCAAATCTAAATACCTATATCTTTCATTTTGCCACCTCTTCCTATAGCTCAAACAATCTATGACCACCTCAACATTCTATAACCACCTGTACCCATGATCACACCACCTCTCTCGTTGTTTTTTTGATGTATAACACTACCACTCATAACTCTTATGATCTTGATCCCACTTCCTTCACACAAGTCAACAAGTTTCCTTATTGATGTTAAGTTATGCTTCATAAGTTCATTACTCTTCATTGCAACCAAATTTGGATTCTTGTACTTTCAACCTCAAATTTTAATATTATCAACAATAAATGGGTTTTCGAAACAAACCATAAGTTTGCTATAGGGCCGACTTTATTGCCAAAGAATATCATCAAGCTCTTAGTATTAACTATACTAGCACTTTTAACACTATCACTAAACCTTCCAAATCATTTTTACTCTTGTTATTATAAATAATTGATATATCCGTCAACTTAATGTCACCAATGCCTTTTTATATGATACTATTCTAGAAACAGTTTTTATAATTAAACCTCTTTGCTACCCCCGTCATCTACTCATAGTTGTCATCTCCAAAAAAAATCTCTTTATAGTCTAAAATAAGCTCCTTATGCTAGATTTCATCACCTAAGTAAAAAACTTCTTAAACTAGGTTTTACCTTTTATAGATCTGATACTTGTCTCTTTGTTCACAATGCACCATCTTACACAATTTTTCTCTTGATTTATGTGTATAAAATCTTGGTTATAAGTTCTTTACCTATTTTCGTTTCATATTTAATTCATGATCTTCACTTTACATTTTTTATCAAAGATCTCAGTCCTATTTCTTATTTCATTAATATTAAAGTCACATTACAACTAATGGCCTTCTTTTTAACCAAACAAATATACATGCACTGATTAACTTACACCCCAAATCCACACCTTGTGTTTTTATCAGTTATTCTCTTATTCTTAATAGTCGCCACTGTTTTAATCCATATGCATTAAAAGTTACATTTTATTCATGTCCGGTTTCCTAAATTTGACTTTCAATATATAAACTCTTCAACTCCACTCCCCCACATTCTTTGCCTCTCAAATTCAAATAGCTCTACCTCTTATTTTATCACCTTCTATTACAACTTAACCACCTTAACTTCCACTAGATTAGCCCCTTCCACTACCCTCATATATAAGCATTGAATTAATGTTAAGGAGATTATAGAAAATAAGGAATAGACCATGGCATGTACAAACCAGCATTTGAAACATATCAGTTATAAGCTTGACAAACTTAATACTTGTCCACAATAGTAACAATGTCTCTTCTCATCTTTGGCAATGATATCTCTTTTTCACCTCTTCAATAATCTTATCTCTACTAAGATAACCAACTAAGCCTCCCTCGTGTAATTCTTTAATCACTTTTTCCTTGAGTGAAGTTCTTTTAAGACAAAGTTGATTTCCTTTCATCAAAAACCCTCTATGCACTTGGAAATCATCATAAGACTTTTTCACTAAACAAAAGTCCCATATCTCTCCAAAATCTCCATTAATCTTATGTAACTCCTTCAAATACTTAAGACCCTCAACCTTCATACTCAAGGTCTTCACTATAGCCACCCTTCTATTCAATTTATCAACAACCATATTATTCTTCCCAGACTTATGCATCAATTTGTATAGGAACTTATTAACAAAAGTTAACCATCTAGCATGTATCTTTGTTCTCAATTGCCTTTAACTTCCCAAATACTTTAATCTTGATTATCAATGTACAAAATAAATCATTTCCCAATTAAATAATGTTCCTACGCCTTCAAGGCTCTCATAAAAGTATAAAATTCTTTATCATAAGTATACCACTTTTGTCTAGCATCACATAACTTTTTAGGAAAGAAGGCTATTGACTCTTTCCCTTAAGATAACACAACTCCAATCATAACTTCATTAGCATCACATTATAATTTCTCCCTTAAGATACTCATTCTCCTTTGGACTTGTACAATGGTGAGGTAAGTTAGGTAAACTAGCCTTAGAAACCAAATTAACGTAGTGTTAGATATTTCTCATATGACGTAATCCATTGGGTATTACATCCTCAAATTCTTTTAAAATTGGATGTTATTAGAGTATCTCATATTGACTAAACATGAAAATATTAAAAGGTTTATAAGTAGTAAGGGTCAACTATTCATTTTGACAGTTGTTGACCCAAACACAATTCTTATTAATGGGATCTATACTCTACCCATATTAAAATTCTAATGTTATATCAGAGCATGTTTGATCCGGATTCTTAATTTCTTGATTGTCCGTCTGAATGTTCAGTCCTAGTGGCCTAGTCCGGTCACCGATGCATTTATTTCAAGTAAAAACAGGATGTCCAGTCCTAGTTGCACTTGAGGGGGAGTGCTAGAATATCTCATATTGACTAAACATGAAAATTTAAAAACGGTTTATAAATAGTAAGGGTCAACTATCCAAATAACTAGTTCTAGTCATTTTGGCAATTGATAACCCAAACTCAATTCTTGTTAATGGATTATATACTCTACCCATATTAAAAATTCTAATATTATATCATAGCAGGTTTGATCCGGATTCTTAATTTCTCGATTGTTCGTCTGAATGTCCAGTCTCAACAGCCTAATTCGGTTATCGCTGCATTTATTTCAAGTGAAAAATAGATGTCCAGTCCTAGTTGCATTTGAGGAAAAGTATTAGAGTATCTTATATTGACTAAACATGAAAATATTAAAGAATTTATAAGTTGTAAGGGTCAACTATTCAAATGACTAGTCCTAGTCATTTTAGCAATGGTTGACTCAAGCTTAATTCTTATTAATAGGCTCTACACTCTCCTTATATTAAAAATTCTAATAGGTACACTTTGAAGGAATCTCAATTTTTTTTCTCCCCTTTCGCTATAAACAAGTATACTTCTCTTGTTTCTTTCATCTCGCTCACAAGAATTCGCAAATTATTTTTCAATTCTAACAATGACTTCTTTGTCCTATTAAGTTTCACCACTATCCTTTCACCTGTGTGGGTATTAACTTATACTTCTCATCATTCTTCACATATCAATAAATATTCTCCCTTCTCGAGTGAAATGCATCAACACCATATTACCATGATCAACCCAACAAAATTTGACACGCATCCATATTAACAATATCGTAATAATGTTCATGCGAGTATTTACCAATAGAGAATGACGCCTTACACCTTCTCTAAATCTCCTCCTTAAATCCTTAAAATTCATCTATTCTTGTATTTATCCTCTATACGTCTCCATCCTCTATTAATTGCGTATCTCATGTTTCTTTCTAAAACTGGTGAAACAGTCAAACTCCAAATGAATATGTAAAGCTCTTTGTTTTGTTGGATATTCCACTACTTTTCTTCTTTTTATATGCCCCACTTGTATTAGACCCTGAAAGTATTGAATTTAGTGGCGGGTATGAAGAAACAAGGCCATCATTGTTAAACAACTCACCACTCAATACTGCCGGTTCACATTTCTTCCCCATCTTCAACATCTCTTCGTGAAAATTTGATGCTCTTAGTGTTTGCCCTTCTAATAATGGCAACAAGTAAATGTCGTTAATACCTCCTTGGAAGCTGATTGTGTATCCAATATCCATGTTTCAAGCTTAGCGCTTTACTAGCGACACGAGATATGCAAGTCAGTCCAGTAAAACCACGATGCTCTTAAGGTAGGTTCTCATGAAGATTGTACGAAGTAAATTTGCACACCAATAATATTTAAAGTTCTTGGCGTCATTAAGGTTAATAAGTTGAGATCATAACGCTAACGAGGAAACAGACAATATGGAGCGTAAAGATGAACATAAAGATAATAAATTTTAGGAATTTTGAAAAGAGATTTAAGAATTTTATAAAATTGAAGTTATTTTGAATTAACCTAATTATATATTTAATCAAAGTTTAAATGTAATTTTAAATTATTAATTTTAAATGAGTAAACCTCACTATTTTCATGCGAATCCTACATAAAATAATGTAACAACAACACTAATGTATTTTTAACTAAAGAATCATTAATCCCTTCAAAAAAAAATTCACTCAATTGAAATGTATCTTCATCAACAAATCTTTACAACAGGCCCTTTTTCTTTTACTTTTCCTTTTCTTTATCAACACAAAAAGATCCCTTTTAATCCCAGGTTCTTGGCAGCAGGTTCTTTTTCCTTGCTTTTGTTTTATCAACACAAAAACATCCCATCCCTCGTACGAATGAATTCCTAACAATTCATCCAATCAAGCACACAGTGCGACTTTCTGATCTTCACTATTCAAACCAGCCAAGACCGAGAAAACACGAGGCCCCTCATCTCTCACCCGGCACTTACGCTCCAAACTTCTTTGGGCAAAGATGGCGACATGTTCAAAAACTTTTTTCATGGACTTGCGAAGATAAGAAAAAGAAAATATGTGCTTCCTTCCATTAACAATTGTATGAACTATGATTACATATAATCGACAACAAATGAAATGAGTGCAAAAATGAAAATTTGGAGAAATAGCAAATGCAACCTATTCACACCAAAATAGGAGTAAGAAAAAGCCTCAAAAAACAAACCAACCGCTCGTACAACCCACACCCTTCCCAAAAAGATTTATAGGAAAAAGTTGCTTTGTATCAAAATCTCAACCCGCAGCAGTAGTACATAAGATACATCGCAAGCGAGGAACGCTTGAATTATCATCATCTTCATCATTCTGATCATGATCATAATCAGAGAACTGTTCCCTCCCTGTCTCTCCATTTGCTCCTCTTCCACTAACAGTATGCATGGAATCCATAAGACAATTCATGTGATAAGCATGACAGCAAAAGAATGAAATGACTGATACATTTTGAATCGAGAAGGGATCGAAACACATGCAGCATCTCGTATCTCCCCTAGTTTTTGACTTGACTTCCATGCTTCTCACAATAGGTGCCCTCTCAGTTGCCTGAGAATCCCTACTGCTGTCCCTTTTCATTTGAGCATCATCTTCTTCATTGCTCAAGCAAATTCCCCTCCTTGCTTCATTGAAATATTTAACCAAGAGGTTTACACAATCAGCCTGTGTACCATTCATAGAATACAAAACTGTCAACACACTTCAGAATTTTGAATTTTGTTCAGATGCAAAATTAAGAACGTGAAAACGGTACCTTGAGGATATCATTGCAACCATGTCTAAGGGACGTTTCAGTTCTGTAATCTGTGATAATTTTGACCAGACGATCCCTAAGCCTGAAACAAGAACAAAAAAGGGAGAAAAAGGAACAATCACCAAAATCCTCATTTCTGAGTGAATAAAAATCTATGAATGTTGTATTTACATATGCGTACATATATATATCATTCCACTTGATTAGATAGTTTTGAAGTTTCATTTTGGCTATCCATGCATGAACAATTGCATTTTGATTGAATTAACAGCATGCTCAAACAGAACAACTGTGTGTGTATTCTTCTCCTTCTCCTCCTTTTATCTTTATTTTCAAACGATATTAAAAGTAACTTAACATAGTATCAGACCAAGTTCAGATTCTAAGCACCTTTATACTATTGGTAATTTTCAGAGCATAAGGTTTTCGAGCCCAAAATGTAAATCCCTAACCTTTGTTTGTCTTAAGATCCCGCATTCCTTCATTAGGGACTGATAAGGTTTCTTTTCTAGCTAAGCACTTCTCTCCATTTGTCTTTCTGAGAGCACTGTCACCTATATTTTCTTTTTCTTCCATTAAGACCATCCCTATTATGTTTTTCTTCATGACAGTCCTTTGAGAGCATTGTGAACTCTATTCTGTCTTTCCTTCCATCAAATATTCTGTATCCTTTTGATAGCCATAAGAGCATTCCTAACTCCGTTCTTGTCTTTCCTGTTCATTGACTTGTATTCTAATTTTCCTATCTCCTTCCTCTATGGCGAGCATCTCTTTTGTACCCTTTCTCTTCTCTCAACAATTGCCCTAGTCATTTTTGCTGCCAGCACTTGGTGTTTACTTTCAAGTTCTTTTTTTATATATATAGGATTTATCAATTAAAAAGAAAAAGAAAAGCTAGCAAAGACAGGAAAATAAAAACCACGAAAAGAAAAATAAGGCGAAAATAAAAAATAAAAAAGAAAGAATATATTACTTCATTTTATTTGTTCAAAATTTTCTTTGTAAATTTAGAATTCATATGCAAGCTGGACCTATAAAATATCAACTTACTAACTTGGAAGTAAAGTGTCGAATATCAAAAAATCAATATTTAGTATAAAATATTAGGTTAAATTATATCGAATATCCTGAGCTATAAACAAAATATCAAATAAAACTCAACTTTCATTTTTAACACTAGATATCACAACCTATAAAAATGTATAACTATATCCCAATTAGTAAGAAAATTCAACTGTGTTGAACTATTATTTCTCTAAAATTTAACACTTTGAAAATTTAACCTGAAAATCTGTACAAATGTTAATAAGTCTAATTCACTATCGTTATTACTTGGGAAACATATTTGATGAATAAATTATTTTGTTATAATTTTGTAAAGGTTGAAACTTTGAAAATCATAAAATGAAAAACAGGTTCAAATATCGTCAAATTTTAAAGGCATAGGCACCTTAAGAAAATGTTCTAAACATAACGCATTTGACCACTGTCAAGTTTTATCATTAAAAGTGTTACAGTAGAATATGTAAATATATTTTTCATAGGTTGCGAAATTTATAGTGTTACTAAATGAAAGTTGAAATATACTTGATAAATTGTTAAAACGCCAACATATTTGACATAATTTACTCAAAATATTATTGTATGTTCCAATATAGGAACATTATATATGCCCTATAATAGGATAGCTCAAGTACTGTTTAAGAATATTATATCCTCTTATTATAGACTATTGTACTGCCCTACTACTGTACCGAGTATCTATTATAAATGAATGGCCTAAACCTATTGAATAATATACTTCAAAACTCTTTGTATTTATGTTCATGGATGTGAGCTTCAGACTGAACCAAATTCCAATATGTACATTCTTCTCCCCTAATCTTTTATCTGTCATTACTATCCTAACCTAAAGCTTTTCTTCAGTTAACTCATCAAATAAGGAAAGAAAGTATGAAGGAATATTTTACTCCAGGTCTCAAGTTACAACTTTCTGAAGATGGCATCTGTAGTTTTCATTAAGAACCGAAACAAATTTATCAACCCCGGGAAAATTTACTCACAACCAGAATATACACTACTTTTGTAGCTCTCAGTAACGGAGAAACAATCAAGAAAAGGAAACTTTAACAAAAGTTGAACCGAAGTCTCAGGCATGCCTGACTACCACCAAGATGGATGAAATGTCCAAGATTGCAAATCCAAGATTCAATGGAAGTAAGAAAAGAGAAAATAGATGATCATCTAATCAATAGTATGGGTCAAGGCATACTAACCGAGGTATCTCCAAGCCATTAGGCACCATGTTTACAATATATAAAGGGTCAAGATTGCCAACAGTGTGCTCTAACAATACTCCGACCTGAAAAGAAATCAAATGATAAACATGTCATGATAACCAGGAAAAAGAATGAAAACGTATCATGTGTGTGCAGGTCATACAAAACTAGCACAAACTCTGCAATTAGATTACCATCTCAGGTTTGTTAAGACACTGCTTAACCAATTCTTCCCAGAGTTCATCGTCATGTTGCATGCTTACAAACTCTACAGCCTGCACAGACAATCATGATACAGCTCCTATCACTTCCAACATCCAGGTTTCAAATAAACACAATGACAACCCAAAGAAACAAACAAGAAGCTTCCATCAGAGACACAATGGAACCTCTTCAATGTCCCCCAATTTATTAATGATGACAGCTAGGGCCTTCCTCGAATTTCCCATTCTTCCAAGTATGAAGACTTGCTCTCGTAAAAGATCTCTTCTGACACAAATTTCGTGTGCCTGAAATTAAAGCTTACGGCTTTCACAAACAGTGTCAAAAGTAATTAACATTGATTTACTTAACATATTAATCTTGTGTTTATGAATTAGCCAAACCTTCTCAAGTGTGTAATGTTGGCTACTACGGAGAAAAGGAAGTAACATTTTTGGATCATAGTCTGCGTACAGCTCTACCTGTCCCAACCAGATCAAAGTTATGCAAGATATTTAGAGTGAGTTAAGCCATAAGATCAATTCAAGTTAGCATGAAAAATTACAACTATGCCTGCAACAATTTACCCTGGACACGAAAAAGATGCTTTTAAAAATTCTAAGTCATGCAGGTAAAAGGAAGTTGACCACAAGTAGCAGAACAAGAAGATCCTTTCACTTAGAAATTTATAATAGGGTGTTGCAAAGAACTTAGTGTTTCAGTCTCAGATATTTATACACACAGTTGAACAAGAGGAACATTTTTTTTTTTGGAAATTACATATGGAACAAATTGGACATAGCACTGTAGAATCTAGGTTTAACAGGAGAATAGAACAGATTCAAATTGTCTTACCCCGTATCATTGGAAAACAACCATTAACAAACCGAAGATGTTGACATATAGTTTACATACTTTTATCTGTTAAGTCCATTCTAATTGACTCTAAATTGACAAGTTGTTCATATGTAAACAAAAATAATTTGCCATTTTAACAAGCAATAAACTCTTCAAAAAGGAAAATATTAACAATACTGAGACTTCTACCAACATAAGACAAACAGGTAAAATATTAAGCCAACCACCTGCATATCATGAAAATCCTTTCCAGCATGTGGATTCACTTCAAATAACGAATGCAGATATAGATGCAAGAAATATCTTGAATCACACTTGTTGCTTGCAGCCACTAGTTGTGCTACAACTTCAGATGGAGAAATTAAATCTTTGTTCTGAATCAACAAAGTCACTGCATGTTTGGAATCAAGCATCATTAATTGGACAACCTGCACATTAGCATACCAGCAAAAAGGAAGTCAATAAGTTTGCCATAGTTTTGGATAACCAGTAAATATAGCAAACTGAAATAGGAAATAATGGGAAACAAAGAAATATTGAAAAATACGTGATCTGGAATAGTCAAGCAGGAAATATAGCAAACTGAAATACGAAATAACGGGAAACAAAGAAACATTGAAAAATAGGTGATCTTGTAATAATTTTCTCACAACCTACATGGCAAACAATTTTCCAACTCAACTATCACATGACAACTCCAAGAAGAAAGTCAATTTTCAAAATATCAGCAAAACCACAACCACTAGCAAATCCTGAACAGGTTATGTTACAAATTGGATGTATGAACAGGTTCTCAATTATTAAAGCTAAATTATAGAATAGAGAGCAACAATAGAGCATTATGAATTTTCAATCTATTCCCATACCTTTTCACGAATAGCTTCATATAAGTTGTGTTTTTCAATGAAATCAAATATTTCTGGCTTCATAAGCTGAGAAAGGTAAAAGAAAAATGAGCGACCAACAAATAAGCGAACAAGAAAATGTTACTAAATTAACATAATTGAGAGCACAACTATAGTTTTATTGAATCAGACCAGATAAAAAGGGACATTTATTACTTCTGTCAGCACCAACATATACTTACATCAGCATAAAGAGAAAAAGCTTTCTCATATTGCCCATCAATTACATACAACTCTGCTAATGCCTGAAACAGAAAAATACTGTGATTAAAGACTTGCAGATATCAAACTTCCTCAGATGATACGCAAGACTCCCAAGACAAACCTCTTTGAGTGCATCGGTCATGGACGAGGAATTCAGTTGAGGTTCTATGGCAGAGATAACTGGCAATGCAGAATATATTACAGATGGCCAAGATTTGACAGTTGACAAAAGATCGTTGTGAAAAGATGAATTTGTTGCCAATGCTACTAAAGCAACCTGAAGAATGAACATGAACACGCATTCTTACCATGTTGGAACAGAAAAATAAAGTACAAAGAGGTACAAACCTCATAAGCAGTATCCCGGAGTCTAGGGTTCTCTGTTGGTATATAAGGAACCAAGACAGGAAGCTGGCGGAGATGAGCAAAATGGAAAACCCACCTGCAGAAAACAGTCGCTCTTGTTACTAATTGCTAAGGGTAATTTTGGTGTTCAGCTATTTAAGAACGTCCTAAAATAACATAACAACTATATAAACATAACACAGGCACCCTTGTAAGGGTAAGCAGCACTGGCATCTTTCAGTCTTTCTTTCTCACTCTTTCTCTCTACACAAAGTTACGAGTGACCATATAAACAAAATGTTTATGATGGGAACATGTATAAATGTTTGCCTTACCTTTCCCATGCTGATGCTGAACCCCGCAACAATTTGGGGCACAAGGATGCAGCTTCACCATACTTTCTTTCAACAATCAAATGGTCAAGATATCTGGACCCCACCTGTACACATGGATCCCAAATTTAATCACTTGTGAAACTAATCTAATCAGTTCTATTTAAGTTGCAAGAATCACATGTTATTGGGATAACCTCGTTACCAAATTGAACGAGTGTCCAAATTTGCAATGACTTGCTAAACTCACTATTGGCATGATAACAATATTACGGTGAAGTTTTGAAGAGACATCAAAATGTTAAATCATGATTAAAAAAAAAGGAAAATATTTTATTTGATTCATAAGGTCATTAAAACTTTCTTTGAAAATTCTTTCTCCTTAATATTACCTACTTGTACAGATATACTCACTAAACAATGTCAAAAGGATGTCTTGATCCGAAAATAAATTGAATGATCCTACTCATATAGCAGCTTTGTCATTGGTGATATTGATTGGATTGCACAATGCTGTAACTTGATCTCTAAGGACCAATGTCACAATTTTTCACAAAGAACAAGAAAAGATTTAATAAGAAAATTTCTAAAGAACCTGTGGATATCAGTAGAACTACACATATTGCTTACCAAGAGATTTCACGGTAAAGACAGGATAGACTTGTCCAGAAAAACCATAATCCACACGCATGCTGTAGAATGTACAATGCATAACACAGGTAAATAAATCAAAGTACCTCATCCAAGAGTTCACTCCGACCTTGACCTGCTTCAACTGCAGCTAAAGCTTTTTCATGCCAGCCATGTTGCAAAAGCCATGATATATGGTCCTCAGCATCCCTAAAATATGTCAGAGTATCCAAGAAGAAAGCAAAAATGAAGAGGCAAATTGTTGAGAATAAAAATGAAGAACACAATAGAGAGAAGAAGAGGAGGAGAAAGAGAAGAGTCCAGAAAGAAGAGAGAAGAACAGAGAACTTTAAAGAGAGAGAGACACACACACATTAGCTAATTCGTATCCCCCTCATGAGGGAAATGGTTATAGTTTCACACTAGTTACAACTGTGTAACAGCTATAATATTTTTATACGTAAAAATTCCTTCTCCTTTAGAAAACGTTGTCCCCAAGGTTATGGAGGTTTACAAAATGGATAAAAAATGAATAATCTTATTTTCTTTTCACCACCCATCTTCTTCACAGCATCACCAGCAATTGCTCCTTTAGCATCGTGGAGGAAGGAGATTAGATTATCAGACTAAGACACAATCGCATAGAAAACTCCATCAATGTAACCACCTGCAAAGCTCACACTCTGCTCATTGAACAGAACTCCAAAACCATATGAAATGTTTCTATACTTTGCAGGGTCAATCTGCATGTTACTCTTAATGAAATCAAAAGGAGTAACCGTCATGTGGGTTAGACCACAGCTGAGAAGACCACCAGTCGTACAAGTAGCGTAGAAAGTTGGAGAGTACATCTCCATCTTACTAGGCTCGCTGGGAGAGAGACGACTAAGGAACCATCAGAGGCGATGTCGTTGTTATTCATGAAAGGGGTGGACTCTACAGCTAAAGACTTTATGTAGCCCTTCTCTTGCATGGGTTGCTAGTTTCGATTCGTGAGTTCTGGAGTTACTGTAATAGTAGCTCCCACTTCCACTCCTTGTCACTTCAAAAATTGTGCCACCACAGGTTGTTCTCCAATTTTTTTGTTATGTTTAGAGTTCCAAAAACATTTTCTCATTCCTGCTTTGAAATTCCAAAAACATTTTCTGGCTTCTGATCTGTGCTCCCATCAAGCTTTTCATGTTTTCTTCGATTCCACACAGAACCGACTTCTCTGATACCATTTGTTGCGAATAAAAATGAAGAACAGAAGAGAGAAGGAGAGAAGAAGAAAGAAAAGAGTCCAAAAAGAAGAGAGAAGAACAGAGAACTTTAGAGAGAGAGAGACACACACACACACACATTAGCTAATTCATATCCCCCTCCTGAGAGAAATGGTTACAGTTTTATACTAGTTACAATTGTGTAACAACTAGAATATTTTTATGCTTAACGCAAATAAACTAACAAAGATTCACAATCTTTGAATATTAAGGGAAAATGCCCACGAACTTTATGATAAAGAAATACATGCTTAGACTAGTGGGTGTAGCAAACCGATTGATACTCTCCCACATCCCTCTGGAAAGCCCTCTCTTTGATGCCAAATACAAAAAGCATATTCCATGAACACTTAGAGAAAGTGAAGAAAAAAAACCAACGTGCACAAATTTTAAGCGTTATCTCTTGCTTAAATAGCTTTCTCATCACATTATATGCCGACTTTTTGACTAGGTTGGCATAGATATATTCACTCCTAGATCAGCTAACTACTCATTATAAGGCAGAAATGACCCAAATTGCACTTACCCTGGTTTGTAAGTCATAAGCACCATAAACTGCAGGACATGCTTGTGGAATTAGCATGGACATATGGCTTGGCTTAGACAACAAACAAAGAAGCTATGGACCTAGAAGACACTATGTTCATCTACGTATGAAATAGCAATTTCAACCAATATATTATACAAGGCACCTAGACATAGACAAAACTCCTATGTTCAGAATAAGCTCATGTCCCAACAATTCCAGAGACAAGGCAAACTGAAAAGTAAGGCTACATTGTTTAGAGATGAACTAAGACACCTCATATGTATGGAGTTTCTTTTTAACATAAACAGATGCAACGTTTTAATTCTTGGCATTTACTCTACAAGAAATGTCAAAGGAAAAATTGTTTGCATGCAAAGGCAATGAACCAAACATGTTTCATTGGAAACTAAAATCTGACAAGAAAATAACTAACCTCGGTTTTGCAATGACCACATCTTTTGGAGATACAATATAATATAATGGCTCATCACCAGCAGCCCACTGACCACCAGCATAGCTGCTACCTATATTCACATTAAGGTATTACTTTCAAAGCTGATTATCTGCTAGATTGAGACCAAAATCACATAAAGTCAGATACCTGAGAATGGAGCATGAGCAAGAGAATAGTCCTTTGCCTTGTAATGCTCAAAGCCATGAACTGGAAGGGCATCAGTTGCAAGTTCATCATTGTTCCATGTGACAATGCGTACTTCTGGTCTTTGTGCATTTCCCTGCTTATATATAGCATATGTTAGCAGCGCAATAGGGTCATCAAAACACTTTCAGTATGTTTCATCCTTTAAATTAACTTCACTTAAAAGATAACAGCGCATATGACTGGTGATGTTTATGAGTGACACTGAATAAAAGTGATTATGCTGAGCAAGTTACCACTTCAGACATGACAGAGAGTAGATATATCAAACAGCATTTCCTAATTTGTTAACCAGCAGGCCACATATATGCCTCAAAATAATACTAGAAGCTGATCTTCCAGAATAGAGCATGTGGAGTTAAATATAGACAGCAAAAATAAAGCAAAAGTCTTCACTGTCTCAGGACTGAACAAAAAACCACTTTGCAAGAGATCATCTCTCCTTGTTGTCCACTTTTGGGCCGATTCTTTCTAATTTAGAACACACATAAAGTGAACACTAAAATTCTTGAAATTAACAATGACCATCTACAAGAACAACCATCTCCATATCAAACATCAACAATAATTTATGTGATTACATTTTCCCTCGAGGAATTAAGGACGGACTGAGTAGATATTGCAGCCAAAGTAAAAAGAAGAAAGTGATTTGCTGCTCGAAAGACACTTGACTCGAAAAGCTGGTCCACAGGGAACTATACTTTACAATGCTCATGCAACATGGAAGAGCAATACCTGTCTTACTAAAATGGTGCTGCTAAATTCCTTCTCTCCATCTTCTTCTCCAGGAATATAAGCTAGCACGACCAACGAGTCACCAAATGGAGCAATTCCTGAAACATAATAGCTGGTCTGAAAAGATGCCACAATATCCACCTGGTTCATACTGGACATTGGGACATGCCTGTATGTCCCATTGGTGCCTTTATACTGGCTTGCTCTTATTGAAGCAATTTTCACAGATGTCCCCCAGCCAATAACCAAGAGAGTGTCATCCTGGATAAGAGTAAAGAAATGAATGAGTTCCAAGACAATGCATGCTTAATTTGTGTTGAATAGTAAATGTGGAAGTTAATGAATAGAGTGACGGAGCTGTTCAGACCATAGAAAGGTGAATTTTTAACTAACCTGCCAAACTAAGTGAGGCCGCAACAGCTCCGGGCGTGGGCTACCCCGTGGTCTTTCAATAAATGTAATACGTTGATCATTGGTAGCATCATATACTTTCACACCAGTATCATTAGCCCAAGCAATAAGACTTGATCTCCACTTCACAGCATGTATTGGACCTTCACCAGAGTGTAAAACCTAAAAAGGCAAGCAAATATTTGACTTCAGGCTCAACATCTTACTATTGCAGCTATTGCAAACGATAAAGGATGATGTACTAATGCCAACCTGGTCCCGATAGCCAAGCCATTTCTTTGCATTTAAATACAGATGACCTGCTAACCCACCAGCTACAAATCTTCTGGATGCTTTTCTTGAATACTCAGGGTCCAAAGCAACAGCCTTCATTGGACGATGATACTCGAACCTCATTTTCTCATCAGTGAAAAGGCTATTTATTACAACAGTCCCATCATCTGAACAGCTTCCTATATACTCACCTTCTATATCGAAACTAAGATCATTTACTGCAGCAGTATGAGCATGAAATTCCTTAACCTGGAAAGGGAACCTTCTATCATTAGATTTTGGCCAAGTCCTATGAACTAAATACAGGCATCTTTCAGTCCTAACTCCTAATCAAGCTTAAAGAGGCGTTAATATTGATTGGTTGATCGCAATAATCTAGTTGCACTTAAAGCCTAATATTCAGCCCCCTAATGCTTACAGCTTCGCTGATGGCAACTCGACATTCTAAAACAGTCACACCTTAAGTAAAATAGTCCACTAGAACTACTTACATTCACAGGACAAAGCTTTCAGCCGTTCATGCAAAAAAGAAGCATTCATCAAAAATTCCAAAAAAATAAAAAATAAAAGAAAATTCGAAACACACACACATCGTAAACTTGAGTAAAAGAATGTTCCATATACATTACACTAATTAGAGAGGAAAAACCGAACTTTAAATTTAAAAACAAACACAGGAAAAGCGTTCTCAAATATTTGCTCAAAATAAGTGATGTTGGCACAACTTCCCAGAATCTTTGTGCACTCAACTTTCAACGACATAAACAACAATTCTCAACTTTAGTCGCTAAGTAAAAACAAAGAAAAAAAGACCAAGAACGAAAACTTGGAAGAATTGCTTGTGCCTTGTATTATAAAGTTACGATATTCAGGTTCTAATGGAACAATCTCTAGAACACAAACTCAACGATAAATTGAAAAATCAATCACACTCTAACATCACCAAAAGAGAATCTCCAGATACAAAAAGCTAAAAATTGAAACTGCAATCAAAGTTCAGATCCAACGAAGCTCCAAATTCACTAGTCACTCGCAAAATAACAATAATCGAAACAACAAATGGTACGTAACCTGGTTGCCGAGGAAATCAAGGATGTGAACGGAGCCGTCCAGAGTCCCGAGCGCGATCATTCGCTCCGCGACGGCAATACAAGAAGCTGCGTCGTTTGATAGCAGGGTGGGTATGCTTCCTCCCATTCTCTGGTACTTTAGTCTCGGCTCCTCTTCCTCTTCCTCCTCCTCCTCCTCCTCCTCCTCTTCATCCTCGTCTTCCTCTCGCTCATCGTCGCCGTCGACGCCGTTCTCCGACGGAATCGGAGCCATTTGAAGGATGACAGAGCTTTGGTTCCTCGTCGAAAAGAAGGTAGAAACAAAAAAGGAAAAATGAAATGATTGTGGCTTGTTCCGCTGAAAATTGTGACAGTGAGTTTAAATGGTTGTTTTGTTTATTAATGTGCAAACCGACAAATGGCAAGTGGTGATTGCCACCTGTCTGACTGTATCTTTCTTTTTCTTTTCTCCTTCTTTTATCTCCGCCAGTTTCCGCCTATTAATTTAATTCCCATTTTCCGGAAGATACGCACCGTATTAGTTGGATATCATAACATAGGATAAGATAGCCTGATGATTTTGATTTTTAAAGTAGACTACTTTGGTCTACTTGTATTTAATTAGTTAGTTGATTCACTAATTGCTTTGCGTTTTCTGAAATTGGAAATGTGGACAAAATGAAGTTTAATGTAAATAAAAATAGAAACTAAATTGTATTTAAGTTGTCATTTTCAAGCTTCCAACTATATTATATTATATGCCGTACCTTGACTTGAACAAATGAATCGCAGGGCAATCACCCTGGCCTACTTCCTACATGCCACATGGTCGCATTGCAGAACTAGGACGTGACGTGGACCTTCGAAGGCAATAGTATACCTAAAGTTAAGCAGACAATTACTTAAAGCAGGATCAAACTTCACATAGTTTTTCAATTTTTATTACTTTTAATGCTAATTTCTTCAATTTGTTTTATTTTTGTAGGAATTTGTTTCTTCAGATATTTGTATATAACATTTTATTCCATTTAGTTCATTACGTTTTAACTAATATATATGCCTACTCCTTATAACTCTACTCTGCCTATACTTATGTACACAGAAAACAAATCAGACTTATAACACACAAACCCACAAAGAACAAGAAACTGAGGTGGAGAAATTCAAATTTTGATCATGTGTTATTGTTACCCTTCTTGCATTTAGTTGCTTGTTTCATTGGATGGTTGTGTTTTTTCTATACATACATTGTCAAAAGGTCAACTACAGACTTTGGTCCATTCGCACATAAATATTAGATTTGCTGTTGATGAACAATGAAAAAATTTATATTGAATAAAATAAATCTATTGATATATCTGCACTCTTTCCGTCGCCGTAAAAAGGATACAATTACTGTTGCGTTTAATTACTGCCTTCAAAGATACAAAGAGCGGAACGAGGCTTTTAACAGACGGGATGTAATTGAAGACAGAGAGATATTTGGTTGCGGTGGACAGAACAGAGATAATTGTCCACGTCCTAAGGACATAAATGTGTTTGGTTGCCGTCTGCAGGACAGAAAACAGTGTTAATGACATAAATGCCCCTATAGTGTAAAGACTTGTAAATATTAAAGAATGTAATTTTTTGTATTAATTTTATTATTAATATTGTTAATAATATTATTATTATTGTTGTTATGTATAATTATAACAACAATAATTAGTATGTTTAATAATAAAAATAATAATTATTACTATTATATTATTATTATATAAAATTTTATACTAGTACAATTTTTTATGATATTATGAATATTATTTTGGTTAGTGCTATTATGATAATTATTATAATAACGTATGAATATTATTAATATTACTATTATTACAATTGTTATTATTTTGTTTATTATTATTATTATTATTACAATTGTAATTATAATAATAATAATTATTATTAGTATATTATTATTATTATTATTATTATTATTATTATTATTATTATTATTATGTTTAATAATAATATTATTATTATGTTTATAAATTTTAATATTAATAATAATATTATTAAAATATGACTAGAATTAAAATAGTTAACATTGTTAATATTATTTTGGTTATTGCTATTATTATTAGTATATTTACGTTGTAATATTATGTTTTGATTATTATAATTGTTATTATTATTATTATTATTATTATTATTATTATTATTATTATTATTATTATTATTATTATTATTATTATTATTATTACAATGATTATGACCTATGATTAATATGGTTCTATTATTATTTTATTACGTTTATTATTAGTATCACTATTACCTACGATGACAAGTATTTGTTGGTTTGTTTATTGTTAGTATGATATTTGTTAAAAAATTAATATGTTATTATAATAATTAATAACAATTGTTGTTACTTATAATAAGATTTAGTATATATTTTGTAATAAAACGAAAATTAATAATTATTACTATCAAGTAATATATTTTATTTTGAGTTTATTATTATTATTATTGTAATTATGACTATTATTTATCTTCTTATAATTATGATTATTATTATGAAAATTAGTTAGGACAAAATAATTTAACAAAGCATCTAAACATTAATATAAGTAATTACATAATAGGTTGGAAAAGCGTCGTGAACCATCCAAATTCTAATACATAATTGAGCTAACATCTAAGCATTCATGACATTAAATACGTTGATGCCTTAAAATTTAATGAGAATTGCGAGGATAATCATGCCGACAATGACCCCAACAAAAATACGAATAATGTTTGACTCATGCCAAACTTTGGTTCAATGTTGCGATGACATGGATGTTGAGCTATGGTCATGAAATTGAAGCCTTGAATGGCGAGGTTCCGTTGCATGTGGTGATTGAGTGTTAGCACGAAAATTGTAGCGGGATTGGTGAGGGTGCAGTGACAAGGGGTTGTTGAGATTGTGTCAGTGTGGATTGAACCGGGATGGGTTGGGGTTTAGTGGCTACCGGTTGAAATTGCCGTTTGACGGATGGTCTGTTCGATCCATGGCAAAAGCGATTTAAACTTTCTACCAAAGTGCGAAACCCTTGAACCTCGCATTTTGGAAGCCCTCAATCAGCAATTTGACGTCCTCCCACCGGTGAAAATACCTACTGACGTCCGCAAAGACAACATAGAATCCATACCGCCATATTATACTTGTACCTGCAAATTAATCATCTCATAACCATTCATAGACGTACAAACATTTTAAACATTAAATAATTAAAAACCCTACCATTCGTCATTAATAAACAGAGATACAAATACAGTCCAACCTATATGATCTGATCACAAAACATCAGTCCAAAACATCAGTCCAAAGCATAGGTACCATCATACATGTCCATTATATAGTTAACATAAAGCATACAAATTATGACAACAGATTAAAAAGTCAATGATGCCTATCTAAAAGGCTCCGCACATAATCTCGCCTTTGTGTTGTATTTGCACCCCAGAAAATATTCCCCACATAAGGATTCATGGAGAAGATGTGGAGAGCCCTGATAACCTCTTCGTTAGAGAAACCCAATCCCGCAAGCTCGTCACCTAGTTGGGGAATTGGTGGGACCACGGTAAGTGCATCTGCAATTATCTGGGCACTCCGAATTTGCAAGTCAGCAGAGCGAGAAATTGTGGCGGCAATGCTTTCCAGCACTTCAGTGTCCCTGCTCTTCCTTTTCCCTCTATTTAGTTGGTTCCCGTCTGTGTTGGTAGATGAGACGACAGATCCAGCCAGCATGCATAAGCGCATAACGGTGTATCCATTGAACTGGTTCAAACAACGACTTCGAGGATGGTGAACTCGCTGGTGTATCTCCTACAGTTTCATCTGCTGCAAACTGAGTAGATGCATCCCCATGGTCCACTACAGCTGCACCTGTGGCTCTATCTTTCTCAAAGACAAACTCAACTCTAGGGTAAATAGGGAATGGCTTGCCAGGGGTATAGTACCTATTAGGGTGTTTTTGAGAATAGTGCAAAGATGGTTGTTAGCATGATACACAATGTCTAATACATTAACATGCGTGTATGAACAACCTACCCTCATCCATTCGTCAAGCACTTGCTTGCTGTCTACCTCGACACATTGCTTGGTTTCATTCCACCCAAACCCACTGCATTGCAACATGTCATATGCTGTCTGATATTTGTCCTTAAGCCTCTTATGTTTATTTTGTATATGCCTCTTCTCAATTCCACACCCAGGGAACTTCTCAACCATGAGTGTGGCAATCAATTGGAAAGTCCCAGGCTTAAATTGTCCATTATCGGTCCTCTTGCCACCAACAACTGCGTCCTCCAAGAAGGAAACAAATGCGTCTGTCTCTCCATCTGTCCAAACCCGTGACATTGCACCTAAACCATACAGTGTCATACCCCAAACCATTACAAACCATTTCTATCAATGAGTAATTTGATTCTTGTTTGCTTTAACGAAGACAATATAGAATTAAATGAAACATGTTATTAAGTTCAAAGACAACAAAGGAACAACAATGAAATTCAATCAATCCCTCAAATCAATTACAATGAAAAACGACCAAATTTAATCCCTCAAATCAATTACAATGAAACACGACCAAATTTAATAAAGGTAGTTCAATACAAACTGTTATTAAGTAAATTAAAGTCCACAACTTAATGGTTTCTTCTCCATTCATCAAACATGTTGTTAGCTAATTCCGCTCTCCATTGACTCCATTCGTTACTTGTCTCAACACGATCAAAAAATTCAGGTAACGGTGCATCTTCCCCAATTGGCACTTCGTCAGGTTCCATGTCAGCAAGCTCTGCTGGATCAAAACTCATATGCAATCTAATGAAATTGTGCGTAAAAATGATGCAAGAATAATGTGCACATGAGTGGATCTTTGGGTAAAAGATGGATTTCTGAGGATTTTTCATCTTTTTTTCAGTAAACCAAATGCACGTTCAATAACATTTCTGGCCGACGAGTGTCTCTTATTATAGAGCTCCTCTGGATTCCTAGGTGCCCTCACATCTCTTGTCCACTCTTGAATATGGTATCTTGTGCCTCTAAAAGGTGCAAGAAAACCAGGGCCATTGGTATAGCCAGCATCTACTAAGTAGTAATTTCCTATAAGCAAATGACACTATTACTATGGTATATGTAATCAAACGATATAAACAAATGACAAACTGCTTACAATTCATTTCTAACATACCCCGGGGTACTTGCAGTCCATTAGGCCTAGTCACAGCATCATGCAGAACCCTGAAATCCGCTGCTAAACCCTCCCATCCTGCAAGAACATAAACGAAGTTTAAGTTCTTGTCGCACACTCCTAAAACATTAGTGCATATTCTCCCTTTCCTACCTCGATATCTGGGCTTGTCTGCCTGGGGAACTATTATTTCCAAATAAGTCCCATCGAGAGCACCAAGGCAACCCTTTGTTTAAAATTCCAATCAAAAAATGGATCTGGTTAACTAATTTCATCAAAAAAGAAATGACATACTGTATTGTCGCTAAATAACATTACTAACCTTAAACCATTTCCATCTAGTGTCTGTGCAATCCTCAGGAACGGGTATGGGCTTGACCAACAACAGATGTTGAAGCTTAATAACAGCCTTCAACACACTGTGAAAAACCCTACTTATTGTCTCTCCTGACCTCATAAACTGAACTTGTAATACTCTATTAGATTCATTTTGTACTAATATTCTAAGGAATATTAAAACTTTTTCTTCAATGGACACATGACCCGTATTTGTCAACCCACCATTGACCTGAAGCATCTCACATAACAATGTAAATGCATTACTATCCATCCTTATATCCCATTGGGTATTCCTATCCCCCTCATGCAAAATCCTATCTACATTGGCTGCCCTATTTGGTACTATCAATGCCCTACTTCCTCTCGCATGTTCACTTCTACGTCGTCTTTTGGTGTATATATACAAGCAAACGAGCAAGGCCATCCTCATGAGATCCATTTGCCCTTTCATAATCTCATACAAAGCCAGACACTTAATTATATGATCATGAGCCATTGATTCCAAATTTCAAAATAAAACTGTCTGCAAACAGAAAAAATTGTAATGTTCAAACACTAGATTTGTACATATGTATAGAATAGTAAGATGTGTAACAACTCCATTGAAGAAATGCATTGATTCTGTTCTATACTTGTTTTCCTATGCATATATAATTGGCATATTGTATTTGTAGTGTCGTATCCATTATATTGTTCTATACTTGTTATTTGATTGCCATATCTGGTAAGTTAAGACTTGCTTACCAGGAATTACAAACATACAGTGTTCTATGTTGCATTTCACTTTTTTAATGACTGCATAATACTTGACAGCCCTTAACTTACCACTATAAGTTGTCAACAATAAGTACAAATCGAACGACTTGGTACTAATTCAACATAATACTGCATGTTGGTCATAATGTTGTTGATCTTCATCATTGTAAATTATTAAATGTCATAATTTACTATGTTTCGTATGCAAGTAGTAATGAATGTGTTGGTAATTTCTATTCGAAGATGGATCTAGTGCATCTAAATGCAAATGGAAACTTACTAACATAGAGTAAAAATCAACATGGTTATGCATTCGGTTGAGGTAAAGATATATCATAAGCCGGAATCAATTAGAGAGAGTTTGTTAACTGAATTTGGATAATTAGTATTATATTGTGCTATACTTGTTTTCCTATGCTTACATAATATGCATTTTGTATTTTAGCTATCAGCAAATGACATTGATGCTTCTGGTCTATCTATCAACAAAATCAAAGCAATTTCTGAATAACCTTTTAGCATTATATATGACAGAAACTACTGAATATTTATTGGTGTGAAGTTCTATTTTATATGGACATTTACAATTGATCTAACTTTCCAAATACTTGTCAAAGAAGAGATAGGAACCTAGCAAAAGATGAGGTTATTGAACATCGAAACCTATCTTAAACAACTAAATGAAAGTTATTATGTGAAAGGTAATAAACTCATCTAAAATGTTCACCCACAAACTTCACTAAGTCTAGCAAATGGTTATATAAAATGTTAAACCTTATTTATGCTGTGTAAACATTTCCTGTGCTCTGCTGCAGACCATTATATTGTTTGTAAATAATATATGATTATGGACTTTATAGTTGGGCCCCTATCTAATATACTATTTAGTAATGAGGGAAGTGCAAAACTTTGTTTTCAAGCTTCCTTGTGTGCCCAGATTATGTTCAAACAAAAGATGGTTGAATGCAACTGAGGCATTTACGAAGAAATTATTTGATTGATACTTCCATTTCATAAAATTATCTATATACTTTGGTGCTTCCATCTATCTAAGAAGTGACACAGTTACCAGATTTGATTGATGAGTTGGTGATCATTCACAGCTGGTAACTTTGTTCACAAGCAGAAGTATGTTTCTCAGCAGAACACAGCACATATATTTTGTGTTGTAACAGAAAATGGGATACAAAAGTTGTTCTTCAGGTTCAGAAGCATTCTAAGAACATAATAACTGAAACGTTTTCTGCCCATTTCAAGTCCAAGAATTCATGTGCATGTTTGATATTGCTAAATCTTAGCTAAACCACAAGTATTTACACTTCTTTACATTTGCAAATCAAAGAACTTACCACATTCAGCTATGTATACACAACAAACACAAAGAAAATTTGAATATGAAGGTAAGATAAAGAAGGACTAACCACTTTGATAAGAAGTATCTAAAATTCAAGTTTCCGAATGCAAGAAGATTGTTGCACAACTAATGCAAGTTCCACACCCTGAAACAGTAAATTTCAACTCATTGATTAGTTTAATCAAGTGCAATTTAGATGTAACTTAACACACACCTGTCGCTTACCCAAATCTCAATAAAACAATATATCCAAAGGATTCAATAGTTTGATGCATTTATCAAAGGGACGAATAATAATCATCATATAAATAAGACTCATATTTTGAACTCCCTTACAGATTGACTATGCTTGAATTATGTCGATTAAATGATTTATCCTTGTTACTTGGACTGATATAAATCATAAGTTACAACTATAGTCTCTCTCAAGCAACACAATCCTTATACCTAAGTTGAATTTACATTAAAAACATGAATAACTGTTATGAAAATAAAGAATCTTCCATTTAAACAATAACTTAAAATATAGACTCTATGATTCATCATATCTAAATCTATATTACAAAAACAAAGAACAATAAGAAAGAGAAGTGAGATGTGAAGGCTGAAATCTTGTTATTTCTTGATTCATCCTCATGGAATCTCGTTTTTCTCCAAGATTGATTCTTCTTAATGTGCTATTAAGTCTCTTTAGCTTTGGGGCTAATTTGTAGTCTTTAACATAGACTCTCCTCCTCTCTTTTCTGTTGTCCTATCCTTTTATCATAAATACTCTAAAATAAAGTGAGGTAACATGGGTCACAGACGGCTCTATGTTAGTTTGATATTGCTTTATACCCTTTTATCTTCCTTGTTTCTTAAAATTATCATCAATATATCTTCCTTTTTCATCAGGGAGCTAGAATAAAGCCTATAAATAAATTGTAAACTCAATTAAGTACCATTTCACATAAAAATTATTACAATGCAAGCTAAATGCTCTTTAAATTATGCTAAACCTAATGCAATTAGCACATAACACTCTTGAAAAGTGAGTTAACTATACCTAATATAATATAATTTATAAATTGCATTGAACTCAATCAATGGCATGAGACAATTCACCTCTACACAAGAAATTAACCTTTGCTTAAACCTTCAAACTCTTGTACTACTTACAGAGGTAACTATACATAATCACTAGTTTGGACACAACTGATTCATAAACCAAGTTAGAGGTCATGCAAGTGCTCTATTAAGAGTGACATAACTATACCTAAAAGGTGGGGCTACTATGTTGGTGGATTCTGCAACCCATCTCCACACAGAAGCACAATTTCTACAGAAGTGCTTATTTCTGTACCAAATAGCACCGCATTATAATGTCCATAAGGAGTAAGTGGTTTTTATTAACTAAAAACCACTTCTGATCTATCCATGTATATGAACAAACATACCTCTTCATATCTAGTTTGCTTTTCGTCCTCTAAAGTCCTAAAAGTGCCTAAATCACAATGCATACCAACTGTTTGACACAAGGTTGACTGACAGAAATCACAATAAACATGCAAAAACATACCAAAATTTTCAATGACAACTATCAATTCTATACACCCAGAAAATGCTAACGCTCCACTAATTTCAAAGATTGTATTATAGGAACAATATCGGGTTGATATATCGATTCAGACTTCTGATACAACTTAAATAACGTCAACCAAAATCTAAAGAATAACTTCAATATGAAGAGTAAGACAGTGACGTTATGAGATAATTAAATTGGTAAGGAAGAGCATATGTTCAAAAACCCAGAAGAGCATACGTGCAAAAACCCAGAAGAACATTGAATAACATACGTTCGAAAACCCAGAAGAAGAAGAAGAAAAATTCCAAACCTAACCCACATTCTAAAAACCAAAACGGTGGGATGAATGTCTTACCCAGAAGAGAGGAAAGATGGTAGCACGCTGCTTCAACGAAGACGGAGGTTCTTTGGACACGGAACAAAATTAAATCTGGGGAAGAACGAGACGCAAACAATGAGCAAATGTATGGAGAACAGAGAGAGATTAGTAGAATATGTACATCCATATGCGTACATTGAAGGGGGAAGAGAAGCTTCTGCTACTTACCGCGCCTATCAGTGGAGATGAAGGTTTCGCGAATGAGGACGCAGCTGTTGGCAATGGAGAATGGTTTTTAGGTATTCGACGTTTACTGAGGTTATTTTTGGCTTTTCTTTATCTTGTCTGTCGGACAAAAGTTTCTGTCCGACATTTTTGAGTTGGACAAATTTTTCTGTCCTTGTCCGTTAAAGACAGGACAGAAATTAGTGAAGACGGTAAGCAAACACGCCTTTGGACAGAACTTTTATGTCCTCGTCATCCGTCTTCACGTCCGAAGACGGTAACCAAACGCAGGGTTAAAGTTGAAGCCATTAAAATTATTTATTTAACAATAGTTTGTCAATTATGAGGGCAAACTAAAAACATTATATTCTAACTCATAGGAAGTTCAGAGTTAAAATTGCAAAATATGGAATATGCTACTGAAATAAATTTACTTCTTTGAATGAATATAGCTGCACGTAATCTTATAGAAACGAAGATGATTTAACAAGATAACTCTATAGCTAACTCCTTTTACGAAATACAAGATGGAAATCTTATAAAGATTACATAATATTTCAACTCAACGTAAATGCTAACATTTTATAAGCCTAAAAAGAAAGAGTTCAAATAGATTGATAATATATAAATATGTAAATTTTAAAAATATTTTTATTTTTAAAATTTGACATCCGATTAACTTAAATCACAATTTCACATACCTAACAAAATATTTAATGATTATAATAAGGGCTAACAACATCAAAATAAAATCATTAAAAATAATAACAATAATAATAAAATAGTAGTAGTAATAACAAACAATAATATCATATTGCAAAACACCAAGATAATTGCATTAACAAATGCATAGATGATCATGAAAGCAATTTCTTTGCACATTTTTATATGCAAAATCATTAATATTAGAAGACCCAAAAAAAATTAATAATGAATCTGGGCTTCACACACTACAACAGGCCCTATTTTAAACCTTTGTCTTTTTCCTCTTATCTAGCATTGTACATAGAGCACAAATCGGTAGTATTGTACAGCTAGCATTCTATTAGTTCTTTTTCATTGATTCTAGGACAGCCAACCAATAGAAATAGAAATATAGTTGTATAAATGTTATTCAAATGTTCAATAAAAGCATGAAAGAAATCTCTTTCTTCATCCACTGCCTATCTACCTATTTTTCCTTCATGGTACCAGAGCTTACTTTCTGATTCCTCTACCCTAACCTAATATGTCAAATATAGGAAACAAAAATGGTTCCAGTGCCACAAACATACAAACTACACTCGAATATGAACCCTACTTTGTCACTAACACTAAAAAGCCAGAAGTTGTGCTTGTTACTACCCTTTTCAATGGCAACAATTTCATTATTTGGAGCAAATTCATGATCATAACCTTATATGCCAAGGATAAACTTTCTTTCATCGAAGGTTCCTACACCATGCCCACAGAAGATATGATTTTGTCAGCATAATGGAAGAGAGCAGATAGCATGGTAAAGTCATGGATTCTCAATGTCATGGTTAAAGAATTAAGTGATGCCTTCCTTGCCTTTCCTATAGCTAGAGAATTTTGGGTGGAACTACAAAAAATGCTTGGAAAAGCAAATGGGCCACTATTGTATCAAATAGATAGGGAAATAAGTTCCCCAAACCAAGGTTCCCTAACAGTATCTGCTTATTATACTAAACTGAAGAAATTATAGGATGATTTGTCTAGCTTAAGTCCTACTCTCATGTGCACTTATAATGCATCAAAAATCATCATTGCCAAAGAAAACACTCACTGACTTGTGCAATTTTTATTAGGACTCAATGATGAGTTTGAGCATGTGGTAAATCAATTCATGCTAATGGAGCCACTACCTACTGCAAACAAGGCTTTTTCTATGTTGCAGATCGTTGAAAGACAAAGGGTGGTCAACTCTACTATGGACAATACCCCTAACATGACAATGTTAGCCAAACAATTAAGTAGATGGAAGAAATGAGGAAAAAATAATACCAATGCTGGCAAAGGGCCCTATCCCAAGAAGGAGAACAAATACCATGAAAAATGCAAAAAGAATGGGCATACCTTGGAAACTTGCTTCAAAATCTATGAAATTCCTGACTGGTATAAGGTGCTTACTGCACAAAGAGAAAAAGGAAGGGTAAACTTGGCACAGACAGTTGACAGCCCTGTAGAAACCACACAAGAACAGAATGAGGAAAAATCATGGAATGGAGGGATCTCTTCTGATCTTACAAACTTCATTCAACAGGAGATAAGTAAAGCAATCAAAGGCAAAACTATTGGGGAGGTAAAATATTCAGGGTACCAAAATTATGCAGGTAATGCTACACACTCTGTGAACACGGCTTCTAATTATCTTAACTCTTGACTTATTGATTCCGGTGCCTCTATACACATGACAGCAGATTTAAGTCTTTACACTAAGTATGTAGCTAATAATAATACTTATGATCATATGACTCTACCAAATGGAACAAAACAAGCAGTTACCCACTTTGGCCACACACAGATAGGGGACAAAATCACCCTCAAAGAAATCTTATATATGCCTAATTTCTTCAAGAACTTGTTATTAGTTAATAAGCTTACTACATATAATGAGATTGCTACCATTTTTCTATCTAACAAATTGTTTTTGCAGGACCTTCGGACTAATGATGTTATGGCTATCATCAAGGCAATGAATGAATTGTATGAGTTGAATTTAGAAACCTTCTTACCACCCAATACCCTAAAAGGTCCTTCTTTAGAATTTCACAAAGCTAAAAATGTTGCTCTTACCCCGTGTATGGTTACTGTCCCCGTGAGTGGGGACAGTTGACAAAACAAACTAATCCTGTCCTCCTTGACTGTTTGGTTGATGTCCCCAAATTTATATCCTCTGTCTCTGGAGGACAGGGATAAAGAATTTTGTCCCTTCGAAAACCAAAGGATAAAAAATCTTTGTCCCTGTCTCCGAAACAAAGAAAGATGTCACTAGCCAAAATTATCCCTCCTCTATTATTTTGTCCTTGTTTCGGTCTCTTGCATGCCCTCCTTCGTTGGCTTCTTTCTACGTTTCTCTCTATGCTTCTCTGTTGCACGCTGGTCCTATGAACGGGCCACTGTTCATACAACAGGACATGACCATCAATTCAACTGGGGAAGTCTAAACTTCTAGCTCTCAAAATTTCAGGAACTGTCTCTGTTTCTTGCAACTAATGGAGGGTGTCTCTGCATCTGTATCATTGATTTTTTGGTTAAAGCAAACCTTTTTGATCCTCGTAACAACCTGTTTTCTCGTTTAGCCTATCCTTAACACTGTTGTCAAGTATTGTGGTCAGTCTTTCTTCTACTACTTGATTCAAACATTTCCCTTCTCGCTTTTGACTGGGTAGCCATGTATAAATCTTAGTTCACTCTCAGTAGTAAAAAGTTTCGCACTTTGGGTTCTAACTAACATCTTTTTCAAGTCGATTATTTTTTAACTTGTTTTCTTTGATTTATCTGGTGATTGATGGTTGCCAAAATTTTCAATTAATTTTATGCAAAATTAGTTTTTTTAATTGCAGTTAATTAGATGTTAATGTAATGAAACATGAGCAGACAAAAAAGGGGATTATGGTGTCAAAGTCCAGGGAGTTGAAATATTCCCCAATCCTGTGGTAAGTGGCAAACTAGCCACCTTTAACATCTCAGGTTCTATTGGTAAGTTCTCATTGCTTGTCTTTCTCCTCTCTTTCTCTGGCTTTATATGGATTTCTTTTCTCTTTCGAGCCTTTTAACATCTCCTTGTTATTTATTTTATCATTCATCTGGACAACGTTATTATTGTGATTTGCTTACGTTATTTTCCTTTTGGATATGCAAATATTTTCCTATGGAGCATGATAAGCTACTTGATGATACCCTTTAAATTTTTCTTAGTGAAGAACTCTTTTACTAGCTTCTGGTATTCAGTTATATGAATGGAGAGGCACAAACATTCTGTTCAAACTGCTATTCCTTTGTTAACAAGCAGATTTTATAATTTATAGACAGTTGAGTAATGATAAAGGGTTGTTCTGTTTATCTCGATTAATGATTCTTACTGCACGAAATCCTTGAGGTCCTCATGGAGGAGCAAATGCTTCTGACAAAACAATTCAAGCAAATATTTGCTAATTCATGGAAATTTTGATTCAAATAAGTTGTGGCTCTCATAGAATACAAAAATATGAGACCTTTATGGATTAAATTGAGAAGATGAAGAAGAAACTAGATTTCTTCGAGAATTGTGTTCAATGCACACTAGTCGATCAATGTATTACACTAGTTAATCAGTGCTGTAATTAATCATCGTAACAGCTAGTTTTTGGTTCCAATAGTTAATAGGAGTCCCAAAATTCTATAAACACATGTTTTCTCACTAGTTCTTGTAAGAAAAAGAATTTGAGTGTCTTATACACATAGTTGTGAACATTTATCAAGGAGTTGAGTATAATTATCTTATATTTGTGTGAGCAAGCCTCTTTAGCATTATCAAAGTGATAAAGCAAGATATTTTGAGTTTTTTAAAAAAATTTTAGGGTGCTTATATATTGTACTTATGATGTTTTAGGTAGTATTGAGGTTCCTCTTCATCGTAAAGGAAAATTGTAAAAGCTTTACAAAGAAAAAATTGTACAAAAATTATACTTTTCCTTGTAAGAATGAGTTATAGTGGAACTCCAAGAAAAGTCTTAGGAGTGGATGTAAGCAAGGGTTTTTTTGTCAAAACCTTATCAATTAGTTTGCATCTCTTTTGTTACTCTTTTACTTTATTACTTAAGTGTATTATTAACAATTATTTTATTTCATATTTTCATCCTTGATAATTTATGATCATTAATATGCTAAGTTGGTAATTTTTAGTTTGAAATTTATAAATACCTAATTCACCCCCTCTATGGTGTCATTAGGGATTGGCAAGCTTATTTAAAGTTGTTATAACAATGAAAAAAGTGTAATTAGACCTAACATTCTTACCAAAATATAAGTAAATTCTAGAAGTATTTACAATGAACCACAATGTTTACAAAATATCCAAAATAAACTCTAAGTAGATAAAAAATTAAATACAATTAATTATCCATTATGTGCCACAACAACTGATGCAAAATAAATTATATAATTTTAATATGATACATGAAGCTTATTATCCTATGTAGTATGTAAGTGGCATAATAGACCCCGTGTGTTATATTTAAGTTAAAATTTGAATATTTATTTTAAAATTGTAATTAGAACTAATTAAACTAAGTTAACTATAATTAACCCTCATTAACTAATTAATTTAATTACAATATGATAAAATAAAATTCTCAGACAAACATAATAACCCTAATTCCTAATAAAACATATTTTCTCTTTTCCCAACATTTAAAGCACTTCCAACATTAATAACCATCCATGAGTTTGGAATGTTGGGTTTAGGGCATTATTGTCATATGAATTTTTAATGGAAAATGTAGTAGGCTATAATAAGCTTATTTTGTTTTGATTACTTACACGATCTATAGCTTGTTAATGCCAAACTTATGGTGCCATTGATTGGTGCGTGAACTCGTTAATTCAAAGCTTGGAAGTGGAAGGTTGAAGTTGAGTGCTTCTCATTTTCTTTGAATATAAAACATTCTTTAGGAAACAGTTGGAAATTCTTTACTTACGTTTGACAAATCCAAGTAACTCAAATGTGAGATGGCAAAACCTACCATTTCCATTACTCTATTTCCCTAAACTAGTTCTCTTCAACCTTTGACATCCTAAGCCCCCATTTATTTTTATTATTTTATTAATTAATTCAAATTTATGAAACAACCATAAAGTTATCTCTTCCCTCGTTTCGTATGGTCGTCCACATTGGAACTTCTCCAACTTGAGATATGATTGGGATAAATTAGAAATTAGGTTTTATTAGGAATTGAGTTCTTCAAGTTATTTGAGAATTTTAATAATTTTGTTTAATCATATTATAATTAAGTCAAATAGTTAATTATGGATAATTATAATTAAATTAGTTCAATTAATTTTAATTACAAGTTTAAAAATGAACTTTAATTCACAGATGTAGCTAATTTTGCCACATAGGATAGTAAGTAGGGATGACAATGGGCCTACCGAGGCCTAGGCCCAACCCGAATTATGCTACCTTAGACCCGGGCCCTAGTGTTTTGAAACCCGGACCTGTCATCGAACCGGAGGCCTTATTGGTCACCAATTTGACCGGTTCAATCGGTTCAACCACCGGTCGAACCGGTATGACGTCATTATTATGCAATAATTATATTTAATTATATACAATATTAATAATATTAAAAAATACAAAAATATACTAAAAAATAATAAAATAAAAATTTTATTGAACCAGTGGTCGGACCGATCAAACAGGATCGGTCCGACTGGTCAATTGACCAGTTTTGACCGGTTCTCACTGGTTCAATTGAGGACTAATTTTTAAGGGTGAACCGGACCGGATAGCCGATCGATCACCGGTCGAACCGACCGGTCTGGTCCGGTTTTCAAAACAGAGCCGAGCCTAATAGGCCTAGGCTGGCTGGGACTACCTGACTCAACTTTTTATATTTTTGAAAATTTTAAAATGACATCAAGCCTGGGCAGCCCAGGCCTGAACCCAGCTTAGTCATGCATCTTAAGTACAACACCTCTCTTGATGATACTACCATGCCATCAAATGAATCTTCAAAATTTGACATTGAGATATGTGCCTATTCTCTAGAATCTCATAAAATTTATAGTCTTAATCATAATATTGATTATAATGGGAGATATCTTTTGTGATGGGAAAGCACCCTAATAGATTTGATTTTTCAAAAGCCTCTAATATTGTTTATCCAATCTCAAACTTCACATCCTATCGTTATTTATCTAAAGCTAACTTGACCTTTGATATTCAGTTGTCTTTTGTATCATTCCTAGTCATTTTCAATAAACCTTTCAAGATCTGAAGTGGAAAGATGCAATGGTAGATGAAATGTTGGCTCTCAAAAGAATTATACTTCGAAAATGGTTAAGTTACCAATGGGAAAGAAGACTGTAAGTTGTAAACGAGTATTCACTGTCAAATACAAGTTAGATAGGACAATTGAAAGATACAACACTAGGCTGGTCACAAAAGGATATACCCAAACATATGATATTGATTATCAAAAGGCTTTTGTTGTGGTTGCTAAGATGAATATTGTTCAAGCCATATTGTCACTTGCAGCTAATCTAGATTAGCCTTTACAACAATTTGATGTGAAAAATGCTTTTTGTCATAGTGATCTAATAAAGGAAGTATTTATTGATTCACTCCTTGGGTTTACATTGGAAGAAGGAAAAGTATGTAAATTAAAAAGGGCATTGTATGGTTTAAAGTAATAACAAGGGCATGATTTGGGAGATTGAGTTATGTAATCAAAAAACATAGATTCAAGCAAGATTTGACAGATCATACCTTGTTCTATAAGCATAACCATAATGATATCACCTTGCTTATTGTCTATGTTCATGTTATAGTCGTAATGGGTAATAGTATACAAGAAATTGAGAAAATTCAAAGCTTACTAGCCTAAGAATGTGAGATGAAGGATTTAGGGCTTCTTAAATACTTCCTGGGCATTGAAGTTTCTTGATCTAAGTAAGGACCATTTACCTCCAAAAGGAAGTATATTTTGGATCTCTTAGCTAAAACTGGTAACTCCATATGCGAACCTATAAATACTCCTATTTAAAGTGAATCATGGTCTATCTATTTCTCCTAATCAAGTTTTAACAAACAAAGATAGATATCAAATAACAGTTAGTAAGTTGATTTATTTGACCATACTAAATTGGATATACCAAATGTAAATTAGTGTTATGAGTCAGTTTATGCATGATTCAAGTGATCAACACATGAATGCTATTAAATTTTAGCATAATTGAAATCATCTCTAGATAAAAGGTGTTTTATTCTCTAAAAATGAACATTTTGATGTTATAGGATATACATATTCTTGTATTGTTGGTAATAAATTAGACCAAAAATCCACATTTGGATATTTATTCATTTGTTAGAGGTGGCTTAGTGGCTTGGAGAAGCAAAAAATGAAATGTGGTTTCATTATCTTGTGTATGAGCTGAATATCGTGCTATGCATTATGCAATCACATAACTTTCTTGGTTAAAAATTCTCTTAACTAGAGTTAGTTTTGATCCAAAAAATATTATGGTGTAATGAGATAGCTATGGAGATTACTAATAATCCAATACAATATGATTTAATTGAGCATGTTGAACTAAATAGGGATTATATTAAAGATAATCTTGATTATTTTGCAATACAATTTCCTTATACCAAAAGTTAAAATCAGTTAGCTAATATTATGACTCATGTTGTCAGTATTGGGTCATTTTATACAGTAATATTCGAGTTATGCATGTTTGATATCTATGTTCTAACTTGAAGGGGAAAGTTAGAAAGAAAAAGTTGTTTCCCTTAATTTAGGAATAGATATATAGTTGTGTAATTGATCTATTTACCATATATAGGTAATTTAATATTTTGTATATGTATACGCGTGTCATTAAATTATATAAAGCATAATCTTGTATATTTTCTACCTTGTGCTACATGATTAATATAATATAAACATGCTACATGATTCCATAATGATATATAATTATGTTTAATGCATTATATATAATTACATAGTATATTTAATTTGCATATATTTGGTAGTACAATTATATATTTTGGTTTTTTAATTATATGTTATGTTTGAGAATGACTAGTACTTCAAACTTTAAAATTAAGTTTTAGTGTTTATATGGAGGATGCTTTAAATTCAAACCAAGAATGGTATATGAAGGTGGAGAGAAGATTGCTTTGGTTGTGAGGTTGGTGGGATCACATTGATTGATTATATGCTTAATATGGAGAAGTATGAGATTTTACCTATTAATTTCTACATAATTCATTTGAAGATGGTTCAAGCCCATTATAGAATTATGAGATTTTACCTATTAATTTCTACATAATTCATTTGAAGATGGTTCAAGCCCATTATAGAATAATAATGATGTGAGGAACTTGATAGATGCAATTGAAGTAAGAAAACTAAAAACAATAAAGGTGTATATGGTTGGGGAAAAGCACCCCAAGTTGTGTAAACATACTAAACCTGAAGTTGATATTCTAATTAAGGTAACTGAGGATGATAATGAGGAGGCAGGTTTAGTTGAAGCCACAAATCCACTCATTTAATCAACTACAAATCCACCTATTCTAAAATCAATGAATCTACCCACAAATGCTCCCATAGACCCACTTACAAATGCACCATCATATCCACTCATTCTAATAGCTATTGAAGTTGACCTTGAAGCATGAAATGATTCAAATTACTTATCATACAATGAAAGCTAATAAACATGTATCAATATTTTAAGATATTAAAGTGAAGATATTATTGATGATATATATTAATACACTATAAAAGAAGAGTTAACTGTCATGAATGAGTGATGTAGAAGTGTTGAAAATATTAACTTAGGTGATGATGATATTTAATAAATGATGGTGATATTGGTAACTTGTAAGGAAGTTCAAAGGAGGAGGAGGAGAAGAAGAATCCCAAATATTCTTGCCTTTTCTCTTATAGTTTATTACGGGAGAGTTATTTTGAAATGAGAAATGATTTTTTTACTCTGTTGATAAATTTAGAAAAGCTTTGAGGAATATGAGTATTCATATGAGATTTGACTATGTTTATATAATTGACGGAAGGCCAAGAGTTACTACAAAGTGTAAGAAAAAACATGGATAGTGAATACATGCAAGCCTTACACAAAATAGGAATGCATTTCGTATCAAGACATTCCAAGACTCTCATTCTTGTGAGAGATCATTTGACATTACAAAAATTGATTACCAGTGGGTTGCCCATAAATATTTAACACACTTCAGAGATAGTCTTAGTTGACATACTTTAGGATTAACGGGAGTTGTTTTAAGAGATCTTAGATATTGAAGCATATAAAGGTAAGATGCATGTATTATATTTATTTCTTGGAAATGAAAGAGCACAATATAAGAAGTTAAAATGCTACTTCTCGGCAATGATAGAATGCAATAGAAGTAGTTCAGTGCACAGAGATCTCCTGAAGGAGTGTTTGATTCGTGCTACATATGCCTTGAAGAAGTGAAATATAGGTTTGCCAATACTTGTAGACTAATAATATATATTGATGATTGTCATTTAAAGACAGGCTATATGGATAATTATTGATAACCATTGGAAGAGATCCAAATGATAATATATTTTCATTGGCTTGGGCTATAATGAGAGTTGGATGCCTACTTAATGATATTAGCAATGATTGATCATGAGTGTTTATGAGTGATAGACAAACGGTAACATAGTGAAATTTTATAATGTAGTTTTCATATTTCAACTAGTTTTTTACTAATCATATCTTAACCAAGTGATGCAAGATCTACAAGAATTGTTTGAGCATAAATACGCACATTTGACCAATATCGTTATTGTTTTAGGCATTTGGGGACCAATTTATAAAGCAATTATAAATTGTCAACCATTTGCAAAGACCTAATGAAGAATATTGCTTTGGGTTGTACATAACAAAATTACGCATTAATTTTCAAAGCCTACAGGGAAAATTTTCATATGCACTATTTAATGTAGTCCAACTTATAACTAAGAAGAAGTCTAGGGTAAATGTCTATTCTTATAAAGAAAACGAAAGGATAAACAAATATAAGATTCATAAACAAGTTTATTAGTTTTATTCATAATACATTATTTTGTTACAAATAACATAAATTTAACAAAATTCTTAAAATTTAAAATAGAAATTGTTCGACAGTTGAAACGTAAATGTTAATGATATACAAGAACATAAAAAAGGTATCTTTATGAATAAATATTTATATCTATTCACCTTGAATGCCAGCTTAAGAAAATTAGAAGTATAAATGTCAATAGTAAAAGTATGGTAATGTCCCAGGAAAAGAAGCAATTCACGGGCATATTTTAGTTTAGTCTTGGGATAAAAACTATAGTTTGAGAAGATGGAATTATGATATTGTAAAGCAATGTTCTGAAACCCGGACCGGTCATCGAACCGGTGGCCTTACTGGTCACCGGTTACTAAGAAAATGCTCAGGTCGTCTACCTATCAGAAGTTAGATCCTTGCAGATCTACTGGTGGATCGTGCAGATCTAAGTTGCAAACAGTTAAACCTGCAATTCCTGTTCAACCTCCTACTCCTCAACCTTGTATGATGGTTTTACCAGATGAGGATAACTTTCCTCAACTTTCAAGGAGTACTGATGATTCACAGCGGGTTATCTTTAACCCTTATATCAGAGCATCAGGAATTACATCATAAGGTAATCTGATTTCAAATCCTAGTGATGAAGTCCTTAACTGGCAAACTTCTAATATAGTAGTACATAACAAAGTTTTGAGAAGAATATATTCCAAGCTGGATGAAATCAGACAACAGAACACTGCTACGCATAAACAAGTCAATACTGTTGCAGAATTGGCATCCGCTTATTTCCTCAGTGTACAGTTTGGACCAAAGTTATTGGAAGCAATCTACTAGGCCCAGATGTCTTGATTGAGATGGATGTTTACTGCAAAGCCAAACATCTACAGATATTACCCACAGGCCTCAGGTATCGAAACCTTATGAGTCCATACACTGACATAAAAAACGTGTTTGAACTGACACAAGTTCCTACATGTTACACTGGACTACGAGATAAACTGTTGAGCTAATGTCCAGAGTCTCATGCACAGTTTACTCATGATAATCCTCTATGGAAGAACCCAGACTTTTTCATAAGTCTGCCATTCAAGAAGAATGAGGATATCAATCCTACTAAAACCACACATCCAGGGATGAACCCTGATGATCTAAAGCTCGTACAAGATGAGTGTGCTTGACCGGTTCAACCATCGGTCGAACCGGTGTGACGTAATAATTATGCAATAATTATATTTAATTATATCTAATATTAAAAATATTTTAAAAAATAAAAAAATAAAAAATAAAAAAATAGTCGGATCGATCAATTGATCGGTTTTGATCGGTTCAGACTGGGACAATTCATTACTGATTTTGAGGGATAAACCGGACCGAACCACCGATCGGTCACCGGTCGGATCGATCGGACCGACTGATCCGGTCCGGATTTGAAAACAGAGTCGTAAAGTTACACATTTTTCAAAATCTAACTCACTTTGATACAAAAGTTGATTCTTATTATAGGGATGACGATAGGTTAGATTAGGCTAAGTTTGTGTAGGCCCGAATTCGATTTGAGATTCTATCAAGCTCGAGATAGCCAGTGTTGAGTTCAAGCTTGAGTTCTACTTGGTTTTACTTTAGCTTTTAATTGGGGTGGTATTTTATTTTTCAAAACCTAAATTTAATACAAGTACGTATATAATACCATAAAAGTAATATACTCAATAATAATTCGGCTATTCTGAACCAACACCAACAACATTCTTCCAGCCAATGGGATCAGATTATTTTTGAAGAAAAAGAAAGAAATATAAAGTTCTTTGGACAATAATGAATGCTGGAAGTCCAGGTCAACACAAGCCCATGAGTTAACCTCTCCAACGCAGAAGTAGAACAATACTGCTTGAGGCTATCTGCTGTCTGTCTTTCTCCGCTACAAATCTAGTTAGATCTCCATAATTTATGAAAGACATTTCACTCTCTTTTTTCTTTTTATAATTATTTTCTCCATATTTTCGGTTTCCAAATGGCGTGGGTTGGTGTGAGGAGGGACGTGGATCTCAGCTGAAATGCAGCCCAACCCCTTCCCTTTTGGCAGCGTTTTGGCCAATCCGTTTCTTTTCAATGCTAATTTAACCACCGAAGACGGCGACGTCGGTGGAGGTGGATTTGAGAGCTCTAGACTGTTCTTCTTGTTGCCGTTTTTGCTGTTCCAAGGCGGCGATATGGATTTGTCCAAGGTTGGTGAGAAGATTCTCAGCTCCGTTCGCTCTGCCAGATCTCTCGGACTCTTGCCTTCTACTCCCTCTGATCGACCTGAGGTTAATTTACTCTTCACTACTTCAATGTCAATTCATTGATTGCCTGTTAAGCGTTGATCGTTCTCTTATTTGGTCATTATGCATTAGGTTATTTGTTTTTATTTTAATTTCTTCCGGACTTTGTTAGTGTTGTAGAAGTTTCTACCTTAATAATTCTGATGAGTTTGTGAACTACATTAGTAGATGATATTTTAAATTGAGTTGTTGTTAATACGTTGAATTGGTAATCTGCCGTCTACATGATAATATATCATTTTCAGTTCGGCAAAGAATTCAATTTGATTGCTCCAGATGTTCACGATGAATGTTGATGGAGATCTCTATTGTAAACTTGTATGTGCGGAACGTGAAAATTATATTATATTGTTATTGCAAACAGGTCCCGGCTCGAGCTGCTGCAGCAGCAGCTGTTGCACGAGCGCTTGCGGCGCTACCTCCTCATCAGCGTTTTAGTCTTCCTTCCAGTTCTGAAGAATTACGCTCGATATATGGAAGCAGACCGCAGGGTGAAGTAGTGGAGGAGGTGGAAAAAGACTTCTATGAAGAGGTTAGTACATGCTTTCACTGAGATTCCAGTGTAGTCCTTAGTGACTTTTGTGGAGGAATTTCTTAAGTCAATCACGTTCCAATGGGTGGATGGAGTGGTGGTGAAGGTGCTTTGATCTTTTGTTGTTTCCATAGCTAGGTATTATAAGATAGACTGCTGTATATCATAATTCTGTTTTTCTAATAAATCTTGAATTTCTTTAAAATTTATTTGCTCATTACGCTTGAACACATGGTGTCCTACTGTGGAATTTAATACCCATGTCCAATACCGTATAAAACTTATATCCAAACTGACTTTTACGTGAAACTTTTTGGACATGGAAGAGCGCAATAATCAGAACAAGAATGACTTGCGTGAGAGTCAACTAAGCCTAATCTATTATTAAAAGTAGCTGGTCATATTTTGCTACATTTGGATCATCCAAAGAAAAATTTAGCAACACCAGAAAACATGTAGTCATTGTAAAAACTTGTATGTGTCCACTCTAAAGAAATTTGCAATATCAAAGGTGGAGCTTATTGCTATTAGACCATTATTGGTAGGGTATTGGTTCATTCTAGAAGTGTTGTAGTGGAGGATCTAGAGGTTAGTCATATAACTACATGTGCAGTATGCAATGCAAAAGGATTCAGAATTTTATTATTTTAACTAAAGTAGTGGTTACAAGCTTTTTGTACACTTAAGATTGTTTCGCAAAGAGATGAACTGTTTGAAAGTTTCCAAATACGAGATAGATCAATACGAGGAGAAAATCTTTGAGCAACCTTAACGTTTTTCCATTCACATGGGATTAAGGTGTATCTGCCAATTCATTCTCATTAAAGAATGTTGCAATGCAGTGCCAAAGTTCAGCTTTACTGATAGGCTAAATTGTTAGTTTATTTGGTTCATAAGTTTGAATGGAAACCCTTTTATTTTCTTTCTCTTTAAGTTCTTTTTTTTTTTTGTAAAATGGGCATTTTAATATGCAAATTTATGTGGTTCTTGTTTCACTGATTCAGATGTTTAATAGCTATTGACCGAGATTTTAGAAAGATGGAAGTCATGCTGTGTGAGACTGGTCCCATTCATGTCTCATGTGGTGCTTTTTGTTTTGCATTTTTTAAACCCTAGTAGGCTTGCATATAGGCACATTGAGATTGACTTTTACTGTCTTGGCTTTCTCTGATTTACTTTGTGGTTGGATGAAGTGTGTGGATGTAATTACTTCAGTGTCCTTATCATTTTGTTTTTAGGATTAAACTTTTGGGCAATCTTAGTCCTTATCATGCACTTGGGTGTTCAACTTTTGGACCTTTCAAAGGTATCAAATAGATTCAAGAAGATTTTGGAGAATCTTACATGATAAATATTCTCTTGAGAAGGATGCATTTTGTGTCACTTTTGCTTCTCTATTATAAGGGAAACACTCGGCATTGGTGGTTTTTTGTGTTGTAAAACTTTTATTAGGCTTGCTTAAAGACTTGTACATCCTTGTATACAGGATTTTGATCCAGTTAGGCATGTTTTAGAGCATGTTCCAAGTGAAGAAAATGAGTTGGCGTTCTTTGAGAAACAGGTATACTTCTTGGAATTAAATTGTGCATGTGTCATGGGTGTTTGTGTGTTTACTTGAGAATCTAAAATGTTCATATGGATTGTCTTGATAGTGATTTAGACAGTAATCTTTATCCTAAATTGATTGGATAGGTATCCATATTAATACTCATAGTATTTGAAGCCCCTAACTTGCCCCAAATATGTAAGGAGGTTCCTAAACTCATAAAATGTGTCAATTAAATTAAATTATTTATTATGGTTTATATTTATTTTTTGCTGAACAGTTACAGTTGGCATTGACCTATGCAGTACTTAAACTAAGCAAGATTGATTGTTTTTATATGTAACTTTGATTGGTTTAGTATCGCTTTTGTTAAATATTATATTAGGTAACTTCACAATCGAATACTATGAATGTCCATGCAAAAGGTGAAGTTGTTGTTGGGTGAAAGTGATTCTAAAATAGTTAATTTTGTTGAATTGACATAAATTTGCAAATTTATGATCAGTTCTCATTGAATATTTGATACAAGTTAAAAGGGCTCCAAAGTGATTTTTCCCTGGCCACTAGGGATTTAATCTGGTGGTATAGAATTAGTACCTTCTCATTTACAAGGGTTTAGATCCTAGTAAGTGGATGGGCTAGTGACTTCCACATTTGTTTTTATCTTTCTGATGGGCTACAAATTTTTACGTTTTACCTACTTCAATATAATTATAATCAAGATTAAACAAAACTGAAGCCTAATAATGAACAAATAGTATAGTATAAATTCACAATTTCCATAATCATGTGTTGGATTGGGTTATATTCATTTTACTCTTTGTTTTTATACTCAATTCCTTTTCTTATAGGTTTTATGGCAAAGTGACTGACTGCATCCCAATTGAATTTTCTTTTTGAAGGCTGCTCTGAGATTAGCGCAACTGGATAGAGTGGCAGAGCGCTTGTCAGAGCAAGTTATGCAACATCATGAAGTGATGGGTAGGTTGTGTATAATACAGTTATGCGTCATTGCATTCTTTCCTATGCTTGACAGATTGTTGGTTTTATTTTAAGTCATTGTTACATTTTAAAACCATTTCAGGTTGTGTATATCTGTCATATGATACTACTATGATAAGCCAAACATGTATTGAGCTAATCTTCTGTAGTTCTTCTAATTTTGTTATTTTTCTGTGATTATCAATTACATGGAGCAATAGCACATTCCTATGAGGTTACATAATTGAATAAAATAATATTCGTACATTCTAAGAGGGCATTTTTGTTAATATTACCTGAATTTACATGATGCATAGTAGTGGATTTTTGATTTATTTGCTCATGAACTTCAACTCTTTTTTCCATCTAGTCTTGGGGCAGGAATTTTGAGTGCTATCATTGTCCGATTTTAGCATAACCAAAGTGATATTAGTATTGCTTTTGAATGAGATGTTTATGCTTGCTTTTGGCCAGTGAAGGGGATGAATTTGGTCAGGGAATTAGAGAAAGACCTGAGGGTTGCAAATGTCATCTGCATGGTAAGCATTTATACATTGTCTTTCTGGATAATTAAATTACCTTATTTCAAGGAGGATATTCGTGCAAAGTTCCTTAATCTTTTAATGATGCTATTTATTTCAGTATCACTCAAGATTTGATTGAGATGTCAGTCATCAATGTCTTCATGTTATCATATGGTACCACCTTACTGGATCTAAATTTGACCATATAGTTGTTATTATGTCTTTTAGAATGGGAGGAGGCACCTAACCTCATCAATGAATGAGGTTTCAAGGGATCTTATTGTGAATTCACATGCCAAAAAGAAACAAGCTCTCCTGGTATCTTTCTTTGCCATTTTTTAAAGCATGTATTTGCATATGTAGAAAACTTTCTTTGTAAAGGGGAGCATCTTTTGTGGATTTTCTAGCCACTTTGCTGGAAGAAGTTTTAGACATTTCAGGCTTTTGGGTGGGAATATACTTTTACATGGCTCAAGTTGTATATTCATCTTTCTTAATAAGTGCAGGACATGCTTCCCATATTAGCTGAGCTCTGTCATGCGCTGGAGATGCAGGCATCGCTTGATCACCTTGTTGAAGAAGGAAATTACTGCAAGGTGGTGTAATCTATCACTTCTGTAATTGTGATTTATATTATTCCACCTTGAATTTTCCAATAAGCTTCTGTTATATTAAGTGCTAAATAAGTCTTTCTAAATCAATTTTTCCTCAGGCATTCCAAGTTCTTTCAGAGTATCTACAGCTGTTGGATAGTTTTCCAGAGCTTTCAGCTATGCAGGAGATGAGCCGTGGAGTGGAGGTGAATGCTAAATTGCTTATGTAGTTCCTTTTCTTGTGAAACCAATGGATGTTCCCTATGGGTGCTCTTTTTTAAAAACCTGATTGAGGTACATAACGATTGCGACTTATTGTTCCCAGGGCCTTGACATTTCTCAACAATTCTTCTCATCATAGTATAATTCATCCCATTGACATTTGAGCATGGATATGCTAGCTTATGATCTGGTGAAGGTTATGACCAATATTTACTTTACACAAAATTGGTTGTTTGAAAATCTATCCAGGTTTGGTTGGGACGGACCCTTCAAAGGCTGGATTCACTTTTGTTAGGAGTGTGCCAGGAGTTCAAGGAGGAGAGTTATTTAACTGTCAGTACATCAATCTTCTGCTGTGGTGTTTTTTTTTTTAAATTGTCATGTGAGTTCTTCGTGATCATAAGAACACTAGGTTACAGGGCTTCATTATGCGTTATATACTGCTCTAGTGTGCTTTCTCTTGTCCTAAATGATGTCCACTTGGTCTTAGTGTATCAGCTTGGACATGGAAGGGATTGTCAATAAGTTTGTCAACTTGCGGTAAACTAATACCTTGTGAAGTAGATAGTTTAATTCATAAGTCTGTTCCTGCCTGCTGTTTAGGCAATAAAGAGAAGGTGTTTCAATTAGGTTTATATTGTCTGTCTACTTTCATCCTGATTAGTTACTGAATAAATGATGGTTATATGCATACTAGTGCATATGTTACTAGAATGTGGAACTCTCAGTAGCAATTAATACCTTGTTGCACTAAATATCTGACCTATAGAAGATTCAAGTTTCACACCTGGATGGAACCCCGGGATCTAATTCTACTTTCAGTCATCAGGAAGGGGCGGGCTCATCATTAGTAGCCCGTCACTGGACCAAAGAAATGATAGCTTGTTCTTCTGATGTTCGGTTTGACATTAAGTTCATATGATTTTGTCTTCTGACAAGAATTTTGTTACTTTAATCATTCCTCAATTTGGAAGCAGTAATGGAACCCTTTCGGCTAGGGAAGCTAGATATCTACAATTGCATTGCTCTGTTTGAAATTTTGGCAACATTACTGACTGGTGGACTGCTCACATGATCTCAGGTGGTTGATGCTTATGCATTAATAGGAGACATCTCTGGTCTTGCAGAAAAGATTCAAAGCTTCTTCATGCAGGAAGTTATCACAGAGACACATTCTGTGTTGAAGAATGCAGTGCAAGAGGTATGTTTGCATAATTTACACAACTGTATGTGGTTTCTGAGAAGAAGTGGCAACAAGAGAATAACCGCTGATTGTGTTTTTTAAGTTCACAATCTGTTATTGTAGCTTGCTGTCTTTTCATTCTAGTTTGCTTAATGAATGTACTGGAAGTTAAACTCAAATTGAACCTTCTTGCAGTTTTTCCAATTGAATCTTGCGTTTTTGTTGAAGAAAATTTTGGGAAGTTATTATCCCACTTCTTGATGGATGACATTTATTGTTGCAGGAACAGGGAGGTCAACATCAGAATAGCAGGTATTTCTATTACCTTCTAGTTCCTTGTTTTACTTGTATTGTTTACTCGTTGGCATATTTCATAAATTATGTTGATCTGTGCAGACTTACCTACAGCGATCTCTGCCTTCAGACACCTGAATCTAAGTTTAGGCAGTGTTTACTGAGAACACTGGCTGTATTGTTCAGGTTGATGTGTTCCTATCATGAAATCATGAGCTTTGAGCCCCAGAATAAGGTAAGCTCAAGTTTTTTTAATCTTCCCTGCTTTGTTTAGTGGTTTTTGTACCCTTCTCTTCTGTTCATTTCTTTCTCACGTTAGCTTATATGAGCCCTTATCTCACGGCTACGTGAAAGTCAAAGTTTTCAACATCTTGGTTTGTTAAACTACTCAGTTTACCATGTTACACTCCGTCCCTAGTTTCCATTTTTTTTTTTTGGGGCAGAAATCGGATAGCAAACCTATATTCAGAAATTGTGCCAAAATGGATGGATTTTTTTCTTGGTGGTTGTAATCATTTGATCTTGGCAGATGTCTCTAACTTTTCTGCTATGCTGCAGAGGATTCTTGCTCATAGCCTTCACTTATGAGTTTATTAAATTTTTTCACTTGATGAGACATGTGATATTAATCGGGTGAAGTGAAATATATGTAGACAAAATATCATTTAAAAAAAAAATTTCTTTGGAGCCACTCCAACCAGGAATAATACATTTCTGATTAAATAGTACAAGAACTGGCAGTGTCTTCAGTCCAATTGAATTTGAAACAATTAACACCTTGAATTGGAAACCTTTCCAAGATTTGCATGAGCAACTATCATATTTTGTCTACGAGGCATATTGACGTTTGTGAGATTGGACATGAGCTCGAAAGTTCTGTTTTTATCTACATTTTTGTAGAAATTTCTTTCAAATACTTAGTTTCCCAGTACTTTGGTTGCATAATTCTTATTCTTTGTTGCAGGATGTTGCATATCAAGTAAGAGACAACTTTTGTGATTCTGGAGAGACCCAGCAGCTTTATTCAAAAGCAGTTACTACTTGTAATCCAAAACAAAATGTTGAGAGCTCTTGCTTACCTTGCCCTGAGGAATGTACTGCAACTACAACTTTGAATGCTCCCATTGAAAGTAGAGTTTCTACATGTAGATATTCTGATAATCCGCTTAATGATGCTAGAGATGATGGTGGTGAGCCATCAAGCAGTGAATCTCCTTGGTATCATCTGCGGAAAGATGCAACAGCATATGTTTCACAAACCCTGCACAGAGGGAGGAAAAATCTTTGGCAACTTACCACAAGTCGGATATCAGTATTACTTTCTTCTACCACAGTTAATTCAACAAGCATTCACCAATTCTTGAAAAACTATGAGGATCTTAGTCTATTCATCTTGGCTGGGGAGGCCTTCTGTGGGGTTGAAGCTGTTGAATTCAGACAGAAGTTAAAGAATGTCAGCGAGAGTTATTTTGCAGCATTTCACTTGCAAAGTATTTCTGTAAGTTGTTGCTGGCGATTCTAATTGTTTTTTTTTTTGTAATTCAATCATACACATTCTCGAAGTGATGGATTTTGCATTGTTACATAAAATTCATGATCATATTGCTCTGTTTTTCCTAAATCAATTTATCAATGCTTGTAAAAAGTAAAAACTGTTTTGCAATTGCTATTTGTTTTTCCTAAATCAATTTATCAATGCTTGTAAAAAGTAAAAACTGTTTTGCAATTGCTATTTGTTATCATATTTATATAGCTAAAAGTAAGGGTTTTGTTTTTAGCCTTTTCTTCTCTGAACGGCAGTCATTGGCTTTCATTTTAGTCATCTGTGCCATTGTATACTGACTTGCTGGTTGTTTAAATTTGTGTGTACTTTATTTCTTTTCTTAACTGACACCAAATGCTTGGGTATTCATGGACACTTGATGAGAATGTTTGTTTCTTGTTATTCTTCAGGCACTTAAAATGGTTTTGGAAAAGGAAAGTTGGCAGAAATTGCCGTCGGATACAGCTCAAGTCATTAGTTTTGCTGGACTTGTTGGTGATGGGGCACCCCTGATTGGAACATTTAATGCTACTAATTCCAGACTATCAGTCTCTGATAAGTTAGTAAATTCAGGTGATAGCATTGCAAAGAGAAGTGGGTTTACAAATTGGCTTAGAAGTGGAAACCCATTTTCTGTTAAACAAGCACAAAATCACTATTCCCTACATAATGGGGAAATTTTTGGTGGTAATCATGGAGATGCTAGTGATAGTTATCAAGGTGACAAGGTGACTTCCCCTTGTAATGACGCTAGTCATGTGAATGGAAATCCTATGGTGGATGATGAAAATGAAGATCTACTTGCAGACTTTATTGATGAGGATAGTCAACTCCCTAGCCGAATTTCAAAGTCAAATCTTCCAAAAAATAACAGTTCACACTGGAAGTCTGATGACATAACAGCGCAAACAGGAGCTTCTCTTTGTCTTTTGAGGTGAAAAGCTCTTTTATTGTGGGTTTTATAAATGTTTTAATTCTAAAAGACGTAAGAATCTCCAATATGCATGTAATCGTTCTTTCCTGAGCATTTTGCATTAATGGAATATCAGGTCTATGGACAAATATGCAAGGCTTATGCAGAAACTAGAAATTGTCAATGTTGAGTTTTTTAAGGTATTATTCCGATTGTTATATTTCTTCATTGTGCCCTGTGTTTGGCCATAAGATCTCTTTTGATAATTCTATTTTCTCACTAGATTATTTATCCTAATTCAGTATAATATTGCAGGGGATATGTCAGTTGTTTGGTGTTTTCTTTTATTTTGTTTTTGAAACATTTGGTCAGCAGAACACCAATGCAGGTGGAAAATTTTTACCTGACTCTATCAACTGTAAGTTTATGCAGTGTCTTTTCTAATTTATGTATTCTTTTCTTTCTCACTCTAGTTTAAGAGACTGCCCATTCCTGTGCTCATTCATAAATTCTGATGCTACATTCTTCTGTCATCTCCAGTTGTCTTGCACCTTTCATGAGTTAAATCATAACAATTAGATTCACTGTATTATATTAAATTTTAAACTCATCCCTGCTTGTACTGCACTTGTTATTATCTTCATCATCAGATCGACTGAAGACAACCTTATCCAGAATATCACAAGATTGTGACCAGTGGATCAAACTCCAATTGGTACCAAATTCAGCCTCTTCACCCACATCTTTGAGCACATACACAGATGTGACACCTACAAGTCCTCCGACCTATTCTCCAGCTACATCATTTGGCCTCAAGGTAATTTGCTAGTATTTCTGATGTATAGAATACTGATTTAATAACTTTCTGATTTCCTGATTCGTAATTTGCCTCAGTTCGTAGTAAATAAGGATACAATTAGTGGTGTATGCTGCTCTATTATTCTTTCTTTTTTAGAAATTATGAAAGAGTTATTTGTTTTAGATTAATATAGATTTTGACCTTCCTATAGCATGAACTAATGCTCCTAATTTCCTTGGAGTTAGACACCTGTTGATTGAGTCCAGCACTTGTTGACACGCTGATTACTTCCCATTCATAAATGACATTTCTATATGATTGTTGTTTTCTTATAGAAGGCAATTTATGGAGGTTTCTGTAGATCTGACATAATGGTGCACTTTTAACATGCTGATTTGCAGTGATGTCCGATTAGGCTTTGAATGACAGGTCATCTATGACATTTAGAATAAGTAGCCTGTGTGACACAAATATCAATGTGAAATCACTTAGTTAATGTGGCTTCTGAGATGTTTTACTGTTAATTTCTCACATTTGTCCCTATTTTTATAGGAAGAGATATTTGCATTGAGGAAAAATAGGTCCTCTTGCTTCTTCTTCCTTTGATAACGTATAAGGTCCCTGAACTATGCTATGAATTTTTATTGATGTAAGTGCAGCTTAGTGTAAATAAACTACGGCACAGTTGCTTTACTGCTAAAGCAATTGGCTGTTCTGTTTCTGTTTTTGTATTACATATATATACTTTGGGCACTCTCTTGTCAAGCATATACCATAGTTCAACGTCTGATGGAGGCTCAATATTCCAGTTAGTAGTGGCTTTCTAGTCCCTTAAAAAATCTGTCTCAGTTATTAGTAGCTTTGTGCTTCTTAAAATTTCTGATTTTTCTCGATATCGGATTCTATAGTATATGTGTCTATAAGTAATAATTTGGCTGTCTTGCAGGAAAGGTGTGCTGCCGCGGATACTCTATCTCTTGTTGCTAGAATATTGCACAGATCTAGAGCACATCTTCAGTCAATGCTTCTTCAAAGCAACCCGGCCATAGTGGAAGATTTCTTTGTGCACATGGTACGTATCTTATCATCTAGTGGTGGCAACACTTTGTACATGTATCAAAATAATTGGTAATTGGGTGAGAGTTTTGCATATACGATAAGAATAAAGAGTTAGTGTTATAGAAGAGATGAGAGAAAGAATTCAGAGATTCCACAGCATAAACGATTCATGCATAATCTTCGTATTCCATCTACTCCAGTGACTTATTTGGATAGAAGTGAAAGAGGTAGGATGGAATAATAGTGGTATTTTAATGGATTCCAGGTATCTAAATAAAAAAATTTCATTGATAAGAGTTAATTTTGTTTGTCTTTGTCAAGATATTGTACACTTTTGCCAATATTATCACTTACAAGTCCGATGACATAGTATTAAATTCCATTTCAGTGTAGTGAGTTGTGCCCTAATTCTGGAAGTTATTATTATTATTGAGCTGTTAATTTGAGTAAATTCTATATTCTTGCTGTGGATATTGTTGAAATGTGAATAATGTTTTGTCAGGTCAGTTCTGTACCAGATCTAACACAACACATACATAAAACAACCGCCAGAATATTGCTTCATATTAATGGGTAAGATGAGAATATTTTATGTTGATAGGTTAAGAGTTGAATTTGGTGCTTCATCCTATATATCTCCTAATTATGCGATTCTAGCAGCATCTTTTTCTTATTGTAATTTTATTTGAAAAGCACTTGCACAGATGATTATTGGCCAGTATGTTTTTAGTTCTTGCAGGCTAAAGATATCATGGGAATGCCAATAGTCTGTACTACTAGTTCAATATGTGATTTTGCAATTGCTCTGCTAAAGAAATGACCCAATATACTGTTAGCATAATTGAAACTTCGTGCCACTAAAACCCTTAAAGTTGGTCGATGGGATACCATATTTAAGGGGAAGGAACCGATCTGCAGATGGTGAACTACTTAGTAAGTTGCTCACTGGATAGAAAACTGTGATGTGTCATGGAATGAAGTCAAAGAAATGTTTGGAAGATTTCTATGAATTTGGGTTGTTGACAATAACAATTAAAAAACCTTGTACTTTTAGTTTCTCTTTTAAAGTTTCTACACTCACCGCGACTTTGGAAGGTAGCGAGCATGAAGGATTTTTCCATTCTATATTGATATATTTACAAGGTATATACACATGAATATGTAGGAAAAAACTATCCTAATTAAGGAAGAACTAATTAAGGAACTAATTAAGGAAGAATAATAAAGGAAGAATCCTAATTATACACATTCCTAATCTGTCATTCCTAATCTGTCAACACTCCCCCTCAAGTAGGTACAAAGATGTTACACATTGTTAGAGTGTCCCATATTGACTAAACATGAGAATGTTAAAGGGTTTATAAGTGGTAAAGGTCAACTATCCAAATAACTAGTTCTAGTTATTTGGACAATAGTTGACCCAAGCCCAGTTCTTGTAAGTGGATTCTACACTCCGCCCATATTAAAAATTCAATACACATGCCCAACTTGCAAATCAAAGTATGAAAGGTCCGACTGTTGAGCCCTTTTGTAAACACATCAACTAGTTGCCTTTCAGAAGTCACATGAAATAAGCTCAAGACACCATCAGTTAACTTTTCTTTGGTAACGTGTCGATCAATTTCAATGTGCTTTGTCCTATCATGTTGAACAGGATTATGAGCAATACTGATTGCAGCCTTGTTATCACAATACAAGGATAACTTGTTTCTCCCAGCCAACCTCAGCTCTTCCACCAATTTCTGTAGCCATAAAAGTTCACAGACACCTTGGGCCATAGCTCTGTATACTACTTCTGCACGTGATCTTGTAACTACACTCTGCTTCTTGCTCCTCCAAGTGACTAGGTTACCTCCTACGATGGTGCAATAACCAGTAGTTGATCTTCTGTCATCTAGAGACCCAGCCCAATCTGCATCTGTAAAGGCTTCAATCCGAAGATGATCATGTTTAGAGAAAAGAAGACCTTTCCCTAGAGCTGACTTTAGATAATGCAAAAGGCGAAAGACAGCCTCCATATGAGACTCTCTAGGGTCATGCATAAATTGACTCACCACACTGACTGCATAAGCAATGTCTGGTCTGGTGTGAGAGAGATAAATAAGCCTTCCAACCAATTTTTGATATCTGCCTTTATCCACTGGAGCTTCAGTTCCAACTTGTAACTTATGATTGCTTTCAATGGGTGATTCTGCTAGTTTACATCCCAACATACCAGTTTCACCCAAAAGATCCAGAATGTACTTCCTTTGAGAAATGAAGATTCCCTTCTTTGATCTGGCAACCTCAATTCCCAAGAAATATTGTAATCTTCCAAGCTTCTTGATCTCAAACTCCCGAGCCAAAAGTTCCTTCAAACGAGCCATTTCTTCTTTATCATCTCCTGTTATCACTATATCATTAACATAAACAATGAGAAGAGTGATCTTACCCTTATAGTGTCTCATAAAGAGGGTATGATCAACATTGCTCTGTTGATATCCAAAGGAAATCATGGCTTTACTAAATCTGTCAAACCAAGCTCTCGGAGATTGTTTCAATCCATACAAAACCTTTTTCAGTCTGCACACCTTTCCTTGAGTTCTTTCATTGTCAAAACCAGGAGGAATCTCCATATAGACTTCTTCTTCCAGGTCTCCATGTAGGAATGCATTTTTTACATCAAATTGTTACAAATCCCAATCCAAATTAGCTGCACTAGATAACAAATTCCTGATGGTATTCATTTTAGCAACAGGTGCAAAAGTCTCCTGATAATCATCTCCATAAGTTTGAGTGAATCCTTTTGCCACCAATCTAGCTTTGAACCTCTCTACCGAGCCATCAGCTTTGTGTTTTATTGTGAACACCCACTTACAGCCAACTAGCTTCTTATCTGGAGCATCAACTAGTTCCCAAGTTTCATTTTTTACGAGAGCTTTCATTTCTTCTACCATAGCTTCTTTCCACTTTGGATCTGTAATAGCTTCCCTCCAATCCTGTGGAATAGACATAGAAGAAAGAGACAAGGCAAAGGCTCTATAGGAAGGAGATAAGGAATCATAGGAGACAAAGTTAGATATAGAGTATTTTGTACATGCCCTGACCCCTTTTCTTTGAGCAATAGGTAAGTTTAAATCAGAACCAGAAGATAACTCACCAGAGGATTCCTGCAGTGTAGAAGACATGATGGCTTCTTCAGACCTGTTTTTCCTCGAATATCTTAATAAATCGGGTCTATCTAACCGCCCAACAACATTTGGAATAACAGTCTCCTCATTCTCCTCCTGAACAACATTTGGAACAAGATCACCAAGAACCACAGGCATCACCTCTTCTTCACTACTCTCCCCCTGAAGAGGTGATTGGGTAGTGCCAAAGTAAGGTTCAGACTCCCGAAAGGTAACATCCATACTGACATAAAACTTCCTAGATGGAGGGTGATAACATTTATAGCCCTTTTGGGTTGGAGAATACCCAATGAACACATATTTCAGAGCCCTTGGATCAAGTTTGCCAATATTCCTGGTATGGACAAAGCATACATAGCCAAAAACCTTTGGTGGAACAGTATAGCCATTCTTCCCAGTTAAAACTTCCAAAGGGGTCCTAAAATTGAGTGTTTTAAGAGGCATTCTATTAATAAGATAGGCTGCAACTGAACAAAGATCCCCCAAATGACGGTTTTGGAACATTCATAGTAAACATAAGGGATCTAGTAACCTCCAATAAATGCCTATTTTTTCTTTCAGCTACCCCATTCTGAGCACTAGTATAAGGACAACTAGTTTGATGAATAATCCCATGAGACTCCAAATACGTATCAAATCTACTATCCATGTATTATGTCCCATTACCAGTTCTCAAGACTTTTATTTTAGCATCAAATTGAGTTTGCACCATTCGATGAAACGATTGAAAGCATAAGAAAACATCACTTTTTGCTTTAATCAAAGACACCCAAGTCATCCTAGTGCAACAATCAATAAAAGTAACAAACCAATGATTTCCAGACAGAGAGAGTCTGAGTAGGTCTTCAAACATCAGAATGAATAATCATAAAAGGAACAGTAGTTTTATTATCACTCAAAGGATAAGAGTTCCGAGTATGTTTAGCATACTCACAAGCATCACAAGATAAAGAATCAAATCGAGTACTCGAAAACAACTGGGGATATAATCTTTCTAAGACAAGAAAGGAAGGATGCCCTACCCGCCTATGCAACTGTATTATCTCATGATTGACATCCTTACAATCTCCAAAAAGGGCTACACCTTGACCATCTTGCATCATGTATAAGCCATCATGCTCTCTACCACTGCCAATCCTCTTCCCGGTTCGAAGGTCCTGAAAAATACAGTAATCAGGAAAAAATTCGACCTTACAGTTTAGAGCTTTAGTGATAGCGCTGACAGATAAAAGATTGACAGGAAATTGAGGAACATGAAGAATCAAGAAGCTTTAAGATTTGGAGTACAGACAATGGAACCTGTCCCAGAAATAGGAGCTAATGACCCATCAGCTATCCTGACACAATCCTTTTTTAGACAAGGAGAGTAGTTAAGTAAGCCTTTAGAAGTGCCTGTCATATGTCTATTCGCACCAGAATCAATAATCCATGAATTAAGATGAGTACACGGATTACCTGATTTAACAAAATTGGATGTAGCACCTGAGGAGGAATTGAATTGAGATAAAAATTGCCGGAAATGCTGGATTTCATCAGAAGAGAAGACTCGCAACTGAAATTGTCTCCTTGGAAGATTCTACTGTTTCTACCACATTGGCCTGAGCCTTTGTTGAATTAGCTCGTTTTCCACAACCCCTAGCAGGTCTCCCATGCAATTTCTAGCAAGTTTCCTTTGAATGTCTTGGCTTTCCACAATAATCACATATTAACTGATTTTTATCAGAAGCAATGCTCTTTATGCATTAGAGTAATATATGCGATTAAACTGATTTCTCAACTGGTGCAATGTAAAGCATGGCACTTCTTCTAGTCTCTTCCTGTTGAATATAAGAATGTGCCTCAAGAGAGGGAAAAGGAGATCTGCCAATAACTTGAACTCTCAATTGATCAAATTCAGGATTCAAACCAGCCAAAAAATCATACAGCCTCTCCTTTTCAATCATATTTTGTATCAGTACTGCATCGTCAGCACATTTAGCCTGAAAATCCTGATAATTAGCTAGCTCCTGTCATAAACTACTCAACTCAGAGAAATATTATGAAACAGAAAGCTCACCTTGTTTTGTGCCATGAATCTTATTACGGAGTTCAAAAATCCGAGCATCATTTCCCACTCGAGAATAGGTATTTTTTGCAGCTTTCCATATTTTCTCCGCAGTATCAAGCAGTAAATACTGTCTAGAGATTTTAGGATCCATATAATTAATAAGCCAAGACATAACCAAAGAATTATCAGAATCCCATTGACTAAAATACGGATCATTAACAGTTGGTGGCTTCTTATCTCTGTTAATGTATCCCTGCATCCCTCTAGCCTTAATAAACAGTAAACATGATCTAGACTAAGCCAAATAAGTACCACAGCCATCCAATTTAATAGGGCTAATATGAATATAGGGACTGTCACTAAAGGCGTGAGGTTTATCTACTTCAGTTTCTTTCTTAACGTCTGACATGATGATAGAATGACTGAAGAATAGCTAGAGATAAATTCAGAACCTGTTCGGAAAAACCAGAAAAAAAAACACGTCGTCGAAAGTGACCGGAGATGGGCTGATCGGAGTCGCACAAGGCTGGAGATGAGATCTGGGCGAAAAACCGAGTCGGACGGTGGCCGGAGATAGTGGCACGTGCCCCACGCGCCGGCGCCTGAACAGTGTCACCTGAGCTACCGGTCCCGCGTGACACCACGCGCGACGTCGGATGGCCTCGAAATTTTTGTGGTTGGCCGATCTTGACCCTGCTGATCTTCTGGTGTGGGTGATGTTGAGAGAGGAGGAGAAAACTCAACCCCTTAGTAGGACAGAAGTGAAAAATCGTAGATGCAGGAGAGAGAAAACTCAATCTCCGGTATGGGCATCCAGCTCTGAAACCATGAAGGATTTTTCCATTCTATATTGATATATTTACAAGGTATATACACATGAATATATAGGAAAAAAACTATCCTAATTAAGGAAGAACTAATTAAGGAACTAATTAAGGAAGAATAATAACGGAAGAATCCTAATTATACACATTCCTAATCTGTCATTCCTAGTCTGTCAACAGAGCAAAAACAAACAGAGGAAGAATTGATCCTTGAACAGCTTGAGCTGAAGTAAAACTGAACTAAAGGATGACTTAAGCATCACTGCAGATTATTCTCGAAAATGGGAAGGGGCATATATTTTGATGAGGGTATACTTGTCTGGGAGTTGAGAGGTGGTTGGTCAATCTAACTTTAATAAAATGATTCATCTTGGCTGTTAAATGCCTACTAACTGTTTCTATTAATTTTGTTTTAAAGAGAATTCTTGCAGCTGATAAAAACCAATTACTTTTTTGCTTCTTCTGATTTCCCTTTTACTTTTTTTTTTCTTGTTCTCTTGTAGTAATGTCATAGACCTTGCAATTTTCCAAACAAACTTATCCTGGGCCATTGCTATAATCTCTATTTAAGAAGCTCTTTCTGCAGATATGTTGATCGAATTGCTAATGCTAAATGGGAAGTCAAGGAGCTGGGGCTGGAGCATAATGGGTTTGTTTCTCTTCTTTATTTCCCCGTTCTTTATATTTCTCTTTCTACGAATTCATGACATTGTATAAGTTCCATGTTAACATGGTTTCCTACTTAAACATAAATGATGAATTCAGTGTTCATTTCATACCAGTGGTATTCATGATTGGACACTGGACAATATATATTTATTCTTGTGTCACTATTGCTTTGCTTTTTGGATGCTACTTTTTTTACTTACACCGTGTTGACACCTTTATTAAATCTGATCTTAAATAAACTTTTAGGTTGTACCTATGATAGAAGTTATATTTTTTAGTCTGCCAATTCTGCTTCAGCAGATAGGGCCAATTTCTCTTAAATTGTTATCCTTGATTTCTGTAGCTTTTAGGTCTCTTATATTGTTCTATTTGGAAAAAATTGCTGTACTATTAAGATGTCTCATTGCTAGGTTATTATATGAACAGTGGCCAAACACTTTCTAATTATGCCAGTTTTCATCTTTGAAATATCTTGACCTGATATTTACTTGTAGAAATCTTCCCAAGTTTTGTCATTATCCCTCTAAAAATTCTCCAACTTTTTATAGGTATGTTGATCTTTTGTTGGGAGAATTCAAGCATTATAAAACAAGGCTTGCTCATGGAGGAATTCACAAGGAGGTAACTACCACTGCTGCATCTCGTGAATCAATTGCTTGTGCAATTAGATTGAGAATGTAACCTATGTGATAACGTGATAATGCAAGAGCAAGATCATGCTACGTGCTAATGCAAGATCATGTTAAACTAACTTTATTTTGTTTTTTAAGCATTTATTGCTTTGTTCTGTTTGTCTTTCACTTTGATTTGTTGTTATATTGTCGCCGCTTGGCTGATAAATGCATTTTGAGTACTTTATGTTCTAAGTACATTGTTGACGCTCTAAGTATTTGACTTGGTCACGGAGATTGAATAACAAATCTCCTATCTTTGCTACTTTGCTTTTTCCTAACCATTTCCATCCTTATTGATCTTTATCTTTGGTGTGTTATTATGGTATGAGGTTCTCATTCATGATGTTAGGAAGTTGAAGAGAAAACATGTATAGTAGTTTGTATTAGGTATATTTATGCAAGCTCAGATAAGATCATGAATGGATGAGCACTAGAAGGGTTTAGGCGGTTCACTTGTGGCCCCGTTTTTGTTTGCTATCTTTAAAAACACTATTGTCGTATTAGATTTGCCTTCTTCTGGGCTTTCAGTTTGCTAAGGTGACATTATGTCCCCATATGTCTCTGTTCGTGTTCTAGGTGGGACCAAGGAAAAATAGTTTCCATAATTTTAGTCTTGCATGCCTAACCATTTTGAATTACATTCCATTTCCAGGTTCAAGACCTCCTTCTAGAATGTGGTCTTGATATTGTGGCTGAAACTCTCATTGAAGGTCTTTCACGGGTGAAAAGGTGCACTGATGAAGGTCGGGCCCTCATGTCTCTAGATCTGCAGGTTACTTCTTAACTGAATTTAAATTGGATATATCAAGTTTTCATTCTTTCCTCGCTTGTTCTTTTAGTGGTTAAACTTGCTTTAAGTTCATGTTCACATTATGCTTTCAGGTTTTGATCAATGGCCTACAACATTTCGTGTCCTCCATAAACGTAAAACCAAAATTACAACAAGTTGAAGCATTTATCAAGGTAACATTAGCCATCTTATTTTTTAGACAAAGGAAGGAAATGCTTACTTGCTGATTTTGAAATATCAATTCAAACTGCAAAGCCATCTATTATTATGATTACGTTTTGTGTTTCTCATTTTATGCAGGCATACTACCTTCCAGAGACGGAATATGTGCATTGGGCTCGTGTGCATCCGGTAAATATGATTTTTAAAATGAAAATATGTTGTACTATTCTAAATTGTTTGTAAGTGCTGTTATTATATGAAATTCCAACTGCCAATTCGCGTTGTTCTTTCTGCAGGAGTACAGCAAAAATCAAATTGTTGGTTTGGTCAACTTAGTAGCCACAATGAAAGGTTGGAAGAGGAAAACAAGGCTTGAAGTAATAGAAAAAATCGAGTCAGCTCCTGCATGACATTGGATGACCTACTTAGATCATAGGTATTTAAGTCTGTGCTAATCACTTCTTCTTCTTTTTTTCCCCTGTTCATCTGCACGAGTGGTGTATATTGAATTGAATTTTGTTGCCCTCTAGTTATATAGGCTGTATATCTTGTAACATTCGGTGTTCCCAGCAAGGGAAATATCTATTGTAATTTTGGATCACACCATGCATGCAATTATAATATGAAAAATAAAAGCGTAAGAATTCTTTTTTCATTCGGTTCTATTGTATGATCAGCCACTTGCCATTGTCCTTTGCTGTTGTTTAGCCACTTGTGTAGCTTACTAAAATAATGGTGTTTGTAACAGTCCCTCCAACTCTGATCTCTGCCCTGATGGGAATCATATTTTAGTTTATAGATTTCTTGACAATGTGAACCCCTTATTTTCCATAAAGTTGATTGGAAACGGAATTTACATCATCAGAAATCCTGCTCTTGACACCATTAGTATGGTGGTCAGTTGTTAGGAAGTTGTTCCTGGCCAATTGCTTCCCAGAATTCCAGTTTATGATCTGTTTCCTTGTTGGTTTCACTTAAAGCGTCTTTTTGACTATTTTAGAAAATAACGAGGTAGATGCTCCTCTTCAAATGGACCACTTGTTATTTTGTTTCCAAGCGTTGAATTATGAAAATTTGATAGTCTAGACCAACTACATTATACACATATGACGTCATTTTATTAAGTTGTTTTTATAATTCAAAACCATGGGTTTACAAGATCTCAAATTCCGTTTTTGTAGCTATTGATTCCATTTTTGTTATTTTCTTCTCCCTCTCCCTCTCTCTCGTTATAACCGCATGTGCTCGTTATTCCTGCGGGTAATACCGCTTCACATACTGTTCCTGTGAGTAATATGTTAGGATCGAAATGAAATTTAAGGTTATTGTATCAAGAATTAGAAAAAGAAAAGAATAATAAAAGAGTTTAGAGTTGGAAGAAAAATAGAGTTTTGAAAGTAAGAAATGATAGAGGGAAGACAGAAAAGAGAGGAAATAAAGAAATAAAATATATAATTCTTGTTAATGGATCTTTTTTTTCTTCTAATTTTATAATACATCTTTTATATCATTCTGACGACTAATCACATATAAACATGTATTATGTTCTTATTGGGATATTGATTTCCTCCTTTAAAATTTCTGTATCCCGAATATTGTGTAATAACTCTTGTCAAAACTCTTTCAACTTTTTGATAGAAACTTTAAAAATAGCATTTCTGGACTCTTTCTTCATATAAAGTTAGTGTTCTCCTTCAAGATGCAAGAAAATAATTCTCACTTTAATCTCTGTCCATATTAAAGCTTGTAAATCCAATTCCTCAATCTATCCCTTATGGAAATTAATTATTGGTTTTGCATGACCTAATATCTGCACATCGAACCACCATATCCATTGCCGCACTCTCCTATTGTCTTCATCCTATCTCTGTCCCCTTCGATTCGATTGTTGATAAAGTCTTTTTGCGTCATCCAATCTTTCAATTCTTGAATTTTTTTTTTTTCATTTCAAGTTCTGCATTTGAATTTTAATATTTTCTTTTAAATGCCTCAAATTTAGTACTGTATCCCTTCGTCATTGTTGTCAAAGATTACTAGCTTAGATACTAATATTATGATCAAAATGAATTTTGAGGTTATTGTACTAAGAGCTAAAAGAAAAGAAGAACATAATAAGAATTGAAAAAAGAGTTTAGAAAATAAAAACCTGAAGAAAATACATCTTTTATATCACTATATCATAGTTAATACATTTGAAGATATATTATTATTTATTTTATACTATTTTTCATGTGCTTCGCAGACTGTTCTTCAATATTTCTGAGGGTAATATCGCTTCACATACTGTTCTTTCTCATTGTAATTTTTTGTCGTTCCTTCTTACACTTTCATTGTGTTATGGCGTATCATACTTAATGAAATGCACGGTTGATATACTGGCACCTACATCCAAAAAAAAAAAAAAAAGAAACAGTGAGAAGAAGCTGCAGATGTTTTCTTTCTTTCTTTTTTTTAATTTCAATAAAATCACCTCATAATTTATACAATGATACATAATTTTTGGTCTGTTTATTATAAAGATGCAGAGTCAGAATGCTAATATAGGTCAGTACACTCGAACACTCATGAAACGCCGAACGCTAATAAAGATGATCAGTGTACTCAACACTTATGAACGACGAGTCTCAGTATACTCAGCACTCACTTCACTTTGGTCTCATGGTTTAGCAGGAAATAGTAAAACCTTGTTTTCCATGGAGCAGAGTAGATTTCTTTCTGTTGTGTCTGTATGACCTTTTTACACAAGTAGGATATGTATTTTGGATGAAAATATTATCACGACCTATATTAATTAATATTTAATGCCAAATTCTCATGAAAAGTGAACTTAAAAGTTCCTCCCCAACCATTTTTAACCTTTGACGTAAAAAAGATCAAATAAAAAGGGTGGAACTTACGTTAGTATGGAATAAAAAGTCTTTTTTTGACTTCCAAAGTCCACAAAGAAAAAGAATAAACTTCCATCCCTTACATGAGCTTCTCAGCCCTGTATGCTTCGGTCCCGATTGTTGAACAGATGAGGTCCAACTAATTAACAAGAAATTCAAATAATTAACATGGTTGGAAATATCTATGTCTTTTTCCATTTATTATTTAATAGTTAAAAGCATCACACAAAATATGAGTTTTGAGATAAGAGCTGATTTAGTACTCTGATAATGATATGAAGACGAATAAACTATACTACAAAGTGTTGAAGCAAGTTGGGTGGTCTGTTCCTGACTCCCAAACATACTTCATTGCCTTGTCGGTCCTACTAGTTTTAACCACTTGATATATATCTACATCATTGATTTGATACCTGTCCATTATACACAGTCACATTCACCCCTTTGGCTAGGAGTTGGTCAACCTGTAGCAAGTAAAAATTATCATTATTGTATGTTTTTATATTGCAAGTTTACTATTTTACCTCATTAATTCTTGGTTTCATAAAATCGCCTGCCATTGCATCGAAAACATTAGCGACCGAATCCACCGTCTGCCTACAACATACTCCCAGTTCCAGTTTTGGGAAATATATTTCAATCAGCAATTAGATAGTAACTATTATAAAATGCATTCGAAGAGTGAATAGTGTGTTATTACGATGTAATATTAAGGAAATATATAATTTAAAGAAGACCAAAAAAGAATATGAGCATTGACTCTTATGAAAACCTACAGTTTTTATTCCTTCAAATGGAAATTTCCATTTGAGTTGAGTGAGTACAAAAGTAGATCCCTAAGGTTAGATCTTCTGATACCTTTATTTCGTCTCTACCCGTCTTCAAAACAGATCTTCTGTTCTCACAATGCTGTTCTCCTGTGCCAAGATATTGTCATCCATCCAATTTATTGCAACGAGGATGAGATTGTGTTTCGCATAGGAGTAACAGCTTTGTGGGAACATTGTTCCCGCTCGTCTTACCGTTCCACGACAGTTCTGTAGATTCTCTTGCAACTAAAGTATGCGAGTGACCTGGTGGAAAACAAGAGAGCAGATTCTCTGTCCAACTTAACCCTGTCTAACTTTGTTCAGCGAAAAAATGTCGCCAGTTTTGCTTGTTATTTTAAAACCACGTGCTTCCTCTGCAGACAGAGGAAAAGAGAGGAACAGTTGGAGAAGCCACTGGGCAGCCGGCTACATCACATCAAAGCCATATTATTTTTATTTATATACAGATCCAGAGTTATCCAATTTTGTATTGTTATAATGTTATAATAACAATAATAATAGGTTATGATAAACACGTGAATTGTTTTATTCATTTTATTGTTGAGTATTTGTGAAATTTATTATGATTATTATTATAAAATAATAGAAGTTCATAATTTTCCTGATTATTATTATTATTATTACTATTATTATTATTATTATTATTATTATAGTCTGTTTAATAATAATATTAATGATAATAACAACAATAATAATATTAATAATTATAATAAGATAATAATAATAATAAGATTGTAATAATAATAATAATAATCAGATAATAGTAATAATTATTATAAGATAAAATAATAATAATGATAAAAATAATTAGTGGAAAATTAACTAAATCACACAACGATAATAATAATTTAACTAATAATAATAATAATAATAATTATTATTATTATTATTATTATCTTATAATAATTATTAGTATTATCGATTATTAATAAAGCAATTACTATTATAATATTCTTTATGATTATAAAATTTAGTAATTAATTTAATTTCAATTATTATAATGAAATTTGTTATAATTCATATTTTATTATTATTATCATTATTATTATTATTATTATTATTATTATTATATAATAATAATTATTAATATTATCGATTATTGTTTTTATTATTACTATTATAATATTCTTTATGATTATAAAATTTAGTAATTAATTTAATTTCTATTATTCTAATGAAATTTGTTATAATTCATATTTTCATTATTAAACAATTACATCTCACACCTTTTTCAGATGAACATCAATTATTTCCTGTATTACCCAATTAATAAATAAAGATCCGCATCCGAAAATGGTATCAGAGTTGAGGATTACAAAATTACCCAGAAAACGAACCTAGATGAATGACCAACCTATCGAAGATATTGAAAAAAAACATACAATCTCAATTAATCGAAGTAACCGAATTAGTTAAACAATTACATCTCACCCCTTTTTCAGATGAACATCAATTATTTCCTGTATTACCCAATTAATAAATAAAGATCCGCGTCCGAAAAAGTAAGATGCTAAGAGGACATCTTACAAGACATAAAGAAAAAAGATGAGAAAAAGAAAAGACACATATATACAAATGGATGGTCTTCAAATAAAGACCTACATGATTAATGCTTTAGTGCTTTGTCCGTAACCCACCGACGGATTATTCTTCAATGATGACAAGATCGTCATCAGTTGTACTGTGAGCATCTTGTGCTTTAGATGATGTTGGACAATTCCTACAACGATGAGTAGGATATTCCTGAATTTGCTTACAGATGACTTCTTTCCATGCTTGACTGAGTTCTTGAAAACAGTCTGATAAATCATCAAATGGTGCTTTGAACCGTTGTAGAACTTGTAATTCATTGGACAGTATTGAATTTTTATAAGTGGAGGTCAATAGAATGTAATTGCCTCGGTAATTTATCTTGATTGTTGATTCTGGATTGATCTTGATGCATTGATGATAGATTCCTTCGAGACAGTTCAAATTGAACTTATTAACTAAGTCCCAATTGAACTCATATTGTGGTGCTTCGTCTATTGGAGGGTACTGAAGATTGCTAACTCCAATTTGAAGGAAGGCAATCCTTGGTGCTTTAATTGCTGCCTGAACGGCATGTTCTGCTTATGATGCTTCGAATATAGGATAACTGCTGTATACCTTAATATATAATTCTCTTTCCTTTGCAAAGCGATCCTTGTATTGCTTGATGGAGTTGACTAATCCAGATGGAAAGTCTGCTAGTAATTTCAAATCTTGTAGGTATATGGTGTCTGCTAATCCACTTTGAAATAGTAAATATGTGGTTAATGGGTCAGCTCCTGGGAAGATAACTGCTTTTGGTCCATATCGGCCTCAATTCTGTGGATAATATTGAAACTGCTTCATCTCATCAGTCCACTGATTCAATGCTTGAAAACAATCAATAAACATTTCTGATGTTAATACTTTCGATTCTTCATGTAATGCTTTGGCTGGAACTGAATGAATTCGTTCCAAATCAATAGATTTGCCCAAAGAGAGCATTCTTGAGACTGGTGGTGCTGGTGCTTGAAGAACTGCTTTATACTGTGGTCGTAGTGATGGATGCTGAAATTCTTGATAAGATTTTTCAGTTTCTGCTTTGGTGGAGAAACTCTTATGAATAATGCTGCTTTTGCCAGTAATATGAATGGCTGCTTTGTGCCATTGGTCATAAATACCTACAAAAGGTCCATTGTAAATAACATAATGCTTTGATTCTTGTTGATCAGCAATCTTTTGTGGAATTGATGATATTGTTAGAGAAGGTTTCACTGTAAGTGAAACTGATGCTTTAGGGATGGCAGATAATTGTGTTTCTGGAACAATGGATGGTGTTTGTGGTTCTTTGGTTAGAACTGGTAATTTCGGAAGAACTTCTGGGAGTGATTTTGTGGTAGTAATAACTGGTTTTGTAGTAGTTTGCTCCTTAGGTTTGAACATAAGGAGAGTTTGTTTGAGTCTTTCTAGATCTTTGGTAATGGCTTCGGTCTGGACTTGAATATTCATGCTTTGGATTTGTAATTCAGTTAATTCTGCTTCCTTTAATGCAATGGTAGTTTCCAGTTGTGCTATTAGTCCTTCCATTCTCAGGTTAAAATATCTGCAAGAAAATTATTAGCTGATTTAATATAATGAATTTGAAAATGATATTGACCTAATTCGAGGTGCCAACGGATGAGTCGACCTTGATTATAATTAGTGCTTGTAGTAATTTGGTACTTAGTGAATCCACATAAATACTGAGAATCAGTATGAATTGTGAATGTCACTGGTAGTAAATCAATGCGCCATTTTCTCAATGTCTTGAGACAGGCTAGTGCTTCTTTTTCATGAATGGGGTAATTTAATTCCGAAGAATTAAATGTTCCATTTATGTACTTACAAAGATAGTGCTTTTTGTGCTTAGGCGGTTTTGTCAAAAGGCATTCTGCCCATGTATCATTGCTTGCGTCCAGTTGGAATAGTAATTGATCATCCTTCTGGTAATTATAGAGTTTAGGAAGATCCTTACAGAGAGTTATAGAGTTTAGGAAGATCCTTACAGAGAGTTTTTAGTCGTTGCACTGCTTCAGTATCGGCGGTAGTCCACTGCCATTGTTGTATTGTACTGCATTTCTTTTGTAAAAGTCTCCGTTCTTTTGCTAAATTCTTTAAAAACCCTTGATCGGATATATAATTTAATAATCCTAAAAATTGTTGAACTTGTCGTCTAGTAGACAACTGATTAGGAAATTCCTGTAATTTTTGTAGAACATTATGTTGTAATTGTAAATAACCGTGATGATTAAATTGTATACCTAGATATTCAATAGTTTGCTGAGCGATTTTTGCTTTTCTTTTACTTAGTATTAATCCTTTGTCTTTACAACGTTTTAATACAATTTTGACTTTCTTTAAATGATCTAGTTTATCCTGATTGGAATAAATAATAATATCATCTATATATACAAAAGAAAAGTCTTCTAATCCTTGGAGATTATTATCCATAAATCGTTGATAAATACTAGGGGCTTGTTTTAATCCAAAAGGTAATACATTCCACTGATAGTGCTTCTGCGGTGGACAAGTAAATGCTGTTAATGCTTTTGTATTATCATGTAATCTTAATTGCCAATAACCTGATTTAGCATCTAAGGTGGTAAACCAGATATGACCTTTTAATTTGTTTATAATATAATCTTTTCGAGGTAATTTATAGGCATCTCCTATGGTTGCTTCGTTTAATTTATGATAATTTATAACCATTCGTCGTTTTTCTCGTTGTTTTTCTGCTGAATTATTCACATAGAAGGCTGGTGCTGAATGTTTATTTGTACTGGGGGTAATTAATCATTTTTCGAGTAATTCTTTACATTCTTGTGTAAAAATTTTTACATCTAATGGAGTGTAAGGAATATTATTTTAATAATTATAATAAGATAATAATAATAATAAGATTGTAATAATAATAATAATAATAAGATAATAGTAATAATTATTATAAGATAAAATAATAATAATGATAAAAATAATTAGTGGAAAATTAACTAAATCACACAACGATAATAATAATTTAACTAATAATAATAATAATAATAATTATTATTATTATTATTATTACTATAATCATTATTATTGTAATTATAATTATTATAATTATTATAATTATAATTATTGTTATTATTATTATCTTATAATAATTATTAGTATTATCTGATTATTAATAAAGCAATTACTATTATAATATTCTTTATGATTATAAAATTTAGTAATTAATTTAATTTCAATTATTATAATGAAATTTGTTATAATTCATATTATTATTATTATTATTATTATTATTATTATTATTATTGTTATTATTATTATATAATAATAATTATTAGTATTATCTGATTATTGTTTTATTATTACTATTATAATATTCTTTATGATTATAAAATTTAGTAATTAATTTAATTTCTATTATTCTAATGAAATTTGTTATAATTCATATTTTCATTATTATTATCTTATTATTATTATCATTATTATTATTATTATTTATGATTATTAAATAAATAAATAAATTAAATTTCTATGATTATAATGAAATTTGTTTGAATTAATATTATCTTCTTATTATAATTAATTTTATTATTCTGATTAATTTTATATTGCTTCCATAATTTAATTGTTATTATTATTATTTTTAGACTTTAGTTTGTATACTTATTATTAAAATCTTATTAATTATTTAATTAAATTTTCTATCAATATTACTATTAGTATTAATATTATTATTATTGTTATTATTATTATAAAATTCCTTATAATGATTAAATGCATATATCTTTATTTGTAATATATGTTATAGAATTGCTTATTATTATTAATTTTGTTGTTATTATTATTAAATTTAGTATTCTTATTAATATAATGATTCTTATAATTTTATATACTATTATTATTTTCCTGATTTAGTTTACATACTTATTACTATAACATTTTTTATTATATTTATTATTACTCCTACAATAGCTCATAATTTAGGCGGCGCAATATTAGTATCCTGTGATTTCTTCCTTTTCTAAAGGGGTAAGATGTAATTTTTGTATTAAGTCAGTTACTTCATGTAATTGTAATTGAATATTCTTTTCAATTTGTTCTATAGATTGCTCTTGCATTTAGCCTCGTTCACGGGGTATTTTGGTAATTACTAGCTCTGATACCATTTCTGGGGGCGAATCTCTTACTATTAATTGGTCGTTTGTTTCTTGCATTTTTTGATTTATTTGTTGTATTAATGTTACTATTTCTATCTGAGTCTGTATTAAAGTTTCGATTTTTTGTTCTAATATTTCTTGTGTTTGTACTATCGAATCTAGATGTTGTGTGAGATTTGTTAATGATGTCATAATTTCTGAACTAAGTATGTTGATAATGTAGAAAGTTGGTTTTGAATTTCATCTAATTGTCTGGTCTGATTATTTGGTTCTGTTATTCTTAGAGGTCGTTCTATATAAAGAGGTTGTTGATGTCTTAATGAAGTAGATCTAAGGAGAGGAGTGATATTTGATGTTAATTCAGAAAAAGAATGTCTTCTTTCAATTAAAGGTGTTAGATTAAAAGGTTGTTGTATTGCTGGAAGTGGTTGTAATTTTGGTTGAATTTTAATTCCTACTTTAGCAACTTCTTGAAATAATTGATCGAGATAGATTTGTTCTGTATTTTTAAAATCAATACTATGATGTGAATTAGTTAAAGCATAACTAATTTGATAAGTTAAAGAAAAAGGATATTGTCCTGGAGTCATTAAATTGCTTCTATAAAACTTATATGCAATTGTAATTGCTTTATCTAACTCAGAAGAGATTAAAGGAATACCTAATTTTAATCGAGTATTGAATTTAATTTTTCCATATTGTAAATTACCGTTCATCATTCCTAAAACTTGATCATTTAGGTTATTCATTCGTTCATCTAATATTGCCATTCTAATGGGAGTATCAATTCCTTCTTGAAAAGTTGATTTTAATAATATTTGTATAGTGGATAATTGAATATAACCAATTTTCTTTCGTTTAGATTCGGGCAATAATTGTAATTGTCGATTGATTTGTTCGGGATCAATTAAACTAATTCTTAAATTTCCATGACATTGATCAATTCTGATAGGTGTTTCTTGAATGATCCTTCCAAAATAAATAAGATTTTGTCTATTAAAAATTTGTTTGAAAGTTGATTTATGAATGTCTTGTCCTTTCTTTAAATCTAATTGAGCTTTTGCAATTTGATTTTTCTTATCTTAAGAGATTAATGTTGAAACTTGAAAAGTTCCTAATGATTCTGTTAGTTCTAAATTATCTACATCGAGGATTGTTGAAGATTGAGAAGTCATAATGTATTTGGGTGATAAGGATGATAGCAATGATGATTAGTTTGAATTTGTTCTAATTGTGCTAAATGTTCTGTATATTGTTGATGCAATCTTTGTACTACTGATAAATGTTCAGTATAGGGTCGTCTGCTTAGACGATTAATTCCTACAAATACAAGATAATTAATACGATCTTCATTGTATTGGATATGATCTTGATTATAATTAATAGCTTGTTGTGTGTATTGAATTCGTTCTTGTAAATCTAAACAAATTGGACAATTCATTTCTAATAATCTTCAGGAAAATTAGTACAATCGAAATCATTTAAATCATAATTAATATCTTCATCTATATTATCATAATCAGTATCAGTATTGGTGATTTCTATATCTTCTGTATCATAGATTTCCATATCGTCTGTATCAAAAGGAAATAATTGTGATATAGATTCGGAACAGTATAATTGTTGTTGTATTACACTATCTAAATCTCGTTGTATTTGGTCTAAAAAAATGTCTTGTTATATTTGGGTTAATCTTTCTACGTCTTCTTCATCTTCTAATAATTCGAATGTTTCTGATTCTTCCTCTGAAGGAGGTGAGAAATCAAAAATAATATCTCTATCATCGAAATCGCATTTATATAACCGAACACAGTATTATTATTCATAAAATAATAATACTATTATTATTATTATTATTATTATTGTTAATAATTATTATTATTATTATTATTATTATTATTGTTATTATTAAATTGTTTTATTATTATTCATAAAATATTATTAATATAAATAAATAATAACAAACGGAGGAAAGACAAAGAAAATAAGAAAAGTGGTTGAATTTATCAAACTTGAAAAATCAGAAATTAATATCAAAAAATAAATAAATAAATTTAAATTCAGTGTCGCACTCTGCTGAGTGCGACACTGAGTGCGATGGCGAGGAACATCCTCGCACTCTGCTGAGTGAGAGGTTGTTCCTCGCACTCTTCAGAGTATGAGGAACATGTCATGTAATATATATTAAATTGTTATAACAAAAATTGAGATTTAGATAATACTGTGAACTAATGTTATTAGTATCATTATTAGAATTGAATAAAATTGATGATTATTAATTTCATTACATTATTATTATTATCATTATTATGATCTTATTATTATTATTATTATTATTATTATTATTATTATTATTATTATTATTATTATTATTATTATTATTATTATTATTATTATTATTATTATTATTATTATTATTATATGCGATATGATAATAAAATAAAATCATAATATTAATTTCTATTATTATCTTAATCTTTTGATAATCATAAATATTATTATTATGTTATTATTATTATTATTAAAATAGTTTATTATTAAACTTATTGTAGAGTGAGATTTATTATGATTTTTATTGTTAAAATAATAGAAGTTGATATTATTATTATTATTATTATTATTATTAGTTATTATTATTATTATTATTATTATCAAATTTTAATAATTTAGTCTGTTGATTATAATCTTATCTTATTATTATAATTATTGTTATTATTATTATTATTATTAGTATCATTCTTATAATAATACTAATTAGTATTATCTTATTATAATTAGAATTCTTATTATTATTATTATTATTATTATTATTATTATTATTATTATTATTATTATTATTATTATTATTATTATTATTATTATTATTATTATTAATTCCATTATTATTATCTGATAATTCTTATTATTTTAATAATTTTATCTTATTATTATAATTAAAATTAATAATAATAATATTATTATTATTAGTATTATTATAATAATAATACTAATTATCATTATCTTATTAATGCACATCTTATTATTATTATGATTATTATTGTTGTTGTTGTTATTGTTATTGTTATTAATTTAAATTTAATTTTAAGTTATTATTATTATTATTCTTATTATCCTTATTATTATTGTTCTTATTATTATTATTATTAAATTTAGTTTTCTTATTACTATAATCATTCTTATATTATAATACTAATATTATATATTGGATATTATCATTATCATTATCATTATTATAATTATGATCATTATTATTATTATTAAATTCCTTTTGGATATTTCTGTTAAGTTTATTATTATTATTATTATTAGCATTATAATTATTGTTAATGTTATTATTAATTAATTATAATTAATAAATTTACTGAAAATTATTATTATTATTATTATTTTAATAGTAATAATAAAAACAGTGACAATCTGAATACATTATTAATTTAATTATTAGTAATATTATAATCGTTATTATTATTATTATTATTATTATTATTATTATTATTATTATTATTATTATTATTATTATTATTATTGATTTAGGCACATTTCCTGTATACTAATTCTTATTAACATATGTAATATTATTATTAAAAATGTTTATTATTATTCATAACATTATGAAATTCCTTTTATTATAAAGTGTAATTTTTTGTATTATTCGTATATTCACTGTTAAATATTATTATTATTTTTATTGCACAGTATTTCTATCATTAAATATTATTATTATCATTTACAGTTATTAGTATTCATAACTTGATTTGAAATGAACTTGCTTATAAGAAGAAACGAATTTCCACTCTGCAACGCTGCCCTCGCAATGTGCAGAGTGCGAGGCAACCGTTGGAGAGCGTTTCCTCAACGCTTGCCTCCCACTCTGCAGAGTGCAAGGGGAGCGTTGCAGAGTTCGAGGAGAGCGTTGCCTCGCACTGTAATTATGACTATTATTCTTAATCTTATTCCTGAATGATATTTATTAAATTAATTTCTATTATTATAATGATGTTAGTTATAATTCGTAATTTTCTTCTTATTATTTTAATTTATATTATTCTGATTAATTATATATTGCTTCTAATTTTATATTCAATATAATAATAATAATTATTATTATTATAAGAATAGTAGTCGATGAAAATTATTAAATATCAAAACATTAAACAATTAAATTAATAATAATAATCAAACATCCATAATAATGGTTAATAATAAAACAATAATCCCCGATCAAATTTGAAAATATTTTAATTAATAAGAATAATTAAATTTCTATGATTATAATAATAATTTGTTATAATTCATATTTTACGCTTCTTATTATTAATTTTATTATTCTGATTAATTTTATATTGCTTATAAAATTTAATTGTTATTATTATTATTTTCCGACTTTAGTTTATATACTTATTATTATAAATCTTATGAATTATTTAATTAATTTTTTATCAATATTAGTATTAATATTATTATTATTGTATTATATAATTCCTTATAATGATTCAATGCATATATCTTAATTTGTAATATATGTTATAGAATAGCTTATTATTATTAATTTTGTTCTTATTATTATTAAATTTAGTATTCTTATTAATATAATCATTCTTATAATTTTAATATATTATTATTATTTTCCTTTGTAGTTTATATGCTTATTACTATATATATTTTTTTTATATTTATTAGTACTCACTTTATGCAAAGTGTAAAGAAAAGCGGTAGGCGGCGTCGCCCTTCGATCAATGGTAGTCTGGCGATAAATCATGGGCTGACGGGATAGCCCTTACAGGCATACGCGAGAACAACCATTTACTTGTTATTTTTTATATTATTATTATTGTTATTTTTATATCTTAGTATAGAAATTAATTATTACTATTTGTTAAAATTTGTTATTCATAATAATAATATTAATACAAATAATAATAATATCATAACATTTTAACAACATGTCATAAATAATAACAAACATTTATTTGAAAAGAACCATAATAATAATAATAATAATAATAATAATAATAATAATAATAATAATAATAATATTATTATTATTATTATTATTAATTTTATCAATTTATTTATATTTATTACTTATTATTATGAATACTATATTCGAGCATGCTAATTACAAAATTGATTATAATAATTTGTCGTAATATATAATTACATATTCTAATGCAATTATATAATTCAATTCTGATTGTTATTATTGAAATAAACAGATCTGTTCTTGTATTAAGCAAATAAAACGAAATGAATAAACATATACAATATTAAAAATTTCTGTAGGCTTTAATGAACAACAATGATGACATGGGAAGGAGTTGTCATTTCCTAATAAATGAGAAACAAAGAATTCCGGCCAATGAATAAATTACTTGGTTATATAATTTTTACAAAGATGTTCACTGTTCATCTTAAAAAACAGAGCTTCTGCTCCAAGCTGTCTGCGTTATTACCAACAACGTCATTATTTTTCATCTCCTTTTCAGGTCTGAAAATTTAATACCATTAGTTTATGTTGTGTGGAAAGTAGAAAAATGGCTGTGTTTTTATATTGTTTTTAACAAGCTAGTTGTTAAAGAAAAGTACAGTGATTTATGGTCTGCATGTCATATAACTTCTATCTGTCTATTTAGCGTTTTGTTATTCATTGTCATATATCTGGAATGTTTCTGGTAATAAATAGTTGTTCACATAATGTTAGTGGTAATTAATATGGGACAGTTGAGTTGGTTGTGTTGTATAGTTGATGGCAGTCTGTATGTTTTGGTCAATAATAATGGTTTCCAACTTTATCTCCATTAATAACGCAACTCTGTTGTAACGTTATTAATTAAAGACTTCTGTGAACACTCTGTTAACTTCTTTTCCTGTGTTCACGCAACTTGGTATGAACGAGAGTAAATATTTTACTGTTGATTTGGTAAGCATTAAGGTTTAGTTAATGTTAAAGTAAACCTATCAGTTGTAAACTGGAAACAACTTAACATCAATACACATATAGCTTTTTTTGATAAAGGACTGACATAACACATGGAAGGGTTAAAATTTCGGTAAATCACATAAAAGAGCCCTTGTGATATACTTGATTATACATCTTAATCCCTGTGTTTTTGATTCGTTCACCTTAGCCCTTGTATTTTTTATTCTCATTCAAGATACCCAATTAGCTGTTTTCGGACAAATTTGCCCTTGGCTATTTAAACCCAACATCTCCCCTCTCTTCTTCATCTCAGTTGCTTTTCTCTTTCTAACTATACACTCTTCTAATTATTATTATTATTATTATATAATTTGTATTTATTATTATTCAAAATTATTATTACTATTATTATTATTATTATTAGCATATAATTTTTATTTATTATTATCAAAATTTATTATCACAATTTATTATTATGATGTTTAATTATAATAATTATAATTATAATTATTATATAATATTTATTTATTAATAATAAATAAAATGGCCAACTTTTGCAAATGGCCATTCACTAGGGCGAGCCCTTGCCCTGGTGATAAGGCCATTAAATGGCCATTTTACTGGGGTGAGGGCTTTATAATAATATATATTATTTATTTAAATAATAAATAAGATTTAATAATATTATAAATTATTAAATAACATTATCTAATAAAAATTATATAAATAAAAATTATATGCTAATAACAATAATAATAATAGTAATAATAATTTTGAATAATAATAAATACAAATTATATAATAATAATTAGACATAATAAGATAATAACATTATTGGGCCATTTAATCGAACAATATACATGTCTGGGGGAGTTGGGCCATTTAATCGAACAATATACATGTCTTAAAAGGGTGGGGCATTTCATCGAACAATGTACAAGCATTCTTTCATTTTCCCATTGTTAAACATACAAAGTAAACAAATGACCTAATTCAGAACCACCAAACCACAATCATCTCCATGCAATCGACTATTCATAATAAACCATATTTCATAAGATAGAAATTCAAACAACTTACCTTAAAAATCCACCCACGATTTTCCCTTCTAGTCTGTAATGGAAGAGTAAATCTTCCTCTTTGTTTTCCTTCTCGAAAAACGCTTACAATCTCTCTTCTGAAGCCACCAAAACTGAATCCCTACGCCCTCTTCTTCTTCTTCTTCTCTTCTTTCCCTCTCAACCGCAACTCACCTGTGTTTTTACTTTGAAAATTTCGTTCCCTCTGTCAAAAGAAGACACAAAAAAGGCGTTTGTTTCCTTCTTTCTTTTAATCAAGCGACAAAGACCCAATATAATTGGATATAATAAATTTAATAATCATATCCAATATAATAATACAAATTAATATAATTAATAAACTTAATAATCATATCTAATATAATAAAAATAAAATAATAATAATTTCATAATAATTATATTATTAAGATTCTTAATAAAATTAATCTATTAAATCAATATATATTAATATTATTACAAATATAATAAAATTATAATAACTAAATAAAATATAAAATATTATATATTTACACATAAATAAATATTTAATAATATTTTAACAAATATAATAATAATCTAATAAATAAATAACAAAATAATAATATTATATATTACAAAAATAAATATATAATAATGTTAGTACAAATATAATAAAATCTAAATCATTACAAATATATAATAACAAATTTTAAGAAATAAACAATTATAATTTATGACATGTTAAAATGTTATGATATCCAATTATTGTTAAAATGATGATAATATATCCAATTATTTATGACATGTTGTTAAAATGTTATGATATTATTATTATTAGTATTAATATTATTATTATGAATAACAAATTTTTAAGAAATAGTAATAATTAATTTCTATACTAAGATATAAAAATAACAATAATAATAATATAAAAAAATAACAAGTAAATGGTTGTTCTCGCCAGGGCGACACGTCGCCCTAGCGAGTATGCCTGTAAGGGGCTATCTCGTCGGGGCGACAGGTCGCCCTCGCAATTTATTGCCAGACGACCATAATGGCGAGGGCGACGCCTCGCCCTCGCCCTCGCACTCAGTGTCACACTCAGCAGAGTGCGACACTGAATTTAATTATTATTATTTTTTTATTTTTTGATATTAATTTCTGATTTTTCAAGTTTGATAAATTCAACCACTTTTCTTATTTTCTTTGTCTTTCCTCCGTTTGTTATTATTTATTTATATTAATAATATGTTATGAATAATAATAAACCAATTTAATAATAATAATAATAATAATTATTATAATTATAATTATAACATTATAATAATATTTATGATTATCAAAAGATTAAGATAATAATAGAAATTAATATAATGATTTTATTTAATTATCATATGGAACATTCTAATAATAATAATAATAATAACACTAATAATACTAATAATAATAATATTTATAATAATATTGATAATAATAATAATAATAATAATAATAATAATAATAATAATAATAATAATAATAATAATAATAATAATAATAATAATAATGATGATGATGATGATGATATAATAATAATAATAATCAGATCATAATAATGATAATAATAATAATAATAACATAATAATAATAACATAATAATAATAAGATAATAATAGTAATAACATAATAATAATAATAATAATAATAAAAATAAAAATAAGAACAATAATAATAATAATACAAATACTTAGACATCATAATAACAAATTTGAATAAATAGTAATAATTAATTTGAATGCTAATAAATAGAAATAACAATACTAATAAAATTAAAAAATTTGAAAAAAATGATTTGAAGAATGGATGTTCTTGCTAAGGCAAGGCGTCGTCCTCGCCAGTGTGGTGGTGTGGTAGTAGATCACGAGGCGACACGCCCACATCGAGCGACGACGCCGCCTCAAGTGGCTTTCTTCATACTGCAAATAGTATGAGTAATAATAAATATAATAAAAAATGTTATAGTAATAAGTATGTAAACTAAATCAGAAAATAATAATAGTATATAAAATTATAAGAATCATTATATTAATAAGAATACTAAATTTAATAATAATAACAACAAAATTAATAATAATAAGCAATTCTATAACATATATTACAAATAAAGATATATGTATTTAATCATTATAAGGAATTTTATAATAATAATAACAATAATAATAATACTAATACTAATACTAATACTAATATTGATAGAAAATTTAATTAAATAATTAATAAGATTTTAATAATAAGTATACAAATTAAAGTCGGAAAATAATAATAATAACAATTAAATTATGGAAGCAATATAAAATTAATCGAATAACAAAATTAATTATAATAAGAAGATAATATTAATTCAAACAAATTTCATTATAATCACATAAATTTATTTTATTTATTTATTTAATAATCATAAAGAATAATAATAATAATAATGATAATAATAATAATAAGATAATAATAATAATAAGATAATAATAATGAAAATATGAATTATAACAAATTTCATTAGAATAATAGAAATTAAATTAATTACTAAATTTTATAATCATAAAGAATATTATAATAGTAATAATAAAACAATAATCAGATAATACTAATAATTATTATAAGATAATAATAATAACAATAATAATAATTATTATTATGATAATAATAATAAAATATGAATTATAACAAATTTCATTATAATAATTGAAATTAAATTAATTACTAAATTTTATAATCATAAAGAATATTATAATAGTAATTGCTTTATTAATAATTAGATAATACTAATAATTATTATAAGATAATAATAATAACAATAATAATAATAATAATAATAATTATTATTATTATTATTATTACAATAATAATGATTATAGTAATAATAATAATTATTATTATAATAATTAATTAAATTATTATTATCGTTGTGTAATTTAGTTAATTTTCCACTAATTATTTTTATCATTATTTTATAATAATTATTACTATTATCTGATTATTATTATTATTATTATTATTACAATCTTATTATTATTATCTTATTATAATTATTAATATTATTATTGTTATTATTATCATTAATGTTATTATTAAACAGACTATATTATTAAAATTTGATAATAATAATAATAATAATAATAATAATAATAATAATAATAATAATAATAATAATAATCAGGATAATTATGAACTTCTATTATTTTTATAATAATAATCATAATAAATTTCACAAATACTCAACAATAAAATGAATAAAACAATTTACGTGTTTATCATAAACTATTATTATTGTTATTATAACATTATAACAATAGAAGTTGGACAACTCGGGATACGTATATAAATAAAAATAACATGAGTTTGATGTGATGTAGCTAGCTGTCAAGCGGCTTCTCCAACTTTTTCTCTCTTTTCCTCTGTCTACAGAGGAAGCACGTGGTTTTAAAATAAAAAGCAAAACTGGCGTCGTTTTTTTGCTGGACAGAATTGGATAGGGTTAAGTTGGACAGAAGATCTGCTCTCGGAAAACAATAGCATGAAAAGTACTACGTCATTTTTGGATGAAAAATAAGATCTGCATTCTGATTATACACCCTACCTTACATTAAAATCTAAAACTGTGCTAAAGTTCCCGACCATTTTTGCTACTTTCCAACCTTTTTAATGATGATATATGATCGTGTGCTATTTCAACTTTTAAAAATGGCGAACATTAGTGTCTTTTTTTACTTACAAAGTGCCTAGCTAGAATCGAGAAATTATTCATACCTTTCCTATACTTCATTGTCTCGTCCGCTACAGTCAAGAAATTATTCATACCTGTCTAATATACAGAGTCACATTCACCCCTTTTCGCGAGGAATTTATTAAACAAAGAAGTTAAAAACATCATCTATCGGACTTTCCATCTGCCATTAAGATGATCGCAGTTTAAGTTTTGTCTTACTAATTAATCAGAGCTCAAACTAGTTGAGACTTGAGATATATATGAGAAATGTTACATAACTTTTCCAGCGATAATTTTGAGCTTCTTTCTGATAGTGCCATCAAAGACAAGATCCCCATTAACTTCATTTGGAAGGGACCTCAAGGAACTCATGTATTTAGAGTATTTTTTTTCCATTGAAATTCCTTATGATGATTCTATTGTCTTTGTAGTTGTCACTAATACCAATCCCTTTCCGAGTTTAAAAGAAAATTATATAAATCCAACAAATTCTGCTAACAAGAATCATTTGTTAACTATATTATGTCAAATAAGGAACAAAAGTTCTGAGGGGAGAACTTAGATTTGTTCAAAGGATTATGATTGTAGATTTAAAGCTTAAAATACGAATAAAACGACATGTAACTTAACGTAGTTTTGATGTTATAGAAGAGGAACAATTTGAAGCTCATGGGAGGAGTTTGTTGCATTGACAGAAAGACCAACTCCGATTTGCTGCTTAATTTTCTGTGCGGTACTGTTAAAAAAAATCCTCTTGATGTTAGATTCTAACAAAGATGCTAAATTTATCAGTCAAATACACAGATCGATAGAAAAAGTGAAAAATATGCTCTTGTTTCATGTTCTTTCAATACTGGAAACATCCTTTAAAAGAGGACCCCACAAAAACTGAACAGTTTGACAATAACATTATATGAATACTAGTACTAGGTGAAAACAAAGAGAGACCACTTGCAACAAAATCTTCTGGTTAGATTTGTTGGAGAAATGAAGAAGACACTGACGAAGAGAGATGAAGATCATAGCTGCTATATGTAAGTTTTATTGAAGCAAAAAGATAGCCTATATATAGATTATACATCCTAATTGAAACTTGTTAAGGAAGAAAAGTTTGTTGAGCTAAAAACTCTCAAGGTCTAGGCCAGGAATCAAGAGAAACAACTATAGAAAATCTTCCACCAGATTTGGTGCTAATAGAATAATAAAAACACTCCTAAAAATTCGAATCAAGTCTTCCAATACTCCCCTTTCATTCCAACACTCCTAACGATCAAAGGAAACATGATGGTAATGAATTATATGATACACACCCTATGGGTGATATAGAAGAGGTTTGTGAGCATCATAAGTAAGGAGAGCAACCTCCTCAAATGTCAGAAGGTGTCTAACTTAGAAGGTCAAATAGGGAGAAGAAGCCTTCGATAAGATACAGTAGTTTGAAATATTTTCTGGTCACTACTGAGGGGAAGCTAGGGAACTTCCAAAAAGTGCAATCACTTAAAGACAAAGACTCTTAGCTCAAAACAATGCAAGAGTTGATGGAATCATTTAAGAAGATTGAGATTTACGAGTTAGTAAAGCTTTCTAAAAGCAAGAAGGCTTTGAATAATAGACGATGATAAGTTAGTGAAGTATAAGGCTAGACTACTAATGAAGGGATATAATCAATATAAGGATATCAATTTCAATGAGATTTTCTCACTAATAGTCAAGATAACGTCAATACACACAATAATGGGACTAGACTTGATATGAAGACTACTTTCTTACATGGTAACTTGGATAAGGAGATTTATATGGAACAATTGGAAGGGTTTTACGTCAAAAGAAAAGAGGAATTAGTATGCAATTTAAAGAATAGTCTTTGTTGACTCGAATAGGCACTAAGGTAGTGGTATAAGAAGTTCAATTTGTTTATGACAAGCAGTGGTTGGATGTTAGCTAATCCTTATGTCTAGTTTAAAAATTTCCTTAATGGTAATATTATCATCCTTCTCCTATATGTGGATAATATGTTAATAGTTGGAACAAGTTGCTGGCATAATTTGCCAGGTTGATTATCCAAGTTCTTTAACATGAAAGATTTAAGTCCTACAAAACATATTTTAGGCATAAAGATTACTCGTAATAGGAAGGCTAGAAAGTTATGGTTGTCATAAAATAAATATATTGAATGGGTGCTTTAGAGGTTCAATATGAAGAATGCCAAACCAGTGAATACATATTTAGCTTCTCATTTCAAGTTGAGCAGGAGAGCTTGTCCTACCACTGAAAAGTAGAAAGAGTGTATGTCCTCTATTATATACTCTTCTACTGTCAGTTCAATGACGAAAATCATGGTATGCACCAAACTAAAAATTGCACAAGCTATTAAATTGGTGAGTAAATTTTTATCCAATTTGATAAAGGTACATTGGGAAGCAATAAAGTAGATCTTCAAGTGCTTGTATGGTAATTCTATATTTTATTTGAGTTTTAAAGGTGGTGAGCCAATTCTAGAAGTCATCCTTAGGATGTTTTTTCAAATTCATGGGGGGAGCTAATTTTTGGAAATCCAAATTGTAGAAGTGTATAACTAAATTTACTATTAAGGCAGTGGAAGCGAAAAATGAGATGCTTTGGCTGAAGCAATGCCTCTTAAAATTGAACGTGAAATAAGATGAGTACATGGTTTTCCTATAATAGTCAAAGTTTTATGGATTTAAAAAAAAATTCTATGTATCATTCCCACATTTAGCACATTAAAGAAAGGTACCATTGGTAGTAGTCTGTGGTTGGAAGCAACTAATGAAGTTGAAAAAGATTCACACACAAAAAATGGTGTTGACATGTTAATGAAGGTAGTTTTCGAGGGTAAACTTGAAATTTGTAGTAAGCTTACCAGGATGACTTTCAAGTGATTAATCAGGCGGTTGATTTCTCCTCCAAAATGGGCTAGAGAGGGAGATTGTTGTAGGTCTAGTCGCATTCTATGAACGTTTATTTGTTTAATTATACTAAATCTAGATCGAGGAAGTGTTAATTATCTCCATGGATCAAAAGAAATGAAGTCATGGGTGACAATGTGTAGTATAAAATCTTATCATTTTGAGATTTAATAATAAGTTTGAGAGACAGAAGTAACATTAACTATAGTTTTATTAAATTTTTATTTCTAGAATTTGTTCAGGAGTATTATTGGTGTTTATATGTGTATGTGTATATATATACACATCGATTTTATACTTAATTATTTAAGTAGTTAGCAAAAGTCTTGCAATTTGATTTAGTGGATTTTATTGTCAATTTATCCATAGATTTTACCCATATATTTGAGGGTTTTTTAATGTAAAAATCTTGTGTTCGTTATTTCTCTAATCATCTTTATTGGTTGAGTGAATTTGAAGATCATATGAGAGTTATTGCTTGAAGCCCCAACACTTACTATATCGTAAATTCCTTTAGCACGTGGACACAAATCTCTTAAATTCCATTCCATGACTAAGATTGGCACTTAGGAATAGTTGGATCTTATTGGAAGACTTAATTCAAATTTTTAGGAGTATTTTTGTTATTCTGTTAACACCAAATAAGGTGAAAGATTTTTTACCGTTTTTTCTCCCAATTCCTAGCCTAGACATTTAGAGTTTTTAACCCAACAAACTTTTCTTCCTTAACAAGTTTCAATTAGGATGTACAACTATATATAGGCTATCTTTCTGGTTCAATGAAACTTACATGTAGCAGCTACAATCTTCATCTCTCTTCGTTAATATATGTCAAAAAATAGGGCATGAATAATTTGTTGATAGTAAGTCCTTACATTGATGACATGATTTACACTAGTTCATAAACTCAACTTATATTAGAGTTTAAGAGCTCCATGAAGTTATGTTTAAGATGACAAATTTTGGTGAATCGTATTATTTTTTGGGATTAAAAGCGATTCAAAACAAGGAATGAATCCTTATCTCTCAAAGAAAATACATCGATGATACTTTAAAGAAATACAATATGATGGACTACAAAGAAGTTGTTACACCTATAAATATTAACGAAAAATTACAATCAAAAGATGGAACTAAGCTCACTGATGGTGGTCAATATTGAATTATGATCAGATGGCTTATATACATGACTCATTCACATCCAAACATCGGCTTCTCAGTAGGTGTTCTTTCTTGGTTCAATTATCAGCCTACTAAGCATCATTTTGGTGTTACTAAGAGGATCCTATGTTACTTAGCTGGGACAAAGGATCTGGGGATATGGTACAGAAGAGAAGGGTCCTATGTTACCGAAAATTGTTTTACTCTTAGTTCAGATATTGTTTCATGAAGTTCAAAAATCAAGCCACCGTGAAACTTTCGTCTACAAAAGGTGAATATGTTACTATGATAGCCACCACATGTCAGGCAGTGTGGCTAAGAAGAATCATGTGTGACTTCATAAGCAAAGTGGAGTAACAAATTTGATCTGTGACAATAAATCTACATTATTATTGCAAAGAATCCTGTTTTTTACAGTAGAATCAATCATATTAAAATTAAGCACTACTTTCAAATTTGAATATGGAAGCTTTGTGTTCAAGGCATACCTCTACTTCAATACTAAACCACTAAAATTATGAGGGAGTGACAAGAGATAAACTTTCAATTTATGGTGTCTCAAAGCATTGTGAGTAAAAGACAGCAACATGAACATCATAAACATTGCTTTTCAAGTTTTTCGTCCCTAGATTTCTTAAAATTCCTATCTTTTAACTCATAAGGTTATTAATTATATTAGAAACCTTAAATGTATATTGGAAAAAGTAGGTTATCCAAACCAAATTCTTGACAAACACGCTCCAATAAAAAGAAACAAGAAAGTAGTTGTGAACCTTTCCTGCATTGCCTTTTAGCCCTCCATTTCACACTCCTTCATACACATACTAGATAGGATAATAGAATTTCATAAAACAAAAATATCTTGCTTATTCAAGCTTTTAAAACCTAAGGTCTAGTACCCATCACCATCAATGGCTAGTCTAAAAGGTATGTGATGATGGCGATTTAAAAAGAGCAAGTGAAACCCATAACTTGATATGGCTCGAGAATTTCCCATTTCTTTTTTTTATACAAAGGAGAAATAATACAAACTAACGCATATGTCGACGATATAAGATCCCTTGCTGATCTTTGTGGATGTACTCAAGACACGCCATTACTAACACATATGTCAGTGATGTAAGATCCCTTGCTGATCTTTGTGGAACACTCAAGACACGCCATTGGAGGTTGCTGGAGAACATAAAGACCAGGATGTGATAGTGAGGCTAGGTTAGCCAAGATGTCGACACTCCTATTTCCTTCTCGATAGACGTGTTGTATTTAGAGTGCTTATTGTCGACATTGCAACTCGCGGATGCCTAATACCAACACGTGACCGTCAATCAACACTGGCTCAGATGAAGATACAATATTGATTACTTTCAAAGAATCCACTTCGACTACCATTTGAAGGAAGCCGAGATTCCATGCCAACTTTAGTCCGAAGAAGACCCCTCATAATTCAACGGTTAGCAGCAAGCACTCTCTTATATGTTGTATGAAGCCTCCACACCATTGTTCTGTGCTATCCCGGATTAATCCTCTAGCTGTCGCCATGCAAGAGTCTATATTTACCGCTCTATCAATGTTCAATTTTACCCATCCAACCATCGATTTTGTCCATCCGACCAAGGTTCCTATTGGCAAACCTGTTATTAGAAAAACTCGGTCTGCCACCTCCTTTGCCTTATCTATCCATTTAACATATTCTATCACGAGGCAAACTCCAGCTTTCGGCCAGATAAAATCGTCCTTAAAGATGCCTTTATTTTGTCACTGTCAGAGAAACCAACAAGAGACTTCAAAAAGAGTGTCCCATGTGACCATTTGTCCTTGATTTTGACGACTTATATTAAAGATTAACCACAACTCTACATCTTGGTGAAGAAAATTAGAATCTATCATTACTGTAAGAAATTGCCTTAAAAAAGATTTGACCCTGGGACAATCTCGTAACGCATAGATGAGAGACTCTTCCTGACTACAGAAATGACAACTAGAATTTGTTGATAGATGTCGTGCAACTTGTTGTTGGTTAGTTAGCAATTTTCAAAGGAATGAACGAATCCGTTGACATCTCGATCATTTCCTTCCAAATTCTGTAGTAGGTTATCGCATCATTGTCTTCTATAAGGTCATACTCAGAAGTCGCCGTTCAGAAATGAATAACATCAAGAAAACTCCATATGAGTTATGTAATGGCAGGAAACCCAATATATCATACTTTCATCCTTTTGGTTGCAAGTGTTCTATATTGAATACAAAGGAAAGTCTGGATAAATTTGACTCTAAGAGTTCTTCTGGAATTTTTCTGGACTATTCTCTATCATCAAAAGCCTATAGGGTTTACAACCTTACCTCTAAGACTGTTGAAGAAACCATTCATGTCAAATTTGATAATAGTTCTCAACCAAGTAAGAGAGATGATCCTGATAATAAAACCCTTTCAATACCCTTGGTTGATAATGAAGAAGTATCACTATCAGAAATTTTCTTAGACAAAGTTAAAGATATTCCTGAGACTCTTGATGTGAAGAGAGATTGGAAATATAAGAATTCTCATCCAGAAGAGTTGATTATAGGAGAGACCTCATAAGGGGTGCGGACTAGGTTCAAATTCAAAAGAGAAGCAAATAGTGCATTTATTTCTGAAATAGAGCCTAAGAAAATTGATGAAGCTCTTCACGATGAAGCTCGAATTTTAGCCATGCAAGAGGAGCTAAATCAGTTTACTATGAATAAAGTTTGGTCCTTAGTTTCCAGACCACCGAAAAAATCCATCATAGGAACTAGATGGGTTTTTAAGAATAAGCTGGACGAATCAGGTAAAGTGAGTCGTAACAAAGCAAGATTAGTAGCACAAGGCTATAATCAGCAGGAAGGAATAGACTACAATGAGACTTATGCTCCTGTAGCAAGACTAGAAGCTATTAGGATATTGCTTGCATATGCTGTCTGTCACGATATAAAGCTATCTCAAATGGACGTGAATAGTGCATTTCTAAATGACTTTATAGATGAAGAAGTTTATGTGAAGCAACCTCCAGGTTTCGAAGATGTCAAGAAACCGGATCATATCTATAGACTTCATAAGGCTTTGTATGGCTTGAAACAAGCTCCTCAAGCTTGGTATGATCGTCTGAGTTCATTTCTTATTGAGATTAAGTTCACTAGAGGTCAAGTGGATAAAACCTTATTTAGAAAGTGCATGAAGAATGATTTTATTATTGTTCATATTTATGTTGATGATATTATTTTTGGTGCTACCTCTGAAGTGTTATGTGCTAATTTTGAAAATCTGATGAAAAATGAATTTGAGATGAGCATGATGGGTGAATTAAAATTCTTTCTTGGGTTGCAAGTTAAGCAAACTGAAGAAAGGATTTTTATTCCTCAACAGAAGTATGTGAAAGAACTATTAATAAAGTATGATATGGGAAAAGTAAAACCAATGTCAACTCTGATGCATCCTTCAAACCATTTGTCCAAGGACGAATCTGACAAGAAGGTTGATCAAACTCTGTATAAAGGGATCATTGGTTCTTTACTTTACCTTACAGCAAGCAGACCTGACATTTTGTTTAGTGTTTGTTTGTATGCAAGATTTCAGGCAGATCCTAGAGAATCTCATTATATTGCTGTCAAAAGAATTTTGAGATACCTATTAGGTACTACTGATCTTTGCTTAATGTATGAGAAAGGTAAAAATTTCAGGTTGATTGGCTACTGTGATGTGGATTATGCCAAAGATAGGATTGATAGAAAAAGTACGAGTGGAGGATGTCACTTTCTTGGCGATAATCTAGTTTCATGGTCAAGTAAGAGATAAAGCTTAATTGCTCTATCAACAATGGAAGCCGAGTATATATCAGCCGCAAGTTGCTGTTCACAAACGTTGTGGATTAAGTACCAGCTAGAGGACTATGCAATACAAGAAGAAGAAATCTCAATCTACTGTGACAACACAAGTGCCATCAATCTGTCGAAAAATCTCATACAACATTCGAGAGTTAAACATATCGAAGTCAGACACCATTTTCTACGAGACTACATTTAAAGGAAGATCGCGAGCCTTCAGTTTGTTGAGACGAACCATCAATGGGCGAACATCTTCACTAAGTCATTAAGTGAAGAAAGATTCAGAGAAATCAGACGAAACCTTAACATGGTGATGTTAAATAATCAACCGTCTGACAAGTCATGATCTAGATGAAAAGGTTGAAAGAGTTAACGGTAACCGTAACTATGAGTTACAGCTAATAACGTCTGGTAGAAGAAAGTTTTGGAGGGAAGGTTTTTCGTAGCCTTGAGAATAACACATATTCTAGAACACTCATGATATATTCTGACAACCAACCCTTGAAAAACCCTCAACAAAAACCTTTCATTACTTTGTTTGGAGTTCAAACTTTCCTTGTTCACACACTTAACCTTACAAACCGACTTCACTCCTTTGAAAAAACTTTTATGTTTTTAGTTCGTTGTTAACTATAAGAAATGGAGACAACCATGACAAGCGGAAGATTTGTTAACTTTGAATCCCTGAAGCAGGACAACATGGATATTGAACCAGAGATTGTAGCAGCCAGATGGAGGAATTTCCTTCAAATTCGAGAGACAGTCTATATGAACGAAGTTTATAGTGAATTTATAAAACGCTTTGTTGTCAAATTTTCAGTCAATTTCACGATCTTTTTGCTCAAAACTTATAGTTAAAAATGTCCTCATCTCAACATAGCAAAGTAAATTTAACCATCACTGTAGAACACTCAAGTTATGCAATAAACTTGACAATTCAATGATGCAATGCACAAACAAATGGCTCAAGAGTTTCGTAAAACGAAACGGAAAAATCGAAGTTTACACTGTGAACAAAACGAGTTCGATTTCTCAGATCTCGTGGCCTCAAGTGGGCAGCTGGAAAAAGGCTATGGGTCAAAAGCATATAATCATGCTCAAATCATTTGCTCATGTGTTCATACTTTCATGCTTTCACATTTTTTCATTCATACAAAATGTCATGACATGTTTCAAGGCATAACATGAATATTTCAAAACCATTTTCCATTTTATAATTAAAATTCATGCACCAACATGTAGCAATTTCTCATATCACTCAACATTAAAAGCAATATTTACGAAGTAATTGAAATCATTTTACTTTCTTGATTTGTAAAAATGTCAATGGCTCATAACTCTATTATAAACATGTAACTCACATTGATTTTCTTACTTAAATACTTGTTCAAAATGCATCTTCTCTTGTTCCTCTTGCCTTTTTTATCCCCCTTATACAATAAAAAAATCTCACTTAATAAGGTTTTCAACTGAAAATCCCACAAAGCATAATTACTAAAATTAGTGCTAGAATGCTTACACCCATGGATTTTCTAAACTTTACGAACTAAAATCCTTCCAAAAATCTTAAAAGATTTAGGTGATCTCACCTTGGTTCTTCACCAAATGAAGAGATCTTTGGCTCAAATGGAAGCTCTTCTCTTTGTCTACCTTTTTCTTTTCTTGAACCACTTCAAAATCAAAATAGAATACTTCTGCGACTCTTGTTATATATTTTATGAGATTATCAGGATATATTATCCTATAATGATTATGTTCATGCATAAGAAACAATATAAGTGATTGGTTTAAGATGTTGCAATAGAGAAATCCTATACAAGATAATTCCATACGAAGAATCTAACCTTTTAAGATAATTCCATATGAAGAATCTAGCTTCATTAGCTGGTTGACATTGACGGAGAGAGACATTTCTCCAACTATGTAAACAAAGATAATTGCATGAAACAAAGATAATTGCATGAATAATCGCATCCTGACAAAGAAAATAGAGACCATACTATAGACAATGCAAAAAACACAAACCACAACATAGACGATGTATACTACATATAATCACATCTAAACAAAAGAAATAGGGACCTGCCATAATGTATTGTCATCCTCGCATTTCCTAAATAATTAGCAGCTTTTAGTGTGCCGGTGTGCAAGACAGAAAAGCAACATGTGGCTTGCGAGCGATGTGCAAGAGATAAAAGCATTGGCTAGTTGCAATATGCAAGACATACTAGAAGCATAGGATTGCGGGAAAGAGAAGCAAACATGAAGCGAGAGAAATGGCAAACACGAGGGGAAGTGCACGAGGGGAAGTGCACGAGGGCCGAGGAGGGAAGTTTTCTTCAATTAGGGACTTGGACAACTACAGGAACAATTTTCAATTAAGGATTTGGATAAACCCCTAATCCTTAATTTCGTATATTAAGACTTATTAATCATATATTAAGACTTATTAATCATTCTAATTAGGGATAACTAATAAATACTAAAGAATAATGTATTAATTATGTTACGATTAATGTAAATAGATTTTGTTGATTTGAAAAGTAGGAATCCACTTTTGATTAATAAATAATAAATAATATATCCTCATTGTTAATGTAATATTTAATTAATAAATGATTAATTTTGTCAATGTTTTATCTATTTAAAGTTTATTCTAAATATTTCAAAAATGTTAATATTAAAATTGAAACCTTTGAAAATTAATGAAGTTGTATTTTGACCGTAAAGGTTCAAAAATACAATTTTTGTCTTCTTTATCTTCTCTGCTAAGTTGAAAGTTGAAACCATAACTTTCATTTTCCATCCTTTCAAGGACAGGATAAGTACAGTTGAAACCTGAATATATATTTACGTGCGGACAAATATTTGACAATAAATCATCTGATACTCTCTTCAAATTTTCTCCATCTTTTCTTGTTGGTTCAAGTTCAGTTCAATTATTCTAAATTTAAGCAACTGTTTCTTCATTTCGTGTGCGACTTCAACGCAGTAGCTGCCGGTGATTGAGTGATTTCCCCCACCATATTTAATGCAACGCAGGGCTGATCTACTGGTACCTACAACGCACCATGCTCAAAAGCGTTAAATAAAGAAAAGGTTTCCGTAACTCAGTCTCTCACGTCAGGAGAGACATGTCAGTAAAAACGTAAGGGTGACCACTTTTAGACAAAATTGATCCTCCATGTCACGGTGTCTTGAAGACCGTCTTCGACTTTTGCATATCTGTGTTTAGTTTCGTCTCGAATAGTATCTTTCAGGACTTGCTTATAAATCTATTGAATTTATGGATATAGTGCCTACTGTATATACAAAAACGAATACAAGAAAATGATTGTCACTATAATCTTGAAGTTTGATTAATTTCTTTTAATAATGTTTGGATCCACTTTATGTTATTGCATTGGAATGAATTCGTTTTCTCCAAGGTTATTATACTTACAAAGTGACCCGCCCCAAGGATCCAATAGAAACGTAGGTTTTGGTACGATTTGGTAAATCCTCCCGTGGCTCTGTCAGTACCACAATGGACAAGGGTTCTTTCTGTACTCAAAAAGCTGCGTAGGCCTTCCCACCTACATTCAAGGAGCAGACAGAGCCAGAGGCGTAAAATTCTTGAAATTATATGGATATCAAAAAGATAAAAGGATGTTAAAATTAATGAGTCACGGGATAAACACAAATCCCCTTACTTGAGTTTTCCTACCCATGCTTCGGTCCCCTTAGTTGCACAAATAACATCAAGCTGTAACAAACAAATAATTTTATGACACCTCTCAAAATTGATTATTGTCGAATTTTCTGTTCTACAAAAGCCACCGAAATTAGAATCATTTTTAACTAAACAAAAGAAATAATATAGCACTAACTCCAAGATGATATGTATGTTAAAAAATCAGATGCTATTTTATATAAAAGAAAAATATAATTAATAATTAATGGGAATTAATGGTCACTAATATCATAAATAACAAAGAATATTATGTTTATAAAATAAAATTTTCATAATTCATAATAATGATAATTAAAATATCAATATCAGTAATAATAAACCATATTGTTTTTATAAATTATTTGGTAATAACTGATATTAAAAATAAAGGAGAGGAGATGAACCTTACTTGTCCATTGTAAATAGTAACATTGATCCCCTTATTTAAAAGCTCATCAACCTGTATAAGAGTACGAAATGATAAGTAATTAACCAAATTTAAGAGTATAAGTAAATTAACAAATTATGCAATAATTCATCAACACCTCATTTATCCTTGGCCTCATAAAGCCACCAATTAGTGCCTCAAAAACATCGTCTGATTGCTCTCCCCATCTATAATTCCCAAAAGCACGTGAATATGGATCCATTGGCAAACTTCTAAAATTTGATACCAATAGTTCTGTTCTTGTTGCCTTCTAACTTGTAAATTCCGAAGGTATATACAACATTGAGTTTTGTCATTTACACGACAAAGCTAAAGAATGTAAGGAACAATTAATAGGATTTACGTACTTCACACTAGGGGGAATGATTTTGAGTTTTTCCCTGATTATTCCATTCATCAGGCTACTAATGCCACCATCACCATCAGCAGATTTCAATCTCAAGGAACTAAGATATTTGGAATAGCTTTTCGTGGCAATTGCTGGTGATGAAGATTGACTAGCCATTATAGATACTGGATCCATTCCCCGGTCTAAAAGAAAATTGTAGAAATCCTGCATAAGAAGGAAGAACATGGTTATAATTAACTTATGTCATTGCTTACTTATAGATTGAATACTAAACATTTACATAGAAATCATATGATGAGTGGAATAATTCAAAAGTATTCAAGGTATCCGTTGTTAAATCAAACTCATTACCACATGGTTACTATTTCCTTCTATATTTTCCTCGAGTTGCCGCCAAGAAGCAGTTGCAGCTATGTACTCACCATTCCCAATATGCTGCTGTATCTTTTCTGCAAGACTACTTTTCCCAAATGGGGTGGTTAAGAATTTTGCAATCCTTTGCATAAATCACCAGTAAAGATAAATGGCACCAGAACCTGTTTGCTTTCTCAAGACCGTTATCATCAAGCCGCGAGACGTCTTTAAGTAGAGGACCCCATGACAACTATAGATGACGAATTGAAAACTATCTTCAATGTAAGTTATTTTCTGCAAAAAGTTGCAAAATAAGATCGTGAAATTATCCTACTCACGACAAAATCTTCAGGTGAAATCCAAGTGTCACCCAATGCCACTCCTGTAATGCGGAGATTATATGAGTGTATAGTAGGATTCATAACGTTTATAATATGTTAATCACTGTAAACCTTCGATTACCTCCAAGTTTAATGTTTAATATGCCTTTTTCTATGGCTTTTAAAACAGATAATCCCAGAGTGACTGCAAATTTGCCCCCATAAGACTCTGCTAGTATGTATAAAGGGCTCTTTTGAAGACTCTCATCTCTGCTGAAGATGCTCTCCAATAATGTAGTCAAATCGGTTGCTGCTTCTTCATCAGTTTTCACGTATAATTCCTTATCATCTACGTAACTAAACCCTGCACCAACTGGATTGTCCTACACCACACAAGTTCACCAATCAAAAGTCAAAAGGAAATAATGTGATTTAAAAATTTTATGATATCAGTTTATTATCCAAAACAGAAGGGAGAATATTTCTCTGAATTATATATACCACAAATAATAGATCAGCTATTTGTAACCATGACGAGTTTCGGGGGTTTAGGTTGGTGTCTAGGGGCCCGACCTCTTCAAAATTTCCCATGCCTACACCTGAAGCGCCCTGTATAAAGAAAATTAAAGAAATACAAGGATAAAACTCCATGTTTCGAATAGGATAAGTGTGGATTATTTGTAATTATGTCCTATTTTTTACATTTGATTGAACAAATTTGAACTCACAGGTCCACCCTGCAACCAAAGAATGATTGGCCAAGGCTTGGAGGGATCTTCAATTCTACAAGGACTTCGGTAGAGCCACCAAAACATATGTGCTCCTATTCAACATATTCCACAAAACTGAATCAGAAAACTTGGATCTAAGCTCACCACAGAAGTTGAAACTTAGAAGAAGCTGTTTTACTTGGTCTAACTTCCTCGTAGCCCCACTCTTCTGTTCCATTTTCAATTCTAACAGAAATAGCTAAACCTATATGAATTAGAGAAGAGAAGAACAGAACACATGCAAAATGATGTACTGTTCCCATTTAGAAAACGAAATTCGATGGATGCCAAGTTTAATGTAGAAAATGAGAAGAGGCCATCTGCTTTTATTTAGGAATTAGAAGGTGTGTAGGGAGGCGTTTCTATCCGTAACTGAAACAACAAAATTAGAAAATAAAAACTTGTAAAAAACTGTGCAAGCTTTTGCAACCTGAAATACATAGCAGAAACATGTTTCTGGGAGGGAAACTTGTTTCAAGCTTGGACATTAAAGCCACCAGAATCTAATAAAATAACATGTGAAATATAAACATCACTGCGACTCAGGCAAGTATTCTACGCTGGTTGAATTTGGACAGGAAATAGCATAGACTAAAGTGAGAAGAAGTTTTAATTATATCTTAAAAAATAGGAAGAGGAAGAAGAAAAGAACAGGTGAGGTCGAGATGATGTATGATGAGATAGCGTGCAAGAAGGCTTAGGGCTTTCTTTTGCAAACTATTCAGGGATGGAGGAAGTGATGTGTGATTACTGATTACTACTGCTTCTTGTTTTAAATGATTATCCGAGAATGTGGGGCCACGGGGATGTTCATGTTTTGGATCTGAGCCACTAATGATAATAATAAAAAAGAATAATCCCAATAAAAAAGGCCAGTTCGCTGAAAAAAGTTTCTTTCACTCAACCTGCTAAAGGGTACAAGTAATTATAAATTACTCACGGCATTGGGCCCTTCCGAGAGGTGTCGTGTCCGTGTGAGTACAACGGGTAGCAGTACCTGTTTCTGTTAGGTGTTTTAATTCTTTGTAATTTTATTCACATATTTTTATGTGAATGATATTTAATATTGTAGAGTTGAATGGTTGTTCCAATTATTTAAGATCTTTTAATTTTTAGTGTGAGTGGTTTAGTACTTTCATATTTTAATTAAAGGTTTTGAATTCGAATCTTAGGAATAGAAAAATCATTTAACCAAGTCTTTCTTACTACGAGTTGACTGAATGCAGTGAGAATTAGTATAGGTGTGGATGACTTAAAAGTATTTTCTCACAGTTAAGATCCTCCTAGAACACCTTGTAAATTAACAAAAAAAAAGTAATACGATGAAACAGTATTCTAAGTCTATCTTATGATAATATTGTCAAATTCAGATTGATCCGATTGGTCGGATAAAGATTTTGAGAACTCAAATGACGATGGCAAGTTCAGGCACCACCATTTGGCCCAATTTGATAACGAACCAGCTGGGTTAGTCAGTGCCTATTTATTTCAACCTTTGGAAAATAAATAAGTACTTTTTTTCACCGCAAAAACTGATTTTGATATTTATATAATATTATTTAATTTTTTATATGTTTTAATATTTATTTTTTATATTAATTTTACTTATATTATAATCCATATAAAATATTTGATTAGATATATTTTCATTTATGTTTCATATGGTTATAAATTATATAATAATTTATATATTACTCTTTGCATATTGTTTAATATATTTTAAATAATATTTATATGCATAAATAATTTTAATTATAAAATAAAATATAGTTAAAATTAAAAGTATTTTTTATTTTATGTTGCCAAACAGCCTATTGTATGAAGTTTTTTCAAAAAAATTCTTTTTAAACAGTCAACTGATCTCTTTAAAAAATTCTTTTTAGAAAAGTTCTACTGACAAAAGTTCTATTGATATAAATCCATTCAAACAGACACTAAGTCTTGAGTTTATTAGAAAATATTATGAAACAATTCAATTCATTTTAACCTTTTAAAAAATTGAAGTTATGTTTTTTCGTGTTTATTCTAATCTCATTTTCTTAAACCCAATTTTTCCTGACTGTAGCATTTTTCGGATTCAAATCTAGATCACAAGAGAACTTTCTCCTCTATTCGAAAACTATGAGAATAAAATAAGTTCTTTTATACAAAATTTAGGCCAACTGTTCATGCCTCTTCTAGTTAATATGAAGCAGAGCTCAGTTAAACTTAACCTCGTCACCTCAATGAATAAAATCTGAATAAAATAGGTTTAACTTAATTAAAAATTTGAAGAACATAACTTAAAACTTTGAGATTTAATACGTGGCTAACATCTTTATGAAAATGATGTCATAAATAACCACAAAAATCTATTTAATAGACTTTGACTATTTATGCAAATGAAGTGATTCAAATTCATCATAACTGGAAAACTTTTGATCACTTTGCTGCCGATATACTAATATAAGAATCGACGTTTTGACTATTTATACTTTTGGAAGTTAAAAGTCAAGCCTTTGGAAATTAGTCAATTATTTCTCATGTAGTTAATCATGGCTTTCTAGCACCAAACTTTGACAACAAAAACATAAAAATTGTAAACTCCAAAATCACTCGCTGTCACTCCTACAAGTCAATTCTTGGGTATTTGGCTAATTGCTTAATTCTTGCCTTATTGTAACTTAATACCTGTTTAGATAGATTTATATTAGTAGAATTTTTATCAGTAGAGTTTTTTTTTTAAGAAAAGCTTTCATAAGAAGTCAGTTGACTGTTTGGTTGTCATTTTAAAAAGAGCTTTTTTAAAATAATTTTATACAATAGATTATTTGTCAACATAAAAATAAAAATATTTTAATTTTAATTATATTTTATTTTGTAATAAAAGTATTTATGCACATAAATATTATTTAAAATATATTAAACGACATGCAAAGCAAAAATATTAATTATTATAAAATTTTAAACCATATAAAGCATAAATACAAATATATCTAAGCAAATCTTTTACATGGATTATAATATAAGTAAAACTAATATCAAAATAAATATTAAAACATATAAAAATTTAAATAATATTATATAAATTTCAAAATAAACATGAATGTGTATTTGTGGGTATTGTGAAAATTATGTGTAAAACATAAGGATAAAGAGGATTACAAAACAGGTTCATTAATTGATATGAAAAATCTACCTGAAAAAATGCTTTCTAAAAAAGTTTCAAATTTGAACTTCTCAAAAAGTTGTATTTTAACTTTCAAAAAAGTCATTTCTATGAACAAAGTATCTTTAGATTTTACAGTTAAACACTCATTTTTCTTAAAAACAACTTTTGTGGTGGAAAAAAAGTTTTTTATTTACCCTCCAAAAAATAAAACAAACAGGAACTTAGACTCTATTAGCTACAGATATTTTATCCCTATTTTTGTAAATTTTTTTCTCTACTTGATACCTATCAAAACATTTTCTTGAAATTGTCAGGGAAAAAAGGGGTGAAAGGTGTAAATCACGTTATAAATATTTGTAAAGAATTGAAGTACATTCTATTATTATCTATGATATTTTATTACTCCTTAATGTTTCTAAAACAATATTAGTAACATTTTAAATCATAATAAAGTTACTCATGAGATGTCAAATGGAAGTTTCAAAATGTGATTATTAAAACCAAATCAAAATTTAAAGGTGTTTTGTATTTTGAGCTTTATCTTAATTATATGGAAAGTTATGTTGTACTTTTTCAGAAACTAGGTTGGGATCTAGTCCCGCATGCAGTGGAATGATTACGAAACTTTTTTGTTTAATTTTTGAAGTCAAAATCACTTAAATTCTATAAAATAATTAACACATAAATCATAATAAAATATAAATCGTAATTAAATACCTTATTCTAAAACTTGAATCTTTTCTTGTCGTATCCTTCAAATCATTTTTGAAATCGGTCCATCTCAATTACCTAAGATGCACAAGTGTCTAGCTTCTAACAGTATCTATAGAACATGTTGAGAGAACTCTATAAATATTATAGAGAGGGTTAGGTAAAGAGTGCTTAGAACTTAAGTTTATTTATAATAGGTTTTGGAAGTTACAATAATTTAAGTGAAATTAAATTCTAATTCAGTTAAGAATTACTGAGAATTCTAATCAAATACTAATTAAGTTCAAATAAGATCCAATATATTTATCATATTTATCCTTATCTATTTAATATCTCATATTTAACTATAAAGTTTTGAAACTTTACAATCAAGTTCAACTTGATTAAAACACTTTCTCTCTTCAACTCTTTATTTGTGTGTAATTTACTAGGTTCTCAAATATGTTGACAATGTATATAAATTATAACTTTAATTGTATGCGTGAGATTAGATAAATTAAGTTTCTTTAATTTATCTTTAATTATCTAATTAAACAATAGATATCCATAGATTAAGATTAACATCTAATAACACATCATGATCACCCAAATATTTATAAATGTCAAAGTAGTTTTGACTATTCTTTTGGATATACTTTTTCTTTATAATTCAATTATTTTATAATATAATGTTTTGATTATACATAAAGTATGTAATTAATGTATATTTCATTTAAGTCAAATCATGTTATTTCTCCGTCATCGATAATTGGTTATATTAATATATAACACTCGTAAATTATTTACAAGCGACATTTCACTTTGACTAAAGATTTTCTGAATCAATTCTAATCAAGAACAATGAAACATTATTTCTAATTACTTTAGGATGATGAATTATATATTGATCACTCAATTACTTTCACATAGTTGATACTATATCTAGTGACTATCGACAGAGCTACTCTTAACTGGAATAAGTCATAAGTAGTGTCAAAACAAAGTAACTGAATATTAGATAACTTTGAAGATTTCAAGTCAAAAGATCATTTATGTAATTATCAGAATGAGAACTTTCATAAACATACAATTAAAGTTTCAAATGAATTTATCATATGGGTTTAGTTCAACGAATTTGTTCTCTAATAAGCATCTACACGTTTATTTAAATATCTTCGTATTTTAGTTTATAAGATTGACTACTTCCTTCATAAGGAAAAATATAAGATATGCTAGTCTTTTAAAACTCTATGAATGTCTAATTTTAATACAACAATGACTAGGAATAATACATGATATGCAATATGAATCTCATAATTATAATATCATCATAATTTTGTTTGTAATGTATATTTATATAGTGGAACTTTTCATATACATCTAAATATATATAAGATAAAGAATGTCTTTAAATCATTATATCACTAAACTACAAACAACTGATTAATTGTAATTTATAAACCAATAGTACTTATGTACATTATGTAGGATACTTGGAAGATGAACAGTAATAAACGTCGCAAATCTAAATCTGAAATACCAAGATCCATGTGAATATTAAAACCATAATCATGATCAATTATACCTTTTGTGTAGTCGAAACGGAAGAGGAATTGGTAATGCCAGAAAAGAGCACGTCAAACGCCACACCTCTATTGGTATCCACACCGCAAGACTGAATATCACGCTCACAGTGTGTTAGCACCAATCTTGTTCCTCTCTTTCTCTAGATGTAGATGTGTGTTAGGGTTGTGATTAGAAGTCCATCCATCTTCTAATCACCCATATATCTATATATATTGGAAAATCCTAACTGGTTAAGCGTGAATTAGTGCCTGTTTGGATGGGCTTATACAAGTAGAGCTTTTATCAATAGAGTTTTTGTCAATTAAAGAGCCAGTTGACTATTTGGTTGTCAATTAAAAAAAGAATTTTTTAAAAGAATTTCATACAGTAGATTGTTTGGTATCATAAAAATAAAAATAATTCTATTAATTTTAACTATATTTTAGTTTGAAATAAAATTATTTATGCATATAAATAATATTTAAAGTATATTAAACAATATGCAAAACACAATATATTAGGTTTACATTTAATTTGAAAGATTTTAACTACTATTAAGTCTTTATTAGTGGAATGAGTTTACATTTGCTTTATAATTGTTTGAAAAATTCACTTCCATTTAAATTGTGACTTGATAATTACGATAGAATGATTTCAAATTGATACATGTATCATGCAGATATTGTTGTAGATTTTGAAGTTTAATTCACAACACTACATGTTTGATTTACACTTTACGGTTACCTAGTTCTTAGATAATCATCTTGTAGGAAATTTTAGATAATTATCTTGTAGGAAATTATTTAACAAGATGTCTCATTTTTTTGTAGGAAATAAATATAAAAATAAATATTAAAACATATAAAAAGATAAATAATATTGTATAAATCCCAAAATAAATATTCAAGTTGAGTAAATAATTAAACACTTAATAAATTATGCATTTATTGTAATATAAGAAGATTTGCAATATGTTCTATCACATCATTTATCTCATTATTTTGTAACTCTTTAAATGATTTTCTTTAATGTCTTTATTTTCATTGATTTCTTCAATTGTAGGAAGTAATTCATCATCTTAGAGAAAACTCTTCATTTTTTTGAGCATTTAACCTTATAAAAATATGTATGACCATTGAAGCAATTACAATTTTAACTTGTTTTGGAAAAGAAAAATTAGGCATTTGACATAAAAAATTTCACTTATTTTTTTAAACGTCAAATGTTCTTTCGATTGTGCATCTTAAATAATAATGTGCATGATTGAATATTTATTTCTTCCCTCTTGGAAGATCAACACGTCGAAAATCAGGAAGATGATACCTCTCACCTTTGTATGGTCTTAAATAACCTTGCATGTAAGGATATCCTACATCTACCAAATAATATTTTTGTACATTCCAAATTAAAAATAAATAAATAAAGAAGTATTGAATTATTAAAAATATATAAAAATGAATAAAGTTATCCGTCACAAACCTCTAGGTGGATGAGGGAAGTGTAATATATCATTACACAAAGCCTCCGTAAAAATTTAAGCATTATGTGTTGTGCCTTTCTAACCAACTCAAGCAAAAGTAAAACATATATCAAAATCACATACAACCATTACATTTTACGTAGGAATGCCTTTTCTTCCAATATTTTTTATTTGATTGGACCTTGGAATTACAACTGGTGTATGTGTTCCATTAATTGCTCTAATCATCATCATCATCATCATCATCATCACCCAGATTGTAATCCCGCAATGAAGCAGGGTCTGGAGAGGTCTGATAGTACGCAGCCTTACTCTTACATAATAGAGAGGCTGTTTCCAGTAGACCCACATGGAAATGAGACAATAATAAGAGTGATGCATGGTACAAAGGAAAAAGGCACAACTATTACAGTAAAATATTAAGTAAATAAAAATTACACAAAGTACAAAATAATAAGTTCCAATAAATAAATAAATAAAAATAAGGAAACAATATATATATATACCACTAAATTAAACAGATATATATACCACTAAAGTATTAATAATACTATAATAATAAATAAAAGTAATACTAATAAGAGTACTATATGTAACTAAAACATTCGAAAATGAATAAAAATAAAATAGCAAAAAAGTAGCAATACAACTAAGCGAAAAATCAATAAATAGCCAACGAATAATGGGGGCCGCAGTAAAATCAGTGAGAAAGCAACAGACACTAAAGACACCCGTTCTCGTCAAGAGCTCTTGCTAAGGGATTTTGCGAGTAATAGGCAAAATGGTAGGACTACAGTAAAAACACGTTACGACTAAAACTAGAAGTTTTTCTTAACACGCGCTAGCCCGCGTAGGACATTAACGGGAGATAAACAAGCCCGAGGAGAAGTCCAATCCACTTTAAAAACACAGGTAGAGGGAGTGGGCGACACATGTATCCTAAGCCTAGATTGAGCAAAAATGCTAATGTCAGAAAAGTGGTTCTGCAAAGATTTAAAAAGCTTACTTCAGAAAATACACATACCTCTCTCGCTCTCTCTCTCTCTCTCTCTCGCTCCGTCTACAATGACAACCTACTGCTGTCTACTGAAAGGACCCAAACCCAAAAGCTTACTTGCGTAAAAAACAAGTCTAACCTTCAAAAGTTGGGTTAAAAGAAGTTGTTACTCGTCTAACTGCACTAACACTACCACCATCTAACGAAGCAAACTAGATTACCGAGAAAGGGAATAATGTCAGAAACGTGGGACTCTGATTTTAGCATAAGCAAAGCATACGAGAACAAGAAAGATGAAAAAAAACCTTCACGTACAGAAATTTAAGCCAAAACTAAATAGGCAAGCTCAGACCTCCATCACAATTAATAGTTCAAGAACGAAACTCCTTATCAGATAAACAAAACAAAAAAAAAATTGGAGATATAGTAAGTAAAGAGAAATACAAAAAACTTACTTGTTCTATGAACAACCGGAAACTGATCATTTGCTCACAATACCTTTGAATGTTGAAAACAGAACAGCTCTCCAACGCTCCCATGGTTGTACCTCCCATTGAAGCGCTGACGGCAGGTGTGGACCTCCAGGATGCTTCCATAGATGAATACTAAAAATGCATAAATAAATAACTTACGTGGCTAGCTAGCATGTAAAGAGGGAGATTGCAAAACAGCTCCAGCCAAAGCTGTTTCAATGATTATCCCAGAAGTTTAAGACAGGTACTCATCCTCAAAAGAGAGAGGCCAAAACATGCCCTTATAAAATCCTCCCATAACTCTAGCCCATGCTCATCCATCGAGTCCTCTATGTGTCTTCGCTTCTCTTCCAAAGAACTTGAAACTACCAAAGAAGCTCCAAATAACAAATATGGCTACTTCCCGGATAGCAAGGTTTATCTCAGAAGTTGCACCGCCACAGTACATTAGCGTCATGAGGAGTAGAGCTTCAAAGATGCTGGATACAATCAGTGAGGAGGATAGAGATGCCGCTGCAAATGATTCTCCTGTTGTTTAAAATAAGATCAATATCTTCTATCATCTTTAATTTTGCTTGGAATTTCTTTAAAGGTTGGATCTTTTAGCTTTATGAAATCAATCGACATACATGAAACGACCTCTAATACTATTTCAAACCATCTAAAAATTATTTCATCAGAATGTTGAAATCTTTCTTAAACCATTCTATTGCAAAGTCTATGACTTAAAGTGATAAAAAAACATAGATACAACCTCTTCTATTGTTACTTTTGCACTTTTTTTTAGTCCATATGACTTATTCAACAATTTACATAATTTGATAAAAACATCTTTTTCCATTTTAAATTGTTGATGACATCTATCTCGATAGCCATTAAGCATTTCCATTACAAACATCCATCCAGTGTGAGGGGATGTTCTATATAGTTTTTTTAATATAATAATTAATACAATGGTCAATGGTTAGTGCTACTCCAGTTTGATCCATATGTAAAATTTCTTCTTCAACCTCTTCATTATATTCATGATTATTGTTAGAATCATTATCGAAGATGACATATATATCAAAATATATTTAAAATAAATAATAAGCTTATTGTATAACTAGGTAATATAGTAATAATCATAGCATAATAATAATAAAATACAATTTAATTCATTACAACAAAATTAACCAAATAGAAATCCAATACAACACATTACAAGTAGCGAATTCTAATACAACACATTACTAGTAGTCTAATATTAGTAACCAAATACATGTCTAATTCATTACAAAAATCACAATCATTTCATTTTCTTAAGCCATTCGATTTGAAGGTCAATATTCTTAAACACAATAAACATCTCTCTATTTTCCTTCTTCAAAAATAATTTGGTAGCAAACATAAACACTCTTTCTCTCTTCAACTCAATCTTTATGTGTGACCCATTAAGTTCTCAAATATATTAATAATAAATATAAATTATAGCCTTGAATTATATTTAGGATGAACTAAATTAAACTCCTTTTAATTTTTAAATAATCTAATTAAACAAGTTATGTTTATATATCAAGATTGATATTTAACAACACATCATGACCCTCAAATATTTAAAATGTCGAATTACTTTTGACTTACCTTTTCTTGTATGATTTTTCTATATAATTATCTTTTATCATACAATGTTCCAATTAGATATAACACATGAAAATAATGCCTATTCTATTTGAGTCAAATTATGTTATTTCTCTACCATTAGTAATTCGTTATATTAATAACATTCGTAAACTATTTACAAAGCATCATTTCACCTTAGCCATTTTTCGAATCAATTTTAATCGACAACAATCAAACATAATCTCTAATTACTTTAAATGCAATGAGTCATACATTGATCACACAACTACTTTCATATAATTCATATCCAATGATTATTGGCTGAGCTATCCTTGACTAAAATAAGTTAAAATAGTATCAAAATATAACAATCCCTGTATGAGCTATTTTGGAGATCTCAATTCAAATGATCACCTATATAATTATTACAATGAAAATTTTCATAGGCATACAAACAATGTCTAATTTAGTAAACTTGTTCTTTAACAAATATCTACGAATTTATTTTAGTATCTTCATACTTTAGTCTATGAGATGGACTATTTCTTTCATAAAAAATATAACGTATGTTAATCTTTTCATATATACTTTGTTAATGTCTAATCTCAATAGAACAATGATTAAAAATAATTTAAGAATAATACATAACTGCAATACGAATCTTATAATTATGATCTCATCATAATTTCGTTTGCTAATGTATATTTATCTTTTAGACTTTACCATATATATCTTAATACGTATAAAATAAAAATAAAAATCTTAATACGTATAAGATAAAGAATATTTTAAATAATTATGTCACTAAATTATAACTAATCAATTGATGTAGGACATAAACCAATAGAGTATACTTTATCCTTATAAAAAATGGAAGTCCAAAATGAGTAACTTTTAAATAACGTGTAGAAAGGGAGAATTTGGAAAAAGGTAGCAGTGAATTTGACAAGGATAATGTTCTATTGGTGGAATATAAGGCGACTAGGTGAACTCGAGTCATATATTGATTATGCTACTTCAGTCTCTGTCTTATAAATCATGTGCTTATTATACAATAAGAAATCCGTGTCTTTAACTCTATAATCTGTAACGTAAAGCGAAAATCAAGTAGAAACCAGATCCCGCGATTTAGGTTTAGCCCCAAAGTTATGGACTTCTTTTGGGTGCCTACAACACTGTGGACTTGTGCTCTGCGGTGGATATTGAGCGAATAGATAGGGCTGCTGCAAGACACCGAGCCTGTCATATCCTTCGCCCCGCACCGAGGCCTGCTTGGTTTGATTTCTTTTAGCACAATATATACGTCGTATTCTACGAACCTTTGGGGCATTTTTCCCAAAGTACCTTAAAACGTTTACTTGGCCAAAATATTTTAAAACGAAAATGAAACAAGTATAACGATCAACAACATTACTCCGCAACCTAATTAAAAAGTAACTCTTTAGCAATACTATTACAAGTTTTCTTTGTCTAAATTTAACACACTACAGTACAGCAGAGGGTATGTTGGAGTGTTTTTATGAATGAAAGAGCAACTGTTGACCTGGAAGAAAGCTGTTAAACTTAAACGTTTCTGTCTCCTGCCCTAATTTGAAATATAGTGCACCGCTACATCATACATGCACAGGCTTATTTAGTCGGATTCATTCCACAGCCTAGAGGAGAATATTTAGCAATAATGTCCTCAACATTATATCTTTTCTAGCTTGTAGTTTTGCAGGGCAACCACCTATCACATGGAAGTTGTTGACAGAATCACCCTTTGGCTTCAGGCACCAAATTCACCGAATTCAAGCCGAGAAGATGTGGTGGTTACTTCTTGTTGGATACTAATACTATAGAGGGGTTGGAGGGGGAACAGTAAACAAGGACAGGATCTATGCCAGGGTATCCATGTCCCCGTCAAGAGTTAAATAATGGTACAGTGTCCAAAAGGGTATCCTATGCCCCCGAAGCATAGATACGGACAATTCAAGAAGAGATTGGCTGTGACACGACGGGTTATTAGGAGAGATCGAGATCGAGATCGAGATCGACACATAGATATATACATATAGAGAGAGAGAGAGATGAGATGATTAGGGGGCACTGTGCTTCATGGGATGGGATGCTCGATCAAGGGCCAAGTTCTCGTTTTATAAAAGACTATTTAGTTTCTATACTTAAAAACAAATATGAGACATTATCACATGGCGTCAACTTCGCAGTTATAAACTACTATTTTGGCCCTCTTCTCTTGAGCTTAGGATCCTATTACATTGTCCGTTTGTCTTCTCACTTCCATGTAACTTCAATTGTGATGGAATCTGTTCATTACACTAAGATTTCTGATCTAAGTTTAGGTGAATTAATTCAGTAGTTACTAAAATAAATTCCTTTCCTACTACTATATTGTGTAACCATATGACAATAGATTATAATTATAGTTTAACTATAGTAGAGCTTATGTAAATATGATATGTTTCTTTTGATTAATTATAAATTATAAAAAAGCTAAAATTAAATGTAAAACGAAAACACCATCTAAAGTTTGGATGTAATTAGCGGGTACCGTGGATATATAAATTGAAGACATGGAGGGAACAAAATCTTTTATGGTTTAACATGCAATTGTCAGCCAAAACCACCTACCATTCAATTGCCATTAAACAATCACCTAAACATACATGGATTTAAAGACCTATATATTTCTAAGTAATGGAAGCCGATAACATACATGCCTCTTCATTCTCCACATACAAAAAAACATAAAGTTGTATGTATATTTATATGCAGGCATATATATCGTCAAGATAATAATGACAGCTAACAGCATACATTTACTAGAATGCTGATCCACGGCCGCTAGTGAGAGAGACATCCAGCTATATAACTCCTACTCTATAAATCTCAAACTCCTATTCAGACTTTCACTTGAAGTAACCAAGCTGTCATAGCTTTATTACACGAAGAAAAGATAGGAGAAAGTGCTGAAAGATAAAAAAGAGTATAATAAAGAATACATACAAAAGAAGAGGGTACAAACTGCAAACTCTGATAGACATAAATTTCAAAAGATAAGAAAGAAATATTAGTCATCCAATTATACAATTTGTCAAAAGCCTCCCTCTCCTTCTCTCTTAGCCTTCTTCCTTTACACGTTTCCTTACCTTACTTCCATGTCTAGAGATTCCATATCAGAGAAAATTCTATCGAAACTTGAAGAATATTTGCCACAAGATCGTAATATACAAGAAGATGTTGATCAACTAATGCATCGTCAAGTATTAGATGATGAAGTGGAGTGCAAAACACCAACTTCAAGTGATCACAAGATACCAACCAGCGAGAGCTGCCCTCCAACCCCAAAAAAGAAAGTGCAAGTGAATTTGCAGAAAAGAAAATTTCCCGAGTTGCAGTTCTTTGAAACGAGGAATAGGGATGAGGTAGAATCCTTCTTCAGATCAAACTTCCAGGTATCTAGTGTTAAATCTCATCCAATAAAGAGAAGTAGAAGTTATTGAGAAAATCATGTACCTTTATATGTTTTGCGTGTGTACATGTAATTATATATGCTCAAGATAATACCGATTGTGTTATATATATATGTATGCAGCTAAAACATCTTTTCCACAATTCTCAAGTTGTCTTATTATTCAACAATCAGTAATAATAGTCAGTACCGTTCAATAAATTGACTATGAGTAATGACGAACAATCAAAAGGAAGTTGATGTAAATGAACAGAATACACTCTGGGCAGGTTCTTCGCTCCTTAATTTTGGTTGCAACTTTTTCAAACAATGTGTATGGGCATAACTAGTGTAGAACAGTGGCTTTGTTTCTTGCCCCACATTGTAAGAACAAAATCTGCAGAATTGTTTCCTTGTCTTTACATTTATTTTGGATAAGAGTAAACTTGTTCAAAAGGAATTGAGATAGTGGTTGGGCAGGAGGGAGATACAGTGAGCAAATGCTATACCTCTTGCTTTTCTAAGACTGCAGGCGTAGCCCAGAAACCGGTGAATTTATAGAAATTAAAGCATTACTTGCCATCTTGATTCTCTTAGCTAGGTTTGAGAAGAACGTTTATTTTGCCATCTTGATTCTCTTAGCTAGGTCGATCAAGTATCCACTATTGATATCTGCAGGTTTCTTAGAAGGGCGATTGAGAGTTTTGAGTAATACTAACTTCGACAATATGCATCGTGGGCAATCTCACATTAAAGCTTCTGAATCCCAAGATGAATTAGTCAATATGAGAGATCTTAGGTTTAGTACTTTATATGTAGGAACTAAGGGTTGGACTTTTGCGAATGATTTTCGTCGCATATCAATGAATTCGCTCATTATACATGGATCGATCATTTCAAATGATTTGACATATAAATGGGTCTATATATGTTAATTGAGTAAACCTTTCGAAACTAGGTCTTCTCTACATATGTTGATGGCATGTATTCTTTACTAATGAAATGCTCCCTAATCTCTACGGAAATAGAGATTCCAATTAAGGTTATCTGCTCTTTTTAATATTGCAGTAATATGCTTCAATCCCAAGTTTATGTATGTTCGTACATTGTTTTAATACATTTCTAATGCGAGTATATATATGACTGGCTTTGGAGGATATTGTAAGCTATGCAGTATGTAATCCTGTTTTAAATCTCATAATCCGCACCATGGTGAGATTTTAATTGAGTGTTTTGATGATAATGTGTTGCAAAGTAGGAATTATACGAAGGGAAATCCACCGTTCTAAAGTAAGCAAGTAATCTACAAATCTCACAATTTGGACTGATATATTCAGGTCCTATCGAATTTTTAATTTTAACATTGTATCATAATAATAAAATATAATATAATAATAATTTATTTGAAAGACATACAAACATGACATTAAAGATGCCACCAGAATTCAATTTATGGTACAACCTTTTATATTTCTCAATATAACCAAAGATTACTAAGTTAAAAAAAAAAAAAAAACTAGAAATGACCAACCATGACTGCCGTAGCCACACAGGGCATTGTCCCTGTCTCTAGCATTTTGAAGCAGAGATTCCTTCCTTGGCGCAGGCGTCCAGAGTCCAGACCTACTGCCGTAATTTAGAGGTAACTACCAAACGAATTTCTGTTTATCACTTTCCGTCTTTGTATGCAGGCTCTGTGAAGAAAGTACAATTCGGTAAAAAGAAACAAACAATGTAGGATTTCCAACAGGGGCTAGGATTGTGTCATTATGAACCGATCCTTCACCAAAAGCAATCTCAAAGGTATTGCAAACTAAGATTGTCCACTTTTAACACCACTTCCATTACGAAACTTCGTATATAAGTTAAGAAAATGAAATTTACATTTTTCTTTTCATTTAGGATTTCAATATTACGTCCAACCAGACTCAAATACTATTTAGGCAAAGGCCTTTAATGTACACATCTAAACCATTGCTTAAGGGATCCAAAGCTAGGCTCAAAGTACATCGGTCGTAACTCGTAACAGTATCCTGAGGCTAATCTCGTGCCTAGTCAACACCAGGCACATCTTTTAAAAGATCCAAAGTCCAACGTTTAAGTGTTTCTTTTTTGTTTTCAGATACATTATTGATTATTCACTTCTTTTTGCAATTGTAGGCGAATCACCCAAATCACAAAGCCTCAACGCATTCAAGTTACGATCAGTTGTTACATAAATAACGATAGACAGTTTTGGCAGCACAATCTTATACTCTGTATCCAATGGCTGGAAGCCTGGAACTGAATGCAAGTTATGGATAAGCAAAATACACCACCAAAGCAATGAACATGGGACAGTCGGAACTAGTTGGATGTTTTAATAATTTAATAAAACTGCATAGGACAGTACACGCTTCCAGTTAATTCTTTGGGACGATGAGATTATCCATTTGCTCTCATTTTTTATTATTGAAGAAAATATTACAGAAACTTCCCCAAGTGGTACGCTAATCAATGAGGATAATGCTAGAAATGTCGGCACGGTGCAAGATCTGGGAATCTCCTCTTAAACTTTACCAGTTACTATCTGATTTTTACCAACGTAGCCATTCAAACAGAAGTAATTAGACACCTGTCGACCAAATGTCCACCTCGTGTTTTATCCTTCACCCGTATATATACACATCCTAACACTCTCGAGTTTGCTGCAATTAAGAATTCAAGGAAAGTGAAATATTTGCAGAGCAGCAGAAACCGGCACATAATGGCTCCAAGGCGGTCAGGGAGGAAGAAGGTGGTAAGAAGTGTGACGAGGAAAGTTGTTAAGGAAACAGTGCAAGTATCGATCGCGGAAGGAGACACCGGAGAATCAACTCAAGAGGAACGATTTCAAGATACAGAAGAAATTGATGTTCCTGTAGAAGAAATTCTGAGGAGGACCATTCCTGTCGAGGAGAATAGTCAACAAGAGGAACAGTTAAGAGAGTTTGAAATTCCTGTTGAAAAGTCCAGCAAAGATGTTGATGTTGAAGAGCAAAACGAAGTACCCTCAACAGAAGAAAATAGGAATAAAGAGGAGCAAATAAGTGAAGTTTTTCAACAAGAGCCATCAAGAGAAAAAGAAGAAGAGAGGAATAAGGAGGATGCAGCAAGTGAATTTTCACACGAAGAATCTCCAAACGAAGAGGAAGTCAGGAAACACCAAAAGACAAAAGAAAATGAAGCAGAGATGACAACGGAGGATGGTTCTCTAGAACCAGAAACATCAGCACGGAAAGAAGCGAAAAAGAAGACACAGAGACGGGAGAAACCTGGGGAGAAGCAAAGTAATAAGTTGGCGAATGAGAGGAAAAGGAAGAGAAGAAGCAGAGCAACAATAGATGGTGACGGTGGTGTGGGTTACAAAAGATATGTTTATAAGGTTCTAAAGCAAGTGCATCCAGAGCTGAGGATATCATCAATGGCAATGAGTTTGATCAACAGTTTGATGAAGGACATGTTTGAGAGGATTGCAGATGAAGCAGCTAAACTAAAACAGTACGCCCAGAGGACGACCCTGTCGTATAGGGAGATTCAGGATGCAGTGAAGCTGGTTTTGCCTGGAGAGCTTGGAAAACATGCCATAGCTGAGGGGTCCAAGGCCGTCTCCAATTACATTTCCTACGAGGGGAAGAAGTCCAAGTCCTAGGTTGGGCTGCATATGTTTCCTAAGAACTTTCAAGCTGCGCACGTAAAGGAGTAGATAGAGTTGTGTAGACTTTGTAATGTACCCTGATTTTTGCTCATGAGTTGTAAAAGGGTAATTCAGGTGATAAGTAGGCATTGCTTGCAGGTCTTGTAAGAATGTGTTGTGGATATCTTTTTTTTTCGTTTTTCTGGTTTCAAGGAAATTAGGAATCCTTCATTTTCGGTTCTCCCCGGTTCCAGTCATGCCCAATGTACGCATGGATGTATGTTTATGTGGTGTTGGAAAGCAACAAGCATCAGATCTAGAGATTCAACGTAATACCAAATCATCAGTAGGTCTTTTCTATTTGGAACAAGCCACAAATTAGCATCAAGTCAACAAAATTCTAATTCAACTGATCGGTGCATAATCTCACAAAAGAAAAAGGAAAAAGAAACTGAAGTTAAAAGATAGAAGCAGAAAGGCGCACTTAAGTGAATAGCCAATGCAATGGCTGTTGTTCTAGAACTTTTTATCACTAATGAATATAAGAATTGTAAACGAAGAATATTTGAGAGAGGAGACTATTAATATCGCGAAAATGAGAGTTGTAAGATTTTCTCCTGAAGCATTTTTGTAGCTGGTTACAACTAAAGATTACAAAATGTGTATCACTGCATTCAAGTAATAATTGCTAAGTCAAGCATATAAATAAGAAAAAGTGCCTGAAGAATCTTATATGAAATATTGAAATCCATAGATCGTCATTAATATTTCTATACCAAGGAATTTGTAGACAAATGCACTCACTACGGTTGAACCACAAAGTGGAATTACGCAAGTTCTTGCGTAGAGGTGGCATTTTTGGTCCAGACTGAAATTCAATTCGGATTCATGTTCAAATATTTAATTGATTTGAACAAACTTTAAAACTAAAAAATGGTTCAAAATAAGAACCCCTCGTGGTCGTGGGCAGTTTTAGGTACCGTAATCACGCAAGTTCCAGATCGATGAAAGCTTATTCGTCTTTTTCATGAAACTTTTCGAGTATATTTACCGATGCTTATTTAATTTGTGGGAACCAATTGCAATTCAGATACGATCTCCAAATAGCATTTTCTTATACCAAGAAGAGATGCATGGCAAAGCAGACGTAGTACTACTACTACAAGGTCAAAACTTGGGGCGCTGTTGGGTTATCGCAGTCTCTGATTCGTTGCAACATTTATGAGAGAGCACCCGGCAGAAACCAAAAATCTCAACTAGCCGACAAAAATATCAGATTCTTCTTGGATAAGATATGAAAAATTTCCTTTTCCTTACAATGGCTTAATTGACAGGTATAATTTTATTTTAGATTAATATTTATCCGTTCTATAACATAGAACTAAGATCGGAGTGATGTCTCTCAAGTCTTGGCACAACAGGATGCAAAGATAATGAACAAATATCTGAGACGAAACAACTTGAAAAGAGCCTTATCCTTATCCGAGGCTGTGTTCTCTCAGCTTACTTGCATCCAACTTTGTCTCCACTCTCCACCTTCATTCGCTTTTGTCCCCATCAGCAAGCCTGGTTGAGCGCGATACTACGGTATTCCCACAGACCACAGTAATAATCAACGGGTTCCCCCCATCAGGTATCCTTAATACCTTACACGGGCTGGTTAACAGTACAAGACAAGTAGTAGTATTAGTATAGTATTACCTTACCCCTATCTTGTTCCTACCAATTTCTCTGAACCTCCGCAATCGCTGTCATCACAGTTGCCTACGTCAAGTATGTAGAGTCTATATGGAGATTATGACTTGAGGACTTCTCAATCTCTATAATTTTATTCCCTCTCGTTATCTCTTCTGCGTGTGTTAATGTCGGAGAAGTGCCAACTGTTATCGTCTCTTCTCAAACGTTTCTTACATTCTTGATTAGTTGTTTTGTTCATGAAGCCCTACGGCCGTAAAATTTTAGTTATCCCCGATGATGCCCCTTTTCAAAGTGTCAGTCCTACTACCTCAGCAAACTATACCACTGCCAGTACCAATTCGTCATCGCCATCTCTACACCATCAACTTTACAATACTTCTTTACAGCCACCACCATCGCTGCCTCCAGAACAACAACAACGACAACAACGATATAATCAGTACTCAAACGCGGTGCATTTTGACTCATCCATGGCCTTCATTGTCTTTGTCCTCTTTACAGCACTTTCCATCGTGGGCTTCTTATCTATTTACATTCGCACTTTCACCACTGATGAACAAACAGACCGGCTTTCTTCTCAGCGCCATCACCGGCCAACCAACCCCCCCTGCAAAGGTTTAGACCCAGAAATCGTGAAGTCGTTGCCAGTGTACTCCTACCACCACGTGGAAGTCAAGTACCAAATGGAGTGCGCAATTTGCCTCGGTGAGTTTGAAGAGAAAGAAAGTGTTAAAATGATACCATCCTGTGAGCACATCTTCCACTCCGATTGTATAGACACGTGGCTAAAGCTGCACGTAACTTGCCCTGTCTGCAGAGGAACCCAATTCTCCGACGGCGGCGCAAACGGTGGTTCTGGTGGAGGTGGCGGTGGGGATGTAGTATGGAGTACAGTCGATGGGAGATCAACGGTGGAGGATGGTCAAATGTCGATAGAGATTAGACAAGTGGGGACATTGGTTGGCCGATAGCTATGCCGGTTTAGGTGATTGGATAGTGACAAAAAGGACACGTAGCTTTGTAAAAATCTATGTAGGTGATCTAGTTGGAATATCGCATTTGCTTGGGAATTGATATATCAATGGTCATAATACAAGTAAGTGTGTGTTTTTTTTTAAGAAATCAAGTAATTAATGTTAACACAGTCGACTTGTGAGTTGCGACTCATTTACAAACACTATCTCAATTATTTACTAAATTTAGTACTTACATTACATGCTTAATTTGATAAGAAAATAGCCCTATGAAGTACCGCTCAAGGCAAGAGTTTATTAACTATCAAAATGGCTCTGACGTTATCATGAATAATATTATTTAAATTAATTTTGGATAACATAAATGAATAATTTAAATAATATTAGTCATAAAAATTATAAAATTACTAAAATAATGATAATATAATTGAGTTTAATTTAATAATTATTCATGCACAAAGGTTAAATATTTGGTTGAATATGAAATTTGAGATGATTGACTACCAATCGAATGTCATTTTAATAGATAATTCAATCAAAGTAATTAGAGAATCCTTAAAATCTTTGTAACGGTGATAGTCAAGCTAGAAACAGAGGCATGGGATATAAGTACATCACAAGGGAGAGTGATGTCGTTTCAACATTACAAGGAGAGGGTGATTTTAAATAAGTCGATAGAGGAGTAGGAGGAGACAAACATTCATACTATTTTCATTGGTTGTAAGCTAACGACTAGTGTCGTTAATGTCTACAATGAATGTAACTAATTTTTAAGAATTTTAACAAATGAGAAACTTTGATTCTCTCTTTTTAGTTATATTCTTTCTAAGATTTCTCCCTAATTTTCTAGCTTTAATTATAATTACATCAACTAAGAAATCAACACTTAAATTGGTATTAGAACATACAAGTTTCTTTGTTAGGTGGGTTGAGTCACGACCAGAAGAGACTTGCAATGATTGAGGAAAAATCAATGTTTTGAAACCCGGACCAAACTGACCAGTTCGACCGATGACCAATCGGCTATCCGACCTGAGTGACTCCTAAAAATCAGTCTCTAATTAAACAAGTACAAACCGGTAAGAACCGGTCAATTGACCAGTTAAACTGGGACTAGTCGAACCGATTGACCATTGATTCAATAATTTTTTTTGTTTTTTTCTTTCTAAAATGCATCACGTTTTTTATTTATATTTATTTATATTATTTGAATCAGTCAAATGAATTTTTTATTTATATTTATTTATGTTATTTGGTACCTTTTCTATTTTTTAATATTACTAATATTATATATAATTAAATATAATTATTGTATAATTATGACGTCACACTGATTCGACCGATGGTCGATCCGATCGAACCAGTGACTAATAAGACTTTCGATACGACGTTTAGTCCGGGTTTCAAAACCTTGGAGAAAACAGAGTTAGAACTCATACATGAAATAGGCACTTAAGAATTGAAGTACTAGATGATGCTGAAGAGAAATACAACTCCATAGTTGTATCATGGTTTGTGAGCTCTTTCTCAAGAGACCTCCACAGCAACATTGCCTATGTAGACACTGCTATACATATGTGGAAGGATATTAAAGACCGATGGGCACTCCGACTCCCTAGGTCAAGGCTGGCAACAGCGTGTTCCACAAGAAGCGACGTTGCTTCTAAAATGAAAGAAGGTGATTCTTTCACGAGGTATAGTCTTGCGACATCGTTATCTTTGCCATCTACCACCGCAGGCAACTTCGAAGAAACTAGCCGCCACACTAACCGGTCTCTGTGGGGTGTCAGATCCAAGGTACTTAACAAGTCCTAAAGCGATCATTGTTGTCTAATATGTTGGGATTATGAAGTATGCTACAGAGAAAAGCATCCACTTCTGGTAGACCTGTTAGCTGGCTGAAATAGATGCAGATGACAATAACCTACCTAGAGTCACCAGTTGTTTTGTCTTGAACAATCAAAGGTATGTGAGCAAATAAGCATTGGTGTTTTGTCATGGAACAAGTAAGTTTTCTTTTATTTCTCCAGTTACTTTCTATGGATTCTCCATTACATCTTTGTTTTTCCTTTTTATCCCTCATATTGGAGGTTCTAAGTTTGTTTCTATTAGTTTAGCAAAAATATTCTATACGTGAAGTTTGCCCTCTGCATCCTTGTTCTTCCATTGGCGTCAGATATGCAAAATGGGGATGTGTTCGTTAAATGGAAGTGTTAGTGCAAGTAGACGGGTAACAACACAAGTATTGTTACTTTCGAAGGCTAGACTTGCTTATTACGTAAGCTAAGGTTGGTTTGGAGTTCCAGTGTAGGAAACAACAGGTTGCAGTTGTAGATGGAGAGAGAAAGGGAAAGAGAGAGAACTTGTGCGTTTCGGAAATACTTTTTATTGTTTTTTTAGCAAGACATTTATTAGCCCTCTGCATAAAAACTTTTCTTACATTGAAACTTGCTTAATCTACGCTTTCCTTTTTGGGAATATCACCAACACTGCTCCGCCCTGGATGGTCCTTGTGTGTTTAATACGGATTGGTGCTCGTTGATTTGCTATAAGCCTCTCCCATCAATCTTTTCTGCTTCCCATTACTAGCATACTTTTTCTAATGCGTTTTATGCAACGTATTATGGAAATTCTTACTTCTTTAGACTCTCTCTCAACAGACACAAAGACCTTCTTGCCTGCCATTCTCGAAACCTCTACTTTGACGAGAACGGGTGTATGTATACAGGTGTTTTCATGCTCAAATCAATCATGTCAGTTGTTTTTATACTGGTGTTTTTTTGTGCGTGACTGAGGCTCCTTCAGTTGGCAAATTATTTATTATCTATCTTAGATTTATTTTATTGTTATTTTATTATTTATTAATTTTCTTATTATTATTAGTTTTCTCTTTATTTTTATTATTAGTATTATTGTTATTATTATATATATTGTAATTATATCTACTTTTTTTACGTGCCAATATTTACTTTTTATTCTATAAACCTGCACTAGTATTTTCCTGCAACATCTGCATGTGGGTCTACCGAAAACAGCATCTCCATAATATAGGGGTAAGGCTACGTACTATAAAACCTCCTCAGAGTCTGCTTCAATGTGGGACTTCTGACTGGGTGTGATGATGATGATGATGAAGTAATAGATGATGTTGTTGCATTAACAGATTATGGCCCCGTTTGGTTATTAGCTTTTCAGCTAAAAACAACTGGTTGAATGAATTTAGCTTATTGACTTTAATGACAAGCTGTTTTTAATGTTTGGTAATCAGCTGATTGGGTTAGTTGATTGAACCCAATCAATTGATTTTTAAAAAGCTCAGAAGAAGTAGCGTTTTAGTTCAGCTGATTGTGAAAGACAAAACATGCCCTCGGTTCTTCGTTTCTCATACTTTCTCTAATTTAAAAGTCATGGATGGTATTAGGCAGGACAATATTAGAGTGAGTTTCAAGATTAATCAGGGAATGAAGCCATTGTTATTCGGTACTCTATTTGCGTGCATCGTTTTGTCCTAGATGACTACTCAGTTGTAAAAGTTTGAATCTTTATGGCTAAAGACAAAAGGCTTCAACTTTATTTGTTTGTTGGAAAAGTATGTAAGCACATAAGTTGTAAAACTATAGTCTCCCACTTTTGGAGGGAGCTAACGTCATTATACAACAGCAACTTAGGCACCGGAAGCAAAATCAGTCTTCATCAATCTCATTTAGAACCAAAGTCTATGAGGAAGGTGTGAATTTCCATTGGAGAAAGCTCAACAACTAGTGTTTCTGGGTTCACAGGGCCTCCTCTTACCACCTTTAACTCTTCTTCAGAAGCGCCTTCTACTTTCCAAACCAGTCTCTTCTTCTCCATTTATGCTCTTCCTTGGTTCCCGGACAAACTAGTCTCTGTTACGTTGTTTATCTGATAATTCGTTTAAGAATGAAATATTGCTAGACTTTTGGGGCATCAGTAAGCCTTAAAGATGTCATTTTTATGCGAGCATTTTGTCTTACATTCTAACATTCTTATATTTTATTTTATTATCATATTAATTATTAATAAAATAAAAATCATATATTTATTAATTAATAAAAATTAATTACCTTTACATATTTAAAAATTATTGTACTTCTATTAAAAATAATTATATGTAAATTAATCCATCAATTAATAACTTTTATTTTGATGCATTCAGCCCTAATACACGACCTCTTGGACATGATTGAACATATCTAGACTAATTGGAAGGGTTAAAAATCAAATTTGCAGGGATAAGGTAAAATGGTTTTCTTTATAATTTTTTTAAGTCATGTCCTTATAAGTCATTTTACTTATAAACAGTTAATACTAAACAGTTAATGTAACACCCAAATACCCCCTGGGAGGATACATGGATGCCACCCAAGACAGAACAAACAAAATCAAACATTACACATATGCATTGTTTTAAAATCTAAGTTTAACACACATATAATACATCTCAGACTTAGAAACAAATCCAAAGAATATGTACAGGCCCAAATAAACCAAACAAAATACATATTCGAGTGACACAAAAACTCTGACTCCTTTGGCCATCAAGGTTGACTTGTCCCATCCTTAATCTCTTTGCTTCTGCACTCTACACGGCAATCCACCGTCTTAAGCTTATAGCTTAGTGAGTAATCATTTATCTAATTTAACCAATTTCTTTTCACAATAACGATATAAGCATGCATTCGAGATTAATACTCGTGCAAAATGCACTTCATAACAGATGTTATCATTAATGACAAAACAAATCAAAAGTCCATAAAATAGAAGTGGGTAACGGACTTATCGAAGATCAAGTCTTGACACCGAAGTGTCCATATCGAAGACACCGAAGTGTCACGAAGATCAAGTCTCGACACCAAAGTGTCCATATCGAAGACACCGGTGTCACAAAGATCAAGTCTCGACAATCAAGTGTCACAGAAGATCAAGTCTCGACAATCAAGTGTCCATATCGAAGACACCAAGTGTCACGAAGACCGAAGTCTCGATACCGAAGTGTCACAGAAGCGCTACAGACCCTTCTAGGCATGCCTATTTACCCACAACTCGGACTAACAGTTTTAAACCAGAACAAAGTCATTTATGATAATTCATGTGCAAAGCAAGTAGCACTTCCAATGATATAAACATGCGGCAAACGCCTCGGATCATCATTGTCCGAAATTCAGAACACAACACTTCAACATTACAATCATCAATCAATACCTCGGACCTTCATGTCCAGAACCAATTAGCAATTCAGTACACATCACAATCAAGTTACTTCAGTAAACAAATCAAAGTGAGACCATCCGTGTCTATTACAAATTTATCGTCTAAATTACTTACCGATATTATCAATTGCATGTAATTTATTTACCGTGACTATGTTACTACTAACAAACTTTACCGTCGAATTACTTACCTCAATCACCCTTACTGTTTATTGCCTTGACGTGCCGACAATATCTGGAATCAATTGATCTGTGCGGTCCTCTATCACAAAAATTACTATTGTACATAAGTACAAATGTACTAAAGTCTCTTGCATATGTATCATGCATGTTCATGAAAAATTTCCGGGATTAATCAAGAACGTACTCTATCGATCCGAATGTAGTCAAATTCACTATTTCCTTTTTAATTTATTAAATCAGAAAATGTCCAAATTCATATACAAATTAAATACTTTACTATATAGTATAACGGCTAGTAAATAACGGTCATAAAAATTGTTCTATAAATAGAGACCACTCCTCCATAATTTCCTTCATCCCTCCACATTCTTTCTTTCTTACCTCACAATTTCTTCTGATTTAAAACCACATCTCAAATGTTGTCCGCTATCGCATGTTTTTGTATACTTCTTATCTTTCTGTATCTTTGTTTGATTCTTAGTGTTAGTGTAGAGCCAAAAGAAGCTCACCCTTTTTTTCTCTTCTTAGTAGTTCCTATGATCCTTATGTTGCTTATTGGCATAGCATTAGAGAATTAATGGTATATCTATGGAATAAAGGAATTCAAGATTTCTCTCTCAGATTATTCATAAATACGATACGATCGCTCACAAATACGGATACTATTCACTTGAGACATACTGTAGCAATATACTATTCACTATTCACTACTATTCACTATTACTATTTATTATTTACTATTTACTATTTACCGACACTCGCTCAATCGACACTCGCTCATCGCCTCCTACCATTTAAAATCACTTATTCATTTCATTTTTTCTTCCTTTCTTTTCCTCTCAATTTCTTTAGCAATTCACTTAAAACCTTATCTATACAGGATTTCTAACCTATCAGAATCGTCAGAAACAACTTAAACTCCAAAGATCGCAAAACTAATGATCAGGAACAAAAACAAAAACAAAAACATGAACACCATAAAACTGAAAACTCAAAACCAGTAAACCAAAACAAAAACAAGGATGTAATTCGTATGAAAACAGAGGGTGAGTACTTACTAATTTCAGAAAACTTCGACAGTGCGAGTGAGCTGAAATATTGTCGGTGAAGAACAAATGTCCGAAGTCGTATTATTGGGTTTCTTCTTGTTTGCAGATTAAACACATTTATAATCCGTGTCAAATGATTAACAACTGTCTCTTATCTAAACCGTCCATTTATTATTATTTTATTAATATAATAGTACCGTTAAAACCAATTACACACTTATGATTTCTAATCACCTAATACCCGTAAGTTCCGCATAACTTCCAAAATTCACCAAAATTCCGCCATAAAATAAAACTTCAAAATACTTGTTCAAAAATACTAAACTGCTACCAACACTTTCTAAAAATCATTGACGATCCAAAAATACTATAATTATAAAAAATATCTTAATATTGTCCAAATCACTCAAGTTTCATGAAATCAATGTATCTTAAAATGCCATGAATGCATGCCAAAATATCAAGCACAATTGAGTACATATTCCAAGAATAAGCATACTACTTATGCACAATTTAATACATATTCCAATAGTAAGCATATTTCGATTAAATGTCGTTAATGTTCTAACCCTACTTTGGGCTGCTATAACTCTTCCTCCTTAAGAAATTTCGTCCTCGAATTCATACCGATCCGAATAAATGCGGATATCGAGCCTTCATGCTTTCTTCTCGATTCCTGTGTGGCTTCCTCACTTCCATGATGTTGCGAGGACTTTACTAACGGACCGACTTGTTTCGCAGCTTGTTTTACTTCTGCTAATATGAAAACTCGGTCCTTCTTTATACGACAAATCTCGTTGCACTGAATCTCTTGCACCGTATCTTATGAGTGGCATCGAATCGATATCTCCTCAACATAGAAATATGGAACACATCATGCAATCTAGCCAATTCTCCAGGAAGAGCTAACTGATAAGCTACGGGTCCAACCCTCTTCAGAATTTCATAAGGACCAATGAATCGCGGACTAAGCTTACCTTTCTTTCCAAACCGAAGTATATGCTTCCATGGTGACACTTTCAGAAACACCTTATCACCGACTTGAAACTCAATATCCTTCCTTTTTAGATCAGCATACGATTTCTGCCTATCACTGGCAAATTTTCAATCTCTCGTTGAATTATCTGAATCTTTTCTTCTCAGATCTTTCACAATGTCCGCCCGATCATCTTGTTTTCACTTAACTCCGCCCAACATACCGGAGTTCTACACTTTCTACCATACAACGCTTCATAAGGTGCCATGCCAATGCTTGTCGATAATCGTTGTTATAAGCAAACTCCATCAAAGTCAAATAATTATCCCAACTCCGGAAATTCTAACACACAACCCTCAACATATCTTCCAAAATCAGATAACTCGCTCGACCGTCCATCACCGGGGATGAAAAGCAAGACGAAACTCGAGTCAGGTACCCAATGCTTCCTCAGAACTTTTCCGTAATCTCAAGTAAATCGAGGATCACGATATGAAATGATAGACAATGGTACTCCATGCAATCTCACGATTTCATTCACATACAAATCTGCAAGTCTATCCAAAGAATAATCAGGACGAACAGGCAGGAAATGAGCAGACTTGGTAAACTTATCCACAATTACCCATACAACATCATGCTTTCTTTGAGTAAGAGGAAGTCTAGTGACAAAGTCCATGGTAATATTATCCCATTTCCATTGAGGAATAGGAATAGGATTTAACAATCCAGATGGAACTTGGTGCTCACTTTAACTCACGACACGCCGACATTTTGCAACATAATCCACAACATCCTGCTTCATACCTTTCCACCAATAATACTGCTTCAAACTCGATACATCTTATTTCCACCCGGATGCATAGTAAATCTCAGACATGAGCCTCAAACAATAGTTGGTTCTTCAATTCATCATTAGTCGACACACAACCGGTCCTTATAATACAATTCACCATCACCTTGCACGTAAAAATCGATCATTTACCTTCCTCGAGTAGCCATGATAAGTTCTTGTAATTTATCATCGCCTCTTCGAGCATTACAAATCTCCTGCTCAACATGGGCCTTGCTATCAATTGAGCCATCAAGGCTCCATCGATCCCAACTTCCATCCAATCGCTTCAAAGGATAAAGTTGAGATAGTCTTCGACTTAAGGCATCTGCTACAACATTAGCCTTACCCTGATAGAGTCTACAATACAATCATAGTCTTTAAATAATTCCAACCAACGCCGTTGTCTCGATTCAGCCTTTCGGGTAAGCGGATACTTGCACTCTTATGATCTGTGACAATTCTACACTTTTCTCCATATAGATAGTGTCGCCAAATTTTTAAAGCAAATACGATCGCCGAAGCTCCGGATCACGAGTAGGTAATTACATCATGAGTCTTTAGTTTTCGAGAAGCATAAGCAACTACCTTCCCTTCCTCGCATCAAAACACAACCTAACCCAATCCCAGATGCATCCAGATACGTAATATAGTCCTTACCGTAAGTAGGTTGAACTAATACAGAGCTTCAGTAAGCATACTTTTCAACCGATCAAAGCTACTCTGGCATCTATCAGACCATTCATACTTCACTCCTTTCCGTAACAGTTTAGTTAAAGGGGATGCTATCACTGAAAACTCCTTAACAAATCGAAGGCAATAACCACCGCACCGTAAAACTTCTCAACTCGTCACGCTCCTTGGTGGCTTCCAATTAACAACCGCCTATCTTACTAGATCAACTCTAATTCCTTCAGATGAGACAACATGCCCTAGAATGATACCTCCGTAGCTGTAAATCACATTTACTCAATTTAGCATACAACCGCCTTTCCCGTAGAGTTTGTAAGACAATTCGAGATGTTCACTATGCTCATGTTCATTCTTGAATAGACCAGTGATATCATCAATAAACACCACAACAAACCGATCCAGATAAGGCCCAATACTCTATTCATCAAATCCATAATGTCTGCTAGAGCATTAGTTAACCCAACGGCATTACTAGGAATTAAGAATGTCCATAACGGTCCTAAATGCGATCTTCAGATATCCACATCCTTTACCCGAAGTCGATAATACCCCGATCGCAGATCTATCTTCAAAATACCTCGCATCTTTCAACCGATCAAATAGATCGTCAATCCTTGGCGAAGGATACCTATTCTTCATCAGGACCCTATTTAACCGCCGATAATCGATGCACATGCGCAGTGTACCATCCTTCTTCTTTACAAGCAACACCGGCGCACCCCATGGTGATACACTAGGTCTAATAAACCCCTTATCCAGAAGTTCTTATAAATGCAACTTCAACTCATTCAACTCAGTGGGAGCCATTCTATACGGTGCTCTAGATATCGAAGCAGTACCAGGCATAACTTCGATAGATAACTCCACTTCTCTCTCTGGAGGGACTCCAGGCAATTCTTCAGGAAAAACATCTGAAAACTAGTTCACTACAGGAATCTCACACAATTTCTCCTTAGCACCTTCCTTCTGGGTATCAAGTACAAAAGCTAGATAAGCGTCACACCCCTTCCTGAGAAGCTTTTGAGCTTGCATAGCAGATACTACATTAATCAGAGCACGTGTGCAACCACCATGAAATACAAGCTCGATCGGTCTCAGCCTCCTCAAGAAAACTGCCTTATCCTTACAATCAATTATCACCGATGTTTAGACAATCAATCCATACCTGTAATCAAATCGAATTCGTGAAACGGCAACGTAATCGATCCGCGATACTCACTTCCTTGAATCATAACGGACAATTTCTAACCACTGATTCACCAACACACTACTACCCAGAGGACTAGTTACATGCATGTCATATTCTAATCGATCTATAAGCATCTCCTTATCAAACATTTCTTCAAAGACAAATATATGAATGCGAAGATCCAGATGAAATAATGCATACTTTTCGAATCAAAGAGAAAACCATACCAAAGAATGACATCCGGTGCCTCCCGATCCTCACGAAGCTTTCAGCATAAGCCCGAGCCAAGCAAAGCAGTACAGCTTGGTCGATTCACGCTTCGACTGGAACTCGATTAGCTATACTCACGATATCCGCCGACCTCTTCCTCGGCCTCTGCTTGCAATCGATGCCCGAGAAACCTCTCTATTAGCTTGTGCTATCTCGCATCGCTCCGAGGACAAATTGCAACCACATGATCTCAGATCGCCACAACCAAAACATGCACCGCAACTCTCCAACAGACACCCCTAATGATGCTTAGAGTAGTGTGGGCACTCGAACACTAGAACCTCGACTCCCAATGGAATCTCTACTAGAGGCAGTAGGATAGTTTTGTTGCCTTCCTCGCATCCCCGATCTCCGAGCACTTCGAGTAGAGAAACTACCTTCCCGACTTCGCTTTCAAGATCGGCCTCCTCGAGTAAAGCCTCTTCTCCGCTTCTTTCTTTTCTCGATCGCCTCTTGTCTTTCGACCTTTATTGCAGCTTGTACCAACTGATGGTAAGTCACTTGTTGTAGCACAGTAATCGCTGCCAGATGCTCCTTAATCGAATCATGTAATTTGTCCTCAAACTGATGACAACGGAACTCCTCAGTAAGCACGGAGTTAGGGGCATACTTATCGAAGCCTGTTGAATTCCGATCATACTCAAGAATCGATAAAGTTCTCTCGCCTCAAGTTCAAATTGCTTCCATTTATCCTTCCTCAGACGCCTCATCACATACTTGGCTCTAAATTCTTGGACAAAGAAATTCCAAGTCAAGGGGACCGTAGTCGGGACTCTCATAACTAACTTCCACCATTCATAAGTCGCCCCTCGCAAGTGAAACAAAGACAATGCACCATCTGCTCTCATTGACACCTAATCTCATCCAAGACTCTTCACCTTCTCAATCCAAACTCGACTCCTTCAGATTCTTCCAGAAGTTCCAAGAAATTCCTCACCCATATTTCCTCAATTGATCAATCGGAGCCTTAGGTGTTGTCATCCGATAAGTCATCATATCCTCGGGACAAATTTTAAGCAAAGCTTCTCCCCGAAATGGAGGAGGAGGTGGAACCTCAGCTTCTCCTCGATTGACACTTGATGGTTCAGGTGTTTCTGACCATGCTTGTTCGATCGAGTACTCTCAAGAACTTCGCAACAATCTCGTGAGATCCTTCCATCGTGCTTACTATAGACAAAACATGGGACACCAGATAGGCCATAACACAACTTAGACACTCAACAAAGAAACAATAGGCAATCATTGGTTAAACCGTAACCGCTTAAACCAGCGCCTGATACTAAAAGATGTAACACCCAAATACCCCCTGGGAGGATATATGGATGCCACCCAAGACAGAACAAACAAAATCAAACATTACACATATGCATTGTTTTAAAATCTAAGTTTAACACACATATAATACATCTCAGACTTAGAAACAAATCCAAAGAATATGTACAGCCCAAATAAACCAAACAAAATACATATTCGAGTGACACAAAACTCGACCCTTTTTGTCATCAAGTTGACTTGTCCTACCCTTAATCTCTTTGTTTCACCTACCTACACGGGCAAATCCACGTGCTAAGCTTATAGGTTAGTTGAGTAATCATTTATCTAATTTAACCAATTTCTTTTCACAATAACGATATAAGCATGCATTCGAGATTAATACTGTGCAAAATGCACTTCATAACAGATGTTATCATTAAAAGACAAAACAAATCAAAATCCATAAAATAGAAGTGGGTAACGGACTTATCGAAGATCAAGTCTCGACAATCAAGTGTCCATATCAGAAAACACCGAAGTGTCACAGAAGACCGAATTCTCTACACCGAAGTGTCCATATAAGAAAACACCGAAGTGTCACAGAAGACCGAAGTCTCGACACCGAAGTGTCACAGAAGACCGAAGTCTCGACACCGAAGTGTCCATATCAGAAGACACCGAAGTGTCACAGAAGACCGAAGTCTCGATACCGAAGTGTCACAGAAGAGCTACAGACCCTTCTAGGCATGCCTATTTACCCACAACTCGGACTAACAGTTTTAAACCAGAACAAAGTCATTTATGATAATTCATGTGCAAAGCAAGTAGTACTTCCAATGATATAAACATGCGGCAAACGCCTCGGACCATCATTGTCCGAAATTCAGAACACAACACTTCAACATCACAATCATCAATCAATACCTCGGACCTTCATGTCCGGAACCAATTAGCAATTCAGTACACATCACAATCAAGTTACTTCAGTAAACAAATCAAAGTGAGACTATCCCAGGTCTATTACAAATTTACTGTCTAAATTACTTACCGATATTACCGACCTGTACAGAATTTATTTACCAGGACTATGTTACTACTAACAAACTTTACTGTCGGAATTACTTACCTCAATCACCCTTATTGTTTATTGCCTTGACGTACAAAGAATGTCCGAATCAATCGATCCGCAAGGTCCTCTATCACAAAAATTACTATTGTACATAAGACAAATGTACTAAAGTCTCTTGATATGTATCATGCATGTTCATGACAAATTTTCGATTAATCAAGAACGATTTCATCGATCCGGATGTAGTCAAATTCACTATTTCCTTTTAATTTATTAAATCGTAAAATGTCCAAATTCATATACAAATTAAATACTTTACTATATAGTATAACGGCTAGTAAATAACGGTCATAAAATTGTTCTATAAATAGAGACCACCTCCATAATTTCCTTCATCCCTCCACATTCTTTCTTTCTTAACTCACAATTTCTTCTGGCGAAACCACATCTCAAAATGTTGTCCGCTATCGCATGTTTTTGTATACTTCTTATCTTTCTGTATCTTTGTTTGATTCTTAGTGTTAGTGTAGAGCCAAAAGAAGCTCACCCTTTTTTTCTCTTCTTAGTAGTTCCTATGATCCTTATGCTGCTTATTGGCATAGCATTAGAGAATTAATGGTATATCTATGGGAATAAAGGAATTCAGTATTTCTCTCTATTGTACTATTCATAAATACGTATACGACTGTTCACAAATACGGATACTATTCATGGAGACATACTGTAGCAATATACTATTCACTATTCACTACTATTCACTATTACTATTTATTATTTACTATTTATTATTCACCGACACTGTTTACACACTGTTCACTGACACTGTTCATCGTCTCATACCTTACGAAAATCACTGTTCATTTCATTTTTTTTCTTCCTTTTCTTTTTCCTCTCATTTTCTTTAGCAATTCACTTAAAACCTTATCTATACAGGATTTCTAACCTATCAGAATCGTCAGAAACAACTTAAACTCCAAAGATCGCAAAACTAATGATCAGAACAAAACAAAACAAAACATGAACACCATAAAACCGAAAACTCAAAACCAAGAAACCAAAACAAAAACAAGGATGTAATTCAGATGAAAACAGAGGGTGAATACTTACTAATTTCGTAAAACTTCGACGGTCGAAAGGAGCTGAAATATTGTCTGTGAAGAACAAATGTCCAAGTCGTATTATTGGGTTTCTTCTTTTTGCAGATTAAACACATTTATAATCCGTGTCAAATGATTAACAACTGCCTCTTATCTAAACCGCCCATTTATTATTATTTTATTAATATAATAGTACTTATTAAAACCAATTACACACTTATGATTTCTAATCACCTAATACCCGTAAGTTCCGCATAACTTCCAAAATTCACCAAAATTCCGCCATAAAATAAAACTTCAAAATACTTGTTCAAAAATACTAAACCGCTACCAACACTTTCTAAAAAATCATTGACGATCCAAAAATACTATAACTATAAAAAATATCTTAATATTGTCCAAATCACTCCAAGTTTCATGAAACCAATGTATCTTTAAAATGCCATGAATGCATGCCAAAATACTGAAGCACAATTGAGTACATATTCCAAGAATAAGCATACTACTTATGCACAATTTAATACATATTCCAATAGGAAGCATATTTCGTACTAAATGTCGTTAATGTTCTAACCCCTACTTTGGGGCGTTACAGTTAATTTTACCAAACATCTATAACAAATAGCTAATCTAATCCGTTTGTCAAATCAGCTGATAGAATCAGTTATCAGTTAACAGCTAATGCAATTAGCCGATTGCCAAACAGGGTCAGCTGGTTGATCTATGGTCCGACTGATCCATGGTCAGCTGGTTGATCTACCTGATCACCAAGGACGGATGACCTACAACAAAACCACAATTCCGATCAATTTCTGCTTTTCTCACAATAATTCAAGCCTATCATACACTATGCCCAAAAGATGCCAAACTATGCTTTGATACCACCTAATGTAGCGTCCCCTTACCGTAGGTTACCCACCGAGATGCCCGTAGGTCGTTCCGATACATAACCCGCGATATGGGTGCACTACGATTCGATCATTTCTATAAACCACATGGCATCACTACAATAAAGTTGTAATATCAAAATCACTAAATTTTAAAACCCAAAAGATACTTCTCTTTTCATTCTTAAAAACCGTGAATACACTATTCTGACATAATTACATACTATACAAATCCAAAAGGAACTGAAATCACTCCCAACTAGGTCATCCACAAAAGATCCCAGGTAACCTGTAACACCCCCTTACCATAGGATATGTGCCGGGACGCCCGTGGGTCAATTCCGATACACACCCTATGATAAGGTTGCGCTACGAACCATCTCTAACACTCCACATAGCATCAAAAATCATAAAGCATTTATATGAAATTCACTAATTTTTGAAACCATAAATTTTTCATTTCATAACCTCAAAGCAGTAAATTACACAACTGGTATTTTATGTACATTACTCCAACAGAAAATCAAACATAAACCTAGCTAGGTCATCCCTCAAAAGTGCCACCGATCGACCAAGTGCCATGACTTCTCTTGCCAACTCGATCTACACGGCAGGAAAAGTCTCTCTCGAGCTATGAGACTACTCTCTCATTCCTGAAAAATAATTTATAATTTTGGGTGAGTTTATAACTCAAATGAGGAACCATCATCGATGGTTCACTCAATTCATGCATATACACAGTATAACATGATACACACGCTTATTTCACCTAAACACATTCGAAGTACCACATGATTACTATATCACCAAAGGAACCAATTCAAATGCACATGAAATGCGATGTGACGCTTTCCAATTTATTACGTTGTTGTGACCAAGTCGCTAAAACTGCTCCATTATGGCGCATTAAACGGTGAGCCTTAGGTTCGAATCATCAGGCTCAAGGCCCAATCGCGTTGAGCTTTAAGCTCTCGTTATCGCTCTGGTCACAACCGCCATTATCGATTATGCAATTATGCATGAAATGCATATATCCAAATAAAACAAAATCAACATCATAATCGATCCCAATTCAACATATTCACACAAGTCACTCACAAGTAATCACATGAAAATCACATATAGCACTTCTATGTCGAATCTCCCAATCCATCGGACCCCTATCCGCAATCCGCATAAACAAACACAATCGCTCCACCATTATTCTCCACAGAGTTATAAGTACGTAATTATAAACACTTACTAATCGAGAACCATCTAGGTTACTCACCTAATAACTTCCGAGCTAATGCCGGAAGTCTCTGCAACGTCTGTGGGATGACGCTCCAACTGCGCTCTATAACAATTAAAATAAGTACACATTACCAATCAGATAGTTAGAAATATCAAACAATGCACATGAAACAATTAAAATGTATACAATGCATGTTCATGGCATTCCCAGCCCTAATCTAAAATTTTATCATCATAACAATTCCACCTGAAAATTAGAAATCTAACGGCACCGAAATTACTCAATTCGGGCCTCGATCGGTCCAAAAATAAATAAAACAGTGGCCACATAACTATTACCCAGACCCACGTCAATTTCTCGTCCAAAAATTCTCAATCTCCCAGAAAATGAAATTAAATATTCAATGAATCCGATGCCTCAAGAATCAGGTCAATCGGACGTCGGACGAAAAAGTTATTCACGAAAGAAACCAAAATTCACATTAAACAATTAATATATATATATATATATATAACCCTTATTTCCTTTTTCTTTTTCCTGATTTTCAACCAAACTTCCAACACCCATAATTCTTTGCACACAATTCAGAAAATTATAAACCATATCTCATTGGAAAGATGATGAAACCCTCTACAAGTTTCATTTAGACCATTCAAAGTAATTCCACTCCTAAGGGTGTCAAAAATCCCATGAAAGCTACTGCTCACTCAAGGTCACTCAACACAGTAAAGTATCTTGTAAATTCAGTAACTTTCATTCTCTTCAGTCAAAAATTACACAATAAATATGCTCATCAAGATCACAATGTTATCTAAAACTTTCATGAATAACTAAAATCCTAATTCATTTACTAACTAGGTCAAATAATTCACCGAAGCATCTGTCTACTAAACTGTCCCAATCTGAGCAGTACATTTTCAACCAGTATATCTCCTAGCACAAATGTCAAACAAACTACTACTTTATATCCCTGAAAAGATAAGATCTCAAACTTCAATTTTTATGAAGAACCAAAATTTCAATTCAACCTCTAACAATTTCAAATCTGCCAAACAATGTACTGATCAGGCAGCAGTGAGAAACCTAATGTAGGTTCAGTTTTTACAAAATCATAACTCCCAAATCTGACATCCAAAAATTACATGGCATATATCATTTGCAAGATAATTTCTTCCTCTACAACTTTTCAGAAGATCACTCACACCAATTCAATTCACATAAATTGCTAAAATTGCTTCCAATCCGAATGCTCACAAAATCTACACTTAGGCTAGGTTTCATCAAAATGCTCAAAACCAGTCAATAGTAAACAGGTCATATCTCCCAATATACAGATCTAAAAATAGCAAAATCAGTGGGAATGGAAAGCTAACTTAACGTGCTTCAACTTTCATATAGACCATTTTCCCTAATTCCTTCTAAATTAATTTAGACAAATCAGCAAAACTCTAGGTTATGTGGTTCGGTTACTGTGCATTCCAGCAATCAGCAATAACTTTCCATGCTAAAATTCGACCTTTTAGAGTTACAATTTAACAACACCTATTTCACACAAAATTGTAGCCAACAAGCTCAAGTTTAATTGGAAACAAACCGCAACTCATTTGCTTACCTACACAATGAGTTATGATTAAAACATTACACTAGGTTCAATATCCATTTTCCAGCTTTCATCATCAACTTAACTCCTATCACTTCTACTACCAATAACACATCACTAGACATCCATTTACACCTCTAATTCAGCCACAAAATCATCACAACAATTTCTTGTATAATTGAGCATAATTGGCAGCAACCACATACACAACTCCCATACTTTATTTCCATTCATTAAACATCATTAGCAACATTACATTTACATTCTTTAACTACCATATCCAATTCCCTCACACAAGCATACTCTTAAACCCATACAAACCTACCACTTTCATGATCAAATAAATGCATAAATGATCTCCATGAATGATTTTAACTACCATAAGAATAAATACAAACATAAATTCTCACCTAACAAGTTGCAAACTTGAATTTCCTCAAGTCTTTAAACTCTCCACTTCTACTTCAATCCTCACCCACGGTTATCATAAGCATCATTAATATTATCATTAACTCAAGGTTTAAGTAGAGTCTTGGTTGTGACTAGTGAAGAAGCAAGCAAATAACAAGTGGAACTTATATGGGAGGAGAAGGTAATAGTCGAAGGAAGAGAACACAAATGAAGGGAGTTGCAAGTTTCGGATGAGGGAGGAGTCAAGTTTTTCCAAATAAGTTTTTAAGTATATCCTAGAAGAAATCTCGAGAGGCATGGAAGAAATAAGACAAAGTCATTAAAAGAGGACACTTGGCTCTTCCATTTAATGAAGAAAGAAGACAAAATAAGTAATTAAACCATTTAAGTTTAAAAAAAAAACATAATCCCAATTAATTTCTAATCATGGCTCTAAAATAATTCCCAAAAATCATTTATCCAATAATCTCATGCCGTTAGGCAGTACTTCTCGGTATCGAAAATTCACTCACCGATCACTTGAAAATTTTCCTATGCGGCAAGTAACCCGAAAAATTCTAGAAAAATTCTCATAAATTCCTAAAAATATAAAACACTCAATGGCGCAATCCTAATAATTTTTCAAATACAAGAACCATATTAATCACAGTAAAACTACATTAGGCACAAAAACTGTGAATGTCATGTATGCATGTACAGTTATTTCATGTGCACAAAATTCACTGTGTACCAATACTAGTATGCATGAACAGTCCTAAAGAAGCCCATCCACTCTCATCCTATGCCAAATTACTATTCTACCATTCCCGTTGAGGGTGAGATGTTACAATTCTCCCCTCCTAATAAAAATTTCGTCTGCGAAATTCTTACCTAACAAGTTGCAAACTTGAATTTCCTCAAGTCTTTAAACTCTCCACTTCTACTTCAATCCTCACCCACGGTTATCATAAGCATCATTAATATTATCATTAACTCAAGGTTTAAGTAGAGTCTTGGTTGTGACTAGTGAAGAAGCAAGCAAATAACAAGTGGAACTTATATGAGAGGAGAAGGAAATAGTCAAAGGAAGAGAACACAAATGAAGGGAGTTGCAAGTTTCGGATGAGGGAGAAGTCAAGTTTTTCCAAATGAGTTTTTAAGTATATCCTAGAAGAAATCTCGAGAAGCATGGAAGAAATAAGACAAAGTCATTAAAAGAGGACACTTGGCTCTTCCATTTAATGAAGAAAGAAGACAAAATAAGTAATTAAACCATTTAAGTTTAAAAAAAACATATTCCCAATTAATTTCTAATCATGGCTCTAAAATAATTCCCAAAAATCATTTATTCAATAATCTCATGCCATTAGGCAGTACTTCTCGGTATTGAAAATTCACTCAGTCAGCCAGTTGAAAAATTTTCCGGTCCGGGCAAGTAACCCGAAAAATTCCAGAAAAATTCTCATAAATCCCTAAAAATATAAAACACTCAATGGCGCAATCCGAATAATTTTTCAAATACAAGAACCATATTAATCACAGTAAAACTACATTAGGCACAAAAACTGGGAATGTCATGTATGCATGTACAGTTATTTTATGTGCACAAAATTCACTGTGTACCAATACTAGTATGCATGAACAGTCCTAAAGAAGCCCATTCACTCTCATCCTATGCCAAATTACTATTCTACCCTTCCCGTTGAGGGTGGGATGTTACATAACCGACCTGTGAGCTATACTTCGCTTGCCAGCACTCACACAGCGGGAAAAGTCACGCTAACTGGAGCTAGGAGTCGACTATCTTTGCCCTAAAAAATATTTGCAATGTTGGATGAGTTTGCGAACTCAATGAGTAACCATCATCGATGGTTCACCCAATTCATGCATTACGCAAAATTGCGTACAGATCAACACAATAACACGTTCAGAATAGCAATCATAAATTCACTAAACAATTATCACACATATGCATTCAACCCATATCAATTTCACAGCACAATCACATACTGAATGCGTGATGATTTTCATTTCATTTTAGTGTTGTGATCGAAAGGCCAAGATATCCCATTTTGGGCACATTAAATGTAAATCGCGTTTTAGGGGGATAGGAGAGCCCTCCTGGTATGCACTATCGCCCACGCATTACGGATAGGAGAGCCTCCGGGTATACACTATTCCTTTTGGCCTTAGGCGTTTTCACGATGATTGAGCTTATAGCTCGATCGTAATTTGTTCCATCCACAACCATAATTACCAATTTCCGATCATGCCTAGCATGCATTCACAATTTCACAATAACACATCTCATACAACAATATTCAGTTAGGTCACACAGTTCATTCAAGCATTTAACAAATCAGAGATTGAGGAACCAACTAGGTTACTCACCTCTAAACTTCCGAACTACTGCCGGGAAGTCTCTGCTATGTCGGAGGATCGACACTCCACTTGTGCCTCTAAAACAAATCAGAATAATCACACATTACTAATTATACAATTTCCAATAGTCAATAATGCATATGTAGCGAATGCGATTAGTACAATACTTGTTATGACATTCCCGATCCTAATCCCGAATCTTCCAATTCAATTCTCTTTCACCCTAATAACAATTCCTAATACCATAATTTAATTGATTGAGTTTTGAACTCTCTAAAGTCGAACTCCAATCACGCATCACATTCCCTAATAAATCACCATCCGATTCCGCGAACCCATCGAATTAAATTTCGAGATTCTATCTAATTAATTCACAATCCTTAATCTCTAAATCACAGTCAATCAGTATCCAATTCAATAAGAATCTAAAACCTAAAAAATCATTACTTAAACAACTAACTCAATTTCAGAAATCAAGCTCCCTCGCCGCAGTGCAAGATCGCTCGCCGCGGCGAGACTTCTCGCCCTCGTCGAGACGTACGCCTTGCCTCTCGTCGCGGTGTGCTCGTCTCTGCTCGTCGCGATGTGCGTCCTTGCTCGTCACGACGTGCGGAAGGAATTGGCTCGTCGCGGCGCAGAATAAGTTGTTTGTCGCGACGTCTAACTCTCCGTTCGTCGCGACGTCTAATTAATTACACGTCGCGACGTGCGGACTCTGGTTCATCTTCTCCGATCAACCTTCATCATTCTCTCTCTAAAAATCAGTATCAAACTACCCATTCTTACACAATAAATACCATAAATGCATCAAACCGCTATAAATAACAACATTAAAGCCATTAAACTTACCAATCAAGTCTCAAATCCTTAAACCTACGAAAATCTCTCCCAAGCTCTAACAACCACGGTGATCACCCAAAGCCCCAACAATCTCCATCTTCCTCAGGGGATCAAGCTAGGCTCGCACAAGGAAAAGAAAGAAACAACACACTCACGAAGGAGGAACGAAAATCACCGAAGGGGGAAGATCAATGTGCCCTAGGTTAGAGGATAACTTTCCAAATTTCAAAACCTAAAGTATATATATATAAAGGGTCAATTTAAGCCTAAAGATTATAGTCCTCAAATTCATTAAATTTCAGTCTCTAATTTTCAATGACTCAACATTCTCGTTCCTAAAATCACAAATTCTAATTCTCCATGCCATTAGTCCATCAATTTCAGAACCGGAATCTAATTTATCAGTCATCATGCCATTTTTTCGGTCCGGACATGAAACTCCAAAAATTTTGGAAAAATTCTTATAAATTCTCAAAAATATATGGCACATGTTCCTACACTCCGATTTCGATTTTTGACTCTCTAAAATTCAATTTCTCTCCAATTCTATATTCAAAACTTAATCTATGCAATTATCACCCAATTCCCAATTTACACAATTAAATCGGGAAATTGTCATACATGCATGTACATACATATGCTCGTGCAACACTTAAGCATTTATCACTAAAATAGAGGCTATAAATGCATATGCAAGTCAAATCATAAATGCACATAGTCCCAAATCATCCGAATTACCAATATGCCCTTCACATTGGTAACGGGATGTTACAATTCTCCCCTTCTAATAAAAATTTCGTCCCGAAATTTCTTACCTGACTGATTGAACAAGTGAGGATATCGCCTCCTCATGCTCCTCGCTTTCAAGTCGCTTCCTCAGTGGAGTGGTTCTTCCAAAGGACTTTCACGAATGGAATCACCCTGCTCCTCAACTGCTTGACCCGCAATCCAATAATCTGTATCGGCTCCTCTACATAACTCAAATCACTGGTTACCTCAATCTCATGAGCCGGAATCACATGGGTCAGGTCTGAACGATATCTCCGGAGTATACTCATATGAAAGATGTCGTGCAACTGCGACATTCACTCGACAAAGCTAATCTGTACGCCAATAGTCCAATCCCCTCGAGGATCTCATAAGGACCAACATACCGAGGACTCAACTTGCCCTTACGGTCAAATCTAAGAACTCCTCTCCACGGAGACCCTCTGAGAAACACTCTATCACCCACACTGTACTCCATCTCTCTTCGACGCCGATCCATATAACTCTTCTGTCTATCCTGAGCCGCCTTAATGCGACTCCGAATCAGTTGTACCTTATCCATAGTATCCTGAATCAGCTCGGGACCCTCAAGCATCTTCATACCCTATTCATCCCAATAAAAAGGCGATCTATAATGACGTCCAAACAACGCCTCATACGGTGTCATACCAATGCTGCTCTGGTACTGATTATTATAAGCAAACTCCACCAGAGCTAAATACTGATCCCAAGCACCTCGAAACTCCAATACAAAGGCTCGTAACATATCCTCAACAGTCTTAATCGTCCTCTCACTCTCCCCATCTGTCTGAGGATGAAATGCCGTACTGAAGTTCAATCTCGTACCCATAGCCGACTGCAAACTCCTCCAAAATCTCGTAAATGGGATCCCCGCGAGACTATAGACACCGGGACCCCATGCAATCGACAATCTTCGCCATACTTCGGGCCAACTGATCGAGAGTATTGTTCTCTCTCACTGGCAAGAAGTGAGCCGATTTAGTCAACCGGTCCACTATGACCCAGATCGCATCATGCTGTCTCGACGTCCTAGGCAAACCCATAATGAAATCCATCGAGATCCGCTCCCATTTCCACTCCGGAATGGGCAACGAATGCAACTTACCCACTGGAGCCTGGTGCTCAGCCTTAACCTGCTGGCACGTCAGACATCGAGAAACAAACTCTGCTACCTGCCTCTTCATGCCTGGCCACCAGAAATGTAACTTAAGAGTGCGATACATCTTGGTAGTACCAGGATGCATAGCATAGGAAGCCAAATGCGCTTCCTCCAGAATCTCACGCCTCAAATCGTCTACATCTGGAACACAAAGTCTCTGACCCATCCAAAACGTCCCATCTCTCAACTCAAACTCAGAAGACACCCCAGATCTTACTATATCCATCAACAGACTAACACAGATCCCGATCCCAACCTCCTAACCCGATCATGCAGCATCGGCCTAAGCCTCAAAGTAGCAATCAAAACTCCATCCTGAGCCAATTCCATCTGCACATTCAGAGCTCTCAACTAAATCAAACTAGGCAATCTCTCAATCTGAATCTGAGCTGAACTGATACGAGATCTCCTACTCAATGCATCTGCCACCACATTAGCCTTCCCTGGATGATACTCAATCGTGCAGTCATAATCCTTAAGCAGCTCTAACCATCTCCTCTCGTCGTGATTCAACTCGTTGACTCAAAGAATACTTCAAACTCTTATGATCAGTGAAGATCTGGAACGTCTCACCATACAAATAATGTCTCCAGATCTTCAGAGCAAACACAACTGCTGCTAATTCCAAATCATGCACAGGGTAATTCATCTCATGAGACCTCAACTGTCTCGAGGCATAAGCTATAACTCTCCCGTGCTACATTAAGACACAACCCAATCCCTTCTGTGAAGCATCACTGAAGACCTCAAAACCTCCAACTCCTGAAGGCAAAGCTAACACCGGTGTCATAGTCAACCGATGTTTCAGCTCCTCAAAACTTCTCTGACACTCATCAGTCTATCTGAAAACCACATTCTTTCTTAGAAGTTTTGTCAAAGGGGCTGAGATCACTGAAAACCCCTCGACAAACCTCCAGTAATAACCTGCCAATCTGAGAAAGCTCCGCATCTCTAACACGTTCCTCGGGATCTCCCAACTCCTCACGGCCTCAATCTTGTGAGGATCCACTCGGATACCCTCACCAGACACAATATTCCCTAAGAACACCACCTCATCCAGCCAAAATTCACACTTAGTAAATTTGGCAAATAGCTGTCTCTCTCTCATAATCTGCAAATCGTCCTCGATGCTCGCGATGCTCCACGCCACTCCTCGAATACACCAGAATATCATCAATGAACACAATCACGAACTGATCCAGGTAGGGCTAAAAAACCTTATTCATCAAGGCCATGAAGGCTGCCGGGGCATTAGTCAACCCGAACGGTATTACTAAGAACTCGAAATGCCCATACCTGCTCCTGAAAGCACTCTTAGGCACATTGGCCCCTGCGATCCTCAACTGATAATATCCGGATCTCAAACCCAACTTAGTAAACACCTGAGCTCCCTGCAACTGATCAAATAAATCATCGATTCTAGGCAGCGGATATTTATTCTTAACTGTAACCCGATTCAACTGCCTATAATCGATGCACAACCTCAAAGTCCCATCCTTCTTCTTCACAAACAATACTGGAGCTCCCCAAGGCGAAACACTCGGTCTAATAAACCCTTTATCTAACAGCTCCTGCAGCTGAGCCTTAAGCTCCCTCAGTTCCACCGGTGCCATCCTATATGGAGGTATAGATATAGGGGCGGTACCTAAAACGAGGTCAATCAAAAACTTCGTCTCCCGATCCGGCGGCAAACCCAGTAACTCCTCGGGAAATATATTTGAAAATTTTCTGATCACGGGAACATCCTGCAACCTCTGCTCAACTCTGGAATCAATCACATGAGCCAGATAGGCCTCACAACCTCCCCGCATTAATCTCAAGGCACTCAGAAAAGAAATCATCCTGGCTGGCACTGCCTGACTTAGGGATGGCAAAAAGCTCTGCTCCGATGGAGATCCGATATTCCCCGACCCGAACGGGGCAGATATGGGGGCACATTTTGCCCCGAATAAACGGGGTAGGGGATGGGGATTTTTTCCCATTTATATTCAGGGTGGGGATGGAGATTATAGTCTCCATCCCCAATGGAGAACCGACCCGTATAATGTTAGGGTGTATTCCGAAAATTTTAATTAACCCTAAAAATCTACCCCCCCGAAGGCCCACGTCCGTCTCCGTCTACTCTCGTCTCTCTTTTCTCTCTGCCTCGCTGTCCTCCGTCCATCTCCGCCGCCTGCTCCTTGCCGTCCGTCTCTCTCCCGCCGCTTCACCGCCCTCCCTGGTCTGGATGTGCACGGTGGTGGTCTGCTCGAGTCTTCCTCTTCTCCTCCGTCCGTCTGTCGAGTCTTTTCTGTCGCGTCGTCGCTCGTCCACGCCGGCTTCAGCCTTCTCTTCATCCTCCTCGAGTCTTCGACGCTTGCCGGACGATCGCAGACCACCAGCACTCATCGGCCAAGCGACACGATCCGACGTCGACCCAGTTGGCACCAAGACCCGATTATATTTGGGGTGTATGTTTTGGATTTTGCTCCATTTTCATGCATATTGAAAATGATTTCTTCATTAGTGTGTTGGTTGTTGGATTTGGGGTAAAAATTGGTGAAATTGTTGAAGATTTGGGGAAAAAATTGGAAGTGGGTTTCGGTTGGTTCATGGTTCATGGATGTTGATTTGGTTGGAACTTGAAGTGAAAATTTGGATGTTGATTTTGATTGTGTTTTGTCATTTGTGAATTGTGAGTTATGAAATTGAATTGAATCAAGTGAATTGTGTGTTATGAAAATGAATTGAACCAAATTGAGGATTTTATTAACGTGATCTTCCTTCTTTTTAAAAAATGATGGAATCTCAACAAAATCAAAGTGCAAATGATTGAATGCTACTCAAGAACTTGTAGCTAATAACACATCTTCAACATTTCAAGAAGCCATACCAGCAAACATTCATGGCAATGTTGAATCGAGTTCAAACGTTACTCCAGATCATAAAAAGAGATTGACATCGGTAGTTTGGCAGCACTTTAAGAAACAAAAAATTAATGGATTGGAGAAGGTTGTGTGTAACTATTGCAACAAAAAATTAACAGGAAAGAGCACTGATGGCACAAGGCACTTGCATGATCATTTTAATATATGTCCACGAAGAAGTGTCAGAGATATAGGACAACAAGTAATCATAACCGAAGAAACAAGAAGATGAAACAAAGAAGTGGTGAATATAAAAAATTTCTCATTTGATCAAGAGAAGTCAAGAGACTATCTTGCTAAAATGATCATTTTGCATGAATATCCTTTAAACATGGTGGAACATCATGGATTTCGTTATTATTATGCTAGTTTACAGCTTTTATTCAAGATTCCTCATCAAAAGTGACATTTTAAGGATTTACGATATCGAGAGGGCAAAGACTTTAAGTCTATTGGAGGCAAATCGCAGTAGGATTGCTTTAACAACGGATATGTGGACTTCCAGCAATCAATCAAAAGGGTTCATGGCTGTTACAGCTCACTTTATTGATGAGAATTGGACTTTGCAAAGTCGAATTATGAGGTATAACTCTTATCAAGTTCTTATTAAAGTATCATTACCGTTAGATTATGTATACACATTAATTGAACATATATGATGATGCATTTTTATTCATTTGTTTTAAGTTTATCTATGTTCCATGTCCACACACATCAAAAGCACTTGCTGATGCATTATTGGAGTGTATATTGGATTGAAATATTGATAGGAAACTTTCAACTCTAACAGTTGATAATTGCTCTACCAATGATGGGGTTATTAGTTGGGTATTGGATAAGATTCCTAGAAACCAGCTTATGTTGAAAGGATTATTATTTCATGTGCGTTGTTGTGCTCATATACTAAATTTAATTGTTCAATTTGGTATGGATGTCATTGGAAAATCTATAGTAAGAGTTCGTGATTGTGTTGTATTTTGGACTGCATCTCCTAAAAGAGTACAAAAATTTGAGGAAGCTGCTCGTCAATTGGGTATTTCAAGTACTAAGAAATTAGTACTAGATTGTAAGACTCGATGGAATTCTACATATATGATGCTTGCTACTGCTCTAATATACAAGGATGTGTTCTATCGTCTGGAACAACGTGAGGCATTGTTCGATAATTTACCAACCGAAGAGGAATGGAAGTTGACACAAGAAGTGTGTGAGAAACTAGAACTTTTTATTCGCCACCGAAATGTTCTCAGTGCGAGATATCCAACATCTAATGTTTATTTTCCAAAATATGTGAGATCGAGATATGCATTGAGTAATTGGCTTGGATCACCTAATGAGGTGATTAAGAAAATGGCTGAGAACATGTTAGAAAAATATAATAAGTATTGGTCAAACATTCATGGTATCATGGGGGTGGCAATAATTTTATATCCAAGATACAAAACTAAGTTGTTGACCTATTGTTTTAAGAGAATCTATGGAAAGTATGGGTATGCTGATCAAGTTAGAAAAGTTCAAGGTTATTGTTATGACTTGCTTGAAGAGTATAAAGCAAGAATTGGTCAAGGTGATGATGCTACTAGTGTTCAAACTTCTTCAAGCATTGATATTGGCAATAGAGATTTTTTAGGTAATTTTGATGAAGAAATGGCACTTGAGAGTGAGAGTAGCTCATTACTTGCAAAATCTGAATTGGACCAATATTTGGAGGAGAAAGTGTTGCCGAGAATCAATAATTTTGATATATTAGGTTGGTGGAAGGCTAATGGATTGAAGTATCCAACTTTAATGTTAATAGCGAGAGATATCTTAACGATTCCAATTTCTACCGTTGCTTCAGAATCTGCTTTTAGTACCAGTGGAAGATTGGTTACCCCGCATCGTAGTAAATTTCATCAAAAAACTTTGGAGGCTTTAATGTGTGCTCAAAGTTGGCTATGGAATGAGATTACAGGTAATATTTCTTATTTATTAAAATTATGAAAGCAAATTTTATTTATAGCTTAAGTACTAAATTTTATATGTTTTTATTTTATTTTATTATAAACTTGTTCAGAAGATATAGATCTAAAATTCCACAAAGATTGAGTATGATGAAGATACGAATGAGGTAATTTTTCTATGGACACTTTCTTATTTTACTTTATATTAAAATTTTAATTTGATGTCTTTTATCTAAAAATCAAATGATTATTTTTATTTTTTACTGTGGAGGTGCTTAAATAAATTCTTGTTAAGATCAATAATTTTATGGATGGCTTTGAAGACTTTTGTTTTTTATTTGCATTAGACAATGCTATTTTTTTGTACAATGGTTAACAATTTATTTCTATTTTATGTTTGTGTTATACATTATACTATTTTTTAAAAATTGCAGTTCTTTCTTCGTTTCAAGCGTAGTAATATAAATATGTTATATATAAAATAATATTTTTTAAGCTAATAGCATCCCCAACGGGGAAATGGGACGGGTATGGGGATGTTATTCCCCGATGGGGATGGGGATGGAGGTTGAAAAAAAAACCCGATGGGGATAGGGCGGGGATGGGGAACGAAATTATAAATGGAGATGGGGGCAGGGATCGCATAATCCCCCCCAAACTCGCCCCATTGCCATTCCTAGCCTGACTAGCACCTCGAAACACAACTCTAGGCTGACCAGGAGACTCCAACACGACCTCCTTGGTGTAACAATCCATAACAGTCCTATGGGTAGTGAGTCAGTCCATCCCCAGAATCAAATCAATCTCTCTCAACGGCAAAACTATCAGGTCTGCACTCAACACTGCTTGATCTATCTGGATCGAGCATCCCTTGCAGACCTCTCCCAAAGCAGTAGTACTACCCAGAGGTGTACTCACCTGCAACCCATACTGCAACATCTCTCTATCCCCATGCAATCTACATGCTACATGCGGTGAAATAAAAGAATGCGTGGAACCTGGATCTATCAAAGCATAAACTTCAAAGCCGGAAATCAAAAGTGTTGTGACTGAACGTCAGTATTATCCCATTTTGGGCACATTAAACAGAAATCACGTTTTAGGGGAGGATAGGAGAGCCCTCTGGGTATGCACTACTGCCCACGCGCATTACCGATAGGAGAGCCCTCTGGGTATACACTATTCCCTTTTCGGGCCTTAGGCCCGTTTTCACAGTGATTGAGCTTATAGCTCCGATCAGAATTTGCTCCAGTCACAACTGTTAATTATAAATTTTCGATCATGCCTAGCATGCATTCATAATTTCACAATAACACATCTCATACAACAGTATTCAGTTAGGTCACACAGTTCATTCAAGCATTTAACAAATCAGAGATTGAGGAACCAACTAGGTTACTCACCTCTAAACTTCCGAGTTACTGCCGGGAAGTCTCTGCTATGTCGGAGGATCGACGCTCCACTTGCGCCTCTAAAACAAATCAGAATAATCACACATTACAAAATATACAATTTCCAATAGTCAATAATGCATATGTAGCGAATGCGATTAGTACAATATATGTTATGACATTCCCGATCCTAATCCCGAATCTTCCAATTCAATTCTCTTTCACCCTAATCCGTTTGTCGCGACGTCTAATTAATTACACGTCGCGACGTGCGGACTCTGGTTCATCTTCTCCAATCGACCTTCATCATTCTCTCTCTAAAAATCAGTATCAAACTACCCATTCTTACATAATAAATACCATAAATGCATCAAACCGCTATAAATAACAACATTAAAGCCATTAAACTTACCAATCAAGTCTCAAATCCTTAAACCTCCGAAAATCTCTCCCAAGCTCTAACAACCACAGTGATCACCCAAAGCCCCAGCAATCTCCATCTTCCTCAGGGGATCAAGCTAGGCTCGCACAAGGAAAAGAAAGCAACAGCACACTCACGAAGGAGGAACGAAAATCACCGAAGGGGGAAGATCAACGTGCCCTAGGTTAGAGGATAACTTTCCAAATTTCAAAACCTAAAGTATATATATATAAAGGGTCAATTTAAGCCTAAAGATTATAGTCCTCAAATTCATTAAATTTCAGTTTCTAATTTCCAATGGCTCAACATTCTCGTTCCTAAAATCACAAATTCTAATTCTCCATGCCATTAGTCCATCAATTTCAGAACCGGAATCTAATTTATCAGTCATCATGCCATTTTTTCGGTCCGGACATGAAACTCCAAAAATTTTGGAAAAATTCTTATAAATTCTCAAAAATATATAGCACATGTTCCTACACTCCGATTTCGATTTTTAACTCTCTAAAATTCAATTTCTCTCCAATTTTATATTCAAAACTTAATCTATGCAATTATCACCCAATTCTCAATTTACACAATTAAATCGGAAAATTGTCATACATGCAATGTACATACATATGCTCGTGCAACACTTAAGCATTTATCACTAAAATAGAGACTATAAATGCATATGCAAGTCAAATCATAAATGCACACAGTCCCAAATCATCCGAATTACGAATATACCCTTCACATTGGTAACAGGATGTTACATTGAGTGAATTAGTGGTAGCATCTTGATTAGGCAAATGTAAGACATGCCTTAAGACAAGTGTTGTGCTTTAACGGTGATGTAGCGCCCCCTCACCGTAAGGTACACATCGGAAAACCCGAGGGTCGCTCCGACACGTATCCTACGATAAAAGTTCACTACCAGAAAATTTCGTTCAATATCCACATGGCATCGCAATCATTTAAAACGCAATATAACAAAAATCAGTAAATTATCATCCAAAATAATTGTATCTGATACAGTCATCCAATGTCAGAATAGACAAGTCTATCAGTCTCCTAACAAAATCAAAAAGGAAACTGATACAAGCATCTATCCTAAGTCATCCCCAAAAGCTAACATAGCTGACCGACCTATGTGCCATCACGCCTCTTGCCGGCAATACTTCGCGGCGAAATAATATCTTCGAGCTAGAGTCTACTCTATCATCCCGAAAAATATAATGCAATTTTGGGTGAGTTTGCGAACTCGGTGAAAACCATCATTGATGGTTCACTCAAATCATGCATTTACGCATATTATGTCTGATATCTCGATAATATACAATCAACAATATTATATACAATTTACGATGTCTATAATAGTTTACGATATCTCATCACAATTCTTGGTATTATGCAGAATTTACAAGAGCACTAACACTTATCGGTGTTATATTAAATCATGTCATTGTCACAATTCACCATTCATTCACAATAATTTACAGTGATTCTGATCATTCATAGTAGTCACATACATGATCATTTCGGGCATTCAATGCGATATGCATGCAATGCGTGCGACTCTTTTCCGATTATTGATGTTGTGCCCAAGTGCTCGATCGGTGATCGATTGGACGCGTCAGAATTTCTCCCCTCGGGCTAGGCCCGTCAATCTGATGCTTAGGATAAATCCCATCGCTCGAGGCGGTCGGTAATAACGATGATCGGTGGGGCGCGTCGAGATTTCTCCCCTCGGCAGGCCCCCGAGAGTAATTGCAACTGGGACACATTTCATTATCGATCATGCATTTATGCATGCAATGCGATGTTTTCAGTGATTCAATGTACGGCTATAAAAGCCCGATATTTCATTTCGCGAGTCATCACGAAGAATTTAGTCCAATACGATGGCGCATCTGATTCAATCGTACACTTTTCACCATCGGTAGTCATACATTGCAATTCACATTGTTCGGTTCCATACAAGAACATGCAATTCGATCATATACATTTCAGTGGTCTTCGAGGTACTTCTATCACATACAATTCAAGAGTCAACGTAGATCACGAAGGCATTTAGGCGATCAGAATTTGAAAAACCATCTAGGTTACTCACCGTTACTCGAGCTCTCGTGCTGAAGTCCCAAAGAATGTCCGGTGGAACGACGATCCAACGGCACCTCTATAATAGTAAAGTACAGTCTATTATTAATCGCTCAATTAACCAATACAGTAATGCATATGTCTTAGTGAAACGATGTACCATGCATGTTCACGATTTTCCGATGCCAAAACCCAATTTCGGTACTTTAATGCTCAATCCTATCTCTTTGTTCAATAGGTCGACAATATTTGATCCATCCTTATAATCCAATCAATTTTCCTCAATTTGAATTTCCTATAACAATTTCCTATTTATCGGGTCGAACCCTAAATTGAAATCCCAATTAAAACTCCAATAGTCTCAATTTGACATTTAGGTCACTTTATGCACCATAATTGACCTTAATCTCTATAATTCATTACCAATAAAATCCAATCTAATTCCATAATTATTCTCATTTGTAGACCTCTTTCCCGATTCACAATGAATGGAATCACCTCGATTAGAGGTCTACACAAAAAGTTATACCCAACAATCCAAAATCAATCCCATTAAAATCCCATTCCCCGCGACCTTGCGACCTTCGCCGCCAGAGCGAATTCGCTCACATGGCGTGTAACACGCTTCGCCATGGCGAACGTCTCACGCCACTTCATTGCGAAGCGAAGCGGGCTCGTCATGGCGTCGACCAAATGATGCTCGCCATGGCGTCCCTTCTCCATTGCTTGGCGTGAGACCTTTGCACTCGCCTTAATGAAATAATAATCCTTTCACCGCGGCGAGGCTTCAGGCATGCCGCGACGTGCGAGTCGCAGGTCGTCTTCTCCGATCGGCCTTCCGCCATTAAAGCCATTAATAACCTCCATTAATACTCTAACTACTCAATCTTACCCAATAAATGCCATAAATGCTAAGAACAACCATTAAAGACAACATTAAAGCCTTAAAAACTCACCAAATCACAGATCGAAACCACCAATCGTCATAACCCTAAAATCCTTGAAACCCACGATCCTCCAATCTCAAAGCCTCTAACCTTCACTAATCACAGTAAATCACTTAGCTTTAGCACAATGAGAAGAAAACCCATAAGAAAAATCAAGGAATCCTTACCTATGGAGGAAATCGAAATCGCCGTAGGGAGAAGAAGAAATCGCAATCGCAAGGGTGAAAATCCCAATTTCATTCAACCACAGAATTTATAGACTAAGTCTCCATATTAGTCCAAATTTCGATCTCTAAATTTCAAGGACTCATCATATTTATTTCTTAACAGTATAACTCTCAATTTTTCCATTGTCATCGGACCATTCTTTCAAGATTATACAATCAATCGATGGATCTACGAAATATTTCCGGTCAGGCATTTTCTCCAATTTCCCGAATTTTCCTATAAGCTACTATAAAATACCGGTCACTCATAAACTATTCTAAATCAGTCATTTGAACCCAATAACTCAAATTTCTCAATTAATCATATTCCATCGATTCGATCGATTCACAATTTGATCGGTTCACAAACCAGTCACTTGATCAATTTCAATTCACAATTAAATACCGAAAAATCATGAATGCATGTACTTATGAATATATGCATATGCAGCAAACCAGTTCCTCTATAATTAGAGGCCAGTAGCATACTCAGTCAGTGAATACAGTAAAACTGATCAGTCAGTCCCGATATTACCATAATACCCTTGCTGACAGTAACGGGATGTTACAATTCTCCCCTCCTAATAAAATTTCGTCCTCAAAATTTCATATACAGGAAATCAAGAGGACAGGAGAATTTATCCGCTCTTTTCTATCCTGATTCTCACTCATATCTTTATAATTTTTCGCAATCCATACATTCAGTACCAGAAACACATTTATCAGATCTTAACACTGTTTATTAATCCAGTCCATATAACACTTTACCGATCTATTTACACAACGGTCACATAGAAACCATTTAATAACGAATTCAGTCTTCTTATTTACCTTTATCTCAATGGACTCTACGAATATCAGTCTCACTTTTGTTTTAATAGTCACGTCCGTCAGTTATCTCTACGAATAACTATTCAATTTCACACTCTAAACCTCTTATTACTCTTCCTGTACACTATTGCTGAAACACAACACTTCAATGATTCCTAGAGATTTCTCTAACAGTTTCTTTGGCGGGTAAAACACATACTTTCATAATGCAGTCATAAATATCATTTTCTCAAAAGTTAAATCCCAACAAGATTTTCCAATACGGTTTAAAAAGTTTTTTTAACTTCCCAATCTGTTTTGTCAGTCACTAACATACACTATGATTCAAAAATTCCCATAACCAATAATGACGCATTCCTTTTTAATTCTTCAAATTCACTAATACCTCAACCTCAATCACTATCAGTTTGATTAGTCACGGTCACATCGAAATGTTTCTATCCGACTAGTATCGAGCAAAGATCCAACACAATAAATTCCTATCATCAATTATAATACATTCTAAGAGATTATACTTATCTCTATGCACATAGAACTACTTTACACACTTTCCCCTCAGACTTTTTGTCATTTCCGGATAAGGCCAGCACTCAGTAAATTTTCAATAACTCCAAATTCTGAATACACATAATCTCATAACTGTATCAGTTTCATCACAACACATTCTGACACATATTCCTTTACATTATTTTCCCTTTACAGTTCAGTAAGCCTATTACACAGTCGGGTTCCTTACGTTGACGTATTGCACATTTCCTCAGTAATAGAGTCTATCTCTCACACTTGAGTTTCCACTAGAATCAGGTCTCCCAATAACGACTTTTTATTCACTTCAATTTATTTCCAGTTTATCCTCTCCTTACTAAATTCTTCAGTTATTATCATCCGTTCAAATCCGGTATCCACTACGACCTCAGGGCACTGTGTGCGGAATCAATCAGTCCATCCACAAAATCACATCTATCTTCCTATACAGTCATACTACCCAGAGGTGTACTCACCTCGACCCTAATCAGAACCTTTTACTATCCACATGCAGTCTATATGCTAAACGCGATGCAATGCAGTGCAACGAAATGCATATGCTTCAAACCAAAATTAAAAGCATACCCGCGACAGCATCCGGGGAATCCTGGGTCTCCTGCCGAATCATGGCATAGACCCTGGCCTGAGACTGCTGTCTGCTGCTCAGGTCCTCCGACCTCAATGCTGATCCCTCTGTTTGACCTCGGCCTCGGCCTCTCCATCCGAATTCACTTCCACGGCTCTGCTGTGCCGGGGTATTGCTACCAGATCTTCCAGTCATGGCAGACTGGGCTCCCACAGTCTCGGGGCAATTCCTTACTAGGTTTTCCATCGAACCACACCTCAAGCAGGCTCCAGATAACCACCGGCACTCTCCACTGTGCCTCTTGCCACAATGCTCACATAAAGGAATAGACTGCCCTGAACCTCTAACACCGCCTCTGTCACTACCAGTCTGTACAAAGCTATCTCTCTGTCCATGAACTGTCTGTCTAGCCCCTCCTATGGACCTGAAGGGCCTACTCTGACGCTTGCTGTACTCTCTGCCAGCATTTTCCTGGCTATCACTAGATCTCTTATGACGGGTCCCCGACCGGTCTCGATCATCTGTTGTCTCGGCATTGCTCTATCCTCACTGCTGCAGCCCTCAGCTCAATGAAATTGCCCATATCAGACCTGGCCAAGAGGGTACGGATCTCCAGATTGAGTCCGCCCTCGAAACGTCGACACTTGTCAGCCTCAGAGGCCACCAGTGAAGAAGCATAAACCAACAGTTCGTTGAATCGCACCTCATAGTCGGCCACGGTCAATCGCCTCGCCTCAACTCTAGGAACTCCTCAGAGCTTCATGTCGAGATAAATCTTGGGCATGAAATTATCCTCGCGCCTCGGAAAGTCGGTCCATGTCAGGTGTGCGGGGCACGGTAGTGCTTGCCGGAACAGTCTTCCACCATCGATATGCGAACCTCACAACGGAGAAACCGCGTAGTCGAAACGCTCATCCGGGTCACAATCCATCTGATCGAGGACTCTCTCAGTCCTCTCCAGCCATCCCTCGGCCTCCGCAGGGTCGGTGCTACCATAAAAGTCAACCGCCCCCTGCTTTCGCAGTAAATCATATCTCCGTTTCCGTCTTGCAGGAACTCGAGAAGACAACTCCTCTGAACGAGGCACAGGAGACTCCCTACTAGCTCCTACCGATTCCAGGTCAGCTGGTTGCTCCACTCGATCTCCCAGTACGGATGACCTAAAATAGACAAGAAATTCCAATCAGTTCCACTATCCTTTCCGTAATTCAAGCTTAAATTTCACTAATCCCAAAAGATGCCAAACCATGCTCTGATACCATTAAATGTAGCGCCCCCTCACCGTAGGGTACACATCGGGAAACCCGAGGGTCGCTCCGACACGTATCCTACGATAAAGGTTCACTACCAGAAAATTTCGTTCAATATCCACATGGCATCGCAATCATTTAAAACGCAATATAACAAAAATCAGTAAATTATCATCCAAAATAATTGTATCTGATACAGTCATCCAATGTCAGAATAGACAAGTCTATCAGTCTCCTAACAAAATCAAAAAGGAAACTGATACAAGCATCTATCCTAAGTCATCCCCAAAAGCTAACCCAGCTGACCGACCTGCGTGCCATCACGCCTCTTGCCGGCGGCTTCGCGGCAGAAATAATATCTTGAGCTGAGAGTCTACTCTATCACCCTGAAAAATATAATGCAATTTTGGGTGAGTTTGCGAACTCGGTGAGAAACCATCATTGATGGTTCACTCAAATCATGCATTTACGCATATTAAATCTGCATATCTCGATAATATCTGATCAACAATATTATATACAATTTACGATAGTCTATAATAGTTTACTGATCTCATCACGAAGCCTTGGTATTATGCGGCAATTACGATAGCACTAACACTTATCGTGTTATATTAAATCATGTCATTGTCACAATTCATCATTCATTCACAATAATTTACAGTTGATGATTCTGATCATTCACGAGAGTCACATCACGATCATTTCGGGCATTGATGCGATATGCAATGACGTGCGACTCTTTTCCATTATTGATGTTGTGCCCAAGTGCTCGATCGGTGATCGGTTGGACGCGTCGAGATTTCTCCCCTCGGCTAGGCCCGTCGATGCGATGCTTAGGATAAATCCCCGGGCTCGAGGCGGTCGCCAAGAGTAACATTGATCGGTGGGATGCGTCTGTGATTTCTCCCCTGGGCTAGGCCGGTCGAGAGTAATTGCAACTGGGTCGCATTCCATTATCGATCATGCATTTATGCATGCAATGCGATGTTTTCGATGATTCAATGTACGGCTATAAAAGCCCGAGATTTCATTTCGCGATGTCATACAATAATTTAGTCCAATCAAGATGGCGCATACAGTTCAATCGTACACTTTTCAGTCATCAGGTAGTCATACAGTGCAATTCACATTGTTCGGTTCCATACAGTAAGAACATGCAATTCAATCATATACATTTCAGTGGTCTTACAGTGTACTTCTATCACATACAATTCAGTAGTCAACGTAGATCACAGAAGGCATTTAGGCAGTCAGGAATTTGAAAAACCATCTAGGTTACTCACTTGTTACTCCCGAGCTACTGCCTGGAAATCCCAGCAATGTCCGTGGAACGACGATCCAACGGCACCTCTATAACAGTAAAGTACAGTCTATTATTAATCGCTCAATTAACCAATACAGTAATGCATATGTTAGTGAAACGATGTACCATGCATGTTCACGATTTTCCGGTGCCAAAACCCAATTTCGGTACTTTAATGCTCAATCCTATCTCTTTGTTCAATAGGTCGACAATATTTGATCCATCCTTATAATCCAATCAATTTTCCTCAATTTGAATTTCCTATAACAATTTCCTATTTATCGGGTCGAACCCTAAATTGAAATTCCCAATTAAAACTCCAATAGTCTCAATTTGACATTTAGGTCACTCTATGCACCATAATTGACCTTAATCTCTATAATTCATTACCAATAAAATCGAATCTAATTCCATAATTATTCTCATTTTGTAGACCTCTTTTCCCGATTCACAATGAATGGAATCACCTCAATTGAGGTCTACACAAAAGTTATACCCAACAATCCAAAATCAATCCCATTAAAATCCCATTCGCCATGACCTTGTGGCCTTCGCCACAAGCGAATTACGTCGTCATTGCATGATGTAACACGCCGCCGCATGGCGAACGTCTCACGCCACTTCGTGGTGGGGCGGCGGGCTCGTCAAGGCGTCAACAAATGGCGCCGCCGCGACGTCCCTTCTCCATCGCCAAGGCGTGAGACCTTTACTTTCGCCTTAATGAAATAATAATCCTTTAAGCGGCGAGGCTTGAACACGCCATGACGACGCGAAGTCGCGAGTCGTCTTCTCCGATCGGCCTTCCGCCATTAAAGCCATTAATAACCTCCATTAATACTCTAACTACTCAATCTTACCCAATAAATGCCATAAATGCTAAGAACAACCATTAAAGACAACATTAAAGCCTTAAAAACTCACCAAATCACAGATCGAAACCACCAATCGTCATAACCCTAAAATCCTTCGAAACCCACGATCCTCCAATCTCAAAGCCTCTAACCTTCACTAATCACCATAAATCACTTAGCCTAGCACAATGAGAAGAAAACCCATAAGAAAAAATCAAGGAATCCTTACCTATGGAGGAAATCGAAATCGCCGTAGGGGAGAAGAAGAAATCGCAATCGCAAGGGTGAAAATCCCCAATTTCATTCAACCCTAGAATTTATAGACCTAAGTCTCCATATTCGTCCAAATTTCAGTCTCTAAATTTCAAGGACTCATCATATTTATTTCTTAACAGTATAACTCTCAATTTTTCCATTGCCATCGGACCATTCTTTCAGTACTATACAGTCAATCGGTCAGTCTCTCAAATATTTCCGGTCCGGGCATTTTCTCCCGAATTTCCCAGAATTTTCCTATAAGCCACTATAAAATACCAGTCACTCATAAACTATTCTAAATCAGTCATTTGAACCCAATAACTCAAATTTCTCAATTAATCATATTCTAGTCAGTTCAGTCAGTTCACAATTTGATCAGTTCACAAACCAGTCACTTCAGTCAATTTCAATTCACAATTAAATACCAGAAAATCATGAATGCATGTACCTATGAATATATGCATATGCAGCAAACCAGTTCCTCTATAATTAGAGGCCAGTAGCATACTCAGTCAGTGAATACAGTAAAACCGATCAGTCAGTCCCGATATTACCATAATACCCTTGCTGACAGTAACGGGATGTTACAGGTGACACCTAGCATAATGATGAAGCAAATTCCAATAGCAACATTTCTGTTGTTTCCCTCATCTCTCTCCACCAAAATTGCTTCAAACTTTTCTCTATATTCTAGTCTTTTTCCTAGCTAAATTGGTACATGAAATTCACACCTTAACCTCTCACGAAACAACTAAGAAAACCAAATGAAAGCTACCTTCATCTTGTTGTTCAAAATCAACTTGTTTTCATTTTAAGTTGGTGATGAATTTTGCTTGCATGAAGACTTGATTTAATCTGAAGTTTGAGCTGAATTGAAAGCCTAGCAAGTAAGTGATAATCTAAGTTTTATGGCAAGTCAAATGATATAATTAAGAATTATTCTTGAATTGGAATGGAATGCATGTGATATTAGTGAAGAAGAATTGTTGGAACATGTTAGTTGTAGTGTTTTCTCTAAACATCCTTTGTTCCTTTTCATATAACTTCTTCTCTTAACATCTAAATGACATGAGACTTAAACTAATAGACTCATAACACATTGTTCTTCATATCCACCAAAATTTATGAACATCTGAATCCGTTCAGAAAAGGTTGAGTGATAAATTTAGGATGAAAATGGTGAGTATGGTGGAATATTGTTAACTGGAATGATTTCACTGATCATGCTTCGATATTTTAGCTATATTTTGATTTGTAAATTTTTAAAATGAGATGATTATTGATTTAAATTTAACTAGAGACATTTGGCTACAATTTTTTAAGAAAAAATTGAATTTGAATTCTGTTTTTAAAGATCATGAAATTTAGATTGAAATTGAGTTTTGGCTTAGCCTGTAGCACTACCCGAAACAGAAATTATATCCTGTTGTTATCGAATAAATTGTATTGATGTAGGCTGAATTAGACAAAGTTGTCTTTACAAAAGTTGTAGCTTATTCTCTTATCTTTCAATTGGTATAAAGTTTGTAATTTTTGAATATTAAAATTGAGAGATATAAACTGTACAACTTGAATGCATGATCATGCCCTAGCCAAAATTTCAAATATACTCAGCCTGTAGTATATTGAGCATAACTCATATAATAATAAACCAAATTGTATGATCTTAGTGTCATTAGAAACTTAAGGAATAGGGAAACAATTGTCTAGAAGAAAGTGTTATGGAAATACACGATTTTTTGTCATAATGATCGTACAAAGTAAACCCGAAAGTCTGTTTAGAGGACAAAGCTAGAATGGTTAATGAATTAAACATAATCAAGTGTATTTAAGGTATTAACAAGATATATTCGAGTGATAAAATTTGAACGATTATGAATTGTGATTAAGGAAACATACCCTGGATAGTCATTGAGCATGCATTGCACATGACACATATAAATGTGCATAGTTGAATATGTATTTGATTGATCAAGTTAGTAATGTGTACAATGTATGTGTATTTATATGCTCAAGACGTACGTCATCATTCCAACATTGCTGGACCATTCAGGCAATAACATATATGGGAGTGTACTGTGAGCAACCTAAGATGGTCTCACTTTAATTTGTTCTATTTATTACTGAATTGAATTTGATATGTGTTAATTGTGTTCTGAATTCTGGACAATAATTATACGAGACATTTGATGCATGTAAAGATCATTGGAAGTGCTACTTGTATGCGAATGAGATTGAATAATTGAATTTGATATGTGCTATTTGTGTATTGAATTTCAGACATGAAATGTTAGAGGAGTTTGATGTATGAATAAAACATTGGAAGTGTTATGTGATTGACTACTTGTTTCTCAACTTAAATGTTGAATGTCGAACTAAAAATTCGATGACAAATGTGAATGAGAAAAAATGTGAATGTGATTGAATAAGCAAAATGATTGAATTTGTGGAATACATTTCATTCTAATGCATACAATATAAAGGCAATTGTGATTAATGTCGCTAGTGAAAAAGAACTTAAAGCTCAAACATTTGTAAAAAGAGCCTAAGGCTCAATGTGTGGCAATTGTGATTAATGTCGCTAGTGAAAAAGAACTTAAAGCTCAGGCATTTGTAAAAAGAGCCTAAGGCTCAATGTGTGTAATGAGCCCTGTATTCCCAACAGATAAGGGACAGTATGAAAGAGCCTGGTATTCACAATGGATATGAGACAGTGAAAAGAGCACTCGATCACAACAACGTAATAAATGAATTTGAATCTCATAAACATTGCATTCACGTGTGATATGAATAAATTGAATGATTGGATTATTTTGAGGACTTTTCTTGTATTAATACGTGATAATTTATCGATGATTGTGTTCTGCAAAATTGTAGCAAAATTATGAATTGTATGGATTTGTGTTTGAAATGTGACATTTGTGAACAAAGTGTTTCGTGATATTACTTAATGATAATCAAGCTGATGTGAGTTTTATGATAACATGAATTGTTGTGTTGTACGAAAAGAGTGAACCATCGAGGATGGTTACTCAACTGAGTTTGCAAAACTTATCAAACTTGCAACGTGACTTTTTCAGGTTTAGAGGGGTTATCCAATTAGACCAATTGGAGTTCAGCCACTACAAATGAGTATGAGTTAGGTTTGAGATCAGTTAGCACCTGCATATGTCTTCAATTAATTTGTATTAAGCATTGCTTTACGCAACTGTTGTATTATGTACACATGAATTCTGAAATGTAATTACTTTCTGATTGAATATGTTTGTATTAAAATGGGCTCAAATGAAATATGAGTTGCTTAAGCTATTTCTGATGTGTGAAAAGTTTGTAATGTGTTATTTCGATAGTCTTAACGTACCATCCCCATAGAGTATATTCTCGAATATCGTCGTTATGTTCAACAATATGCCCTATGATAGTGGTGTGTTACACTACTAGTTTGGGGAGTACAAAATGTTAGTGTTATGATCTAGAAGTCAACCATTGGACGGTTGTATTCTAACAGTTATGTTAATGAATTGGATGATTTATATCATTTTATTTCATGAGTTTTCATTATTTATGGATTATTTGAGTTGAGGTATCGGATTGTAAAAATCTGTAATGGAAAATAATTATTACTCTAAAATGTCACTAATCTTGTTACTTAATATAGAATATTAATTGACCGCTAAAGGATTAGTGTGTGGATTAAATGATGGTGATGTTCCGCATACTATTCAATAAAGAGTTATAAATTTAATCACATAGATACATAATGGAGATTATGATATTTGATAGACCTTAAACGAAACATCATTAGGATTATGTTTATGTCATTAGTGTCTTATACGTGTCTTGAATTCTATGGTATGAGATGTTCATTTTCTTATATGAGAAATATGTATTTGTTGGTATTGTCCAATGCTACTCGTAACCGATAGCTATATAGATAATAGCACAATATGTGTCACTTGTGAGGATAACAAATGCTCATCAAGAATGCTGATGTCCCTCATATATGATATAAGCGATAATATCTATAGGAGCCTTGATAAAGTAATATTGTATGTATGTAATATAATTAAGGAATTAATCATATTTACGATATACTTTGGAGATCAAGAAAGAATAAATTGGAAAGAATGACATATTCCAATCTTGCATTTATTCAGGATATTATGTGACAAGAGAATTGACAAGGGAAATTATTGCTTCAGGATCGTGGTTTATGTACAACACTTATCATCTATGCCATTTGAGTAATTATAATGTATTTTGTTAGATGCCACTTATGATTTATATAATTAAAAGAGTTTTAATTTTATTGTTAACATGACATAGATCCCAATGGGTCACACTAGAAAAGATTTGATTAGAAAAGGAAATTATTCTAATATCTCATATGGAGATATAAGTATGACGATAAAATTAATTATAAGTGTTATAATTATTTTGGTTGTCATATGGTATTAGAATAAAAGTTATTAGATAACAAATTTAATCCTAGACAAATTTATTTGATATGTATGACATGACATATAAATTTATTGCTCAATAAAATAATGTATATAATTATATGGTATAGTTAAATGGCACTTAGGTCAAATGTTTAATTATTTTGAAGCATGAGATTAAACTTAAACACTAAAGTGGTAACTAAATGGACCATTAGCATGGCCTACAGAGGAAGTTATTCATCGCGAGTTGTCCCATGAAATGGCAATTAGGATAAATCTTAACCTATATCATATCAAAAAGATTATAAATCTTGAACTATGACAAAAAAGATATTGTATAAAGGGTCATTCTTTGTTCAGTGAAGGAAGAAGATAATAAATTCCTAGATGAAGCTTAGGTAGTAGATATTGGCAGGATTACTTAGACGGGTCACTATAAATCAATTTTCTCTTTTTTCTTCTTATCTTTTGTTATTGTTATATTTGTTTTATTATTATTTTATGTAAAGTTACCATAATCATTCATTAAGCAGTGTATCCATTAGTTTAGAAACACGACAAAAAAAAAACACAGACAGTTCATCCCCTCTCACGTGACTTCTAAGGAACAAAAGAAATTAATGTAAGGGTTTAACAACATCTAGATTCCATGATCATAGGATTCCTGAAGGAAGACATTAAAACAATCAACTTAAGGCAACATCCACATGTTGGGGTTCAAAAAGAGTGTTGGTTCATTCTCAACTCCTGTCAATATTTTAGTTAAAAAGAAAGGTGAGTCTTGAAAATTTTGTATGGACTATACGACTCTTAGTAAGCATACCTTTAAAGGACAAATGTCATATACCTTTGATTGAGGAGCTATTTAATGAACTTTATAGAGCACGATATTTTTCAAAACTTGGATCTTAGAGCTAGGAATCACTAAACAAGAACGCTTGAAGATGATGTGTATACGAAAATATTCAAAACTCATATATAAATCCAACTATAAGTTTCTTATAATGCTATTTGGCCTCACAAAGGTTTTAATAACGTTCTAAAGCCTTATTAATTCCATTGTTAAGTAATACTTAAGTAAGTTTTGTTTGATGATATCATGATATACATTAATTCTTTCGAGCATTGTATGATTCATCTAAAATATGTGATGACTGTGTTAAGAGAGCATAGTTATTTAAGAAATTTTTTATGCGTTCCTTGGAAAATTAAAGTAATAATGGAGTGGTCCATTCTAATGACATTGAAGCAATTTAAGCGGCTTCTTTTGAATTATGTGGTTACCGTAGGCAGTGAAAGGTTAGATCAGTGAACTCCTAATGTCATAGTTAAAGAAGAATGCTTTCATATGGAACTAAAAGGCTGATGGTGCTTTTGTGACTTTGAAGGAAGCATTGTCAATTGCTCTAGTTTTGGTGTTACTTAAATTCGTTAAGAAAGCTACTGAGGGAGTAAATAGGATAGTCATAATGAAAGGAGAACATCCTATGATATATTTTAAGTAAATATTCACGTATGTCACTTATGAGAAAGTAATTTTGGCACTGGTGACGACAACAGCCAGTACTCCTATTGTTTAACTGGGAGTTATTTTATTATTCAAAATGACCACAAAAAGTTTGAGATAGAAAAGATCATAACACCCTTTCAATAAACTTGCCTAGAAAAATATTAAGGTTTGATTTCGAGATAAAATATATTTTAATGATGCCTTATCAACAGTAATAAGTTTAAAGTTATATAACATGGCCATTTGTAATATTCAGACTTCATTATCGTAAGAGATTAAAAAGACTTGAAAGGCTAATTGTAAACCCACAAGAAGATTCAGTAAAAAACTAGGTGCATACATAGTTAATAGAATTCACGACGTTTTTTGTGAATTTATCATCCTTAAATGGACAGAAAACAGTAGTGTTGAATAGGAGTGTTGAGACGTGACTGTCCATTATAACGAAGTAAATAACTATCTCTAGTTGAATAGTATTACAATACCACCTATCATTCCGTAATTAATGGTACTCCATTTGAAATATTGCATGGTTATGCTCATCCTCCTTTACATCTGTCATATTTGAAAGTGTTGAAGGTGGATCAAATAAGGAAAGACGGAGAGATGACCATACATGTTATTCAATTCTACATAAAGTGAGTTCATCATTAGAAAAAATAATCGATAGAAAAAATACGAATAAAAAAATTTTAGTAGGAGATTGGTGTATGTGAAAGTTAGACAACAAAATTTTTAATAGAAGAAAACAAAACATATTTTAAAATTTTTTTAATACCTTTTAAGTTGCTTTTTGTACGTAATCATTAGTAATCTCTTTATTTGACTCTTTTACTATATTGGTAGGACAAAGCGGGTGTCTATTGAAGTTGGACAGAACAGTTTTGCCTCTAGGAGGATGAAGAAGAGTAAAAAGAACGCGTCTTGATTTACTTGAAAACTTGCAGCATCTTTCTCTTAAGATTGCAAAGAGATGAGATTTTCTGATGATGTTAAATTACGAAGTTTTGCAATAGCTATACTTTTATGAATTTTCCTTCCATGCTATAGACATCACAAGGTACAACAATCAGAAATTTAAGATATTACAACTGGGTGCAAGTTCTGGGAATATCAATTCCATGCCAAAGCATTTTTACATTGCCAGAAAGGTAAAAGGTTCATGTTTGGGATCATCGTCGCACTTTATGGAGGAGTAGAATGGAGGAGCATTTAGGCTGCCCTATGGAAACTTCGCCCTCGGCTCCGAATCCCATGAAGATTGAAAGGATGAAGTTTGGTGCTCACTGCTCAGTCAAAAGTAAAACTCATCCAGCATTTTTTTTTTAAGAGACCCCTTTAGGCATATACATTAACTGTAAACTTTTAAGTCTTTATGTTTCTTCCATTCATTCAATGTCTTTATTCAAATCAGACCCAATGAATAAGCGAAAAAACATTGTTATTTCAATTGTACAACCAATTATGTCAAAATCATGACATTAAGAACCCGGCCAGTTACTAATAGATACCTGGCCAGATACAGGCGCAAGAACTCACAAGAATCCTACCGTTAATCCAGCAACATCGTTTCTCCTTTTCCTTTTCTAGGTTCTGATTCTCTCCCTAATTCATGTCACAAGATGGAATAAGCACGGATCACCTCAATTACTGGTGCCCTACACATAGGACACTTTTCCCCACTTTGGACCAATTTATTTGCACATTTTGAGCATGTGCACATGTGCCCGCATCTGTAAAAATAGGATTTACATGATGAAACAATCTAAGATCAGGTTGTGTCCACTCATGTCATAACTCCATTAGATGTTACAAGTAAAATTTTCCTAAAATTTACCTGTAAAGCAGAGAGTCAATACTGCTATCTCCACAAATACAGCACAAACCTTTTCTAACATAATGCCACTTCGAACTGTCATCTGCCAAATTATTATCACATATCCCTGCAAAATAATATTGGTATATCTCAACAAATAAGGGAATATAAGAAAATATGAAACCATAGTTGTGATAGAATCTAACTAAATACTCAGTGCACAAAATATGAAATCTTGTATGAAGGAAAGCCAAATCAAGAATGAAAGGTCTTTAAAGTTTAAACAAACATGTGAAGAACTTCCATGTGCAACGTTATTATGAGAAGTATTGCCTATCTAAGTATGCAATTTTTTTTCCGGAAAATAGTTCGTTTCCAAAATATTACATAAAATGAAAACAGAAGTGGAACATGTCCTCTCTTCAGGCAAATGGTGCTTGCCCAGGAAACCATTTTCCACCGTATTATGCTTAGCAACTTCACTCTAACAAAAGAACAAAGGAACAAGAAATCATAAGGCATGATATGAATGAGTGGAACTATAGAACCTGATAAATTAGCTGAACGATTCAGGGCAGCAGAGACTTCTTGTCTTATTGAACGTTGTAATTCTAGTTGCATGTCCATACAGGCTTCCAACATCCTTTGCATATTGTTCATCCTCTGTTGTAGCCGAGCCATGTCAATCCTCAAGTCATTTATGATGTCCCACTCCTGCAACAACTTGCTCTATTACATTGTGGCCAAAAAAGTTCATCAAATTTAATCATCGAACCCAATACAAAAGAACAACAAAAACCAGATCTTAAGGGAACAGAATCGTATTAGGTTGGATTTAAATAAGCAAAACAATGTCGGAATCATAAATCAAGAAGTTGCTAAAGTTGACCAATTAAATGTTTCAATTTCACAAGATATAAATGAAGTGCACAGTTAAATAAAAAAGTCAATTTTTGGCTGCCAAGTCAGAAATCCCACAGAATAGAAAAGAAACAATCATCATAACAATCACTGAGGTTAGACGGACGCACAATGCCAAAACGTTGGTGCATGTCATTATGTGGCCAACTATAATTCTGTGAATCTTGGTCCCAGAGCCGTTCCACAGACGGCATTGGTGGAGATGGTAAAGGAGGTGGAAGACTTTGAACAGAACTTCCCTGACCCTCATTTTGCTCCCTACTTTGCTGCTCCAGATCTTGCTCTTCTAAAGCAGAAGAAGGAGATTCTCCTTCTAATTCCCAGTCAAGAGGAACATTACTTTGCCTTTCCACATATGATTGTATCAGTTGGTCAAGACTCTGTCTGAAGCTACTGCGGAGAAGAGTGGAGACACTTCTCCTATAATAAAAAGTTAATCAAACATTCAATTGCTGCAAAACTAGAAAAAGTCAATGAAGAAACTATCATCAGTAAAGAATGTACATACCTGCTTAGGAGTTCTCTTAGTTCCAGACTATACACATTATCATCATCAGTCAGATAAAATGAATCCATTCTTCCTACAGAAACATGCTCTTGATTAGAAGGTTCCTCCAACCAGCTGTGAACAGCCTCTTGAAAACCATTACTTCCATGTGAAACTTGAGATTCTTCTTCTCTGTTTCCATTGTCCACCCAATCATTTGCAGTAGTTTCATGTTCACTTCCTTCTACATTATTTTGAACATGGCCCCTCCATTCACTAAGTTCAGGACTTGCTCCAAATAATTCTGTTTCCCCTCTATTCAAAATCTGATTTGGCCACTGTTCTTGTGAAGCAGATGCAGGCCCATTCACATCTTCAATTCCATAGCTTCGCACTTCCTCATGATTTGACAAAAATGGAAGAGCATTTCCAATCCTAACCGGCTCAGATTGTTGAGAAAGTATTTCATTGGTTAGTGACGTATAAACATGATCTCCAGTTTCATTTTCCATAATATCTCTTGATGATACATCAAAAGCACCTTCTTGCCAATTTACATTCACCTCTTCTGCATCACCATCCCTACCCTCATCTATTTCAAAGTAGGCCGGTTGTTCTCCATCTCTTCCCACGTTCTCTGAAACCTGTACAGCACCATTTTCTGAATGCACACCAGACTCTTGCCAACCTGAATCTACACCAGCATTCCCTTCAACATCAGTTCTACCACCTGGTCTTCCACAGCTATGATTATCCTCATTATCCCAGTCATTTTGTTCATTACACTCATCAATGATCTCTGGTAAACCATTTGCTGCAGTTTGCTGAATTCGATTGCCATTGATGTCATTATTAGAAGAGGTATCCACGTCACTGCTACCTGCTCGTCCACAAACAGAATGGTCCAATCTGGAAAAGAATCCTTCTCTGCACGAAAGAAAGAGTTACATATATCACATACTTCCAGAAAAGCTCAGGTTATAGTGCAAGCAACATTAAATATGATGACTTTTAGGAATCAGACTGTTTCACAGTAGACCTGAAAACCCACTACCTATTGCTAGACCCAATTATTAAAACTCACAATTCATGCTTGAGAAAATTTATTGGTTTTCTGGACACTATTGATCACAAAAATAATTAGACACCATTTTTAGCAAACTGAAACAATATAAGCACTAAGGAGTATAAGGTAGTTGTTGCTCTAGATTGCAGGGCCTATTATGGAAAAGCATTGAGTGAAATTCTCAGCAGTAACCATTAAGTCAGACATAAACCAACAACAAAATTTGACAGTGGCTTAAATTAAGATACTTAATGTTTGGCGAACCATTTTAAAAGCATGGTTTTGAAAGCACCCTCTCTATCGTGATTTCGCAGAAATATCTTTGTTCAACCTTACTTAGACATAAAAAGGCACTGCTCATGGCTAGTTGAAAAAAATATAGAATGTCAATCCCTAATATGGAGTTACTTGAATTTCTTTTCCAGTAGCTCTTAACTTTTTCGTAATAGTTTCCTTAAACATGACAATTTATTTTTTATTCCACTTATCGTGCATTCTGATCAGCTTTATCAAGTAATACTTAAAAAATATAATATTTCCCCTTCCAAAAATTCCCCTCAAAATCACCCACAGAGCCAAAGATAAATTTGTGGTCTTAACAAATGCTTTTGAATTTTATACTACCATGTCAACTCACACTTACACACAATTAGAGATTCAGCAGCTACAAACAATGAACTTCTATTTCAATTGAAGCAAAAGGACATTACATATATATGTGAGTGCTTGTTCATGGTTATAAGCAAGGAGATGGAGAAAGAGAGAAGCTTCATGTTAAAGACCACAACAACGAATCTGCTCACCTTAAATCAGAGACTGTATGCCTTTGCCTCAGTAAACCTAATTCACTTGCCGCTATTGATGTAGGTCTCTCAGTTCTATTCATTCTGTCATTTCGCAAGAACCTTCCTCTAAGTAATGACTGCAAAACAACATAGAAGCATGGAATAAGATGATAAAAGCATTATAAGAACACTTTCTTAAGATTATAGACTTTATAATAATTAGACCAAAGCTGTGATGAAGTAAGAAAAAACATTGATACACATAGAATACATTCAGACCTATCTGGTAGATATTCAACTAAATGTCTCTAGCCTTTAATCTCAGGTGCTCAATCATTTTTCTTTAAACAGTTTAAATTTCTACTCCCAGAAATCTTATTGTTTGCTATATATCACTGGGAAAGTTTTCAGAAATGATACTAATAACAAAATAAGAACATTCACTGAAACTAACTTGGATGCGGTTACGGTGAGCAAATTCTGATACAGCATGATGCTCTACCAAATCTTCAAGTTCTCTTTTCCTTTCTCTCTCACGCTTCTTAAGCATGTCAAGCAGAGACTGTCGACCACATAATCTCCTAATACCCCTCCGAGTATGATCAGTCCTGCCTGAACTTTGGTTGACCACAGATCCATCAAGAACTTGTTCAATCTGACCAGCAACTTCAGAACTTTGTTCTTCTCTATGGTCAACACATGTACCCCTATGCTGACTGTTCATTTGTACCCACTCCCTTATGATTCTCACCCTTTCTTGCTCATTCTCTCCAAGCCACTCTGCCCTGGAACTATTATTTCTATTCGAAAAATTAGATGCATGATCAGTTGCACCAGATGTCATCCATTCCCGGAAGATCTGCCTTACCCTCTCTCTTTCATCTTCCCTCAGGCTAGAAGGATCCTCCTGTCCACTCACTGATCCATGAGGACCTGGGGACCATTGTCCAAAGTCACTCTCAACAGCACTTCCATCCTCTGATGTGCCGCCATGTTGATTTCCATGGCTATTTGGCACATCCATCCTTAAGAATTCCTCAGTTGATCCATCAATTCTGTTTCGGAGAGATCTACCACTAGCTCTCCTATGTCCATGATTCAAGACATTCTCATCCTCAAGCTCTCGCCACATTTGCAAAAGTGATGATGCCCGGGTGCTCACACTCCCATCATCATCCCGTGTTCTAACCGTTTCTGAATGAGATTCACGGAGGAATGAAGAATCAAGTACAGAAACATTGTGTAGACCAGCAATAGCCATTACCTCAAATTCCAAATTAGCAGTCAATTCAATCCATATGCTTCAAATGCATGAAAATGTGCATTTACAACTATAAATAATGATAGAGATTTGTTCTCAATGTTAGATTGTAGCATAAATTAGACTGCCAACATAGACTCATAATCCTTGAAATCATCCTCTCCATCATGACCATCAATACAAGTCTTCGATGTGAAGCCCATGAAAGGAGAGCTAGTAATGGAATAAAGTTGGCGTGCCATTAAACTGTCAATCCCCTTCAAAATTCGTGGAATACAATAGCTGCTTGCTGCATCAGATAAAAAATTGGAGTTAAATCTTCTTAACTAGACTTGAAAAATGAAATCATGAAGCAAAGAGAATCAGTTTGTTCCACTATCAATACCTAGATAATATATTCAACGAAACGCCTAGCTAAAATCCAGACCCAAACAGAAGAAGTCCACCACCATTCGATTTAGATTCATTCAATTTCTAAATCCTGATCTTAAAGAGAATATGATGGAACACAAGAAACTCATTTTACATCGAACAATTTCCCATTGTATGACACTATCATAAGATGGCCTTTACGCAGTTGATCGCGAAATAAATTAATCTTGAATTATTCAACTGGGGAGCCCTTTGTTTGGTCTCCGAGAAAATGCGGGAGAAAACAAACAACTGACTCCTTATGCTTGGGATTTTGGGTCAAACAAAAACCAACGTGAAGAGATTTACAACTTGAACAAAATTTCTTCATACGAAGAGTCCAAAAGAAGAGATTCAGCAAAGCGCATATATTATCCACCATTTTCCTCCCCTTTCCCACCAACCAAACAAATAACCAATAGAACTAAATAAACCAAGCACCACTAGCCCAAAACCATTCCACCCAAAGAGAAAAAAGAAGCCCCAAATCAGAAGAATCGGAGTCGGAGAAACGAAATCAAATTCGAGAACTAAAAGCGCACCGTTTCAATAGGTGTCCAGACAAGAGACCTCCAAGAATCCAGAAAACCGCTGAAACGTGAGGATAAAGCTTCGCACTTGTTAATTTACAAGTAAAGGAACCGTAACCCCGAGAGAGAGACAGAGAAAGTAGCTTTTAGATGGAAATAGAGGGGTGGGGGGAGAGGTCTTAACATAGAGCAGAGAGAGAGAGAGAGAGAGAGAGAGAGAGAGGATACGTCAACGGTTTCTGGGAGTAATTCCATTACAAGCCCCCTTGTATTTGTTGTCGTAAAACTAACGTTTGAACATTTTCGTTGTAGCCACGTGTCACCTGTCCCGTCGCTTTCTTAATAGGCTAATCGTGGAAGTTTCCCAATCTTCAACCCAACGGGAAGTGATATAGAAGCTGGGAGGGACTGAGAGCGCCTAGGCCAGCAAAAGCAACTCCTCCTCAGCCTCAGGCGATGATTCATGATTCTGTGCTTCACCTACCACGTCCAAACGCCGCCGTTTTCTTTTTGTCTTGACCCATCATCTCCGTAAGGAAATGGTGGTTGTGGACGGAAATTAGGGCGAGGCGGAGGGACTTGTTTAACTGTTGAATGCAATATTCAGGGTCCTTGCTTCACTAATTACCATATGTTGCCATCATGAGTTTAATTGATTTAGAAAGATTTGATTAGTAATTTAACATGTTATTATTGGATAAGACCATGTGATTTGTGCAACCTAAATTTTACTCTCACCTTTTTTGATTCATATCATCAACTTCTCTTTTGGTTATGGAACACACAGAGCCTGCTATGAGTTGGCCATCTTCTACTTTTCTATGCGATGAAATGTCGTAAGCGTTTAAACTTTTACCACCAGATGTAGCCATACGTTTTGTCGTTTATCAGTCGTCTAAATAAAGTCCATTTACTATCAAGTCAATTTACATGACACTACTGGTAGTCCATTGTACTAAAATCGCGGTAGACTCAGCTGAGTATTATAATCTCATTGGCTGGCTTCTATTTTCACGTTTAAGTTACCTTATTACATTATTCTTATTTAAAACATTAATTTAAAAAAGGATAGCAATTTCTCCAATCACGTTCATTAGAACCTTTTTTAATTTCGTATGGAGAGGTAAGGTTATGACCTAAACTAAACCTTAAAAGCCATCATTTACGGAATCTAGTTCATTAGCCATTCATAGATTTATGAAATATAGGACTGCATATCTTAAACTAAAGTTGCAAGAAAAGTTATCGCCACAATTTAATGCGATTGTCCCGAGCTCCTTATCATGGCGTCTACCACTTAAATACGGGGAAAAGACGTTTCCTTGCCTAACCAACTAAGTAGAGTGACTTTTGGGAACCAAGTGTTAATTTAACGCAGCTTTGAGTCTTCTTAATATTACACCAACCCAACAACAATTAGATAGGTTGGTTTAGAGATTGCAACTCTCAACTACCTCAACTTCAATGCCCCATATTCACAATTTTACATTTTTGTTATGAGTAATCAATAATCAAACCCTTGAGTGCCTTAAAATGCTAGCTTTAAATAGTCTTTTAAGAATATTACGTATTGGAACTTTAAAGATAAACTCATATAATAACATAGTCATAAATACAGCAGATCAACCACGTACTCTTATCCAACTTGAAGTTCCCAGAAATTCGCTGCCTTAAATTGCACTAACAAAAGAAAAGCCAAGGTGTTGGCAATCGTTATACTGTTCTTTAAAAAGTCTACTTGGTATTAGTACCACTCTTTTTAAGTCAAACTGTCGATACGAGGTCAATCTGATAAGAATTCAGATCCTTTCACAACCAGCAGAGACCGCTCATCATGCAGATTGTTACTGCAAAATTTTGAGGGACATTATGTGTGTTGCTGAATTCGTGTTTTTATAGCTGTTGGCTTGTAGAGAGTTCATGTTAATTAAGTTGCTTTTACAAATTCTCATGAATTAATTGTTGATTTGCATCAAGATAGGAATGATAATGGGCTAGCTCTTCAATTTTTTAAAAAAAATTAAAAATATAAAATAACATTTTTTTCTTAATTGAATCAAGATTTGAGGTTGTCCAGATTCAGGCCTACTCAAAACTTAACTCTTCTAAATATTATTTTGTTTTGTATTGTTTAATTTCGAGTCAGTCTGAACTTAGGTCACACTCATTAAAAATGCCTAAATTTAAGTCCATAGGTTGACTTATTATCATCTCACTCATTAAAAATGCCTAAATTTAAGTTCATAGGTTGACTCATTATCATCTTTACATACAATTCATCGTATTAATTGTGATATAATAATTTATAAATTATATAATTATATAAATTATTTAAAAATAGATTTGATTATCTAATTATTAATGTTTTAGATTCCAATCAATTATATTTTCCAAAAGTAATATCGGTCAACCACTCAAAGTCTCAAACCTTTCTAGTTTTTAAGTTGAAAGGATTCAAGAAGTGCTTGGTTAAAAGGAATGAGAATAGATCTATGGGAAATTAAAGTACGGTAATAGTTGATTATTTATTATGATTGATTGAATAGTTTTTCATATCCAATTTTATGTAATAGCATACCTCCCATGTGTGGAAGGAATGGTTTTGATTCCTACAAATATTAATATTTTTATTTTTAATTAAATACAGTTAAACTATAATTAATTAAAATATAATTAAAATGTAATTAATTAAAATATAACAAATAAAAATAAATAATTATAATGTAATTAATTAAAATATAATTATTTAAAATATAATTACTTAATTAATTTAAATATAATTAATCAATTAATTAAAATATAGTTAATTAGTTAATTACAATGAATATAATTAATTAATTAATTAAAATATAAACAATTTTATTTCTCAATTTTTAAACAAACTAGTTACTATCAATAATAATGTTAATCATTCATTCCTCGTAATTAACCATCATAATTATAATGATTATATTCATTATCATTATTCACTATATTTATTTTCATACATGTTACCCTTCCCTTAGATAAATCAACCATGTCCATCAAAGAATTGCTTTCGCTGATTTGACCATCCCTTAAATTATTTGATTTCCGTTATATTTCTGCACTAACACTTGAAGCCATGCCTTCCCACTTGAAACGCTGCGTATGGGCTACGAAAAATTATTGATGCTGTATATCAAAATCTTTTGTTTACTAAAGCTTATAAAGTTGGACATTGAACCGTAGCAGGGTTCTTATTTACAAGACCATTTTTCATTTTTATGATTGCAAACAAAGAGGTTGAAGGAATGGATTTGGCTTATAGTTAAATCAGTTTGCTTTCTACATTAATTTTTAAGGTTCATTGAATCAAAAGATGAAGTGAATGTTCTAAAATTTTAGATTTGATAACAACTTTTAAAATTTTAATTTTTTAATTATTATTATTATTAAATATTTAAATATAAATAATTTCATAAAAGTAATTTTAAAACTTATCAATTCTTTTGAATATAATTAATGATAATTAAATTCATATAATTCATTTCTTCTATCATCTTTATAAAAATTTTAAAATAGGTTAGTCAATTTTAAAATTAGTCAATTTTAATAAAATTTAAAATTGTTTTAGACGGACTGGTGCGTTCATCTTATATGAAAAGATAAATGAATTAAGGTGTGCATATAACTTTAGCGTTAAATGCTTACTTTGTTATAAATAAAAAAGAAAAAGATTAGAAAGGCATCTCAAGGTTATGTCATAAGTGATTGGATTACATTTAGATGCCTACTACCGTCAAAATCTATGATGTTTTAGTGACCTTAACTAACATGTAATGAGGTTTCACGACTTATATATCTCTATTATTTAGGCAGATTCGATCGATGTACATGGGCACAAGCCACAAGGACCCGCACGTACACATTCGAAGAAAAGAGAGGGGGAGCCAAATTGCCTCACTACACAGCCTAGTGTTTGTGCATGAATGCGTGGCCTAATACCCCACAAGAGGGTTGTGGTTATACGTCTTGCCTGCTCTTTTTCTTGCTCCTTTTCATTTCATGCTTCATTATTATCTTGATATAACGACATCCTTGTCTTCATGTCTTAACTATATAACCTGAGGTCTGAAGTTGAACGTGTTCTTTTGGCCATACCCACATGCAATCAACCTGGCCTCCGAAATGCGTGAATCGCGTCCGCATGTCCAGTGTGGCGCGACATATGTTTATCAATATTGCATGTGCTACTTCTCTTTAATTTTATCTCTTAAACTATCAAAAAGAGAAAAACTGTTTCGCCGTTCATTGGTTCCATTATAATGATATTGTGTAGGACTAAAAGAAAGTTAGCAAAGGGCTGTATGAGTTTTATAGTACTGTAGAAATACTCGCAATATCCTAATTCATCGATCATAGGTTAGGGGATCGACTTTTTATTGTTTCAGGGAGAGAGATAGAAAATGCAACTACTCCACCGGTAGGGTTTACATGCTCATTTGACATGTAGAAAAATCGCATAATCTAAACATGATAGAAAAGCATGCTTCTTGATTAACTAATTAATGTATCATATGGTTTAGGTCATTGCAATGCAGATTATTGGCCAAAATTTAGAATACAAGAAACTTGTATTAACGGTTTTTGAAGCCTAAGTCCCCCTTTATCAATCTTCCATGAGATCGTTAACATTAAGAGGCCACTTTTTCGTTCAACGTCATTTCAGGTGATAAATAACTTCAATAAAAATCATATTAATTTATCAAATAATATCTCTTTTACATTGAAAAGGAGAAAAGTTAAAGAGTTAAAATATTATTTTAATTAAAATAAAGAGACAAAATCATTTAACAGACCAATAAATCTTTTATTGAAATTATTTTTCACATAAAATGATATGAAAAATGACATCATATGAGTATTTATTGTTATTTATTCGAAAGTTTACAACAGTAATATTTTTGTATTTTAAATTTGGAGTATAAAATTATCTCTAGTCTAAATTTAAGAAAATAAAAAATTAAGAGAAAATGTTCTTTATATTTTTATGTCTTGAACTTTATACATTGACCTGTAATTATAATAGTTAGGACTATACAAATATGGAAGCTAAGATCAATTATATACTAGTCACATACTAATTAATTCATAAATATCAACATATCATATGCCACAGATTATGGTACAGATACGTTAGCACTCTTTCCCTCAAATTCAAGATGGTGAAGAATTTGCTATCTTTAATGTATAGACAAAGTCTCGAAAACGATAACGGGAGTGACTTAGTGGAGATTCTTGCAATATGATACTGTGAAGAGATAGAAACAAGTTGTACCATACTTTGAAGTATATGATGTTACACAAGATAACAATCAATTTTAATATATTTAATACATTTATGGAAAAATCATTGTGAACAATGCACTTTGTCACAATGAAGAAGACTTCCAAAAAAGGAGGTGACTCTTGTATTTTGAAGTAACCACCTCAATTGTAAGAGTTTATACGTAATGTCAGCAAGAGCTCAATATTTTACTTCAGTACTAGAGTAGAGCAGAAGACTATTGTTTATATTTTATTATGCTAAGAAATAAATGACGTGTTAAGAAAAAATAGTAACTAGTAGTAGAATGGTGATCAGTAGGGTCTCCATCTTAATTAACGTTAGAAAATGCTAAAGTGAAGAACACGAAATAGAGTACCTTCAATGTATTGAAGAATAACAAAAAAAGTGAGTGTTACGAGATATGGTCATGAATCGGCTAACAATATTAGTAACATATGCAATATTAGAACAAGTGATAATAAGAATACGATATATAAGGTTATCAACTAATTAACGACAAAGAGTACTATCACTAAAAGGAGTTTCGTCAATAGTTGAAAGATGAATAATGGGTTTTTTTTTTTTGCATGAATAGAAGCCATATAAGGAAAAAGGAGGTAAAAATATAAGACTTTACATGATTCAGCCAATACATGACCTACATCTATAAGTAAAAAGATATATTTACGATGCAAGGAGAAAATGAAAATGACCTTGACCTTATATAACCCTTATCAAGGTACTTACAAACTATAGTTGCGTATAAGAAGTCCAAGGATAATGTTACTTTATTTTCACAAATGCCTAAAGTTAATGAAATTTTATTTCCTCATAAATTTAAGGACAATGAAATTCTATTTTTGAATGTCCTCAAATTTCCCACTCAACCAAAATTCAAGGCTTATCTTATAATTCTCCACCTTAACTTGAACTCTTCAATATTTAACCAAGAATTGCTTTCTATCAGATGAGCCCCTAAGGGTTTCAAGTTGTGTGAATATTCTTCAAGTCCAAACTAATTTTTTTTTTTTATCTATTGACTATCTTTTGTATAGAAAATATCTTATCCTCAATGACATCTTGAATGAAGTTAAAATTGACATCAATATACGTTGATATCTTATGATAAACATGATTTTTCATTAGGCTCGATGCACTTTGACTATCCTAGTAAATAACATAGTTATACATGTCCACACCCAAACTATCAACTAGAACACGTAACCATATATCTTCTTTAAAATCTTATATCAATGACATATATTTTGCTTCTATTAAAAACAAAGCTATTGTTGATTAAAGTATTGCTTTTCAACATACAAGGTAAAGATATAACGTGTCAATGATCTTTTTCTCAAGAAATTTCCATCATAATTAGAGTATGTATAGCCAACAATGCCTAGTTGTATCACCAAAACTATCCCAAAGGATCTTATTCAATTGGGGATTCCACACCATATAATCATGACTAAAAAAAAGTAGATTAACACCAAATCCATATAATTAACCAATAGAGACAAGATTTTAAAAAAAGTTTAAGAATAAAAAGAAAGGTGCTTATACATTAAAATGCATGGTACAATTATCAATAGTATAAAACATCTAAAAAGAAGTAGTTAAATTTTCAAATATAGAGGAATTAGAGATCATAATTAAGGTTGCAACAAGCAAAATTAAAGTACCATAAAGAGGAAGTACCTAACGTGACAAACAAGATAAGAGAGGAAATAATAACAAAATCTAGTTGAAGTTATTTTAGAAAAAGCACAAAGATCTTTCAAAAAGAATCTAGGAGATGTACTTTCTATTGTGCCAACCTTATTAGGTTGAATTTAAGAAGAATTGGACGAGTTTATCTTATCCAAAAGTTTTCTTGGGTCATTTTATATATTCAGAGATACAATAACTACTTTTTTTTTTACATTAGTTGTAAAATCCCTTTTGAAACTTTATAGCTTATTTTTCAAGAGTGTAATCCTAATAAGATGAGATTTTGTGAAAAGAATAATATCAACAAATGGTGTTGGCTTTTCTATATGAAAGGCATTAAGAGTCTCTTTTGTGATTAGTTCTTTAATCACAATATTAAGGGTAAGAAGAGAACCTTGAGGAAGAAGAGAGCTATAAATAGACTTGAACTAATCTTTGACTCATAATTAATAGGTGCTAGATTTGCTTATGATCATGAAGATTAGCACAGATAATGGCCGCTTCAAGATTAGGCCATGCATGATCTCCTAATGTCAACTAATCTTATAGTTTTGGCAAATCAGATACGTAATTATTTATAGTTTGACTATGTTATTGTTACATCTAATAAAGGTGTTGACATAATTGAAATCGGATCATATGATTAAGACAACACCAATTTTTTAAATAATCTCATACCTTTGTAGCATTGTTAAACATATGGAAATCTAAATAACTTTAGCATAAGTATTGTGGAACCATTTCAAAAAATCTAAATAACTTTATAATCACAATGCATTATAAAAAAAACCTTCCATTAAGATACTACACATCTCCTTAGCCTATAAGTAATAGTTAGAGCCATCAAAAGTGACATTAATTGGTTGGATAATATTGGTAAAGTTTTGAAGCATATGTAATGTATAAATAGAAGGATGACTATTAGCAAAATAAGAAAACAATATAAAAAGTAACATATCTATAGAAGTATAATTTGGCCAATTTGACCCTAAAATTAAGTTCAAAGCACCCAAAAGCCTTAAAAACCAATATAAGTGAAGAGAAAACCAATTAAAATAGTTAAACTAGATAGTCAAAGCATTGGTCATTGACTTTGAATCAAACTGATTAAACCAAACTAGTGATGATATGGAAAATGAGAGATTCAAATGATTACGTGACCGCTGATATGGGTGATGATTAGACCTGGCAAAACGGGCGGGTCACCCGTTTATTCGCCCGTACCCACCCTAACAGTCTGGGTATGGGTTGGTATGTTTTTTTACCCGATTCATATTTACCCGTACCCGACCCACCCGTTGATTTTGCGGGTGGGTCGGGTCCAACCCGCGGGTACCTGCAAAATTATATATATATATATATATATATATATATATATATATATAAGTTGGCACACAACCGCAAGTCCCCTTCTTCATCAAACTATTGAAAATCAATCCCCCACCTTCCTTGATGGCACGTGATATATTGAGCATACCAATAACAACTGTTGCTTCAGAGTCGGCTTTTAGTATTGGTAGCAAAGTACTAAACAAATATCGAAGCTCACTTCGACCAGATAATGCAGAATCTTTGATATGCACTCGGACTTGTTGAGTGGATATAATTCATATGAGATTAAAGGTAAAATGTGAACTCAATAAATCTTTAAAATGTTGGCATAAGATATTTATCATTTATGTTTGTTAATTGTAGATGAGAAGTGGATGAAGATCGTCTTCTTGTGCCATTAACCAATTCGGAGAATGTGGAATCATTGGAATCCACCAACACCATTGATTCATGAACGTTGCTTGAGGTATTTTTACATATATTTTATATCATTGGAATATTTTTGGTTTTTTCTTTAGGGATTTTATATGTTGTTGTTTATAGTGATATTTTATTGATTATTTTATTTGGAGGGAATAATATGAATTTTATTTTTAATTGCATTCAGGGATTGGATTTTAATTACTTTCCGTGGAAGAAGTGTATGAGAAGATTGAAGAACAAACTTCAATCTGACGGAAATCAATTACTAGTGATTTTTGTGTTGGCATTGATAAATTAAATTTGATGTTTGTATGTGTTGTTATAACGTATTGTTATTGTGTGGTGTGTATTGGATTCATGGATTGGGATGGTTTTAATTTACATATATTTTGTAAGTTTAGCTTAATTTATACTATTTAGATAAATTTAGCTTGATTTATATTAGTTTCATTTGTATTAATTAACTTAATTAAATTTGGGTCGCTAAATAGATCAATTCGGTGATATTTTAAACACGCAAAATACGCCCATTTAATGAAAATTTAAACTTATTGAATAAGTTTATTAATTGAAATTAAAAAAAAATATCATGGTAACCCATGGGTTCACCCATACCATTGGGCGGTATGGATTTTCAAAATCATTACCCGTTTCTATAAATTTACCAGCGAACTTGTACCCGTGTGACCAGTACCCGTGAGACCCGTACCCATATCCGGACCACCCGCCCGTTTGCCAGGTCTAGTGATGATATGATATATATAGGACCCAAGATGATGACAGCTAGTGTGGATGATATACGGCAACTAACTAAATGACATATGGCAACTTACTAAATGACATGTGGCAAGGATTTGACCAATGGAAGGATAATACATAGTAGAGAATGTTGACTCGAATTTATGTGTGACTGGTTAGAAAACAACATAGTTTAGTTTTGAATTTTATTTAAAAATAAGTCATTTAGTTCATCCAAAAATTCCCAATTTCCCGTCCAAAAATTCCCAATTTCTCAAATAATGAACTAATCCGATGCCTCAAGAATCAGGTCAATCAGACGTCGGACGGAAAAGAAATTGACAAAAGAAACACCAAATACTAAATAATCAAATAATAATAAATAATAATAATAATAAAATCAGATGGCCTCGTCACTAGGGCGAGGCGTCGCCCTAGTGATGTCGTCTGATCCGGCGTCGTCGCTAGGGCGACGCGTCGCCCTAGTGACCGGGCAATATACCATTCTCATTCCTTTTTTTTTTCAGATTTCTAAACCAACTTTCAATACCCATAACTCTTAGCACACAAATCAGAAAAATACAAATTTTACCTTATTGGAAAGATAAAGAAATCCTCTACAATTCTCAAGAAGACCATAAAAATCAATCTCACCCCTAAGGGTGTCAAAAATCCCTTCAAAGGTACTGCCTACTCAAATCCCATTAAAACAGAACAGTACATTGCAAATTCCATAACTCTCTGATTCTTCAGCCAAAACTTACCACATAAATATGCTCAACAAGTTCACAATGTCATATACAACTTTCATGAACAACCTAAAATCAAATTCCATAACCAACTAGGTCAAACAATTCGACAAAGAATCTGTATACAGAAATTAACCAATCTGGTCAGTAATTTCCCAATCAGCATAACTCTTAGCACAAATGTCACAAAATTCACTACCTTATATCCCTGAAAAGATAAGTTCTCAAACTTCAATTTTCATGAAGAACTCAATTTCTAATTCAATTTCTAACAATGTCAAAACCGTTGTGGAAGTTACTGCCATGATCAGCAATTCATAACCTAATGCAGGATCAATGTTTGCAAAATCATAACTCCCAAATCTGACCTCTAAAAATTACACATCATATATCAATTTCAAGGTAATCTCTTCCTCTACAACTTTTCAGAAGCTCACTCACACCAATTCAGTCCACATAAAATGTTAAAATTGCCTCCAATCCGAAAGCTCACAAATTCACACTTAAGCTAGGTTTCATCCAAATGCTCAAAACCAGTCAATAGTAATCAGTTCATATCTCCCAATATACAACTCTAAAAAATAGCAAGATCAGTAGCAATGGAAAGATAATTCAATATGCTACAAATTTCATGAAGACCATTCTCCCTAATTCCATCTCAATTAATTCAGAAAAATCAGCAAAGTTCATATGTTGTGGTTTCGGCTACTGTTCACAGGCAATGGAACAGTAACTTTTCATTCAAAAATTCACCCTTCTAACATTGAAATTTAACAACACCTATTTCACACTAAATTGAAGCCAACATCCCAAAGTTTCAGTGGCCACTAACCTTACCTCATTTGCATTTCTGCACAATAAGTTATGGTCAAATCAGTGCAATAGGTCAAAGTTAATTTTCCAGCATCTACTTCTCTATTCACTTCCTTTCATTCCAACACCATTCCTACATCCATAAGCATCTTAATTGGACACAAAATCAGTCCCTATATCATGTCTACATTCACTAGGCATTCCTACCAAAAATTGGCAGCACTAACATCTTCCCTTTCCATGCACAATTAATCATCAATATACAATCAAAATCATATACAATCAAAATCATATTAAAACCAAACTCTATCATAACCATTTATTATCCTAACATACCTTACACTTATACCCATTTATTTATACTATAATTCTCATTAAGGTAAAACATCAATAAGCTTAATAATAATACCACAATCCCCTTTAGATGCTTCTAACTACCATGATGTATTAAACTACAAAATCAAGCATACTTAAACACTTAACTTAAAACTTTACCTATTTAAAACTTCCAATCTTCAATCCCTTTGCTATCCCACCTCAACACCTTCTTCACTCACTTCAAACACATACAAGTGGAAGGTCATCATGGCAAGGCAACAACTTGGTTGCATGAAGGAAAGCTTGAGTTTGGAAGAAGGATTTATTTGAAAGGAGGAAAATCGATGGAGAGGAGAAGAAGCAAGGTGAATTTCGGATGATGAGGTGAAAACAACCAACAACTCATCTTTTCTTTCCTTTATAATAAAGTTACGAAACAAAGAGATGAGAATGCATTAAATGAAGAAGACGTTGGCCAAAGTTGATTGGTACAAAATTTCAAGAAAAGTCAAAGAAAGTATTTAAATATAAATTCAATTCACAATAATTTCCACCCAATTTCGGTTCCTACTAAATTTTAAGGGTCCCTTTATGGGTCCCACCACAATATGCAATAGATAAGTACCAAATGTCAGTAGAAATTCAACCGGTTCGCCATCGGACGATTTTATCCGGTCCGGGAATTTCCGGGAATTTTCCCCAAATCATTTTTCTGAGAATTAATGAAATTCTCCAAAATTATAAAACATGTAACAGTGCACTCTAAATAATTTTTCAATCACGAAAATCACCTTTTCTCCCCCAAAACATATTTAGGCCCATTCATGATTTTGCCGATCCGGAAAGTTTCTTCGAAAATTCCGAAAAATTCTATAAATCCCAAAAATGTAAAACGCTTCAATGACGACTCGAATAATTTTTAAATCCTATAACCCGTTAATCACAATAAAATGCCGTTAGGCCCAATTATGGGAATGTCATGAATGCATATACCGTAATTCCATGTACACAATTGATACTGTGTATCAATCTTGTTATGCATGAACAGTACTAAATATTCCCTATCAGTCTCATCATATGCCAATTTTACTATTTTACCCTACCAGGAGGGGGTGAGATGTTACAAAATAGGAATCTTTTTTTGCCTAAGGTCTATAAAACATTAGGTGTAACATCCCGTTACTGTTAACAAGGGTATTTTGGTAAATTGAGACAGACTTATAGGTTTCATTGCATTCACTGACTGAGCATGTTACTGACCTCTAAATATAAAGGAATAGGTTTATTGCATATGCATTTATTCATAGGTGCATGCATTCATGATTTTTCGGTATTTAATTGAGCATGGACTAACTGAACTGACTTGAACGTGAATTACTGAGGAATCATGAGAAATTGGGTTCAAATGACTGATTTGGAATAGTTTAAGTGTAATTGGTAATTGATAGTGGCTTATAGGCAATTTTCGGGGAATTTGAGAGGAAATGCCCAGACCGAAAATATTTGAGAGACAGACCGATTGACTGTATAGTACTGAAAGAATTGCCCGATGGCAATGGAAATATTTAGAGTTATACTGTTAAGAAATAAATATGATGAGTCATTGAAATTAGAGGCTGAAATTTGGACTGAGTTGGAGACTTAGGTCTATAAATACTAGGTTTGAAAGAAATTGGGGAAAATTTCCTAAGGCATCGCAAGTTTCTTCTTCTCTCCTTCCATGGTGAACGTCGATCCCTTCCGTTGGTAAGAGATCTCGACTATTTCTTGTGGTTTTCCTCTTATTGTGCAAGGTTAACTGGTTATTTGTGATTGATGAAGGTTGAGAAGGTTTGAGAGTGGGTAATCGTTGATATTGAAGGATTTTAGGGTTTACGGCGATTTTTAGAGATTTGTGGATTGATGCTCGATTGGTAAGTTTTAATGGCATTATTGATGTTATTAATGGTTTCTGATGCATTTATGGCATGTATTATGGTTGATTTGAGTAGTTAAGAGTGTTTAATGGAGGTTTTAGAGAGAGGAAAGGACGGAAACGATCGGAGAAGACGAGGCGGATCGTCGCACGCCGCGACCTGCGTGCAAGCCTCGCCGCGGCGAGCATCAATTAGTTGACGCCGCGGCAAGCTTGCTTCGCCTCGCGGCGCGCCCAAAAGGAGTTGTTCGCCGCGACGAACGACCTTCACGCCGCGGCGAGCGCACCATTTTGCGCCGCGGCGAGAGGCTCTTGGCCGCGGCGAAGGGGATGGTTTTCGATTGGTTTAATTTCAATTTATTTGGCATAACTTTTGGTGTAGACCTCCGATTGAGGTGATTCCAGATTCATTGTGAATTAGGGAAAGAGGTCTAAAATTGAGGATAATTATGAGAATTAGAATTTAATTATAATGGTATTGATTCATAGAGAATAAGATCAATTATGGTTCCTATTGTGACTTAAGTATTGAATTGAGACTATTGGAGTTTTAATTGGGAGTTTCTATAGAGGTTTCGACCCAATGAATAGGAAATTGACTGGATTATAAGAATGGATCAAATCATTACCGATCAATTGAGCAAAGAGATAGGGTTGAGCATAAGATATCAAAATTTGGTATTAGCGCCGGAAATCGTGAACATGCACTGTACATAATTTCACTGAGACATGTGCATTACTGAACTGTTTAATTGAGCATCTAGTAATGGGACTGTATTTAACTGTTATAGAGGCGTCGTTGGATCATCGTTCCACGGACATTGCTGGGACTTCCAGGCAGTAGCTCGGAAGTTACAGGTGAGTAACCTAGTTGGTTTCTCAAATTTCTAATTGTTTAAATGCTCAATGTGTGTGAATTACTTGCCACTGTGAAATTGCATGATTACTGAAATGTACGTGATCAAATAATATGTTTCTACTGTATTGGATTAGATTACTGTATTGGACTGGACTACTGTATGATACTGAGAAATACAATACTGGGCTTTTATAGCCATACACTGAATTACTGAACACTGCATTGCATGCATAAATGCATGATCAGATAATGGAATGTGACCCAAGTTGCTATTATCACTGAAAAGAGCCTCGAGCTCTAACACTGTATTGACCGGGCCTAGCCCGAGGGGAGAAATCCCTGACGTGTCCCCACTAAACACTGACTGAGCAATTGGGCACAACACTGAATAACTGGAAAGAGTCACATACGCATGGCATCTACATGAATGATTGTTCTGCGACAATTACTGATTACGTGATGGCATGATTTACTGTAAATTGTTACATGTTACTGCTAATTGTTATTTAATGTGTAAATTGTTATAATGTATCGATAATTGAATATTATCAGATTGTCTTTATGCGCCATGCGTAATGCATGATTTGAGTTAACCATCGATGATGGTTTCTCGCTGAGTTCGCAAACTCACCCAACATTGCAAATATTTTTCAGGGATTGAAGAGTACCCCGTTAGACGAATGGGAGTATGTCTACTGCACTGGAGTCGGAGACTAGGGTCGGGATCAGTTCGCGTCTGCATTAGTGTCTTTCTGAGTTATGTGTAAATGAGTCTTTCTGATTGATGTATAAATTGTGTTTCCGCAGAATTGTATTGTTATTATAGAGGGCCCCAACTGACTAATAGGGTTTCATAAATTGATTATTGAAATAGTGTTTTAATTAAAAATGTTTCCGCATCGCGGGCCCAAATGGTTTATTGTTTTCTGCGCACTCAAATGTTTTCAAAAGAAAAAAATGTTTTATCGAGTATTGGACTGCTCTAGCATACCACCCTCGCGGGGCACGGGCTCGAATATCACTGTAGATATCGGGTTCGGGTCTGGCGAGAGTGGGGTGCTACATTTGTGGTATCAGAGCCCAGAAGTACGATTGTACATGGGCGTTCTAAAATTTTTACTGAGTTACATGCATTAAAGTCGTCATAGCAGACGGTAGTAACTGATCCCTAGTAGAGTCACATGAGTATGTCCCAATTGTTTAAGTGGTTAGAAGTGACAAGGAAAGGATGATATGTTAGAACGTGATAGATGGAAACTGTGGATAACATGAAATAACAGAAAGTGTATAGTTTGATCTGATAAAAGATGATTAAGTGTATCGGTATTGGTGGATATATTACGGATCATGACACCGTGTTATATCGGGGCATATCCTTGAATGTAGGGTATGAAGTTATAGTTATGGATTGACAGAGGTAAATAGAGAGATGATGGGAATGGCAAGATTGGAAGTGTATAAATAGAGCGGGTATAATAAAATGTTCTGTGATCTAGAAGAGTTAAAATTGGAATTGATTACTGAAACAAGGGGTAGTGTATAAGAGTTATGACTTGAGTCAGATTATGTTAGCAAGGAATCCAGAATGATTGTACGTCTATGAAATTGAATTGAGAGTGAAAATGCATGGGTATGGTGCATTAATGAAAGGATTAAAATATAAGATACTGATAATGATAGATGACAGAGTGGTCAAGGTTTAGTTGAATTACCTAAGTAAACGCACACCTGATTATGGGAGCCCTATGGCGAGTGAAAATTTTAAACTCAATTGTTTCATAGGTGTAGAGATTACGGGAAGAGATTGATGAGTTAGTGGCTAAGTGCTAGTTGTAGTCCTTATCGTTTAAAGTTCAATATGAGTAGAATAAGAGACGAAAGTGATTATAGTGATCAAAATGAATGGAGAGTGGTTATGACCCTCACGATTGGGAACGACTGTAAAAAGGGAAAGTGTGGTAAAAATTTTTTTTTAATGAAAACAAAGTATAGCATGAGTGACAAATTGGTATATTGACGCAATGATTTTCAACGGTATGTACCGTAATGAACAGTATTAAAAAGGACGTTCTTGGTATGTGGATTATGGCATAGGTTGATCTACAGGGGATACTGAGTATAGCTGGAATTGATTTCCTATGGTATTGAAAATGATTGACAATAAATAATGACGATAGTTGATGAGAAATAAATTTTATAAATGGTATCGATGAAAATAGTAAGAACTTTCTGGAATTGGATATGATGATCAGATGAGTCGGTTTGAAAGTGATTAATGAAAGGGCAATATAGAGATTAATGTGAAATGAATTACAGGTTAACTCGGGAGTCATAATCTGAGCCGAGATTCAAGTGTAAGAAAAAAATCTGCTACTGAAAAGAGATTTCCTATAGTTAGTACAAGGAACCCGATTGTGTAATAGGCTTATTGACCAATAAGGAGATAGTGTTGACGAATAAAATGAATCGGTAATAGGGGTGAGTGATCCAAGTTAATGTTAATGAGTCGAATTGATTATTATTGAAGTAATGAGAATCTTATGAGGTTAGTGTTTTACCATTAAAGAGATGTAAGTTGATAATCGATAAATGAAATGTTTTGAAGTGTATCGCTTCGACCAAAATGCATAAATAGAGATAATCTGTTAATCGATAAATGAAATGTTTCCAAGTGTATCACTACGGTATGGATGAAGTTGTGGAACTTAATAACCTAAAATCCCCTACACTTAGGTAAAAATTTCAGCAACTATATTATGTCTTGTTTTGTGATTTTGATCATCCTACACTAGTTTATAGTTTGATTGCATGTTGTGATTGTTTGAGACAATGATTGAAGTCATAAAAAGGAATAAAAATGAAGAAAATAAGGCTGCAAAATGATAGGAGAAGAGGAGATAGGAGAAGAGGAGGGGGTGAAGAAGATAATTCTTAAAAAAAAATTGAGTTACATGTAGGGGCAAAATAGGAAATGCAAATAGTAAAGGGTAAATATGGAATTTACTTCCAAGAAGGACATTTTTAGTATTAATTGAAATAGGTGAGGGTAAAATATGGCTTTTAATTTGTTAAGGGCATTTTGGTAACTATGGTGATTAGGTTAGTAAGGATAATAATTTTTATAATTAAGAATAAATTAGAAAAGAAAATAATGTTGATTTATTAAGTGTAATTAGGTTGGAAATTTTTGTAAATTAATTTAATAGAATTTTGTAAATTTGTGGTCCAAGGTCCGATTAAGTTGTAATTTAGACTATCAATTAGTTGAGTTCAAATGTAAATAAAGATAACCTTGGACTATATTCTTAGAATAACGTACTACTTTGTTATTAATAAATTATTTTTAGCTAATGGTATTTTGAATTAATCATTAATTAGTCACATACATGAATTATGTTTATTTTATTTAGCAAATAATTAATGAAATGCAAGGTGTATTCACTTTTATATTTTGCTACGTTTTACAAGGTGTATTGTTTGTTTGACAAAAAATGTGTTAATTAAATAAAGACTAATGAATTGATAATATGTTGTGAATAATTAGTAAGAATTGACAATCGACTGCTTGCCTAGGATAGGCTACATTCGATGGCCATTGGTTGATAGGTTATTTAGAGATGTGCGAGGGTGATTACGTATATGTTCGTGAACCAGATATCGGAACATCCTGAGTCTCAGGGATATTTTAAACCGATGATTAGGTGTCAAAGTAATACCGAAATATCTTGGGTCTTGAGGATAACTTGTGTCGATGGTTAGGTATTAGAATAGTACCAGAGTACCAAGAGAGATTAAGAAATTAAGGTATAATGTGTCGATATGTATATATTTAATTACGATTCCACTTATTGATGAGTAAAGATAAGCGGATAGACTATTGGATGTAAGCTTAGTAGGTTAAGTAGAGCCTCGAAAATTCAGCTAATTATGGGAGAATTCATAAATAGCATTTATATATTAATATTTGTGTTAATCATTATTTGGTAAATTGTTAAGATCTTTGTAATTGTTCATATTAAACTCGTAATGTTGCATATCTTCATATTATATGTATGTTTTAATCTCTTGAATGAGTTTTATAATTATTTATTGAGTTATTTGATTTTAAGGTAGCGATCAATTATCCTTATTGAACAGGCAGCTCATTCCTTGCCATTATATTTTTTTGAAGATCAAGTGATTGTCGATAACCTTAATGTACGAGACTGATAGAGTACAGATTAGGTGAGCTCAACGTATTAATCAAGTAAAGTCATTTGATTGTATATATATTTTTAATGTGACAATTTGAGTAGTTGTATTATATATAATGTTTTTGTATTTGACAAACAATTCTCTCTTTTGGAATTATTGTTTTGAAACTCGGACCGGACTGGACCGGCCGGTTCGATCAGTTCGACCACTGGTTCAATAAATTTTTTTATTTTTTTAAATATTTTTTATATTATTTGGTATATTTTTTTCTATTTTTTAATTTTTTAATATTATATATAATCAAATATAATTATTGCATAATTATGATGTCACACCGATTCAACCGGTGGTTGAACCGATCGAATTGATGACCAATAAGACCTTCGGTTTGATGCCCGATCTGAGTTTCAAAACCTTATTTGGAACTAATGAAGAATTTGATGATCAATTATCTGTTTTATGAACTATTTAGATAGCTTTGGGTTAAGAATTTTGGGAGCATTACAAAGTTCATCATGATTGTTAAGAATCTATTTGTTTTTGATACCATTACATATATAGCATAGAGCTTATGCTACAACATGTAAATCTTAATAATACGAATAGCTATTAAGTAATGAGTTTAAATGAAAATTATTAAAGATTTGTTGATTTAGGGTACTGATATTAATTTAAATATTCAAATTAAATAACATAATGAATTTTCCTATTTTATCCAAAATTAGATTCCATCAACAATATACCATATTCGTAATTTTTAGAATAAGTTGAAAATTAGATTTCTAAGTTTAATTTAAGTCTATATGGAAAATAATAAAATTAACAAAATCCAAATTTTGACTTTAAATCTAATTATTATGTCGATGTTAAATACAACCTAATATAATGTAACGAAAATTGTATCATCTTTTATAGACTTGAACTACATTTAATAGGACACATCCTTAAAATATGCAACATATATAAATCCTCTTTTAATTACTAAGTTATTAAAACCGTTAAAACTATATAAAATTGCTTTTAGTTATAAATTATTGCATCATATCACGTTATGTATGGTACTGAACACCATTCAAAGGCAACCACACAGAACCTCACTCGATATATCTTCAAGTTTTTATCGAAAGATGCTACACTACGATGAACAATTAAAAGGGAAGTGGACAAGGGAAAGAAATAAGCAAAAGATATACAGAGTTGCAGATGTTGCATGAACTAGTGTAGTTAAATCAACCATATGAAACGAGAAAGGACAACTGGAAAAAATAACAAAGAAAGAGCTGGTAGCTACACGAAGTGTTGTACGTATGTAATAATTGAAAGTTGACGCTCCTTGATTAAAAGGCAACGGCACATAACATTGAGTCCATTAACATAGAGACATTGACATATGGATAGAGAGGAAGTGTTAAATGAGTTAGGTTTGGCTGTCTATCACCACATTCGTGTCCAGGAATTTTGCCTTCCCACTTCACTTCGTCACTCTCTAAGGTTTTCTTATGTATATATTATTAGCAAAACTCCATGCAGATATTGGTGAAGCATGGAGGGTCCAAGTTATAACCTAACAGCTGCGACCATGAATTGTGCTTTTGAGGGGCTCAATGCTGTATCTTTTTACTTCTTTTAGATGCCGACGGACCCATCAAAACATGGATTTGGCTTTGCTAGTGTTGAACTTGTGGGGAAAGGTATATACCACGCCTCCTTGGATTTAAGCGTATTTTGTCTGTTGCGGGATGATATTTGCGAAGAAGTGACATGACCTTATCTGGCATTTGTATGTTGATTATTGGATGTACTATTCACACTGGAATTATATTCCTCCTCTATAAGTTCTGGATCAGCCATGATTCAAGAGGTGTTGAAAGTTATTTCCTGTAACTTTTACGTGCGAACTCGATCACATTCTGCCTTTTGTGGACGAAAGTTTGGCCATGAGTAGACATTTTAATCTGGAAGGCCAGTCATGCAGATGCCTGGACAAGTATTTCAGCCAAATTTGTCTGAAAGTAGGACCTATTTAAGCCATGCACCTGTAACTTTAATCGTGGTCGTCAAATTTTATAACTTGATGACTATACAGTAATTACGAATGCAAGAACGAAGAATGTAATGTGGAATAGGCACTTAATGCTAAATCTTGTGCAACAGTCTTGGCCACTCAGTAGGTGTGGAGTATTGCCCATTTAACTTAACATGTTAAAGCAAATGTAAACCGATTTGCTTGAATGGAAATGTCACTTTAATTAAAAGAATAACATTAATCTAATCCACTTTTTTATAACTCCGCTAGGGATCGAATATTTATAAAAATAGATTTGACCCAAAACTTTTTGATAAGGTTGAGGTCATGAGGCAAGATGAACAAGAAAATCCTACTCAATTAGCGATGAAAGCCTCAACCCACAGGGAAGACAATAGGCTCCTAAACCTCCAAGGAGCTTCTAGTAGCTCCTAAATCGTCAACATGTCCTAGTACTAGAACCCATTAGTCTATTAGTATTGAGAGGCCACAAGTAGTAATTAGCAAAGAGACCCAATCCTTACTATCTTGAAGGCCACTAATAATCGAAGTGTTCCCGTGGTGGTTGTATAGACATATGAAGAATTGAACAAAGCCTTGATTGGAATGGATGATGACTTCTCCTAACTCTTGGACAAGATAAAAGACCACATGATTTCTAGTTATAGCCCAATTGAGGTCTACTAGGAGCACAACATACAAAGAAGAAATTCACCGTTTAAACTTAACAATTATATATTTAATGTTGCAGGCTTTGAAATGATTGTTTTAAGATCGAACGTACGCTTGGAGAATTGGTGAAACTAGTGCAACTATCAAAAGTGCTAGAAAAGAACTAGATGATGACATCTAAAACTTTCTTCAGCAGTCCACTCTGGATAACAACTTAAGAATTAAAGAGAAAGACACTCCAAACTCATATGTGGTGGCTCAAACGTATTCGCAGTTCTCTGACCATGCAAAATTTGAAAATGATACGAATTAAAAATGGAGACCCAAATTTGCAACGTACGTACTCCGTAGGAGGCTTGAATTGCCGATCACTGTTATGACCGGTTTCGGCTCTTACTTCACATATTTCGAAGTACTCTTTCTACCCTATCAATTGTTTATTGATTTATAGTTTTTTCAACTGCAGACTAAATTGGATAGTTTAATAAGCACCAACTGGGACCTCGATATTTGTAGAATATTTAGATGTGCATGGGCCTGGACTATTTATATAAATAGACGTTCTTGTAAATTAATTAGGGAGAAAGATGAATGCAAATAAAGAACAAATATAAAAGTGTGGATTGTTAGAAAACCCAAGTAAGCACTTAATGGGCTTCGATATTTGTAGAATATTTAGATGTGCATGGGCCTGGACTATTTATATAAATAGACGTTCTTGTAAATTAATTAGGGAAAAAGATGAATGCAAATAAAGAACAAATGTAAAAGTGTGGATTGTTAGAAAACCCAAGTAAACACTTAATGGGCCTCGATATTTGTAGAATATTTAGATGTGCATGAGCCTGGACTATTTATATAAATAGACGTTCTTGTAAATTAATTAGGGAGAAAGATGAATGCAAATAAAGAACAAATGTAAAAGTGTGGATTGTTAGAAAACCCAAGTAAACACTTAATGGGCTTCACATGATACACAACATGCCCTATTTGATCTTTTGTCTTTTTCCTTTTTTCTGTCTCTGTACGTATGTCTTTTTCCTCTTTTCTATCTTTATACATAGTGTGCATACGGGTACTATAATATAACAAGCAATTCGTTAGTGTCAGTTTGATTCTAGGATAGCCAGCCAATAGCAATAGAAGGATAATTATATGTATTCAATCCGAATGTTCATTACATTGTATGAAAGATATATCTTTCTTCACCTAGTACTTATTTTCCTTCATGGTATCAGAGCCAACTTACTGATTCATGAACCCTAACCTAATATGTCAAATACAGGAGACAACAGTGACTCCAGTGCCACAAACATATCAACTACACACGAATATGAACCCTACTCTGTTACTAACACTGAGAACTTAGGAGCTATGCTAGTCAATACCCCTTTCAACGGCAATAACTACATTATTTGGAGCAAATCCATGACTATAACTTTATGTGTCAAGGATAAACTTTCCTTTATTGACGGGTCCTGTACCAAACCCATAGAAGATATGATTTTATCAGCGAAATAGAAAAGAGCAGATAGCATGGTAAAGTCATGGATTATCAATGTCATGGTTAAAGAACTAAGTGATGCCTTCCTTTCCTTCCCTACAGCTAGAGAGCTTTGGGTAGAACTACGAGAAAGGTTTGGAGAAGCTAATGGGCCACTACTGTATCAAATAGAGAGGGAAATAAGTTCTCTAAAACAAGGTACTCTAACTGTTTTTGCTTATTATACTAAATTGAAGAAATTATGGGATGACTTGTTTAGCTTAAATCCTACTCCCATGTGCACTTGTGATGCATCAAAAACCATTACTGCCAAAGAAAACACTCACTGACTTGTGCAATTTTTTAGGGGACCTAATGATGAGTTTGAGTATGTGGTGAATCAAATCATGATAATGGAGCCACTACCTACTACAAACAAGGATTTTTCTATGCTACAGATCGTTGAGAGACAAAGGGTGGTCAACTCCACTATGGACAGTACCCCCAACATGGCAATGCTATCCAAACAATCAAGCAACTGGAGGAAAGGAGGAAAGACTAATAACACCAATGCTAGCAAAGGACTCTACCCCAAGAAAGAGGACAAATACTGTGAGAAATGTAAAAAGAATGGGCATACCTTGGAGACATATTTCAAAATCCATGGAGTCCCTGACTGTTATAAGGAGCTTACTGCATAAAGAGAAAAAGGATGGGAAAACTTGGCACAGATAGTGGACAACCCTGTAGAAATCACACAAGAATAGAATGAGGAAAAGTCATGGAATGGAGGAATCTCTTCTGATCTTGCAAACTTCACTGAACAGGAGATAAGTAAAGTAATCAAGGGCAAAACCACTGGGGAGGTAACATATTCAGGGTACCAGAACTATGCAAGTAATGCTACACACTCAGTAAACATGGCTTCTAATTACCCTAACTCTTGGCTTATTGATTCGGGTGCCTCTACACACATGATGACTGATCTGAATCTTTGCACTGAGTATGTAGTCAATAATGATGTTTATGATTATGTGACTCTTCCCGATGGAACAAAGCAAGAAATTGCCCACATTGGCCATACACAAATAGGAAACAAAATTACCCACAGAGAAATCTTAAATATGCCCAATTTCTTCAAAAACTTGTTATCAATAAATAAGCTCACTACACAGAATGAAATTGTTGCCATCTTCCTATCTAACAAGTTGTTTTTGCAGGACCTTCGGACTAACAATGTTATAGCTATCATCAAGACAATAAATGGATTGTATGAGTTGAACTTCGAAGCTTTCCCACCACTCAATACCCTAAAAGGTCCCTCTTTAGAATTTTACAATTCTGAAAATGTTGCTCTTAATGCTACAGTAGCTTTTGATTTATGGCATTCTAGACTTGGGCATGTATCCAAAGAAAAGTTACAGCATATCAATGAAATAAAAGTCTTTGTTCCTCACAAACATGAATGTCAAGTATGTCCCTTGGCCAAGCAGCATAGAAACCCTTTCTCAAGCATGAAATACATATAAACAAACCTTTCGAAATCATCCACACGGATTTATGGGGACCTTATAGTGTTCCTACAATGGGTGGCTCACACTATTTCCTTACAATTGTAGATGATTTCTCTAGAGCTACATGGACTTTTATACTCAAACACAAACACCAAACCCAATAGACCATCCTACAGTTCCTTAAAAATATTGAGAGACAATTTAACACCAAAATATTAAAGGTACAGACTGATAATGGGAGGGAGTTTATTAACCAGAAATGCATCAACATATTCAAAAAAATGGGAATCCAGCACCAAAAAAGCCGCCCATACACACCACAACAGAATGGGGTAGTGGAAATTAAGCATAAACATCTTCTTCAAATCACTAGAGCCCTACTTTTCAAAGCTAAGTTACCTAAAGGGTATTGGGGAGAAGCACTGCTTACAGCTACATACCTTATAAACCAAATCCTAACCAAAATCCTGGAGTGGATGAGTCCTTTTGAAAAATTGAACAAAAGAAGGCCCAGTTATGAGCATCTGATAACTTTTGGCTGTTTATGCTTTGCTTCAGACAAAACACCAAACAAAACTAAATTGGATCCTAGGTAAAAAAGGTGCATTTTTCTTAGATACATGCCAGATTATAAGGCCTATAGAGTCATGGACTTAGACACTAAAGCAGTGTTTGTATCAAGAGATGTGATGTTTTATGAGAGCAACTTCCCTTATGCAGATCAAAATCTAAACACTACACAAGCACCCGACCCCTTATTCTCAAGCATACTGACCAATGAAGAAGTAGATTATCCTACACAAACACCTATCATAATTGCCATACCACAAACTGAACCAAATTCCCAGCCATCTGATCATTACCTACCCGACAGTTCACTAAACCAAAACACAATGCCAATTGTCCCTACACAAAGAAGAAGCAGCAGAACCCACATATCTCCCAAATACCTGCAAGACTATGTCCTTCAAACCACAGCACAACAATCCACTCACTCCCTTGATGATTGCAATGTCGCATTACAAGTTTGTTGTCCTGTAGGAACAAATGAAGAACGATTAAAGAGGCTCAACATCAAGCACAACAATAATTACAGCACCTTTATAGGTAATGTTTCTAGAACTTTTGAGCCATTATCTTATGAGACTGCTAGCAAAGATGAAAGGTGGGTAAACTCTATGAATGAACAATTATCTGCATTAGAGAAGAATGGGACTTGGAAACTCACAGAACTACCAAAAGGAAAGAAGGCCATAGCCTCAAAGTGGGTATACAAAGTGAAGAGGAATTCAAATGGAACAGTGGCAAAATTGAAATCTAAACTTGTAGCCAAGGGATTTTGTCAAAAAGAAAGGGCTGACTATTCTGAGGTTTTTTCTCCAGTGGCAAAGATGGTAACAATAAGAATATTTTTGGCTATAGCTGCCTCTAAACAATGGTCAATACATCAATGTGACATTAATGATGCTTTTCTTCTTGGCCACCTAGAGGAAGAGCTATACATGCTACCATCGCAAGGCTATAATGGAGCTAAAGAAGGACAGGTATATAGACTCATTAAATCAATCTATGGCCTAAAACAGGCTGGGAGATGGTGGAACAAAGAATTGTCCTCAAAACTATCCTCAATGTAGTTCATTAAATCAGAAGCAGATCATTGTTTACACATTAGGGGCACAAGAAATGACTTTATGGTAGTAATTATATATGTGGATGATATTCTGATAACAAGTGCAAATGAAGAACACATTGTCTCATTTAAGAAAGCTTTGAATTCATAATTCACTATTAAGGATCTTGAATATGCAAAATTCTTCTTAGGAATTGAAATAGCAAGAGCAGAAGATGGAATGATATTTACCCAAGGAAAATACATCCGAGACATCGTCCAAAAGACTGGAATGTTGGATTGTTCACCTTGTGCCACATCCATAGTTCCTGGGATGAAGTTAACCATCGAAACAAGTGAGTTGCCTGACAAACCAATATAGTACAAAAGACTAGTTGGGAGATTACAGTACTTAGGGTTTACAAGGCCCGACATCACATACGTTACTCAACAACTTAGTCAATTCGTGTGTAACCCTAGACTACCGCACTAGGAAGTAGCCAAAAGAGTACTAAAATATCTAAAGGGAACTCAGAACCTGGGGATTTTTTACGCAATAGAAGAAAACCCTATCCTTGTAGCCTTCTCCGACTCAGTTTGGGGGAGCTGTGTCTTCTCCCGACACTCCTTAACAGGTTTTTGTGTCTTCCTCAAAAAATCACCGATCTCCTGGAAAACAAAAAACAATCGACGGTAAGTCGTTCTTTAGCTGAATTGGAATACATAAGCCTAGCCTCGACTACTTGTGAACTAAAGTGGATCACCCAAATATTACACACTTTCCAACTTTAGATTACGAAACCCATACCTTTGTACTGTGATAACCAGGCTACGATCTACATCTCCAAAAATCCCATCTTCCACGAGAGAACGAAGCACCTTGAAATCAACCTTCATCTGGTTCTTGATGCGTCAACCTAGGGTTCCTAGAGCTGAGGCACGTGAACACAACTAAACAATCACACGGACCTTCTTGAATCTTGTTTGCAAGCTCGGAGTTGTTGGCTTTAAACCATAACTTCGGCTTGACCGGCGTGTGTTAAAAAACCCAAGTAAACACTGAATGGGCTTCACATGATACACAGCAGGCCTTATTTTATCTTTTATCTTTTTCCTCTCTTTTGTCTCTGTAAATATGTCTTTTTCTTCTTTTCTGTCTATGTACATAGTGTGCATACAGGTACCATAGTATAACAAGTAATTCGTTAGCGTTAGCTTGATTCTAGGACAGCCGGCCAATAGCAATAGAAGGATAATTGTATATATTCATTCTGAATGTTCATTACACTGTATGAAAGAAATATCTTTCTTCACCTAATACCTATTTTCCTTCATAGATAATGATCCATCAACACAACAAGATTCCAAAGTTTCTAAACTGGACCAAAATTTTGCTATTAATTCAACTTTCAAATGGTTTGTTTGTATTATAGAATTATAATTTCATACTATATATGAATTACTTAGACAATTAGATTACTTTTCAAATTAAAAGTTTGGAATTGTTATTTAAGATGTGCCTACCTATCTTACTAAACAATTATTTTTACTCTTTAATTTTAACATAGACATCGAATAATTATTTTATAGGCATATGTACGAAGACAAAGTTAAGATTCAATACTTTTTGGAAAATATATTTAATGGGAAGAAACATTTGGGAAATATCACAAACATCATTGGATGATTTGTTACCAAAGCAAGCTTAAATGTATTGTCGAAAAATCTCAATTCAAAACTTGTTAAGATATACGGTATATATCTTTTATTTAGTTTTGACATCCTATTTATTAATTAGACATATAAGTTCTTAATTGAAGTTTGACTTGAATTCAAAAAGTTATTGGGGATAATCTTTTAGTTGTGATAGAGTTCTATCTTTAATTGATGTGTATCTTGGCAAGATGTGATGTAGATCATGTGTGGGTGTGGCCACGTAAACATAAAGAAGCAGTTGATTTAGATTTGATTCTAGCCTTTAGAAGTCTGTCATATATTCTTTAATCTGCAGTTAGTGTTTGGCTATGTGGGCATGAGTTAATTGTATTTAAAAAATAGATATATGTCTTGTCGTATGCATTACTGAAGGAGTGGGAGACACATATCTATTAAGAAAAGTTTGATTGGCTGCGCAGATGATGACTTGAGCTGTCTAACGCATCTTCTATGAGTCTTACGTTTTATTGTGCGTGCGTAGGTGCAACCTTAGAAGGGAAGTCACGTGTATGTATGTAAACATAGATTGCTAGTTGAGTATATGTGCATATTGGGGAGATAACGATCTTGTTTTTGTTTTTGGTCTCACGGTGGTGGCTGTGTGCGTGTGTGAGCTGATTGAAACTACTGCAGTCCTTCGTGTGTGAGTCCTTTGTGTGGTGAAACTGCTGTAGTCCTTCGTGTGTGAGTCCTTTATGTGGTGAAACTGCTGCGGTGGTTAACGTGTGGCAATTGAGTTGTTGTGTGTGCGTGGAACAGAAGCATTTGTGTTAATTGCTTAATGAAATAGATACTGCGGTTGAGGCATATGTGGGTGAATAGAGTTGAACAACGTTTGATGGGTTGTGTGAGCCACAGTGAAGGAGATTTGTGAGTAAGGGTTGATGTTGCAGACGTCTTTCATTAATGAGCATATTGAAGTGAATTATTGATGCTTATGTGAATCATTTTGTTATTGTTGCGACAACTTTCAGATCTATTTCAGTTGAGCGGAACTCATAGGAAAGTTGTTCTTTTTATCTCAAGTGTATTTAGTTTTCGTTCTTTATTATTTTAATCACTTGAGTTGTTCGTTTAATTATCTTTATTATCAAACAGTGTGTGAAAATCCTATGTCGAGGTTAATACAAGGTGATCGTACTATTGAGTGTGAAAATCTTTCACGGAAAGTGAGGTTGAGAGATAGTGTCAAGGATTGAGTGGTGTCGGCTCAATAAAGCCTCGGGTAAATCTATTGTACTTCGATGAAAGTTATTAAACTGAGCGAGGGCCCACAGACGTAGGCAATGTGTGACGAACTATGTTACCAAATTTTTGGTATTTTTTATTATTTCGGGTTTGTTTGTTTTTATTTTATTAGTGTCAACAAAATTTGCGAAAAGTTTATGAAACAACTAACCCCCCTCAGTTTTTCAAAACCCATCTGTATTTAAAACCAAAATCTACTGGACAGGCCAATTCATTTATTTTCACATCTTTTATTAGCATTAAATATGTGATTTTTACCTTAAAGTTTTATAAAATTTTTAGATAAGTCCTTATCCTTATCTTTGTATCATTTTTGCCTCTTATTCAAGTACAATGAGTATTATTTTAGTAATGTTGGATGGAAAGTAGGACCAAAGATAAGGTGATAGCTTACTTAGACCTTTTGTGAAAAAGTAAAGTACAAACCACACCTTTAGCCTACGGATTTTATTATATTTTTCTATGTTTTGTTCATTATGTTGTAATTAATGAATTTAAGGAGATAGCATGAGATTTTGTTTAAGTTTCTCCATATTTGTCCAATTGATGATATTTTTAGATTCATTTAAAGGATAAAAACAAAGACAATAACTTCACTGAAGACTTTGGGAGCTAATTCTAGATATCAAGAAGTTAAGAAGTTGGTGGAGCAAGGTACAATATTTGACAAATTTGTTGAGATAATAGGTATCTATATTTCACAAAAATCTAAGAAGTTGAGAAGTAAAATAAGACCAACACCATAGTTGATTCTAGACCAGCGATAGACTTGCCTTGAATTTACAAAAAGAAATAGTATAAAACTGACACTGATTATAACTTGGTATTAGGCATCATTTTCACCTTGACCCACGAAGATTAAAAGTAACAAAACAAAGTCAATGTTGGTGTTAGAGCTAGTCTAGCATTAGTTCTCGAACACAATTTACAAGGATATATGATTCTTCAAGTTTTAGTCATCTATAACACTATTTTTGTAATCCTATTTATAAATACTGTGAATTAGAGTTCACCTAGGGTGCTTTTAGTAGACTACATAGATCTTCTTAACATCTTTTCAATGACTTCTAGCTAATTTTCATAGTTTCTATTTTCTTGTCATTGGAGGAAGATTTGAAGCAAGGATGGAAAGAGCTTGTGGCATCTTCTTTGATTCTTTTCTTGTACTCTTTTCTTATCTATTGACATTTATTTGTTTATGTTTAGTTTTATTATATTTAGGGGCTAAAAATCCTAGCCAAGGTTAGGAATGTAGCTTGTAAGAATTCATTCAGTCATTTATATATGTGTTGATTATTCCATTAGTTAAATTTATTATATTTGATCTTAATGTTAGGATTGTAATCGACCACAATTGATTCAATCTTATGATTTGTATTAATTATTGACAAATGAAGTATGGTATATGCACTAGAAAAATAAACACTTTAATTCAAGATAACAACGATATCCTAGACTTTAGTTCAAATTGTATAGATTAATTATGTTTAATAAATTTGATTAGGTTGAATTAGGTACCAAAAGGTGGTAGTTACCTAAGACATAAGATATAGTGTTAGGTGTGTTTTGAAATTGTCAAAGTTTACAACTTTTTATTTCAAAGATGGTAGGTACTTCCCCCTTCTTTTTCCAATGTTTAGTAACCAAACAAATCTTTAAATGTTTGTCAAAGATTTGTTTTGTGAAAAACGTTACATTCTTTTGCCTATAAAAAGATAACCATTGTTCTTGAAAAAAAGGGCAGATAAAGATTGAATAACAAGGTGCAGAAAGAGTTGAGGTATTTTGATAAGATATTCTAAGTGAAATACTTTGAGTTTTTAGGTATAATTGGGATAAAGTGTTGAGAGAAAAATATTGAATGTTTTGTATTTTTTCTTCTTTTTCTCTTAGTAAAGTCTTTTTGATTGTCTTCGGCCGTGAATGTAGTCAACCACGTAAACTTCTTGTGCCTTCTTTTCCCCACATTTTTCTTTACTTGTTGCTCTACCTCTATTACTCCATTCAACTTTCTTAAACAAAATTCTACGATCCTACACTCTTCACAACAAAATTAGTATAAGAACCTGGTAAGAAAATTACAACAATTTTTTTGGCAAAATTTATTCGATTTTCAAATGACGATAGTAAAAGTTGATGAATAGTAAAACAGTAACTAAGAAAGGTGACAACTGTTCATGCATTTATTTCGAATTAAACATTGTAGCGATCACTATAGCTAAGTTGTAGCAACTGGTACTATTCAAGTATATGATACAATTCATATATATGAATATCGTACTATTCATACGTGTTGATATGGTAATATTTATACATACAGGTACGATTCACATGTAATAGTGGGAGCAAAGTTTTGTTCGTAATTAGAAGTTTTGTTTAAAGATAGCAACAACAAGATTTGATTTTGAGAAGTTTAACTGTAACACCAACTTTGTTTTATGGAAAGTCAAGATGCATGCAGTCTTGACACAAAATGGTGTGTAGAAGGCCTTGTTGGGAAAGGATGTCATACCAAGCAAATTATCTAACGCCAAAAGTTAGATATGGATGAAAAAACCATAGCTGCCATTCACTTAAGCCTTTCAAATGAAGTCTTATGTGAAATTATTCACGAGAAGATAGATGCTTCATTATAGCACAAGTTGGAATCTTCATATATGACAAAGAGTCTCACTAGCAAATTGGTTGCAAAATACCACTTACATATTCTCCGTATGGTAGAAGGTGGTACACTCAAATCACATGTTGATGATTTTAGTTCAATTCTTATGGATCTCGAGAATATGGACATTAAGTATGATCAAGAAGACCAAACTCTCATGTTGTTGCACTCCTTACCTCCATCTTACAAGCATTTTCGAGAGATTATTATTTATGGTCAAGAGTCTCTCACATTAAAGGAGGTCAAATATGCCTTACTTTCAAAAGATATTATTGACAAGGAATTCATCTCAAACCAGAGTAGTACTGCTGAAGGACTAATTATCAGAGAAAGACCAACACTCCAATATTAGTAACAGGTTCAAGTTAAGATTAAAATTCAAAGTCAGAAATGGATTTTCTAGATATTGCAAAAAAAAGGGCATGTTGTAGTTGACTGTTACAAGATCGAAAACAAGTTAGATCGAGAGAATAAAGAAAAGCAAGTCGAAGCCAGTGTTGTACAAAAGAAGGAACATGCAGGTGTTCTTTTGGTGAGTAAAGAAGGATATGAAACACGAGATGAATGAATCGTTGACACTGCCTACTAATTTCACATGTGTCTCAACAAAGACAGTTTCTCCACTTACGATCTAGTTAATGGTGGATTTGTATTAATGGAAAACAACCAAGCTTGTAACGTGGTTGGTATATGCACTATCAAATTAAAAATGTTTGATGGTGTAATAAGAATGTTGATAGATGTTTTCCATGTCCCAGACTTAAAGAGAAATCTCATCTCTTTTAGTACCTTGGGTTCAAAAGGCTACCATTACACTGGTAGAGGTGGAGCTCTCAAAGTAGTCAAAGGTGCTGTGGTCATGATAAAGGTTTTTTAAATTGGAAAAATGTACGTGTTAAAAGGAACATCTATTATCAGAGTAGCTAATGTGACCACGTCACCTATGTCAGAATCAAATGTCACTAGATTATGGCATATGAGGCTATAAAATATGAGTGAAAGAGGTTTAACACTACTAAGCAAAAGAGTTCTTCTTTGTAACGAAAAAGTGTCAAAATTAAATTTTTGTGAAAATTGTGTATTCAACAAAAATAAAAGAGTCAGTTTTTCTACTACAGTTCATAATCTTTGGACTACATTCACTATAATCTTTGGGGGCCTACACGCATCTCTTTAGAAGGTGGTGCCCGGTACATGCTTACCTTTATTGATGATTATTTTAGGAAGGTATGGGCATAGTTTTTGAAACACAAGAATGACGTGTTTATCATTTTCAAATGATGGAAGGCGCTAGTTGAAAAACAGACAAGCAAAAAAATAAAGTGGCTTAAGATAAATAATGGCTTAGAGTTCTGCGACGTTGAATTTAATAATTTTCGTAAAAATGAAAGAACAGTCTGCCATGTGACAGTCAGAGATACACTGCAACAGAATGGTATGGCATAAAGAATGAACAAAACAATTTTAGAGAAAGTTTGTTTTATGTTGTCCAACTCTGGCCTATCAAAAGATTTTTGGGCTAAAGCAACATCAACAACGTGTTACTTGATAAATCACTCTCCATTGACAACCATTGACTGTAAAACTCCAGAAGAGGTATGGTCTGACAAACCTACTAATTATTCAAATTTAAAAAAATTTTGGTGTCCAACATATGTACACATTAATGATGGAAAGTTAGGACCCAGATCCAAAAAATGCATATTTATTAGATATCCTCATGGCGTCAAAGGGTATAAATTATGGTCTTGATCCTAAGGTGTACAAACTAATTATTAATAGGGATATCATTTTTTATGAATCAACTATGCTTCATCAAAAGGAGGAGACTCCTATTTCTTCTGATATAGGTGTGAAGAGTATGTCCAAGCAGGTGGAGTTTAAGGTGGAGAATCATCCTCCACAAAACATCTCTTCAGAGCATATTCATGACCCTACAATCACAGAATAAGAAGCCATAATAGCAGAAGAGGAAGAAACTTCATCAAAAGAAGAGGAGGAGTATTCCATTGCAAAAAATAAACCCATGAGAGAAATAAAACCACCAAGGAAATATGCTGATACAAATTTGGTGGCATATGCATTTGCAACAACACAAGAAATAAAAGTATTGATGATCCTTCCACTTATTCAGAAGCTATTTCTTGTGATAATTCTTCTAGATGGGTGATTGCTATATAAGAAGAGGTTGAGTCTCTCTATAAAAACAAGACATGGTAGTTAGTCAAACCGCTAAAGAACAAGAAAATTGCTGGATGCAAATAGATCTTTAAAAGGAATGAAGGAATTTTTGGCATTGAAAATGTCAAATACAAGGCACGATTGGTTGCAAAAGGTTATAGTCAAGTTCAAGGAATCGACTTTAATGATGCTTTTTCGCCTATTGTTAAACATAGCTCTATTCGTGTCTTACTTGAATTAGTAGCTATGTATGATTTGGAATTAGAGCAGTTGGATGTTAAAACTGCATTTTTGCATGGTAAATTAAAGGAGAAAATATATATATGCAACAACTTGAAGGTTTTGAAGTTGAAGGAAAGAAAGAACATGATAAAGAAGTCGTTGTATGGTTTAAAACAATCTCCTAAGCAGTGGTATAAACATTTTAACTCATTTATAATAAATCACGGCTATTTTAGAAGTCAATATGATAGTTATGTTTATTTCAAAAAATTGATGATGGCACATGCATTTATCTATTTCTTTATGTTGATAATATGCTTATTGATGCCAAAAATATTTATGAGATTAGTAGGTTAAAAGTTAAACTTAATAGTGAATTTGAGATGAAAGATCTAGGAGTAGCTAAGAAAATTCTGAGGATGGAAATTCAAAGAGATAGACTTGCATACAAACTTTACCTTATTCAAAAGAGTTTTATTGAGAAGGCTTTAAAGCATTTTGATATGAAAGACGCTAAACCTGTAAGTGCTCCTCTTGTTGCTCATTTTAAGCTTTCAGCTACTTTATCACCTCAGATTGCAAAATTTGTCCTTAGCACAAGTTCCTTACTCTAATGCAGTTGGTAGTATGATGTATGCAATGGTTTGCGCACGTCCTTACATTTCACATGTTGTTAGTGTAGTAAGTAGATGTATGTCTAATCTAGGAAATGAAAATTGATATGCAGTAAAATAGATTTTGAGATATTTACGTGGTACTATTAACTATTGTTTATAGTTTGGCAGGAATAAGAATGACGTAGTTGGTTTTGTGGACTCAGATTATGCAAGTAACTTAAATAAAAGGAGATCAATCATTGATTATCTATTCACACCTAGAAGCAGTTCTATTAGTTGAAAAGCTACCATACAACCTATAATTGCATTGTCTACTATAGAAGTAGAAAACATGGCTGCTACAGAGGCAATTAAGGAAGCTATTTGGTTATGAAGCTTACTAAATAAATTGAATTTGAATCAACAAATGACCGTTGTTCATTGAAGTCAAGTACAACTTCGTCCGAGATATAATTTCACAAGAAAATATTATTGTGAATAAGATAAGTACTGCAGATAATCTGGCAGACATGTTGACAAACCCTTTACCATATGAACATATTCAAGCATTGCTTAGACTTGATCGGAATGCACAAATCATGATAAATGCCTTAAGTGGGCAATGGTGAAGATAATTGAATGAATTTTTCACAGAGTCTCAATTTCAAAACAAGGTGGAAATTTGTTAGGTGTGCTTTGAAATTGTCAAAGTTAACTTTTTATTTCAAAGACATTAGGCACCTCCCCTTTCTTTTTTCAATGTTTGGTAACCAAACAAATCTTTGAATGTTTGTCAAAGATCTTTTTTTGACGAACGTGACATTCTTTCGCCTACAAAATGATAGCCACTGTATTATGCCTTATGCAGTGAATTATGCATAATAATTAAATTTCATATAAGTAAACCCCAAATTCCTAATATGTGTTTTATTGATCTTTCTTTGTTACTTTTTATTGTTTGCTTTCTTTAGTTTAATAACTAAATCCTCTTAAGTAAACTCTCTGATTTTATTTAAAAATTTTACTCAAGTAAGATTAATAGAATTAGTGATTAATTTTCAGAGGAATCAGTATTCTAGAATCACTCCGATTTTAATAAGCTATCTACAATTGACTATGTGCTCTTGTAGATATAGGATTGATTGAAAAAGTTGTAAAACTTTTAGATAATTTTAGAATGGAAATAAAATTTGAAGATTTCTTATTGTTCATAACCTCTTATATAGCTTTTCATGTAATTAAACTTTTGCTGGACATTATGGAAATATAGGAAATTTTTATCCGTATCATTATAAGAATTATCTTTCCTTGATTTTTTAAATAAAGATGTCATATTTAAGGTTTCAATGATCAAAATGAAAAAAAAGATACTTAAATAGAAGCCATGACGCTGATCTTTCTTAAAAAATTAAGGAGCCAATGTTATAAACTAAATTGATTTTCTTATATAAAAATTCACCGGTTTATTTGAGTGTTCCTATAAAATCCAGCATTAATATACTTGATAAAATTTAATAGTTAAAATCGTTATCCCTTTGTCTTTTGAGTGTCAAATTTATGGATATTATATCTCAGCACCTAAATTTATAATGGATTCAAAATTTACAAATTAAGGATTCAAAATTAAGAAATATGAATTGAAGTGTGATGTAAGATCTAAAAAATTTACGTTTGTGATGTTTATAACTTAATGAATTTAATATTTTAGGACACTTTTAATAATTATTAATTAAATTAGAAATTAATACTAAATGCTCACAAAGTGCATAATCGATTAAATTCAAATTTTGAAAACATGAACAGTTGCACAAATTGTTGTTTTTAGGTTATGAGAGATAGAGAGAAGTTACAAGGGAACATATTTCTAAGAGGTACACTTCTTATAGATTTTCTTGACTCTTGGCAAGTTTGGTCGTATCATATAAGTGCAATTATGAATAAATGTGTAGAATAAAAGAGGGTAATTTCATATTATTTTGTTATGATTTTTACTTAATTAATAAGTATTGGTCGGGTCGATCGTGCTAGGCCCAAACCCACTCAAAATGACTCATGGACCGATTGGTCCACCCCGCAAGGACTGACCTAGTTCCTATCGATTATACTAGGCTCAGGCCCTAGTCCACGCATCCATGGCCCACTTGCAGGTGGAAGTCTCCCATGCATACGTAAAGACCTAAACCTAACATCTATTCCATATATAAGGTATAACTTTGCCATGATACAGGTACGAGATTAGAATCTTGACTTTCTCTGCTTAACAGCAATCAAAACCCTCACAAAAGACTAACTTGAGTATCGGAGGGGCTTGCCGGATTCCAACCCCCGACGTGCCTTGTGTTGTTTTGTAGGACCTCTTGTTAGAGACAGTCAAGTTCATGGATCCAAACGGCAACATGCAGCCTCACCAGAATCAGGCTGAACCAATTAGCGTCCACCGTGGGGCCCGACATCAGGGCACCACGTCCAGAAACACGCAGATCAGTTAGGCGGCAGCAGCCAACCCTGATGTAGCCGTTGTCGCGGCACTGGCGCTACAACGGATGGGTTTGCAGTTACCTGCCACTCTGCCGCCAACACACCATGATTCTCGCACACAGTCTTCGCATTCGAATGATCAGCCACAACCTCAAAACCTAGATCAAGAAGAACAAAGCGTAGTCTTGGAGGATAATGCTGAGACCAATATGCATCCGAATCTCCAGCACCCCTTAGATGCAAATCCTCATGCGCCTGTGCATACCTCCCTCACCCGAAAGCAGATCGAGGAAGCGACTGATCTGTTAATTCGTCAGATTTTACAGTCTTAGTCGAAACAACAGCAGCCATCCGCATGATAAACTGGTATGATGACCGATCACCATCCTGCAGAAGCCCTAGAAAAAATCGTAGACAATCGGATCAATGCGACCATAAACTTCCGCCCGGATCGTCCAATAGCTCAATATAGCTCTCCCTTCACCCCGGCGGTCGGCACCAAAATACCAACGTCTGAAAAGTACACTGGAAAGACGGATCTCCTAGACTATTTGCAGCACTTCCAGTCGATGATGAACCTACACTGCGTCCCCGACGCCATTCAGTGTAAGGCATTTTGCACCGCTTTTCGAGAAGGAACCCGACGATAGTTCAATAGTTTACCCCCGTGTTGCATTACTTGCTTCGAGGATTTTAGGCTGCTCTTTCTCAATCAATTCGCCACAAGTAAGCGACCACAGAAGACCGCATTGGAAGTGATGCAGTTGACTCAAGAAAGGTATGAAAGTTTGCGGGAGTTCATTACTCGGTTCAATTATGAAGCGGTCGAAGTCTCCGACCTCACTTGCTCGTCCATGTTGGCAGCACTGATGAGCAACACGAAGGACGAGGAGTTTAAGAAGTCACTGACACTTGACCAGCCCAAGACCATTCAAGAGATAATAAATCGGGCAGACAAGTACATCCAGCTCAAAGAAGTATTGAAAAACATAAAACGTAGGGCAGACGACCGCGAGTCGAGCAAAGCGTGAGCGGATGATTGCCACTGGCTTACGTAAGGATCGGTCGAGTGGAGAAAGTCGACCGCTCGACGAGGACATCGACGAGTTCACCCGCCCAATGCATTTATATGCGAAGTACTAGAGGCCATGAGAGCGGATGGGGAACCCCTCCGAGAACCCAATAAGATGAAGACTCCCTCCAAGAATAGGAACCTGGATTTATATTGCCATTTCTACAAAGACGTCGGTCATGACACGAAAGATTGCTGGCATTTGAAAAGAGAAATCGAATTCCTTATCCAAAGGGGAAGACTAGGTCGATTTTTGAAGCACGGACAAAATACCGATCGAGATAATGAGCATAAGACCGGTAGGTCAGACAACTGGCGACAACCTTGGAGGCGAAATGATATGAATGGAGGGAGGCAGAATGGGAACACTGACAATCGACGCGAAGCAAGAGGACAGTCCAGGGCAAGAGGCGACAGGAATACTGGACAACAAGATGACCGACCGGTTAGGGTCATTAACATGATTTTTGGTGGAAATGCAGCAGGGGGTCCACTGTTAAAGGAAGAAAGAGGTATGTCAGGCAAATCGGCGAAGACTTGTCGGCCAAAAGAAAGAGGCCGAACGATAGGATGATATCGTTCGACAAATCTGACCTACACGGTGTTAGTTGTCCTCATGACAACGCGCTAGTAGTAAATCTAAACATGGACGGCAATGAGGTTAAACGGGTAATGAGCGATACGGGCAGCTTGATCGACTTATTGTATTATGAGGCCTTCAATCAGATGGAGATACCAGAGGATCGACTACTGCCTATAGAAGGACCTATCAAAGGGGTAACTGGAGCATCGGCCTACCCATTCGCCCGAGTCTTTTTGAAAGTAAAATTCAGGCAAAAGCCGTGTCAAATAGAGAAGGACGTTAAGTTCCTCCTTGTGAAGTTTGGCGGGGCATACAATGCGATAATAGGTCGAGCCACTCAAAACGCCCTCAGAGCGGTCGCCTCCACCTACTACCAAGCAATGAAGTTCCCAACATCCCATGGAATTGGTGTTGTCAGGGGTCAGCAGAGAATCGCTAAGGAATGCTACTTAGCGGAAACAAGGACACTAAATGAGGCGGTAGTCCTGACGAGCTCTCTTGACGTGAGAGCCGATGAAGAGACGGAGAGGATGAACCCCGTAGAAGAAACACAACGGGTCATATTAGATGAAGCAGACCGCTCCAAGTTCACAAATCTAGGTTCTGAGCTTCATAAGGGCCTAGTCAAAGAAATCACGGATTGCTTGGTAGAAAACAGATCGGTCTGCGCCTGGGTACCAGGTGATATGCCCGGAATTTCTTGATCGGTCGCATCGCATTCTCTTGGTATTCGACAAGATTACAAGCCAGTTAGACAGAAGAAGCGGTGGCAAAGCAAAGAGCGCCAGGAGGTGATTGAGAAGGAAATAGAAAAGCTACTTAGTGCCGGGTTCATTCGGGAAGTCAAATACCCTGAATGGTTGGCCAATGTCGTACTTGTGAAGAAGAAAAACGGAAAGTAGAGAATGTGCATTGACTTCACTGATTTAAACAAAGCGTGCCCAAAAGACAGTTTCCCTTTGCCCAAAATCAATCAGCTGGTAGATTCCACATCAGGGCATGAACTCCTCAATTTCTTGGATGCCTTCTCGGGCTACCATCAGATTCAAATGAGTATCGAAGACGAAGAGAAGACAGCTTTTATAAATGATCAGGGCACGTATTGCTACCAAGTAATGCCGTTCAGCTTGAAGAATGCAGGGGCTACCTATCAGCGACTCGTCATGGAAGTTTTTAAGAAACAGATCGGTCGATCAGTTGAGGCCTATATGGATGATATGGTGGTCAAAAGTAAGACGGTCGCCGAACATGTGGAAGATCTCAAAGAAGTCTTCCAGACCCTTAATAAATTTCAGATGAAGTTGAACCCAGAAAAGTGCGTCTTTGGTGTGGCATCCGGAGAATTCCTGGGATTTATGATTACTCAGCGGGGAATTGAGGCTAATCCAGAAAAAATCGAAGCTATCGTCCAAATGCCTTCGTCGCGATGCTTGAAAGATGTTCAGATATTGACCGGTCGGATAGTCTCTTTGAGCAGATTTGTCTCCAGGATGGGGGACAAGTGCCTCCCATTCTTCAAAATTTTAAGGAAAGCGGATGTGACCCAGTTCCAATGGTCGGACGAATGCGAAAGAGCATTTCAACACTTGAAACAGTATCTGACTAGTCCACCCATCCTGCAGAGCCCAATTGAGGGGGAGAGTCTGATTTTGTATTTGGCAGTCACGGAGGAGGCGATCAGCGCAGTCCTTGTTCGATCGGAGAGAAATGAGCAACGTCCGATCTACTACGTCAGCAAGGTGTTGAATGGACCAGAAACACGGTATGCGCCCATAGAAAAGCTGGCTCTCTCCTTGATAACTGTGGCGAGGAAGCTAAGGCCTTATTTCCAGAGTCATATCATTGAGGTATGGACTGACCAACCCCTCAAGTAGTGCCTCCAAAAGCCTAAGACCTCGGGGTGATTAATAAAACGGTCAGTAGAGCTGGGGGAGTTCGATATACAATATAAGCCTCGGACGACGATCAAGGCCCAAGTGCTGGCAGACTTTGTCGTAAAAATGAGTCAACCTGACTAGCAAGGTGAGCAACGCCCTGCCTGGAGCCTATTTGTTGATGGGTCGTCCAATGCAGAGGGATGCGGAGCAGGAGTGGTATTAATCAGCCCGCACCAGGAAGAAAAGGTAGAATATGCTCTTCGGTTAGAATTTAAAGTTTCTAATAATGAAGCAGAATACAAGGCTCTGATAGCCGGTCTCCAATTGGCAAAGGAGATGGGGGTAAAGCATCTCCAGGTGTACAGCGATAGCCAAATAGTAGTTGGCCAAGTCACTGGGCAGTATGAGGCCAAGGGGAGCAGCATGATCAAGTACATGGAACTAGTAAAGCAGGAGTTGAGTAATTTCGAGCAATATTCGATCAGCAGGATAGAACGGGCTCAAAATGATAAGGCAGGTGCGCTTTCCAAAATGGCTTCTGACAGAGATGCGAGAAATAACATTTTTAGTCGAGTGGCTAGAACGACCCAGCATTCAGAAAGCTAATGAAGTCCTCGACGTAAATGCCGATCGATCAAGTTGGATGGGACCGATCAGACGGTACCTCCTTGGGGGAACGCAGCCTGAAGACACCTTGGAAGCCAAGAAACTAAAGATAAAGGCGGCTGAATATGCAATCATTAACGACACCTTGTACAAGCGGTCTTATGACTGGCCACTACTGCGATGCTTGAGCAAAGAAGAGGCAGAGCAGGCAATGGTTGAAGTTCACGAAGGAATGTGTGGAAATCACATAGGAGGCAGAATGTTGGCTCATAGACTGATTAGACAGGGGTATTACTGGCCGACAATGAAGAGAGACTGCCAAGAGAAAGTCGACCGATGTGAGGCTTGCCAGAAAAAAAAGGTAGCCTGTCTCACCAGTCGACCGAGAGGATGAAAATCGTGAGTTATCCTATCCCTTTTGCTCAATGGGGAATGGATATACTGGGACCTTTCCCTCTCGGTCCTGGATAGAAAAAGTTTTTGGTAGTAGCAGTGGAATACTTCACCAAGTGGGTAGAAGCGGAAGCGGTCGCTACAATTACTGAGCAGAAGGTGGAGAATTTTGTAAGAAAAAATATACTAAGTCGCTTCGGGATGCCTATGGTGTTGGTTACGGACAACGATCGACAGTTCGATAACGATAAGTTCAGAGATTTCTACGACCGACTAAAGATAAGGCTCCAATTGATTTCAGTAGCTCACCCTCAAAGCAACGGCCTCGCGGAGAACAATAACAAAAAGATAATGAGTGCTCTCAAGAAGCGCTTAGATGGACGTAAGACTTGGGTAGAAGAACTAGATGAAGTATTGTGGGCGTACAGAACTACACCTAATGGAGCCACAGGGGAAACACCGTTCAGGATGACCTTTGGGGCAGAAGCTCTAGTTCCAGTAGAAGTAGTGTTGCACAACCAAAGAGTGTCGAGCTATGAAGAAGAGCAGAATAATGAAGCCCATCGGGCAGAACTTGTGCTCCTCAGTGAAGACAGGGATACGACAGCCGCTAGTTCAGAGGCCATCAGGCAAAAAGCAATGAAGTTTTACAATAGAAGGGTAAAGCCAAGCGACATAAAGGTCGACGGATACGTCCTGCGAAAAGCCGAGGTGGCTGGAAAGCACCTTGAAAAGCTCAGACAGGCATGGGAAGGACCCTATCAAGTGGTCAAGCAAGCCAGACATGGCTCTTACATCCTGCACGATGCGAACGGGAAGATTCTACCGATACCCAGGAACTCCCAAAACCTGAGGGCGTTCTACCAGTAGATAAACTTTATTTTAGTTAATCTTTGTTTATTATTGTTTATTGTACATAACTTGTGGGTATCTTTTTCCTGGCCCTGCCAGTCAGGTTTTTTAACGGCCCACGCCCTCATCATCATCAATAAAGGGGTTTTCATATTTCTCGGCAAGGAAAATTTTCATTAAATTTGGCAAATAGTAGAAAATCCCATCGACTACGTTCGGCCAAGTTGCCAAGACAAGATCCTTGAAACTATGGCTCGGCCTCGACATCGATCGACATAGCTCGCCAGGTTGCCAAGACAAGATCCTTGGAACCATGGCTTGGCCTCGACATCGATCGACTACGCTCGGCCAGGTTGCCAAGACAAAATTCTTGGAACCATGGCTCGGCCTCGATATCGATCGACATAGCTCGCCAGATTGTCAAGACAAGATCCTTAGAACCATGGCTCGACCTCGACATCGATCGACTACGCTTGGCCAGGTTGCCAAGAAAAAATTCTTGGAACCATGGCTCGGCCTCGACATCGATCGACACAGCTCGCCAGGTTGCCAAGACAAGATCCTTGGAATCATGGCTCGGCCTCGACATCGATCGACTACACTCGGCCAGGCTGCCAAGACAAGATCCTTGGAACCATCGCTCGGCCTCAACATCGATCGACTACGCTCGGCCAGGTTGCCAAGACAAGATTCTTGGAATCATCGCTCGGCCTCGACATCGATCGACTACACTCGGCCAGGTTGCCAAGACAAGATCCTTGTAACCATGGCTCGGCCTCGACATCGATCGACATAGCTCGCCAGGTTGCCAAGACAAGATCCTTGGAACTATGGCTCTGCTTCGACATCGATCGACATAGCTCGCCAGGTTGCCAAGACAAGATCCTTGGAACCATCGCTCGGTCTTGACATCGATCAATTATGCTCGGTCAGGATCCCAAGATAAAATCTCGGATCGTTCGGCCTCATTATCGCTTAACCTAATTCGCCCGATCGACGCACATCGAGTGCCCTCATTCACGACCTGCTATTCGAAAGGATCGTCTAATCTTTAACACATGAAAGAGGTAATGAAAAACGAGCTTTTATTTCTTTGAATTAAAGCTCTGGTCACAAGCCCGACCAGATGAGCCTTACAAGGGGAAACAATCATTTTGACCCTTCGGGAGGAGAGGAAGGGTCAACAGCCGGGTTAGCAGAGGAAAGGCCAGCAGCCGAATCGGGAGGAGAAGACGGCGGAGAGACATCCTCTTCTTCTTCTGAGCTCAGGTCCAGCTTCTCATCTGGAACCAACATTCGCTCTCCCTCGACCATCTCCTTCACTTCCTCCAGAGAAAGGTCGAGAGCGATGGGAAGCATCGGCTCTGCGTAATCCTCGAATGAAGGACCACCCGACCCGTCAGGGACGTGAACGTCATGGCAACTCCTCAGGACCGAAAGGGTTAAGTCGCAAGCGAACTCTAAGCACTCCCCATATAGGAACCGCCTTTTCCACCGCTTGATCACCTCAACCCTCTACTTTTTGATGGAGCATCGCAACTCTCTCAATATATCATCGGTCCTATGTTTACCCTCCACCGCTTCATAACAATCCTGAAGGAATTTCTTACCACGCTCCTGCTCCGTCTTCACCACCTTCTTCAAGCCCTCACAATCCTCGGCCAGCTAGTCCTTCGTCGCAATCAACCGGCGCCTCTCCTCCTCCCCAGTGGCAAGTTGAGCTTTTAGAACGCTCATCGCCTCCTCCCAAGACTTCTTCTCCTCCTCAACTGAAGAGAGTTGAGCCCGCAAAATTTCCTGCCCCTCCTTCGCCTCTATAATTTCAGCTCTCAGAGTGTTAACTTGCTCGAGAAGGTCATGAACCTCCCGATCCATTGTCCGATTCACTTCGTCGAGTTGATCCAGACGTTGATACATTTCAGAGGCGTATACCATATCTCTGACGCAGCTACGGACGAGACGAGCCATCAGCTTTTTATTGTCCAGCGCGTCCAAAAAATCCTCATCCGCAGGAGGAACGGCTTTCTGGGCAATCTGCAGAGCCACACCAGCTTCTTTAAGCGACACAGCCTTGTCAAAGCTGACCGCGAACTCCCATCGTTCACCACTAGAGGCTCGCTCCTTCCCTTTGCCCTTATCCAACTGGGGCGTTCGCTTTTCCCCCACTCTCCTCTCCTGCTGACCAGACGACTGGCTGGCACTCTGAGCGGACTTCTTCCTTTTGAGTCCGTCTCCTCCTCCTCCGAACCCGCTCGGTCCACACTCATCGGCACGATCGGCAATGACGCCGACACGTCAGGACGGTCTTCAGTGGGCAGAGGGGCCAGCAACACTGTAGAATGACCTAGCTCCATTGGCGGAGCGGCGCCTTCACTGGTCTCTGCCTCCATCCTCTATTTCTTCCCTTTAGCCTGCCTTTTGGATTTAGGGGGACGGGAGGACCCGACAAAATCGTCCATCCTTGCCATGATTGTACAGCAATAAAAACAGGTCAGAAAGCGAAACCAATACTTACGAATACAGTAAATAGGTCAACCACGAGGAGTCAACCAGAGGGGACAGTTTCCTCTCCTAGCCCTCTAATTTGGGGCGGGGGGTCGATTAGAAAGGAATCGGCCGAGGCCTCCCCGCAATATCCCAGAATGAGCCGATCGAAGTCATACCGACCGAGCCCCTTAATGCGACCGACTACCTCCCACTCCTCCCTAGTAAGAGATAAGCTCGATGCATTGTTCCAACACTCGGCTAGAGGGTACCTCCACGACTGGCATTCAAAGGAAGTTCCTGGGGGCCTCATAAAAAAGTACTTCGTCCGTCAAGAAGTAATTTTTGAAGTCGTTTCGACCGGGCGGTATCGGGCATCTCTATACTGCAAATGAGGGATCCCAGCCCCAGAACTCGAACTCTAATTCATCCTCAAAAAATTGCGTAGGATGCCAACCGAAGGCAAACAGCCAAACTGATGGCATAGCAAAGCCAAGCCGCTAATGAATCTCCAGCCATTCGGAGGAATCTGGCTCGGCATCAATTGGTAGTTGACACACACCTCGTCAATAATCGGGGCATATGAAAGCCTCATACCACCGACCGAGAAGAAACTATCAGAAACAACAAAATATCCACTCAAATTGTTGTGGATCCGTTCATTCCCCAAGGCCAACCTAGGCCCCCAGGACATAGGGATATTATTCCTGATAATCGACCGTTTCAGCTCCCCCACGGTCATTGACGATTTATCTCTCGGTGGCTCCTCCACGACCAGCTCATCCTTCCGCTCTCTCGTTGAGATTTTTTCAATACCTCCTACCCCCGACACCACTACTACTTCAAGCGCCCCGACTGGTTGGGAGGCCCTCTTGGCGGTTTCACCCCTAAGGCTAACCATACTTCTAGAACTGGCTGACGACATGCTTACTATGAGAAAACCTTTGAGAAAATTTTAGAGGAGGAGACGAGGGAAAAGAACGTACCTATTTGGTGATTTAAGGTTAGAAATTTGGACGGCGGTTGAAAGAAAACTCCGGAGACTGTGGGCAAGAAAATACAAATGAAAGCAAGATGAAAGCCGGAGAACAAAACAGGCGTAAAGAAAATCTGCAGTCTATCAACCCTGAGTACTTATAGAAGATCGGTCGAATGGACGCTCCAATCAACGCTCGACGCATGGAGAAAATCCAAAACAAGCTCAGACACGTGGCAGAATCTGAGCTGAGGTGAATTAGGGTTATTCGAAATCCAAAACGGCGCAACAGTTGAAAGGACGTACGTGACAGCTGCACAATGGTTACAAAGACGTTTCGTTTTAGATTCTAAAAATCTGTCAGAGAGCACACGCCGTCAATAATGATTAAATAAAGTACCTTCACGCGCTCAGCGTAGATGTTCACCTGAATTCTTTTGGTACGAGCTGTCATGCAATAAGTGTCGATGCCGACCGATCGGAACACTCAACCGATCGATCCTAGCACGAGCAGTCATGTACTATCAGTTGATATCCGATCGATCGGGCCTACTTCGAGCTGTCCTAGCTACAAGATCTTTATGTACTCCTTCGACCCTTCTCCTTGCTCAGACTCAAGGAATAGGGAAGCTTATGGTCGGGTCGGTCGTGCTAGGCCCAAACCCACTCAAAATGACTTATGGACCGATCAATCCACCCCGTAAGGACTGACTTAGTTCCTATCGATTATGCTAGGCTCAGGCCCTAGTCCACGCATCCATGACCCACTTGCAGGTGGAAGTCTCTCATGCATACATAAAGACCTAAACCTAGCATCTATTCCATATATAAGGTATAACTTTACCATGATACAGGTACGAGATTAAAACCCTGACTTTCTCTGCTTAACAGCAACCAAAACTCTCACAGGAGACTAACTTGAGCATCGGAGAGGCTTGTCGGATTCCAACCCCCGACGTGCCTTGTGTTGTTTTGCAGGAACTCTTGTTAGAGACAGTCAAGTTCATAGATCCAAACGGCAACATGCAGCCTCTCCAGAATCAGGCTGAACCATGTACTAATCGACTTTGTATGTTTTTCAAAAATTAAAATACATAACAGAAGTGCAAAGATTTGGTCAAATTCATAAAATTAGATAAAAGAAGATTTTTAAATACAAAAGTGAATCATTTTAATTAAATTATTTCATTTATTTTTATAAATTTAGCATATTGTAAACCTTAATCTGATAATAAATTTTGAGTAACTGAATTTTGTTACTGGGTGATGACCGCACAAGCCCAATCAAATTGGATTGACCTCACAACGTGACATACAATCTTAATGATTGAAAAAGAAAAACAGGAAAGGAATCCAAAAACAACGATCTTAATAATCCAAAAAAAAAAAAAGAGACAAATAAATAAATAATCCTACAAGTCCCACAGAAAACTCTAATCTATATCACAGTAAACCCTCTCGAAACCTTTGGAGGAAGAGAAGTTGATGATTACAGGGCACTCGATCTTGAGCGTACGATGTCTCAGCTTCAACACTCCTATCTTGTACCGAATCCTGGCCTTAATTCGGACATCTAATTCTGCTTGCCCCGACCTTTTTTCCAACCTGAGGTCTCTAGACAAAGAGCTTGACAACGCCACATCTCTTGACTCAAGCTTCGCATCGAGTCGAGTCATGTTCTTGCGAGGTTGATAAAATGGCTCGAGGGTATTGAACGCAACAGTTTGGCCATTCACGCCCACTGACACCTCGATTGAATCATAGTATATGGAGATTTTGTGGTTAGGATTGTGTGCCATTATGACGAGACCAAATGTGGCATTAAGATGGTCAGTGTTAATGTTGAAGTTGTTGATTGAGCCATCGTCAATAGTGTAAAGAAGGCGCTTAGGCTTGATTGCTAGCCAGGTAATGAGCACAGCTAAGCCCACCAGGACTATCAGGGCTAGTATGGTTATAGCAATGAGTCGGAGAAGCTTGGGATGTGTTGGCCTGGTGTCTCCTCGCGGCTGGTTGGTGCCACCAGTAGGCATTTTGGAAGGATATGGTTTACGCTCACAAGTGCTGGACAGTGATTTATAGGAAAGAAAAGGTAGGGAATAATTTGATTGAGAAGTGCAATAATTAATACAGCTTGTTGCTTGATAGCTCCTATGTACTTAGCTAAATTGTAAAGAATATGGCACCTCTGCTCCTTTTTCACTGTCATGGGAACACTTTTTCTCTTTAGAATTTCTTGTATGATACTCAAAACATCTAAGGGATTCATTGTTCTTTTCTTCAGTGTGAAAGCTGCAGGATTCATTCTACAATTTGTTATGGTTGATTAGGATATGATATAAATTGCCCAGATCCATGTCTACTTTATTATTCTATGCATATGCTCTTCGGAGTTTGGACTACAAATCAATATAAGAATATGAGTTTGCTTGCGTGTTGGATAAGGTTTCCTTTGGAATTCTAAAGCAGAGAAGAAAATCTCCAGGGCCGAGTAGGATGTTCAACTACTGCTAATTGTTTCAGTCCTAGGGTATCCCTACGGAACTTTCTCATTAACATTTCCTTCTGTACTTTTTTCTTTTTCCTGGTAAATTGCAAAGAGGAAACAGGAACATATTAGGCTATATTAGTCTTGCTTTTGTAGCATGCAAGCAAGCCCTCAATCTCACTTTCCTCTTGAACTGAGTGTAACCAGTTTTGGCTGCAAGAGAGATGATTACAGCTAAGTAGTTAACTGCCGAATATTAAGGGTATGTGAAACAAAAAAATTTGAATTATGAGTTCTATTTCCTTCAGATTAACAAAACGTTGCACCATGCCAAAGCAAGCTATAGAAAGGTCGTTTAATTTACAAGTCAAAAAGACTCTGCAATTTGGGTATGATTCAGACACTAAAAAAGGGTTATGACAATTCTGAAGGTGAAATCAGCATGCGTAAAAGTTCTCGCGCTAGCCACTAAAGTTGGCATTAGGCCACTTTTGAGCACTGGCAAGTATTTTGATTTTCTTCTTTTACTCGTCACTCGAGCATTCTCCATTCTTTGCATGGAACTTTCCAGGTGGTACACTAGTAATGATTCTTGCTCTTTCTGCAAGTAATTCTGAAGTTTAATCACAACTAAATGACAAATCGCCAAAAGACCTTAAAAAGAAAAGCACTTTATAAGCTGTACCTAATGTAAAAGAGCTTAAATTATATAGAAAAATATGAGTTGAAAATAAGGGATAAGTTTTAAATTATGTTAGGATTCTTTATTAGATCAGAATTACTAATAAGTAAATATATTATTCTATTTTAGATATGTTACCCTAATCATGTAGGGCTTACATAATTTTATCAGAATAGGATTTAAATTTGTTAGCAACCATTTCATAATATAATAAGAGTTCTAAAATCTTCTTGATAAATATGAGTATATTCAACTCTTCAATGACAGGCGATCTTTTTTTTTTTTTACAAACTTGAGGTTTCACTAAAAGATATGATGTTTTCTTCTAATAGTGATTAGGAATAATTCTTTTGTTTCTACCCTTTATTCTTTGTATTCCTAAATAAATTTCAGCTATATTAAACCTTGAAATTTTAAGCATAAATTTTCAACAATCGAACTCTAAAAACCTAATCATACCAAACTGAAATTTCAATATTTCTAGCTAAAATTCAGCCCTAAAATTTAATATTCCAACATCCCATGATCGGTAGTATTTCCTAATTTTTTAAGTTTAGCTATTAGTTAATATTTATTCTATTTGTCCTACTCAATTGGGTATCAGAGCTTTGGTTCACGATAGTAACACGTAGCAGAAGGGCATATAGAAAAAAATTCCCTGACTTAGAGAGCAAAATGAAATACTTCTGAATATTACAAAAAAACTAGACATTAACGATCCTCATTCACAAAGTGTTCCAAAACCTAACTTATATATAACAACTCTTATAAGAAACCATACTCGACATATTTTGAATAGGCTAGACAACCTTGATATGCATTCCCTATAAGTCAAAACTCCCACAAGCAAAAATTATGCCAACGAACAACTTATACTTGATTTGAACATAGAAAAGGTGGTAATAAGCGAGAAGGCATTGATATTGATCAACAGCACACAACATATTGGAAAGTCTTTGTTAGAAAGTCATGTACTGATTTTGATTCTCCAAATTTTTTATATCAATTTGAATCTTTGAGCCTACATTTAGAAGGTGCTCAAAATCTGATGATATGAAGAGTTTGACAATGGCAATGGAAGATGATTATGACATGGAGAGTTTAATAGTAGGAGATAATCAAAGCATTAACGATGAAGAAAAATAAAACAAAGTGGATTCTTTAGTAAATTTTAAAGTTGAAATGATTGAAAAACAAGTTCAAACACATAAACAACAAGCTAAAACATAGTGCAACAGGTTGAAAGACTAGGACAACAAGATAAAACTAACAAAACATAGAGCTCAAAGGATTAACCAACAATTACTTAGGGTTCCAGGGCTTTTTGGTTCAAAACTGGATGATATCATTGATATTGTTAATAAAGATTGTATTGTAGTGACTAATGAAGGAATAGATTTAGAATGAAGATGCACAATTAGTACAATATAGGAATTAAGAAGAAGTTTTGATTGCACTTGCAGAGTCAAAATTTAGTAATGATGGAAAGTTAGTGCATTTGACTACAAGAAGCAACAATACACATATTCTAGATGCTTATGTTGTAAAAAACCCATATGGTTTTGTTATGAAATCATTTGCAAATATATTTTTCAAGAATTATGATATTTTCCACACAACTAAAATTTGGTTCAATATGGTGACATGTAACAAAAGAGCATATCAAGGAATATTCAGTGACTAGGAGTGAGATGAAATATGTCTAAGAGTTATAAAAATATTAGACCTTAATAACCATCGATCATAAGGTGCTCCAAGAACTAGTTCAGAAGATAATATCAAACAACAAACTACCCTTGATGGTGAGGGTGGAGAAAGTGAAATCCAAAATGAAGAGGCTAAAACTAATCAACAATAAATGGGGTTATGAAATTAATGTCTATCAAGAGATCCAAAATAAAGAAACCAATCAGTAGCACGTAGAGAGTGCATGTGAGCCTTTAAAGGCCACGATAGAGTTGAAACACACAACATACTCGATGAAATTACTAAGAGAGTTCATATTGAAGCCTCTAATTTTGCAGGAAGGATGGATCCATACCTATTCTTAGACTGGACATGAAGATCGAAAAGTTTGATTCATAAAGATGAAGCTAATTGGACACACTAAAATATGGTGGAGATCAGTATAAGATAGACTTTGAGAAATAGACTAGCCACTAATTGTTGATTGGGAAGAAATGAAGCTTGAGTTATTAAAAAATGCTTAACATTTAATTATAAGAAAGATCTTCAAAATCAACTCACAACCCTTAGAAAAGGGATTATGTCCAAACCTTTGCTTGCCCTAAAGCAAACATATCAAACCACTACACTCAATCAATTCATTCTTCATAAGATCAAGCGCACATAATCCATTAACTTGGGCCAGTAAGACTTAAGTTGTAACAAATATCATAATTACTTTTCACCAATGCAATTAAACGAAGTCAAAATAAGACATCTTTGTTCAAAAGCAAACATGAAATCAAAATGAATTCTTCCCACGAATTTCGCTCTTACACTCAAGTGTTTAAAGGCAAAATGTTTCGCTCAAATCTCACTCTAACATGTCGCACTACTATAAGCTTGCAGTTTCACAAGTTATCATTCATTCAGATCATATGAGCTAATAGATCATAAAAAATTTATTCAAGTTGTGATGGGGCTAGGTTCACAGGTTAGGTAAAAACATGACAAAGGTTTAATCACAAGCATTCACAAAGTATCAAGTAAAAGGGACACACAAACTAAAATTCTAAGATAAACGTGAATGAAAGGACTACAACTACTCATTATTAACTAGTACCATTATACTTTATTCTCTTTCTTTTTCTTTTTCTTTTTCTTCTTTTGCTGAACTTTTTTCTTCTTCCACTTTTTCTTTTTCCTTTTTCTTTTTCTTATTCTTTTTTTTTCAAATAAAGCTAAGAACAAGAGAAAACAATAAAAACAAGAAAAAAAATAACAACACATGAGTAGAAGTACCTATAAAAATATCTCAGAATACAATATAGAACAAAAGTTTCAAATTACTCAATGTTTTATTCAACTTGTGAAGGGGAAAGACTAATAGGATTTTTTATTTTTGTAACACCCCACTCCTACAAGACCCGAACCCGATATCAATGGTGATATCCGAGTCTGTATCCCGCAAGGGTAGTGTGCTAGAGCACTAAAACAATCAAAAGTCGGTATAATTTTTTTTTTCAATAATCGTAAATTTGGGCCCACTTTTATTCAGAAACGTTTTCATTTACAAGATAAAATGTCGATTAGCCCATTCCAAAAACAAAACATATTACACTTTGATCAAGCTCTTTTGCAAAACCTTTTTTCAATCGAAAAGTTATACACAACAAATATACTCAAATACACAAAATACAATAATTTGCAGAAATTACAATTCAGTGCGAAAATAAAAGGACACAATGCAGACGCGAACTGATCCCGACCTATTCTTTCACTCACATGCAATAGATATACTCCCGTTGCCTAACAAAGTATTCTTCTGACTCCTGAAAAATAATTACAAATTTTGGGTGAGTTTTGCGAACTCAATGAGTGACCATCATCGATGGCTAACCCAGTCACATAACACATAATTTGCACATCTCACATTATTTCACATTTCACATTATTTCACATACACATTTTTCACATTCGATATACTTATCATTCATATTATTCACATGTAATACACATGAGACTCACTTTTTATTTGTTATTTTGTTATGACCGAGTGCCTAAACTGTCCCATGTAGGGCTTATTAATGATTGCCCCTTATCTATTTGGAGAATATAGGGCTCATTGAACGTTGAGCCTGAGGCTCTGATTCACTTTTGAGCTCAAAGCTCATTTCCACTCGTTGAACTTTAAGCTCTGATCGGTGACTACTCTGGTCACAACAGTCATTATATTTCATACACTTATGCAATGAAATGCATCAATCCCATTCGCTCACTTTCACATGTCATCGGATCGTAGTTCGACATTCAACAGTAGAGTTGAGAAATATATCTCATACATATGCAATGCACATTCAAAAAACATTTGTCATCGGACCGTGATCCGGCACTTATCAATCATATAATGCACACTCAAAACACATTTTTCAATTACATTAAATACACATAGTTCATCCAATTCATATTCAAGTAGCACTTTAATATCACAACTCCCCTAATACACAGTCATCGGACCTTCTGTCCAGAATCCACAATCAAATCACAATCCATCACCATTTATATGAACAATCAGTAGTCAATCAATACAAATTCAAATAGAACACATAATGAAATGAGACCATCTCGGTCTACTCACAGTACGCTCCATATTAGCATTTGCTTTCAAATTTTAGAAACGTCTGACTGCAGATTTTTAACCTGCACAACTCATTTATGCAATACATTCCACACACATTAATAATTTTGCACAATTATAAGCATTCATTTATGCACGTGTGTGTATATGGAATATGTACGATGCATGTTCATGACAATCCCGGTATCATTCCATAAATTGCATTACAAAACTATTACCGTATCAAAACTCATTTATTCCTAGGTTTAAGCCACATAAAATCATTCAACTTGCAATTTATTGCTCATAGACATATTTCAATTTTTCTGAAACACGTATTTCGGATCTACTGTTCCCGCTCAATGAGACATTCAACATCAGAGAACCTAGGTAACCTCTCTTTAATAAAAATGTTTTCCTATATCTTAGGAATCCATAGACACCAAAATTACTCAATTCGGATCTCTATAGGTCCGGATATTTCCAAAATATTGTCCGGTAAAAAATAATCAATCGGTCTTCTCACATGGATTTAATCCATTATTTTCAATTTAATCTCTAAAATTCACAAATTTGGATAGAGATGTAGAAAAATGTCTTACAAGCCTGACACCTCAAAAATCAAGTCAATCGGAGATCGGGTGAAAAAGTTATACACAAAAGAATGGGAAAGGATTACATTAAGTGCGAGTGGCTAGCGGCTGCGAGACGAGCGCGAGCTCGAGATCATGACGATTAAGCTTAGCGAGGCGCCCCTCTCTAGGCCCGCCTCCTCGCCGCTTGCCAATTTTTTTTCATTTCCACTTATTTTTCTCTCTTTTCCACAATGAATAACTTTTCACTCAGGAGTCCAAATTTGACAAATTTGGTATCCATGGAAAGATTAAAGAAAGCTATATAATTTTCATGAAGGGTTGGAAAACCAATTTCACCTCTAAAGGTATCAAAATTCCAATCAAAGTTACTGCTCAAATAAGTTTCATCCTAAACAGTATCCCACTTTGTAAAAATCATAACTTTCTATCCTATTGTCTAAAAATTCCATACTTTATATCAATGAAAAGATCAGAACACATTTTACAACTTTCATGAACAACTTAGAAGCAAATTAAACCTCTAAAATGGTCAAAACCTCAATCAAAGTTTCTGTCCCTATAATTTCACCCAAAACCACATCCAAACTTCAAAAATTCATACGTTACAATTCCTACATCCAAAAATGACATTTTATACATCATTAAAAAGCTAAGACATTCCTGTATAACTTTCAATAAGGACACTTGATCCAATTCAAACCATAATAGTCCAGAATTTGCCTTAAAGTACAGTATCACAAAACCTACACTTTTGGACATTTTCACAAACAAAGCACATGAATCTGTGGAATAACATCCTAAAGTCAACAGATCATAACTTTCAACCTCAACATCGAATAATGTTACACTTTGTAGCGATAGAAAGCTAATAAGAAAAGCTACAACTTTCATGAAAACCCCTTTAGCAAAATCTGTCTAAATCATCCCAGAAAAATTCTCAAAGTTTCAGATCACAAAAATGCAATTCTCGAGCTACTGTTCATCTTTACACCATTTCCCACATTCAAGTCAAAATTTGGAAGTCTTCAAGCCAGAATTGAACATCACTTCCTTCACAAGAAATCTAGCCAAACATCTCTAGTTTAATTCAAGCTAAAAATCATCTCAATTGCACCATTATAGAAGAAGTTATGGCCAAATCATTGAAACCTATACAAATCAACTTTTCCAGATTATCATCTTAACTCTTCTCCTACCTCTTCCACACCATTTCCTCACTCAAATACTACTCAATTCACTCATGAAAACAACCATAACCAAGTCAAAAACTCTACTTGAATATTAACCTACAACCTAGCATCAACATGTACTCAATCATCTTCCTTTTCATACACTCATCTAACATCGTTAATTTCACTCCAAACCATCCCAAACTATATACAACACATGCTACATCATTCATCATCAATCAAACAAGACTTCATACCCATCCACCCTAAACACAATACCCATGCAATTAAGTTCACTTAACATTACAAAAATGCATTTAACTAACAATTCATAATATAAAACACAATTCTTACCTACTTAAGCTTCCAAATATTCCAATCTTCCAAACTTGTCACAAAAAATCATAACTTCCCCTACCATATACGATCATCATCTTGAGGGGGTGAGGTTTAGGTTGGATTTTTAGTGAACCAAAAGAAAAGAAAACAAGGTGAAAGGAGGAAGAAAAGATGAGCAAAATTCCAAAAGGAACAAAGAAGAAGAAAGCTACGAAGATGGTGGAGGACTTTTCACTTTACATCACCTTTCACCTTATAAAAGAAGAAACAACGAGAATGACCAAAAGAAGGGTGATTTTCTTAAACAAAAATAAACATGGTGGCATGTTAGGCAAGTGACAAGTGTCACCTGCCACATGTTACACTCTTAAACCCTCACTCAATTTCTTTCCAATTAATTCCAATTTCTACTTCAATTTCTCTCCAAATTTTCAGTGGCTCAAATTAATAAATCCTAAAATCATTTATCTAAATTTTCAGTGCCATTGGACCGTAATTTCTACTACTGATAAACAATCAATCTGCCACTTAACATTCTTCCTAGTCCGAAAATTACCTCAAAATTTTAGACAAAAATTTCTAAAATTCATTAAAAATTCTCAAACTTCAATGACCATTTCCAACTCAATTTACAAACACACAAATCACATTTTTCGTATCAATCACATTTATTAACAAAATACCGGGAAATGTCATGAATGCATGTATAGTCATTTTCATGTGCAAAATTCACTATTCACGATTATGTGTATGCATGAACATATCAAGGCGATTCTAAGCACTCATAAACCATTCCAAATTACTATTCTACCCTTCCCATCAGTGATGGAATGTTACAATTTTAGTATGAGGTGATTAATTGAAAAACAAGGTTAAAGACTCAAATGTGTTTGCAAAAGGAAAATAACTAGGTGGGTCAATTTTAAGCTAAAGATGTAAAAACAAAGAAGGCCTTAATCGCTTATATATCCCATGTGATCAAATAAATTCAAACCGATTTCATGCAAGTTCTGAAGGCAACATGAATAGAGGAGCATCACACCATTCAAAGAAATAGCATGACATAAAGATGATGTCATTTAAGCTCAAACTTCGCTCACAAATTTAATTCAAGAACTCACCTTAATTTCACAATTTACCTTATCACTCAAATGTCAAAATTTTGACCAAGCTTATAAGATCAATTAGTGCAATCAATCAACATGTTTCAACTTAAAACTCACTTAGCCCAAATTAATGTCATGCATATACTCAATCTCATCCAAACTACTATGACAAAGCTTCATAGTTTAACATGCACAACCACACGCAAAAATCAATAAAACCACTCAAAAATCGAAAATTTGCACACAAAATTCCAATTCTTTCCCCCACACCTAGACCAACATTGTCTTCAATGTTAAAGAAGCATAAAAATAGAGGAAAAAGTTAAAAAAAGCTTCTCTATTATGGAAGTGTCGAATCAAGGAATCGGCGAATATGGCGGTAGATGGTTCGATGGTGTGGGAAAGTGATTGTAGTGGAGAAACATCAGTAGTGAAATGGATGAGCGTGGCAAGTCTACGAGATTCACTTTTGTTCTTGGGCATTGTGCTAATGTCGTGGAAGACAACCTACAAAAAATAGACAATAACGCAAATTCCAAAAACACAAGTTAGGGTGGATGGGTGAGTTGGCAATGAAGGCTATGAGTGACTTGGGTGAATGGTGCTAGAATTTGAGACATGAAGGAGAAATTCGATGAAATCAGAAGGGAAAAGAAGGGAAAGAAATAAGAGAGGTGGCGGTAAAGCCAAAATTTCTTTTTTTAATATAATTTTATTTTTATTTTCATTTTTTATTTTTAAAAAGAAAAGATGAAAATTAAAATTGCAGAATCAAAAATATTAAATTAAATTCCTAACTAAACTGAATTAAACATAAAATGAAAATAAAAGAAAATTGCTAAAAAAACATATAAAAGAAAGGATACGAATGGGATGTCTCCTATTAAGTGCTTATCAAAGGTCATAAGCTTGACCCTTGACATATGTACATCATCTATTATCGAATGGATGCTTGAGTCCAATAGGAAGCATGCTCAAACTCTGTGATAAACTTGGAACAACTTCCTTTGAATGCGGCTCCTTCTCAGCACGATGCTCTATGACTTCTAATGAGTGGAACTGCATCGCTTCACCATCATACTTTAATATCCACTCTTCTTTTCGAGTATTGTCCTTCTCACACCAGGATGATCTCTGTAAAAGTAACGCCAATGGTTGTGGAGACTCAACATCTTGCTTGTCACATTCGGTCTTCAGCTCACTTACCCACAGCCTGTTCAACTCATATGTGATTAGCGGTTTTTCTTCTTCTTGTACCTTTAAACAATTAGAAAAAGGAAATGAAATTCGGTTAGCGATAACATGGACTGCATCACTTACCTTAGGAGGTTGCACATTCTCTATCTTTTCTTGAACTATAATCTCTTCCTCTTCTAACTCTGCTTGCTCTTCCTTATTTGCCTTGAAAAATCGACTTGGAAAAGGGGGCGGAATCACCATATTCTATAGATGGTTTTGCGTCATTTCTAGTTGTAAAGGTGCCTTTTGCGTGATTTCTTCTTCTACCTCTCTTCTGGAATTTTTCGGCATTGGTTCCTGCAATTCCTTACCACTTCGCAATGTGATAGCCTTTGCACTTTGTGTGGGATTGATCTCTAGTTGTGCTGGAAAATTTCCAAAAGTTTGCGCTTCCATTCGATTAACGACAGTTGCAATTTGACTTAGCTAGTTTTCAAAATTCCTTTGTTGATTTTCTAAATTTCGGATACTTGCTTCAGTATTCCGCTGAAACGTTAAAGTGTTAGTGGTCAAAGTTTGCACTATATCTTCCAAAGGAGTCTTACCTTCGAAATTGGATGTTATATTTTGATGTTGTCAAGGCATATACGGTTGTCTACACTGCTGGGATTGAAAAGTGCTCGTCGCTAAACTCATTACGATCTCCTCCAAAGACATCTCATTAGGTTGTGGTGGCGATGGTCGAGGTGGAAGCTCTGGTTTGAAGTAGGGTTACTCTTCATAGTAGCTCGGTAGAGAAGTGAATCTGTACTTTATATCCTGTAAAAAGGAACACGTACAAAAAGAATAATCCAAAAATGAGCAAACTTCACATACCTTAGCTTGTTGGTCATCTCTCGGTACTTGCGCGGCTAAGGGTGTGAAATCCATCACTTGATGGTTAAACCTGGGTGTCGCAACAGATAGAAACTCATTGTCATAATAAGGATAATATGAAAATTCAGAATAAAAAACATATTGATAGTGAGCCATGCCGCTAAAAGATCAAAAAATTATAAAAAGCTGTGAAACTAAAACAAACAAAAAACAAAGTAACCAAGAGCAACGAAACTAAAAACAAAAACATCACTAAAAAAATCGTTAAGAAATTTCTCGACAACGGCGCCAAAATTTGGTACTGCTGTCGCCTGTAACCAAATTCAAAAGAAATCACTTCCGTTAATACAATTTATTGTAGTAGTGGTAAGTGGATATCGTTTCCACGAGAAATTTTGAACGGTAAATGTTAGTGAGTTTAAAACTAAAACAAAGTAACAAAAAAGGGGGTTTGTTTTCAATTCACGAAAGTTAAGGAAAAGTGTAAAAAAAATTGTAAATCACATAAATAATTGGATCTGAAAAATTAATAAGAAAAAATCTTGATTTTCGGGTCACCGATGTTATCATGCTAATATGGATCCTAGACATAAAATTGCAATCATTAACAAACATTCATTGGGAATATTTTCTCTTAAATGTAATAACTAGAAACATATATCCTAGCATTCTTATTAAACAACAACCTAAATACGATCATTGGTTTAATTGAATAATAGCTTTACGAACCAAGAACCAATGAGCAAGCGAAATACGTATACGACATGCAATTAATCAAGCGAATATCTCCCTAGAATTTTCCGACTCTAACGTAGAGAAGACAATCCTAATTGCTACTTGTGATTAGCGAAATTGAACGTCATATTTCGTTAATCTAGCAGTTAAACACATTAATCCTTAGTTGCGCACCTAGAAACCAATGAATTCAATTAGAAAGAGTAGATAGGAAGATATTCAATTGTTAATACATATTCAATGTTTATTAACAACAGAAACTTTATTCAAAACATCTCACACATACTAGCATGATAACACGGATCCCCTCAACTAAGACGAAAAGTTTAGCTACTCATACTAGAATCGAAAATGAAAGAAATAACAACATGTAAAGTCTCCATCCCTGATCTTTCTTGAAAAAAATGAAAATATAAAAGAAAAAGTGCAGAAATGCAAGAACAAACAAAGAGAAAACTGCAGAAATTGAAATCCTATTCTAAAACCTAGCCCAAAGCTAGCTTTCGTGAACAATCATCCTCTCTCCTTTTATGCTTGCTTTTCCGATTTCCTTCCAATCTTTTCTTGATTCTCTTCAAATAATGTATCCCCCAATTTCAGGTGGTCAATCCCCTTGAAAGATGACAATATAATCTTTAAAGATTATAAGAATTTCGAGTTTGACTTTTGAAAATTGATCTGCAGATTTATTCCAACCTTAGACGTGCCCACATTTAGTCACTGAATTGTTGTCAAATTTGAAATTTAGGATTTTTTTCATTCTTTTTACATCTTTTTGATTCAATTTCATCTCTAAGGTGTTGAAAATCATCTGTAAACAATTATAAGATAATTCAATTAATTTCAGATAATAATTTCAACACATTAAAGATAATTAAGTACAAAATAAGTACAAATTGATGACTTAATAATAAGATAGACTTCGAGAAATAGACTAGCCACTAATTGTTGATTGGGAAGAAATGAAGCTTGAGTTATTAAAAAATGCTTAACATTTAATTATAAGGAAGATCTTCAAAATCAACTCACAACCCTTAAAAAAGGGATTATGTCTGTAACTGAGTACATGGAAATATTTAATGAACTTTCTATCTGATGTGAAGGGATGGGGTTAGAACAACAACTTATATCTCACTACAAAAATGGCTTAAGAGCAAAAAATTTCAACGAGTTAATAATGCAAAGGACATACATCTTCTTGAAGATGTATATCACTTAGCTTTAAGAGTGAAACAATATTTAGGACAATAAGTAACTAAAAAGGTTTCAAAGTCAAGCCAATGAGTTTGGTATGAAGAAAACTATGACATACCAAAATGGAATCGTTAGCTAAGAAATGAAATGAAAAAAAAAAGAAGCAACAAACAAGAACTTGTAAAATTTTAGTCCATCAGCTAATGCATCAAAATTTGTATCATATAACAACTACAAAACTTTTTAAGGAACTGAACCTAAAGGCAAAGCCATAGTTGAGACTGGGATTAAAGAAGACAATAACAACAAGAAGTGCTTCTGATGCAATGAGAGGGGCTAATTTGCTTATGAATATCCTAATAAAGGTTTGCATATGATGGGATAAGAAGAAAAGGAAGAATCTAATGAATATGTGTGAGCATGAAGCTAGAGAGGAGTTAGAAGGAGACTCTAGTCATGAATTAATTAGTCCTATAAATTTTAATGTAGTGAGGTGCATACTTACAACCCCTAAAGCAAATGAACAAGAAGAATGACTTTGTACTGCTATTTTCTTTACTTAAGTTAGATGTTTAAAAAATTACGCAAGCTTATCATTGATGGAGGAAGTATTATAAATATAGTATTAAAAAACATGGTAAAACAATTGAAATTACTCACGGAGAAACATTTAATTCCCTACAAAGTTGCTTGCATAGATGATAATACTATACTAGTTGCTCAAAGGTGTTTGGTGTCTTCTAAATTAAGAATATGTGAGGAATCATATTTGGTGTGATGTCATTCCTAACTCCTAAGAAAGTATCTCACATTTTACTTAATCGACTGTAATTTTATGGTCAAGATGTGCAAAATTTTGGAAAAGCTAACACATATTAGTTTATATTTCATGAAAATAAGATAATTTTAAAGCTTATGAAGGTATATAAGGTAGAAAAACAAAGAGTAAGTAACAAAACAACCATAAATGCTAAGAAGAAGCCTCTTAGTATCCTTAGAGAGACAGAATTTGACATTGTTAGTAAGGATAAGGGAATTGTGTTTATAATAATAGTGAGGGAAGTAACAAAAACAACACCTGAAACACCCTTTACCTTACTAAAAGAAGTGGGCGAATTGCTAGCTAATTTTTTTAAACCTTACACTGGATGATTTACTAGGTTATTACCTCTTTTACAATATATTCAGCATGTTATTGATTACTTGGATCTACTATACCAAAATTTTTAGCATATCATGTTAATCCTATTGAGAATGAAGAGCTAAAGAGATAAGTAGAGGAGTTACTAAAAAAAGGATTTATTCAAGAAAATCTTAATCTATGTACAATTATAGCACTATTGAATCCTAAAAAGGGAGGAAGTTAATGAATGTATATTGATTGTTACTATAAATAAGATCACAATAAGGTATAGATTTCCAATAGCCCAGCTTGATGACATGTTAGATATGATGACTGGTGCTACAATTTTTACCAAGATAGACTTATGAAGTGAGTACTATAAAATTAGAATTAACCTGGAGATTGTAGGAAAATCCCGGGAGGTACATCACATGTACCGGCAGCGGAAAACAAAAATTTTTATTCCCGGGACTTTCCCGAAACCCAGGATCTTGGTATCCGTATGAAGACATCAACCTAAATAGCCAAAAGAGACTATCTCTAAAGGTGATCCACGCAGAGATCAGAAAATCTAACCGGATCAAACCCTTTGACCGGGAATAGCTAGAAACAGATTAAAGGCTGCTAGACCCTACCTCGTCACGGAGAGCTTGAGGAGCACGTTGGACCTTGTCTTGGAGAAGAAGAGAATCGATGATGGCTTGAAGAAGAAGACATGAAAACCCATTTTCAAAGGAAAGCTTAACTCTTAAGCTTCCACTTCTTCCTTCTCCATGTGCAACCGTCGACCACCCCATCTCTTGGCCTTCATTGTCTATCTTTTAACCTTTAAAGAGAGTCCATAAGCTAGGACAAGTGGAAGCCTAAAGACCATTCATTCTTTTAATGAATAAAGTAAGAAAGCTTTGAAAAGTCAAAGCTAATCTCTTCTCCTTCCATTTCCAACGTGCACAACATAAATTAATTAATTAATTAATTAATTAATTAATAATTGCTAAGGTCCAGCCCAACTGGGTGGGTCCTACCAACCTCTATCGGGCCCGATCTTTGAAACAAACTCAGGAAACCTTTCTTAGCAATATCGATGTCGCGATCTCATCGGGACATATCCCAATCCCATTGGGATCCATTTAATCTAATGCTTTCCATAATTGGAACTCGGTCCAATTACTATTTTACTGATTCTCCGAATCACTCTTATCGTGTGACCCTTTAGGCTCCGGTTATGTTGGCCACTTAGATTAACAATTAATCGAGCAAGTCATGAGCGGTATCTAGCAACACATCATGACCCGCAATTGACCGGAAAGTAATCGGTTTGATGTATTCATCACGAACCGGATCATGAACCCTTCCATGACAATTACTGTGCAATTCGTCCTTTCACCATCCTATACCCCACTTGGTTATGAGTATGGTCAAAGTGTCAACTCTCACTAGACCGAGTCTAGCCCAGTGATATCGGTTCTCGTCACGGGACTCATTACTCTATATGTCATTGAAGACACTCTTCATGACATACATCGCCGCCACCTTAGTAATGATCCCGACAAGAGGCCATGGGTATCTCTTCGCTAATCCGAAGTGGTGAATCCTTTATTGGCTACTCAATTATCTTCAATACCTCAAGTCGTACCCAAGTACCACCCTATGAGTTACCTCCGGAAGGCAACAAGGAATGGAGTCAAAGCACGGATCAAGATTCAAGATATCCTCGAGTACCTCAAGTCTAAGGATACTTGCACCATTGCTATGATGAGATTATCAACGACACTTAGATAAGATATCCATGTGATGATCTCATGGCGGTCATCCAATGAACTTACTACCGCTAGTAAGCATCCACATGTCAATTCTAAATATCTCATATTTACGCTTTACGAGATCCACTTGATCCAATCAAGGAATATGACATGTGCTAGTCTATCCGGATTAATGATGTCCAGCCTCATTAATCCTATGACTAGGAGAATTACGATCTTGACATAATTGCACATGATAGGAATCTCGGGAGTATGAACACATCATAATTTCCTTCATGCTATGTCATATATCATGGACTTCATTAATTCGATTAAAGATCCAATCAATTCTTAAACAATGTTTATGAATATCAAATTAATGAATAATGCCTTTTCTTTATTTATTCATAAAGTCCACTGCGACTTTGAATAAAACGCTAAAGGGATTGCCTTTAGGGCACAAATAAACGAGATCGATCTTGAACAAGTCGACTTATCGAATGAACAAGTCGACTTATCGGTCTCGAACATGTAAGTCGACTTACACATGGTACAAGTCGACTTATCACTTACAAATCTCCCACTTGACCTAAAGTCAATCGCCTTAGTATCTAATACCATAAGCGAGTCCATGAGAATCACAATTCTCCCGTGACAATGGCTTTGTCAGCGGAACAACAACACTTTGCTCGTGAGAATTCTCTCTCGGGATATCATGTCGACTAATGATCTCCCGAATCGGTAATCACGAGTTCGGATCGTCGATAAGACCTTGGTTCCTTTGCTGCAAGACTAGCCCCATTGTATCACAATACAATCCTATGGGCCCATCACGGTAGGGACGGATCAAGTTCGATAATGAACTTCGATCCAAACCGCTTCCTTGCGCATCTCACGCGGCATTGTACTCTGCCTCGGTTGATGAATCGCCATCCTCTCTTGTTTGAAACTTTTCCAATCGACCGCCACGCTATTCAGTGTGAATGTATATAACCTGATTGTGATTCGTAATCATCCTTATCGATTAAATACTAGCATCCGAATGCTCGCTCACTGGAGATTTTCATCTCCAAAGATCAAGAAAACATCTTTAGTGCTTCGCAAGATTGAGGATATTCTTGATCGCCACCCAAAGGACCCTCACCAGATCCGATTGGTATCCGCTCGTAACACTTAGAGCATACGATACATCGGGCCTCGTACATAGCATTGTTCCATATTAAACCTCTTTAGCATCTCATCTATGTACGATGATTGTGAAAGACCAAGCAACCTTTTGATTTATCTCTATAAATCTATATCCCAAGGATATAAGTTGCTTCACCAAGGTCTTTCATCACAAATTGATTGGACAACCAAATTTTAATCGATTCTTTGCATAGAGACATCGCTTCCTAGTAACGATATGTCATCTACATACAACACCGTGAATACGATTGCGGTCCCATTAACCTTCTTATACACACAATGATCATCCGAATTTTATGAGAAATCAAACTCTTTGATTGACTCATCAAAACGGATAATCCAACTCTGGATGCTTGCTTCAATCCAAACATGGATTTACGAAGCTTGCATACCTTTTCGCCATCGATGGAAGTGAAGCCCTCGGGTTGTGTCATACACATCCTCGGGTGAATTTCCTCTCGGAAAGTCGTCTTCACATCCATTTGCCATATCTCATAATCATAATGAGTGGCAATGGCTAGGAGTATCCTAATGGATTTAAGCATTGCTACGGGTGAAGGTTTTGTCATAGTCAACTCTTTATGCGTGGCGAAATCCTTTAACCGAAGCATTGCTTTATAGGTAATCAAATTACCATCCATGTTAGTTTTCTTACGAAAACTCCTTTGCACCCTTTGGGTTTTATCCTTCGTGTAACAACCAAAGTCCATACTTGATTTTCATACATGGAATCCATTTCGATTTCATGGCACAAAGTCATGTTCCGGACTCGAACTTTTGTAACCTTTTCATAGGTAGTAGGCGATCATCTCATATGAGCAATACGTCATTCTGCTCACTTACGAAATCCATATCTCTCGAACGGTCGTATCCTACTTAACCTCTGAAATTAGTGTGTAGTAGAAGGTTGAACTGTTACCTCATCTATATGAGTTACGCTTCAAGTTCAGCGATTGATCTATGTTTGTTCGAGCATCTTGAACTTCTCAAGTTCAACTTTGCTCCCACCGTCCTCTTGTAAAAAACTCTTTCTTTAAGAAAACAGCATGCTTGAAAATAAACAACTTTTGTTCCTCAGCAAGGTAGAATTGATATTCCACGAACAAACATTTATCAGATTTTGCATCAAGCTAATCTGACTGTGTCCGCTACACATAAGCAGGACAATCCTAAACTTTCAGCTGAGAAAGATAGGGCTTTCAGTTAGTCCATATCTCCATATGGAGTAACCACAACTGTCTTTAATGGAACTCTGTTTAGCAAGTAAACAAATTGTCTTGAGCGCATATTCCCAAAATCGTAAAACCTATCATCAATCGCACCATGTCTAACAAGGTTCGATTTCTCCTTTCAGCCACACCATTGTGCTGCGGTGTGTAAGGTGGAGTATACTGAGATAAAATCCCATTATCTTTGAGACAATCAAAAACTATTGGTCTAAGCATTTTCCACCACGATCAGATCGTAATGTATTCATACTTTTACCAAGTTAGTTTTCTACTTCATTTCTGAATTATTTGAACTTTTGAAACGCTTCAGATTTGTATCTCATCAGATACAGATACCTATATCGTGAATAGTCACCGATAAAAGTAATGAAGTAAAAACAACCACTTCTGGCATGGATGGACATCGGACCACATACATCCGAATGTATTAGGTCTAATATTCCATTCATTTGTTCACCCTTTCCCTTAAAGGATAACTTAGTCATCTTGCCTAATAAACAAGATTCGCATGTGTCATATGATTCATAATCAAATGACCCTAAACATCCACTCTTATGGAGCTTAGCGATGCGTGTCTCATTTATATGGCCAAGCTGACAATGCCATAAGTAAGTTGATTTTAAATTATCTCGATTATGTCTTTTCGCGTCATTGACATTCAGAACTGGATATGACATATCTAATATGTCAATTCAATTGCATAATGTACCAAAGAGCATAGAGCCTTCCATTCAACTAATAGAACAACCATTGCTACTAAAAGTCCAATGGAAATCAGCTCTATTTAAACATAAAACATACAATATGTTCTTTGTTTAAAACAGGTACAAAATGTCAATCATCCAATTTGAATATAAGCCCACTAGGGAGGAACAAGACATAAGTGTCTACGGCTAATGTAGCAACTCTTGCTCCATTACCTACACGAAGGTCTAGTTCTCCTTGAATGAGCTTTCATCGTCCCGAGGCCCCGCATATCATTTCATATGTATGAGCCACAACCGGTATCTAATACCGATATGTTTGGATCAGAATAGTATTAACCTCAATGACAAACATAATTGAAGAAGTAGAGGCATCCGGTGCCTTTTATCGCTTGAGGACTCGAGATAGATTTTACGCTTTGCCTCTGGTAGGCTAAACTTGCCACAATGAAAGCAAAATCCTTTTGGGAGAATCTTTGGTTTTCCTTGATGGCACTTCCTTTGGTTTCTTGGCCTTTTCTTCTTTGAACTAGAAGAAGAAGCATCCACCATTAGCACTTGCTTGCTATCCTTCTTGATAGCTCGTTTCATTGTCTTGAAAGCAGATTGATCACTCAGGAATTGTTGTGGATATTTGGTTTATCCGATAGTTTATCACAAACTGTGAATAACCATCAGACAATCCAACTAGAATTAAGTCTCTACTTAACTCATAATCCATTACAAATCCTAAGACAGCCAATCTCTCAATATAGCCATTCATCTTTAGGGCATACTGCACAGCAGTTGTCCCTGGAGCCATCTTTGTGGTGAAGAGAAGCCTTGAGGTCTCGAACCTTTCAGACCGAGCTTACTCATCAAACAGCTCCCTAAGATGAAATACTATAGAGTGAGCATCCATGGACTCGTGCTGCTCTAGTGACATCGAGGCAAGTAGCCATGTCCCTGTCCTTTAGATGCTTACAATATGCTTTCTGATCCCCATCAGTAGCATCGACAGCAGGTGCATCTGGAAGTGGAACATCTAGGACGTATCCCAGTTCCTCAGATCTGAGAACAACTCTCAGATTCCTTAGCCAATCAAGAAAATTCGGTCCAGAATAGAGAGCGAAAATTCACACTGAAAGACTTCTTCAATCAACCTAGCGCGATAGAGAGAAGGAATGATAGAATAGAAATGCCTGCATGATCATAAAGACTTGCATGACATGCATATGGCTCCCACTAGTTTCCTAGAATCCATAACCCTCTTTACGAATCCAGAGAAACAATATGACATAATGTCCTAGTGGGTCGATATCCGACATTGCTAAGAGTGACCTTGAGTTTGCCCAACAAGCCACAACTTAGGTCAATCGGTAGGTATCGGTCATACCAATTGTATCATCGATAACCGACATTGAGAATGACCTTGGATTTGTCCAACAAGCCACCTTATGTCTCGGGAGGTATCAGATATACCAATTACATCTTAGACACAACTATCGATCAGTGCTATCAACTTGTTGATGTGTGCACTTCATTGGGTTATCAACTCATTGATGCGTGTACATCCCGATGTACACTACCCAACTTCGCCTCTGTCCACGTTGACCTTGAGTTTGCTCAACAAACCAACGTTGCCAGTGAAAACCAACCCATTAATCCGAAAATCTTATTTTCATGGTTCGAACATATCCGTATAGAGTGAGCTTGAGTTTGCCCAACAACCTAGCCCTATAAGAACTCTGGTTCTTACCATATTAATGGAAGGTGTTAGTTTTCATATTCCGAGGAGGGATTTCGAATTCTCGACTCCAAGCTGAAGGATTATAGTCACCATGACTATATCATATGATTTAGGGCATTTCATCAATCACATTGAGTCTATACCTAAAATCATCCATCATCCCACCTATGCATGCCACAAGTCGACTTTCATCAAATGCAAGTCGCCTTATGCTTCTGCCCACAAACAAGTCGACTTGTATGACACAAGTCGACTTATTTCACCTGCCCATGTACAAGTCGACTTACAAGGTGCTACAAGTCGACTTATACTGAGATCTTGAACAAGTCGACTTATTCTATCCACAAGTCGACTTATCCAAAAAACTTGAACAAGTCGACTTATTTCATGTACAAGTCGACTTATTCAGGGAATTTTGCTAAAATCTCTAATCGGCTAATTCCTCAATCAATGCAATTCCAATTCTCAACACCATCATACCTAGGGTAATATCTGTGAATTGATGTATCAATGAACAATTCATTGAACCATGAAAGCCTTATATGGTCAAACCATATGAAAAGCTTGAAATGAGTCAAAACTCATTAATTTCCAAACAATTTAGGAACACCCAAATTATCATCCTAAGCATCTCTAGCTAGCACATACATTATCAAATTTACTTCAGCACATGCCATAAAAAATATGACGGTCAAAACAAACAAGATAATGCAAGATACTACCGAGACGCTATTGTGATCAATTCGGCATTCAAAAATTCTTGGAAAAACAAATTCAAGCAATTCAGTTTGGAAATCATATTACATCAATATAACACATTTTTAATCACATTAAAAATGGTGCAAGGCATTGGAACTGAAAAAGCACACTCAATCAAGCCAAGCAAAACAGTCCCAACAATTTTCACCAAAACTGTCCAGTTCTGTACATTGCTTGAAATGATCAATGAAACAATTTCAATAAATCATGAGAAAATTATATAGGTTACTAAATGTTCAGAACATGCTACATGAATTTTTTCAGGATTTTAGGCCATCAAAAACTCAGTCAACCTAAATAACAAAACCGATTCAAAATCTGTGTTCATCAGCACAGCAATTCCCAACAGCATAGAATAAATTCGTGAATAAATACCCAATCACCTTGAAATCCAATTTCCATGCTCACAGACATTCACCAACATCTTAGAGACATGTAGGTGAAGGAAAATCCGAAAAACCATTTTTCTAGAATTTATTCTCGATTTTATACTCATGCTTGTTCCAGAATCGTTTCACAAAACAGCATCTGTAACCTTAGGGAATTAATTAGCAAAACTATATCAAATCAAATCAATAAATTCTGAAATTTCATAGACATATTCTCTAACATGTTATGAACATTTCTGGGCAGAAAAATTTCGAAAAATCCATCTCTATACAGAAAAGAAATTTGGACAGCAAGCATGCATCAACAGCAAATTCAATTAGGGTTTCTGATATCGCTTAGGTTATAGCTTCATACGGGATACCAGTCGCTCTGATACCACTGTAGGAAAATCCCGGGAGGTACATCACATGTACCGGCAGCGGAAAACAAAAATTTTTATTCCCGGGACTTTCCCGAAACCCAGGATCTTGGTATCCGTATAAAGACATCAACCTAAATAGCCAAAAGAGACTATCTCTAAAGGTGATCCACGCAGAGATCAGAAAATCTAACCGGATCAAACCCCTTTGACCCGGGAATAGCTAGAATAGATTAAAGGCTGCTAGACCCTACCTCTGTTCTGGAGAGCTTGAGGAGCACGTTGGACCTTGTGCTTGGAGAAGAAGAGAATCGATGATGGCTTGAAGAAGAAGACATGAAAACCCATTTTCAAAGGAAAGCTTAACTCTTAAGCTTCCACTTCTTCCTTCTCCATGTGCAACCGTCGACCACCCCATCTCTTGGCCTTCATTGTCTATCTTTTAACCTTTAAAAGAGAGTCCATAAGCTTAGGACAAGTGGAAGCCTAAAGACCATTCATTCTTTTAATGAATAAAGTAAGAAAGCTTTGAAAAGTCAAAGCTAATCTCTTCTCCTTCCATTTCCAACGTGCACAACATAAATTTATTAATTAATTAATTAATTAATTAATAATTGCTAAGGTCCAGTCCAACTGGGGTCGGTCCTACCGGCCTACCGGGCCCCGATGCTGAAACAGCTCCGGAAACCTTTCTTAGCAATATCGATGTCGCGATCTCATCGGGACATATCCCAATCCATTGGGATCCATTTAATCTAATGCTCTCCATAATTAGAACTCACCAATTACTATTTTACTGATTCTCCTAATCACTCTTATCGTGTGACCCTTTAGGCTCCGGTTATGTTGGCCACTTAGATTAACAATTAATCTGAGCAAGTCATGAGCGGTATCTAGCAACACATCATGACCCCAATTGACCGGAAAGTAATCGGTTTGATGTATTCATCACGAACCAGATCACGAACCCTTCCATAGACAATTACCGTGCAATTCGTCCTTTCACCATCCTATACCCCACTTAGTTATGAGTATGGTCAAAGTGTCAACTCTCACTAGACTGAGTCTAGCCCAAGTGATATCAGTTCTCGTCCTGGGACTCATTACTCTATATGTCATTGAAGACACTCTTCATGACATACATGCTGGCCAGCCTTAGTAATGATCCCGACAAGAGGCCATGGGTATCTCTTCGCTAATCCGAAGTGGTGAATCCTTTATTGGCTACTCAATTATCTTGAATACCTCAAGTCGCACTCCAAGCACCACCCTATGAGTTACCTCCGGAAGGCAACAAGGAATGGAGTCAAAGCACGGATCAAGATTCAAGATATCCTCGAGTACCTCAAGTCTAAGGATACTTGCACCATTGCTATGATGAGATTATCAACGACACTTAGATAAGATATCCATGTGATGATCTCATGGCAGTCATCCAATGAACTTACTACCGCTAGTAAGCATCCACATGTCAATTCTAAATATCTCATATTTACAGTTTCTGAGATCCACTGCTTGATCCAATCAAGGAATATGACATGTGCTAGTCTATCCGGATTAATGATGTCCAGTCTCATTAATCCTATGACTAGGGAGAATTAAATCATCGACATAATTGCACATGATAGGAATCTCAGGAGTATGAACACATCATAATTTCCTTCATGCTATGTCATATATCATGGACTTCATTAATTCGATTAAAGATCCAATCAATTCTTAAACAATGTTTATGAATATCAAATTAATGAATAATGCCTTTTCTTTATTTATTCATAAAGTCTGCACACGACTTTGAATAAAACGCGCTAAAGGGGATTGCCTTTAGGGCACAAATAAACAGTACCGATCTTGAACAAGTCGACTTATCGAATGAACAAGTCGACTTATCGGTACCGAATATGTGTAAGTCGACTTACACATGGTACAAGTCGACTTATCACTTACAGAGATGAATGGAAAATGACTTTCAAAACTAAAGAAGGACTTTATAAATGATTGGTGAAGTCATGTGTCCTCTCTAATGGACCCAGTACTTTTATAAGAGTGATGAACCAAGTGCTTCAATCATTTATAGGCAAATTTTTGGTGGTATTTTTTAATGATATATTAACATATAACAAGACTAAAGAAGACTTCATATTACATATACAATAACTACTAAGAGTTTTAAGTCAAGAAAAACTCTATATGAAATTCAAGAAATGTTATTTCATGCAATGAAGTATTGTATTTTTGGGTGGATCTCAAGAAGATTAAGACCATCCTTGATTAGCCTATTACAAAAGATGTGCATAAGGAATAAAGTTTCCATGGTTCAGTAACATTCTACGGGCAATTTATTTGTAATTTTAGCACCATAATGGCACCCTTTACTGATTTTATGAACAAATGATAGTTTACTTAGTTAAAGACATCAATTAAAGCTTTTGAAGAATCAAGAAAAAAGATGACTGAATCTCCTATTTCACAACTTCCAAATTTTTCTAAGATATTTCAAGTTACTTGCGATGCATCTGATGTGGGAAATTGGAGGCATACTCAGCCAAGAGGTACACCCAATTGCTTACTTCATAGAGAACTTAAGGGAAGATAAATAAAGATACTTAACCTATGACAAGGAATTTTATATAATAGTACGTGCTCTTTATAGTTGGCACCATTATCTCTCATAAAAAGAGTTAATTCTATATTCGAATCATGATTCTCTTAAACACTCAAAGTTCTAAAAGAACTTGAACAAAAGGCATGCTTTATGTAGTGAATTTTTGGAATAATTTAACTTTGTTATTAAAGATCATATAAGAGTTGAGAATAATGTAGTAGATGCATTAAGTAGGAAGAGCCATTTGCTTAACACTTTAGCAAAAAAAGTTGTGCAGTTTGATAAAATAAAGGAGAATATATTTCAAATCGAGATTTTGGATAATTTATTTAGAAACCATTGCTAGACTAAGAGGCCAACACTTTCCTTTTATGATCTATAATGATTATCTTTTCAAAGGAAATCAACTTTACATCATAATACTTCTATAAAGGAATATATGATTTAGCAGTTACGTGGAGGAGGAGGAGTAGAACACTTTAGAAGAGATAAAAATATCACAATGGTTGAAGATCGCTTTTATTGACCCTCTTTAAAGTGGGTCATGCCTAAGTTCTTATGACAATGTTGAATAAATCAATTAGCTAAAGGAAAGAAATAGAAGTCTAGATTATACACACAATTGCTTGTGCCTAATGAACCATAGCAGGACATAGGTATGGATTTTATACCTAACACTAAGAGAGGACATGATTATATTTTCATAGTGGTGGATAGGTTTTCTATTCATTTAATTTCATGTTCTAAGACTCAATGATGTTGTCCATATTGCTAAACTCTTCTTTAAAAAGGTTGTATGTTTCCATAGATTACCTTTAACCATCATCTTTGGTCGTAACAAGAAGTTTATAAAATATTTTTTGTGAATTCTATGGAAAATATTAAACTCTAAGCTTCAATTTTCAAGTTCTTTCCATCCCTAAACTGATGGAAAATTGAAGATGGCAAATAGAAGCTTGGAAGACTTGTTAATATGTTTGATTAAAGATAATGTGAAATTTTAAGATCTAATTCTTCCTATAGCATAATTTGCATATAACAATTTTATAAATATATCTACTGGCAAAAGCCCTTTAATTTGGGTCAACTAAGGAAGTTTATTGATTTGGTTCCTTTACCACAAGCAATAATAGTTAGTGTTGAAGTTGAAGGTTTTGCATAACATATAAGGAATATCTTTGATAAGGTACAATGAAAGATAACAACCAAAAACTTGTCTATAAAGAATATGTTGATCGACATTGTCTATTGGTGGAATTCAATGAAGGGGATAGAGTGATGGTTAGGATCCATCTAGAGCATTTTTTTGAAAGGAAAAGAAAAAGAAACTTCATTCACAGAGTGTTGGACCTTATAAGATCATCAAGAAGATAAGTGATAATGGTTATGTTTTGAATTATTAAGTGACATGGGAATTAGTCTTATCTTTAATATTGCAGACTTAAATATTTATCATGGATATGATGATACCCAATCTCATAATACAGTTATAAGAATTCAAACCATTCCCCATTTTAAATAGGAGATAAAGGATGTTTTTTATGAACAAATTATAGCCACAAAAGATGAAGTATACTGATAGTTTTTTATCAAGTGGAAAGATTGATTTCTGACAATACTTGGATTTTAGTATCTTAATGTTGAATCCAAACTTTTATGATCAATATTTATCATGTTCTATGTTGAGGATGACTTTACAAAAGTTAGTGAGAATTGATGCAAAAAAATTTAAAGTTTATAAAAGAAATAAAAGAGAAAAGATTAGTCAACTATAAGCTTTAATTTGGTGGGATGAGGATTAGGAATTGAGTTAACATCAAAGGTAAGTGCTAAATTTTAGATTGTGTTAGGATTCTTTATTAGATAGGAAATAGTAGTAAGTTAAATATGCTATCTTATTTTACATAAGTTATCCTAGTTGTTTAGGACTTATAGATTTTTGTATTAAAATACGATTTAAATTTTTTAGGAACCCCCTCCTCCTAGAATAAGGTTCTAAAAATTTCTCTATAAATATATGTATATTTAGCCCTTCAATGAAAAACGATATGAAATTTTCTACAAATTTGAGTTTTCAAGTAAAATGTGTGATGCTTTCTTCTAAAAGTGATGCTTAGACCCTAACAATGATTCCAAGATTTCTACCCCTCTTTCTTTATAATCCTCAATAAATTTTGGTCATATTAAACCCTAAAATTCTAGGCCTGAATTTTTAGCAATCACACTCTAAACACCTATGTATATCTAATGGAAATTTCAATATTCCTAAATGAAATATATCCCTAAAATTTGATCTTTCAACAGTCTAATATCAGTCATATTTCTGAATGTTATGAGTTTAGCTACTAGTTAATATTTCTTTTATTTGTCCTATGAGTTGACATCAAAGATAAGGGCTAAAATTTAGAGTGAGTTAGGATTTTTATTAGATAAGAAGTAGAAGTAATTTAAATATGTTATTATATTTTAAATATATTACCTATTTGTTTAGAAGTTGTGGAATTTTATTAGAATATGATTGCTAGAATAAAGGTTCTAAAACTTATCTAAGAATATATACATATCCAACCCTTCGTTGACAAACAATTTGAATTTCTTTTACACATATCTAGTCATTCATTGACAAACAATTTGAATTTCTTTTTTACAAACTTGAGTTTTTAACTAAAAGATGTGATGATTTCTTATAAGCGTGATTCTTAGACCCCAAAAGTGATTCCTAAATTTCTACCTCTATTTTTGTGTTTGTCAACAAATTTCAACCATATTAAACCTTGAAATTCTAAGCATAAACTTTTAGCATTCAAACTCTAAAAGCCCAACTATACCAAACTAAAAGTTTAGTATTCCTAGTTGAAATTTAGACCTAAATTTTGATATTCTAGTAGCCTAATATCAGTTATATTTCCTAATTTTGTGAGCTTAACTATTAGTTAATATTTCTTCTATTTGTCCTACTCAGTACCTTTTTATGGTTAATTTAGATCCTCCTAATGGTTGTGTATTAGACTTTGTTTTAAGCATGTAAACATTTTTGTTTATTATTAGGCCATGAAGGAAGTGGAAACCACTAATCCTTTTGATCTCAAACTACAGAGATTGCAAGTGAAACTAAAAACCAATTTAAACATATGACTTTTGATTGGAAAGAATAGATACATGAATATATGTTAAAAGTAGGCACACAATGTTTGTATGTACAAGTTTGAAAGTGCTCAAATAATAACACATTCCTACTAAGGTAGTTACCTTCACATTAAAGGTTTACAATTTAAATTTAATTGCTTAATTGTAGTTTTAGTGATTTTAATTATTTAAAGATATTTTTACATTATACAAATACAAATGTATACAATAAAGTCCACAAGATAAATGTATTTTGCAAACCATATTATGATGAATCCATATTTATGATATTCATATTGAATTTTTGTATTATTCTTAATCATTGTTATATTAAGATTAGAAATTAATAGAATGTACAAAAAACTAAAACACATTATCCTTCTTCCTTGTGAAAGAAATATTCAATATCATAAATTAAAGTATGAAGATATTTAAACAAATGTATGAGTGCTTATCGAAAACAAATTCCACGAACTAATTTCAAACAAAATTTCATTTAGAACATCATTTATGTATCTATGAAAATTCTTATTATAATGATTATATAAGTAATATTTTGACTTAAGATCTCCAAAGTATCGTATATGTGGATTGTTATATTTTGATATGCTTATGATCTAGCTTACATAATGATAGCTCAATCGATAGTTATTGGATATAACATGAATTATATAGAAGTAGTAAAATAATCAAAATAGAATTCATCACACTAAAATGATTGGGAAAAATGTTCCAATATGTTCTTGACTAATATTGATTTAGAAAATCTTTAATTAGAGTAGAATGACACTTTAAAATAATTTCAAATATCGAGAATATAATTAATTACTAATAGTGGATAATTAATATGATTTGACGTAAATAGAGTAAACATTAATTTTAATATTAATAAAAGGATTAAATTATATTTAAAAATATGTATAAAAAGTTTATTCCATGCCTTTTTAATAATAATAACAATGTCTCAACGAAAATTCTACTAAGATGCAGTAGAGGTCCAAAAGTACAGTCTTACCCCTAACTAGTAAAGAGGCTCAAAATTACTTTATATTCCTAATATTTGTTAGAATTTAGGACATGGGAAGGGAAGCGAGGGATCTGTACAAAAAGAGCTTTATTGCTTTAACTTGCAATATGCTTACAATATTTCTCTTCTTACTTTTGTGACTTACATAACAAGCCTATTTATAACTGTAAGAAGTAGGCGATGACTTCTAAAATATTTCAGATATTTTTCCTAGGATTTATATTACTTCTTAGTTTTTTATCAATTTGGACTTAGAATTCATATATGATATTTCTTCATAATTAATTGCACACATTTTCCTAGACTTTCTAGCTTAATTTTGTTCATAATTACCTAGAGTTTCTAGATTAATTTTCAACACTCCCCTTTAATTTATAATATCTAGCACTTCGAGCATGTCTTTTAATTTAATGAACTTTTTTGCTGAGATTGGCTCGGTGAAGATATCTGCTAATTGGCCATCAGTCTTGGAAAATTCCATCTTGATCTCTCCTTTATCTATGAGCTCTCTAATAAAGTGGTGTCTTATCTCAATGTGCTTTGTTCGCTTATGAAATACTAGATTATTTGTCATTGCAATGGTTGACATATTGTCACTAGAGATGGCAACTAGGACCGGGCTCAACCCAACCTGCCCCAGTTTAGCCCAAAGTTAATTGCCTATACCCAAGGCTCGACCTTATAAGCAAAACAATGTTGTTTTTCTAAAAATGACGCTTTTTTGCTTTTTATTTAAAAAAATTTTTAAATGGGGTTGCCTCTGACTCAGTTGGTCTAATTGTCGTAATAAATCACTATTGGACCCTCCATAGCTTGTTGTAGATCTTCCAATAATCTTCTGAGTCATACAACTTCACATGTAGCACTTATTGCAGCCTTGCATTCTACTTCAGTAGAAGATGATGTAACAATCTTTTGATTTTGTGATGCCCATGACCTTTTTATTATCTATGTTTCTAACCCAATCATTTTCTATATATCCTTTTTTTTTGTCTCATACATGATACTAAATTGCTTTCTACCCTTTACATATCTTAGTATCCTTTTGGCTTCCATAAATTGTGCTTTTCTAGGATTGCCTATGAATTTGGACACAATGCCCACAACATATATAATATCTAGTCTCGTGTTTGTCAAGTACATTAATGAAGCAACTAGGCTTTTGTATATTACTACATCAACTTTCTCTTATATATTATTATTAAATAAAATTTTATTCATTGTCATAGGTGTGGTAAATGGTTGAACGTCTCTCGTACTAAATCATTGAATTGATCATTTGCAAACTTTTCTTGTGAGACAAAGATCCAGTGAAGCTCCTGCCTCACATACCAAGGAAGTGTCTCATGAGTGCAAGATTGGCCATTTCATACTCTTACATCATAGACCTCTTGAACTCTTCCATCATCTTTGTGTTGTAGTTATTGTAAATCAAGTCATCAACATAAAGGCAAATTATTAGAAAATTATTACCTCATATTTTCATATATAGTGATGGCTCATTTGGACCTTTTGTGAAGCCATGCTTTACGAGGTATTTGTCAATCTTGTTATTTCATGCTCAGTGAACCTGTCTAAGTCCATATAATGCCTTTTTCAACCAATAAACTTTGTCTTCTTTTCCTTGAATTTTGTACACTTTTGGTTGCTCCACATAGACTTCTTCTTTAATTTCTCCATTCAAGAAGGTTGATTTCACATCCAATTGATATACTTGAAGCTTTAGTTGTGCAGTTAAGCTAATAGTGCTTTTATTATTTTCATGCGAACAATTGGAGTGAATGCCTGTTAAAGTAGCCTTTGGTAATAAGTCGAGATTTATGTTTTTAAACGGACCCATCCTCATTGTATTTGATTTTGTAGATCTATTTTAACCCAATGACTTCTTTCTATTGTGGCTTTTGCATGAGTTTCCACATACCATTTTTCTTAATCATTTTGATTTCCTCATCTATAACTTTTCTACGAAGTTCTTCTTTAGTCGCTTCTTCATATTTTTGAAGTTCTCCAATGAAGAATGCAACATTTGCATATCATGGATTTTGCTTTCATTGCCTCATTGATCTTTGAGGTTGAAGTACTTCTTCCTTTTCTTGATTTTCTTTTTCTTAATGTTGTTGATCATATTATGTTGATGACTGTGATGGTGATGGTTTCCTCGCGCTTTGATAACTTACTTCGTATTGCTCAGGACTTCCACATAAAGCTTGACTCCTTTTGTGACTTCATTGTTCCATTGCTAGCTTGCTCTTTCGTCAAAGATGACGTCTCTTGAAATCATTAGTTATGTTGTTTCTCTATTATATGGTCAGTAGCATTTTCAATGCTTGTTATAGCGAATAAGGTGTACTTTTCTCCTTTTTCATCTATCTTTTCCCAATTCTCTTTTAGAATGAGTGAGTATGCTATATCCAAAGATTTTAAGATCATCAACTATTGTCTTTCTTTCGAGCCATGTTTCATAAGTAAGACTATCTTAATGGGAGAATGATTTAGAATGTATATTGTAGTATTAACTCCTTCTAACCATAAATTCTTTAGTGAATTCTTATCTTGTAGCATTGATCAAGCCATTTCAATAATGTTTTTAGTCTTCCTTTCGACAACACTATTTCGTTGCGGTCAAACAAGTTGCTCCTTTCGATGCCTTGGTCCTTGCAAAAAATTATGAACTTATAATCATTAAATTCTCCCCTACAATCAATTCTCAAGATTTTGAGAGAATGCCCATATTATTTCTCTTCTAAGGCACTGAACTCCTTAAAGCAAGACGATGCATCAAATTTTGTTAGATGTAATACACCCACATCATTTGTGTGTAATCATTGATAAAGAGAAGAAAATATCTTTTACCTCCAACACTAGTGGTTCTTAATGGATTTCAAATGTCAGTATGCACCAACTGGACAGTAGTCTTAGCTCTTTAAGATGTTTTTGGAAATGGCATCCTATGCATTTTACTATAAATGCATCCTTCACATACTTTGCTTTCAAAAGAAATAGAAGGAAGCCCAAACACCATGTTCTTTTACTTTAGGAGTTTGAGCCCATTCAAATTAATAAGGTCATACCTCAATTGCCAAAATTTAGATTCATCTATATTCTCACTTCTCAATGTAGATTTTTGACCAAATAACATCTCTAGAGGAAAAAACTTATTGGGGACCATTTTAATAAAAGATATAACTTGGCCTTTTGTTGTTAATAATAATGTATTTATTGTCTCCAAATATGACTTTATAATTTTTGCAAATCAATTGGCCTACATTTAATAGATTTTAAGCAAGGCCTAGCACATAGAAAACATCATGAATGTATTTTGGTTACCATCTTGGGATCTAATAGCAACAATGTTTTTTCCTTCAACGATTAGTAAGTGCTCCTCCTTTTTGAAAATTTTTACTATGACTATTCTTCTTATCTCCATCATTTTTGGAGATATTTATTTTTATTTGAAAATTTTGCTCTAGTGGTTACTCTAATCTTTTTAGTCCAGCTTCATGAGCTTCCAAAGAGCCTATTAATTCCACTAGAGTGAGTATTGATTAATCTTTTTATTCTTCTATGGCAACCAAAATATGATCATATTTTGCAGGAAGACTTCTTAATATTTTTATTATTTTCTTTTCTTCTATTATGTCCCCATACTTCTAATTTAATTGAAGACATTAGAATTCATCTTCTCTTACTAACAGTGTGACGAAATCTTTATATAAAGATTAGAGTTTGATGGATATTACTTTGTATGTGCCTTTGAACTCAATTTTGAATGTCTCCCGTGACTCTTTTGATTTGCTTGATTGTATAAACTCATTGTTGGATGAAAAGTAAGGCCTTGGCATCACTTTGATTATTTTCCTATAACCCTTTTATTGTACTTTTGTCCAAGTAACTAATTCTTCTTAGCTTGTTGGGACTTCATAACCATTCTCTATAACATCCCACAAGTCTTATGAGATTAATAGAATCTTCATTTGGATGCTCCAATAATTTTATGATTCCCTATTGAAGACGAGAATTAACAATTGGGTATAATTGAAGGTTGGTAAAATAGGTGAAGCAAGAAAGACTATTAAAAAGGATCAACACTCCTTTGATAAAACTATTAGATTTTGGAACGTGAGAACAAAAGAGAGAGATTTGTACAAAAAGAGCTTTATTGCTTTGACTTATAATACGCTTACAATGTTTCTCTTCTTACTTCAATGAGTAACATTTCAATTTATAGTCGTAGGAAGTCGGTGGTAACTTCTAAAATATTTTAGATATTTTGCCTAATATTTATTTTGCTTCCTAATTTTTATTATTTTGGACTTAGAATTCATATGAGATATTTCTTTAGAATTAATTGCACATATTTTCTTAGGCTTTCTAGATCAATTTTGTACACACTTTTTTAGACTTCCTAGATTAATTTTCTTCACAATTTTCTGGATTGCCTACATTATTTTTTAACAATATTGAGGTAGCCATGACATATTGCTAAACACTAATCTTGATCTATGAATAGAAGTTATTTAACTAGAGAATTTAATTTATATAAGTTTAAATAAGATTTAGGTTATAATTTATATCTATTGTCAAGATTGTTAATAAACTAATGAGTTACATCCAAAGAATAGTTGAACAGAGAAAATAATTTATCAAATTAAACTTGATTATAAAGTTTGAAAAACTTTAAAACTAAATATGAAATATTTAATAAATAAATATCAACATAAGATATTGTATCTTATTTGGAATTAATTGGTATTTAATTAGAATTAATTGTAATTATAAACATATATTTTTATTTCAATTAAATTAGCAAAAGATTCAAATAATATTATAAATAGACATGGCTCTTAAGTAAGGGTGACAATTTTACCCAACTTGGCCCGAGTCAATAGTTCTGACCTAAGTTATCTAAATTTTGATCCGAACTTGAGTTCTTTTCAAATTTGTGGGCTAAAATGTCAAGTAAAATGACACTCATTTTAAAACTATTTGTTTTCTATTTAAATAAAAATTTATGCTTACTATGTTTATGGATTAATTATGTTATAGAATTCAAAGTGATTTCAACTTTTGAAAAATCATATAAAAAGATTTTGTATTTATTTCTCTTGCACTTGAGATTGAGTCCCACCTTAAATTTCCAACACATGCCTAATGTCAAAATCTTAAATTATGCAATACTCCATCTCCTAATGAACCTCTCTTTCTTTCTATAATAAAAATAATTTAATTCACAGAATAAGATAAAATATGGTTTCAATCATCATTTTTGTTGTTATTTTGTCTGAAGGAAAATTACAGATATGGCCTACCCCAAAGATTTTTCGTTTTTGTTTTTTTATTAAATGGCTGAGAATTTGAGCCATTCAATCTTATGATATACGTTATATTAAATTAATGAAAATCATGTTTAATTTTTTTAAAAACATGTAGAATTCGGTAGTTATACTTCCAAGTTGTTCTCCCGAAGTTGTAATATACGTGTTTGTATGCACTAAAGCAGGGACGGATCCAAAAAAAAATTTATATGAGGTAAAATTTTAATAGGAACAAAATTTTATTTTTAGTGGGAGGCAAAATTTTAATAGATGTAAGATTTTATTTTTTTATAAGGATGCGTATAAATTAATAAATAAATGAAAACGTTTGTAATGTTACTGTAAGGTCCAAAAGAAAAAGAACGAAAGGAACTAGTGGTGACCATATGTGGAGAAAGCAGTGGTGGAGGTGCTCACAGCATATCCCATAGAAGATGCGGCCATTGCTAGACCATGGTATAAGGAACCCACTTCCCATTTCACTTTTCTCGCCCTTTTTAAGGCCCACATATGACCATGTCAATTCACATCTTCTCAAGGCCTTGATTTCTCTTGTTGTAATGAACTAGCTAGGCTACAGTCTCTTAGCATATTGGTAGCCGCCGCTGCCGCCCCCATGCCAATCCCTTACCTTTGGTGAGGAATTGGTCTCGGGTAGTCGGGTTAGGGTGGTGGCAGTGACAGGTGGCTGAACAAAAGTTTGATGCTGGGCAACCTCAATCCTTTGGCATTTTCACTTCATTTCAGCTGGAGATTGCTTCTTTCTTTGCGTCATGTGATGATTATTTGGAGACCTAAAACTCCAGAAGTTGTCTTGGTATGTTCGGAAGGAAATAACATATCATCGTTTTTTGTTTTTGGGTTTAATTGCTAGCATATCCATAAGCTCGTAACGGTCTATGTAAACTTCTGATGAGAACCATTGTACTGTGGGAATTCTTTCTAGCGCGAATCGCCGATCATTGTTATGACCAGTTTGGGCTCGCTCTTCACAAATTTCGAAGTTTTTGCTATCCTATCAAATGTCTCTTATTCATACTTTTTTGGGACCTCGATATCTGTAGGATATCGGTCAACTGCTATTCAGCTAACCACTATGCTCCAAGATTGTAAATAATTTCTGATTTCTTTTATATATCTGGTCGGGTCGGTCATTCTGGGTTCGGACCCAATCAAGACGACCCGTGGGCCGATCGACCCATTCATCGAAGATCAGCTTTAAGGCCAAAGCCCACTTTACTCCCCGGCCCATTAGTAGAAGGAGATCTCCCATGCAGATACGTAACAAGACCTAAACCTGATTACTACTTCGTATATAAGGTATTATTCTCCCATAATTCAGGTATGCGATCATAACCTAAGTCGTTTTCTCTGAATTCATCAATCTCATCTTCACCAGAAGCTTACTTGAGCGTCGGAGGGGCTAATTGGGACATCACCCCCGACTAGCCTTCCTTGTTTTACAGGTATACTCACGCCATATTCGTCACAGAAGGAAGAAGACGATGGATTTCAATGAAACGCACCGTTCAGCCAAAATCCGACAGAACCAATTGGCGCCCACCGTGGGGTCCGACTTCCGGGAACCACGTCCAGAACCACACAGATTAGCCAGGGCGGCGACGATCTGATGTAGCCATTGTCGCGTCTCTGGGCGATGTAAATATTTAGGTTTGCAAAATGCTCAATTATTATGCTTTCAGACCGCATGCCTCCCGACGAATCCTCTGATCCTAACGATCAACAACAACCTCAAACCTTGGAACAGGAAGAACAGAGCGTGGCTGTGGAGGATAACGTCGCACCCAGTACACACCCGAATCTTCAACACCGATCGGGTACAGAACCTATTCCGGCTGTGCACTCCGTCCTAACCAGAAAGCAGATTGAGGAAGCAGCCGATTTGTTGATTCGCCAAATACTACTGATACAACCGCACAATAAATGTCGTCGTGTCTGCCAGCCGCCGACAAATCGGTTTGACAACCGATCATCGCCAGATGAAGCCCTAGAAAACTCGCGGATGATCGGACTCACATGGCTACGAAGCTCATTCAGACGCCTGACGGCGCGATCTGATAGCTCTCCTTCACCTGCATATCTTGATAGCCTCCCAAAGACCAAGACAAAGATACCGACCGGAGAAATACACCGGAAGACCGACCTTTGACTACATGCAAGACTTCCAATCGATGATGAGTCTACACCGTGTTCGGACGCTATCCAAAGTAAGGCTTTCAGACGGCCTTCCAAGAGGGAGCTCGGCGATTGTTCAACAAATTACCCCGGTCAGATCACATGCTTCGAGGATTTCAGGTCGCTCTTCCTGAATCAATTCGCCACTAGTGTTTAATCGCAAAAGACGACTTTAGAGGTGATGCAATTCACCCAAGGAAGGAGTGAGAGTTTGCGGGAGTTCATCACTTGTTCAACAACGAGGCGGTCGAGGTACCGATCTCACTGCTTGCCTACATCTTTGGCCGCACTTATGAGCAATACGAGGACGAGGAGTTCAAGAAGTCGCTAGTTTCGACCAGCCCCGATCTATTCAGAGATTAGATGTCGCGCATAAAATACATTCAGCTCAAGAAGTGTTAAAGAATACAAAACGCCGAAGCGATGATCGCGGGGTCGAGTGGTATAACCGATGAGTCTCACAAAAGATGAGGGATCACGACTGAGAAAGCCGAAGCGGCATTGGAATCAACAAGACTTCACCCCGCTTAACAAACGATACGCGGAAGTCTTAACGGCTATGATAGCGGATGGAGAAACTATCCGAGAGCCTGAAAAAATGAAGACCCCCTACAAGGACAGGAACACTAATGTGTATTGCCGTTTCCACAAAGAGGTCGGCCATGACACGGAAGATTGCTGGCAGTTGAAAAAAGAGATTGAATTCCTCATACAAAGGGGAAGGTTAGGCCGGTTTGTGAAGCAAGGGCAGAATGCCGACCGGGACAATCAGCGCAGAACAAGTCGGTCAAACAATAGGCGACCGCCCTGGAGGCGAAATGACAGAAATGACGGGGGAAGGCAAAACACGAATACAGATAATCAACGAGAAGAGAGAGGGCATTCAAGGGAAAGAAACGATGGAAACACCGGGCAACAAGAGGAACGGCCGGCTGGGGTCATTAATACGATATTCGGTGGAAATGCAGTCGGGGGATCCACCACTAAAGCAAGGAAAAGATATGCCAAACAGGTCGACAAGGACTCATCCACCAAAAAGCCGAGGGAGAGCGACGGGATGATATCATTTGATGAGTCCGACCTCAATGGAATAAGTTGCCCTCATGACGATGCCCTCGTGGTAAATCTGAACATGGACGGATACGAGGTCAAGCGGGTAATGATCGACACTGGCAGCTCGGTCGACTTGTTATACTATGAAACCTTCAAGCAAATGAGGGTACCATAAGAGCGGCTGTTACCTATAGACGGCCCCATCAAAGGAGTGACCGGGGCGTCAGCCTACCCGTTCGCCCGGATAAATTTGAAAGTGAAGTTCGGGCAGAAGCCATGTCAAGTAGAAAGGGACGTTGAGTTCCTGGTCGTGAAATTCCATGGGGCGTACAACGCGATAATCGGTCGGGCTACTCAAAATGCCCTCAGATCGGTCGTCTCCACCTATTACCAAGTCATGAAATTTCCGACACCCCGCGGAGTTGGTGTTGTCAGGGGTCATCAGAAAATTGCTAGGAATGCTACTTGGCGAGACGAAGACATTAGATGGGCGGTAGATCGACGAGCTCTCTGGATGTGAGAGCCGACGAAGAGACGGAAAGGATGAACCCGGTGGAAAAACGCAGAGTCGTCTTTGGGACGGTTCGACCTTTTAAGTTTACAAACCTAGGCTCCGTCTTTGTAGGGGACTGGTTAAAGAAATCACAGATTATGCAGTTGAAAATAAGTCGGTCTTCGCTTTGGGTACCGAGCGACATGCCCAAATTTCTCGATCAATACATCTCACTCCCTCGGCATTCGCACGACTATAAGCCGATCGATAAAAGAAGCGATGCCACAAAGAAAGAGCGATGGGGTGATCGAGAAGGAAGTAGCAAAGTTCTTTGGAGGCCGGTTCATCCGAGAAGTCAAGTACCACAGTGGCTCGCCAATGTGGTGTTAGTAAAAAGAAGAACGGAAGTGGAGAATGTGCATAGATTTCACCGACCTAAACAAAGCGTGTCCAAAGGATGCCTTCCCATTGCTTAAGATCGATCAATTAGTAGACTCCACTTGTGGCATGAACTCGCCTTCTGGATGCTTTCTGCTATCATCGATTCAAATGAGCCTGAAGACGAAGAAAAGACCGCCTTCGTAACCGACCAAGGCACTTTTTGCTACCAAGTAATGCCTTTCGGCCTGAAAAACGCCGGGGCGACCTATCAACGACTCGTCACAGAAGTCTTTAAAGAACAGATTGGCCGGACTGTGGAAGCTTATGTGGATGATATGGTGGTCAAGAGTAAGACGGCCGCCGAACATGTACAAGATCTCAAGGAAGTCTTCCAGACCTTGAATAAATTCCAGATGAAGCTAAACCCGAAAAAATGCGTGTTTGGGGTCGCCCGAAAATTCCTGGGTTTATGATCACCAATGGGAATCGGCTAACCCAGAGAAGATTGAGGCCATCATACAGATGCCTTCTCCGCAATGCCTGAAAGATGTTCAGATACTGACCGGTCGGATAGTTTCGCTGAGCAGGTTCATCTCCAGACTAGGAGACAAGTGCCTTCCATTTTTCAAAGTCCTGAGGAAAGCGAACATGACCCAGTTCCAATGGCCGGATGAGTGCGAGAAAGCTCTCCAACAGTTAAAGCAATACTTGTCCAGCCCGCCTATACTGCAAAGCCCGGTAGAAGGGGAGAATCTGATCTTATACTTGGCGGCTACGGAGGGGTCGATCAGCGCGGTACTCATCCAATCGGAAGGAAGCGAACAGCATCCCGTCTACTATGTCAGCAAAGTGTTGACCGGGCTAGAAACGCGATATACGCCCATAGAGAAGCTCGCCCTCTCCTTGATAATGGCAGCCAGAAAGCTGAGGCCTTACTTCCAAAGTCATACTATTGAGGTATGGACCGACCAACCACTCAGACGGTGCATTCAAAAGCCCGAAACATCGGGTCGGCTGATAAAGTGGGCGGTAGAACTGGGAGAGTTCGATTTACAATACAAGCCCCGGACGACCATTAAAGCGCAGGTGTTGGCAGATTTCATCGCAGAGATGAGCCAGCCGAGCTCAAAGGACGAGCAATTCCCTTTGGAATTTGTTTGTTGACGGATCGTCCAATGTCGAGGGTGCGGGCGGAGGTGTCTTGATCACCCGCATTTGGAAGAAAAGGTGGAGTACGCATTCGGTAGAATTCAAAGCCCAACAATGAGGCGTAATATGAGGCTCGATAGCCGGCCTCCACTTCGCCAAGGAGATGGAGGTAAAGCATCAAGATATATAACGACGACCAAGTAGGGTCGGCAAGTCACCGGCAAGATGAGGCCAAGGGATCAACATGGTCAAGTATCTAGAGTTAGTAAAACAGGAGTTGAGCAAGTTCGAGCAGTACTCAATCAGCAGAATAGAACGAGCTCAAAATGCTAAAGCGGATGCGCTCTCAAAAATGGCTTCCGATCGTGATGCCATAAATAATGTTCTGGTCGAACGACTAGATCGCCCAAAGATTCGAAAACCGAGGAAATTCTTAACGTAAGTAATCTTGGTCAATCGAATTGGATGTAAGCAATTACACAACCTTTTAGAAGGAAACAACCGAAGACGACGAAGCCAAGAAACTAAGGATAAAGGCCGCCGAGTACACAATAGTTAATGGCGCTCTATATAAGCTGTCTTACGACTGGCCGCTGCTTCGATGTTTGAATGAGGAAGAAGCCGAAAGGTGCAATGGTCAAGTCCATGAAGGATGTCGAAATCACGTAGGATGTGCGGCATTTTACATAGATCGACTACGGTCGGTCGGGTCACCGAGACAAGATCCTCGGGACCCTCGCCATCGCCATCGCCCGGCATTTTACATTGATCAACTACGATCGGTTGGGTCGCCAAGTCTAGTGCCTGGGGACCCTCGTCATCGCCATCGCCCAATATTTTATATTGATCAACTACGATCGGTTGGGTCGCCAAGTCTAGTGCCTGGGGACCCTCGCTCGGCATCGATACAAATCGACTGCGGTCGATCGGTTCGAAACCGGTCGACTACGAGCTACTCCACCAAAACTCAACATACATAGAAAGTAAAGAGCATAAATATGGAAAAAAGACAACGAATGAAGCAAAGGTAAAGTTCATTGATTTCTCTTTGCCCTGGTCACAAGCCCGACCAGGTGAGCTCTACAATTGGGAGAAGGGGGTGAATGGAGGAGGAGAAGGAGAATACCCGTGGAATACAGGGGAAGCCCTAATCAAAGGAAGAGTCAAGCGGGGCGAAGCATCATCATGAGGAAGCTCGTCCTCCTCGACCGAGCTAAGGTCCAGCTCCTCAATCGGGACGGATCCCCGGTCTTCCGCGACCCTCTCCTTCACTTCCTCCAAAGAAAGGTCAAGAGCGGCAGGAAGCAACGGCTCGGCGAACGCATCAAACGAAGGACCGTCCGACCCCTCAGGAATGCAGGTGTCATAACAATTCTTCAAGATCATGAGGGCGGTCGCAGAATACTCAAGCACTTGTCCTGCAAGAACCGCCTTTGCCATCGCAGATCGCCTCGACCCTTTGTTCCTTCACCGAGGCTTGTACCTCCTTAGCGTATCCTCGGTCTGGCATGATCTTGAGGCCTTGGCATGATCTCGAGGGCTTTCTCTTTAGCACTCTCCGACACCCACCGCCCCATAAATCGCATACTCCTCGAGATAGCTTGGTCCTCTCCGCCATCGCTTTACCTTTGGAGCTCCTCCTTTGTGAGTCAACTTCATGGCGCGCATCTCTTCCTCCCCCGTGTCAACTTGGGCCTTCAAAATACTGGTCGCCTCCTCCCGAATCTTCTTCTCCTCCTCTAAAGAAGAATTTTGAGCTTTTAGAAGGTCCCTCTCCTCTTCTACCTTCGAAAGCTCGTCCTTCGTGGCTCAGATTCTCCTCGAAAGTCCTGAACCTCACGGTCCGTAACGCCCAAACGCTGACCGCCTCGAATGACATCATCGAGCTCCTCGTGCACGCAGGAGCGGGACCCCATTTCCTATGCCCCTCCGGTCAAATTTCTCCCGTCCATGGAGGAGTAATCCTTTCCAAGATGTGACGGATAACGCCGATATCGAGAGTTGTAGAATCCTCGGCAGCTTGATCGAGACTCCCACAACCCGACGTCACCCGCTATCTCCTTTCCTTTGAGTTGGCTTGAAGGACGGGGAGATTGGTCGACCACCGAAGGACAATTAGCCGCCAAAGGGCAAAGAGATCGGTCGGCCACCGGGGAACTGGGAGATTGGTCGTCGACTCTGGCGGCCCTCCTCCTCTTCAGAGGTCGTTCGACCTCCTCCTCCTCCTCGACTACAACAATGCTCTGATCGGGCGGGGCGACTACAGCATGCGCCGCCAATGGTTCGGAGACGGCCAGAGAAATACGCCGCGGCTCGGAAGCGATTGGTCGAGCGACCATCGAACTGGCCTCTCGTCTGTCTCCCCGACCTCGGCCTCCCGAAGGCCCTGCGACCTGACGCTTACCCTTGATGGACTTGGGGGCGCCGGGGAATGTGTTAACCCTGGCCATAGCTGCACAAACAAGGGAAACAGGTTAGAAACTGAATCCAAAACCTACGAACAAAGAAGATAAATCAACCACGAGAGGTCAACCAGGCGGGGCAGTTCCCTCTCCTAGCCCACCAACTCGCGGCGGGGGGTCAATCAGAAGAGAGTTGGCAGAGGCCCCCCCGCCATACCCCGAGATGAGCCGAGCAAAGTTATACGAGCCGAGCTCCTTTATACGGCCCACTACCTCTCGCTCTTCCCTAGAAAGCGATAGGCTTATCGAGTCATTCCACCGCCGGCTTGGGGATACCTCCACTACTGGGACACTAAGAAGACCCCTGGGCTTCACAAAAATTATTTTGTCCGCAAATTGTAATTTTACCGGACGTCCGGTTAGGCGATACCGCATCCTTGTACATCGTGGAAGGATGCCACCCCGAGCTCGGACTCGACTCATCCTTAAAAATGGCGCAGATGTTAACCGAGGCGGACAGCCAAATTGGTGGCACAACAAAGACGAGTCCATTAATGAAACGCCACCCATTCGGAGGATCCGACTAGGCCGCAATTGAAAATCAAGACACACTTCATCCATGATCGACACGCACGGCGAGCCTCAAGCCTCCGATCGAAAAGAAATATTCAGAGACGACAATCCACCCACCTCTGCCGCTGCAATTCCTTCATCCTCGAAGCCAACCTGGCTCCCAATCCACGAGGATACTGTTCTAAGGATGGACCGCGCAACTCCGCCGCAGACATCTTTGATTTACCCTGGCGCCTCCTTCACCATCACCCGTCCCTTCATTTCCTTGTTGTAATCTCTTCAACATCCCTTAACCTTGACACCGCGCCACCTCGGCCATAACCTCCGACGACGACCTCCCGCCGCCAGAACCACTGGAGAAACCTCACCCGAGAACGCTAGATGACATGTTTTTAAGAGGAATCTAGAAGATGAGAATGAGGAAGGGACGACTTATTCAATGGTAGGAAATCGGAAACTAGAGCAACGCCTAAAACAACTTCTGGAAATGAGAATAAGAAAGAACAAAAGCAAGAACAGGGAGAAAACATAGGAAAGCAAGAAGACAGCAAGAATGAAATAAGCGTGAAGAAAAAGCAAACCGTCTGTCGACTCTGATATTTATAGAGACAACGTTCGAACTACGATCCAGCCAAAGCCCGACGCGTGGAGAACATCCGAGCTACCCCAGGACACGTGGCACGATCTGAACGGAGGCAAATCAGGGTTACTCAAAATCCGGAAGGGCGCGAACAGTTGAAAGGACGACGGGATACCGGTAATATGATTATAAAGACGATACGTTTGATTCGAAAGTCGCCGACAAAGACGCGCGTCCACTAATAAATGCTTCAATTGCCTTCACGCCCCTGCTGATGACGATCGCCCGGCTTGCTTTAGCCCGAGTGAGCTCGCAATAATAGTCGAAGACGACCATTTGGAACGATCAGCCGACCAACCCCAGTACGAGCAGTAACGCGCAACCAGTCGACATCCGACCAATCGAAATCACCCGGGCTGCCAAATGACCGGGCTACAACGACATTGCCCGACCAATCAATTATTCCATTCAGCTGATCAACAGACGAGCTATATCTCAAGGCTCAACCGATCGACCCAACCCCGAGTCGTCCTATGATCGAGCTATAAAGTTTCTACGCATTCTCCTCGACCCTTCTCTTCGCTCGGACTCGAGGAGTAGGGGCTTATGGTCGGTCGGCCATTCCGGCTCGGACCCAATGAAGACAACCTGTGGGCGATCGTCTGCTCATCAAAGATCGCTCTAAGGCCAAAGCCCACTTTACTCCCTACCATTAGCGAAGGAGATCTCCCATGCAGATACGTAACAAGACCTAAACCTGATTACTACTTCGTATATAAGGTATTATTCTCCCATAATTCAGGTATGCGATCATAACCTAAGTCGTTTTCTCTGAATTCATCAATCTCATCTTCACCAGAAGCTTACTTGAGCGTCGGAGGGGCTAATTGGGACATCACTCCCGACTAGCCTTCCTTGTTTTACAGGTATACTCACGCCATATTCGTCACAGAAGGAAGAAGACGATGGATTTCAATAGAAACGCACCGTTCAGCCAAAATCCGGCAGAACCAATATCCATTAATATTGAAGAGCTAGTCAGCTAAATTAAGGCATCATATATATATATATATATGTAGTCGACATGCTTTCATAATTATTCATGGGCATGGAAAAAGTATACACATTAGAGAGATGGTGTGGTGACATTTCTGAAAGGCCTCCTTTGCCATACACGTTTCAACTTTGAGTGGAAGTTGACCAGTTCTAGCTTATGGTACCTATACATCCTGACAAACCTTTTATATTTTTTTCAATTAAATATCAAAAACTTTGGTTTTCACAATTATACATCCAGATTTGTGAAAATGTATTTGTTACCAAAGCAAGTAGACAAACATCATTGGATGATTTGTTACCAAAGCAAGCTTAAATGTATTGTTCAAAAATGTCAATTCAAAACTCAACTGTATTTAAAACCAAAATCTACCGGACATCCCAATTCATTTATTTTCACAGCTATTATTATTATAATAGATAATAAATCTATGCAAAAATACATTGTAATAAGTTATATTCATTAATTTCATATTAATTCATTTTTTAAAATAATAAAATATTATTTTGTTTAGAAAGAAATTGTATAAATAGTAGTGATTTGACAATAAATGGTTTAAGAGTAGACCTGGCAAACGGGTGGGTGGTCTGGGTATGGTACGGTCTCACGAAGTGCACGGTCACACGGCACGGATTCATGGGTAAATTTATAAAGCGGGTAATGATTTTGAAAATCCATACCACCTTGGTGGTATGGGTGAACCCATGGTTACCCGCTATATATTTTTATTTTCATTTTTAAATTTCAATTAATAAACTTATTCAACAAGTTTAAATTTTCATTAAATGCCTAAATGGGCATATTTTGCGTGTTTAAAATGTCACCGAATTGATCTATTAGCGACCCAATTTTAATTAAGTTAATTAATACAAATGAAACTAATATATATATATTAGTTTCATTTGTATTAATTAACTTGACTAAGTCAACAACATAATATAAATTTGTCTGTAATCTCGATTAGTTTAAAGTTGGACATAACCAAGTTGACCAGCTATCGTTTGATAGAAACTTTTCCTTGTTTGTTTGTGTTGGGCCCCGAAATTTTTATTTTATTTTATTTGAATTAATTAATTATTTATTTATGGATTTATTCGTTAATTATTTTATTTTGCCTTAATTGATTTAATTATGTGTTTATATAAATATTTTTATGTTGGGCTTGGGATTTGAAGTTAGAAATTAATTGAAGGCTTGGATTTAATGTTGGAAGGTATGGGCTTAGAGTTGAGTATTTCAGCATATTATGTAACTGCTAATGTTTCGGATTGTAAATGATGTGTTGTGTGGCTCATTGCGCGATGGCTATAAACATGTTAGCCATTGAGTCGTGTTAGCTTACCCCATTCTCCCTCCTCATGTGCAAATTCAAGTTGAACTCGGAACCTTGCAAGGCATCGGACATAACTCCAAGGAATTTTAGAAACTTTGTATTAAGTTAGTAACTAGCTTTTGGAATAGCTTTGTAAGCATATTAACCATTGAGCATCTCATGCTTTGTATTTTGCACTTGTTCTTGATGATTATGCCATTTTGTAACCGAAGCTATGCATGGATCTAATACCACTTTTCTGCCATTCTCTGACTCGAATTTCACTATCTTCTGCTTGCAGTCTAAGTTGGCATGATACTTCTCTAAAGTATCCATACCTAGGATCACATCCAATCCTCCCATCTTCAAAGGCATCAAATCCACCACAAACTTCCCTCCACTAATCTCTATCTCATAGTCTCTATACACTTGATTGATAACAATAAACTGGCCGATCGGAGTACTCACCATCAGCGGAGTATCCAATGGGCTCAAGACTCAACTTAGTGTCTATGGAAAGGTAAAAGAATTATCTACAACTTTCATGCAGACTACCGACCTATATTCCAACTCCAAGAGGGTCAAAAGTGGATTAAAAAATCTGCCTGGTAATCTGTTATTTTGACAGCACCTGCATTTAACTCTAACGACTCACACCTACCATTTTACACACCATAAATAGCTCATAAACATCATGGCAAACATTCCAGGAGCTCTTCCAAAGCACAACATCAACAATAACTCAACAAAATAAGGCTCATACACACATTTTTCCAGACCATACCCAAACTACAAAATCAATACTAACACATGAAAAGAGTGTACTGAAACACTCCAGGAAACACATATTATGCATCATAAACACAAATAAATGATGAAATGCACACATTTGGCTCGAGAGTTCCATAAACACGACGAAAATCGAAGTTTACCGTAAACACGACGAGTCCATTTTTCGGATCTCGTGGGCCAGAAGCGGGCTGCCGGGAGAAGGCAAAAGGGGTCAACGTGCACGTGACTTTACGATAGAGGTTCTCTCTCGCCCAAACACAAACAAATTATGTTCACATATTCATACGTAAAAGTAGCATTTTATGCTTCTTTCATTCTTTCGAATCATCAAAGTTCCATTCTTTTCTTTCAAATCATATAAATACACTTTCAATATGCTCATAATATAACAAAGATAGCACACATAGGGCATTTGCCCACTACACAACAACTATAAACATGTTACCCACCTATCGTAGAAATCCGAATTCAAGATTGCCCTTCCTCCTTGTCTTGAGTGGGGTTTTCTTGAGTTCCTTCAAACAAAACACATCTCTAATCAATTTCTAAATTCATAGGAAAGGTCATAATATTCAGAAATTAAAGGAAGACTAACATTAACCTTAACCTAACCTACCCATGACTCATATAAGCTAGAATAATCAAACCCTAGCTTAGAAAACACAAAATCCACTTAATCCCACCTTCCTTTCCTATCTTTCGTAAATCTCTACTCAACCCTAACCTCCATCTTACACCATTCATGAACCTAACTTAAGAAAAGATGAAAGCTTACCTTTATCACTTGATTTCTCTTCTTTTTCTCCTTATTTCTTCTTCCCCACAAGCCTCCCACGATTTTTCTCCCTTCCTTTCTTCCTTGGCCGACCACTCTTCCTTTCTCCTCTAGCTCACGTTTTCTCTTCTCTTCTTTTCCTTAGTCTACGACACTTGCTACTCTTCTCCTCTTCCTTTAATTCATTAACTCTTCTATTCTCATCTTTAAATCCCTACCTCAAAACTACATAGTTTTGATATTGGGCTCTCCCTTATCCTCTTACAAGCAACTATAATGGGCTCACCTCTAACTTACAAGCCCACTACACCTCACCCATTAATTTCTAATCCTCCTTCTTATTCCACTTTTAAAACAAGAATCGCCTCGATCCGAGCCCTACAGCTCCAGATATTTAAAAATTAGTGACGTATATTCAGAAAGAATCAGCCGACCTCCACACTTTGTTTCAAACCACATTTTTCAATTTAAAATAAAAACTAACAAATTAGGTTTAGATAGATAGAAAAATTTCTTAGAAATCTATCGCTTCGAAAATCAGCTCAATCGGAGGTCTGTGCAAAAAGTTATGACCAAAAGAAAGGGAAGGGGTCGGTCGGCCAGAGACCGACCCCAATTGCTCAGAAGAGCCTACCTACTGGGCTCTTGGCGCTCGCCAGCGTGGTGAGGCTGGCGCTTCGCCATGGCGCTGGGCGACTGCCCACAACCCGACCTATCCGACTTCTAACCCTCATAACTTTTGACTCGAGCTCCAAATTAGACACGGTCACGAAGCGTTGAAAGCTAGGAGAAAATCTATATTTTTCAAGAAGGGCTCACAAGCAAGCTCGGACTCTAAGGGAATCAAAAGTTCCCACTAAGACAGGTCGGCTAGTTCTCCACAAACAGTACCAGAACTTGCGACCTCCATAACTTTTGACCCAGATCTCCAAATTTAGCAAACTTAGTGTCTATGGAAAGGTAAAAGAATTATCTACAACTTTCATGCAGACTACCGACCTATATTCCAACTCCAAGAGGGTCAAAAGTGGATTAAAAAATCTGCCTGGTAATCTGTTATTTTGACAGCACCTGCATTTAACTCCAACGACTCACACCTACCATTTTACACACCATAAATAGCTCATAAACATCATGGCAAACGTTCCAGGAGCTCTTCCAAAGCACAACATCAACAGTAACTCAACAAAAAAAGGCTCATACACACATTTTTCCAGACCATACCCAAACTACAAAATCAATACTAACACATGAAAAGAGTGTACTGAAGCACTCCAGTTCCCTTCTAAGCATAACAGATCCATGCATAGCTTCGGTTACAAAATGGCATAATCATCAAGAACAAGTGCAAAATACAAAACATGAGATGCTCAATGGTCAATATGCTTACAAAGCTATTCCAAAAGCTAGTTACTAACTTAATACAAAGTTTCTAAAATTCCTTGGAGTTATGTCCGATGCCTTGCAAGGTTCCGAGTTCAACTTGAATTTGCACCTGAGGAGGGAGAATGGGGTGAGCTAACACGGCTTAGTGGCTAACATGCTTGTGGGAGATAGAAGAGTCAGTCCGCCTTGGATTGTTTCAGCTATGTTAGCAGAGAGATTGATGAGTAAGGGGTGTGAAGCGTATTTGGCCTATGTGTTAGACACGGAGGCAGATAGAGGGAGGTTGGAGGATATTCCTATAGTCAGAGAATTCCCGGACGTCTTTCTCGAGGAATTGCCAGGACTACCTCCTCCGAGAGAAATTGAGTTTCCCATTGAGCTTCTTCCAGGTACTACACCGATTTCGATTCCGCCTTACCGGAAGGCTCCGGTGGAATTGAGGGATCTTAAGGAGCAATTGGGGGATCTTTTAGAGAAGGGCTACATTAGGCCGAGCTCTTCGCCTTGGGGAGCTCTGGTGCTATTTGTGAAGAAGAAGGATGGGTCGTTGCGGATGTGTGTGGATTATAGGAAGTTGAATCATGCCACCATTAAGAACAGATATTCGCTCCCGCGCAGAGATGATTTGTTTGATCAGTTGCAAGGGGCGAGAGTCTTTTCCAAGATAGATCTGAGATCGGGTTATCATCAGTTGAGGATTAAGGAGACTGATGTGTCCAAGACTGCTTTTAGGACGCGGTATGGCCACTTTGAGTTTTTGGTTATGCCTTTCGGGTTAACGAATGCTCCTGCAGTCTTTATGGATTTGATGAATAGAGTCTTCAAGTCTTTCCTAGACCGATTTGTCATTGTTTTTATTGATGATATATTGGTCTATTCTAAGAGTGATGAGGAGCACGAGGATCACTTGAGGGTTGCTTTGGAGACCTTGAGAAAGAACGAGTTGTATGCCAAGTTCGACAAGTGCGAATTTTGGCTAAGAGAAGTAGTATTTCTCGGGCATGTAATTTCAGAGCATGGAGTGCATGTAGATCCGTAAAAGATAGAGGCTATGGTTAAATGGGAAGCACCTAAGAATGTGGCTGAGGTGAGGAGTTTCTTGGGACTAGCTGGATATTACAGGAGGTTCGTGGAGGGCTTTTCTTTGATAGCTGCTCCGCTTTCCAAATTGACGAGAAAGAATCAGAAGTTTGAGTGGACTGAGGAGTGCCAGAGTAGTTTTGAGGAATTAAAGAATAGGCTGACTACAACACCGATTTTGACATTACCCTATGGTGATGATGGATACATTGTGTACAGTGACGCTTCCAGGAAGGGTTTAGGATGTGTATTGATGCAAGGAGAGAAAGTGATTGCTTATGCTTCTAGGCAATTGAAGCCTTATGAGATGAACTACCCTATTCATGATTTGGAGTTGGCTGCTATTATTTTCGCATTAAAAATTTGGAGACACTACTTGTATGGAGTTACTACTAGAGTATTTACGGACCATAAGAGCCTTAAGTACTTGTTGACTCAGAAAGAACTGAATTTGAGGCAGAGGCGATGATTGGAGTTATTAAAAGATTATGATTTGGTGATAGACTACCATCCGGAGAAAGCTAATGTTGTAGCTGATGCATTGAGTAGGAAGTCCACTATGGCATATGTGGAGACAGTGTACCTTCCTCTTCAAGGAATTAGCGGACTTGATGTGTCATTGAGTCAAGTTGAGCCTGACTGTATTTTGGCGAATTTCAGAGTGAGACCAGTGTTGAGGGGGAAGATCAAAGAATTGCAGGAACGGGATGAATACTTGAGTAGGCTTAGAGCAGAGATAAAAGATGGCAAGCCTTCTGATGTAGAGGTAAAGGAAGATGGATTGATGGTTATGGGTGACAGATTGTGTGTTCCAGATGTGTTAGAGCTGAAGGATGAGATCCTTGATGAGGCGCATAATGCTCCTTATGCAATGCACCCAGGGAGTTCTAAGATGTATCAGGATTTGAAAGACCATTTCTGGTGGAAGGGAATGAGGAAAGATGTGGCAGAGTATGAGAGAATTATGCCCGAAACATTGGACCATGCTCACTTCTGAAATCGGATTGAAAACTCTTTTGGCGCGATTTGCTATAACTTTTAATCTATAGCTTCAAATGCTTTCGTTCTTTCACCATACGAAAGTAGACATCTAGATCTAAAACTCTCATGAAGACTACAAAGGCTAATTCTATCTCCTACATTCTGCAGCGTCCTATTTTTCCCATCATCCGATTTCTATCATCCGGTTTTCTATCGTCGATTTCTATCTTCCTTTTCTATCTTACCTTTTCTATCTTCTCGATTTCTATCTTTTGCTTTCTATCTTGATTTCTATCTTACGCTTTTCTATCTTCGCTTTCTATCTTCGCTTTTCTATCTTGATTTCTATCTTACGCTTTTCTATCTTTTGCTTTCTATCTTCCGATTTCTATCTTACGCTTTCTATCTTACCTTTTCTACCTTCCGATTTCTATCTTACGCTTTTCTATCTTGATTTCTATCTTACCTTTTCTATCTTCGCTTTCTATCTTCTCGCTTTTCTATCTTGATTTCTATCTTACGCTTTTTATCTTACGCTTTTCTATCTTGATTTCTATCTTCGCTTTCTATCTTACGCTTTTCTATCTTGATTTCCTTCCTTCCGATTTCTATCTTTTGATTTCCTTCCTTCCGATTTCTATCTTCGATTTCCTTCATACCTTTTCTATCTTCCGATTTCTATCTTACCTTTTCTATCTTGATTTCTATCTTACCTTTTCTACCTTCCGATTTCTATCTTCCGCTTTTCTACCTTCCGATTTCTATCTTACGCTTTCCTTCCTTCCTTTTCTATCTTCCGATTTCCTTCATTCGATTTCTATCTTCGATTTCCTTCCTTGATTTCTATCTTCGATTTCCTTCCTTCGATTTCTATCTTGATTTCCTTCCTTCGCTTTCTATCTTACGCTTTCTATCTTCCGATTTCTATCTTCGCTTTTCTATCTTACCTTTTCTATCTTGATTTCTATGTAAGGCTCATATCTTTTAACTTCGAACTCCAAATTTAGCAAACAATATACCTTGAAAGCTCTAACCTTCTACTACAATATTCATGAAGGCTCATTTATCTAATTCAAGTCTACGAAGGTCAAAATCTGAGGCGAAGTTCTGTCAAATTTTGGAAAAATTTGACAGCTCTTCCCTTGAAAGTACATCTATCCAATTTTTCAATCCTAATACTTCCACCTGCGTAAGACTCATCATACAACCTCATATAACATGATTAAACCCTAAGGTATCTTCAAACACCATTCGAAGCAACAGCCACACTCTTAATCATCTATCATATCCAAACTATAATAATGATGCAATTGGCTTAAACATGCATGGATTTCTCAAAATACATTTGAACTTAGCGTTCTTCCATTTCATTTACGTTCAAAGTGAGTAGCTTACAATGCTTTAGTGGGCATTTCAAGCCCTTTTTATAACATAGTTCGAAATACACTTCCAAAATACTACACTTTTCTTAAAATGCATCTAAAGCATTGTTTACAACAATTTGCTTGAAATACATCAAAACATAATTCTTGGGTATGCCTGAGCTCATTCTTCATGATCCCGATCTTTACCGGAGATGGGGCGGGAAGGTAGGGGTGAGCTTTAAACTCAAAATGGGTGACACATTTATATTTATGCTAATAAGCTACATTGCTTCATTAATCATACTTTTAGCAACTTGCATAGAAATCATGCAATCATGCAATTCATGAAATTTATCAATCTCAAAACATAATGTTCATGCTTCATATCATTCTCATTCTTGCAAAATATCGCTAACATGTAAACACATAGTGATGGTTCGAAAAGTCCACGGTTCTTGATGAGCTACACAAGTGTAGTCATATCTTTGAGAGTCCTAAAAGGAACATTCTATGCCACAATCGGGCAGGGAAGGCGAAGGCTATATCTTGGTCGACGTGCACGTGACTCTATTTGGTGGACTTAACTAACCCACATAACACTTAATTTCATGCATAAAAGCTGGACTTGTCTTGTCCGTGACTAATTTTCTGAAAATGGATATTCAAGCATCCATAAAGTGATCATGCTTAAAGCACATTTCATGCTTAGCTCACATTTCATGATCTCATTCATGCTCATCCAATTTATGGCAATTTCAAGCAATGTCATGCACTAATCAATTTCTCACCTAATGGCAATCATCCATCAATTTATACACAATCAAAAGTCAATCAATGCTCATTCTAAATTAGTTGGAAAAACATTAATTTTCCTTAGTTAAGATAATATTTAAGCATTACTAACATAAAGATAAAAGTGAAACCCACCTTATATCCTTGCTTAAGCTTGCCTAAGGAAGTTCCTCTTCTTGTTCTCTTCTTCTTTCTTGTCCTCCTTCATTCATGGCAAGGAAAGAACCCCACATCATTTAGGGTTTCTAAAATTGAAAACCTAATGAACCTTAATCATGAAATCAACCCTAGAATCACTAAACCTATCTTCTTTCTAAGCTTTCTAAACCATAAAATCAAGCCAAACTCAAACTACATTTCATAACTTACCTTGAATCTTTACTCAACCCAAGGGTTTCTTGTATCAAAATAAAGCTTAGACTCTCCTCTTCACTTTTCTTCTTGCTCTTTCTTCAAAACTCACTCACTTTCATGGAAATGCCAAAACCCTAGCAAGCTCCTTTCTTCTTCTCCTTTCTTTCCTCTTCTACGTAAACTTCTCCCTCTTCTCCTTTACATTTCGTAAATCTCACTTCTTCCTACACTAACTCACTTAACTCCTCCTTTATACTTCTTCTCTAATCCACTTAAGCCCAAAAGGCCCAAGCCTTCATTTAATTCCTTCTTCTTTCATTTTCCTACATCCTCCTTACTTCCTCTTTATCCTACAACTTACTTAGGCCCAATTATCTTTAAGCCCATTTTATCTTTCTTTTCTTTCCTACCTCATTAAAACCCAACTAATTCATTTAATTCCATTAACTCATTACCTAACATCTTTAATGCCAACTCATATTACTCAATGTCAAGTTAATTAATGTTAACATAATTTACTTAATTACTCTAATCATGCTTAATTACATAAAAAATTTGGGGCTAACAATCAGACCTCCCAAATCCTGCGTTTATGCAAGACTTTAACTAGGTATTGACGATAATGAGAGTGAGCCTTGGGCAAGTGCCTCTCCTGCCCTTGCTTAGGGGCGGGCTTGGCTTGATAAGACTTAGGCTAAGCTTGATTAAATTTATATTTTTTATTTTTTAAAATTAATTCACATATTTTGACTTCGAGTTGCCATTTTTGTCCAGCCTATTTAAAATTATAGTTAGAAATGGTTAAAAACAAAGCTCAAGATTAGCTTAGTATATATATGTGTGTGTGTGTATTTTCAATTAAGTATCCAAGCTTTAACAAATTTCATTTAGGATCAATATGTGATATTTGATCTTATAATGATTTATTAATAATTATAATTAAAGTTTGACTTTAGTTGTAATTTTAATAAAATCCAAGGATATGAAAAATAAGATTTTTCATATAAAAGGAAAAATTAGAAAACAAATGGAGCTAGCACTTCTAACATTTTTTCCTCTCAAATTTGATTTGAGTTTTTATCCGAAAAGATCTGTGGATATCGTTAGAGGCCGGACGATTGAACGGCTCGTGGATTTGACTATTTCGGAGAAGCAAGATAAGATATCGGAAATTAGAAAAAGGTTAGTTTAACTTTATCAATTTCTTGTTTTATGTTTTGGATCTAATTCTGTTAAAGTTGATTCTGTGAAAAATTTTAAATTTATTCCGCTGCGTCAGATTTGATCTTTCGTATATTTTCCAACAGTGGTATCAGAGCCACCTTTAACAGTTTTATTTTTGATTCATAAGGTTGAATTTGTTATTGATTTGGTTTTAATATGCAAAAGTTGTATATTGATTCGTAAAACCTGAAAAATGTTTTCAGAAAGTGTTTCTGGATATCGGTGGTGATTAACGTACTGCATGATTATGCATGGGTTTGTGTATATGATACAAAGAACTAATGTTTCGTGCATGTTCTACTTGATTATATATTTTTTAGAAAAATATTGTGGTCTTCGTGCTCATCCAAAAGTGTTTCTGGTTATAAGTAGTACATGTTTCGAATGTTAGTAATCTGTCATTAACGCTTATGTCAACAATGTCTGAAACAATATAAAACGTTTGTATCTGTTTCTAACAGTTTCTGGAAATGTTCTTTTTATTATGACCGAAAGTGTTTCGGGTAATAAAAGTGGTAAGATGGTTTTATGTTTTGCATGAGTATCAAAAAGTTCTGGACATTTTCCAAGTTTTCCGAAAATCTGGAAAGGATGTATGTGGTTCTGGAAATTTGGAAAGAGTTTCAAGAGTTTCTGGAAAGCATTTTGTTTTGATCTTTGTTTCACTTGTTTCTCCTCTTGGTTGAAGTTTCTGAAACAAATGAAACGTTGCGTGCGTTTTGCCAGATGAAGAGTTGCATGCTTGTTTATTTATGAGCAATGAAACCGAAAGTCTTTTAGTCTTCTTTATTTGCATAACGTATGCTTAAGTCTTGGTTTCATTACTTCGAGTGGTTGCATGCGATCTGTTTTTTCCTTTAACTGTTAATGTTCATTTACTCATACTCTTCCGTTTCGGTGGTATGTAAATTCATTGTTTTATTCAAACACAATGCTTCAATGAATGATTTGTTAATGTTTGTTTAATTAATGAATTTTAATGTGCTTCATTGTGATGAACCACTGGACTACCGGAGGCAGTGGTAGCCATCGGTGCTTGGAGAACCACCACCGAAGGTGGTGGTGTTTTCTCTCTCTAGAGAGTTTTATATCTCTAGAGTTTTATGTTTTTTTATAAGGTTGTTATACTTATACATATAGAGTAGATTGCCTTGAGATAATCTTAAGGTAGTTAGAACAGAATAAGTTGTTATTATGAGTTTTTCTATAAAAAATAATAAATAAATAATATTTGCATAAGCTAGGCGGAGAAGACGGGGCGCGTGCTCACATCTGGGGCGACGCGTCTCCTGGCCATGCCAGGAGACGTGGCCAGGAGACACGTCTCCTGGCAACCATCAGGCCTTTGGGCCTGATGGCCAAAGGCCTGGTTGGCCAGGAGATGTGTCTCCTAGCCCATGGGTTTTCAGTCTAGGAGATAGTCTCCTGGCCTTTGGGCCTTGTTTTGTTTTAATTTTTTTTAATTTAATTTGTCAAGTGTTGATTAATTAAATGTTATTAAAAAAGTCTCAATTTATTTTCATAATTAGATTATGTCAAGTAAATTAATATAATGAGATTATATTATTTTGAATGAGATTTTATTAGTATTTATTTTAAATCCCTCATTAAAATATTATGTACTTGTTTAGAACAAGAATAATGCCTTCCATTATTATAGGATTAAACCCGAGTTTTATTTATTGTTAGGTCTGTTGAGTAAACTCAAGGCCACTTTAAATCGAACATGTTTCGTCTTATAACGATGGGTTTTACTTAACTAAATTTATATGATTTGGATGAGTAAACTCATGATCATATTTATTTAGAGGTAAGGTTAGGAATATATATTAGATATATTTTGGCAAAGAGTTGTCTCCTAACGGAACTAGGAATCACATAGGATGTGATTGATAAAAAGTTATCTACCTAATTTTAATTTAATTGGTTTGTTGAGCAAACTCAATATCAATTAAATTAAAATGGGATCCTAGCCCACTAGGAAATTATGTGATAATTTCTCGAATTAATAGTGAGGGCTATTAATATGTTGAAAATAGTGGGAGTAACCAAATTTTAAAAGTCCTTATTTATTTGGTTTTACGGCATATACTAATTTATTTTATTTTTGATGAATCAGTTTTTTGAAAATGAGTACGAATTTGTCCCTAAGAAGCATCATGGATGAAAACAAATTGAATGGACCTAATTTTACTACCTGGTTGCATAACCTTAAAATTGTTTTAAGGGAAGAGGAAAAATTGTACGTTCTTGACACTGAGCATCCACCTGAACCTGCTCAAGACATTGCCAATGAGGATTGGGTAAATTATCAAAGATATATAGATGACAATGCGCAAGTAACATGTATGATGTTAGCCAGCATGTCTCCCGAACTTCAGAGGCAACATGAAAATATGAATGCAAAGAAAATGTTCCTGCACCTTAAAGAGTTGTTTGGTGCACAGAGTAGGGTGGAGAGGTTTGAGACTTCGAGAGCTCTATTTCAATGTCGAATGGCTCCTGGATCATCGGTGGAACTTCATGTTCTACGGATGATGGGTTACATTGAAAAATTAGGTCAATTGGGATATGACCTAGACCTCGAGTCGAGCATTAATTTAGTGCTCCAGTCTCTTACCCTGAGTTTTTCACAATTTATTATGAACTTTCACATGAACACAAAGGAAGTTTCATTGGCTGAATTACTCAATATGCTCAAAACGGCTGAGGGATACCTTAAGAAGGAATCCAGTTCTGCTCTTGTTGTTGGCTCTTCTTCTTCTTCTTCCAAGAATAAGAGTCAGACCCTTAAAAAGAAGAAGAAGAATAACAAGAACCAAAAGACTTCTGTTGAAGTAGAAAAGCCGGAAGATGGTGTCAAGAAGAAGAATGTCAAGGGCATCTGTTTCCATTGTGGCGAAGCTGGACATAAGAAAAGGAACTGCAAAGCTTATCTTCCTAGCTTGAAGGAAAATAAGTTAAGCGTAACTTCAACTTCAGGTTTGTTTATGATTGAAGTCAATCTTTCTACTTCTGTATCACAATCTTGGGTGTTAGATACCGGATGTGGTTCTCACATTTGTAACAATGTGCAGGTACTGACAGACAGTAGAGCGTTGAGAAAAGGCGAAGTGGACTTACGAGTGGGTAATGGAGCAAGAGTTGCTGCATTAGCTATTGGAACTTGTAGTTTAGCTTTACCTTCTGGTCTTGCACTTGAACTAAATAATTGTTATTATGTTCCTTTCATCACAAGAAACATTATTTCTATTCCATGTTTGGACATGAATGGATTTGTTTTCAATATTAAGAATAATAGTTGTTCTTTTTATAAAGATGACATTTATTATAGATCTGGTATGCTTATAAATGGTTTGTATGAATTAGATCTTAAAAGACCAATTCTTCAAATAAATAGCAAGAAAAGAAGATTAAATGACCAAAATCCTTCTTATTTATGGCATTGTAGGTTAGGTCATATTAATGAAACAAGAATCACAAAGTTACATAAAGAAGGATATTTAGATCCTTTCGATTATGAATCATATGAAACTTGTGAATCTTGTTTAAAGGGTAAAATGACCAAACTTCCCTTTAGTGGAAAGGAATGACGTCTAATGAGTTGTTAGAGCTTGTACATTTAGATGTATGTGGCCTATGTCTACTCAAGCTAGAGGAGGATTTTCATATTTCATAACATTCACAGATGACCATTCAAGATATGGTTATATGTATTTAATGAAATACAAATCTGAAGCATTTGAAAAGTTCAAAGAATTCAAACTTGAAGTAGAGAAACAAACTGGTAAGAGTATTAAGACACTTAGATCGATCGAGGTGGCGAATACTTGAACAATGAGTTTCTTGGTTACTTAAAAGAGAATGGAATTCTCTCATAATGGACTCTGCTTGGAACTCCACAACATAATGGGGTTTCTGAAAGGAGAAATCGTACTTTATTAGATATGGTACATTCCATGATGAACTATCTGATTCTTCGGTTTTATTTTGGGGATATACTCTTATCTGCTACTTACCTATTGAACAGAGTTCCATCCAAAACCGTTGACAAGACTCCATATGAGATATGGACTGGTAAAAGACCAAAGTTGTCACACTTAAAAATTTGGGGATGTGATGCTTACGTGAAGCCTTGAATATCCGATAAGCTTGAAGCTAAATCGGATAAATGCATGTTTGTGGGATATCCAAAAGAAAGCTTTGGATATCAATTTTATCATCCTCTTGAGCAAAAGGTGTTTGTCTCAAGACATGTTATATTCTTAGAAAGAGAATTTATTCTCAAAGAATGTAGTGGGAGTGATGTGGAACTTAGAGAAGTTATAGAACCACAAACACACATCGAAATGGAACAAGAACCACAAGTTGATACTTTAAATGTTCAACCAATGGTTCAAGGAATACATAGTCTGCGACGATCTGGAAGGGTACGTCATCCTTCTATTAGATTAGATCTACATGTTGAAAAAGGAAGTGACGATACTTCAATTTTGAATGACGAACCTACTGATTTTAAGGAAGCAATGTCAGACATTGATTCTTTAAAATGGCAAGAAGCCATGAAATCTGAAATGGAATCCATGTACACTAACCAAGTATGGTCTTTGGTGGATGCACCTGAAGGTATAGTACCTATTGGGTGCAAATGGATTTTTAAGAGAAAAATTGACATGGATGAAAATGTACATACGTACAAAGCAAGGTTAGTAGCGAAAGGTTACAAGCAAAAATAAGGAGTTGATTTTGATGAAACTTTTTCGCTAGTGGCAATGCTTAAGTCTATAAGGATTTTATTGGCTATAGTGGCATATCATGATTATGAAGTTTGGCAGACGGATGTCAAAACAGCATTTCTCAATGGGAATTTACAAGATGATGTGTATATGACACAACCTGAGGGTTTTGAATCCAAAGAATTTCCTGATCAAGTATGCAAGTTGCAAAGGTCCATATATGGACTGAAGCAAGCGTCGCGGAGTTGGAACATCCGTTTTGATGAAACAATCAAAGAGTTTGGTTTTATCAAAAATATAGATGAACCTTGTGTTTACAAGAAGGTAAGTGAGAGTGGAGTCGTTTTCTTAGTGCTTTATGTGGATGACATATTGCTCATTGAAAATGACATTTCAATGCTCCAGTTTGTTAAGATATGGTTATCTAAGAATTTTTCCATGAAGGATATGGGGAAAACAACTTATATACTAGGTATAAAGATCTATAGAGATAGATCAAAAAGGTTGCTTGGTTTGTCCCAATCCTCGTACATAGACAAAGTGTTAAAACGGTTTAGCATGGAAAATTCCAAGAGAGGATTTTTACCTACATCACATGAGATTTCTCTTTCCAAGAACATGTGTCCTAAGACACAAGAGGAAAGAGATAGGATGAATGGTGTTCCTTATGCTTCGACTATTGGATCCATCATGTATGTGATGCTATGTACAAGACCAGATATTGCTTATGCTTTTAGCATAACAAGCAGATATCAAGCAAATCCTGGTGAGGGTCATTGGACAGCTGTGAAAAATATCTTAAAGTACTTGAGAAGGACTAAAGATATTTTCTGGTCTATGGAGGAACTGAGTTGAGAGTTCAGGGTTATTCAGATACTAGTTTCCAGTCTGATCAAGATGATAGTAGATCACAGTCAGGGTATATTTTACTCTTTGTGGTGGAACAGTTAGTTGGAAGAGTTCCAAACAACCAACCATCGCAGATTCAACAACTGAAGAGTATCTAGCAGATTCTCTCACTAAGCCGTTGTCTCAAAAAAAGACATGATAGACATATGGATGGCTATGGTATAAGATACATTGGTAATTGGCTTTAGTGCAAGTGAGAGATTGTTGGTTTATGCCCTTGCAGCCAATTTTGGTTGTACTTTTAATTGTATAAAATTTGTTTTATTCAATAAAAGACATTCTTTATCTTTTTGCATTTTAATTATTAATTATTGATCATAAAGATAAAATCCCTGGAATAATTGTTATGCAATTAGAAATTATAATATGATTATAATTATGAGATTCAAATTGCATTTTGTATTATTCGTAAAATGTTCCTAGTCATAGTTTCATCAAGACGGGGTATTGATGAAATGGTTAGACTAGCACATATTTGTTTCTTTCTTATGAAGAAAGTAATCGTTCTCATAGATTAAAGTATGAAGATACTTAAACAAACTTGTGGGTGCTTATTAGAGAATAAGTTCACTGAACAAACCCAATTATGAGAATCCCAAATGGAACATTACTTGTGTGTTTGTGGATTATCTCATTATGATGGTTGTATAATTGATCCTTAGACTTGAAATTACCAAAGTTATCTCATGTAGGAATTACTATGTTTTGATGCTACTTATGTTCTATTATTGGAATAGTTCAATTCGGTAGTTATTGGATATAGTATGAACTATATGGAGATAGTTGAGTAAATCAATAAAGGATTCGTCATCCTAAGGTAATTAGGAAGAATGTTCTGCTGTTCTTGATTAGTAATGATTTTGGGAATCTCTGGCCAGAGTGAATTGAAATTTGGAAAAGTTGTTTTCAAATATTAATTATAAATCATTTACTAATTAGCAAGAACAAATATGATTGGATTATTTAGAGTAGACACGAATTCCATACTCTAATTTCAATTAGAACATTAGATGACGAAAGGATTAATTTATACAAGATAACCATGCATAGACAGGTTAAGTCAAACCACTTTGACATTCCTAATATTTGGGTGGTCATGACATGTTGCTAAACGTCAATCATGATCTATGATTATAAATTGTTTAATTAGAGAATTAAAGATAAATTAAAAGGAGTTTTAATTTATCTGATTCTAATTATGAATTAGAATTATAATTTGTAATCATTGCCAATATATTAGGAACCTAATGGGTCACACATAAAAGGTCTATTAAGGAGAAAATGAAATTAGAATTAAGTTGGACTTAATTGAGAAGTTTTAGAAACTTTAGGATCAATATGTGATATTTGATCTTATAAGGATTTATTAATAATTATAATTAAAGTTTGACTTTAGTTGTAATTTTAATAAAATCCAAGGATATGAAAAATAAGATTTTTCATATAAAAGGAAAAATTAGAAAACAAATGGAGCTAGCACTTCTAACATTTTTTTCCTCTCAAATTTGATTTGAGTTTTTCTCCGAAAAGATCTGTGGATACCGTTAGAGGCCGGACGATTGAACGGCTCGTGGATTTGACTATTTCGGAGAAGCAAGATAAGGTATCAGGAATCAGAAAAAGGTTAGTTTAACTTTATCAATTTCTTGTTTTATGTTTCGAATCTAATTCTGTTAAAGTTGATTCTGTGGAAAATTTTAAATTTATTTCGTTGCGTCAGATTTGATCTTGCGTATATTTTCTAACAAATTCAACTTTTTAAAGATATGGAACAATACTTTGCAACGAAAAAAATCATATAATTTAAATTTTTTTATTAAGATTATGCAGATAATAGATGATGTAAAGTTATAGTGGTGAAAATGAACCTCTAATGATATTAATATGTGTAGACCTCTTGTTGACATTTGAGAGAAAATGAATAAGAAGTTAATGAATCTGTTCCTCTTCAATAACAATTCTTAGCTTTCGCTGGAAGCTTTGAAACAGTTAAGAAAAAGCGACTAGGTAAAGGAGTGTGTGAGACAATTTTCAGCTTTGATGTAAGTTCTAGATCTTTTTTTATTTTCGACTGATTTTGGTTGGTACCTGGATGGGGAACTGAGTTCTGCTCGATTCAATGGGCCAAGGAGTTTTGCTATTGATCTTAAAGGGAATGTTTATGTTGCTGATAAAATCAACCGTGTTATTAGAAAGATCGTGGATCGGTGCTTGGGTCATTTGTAGTTCTTTTTTTTCGTACATCATCAACTCCCAGAACTTGGCTCCAATTTGGTTCCCGCGTTGCCCACCTTGAATATGGAGGATTTCTCTCATTTTTGTGGGTAAAGTTTGAGACTTTCGATGATTTGGCATCTGGATTTCCTTTAGTTTATGGAGAAAATGGTTCACCAGAGGATTTTAGATGCAAGAATAATAACGAGGAAGGTTCCTCGTTCAGTTCATCTTCATCTACATCAACAACATCATCGTTGGTTCTGCTTAGGTATTTCTTTGTGATCTAATATTTAGTTATCCCTTTGATATCTGGGTTGGTTTTCTTTTCCACGATTAAAGGTTTCGACTTTGAAGAGCTATACAAGGTAAAGTATTCTCTAAGTTTTGGTTGTCTTGCGAATTCCTTTGTGGGTTTTCCTTAGATTTGTTTGAGTGAGTGAAACAGAGGAATAGATGAAGGAGAGACAGAGGTAGCGTAGAAAGAAGTGATGTAGAGGTCAAGAAAGTAGAAGGGAGAACAAAGGGTATTGAAGAGGATGTTGCCAGATCTCGTTCTATCTGCTGCAACCAGTGTCGTGTCATTGGGCATAGCTTCGATGTGCGTAGCCATTCAAGATATACAGTTCTCATCTTAGTAAAGCTATTCGTGTTATTACATACTTGTATTGGATACACTGTTTTTTATTGGATACGTCGAGTATCTTCCTACAAGCCCAGGTTTTTCCTTTTCAATGTACTCTTCCATCTCTAATCATTTAGCACAGAAAATAAGAGGAAGAGATGACGATCTGGTTTTTGGGTAAAACTGTCAATGACTTCACTGTAAAGGTATGCTTTGTTTCTTTTGTGGGACCTATAGTTTATATGTCAACAAGAACACAAAATGTTCTTAAAGTTCCGGTAACAGCAAAGGTACAATCTTTCTGATGATTTATATTTTAATTACTTAGGGCTTATCATCTTTGTTGTTATGCATATTGTATTCTTTGCTCTCACTTTTTTGTCGTGTGATACTTGTTGCTATGTTCTGTTTAGATATCTCCTTCTTCAGTGTTGTTCATCTGTGTCCCCATTGTCGTGATTCCTTTCTTCAGTGTTGTTGCTCTGTGTCCCCATTGTCGTGATTCCTTCCATACAGTGGAGGTTTGCAGACGATGATGTGACCCGTACACAGTAAACCCTCTGGCGTCGATGACAACTCTGCTGTATTGAGCGTCTTGATAAGTATGATAAGACCTCTGTTGTCCTAACAAGATCTGGTAAGAATTGCGCTTATAAGTCCCTTACTTGACGTTTCTTTATTATCACACTTTGGTTTATTATTATTATTATTATTATTATTATTATTATTATTATTATTATTATACTATATTTTATTTTCAATGTTTTTTTATATTATTATTACTATTAATAGTTTAGTAGTTTTTTTAACTGTTGTAAATATTTTCTTGTGTCTTGCATCATTTTTTTCATGTCACATCTGCATGTGGGTCTATCGGAAATAACCTCTCTATTATGTAGGAGTAAGACTGCGTACAGTTGACCTCCTCAGATCCTGCTTCACTGCGAAATTTCAGACTGGGTGTGATGATGATGATGATGATAATGTTGGATGTGCAAAATATGTATGAAGAGGAGAAGTTAGTCAAATTCATAAGTGACTTGCAAGGACGGGAATATGTTAACCTTTAGAGGTAGTAATCGATCTCAATCTCAAGATGCAGGTGAGTTGGCAAGGGACTCACTTGGCTTAAGTGAGGTCAGGGTTCGAATTGCCCTTATGTATGCAGCTGTTTAAAACTTGAGATTAGAACTTTGTCTCCCGTAAAGGACCTATTCGGTTTGAACGAGGATTAATCTGGGTGTGAATAATTTAAAAATGTCTTCTCATAATTGAGACCCTTCTAAGATACCTAGTGGGAAACAAAAAAAAAGTAATTGATCTCCCTATAATAATGATTGCAAATACCTCAGTGGAACTCTAAATACCACAACTAATTTGAACTAGCAGAGATGACAAAGAGAATAGTGGGTCATAATGACTTGAAGAAAGGAATACAGATGATAAGTAATACTTCTCGTCCTAAGTTAAAGAAATAATTAAAATGAGTTATTACTTATTTTATTTGTGAAGAATGTTTTAAATGAAAGATGGGTGAGAAGTAAATCAATTCTATAGATATGAAAGATAAAAAAAAAGATGTGAGAGCTCAACCAAAGAAATTTATCTCAATACCTATACTATTTAGGTGCAGCAAGTCTTATAAAGAAGCGTACAAGAAAAACTAAACTCTAAAAAGAGGAAAAATAATAGTAGTTCGTATGCTTATGGAATTGAAGACTTGTTTTTGTCTTCAAACTTAAACAATGGAGTCTTTTAGGGGAATCCATCGTAAAGGACTGCCCGTGAATTATTTTAGTAAGGGTTTTAAATTCATCCGGTTGTTTGTTGGCCTCCTAAATCCAAATGACAAGATCATATATATGTTGGTAGCCATAGCTAATATTTAGCACTGGAGTTGACATGAAAATAGCATGTTGATGGCAAAATAAGTTAAATAATTATAAACGAACCAAAATAAGCAATATCAATAAAAGCTTGAGATTAGGTGAGTGTTTTTTTTTTTTTTTTGGTGCAAGATTAAGTGAGTGTTAGCATATATGGTGGGCATTCACAAAAATCTTTAATGACGAGTGAGATCTAAATGCAAAACCAAAATGACGACTCAATTAAGTCATGTTAATTTTAGTTATGTGCATAGGTACTTAACTTTTATAAGGAGGATGAAAAAGTACACATATATGCTCTTGTTGAGAGCTGTAAAGGTTTTGAAGAGTGATTCAAGTTAAAAATAACTCAAGCCTTTTATATTATTTTTTTGTGTATAGATTAATAAAATGTAATTTTGTCAAAATGATTGATATGTACTAAATATCAATGATTAAGAAACTCAATTGGTTTAATCGGTTTAATCATAAAATATTAAACCTTATAATTTTTATGTTTGATTCAATGATTAAGAAACTCAATTGGTTTAATCGATTTAATCATAAAATATTAAACCTTCTAATTTTTATGTTTGATTTATTTTAATAACTCTTATTATAAAAATTATTTAATTTATTAATTAATCGATCAATTTTATAAATTAATAATTTTTACAAACTAAAATTAATTAATTAATTTTATTTAACAATTTTTAAGTTAAATTTTAAATTCTTTGATAGGTAAAGATAATCTCTTTCAATCATATTTTAAGTTTTTAATTTTATTTAATTTTAGTTGATTTTATGACGATATAAATTGAACCATTTAAATTTTAAATTTCTTTTTTATCTGTTTAATTTCAGTCTGATTTTAAAAGTCTGCCAAATACTTGTGTGTTAAAAGGGTACGTGAAATACCATAATTCTGAGTTGCGTGAATCGTTTGAAAATCAATGAACTTATCAGTTAGCGATCATAAAGAAAGATTGAGTTAGACTTTAGCTAATTAAAGCTTGATAGTTGCACAAATATTTCGACAATCTTATTTAATTTCACTGCATGTAAAAGAGTTGCTATAATAGCACCAATTTCTCGTTATCTCATAATATAATTGACTTGTTGTGACTTATTTAAATTTAAAGAAGATAAATTATATATCTTTTAAAAATTATAAAATTAATTGAAGACACGACAAGTAAAGCTAAATCAATATTTAGGTATAAAATTAATTTGTTTAAACTAATACAAGCTTTTAGCTTCTATAAACTTGTTTATAATAGATAAATTTTAGTTTAAATATAATTTATTTGATATAAATTTTAGTTGCTCAAAAATAAATTAGGTTAAATTTCTAGTCCTTTTGTATTCGAATTCTAACGAGAAAACTAAAATATGTAAAATGACATATAATTTAATAAATATTATTTAAGATTTCACATTATAATAGAATATAGTCAAACTTGGAGTGGAATGCTTGAAAATGGATGAAATCCACTTGGCATTCCACTATTATCTCAATCCTTTTTATTCGCACTTCCCAATTTCACGTATAACAATATATTCCAGCATGCGCTTCCTCGAGTGGGTAACTTGGTTTCATTCGGTCGAAGGTTTCCACTTAAGTCTTAAAAGTTAAAACTTCAACCCATAAGGATGGCTAAAATCAAGAAGGTATTCTAATATCCTGAATTATGAAATTTAAACATGATGCTTTTTATTGGGGGATGATTACGTTGTTGCAAATTTAAAATTTTAACTTCTATAAAATTCTTATAATCCAACTATTGGAAATGAAATATTTGCCCATTTATTATTTAGTATTAACAAAAATTTTAATTATATCATAACATTTTCATTAAAATATTAATTAAATATTAATATTTTAAAACGTCCCAAATCAATTTTTATTATAAATAATCATAAAAGTTTCAAATAAATCTTAAATAAATAGAAATTAGTTATGTATAAATTTTATATTTTCAATATGATAAGTGACCTTTATTGTTAGTAGCTGCTTGTTGTGGTGATGAAGCTCCAGTATCCAAATTGCCCCAATCTGATCCGCAGCTTCCTTATTGAAATCGTTAAATCGTAACTACAATTGTGAGGACCCACCATCTCCGTTGGTTGATCTTGGAGGCACTGGCACTGCAATGACTTTGGGAATTACGAGACCTTTTACACTTACTTTGTACGATTATTTGGCGCCTTGGCGAATATTCACGTGTTTAATATATCCACGTAGCGCCAAAGCGAAACTCCAGAAGATAACGATACAACTACCTTCGCGAAATAGTTCGTGCGGACGGAAATACCCTTCCACATATATTGTTTCTCTTAGTTTTAATTTTATTAAATTTATCATAAAAAGGAAGGGTTAACAATTATAATTTTCTATTAGTAATATTTAAACTTAATTGGAAAAAACTTTTGTATAATTCAACTGAAAAAGTAATTTAGGGTGTGTTTGTTTGGTATGTATGAAAAATGAAATAAATATAGAATAAAAGATTGAATTTGATAAGGAAATGAATATAGAATGAAAGATTGAGTTTCATAAGGAACTATGATTATAGATTTATTATTTTGAATACTTATTTTTGAATAATACCTTATCCCTCTCCTAATATAGAGGTATGGGTATCATTATTATATAAAGATGTGCTTGTTACAATTAATTAAAATATAACTAATTAAAATATTATAATTAATTAATTAATTAATTAAAATATAATAAATTTTATTTTTAATATTTTCATAAACCAACTACTATTAATGTTAACGATAGTCATTCATATCTCTTAATCAACAATCATAATTATAACGATAGTATTTATTTTATTTTCTATATTCATTCCTTTTCTTATTATCATTCTCTCAATTATAATGATAGTATTCATTCTCATTTTTATTATATTTATTTCCTTTTTTGTTATCATTCTCTCGTACGAATCAACCGCTCGCTTATAAATTTAAAGCCTTATATCTATAATTGATAATTTTCGTATTTAAGAAGTTGAAATTTCCCTTCAATCAATCAAAGAATTAAATAAGGCGGGAAAAATTATTATATAAATAACGTCAAGGTTACAAAATTACAAAACCTTGTCGGACAACAATTCCTCTGGCAATCCAAAAAGGGCTAGTTTTGTCATTCTCGGATAATTTAAGGTTGTCCTCTCCCTCTCTCTCTCTTCAAACTGACCGGTATCTGTAAGTGTAACCCCTCGTCTCTCTCTAACCCTAATTTTCAATCCTTTTTTCTTTAATATTTCCGATGCTCTAAAGTATAATATTGTCTTCTTGATCTTTCAAACCCATCAAGAATCAGCCTTTTTTTTTGTGTTGCAACGTTCAAGGTTTTGATTTCTGCGCATCGATAGAGGTTGGGAGAGAGGGTCTGAATCTGATTGTGTCATGGCAAAAGGTGCGGACGCAAAGGACATGTCGGCGGCGAAGGTTCGGCCTGGTCTGAAACGGGAGTTTGAGTTCGCGTTCAGGTACCACTCGGAAATCTATGGGTTGGGTCGGACTCGATCGGGTCGCGTCCCAACCGGGGCTTCTCTTCCTCCTCGAAAGGTTAGTGCGGGGAACTCGAAAGGTAAGAAGAGGTTTAAGAGCAGTGAAAAGAGCGATGTTGTAACCGGTGAAAAGTTGACTGATCTGGAGGTCGTGAGGGAAGAAGAGGCCAAAAGTGATGTTGTGGAATTGGGGATTGGGGATGAGGAAGCTAAGATTGGTTTGATCGAGTCTGTGACTATTGAGAGGAGCTGTGATGTGGAGAGCTTGGACGTTAAGGATAATGTAGTGAATTCTAAGTGTATAGAGGCGAGCAATAAAAAGGGTGTAGAGCCAATTAGTGGCCTTGATGAAAGTGGTGAATGTGAGCACGGGACTAGCGGTTCGGTGCCAGTTTTCATTGATTTAGATGATTCTAATAGTGAACCTGGGAAGGCGACGGCGGATGGGGTTTCGGAAGCTAAAATTGTTGATGAATGCGAAGAAGGGACTAGTGGGTTGGTGCCAGTGTCGATGGGTTTGGATGATTCTAAGAGTGAACCTGGGAAGGCGACGTCTGATGGGGTTTCAAAAACAATAACTGTTGACGAGTGGCAAGAAGGGGCTAGCGGGTCGCCGCCAGATTTAGCGAATGAAAAGTCGGCTAGGAAAGGCATATTGCCAGCTTCGAAAACTCATAGTGAAAGTAAGGAGGAAAAACCATTTTTTAGGAGGTTTACGAGGTCAGCTTTGAAGGCGCAGGAGATCATCTCTCAGAATGGCACTGAGGAGAGTAATACTGAACCTGAAGCCAAAGGTGGTGCTTCTGGTAGTTCATCAGCTACCGCAGCTACCGCTACCATCGCAACGTCACGTAAGACATCAAAAATTGGCAAGTTTCCTACCAAGTTGAAGGATCTTCTTGACTCTGGACTACTAGAAGGGATGAACGTGAAGTATTTGCGGGGTTCCAAGGTATAACTTTGCATGCCAAAATTGTTTACCTGATGGATGCTTGTTACCAGTTCGACTTAGGATTAAAATTTTTGATTAAATTATTTGTAGGTTAGAGGAGCTGGGGAGGCTGGGCTGCGTGGAGTAATCAACGGATCAGGGATTTTGTGTTTTTGCCATAATTGCAGAGGAAATGAAGTGAGTCTAGTGCTTTCTTTGTAATAAAATTGTTATTTTAAGGCACACAAAGGTTCTCTGACTGACGTAAATGTAGTTTGTTTTCTTTTTACTGCCAAGTAGGTTGTTACGCCTAGCGTATTTGAGCTGCATGCAGCCAGTGCAAATAAACGGCCACCGGAGTATATATACCTGGATAATGGACACACACTCCGGGATGTTATCAATGCTTGTAGGGATGCTTCTTTGGAGACTTTGGATGAATCTCTGGATCTTGCTATTGGATGTCCTAATTTGAAGAAGTCTAATTTCTGCTTGAACTGCCGAGGTTTCTTTTCTCTTCTCAACCATGGTGTTTGATTCGGTTGATTTTTCTTTAGAAAACTTAGTTCCCACTTCTTTACCATTGTATATTATAGGGGTTATTCTTGATGTCAACTCTGGAAAATCATTGGTACTTTGTGGTCAGTGCATTAACTTGATGGATTCTGAATCTGTCTCAGCAGGAGCAGGTGATACAAATGAAGGGTAAACATCTGCCTATGTTCTGTCTCTAAATTATTCTTTTTGAATTAATTTTATAACCTCTTTGAAAATATAATCTTGATTTGAAAAAAAAAAGTGCAGTTAACTGTCCTTCAGGAATTCAATCTGCTTGATTAATTAAAGAGATGCCTTATGAGATTAGGATTGCCTACCACTTCCTTCTCTGTGCTGAAGAGCCTTGTACCTGTTGTTGCTAGGTTGTTTTTACTGATAATTTATTCTTAACAGAAATTCTACTAATGTCCACTTGGAGGATCAAAAGTGTTATTTAAACTTGCTTGGCTGCTAAACATGAAACGCTCAATGCTTATGCCTCTTTCTTTTTTACTGATAATATTCTTAACAGAAATTCTACCAATGTCCACTTGGAGTGTCAAAAGTATTATTTAAACTTGCTTGGCTGCTAAGAATGAAACTCTCAATGCTTATGTCTCTTTTTGTTCTACATCACAAATGTGTGCTTTCTGACCCGTACATGCCATTGCTGAACGCCTCCAATTTGTTTAGAGCTTGTATTTTAGCAACAAAGGGACTAGAATAAAGGGACTAACAGACACAAGCATCAGTCTGCTGCAAATGCACAAATGCAGTTGTTGAATATTGTCCCATCTGTTTTTGCATTCAATAAAGTGTTTCCTGTTAACTGTAATATAAAGATAGTTTGATATCTTAGCTTGAAATTGCTGCATTCTTGGTTTTCTCAGGACACCAAAACCACTGTCTGTTCCAAAATATGATAGCTTGACGAACAATAGCTCATTGCGGGGCAAGAGCCATGGAAGACTCACGAGAAAGTTAGTTTCTTTTCTTTCTTTTCTTTTTCTTTTTGGACGCCTAACATTTTTTCATATTTATTTGTTTTTTAGCTCTGCCATTAAACCATTATTTGCATAATAATCTTCATTTCCAGAGCTCTAGATTATACCATTTTTTGTTTTTTTTTTCTCTTTAATAGGGATCTGAGATTACATAAGTTGGTGTTTGAAGAAGATGTCTTGCCAGATGGAACTGAAGTTGCATATTACTCACAGGGAAAGGTTGATATTATGTTGATATAAAATAATTTCTATTTACTTCAGATTGGGTTTATCTTAACTAACTGGCATCATAATGTTGAGCAGAAATTACTCACGGGTTACAAGCATGGTTATGGTATATTCTGTTATTGCTGCAGCTGTGAGGTATGTTTTCTTGTTACGATGGATTGTCCTTCTCCCCCACAAAAAGAGAAACTGAAAATGATGAATGGAAGTTCTTTTCGGTTGGAATTGTTATCTTTCATGATGTTCTTGCTTGTGATTTGATTCTTGTTGACATGCGATGCAGGTCAGCCCCTCTCAATTTGAAGCTCATGCTGGTTGGGCATCCCGCCGGAAACCGTGAGTGTACATCTTTTATTGGTCTAATATTCATGGTTGAACAAAATCTGACTCCTGAAATTATTAATCAGAAAATCGTTATTGCTTGGCCATGTGATGCTGCATTTTTCAGCATTTTTTTTGATTTGGTAGAAGTTCAAGTGCTTGGTTTTGTTTTTCCTTCTGTTTGTTTCATTTATTTCTCCTTTTTACAGTTACTTGCACATTTACACATCTAATGGTGTGTCTCTCCATGAGTTGTCAATATCTCTTTCCAAAGATCGGAAATTATCTACCAATGAAAATGATGACCTTTGCCAGATTTGTCAAGATGGTGGAAATCTTTTGTGTTGTGATGGATGTCCAAGGGCTTTCCATCGAGGTGAGCTTTTGATATCTTTTGTAAGTTGCATTCATTGGAACTTCATATAATAATTGTCATACAAACATTGATGGAATCATGCATTGTATGTTGAAGCATTTTGTGAACATGGAATTAGTCCTTCATTGTCTATCTCATGTTAGTTTTTGTGAGAGGCTGCAATTGTACATTATTTTTGGTGAAGTAAGTGAAACACTCTGTGTTCAGACAAGTTCGTCTAAATTATATGCCTGTTCAGTTACATTAAGCACTTTTGCCTAATAAGTTCTGATTACATGGGATGCTAAAATTCCAAAAGTTATCAAATCTCAATTTAATTAATTTGTCCGCGTACTGTTGATTGTCAGATCCCAGTTTGCTCGATTTTTATCTAATGAGGTTTTGTCTTTTTACTTCAGAATGTCTCTCTCTGCTTACCATTCCCAAGGGAAAATGGTATTGTAGAACTTGCCTGAATGCCTACCAGAAAGAGAAACTTGTGGAGAAAAATGCCAATGCAATAGCTGCTGGTAGAATTGCTGGTGTAGATCCCATTGAACAAATATCCAGACGATGCATTCGCATTGTCAAGCTAGAGAATGCATCTGGAGGATGTGTTTTGTGCAGGTTGAGTCTTTTTCTCGGTATATATAATAAATGCCAATAATGCCAATGTTTTCTACATTTGTGTATCCCTTTTCTGTCCATTTCCACTTTTTGTAACCAATTTGCACTGATTTTCCATGTGGCATATGATGCTCATTTATCTTCTTAGCAATATTTGACTGATTAATTTGAATCTAGAATGTAAGATAATGTAATTTATATGCATGTGACTTGGATGAGGCAAGGAAGTGAAAATAACCCTCTGTTTAAGTTTTGTTAAGTGATTAACAATTGCGTGTGTGGCTTTGTTTTGAGAGAATCCAATAAGTTTCTGATCCTGAATCCAAAGCCACTTTCTCGTAACTGGGCACTAAATGAGAAGAGACTACTCCCTGTATTGAAGAATCTCAATGTTTATTTTGCTTAATATTTTCATTTCTAATATTCCAAGTTCACGGTCTTGCAGGGAGCATGACTTTGAGAATGGTTTTGGTCCTCGCACTGTAATAATTTGTGATCAGGTTTGTATCAAATCATAATTTCGATATAAGTTACTTGTCAATTGAGTTGTGGAGTAATATGCAGTACTTTCCTCAGTGTGAGAAGGAGCACCATGTTGGCTGTTTAAAGGATAACAAAATAGAGGACCTAAAGGTGTGTGAAAGTTTCTATTTTTATCATGCAAAATATTAATGTACTTGAAAATAGAAGACCTAAAGATGAAGTTGACTTAATTTTTCTAACAGGAGTTACCAAAAGGCGACTGGTTTTGTTGCTCTGGTTGTGCTAGAATGTATTCAGCTTTGCAGAAATTGGTAATACGTGGTGAAGAAAAACTTCCGGATTCTTGTCTGAATGTTATAAAGAAGAGGGTAGGGGATAATGCTACAGAGATGGGTGACAACCTAGATGTGAGATGGAGGTTTCTTAATGGGAGAAGAAATTGTTCTGATGATGCCAAATCATTATTATCCGATGCTGTTGCTATCTTTCACGTGAGTAATCTATACTAGGTTTGTTCAGAATGTCCTTGGAATAATTAGGAGGAGTGGCTTCAGTATTGCTATTTGTTTATTGTTAACACTCTTTCTCTCTTGGTATTAGGAGCGATTTGATCCAATAGTTGTAAAACGATCGGCAAGTGAAGGTGGTAACATTGACCTAATTCCATCATTGGTTTTTGGGTAAGCAATAACAAATATTTTGGTTGTGTAGTGGGATCTGAAACAATTATTGCTTTTTCATTAACAACTTTTTCTTTCACTTTGTTGCCATTTTATGCTCTTATTACTTGGGCCTGTTCTATTCTTTTACTGAAATACTGGTTTGTTGGTTCTTGTAGAGAGAATGATGTGAAAACTCAAGAACTTGGTGGCATGCATTGTGCCGTGTTGTTAGTCAAGTAAGAATCTGAATAAATGTGTTCTATAACTTACCTTTTTTTTTTTCTTTTTTTTTTCTGAGATGAGGTTGATTTGGATAATAACTCTATTACTTGTTGTAATAGCCATGTGGTGGTATCAGCGGCAATTGTGAGGATTCTTGGGGAGGAACTGGCAGAACTTCCTTTGGTTGCAACTAGTAGCAAATCGCAAGGACAGGTTGATATTTGATATGGCATGATGTATTAGTGACTCGAGCTTTTAGTTCCACGCTCACATCTTTTTGGTTACAATGAGTGGTCTGCTTAGTTTTGTCTGAGTCTCTAAGCAAGGAAACAATTATTATTTGGTTTGCAGGGTTTTTTCCAGGCGTTATTTTCTTGTATAGAGAAATTGCTTGGGTTTCTCAATGTTAAGAATATCGTACTACCGGCAGCTGAAGAAGCTGAATCTATATGGACCAACAAATTTGGGTTCAGCAAGATGGGCCAGGAGGAGGTTCTTCCTACTCTTTCATGCCCAATGTTTTAGTTGTAAATTATCATATTTATTTCCATTTCTTATGGTAGCAAGGATAGTTTAAACTCGGTTATTAGTTTTTGTTAGCTTGTGAAGTAGTGCTAAGTTGATTCGTGTATGTTACAGCTGACGGAGTACAGGAGAGATTACCGATTCACGGTGTTTCAAGGGACTTCAATGCTGCGTAAGGTGGTGCCAAAGTGCCGAATTGTTCGTCGATCACGGGGGGGTTGAATATTTTTGGTTGCAATTTAACTCGTGGGTGTGTACAGATACAGACACGGAGATAGATATGCTTATGATTATGATTATGGGCCTATATTGGCGTTGGTCATGACATGATTCTTTTTGTAGAAAACACATATATATGTAGAGAAAGAGACAGAATGGTGATGTACAGAAAGCAAACAGTGCTATCCAAACATTCGAAAATTTTGACAGACTACTACAATTGTTTTAATCCTCACCATAGTTATTATTTTTCAATTTGAATTTGGTTTATTTCTGGCGGTTAATAAAAGGATTGTATCTATTATTGTAATTGCAACTTGAATGGTGATAATCACTAAGTAATGCTGTCTGGTCCAGATGTTGGGTTGGGCTCATGACTCCACCCAACCTCAAGTTAATCTGATCGGGTTGTGGACCTAACAGTTGGGTTTTGAGGACTGTAAAATAATAATTTTATGTGAAAAGTCAATTAAAGAAAGCCTGAAAAAGGAAAGTTTTAGAGGAAGCGTATAATATGAGAACTTGAGAAGTGAGTGTTTGCTTTTGGCAATGAGAGCGGGAAAAAAACTCGAAATTTGAATTTCAAAATACGAGATTAAGCGTTTCTGGTCTGGGTAAGGGATATTTACGTATGTGCCCCGGTTTAACTTCCGTTATTACTCATTTTTCATTCTCTCCCCATGTCTATATAAGTCGGTTATTGTTTTGCGATTTGTCAAATTGAACTGCGTCGTGTTCTGGAAATTTCATTTGATTAGTCAGGCGGTTTTCGTGGAATTTGGTAGAAAGGGTGGGGAATGGGTCAGATCCAATACTCGGAGAAGTACTTCGATGAGATTAACGAGTACAGGTACCCGCTATTATCTTTTGAAATTTGGTTTCTATGTGATTTGATTGGATTTTTCAAGAGTTTATACCGTGTGTGAGTGGATAATTCTTGTGTCGGTTTGTTTAAATAGGCATGTTGTGCTTCCTCCAGAAGTGGCCAAACTGCTTCCCAAAAATCGCCTTCTCTCTGAGGTTACTTCTATTATTCCCTTCCTCTCTTTCTGTTCTTTGCTTTATCGTTACTGTTGTATTCTGATCATTTACTTCTTGAAAAGAAGAATAAGTGGTATTGAGTTAGTGCTCAGATTCTTCCGCATCAACTTAAACCAAAAAATTTGTGGCTACAAATGTTGGCTTATTTGTTAAGGATTGATAAAGAAGAATTTTGGCGACTAACTCAACAAACGGTTTCTGCATAATTTGGATTTGAGTTGATCCTATTGAATGATTGGAAAGCTTGAGTACTTCTTATATCAAATTATATTATAGCCAAATTAATGTTTGTGATCAGCTTTTGTTTCGGATTTGATAAATACAGAGCGAATGGCGTGCTATTGGGGTTCAGCAGAGCCGAGGGTGGGTCCACTATGCGATTCACCGCCCGGAGCCACACATCATGCTCTTCAGGAGGCCTTTGAACTACCAGCAGCCGCAGCAGTAGAATCAAACTCCACAGAGCATGCTTGCTAAGTGATATCATCAATCTTCAAGATATGAGCCATTGAATGTCAAACACTTTGGTTGACTAGAATGATGTATTCTTGCGTTTATCTATGCTGCTTTTGATATTCTCTGCCATGGAGAATATCATTAGTTAGGTTTTGTTTCCTTTTGTCATAAGCCTTGATGTTGATGCGTCTGCTTAGCTATATATGGTTTCTTCTGGTTTAGTTGCTTGTCGAAAATTACTGATGAATTTGTCAGTCTGTGATTGCTCCCCCATAACTTTTTTTAATCTTTTTATAGTGGTCCTGGTTGGTGGAAATCACTTGAATGTGGTATCATGTGTAGTTTACTAGCACCCCATATTTTGAAGCTAAAGAATGAAAATTCATGATGCTTATTAATGCCAAAATTAAATTATTCACATTTTTCTCTGATCACGTTAGAATTGCTTTGTTCGCTGTTTTGCTAAATAAATATACAGTTGTTTTGATGGGAAAGGAAACATCTTTATTTTGGGGCTAGGGTGAAGTAAATTGTTTCAGCACATCATCTTTGGGTGGTTTAGATTTTCTTTTGAATTGATGTGTGGGTACAGTCTTTATTCACGAACTTAAATGTTTAATTGAAGAGGATGATATAGTATTCTCTTTTATGTTTCTTATTGAATACATTTTAATATTTTATTTAGAATAGTGTAATTTTAAACTCATAAGATGACAAATGAAGATTATATTATTGAAGTCTTAGCTATAAACAAATATAAATAACAACATCAATAGTAAATAAATAACAGATATATATCGAGAGGATAGAAAATCATCTTTTGATGATATACTATATAAAAAAAGAAATGATTGGTTTGAACAGTGAAAATTGAGGAAAAACATATATCTCAACTTAATTAATTTTCTTGTATTTCTTCTTTTTGATAGGACAATCATTAAAAAATTATGATTAATATATGCTTTTGTTAATTCACTGTTTTTAAAATTTTCAGAAAATGCACAAACTGTACAAAACAAGTTTAAAGTAGCAAAGACACCATTTAGCCTAAACACGCTTTAAGTTGGTTAACACATTATGAAAATTTTTACTAACGTGCACCTCCACCCAGCTTAAGTTTTGGAAATGATCAAAATATCCTCTTTTAAATTTTAATAATTTTAGCATTGCATATGAAATATATAATATTTAAGTGTATTTAGCTCAGTTATTGTTAATATTGTACAAATTCGTCTAAAATCTTATTTCTTTACATTTTGATACCATGAATTAAATTTTTAGTATAAATTTAAAGATATCAATTGGTAAGGTTGGGCTCGGGCCAAGCCGTTTTCGACCTTGCTCGCCCAACCCTTGGTTGGATGGCTTGTAACTCATCCTTCTTTTTTAAAAAAATTTACAAAACGATGTCGTTTTTGTTGTTTTGGTTGGGCCACGATTAGACAATGACTCGATCGGGTCGAACTATTTTAGCTCGTGACTCGGTCAACCCGGATTAAAATTGGGCTTGATCGGATCAAAATTGACATCTTTATATAAATTGTGTCTTATTATATATTTTTAAATTAAAATTAGCATGCATTTTATGTCCATATGATCAATCGTGAACTTATCATTCAAATGAGGTGTGGCCTAACATTTTGCATATTATACGACAAAGATGATCATAAACACAAAGTTGTTAAGATGGTCATTAGCCTTCAACTCCAAAACTCAACTATATTGAAAGTAATTTAGACCTAAACTAGAAATTTAACGATAGAGTATTTGTTAATATTAATTGGAGCTATTAGGAGTTCCTAAAAAGCATAACTATTCTAATGTGATAAATAATAGCTATAAATTCTTTAGAGAATTTGAAGGTTTGATGGACCTTAATTTGACACATGATCATGACTACTTGGAAATACTGAATGAGGCAAAAAACTTTATGAATTCGTAAAGTATAAGCATACATTGATCATTAGAATAAAATAAAGGGTAGCATAGTAAATAAGTTGGGTAAAGACAACGTGTATATATATATATATATATTCTAATATAAGTCGTTTCAGTGATAATGGGATAGATCCTTATGAATTGTACTATAGTAATGAAGAATATTTACAAGTTAGAGAGAATTCTAAGAAATATACTAAAATATTAGGCTTGGCCATGATGTTATTAATGTAATTGATGATGGTGGGAAGTATAAAAGATCAATCCATAGTGATTCTAAATAGAATGTTAGTATATGTGTAATGGGAGAAGAAATTGATGAGCCCTTTTTCAAGTACATTGACTCAAATAGAGAGTTGTCTACTGTAATATCAAATGATGTTGATGCTATTGGTTGTTCTATAAAAGTCAGAAAGAATAAAGGGAAGAGTTATAATCTAAATTTGAACCATAAACTATCATAGGAATATAGTTTGAGACTCTCAAGCAATTCAAGATTGTAGTAATTCAAATTTTTATCTTGACCTCATATAACATTAGGTGGAAAAGGACTATTAACAAACAAGTGGAAGCAATTTGTGTTCCACATTATATTTGGAGAATTTTTGAAAGTTAAAAAGGCGAAGAGAAAACATTCACAGTAAAAGTTTATATCCTAAAATTGAACCTTCCCAAACCTTGAATTTCAGGAAAATTTTTGTTGAGTTGTCGTTGTTAGAAAGAACTCATCTTATAATGTGAAGGAAAACAAAGTTGACGTGGCTAAAAGATTTATGATCGGTGTCACAAAAGTGATGTGTTGTAAGGTAAGGAAAAGCATTTAAAATAGTGAGGGATTTTATAAAAGAGCGATATGTAATGTTGTGATCTTATATGCATGAAGTATTTATGATAAATAAATGAGATACGTTCAAGATTTAAACTATTTTAGAAAGTCTACATAATAAGCCTATAATTAAGAGGTTGTATATAGGCTTTAATGCAATAAAATTTAAATTTACACATATAGGAAGATAATTTAGCTAGATACATATATTTAGAGACATTTTAGGTGGAAATTTATTGTCAGGAGTGGATAGAGATGAAAATAACCAAATATAGTCAATTTCATGGCTATTACGAAAGGTATGAATTCTAATTCTTAGAATTGGTTTTTAAAGAGGATGTGAGTATGATTGATGACAATGGATGAAGTTTCATCAATGACCAACATCTTGGTCTATTGGAGGTTTAAAAGAAACGGTTCCATACACAAAACATAACAAATATGTAGGGCATATTTATACTAATTGGAGTTATAGGAGGTATACTTACAAATTATAATTTTTGAAGACAATAAATTTCATAATTAAGTATGATTATAAAGCATGTGTGTAGGATATAAATGGCTTATTTGTTGATGCATATCAAGATTCTATAAATAAGGATCCAAAGACATTTATTAAAGCCTTTATAAGCATACTACCCAAATATGTGACTGTGCATAACATAACGAAGGCTAGGATTTAGGATAAAGTCTGTCATCAATATGCTTGACGATATAAGAGTGATGTCAATGACTAGGATTGGATATTAAAAAAAATAAAATTTGTTGAATAGTGATGATGCTATTTACCTTAAAATCAGGAAGAAGTTAAAAGTATTAAAGTTTGAACCAAAGTTATACATGCCCAAATCCAATTAAAGTCTAAAGTTCGATGATTATTTCTTTTACGATAGATTTCTAGCTGATTTAGCCTTTATTCGGATTGAAGGAAAGCAAGAGAAAAGAAAAGAAGAGAATTACATTTCTTTTGATTTCTATTGTTTGGACAAAAATAAGCCAAAGAAAAGGGAGGGAATGGAGAGGAATAGGAGAGAAATTTGGACCAATTGTATTTCCCACCAAATTGATGAGAAAGGAAGGGAAATTCAAGACAAGATAACCTTAATATAAGTAAATTACCATTTTATCCTTATTAAATCTAACAAGTAAAGATAAATAAGTTCTATAATCAAAGGCATAAAGGTCTTAAAAAATTATCTTCCATTCAATTCCTTCATTTGATAAATTAGGAAAACAAACAAGAGAAAGAAAATTACATTTCTTTTCTATTCTTTTCTCCTCTTTTCCCCTCAATATATCCTTTCCTTTCCCTTGTGCAAGTAAAGATCCAAACAAAGGCTTAGAGAAAAAATGACTATAGGTATTAGAATAAGAGTAGTATACCTTATAATCATGCAATTAGTTGCATATATTTTAAAAAGCTTAATCAAAAAGATTTTATCAATAAATGGTACAAGAAAGAAACATATATAAAGAGTTATCTGTAATATCTCATGTTTGGAGCTAGACCCTAGAATAGTGAATTGAGTGTACTGTGAGAAATAAGAAGTGCATATGGATGATATTGTATTATATGAAACAATGTAAATTATGGTTTTGATATAATATGATAACATTGTGGATTTTAGAAATTGTGTGATTGATGGTTTAGTTTATGATGCCATGTTATGTACAGTGAAGGTGAGATAATTAACATATCATCTCTGTCAGGCATATACACGTGTATCCAATGGACGAATGTGTATATGTCAGATGGGAATAAGGTGTTACATTATCAATATTGTATTGAGCCATTAATTGTTACAAAATTATGGTTTGTTATGGAATATGAGCCAATTCACCCACCTAAAATGAAAAAGAGATTAGGAAAACCAAAAAGAATAAAAGGAGAAGAAAGATGAAACATAAAGGTGTTCAATAAAGATGAGTAAGGAAGAAGTTAAAATGAAGTGCTAACACTGCAAACAATTTAGAGGTAATAAAAAGGGATTGTCTTAGAAAAGATAACTACCAATAATTAGACATCATATGACTGTGTATTACTTAATAAAATTACTTTTTATTATAGTTATGTACTAAGTGTACATTTATTTTTTTAATCACAGAGATAGAGAGGTAGATAAGAAATGAATAAAAATTGAAGAATCAAATACTAATAAAAGCATTCTTTCAAATATTAAACAGAAAAGTACTAACACAAGCAGTAAAAAATATTGTTAGGCCAAGAGATGTGAGGGCCATATTTAAACATACTATGATCATAAGACGGAGAGCTAAAACACAAAGAACTCACGAGGCAAAAGTCCAAAATGTTGTTAGAAGACAAGTAACGAAGAAAATAAGAGGAGAAATTGATGTATCATTTAAAGAATTTTCAAGAAACATATATTATAAGGTAATTTTAAAAAAATAAAGTTGATACAATTTTTATTTATAAGATTCTAATTTTTGCTTATGTTACTGATACTCAACTTGTTGGACCCCACCCTCACACTGGTAACATTTCATTTCAGGTGTGTGTTTAAGTTATCTGCGGCGGGTGTTTGCGGGTTATCTGCAAGATCCAACTTATCGATGTTGTCTCTTTGATCATGGGTGACACGGCTCGACCCATGACCTCGAGTTTTATTCCACTTTATGGGGCGCCTCTCACCATTGAGCCAATTTAGCCAAATGGTAAGAGGCGGCGTGTGAAAGCTATAAAACCTTGAGGTCGTGAGTTCGGCCGTGGCTCACCCATGACCAAAGAGGACAATCTGATATATGTGATGTCATGCAGATAACTCAAGAACACTCACGCATGATAACCTGCAAACACCTACGAGTGGGGGGTGGGGTCCAATACAATCTTTAAAATAAATAAGGAATAAATGTTTGAGAGGAATACATGATCAATTTATCAAACAATACAAGTTTCACAAGATCCAAGATTACAAATAAATCAGCAGATCAAAACAATGTTCCAAGCTCTCAATCCAACTAAGAATCTCAAACCACTGCTAAACATAACTTTTTATCCACTTAAGGTAGTAGTATAACCCACAACGAGGCATCACTTAGCAAGAGGTTTAAGTGAATGACAAGGAAATCATTAAGAATTTATGTACAAATGAAAGCATTTACAAGAATTAATTCGTATTGCTTACCATCCAATTGTAAACATTTTTGTGTTTTAGCAAGTAATACAATTGTAATTAATTATGTTATTGTATGTTAGACTTATTTTGATGTTCCATTTTATATGTTTGTTTTGAGACTCATGGATTGTGATACAATTACAAGTTAATTTTAATATTTTAAAATATACTTTTCATACATAAAAATTTTAAGGTTTATAAGTACGATGCAATATAAGATAGCTTTAACAATCCTTATACAACAGCTTCCAAAAGTGAATTTCACATATTCACTAAATTAATTTTCATTTTGCATAAATTTAAACTCTTAAAATAAATAGAAGCTTTTAATAGACAACTTGTATATGTACATAAGGTAGGCAAAGCTTGTTTTCCACAATTAAACATGTTAATAGTCCCAACATTGGCAAACTGTTGACACTCTTCTTTTTAATAATGTGAGAATTAGCTAGTTCTAATACAACATTTTTAGTTTTTAGCTTTCATTTTCTCTATCACGTTATTTTTATCAACAATCTTGTATTCCAAACTAGAAATTTGTTGTTATCATAATATTCACCTTTTCTTTACCTCCTAATTATGCTTTCAAAACTCTCAATTTTTGTAGCGACCTTAAAAGCAACCTCTTAGACATTCACATTTCCTTCTGTATGCACCCATTCAAAATAAGGACAATCGTTTTTCTTTCATAGTGGACACCTGTAAAACCTTCTTCCAGGGTTGTTCGCTTTGTGAAAAGTATTAATTATAGCATTCAAATCATGATAACACATGTTTTACTCTTTAAGGACACTATTGATTGCCTTTTATAACTCATATTAGTGGCTATTACTCATATCTTCTTTCGAACTTGTAATTAAAAGTTATGTAAATGTAGTCCCAATCTTGGTTTGTGGCAACAGTTAAAAAGGATGAGGATTAATAGTGTAATTGGCTTAATTATTTTGGGTTTTGACATTTGTTTATTTATTTACATTTTATGCTTTTCTAGTTGAATGGAGGCACCTCTAAAATGAGTAAAGGTGCTACATTGATAAAAAGCTATCAAAATTTGTTTAGCGTGCAAGTGGTATTTTAAATAATGTAACTTACTACAAAAAATTAATATATACAAGGTTAGCATTAAGAAATCATAGATTTTAAATCTGCAATTTACACATTTGAGGTTATTACATGATACATTTAATTTACTACTGTTTCTAATATACTAATTAAGTTGTGGTATATATAGGATAAGTTTTAAGTAGTAAAAGACATTGTAAAAGCTACAATAAGAGAGGTTAATTAATATGAAGTTAATGTTTTCTGTTCAAAATGAAAAGATCCTTAATTAGAACTTCACTTCTTCACATAAATGGCCAGATACCCTCTTTAAAAAAAAATCTTAGAACAAAGAGTATTTATATATTTCAAATCAACTCCACATAAACTATTTAAAGCTTTCCGAGCCACAAATTATAGATCTCATTTTTTGCCATTTTAATATTGTAAATAACAGCAATACCGATAACTGTTGCAATTTCAGCAGAAAACGGCAATTGTGATCACAAAAATTTGGTGCCTTCACAGAACATATCCCCAAAGCATGCAACTAATCATCTCTAGAAGAATCAAATCCTTTAACTGCTACTTAGAAAACCTCTCATACTTGTAAGGGGTAGCTAGATTAACCATGAAGTGATGAAATATGAACTATATAAATGTAGATGGTATTAAGACCTAAATGTTAGGGTAAAAAGTTTCGGCATAAGAAAGACAATACAACCATGCACGCAGAAATGCGTGCATATGCATATTTGCTGTTCATGGATTGTTGTACTTGCATGAGTATGTTATAGATCATAAAATCAAGAGTTTGAAGCTCAGAGAGTACGTGAAATACTGTGTCTTTGAAACTATATGCTATACGCTATGTCTCCATATTTACGTGAATCAAACAGAAATTCGTATCCAGATAATAGTGGATACTACGTTCGACTATTTGCAGGTAGCATCGTCCTTGTATGAGGGCCATATCTTCCTTTCTTTCTTTTTTGCCAGAGAAAGATTTTGATCCCACAGAGTAGAGACTCCCATATAGTTGCATCATACCCTAAAAATATTGCAAGATAAATAGTGCCCCCCTTAATCAGTGTAAGATTTCGTAATAAGATGACATACGGTGCATATACAACACGTAGTGTCTCTGGGAAGATTGCATGCAAAAAATTGCTGACATCGGCTAAGTATTTGCTATGTTATTGACTTCATCAGTTACCTGTCATCATTCAGTCGCTTGGTTCTTTACTACATTTTTTTGGGGCTTTGTAGAAGGTATTGCTGGGGTGTGGCCAATGAACAAAGCAACATGTCCCATAAGCTTGTCCTTCCTAGAGAAAGTAGTACCACAAGAGCACTGCCACTTGAGATCTCCACAGTGTTTCTCATGAGTCCTTAGATCAGACAACACTGAGAATTGCTTCTTATTGCAACGCTTGCACACATACATTTTAGGGCAGTGGCTTCGCTTGTAATGATTCTTCACACATATCATGGACTTCAATGGCTGGAACTTGGCATGTTTCTTATTCCACCTGCATCCCTCATGTGGGCATGAGTATTTTTTCGGCAACTTCATTGAAGAATCATTCTCCCCCATCGCACCTCCTTTGCTATTCTTCATAGGTTTGGTTAAGGCGGCGCTAGTTTTATACTCATCACCGTGAGCTCTCATGTGCATCCTCAAATTTGCGTCACGCTTGAATCCTTTCCCACAAACTTGGCAATAATGTGTGTATTTAGCTAGTATATCCTGTGCATCCAGTTCAATTATATCGTAATTTTCTGGCCTTTTCTCTTGTAACCCTTCAACAATATGGTCGTTTCCTTGAGACAGATGTCCCCTCGGAACCCTATTAATATGACTGCTCATGGCATGGGCACCACTATTGTTGTTATTGTTGTTCCAAGTATTATAGTTCTCACCATACCAGTCTAACGTTTCATGTGAAACAAAAAAGCTTTGCTCTTTATTTTGACCGATGTTACCTGCTCGATTTGCAGAAATAGTGTGCTCTAATAACCCTGGATCTTGGATCTTGCCACGAGACTGGTGCAATTCGCCCGTAGTATTATTATTGCCTGAATTGGTATCAATAGCCATCTGTTGACAAGTGAGCAAAATTGAAGAAGCGGTGATTAGTATTTCCTTGATCATAGATTCCAAGCTACCTAAAGCTATAGTCGACGTTGACTCGGGCTGCGTCTGATCTGGCGAGATAAGGATGGTAACTAGAGACTGCGCCTCATGAACTTTGTCTTTGAGAATTGAAAGACCGTAAAGGAGAGAATTTGAGTGAGTTTCGAATGAAGAACTTGAACCCAGTGAAGAAACAATTTCTTCAGGGACAGAATACATTTGCAAGCCCTGTGAAAAAGTACTAGGAAAACATGAAGTGGACCCAGAAATCATTTTCAAGGAACTTGCTCCAATTTTCTCACCTATATATGCGATCACACTAATATCTCAAGTCTCACTTTCCCTAGAATGGGGTTTTGCGGATCATCTGTTTCGTATAAAAACACTATTATCCGCGTCGCTTTAAAGTGTATGTGGGGAAGAACATGAAGCATTTGTCCTCATTGGCTGTTCTTTAAAATAATTATAAGATTGCAGCAGTCGAGAGAAAGAAGTGAAAGTCAACTGGGAAGCTTGTTTCATCCCACTTCAGGACCTTCCTCAGTTGGAGACGGTCCTGAGAAAAGAGTTGAGTTGAACTTTGCATGTTTATCTTCTTTTTGTACAAAACATGTAATATATTTTTTATCTTTAAAAATAAAATTGTGTCTAATAAGAACTTACTTCTCTGACTAAGAATAACTTCTCCTTGTCGTTAGTTGATGTACCTTACAAAACTAATTTATGTAGCTGTGCTTCTTTTCTACTATGGACAATTATATTTTATTATTGACCATTTCTTATAGTCAAGCCATAAGAGGTATGACATTATTGTAAAGAACTAAATTAAGGATTTTCATACCAATCTGTTAGAGTTGGTTATCAATCTCAGTCCAAGTTAACCATTTTCACTTGGGTTTTTAAACTTCGGCTCAAGGAAACTAGTCACGGTTCGATAGCCTAGGAAATTGGAATGTCTCCTAAGTATATATTTTTTTTAAATTTTAAGTACCGAATATATTACCAAAATCTGGTAAAGCTACAATGTTAGTACTTGTGAATAAAAAGATTTAATAAAATAGGACAGAGAATCACTTTCTCTCAAATCAGCCACGAAGACTTTTATCTCGTAATAAGATCTTCTGTCTAATATTACTCTGTCTTATTTTGTTTTATAAAATCTCAACTATTTATTTTATGAGACTCACGTAAGACCTACATGAAACTCATATAAATAAATGACTGAAATTTATTAAACACAATAAAATATTATAATATTAAACAGAAGATCTAGACTCCTTTATTTCTCCCCAAACTCATGGTCTATGCCGAGCGAGTCGGGAAGGTCTACATCAACGGGTGCGAAGAACAAAGTGTTTTATTTAGCTAACATCCGAATAGGCCGTCACTGGCAACGTGATCAAGTGATTTACTTGCCTCAGATGGTTTTATGTGGGCAGGCAATATATGTTTATTTATTTATTAATTCCTTTTGAATACATGTAATTTTCTTTAAAGCTGAGGTCCACTCAGACCAATGTCATGCGAATAGCTATAGCACATGCCTTATGACGCAGTCCCCTACAATCAATCTGCTTGGGAAGGCTTGGTAATTTGCATTCAAAGTTTGAAGAGATGAGCTTTCATTTCAAACTTATCATCCATTCTGCTCCCGATAGATAATCTAAATTTAATATAAAACAAGAATTAAAAAAGAGACCGTCACACTGGATTGAGCGAACCAGGTTAATGGAACACAATGTGTTCCAGCTCAAGGCGTTTCGGTAGGCACCCTTGTAAGTTGAACCAAATTTTCAGAGGGGTGGATTAAAGTCAATATCAATGTTCTTAAATTCAGATCGGTTATCGAACCGGTGGTTTTATTGATTACCGGTTCGACCGGTTCAACCGGTGGTTGAACCGATGCGACATAATAATTATGCAATAATTATATTTAATTATATATAATATTAAAAATTTAAAATAAATAATAATAATAATAATAATAATAATAAAAAGAAATAATAAATAATAAATAATAAAAATGTTGAACCTGTTGAACCGGACCGGTCCGACCGGTCAAAAATCGATCAATTGACCAGTTTTGACCGGTTCACACCGGATCAATTGAATATCGGTTTTGAGGCATAAACCGGACCGGACCACCAACCAGTCACCGATCGGACCGGTCGGTCCGGTCCGATTTTGAAAACAGAGGTCAATACGAACGACAATGTGAAACTAAGAGCTTCTACGACTTCTGCGGGAGGGTTAATTTGTGATTGTCACAACAACTGGTGTGGGAGCTTCCAACAAAATCTAGAGAGAGGCTCACCTTTAACGGCCGAGTTTTGGGGCGTTTTCACTGGCCTTACCTTGACTTGGGACTTAGGATATCGCAAGTAGTTGTCGACGTGGACTCCACCAAGGTTATTAATATCCTCTCCGACCCTCGCAGTGTGATAACTGATGTTACTTTTTTGGTGACAAGTATCCAAGAGCTTACTTGGGAGGTTTCCAGGCCTTTATGTCCTCCAAGAGTCGCCCTTAGGCGTCCAGGAGCTGATCTGTCGCGATGCGCAAGGAACATTATTTGCTAGAGTTTTGAGTTAATTTAGTTTTTGCCTCATTGTAATTAAAAAAAAAAAAGAGTTCGTCACATATTTTGTTAAACTAATTTTTTAAATACGTAAAATTTATGTATATGAAATGAAATAGTATTCATTAAATAAATAATTTATTGTTCTATTATGTTTATATATCTTTTAATTATATTTGAAATAAAATATATTTATTCATTAAACATAAAATTTTAATTATGAATAATATTTTATTAATTTAATAGATAGTAAATTAAATGTATTGATAAATTATTTTATTTATAATTTTATACAAATGACTAATATTTTTTGTTTTATTATCTTAATAAATAAAATTATAAAACTCTTATAAAGTTATTGATTTATCATATTTATATTTTATTATTTAAATCAAAACTACAAATATAATAATTTACATTATATAAAATTTGATAAAATTATATAATAAGAATCAGTATATACAGCAAATTTCTAATAATTTTAAAAATGAAATATAGCATAAAATTTCATAATAAGTTTTAAACCCTAGAAATGAACTAAGTCTCACTTAAAAGTCTTATAAAGGTACAGTGGGCTCAAAATTAGAACCTCAACTCCCCAATCCCAAGTGAAAAAGAGGCTTAAATCCCACTTCTTACCGATTATGCTTATAATTATGAGGATAACGCTGGAAATCATCCGAAATCCAATCCAGGTGGTAAGGTTTTTACCATGAGATGCAAAAGGCCAAGTGGCTTAGTGGCCAGCGGATAAGATCAGAGTTTTCGTGGGGGTGGCCATGGCTTCACTGTTGAGTACTTCTTCTTCTTCTTCTTCACTTCACTACTTTAATGTGAAGACAAATGAATCGTCGTTAAGACGTATACTACACAGAAACAATGTTTTGGTGATTGTAGCCCAAAAGAAAGCCAAAAAGACTCGAAAGGTAATTATTTTACTATTGAAATCAAATGGGGTGGATGGTTTTCCTATAATTTTGCAGAGTTTGTTAAGGGATTTTCTTGGTTTGTTGTTTTTTTGTGTGTGTTAGATAATATTGAAAGAGGATGTAGCAGAATTGGGAAAGAAAGGGCAGCTGATGGATGTGAAAGCTGGATTTTACAGGAATTTTCTTCTGCCCATGGGCAAGGCACAGCTTGTCACTCCCACTCTACTCAAGTAATGTCAAAATTGTTGCTTTCAATTTTCCCTGTTGGTATGGTTTCCAAAACTGGAGTTAGATTTGTTTGGTAAAGTAGTTCTCCTCTGTCTTGCATTTTAGTAATTGATGTGGAAAGTTGGGTAAATGCTAGCAGATATACATGTTATGGTTGATAGTTGATTCCAGCTTCAAACTTGAGGACGTTTGGGGAATTTTCTTGAGAAGCGATGGAAAACCTAGAGAACTTTAAGATGTAAATACCATAGGTGGATAGAGATTTTGCTTCTATTTTTTAAATTAATTTGTCAGAGTTTTAGGTGATGTATCTGTTGACACAAAATAAGTGTTGGTGGCATCTGTACATGCATTTCCGAGGATTTTGTGACCATCTGTCAACATTTGGCAAGTCTGAGAAAGTGTGTTTATTGTGTTTTGCCTTTAAGAGAGTCAGCTGTTTGTTGGAGGAAAGTAAATGAATGGAGTTCCACTAAGCATTTTCTGTTTATGATTTGTAGCCTTCACAATTGACAGCTGATTTGCATCTCTTTTAAACTAATTGCAGTTCATTTGTTTTTATGTTGATAATCAGCTTCTCAAATCATGTGCTTTTTAGCAGATAAAGTATGAAAAAACTTGCTTAAAACTTGTCTTTGTATCTTTTGATCATTAATGTGCAGATAATCATGGTTTTCTTTTATTTTACTTGTGATTTCTTTCTGCTTGGTTTTATTTCTAGAGATGTTTTTATCAGACCTCTGGCTCATAGCATACCTGTTCTTTATCAAAACAACTAAGAACCTTCAGTTGCCTATTGTTTTCTGCAACAGAAGAAAGTATGATATTCTATTGCAAAGCCAACTAATTCCTCGTTTCATGTTTAGCAAAAGCAGAAAATCCATGCTCATGTAACCTTATTTTTGAGATGTGATCTCTAGCACACATTTCGTCTTTATACATTGGAAAGCATGTAAATCTTTCAGTCCGTGATTATTTTCGTCAAATTTGTAGGATTTATTCTCAAATTGAGTTTTGTTTCTACGGGGACTTCAAAATATCCATTTGCATTTCTACTTTGTTTGAACTCCTTTTGTTTTGACATTGTTATTGTGATTAGCTGTATCGGCAGGGTTGTGGGAATGCCACAGTAAATCATTGTACTCCAGGTCCGTCAATAATATAATGAATACTGGACCAATGAGAGATTTGTCCTAGTAGAGCAATCGGTCTTGTGCTCTTAGCTTATTCTTAGTAATGAAACTGTTTCTTACCTATGAGTTATCACGGGTGGAATTCCAACAGATATTTGTTCTTCGTTTTTTAGGGAAATGAGGATAGAAGAGGAAAGGATTGAAGCTGAGAAGAAAAGGGTAACTAGATCTCACTATTTAAGACCATCCCTGATTGTTTGTTCAATCTTCCTTTCCTAAGTGCTAGTCTCATTAGAAGTTGAACTATTTATGCAGGTAAAAGAAGAGGCACAACAGCTTGCTCTAATATTTGAAACTGTTGGAGCTTTCAAGGTGAAGCGCAAAGGTGGAAAGGGCAAACAAATATTTGGAACGTGAGTTCATTTGAACTCAAATTTGAGCTTTTTATTTTATTCAAGTTTCACTTTTAAGTTTACCCTCTCTGATTTATGCGCCTTTTTGTAGTGTAACTGCACAAGATCTCACTGACATTATCAAGGCGCAGCTTCAGAGGTATCATTTACACCTCAAGTACACTTGAGAATCATGCTCTTGCAAGCTATCACACAGGCATTGACAATTCGTAGTTAGCCTTCATTTCCCTTGCTTATCTAGCTTTGCTCTTTGTGTTTTTCATTGTTCTGTAGGGACGTTGACAAGCGAATAGTTTCACTTCCAGAGATCAGGGAAACAGGAGAATATGTTGCCGAACTGAAACTTCATCCTGAAGTTAGCGCTAAAGTGAGGTTGAATGTTTACGCTAACTAAGGGAGGCAAAATCGCTTATGGAGGAATGCAACGAATGAGATACATATGGTGGAAAGGGTTATTATTTAGTCCATCAAGCATTTGTATGTGTACTTTCCAGGATGGAATTCCTCAAAATTGCTAGATTGTCAGAGCTGAAGCTTCTCATGATTAGTTCCTTGTAACAATTTCATGCTGTAATTTATTTGAAAGGATCAAGTTCAAAGTCAAAATGCAAGAGGGACACATTTGATGGATTAGATTGTTATTTTTATGCCATATGTTCCAAATTTGCAAGATGGGCTGACAACAGTCCACAACATGAGGACGAGAAATTTGTAGCAGTCTAGAACTTCACAGTGGGTCACATCACAGGGTAGGAACAACTAATAGGGAGATGATCTGTTCCCCGACGAAACTCTTGTTTGTCAAAACGTTTAGATGTAAGTGTTGCTGCCCAGGATCGAACTGGGGACCTTTAGTGTGTAAGACTAACGTGATGACCACTACACCACAGCAACAAGGATGATTGAGGCTGAACACTCATATTTCTTTATAAATGAGCTATTGTGGCATATAGTTCTGTACAGTGTAAGTAAGTATTAAGTAGGTAGTGACATGAAAAGCCTAATTATAGCTCCAACAATTTCTTCTGAGGCTTGTTAGTTCATTCTTGCCTCGGCCGAAGCTTATACAATAGCTACTTATTCATTTCTTGGAGGCATACTAAAGGGTCCAGGTACTCAACAGTTTAACTTAGCACCTCATAAAAGGAGGTAGTTAGTAGACATTATACAAGAGGATTATTGCTGACATAACCCTTCGGTTCGGTCTCTTCACGAAAAGAAAAAAACAGTTAATTTTACCTTTTTGGAATATTTGTCATATCATATCATTAAGCACTAGCTCTTTATGCTGTCATATAACGCACAAATGGAACTTCTTTTCCATATCACATTCGAGCAATAGAAAGACCAAGCTGGAAGTTCCTTTCCTTGTATCCATACGACGCATAGCATAGGCCACATGTAAAGCATCTTTTGTTATTCTGCCACTGGTTACGTTTATGCATCCATGAGGATCGCAAATGTTGCAGGTAGGGTCTTTCTTTAGAATCTTTTTTCTCTGTTATCAAATTATATTGATTTCTCAACAATTCTTTTCGAATATAAATCCACTACTTCTATTAGGATGGATTATCATGTGACCTGACATTGTGCTAAACTCTCTATTTGCATGAAGGCATTGTAGCTTGTATCCAGCCACAATAATAGATAGGAAGAGCAGCCGGCTAATACCAATTTGGCCCATTTGGCAATGATCGAAGACATGAGGATTTTGTCTATATCACATCGTAACATAGCAATTAATCATATGTGAAATCTGATGGTTCAAAGTGAAGTCAAGACATGTTTCTTAATTTATACCGAATTATGCTTTTGACAATTCCATTTCCTGTGTAATATGAAATATCCAGCTGTGGAGTTGGAGAAGTAAGCCACTTCAAGGTATCAACTCCACATGCTACGTACTTAAAGCGTTTTGGCTTTAGATTACAACTTAGGATAGAGGAAATCGCAAACATCAGACTCTTCACTACCAAATGAGTGTTTTTAGTGTTATTAAACTGCTAATTTAACAAATTATGGACCAGTTTTTTTTAATGAAAGAATACCCCTTTTTGTACAAAAGCTATTGCTATTTGACAAATGGAGTTAAGATTGCTTTATTCACAATAGAAATTTCATAACAAATGGAAGTAATTAGGAAATTACAAACATTCAATTAAAGAATAACAAAGCGTCAAGTTCGAATATTGCCATGATCTTTATGCGTAGACTGGCCAAGACCCTTTTATAAAGTAGGCTAAGAAGACATTAAATATTTTCAAGTACTATTAATTACAACTCTTAGCTCCTACTTTTGTTCACGGAATATGTAATGCTTAACATAGATGAAAAGAGAATACTGTACATTGGATAACAGACAAACACCTCACTACATGTGCTGATGTTTATGATGGCATTGTCTTTAGAAATCTCACGCAACGTACCCACTTGCCTTCTCTTAATGCCAACATTCAACTCAACGTGCACATAACAAACTCCTAACTTAGAGGTGGGTATCAATGATCTTAATTAGTTGCACAACTCTCATTTCCCAAATTTACAATGTTTAGAGATACATTCAATTTTTATGACTACATTATTTATATTAATTAAATTCTCTCTTTCTCTTCGAAACAACTTCCATCTACAACCCTTCTGAGTCTGACTGCCAATATGTGCTTGCACTTATGTTAAATGATGTTTACTAGGTTTTTATATATACTCACAATTAGTTGATATAGAATTTTAAGATCCAGATCTTAAAACCATTCTTATTAATAGAATTTTAATTATTTCGCACATGATCCAAATTAAAGTAAATTAAAAAGGAATAATGCTTCCTATCAATATTCTTACGAGGCCCAAAAATTACAAATACAAAAGAGTTTCAGATGCCATACAATAGTAAACTCGAAGATGTTTTAAGAGAGTCAATTGTTCGAATCCAATTGGTACGAAGGATCGAACAGTCTCAGCATCAGCACATATAGACAACAATTAATAAAGGAACGTGCGTGGCAATACGTATGCTCTGTAAATAATACTTGTGGAAATGCGCAGGTGATATCCCCTTATATATGAAAAATACTACATTTCTGTGTTGTTCGAAGAGTTAGCTGTATCTTTCTTGGAAACATCAATTGGCAATCCCATGGACCCCAGTCAATTTGTCTTACTTACTAGTACAGTTGAAGTGACTTCCAAAGTAAGGGAAGCTAGTACAGTTGGTTAATTGGGTAGGTATGATGAGAAGGCTAAGAATAAGTAGAAGTAAGGTGGACCATTAATTATGATTAAGAGTGTTACAATAATAATCAATAAACATATATATATGGCATATGGAGAGCAAAATAAAGAATAAAAAATATGGGCAGCAACCAACTCAGCTTGCTATCCATTTATGGTTTTTCATTTATTGGCGTTTGGAACAGAAGATATAGCTAAGGAGTTCTCTTTTAGGTTTTTTATTAGCCACAAACAAAGAATGGAAGAACCTAATCCACGACTTCTTGTTGTGGCGGTGGTGATTCCATACCATATGCCGTTTCGTGCTTCTCTCTCTCTCTCTCTTTTAAGAGTTTCCTATCGATCACTGTCCCACTTGCAAAGAATCAAAAATACCAAAGGATGTGTTTGAATTATTTTCTTAAAGCTTTTTTCAATATGATCTTGTTACTCACTTTTCGTGAATCGAAGGCAACCATGAACACTATATTCACTTACTCAACCAATAAATGTTCAAATTTGATCAGAAAGAACAAAGAATTAAAGAATTGGCAATTGCCAATTCTAATTGATTAGAAAAAGGCTAATTGTAATTCACATTTAACCTTTAACTATCATACTTCTCATATATTTAAATATTCAGTAATGGCAATCCACCAAGGCTGGGGCAGGAAGCACCAGAGCTTGTTTGGTTGATGATAACTGGTAGTTGGGTGGTTCACGGAGGTGATGATCGTCTTCTGGTGCCGGCAGATTAAGATCCAACGACAAAATATTTCTCGTCTTGATCTCCCCAACAACACCAGACCCAATGTTCACACTTGTATCGGTACTTATAGCAACCTGAGGATTACCTGAATTGGCTTTGTGCCTTCTCATGTGGCCGCCAAGAGCTTGACCGGATGTGAACTCTGAGCCACAGATTGAACACTCGTGAATCTTGCTCTTGCAATTTCCCTGAGAACCCTTGTTCCTGCTAACGTTGTTGGTGTTGGCTATTTGCAGAGAAAGCAGACCATGGCTGCTTTTATTGAACCGATCACAATCATTCCTTGGCGTCACTTCCAAGGTTTTTTTCTCTTCAACAGCGCTAGCGGCCCTTGGTTTTTTATGACTAGCTCTGTGTCCACCTAACGCTTGGAACGAAGGAAAATTTCGGTTACAGGTTTTGCACTCAAAAACACAGAAACCTGTCTTACTTACAGTTGGTGTTGTGATGATACGGGAGAATTTTTGGGTACTTAATTTCAGTTCCAATTCTTCAGACCCATTATGGACGTGGTTTGGAACACCACCTTGAGCTAATAGAATCAAACAGTTGGCCATGTCTTCTTCTTCCTCCGTGCTCTCATGATCACCTGAGGTAGTTGTAGCAGAGGAAATTGAGCCACAGTACTCCTCCACAACACCTTCAACGCCAACGTCACCACAACCACTTGATGAGCTAGATGCCGCCGTCTTGTACGGTGATGATGATCTTTGACGCTTGTTTCGCTTTCCCTTAACGATCTGAGATAGATTATTAGACCCCATGAACTCTTCCTGAGCTTCCATGTCCAGTTCTCTTCTCCAAAGGACCTTCAAGATAATATATATTTGGAATTGAATGGAAGTAAGGGATATGTAAAAGTGACCTAACAAAGTGAAGCCTAGTAAAGAGCAAAAATAGCAAATAAGTTATAGAGAGAGTAACGAGAGAAGCTAGCACAGGAGTAGTGATAGTGGGGTTTGTTTATATGCAGTAAGGTGGTTGGTGTTGGAAAAAAAAGTTAAAAGTAAAATTATTTCTTTTTTCTTATTTAATTCTAACACTTGAAAGCCGACCCCACGAATTGATCTGATCTACTATTCCTTGTCTTGGTGGCCACAACCAAAACTATCATCCTTCTTCTCTTCCTACCTTGTGACTTTCCAAGTGTAGTTACCAAATTAAATAATTCTATATTTTACTAACTGGGATGGGTTTGGGTTAGATTCCTCTTCTAATCTCATGTATCACGTCATAGTTGAAAAAACGGAGGCTGTGAAGGGATTAGACTTCTTCATTGCGGTCATTGGAAGCATTGATTATAATTTGTGTTGGGAAATTTTGACTAGATAATTTAAATATTGCTATTGTCCTTATTGGTGGGTTGAAAATAAAATCAAGTACTATGGTTTTTTCAAAGAACCAAAAGCCGTCAAATACAGGACTATATATATATATATATATATATATATAGTTTTTAATTTTTGTAACATCCTCTTTCTGTATTATAACATTTGCGTTTTCTAATGTTAAAAGAAACAAAATTGAGATGTAGTAACCGATATTGAACTGCCGAGAAAGGGAAAAGATAAGAGTTAGGAAATTAGGACAGTTAGAAACAAAGGTTGGCATTAGCGTTAGGAGTTTGAGACCACTAGCTTTCTAGTACCGTCCGCCAACCAAAGGTCACGAATATACACACAAACCCACAGAAAAGCAAAAAGGGTTGTGTGGCACGATAAAAACATGCCAACCTCATTTACGCCTTGTCTTCTTCAAGTAGAGCACCAATGGCCACCGCTAGGTTTTTGAGTGATTTGGGTAGCTTTTAAGCAACCCATGAGCCCCTTTTCCTCTCTAGGTCATACAATATATAACTATATATTGTCTCTTTCATGTAAAGCTTGTGGGAATAGGGGTTTATAGTAAGCACAAGTGCCTAAGCCATCAACTAAAGAAAGGGACCTTTTTGTGTGACCATAAGCCAAGTCGGGTGGTTTCAGTTACGTACGTTTAGGTTACTCTACAAGTAAATGACAAGTACTCTCCTTGTTCTTATCAGTCAATCCACAGGGCAAGTAAAAGTTAAAAGTATTCTAATTTTTAGTATCTCTTACCTAGAGGGTTCGAAATTGGTCACGATAACATCAACTGGTTTGCAACTACAACTCTTCCGTGTCAACTAGTTATATGACACTTATCATATACTAAACGATCAAGCATGTATCTAATTTTCGTTGCTATTTAAGAAGAATTATGTTTACATAATATATATTTATGACGCCTCAGTAGAACTACAATCAAACTGCAGTTAAAAATTTTAAATTGTTCCATATATATATATATACATATATATATAGGCGGAAAAGAATCCTAATAATATGGATGATTTTGTTTTCTTATGGGCGAACAACGGGAATTGAACCCCCGCATCGTGGATTCCTACCTTGATTCATGCATTAACATTATGACTTGTTAATAATATATTATGAGATATTCCTTTTATATAAATGTATGTCGTTTATAATGTAATGTGATTTACGTTCCATGAATAGTATTAGGCTTATGTCATCAAGTATGTGACTTGATAGTAAAACCATAAGCATTATAAACACTATTCTAAACTGTCCCTAGTCGTTCGTTATTGGTGGAACAATAATGAATCAAGGCTAGTTAGTATGTGTTCTGATTGATGATCACGTTTTACTGATCATAGATATTAGTTATCAGATCAGAAACTTAGATATATGTTAGAGAACATATATTGGACCGATCCACAAAGAGAACACTACATGGTTTTATGTCATTAGTGATTCTCAATATGGTTTGACTTTAGTCATTTGATCTGAAGTCATCATGGTTCCCTACATGAGGAATTCGGTGTTTTGATATTAAACGAAATTATTCTTAACCGAATAACAAGTAGTCTTATGTTGGATATCCAATGAATCATGCGGAGGGATGTGAATGATCTAGATGAGATTTGTACCACTCTTAAATAAGAGAGATATCATTTGAGCCTCTTGACAAATGTGACTGAAGAAATGCATGACTATGCTCAAATGAATTGATGAAGAGTCATCAATGTCATTTGTTATAATCAGTCAACTTGGGGATCAAGAAACTATGATTAATCAAAGGTTGACATGTATTATGTCTTGTAATTAATCTTGATATCGTGTTACAAAATGACTAAGCTTATAACCATGGTTACAGGTTAAATCGGATTATCGATCTTCATTTGATTTAGGTAGTCATAATGTTTTGCTAGAGGTCGCTTATGACTTATGGGCCTTGAAGTGTGATCAGGTCCATTGCCAACATCAAATAAACCTATAAGGTCACACACAAAGAGTGATGCGATTTGAGCTTATTATCTTGGGCCTAACTTATTAGGCATTGAATAAATATATGTGGATATATTTATTGGGTTAGATTGAATTAAGTTTTCGGGCTTTTATTATATGAAATATAAAGGGCCGAAATTTATTGGGTTTCAATGAAATTAGGTTTTCTCTATAAATAGAGAAACTTAGGTCTCATTAGAGTATGACACTATTTTGATACGAAACCTTAGCCAACATCCGAGAGGAAAATCGTGCGGCGTTTGGAAAGAGTTTCAGGACATGCTAGCACACCATAGTCGTAGCCCGGATCGTGCATACTCGTGTGATCTCGGTAGAAGGCATTCGCGTATTGCAATGTCTTGGAATCCGAAAAGAAACAATAAATCCACAACATAAAGGTATTTTCGTATATTCTGAGTATTTTCGGTTATACTTCACGTTGTTGTATGGTCTTTTCCGCAGCGTATTGTGAATACTCGGGTCATACGCGATCCAACAAAACCAACTCCAGCTTAACAAAAACTTTAATTAACATTTAAGAAGGTACTTTATTTTATATGCAGATTAAAAGAAATATCATCTTAAATTTTAAAGAAGTCAATTCTGAATCTGACAAAAGAAAATCGGTTTCAATAATAATGAACTGCTAATAATGGGCAGTCAATCAAGAAAGCACGTCAAAGGAAAAATCAAATATGTCAAGCATAACCGGGCACCAGCAAAAAATTGTTCTTAGTGGTAGGTTATTTAACTAAAGAAATTTGTTTGTTCTTCTACAAATATGAAATTAACTTTCCTTGGATTTTCGGCAGTTCCCTCAACTGAGGAGATTTAGTCTAATACGTCAATGGCAATTACTTAGTTAATTTATGAAATTATAGGTTAATCTCTATACTTGGGTCAAATTCATTGCATGTATAGTTAAGTGACAAGTTCACTTAACATGGTCAGGGTATCTTTTCCATCCAATAGTATATGGCACATTAAAATAGTTCATAATCACTATTCGAACGGTTCATGTACCGTTGACCTCCCCTTTCTTTCACAATTATAGTAGTTACCTTCCTGGGTACGTAGGAAGCCAAGTTTATTTATTAATCTCAGTCTCAATTTTATATTGGCATGGGGTTAAAAACTTTAGAAGGTTAGGTACAATGGAATATGCTACTTGAGGTTTTAGTATATATACAATTAGTCGTAATAAAATCCAATAAGAGGAATGGGATTGTAGGAGTGAAAGAAGGACAGTCGGCCTCATATATGTAGACTAAGGATTTTGAGAATTTCAAATTAGGATGGTCGGATCTTAACTAATTAATCTGTTTGCAGAGTAGCATGGAAAGAGTATGTGTCATATAAATGAGCTGTTTAGTGTTATTGAGGGCGGCCTTAAATTAAGAAACATATATAAAAGAAAATTCTTGATTATGCAACTACAAATAAATTAATGCTATGCTTTAGCATAATATGCGCTCAAAATCAATCCATATAAGATAGATTCTTGAACTTTTAATTCTGCAAGTCAACAAAATTATTGGACTTGGACTTGGTCACGTTACCCCATAAGAATATTTTTTTTTCACATATGATATGTATTAGTTAGTTCAATGAGTAATAGACAGATAAGGTGTACTTGTCATTGGTTTCTTGTATCCATTATGAAAAATAGAAGCAATCCGGCCGGGAGTCGATTTCTGGGAAGAAAAAAGGACGAATGCAAGCTAAAACAACCACCTTTCAATCAATTTTATGAGGCATGCACTTCGCAGCTAGTGATAGCATTGCTTAATATTATATTATATATATATTTATTAATTAAGTCTTAGTAATTGTTCGAATTCAAATTTTATTTTATCCCCAATTTATGATATTTTATATCAAACCTACCATTTATCATTTTCGTTGCAAAAGTTTTCTTTGGACTCATTAAATTAAGTTATGACTAATATTTAAATTAGTGTTTAAACTTTATTTTGTTTCCTACATATATGTTTAAGAAATTGTATTAGACTAAATTAGCATAAATCTAGCTTATCATAAAGGTTATTAAAATTGTCCAAAGGAGTATAAAAGCTTTTTTTAATTGTATCTTTTAGAGTTTAAATCAATATTTATTCTTATGGATTTCGGTAACTGATGGAATTATAAATGATTTAATTAAATTTTAAATTGAAATGTCTAGTTGATTAAAAATAAAATAAAAATAATTTGATTTAATTTTAAAATAAAATTTAAGGACTGATTTACGTATTATTCTATTAAATTGTTGATTTCTACTAAATGACTAGATCGATTAAGTTGTAAAGCTCGAATTTAAAATTCAAAACATTGAGCGTTTCTGATATTCCTGCATATATACATACATCGTCAATTCACGAAGAGAAGGAAAATGGCGGGGTCTCTTAACTCTGCTCCAGATTTTACTCTGATCTGATCAGAATAATATATAGTATCACTACCATACACACTCCGAAGCAGTAGTAGCTAGCACGCTGGTACTCAAAACTTCATTGTCACTCCAACTTCACATACATCAACACTACAGGGACGCTTTTTGAGGTACAAATTCATGATGTGTGATGTTATCTTAGTTGCAACCAACTAAGAACCTTATACTCGTATACTTGCGTAAGTTCTTAAAATAATATTGCTTTTCTTGATTGTCGGTGAACCAACATATATAACTAGCACTCCGGAGTCCGGCCCCTAGAATTAATTATTTTCCATCATCTCCAACATAAAGGGTACATACAGATAAGACAATATGGATGACGTGGTGTGGTGGTGGATCCTGACTCCATATAGTTTGGACTACACTACAAGCAAACAATGCATGGCATCCGAAAGCAAAGCGGAAAGAAACCCAATCACTTGCATGCCAAACCATGGAATATAATCCTTCGTTGAAGCCATCTCTCGGAGTTTGAAAGATGTATACCAGTGAAATGGGTGGTTCCATACGCTAATAGTAGTAGCAGTCGCCAACTTTTCTATTGATGCGCACGAGAATATATCTGAAAGTTGTAACTGAACGTTCATGCACATAGAAGAATAAGTTTTGTGGCGTTAAATTTCACTATGGGAGGAAAGGGTATTCTTCTTTATTTCTTAGATTTGACATAAAACCTTTTATCTATGATTGAATTGAAGAAGTTAACCAATTAAAATATAAGTTTAGTCTAGACATGTATTGCAGATTTGCAGTGCAATTTGCAAACAAATTTAAAAGAAAAAGTGAAATGACGGTAAAATAGTGGCTGTCGAACCACCTTTCACTGACAAATGACAATGACTTCATGCCAACTCCTACACTTGGAACGGATCAAGAGCCGAGGCCACACTTTCACTCACCAACTCCACTGGTGTTCTCACACTTGCCTCGTGAATTTTCTTTCAATCAACCCAAGAAGCCAAGCTTCTTTAGACACTTGGAAACTTGTGACTAATGTAGAACAAGGTGCTTGATGTAGAGGAAGGAACTCTTTATTTATTTTAATTGAGCATTGAATTTCGTTACGAAATACAAACAAAAACTTATTATTTCTTTAGAATTTCCAAATTAAGGATTACAATTCGATTGACATTTTCTATTAGCTAAAATATTTATTATTTCAGCTACATCCAAAACATAATACTATATGGACTTTTCGATTTAAGTAATATTAGCAAACAAAAAATACTTAGATAGATATGTCAACAAAGTTTCAAAGGTGAAATTAATGAAAGTTGAATTTATCATCCTTGGAAAATATTTGTACAGTAGTATAGGGGAAAGTTGTGAATTCCATCAAAGACCATGTAGTTGGTAATAGGTTCTTTTTGTTTGTTTGAAAGTTAAAATTGGCAGTAAGTTACCCTGTAGGCTCTCCTACGTTAGATATAATTTACACGTACATTTTTATGGAAGTCACCTCTTTTTTTCTGGTTAAATGGGTGAATGTCACTTGGCATCAAAGTCAAACAAGGATGCGTGAAAGGTCTATCTACAGAGAAAATTATGTGACTACAATCCCTATCATAACCCGCAAACGAACGTAAGATGTAATCACAATCTTCCATTCGTTTCCCCTCTCCTGGAGGCATACATTTCCAAGCTCCCTCAATTAGTTCTTGACTTTATAATGCACCAAAGTCAACATTACAAGATGGGTTTCAGAGTTTTAGCTAACAGAAGTATTATAAGGACGTTTCAATAGGCTCAAGTCAATAGAACTCAACATTCATCTCGTAACTTAGTGCTAAAGAAGGCCTTAAGAGCTTTCCTCCGGGTTCAACTATTAACCTTTCTTTCCGTGTTAAAACAATAATCATGTCTCATACGTTGATGGCGCAGTGTTGACCCAGACACTCGACGAAATAGGGGAGGATTGCCTGAGATATTGACGATGGTTGTTTCTCTATAGAGAAAAAAGAAAAAAGATAACTCATGAGCTTAGTGAAAAACAACAGCAACATCACGCAATACAAAAATTATAATCAAGGCAGAAAATGGAAGCTCTCTCTTGAAGATCAGAGGATAGTACGCGGCCACTACGTTTCTTCTCTGAAAAGTAGTAGGACTTGGAAAAACAGATGCGAACAGGCATTCAGATTTCGGTCACTGATAATTTATCCCATTCCGATCAGTTAAACTGGAGCCTTTTGACATCTGAGCTACCACTCTACAAAGAGCTCAACTTCAGGGACACCTTTGTTGAGAATTGGCATTCAATATTCAATAGGCTAGAATTTCAGTTCTAGTAAGATTTTTATTCAATTTCAGTACAAGACTTTAATTCTTATTTTTAGCAGATTATTTGCAACTATTTTTATCTGTTGCAGTTAGCTTTATCTTTTAATTATAGTAGTTGATTTTAAGTAGGAATGTTCGTAAGATTTCATTATTTAAAAGCTTGAAAGATTAATAAAGTGTTGAGAGTTTTTTCAAATTCAACTTAGTATCAGAGCCTTAGTTGGTCTTATAGGGCCTATAGAAAAAAAATTTCGATCTAGTTTTTTTGAATTACAAAACCAACGTCTAAAATTTTTAACTACTGCAGTTATTTTGATATAATCTCAGTAGCTTACATACTTCTTTTTTAAACTTGCTATTGCTACTGTTTTGAATATGTTTTTAAACAATTTTACAGTCGAAACTCTATCATATTTTCAACTTATTTGTTGCTGTATTTTGAACAATTTTTTTAAAACCTCTTTCAAACTTGTTTTAAACACTTTGCGGCAGCATATCTATATCTATTTTTAAACCATAATCAAAATGTCCTCCAGTAGCATTGCTTTAAATCCTCCAGAAATTTTTAATGATGAAAACTATCAAATATGGTCAATAAAAATGCAGTCTTATTTGGAGGCTTTTGATTTTTGGGAAGTTGTAACAAAAAATAGGCCAATGCCACCTCTACTCAAAGATCCCACTATGGCTCAAATCAAGCTGGAACAGAGAAGAAGAATTTTAATAACAAGAATAAGAGCAGCAGCTGCGAATTCCCACCTTGTGCACCTGCAGTAAGACTACTCATCTTGAAAAATATTATTGATGGAGGCCTGATGCAATGTGTGGTACATGCAAACAACTTGGGTACGTTACTAAGGTTTGCAAATTCAAAAACAACGATTGTTACTCTCAACAAACACAGATTGCAGATGAAGTTAGGAGCAATTTTTTTGAAGCTTTGAAGAGTTTGTCACCAGAATGTCAAGGAGGAGTGTTGAGAATTGACATTCAGTTTCCAATAGGCTAGAATTTCAATTCTAGTAGGATTTTTATTCAATTTCAGTATAGGACTTTAATTCCTATTTTTAGCATATTATTTGTAACTATTCTTATCTGTTGCGGTTAGCTCTATCTTTCGGTTATAGTAGTTAATTTTAAGTAGGAATGTTTGTAAGCTTTCATTATTTAAAAGTTTGAAAGATTAATAAAGTGTTGAGAGTTTTTCCAAATTCAAAAATCAATTCTTTCTTTTATTCTCAGCCTTTTTTAAATCAGTTTTCATAGCAGAATCGCTGCAATTCTCCAACAACCTTAAACCCATACCTTATCATCGACGCTAGGCTCAACAGTATGTGAATTTGTGGCCTTAGCTGAGGTGTTATCAGGACCACGCATATCACTTTAGAACTATGCCTACAGGCTTTCCACTTCCAAATTTTATCAGAAAATCTGATAGAATTGTGACTTTTTGTTTCCAACATTCCATGAAAAGATTTCAAGGCAAGCCAGGATAAGTGTCACTGCCCATAGATGTCCTGGCATTCCCAAGATATTTCAATATCATTACCTACTACTAGAATCTTCACTTTGCTCCAACATAGGTCAGTTGTAAGTAATTACAAAGTCTGAACAATAAAACAAACCCCAAATGCATGATTTTATTCTATAAATGTTCAGAGGATAGCAAAACATCCAACTGATCAACCAGCTAGAAGTATGTTATAACTGGTGTACCTTGTCTAGACATGCAGAACTTGCTATCTTGTTTAGTAAAATTGGGATCATCATAACATATAACGAGTCTAAGCAAAGGTCATAAGACAATATAAGCAGTAATAGAAACCTACATTCCACTCGGTTCCAAAATTTAACATTTGGCTCTATACAAGGAACTGATGAAACGCAAGAAGCAACAGATCAGACGGCTTTCTTAAATACAGTTGCTTACTATATTGATGTCACCCCGACAACACCTGCATTCACGGGTAGAATAATAAGAAGGTTTTTATTAATTATAGCTGAAGATCGTATTCACAAATGCACTGAAAGACAGGGATGTATAAGCAAATAATGTAGCTAGATCAATGGACAGGTTACCTCTGAAAATAGAGTATGTCAATAAAATAATGTCACCAATTAACGAGGCAATATGCAAGTTCAGTTATCCCCTCCTTTCACATGCAAACCTGCTCTTTCAATGACATCTAGTAACTCACCAAATAATATTTCTATAAGCTCACTTAATTGCTCATCAAGCCCAGAAAGCTGATGTGTGATTTTCTAACTCTAACCAAAATCAAAGAACTCCAATTTAAACACTGTTATATATGAAAGATCATATATCTTGTACCCAAAAATATGCTCACCACCACCACTCCTGCAATCTAAAGAGGAACAACAAGCTAAGCTTCTTTAGACACTTGTGTTCTCACACTTGCCTCGTGAATTAACTTTCAATCAAGCATCGAAAAGAAACCCAACAAGCCAAGCTTCTTTAGACACTTGGAAACTTGTGACTAATGTAGAACAAGCTGCTTGATGTAGAGGAACTCTTTATTTATTTTAATTGAGCATTGAATTTCGTTACGAAATACAAACAAAAACTTATTATCTCTTTAGAAATTCCAAAGGATTACAATTGGATTGACATTTTCTAATAGCTTTATCATTGCTTAAATATTTATTATTTCAGCTACGTCCAAAACATAATACTAAATCACTAAAAAAAACCAGCAATTAGTGACAGAAAATTATTGATAGAAAATAAACCGTTATAAATTGTCGGAAAAATGTCGTTTAGCGACGGTATTAATATCTGTCGCTAAATTTGGAGAGAAATCATCCCGATAAAATTTACGACAGACTTTAACAACGATATAAGATGTCCATCGGTAAATAAGGCGAGAATTGTAGGCGAAATTAGAAAATGTTGAGTTTATTAATGAAAATTATCTGTCAGTGAATCCTCGGTAGACTTTAGTGACGGTACAAAATTCTTTTCAGTAAAAAAGGTGAAAATTATTGCCGAAATTTAAAAAGTTTGAATTTAATCAAACGACGTCGTTTTCTTTTACATTATTTATAGAATAATTTGCCTAAATATCAATTAAAAAATTGTTTATTAACAGTTTACTAAATGAGGCCAAGATTTCTCAATACACACTTAATCATATTTTTTGCGAGGACAATCAGTGTGCTAATTTTTTAGCTCATTTGGGTTTGACTGAAATACCTATAGAGCGCTTATGGCTTTCTCCCCTTCTTGGCTTTAGTCACCTTGATGCGAATGAGATTTTTTTTTTTTTGAAAATTTAAAATTGAATTGATTAATAAAGAAAAGTTACATGAAACATCTATCCCAATTAAAACAAGACAGAACGACATGAGGCCCTAACGTCAATCGAACCCACCAAGCTAAACAAATGTAGAGAACTCAATTAGGGCAAAACAACATTATCTTTCTCAACCCATCCAGAATATACTCCAGAAGGAAAAATGGGGCTGGCTAGGGCACGAGATTGTGGCGCCCTCAGAGACTCTTACTGCTACCGCGCACGGGGGAGGATCCATCGGTAAGAGATAAATGTTGAAAACCGAAGGTGCTACTCCAAGCTGATTTAGATTTGCAAACCTGCAAGAAGACCGAAAGGGAGGACGAGCTAGAGTCAATCCTTTTGTGGGCTCCCTGAAGCGCAACGCCGGACTGAAAAACGGAAAGGGGCAGCTTGATAACCAACAGGTTAGTACCAAAACCGCCCTCCCCTGATATCCTTGTTTGAGAATATGGCTGTTTCGGGGACTAAACACTCCAGGAGAGAGCTAAGCCCCTACTACACCTAGAGTGCAGCTGGGTAGAAAGTAGTTGCTCTCTGATGCGAATGATGATAAGCTCTAGGATAAAGGGTTTGGGGGTGATCTTCTGTTGGAATCTTCTTAGATTTCTTTCCCTCCATAGTTCTTGAGAGCAGGTAGCCAGCGAGATGAGGATGACTGCTCTGTCAAAAGTAGAAATAGATAATAGGGGCAGCTCCAGTAGTAGATCGTGGAGTCTGTTCGGCAGTTGGACATCAGTACATAACCTACGAATCTTAGTCCAAATGTCAGTAGAGTAGTCACACTCAAAAAGAAAGTGATTCCTAGTTTCTTCCTCTTGATTACAAAAACTACACATTCTTGAAGAGTTAAGGAAAGGAAGCCTGTCCATAGTACTGAGTCTATTCAGCATAACCAACCATAGCAAGAAACTGGTGTTAGGTCTCAGAAACCGGTTCCAAACCATTGAAAACCACTCAACCCGATTCAGTGCCCCCTCTATCAAATTATTAGCTACCTGCATTGTAATATCAGAGACTGGGATCCCCTTCCAGAGGAAGGTATCCTTTTCTCCTGTCCTGCGAAACTGTGGGATGGATAATAATCTAGTTTCATCCATAGATAACAACCATCCACCTTCTGCTAGGATATCCTTAAGCGGATGCGAATGAGATTTTGTTTAGTTGTTGAATCGTAGTTTACTCCTCTGATGTAACAAAAAAAAAACGAGTCCATCTTTGGTCTTCGTACAATTTTCTTTTCACATATTTTCGTTGCTCAATTTACCATTACCGTCAGGGCTTTAATCTTTACCCATGGAGTTATAAGCAAGCACGAATCTGGTATTCGTGCCTGGCATATAGTCTTTATGTTTGGGTCTTCGTCAAGTGTCTTGTCTTCTGGATTTTTATTGTCACTTCCAACAACAACAAACCCATTACCATAAACTCCACCCTTCAAAACCTTAACCACATTCCTGCTCCACTCCTCAAAAACTAGATCTGTATCAGCATCATTGGAGCATGGATTAACCAGTCAGCTAATTTCTTTTGTCTTAACATTCTTAGTCTCACAACACTAACTTCATAGAATCCTGACTTAATTTTCCAGTTTTTTTAATTAAAGGGATTATTATTTTCTTGAGTAAATCGTTTGTCATTATTCTTTTATATATGTAACCTGGAACATAGTGTTTCATGCTGATAAATGTCGATGTTTTGATTATGGTTGAGAGATTCTCTAGTGAAAAGCACTACGATTGGTTCAAAGATTACTCTCATTTTCGTCATCTCATTCAGTCAGATGTCCCCACCAACACCTCTGTATTCTTCTAATTGCTCTCTCTTTTTACGCTTTACTCTGTCTGTTTGATCAAACTGTTTAGCATTCACTATCAAAGGTTTTATTGTTTTGGAATCTAGGGGTTACTGGTGAAAGTATGCTTTTATTTCTAGAATGATGTCTGTTTGTGAAAGTTGAATATTGCAATTCTTCTACTTGAATTTAGAAATTGAATATTGGTTCAATTATTCTTAATTCTTCCTGGCTTCTTTTACTTCTTCATGTTCCAGGGATGTTAATCCCCATCTTTTTTTGTCTTCAATTTCCCAGTTATGGAGCACCTAGGGTCCTCCTTGTCAAGCCCTGGCTTTTCAGGCTTTAACTCACTAGCCCTAGAAACCCCCAAACTTCCATTCACGAATCTCGCAATTATTGTCAAGGAATAACAATCAGTTAATGTAAGTGTTGATCTTTTCTCCAGGTTGTTGTTTTAGCTCTATTCTCATGAAAATCCTTCGGATTTTTGCTTTCAGTTTGAATTCAAAATTGTTGGTGATCACATGGGAGCTCTTAAATTGGAGCTTAAATGCCCACAGAAGATTGATGAAGTCACAGCCGACCCAGACCCAGATTGGAGCTTCGATACTCTGTTATCAGAGCTCAATCGCCTTGAGAAGAAGTTCAATGCCTCCTCATCAAAGACCCCATTGGCATTTACCAAAACACAATGTTGGTAAGGCTGCTTTGGTTTTTATTTGTGGCGAACGATTATTTCCTTTGAATGTTTTCAATTCACTGCTAATTATGCTGGATAATGTATGAATAGGAAGAGTGTGCAGAGGAGGCCAGTGGCCTTTGTAATGCGAGTGTCAGATGATGAGATGGAGGAGTCTGAAAGTGACGGCGAGGAGGATAAATATGTAAGATTGTTGGCGGCCAAATGTTTTGGTTGTGATGATATGTCTGCAAGGTATAAATGTTTCTAAATGGTTGTCAATATGTAAAGAAATCTTTTTGATTGGTTTTCTTCTTTATTTTGGACTTTATCAAGAGTGGTTTATTCTTTTTCTAGTTTTTTGATATCTCAAATTTTATTTCCACCTTTTGTATGTTTCAGTCACGGAGAAGAATCTGATGGCCAATTGAGTCTGAATGCTAAGTCCTACTTGATGGATGAAGTGGGTTTGCTTGAAGACTCTATGTTTGAGTTAAGTCACAATCATCGACTTGCGATCAAGGTTTGTAGATATAGCATAATGCAAAACTTGTGTCTGTGGTTGTTTAAGCCACTAATATTTTATTTGGGTCATGTTGTGTTCTTGCCATCATTTTTACCTTTGCAAGTTGACAACGAATGTATGCTGGGCCTTGTGCCGGTCTACTGATTTTTTAAAAGTATACTAAGTTGGTTAATTAACAGGAAGGGATTAGGAATAAAATCTCTGAACTAGAGTCAGAATTAATGAGTGAAAATGAAGAGTTCACTGCTGCTTTGGCTCGAATTGGAAAGTATAAAGAAGCCAGGAGGGAGGTGGACAGGAAACTTGATACTCAATATCAGCGCAAGATGTAAGATGGCTAATTCCTTTGTTTCATTTATCTAGCTTTCTTTTGCAATAATTTTCAGAAAAGCATTATATATTTATGTTTCTTCTAATAAATTCTACTAGTACAAGGAATAATGGAGTCCTAATGTTGCTCTTGTGGTGCTGTGCCCTGTTTAAGATTGTGTTAATCTTGGTAATCAACCTGAAATACAAACATTAAAGTTATTAAAACAGGACTTTCTTTGGAGAATTTTGGTCTGGGAAATATTGATTAAGCCTTCAATCAGAGAAACATGAAACTATTAATGACACCACTTTGTATTTGATGTAGTGCAGAAGCACTTGATAAACACTTAACTGAAGTGCAACAGTATCATGAACTCAAATCACAGATAGAAGAAAGAAAAATAAGAAGTGATGCAGCCAATGAGGAGGCAAAGAAAAAGGCTCTTCAAGAGGAAAAACTACGTCTGGAAAGAAATAGAGCAGAAGCAGAGGTTTGTTGATTTATGGTTTCTAATTCATTTGCACTTTTGATGTACTTCATATTCTCTTTAATTTATGTAATCTACAAGAATTTATGTTATTTGTCTCTATGTCTGTGGTTCTTCCTGCATTACTTGGGGCATAATGTAATATCCTTTCATTCAAGCATTGGAAGTTTTGTGGGCTTGTAAGTCACATTTATTATGAACAGATATTTTCTTCGAGTCAGTTCATGGAAACATCCAGGCCAATAATAGTTATTAAGAACTGTTTTACTAAGAAATATGTGACAAGTCTAGTGATAACTAAGTTCATGAATATAGGCTAAAATGAGAGCTGAAGAAGCTAAAAAAGCTGCTTTAGAAGCAGAAAGGAAAGCAGCCAAAGAAACTGCTGAAAAGGAAGCTATCGAAACCTCAAAGAAGGGAATCGCTGTAGTCTCACTAGAGGACGGTGTATCACACCAAGCAAGTGCCAATTCAGGAGCTCAAAATCTTCACTTGGGGGCTTCTAGTTCTAATAAGAAACCACAGTCAACAGGTGCTCTATTAATACTTTGGCACATATGAGATTACCATGACCTTCATATCTCTTACACTTCTTTCTTTTGCTAAATTATATATCTTATGAATTTCTATTTTGTTTAAATATTCTTCTTCACATGATGGTCTCAACTGGGCATTTTATGGCAGGTGATGTTGTGAGGGCTGCACAGAGTGCTCTTAGTCTAGAACAAAGAAGACTACTAAAGCTTACAGAGTTGAGCAGACAAAATGAGTCGATCATAGCAAGTTCCAAGATGGTATTAATAGCAACTTATTGTTTGCTAACAGCTGTAAATTTTATCGTGGTTCAATTAAGATATCATATTTGATGTCCACTCTAAGTTGATAACATTTATAGCAAAATACTTAACTTTGGTGGTTTTGTGTAATGCTGTTAGTTAAGGAGATATATTGTCCTTGGTCTTTTTATATGTTATTCCCAATGATGGACTGTTTGTTTACTGTTTCTAGTGTTATTTATTTTCTATTACTCTTCCGATGGAACTTCTATCTATAATCCAGCTTGTATTTATCATTCAAAATGAGTTGGGAGGCTTCATCCAAGTCTACATCTTTCAGTTTATACTGTTAATTGCTATCTTTTTATTTTTGTTAGGATTTTAGCTCCAATGAGAGAAATATTGCAAGGTTGATCAGACAAATAAGGGGGACCAAAGAGAATGTAAGGTAAGCTAGATATGTTGTACGTTTGTTTTGTCCAGAAATATGACCATAAGAATGCTCGATTCCCCTTTAAACTCCTTTCACTCTGCCCGCCTTTGCAGAGCAAAAGCAAGCGAACTTCTCAAACTTTTAATAAATCCTTCATGCCCTCAATCCATCAGCATTACATCATTTGCCAAGAAGGTAAGTGAGTACTTTTCCTAGAAGATGCACAACATTTTGCACTCCTATTTCCTTAGTTTTTATACGAGAAGTAAGAGAATTGAGAAACTGTACAAGTCTCAAACGTGCATGCTGAAGATATCACAGGTGAATTATCTTATATATCCTTATTTCTTTGTTAATAAGCTTACGGTGACACAGTTTTCTTTGCCATAATTCATATTAAGCGCACTAGCTTTAAATTTTTTAATTTATTTAATGATCCTTCTTTAGCTTGTATGAATGCAAAATGTCTACTTTTATGGAATACTTCGTGTTTTGTCTTTTTATACACAGGTTGTTTCTCATTGTGAGAGCCCTGATAATGCTGCCTTTGCATGTGCCCATGTCATTGTTCTAGTTACATCAAAGGTACAGGTTTTCCATTGTGATCATCAATGCAATCTGTATTTCTGTGCTTGCCTTTTGTTTTTTGGTGAGAGGAGGGGAAGGAAAGAATGAGTGCAGTCGTGAGGGTTGGTGGGCAGATGCGTTATCATTTCAGCTAAATGATGTTATCTAGCGCTAGAGTTGTCAAAAGAACTGACAGAGCTATTAGTCCTTGTATGCAATTTTGAAGTGACTTTGGCTTTTAGTGTGAGCTTCGCTATGAGGCTTGAAGTCTAAACTGCTAAGAAATGACTGATTTGCTGTTGCTCTGTTCTTCTGCTTCTGACATATGGTTAATTGTGAATCAGATTCCACAAGCAATGGATCTTCTTCTTGCTGAGTTCCATAAAGCTTGTATCTACACTGTACCAAAGCATATAATGTACTCAAAGGTGATCCTACTTTTATTTCACTTGAGTTATTCATGAATGTGGTTGGTAATAACTATTTTTTGGTGCATCTGTATTCCGACAATGTTATGAAATGATTACAAGAATCTATACACTTTGCTTGTGATCTATATGTATATATTTATTTTGTTGCTGCTGCTTCTTTTGTACAATGACCATTTCCTTTCTTATACAGTCGGTGTTTGGATCAAAAGAGGCTTACTACAAAGCCATCGGATTCCAGGAAGATGATGGAAAATTTGAGAGTGGAGAAAATTATATGAAACGATTAGCATCCTACATGAAACTTTATGGAGCTTTAGTTCAGGTTTGTCTCCCTCTATCTTGTGGTCGTAAAGATCAAAAGACCAGAATCCAACTCTGAACAAATATTATATAGCACAACTTTGGAAGTATTACAAGGCATTCAAGAGAAATACCTTACATATTCGTTTGGCAGACCGAAGTTCCTGGTGTTCAGAACATTCATGGTCCAAATGAAGGTTGGGCATGGCTTGCTAGGTTCTTGAATTGTCTCCCTGCAAATATGTATACAGCTGTTGCGTTGAATGCATTCCTGCAGGTAAGTTGATCTGTAATGTTTATCAAACAATGGCAAGCTAGTACGACTTGAAATGACATGGACTCAAAATATTCTGTTGTGCAGACAGCAGGATATACTCTGTTCAGAAGATACAAATCTCAGTTTAGGAAGATGCTCAACATTATCTCGAGAGAGTATCTGAAAGCATTGAGGGATCGTGAAGATCCAGAGCTGAATCCGATAATTATTGAGATCCAGTCTTACATAGAAGATGATAAATTCCTTCAGAAACCAGAAGGAAGTACCATGCAGGAACAGCTGCTGTCAAGCACAGCGGTGCCTGAGTTGGACTCGGGAAGAGCTCGTTACTACTAGTTGTAGTTTAATGGTCGCTAGATAAAAAAACAGACGTCATCTTAGTTTCTCCACATATTTCAGAAGAAACTAAGGGCAATTTGTATCGCGTATTGTTGGAAACCGTTTTCTTCAATGGAGTTAATTTCTGTAACTTCGATGAACAAACCTTTCAGCCAAGCATATATTATGGGTTTCTGATTCTTCACCACTTACTCCTCAATTTCTTATCACTTGGGGGCCTTCAGGGATGCTTGTCAGTGTCTGACCAATCTCTGCTTTAGGAAAATAGACATCTGATCCAAGCTAGAATGAGATCAAGCTACCTCCTGAACAGACAGCTGGTCTGAAATTTGCAACCAAGGTTGTCTTAATAGAGCCTAATTCGAGTGTTTACTGGGCTTCGACAAATGGGGTATGATTGGAGGTCTTCCCCACAATCGCAACACGTCTGTAAATTAATCAAAGCATTTTGTCAGCTAAGACACCACTACATGATCTAACTGAAGATGAATAATCATTACCTGATGTCCACAACCAAAGGCCATGTCCTTTGGATTAGTAAGACATATGGGGCAAACCTGTCATAGAAACAGAAATGGACACGATTAACATTTTTTTTAAATAGATCCATATTATGACGGACCAGTTGATCATACTGCAACAATTACATTACAATCTTCGCACCTGATTATCATAGGAACTTGAAGGCGGAGCTGAGTTGACTGATGTATCATATCCAACAACAGGAGTCTCGTATCCACCAAATTGTGTATCATATCCAGAATAGGAAGGTTTATGTGGTTGAAAGTTGTTTGTGTTGGAAGGTTTTGAGATATTGCTGAAAGATGCACCATAAAGTGGTGGGGGTAAAGGAACCCTTTCAGGAGAACTCCCTCTCCGCCTATTGTTTCTACCAAAATGAGCAAGCAAATGGCATTTATGAGATGCTGCACCAGTAAAAAGAGTGATTCAAAACTATGCAATAGTTACCCTAATATGCCAAGGTCAATAGTTGCCTTATACTGAGCAGGTATTTCCATCAAAGCTCAAAGAGCAAATTCCATCTCTTTTCTGGATTGATTTACATTCTTCCGCATTATATCTATAAAATTGACAAACTAACACAAACAAAGAGAATTAGTTGCTCAAGCTTAATTGACTATGAAATAAATGTGAATTATGTAACAAACCATTGACTGAAATTGTAGCTTACTTGAAAGTTGTCGAAGGCTCGAGCAGGGATGTTATCATCAAACTCTCTCATCATGTCCCAAGGCCCATCTCCAACTCCAACTAGAACTATCGATAAAGGGTATTACTGCAATGAAACAACCAACATAACTTTAGACAAACCAATGAATTGTTGAAGAACTTGAATCCACATCCTTCTATGTTATTCCACTCTTTAGGTTTACCTTGCTTTGACAATTGCATCAATTGTTTTTTTCTCCTGTGGACTGAGTTGGCCATGCAGTGTGTCAATACTTCTTGTCACCTATCATGATAAATTCAAAGACTTCAGAAAAAAAAAAACACTGACATACCAAAAGATTTAGACAAAATATATAGCTTGGCTAACCAGGTCACACGTATGCTCGGTTAAATGTTCAAAGCTGTATTAACTATAGGCTTTATCTCTACATGTTATGCATGTATAACTATTATGTGAATAAGTCATGGCAAGACCATTAGAAAATAAACAACTTTATGGGGGAAAAAGTGAACGGAATTCAAGCGAAAAGAGGGAAGTGGCATGCTGGTTTGGACATATAGTTCCCACAAAATTATAATATTGATTGAATGATATATCCAATGTATGATTCAGCTGTTCCTGATGGCTGAAAGTAGTATGAAAGCTGGCAAATCAGACATAATGCTAATGCAATTCCAGTAGAGATCCATCTTGTAAAAGAATTACCTGCCCATTTGCAATTATCAATAAAACATGATACTGACCGCCACTTTGCTCAACTATGGTAATTGCCATCTCGATGATCGGTGCAAATGTTGTTGGTCCTGTCATGAGAATTGATACAATCATATTTTATATATTTTTAGAACTTTATATTTAGCATCTTGCATGTGTTTTATGGATATCTATGACCTTTTCATCATGTTTTATAATTATTAGAGCTTTAGACACATAAAATACAAAAAATTCTTAATAGATTGAAATTTACACTGTTTTTCAGTTTTTTTTTAAAGAGCAAATTAAATGAGGACTTGACGCAGCAAATTAAAAAGTAAGACGCAACATGTACAGGATAGCGTTCAATTAAAGGAGCTGAAGGAATAAAATCACGCAATTAAAACAGCTAAGAGGCGTGACTATTGTGCTTAGATAAAAATCAAGCAATCAAAGGGCATCCACGTATGAGAGCACGCAGCAACTAAGGAGGCAAATTAAATGGGAATAAATAAATCAGCAAGAGACGTGGCATCTTGGAGGCGGCAGGAATTCACGCATAGCAAAGAGAAGCTTAACGCATGAGCAGACAACGACGCATGGAGGCAACAAGAAAATAAACCAACAGCGTAGACAACGTCGTTTTTGGAGTCACGCAGGTTGGTGATGCGTTTTGTTCAAAACGCACGGAGAAGCACAAGACAGGGGCGTGAGCAATTAAAACAAGACAGGAATTGTAGCATTAAATCGTCCCATCACTGCACAGTAAATGAGCAATAAATCAATTAGAGCTGAGGGGATCCAGCAGCAGAAGGCAGTGTCAATAAGGACAAGCACGCAGGGAGCAAATTAAAGGGACGGAGAGACACAAATTAAAGCACCGCACGTTGGATTAAAGATCAAATCAGCTGGGAAGGCAACACGTGGAGGCAATAGAGGGACGCAGGCGTTTTGATTCAAAACGCAGTGGAGAAGACGCACAAGGAAGAGCAGCTGAGGTTTTAAGTGAAGAGACCCTTATTTGTCCAATCAAGTAACAGTAAACAAGGAGGAGAAAAACGCATAAACTTGTGCGTTTACAGCTGGAGAGGGTTTTTAATGGACCCATAAATCAACTACAGGAAGAAGAACTGAAGGTGAGTAGCGTGAACCCAAGGAGAAGCATACGCAGAAGAGCTACAAGCACAGTGAGAGGAGACACATGGAACGTTACAGACGCAACAAATTAATTGGTGGCTTCACGCAAATGAAGCATCCAGGCTAGAGACATCACGCACGAAGAAAATAAAAATCAACAGATGCAGAAACGTGAGCTTGAGGAGACCACCAGCACTGGAAACACCCATGCTTAATTGTCCAACCCCACTTGCCATTCCTCCACCTACAAGCATCAAGACCCACCTGTTGGAGAGGAGACCACCAGCAGAAGAAACAAATGAGTGGAGATAACAAAAGATGGAGCACCTTAACGACGCAGCTGGCTAGAGAAAAGATAGGAAACACCCAAGCAGATACCACCAACAGAAGACGTGAGCTGCTGGGAGGAGAGACCCACCTTGGCAATGCATCAAGCATGGAGCAACAGCAGACAACACACGTAAAAACAGAAGGAGGATGGCTGGAAAGGAGAAGGAAAATGAGGCTCCACCAGGAAAAAGAAGAGGAAGGTTGTGCCTTATATGGGGGCTGTGCGTTTCAGGGAGGAGAGGCTACAAAAGAAAGAAATAAATTAATTAGCCAAAGACTGAAGCAAAAGGCAGCGTCCAGGGAAAGCAACAGAGGCGTGCGTTGTGTGAACTACAAGGAGGGACTTAATTGAGTTGCACCTTAATTGTCCCATCAATTAGCTACAGTCAAAAGGAGAAATGCAGCTTAGAGGGTGTGAGGAGAGAGAGAGAGAGAGCATATCCTCTGTCCAACTTAACCCTGTCCAATTCTGTCCAGCAAAAAAACGACGCCGATTTTGCTTCTTATTTTAAAACCACAGGCTACCTCTGCAGACAGAGGAAAAGAGAGGAAAAGTTAGAGAAGCCGCTGCCAAGCCGGCTACATCACATCAAAGTCATGTTATTTTTATTTATATACATATTCAGAGTTGTCCAACTTCTATTATTATTATGTTATAATAACAATAATAATAGGTTACGATAAACACGTAAATTGTTTTATTCATTTTATTGTTGAGTATTTGTGAAATTTATTATGATTATTATTATAAAAATAATAGAAGTTCATAATTATCCTGATTATTATTATTATTATTATTATTATTATTAATATTATTATTATTATTATCAAATTTTAATAATATAGTCTGTTTAATAATAATATTAATGATAATAATAATAAGATTGTAATAATAATAATAATAATAATAATCAGATAATAGTAATAATTATTATAAGATAAAATAATAATAATGATAAAAAGATTAGTGAAAATTAACTAAATTACACAACGATTATAATAATTTAATTAATTAATTATTATTATTATTATTACTATTATTATTATTATTATCTTATAATAATTATTAGTATTATCGATTATTAATAAAGCAATTACTATTATAATATTCTTTATGATTATAAAATTTAGTAATCAATTTAATTTCAATTATTATAATGAAATTTGTTATAATTCATATTTTTATTATTATTATTATATTATTAAATATTATTTATTATTTAAATAAATACTAATATATTTATCCATTTCACCAGGCAAGCTCTCGCCCTGGTGAAATGGCCATTTAATGGCTAGTTTCGCCTATGAAATGGCCATTAATAAATGGCCATTTCTAAATAATGATAAATATATTATTATTTATTTAAATAATAAATAATATTTAATAATATTATAAATTATTTAATAACATTATTTACAAATTTATTAATGTTATTTTATGATAATTATTATAGTAATTTAATTTGTATTTATTATTATTTAAAATTATTATTAAAAATTCAAATATATTATTATTATGTCTAATAAATATATTATTATTTATTTAAATAATAAAATATAATAATAATAATAAAATATGAATTAGAACAAATTTTATTATAATAATTGAAATTAAATTGATTACTAAATTTTATAATCATAAAGAATATTATAATAGTAATTGCCTTATTAATAATCAGATAATAGTAATAATTATTATAAGATAATAATAATAACAATAATAATAATAATAATAATAATAATTATTATTATTATTATTAATTAAATTATTATAATCGTTGTGTAATTTAGTTAATTTTTCACTAATCTTTTTATCATTATTATTATTTTATCTTATAATAATTATTACTATTATCTGATTATTATTATTATTATTATTATTATTATTATTATTATTATCATTAATGTTATTATTAAACAGACTATATTATTAAAATTTGATAATAATAATAATAATAATAATAATAATAATCAGATAATTATGAACTTCTATTATTTTATAATAATAATCATAACAAATTTCACAAATACTCAACAATAAAATGAATAAAACAATTTATATGTTTATCCTAACCTATTATTATTGTTATTATAACATTATAATAATAGAAGTTGGACAACTCTAGATATGTATATAAATAAAAATAACATAGCTTTGATGTGATGTAGTCGGCTTGGGAGGATCTTCTCTAACTTTTTCTCTCTCTTCTTCTGTCTGCAGAGGCAGCATGTGGTTTTAAAATAAGAAGCAAAATCGGCGTCGTTTTTTCGCTGGACAAAATTGGACAGGATTAAGTTGGATAGAGGATCTGCTCTCGTGAGGAGAAGGGTTTTAAGTGGGTTGCGATATTTAATTGTCAATTCATTGAACAGTGTGTAAATCTCCAGAAGAAGGAACACGGACAGGAGAGCCAACGCATCGTTTTGGAGAAGCAAGAACACACAGAGAGCAAGCAGAAGGTTTTATTGACAAGGACCCTTATTTGTCCAATCAATGAACAGTAGAAGAATAACAAGCCATAGAAGAATATGAAGCACAGGTGGAGGCCAGCGTAAGGGACACCAAAACGCAGTGGAGGAGAAGCACAAGAGAGGGTAGCCAGAGGTTTTTAGTTGGTGTGATCTTTATTGGTCACATCATCAACAGTAAAGGAAGTGAAGAAAAAGTCTCATACACACACGACATGGGCAGTAATCGGTGAAGCTTTAATTTTAATTTTAATTTTAATTTGTTAATTTCAATTTTATTAGTTAGAGACTAGTATTATGTGTGGCTAATTTTTAATCTAGACAAAGTACTTTATGTTTGATACATGTAGTTTGTGAGACTTTTATGGTTTAATTGTTTTCATTTATTTCTTATGTTTATTTAATCTTTGCGTTTGATCGATTTATTATTGTTGAGTTTGTTGATTAATGAGGCATGTTAATTGATTGACTTGATAATAAATTGCTGAATAGATTAATTAATCCGTGATTACTGTCTATCGAAGTGGCGAATTAATTTCAATTGAGAGATTAATGAGATTAAATAATTTAGTCTAAATAGATTGCGACTTTTCCGATTCTATTAATTTAAGACGAAGGTCCATTAGTTTTATATACCGTCATAGATTATATTCTGCGAACTTTACTTTAAATAGTTTAATTGGTTAGGAAATAATCTGCGGAACTTTCTCGGGATTATCGAATAATTACGAATGGATTGGTAGATTTGTCTTTGTTCACTCTACTATAATTTTGTCTATAGGAATGAACGAAATTTATATTTTGAGTCTATGATCGAATTACTGTGTCAAATGGGAGATCATGCATTTGGCTAGGTTTTTATTCATATTATTTTCAATCTTATTTTTAATTTCTTCTTGCGTGATTTCGTGTTTAAAATCAATCATTCTCAAATCAAATTATTTTATTATTTTTTATTTTTATTTTCGATTTCGCACAAATAAATAATTACTTCATTTAGTCTCGTGGTTCAATTCTTATTCACCACTTTACTCGCTTAAGTGTTCTAGAGTAGGAATTTATTTTTGTTAGTTTGACACGCCATCAAGAATACATAATCAATTAGTAAATAATGGTATTCCATTTTGGACTGGATATGATGGAGCATGCCATGCCTGCAAGTCGAAGTTGGGGAACAATTTCCTTGTATCGTGACAGTAATTCCTCAAATCCATTGCATATACTCTCTCATCTGAATGGAAACTGAAGGCTTCTTGGTGATGCTGCAAAGACAAAATGAGAGAGTATCATGTTTGTAGCCCAATTATAAATGATGTAGTAATTCAACAAAAATACTTAAGTTAAAATCACCATTTCCAAATCCAAAACAGGGAACCTTGATGTCCTCATCAAATGCCGATAGTGTACTCCCAATAATTGAAATTGCTTGTTCGTATGGGTTTTATCCACTGCCAAGGTGATGTAAACTTTTTTTGTTGAAGGATCTTGCACCTGATTATTAGATAAAGTAAAGTATACTGCAGGATGATGAGGCAATTCACTCCAAGTATTAAGATGACAATAAACCTATCCATTAATTGCTCTTTGTAAAATCAATGCCAACAATGAGGTTAGAAGATTCTAGGCCAGCTTGTGCAAGAGCAACTGTAACCTGTAGTCAGTAGCTCCCATATTTATGAAAGACTCAAATTGCATATCGTTCAGACACTGCTAGCCAAACATTTGTGTCATAAACAAAGCAAGTGTGGCAAGTAAGCCTGCTAAGCGGCCAGAAATAAGCAGGAGTGAGAAAATGAGGAAAATCTATTATGACAAGTTTCATAATTGATCAGATGATGCCATGACCTGTATTCCTTGAGTTCAAAGTTCTAGAGGCAATTCTTTGCCAAAAGTTGGAAATTTTCCTCGTTCAGCTTAACCTCAATGTTCTTTGGGTGATCATTCAACATTTTATCATTGACAGCAGAATTCAATCAGAAGAAGATATTATTTTGATGGCAATCAAATTTGTTTGAACATGTTGTTGAAGTTTTTTCCTTAAAATAAAGAGTCTTCATAAAAGATTTGGTTGTCATCGACCGTATTAATCTGGTTGTACTTGAAATGATGGGAATGAGCACTCTGATTATGCTTACAACAGTTGGTTTAAATCTCCTCAAAGAATTTTGAAATGAATGTTTTTGACTTTTAGAATTGCTTCTCAAACATTTAGCCTTTGTTTGGATCCTTACTTGTACAAGGGAAAGGAAAGGAAATATTGAGGGAAAAAGAGGAGAAAAGAATGAAAAAGAAATGAGATTTCCTTTTCCTTGTTTGTTTTCCTAATGTATCAAAGGAGAAAATTGAAACTTATAGACCTTTATGCCCTTGATTATAGAACTTGTTTATCTTTTGTTAAATAAGGATTCAATGGTAATTTACTTATCTTGCCCTACTTTGTATTGAATTTCTCCTCCTTTCTCATTAATTTGGTGGGAAATACATTTGGTCTAAATTTCTCTCCTATTCTTCTTCATTCTCTCATTTTCTTTTTACTTATTTTTATCCAAATAATAAAAACTAAGAGAAATACAATTCTCTTCTTTTCTTTTCTTTTGATTTCCTTCCATACAAGGGCTTAATGTCATCAACAGTCCAACCAGAAGAATTCACCGCACATTATGGATTGCACTTTAAAGACAACACGATGAGATGTTTTGGACATCATTCGTATCTTATATTTACACATCGTTGACGTTTAAGTTACCAATGGAAGTTGTCACGTCATTGTTGACGTTTAAGAACGTTTTCTTGCTTGTCCTACATGACCCAAGTGTTTTATATCACAGAAGTCAAACAAATGGAAAAGACCACATGAAAATAGATCATATATATTCTCCAACCTGATCCAAGCTCTGGTAATTATCAGCTATTCTCGAGTACTTCCTCTCCAACCTCCTCTGAGGCTGTGGCCTATCTGGTTCATAACCATAAGAAGAAAACGGTGGTTGAGCGTATGGATTTTGAGGCGTATAATAGGAGTGCTGTTGGCCAGATGGGTATGGATATGGTGATGCTTGCTGATACCCATATTGATTCCAAGAGGAAGATGAATTTGCAGACCTACTGAATGAATAATCCCTCCCACTCGATCCTTTTGAGCTCTTACCTCCCATCAGCTACAAGATTCTTCAAATCTCAATTCTTTCCTTTTCTATCTCAATTGGGCACCTATTTCACTATCTCCACCTGCAAAATTATCATAAACCATTAATCTTCAAGAAAAGATTTATTCCCAGTTCTTCCACTATCGATGCAATACCTGAAACAATGCAAAAAATAAAGACTTGGGCAATCTAAAGGTTGATCTTTGGAGGCTATAAACTACTGGGTTTTATAGATTACTGAGTCTTCGATTGAGATTGACATAATTGAAACGAAGTTTCTGAATTATGACGGCGATGCGAAACATAGACCAAGAAATGAACAAATCCACTATTGTGTGGAAGATCACAAGAATGAAAGAACTTTCTGGGTATTTGTTATTGCCCTAAAAAATGTCTGAATACATCTGATATACACTTCGTAAGCTAAAAGGAAACCTACTAAGTAACAACTAAACTAACAGTAACCATCTCTACTTAACAGTAATGATAACGATAAAACTAACGGCGTTATAAATAAGTCTACATCCCCCCCTCAAGTTGGCGCTTGTAAGAAATCACGCAAGCCCAACTTGACAAGAAAAGCGTGAAACAACGGAGCAGAAAGAGACTTAGTAAAAATATCCGCAAGCTGTGTAGAAGAAGAAGTATGGAGTAAAGAAAGGAATCCCAGTTTTAACCGCTCCCGAACAATATGGCAGTCAATATCCAAATGCTTGGTCCGCTCATGGAACACCGGATTAGCAGCAATGTGGAGAGCAGTCTGATTATCACACCGCAAGGAGATAGGAAGAACAACAGGTATCTGAAAATCCTGCAAAATATAAGAGATCCAAAGAAGCTCACAAACAACCGAACTTATGCTCCTATACTCGGCCTCAGCAGAAGATTTAGACACAGTAGCTTGCTTCTTGGATTTCCAAGAAACCAAAGAAGAACCAAGAAAAATACAAAAACCAGAAACTGAACGTCTAGTATCACGGCAAGCGCCCCAATCTGCATCACAATATGCCTGAAGAACAAAAGAGTTACCAGTAGGATAAAACAACCCCAGAGATGGACAACCCTTCAGATAACGCAAAACATGTAAAGCAGCCTGCCAATGAATCACCGTGGGTGCTTGAACAAATTGACTTAACTGATGAATAGCAAAAGTGATATCAGGGCGTGTATAACCCAAATATAACAATCTCCCAACCAGCTGCCTATACGGTTGGGGATCATCAAGAAGAGATCCATCTGATGCTGCCAAGATTAAGCCCTTTTGTAAAGGTGTAGATGCAGGCTTACAACCCATTAAGCCGGCGGAAGCAATTAAATCAAACACATATTTCCGCTAATTAACATACATACCAGAGGTGGAACGCGCAATTTCAAGACCCAAGAAATACTTGGCATAAAGTAAATCTTTGATAGTAAAAGATTTATCCAGAAACGTTTTCACCTTCTGGATTTCCTCCTCGGAATCACCTGTCAATAACATATCATCGACATAGACCAATATGAGTAAAAAACAAGTAGCATTCTTGAATGTAAACAAGCAATGATCATGCTTAGACTGCTGAAAACCATAACGGTGAAGATGGAGAGTTAATTCAGCATTCCACTGCCGAGAAGCCTGCTTAAGGCCATACAAAGATTTTCGCAACTTGCAAACAACATTTGGAGCTGCCTTATTATATCCTTCGGGTGGAAGCATATAAACCTCTTCATCCAAGAAGCCATGGAGGAAAGCATTATTAATATCCAGCTGGTGCAAAGGCCAACTCTTCGCAGCTACTAGAGCAAAGAGAATCCTCACGGTGACCACTTTAGCTACCGGGGAGAAACTATCATGGTAATCAACCCCGGCAACTTGATTATACCCCTTGGCCACTAACCTGGCCTTAAACCTGTCAACTTCCCCACTAGACTTCAACTTGATCTTGTAGACCCACTTAGAACCAATAGCCTTTTTGCCTTTGGGCAAAGAAGTAAGTTCCCATGTTCCATTCCGTTCAAGTGCATCCAACTCAGAATTCATGGCTTGAACCCAATTAGGATCTTGACTAGCATGAAAATAAGATGTGGGTTCTGTAACCTTAGATACATTGGCCAGAAAATCAACATAAGCAATGCTAAATTCAGGATTAACAGTAAAGGGATATGTATTAGGTGTGTAGGATGTATGGTGCTGCATAGGAATACACGTCAAAGAAGGAGAAGTGAGGCTTACATGTGATACAAAATCATTCAACCAAGATGGTTTGTGTCTAGCTCGAATACTCCTTCTAGGATTTACTGGAGATGCTGAAATAGGAGAAGCAACAACATCAGAATCTGCAGAATCAACAATCGTTTCCTGCAGAGGGGAAGCAAGTAAATCCGTAGAAGAAGACACACCAGCGTTGCTTGGAACCATATCACCTGAATAAGACAGCAATGAAGGATCATCTTGCACAACAGAAGGTAAGGCAACAGAATTATCAAGAAGAGCATGATTATCCATAGGCTGTTTAAATGGATACACATTCTCATAAAATGACACATCTCGAGAAACAAAACATTTTCCTGACTGCAAATCATATAATTTGTAGCCCTTCTGTCCAGGAGAGTGACCAAGATACACACTACGGAAAGCTCGAGGTGCCAACTTATCTTTATGCGGATGAGTGTTAGCAGCAAAACATAAACAACCAAAACTCTTCAATTCGGCATACTTGGGTTGCTTCCCTAATAACAATTCATAAGGGGACTTCCAACTAAGCGTTTTACTCGGCAAACGATTAATAATAAAAGCAGCATGTAAGACGCTATGACACCAAAAACTCTTCGGAAGACCAGACTGAAACAACAACGCCCGTGCTACCTGAAGCAAATGCCGATGCTTTAGCTCCTGACACCATTCATTGTGGTGTATAAACACATGTTTTATGATGAAAATACCCTCGCTCTTCGAACATGTCTTGAGTATCTTTACTCAAAAATTCAGATCCATTATCAGTCCTCACCACCTTCACACTGCCATTATATTGCCGATGAATGTAAAGAAGAAACTTGTGCAGTAAATGACTAGCTTGTACCTTCTGCCTCATCAAGAATATCCAAGTACATCTGCTATGATCATCAACAATAGTTAAAAAATAATGTGCCCCGCAAATGGAAATATCTTTATAAGGACCCCAAACATCCACATGTAACAACTCAAAAACTACTTCTGCTCGTGTATGGCTGATTGGAAAAACATTCCTCACTTGCTTAGAAAGAGGACAAACTTCACAAGGAAGTGCAGTATTATTCATAAAGCTGCTACAAGCAGTAACATGTTTCATTACAATATCAGAAGGATGACCCAATCTTGTATGCCATAATGTCCTATCAACAAGACTATCATGAATACTACAAACTTGTTCCCCCTTAGGGTCTATAGAAGCAAAAGAAGGAGTACAAGTGAGTTTATTACACGAAAAAGAATCGTTGTCCAGAAAATACAGATTTTGGAAAACTCTGCCCTTAGCCACTGCCCTTTCAGTCCTCTGGTCCTGTAACAAGCAATATTCAGTATAGAAAAGAGCATTGAAGGATGAATGTTTGGCTAATCTGCTGACTGACACAAGGTTATGGCTGAAAGTAGGAACAAATAAAACGGATTGCAACGTTATTTGCCCATTCAAAACAATGACGCCTTTATATTTAACATCATTCATCTCCCCATTAGGTAAAACCAGCTTTGTAACTTTGTCGACAGGCATCAAAGACTGAAACAGATTTTTGTCTATACATATATGTGAAGTAGCACCTGAATCCACTATCCAATTTTCACATATCTGAACATGTCTAAGTGCAGGATTCAAGACTGACATACCTGCAAACTCAGTGTGTATCAAATTCAAAAGATGTGACTCTTCAGTCGTCTTGCCCTTCAATAATCGTGCAAGTTCCTGCTGAATCAAAACTGATAACGATTGTGAACCATTTGGTACTTCAGACCCCTTCTCCATATCCTTCTCAATTGCTTCAACCATGTGCACCATTTTACCTTTCTGTTGTCCCTTGCCCAAAGCATCCCTTTTACTCTTTAACTCTGTATACCATTCAGGATACCCATGCAATTTGAAACATGTATCCTTTTCATGACCATCCATAGAGCAATAGTCACAATGCCTATCTTCTTTTCTTTTAGTGTCTTTTCTCCTATAACCAGTTCTGCTCACGTTATCTCCAGTATAAGTTCCCTTCTTGCTATTTCTTCCATCCTTGACTAACATAGCAATCGCACCTGCATCTTCATGTAACATATGCACTTGCCTCTGCTTTTCTACTCTCATTACAAGAGAATAAGCCTTACTTGCAGATGGAGGTGGATCTTGTGCCAAAATTTGACTTCGGATGTGATCATATGATGAATTTAACCCCATCAAAAATTGAATTAACTTGTTTGCGTTGTCCATATCCACTAACCTTTTATTAACCCCACAATGACAGCCTTGACAACTACATACAGGAATAGGCATAAGTTGCCCTAATTCATCCCAATACCGATTAATTCTGTTATAATAAGTAGTTACCGAAGAGTTACCTTGCTCAACAGAACTAATCTCCCTCTGCACTTGAAACAATTGGGGCAAATTGCTCACTCCATATACTTCTTCAAGTTTATCCCATAACGCCTTCGCAGAACTGCAGGTAATATAAGATTCAGAAATCTCCTTCGAAATGGAATTAAGAATCTACTGTTTCACCATACAATCCACTTTCCGCCATCGTCTATACTTCACTTCGCACGACGGCGCCGGTAGAGAACCATCAATGAAGCCAAGCTTATCCCTAGCTTCGAGAGAATTTCGAATAGAAATATTCCAAGAGTAGAAATTCGTATCTGTTAATTGTGCTGTAACAAGCATCATTCCAGGATGATCGGAGTTGTATAACTGGAAGCAATCATCTGGTGAATCATCAACACCCAGCATTCTCGTCCCCATATCGCCGACAAGAACTTAATCGCAGACACTACGGACCGTACACCGCTCTGATACCATGAACAAATCCACTATTGTGTGGAAGATCACAAGAATGAAAGAACTTTCTGGGTATTTGTTATTGCCCTAAAAAATGTCTGAATACATCTGATATACACTTCGTAAGCTAAAAGGAAACCTACTAAGTAACAACTAAACTAACAGTAACCATCTCTACTTAACAGTAATGATAACGATAAAACTAACGGCGTTATAAATAAGTCTACAATGCGAAACATAGACCAAGAAAATTAGATGGCCGCTAAGGATATGACCGGCATCAGATCACCTGTGCCACTAACTCTGGCCCTATTCTGTTTTACACTTAAAATGTCAACATTTTCGTTTTAACTAACCAACGTCTGATTCTCAACTTATTTTGAGCCAAGCTGATTTGTTCTTCTTTGATTTTGCTTCCCGCCTCAACTCTTTCCTTCCCCTTAATTCATGGAACATATCGAGCTTTGAAGTCCTTCTTCGATGTCCATTCCGACTCTCAGTTCCCCATCCAGAACCTACCCTTCGGCGTCTTCAAGCCTCTTCCCACTTCTCTGCCTCGTCCCGGGGTCGCTATCGGTGACTCTGTCCTCGACCTCTCCCAGATCGCTCTCACCGACGTTTTCAACGACCCGGGAGTTAACAGCTCCGATTGCTTCCTTCAGGTCAGTATGGTTTTATCTAGCTTAACGACATCGTTTCTAGTGTGGACCATGTTTGCCACACACAGTCATTTCTTCATCTTCCATTTCAATATTATATTTATCTGTGTATATGGTACCTTTTTTTTGAGTTTTTATGGTATTCTTGTTTGAATTCGTTCTTGGTTTGGCAGCCTAACTCGAACAAGTTCTTGTCTTTGGGACGACCTGCGTGGAAAGAAGCTCGATAGACCCTTCAAAAGTTGTTGTCGTGTATGTTCTTCCACATATAGTACTCAAACAGTCACTATTGTTGTATTGGTCATGGGATTGTAACAAGAAGTTTGTGTCTTTGGATGCAGCTACTGAGCCCACACTGCGTGATAATGCTGATTTGAGCGACTTGTTCCAATGGTACAATGGTGAAAAGTACAGGAGATTGTTAATCTTATATGGGTTATTCTTTGATCAAATTTGTTTTTGCTTGTTTCTACAAATTCACAGAGCAAGGTCGAGATGGTACTTCCTGTTGTGATAGGGGGCTACACTGACTTCTTTTCATCCATTTATCATAAAAAGAATTGTGGGATTATATTTCGTGGACCTCAAACTCCAATTCGTGACACTTGGTATCTATAATTTTTTTAAGTCGGGGGGTCTTCAGATAAATGTCTTGCCACATACATTTAAGTAGCAGTTTTGACCATACAAACTCACTTGTGTTCAGGTTCCAACTTCCTGTTGCTTATCATGGACGTGCTTCCTCCATTATTGTATCTGGAGCAGATGTTGTTCGACTAAGGTCCAACTTCCATTTTGTTTTTTTTCCTATCATGACATTGATTCACTTCTTCCTTTGACAATTTCTAATTTTTGGTTTATCATCAGTAAGCTTAAAAAAGATTAAAGGTTTTTTGGACGTGGTAGACTATAATAGCTGAAGCATTTGATATGGTTTGATGTAGTGTTCATTTTCTTACTTAAAATTTGTCTCATTCTAATTACGAGGGAAATTTGTAAACTTCTAGAAAATTTTGTATCCTTTTGATTAGCTAATTTATGAAGAAAATTATTAAGCAAAAAGGATGGAAAGCTGTATTTGGTGGACATTTGTTGATGTTTTGCATTTGAATGTTTCTTTTCTCATGCTACTTATCCAATCCTCTTCTTGCATGCATGAACGTTTCTTTTTATGTCAATAACGATTTTATGAGTTTCCAGAGGTCAAAGTGCTCCCACTGATAGTCCACCGGTACAATTTGGACCTTCAGAGAAGTTAGACTTCGAGCTAGAAATGGTTAGCCTTTCAGAACATAGCCATTAGTTGATTGACATTTTCAAGAGATGCAGAATGCTTGTGCCAATTTGAACATATCCATGTTGCATGCGTACACACACACTGCAGAAAATGTCTATATCAAAGTAATTCCTGCATTCGTTTTATGCATGATCTTGTATTGTTTCAGTTGTTTCTTATTCCTTTCCATTGTAGTAGCTTCCTCACAACTTGTGTGCCAATGAGCTTTTATGCAAATTTTGAATTTTTGGTTAATACTGTTGAATGCTATGGGAGTTGGTCTTTGCACATATCACATTTTTTGTTGCTTATTCTCAATGTTCGTATTTATTCTCATGAGGCTAGGCTTCTTTGATGGACTTTCTCAGTACAGTAATCTTGGTAAAGATGATGTATGCAGCAAAGAGCACATTGAATTGGCCAACGAAGCAGCAAGACAAGGAATTGTTCTTTTGAAAAAAGATGACAATGCTTTGCCTTTGACGAAAGCCACCTGCAAAACTGTAGTAGCGATTGGACCTCATGCCAAAGCTACTAATGTGATGCTTGGAAACTATGCAGGAGTTCCATGCCAAATGACCTTTCCTATTGTTGGTCTTGAAAAATATGCAAAGGTTGAATATCAAATGGGATGTTCTGAGATTTTATGCAGGAACCGTACATTCATATTCGATGCTATGGAAGCTTTAAAGAATGCTGATGCGACCATAATATATGTTGGAATCGACTTATCGATTGAAGCTGAAAGTAGGGACAGAGTTGATCTTGATCTTCCTGGTTACCAAAATGAATTGATCCAAATGGTCTCTGACGCCGCCAAAGGGCCTGTAGTTATTGTAGTCTTATCTGCAGGTGGAGTAGATTTATCATTAGCAAAGAACCATCCTAATGTCAAGGCCATTTTGTGGGCTGGATATCCTGGAGAGAAAGGTGGCCAAGCCATTGCTGATATTCTTTTTGGCAAGTACAATCCAGGTAATGGATTGGCAAGTACCGTCCAGGTTGTTTTGAAAAGTTAGTTATTCAAATATTGAATTCTACATTTGTCAATCTTTTTTCAGGAGGGAGGCTTCCACACACATGGTATCCAAATGATTACGTTAGCAAGTTGCCCATGACATCCATGCCGCTGAGACCAGTTAATGGGTATCCAGGTCGAACTTACAAGCTCTCCGATGGAGTTAAGAATAATTTTTCGTTAAGAATAAAGAAGAAAGAGTTAAAAGGAAAAGATGGAGGATCCCAAAGCAACTATTTCTAATTTTTTTCCTTTAGGTTATCATTACAATAAGGTTTGATGCTTACTGTTATATTGGATTGCGCTTCAAAATCTTCCGTATTATTTGAAGGTGTGCGTTCCCTTCTTTACAAGTGTAGTACTATGAATTTGGTGTACACGTGAACTCAATTCTTACTTTTAAGGAAAAACATGAAATGGGGAAAAAAAAGTAACATATGAAATGCCACGTGGCCTGTGGTGAAGGGTATCAAAGGTTGATTTATAATTTTTTGCTTGCTTACAATTCGATTATTGGATATTTCTGTAATGGGCTCTTTAAAAAAAAAGATTAAAACTTGAATGATGTGGAGCAGCAACTTCAAGATATCCTTCCCAGTCACAGAGTAACTTCCAAAGTCTGCAAACGTTGTGGCTTTAGTATAAGAAGAGTGAAACCTTAATCTCTCACATATATAGAATGATCAAGTACCATTCTTTTGCTCAAGGCAAAATAGTTGGAGCTAGATTTAGGAAAGTTTGAGTTCATTGGCAAGACAAATAAGCCAATACCTACCTCAGGCATGTATATGGCTAACATGTTAGTTGGCACCATAAAGTTGCATTTGGTTTGATCGTTATGCACGATTGCATTTTCATGACTTCTTTGATAGGTATTCCATAGGAATTTATTACACCTTTTAGGCACAATTGTAGATATTTGTGGCATATAGTATATAAAGTATGTAGTTTTGTATTTATTTTAATATAAATTTTACCTAGTTGGTATGTATTTCCAACTTTGTGTAATTTTCAAGAATCATAGTACGTAGTAGAAGCGTGAAGACCTAAGTAAATTTTAAGCATGATTATAGATATTATTATAGAGATTGATTGACTTTTATTTAATTTCTCACTTTTAACTCTTTTATCATTTCCATACACTTATATGAAGTTTAACATTTAATATGATTGTCTCATGATTATTTTGAACCATGTTTAACATTTAATACTTTGTAAAAATTTTGTGATTGATGTCACTTATATGTAATTATATTTAATGATGGAAGGTTTGAACAACCAATGATTGTGTGGAAATAAATGAAAAAAATTGGGTATGGAATGATGCCATAAAGATATATTTATTCTCTTTGATGATTGAGAAAGTGAAAAGGAAATCTAACAATTAATACCTTTTTTCAAGTCTAGTTGAAAGAATATTAAGGCAGGTCTTAAATCAAAATCCAATAGGGAGTATACTATTGTTCAATTAAAGAATAAGTATAATGGATTAAGGGCTATATTGAAGAATTTCAAGAACTGACTCAAAGAAACAGGAATTGGTTACAACTCCTTTACCAGTGAAGTTAATGCTACAAATGAGTGTTGAGAAAATCTATCTAAGGTAAAAATATATCTTTGTTTCATTAATATATCATATTATATAATATTTGTTCGCATGTTTCCTTTTCATCATTATAGATGCTTAAAATGGCTCACAAATTTAAGAAAAAAAAAGATGTAAGGACTTTTCAAACTTATGTCATATTTTTAGAGATACCACTGCAACTGGTTTGCATACACATCCATCAACTAAATTTCCATTTAATAGTATAAGAGAGGAACATACAATTGATATTGATGAAGATTGCTAGTATAATGAAAAAGGAGATCAAGTTATAAGTTCTCCATCTAACAAAAAGAAATCTCCTGAAAATAAAAAGACAAAGAAGACACATTTTAACATTGTAGAAGACGTCTTAGTTATAATTGGTGAACAATCAAAAAGGAAAAATGATTTACTTAAAAAAAATTAAGTAAAAAATCATCCATTGCAGAGAATAAACCTGAAGCTTCATCAATTAAGCAAAATTCTAACATAATGATGGAATGTTTGAATTCCTTAGATGAATTGGGTGTTAAGTATGCATAATATGGAAAAGTTGTGAAAGCTTTACATGATTATCTACTTTATAGGGATATTTTTTTGAAGATGGCAGATGCAAGGAAGCCAGATTGGATTATGTTACTCTAGTTATATTTTCAAGTTATTGAATATCAAAATCTTATTAATTTGACAATTCTATATTAAGCACTATTTCATAGTGCTTGACTTAATGTTAATTCTATGTATTGTATAAATACTTTAAATCTATATTTTGTATATATTTGATTAAACCTTTTGACTAATTTTTTATTAATTATTACATAGATTCCTTATCAAATTTGAATCAAATTTTGATCATGAACAAAAGAAGGTAATCATTATTTCTCTAGCGAGGGGAGATAACAAATATTTTCATCAAAACAATCATGTAGAACTTCTGCTCTATCAAGTCATGATTAGATATTAAAACTTTTGAATGAGAATCTTATAAGGATTTATGAAAAATTAAGACTAAGCAAGATAATCTTCTTGAGCTTATGTGATGAGTAGAAGAATTTATGAGGCTTAAAGGCAACAAGTCATTTAACTGTGGAGGAACAAGTGATGACTGTAGGGAATAGTGATACAACTAGAGTCAATGCAGAATGCTTTCAACATTCGACCTAGACAATTTCGAAGTACCTTTTATAAAGTTTAATATGCAATTATCATCTTGTAAAAAGAGTCATTACTCCACCATCCTTTACCAATACACCTCTTGAGAATCAACATAATTCAAAATTCTTTCCATATTTTCAGTACATTTGTATATTTAATTAATATTTTAATTATGCCACTACAATAAAAATGGCATACAGTAACACTAGATAGTAACACTTTTGATAATATGTTATAAAAGACCTATCTATGGTAACATTATATCTTAAAATGTTATGATTCTTAATTTGATAAGTAACATTTTATGATTTTATAACATATAATTTATCATTGATAACAATTTTTAAGTATTACTAAACATTATAAAAGGTTACTATTTTAAGATGTTACGAAAGTGATATAAAATAATGACACTTTATATAAGTTACTTTAATAATAAATTTATAACACTTTATATGAGTTATCTTAATATCATAAAATAATAACAATTGATTTGAGTTACCTTAGTAATGTAAAATAATAACATTCCATATAAGTTACCCTAGTATGTAAAATAATAACATTCCATATAAGTTACCATAATAGTGTATTATAATAACATTATGTATAAGTTACTTTATTAATAAAATAATAACAATTTATATGAGTTATCTTAGTTATGTAAATTAATAACATTTTATATAAGTTACGTTAGTAATGTAAATCAATAACACTTTATATGAGTTACTTTAGTAAATATAAAATAATAACACTTTATAAAAGTTATCATAATAGTGTATTATAATAACATTATGTATGAATTATCTTAGTTATGTAAATTAATAACAATTTATATAAGTTACGTTAGTAATATGATAAATAACACTTTATATGAGTTACTTTAGTAAATGTAAAATAATAACACTTTAGAAAAGTTATCATAATAGTGTATTATAATAGCATTATGTATTAGTTACTTTATTAATAAAATAATAACAATTTATATGAGTTATCTTGGTTATGTAAATTAATAACACTTTATATAAGTTATGTAACATCTCATCACCGAGGGGAAAGACAAAATAGTAAATTTGGATCAGGTTGTAATTTTTGTTCGTGTAATTCGGTGTACATGCATAAAATGGCCTCTATCCAGATATGAAAAGTAATCATTGCAAATGCACAAGATTGTACATGCATTTGTGATAATTTCCGGCTTTTTGTGTCTTTGTGAAAAGTGTGAAATTGTGTGTTTGAAGAATGAAATTGGAGTGATTTATGTGTATTCTGGATAAAATTTCAAAGTGGGTACCGATGAGATTTTCGGTACTAAAAATGACTGTCCAATTGACACTTCATTAAAGACATGATTTAGGAATTTTTGTTAGCATGAGCTATGAAAATTTGGAAAGATTTATGAAAGTCAAACAAATGAATTGATTGAATTAGAAATTGATAGGCATGAAAGCGAGTGATTCTGAAAGGATTGAATCTCAATTCAGTCCCTAAGGGTCAAAATTTCTGAATTAAAATAGTAAAGTTATAAGAATTGGTATGAGGGCTTTTTGGGCAAGATACTTAAGATTATACAGTTTAAGGTTAAAGGAATGGGCAAAATGGACTTTTCATTATTAAAGAGGGTATAAAAAGGGAAAATTAGAGTTTGTGAAAGAAAAGAATGGGAGTGACGTCGTGGGAGAGAAGAAGAGAAGAGAAAGGCTTGAGTTTTGATGAAATCATGAAGAGTTTGAAGGTTTTTGAAGCCAAATTCAAGTAAGTTTGAGTTTCTTTCCTCTTGACTAGTTGATTGATTTATGTTTTGAGTGATTATAGTTAAAGAATGAGTTATTGAGATGTTGGGTGTATAGGGTTTACGATTATGGTTAATCTTTGATGTTTGTGAGTGTGTTTGGTTTGGAAATGAGTTGGAAATTAGATTGTGAGTGATGTTGTAATGTTTAGATCACTTATGTGTTGAATAGATCGAAAGAATTGGATTGAAATGGTTGAAAATCAGGATTCGGGGGAGAAGACGGGCTCGCACGTCGCGACATGCTCGTGCGCACATCGCGGTGCACATAAGGGCACACACCGCAACACAAATAAGGGAGCACGCCGCAGCGCGCATTTATACCCTCGCCGTGACGAGCTTCTTTTCGCCGCGGCAAGGACCCCTTTTCCTGAATAATCATGTTTTGGTTTTTAAACCATAACTTCTTATACAGATTGTCAAAGGAGATATTTTCTGAGTTGTTATGAACTAGAGACATTGGTCTCCTCGTTATGAAAATGGGAAGTGTTGAATCCGTCTTTAAAGGTTTTAAATTTGGGATAGAAGTTGAGTGTAAAATATGGTTATATGTTGGAAATTAACTTTTGGATTTCTGAAACGAATTGACTGATTTGAGTATCAATTGAGTTCTGATATTTAGGGATGTTATTGACGGGGAAATTTTTGGGATAGTGTCGGGAATGTCACGGAAGTGCATGATACATATTTGTTGTAAATTGCTACATGAGTTTTATTTCTGATTGGGCAATGTGTAAAATAGAGTGTTTGAATTGTGATAGAGGCATTTGGAAAGTCAGCCCACCGACATTGCTGAGACTTTCAGGCGTTAGCGCGGAAGCCAAGTGAGTGATCTAGACGGTTCTCAAATTATTCAGTGTTATAATTCAGTGATTTTAATTCTCTGAAGTATAATGGTGGGACAGTGTTGATTGTGAACTCCGGACAGAAGGTCCAGAGTATTGAAGTGATTTGATATAGAAATGTCATGGGTATGTGAAATTGTGAATGTGTTTTTGATGTGACAATTTGTGAATCGATTATCTGATCGTGATATAGGAATACATGAATAAAGTGATTGAATTGTGGCACATGTCGTTCATTCATGAACGCAAAATCAGTTAATGATAGTTGTGACCGAAGTAGTCACTGACCAGAGCTTTTTAGCTCAAGGTTATAATTGGGCCTCGAGCCCCCATAGTTTTTGAGCCTCCGACTCGATAATTAATGAGCCCTTAATGGGACAGTTTCCGAGCCTCTGGCTTGATAATTAATGAGCCTTTAATGGGACAGTTTCTAAGCCTCTGGCTCGATGATTAATGAGCCCTTAATGGGACAGTTTCCAAGCCTCTGGCTCGATGATTAGTGAGCCCTTAATGGGACAGTTTCAGAGCCTCTGGCTCAACGATTTATGAGCCCTTAGTGAGACAGTTTTAGAGCCTCTGGCTCAACGATTAATGTGCCCTTATAGAGACAGTTCAGGCATTTGGTCACAACACTGAAATAAATTGAAAATGTGTTACATGCTGCATTCATTTTGATATGTTTGATTGAATGATAGGCAAAATGTCATAGACTGGTGTGAAAACAGTTATGGGGTACATCTAATTATAGAATGTATGACAAATTGTGTTATGCTTAGCGTTGTATGAAATATTAAAGCTGTTGACCAGAGTTGCCACTGATTAGAGCTTTTAGCTCAATGTGCGAAAATGAGCTTCGAGCTCATGAATGATTCAGAGCCTTGGGGTCAACGTATAGTGATCCCCTTATCCAACATTAGATAAGGGTCAGATATCATTGAGCCCTTCGATGGGACAGTTTAGGCACTCGGTCACAACCAAATGATAATAAATGGTAAGCGCGTGAAATATGTTTGTATCAAAAAAATGGGATGTTGGAATGTGGATTTCTGTAAATGTGTAAATGAGCAATTTTGAGAAAGTGTATTATGAGATAAAGTTAGATCTATGTGAACTGTAAAATGAGACCAAATAGACAGAGGTATGAATATATGTTATAAATTGTTTCTGTACATGAGTGAGCGGACCATCGACGATGGTCACTCATTGAGTTTGCAAAAACTCATCCAAAATTTGCAATTGCTTTTCAGGACTCAGAAGAATACCCCATTAGATAACGGGTGTATAGTGATCGCATAGTGACATGAGAGGACAGGATCAGTTGCGTCTGCATTAGTGTGAGAATTTTGATTTATATTATGATGTTTGTATATGAGGACCCTCGTGGTCATCACTTTATTTACCGGTCATGTTTTGTAAGTTTTGTTTTCCGCAACGTACATGTAATGTAAGTGTATGTGTGTGTTAAAGGAAAATTTTATACTGTGATTTGACTGAGTGTTGTATCGCGCCACCATCGTAGGGCACGAACTCGAACATTACCATCGATGTCGGGTCCGGGTCTTACGAGAGTGGGGTGTTACAAGTTATGTTAGTAATGTAAATCAATAACACTTTATATGAGTTACTTTAATAAATGTAAAATAATAATATTTTAGAAAAGTTATCATAATAGTGTATTATAATAACATTATGTATGAGTTACTTTATTAATAAAATAATAACAATTTTATAAGTTATTTTAGTTATGTAAATTAATAACACTTTATATAAGTTACATTATGTTAGTAATGTAAAACAAAAGCAAATAATTAACATAAATCAATAAAATATATACCAAAATTTGGGGAAAATGTAAGTTAAAGTTAGTTTGGAGAAACCATGACAAAGTTATTACACCAATAAGCCTTCACAATCATCTTTTACATAATTACTCCTTACTATCATCATGGACGTTCATATCTCGTGCAGTAACATATTCTGACCAATACATGAAATCATCATCCTCATTATACATGGTCATGCCATGCGCGAGAAATTCAATTTCTCTGATTGGTATAATATTAATTTGAAATAATATTAAATTGGATCATAACTTATGTATTAAAAATTTTAATCATTTAATGATATTAAGATTGATTTAAATATGATTTATTGACATGATTAATTAATAATATGTTAAATTAAACAATTATAAAATTAAGGTGAATGATATAAAATTTAATATAATTTAATTAACTTTATTTAAATTTTCAATTTTTTAATTTTAAAACATACATCTCCCAATTTAATTATTTTAAGTCAAAATTAAGAATTAAATTTGGTAAGATTTTATTGGTTTATATATAATATTTATTTAATATTTTCCATTATTTTTAACATAAATTGAAGAAGTTTTATGAAAAATAGAAAATTTAAAGATTAAGAAAATTTTATTTAAAGAATAAATATTTAATTAATTAGTGTCTACTTTATATTGTTACAATAACCTAACTATAACTACGGTCATAACTATTCGTAATTTAGTGACAATTTTTTGTGACTAACTATTTTTGTCATCTCAAATACGATATTTTTAGTTTCAAGACAATTGAATGACACTATTGTTTGTATTATCTATGATGATTTATATTTTGTCATTAATACAATGATAATTTTGGTAATTTAGTATCTTTCACAGTTAAATTGTCACTATTAATATATTAATAGTGTTAAATTTTGTTTTATCACTAAGTTTTGTCAATAAAACCTATGAAATTTGGGGCCAAAATAATATTGTTGGGAATTAATTGTAATTATGACAAAATATATGTTGGTAACTTTTTTGTGACAAAACATAGTTTGGTCACTAATATTTTTTTTCTTATTGTGACGAAACGGTTTATCGTTACACAATATTTTACTTGTTTTGACTCCTAAACAAAATTTAATTGAAAACTATTTCTAAATATCTTGACTCCTTAACAAAATTTAATTGAAAACATTTTTAAATAAATTATGCTTATTATTCATTATAATTTAGAAAACTCTTTTTCAAAATCATATAACACATTCTAATCCAACTAGAGCACTATTTCTAATCTATCTAGAAATTATTTTTCCCTAATTAGAAAATTATTTTCTAATACTAAAAGGAAACTACTTTTAAAATTAATTAAAAATCTTTTAATTTAATTAAGAAAGTTATATATTGATTTATTTAGAGATTAATTTCTTAATTAATTAATTTTTATAAATTAGAAAATTATTTGAAAATTAAGAAAGCTCATTTTCTTAATTAATAAATGAGAAAATTTTGAAATTTAATCAAGAGAGATATCTTTTCTAAGAAATCATGGCATTTATTATTCATAAATGAAGAAATAATTTCTAAATAAATAGAATAATGATTCTCTAAACAAATAAAATCATAAATTTAATTTATCTTAATCAAATTGAAACAAATAAATTTAATTAATATTTTCCTTAATTACTTAAGAAAATAATTTTCTTAATTTTAAAGAGTATACTTAAATAAATTTAATCTGATTGAAACTAATTAATATTCATTTTAGAACAACTTTTCTGAAATTAAATTAAAATCAATAAATTATTAATCTTAATCATATTAAAAAATAATTACTTCAATTTTAGAATTAAAAATTAATTTTAAAATAAATTTAAAATTTTTATTTAATAATATATCTTAAAATACTCTATTTTATCAAACCATTCTGTTTCTAACTTTGAATATCCTATTCCAATCTTAAAATAATCTTATCATTAATTATATACACTAAGTACGAACGGAGCTGAACCACAAATCCCATTTGGGAATAAATAACACTAGAAACAGTAAACAAACAGTCCATCATTGGGAATAACATATAAAAAGACCAAGGACAATATATCTCCTTAACTAACAGCATTACACAAAACCACCAAAGTTAAGTATTTTGCTATAAATGTTGTCAACTTAGAGTGGACAATCAAATATGATATCTTAATTGAACCGCGATAAAATTTACAACTGTCAGCAAACAATAAGTTGCTATTAATACCATCTTGGAACTTGCTATGATCGACTCATTTTGTCTGCTCAACTCTGTAAGCTTTAGTAGTCTTCTTTGTTCTAGACTAAGAGCACTTTGTGCAGCCCTCACAACATCACCTGCCATAAAATGCCCAGTTGAGACCATCATGTGAAGAAGACTATTAAAAAAAAATAGAAATTCATAAGATATATACTTTAGCAAAAGAAAGAAGTGTAAGAGATATGAAGGTCATGGTAATCTCATATGTGCCAAAGTATTAATAGAGCACCTGTTGACTGTGGTTTCTTATTAGAACTAGAAGCCCCCAGGTGAAGATTTTGAGCTCCTAAATTGGTACTTGCTTGGTGTGATACCAGGGACGGAGCCAGACTCAACTCTAAGGGGAGGCCGGGGGCCAACATCTAAATGCAAAAAAATAATACAATTATATAATATTATTAATAAATAATCAAAATGCAACACGCCGTTCTTTTAGATCACGAAAATCATCTATCAATAAATCTGTACTAACTGTTTCAACAATTTCTCTTTCAATAAACACTAATAAACAATCAGAGAGATATTCATCTTCCATCTTATTACGAAGTCTCGTCTTCACAATTTTCATAGCTGAAAATGATCGCTCCATTGTAGCAGTAGAAACTGGGAGAGTGAGAACCAAAGTAACCACTCTATAAACAAAGGGGAAAATTTTTGATTTTCTAGTTTTCACCAACCATTGGCACAAATCAGAAATGGTTACCAAGTTTTCAAATTCTGGAACTTGTGTTGCATAATTAAAGTGCTCAAATTGTATCCTCAACTGTAGCATATCATACTCTACAAAATACTGTGGGTAGAATTTTTGTACTAACTTGCAAATATCATCAACCCTAAATGACCTACGGATCTCCTTTGGGTCTAAAGCTAAACTGAGAATAAGGAGCTCTACCGTGTGGTCCTTGAACTTATTGTTCAATTCCTGCAATTGAGAGTCAATCACTGCATTGAAAATCTCAACTTTATAATGATGTTCTAATAAAATTTCATCTTGTTGATGACGAGCCATTCCTCTTCTAGCAACATAAAGAGCATTCAAATCTAGCACAGGTATATTAACCTTTTCACAAAAATATTTCACTTCTAAAAGCAATTCTTCCCACCCTTCATCTCTCAAATTCTGGATAAGTGACTTTGTGGACGAAACTAAGTGCATTGCATTCAGTATGTCTTGAGATTTAAGTTGTAAAGCCTAACAAAGTGAGTTAGAAATCTCCAAAATCTTTCTCATGAGATGCAAAATAAAAACAAATTCAAAAGAGGTTAGTGCCTCATATGCTGCATCTGCTTCTCCACGTTGAGCCGATGTAGCTCCATCTTCAATAATATTCAATAAAACCTCACAAGTAGCACTAAATATGTTTATCAAACTGGAAACAAATTTCAAATAAGAACTCCAACGAGTGTCTCCTACTCTTTGTAAAGTGTCAATCTGATGCAAGCTTTTTCCACTCTCAAGTTCATTAACAACAAGTAAATGAGCAATATTTTCAGCATGAGCAGCTTTCAGTTGGTCGTTGCGTTTACATGATGCCCCAACAATATTAACAATACAATTTAATTTTATAAAAAAATGATGAATCGGGATAACTTCCTTCGATGCTGCAACTAAAGCCAATTGCAGCCTATATGCCATACAATGAACATAGTAAGCATAAGAGCACTCCTTTTAAAATTAGAGCTTGCAATCCATTCCATTCCCCTCTCATATTACTTGCACCATCATAGCCTTGTCCTATAATGTTTTGAACATCAAGATTATGATTTAATAAAACTTAGAAAATTCCCTCTTTTAATATCAATGCAACAATATCTTTAACATGAACTAACCCAAAGAATCGTTCTCGCACAAGACCTTTTTTATCAACAAATCTCAAGACAATAGACATTTGCTCCTTCTTAGACTCATCCCGAGCTTCATCAACAATTATACAAAATTTACCATCAACAATTTCTTCACGGATAGCATTCTTCAATTTGATTCCCAAGACATGTAAAATTTCCTTTTGCACTTGTGGTGATGTATATGAGGCATTCAAGGGAGCTTTTTTCACAACTTCTGCTACTTTTTCATTATAAGAGGATATGAAATTTAATAATTCAAGAAAATTTTCACGATTCATTGATGTTGCACTCTCATCATTACATCTGAAAGCACATCCTTGACATGCAAGCCATCTAACAACTTCAATTGAAGCTTTTAATTGAAGTCTGTTATCTGCAATTTGTTGAGATGTAAACCTTTCAAACCTTCGCACTATGTGTGATGGTTGATTCATGAGATCTATGTAAGCTCTCTCAGCTTTTGGATGACAAGATGTGAGATCCTTTCCAATATGTGCCAAAAATGCACAGTTTTTACCATCTCTCACTTTTTTCCAAGAGCGAAATCTATGGACAATAAATGCTTCACATCTAGAAGGTCCATTTTGTGCAGAAAACAAATAACATGGCAAACAAAATGCAACATCTTTAGCAGGTGAATATTCCAACCAAGACGAGAATCGTTTGAACCATGATGATTGGAAGCTACGTGAGTGCTTTTCATTAGATTTTGGATATGTTGAAAGCAAATCTTGATATGGACCAGCTTTAATATAAGCTCTTCTAACTTCATCATATTGATCAACAACATATTCACATATTTGTCGTCTTAAGCCGGGATCACGCTCTAGGGAATTAATATCAAAAGTTGCATTGGCTTCAACTCTTAAAGCTTTGGTAGGACGATCCTCAGATGGCTCAGAAGGTTTATAATTAGAGATCAATTCTTGTTCTTGAGTTGCATCAGAACTTTCTGTAATCTTTCTTTTAAAAAAGGCATGAATTTTGGTGTCTTTCAACATGATATCTATCATAAAAATAAGAATACTACATGAATTTATTTATTCAAAATACTGTAAATACATACACTTTTTAATATCTATAATGAAATAGCATACAAACTATGAGACACATTCAAACAAATGAACACTAAAATTTAAATAATAACAGACATAACACATAAGCCACCGCCCAGGCTCGTTGGGAGCCACCACCCAGGCTCGCTGGTATATGTACCTTAAATAACTTGAATCTTGAGATGGTGAAATTAGCTTCTCATTGTTCTCAAGTCTTAATCATCAATCAATATCCTAATTCCTACATACCAATAAGGCAATAACCCAATCAATAATCACAAAAAAAATTAATTTTAGGAATCAATCAATTCTGGTTTAGGCTTCTTTTGAGCTGGATAATGATGCCTCTAAGATTCATCTATTTAAATTTACTCAAGGTGAAGCTATCAGAAATTTTACCATGAGATACACTTGGGTGGGTGGACCATGAGATGGCCCAGATGGAGCCTGGAGGGTGAAGGCGTTTTCAATCTGGCGAAGGAGGGCTGTGCGTGCAGAGTTGAAGAGAAGAGAAGATAGGGATATTTTTTTAAGGGGGGCCACTTATATTTGTAATTTTAAAAATTTTAAAAATTTTAAATTATATAAGTAATTTTATAAAAAAAATTATTTAAAAGGGCCCCCCTCCCCTATAACATGGCTCCGTCCCTGTGTGATACATCCTCCTCTAGTGAGACTTAGCATTCAGACTCAATTGGCCATCAGAGTCTTCTCCGTGACTGAAACATACAAAAGGTGGAAATAAAATTAGAGATATCAAAAAACTAGAAAAAGAATAAACCACTCTTGATAAAGTCCAAAATAAAGAAGAAAACCAAACAAAAAGATTTCTTTACATATTGACAACCATTTAGAAACATTTATACCTTGCAGACATATCATCACAACCAAAACATTTGGCCGCCAACAATCTTAAATATTTATACTCCTCGCCGTCACTTTCAAACTCCTCCATCTCATCATCTGACACTCGCATTACAAAGGCCACTGGCCTCCTCTGCACACTCTTCCTATTCATACATTATCCAGCATAATTAGCAGTGAATTGAAAACATTCAAAGGAAATAATCGTTCGCCACAAATAAAAACCAAAGCAGCCTTACCAACATTGTGTTTTGGTAAATGCCAACGGGGTCTTTGATGCCGTCCTCACTAGTTTATCTCATTTTATTTTATGCAGATCAAATCCACATAACAGTCATTTGGCAAAGCAGAGCTGATACCGACCATTGCCTCGACAAGAGCAACTTATCAACTGGTACAAATCTCCTATTGAGTGGATCAAATTAAACATGGATGGAGCATGCAAACGTTCCTCGTTCTCAGCCACAACAGGTGGCCTTATACGTGATAATGTTGGGATTTAACTTGGAGGCTTCATCCAAAATCTCAGCTAGTACTCATCAATGTCTACAGAACTCTGGGAGATGTTTACCGAGTTCATGCTCGTGTGGAATCTAGGTTATCGTCGGATCGAACTCGAAGTGGATTTTATAGCGGTGATCAATATCCTGTCTTTCTCGGCTAGCCGATCAATGACTTTCAATCCCATAGTCATGGGTATTAACGAACTGTTTACTCGAAACTGGACTGTTGTACATCGATATATCTATTGAAAGAACAACAGATGTACCGGCTGACTCGCTAATTATGCAGGACACTTTAATTTAGGAATCACTTATTTTGATATTACCCCCATTGAGTGCCACTTGATTATTTTAAAGAATGTGTCGGAGGTCTGTTTTCCTAAACTAGTCGTGTAATATATTTCGTTATCTTTCCTTATAAAAAAAAAGTTGTGAATTCCATGTTGTTGGTAATAAGTTTTTATTTTTATTTTTGAAAGTTATAGTTGGGGAAAAATGTAAGTTAAAGTTAGTTTGGAGAAACCACGACAAAGTTATTACACCAATAAGCCTTCACAATCATCTCTTACATAATTTTGACCAATACATGAAATCATCGTCCTCATTATACATGGTCATGCCATGCGCGAGAAATTCAATTTCTCGGATTGGTATAATATTAATTTGAAATAATATTAAATTGGATCATAACTTATGTATTAAAAATTTTAATCATTTAATGATATTAAGATTGATTTAAATATGATTTATTGACATGATTAATTAATAATATGTTAAATTAAACAATTATAAAATTAAGGTGAATGATATAAAATTTAATATAATTTAATTAACTTTATTGAAATTTTCAAAATTTTTAATTTTAAAACATACATCTCCCAATTTAATTATTTTAAGTCAAAATTAAGAATTAAATTTGGTAAGATTTTATTGGTTTATATATAATATTTATTTAATATTTTCCATTATTTTTAACATAAATTGAAGAAGTTTTATGAAAAATAGAAAATTTAAAGATTAAGAAAATTTTATTTAAAGAATAAATATTTAATTAATTAGTGTCTACTTTATATTGTTACAATAACCTAACTATAACTACGGTCATAACTATTCGTAATTTAGTGATAATTTTTTGTGACTAACTATTTTGTCATCTCAAATACGATATTTTTTAGTTTCAAGACAATTGAATGACACTATTGTTTGTATTATCTATGATGATTTATATTTTGTCACTAATACAATGATAATTTTGGTAATTTAGTATCTTTCACAGTTAAATTGTCACTATTAATATATTAATAATGTTAAATTTTGTTTTATCACTAAGTTTTGTCAATAAAACCTATGAAATTTGGGGCCAAAATAATATTGTTGGGAATTAATTGTAATTGTGACAAAATATATGTTGGTAACTTTTTTGTGACAAAACATAGTTTGGTCACTAATATTTTTTCTTATTGTGACGAAACGGTTTATCGTTACACAATATTTTACTTGTTTTGACTCCTAAACAAAATTTAATTGAAAACTATTTCTAAATATCTTGACTCCTTAACAAAATTTAATTGAAAACATTTTTAAATAAATTATGCTTATTATTCATTATAATTTAGAAAACTCTTTTTCAAAATCATATAACACATTCTAATCCAACTAGAGCACTATTTCTAATCTATCTAGAAATTATTTTTCCCTAATTAGAAAATTATTTTCTAATACTAAAAGGAAACTAATTTTAAAATTAATTAAAAATCTTTTAATTTAATTAAGAAAGTTATTTATTGATTTATTTAGAGATTAATTTCTTAATTAATTAATTTTTATAAATTAGAAAATTATTTGAAAATTAAGAAAGCTCATTTTCTTAATTAATAAATGAGCAATTTTGAAATTTAATCAAGAGAGATATCTTTTATAAGAAATCAAGGCATTTATTATTCATAAATGAAGAAATAATTTCTAAATAAATAGAATAATGATTCTCTAAACGAATAAAATCATAAATATAATTTATCTTAATCAAATTGAAACAAATAAATTTAATTAATATTTTCCTTAATTACTTAAGAAAATAATTTTCTTAATTTTAAAGAGTATACTTAAATAAATTTAATCTGATTGAAACTAATTAATATTCATTTTAGAACAACTTTTCTGAAATTAAATTAAAATCAATAAATTATTAATCTTAATCATATTAAAAAATAATTACTTCAATTTTAGAATTAAAAATTAATTTTAAAATAAATTTAAAATTTTATTTAATAATATATCTTAAAATACTCTACTTTATCAAACCATTATGTTTCTAACTTTGAATATCCTATTCCAATCTTAAAATAATCTTATCATTAATTATATACACTAAGTACGAATCGATTGAACCACAAATCCCATTTGGGAATAAATAACACTAGAAACAAGAAACAAACAGTCCATCATTGGGAATAACATATAAAAGACCAAGGACAATATATCTCCTTAACTAACAAAGATTACACAAAACCACCAAAGTTAAGTATTTTGTTATAAATGTTGTCAACTTAGAGTGGACAATCAAATATGATATCTTAATTGAACCACGATAAAATTTACAATTTGTTAGCAAACAATAAGTTGCTATTAATACCATCTTGGAACTTGCTATGATCGACTCATTTTGTGCGCTCAACTCGTAAGCTTTAGTAGTCTTCTTTGTTCTAGACTAAGAGCACTCTGTGCATACCCTCACAACATCACCGCCATAAAATGCCCATTGAGACCATCATGTGAAGAAGAATATTTAAACAAAATAGAAATTCATAAGATATATACTTTAGCAAAAGAAAGAAGTGTAAGAGATATGAAGGTCATGGTAATCTCATATGTGCCAAAGTATTAATAGAGCACTGTTGATATGGTTTCTTATTAGAATTAAAGCCCCAGTGAAGATTTTGAGCTCTGAATTGGCACTTGCTTGGTGTGATACCGTGGACGGAGCCGACTCAACTCTAAGGGAGGCCGGGGCCAACATCTAAATGCAAAAAATAATACAATTATATAATATTATTAATAAATAATCAAAATGCAACATGCCGTTTTTTAGATCACGAAAATCATCTATCAATAAATCATACTAACTGTTTCAACAATTTCTCTTTCAATAAACACTAATAAACAATCGAGAGATATTCATCTTCCATCTTATTACGAAGTCTCGTCTTCACAATTTTCATAGTGAAAATGATCGCTCCGTTATAGCGAAGAGAAACCGGGAGAGTGAGAACCAAAGTAACCACTCTATAAATAAAGGGAAAATTTTGATTTTCTAGTTTTACCAACCATTGGCACAAATCGAAATGGTTACCAAGTTTTCAAATTCGGAACTTGTGTTGCATGATTAAAGTGCTCAAATTGTATCCTCAATCGTAGCATATCATACTGCAAAATCATGGGTAGAATTTTTGTACTAACTTGCAAATATCATCAACCCTAAATGACCTACGGATCTCCTTTGGGTCTAAAGCTAAACTGAGAATAAGGAGCTCTACCGTATGGTCATTGAACTTATTGTTCAATTCCTGCAATTGAGAGTCAATCACTGCATTGAAAATGTCAACTTTATAATGATGTTCTAATAAAATTTCATCTTGTTGATGACGAGCCCTTCCTCTTCTAGCAACATAAAGAGCATTCAAATCTAGCACAGGTATATTAACCTTTTCACAAAAATATTTCACTTCTAAAAGCAATTCTTCCCACCCTTCATCTCTCAAATTCTGGATAAGTGACTTTGTGGACGAAACTAAGTGCATTGCATTCAGTATGTCTTGAGATTTGAGTTGTAAAGCCTGACAAAGTGAGTTAGAAATCTCCAAAATCTTTCTCATGAGATGCAAAATAAAAACAAATTCAAAAGAGGTTAGTGCCTCATATGCTGCATCTGCTTCTCCACGTTGAGCCGATGTAGCTCCATCTTCAATAATATTCAGTAAAACCTCACAAGTAGCACTAAATATGTTTATCAAACTGGAAACAAATTTTAAATAAGAACTCCAACGAGTGTCTCCTACTCTTTGTAAAGTGTCAATCTGATGCAAGCCTTTTCCACTCTCAAGTTCATTAATAGCAAGTAAATGAGCAATATTTTCAGCATGAGCAGCTTTCAGTTGGTCGTTGCGTTTACATGATGCCCCAACAATATTAGCAATACAATTTAATTTTATAAAAAATGATGAATCGGGATAACTTCCTTCAATGCTGCAACTAAAGCCAATTGCAGCCTATGTGCCATACAATGAACATAGTAAACATAAGAGCACTCATTTAAAATTAGAGCTTGCAATCCATTCCATTCCCCTCTCATATTACTTGCACCATCATAGCCTTGTCCTATAATGTTTTGAACATCAAGATTATGATTTAATAAAACTTAGAAAATTTCCTATTTTAATATCAATGCAGCAGTATCTTTAACATGAACTAACCCAAAGAATCGTTCTCGCACAAGACTTTTTTTATCAACAAATTTCAAGACAATAGACATTTGCTCCTTCTTAGACTCAACCCGAGCTTCATCAACAATTATACAAAATTTACCATCAAAAATTTCTTCACGGATAGCATTCTTCACTTTGATTCCCAAGACATGTAAAATTTTCTTTTGCACATGTGGTGATGTATATGAGGCATTCAAGGGAGCTTTTTTTCACAACTTCTGCTACTTTTTCATTATAAGAGGATATGAAATTTAATAATTCAAGAAAATTTTCACGATTCGTTGATGTTACACTCTCATCATTACCTCTGAAAGCACATCCTTGACATGCAAGCCATCTAACAACTTCAATTGAAGCTTTTAATTGAAGTCTGTTATCTGCAATTTGTTAAGATGTAAACCTTTCAAACCTTCACACTATGTGTGATGGTTGATTCATGAGATCTATGTAAGCTCTCTCAGCTTTTCGATGACAAGATGTGAGATCCTTTCCAATATGTGCCAAAAATGCACAGTTTTTATCATCTCTCACTTTTTTCCAAGAGCGAAATCTATGGACAATAAATGCTTCACATCTAGAAGGTCCATTTTGTGCAGAAAACAAATAACATGGCAAACAAAATGCAACATCTTTAGCAGGTGAATATTCCAACCAAGACGGGAATAGTTTGAACCATGATGATTGGAAGCTACGTGAGTGCTTTTCATTAGATTTTGGATATGTTGAAAGCAAATCTTGATATGGACCAGCTTTAATATAAGCTCTTCTAACTTCATCACATTGATCAACAACATATTCACATATTTGCCGTCTTAAGTCGGGATCACGCTCTAGGGAATTAATATCAAAAGTTGCATTGGCTTCAACTCTTAAAGCTTTGGTAGGACGATCCTCATATGGCTCAGAAGGTTTATAATTAGAGATCGATTCTTGTTCTTGAGTTGCATCAGAACTTTCTGTAATCTTTCTTTTAAAAAAGACATGAATTTTGGTGTCTTTCAACATGATATCTATCATAAAAATAAGAATACTACATGAATTTATTTATTCAAAATACTGTAAATACATACATTTTTTAATATCTATAATGAAATAGCATACAAACTATGAGACACATTCAAACAAATGAACACTAAAATTTAAATAATAACAGACATAACACATAAGCCACCGCCCAGGCTCGCTAGGAGCCACCACCCAGGCTCACTGGTATATGTACCTTAAATAACTTGAATCTTGAGATGGTGAAATTAGCTTCTCATTGTTCTCAAGTCTTAATCATCAATCAATATCCTAATTCCTACATACCAATAAGGCAATAACCCAATCAATAATCACAAAAAAAAAAAAATTAGGAATCAATCAATTCTGGTTTAGGCTTCTTTTGAGCTGGATAATGATGCCTCTAAGATTCATCTATTTAAATTTACTCAAGGTGAAGCTATCAGAAATTTTACCATGAGATACACTTGGGTGGGTAGACCATGAGATGGCCCAGATGGAGCTTGGATGGTGGAGGCGTTTTCAATCTAGCGAAGGAGGGCTGTGCGTGCAGAGTTGAAGAGAAGAGAAGATAGGGATATTTTTTTAAGGGGGGCCTCTTATATTTGTAATTTTAAAAAATTTTAATTATATAAGTAATTTTAAAAAAAATTATTTAAAAGGGCCCCCCTCCCCTATAACATGGCTTCGTCCCTGTGTGATACACCCTCCTCTAGTGAGACTTAGCATTCAAACTCAATTGGCCATCAGAGTCTTCTCCGTGACTGAAACATACAAAAGGTGGAAATAAAATTTGAGATATAAAAAAACTAGAAAAAGATTAAACCACTCTTGATAAAGTCCAAAATAAAGAAGAAAACCAAACAAAAAGATTTCTTTACATATTGACAACCATTTAGAAACATTTATACCTTGCAGACATATCATCACAACCAAAACATTTGGCCGCCAACAATCTTAAATATTTATACTCCTCGCCGTCACTTTCAAACTCCTCCATCTCATCATCTGACACTCGCATTACAAAGGCCACTGGCCTCCTCTGCACACTCTTCCTATTCATACATTATCCAACATAATTAGCAGTGAATTGAAAACATTCAAAGGAAATAATCGTTCGCCACAAATAAAAACCAAAGCAGCCTTACCAACATTGTGTTTTGGTAAATGCCAACGGGGTCTTTGATGCCGTCCTCACTAGTTTATCTCATTTTATTTTATGCAGATCAAATCCACAGAACAGTCATTTGGCAAAGCAGAGCTGATACTGACCATTGCCTCGACAAGAGCAACTTATCAACTGGTACAAATCTCCTATTGAGTGGATCAAATTAAACATGGACGGAGCATGCAAACGTTCCTCGTTCTCAGCCACAACAGGTGGCCTTATACGTGATAATGTTGGCAATTGACTTGGAGGCTTCATCCAGAATCTCAGCTAGTACTCATCAGTGTCTACAGAACTCTGGAAGATGTTTACCGAGTTCAAGCTCGTGTGGAATCTAGGTTATCGTCGGATCGAACTCGAAGTGGATTTTATAGCGGTGATCAATATCCTGTCTTTCTCGGCTAGTCGATCAATGACTTTCAATCCCATAGTCATGGGTATTAACGAACTGTTTACGCGAAACTGGACTGTTGTACATCGATATATCTATTGAAAGAACAACAGATGTACCGGCTGACTCGCTAATTATGCAGGACACTTTAATTTAGGAATCACTTATTTTGATACTACCCCCATTGAGTGCCACTTGATTATTTTAAAGAATGTCTCGGAGGTCTGTTTTCCTAAACTAGTCGTATAATATATTTCGTTATCTTTCCTTATAAAAAAAAGTTGTGAATTCCATGTTGTTGGTAATAAGTTTTTATCTTTATTTTTGAAAGTTATAGTTGGCAGTAAGTTACCCTGTAGACTCTCCTGATGGCTGAAACACGAGACCATGTCTGATATAATTCACCTAATTAGTTTGCTTGTTGAAGCGAACAATGATGGTTTGTTGGCTAATGTTATTCTGTCTTGACCGTATACGTACTTTTTTATGGAACTCACATCTTTTTTTCTTCCCCTTTTCTGGTTAAATGGGTGAATGTCATTTGGCATCAAAGTCCAACGAGGATGCGTGAAAATTATGTGACTACGATCCCTATCATAACCACTAACGAACGTAAGGTATAATCTGTATCACAATCTTCCATTCGTTTCCCCTCTCCTGGAGGCATTCATTTCCAAGCTCCCTCAATTAGTTCTTGAATTTATACTGCCGACGATGCTCCAAAGTCAATATTACACGATGGGTTTCAGAAGTATTATAAGGACGTTTCAATAGGCTCAAGTCAATAAAATTCAGCATTCACCTCGTTACTTAGTGCTAAAGAAGGCCTTAAGAGCTTTCCTCAGGGTTCGACTTTTAACCTTCCTTTGCGTGTTAAAACAATAATCATGTCAAATACGTTAATGGCGCAGGGTAGATCCAGACACTTGATGATTACCTGAGATATTGATGATGGTTGTTTCTCTATAGAGAAAAAAGAAAAAGGATAACTCAAGATTGCTGAATTATAACACTAGTCGTTACAAAAGCCTAGTGAAAAACAACTGCAACATCACGCCACACAAAAATTATAATCAAGGCAGAAAATTGAAGCTCTCTCTTGAAGATGAGAGGGTAGTACGCCCCACTACATTTCTTCTCTGAATACTAGTGGGACTTAGCAAAACAGATACGAACAGGCATTTAGATTTCAGTCGCTGATAATTTATCACATTCCCGATCAGTTAAACCGGAGCCTTTTGACATCTGAGCTACCACTCTACAAAGAGCTCAACTTCAGGGACACCTTAAACCCATACCTTATCATCTACGCTAGGCTCAACAGTATGTGAATATGTGGTCTTAGCCAGGACCACGCATATCACTTTAGAACTATGCCTGCAGGCTTTGCACTTCCAAATTTTATCAGAAAATCTGATAGAATTATGACTTTTTATTTCCAACATTCCATGAAAAGATTTCAAGGCACGCCAGGATAAGTGTCACTGCCCATAGATGTCCTGGCATTCCCAAGATATTTCAATATCATTACCTACTACTAAAATCTTCACTTTGCTCCAACATTGGTCAGTTGTAAGTAATTACAAAGTCTGAAGAATAAAACAAACACCAAATGCATGATTTTATTCTATAAATGTTCAGAGGATAGCAAAACATCCAACTGATCAACCAGCTAGAAGTGCGTTATAGTTATAACTGGTGTACCTTGTCTCGACATGCAGAACTTGCTAACTTGTTTAGTAAAATTGGGACCATCATAACATTTAACGAGTGTAAGCAAAGGTCATGACACAATATAAGCGGTAAAAGAAAGCTACATTCCACTCAGTTCCAAAATTTAACATTTGGCTCTGTACGAGGAGCTGATGAAACGCAAGAAGCAACAGATCGGACGGCTTTCTTAAAGACAGTTGCTTACTATATTGGTGTCACCCCGACAACACCTGCATTCACGAGTAGAATAATAAGAAGGTTTTATTAATTATAGCTGAAGATCATATTCACAAGTGCACTGAAGACAGGAATGTATAAGCAAATAATGCAGCTACATCAATGTTCCAGGTTACCTCTGAAAATAGAGTATGTCAACAAAATAATGTCACCAATTAACGAGGCAATATGCAAGTTCAATTATTCCCTCCTTTCACATTCAAACCTGCTCTTTCAATAACATCTAGTAACTCACCAAATAATATTTGTCTAAGCTCACTTAATTGCTCATCAAGCCAAGAAAGCTGCTGGGTGATTTTCTAACTCTAACCAAAATCAAAGAACTCCAATTTAAACACTATTATATATGAAAGATCATGTATCTTGTACCCAAAAATAAGCTCACCCGTATAAAGTTCCTTCACTCCTGCAATCTAAAGAGGAACAATAATGCAACAATACAGAAAATATTCCTCTCACGTTTTAAAATTTCCGAACAAACTTTCACAATTCAGAAAAGTAAACAAACTTTCACAATTCAGAAAAGTACGTGTGTGGACACGGTGTCCTATGTACCAAAACATGTCAGCAACAAAGGCGCCCTATCATAATGCCTTGTGAATTTCATCAAGTTCTCATATATGGTTACTGTAGATGATAGTTGTGTTCAAGAATACAATCCTCCTTAATGAATTTTTAAGCCTCAAATATGATTTGGAATGGGCACATTACATAATCCAATTATTGGATTTCTTCTAAAATTTTTAATATAAGGAGGCTGCAACCAACAACATGCCTCAGCAATACTATTGATCAATAGAACCACTTTCTTCATCATATAATTTGCATATATATGCAGGTATGATAACATTACTAGATGACCTGTATATTGGAAAAGTTCATGCACATACATTGCACAACATGTGCGCCATCTCTCACAAGCATGCTGGTTAAAGCTAATAGGTCAGAACCCATAGGAAAAATCCTAAACACATTTTCTAATATTTCAACTTTTCACTTCATATGTCTAACTGCTAAAGAAATGCCTAATACCAATATCATGGTGAACGATAACACATAAATTCTGCAGATAATGCAAATGTCCTATTAAAAATTTTTCAATCAATCAGTAACAAATTTCTACTTCATGAAACCGTGTAACATTGAGGAAGGAATGATTTCAGCTTCCCTAAATGATCATAATAATTGCTCACAAAGCACTACACCTCCATACCCTCGTGTACGCCCAAAGAACCTTCTACAGCCTGCAGCACACTTCATGGATCCAGCAAGATTTTCTAATTTGAAACAATATAATGAATCTATCCTTTTTCCCATTTTCACAACAAATACTTCTTGATTTATCAGCAAAAATAGATTCTGAAAATGAATAAGCTGTCAATGCACCCCAATTTCCCTTCCTTTTCAAAATATTTTTATGCGTATGCTTTTTGGGAACTGCAGCAACTGTCGTTGGAACAACTAATATGTTATTAACGATGCACTGATTTATAATTTGTACGCAGCATTTTAAGTGCTCATCAGAGTACATGCATGCTAAAAATAACACATATAATGGAATCCAAATGGATATATAAACATGAGCTGTATCGGCATGCCTCTCAAGCCCAGAATACAATTAGAAGGAATCCACAAAGCCATTAGGAAAGTAAACTAGAGATGAAAGGACAATGTTTAATTTCCATTTATTATACTTACCACATGCTAATCTTCCTCCTGCATTTCCAGTGGTCAAACTAAGCTCATGGCCACCTTCAGATGCAAAAATCAAATATGGGTGTAAAAATATAAAACAAAGAATGGCTATACTAGTGCGTGAATTGTAGCTGTAATACAAGAGAAACTTCACAAGGAATAAATCACAATTCATATTTCCAGTCCCAGAAGCACGTATTTAATTCATTAAATGATTTAATGTTGGAACTAGTAAAGTTGCTCTTTTGTAATTATAAAGTCACAAGTTTAAGTCATAAAAATAGACTTTTTTGTAAACACAGAAAAGGAAGGCTGCGTACATCATATAACTCTCCCTAGACCTCACAAAGCGGAGAGCCTTCTGCACTGGGTAAGTTAACTTTCATTTAATGTTGGAACTGATTTTAATTGATAAATGTACCAAATTCCTAAGTTAATCCTGGGAAAACCCAAGCCCTAAGAACAGTATGTGCTATTCAGGTCAAAACTGTAACTAAGTGGCTTTGCAAATAGAAATTTCACTTATGAAACATTTTCCCCTACTCTACGTCCAACTTCCCCAGCCACAACAAAATGTTGTGGCAAATAGTAAGAACTACATCATAAACAATGAAATGGCAACTTCAAGCTAACTTTTCTCAGCTTTTTAGAATCAGTCAGGAGATTATTGTGGAATTGTTATTTGACAGCTAATGGTTTTTGCAAGATCTTGGCCCTCATTTCTGAAAATTTTGATGTTATCTCAACTTCTACTTCTCCCTCCCACATGAAGAAAATTCTGTGATAGCAGTGCACGGAAAATAACCTGAACAACTGCAAAAACGATCCTCTAATGATACATATGACAAGAGCATTTAGCTTGAAAGTGTAAGACAATTTCATTGTTTATAAATGATATGTATCAGCTTAGGTCACCATTACAGTGGATGGATAATCTACCAACATAACACACCATATAATGGTATGAACAAGATAATTACCCTTTCCAAGGTCATCTTCAAGCTCATGGACCACAAGTGCTCTTCCAATGACTGCATTAGGACCGCTCAATGGTATCTACACATTTTATTAAAGACCAATGCCAAAGTCACTTTCATTACCAAGACAACCAATGTTAGGATCAGGAGCATGAAATAACATTAACAAAAGCAATTGTACAAAATAACAAAACAACACTAAACAACCCAATTCCTTCGATTGTACAAAATAACACTAAACAGAGAATGAATTAAAGAATCTGTAATGAATTAGCCATATCTTCCATTGAATAGAAAAAGAAACAAAGAATTCAGCTGGGACCTTTCAAGAGGGTCCCTCTCTCCAAACAACAATTACAACAGTTGCAAAAGATCCTTCTGGAATCTATATTATTGCTATTTAAACTATCTCTAACAAGTATAAGGAAATCCCAAAATTACCCCCACAAAACAAACAAATAACAGATATTCCAATCCTACTTTTACGCCTTCCTTTTTCAGATGTATGTTTTAAGGATGGGAGGCTTATCAATACTTCCCCCCCAAAACAGCCACCTTGTCCTCGAGGTGAAATTATGGGAATTGGTGGTCTATAACACAGAATAACTCCTAAGTTGCCTCAAATTCTGGCAATGCCTTCCACTTGATCAACACCTCATATCCTCGTGCAGATTGTCTGGCTTGTAACACCTTCTCAGGTTCCACCACCCATTCTACCTCAGAGCCCAATGTTAAAGGTATGGGTTTGACCCTGCTGATGAGTTCATACTGCCCATTTCAGCTGGGAAACGTGGAAAACAGGGTAGATGGAGGTTGTAGAAGGAAGTTCTAGTTTATAAGCCACGACTCCTACCTTCTTCAGAATCTTGAAAGGCCCAAAATACTTGGGAGAAAATTTTTCATTAAGCTTACCCGTCAAAGAGCGCATGCGATACGGCCGTAATTTCAGTTATACTTGTTCCCCTTCTTCAAAATGAATATCGCATGTGTTGGTCAGCTGAAACCTTCATTCTGCTTTATGCATGGGAGAGTAGTTGCTTTAAGTCTTCCAAAATGGCATCCCTTTCTGTTAGCTCCTATTCCACTGCTGCAACTGATGTTGGCAATGAGCCAAATCAAATTAATGGCGGAGGCAAGCAGCCATACACAACTTGGAATGAAGTGGTTTTGATGGACTCATGAAAGGTTGTATTATACCAATACTCCACCCATGAGAGCCACTTGCATCATTTCTTTGGACTTCCATTAGCAAAACAATGAAGATAGGTCTCGAGGCAACAGTTAATTACCTCGGTTTGTCCATCAGATTGAAGGTGATAGGCTGTGCTTCGATGGAGTTTAGTGCCTTGAAGTCAGAAAAGCTCTTCCCAAAAGTCGCTAATGAACACTTTATCTCTATTCAACACCAAGGAACGTGGTACTCCATGCAACTTAACCACCTCCTTCACAAAAACAGCAGCTACTTCTTTAGATGTGAAAGAATGCTTTAGGGGAATAAAGTGAGCGTATTTGCTTAATCTATCGACGACCACCAAAATAGTTAAATAGCCCTCAAATTTAGGTAAGCCCTCAATGAAATCAAGGGACAAGTCCTCCCATATTTGATGGAAAATTGGAAGGGGCTGAAGCAAACCAGCCGGTGATAAAGCTTGGTATTTATTTTGCTGACAAATATCACACACTAAGACAAATTTCTGCACTAGCTCTTCATTCCTGTCCAATATTTATCACTTTCCATTCTTTTGTACATCCTAAGAAAACCGGAGTACCACGTATAACGCCACAATGGTACTCTGGAAGGAGCTTGGGAATGAGGGTAGAAGTAGGAGGAAAGACCAGTCTCCCTTTAAAGAGTAGGTTCCCCTAAAAAATTGTGTAACCCGGCCATTTTGATTCACCTTCCATCAAACCACAAAAAATAAGACTAAGTTTTGAATCTTCAGACACCTCTTTCTTAAGCTGGTGTTCATCCATCACTATTTGTTAATTGAGGATTGTCAGCAAGGATGGGTTAGCCACTGGTAGATGTGACAATGCATCTGTTGTGTTGTTCGTTTTTCCTAGTTTATAGTGAATCTCAAAGTCATATCCCATGAGCTTCACCGTCCATTTCTGATAATCGGGTTGAATCACTCGTTATTCTAGTAAAAATCTCAAGCTTCTCTGGTCTTTGGCCGAGGTGCACTTTTTCACATTCAAGTTTGGTTGATTCTCCTTCAACAAGGTCAGAACCAAGTCTAGATGTCTCTCATGAATGTTTGCATCATTGCTGTAAACCAGTATATCATCAAAAAAAACACAAGAACAAATTTTCGAAGATAAGGCCGGAATACTTCATTCATCAACAATGGAAAAGTAGTTGGGGCGTTTGTCAAACCGAATAGCATAACGAGAAACTCATAATGCCCTTCATGTGTCCTAAAAGTTGTTTTAGGAACATCCTCAGGTTGAACTCGGGTTTGATGGTACCCGAATTTCAAATCCAATTTAAAGAAAATATCTCTTCCTTTTAACTCATCCAATAGCTCTTCTATAACGGGAATTGGAAATTTTTCTGGAATCGTGGCCTTGTTCAGAGCTCGGTAATCTATATAAAACCTCGACCTTTCATCTTTCTTCTTCACAAGTAACACTGGACTAGAGAAAGGACTCATGGAGGGCTGGATAATTCCCATCGCGCACATTTCTTGTACTAATTTCTCAATCTCCTTCTGAAATTGTGGGTATCGATAGGGCCTTACATTGATTGTTTTAGTCCTGGGTTCCAATCTAATAGCATGATCAACTGCTCTCTCAGGTGGAAGACCCAATTTCTCATAAAAGACTTCGGGAAATTTCTTCTTCAGCTGCCCAAACCATGTTCCTTGTTGGCTAATTACTCACTCGCCTCTTCAGTCTGCATCTGAGTACACTCCACTAAGATGCCATATCCTTCCCTATTAATTTCCTTCATCATTGTTTTCAAAGAAATTCTGGTTTTGCATAAGCTCATGTCCCCTCTCCACTTCACCGCCACACCACCAACATTGAATACCATCAAAAGTTTCGGCCAATATACCTCCATTTTTTTTACTGTACTTAGCCATTGCATTCCTAGAATGAGATCAGTACTCCCTAAATGAAGAGGCAAAAAATTAGTAATTATTTCCAATCCCTGTACTAACACCCTCACATTTCTACATATTCCCTTTCCCTTTACTAAGAGCCCATTTCCCATAACTACCCCATAGCTACAATTTGAATTCACTAGAAGTTTGAGGGCTGTGACCAATTCCTCCAAAATGAAGTTATAAGTTGCGTCACAATCGACCGTTATAATCACTTCTCTGTTTCCCATTTCAGCTCTCATTTTCATCGTTCCCAACATCGGCAATCCCATCACAATATTTAAAGAAGCTTCCACTGTTTCCACCAGACTTACCTCCATCTACTCAGACACTGGTAAACTCAAGCAAGCTTCCTGCTCGTCGTCATCGTTGATGTCAACCAACTCCTTTTCTCCATCGTTGACCACCATAATCTGCATTTTTTTTTTTGCATCTGTGCCCCGAACCAAATTTCTCATTGCATGTAAAACATAAGCCCTTAGCTCAGCGTGCCTGGATCTTGGCATCAGTAAGTCGTAGCCGTTGCCTAGGGCTTGCGACTGCCGAATGGGTCTGTTCCTTAGCTCCGAACGTATTCTTGTTCAGATTTCTCAAAACTATCCCTTGAACCAAATTGTTGACCCCCAATCTTCGAATGTCTAATGGGCTTCTAGAATACAACCTGGTGTCCTAGATTCATTTGCGAATTGGCCCTTAGTTGATCCCGTAGAGAACGAACCTTTGAGTCCGTTGACAACCCAAATTTTCTCCTCCACTCTTTGGGCCATATCCATCATAGTCTTCAACCCAATGGAATATAGCACCTTCAGCTCAGCCATTATCTCTGGTTTCAACCCTTTAAAAAATGTTCCCGCCATCACCTTCTCCGGTAGCTTAGCCAATGCGGCGGATCGAGCCTCAAACTCCTGCCTATATTCTGTTACAAAACTCTCTTGTTTTATGCCCAAAACCCTCTCATACTCATCTCCTTCTTGCCCATTCCCGAAACGTTGCAGAATACTCTGCTTCAATTCCACCCAACTCCAAAAAGGGGTTCTTACATCATTCCACCTAAACCATGCAAGTGCCTCCTCATCAAAACTGATCGACGCTGCCTTCAATCTCTCGCCATCCGTCATTTGATGTACTTCAAAATACCGTTCCGCCCAAAACATCCTTCTGGATTTTCTCCGATAAACACCAACAACTGCAACTGTCGATCCCCTCTCCACACATCCGTGCCTCCACTTGCCTCTCCCTCACTCACGGGTTCCCCCATTCGTCCATTGTAACTCATGGTTGGTTGTTGGAAAAAAGTTTGTGATGCTTCCCCGGTGAGTCCCCCACTTGTTCCCGAAGTGCCCTCCTCACTCACCTGTTTTCCTTTTTCCTTGGCTCACTCAAACAGCTCAATAAATTCTACAACTTGTGCCAGACTCTAAGTAATACCATCAATTTGTCGCCCCATTCCATTCATCTCTCCCTTCATCTCTTCTATCTCCTTATCAATTGTCTCAAACTTTGCTTGAGCGTTTTTCGGCACCATGGATCAATACTTTGATACCAAGTATTACAGGTCTTATGGAAGAACCAACTCCGAAAGCTAGTTTAAAGAGTGGGAGAGCCCATAAGCCTATAAACCCCATATCAGCCTCTCTTATTATTGATGTAAGACAATTAGACTGTAACATTCCGCCACACTTCGCAACCCAAGCACCGGCGGGTTGGCTGTGTGCCAGACCTTTTCTAGCCCTGAACGAACACTGCTATACCGACGTCACCACCCACGCACCCACGAGTAGGTTGTACGTTGGACCTTTTTCTAGTCCTAAGCAAACACTACAATATCTGTGTCACCGCCCGTGGGTGTGGCACGAGGACTTGAAGGAATGATGTTAGCTCTGATACCATCTGATAAACCCAATTCCTTCGATTGTACAAAACACTAAACAAAGAATGAATTAAAGAATCTGTAATGAATTAGCCGTATCTTCCATTGAATAGAAAAAGAAACAAAGAATTCAGCTGAGACTTTTCAAGAGGGCCCCTCTCTCCAAACAACAATTACGACAGTTCCAAAAGATCCTTCTGGAATCCATATTGTTGCTATTTAAACTATCTCTAACGAGTATAAGGAAATCCCAAAATTACCCCCACAAAACAAACAAATAACAGATATCCCAATCCTACTTTTACGTCTTCCTTTTTCGGATGTATGTTTTAAGGATGGGAGGCTTATCACAATCCCTCAACCCCACCCCCCCAAAAAAAATAATAATAAGAAGATGGGAAGAATAGAAAAAAAAATTTAGCTCAAGCAAGTTACCTGGCTATCTACTATTGTTGCTTCAGCCACCCCTGTATTATGACACATCGGACAATATCTTGTTAAGTGCTTGGCAAAGAATACAAGAAGTTCAAAGAAAATTAAGGATTGATGTACCATCTGCATTAGCAACTATGTTTCCCAGGTCGCCCGCATGACGAATTTTATCTTCAGGAGCACCATGTGTCATGTTGTTGGGATTGAAATGTGCCCCTGCGAAGTTTCATATAAACAAGAAAAAAAAATGATTATAAACACACAACAGCAAGTATTGAAATCGTTCCCAAGTTAGCTGAAAGTTGCTGCCAAGTCCCACCCGTTGAGATGCATCCATTTGTTGTATCCCCATATTCATGCTACAGAGAATAATGACCAAAATAAAAACTTCAGTAAAGGAAACTAAACTCAAATCTAGGTATAAAAAAAATGCAAAAACATGCACCAGGTGAAATCCATGAAGGCCAGGAGTAAGCCCTGTTACACGGACATTCACATTTGTTGGACCTGTGAAAGCACAAACACCTCATAAATCAACCATCACTAAGTTACTGGCGTCTTTCCATCCTGAAGGTAACTCAACCACATAGAAATTTCCGTCTTAGCATATTCAAACAACCGAACCACAAAAGTTATAGACTTATTGACTTAGCCGGGCAGACAGAATGCCCACCACATATCGCATATAGGTTTTAAAAAAATCAAATTTCCAAAGAAGTGAAAATCTAAAAACTTGAGCAAAAAGAAATCAAAATTCCGAAAACTGAACTGTTAAGGAGCTGAAACAACATTGTTCGAGTAATTTCAACTCCAAATTTTACATTAAATGCACCACATTTCCTCCAGTAGGTCGTTCCAAAGATAGTTGATAGAAAATGCAAAAACACATTTTTAATTTTAAAAAATGAGCTAAAATCGAAAACCCAACTGAAATTCAAACCTTAAAAAGAACCATCTTCTAAAACAAATAGAGCATTTGGAAGTCAGTTCCTAATTACCCATTTCAGGGGGAAAAAAGTTTACCCATTTACCAAAACGAACTCCCAGTTACCTCCGCCCTGATTATATCATCATTTAAACACAAAACCTAACATCAACAATCACCAAAAAAAAAAAAAAAAGCCGAAGAGGAATCAGTCAGAATTAATTGAAAATGCAATCCTTAAAGAAAAGGAGACCAGGGTCACAGACCATCATCCTCTTGGGTCAAAGTGACAACCCCTTCAACAGTGGAATTTCCCTTGAGGACAGCAACGGCCTTCTTTGTAGCAGCTACGACGGAGAGAGATTTCTTCGAGGAGGCCGCAACAGCGAGGGATTGGCGAGGGAACTTGAGGGAGATGCCCTGGAAAGACGAGTGGAGAGAAGGCTCAGGGTGGCTGAGGGAGGTGAAGATTGATGGAGAGAGCAGAGGAGAGGGTGGAGAGGCCGTGAGGATGGTGTGAACTGCCATTGCTGCCACTGCTGCTGCTTGCATCCCTTGAGGCAGATGATAAAATGATAATGTTGGCGTCAGCTCTGGTGGCTGCTATACCAACTATTATTATTTTTGTTGTTTTTAATATGATTTTGGCACTTGGACTTGGGTTGGTGGTGATGGGGTCTATGTTTGCATTTGGTACATGGAATTTGCTTCATTGGTCCTTATCCACGTAATGGGGTAATGTTGGCAGATAGGTAGTGGCCTGGTTTTATCTGATTCGCATCAAATGTAGTTTATTTCTTGTCTCTACAAGGTCTTGGGTTAGACTCATTTCTGGGTTGTGCTTTTGTGAAATGTGATCAGACATGCATGTAATAAAAGGCATTATCAGGCTTTAGGGCTGATAGGCCCAGGCAGTCTTTGTTGTTCTTCTTTGGAAAATGAAATAAACAAATGCTTCTTGGCTAAGGGGATCAAGTTATGTAAGACCGTGATTCTATTTTTTAAAATCGATCCTTCACCAGGATTCCCTAGTCCTCCCATTTCTTTCCTTTTTTTGTTTTATTGCATTGCATCCTTCTTCAACATGATGAAACTCACCTCGAGATTCGTATATGGACATTTTTCATTCTCAAAAGTGTAGATACACTGTCACCTTATAAAGAACTAGGAGTCATTCTCAAAGGTTTGCATATATTTGCAAAATGCAAGTGCAGCGTTACATCATTGAGAACAAGGCCTGGGAATAAGGAAAAACATTTGTGCCACGGCAGAGAACAACGAGACATGTACATCCTGAATGTAAAGGTGAACTGGTTTTTTCCACCATACGAAGGAGATGAGTTTTACATGCGAATCGTTTTGTAGCATAAAACATTATGATCTCAAAAAATACAGGATTGGCAACGCCAATGCTGAATTCACGATATTTATAATGTTGTTGCTTAGCTATGCCTATTATAGGTAGGGCCATTTATAAATTAAGGACGTAGCCTTTGATAGTTCGGTCAAGAAAAAGAAAAACCAAATTTTCTACAGTTGGCCTCCCATGAACATACTAAGTTCGACAATAGTATAATATAACGTACTTTCTGCTGCATAACAACGTTTGGCAACCACTTGTTTTCAAGTTCAACAAACAAAACAACAAAAACTGGCTATTAAAGGCTGGAACAGGCAAAATAAGAACTGAAAGGTCATAAGGTGACACATCCGAGAAGAAAACGCAAACAACCAAAATTTTGTTAAGCTCAATTCAGTTTCTGGATGTCCTTAAGAAATGCCCATAATAACCAAACTTTACAGTTTTCCAACATCTCTCTTTGTTTGACTTCTGTTTTTACAGTTGAAGCAAACCAATTGATTAATGTCTATCCTTGAGTTTCCGGAAAACTCCTTAATATCCATTTAAATAAGCATTATGCTTGTGAAAGTTCTCATAACCAGCTAGCTTAAAGATTTGCATACAATTCCTTCTATCAATTCTTGACAGGTTCTTCTTTTTCCTGATTCATCAATGGAAATGAATCCAGGAAAAAATGTAACTGTGTGTTTTAGTATACCTCCCAAGATTGAATCAGATGGTTATTTTCATGAGCGCCAACTTATTTTGGGGGCATCCTTGTCACTTCTTCAATTGCAGATGGTTCTCATTTTATTCATTGGTCAGGCAGTTTATTTCTTCCTCAAACACCTGGGAATCTCCTTATTTGTCTCGCAAATGTTGGTATGTTCCATGTTTCTTGTTTCATTGTGTTTAAAATGCATTTGAAATAGCGCGCGCTAATTGGTTCTGACCACTTTAATCATGATAATTTTAAAACAGACGGGACTCATTCTAGGTCCTACTTTCCTTGGACAAACACAAACAATGAGAAATTTGGTGTTTCCTCATGACAGTCAAGATGTGCTTGGAACAGCAGCTGGATTTGGCTGCTCATTGTTCATGTTTCTTATTGGAGTGAAGATGGATCCTACATTGTTATTTAGGACAGGGAAAAAGGTTGTGATCATCGGTGTCACCACCGTTCTCACGCCTTTAGTATTCGGCTTGGGCTATGAATGGGCCCTTATAAATTCATATCAAGGAATTACAGTGACAATTCTCCAATGTCTCTCCAGCTTCCCTGTCATTTCCTACCTCGTAAGTGACCTGAAACTGACAAATTCTGAACTTGGTCGCATGGGGTTATCTTCTGCATTAGCCAGTGACATTTTAAGTGTATTTCTCGTAATTGTCTTACCCATGATTGGTAATAATTCTGCAAAAGTAATAACAAAAGATGGAGCAGCAATTCTTGCCTTTGTCTTAGTCACCCTTCTGGTAATCAGACCCATTTTGGTTTGGCTAGTCGAAAGGACTCCCGAAGGGAAACCGGTCAACTCTTCCACCGTTCACATTCTAGTAGTATTCGCGTTACTTTCGGAGATATATTTCCATTTGTTCCATCAAGTTCAATATGTAGGCCCTTTCATCGCGGGATTAGCTGTACCTTCCGGACCACCTTTAGGATCTGCTTTGGTACAGACATTGGAGTCAGTTACCAGAGCCATCCTTGTACCTCTGTTCGTTGCGACAACAACTATGCGGGCAGATCTTTGGCTGATTATTGGTAATTTTGATAATATCAAAATTTTCATGCTCTCCATGGTCTTAATTCTCGCGGTTAAATTCGTGGCATGTTTAATAATTTCATGGTGCTGTAACTTGCCTTTGGTTGATGCTGTGGTACTCGCTTTAATAATGACTAGCAAAGGGATCACTGAGCTTATCATGTTCTCTATTCTGAGAGACCTTAAGGTATTACACAAGTTTCAACTTTCATTTTTTCCCTACTACGATAATGTATATCATTCGTGGCTGCTAATTTTGTCTTTACCGTGAACTGTTGCAGATCATAACTAATGATCTTTTTGCTGCACTGACTCTGTGGATTACCCTCAACACAATTATTGTTCCAATGCTTGTGAAAGCCATCTATGATCCTTCTAGGAAATATGCAGGCTTTCAGATGAGGAACATTATGGGTTTGAAGCCTGAGAGTGAGTTTCGAGTTCTTACCTGTATTCACATGCCTGAAAATATAAACAATGTCTTGAAATTGTTGGATGCAATGTACCCCACAAAAGAAAGCCCGATCGATTTATATGCTCTTCATCTTATCGAGCTAGTTGGTGAATCCACTCCAGTGTTCTATGCCCACCCGAAGAACAAACCAGTTGCTAACTTCTATTCCCAAAATGTCGTCCAAGCCTTCAACAACTATGAGAGAGACAATTGGGGTACGGTCTCTGTCCATAACTTCACAGTAATTTCTCCTCGAAACCTAATGTATGAGGATATATGCACTCTTGCCCTTGACAAGATCACATCCTTTATCCTTATTCCCTTCCATACCAAGTGGTCTATTTGTGGGAACATTGAGTCAGAAGATGAAAAGCTGAGAGCTTTGAATGCCATGGTCCTTCACAAAGCTCCATGTTCTGTTGGTGTCTACTTCAGTCGAGGAAAACTTACCCGTCCACACTCAAGGCTATCATTTAACTCCTCCACTTATGCGTGTATGCTTTTCTTTGGAGGTATAGATGACCGAGAGGCCTTAGTTTTAGCCAAAAGAATGACCAAGAACTCAAGGACAATCCTGACAGTGGTACGGTTCGTTCCCCAAATTGATAATAGTGGAGCTGCAGGAAAGGAAAGTAAGCAAGCATTAACTACAGAGGACATGATTCTAGACGAAAAAGAGTTGAAAGATGTGAAGCAAAACACAGTTTGTGATGAATATGTATTCTACTCGGAGCATGAAGTGAGTGATGGACCTCATACTGCAATGATAATTCGCTCGATGGCACATGATTATAGTCTTTTCATCATTGGAAGAAGGCATGGCGAGAAGTGCCCTCAATTAGAAGGTCTAACAGAGTGGATGGATTACCCGGAATTAGGTCCAATTGGAGACTTGCTTGCTTCCAGCGATGTTGATATCAAAGCATCTGTATTAGTGGTGCAACAACAAAAGCAATTGTAATAAGAAACATTTACATGTTAATCGTGGAAATAGGCAAGTTTGGAACAATTAAAATTATTAGAACTTTTAATATTTGATCTTGTTTTTCTTCATATTTTCTCTCATTTCTTACCTTAATATGATGTGTTACTTTTTGGCAACCTGTTAATCTTTAGCCCCATCTGAATGTAGATTGACCAAGTTTGTAGTTTTCGACTTGGTTCCTTACAATATAAACACGTTTTGATATAAGCTACGAGGAGAATACCTTTTCAAACAAGTTGATTCTAAACTTGTTGGAGTTCTTGTGTTAGCATGAAAATTTCGTAAGGTTTATACAGATAAAGAAGTAAATAGCTCCACAATCTCGCTTTGTACTGTTCAAACAAACTTTCCTGAGAATTTAATCCCTCTATATGACGATGAATGGGCACTAAGATTGGTTAAATTATTCTGCCATTGTTGACTTTGTAGCATATGTTCGATCCCATATTGGAGAAACACAGTATTGAGAGAGCTTCCTTAAGCTATAAAAAGAGGGCTTTTTTACCTCTTTCTTACAATCCAAAAATTGCTTATCTTTTCTTAAGACAAAGATTTTTCATCTCTTTTTTTAATATTTTACTTATATTATTTTCTAAAAAGGTTAAATATAAATTTGTTAGTGTATTTAGTGTATGGTTAAACTTTGGTATTCTTTATTTTTATTTATCTATTTAGATTGAGTTATATCGTTATTATATTGTAAACTCAAGTTAATTTTGTAAGTTCAAGTTAATTTCCTTACTCATTAACACTCCTATTTATATTGTAAGGAACACTCTATTTATATGGTAAGTAGGGATAGCAGTGAGTTTTATACCCGATTAACATTCGTACTATTTTTGCACTATCCAATTTGAAAAAATAGATATAGAGGCTAAAAAATATATTTTAAATGGATGTGGATATGGATTTGAATATGAATCTAGTGATAATCCGAACCATGGATACCCATATCTTACCGTTTTTATTAATCATATTTTTCTGTTTTTCTTGAATATTTATGATTAAATATAATAAAATATTAATATTTTATGAGGAAAAAATAATTTTAAAATCTTCACTTTACTTTTCAAGACTAACATTTTCATCATATTTTATTTTCTTATAGAATGATAATAATACAAATGATATGGAGATGGAGTTTTGAATGTTGTGGAGTTCTCGCAAAGACAATTTAAAGCTTTGATTATTTCAATCTTTATTTCAGTTCTAAATTGTAAAAAATGTATGTTGTCTTTGTACTAGACATTATGATTTTTATTATTCTAATTTTATGGTTTTAATACATATAAATCAAAATCTTGACTTATCATTATTAAAGTAATTTTGATTTGGAACGTTCGTAAAAATCTGCTCTTTATGTTTTCTATTTAGAAGTTATATTTTTATGTGTTACACAACCCGATGGATATCCAAAAATCCGAACAATCCAATAAATTTATATATGGGTAGTAAATCGTAAAAACTGATGAAAATGGATATGGATATGGATATGGATATGGGTTGAGTCATAAAAAATAGATATGAATATGGGTTGAGTAAAACTCAAACCGAACCCTACCCATTGCCATCCCTAATTGTAAGGAACCAAGTCGAAAACTACAAACTTGTAATACCAATATTCAGATGGGGCTAAAGATTAATAGGTTGTCTAAAAGGAAAACATCATATTACGGTAAAAAATGGGAGAAATTATGAAGAATAACAAGATGAAATATTAAAAGTTCTAATAATTTTAATTGTTCCAAACTTGCCTATTACCACGATTAGCACGTAATATCAATGTTTTAAAAATCGGACCGGACTGTCCGGTCCGACCGGAAAAAGTTTGAACCGGTTAGTGATCCGGTTCGGTTTCACTTAATAACCTCTTTATATAAAAACTGGACGGTTCAACCTTTTTTGGTCGAACCGGACCGGTCCGATTTTAAACCCTTGTTTTCCATAACACCACCTCCCTTAGATTCGTCCAGGCTGATGCTTTCACCTTTTGAAACCCTCAAATGTCCTTCAAATTGAATTAAACCCGTATCCTCCGTATCAGAACTCAATCCGCCAACATCCTCAATTTTTTGTTTCAGAGTTTCTCCAACTTCACAACCACAACCAACTCGACCCCAATTCGAATCAAGAACAGGCTCAACAACCAAAAAAGGTACCGGGCATCAACGTTAACGTCGCCATCAGTGAATTCTGAAAACGATCGAAGTCCTAGTTTCGCTATCCTGGAAGAATTAAGAGGGTGTTTGCTCTCAAGAATGTGTTAAAGAATGGTAACACTGACCTTGTTTTCAAGTGCAAGGTTCCGAATCCGAGTGCAGAGGGAGAGGGCGAGGGTTTGGAGCAAGATGGGCATATGGGTCGCTTGAAATTGAGGTGGGGAGCCTCCGTTTTCAAGGTGTGAAGAAAAACATATGGTTCTTCAAAACATCAACACTAAAGCACTACAGATGATAAGTCGAAGCAAAAGAGAAAGAAGAATAGCAGAGACATAAAATGAGTGACTCTCAAAAGTTCCAAAGAAGCTGTCTGTCTGAACTCTGAAGCCATAAACTCACCTAAGGCACTTTTGTTCAGACACAAGTGAGGCACAAAAACGCATAGCGCAAGGGAACTTCATGAATAAAACGCTGCACTTCATTAAGTTTAATTATACAAAGGCAAATGAAGTCACGTGAAAGGTAAGCACATGCACAGTGGTAGACCCAGTCAAAGACTAATGCAAAAAGAACAAGATAATTAAAGATTGTCTTTAATTAAAGTCACGTGGACAAGGCTAGCATATGTTCAATAAAATATTTTATTTTTATTTATTTTTATAAAATTTTTATCTTATTTATTATATTTCGGTTTAATAGCGGTTCATTACCGGTTGAACCTCTAAACCTTAAACCTTTTCTTCAACCGGTTCGATGTCCGGTCCGGTTTTTAAAACATTGCGTAATATAACCTCAAGTTAATTTCCTTACAATCATTCACAATCTAATCAAGCAATAGTATTCAAGGATGAGTTTGTAATTATTGGTGGAAATTAAATTGACTTTTACAACAACCATATCTCCCACAAGATGAATTGATCAAGCACAAGGTACATATATACCAAGAAGAAGTATAGGTGATAGTATCACGATTGTACTAAAGCTTTTCAAGCATTACACCAAGAAAAGAAGCCATAGGAGTTGTGCAATGAAGGTTGACTTCCAAAAAGCTTAAGATACTATTGATTGGTCTTCCATAGTAAACATTATGCTGGCTTTCAATTGTTCTAGGACTTTTACAACTTGGATCTAGCAGTGCTTAACCACTATCACCTTCAATGTCTTAAATAAGGGAGAGTCATCTGGTCTTATTAAAGGTACAGAGGCATTAGGCAAGGAGATCTCATTTCCCCTTACCCCTTCTCTTTAGTCATAGAAGTTCTAAACAAATTGTTGTGGAGACTTGTTAACAGAAACCAGACTTTCAAATACCATGCCAAGTGCATGAAACTAAAAATCATAAGCTTGTCTTTTATAGATGATGTGCTCCTCTTCTCCAAGACTGATCATAATTCAGTATCCTTCCTAACAACAACTCTTAGAATGTTCAAAAGGATGTCAGGGCTGCATATTAATCAAAAGAAGAGTACATTATATATTTCATCAAGTGCCAGTAGATTAACTGTCATGTTATCAACCATCTCTATTTTCAATCCTCAACAATTACCAGTGCACTATTTTGGTGTTTCAATTTCAGTAGTCAAGCCATCTAAGAGAAACCACAGACCATTTATTGACATAATTATGCACAGAATAAATAACTGGAGTAATAGAGAGTTATCTCTAACAGGTAAAGCATTATTAGTAAAATCAATCCTCTCCTCCATCATCATTCATTAGGCCTCTCGTCTAGTTTTCCTTAAAGACATTACTAAGACCATTGACAGAATTTTTAAAAGCTACTTACAGTTTAACTCTAGACTCGAAAACAAAAGGAATAAAGTCAAATGGTTTAAAGTTTGTTAGTTCAGGAAACATGAAGGTTTAGGAATTATCTATATAAAAAAACGAATCAGGTGCTGCTCTAAAAAAGATTTGGGGGTTGATTCAAGATAGGAAGTCACCATGGCTTAAGCGAGTATATGAATACCATATCAAAGATTGATGCATTTGGAATTTCCAAATCTAACAAAATGCCTCACTTGTCATAATTAAAATTCATTGTTAAGAACAAAAAAAAAAAATCAGGGAATTTTGCTTCAGTCAGGTTAGAAATGGAATGCTAATCAATTTCTGGAAAAATACACGGACAACTTATGGTCCTTTAAATCAAATCATTGACTTGAAACCTCTACAGAGAATTGGTTAGACTAATCACAAATGTAACCCAGGCAATCTACATTTTAAATTTCAGCCCTTCTAACACTGCATCTCCTACTGCTCTCACTTTTCTCAAGAACTACAAATTAAATCAACATAAGGATAAGCTTAATTGGGGACTAGAAACTTTAGGAAAAAATATAAATCGCTCCTGCAGATTACTTTACAATGAACTAACCCCTGAAGATGATTGGCACAAGGTTGTACTGTGCAAGCAACAATGCTCCTGATCACATACTATGGACTGCTTTCAAACTCAAAACTCCCCAACCTATACAGACTAGTAAAAAATCTATGCATCCCAAATTGGTGCACACTATGAAAGAGAAAGTTATAATCCCACAATCAGCTATTCTTTTAATACAATTTTTGTAGCAAAATATGGAAATCTATTATGCTCTCATGTAGAGTGATTGAATCCCCCTGAAAATGGACTGACATCATGACCTGGTATGTGAGAATTACAAATCTGAAGGTGAAAAATGGACTACCCATAGCTCTTTCCTAACTTGTTATAGGTGTATGGACTAAAAGAAACAAAGGGTATATACAAACTTAGCTCACTCGGAGGATGAGTTGTCTAATCTCACATGTGAACAAATCATATTGCACCTAAGCCTTTACAACCACAAGCATAAAGTCAATCAAGAAATCAGCATCGTATAGAGAATTACTTAACCAATTATTCAACTGTTCAATTGGCAGTATGTATCACTTATCATTTGGATATTAAGCTTATCTAGTTCTTAATGTAATTGATCCAACATTGTCTCTCTACCTTGTAATCCTTTCATTCAAAGAATATATTAGTATTTTTTTAAAAAATACCCATTTTAAAATGTTCTCTTTTCAAGTATTTTATTAGTTCCCTTCATATTCAAAACGTGCTAATAAAATCTTCATCATTGATGCCCTTCAAAATATTGATTAATATTTTTAGTTAGTTAGTTTTATCAATATATTCTTTAAATTTTAATTATATCAGTAGATTAAAATAAGTACAATTTGTAGTTTTCACTATGTCATGTACATCCAAAGCTCCCAGATTATGACGAATTACCTGCAAAATGTTTGGGAAATGAATCCCTAAATCACTGTTAAAGAAAGAGTCGAGTAGTGCTGGGGAGCGAGAGGGGCATAGTTATGGGCATCTCAATTGCAATTGATAAGAGGCAAGTCACAACAATTAATAAAAAGTTTTCCCACTTAAAAATTGACATATATAAAAAGTTAAAAGATTATGTTAATTTTAAGCTTAAATTAAATGTTTTAGAAATATTAAATTTTATTTTGAACATTTTCATACTATTTGAGTTTAAGTTTAATAGTTTTTACAAAATTTTCAAATTATTGTTTAATAAATAACTTTTGTACTACAAATTAAAAACATTGTTTAAAACGTTATTCATGTTATCATATTATTTCTTATTAAATGTACTTTCTAGTTATCATATATTTATAATTTTCATATAATGAATAATATATTAAGATAAAAGATACAAAAACCTTTTGTGATTTTTCTGTCGATTTTTTCGTATTTTAAAATAATAATAATGATTATTTTGGAGAGATATATAACTACTTAGTATTAATGGAGGACATTTGAGACAAAAATTTTATATAAAACAATTACTTTGACAAGGAAATGATTACTATTAGGATGGTATACATCAAATAAATTTAATTTTTGAATTATAATATATGCAATCATTACTTATACTAAAATTATAAAAATATTTAATATATATTTATATTCATTTTTAAATAAATAATGGTTTCATCGAACTTCAGATTCAATGGCCAAGGATTGGAGTTGAGGACAAACGTATGCGATTAAATGATATTTTTTTTAATGGTATTGATTTTCTATTCATTCCTTTTTGGCTAGTTTGGTGGATGCTCATTTACTCATTTGCTTTAATTTAGTTTTTTTTTTCCGTAAGAGCAATATAGATTATAAGTTGATGTAATTAACATTTGTGCCCCTCAAGGAGTGTGGCTCGATGATTGAGAACGGGGCTTGACTTTAGTTAGGTATCAGGTTCGATTCCATGCTAGCCCCTCTTGTAAGAGCCTGTGACAGCCGGGATTTTACCTGTAGATGGAGAACTAGTTGGGCCCTCAATGATGAGGTGCACCCGCTTGACCCGCCTGTGAGGTGGTGCGTCAGTTGAGCCTTCAGAGAGGTGTGCCCACTTGGCCCACCTACAAGATTTCATCGAATAAAAAAAAAAGTGCGCCAATTGAACTTTTAAAAAGGTGTGTTCACTTAGCTCGCTTACAGGATTTCCTCGAATTCAAAAAAAAAAAAAAGTGCTTTCATTCTTAGAATCCTCAAGACAATGAAAAGCTATTATAAAAATCATCATCTCCTTTATAATAAAAAGGGAAGAACATCATAAAGGCGAAATGAAAGATAATTAGGTAACATGTTAAAATAAATTTGACTGATGATAGGAGAGATAATGTTATCGCTAGTAGCACAAATAAGTAAAATCATGCCGTGTAGAACAAAAACTACTTTAATTTTCTCAATTTTAAAATTAAAAAATTAGCTAACAAATAAAAATAGAACATCAGTATAAATAAAATGACGTAAACTAATTATCCTAAATCATAATATTAAAAATTAAAGTTAAAAAGTTATTAACTTGTAACTTTGGTTAAACTTAAAAAGTTTGGTTGAGGTCAAGTTCTTTGCTTGATTTAAGAAAGATTTTGGTTTTCTTTTCCTTATTAATTTCGGGTCTTAGGTATTCCTTCACTAAAGTTCATATCATTTGGTATTAGAGCCAAACTCTTTAAATCAGGTTATATCTATCCTTGTGTTTGTTTTCTTGTTCATCTTACCTGCTTTTGTTTTCCTTATTCTTGTATCTTTGACTTTTTAGTTTATTGTTCCTTATGCTCTTCTTTTCCCTTTAGCCAAAATTAAATCAGAGTTGTTCTATTAATCTATTTTCCTTTAGTTTTAGTTGTATTAATTATATTTTATCTCCAGTTGTTACATAAAGTTGCATAAATCTGTTTCAATCCAAAGTTGTAAGATTTTGCTTATCTTCAATTGTTTCACACATTTTTGGTGTTAATGCTTCCATTTGGTTCAAAATCCCTATTATCATCATTAGATCATTTCCTTTTATGTTATTTCCTTTTGTAATAATTTTCTGCCATAATTATTCTTTCCTTGTTTGCTTATTTTACTTTTATGTTATTTCCTTCTATAATCATTTTTTACTTTAACTATTTTTCTTTATTCGTGCTTTATTTCCTTTTATTTGTTTTCCTTTTACAACTTTTCATCTTAATTTGACTTACCTTATTCTTGATTAAGTCTTTTTTTCTTCCTTTCTTTTTATAGACGTATAATATTACCTAATTTGTTGAGTTCTAATTTTCTTATCTCCATGCTCAATTTTTCTTTTTATTATTTGCTATCTTTTCTTTCTGGTTGAATTAGAATTTAAGGTAATTAAATTTGAATTACTGTATGTTTTAATCAAGTTTTTAGTTAAGGGGTTTGTAAAAGAAAGTCTAGAGCTCGGCCTAACCCAACCTGACCCCGTATACCCTTTTTTAAAAATAATTTGACAAAATGACATTGTTTTATACCTTTCCTTCGAACTACAGGCCGAATCAAAATTGTCATCCTTAAAAAGGTTGAGTGATAAAAGGCAAGAGTAGAGAATTTAGCATCGAGAAAAGTCAAGATTAAGTGAAAACATGAGTAAACAACAATTAGAGTGTAAACATTTAAGGGAGCAAGTTTACGGGTAAAAATGTTAACATTAACCTCAAGATGTTGATGAAAGCCATCTAAGATCAATTCAGGACTCTTAATATGATATTGGATAGTTTAGGAATATCAAATATATCAAACTATTATAGAAATCAGCACTTAATATGGAGGGATAGAAGAAAGATGATTTTGAAGAAGTTGGTTTCATGAGGGGAAGAGGGGCTATCCAAAGGTGAGATAATAATTTGGATACTATTAAAATGAAGATTCCTTCTTTTTAGGGCAAGAATGATCTTGGTTGGGCCGGTCGTGCTAGGCCCAAGTCCAGACGTAGAACAGCATATGGGCCGATTGACCTAATTCTCTCAGATAACAATCATATAAATTCATTACCTTATCGTGAAAAGGTACGATGTCCATAACCCTACTTTCACTATTCACTAGCTACCAAAAAGCTCTCACAAAAACTAACTTGAGCGTCGGAGGGCTGTCATTATCAACCCCCCGGCGTGCTTTGTCTTTATTTTGCGGTATTCTCTTCTAAAACAACAAATCTCATGGATCCAAACAGCAGCGTCCTGCCTCACCGGAATCAGACAGAACCAGTTGGCTTCCGCAGAGTGCCGATCGGCCATCACAATCGACTTCTTAGAAATGGTGTTTATTCTTGTTCGTCTTTGAGGCTAAAATTTGACGAATCAATAGATCAACCGCTTCCTCGATCTGTTTTCAGATGAGGAAGATTTGTTGTGGTGTAGGAGGATTTACATCTAGGGGGTGCTGAAAATTTGGATGCGTATTAGTCTCAGCATTGTCCTCTGGGCTACGCTCTGTTCTTCTTGATCTAGATTCTGAAGTTGTAGTTGATCATTCGGGTGCGAAGATTACATGCGGGAATCATGACTTGTTAGCGGGAGAGTGACGTAATCGCGAAACTCATCCGTCAGAATGAAGTGCTTATGAACGACGCTATATCGAGGTTAGTTCTTCTTGCTTTGACCGATCTGAGTGTTTCTAGAGGTGGTGTCCTGATGTCAGGCCCCACGGTGGGCACCAATTGGTTCTGCTTGATTCTGGTGAGGCAGGACGATGCTATTTGGATCCATGAGATTGATTGTTTTTAGCAAGAGAATACCTGCAAAACAACACAAGACACGCCGGGGGTTGATAGCCGGCAGGCCCCTCCGACGCTCAAGTTAGTTTTTGTGAGAGCTTTTTGGTAGCTAGTAAATAGTAAAAGTAGGGTTATGGGCATCGTACTTTTTCATGATGAGATAATGAATTTATAGGATTGTTATCTGGGAGAATTGGGTCAATCTCCAAGACATGGGCCGATCGGCTCATGTATCGTTCTGCGTCTGAGCTTGAGCCTAGCACAACCAATCCAACTAGATCTAAAGTTATATTTAAAGTGGGAAAGAAAAGTAGAGCATGTGTTTGATTGTCAAAAATACTTTAAGGAGAAAAAATAAAAATCGAAGGACTCGGGAACCATCTTCAAGGCTCAATTACAAAAAAACACATTCCAACGGTCGGTCAAACGAAAACAAAGAGAATAATGTAATGGCTTTTTATTAAGACTTTATCATCTTAGCCAATAAGCATTTATTTCTTTCATTGTCCACCACCTAATAAGAAGAACAGCAAAGACTGACAGGTCCTAATAGCACTCTTGCAAACCTCAATTTACCTTCATGACCAATCACATTTCACAAAAGAACAACCCAGAAATGAGCCGAACCTAAGCCCTTTGTAGAGAAGAAATAAAACCACGTGATGCGGATCAGACAAAACCAGGCCACCTCCTATCTGCCATCACTATCTAAACATTAACCCAATACATGGTTCTTATCTTTCTTGTACACGTGTCACTCTCTAAGCATTTTGGAGGTGAACCCTTAGCTGTAAAACCAGTTAACCGGAAACCGGCATTGGCAGGTTTTCCATGCACTTGCAGCTTCTTTATATTAGTATATATAGCGTTTCCATCAGTCACTTGATTGTTCGTTCAGAGTTTCCATACAATACTCTTCAGGGGACTCCATCAATTACAGGATCAGTAGTTATTACACTCGTGACAACTCATAGCCTTGTAAGACTAGTTGGATCACCATGCCGCCGAGGATCCTTATCGTGGAACGAATAGTGATCGGACGGGTGCAAGACGATGTCACCCATCCAAATGCACTCAAAGCCGCGTTGGCTGAGTTCATTAGTGTACTGATCTTTGTTTTTGCCGGGGAAGGGTGTACCATGTCTTTTAACAAACTTACCGACAACGGGAAGAACACACCTGCCGGAATTATTGCCGCCTCTTTGGCACATGGGTTTGGTCTCTTTGTTGGTGTTTCTGTCTCTGCCAACATCTCCGGCGGTCACGTCAACCCCGCCGTCACTTTCGGCGCCTTCCTTGGCGGCCATATTTCTCTTCTACGTGGCCTTCTTTATTGGGTCGCTCAGCTTCTCGGTTCCACTGTTGCTTGCTTGCTCCTTAAATTTTGCACTCATGGCATGGTATAGTAACGAACATCATAAATTTGGGTTTGTCTTACATTCTTAATCTATACTTCCATAGTCTCTGGAGTGAGGAGTAAATACCAACACTTCTAATATTATAAGTTGGACTAATACCTTGGTTTCCTCTTGAAATATGATAAAATATTTAATGATAATATAAGTTGGACTAGCGCTTAATGACTTTGTTTTTGACTTGGAGAATTACAAGTCATTTAGTAAAATCAAGTTACTCTTAAGATTTACTATATACACTTCTAAAATTCTTCCAATCAATTTTTATTAAAATGAAACCCTGAAAACTTGTGCAGACAACATCGGCTTTTTCCTTGTCGTCAGGGGTGAGCGTGTGGAATGCATTTGTGTTCGAGATTGTTATGACATTTGGCCTAGTGTACACTGTATATGCAACGGCCCTCGATCCCAAAAAGGGAAACGTGGGGATCATTGCACCGTTAGCCATTGGTTTGACAGTGGGAGCTAACGTTTTTGCTGGTGGAGCATTCGAGGGAGCGTCCATGAACCCGTCGGTGTCGTTTGGGCCGGCATTGGTGAGCTGGGATTGGACTAACCATTGGGTATACTGGGCTGGTCCTCTGATCGGAGGAGGCATTGCTGCGATCGTTTACAGTTTGTTCTTCATTGACCACGACACTCATGAGCCGCTGCCAAGCGTAGAGTTTTGAGGATATAAGAGATGTTTTGGCTACTATGGATCTAATTTGTTAAAGCTTTCTGCTCGTTTCGTTTCGGATTCTATATAAAATAAGATGTTTTAATTGTACCATTCATTGTATGTGTGACTTGATCAAGCCCACTGTGGCAAATTGTGGTGACCTTTGCTAATTCTCGCCATTGTAGAGTTCGCATGATCACATTCTGCAGACAGTTAGGTTTTATGTTATATATGTTAATCAATGTACTCAAATTAAATTTATTTTTCGTTTATTTTACTTTCGGTTTGTGCCAACTCCTCTATACTTTCATCTCCTCGTTCATTTTATCAGCTAGATGTATAACCCAGATAGCTACACGTACTTCAACTAGAATACATGAATAAGCTGATGATGCAGTAAGCCATGAGTAATTTTCTTATACTACAACCCTTCTGCCAAGCCAGGCCCCTTCAAATAAAATGTCCATCAATTTAGTTGTTGTTATAAAAGATAGAAATAATATGATGTACCACTAATTATAGATGTACCATTTAATAGTTAGTATACATATGGATTGGTTTGGTTTTACCTAACACAAGAATGAAGTAGGTGGTTATTGGTTTGGTTTTACCTAACACAAGAATGAAGTGGGTGGTTATTGGTTTGGTTTTACCTAACACAATAACACATATGGAGTAGGTGGTCACATGTGTATTAGGTGTTTGAAATGTACTATAAATAGAAGGTATGATGTAAGAGAGATTATGAAATGAACTTATAAGAATAAGTCTTCTCTCCCAAATACACTGAAATTGTAATTCTGGTTTTATAACACGTTATCAGCACGAAGCTCTCATTTCTAAAATTCGGCTTATCAACTTCAAGCAATCGTAAGGTTCTTCCGTCTACCTACATCGTCTAAACGTTCTTCTATTACGTCATCAAACAAACGTAAGTTCTTCCGTTTATTTATCCTACTTACGATGTTGTTAAAATAAAGTTCTTCCTTTTATCTACATTAATTATACTTATGATATGATTAAAACAAATTATAGACGACTCAATATTTTACCTTCTTTTAATAATGAAAAGTTATTACCACCTCTAAATACGTAATTTATTGTATAGTATATATATATATATATATATAGATGAAGAAAATTATGTAGGAGTGATATCTATTTATATAAAAAATTTACGTTAACTAGCGTTATAATTTTACCGTTGTATATATATATAACGGTAAAATTATAACGACTAGTTAACTGTTAAAAAATCTATAAATAGATACCACTCTACATAATTTACTTCATCCTACACACTATTTCTTACCTCAAAATTCTTACAAAATTTTCAAATGTTGTCCGTTATATCATTTTTTGTATAATTATTATCATTATGTATCTTTGTTTCATTCTTAGTGTAGAGCTAAATGATTGAGATCGCACGTTTTTTCTCTTAGTAATAGCATTTATTATGATCCTATGTTGCTTCTTGGCATAGCATTTGAGCATGACATGTAATTTATTTAATGTAATATCGATTTGAATACATGTATTAATTATTTCTCTCTAAATAGTTGCCAACATGTCCAATCTTGCCAAAATTGAGTTCGCTGCTCTTGATGTTGCGGGTCATAATTATATGTCGTGGATGATTGATGTTGAAATGCATCTTGAATCAATGGATCTTTTAGATACCATTAAAGAAACTAATACAACATCAAAACAAAATAAAGCCAAAGCGATGATCTTCATTCGTCGTCATCTTGATGAGGGATTAAAAAGAGAATACCTCACAATTAAATATCCAAGTCATTTGTGAAAAAATTTACAAGAAAGATATGACCATCAAAAGAAAGTTTTACTTAAGCTTCGTGATGAATGGAGCGCTTTACGCTTCCAAGATTTTAAAAAGGTCAATGAGTATAACTCAGCTATGTTTAGAATTGTCTCACAACTAAAATTTTGTGGGCAAACAATCATTGAGGAAGATATGTTAAAAAAAACATACTCCACCTTCCACGCATCGAATGTAACCTTGCAACAACAATATCGAGTGTGCGGATTTAAAAAATACTCTGACCTGATTTCATGCATTCTTGTAACCGAGAAGAATAATGAACTTTTGATGAAAAATCATCAATCCCGCCCTACTGGCACGACAGCATTTCCAGAAGCAAATATTGCAATTCGAAATGAAAATGAAAGAAAAAATCATCATGGGCCTAGTCTTGGTCGCGGTCGTGGCTGTAGTCGTGGCCATGGTCGTAACTACATTGGTGGCCGTGGTCGTGGACGTGGCCGAGGAAGTTATCCATATAACTCTCTTCAAAGAAATACGAGCCACCACAATAACAAGCACCATATTAATGATGTTCATGAAAGTTCTTATAGGACTTCAGGAGATTCTTGCCTGAGATGTGGTACAAAAGGACATTGAGCTAAAGTTTGTCGAGTTCCTAAACATCTATGTCAGTTATACAAAGCATCCTTAAAAAGGAAAGAAAAGGAAGTGAATTTTACTGAACAATACCCTTTAGGTGATTCAACTGACCTTGATACTTTTGATTTTAATTTCATTGAGAATCATAATCCTTCAGATGACTCTACATATCTGAATGCTTCGGATTTTATTGATGATTTTGTGGATCAGGGCATTGTTGGTGGCAGTAGCAATGGAAATTAAAATAATGTACTTATATTTGTGTTAAGTATTATTATGCTTATTATGTCACTCAGTTTCAATTGCTTGTTATGTTACTAGTTTCAATTACAGTATTGTAATATTTTTTTAAGTTAACATAATATCTATTTCTCTTTATTCTTGCGCAATTTTCTCATTAGATTATTTATTTTTATGCGAAGTTTTGATATGGATCGTTCTGTAAGAGGAGCGAAAAATAATGATAATTTATGCATACCAGATAGTGGCACAACGTACACTATCCTGAAAGATAAGAGGTTCTTTTCAGAATTAAAACCAACAAAAACAATTGTGAACACAATATTAGGTCCTGTAGACTTGATTGAAGGAATTAGTAAGGCAAATTTTACATTACCAAATGGCACAAAGTTCTCAATACATGATGCCTTATTTGCGCCAAAGTCTAAAAGAAATTTGTTGAGTTTTAATGATATATATTCTCATAAATATGATACTCGATGCTGAATCGAGGAAATATGAAATATATGTATCTTACAACCTGTCAATCAGGAAAGATAAACATATTGGAAAAACTACCAATGCTTCCTACTGGATTACATTATACATATATAAATGTGGTTGAATCTAATATGGTAGTTAAAGCAAAACACATTGATCCTTCAATAATCTCTATTTGGCATGATCGTCTGGGTCATCCAGATCAACAATGATCTGAAAAATAATTGAGAATACATGGACATCCATTGAGTAACAAAATGATTACTCAAATAAATAAGAGTCCATATACATCTTGTTCTCTTGGAAAACTGATCATAAGGCCATCACCAGCTAAAATAAAATTTGAATCACCTGCTTTTCTTGCACGTATTCATGGTGATATATGTGGACCCATTCATCCACCATGTGGACCATTTCGATATTTTATGGTATTGATAGATGCCTCCAGCAGATGGTCTCACGTTTGTCTACTATCAACTCGTAATATGGCATTTTCAAGATTTCTTGCACAAATTATTAAATTACGAGCACAATTTCCGACTATACAATAAAGAAAGTCGACTCGATAATCTTGGTGAATTCACATCCCAAACTTTCAATGACTATTGTATGTCAACTGGGATTATGGTCGAGCATCATGTTGCTCATGTGCATACTCAAAATGGTTTAGCTGAATCTTTAATTAAATACCTTCAGCTTATTGCTAGACCATTGATGATGAGAACAAAGCTTCCAATTTTCGTATGGGATCATGCAATTTTACATGCTGAGGCATTAATTCGCATCCGACCAAGTGCATATCATACATACTCTCCACTACAACTTGCATTTGGTCAAGAACCAAATATCTCCCATTTGAGAATTTTTGGTTGTGCATTATATGTGCCTATTGCACCACCACAACGTAGTAAAATGGGACCTCAAAGAAGATTGGGGATATATGTCGGCTATGAAAATACATCTATTATTAGATATCTTGAACTTCAAACGGGTGATATGTTTACAGCACGTTTTGTTAATTGTCATTTTGATGAAAATACTTTCTCGACATTAGGGGGAGATAATAAACAACTGATGAAAGAAATTACATGGTGCGAACCATCATTATTGTATCTTAATCAACGCACAAAACAATGCGAAATAGAAGTGCAAAGAATTGTGCATTTGCAAAGAATTGCAAATCAATTACCAGATGCTTTCACAGATACAAAAAGAGTGACTAAATCATTTATACCAGCTGTAAATGCTCCTGCTCGGATTGAAATCTCAAAAGGACAATCTGAGAAAATGATCACTCATGAATCTACAACACGCATGAAGCGTGGTAGACCAATCGGTTCCAAAGATAAAAATTCTCGAAAAAGAAAAGGAGTAAATGTGATTAATGACCCCAATATAGATAAAAGTGTTCCGTTAGAAACACAAGATGAGGATAGTGTCCCAGAAGAGACACAAACTGAGATTAATCAGGAAATCTCAATTAATTATATTCACACAAAAGAATTATGGAACCGAAATGATATGAAAGAGATTGATAAAATATTTTCTTATGCTATAGCATGTGATATCATCAATGAAAATGAAGATCCTGAACCAAGATCTATCATTGAATGTCAAAATAAACATGATTGGATTCAATGGAAAGATGCTATTGAAGCTGAATTAAATTCTCTTAACAAGCGTAAAGTGTTTGGACCTATTGTCCTTACACCCCAAAGTGTAAAGCACAGAGGTTACAAATGAGTTTTGTTCGAAACGAAATGAGAAAAATGAGATTGTGAGATACAAAGCTCGACTTGTTGCACAAGGTTTTTCTCAAAGACCGGAATTGACTATGAACAAACATACTCTCTGTTATGGATACAATTACGTTTAGATATTTAATCGACAACAGTTCTTGAAACTGGAAATGCGTCTTATGGATGTTATTACACTTACTCATGCGGATCACTGATAGTGATATTTACATTAAAATCCCTGAAGGATTCAAAATGCCTGCAGCATTAAAATCACAACCAAAAGAAAAGTATTCGATCAAATTGCAAAGATCCTTATATGGACTAAAGCAATCTGGACGCATGTGGTACAATCGTTTAAGCGAGTATCTATTAAATAAATGATATATAAATAGTCCTATTTGCCCTTGTGTTTTTATAAAGAAAATAACATCCGGATTTGTGATTATCGCTGTCTATGTTGACGATTTGAATATCATTGGTACTGCTAAAGAAATCCAAGAAACAGTAGTGTACTTAAAGAAGGAATTTGAAATGAAAGATCTTGGAAAAACTAAATATTGTCTTGGTCCGCAAATTGAACATAGACTGCGGAATATTTGCATCGATCGACATATCTGAAAAAGGTATTGAGACGTTTTAATATGGATAAAGCAACTCCGTTAAGTACACCAATGGTTGGTAGATCGCTTAATGTTGAGAATGATCCATTTCGCTCTTGCGAAGAAAACGAAGAAGTTCTTGATTACGAAGCGTCATATTTAAGTGCGATAGAGCTCTCATGTATCTTGTTAATTATCTTGACACTGATATAGCTTTTCTTTGTTAATCTACTAGCAAGATTTAGTTCATCTCCTACGAAAAGGCACTTGGAATGGAATTAAACATCTATTCCGTTATCTTGAGGTACAATTGATTTGGGATTATTTTACACTAAAAATGCAAAACAAGTTTTGGTTGGTTATGCGATCAGAGTTACTTATCGATCCGCGTAAAGCGGATCCCAAACCGGTTATGTATTTACGTATGGAGGCACCGCAATTTCTTGGCGTTCACGAAACAAACACTTTGTTACTTCTTCAAATCATCTTTGAAATCATTGCACTTCACGAAGCAAGCCGAGAATGTGTATGGTTAAGGTCAATGACGCACCACACTTTAACAACTTGTGGCTTATCGACCAACAAAGAACCAACAATCATATTTGAAGACAATGCGGCATGTATCGCTCGAATAAAGGAGGTTATATCAAAGTGATAGACCAAACATATCCTCCGAAATTTTTCCAATTCACCCAAGATCTCGACAAGAACAGAGAAATCAACATCCAATATATTCAATCAAGCAACAATCTCATGGATCTTTTCACAAAGACACTTCCTACTATACCTTTCGGAAGCATGTCCACGGGATTGGAATCGACATCTAAGAAATTTATGAGGAAGAGCTCATTGTGTTCAATGAGGGAGTTCTGTGAGTTGCACTCTTTTCCCTTATCATGGTTTTATCCTCTTGAGTTTTTCCCGATAAGGTTTTAACGAGCAACACCAAATGCGTTTAAAGGCGGAGAGAAGAGACAATTATATACACACACAAAGGGAGTGTTATAAAAGATAGAAATAATATGGTGTCTACTAATTGTAGATGCACCATTTAATAGTTAGTGTACATATGGATTGGTTTGGTTTTACCTAACACAAGAATGAAGTAGGTGGTTATTGGTTTGGTTTTACTTAACACAAGAATGAAGTAGGTGGTTATTGGTTTGGTTTTACCTAACACAATAACACATATGGAGTAGGTGGTCACATGTGTATTAGGTGTTTGAAATGTACTATAAATAGAAGGTTTGATGTAAAAGAGATTATAAAATGAATTTATAAGAATAAGTCTTATCTTCCAAATACTCTGAAATTGTAATTATGGTTTTATAAAAGTTGTCATATTCTCGCTGGGACCAAACACTCATATTCTATTTACTTTCTTAGACGTCCTTGGCACATAAACTTACTTCTCTGCCAATCAGGCCCACATCGTCCTACTGTTCTCGACGTTTTACTTACTTTTGGCTGACTGGTGGAGGACTTTTCTCTCCTCCTTTTTCCACGAACATCTATAGTTTGTACAACCCAAGCTTGATTGAAATTAAATTATTACCAACTTGAGCTCTTTTCAAGCTATGAAAAGCATGGTAACTAAATTCTCGACTCTGAATTCTGAGAACAGTTAAATGTTTGCCGCAAACCGTGAAATATATTCCAGTACTTTGTGTTTTGGGTAAATTCTGGAGTCAGATTATGTATTTCAGTCAAACCTAACTAGCTATAGAAAAGAAGATCTGGTTGTGAAGCTTTGACAACTGCTAGTCGCCTTATGAGAGAATGAAAAAAGAGCGCCAAAAGACTGACGGTTGATGCTCTGCAATATGGTTGGTGAAGAATGTTAGTTATTAGCTAAGATCCTCAAAAGAATTGACGAAATCTTTGATGTGAGAATACTTCTGTGCAGCCCATGTGCATTGCAGAAGGATCTGATCGGCATGCATGCATGCCTTCATGTTCATGCAGAGTCCATGCCATGGACAGTGGTTTCTTATATGCAGACAGTGGTTTCTTAAATGCTTTCTTTTGCGGGGGAAAATTTGGGAGGTTTACAGAATTTAGACGGCAATTGGGACAGTGACCCTCCCATTTTCTCCACATGCTTTATTGCCGACTTTTGCTTGTGGCGGCCCCCTGCAATAATAGCTAGCCCTCCACCACCTGCGGGAAAGTGCCAAAACAGAATTCGAACTTGTGCTTGTAGGACAAGTGTTGCATTAATGAAACTATGTTTTCTTGAAAATTTTAACGAAGCTAATTGAAAGAAGATGAATATCCATTTCTGGGTAGAAAATATGGGGAAAAAAATAGAGAGCATTAAAATATAAAAAGGATAGTGAACTAAAGAAAAACGGAATTTTTATTGAAGTGTAGAGTTCATTATACGTGCTCTTTGGATAGCACGCAAGAAGTTAACACACCTGAAAATCATGTATTACAAATAGGCAAAGACCTTGGTCTAGTGATAGGAATGGAATGGGCTCGAGCCCTCGATCTCAACCTTGACTCTGAGCTCCTTAATTAAATCAGTTCATCTTAAGCACCTTCAACTAAAATTAGATACTTAATATAAATTTAATTTAATTTATTGACTTGAAATTAAAATAATTTAGTTCATTTTTTATAATTAATTAAACGTAAAAAATCTAAATATAAATATAAAATTACACTTTAATATTTTAATTTTCATTTAAATTCAAGTCCGATTAAACTATAATTTTGTCTATTAAATTTGACTCAAAGCTTACCAGCTCTTTTAGCGCCAGATTTATCTTTAATATACGTAAGACTACTTAATATGAGTTGTATATTTGTCAACAAAATTGTGATACCTTAAACTTATAGAGTGCGATTAATAGGGGTGTTCATGATAAGATAACTTGATTCATTCATAAATAACTTGAATTCAGTGACGGAGTCAAAAATTTAATATAGGAGAAATAACAAGATGCATAGCCAAGGATGGAGCAACTACAAGGCAGAAATGGCAGTGTTCAACACAGAGTGCAACGCAGCCAACGTCTACGTTTTTAGCTACCAACGTCTGCGTTTTAAACAAATAGCGGCTGCGTTTAATTTAGATAGTTGCGTTAAACGCATCTTTCCCTAGAGCAGACGAGAGGGTTTTTGCAAGTGAGGAGAAGGTTTTAAAAGGGCTGCATTTTAATTTGTCCAATCAACAGGATACAGTAGATGGCAACAGCTAGGCGTGAAGGCAAGCGTGGAGGCGCAGGCGTGAACGCTGGGTCTGCAGCTTGGCTGAAGAGCTGCGGCTAGTCTGGGGGTGTGAAGTGCGTGAACAGAGGAGTGCTGGACCAAAAACTCACATTAAATTGTCCCATTAATGAACTATTTAGTGAGGCTGCGTGCATTTAGCGCAATGGAGGGAGGCATTGAAGGGGTCTTTGGAGAGGGCTGAAGCATTTTTTTAGGAAAGACTCATGAAAGCTAAATGTCCCGATGTCAGTGTAGAGGTGACATCGACGTCGACAACTCGAGTTAAGTATTTTTTTATTATTTTGTTGTTTCTTTCTCTCATTAAGAATTGATCGTGTTATCCTATGTTAATTGAATTAGGTATTGTGTATGGTTAATCGAATTTTTGTTATTGTTCGGTTATTTGTGTATAAACTCATTAGGTATTATAAGATAATGATTTTAATGCATTCATTGAATCGTTAATTGCAAACCAATTGTTAGAATTTCGATATAATCCATAATTATCATGTTGAAATTCATGTGTAGCGATTAATGATTTGTAATCATTAGGGATAACATGACCTAGGTTAAATAACGCATCGTATGTGGTTGTTGCCTTGATTAATTGGTTTTCCTAATCTGTAATGTTACTACCTAATTAAATCTAGATATCGTATCCTAGGTTGTTCAGTGGTTAGGTTAATTAACGATTGTATCTTGATTAAACACTACTTAAGAAAAAATTCGGGTTAATTATTAATCCATGATTAATAATTGTTAGGAGAGGTTAAAGAACAATAAATCAATAAAATATGTTTAATTAAGGTGTAGACCGAGATTGAATCAAAGAATCGAGTCCCTATTAAATTCCCCACCACTATCATTTTTTACATGTTTTTTTAATTTGTTTTTATTACAGTAAAAACTCTATAAATTAATACTATTGGGATTATGATATTTATTATTTTATAGAGATATTAATTAAGCGATAAATTAATATTTATTAATTTAAAGAGATTTTTGTAATTGATTGAAGTTAAATTTTGATTACATCAAAAGCATTATATCTTAGAAAATTCATGATTCATATTTTGGATACAATAAGAAAAGTTAGAGATGAGCTCCAACTAGACTTAAATTTTAAGAGAAAACAAACAACACTAGAATCATATTTCATTAAATTGTCTTAGTTATATTTGTGTAAGTTTATATAATTATTAATTTATGATATTAATGGGATCCTATATTTACATAGGAGTATTTTGAAAATATATTATCTTATCAAAATTTGTTAAATTTTCAACTGGCCCAAGTTAGGACCGGAGAAAAAATTATCTTACAGAGTTTATTAATTTATCAAGTATCAATTTAAAAAGGTTCTACTGTAGTCAGTTTTATTTTATTTTCTTCTTTTAAAATCCAAAACCCCCCGTTGAACCTAAACACCGATTAATTTCATTTCATAAACCTTACCCGCACTCTTTATGGGATCGACCTAGACTCACCATTGCTATAGTAGTAGTTTAGTTATTTTATTTTGACAAGCGAAATGACGCGCGGTCAGTCCATATCTCATATGGGATAAATTGACTTGGATGAGACTCTGTTAATACATAAACAGAAGTTTCGAGTGCGTACCCCCAAAAAGATTTTGGTAAATCTGCTAAACCCATCACAGACCTCACCATGGTTTACAAGGTTCAGTTTCTCTTCTCAGCCACACAATTGTATTGTGGCATGTAAGGTGGAGTCCATTGAGACAATATTATGTTATCCCTGAGATAATCCAAAAACTTTTGGCTTAAGTATTCACCACCTCAATCCAATCGAAGTGATTTAATACTTCTCTCAAGTTGTTTCTCAACTTCATTTATGAATTCTTTGAACCTTTCAAAGGCTTCAGACTTGTATCTCATAAGATACAGATACCTATATCGAGAATGATCATCAATAAAGGTAATGAAGTATACAAAATCACCTTTGCCATGTATGAACATCAGACCACATACATCAGTATGCGTTAGGTTTAAAAGTCCAATAGCTCGTTCACCCTTTCCTTTAAAGGATAACTTAGTCATCTTGCCTAATAAGCAAGATTCGCATTTGTGATGTGATTCATAATCAAATGACCCTAAATTATTACACTTGTGTAGTTTAGCCATGCGTCTTTCACTTATAGGGCCAAGGCGACAATGTCATAAGTAAGACGATTTCACATTATCTCGTTTTATTCTTTTGTTATTATTAATATTTAGAACTGGATTAGACATATCCAATATGTACAATATACCCAAAGCATATAACATTCCATTTAAATAAATTGAACAACCATTTTTATTGAAACTTAAATGGCATCCAACTTTATTAAAACTAGAAACAGACATTACAATTTTAGTCAAAGCAAGTACACAAAAACAATTGTCTAATTTTAATACAAGCCCACTAGGGAGCGTCAGTACATATGTGCCTATAGCTAAGGCAACAATTCTTGCTCTATTGCCCACTCATAGGTCTGACTCTCCCTTGTTGAGATGACTACTGTTCCTAAGGCTCTGTATGTTAGTATAGATGTGTGAGCCATGACCAGTATCTAATACCCATGTATTGTTATCAGAAATAGTATGAATATCAATAACATAAATACCTGAAGTAGATGGGGCATTAGATGCCTTCTTCTGCTTTAAAGACTCCAGATAGACCTTACAGTTTCTTTTCCAATAGCCATCCTTACCACAATGGAAGCAAGTTTCCTTTGAGGCAGTCTTCTCCCTGCAGACTTCTTACTCTTTTTCTTTGAACCAGAAGAGTCCACCAGCATCATAACCTTGTCCTTGAGGACAGATGGCTCAACTATCTTGAGCATGTTGACCAGCTCAGGAATTGTGATGGATATATTGTTCATTCGATAGTTAAGCACAAATTATGAGTAATTATTGGTTAACCCCGTTGGAATTAAGTCAATACTCAATTCATGATCCAAAACAAAACCCAAGGAGGCCAATCGCTCGATGTAGCCATTCATCTTGGAATGAAAGAACAATCGCGAAATCTCAAACCTTTCAGACCTTGCTTGCTCATCAAAGAGCTTCCTAAGATGATAAACTATGGAATGAACATCCATAGTGTCGTGCTACTTTTGTAGCTCCGATGACATAGTGGGTAGCATAATATAACTAGCCATCTCACTATCATCGAGATGCTTCCTATATGCCCTCTGATCATCATCAGAGGCATCAGCGGTAAGGGGATCGGGAAGTCATTCTTCTAAGACATAACCAAACTTCTCGGATTTGAGAACTATTCTCAAGTTCCTGAGCCAATTAAGGAAGTTTGTTCTAGTCAACTTGTTCGATGCCATCAATAATCTTAGATTCACACTAGTACTCATGGTGTTGACTCGGGTAATAGCAACCATTTGTCAAAGAGAGAAAATTAGAATGTACTTAAATGCTTGTCTATAAGGACTTTAATAACACGCATTATGGCTCCCACTATTTTCATGAATTCATAATCCCCAATATATATCCGAGAGAACTCGCAGAGAAATTCTCTTTATGGGTTGATATCCAATATCCGTAAGAATGACCTTGGGTTTGCTCAACAAGTCACCTTAGTTCAATCGGTAGGTATCGATCATACTAATTGCATCTCCAATGCAACTCTTGAATCTAGTGCTATCAACTGTTGATGTGTGCACGTTAATTGAGCTATCAACTCTTGACACGTTTACATCTAATGTACACTACCCAACTTCACATCTGTCTATGTTGATCTTGAGTTTGTCTAACAAACCAATGCTTTTAGTTAAAACTAACTCATTAATCCGAAAATTCTATTTCCATGGTTTGAACATATCCGTTTAAAGTGGACTTGAGTTTGCCTAACAATCCTAACTTTACAAGGACTCTGGTGCTCGTCATATTAAAGGAAGGCGTGAGTTTTAATGTTCATGAAAGGCCTAATCCAATACTTAGATCTAAGCCCAATCCAACATTTAGATTTACTATCTTCCTTTAATTAACTTGGCTAAAATTACTACTGTATGTTATTTCATTTGTAATTAATATTAATCTAATTAACATGAATGCCCAATTCTTGAAATTAATTCATAATTAATTTACCTTAAAATAATTATTTGATGTCCAAAATTAAACAACTTCAATTTTGTCACACATGTTAATTTTTCTAGTCTTACTTGAAAATCTATTGTTCTACTAAAATTAATTCAAAATTAATGTCTATAATTTCCAAAATTTTCCAAAACATCAAGTCATCATTCCAAACGTCTCTAGGTCATTTCATGATGATCAAAATAACTTAGGAATCACCTAAAAATTATTATGATTACTGAAACACCGATAAAACACCAAAAATAACAAATATGACTTTTAAATTTTTTCTGGAAATTAAATTTTGAACAAAATCATTTAGGCATGATTCAAGCATCAAATTAACACATTTTTATCACATAATTTTTTTAACGTTCTGGAACCAAAATATAAACATACAAAAGTATCAAACAAAATGAATCCTACAATTTTTGGAAAACTGTCCAGATTTGAAAAATTGTTTGATGAAATTATTGAAATATTTTAATAATTATAAAAAATTATAGAGGCATAAACACATCCCAAATATGTTCATATAATTTTTCAGAATTAAATTTCATGAAAATCATGTATAACCTCATCAGTTTAGCCAATAGAAATCACATGCCTAGCAGAAAGACAGATTTCATGCATGTTCTTGTAAATTCGAAATTAAATATTTTAATCACATTAAAAATATTTTCAATCAAGGAGTATAATATGTACTAGTCTATCCGGATTAATAATATCTCATCTGTTTAATCTTATTACTAGAAAAAGTTTAGATAATAATATAATTACACATGATAGAAATTTTATTATCATGATCTCGTTATGATTTCCTCCATGCTATGTTTTGTATCAAGTATTTCATTAAATCAATTTAAGATCAACATCAAATCTATAATCTATAAACTTGAAATGATAAAAAATGTATTTATTAATCATAAAACGATTATTATAATAAGTGCTAAAGGTGATTACTTTTAGAGTACTTCTCTAACAGTTGGGTGACACAAGTAGTGAGTCGTTGAGCTTTAGCTTGAGGAATTTACACAAGTGTTTAGAGGGGAGCAGATTGTCGCCGATTGGCCTACTTGGCACTGTCACCGATGAGGCCTTTCAAGGATGGATTTCTCATAAAATTGATGCTTACAAGGCATGGATGTTTAATGTATTCTTTAATAAATATCCTTAAAAATAATGATTAATATTAATGGGTGGTCACAAACACATGGGATATGGTTAGGAATTTTTTCATTTTTATTGTCTTAATTAATAATAATTAATTATAATTTACAAAATTATGACATGCAAATTTATAACACCTAACATCTTACGTGTCATGAACCACGTATGATATGGTTTGCCATATTAGCTTTATTAACGAAATACTAACGTTGAGTTATATTTAAATAAAATTAAAAGTTCGAATATTTAATTGTCACTTTTAAAGTTTGAACTATAATTGAAAAATTGTGAAAAGTTTGAATTTTTTATTAAACCTTAAAACAACATAAAACTCATATGAAAATATAAAATTTTAACTTTCTTCACCAATATAATTTTTTGGCTAAGATTAGGAGTCATCACCGCTTAATACTACCTAGTACTCAAAATATATATTATCATTTCCTTCCTATAAATATCACATATTAAAAGAAATCACAATCTAAATAATGTACTTTCATCACACAAATGTCATAAAGTGTAGAATAATCAATTCAACTTGTAAATTTTGAAAATGATAAGATTATGATTCAAGGATTAACCATATCAAAATTCTCTTGTAAACCCAATTTCAAACATATATAGTTCATACTTATGATTATTTTCAAAAATTAACAGGTCAAAACTAATAGAAATAATTAAACGAGATGCTTCAATCATAAAATTGTTTTAAAGATAATTTCAAAAATATTTTAATCTCAAAATTATTTAAACGAGTAATTTAATTAAAATAAGAGTTGTCAATTTAATTCATGTTACTTTCTTTTGAAAATTTATAAAATTATGTCATTAAAATATAATTTAGTATCAAAATTAATCACGAATGAAACTGATTCTTAAAATTAATTTACCAATATATTAATTGTCGAGGCATAATAATAAGTGTTTTATTAATTCACATAGAATTCTAAAATCTCAATCTAACTCTTTTTACAAAATGGCTCCACAAAATTTAAAGGGACTAATTTTTAATAATATCAAATATTAATTAAACAATAATACAACATCACATGAGTATAAATTGAAAAAAATATCTTACGACACATCTAATCGAATCTCTAGTTGGTAGATTCAAGATTCCAATCTCCTTCAATTTTTTATACTTATATTAATTCATATATTTCATTCTCTTGACATATAGTCGAGCATCGATTTAATTCAATATTTAGAAATTCTAAAGATTTTCAATTTCTTTACACCATTACATTCTATGGTCTTATGCTTTACTTCATTTGCAGTATTACATTATATGGCCTTACAAAAGTTTGATTAAGATAATAAGAAAAGTTGATTTGATAGATAAGAATGTGTGAATCCTTATTGTAATTTTAGTTTGAAGTGTAATTCGTACCAGTATCTTAGTTACATATCTCAGATCGAACGTGAAAGGACAAGAAACGAAGAAATTAAAAAAATATCTTATTTCGGTCTCCATTTCAAACGAGCTTTTTGAAACTGAAATGAGCGCAAATCTACCACCACCTTCATGAGAATTGTTATCCAGGATGCAGGTAAGGTATTTAACAAATTTTTTTTAAATGTAAGCTTTCTTAATAAGTTAGAGAATCCTAATGCTTATAATTGATATAAACAACTGGAGGAGACCTTAAATTTTATGTATAGCTTCCATATCGGACTTTTCCATCACAGGCTCGATATGAGTTTGGTCTACACTGATTATAATCCATTTTTCACATGGACTTCGACCCATTAATTTAGATCATTTATTATGTCAATTTATTATCTTTATCTATATCAAATTACGTAACTTAATTGATAAGTTATTTAAAAAACTGAAAATTATAGGTACGCTATCTTTATCCATATTTCATAATTGTTGGTATTTAGTTTCTCACCCTTATTAAGTTTAGCAGCAATGTTCTTTGAAGTAGTAGCTATTGTTGAAACACTAAGTTTTTACAAATAAAAGAAAATTATATTACACATAACACTATTATATAAATCATGTAAAGAGTTACTAATTAGATTAAATTGAAAGATCACATATGTGTTTAGTTATCATTTATACTACAATTGAGTACCAATTGTCATACTTTACATGAATTCGTTATGTACAAGACATATCATATATGTTATAAAATATCAAGCATGTATACTTGTAAATCAACAAACTACAAACAACTCATTACAACATATTTTATATAACATTAATTGTTTGTTCAATACATAAATTTTATAAGTAATGAATCTTACATGGAATATAGTTAATAAGTTTGTGTGACAAAGCTCATGAGATTCGATATCAAATCTTTCTAACTATTTCTATTAGGAAACATATAAGGTAAAAAGTTTTAATTAGTTGCCTTCTTTGAATTTGTTTCACAAATGTCATCACTAAATAATCATATGTCTTCATTTTAGGTGTTTTCGAATTTTTGAGCATTCTCAACGGTTAACCTTCAAGTTATGACAATGTTGAAATTAAAACCACATATTTTACGTTAACTTGTTCGTAAGCAAACAGCCATTGAAATATAGTTCTTTTATCAAATTGCTAATTGTAATCACATGTTGTATTAAGTCTTCTCCAAGTACCATGTATATATTGGATTACAGTGCTAATATGATGGTGGCATGTCTTATCGATGTTGTAATATGGAGAAGTCTGGATGTCCTCTGAATAATTATCCTTCTCCTGAAAAACAAATTTTCAGGTATTAAAGACTTATAAACGGATACCCATACATAGGCGAATTATATTACCAACATAGTAGGGAACCCTTGCTTTTAGAATATAGCTTATAACTCTAACTACTTAAATTTGTTTACTAAGAAACATATTTTTAATTTAATTTAAAATCTAATGACTTTAGGTCAATTAGAATTGAATTACAAACTTATTTCTAATTCTTATTACACTAAAAATGTTATTTTATTTTATTTATTATTTAATTGGAATGTTATTTTTATTATTATACATAATGTTTAATTAGAAACCCATTTATAATTATCATTCCACATCTATGATCTTATTAATTTAAATTTAGTTAGAAACTTATTTGTGATTAACATTGAACTAATCAATTTTAATTTTATAATTCACTTAGAAACTTATTTTGAGTATTAAATTCATAAGAATAATATATATGATTTTGGAAACTTATTTCTAAATTTGAGTTACGATATTATTTAATCTAAAATGTAAATAGAAAATATATTTCGTTAAAAGTCTAAGCTTGTAGTCCAATTTTGGTTCATACGGTATAGTTTTTCTAAAATCCAAAATAGCAACCATACACATCCTAAGGCTCGGTCCATCTGGTCTCAAAACGCCAGCCTATTTATCCATTTTGTTCTTACGCTTGGGCCCATCTAAGTGTGTACACACGTCTTAATAATGGTGTCCTTCAACCTTGAGCAACGATTTCGAGGAGGAACCTCCAAAGGCAGTAAGCCCTCGGTCAATGGTGGCAACAACAACAGATGATGATGGTTGCAATCAGAGTCGCAGCATGAGCATTACGCCTTTGGAGAGATGTGTCACCTTCACCAAAGAGCGCCTAGGATGCCATTCATTAGCGGCTTTTCCATCAAAGGAACAGTTCATCGTCATCGACCAACACCTTTTTGGTTCCTTATTCAGATTTAATTTGTGTTTTGGGTGGTTTAAAATATTGTTCTCCATCACTGGTGGTTCTCTAAACACTGTTTGTATGTAGTGTCTACGACGCCCAATTATCTGTTTTGTGGGTGTCTGTCTGGAGTTTAACAATCCTCATCTAGGATACATACATGTAATGGACGGTGGTTGTATCATGCATCTATAAGTTTGGGTGAGTGTATAAGGGTTTGGCTTTTTTTTTTTTTCCAGATGCATATAGAGATGGCAAGTATGCCGTCTGAAGTTAACAGGACCGGTTTTGGAATATCAGGTTTTGAGTGAAAAATCAAGCCTCAAGTTAGCCGTGGATTCGGATATGGATGGTTTAGCCTGGCCTAATTCAAAGACTCAACCTTTACAAACAAAATGAAACTATTTTATATTCTTAATTAAAAAAATTTAATACTTAGGTTCACTGCATTGAGATTGATCGAGTCTTAAGTGGAATTGAGACTCCACTCTTATAAATAAAAAATATCTTTCTTCATTTAAATTTAAAAAAGTTAGAACGCAGGTTTTTATATTGAGCGAGATGGACCTTAGTCATTATCATTTTTAAATATATTAAAAAACATGTTAAACTAAAGTAGTAATTAGGGATGGTAGAAAGGGGAGGGTGATAAGTATGGGAGAGGGAAACATGAATCTGTCTATGGTTGATGTAGAGAATATTGGTAACCTGGGGACAAATAACAACAATTCTTTTTCAACGGTGGAGCCTGTGATTCAAACCCGCCGATCCCAATGAGATGTATGAGTTGGAACTGCTGAGACTTGGCTAACTTTCGGGCAATTCGGGTGTTGAAGGATTTAGTTAGGGTCCATAAGTAAACTGTTATTTTTCTTTGTGAGACGAAAGTGATGAAAGAGCGCATTAAAGAGGTAAAAGTTGCATTAGGATTTGATTACTGCTTTCCTATTGAAAGAGAGGGCAGAGGAGGTGGTTTAACCTTGTTTTGTAAAGGTTTAGATGGCTGTGAGGTGTTAAGTAGTTCATTAAACCATATTGATGCTATTCTTCAAAAAGGTTCCTAAGAGTGGCATTTTACTGGATTTTATGAGTTTCCCAATAGGTGTAATAGAATAAAGTCTTGGGAATTGCTCAAAGAGTTAGGAGGGTGATCGACTTTGCCTTGGTGTGTGATGGGTGATTTTAATGATATGCTTCATAGTTCAGATAAGAGAGGCAGTATTGATTATCCGGATTGGCTTTTTCGTGGTTTCAGAGATGCGGTGGAATCTTGTGAATTGTTAGAGGTTGCTGGGAAGGGTTTCCCGTTTACTTGGGAACATAGTAGGGATACATCAGACTGGGTGCAAGAAAAGCTGGATAGAGCTCTGGTTACTTCTAATTGGTATGATTTGTTTCCTTGTGAATTTATTTCAAATCTAGTAGCTTCTCATTTAGATCATACTCCTATTCTTTTGACTTTTGAAAATCATGGTAGTAAGTTGGAAAAAAGGAGGTTTATGGTGGACAATAATTGGTTTGAGAAGGATGATTTTTGGGTTTGTGTTAAGAACGGGTGGCGTGAGTTTGATTGTAGGTTGGTGATGGAAAAGCTTGAGGGGGTGGCGAGTAGAATGGGGGAATGGGGAAGGAAATTTAGGAGTCGATTTAAGAGTGAATTAGAGGAGTGTAAAATTCATATTGGGAGAGCTAGGGAGGGTAGTGGTAACTTTGATAGGTTGCTAAGGCTTAATGATAAACTTAACGACTTATTGGATAAAGAAGAGACTTACTATAAGCAAAGAGCTAAGCAATTCTGGATGTTGGATGGGGATATGAATACAAAATTTTTTCATTGTGCAGCCTCAACTAGGAAAAGAAGTAATATAATTAGAGGTATAAAAGATGATGATGGTTGATGGGTTATTGAGGATGGTGAGGTCGATTAAGTGGTAAAATCTTATTTTGAGAGGCTACTTGGGACGAGTTCAAGTGTGGATTAGGGAGGTTTCGGCGGGGTAGAGGTTCAACTGGGAGAGGTGGAGAATAGTCGGTTGGTATAGGCTTTTTTGAAAGATGAGATTCAAAAAGCCGTGTTCCAAATGCATTTGGATAAATCTCCAAGTCCAGATGGTCTTAATATGGCTTTTTTTCAAAGGTTTTGGAATTTGATCAGGGATGATGTTTTCCTTGTTGCAGTGGATTGGCTCAATATAGGTGAATTCCCCTTAGGACTAAATGATATTATAATAGCTTTGATTCCAAAATGTCCTAATCCTCAATCAATGAAAGATCTCAGGCCTATTTCTTTGTGTAATGTGTTATACAAAATTATTTCGAAGGTGTTGGTCAATCGTCTAAAGCTTGTTTTACTCGATATTATCTCAAAGACCCAATCGACTTTTGTGCCTGGCAAACTTATTACTGATAATGTGTTGGTAGCATTTGAAGTTATTCATCATTTGAAGACTAAAACAAAAGGTCGTAAGGAGGATGTTGCTCTAAAAATTGATATCAGTAAAGCCAATGATCGGATGTCATGGGATTTTTTGGTGGGGATGATGGAAAGGTTGGGTTTTAGTGCAAAGTGGGTTAACTGGATGATGCTTTGTATGTCTATTGTGGAATATTCAGTGAGGGTTAAAGGTAGATTAATTGGGTCTATTCATCCGAGTAGGGGATTGAGGCAGGGGGTCCACTTTCCCCATATCTGTTCATTATTGGAGCTGAAGGGTTGTCAGCTATGATCAGGCTCAGGAAAGATCTAGTGATATTCTTGGTTGTAAGGTGGCTAGAGGTGCTCCTTTAATTTCTCATTTATTTTTCGTTGATGATAGTTTTTTATTTTTTTAGAGCAGATACATCTGAGCCTATAAGAATAAAAGAAACTCTTCGAAAATATGAGACTTTATCTGGTCAGGCAATTAATTTTGACAAATCAAGTATTTTATTTAGTTCGAATGTTGGTACTGATAGAAAAGTTGAGATTTGTGGGATTTTAAATGTTTTTAATCTTTTAAATACATATAGATACTTAGGTCTTCCATCTATGATTGGTAGGAGCAAAAAAAAGTATCTTTGGTTTTTTAAAGGAAAAACTATGGGTTAGAGTGCAAGGGTAGCAAGGAAAATTGTTGTCCAAGGTGGGGAAAGAAATCTTACTCAAATCGGTTGCTCAAGCTATTCCTACTTATTGTATGAGTTTTTTTAAACTTCCGATTTCTCTTTGTGATGAATTAGAAAAGATGATGAATTCTTTTTGGTGCAGTATGAAAGATGATGGGTCGCAGTGTTTGCATTGGTTTAGATGGGAAAGAATGTGTATCCCAAAAAGTTTAGGTGGCTTGAGGTTTAAACGCCTTAGTGATTTTAATCATGGAATGTTGGGGAAGCAAGCTTGGAGGTTGATAAATTTTCCTAATTCATTGATCAGTAAGATATTTAAAGCTAAATATTATAGACACTCTGATTTTCTTTTTGCAAATATTAGCTTTCGCCCAAGTTTTACATGGTAGAGTATTTGGGGGTGCGTGAGTTGATTGATAAGGGTTGTAGGTGGATAGTGGGGGATGGAAGATCTACTAATATTTAAAAAGATAGGTGGATCAAAAGTTCAGAGAGTCGTCTAATTGAATCTCCTATTATTCCTGGCTTGGAGGATATGCGTGTTTGTGATCTTTGGGTTCCTGGGAGTAGGTTGGGGATGTGGAGCTGTTAGAATCTCTTTTTTCAGATCAGGATGCCAGAGATATTCTGTCTGTTGTAGTTTCGGATGAGGGTGTGATAGATAAAAGAATATGGCATTACTCAAAGAATGGAGATTATTATGTTAAATCGGCTTACTTTGTTGCTCGTAGTTTGAAGGGGACGATGGATAGTTTTGATGAGGGTTTCCCTTAGAAAAATTTATGCAAATTGGATGTCCTGCTAAAGGTGAGAAATTTAATGTGGCATTTTATGAAGTATTATCATCCGACTACTTGTCATTTGGCTCGCAAGGGAGTGGAGATTGTAGACAAGTGCTATTTTTGTGGGGATTTTGGAGAGGAGGTTTCTCATTTATTTCTACATTGTAGGTTTGTGAATGAGGTTTGAAGAAGTGTGGGAGTGATGCTAGATGAGGGTGTCTCTTTATCTGATTGGATAATAGGGTGGTTGAATAATGCCACAGAGGAGGAGGAATAATGAAAGGCAGTGGGTTTATGGGCAATCTGGTCAGTGAGCAATGGTGTTGTTTGGCAATCAATTGATAGGAGAGAGTTGGGTCGATTGGTAGTGGACGGGATTCAAATGGTGGAGAGTTGGAACGAGGTGTAGAGAAAGAGAGGGGAATCAGGTGAGAGACAAAATCCTAAGGAAAGTAATTTTACTAGGGAGACGGATAGGGTGGTTAGGTGGGTTGCTCTGACAGAAGGATGGGTGAAATGTAGCGTGGATAGGGCGGTTTTTCAAGATCAGTGGTTTTTGGAGTATGGAGCGATAGTTCGTGACTTTAATAGTCAATTTCTAATTGGCTTTTCAAGTTTATGGCCTAGCTGTGGGTTACCCAAAGAAGTAGAAGCGGTGCCTGTGAGATCAGTTTTGAAACTTTTAAAGTCTTTTAGTTTTCTGAGGATTGTCATTGAGTTGGATTGCAAAAAAGTTGTCGATGCAATTAATTCATATAATCAGAACTCCACAGAGTTTGGCTTAATTATTGATGATTGTAGGAGGTTGTTGGTTGGTTCTCATTCTTTTGTTATTGTTTTTGTTAGGCGTACTGTTAGTCAGGTTGCTCATTTGTTAGCTAGAACAGCTATTTTTTTTGGTTTTGACAAGATTTGGCTTAATCCGCCTTTGTTTATTGTGGATGCTTTATTTGCTAATTGTGCAAGTTAGTTTATTAAATTATTGAAAGCTTAAAAAAATCCATTTTTTTACTATTTTTCACAAATATGACTGGTTAACTAATATTCAAGTAATCACTCTTTTTTTGCTTACCTATTAAATCATTCAACCTCTGATAAACAACATACCAATACTCAAATTAATTTAATTTAACTTGATCGAAATTATTTGATTCCAAATATCTGTTTTTATTGTGATTCTTTTAGTTTCTACTTTTTTCTTTTTTTTTTTAAGAAAACAAAAGATTGTGTAATCTTTAACATTATTGTAACTACATTTTTGTTGAGAAGAGTCGAACTTGAAGCTATGCAAGTTAACCTAGCCTTGCATCCTATTGCTCGCAACTTATGGAAAAGGAAAAGGGTGGCACTTACCAATTATTTGCAAGTTGTGAGCGATCATCATTCCTTGATAGAGAGCAAAATGCAATTGTTTAAGGATGGTGATCCATGCACCAATTTTTTATTTAAATCCATCTTTGCTCAATGCAACTTCAACAAAATCTAATTAATCTTATCTGCCATGGGTGCATTACTTTTAGAGCCTCAAGACATTCAAGATGAAGCTACGGACTACTTTACTTCTCTTCTAGGCTCAGCTAGTCAAATGTCTACGTGGATGATCTAAGGTCATTGAACTTGCAACAAGTTTTTTTTCCTAATATTGTGACTTCTTAACAACGAAATTGAAAGACTAGTTTTTACTATGGATGACTTAAAAACTCCAAGTCCAAATGGTCATGTGTGAAACAGGCTACCCAAGAATTTTTCACCAATGGGATCTTCCTTAAGGAAATCAACCGTACTTTTCCATGCATGATCCCTAAAACCATCAATCTTTCTACATTTGGTGATTTTCGAACTGTCGCATGCACCAACTTTCTCTATAGGATTATCTCCAAGATACTTACTACGGATTAAAGAGAGACTTATCTCCCTTGATTACTAACAACGAAGGAGCTTTTATGCCGGATCGCCACATCGGTGACAATATACTCATTCTATAGGAACTCCTTAAAGGATAATCCCACTCCAATTTTGCTCTCAAGTGCACAATGAAAAATTGAAAATTGAATTCCATAAGGCATTTGATAGCATCAACTGGGATTTCATATGGATCATTCTCCAAGCCTTTGGTTTTCCTGCTCGGTTCGCCAAATGATTAAAGCAATGCATCACTTCTGCCTCCTTAGTTATGCTCATCAATGGAAGACCTACCAAATTCTTTAATGCAGCTCAAGAACTCCAGTAAGGGGATCCTTCATCTCTCTACCTATTCATCCTAAGCATGGAAATACTCAGTTCCATCATTCAACATAAAATGTAGATCAATAAGAAATTTAGATACCACTCAAAATGTAAGAAGATTGCTCTTCTTAACCTTGGTTTTGTTGATGACCTTCTTCTATTCTGTAGAGATCAAATATCTTCTTTCCATACCCTCATGAAGGCATTGAATATCTTCAAAGGCTATTTTGGTCTGAATGTTAATCTTCACATATTTCTTTTTATTCTCTCCAAAGTAGTCTACAACATTCAACCTCCTATTACACAAGCAACGGGTATGCAATGTACCGACCCTCCCATTATGTATCTAGGCCTTCTAGTAGCCACCAAGCACCTTAATTATCATGAAAACTTACCCCTTATAAAACGTATTTAATGACAACTCTTCATGGGTAAACAAAAAGCTCTCTTACGTAGGTAAACTCCAACTCATTAAATATGTGCTAAACTCCCTGCATATCTATTAGAGCTCATATATTTTTCTTTCTTAAAGCATCTTTAAGACAATCAAGAGATTGTTTAAAAGTTTATTGTGGTCACATCTGGATCGATCAAAAGGTCTAGCTAAAGTTCGATGGACTAACACCTGTTTACCCAAAGAGTAAGGAGGGCTGAGCATATTTCCTCTCAAACTTGCCAAAGGCCTTGCTCCTTAAGCGAATATGGTGGATTTTGCTTGATAAATGATCAATGTGGTTATGCTAGCTACATTCTTATTTTCTTCCAGGGAGAAGTATCTAACAAGTGCATAAAAGGTCTTCCCATTCTCATTTTCTCAACTGACTGTTAACGTTGCGGGATATGGTTATAGATGATATCACTAGTCCAAATTATATAGATATCCTCCATTGGAAGGGTCGCCCCATCCATTCCCTTAACAACAAAACCACCAAGACACTTCTACGAAGACGATGTCCAAAGTTAGGCTGACATAAAATCATCTGGAACAAAACACTCCCTCAGAACTTTTTTTTTGCCTTTGGCTAGTTATCCAAAATAGATTACTTGCAGCAGACCCACTGTTTTATTTGCCAATCAACCGAGTTTGTCCAATGTGTTAGCTCCAAACAGAATCTCAGGATCATCTCTTTTTCACTTGCTCTTTCAACATCTATATATGAGACATGACTACACATCTTTGTAAATGAAACATCCCTAGTTGCAATGTCGGACATCATAGATAATCTCTTCAATCTTATTTTGGGGATATGTATGTATAACTTATGGCAGGAACATAATCAGCGACGATTTGTTAATTATTGTTTCACCCAAGAGTCCATTCAGTCAGATATAATTCGATAACTACATGAACTGATCATGAAGAATATTCACCAACAATGCCCAATTGTTGTATTAGCGTCGCTCAATCTCTGGCCACATGATACTTTTATCGCTTTCGTATGTAAGTGATTATATTTAGACTTTATTCCCTAAACCTTCGTGTAAGGAAAGTACATGATTTATTCTTTACTTTTTTGTCAGTCTTGTAATTCTTTTCATTATTTTCTATTAACTCCATTTCAATTTTAAAAAATTTAATAAAATCCAAATAAGGAACAAAGATTAATCATTTTATTTTAGTAATAAAAAATAATTTTATTTATTATTTATCAATTCATTAAATAATTAATAATATTTTATTTATTTATCAATCTTAAATTTCTTATTGAATATTAGTAAAAATATGAACAGTAAGAAATTAAGAATAAAATTTAAAATTTTATCCTAAAATATTACTTATTAATTAAAATAGAGAAAACTTTAATTTTAATAAATGAAATTTGATTAAAATAAATTTTAGTATGATTTTTATTTTTAGTTTTGGTGTGAAAATTAAAGATTAAAATAGCATTATTAAATAAATTTATTTTAGAAATTTAAAATTTTAAAATATTCTTAATAGTAAATATTAATTAATCAAATTATAACTAGCATAATTGGTATCGATTACTAATATTATATGATCAAATAAATTTTATTTAATTAATAATGAAATATTAAAAAAGAACTTGATTGATGTCGTGGGTCAATCCATCCGAAAATATGGGAGATGACCGATGCATGAAAACAAGACTTCCAGAACAACACAAATTAATTCGTCAGACATACATCGTAAGGTCCATCCTGCAGGATTCACGCGCGGAATGCAATGATCAGAATTTGATTATCATGGTAGATTAGGTTGCAAGACAAGGTCGGTTGACATTAATAACTTGTCTTTTAGGTTTTTGGTGTAATTCTTCAAATTAATTAAACGAAGGAGCCGGTTCGGGCTCCAGGTGATGTGGACAATAGCTACACAGACAAAAAGCTTAAAATTTCGAATCCATGGCTCAGGAGCGCCCCGGTGATCTGTAGCTTGAGATTTGGCAAACTCATAACCACCTCACTTTGTAGTGCCTGTTAGCGGAAGAATAAGCCAACAGTCAACAGAATTTTCGAAGGAAGAGATGCTTTTAAAACAAAGACGAAAGTGAAGCTCACGTTTACAGTAAATGTAAATACAAATCTGTCAGAAGCCATGGCCAAGGTAGAGCTTTGTAAGTCGAAGTTTGACAGGGACTCCAGAGCACAACAAAGCGAGATTGCAACTCCTTCTCCCTTGTTGCATACCAATCTCACATAAAACACTCTTTCTTCCACTTGAAACACCTCCATCTGTAAAAATTAAGACAACATTTCAAAACTGTTCGATTAAACTGGTCTTCCCCAATTAGTGCTCGTAATTTCCGTTTTGATACCCCGAAAAGTTTAAAGGGTCTACTAGCGTTTGAATTCAAATTCGCCGGGCCAATAGTAATGTTCAGGACTAGTTCATATCTTATACGTTATGATAAGACACCTTGTCAAATTATAAGCATGGAATTGGAAATCAAGAGCCGTCTTGAGTGTAATTAATTATATAAACCTGAATGATCTTTTTGCACACTTGGTAGCCGTTGCTTCCAGTTAGAAATTTGTTTGTAGTTGTTGTTCCTCTGTATCTTTCGGAATCAGCTAAGGATGCTTCGAGACGGCTAATCTCATTCTTAAGTTTCTTTGCCTGACGTTGGAGATCTTGTACGTAAAACACTGCGTCTCCGATTATGGAGGCCTTGTCCATCTGCAGGATTTCACGGGCAAGATGCTATAGTTAGTGTTGATTGCTTCAGTCCATAATGTCAACAAATTAGTGAAATGCTAAGAAAGGTAGTAATCATTAACGAAGCTAAACATTGTTTAACGTCTAAATTAGCCTTAGAATGTACCTTAGTTATATTAGGAACAAGTGACCGTAAGGCGTAAAGTTTCTCCTTCATCCGACCCCTTCTACTTCGCTCCGAAATCAAAGCTCTTGATCGATCAGGTTTTGTTTTACTACGTGGTGTTGTTGTCGTAGTCCCATTCGTTGTTCCTGAAGATTCTTCTTCACCATCATTTTCTTCTTCCCCACCGTCTTCTTCTTCTCCTCCTCTCGTGTCCTTAGGGAAACTTGGCAATGTCACCGTGGCAGGATTTGCATCAGACATCATAGTACTAGATGCGTTAAAACCAAATGCATCTTCTGGGGTCTGACCAAACTCGTTTTCCACCAACAAGCCATCGAGAAGGTCACAATTGAAACCACTGAATTGGTCTTCATTTCCGCCTCGAATTAGATCGATGAAATGATCAAAGTTGGCTTCGTCAATGAAATCATGTAACTCGAAATCACTAGTAGTGTTCACCAAGCAATTCCCAGCAGATTCTTCAACAATCCTATTCATTATTGTTTCAGTTGGAAACTAAGAAGAGGATCTAGTTGAGTAGACAATGATTAGACGTGTCTCGTTATAAATAGAAGGTGAGAAATATTGGTTTTTTATTATTATTAAATTTCAGGTATGAACGGAATAATAAGTCCGTGACGTTGGATTTACTGTTAAACTATTAAGTGGCGGAGATTAGCAAAACAAAGCTAAAATAATTGGAACTAGGTGACCGGTTTCCGACATTCAATTTGACCTTTCTAATTTTCATATTCTACAATCCCACGACTTGTCTTAGCTGCATCTTAGGTTCTCTTTGAAATTAAATTATAGTTTTAAAGATAGAGACATAGCATCAGGAATATACCTGAAACTCGCTTCACTCGCATTTCTTCTAATAGTTTTTTCTTTATTTTTTTTGCTATTTTAGAAGGATCTTATAGGAATGCACTTTTAAGTCATCCATATTCAAACTAATCCCAACTCGAACCAGGTAGGTTCTTTGCAGGAAACAAAACTCTGACCCCAAGTTTTAAACGATCACATATATGAAGGCGGATTTAAACTCGCGACCTCACTTAAGCCAAGAGATATTGTATAAAAAAATATAAATTTGTTGATCGTTAATCATAAGATCAACTAATTAAAATTCTTGCATGCCAAGGAGAAATTCTCTTTATCAACGGTATTGATGAATTTAAGAAAACTTAAATAATAGAATTCTATGTTACTAACATGGTAAAGAGTATAGGAATAAAATTTGAATTAAAGAGATAATTTGATTTAAACAAAAGAAAAATACAAATTATAATTTTTTTTGAGATAATGATAGTGCTTACTTGTTTTTGTTGTGTGATTGTCTACTGTTGTTTGTGTGATTGTTTATTGTTTGTCCCCTATTGTGATGCTGGTGTGTTTATATAACTCCTTCAAATTCAACCACCAACAGTTGTTATGTAACCACTAAACTTCCGACTTACTTCCAATCATGTCCATGTTGTTGTTAACTGCCTTCATGCACGTTCAATGTATCTCAAACCATCCTGAGCATAAGCTTTCAGTACAAAAGGAAAAGTCAGGTTATTTGGCAAGCAATTGGCATGTGAAAGCATTCTATCAAACAGAGAGAGTGCAGCTTCAGGTTCGTCCTTCTGGGTATAGCCTCTTATCATTACATTGTAAGAGAATGCATTGGGGTATTTGTCAAGATTGAAGATTGATTGAGCATAGCCCATGTTTGAGTGCTAAGAGATGGAGGAATAGCACAAGAGTCTAGTGAAGGCCAGTGAATTGTGAATAAGGCTGAGTTTGATAAGTTTAGCATGGAGTTGCTCGTGTAAGACATTTTTGTCCTTAGGGACAATTTTGTCCATGTCTCATAAAGTTGGATTAACATTAATTGCAATTTTGGTTTTTAAACAAATTATCGGTTAAGTTGCGCCATTTGATCCAGATAAAGATAACAAAGTGACCCAATGAATGATCTAGAATAATGGATCGAAGTCTGGGTAGAAAATAGGTCCCAATTAGTGTGACCTAGGTCTATATCGGCTTTATGATGGGGAAGCTCGATATGAAAGCTATATAAAGGTAAGATCTCCTGCAGTTACTTAAGAATTCATTCAAGAGCATAAGGATTTTTGACCCGTTAAGGAAGCTCGTGATTTGAGGAAATTATAGAAAGGCCTAGCCCGTGAGTCGGTGATCACTTTTCACTAAAGGCCTCGGGAGATTCGAAGATGTTTGAAGCTTGAAATCGACATCGGAATCAGAGATGGAACCGAAATTCAGGTATTCCGCATTACCTTCGTTTTTAATCTCATTTGGTTTTTTAATTTTTGATTCGTTTTTCAGTTTTTTAACGTATATAATTACGTAAAAGTGGTATACATAAGGTTAGTTATGAAAAACGGGTTGAAAACAGACTGAACAGAGTGAAAAACGGCCTCCCGGGGGGCCAGAAATTGCCTCTGAAGTCGGAGGCGTGGAAGACCGTTGGGCGCGTGTACCACACGTGCTTGACGCTGGTGTAGGGCATGGGAGCGCGTTGTACAGACGGTGTGTGGGACGTACACGTCAATCTGGGTGAGTCACGTCGCTCCAATAGGCGAGCAACGTGTGTCGTGAGTGTCTCGCAAGAGCAACTCGCGGCCCGCGTACCGATACGTGTGGAACAGCGGGCGAGTGCCGCGCACGCTCCCATCCGGATCGTCCACGCATCCAACACGTGGCAGTGCGGACCCGGGACACGTGTTGGCGCGTGCATTGCATGCGCAGCATAGTGCTCGCGCTTCTGGACGTGGATGCGCGGCCGCGACGACGCGCGATGCAAATGAAGGTATGCGTCGTGCCCGCTCATCATCTTGACGAGGCCCTAACGTCAGCAACTACAATAATTCTAAAAAAAAGCCTCCAAAAATTGCAGATTTCTCGTAAGGTACCCTGGGGTGTTTTGGGTTAGTTTTCGGGTCTGGAAAATTTATAAAGTAACATTTTTCTATATTTCTGGATTTATTACATTAGTAATAAATTAAAGTTTAACTCCAGAAAAATGAATTAAGGTATTCTGAATCCGATTTCGATTGAATTTTCATGTTTCGAACTTCGTATGAGAGAGATACATGAGGTCTCGTGTCTCGAGTCTCATTTTCAGTGTTCAGGATTGCATGATAATCAATCAAAAATAGGAATTGAGACATTTTGAAGCCATTTTTTTTAGTGAATTTTTGTGCAATGAACTTGCCATAAGGGAGATACATGAGGTTGTCGTGTCTCAGGAGGTCAGTTTAGTATCCGATGACGCATGATAGTCACTCTACAGAGATTTTTCGTTTACGAAAGTCTCAAATGAAGTTTTCGGAGAATGTCTTCAGCACGTGTGTGTGACAATGAGATGTGCATTTGGATTTTTGCATTTATTGAAATTGCATTGTCACATACGATATGCCGATAAAGGATGTGAGAATGACATAAAGATGTATCCCTTGTGTTTGCAAACTTTTGGACGCTGATGAGAATGTAGTCACCAAAATAGCCTTTCAAGTCAGTATTCTGAATTGTTTTGCTCACATGTTGGGGGATGTCTCTGATTTTATGTTTGCTTATTCTGCCTAAAGGTGTTTGCCTTACATAAAATTTTGAGATGTACATAAAGGCATTAGATGGAGGAAGGCTATTGCTCAAGTGTTCTATTCACCCAAAGGTGGTAATGTCATGAGAGTTGATGGTTTGTACTCTGATCACTTTTATGTGTGAAAGTCTAATTGCATATATTATGTATTCAGCCCAAAGGTGTTTCATAATATGTATGATCGGAGTTTCAGGAAAGATACTATCCAATGGCTTTAGTCTCGTTGTTGTCCTACATTAGTGTTGATTTAAAGTTTATCATCATGAAGTCACCTTTTCAGTCAACTAAATTAGTGTCACCATTAAAACCCTTGCTGGTTTCAATATAAAGAATTAGATGGAGAATTGGACGGAGGATGTTTTGAAAGTTATGGAGATAGCTGTAGATGAAATGGCCATATGGACGGGTAAGCCATCTCCACTTACATCCATGAGCTCAACAGCTCATAAAGTAGCCTATAAAGCCTAGGATCGGTCTAACAGATTACATCTGATGACCATTAAGAATCCAATCCTTATCATCTGTAAAGTGAACTTCCGGACACAGACATAGCGAAGGTGTTTCTTAATAATGTCTCCCAGAGGTACACAGTCTCATCCGGTATTGAGACATGTGCCTTAATGAAAGTATTATTCTCCATAAAATATACAGAGGAAAAGGGGAGTAATGGAGTACTTATCGAGAATAATTTATTTTCACAGTAGGTGAACATATTGAGACTTCAATGCTTTGATATCCCATTATGTTGCTGAGGTGGAGAAACTCAAGTTGTTACTCCTACAATCCTGAAAGTAACTTAAGGGAAGACAAAGATGAAGCACATTAAGTTCAAAGGTAGAAAGTTCAAATATTCTCCACATACTGACGCTGGTCAAATCAGTTCTGGTAAAGGTTCCTTGGACATAAAGAAACTAGTAGTATAAGGTTTAAAGGGAAGACTGAGACCATTAAGTTACTCTTTGGTTTATCAATTACGAATCAATTTGCGATAGTCGCATTAAGTATAGGTGACTATTTAGTGGAACATCTTATTAGGGTGCTTCCATAATGCAGTAGTTCATATCTAGGATAAAACCAAATAAAGGGAAGGAGGAAGTGATGGTTTACAGCAATAAAGATGTGGAAGTAATATCTATAGGGGGTGTATGTACTGAACTTTATAGTAAGGTTCATTATGGTATACATGACACGTTTTATACGTGATCTTTTGATTAATTAAGGACACTGAAGGTTGACATTTTGCATGTAATACTTCTGTTATACAGTTATGGTTTAATGCAAAACATAAAGGTGCAACTTTCTTGTCATATGGTTTGTATAGAATGTGTCTTATCCCAGATTAGATATATACTTTTTCGTATCATGCTAAACATGGTATGAAGGACCTGATGAATGAGAAGTCATACATGGTGTGACATAAAAGTTTAAGCCACATTTTCAAAGCTAGGATTGAGAGATTGATCAGGGAAAGCACTTCTCAATTCTAGATTAAGATAATCTGGAACCATGTGCTGACCGTCACAGGGGTAAGTTGACTAATAAGGACAATGGGGTTAACTCATACTTCTAACTTGTTAAGTTTGATACATAAAGATTTCGGTAGACCTCATACAATTACAGTATGCAATTATGAAAGTATTATGACATTTCTTGGTGATTATTCCCATAAAAGTCATGTGTTCTTGCTTAAAGTCTAAAGGTTGAGAACCAGTTGGGAAAAGTCATTAAGATAGTCAAGTTTGGCAGTGGAGGAGAATATCATGACAAACATGATGTTTCAGGACTTTAAAAGGTCCGTTTACCAAATATATGGAGTCAGTTGGAATAATGACTTAGTTCACTATGCCGAGCAGTTTTGAGCAAAATGGTGTGTTGTCGAAAGGCATAACTGCACCCTAAATGACTTAAAGAAGTCAATACAGAGCAGGACTAATCTACCTATCTAGAAGTTGAAGAACTCAGCCTTGCGCACAATCGTGTAAAGGGCTGCCCTACTAAGATAGGATAATCCTTATAAAGAAAGATTGCATGCTTGTTCCTTTCATTGATATTTAATAAAATATCTCAACCACTTTGGGGCTACAGATTTTACTATAGATAAGGAGGGACTAGAATAATGGCATTACAAGCAGCCAAGTTTCTGAAATACCATGTCTATGATGATGGTGGGTCTTTTGATCTTTCGGATGATAGCAGGGAAAATACTACAGTTATCCCGTACTCGTTACTCATACGGTTAGATCAGGTGGATCTAGATTTTTATACCGTACCTGTACAAGAACAGGAACCCATACCTGTATATAGAGGGATTTTAAGGGTACAAGATCTAATAAAGTTAAGTAAATCCACTAGATTGAGATGACCTGCTATCCCATCTGACAACATAGTCTGTCAGGTGTACTGAACTATGCTATTAGACATATTACAGATCTAGTTACTTTTACAAAAGCTATTTCTGGACCCGATGCGGATGTGTGGTGGGATGCGATGAATGACGAGATGCAAACCATGAAGTATAGTAAGGTCTAGGAGCTAGTTGATTTGCATTAGGAACTGCAAGCTCGTCTGTTGTAAATAAAGTTCAATGGTTTAATGGCTTGCTCAATTGCATAAAGGTTCACTCGGGAAAAAGGCTAACTTTGTGTTACCTTTTCTCTCGTATCCTCGTAGGATACATTTTGAGTGATAATAGCAATTGTAGTTTATGATGATATAGAGTTACATCAGAAAGCTATCAAAACCACCTTCCTGAGTAAAATCCTTATAAAGTGGTCTATACGGTACACTTTGTAGGATCCCAGGATCCAGACAGTACTGACATGGTTTGCGAGTTGTGTAGATCAATATATGGTTTACAATAAACCTCCTAAAGGTGATACCTTACATTTGGTGAGGTTATGGCCTTTTCCGGCTTCTTGGAAAATAAAATCAAAAGATGCCTGTACTATGAAGTTGAGGGGGGCAAGTTATCTTCCTATTACTGTATAAGGATGGTAAATTGCTCACATCAAGTCACTTGATCATGTTGTATGAGGATAAGCAACTTTTGATCAAGAACCTTGACATAAAGAACCTTAGTATAGCATCTTCTGTCCTAGATATTCAGATTTACTAGGACATATCTCATCACTCATCAGATCTTTCAAAGAATGCATACATTGAGTATGTGTTACAATGGTTTAATACAGTTGACAATAAACCTGTTGTAACACCTGTCTCTCATAGTGAGAGATAATCTTTGGTACAGTATCCAAAGAATAAAGTGAAGAGAGAGATTATGAGGAATGTTCCGTATTCTAGTACGATGGATAGCAGATGTATGCTAGGCTATGTACTAGATAGGACATTGCAATCACTGTTTGACTGTTTGGTCGATATCTGGTTAATCCAGTTATAGACTTTTGGAATGCAATTTAGTGAGCGTTGAGATACTTGAAGGACTTAAGGATTATATGTTGACATATAAAAAAGTCAACAGACTAAACCTCGTAGGGAATTTAGATTTAAAGTTAGCTATGTGTTCGGATGATTGAAAGTTCACTTAAGATTACAGTTCAAATTTGCAGATGATATAATGTCGTATAAGTGTATCATAGAGACATGTGTAACTTACTCGACTAGGCATGCAAAGTACATGTTAAGGGGCTGTTTTGAAGACGGTTTAACTCAGAAATTTGATTCTGTGGTCTATTTAGTGGCTAGACCCATTTGGTTTTACTGTGGCATTCTTCTTACAGCGTTGTTTAATGACAACGAAGAATATCATAGAGTCATAGCAGTTAAAGATCAATTATTTGGTCATAAAGGTGTTGATACAAAAAGTGACATTAAGGTTTGGAACATTTAAGGATTGAGGAATTGTGAGTTGATCCTTTAACTAAAGGACTTCACCCACTTATGTTTGTAACATAAGTATACAGTATGGGTGTTTTGATGTCGTTAGACACTACCAGTTAGGGGATCATTATGTTTGCTCCATGTACATTTGTACATTTTAAAGTATTATGATAGTATGATGGCTACTGTTAAAGATGATCATCATTTATCCTTAATATTACGTGCCATTATACATTGTCATAGTACGTATGAAAGTCTTAAAATTTGTGTCAATTTTAAACATTTGAAGGTCGTTGGGCATATATACAGATTGATCTTGTGCCTATGTCATTTAGACGCATACAGTTTAACATAGATATCTATAAAGTTTGACATGACATAGGGGGATATAAGTTTTTAATCCCATAAAAGTTCTCTAATACAATTAAACATTCAGTTGGAGAACATAAAGGTTTTATCTAATGTTGTTTAATATTCGGTGAGAGAAAACATAATTTCTCTAATGCAGTTTAACACATGCGGTTTAGCATAAAGATGGAGAAATCGAGACCTACAAACGAAAATGATACAATTAGATCATAAAGGTATCATCGTAGTTTGTCACATTCCATTTTTTCATTCATGTTAGTGAGGTATTAGGTATTCATGATTGTATTGGATCTGTGTCACATAGGACACATGCATCTGATGCTTTTCGGTACCGAAAGTCTTGCGAGACAGAATGATGGACTTTCGTTATCTATGGATCAAATGTTTTGTTTTTAAAACTTAGTCGACTATACAGTAGCGTGACTTAACTGGGTTTTTAAATTATTTTTATACTAGAGTCTACTACAATTAATGTTTGTCCAAATGGGAGATTGTAAGACAATTTTGTCCTTAGGGACAATTTTGTCCATGTCTCATAAAGTTGGATTAACATTAATTGCAATTTTGGTTTTTAAATAAATTACCGGTTAAGTTGCGCCATTTAATCCAGATAAAGATAATAAAGTGACCCAATGAATAATCTAGAATAATGGGTCGAAATTCGGGTGAAAAATAGGTTTCGATTCGTGTAGACCGGGTCCATATCGGCCTTGTGATGAAGAAGCCCGATATGTAAGTTATATAAAGGTAAAATCTTCTACAGTTACTCAAGAATTCATTCATGAGCATAAGGATTCCTGATCCGTTAAGGAAGCTCGTGATTTGAAGAAACTGTAGAAAGATCTAGCCCGTGAGTCGGTGATTACTTTCCACTAAAGGCCCCGGAAGATTCGGAGACGTTTAAAACTCAGAATTGACATTAGAATCAGAGATGGAACCGAAATCTAGGTATTCCGTATTACCTTCATTTCTAATCATTTTATGTAGATCTGGGATATGTAATAAGACTCCCACTTCATACTAACAGCTCGAACTCGTTTGTATAGTTGCATAGTTCTAAGAGTGACAAGCATGGTTGAAGAACCAAAGAACCAAATTGGGTAGGGTCTTTGGTGGGTTTTGTGGGTGAGAGAAATGGCGGGAGACAGGCGATGGCAGGCCGTTGGTATTTTATTTGGTTTTTCAGTTTCAGTTAACCAATTGCAGAAGGATATAAAGAATGGCCAAAAGAAAAAAAACCAATCGTTAAAATTGCTATTTTGTAAATAGATGAAAATAATCTCTTTATATAAATAGAAGGATATGATAAAATAAAGTAAGGCTCTAGAATCTTAAAACTCCCAGAGTATACTGCAAATAGAAGGATAAGAGTCAAAAGCCACCTTATCATGTCAATGAGTGTTTTGAATTTTCCTAGGATATGTTTCACATGCTATTCTCATCTTCACAGAAGAATGGCTGAAAACGAATACCAACTACAATTCGATTTGAATCTATTGCACCAATTACAATAACTTTAACCCAGTTCACTATAATGTACGTTCCTCTCATAATTTCAGGTTTTAATTTAAAAAAATCAAGGCTTCAAAGTCCTTATTAAATAAATCATTGTAAACATTTTTTTTCAAATTGATTTTACTGAAAAGTAATGATAAATGATTACAAAAAATTACAAAGATTGATCTACATCGTACGACTCAATCTATGTTATCGACCCATAACCTAACTACCCGTGAAAGATTTTCACGCCCAATAATACTACCAACTCATGTTAACCTTGTCAGAGAATTTAACTAACTATTTTTCACTCAAAAACAAAAACAAATAAACCAAAGAATGACAACTTTCTATATCTGAAATTCTGCAACAATAGGATCAAGTTTCTGCACTCATAGATCACGCATCCATCAACAGTCAGTCTCCTATGTGTTGCAACCTGCAATCTTCATTAACTGACACAAAGAATCAGCAGCTCACCTTCATACGTGACCTGCCTATCAGAATTTGTTCACTGTATTTCATAAAGGCTGCTCACCAAAAAAGCTCTTCAAAAATAGCCCAACACGCAAAACGTGAAAACTAAAATCAGCAGTGATTAAACTCCACAAACAGATAAACCTTACAGTCGCGTCACTTTTTAACCAAAACAGAAAAACTCTTTATTTATATTTACCAAGCCCACCAGCGGTACACAAAACACCAAAACACTTCCACTTACGTGAACTACCAAAACTCCTTACTCATCCAAGAAAAAGCAGACCAATCATGTACACCAACGTAGTTTAAAGATATGCACACATCCCTCACATAATTAGAGTCCCATTTAAAATAGAATTTTATCACAACTGAACCATTATCTAAATACCTTTTGAATCCAAGTCAAAATCCAACTAATATCTTATATGTCTAATTAATAAATAATGCCAAAATACATATCCTAACAGTTAACTTGTTAAGAAAATTGCATCCGCACGAAGTTATTCTGTTTGGAAGTTGGAAACCTTCCTATTTTCAACAACTTTTAAAGTACTCCTGAACTCCCCAGCCCTTGCTATCAGTATCTTGGAAACTCCTCAACTCCTTTACAAGCGCCTATAAGTTATACGACGGAAGGTTAAGTTATTAACATAGTAAAAGCGGAGAGCCTCTGACTCGACATAGCTATCAGTTATCACCGTCCGAAAAGCAGCAGTCGGGAATCCATGTAGTGCCGAATAGGTCAATTATATTGGGCATTAAGGATAATGTTGTTAATTGTTATTTTATACACGGTATGGGTATCCCCTTTTGTTCAGTTTCTTGAATGAGTTATTTATTTTGTTGAGCCAGAATAAATGGGGAAAATGGGATAACGTCATTCCATCCGTCACTAGGTTGGTTGGAGAATGGCAATGGTGAGAAGGTTTTCAGTAGATGGATGGATGGGTGTATTGTTTAACAAGAGGAATGTATATATAATATTTGAGAACTATGTGTGAACGGAATCATAACAGAGCTTCTGACGCTGGATTTCCCAATATTAATATGTGGTGAAGCGTTAACTAAGAACAACATGTAACTTCCGACTTAGCTGCTTACTACATGCATGGTGGAATAATTTGGTCTTGCATCCTTTTCACCGGGTCAGCTCCTATTCATGCTGCTTTTGTTTTTGGCAGCTCCTATTCTTCTGCCGCTTTTAATATATTAATAACAATTTGATGCTGTTAAAATAATATTTTATACAATTATTTGTAAAGAAAAGTTACTATAGACTTACTAGTTGACTAGGTCTGTCTAAGCCTCATGATGGGTACTCCTCAGCTGGGAATGGGCTTATGTAGCCCATCGTAGGCTGCTCGTTTCATTTTCCTCACCAATTTGATAATAACCCCATCAACATCAGCTACTAAAAATGATCGAGCTAAAACAGTTTCATTGGTTAAAAAGTAGATATTGGGATCTTCCCCACGTTGAATGGGAGTGCAGGTTTATAGTAAGCAAAAAGCGAATAGTTTTTTAATAAACATGACGTGACGCCGTTAACAAGAAAAATGTTAAATTGTGACGAAAAATAATCGACGGTATTAAAACTTTTGAAATTACCGATCGAAAATGTATATCCATCGTCGAAATTGATTGTCGAATAAAAGTGTTGAGACGAAAAAGCATTCCGTCATTGAATATTGGTAAAGATATTTATCGACAAATATTTCGATCGATAAAGTCGTCGGTGAAAACATCGGATATGCGCCCTTCATTTAAACGAAAACGACGTCGTTTTCGTTTTAATTAAACCTCATTCTCTTCTCTTTCCTCCCTCTTCTCGCGCAGACTTTCTCTTCTCCATTCTTCCTCCTTCCTCTGCTCCTTTCTTCCTCCAATCTCCTACGATGCCGCCGCCTCTCGCCGCCGTGGCTCGTCCTCGTCGTCTCCGACAGATAAGTCACTTCTCCTCCCTCTCCTCTATCTCCGAATGGGTTATGGTATTTTCGTTTTTATATGTAAAATTGTTATTGTATTTATATTTAAAAATAAATGTTGATTTATTGAGAGGCAACCTAATGATTTTGGTTTTTTATTTCTGTTTAGTGGTTTTAGAATTTTAGTATTAATTTTATTATGTTTTTCTTGATGGTGGTTATTTTACAAATGTTTTTAGTTAAAAGTAGTTTTAAAGTCACTAATTAAGTATTTTTAAAATTTTCATTATTAGGCAAATTTTTCATTATTAGGAAAATTTTAATTTTTAAAGAATATTGATTGAACTAATTTATTGAATTTTGGTTGTTAAATGATTTGATTTGTTTAAATAAATAGTTATGAGCTTTGATGGTTAAGTTAATTTTAATTCTTTTATTAATTTTGAAAGTACATATATAATTTGCACCATGAAGCTTTTTGTATAACTTTGAGATACAATTAAGTAAGAAGTGAATTCTTTTAAGAAATTTTTAGCATCCCACTTAAAAAAAATGTGAATAAGTAAGTATAAAATAAATTCACTTTACTGGCTTTAAACAAAGTAAACACTTTGAAGTTAAAAACTAGTGTTAGAAATTGTTTGAAATAGTGACCTAATTGTGTAGTCATGAGTACTCATGTTAAAGAGATATTTTTCTCATTAAAAGATTTGATGACTTTTCAAACAAGCCTTTAATCATCTTTTATGTTGCATGAAACATTTGTATCCTTCTTTCATCAAAATTTTGTGCTTGTAATATAAAGAGTTGATTATTTTATATCTTAGAGTTTCTGTGCTAATGCTTTCTTATGCTCCTATAGAACCTGTAGTAACTTATCCTTTTCTTTATATCTAGTTAACCTATAATCAATTATCATTGACAACTTTAAATTATCCCTAAAAATTCTTATTGAAGGTATGATGGTAATTATTTCAATTCCAATTCTGATGATTTCTTTATAGATGTTTTCAACTTTACTTGGTTATTTTCACTTCATCTTCTTAGTCTCTTGTTATTAAAATATCCTTGTTTGCTTCTAAATAGGTTACTTGCTTGCTCTTACAACTCCTCATTTTTTAAGTTTATCTCTTTTTCTTTGATAATGCAATGCATAAAGGTATCTTTCTAACTCTCTACATGGAATTAGATACTTTAGTTTCAAGTACTTAAGGAGTGACAAGAATCATCACCTATAATTGGTTATTTAAATGCATTTGGAATCTTGAATATTAATGTTTAATCTCCATCTCTAAGTGTTAGTTTCCTTTTCTAAACATTTATTATAGTTTTACTACAATAAAGAATGATCAACTAGTATTATAGTTAATTAAATTTATTCTTCCATGTAAAAGAATACAAAATCATGTGGAAAAAATTAATTTATATACCTTAACCAATACAACTTTAGTTATGCACCTAAAATACTTAATTGATCTATCAAATAATTGTAACTAACCCTAAATCGTTTAGGATTATGCAATCCTAACCTTTCAAATAAAATAAGGCATCAATTTAATGTTAAACTTAAATCATGTAATATCTTCTCAATAGATAAACTACCTATAATATAAGGGATATTGAAACTCTTTAGATGCTTAAGCTTTTATGATAGGTTGTTTTAGTAGATATCATAGCCAACCTTATTTAATTTATTGGTGGATAGCTCCTCCACTTCCTTTGTGTTTCTTAAGATCTCCTTAAGAAACTTAGCTTATTGAGGATTTTAACAAAGAGCTACCATAAAACAAATTTTAATATGAAGTCATTTAAGGAGTTTAAGGAACTTACTAAAATTTTCATCAATTTTTTTGTTTTGGCCTCATAAGGTAAAGGATTCTTGGTCTATATTCCTCTTCCAAATCCTTTAGTCTAAATTTCTCTTTCTTCTTATTATTTGGCTAAAAAATAATCATATTAATTTCCCCTTTATTTAATGGGTTAGGTCCTTTATACTCATTAGGGTAATCTTATAAGTTTGCTCTTTATGGGTAAGTTTAGTATCACTAGACAATGTTCTTAGATCTATGAAGTTTGATGGTTTTTAGAAATATGTGTGAGCATATAATTGAAATCACAAATACAATAATGAGACAAAGATCTATGAGAATGAAAGTGAGTGAAAGTTTTCCCTGTCTTGATTAACTCGTTGCCTCTTGAATAATATCCATTTGTTATAATACTGTAAAGGATAAATGGAATGTCAATGAATTATTAAGTATACTTATTCAAGATGATGCAATGTTTAAGAAATAAGGAGTTCACTTGATTAATCTTGTGGTTATTAAAGATCCAACAAAAAGACTAGAAAGGACACGAGAAAGGGAAAGCATGTTCCATATAAGGTTAATGTTTCATTAGCATCAGTCTATAAGAAGGAATTGATTAATGAAAGATGTCAATTCTATAAGAAGAATGAACACAATAAAAAAATTGCATGAAACGTAAGTTGAGGTTTCGAAGGAAACGTAAGCTTAATTCTTTAATATGTTCCTTATAATACATGTTGGACTGACTATAAATATGCCATATGTGTTACTAATACCATATAGAGATTTTTTCCAATAATTTAAACCATAAATTCAAATAAAAAGTTTGTCTCAATGAAAAACTGTGTCAAAGCCCATGTTGAAGCTATATGTACCTATGGTTTGAATTTAGATACTGTACATTATTCATATATTTTTCAAACTCTTTATGTTCCTACCAGATCTTGAAATTTATTTTATTTATTAAAACTTGATACTACTAGATATTCTTTAAATTTGGTAATCGATGTTTTAGTTTATTCAAACTTAATTTTCCTTTTTAATTATGATGTTCTATGTTAGAGTTTTATACAAATTAAATCTTACTATTCTTTTTAATGAAACTTTAATGTCCTTGCATTGAAATTAGAGACTTTTAGTTGAGGATCATTAATTGGAACTTGCATCATATATACAATTGGATTAGAATGCCTTTGTAAGGAATCGATCTCATTAGAGGCTCCAGTGTTTGAGGCCTTAGCCTTATTCCTATCATTCTCCTTTAACTTATCGTAATCAACTCTCTTGAAGTTTTTTCCGCTATGTTTCCATTCAGTTTTTCCTTTACCTTATGGTTTCCAATTAAGGTATGAATGATTTTATTGTTGATTTTCATTGCAACTCTATCATCTTCATCTCCAGTGACGTACTTCAGCAACATTTCTCTGCATTTCGATTGAGGTCAGTGCTTATGCTTTTGTTACTGTTTTCTGGCTCTTGATTCATGAGCTTGTATGTGAACTTCCCTTAACATGTTCCTGAATCATTTATTGATGTCTTGCACGATGTGAAACTTGACAACACACATGTACTATGGAGACCCAATTTGCGTTGTGATTACTGGTTGAGATAGAAGTGTGTTTCTATTACAGAGAGATCCTTATTTCATAAGGGGGTGTCCGAATTATAGGGAAAATACTGCCGAAATTTCAATAGGATCCTCGTAGTAGATGATGTTTAAATTAGAACAGGAGCTCATTAGTTTAATTATTTGAGGATGATATGTAGCATCCCACTTCCGCAAGACCCAAACCCGATATCGTGGGTGATATCCGAGCCCGTGCCTTACGAGGGTGGTATGCTAGAGCAGTCAAATCCATTCAGAAACTCAGTAAGACATTTTTTTTCTTTTTGAAAACAATCGAGTGCGCATATATCAGTAAATAATTTGGGCTCGCGATACGAAAATATTTTCAATCAAAATACTATTTTAGCAATCATATTACAATACAACATTAATCAATTGGGGCCCTCTGCAATAACAATACTAATATGCGGAAATACAAATTTACATATAAATCAGAATGACTCAAATGCAGACGTGAAACTGATCCCGACTCAAACTCTGACTCTCTTGCAGTAATCATACTCCCGTTTGTCTAACGGGGTACTCGTCAATACCTGAAAAATAATTACAATTTTGGGTGAGTTTGCGAACTCAATGAGAAACCATCATCGATGGTTCACCCAATTCATGCATATCGCAAGAAATTCATAGTTTCAGTCAGTTACACATTCAATATCATCATATAACAATTTACAGAACTCATGCAATTTCGTAAATCAGTTATCACTTTTACATGCAATGCACATGTGACTCTTTTCCAGTTTATTTCAGTGTTGTGACCGAGCATATAAACAGTGATCAGTAATTAGACGCGTCTAGGGAGTAGGAGAGCCCTATGGAAATGCACTAACTCCCCTTGAGCTCGAGGCTCGCCAAGAATAAAGATGTTCGAGCTCGAGGCTCTTTTCAGTATCAGTAGCGACTCAGGTCACAACTATCATTATCTGAACATGCCTTTATGCATGAATGCATATGTTCCAAGTTCCATTTACGCGGCTTTACATTTCAAAGGTCCCATTTCATTCTTTCGACCTTCGTCCGATTTCACCATAAACATTTTTAGTTTATTTCATTGAAGCATTCATAATCAATTACATACAATAGCACTTCAATATCAAGTTCCCAATACTTCGGACACCTGTGGTCCGAAGTCAATCAAAAGCAAACATACATAACCCTCCATTCATCTCCACATGGCATAAGTGCGTAATATTAAACACAAAGGTTGAGGAACCAACTAGGTTACTCACCTGCACTTCCGAGTTACAGCCTGGAGGTCCCAGCAGTATCCGTGGAATTTCGATCCAACGGTGCTTCTATAACAGTCAAATAATTCCATTCATTACAAAATGCACAATCACAATAATTCAATGATGCACATGTCTTAAATAAAAGATGTACAATGCCTATTTATGACCTTCCCAGCACTAATTCCCATTTTCCACTTTCTTTTCTCACAATTTAACTTTTCACTCAAATGATCAATAATGACTCATTTCAATTCAATAATATTTCATGGGACTCCATAAATTTCATTTCTAACATTCAGTCAATTTACCAATTCATACCCACTAGGATATTCTCAAGAAAAACCTCAATTTTAGCGTCACTATTCTCTAAATCCAAATTCACCCCTTTAAGCTCAGTTTCTAAAACCCCAATAGCATTTTCTTATTTCAGAAATCTCACAATTATAACCCGATTAACATGAAGTAACCTTTAGGTTGTAATAGAACCTATTCTCAATTTTCGTTCAATACTTTCTTTTTTTTCCTCAATTGTAGACCTCATTTTCTAGTTCACAACGAATCAAGAATCACCTCAATTGGAGGTCTACACCATTAGTTATGCCCCAAAAATAAAACCAAATCAATTAAAAAATTAGCCCTCGCCGCGACCTCTAACCTCTCGCCGCGGCGTCCAGAAGTCGCTCGCCGCGGTGTAGAAAGATGCTCGCCGCGACGAACAATTGCTTTGGGGATCGTCGCGATGCAATGAAGGAGAGCTCGTCGCGGTGTAAAAACTCGACCTCGCCGCAACGTCGAAAGGAGCTCGCCGCGACGCCAAATGTTTAGAGCTCGCCGCGGCGACTTCCCTCCCGCTCGCCTCTACAAATTAAACATTTAATTCGCCGCGGCGAGGCTCTCGCGCACACCGCGACGTGCAAGTCGCAGATCGTCTTCTCCGACCAATTTTTCGCCATTTCTCACTCTAAAACCAGTCATAACTCAACCATAACTACCCCAATCTTTAACATTTAAACTCATTAATGCATGCTAACTACAATAAAATAACATCAAACCCATTTTACTTACCAATCAAGCATCCGATCCTCAAATCTTCTGAAATCTCCTCCAAGCCCTATAAAACTTACGGTTCTCTCACGAAAACCTCAAAATCTTCATCTTCCTTAGGGTTAAAGCTTGGCTTTGCAAGTAGAGGAGAAGCAAGCAAGCAATGGAAATCACAAAGGGAGGAAGAACGAAAATCACCAAGAAAGAAGAAACAATCGTGCCTAGAGAGAAGATTTCTTTTCTTCAAACTTTTGAAACCTACGGATTTAAAGGTTAACAATTAAGCCTCTTGTTTTTTCCTCATAATACATTTAATTCTCTTTCTTTCAGCTTGCTTCCAAAGATAATTGCCTCCAAATTTCAATGGCTCGACATATTAATTGCTAAAATCATATATCTAATTTTCCATAGCCATTAGACAGTTATTTCAATACCATAAAATCGATCAGCCCGTCACTCGAAAAATTTTCGGTCCGAACATTTTCTCCCGAATTTCCAAAAACTTTCCTAAGGGTCACTATCAACTGACGGTCACTCTAAAACATTTCTAATTCAACTATTCAGACCCAATTATTCCATAATTCTCGACCAATTCACAATCAAACATAATTATCTTGAAAATTACAAATCATATCATATTTCTCAATAAAACGCCGAGGAATGCCATGAATGCATGTACACATAAATGCATGTGCAAGCCGACTCATTCCTCTAAAATTAGAGGCCACATAAATGAACATATCCAAAAATATGCAGTGCAAACTACTAGCCTGTCCCAATTTACCAATATAATTTGATATGTTTATGTGAAATTGTATATGTACAACGAATTGATGAGAATAGGTTTTTACAATAATATTCAAACTTGTATGAATACTTATTTGGCAAATGTTGGATATTTAATATCCATTGAATATCAAATTATGATAAACCATTATCTTATGACATATATGACTACGAACATATATGTTGGTTATTCAGTTTAAATATTGTAGGAGCTTAACTCGGATATGAAACGTGAAAACCTGATGTTTAATCATATGTCTGTTATGGTATGTTTTCTGATATGTGGCTAACATAGCAGCCTAACTTTGGATTCGATGTTGTAGAATAACAGTCCTCCAGTTATAAGTTTCAGCGATAGATCTTGGATGTATAGACGTTTAACCGTTGATGGTTTCATTAATCCTGAATTTGTTGAGGGAGTTGATGCGTTTATTCATTATGCATCTTCGCAATCTGCATATATGGATAGGTCAAAGATCAGATGTCTATGTAAAAAGTGCAAACACAAATGCTTCCTTTTTATTGATGAAGTTCATTTGCATTTGTTGAGAAAAGGGTTTGTTCCCAATTATTTCCAGTGGATCCAACATGGGGAACCCTTGATTGCTAGCACCTCAAGGAGAATTGAATAACATACGTCTATGAACTTAAATGAGAATGACGTAGAGCATGGATATGAAAGAAATTATGTTGATGGACCTGAAAACTCCTATAGACAAATGGTTCACGATGGGGTCGGTTATACATTTGAGTCAAATGGGGAAAATGTTGACGAAGAACCTAACCCACAACCAAAACAATTTTTTGACTTGCTACAGTCAGCTGACCAAAAATTGTGGCCAAATTGTGAGACAATGACCCAATTGTCATCAATTACTCGAATATTGAATATAAAGAGTGAAGGTCATATTTCAGATCGTAGTTTTGATAAAATTCTGGAGTGATACAATGAATCATTGCTTGTTGATCGTACAATGGTTGATAGTTTTTACAATATGAAGAAACTTATTCGCGGTCTTGGTTTGCTTGTGGAAAAAATTAACTGCTATCGAATGGGATGTATGTTGTATTGGGGAGATGATATGAACTTAGACTAGTGCAAATTTTGTGGTCAACCTAGGTTTAAGCGCAGAAAATGTTCAACCAAACAGAAATTAGTTCCATGGAAGCGGATGTATTATTTTCCTCTCACTCCGAGATTGCAGAGGCTTTATGCTTCTGATGTGACTGCATCTCACATGAGATGGCTTGTTGAACATGAACATAAAGATGGAGTAATGACTCATCCATCAGATGCATTGGCATGGAAACATTTTAATGACACCCATGTTGATTTTGCAGTTGACCGACGAAATGTTCGATTGGGATTGTCTACGGATGGATTTCAACCTTTTGGTCAATCTGATCAGCAATATTCTTCGTGGCCAATTATAATAACTCCTTATAATTTGCCTCCTTGGATGTGTATGAAAGAGGCATATATGTTCTTGACAGTGATTATCCCAGGGCCAACAAATCTGAAGCAAAAAATATGTGTTCTTACAGCCATTGATATCTGAATTGCAACAGCTTTGGGACTATGATATTCAAACTTATGATGTATCTCAGAAACAAAACAAAATTTTGTGTTGAGAGCAGCTTTGATGTGGACTATTAGTGACTTCCCAGCCTTTTTATTGTGGTAATGATTCTGATGCGTTTTATCTGCCAAACGGAGGAAAAATATGTTGGTTTGATAATCACAGGAAATTTCTACCTTCAGATCATCTGTTTAGGTGCAATAAATATAAGTTTAGAAAAAATAGTATCGTAAACACTCGTCCTCCTCCTATAAAATTCGGTGAAGAGATTTTGCAAGAGATTGAGGATTTAGACTTGCTGAAAGTAATAGAATTAGAGGCCAATGAAGTAAATTCAGCCATTAGTCAAAACTTTGGTTGGCATAAACGAAGCATATTTTGGGATTTGCCATATTGAAAAACGAATTTGATTCGTCATAATCTAGATGTGATGCGCATTGAGAAAAACATTTTTGACAATTTGTTCAATACCATTATGAACATTGTGTTAGAGTAGTGCCCTGAAGGCAATCACCTTTAGCGCATTTTGTACAAAGTTGTGTACATACTTTATGAATAAATAAAGAAAGACATATTTCATTACGTTGCTGTTCATTATTTATGAACTGATATTGATTAATAAGCAAATTAATGAAGTCCATGATATATGACATAGCATGAAGGAAATTGTGATGTGATCATACTACCGAGATTCCTATCATGTGCAATTATGTCAAGATTCAAATTATCCCTAGTCATAGGATTACCGAAACCGACATCGGTAATCCGAGAGACTAGTACATCTCAAGCTCCTTGATTTGATCAAGTAGTGGATCTCGTGTCGTAAATATGAGATATTTAGGTTGAGATGTGGATGCTTACTAGAGGTAGTAAGTACATTGATGACCTGATATGAGATCATCACATGGATGTCCTATTCTAATGTCGCTGATAATCTCATCATAGAATGGTGCAAGTATCATTAGACTGAGGTGCTCAAGGATATCTTGGATACCGATTCGTGCTTTGACTCCATTCCTTGTTGCCTTACGAGGTCGCTCATAGGATGGTGATTGGGTACAATTTGAGGTATTCAAGGTAATTGAGTAGCCAATAGAGGATTCACCACTTCGTGATAGCGAAGATGATACCCACGGCCTCTTGTCGTGGTCATTACTGAAGTCTCTCGTCGGAGCATATATGTCATGAAGAATGTCTTCATTGACATATAAAGTAATGAGTCCCGTGACAAGAACTGAAATCACTGGACTAGATTTGACATAGTCACCTAGTAAGAGTCGACACATTGCCCATACTCATAACCAAGTGGGGTATAGTATGGTGAAAGGACTAATTGCACGGTAATTGTCTATGGAAAGGTTCGTGATATGGTTGATGATGAATACATGTTCATTCGTCAAACCAATTACTTTTCACCAATCGGGGTCATGATGTGTTGCTAGATACCGCTCATGACTTGCTTGGATTAAGTGTTAATCTAAGTGACCAATATAACCGAGAACCTAATGGGTCACACGCATAAGAGTGTCTCGGAGAATTCGTAAAATAGTTTTAGAAAGAGTTCCAATATATGGAGAGCAAAAGGATTAAATGGATCCCGATGAGATCGAGATATGTCCCGATGAGATCGCGACATCGATATTGCTGAAAAACGTTTTCGGAGGTTTTTTCCATACCGGGACCCGGTAGGTCGGTAGGACCGACCCCAATGTGACTGGACCACTTCAGCATTTATATATAATTAATTAATTAATTAATTAAAGAATTAATATATATATATATATATATATATATGTAAACGTGGAAAGGAGAAAGGAAGCTTCCTTATTTATGCTGTTGGACCCCGCTGCCGGAGCCCAACGTCTGACGTGAGAGCGTGGCGGGGAAGACGTGAGCAAGGGAAAAAGACCCGCGGAAGTGTGATGGGCCTATTGGAAAGTACACTTGAAACCCACTTTCATGCATAACGTGCTTTCATGCTTGTAAACAACCAAATCCGTAATTCATGTTTCAATTGATGATATCTCAAAACAAATTACAACTCTGAGTTCAAGAGCCAAAATATAAAACACTCTCGAACCAATGATACTTGAATGAAATTAAAGTCATGAAAATAAACATGACAAAATATAACCTGAGTCTCAGCCGCACTCGTGACTCACTCACTCGATCTCCGCTCACACCGAATGGGGAGATTAGAGGGTGAGCTATAACGCCGTGGGAACATATTTATAATATAGTAATAAGCAAAATATTCAAAATATCTCATTGCCGTAATACTTGTTGAAATCATAATATCCGAACAGTATGAGTCATTTCTTGTAAAGTACTTGATTCTTGAATAAATCATGATGCATGTCACATAACAAATCATAGCACATAACACGATGGTTTGTGGTCCTGAAGTTCAGGACGTCACACATGCCATCGAAATGTTGATGTGTAGACGTAGTTTCATGAGGGAATCTATCTCGAGAAACCCCGTGCCACAACGGGCAAAGTGAGAAGCCTTTCGAGTCAATGTGCACTTGACTAATTCGAGGACACCACAAACCCACATAAGTATGCATGATTCATGTTCTTGTAAACTTGTTTGCCAAACCGGCACTTGCTTGTAAACTTGTCTCGATAATCTTGCTTGTAAACTTATCGATAATCTTGCTTGTCATGTATTTCATAAAACTTGAATTCATGCACTTGTATTCATGAAAGGAGATAAACCCCCTTTTAGAAATTCTTTTCATGATTCATGATTCATGAATGCAAATGTCACAACATATATATATAATCATTCATAGTAGTAGGTAATGCGATCGTGGATGATGAAATTTAAAATGCATTGAATCTTTCTGAACTTGAACAAAACAATGAGCACTTATATACTTTATTATAAACATGAACCCACCTGATATCCTGCTTGTTCTTGCCTAGGATTGAATTTCCTCTTGTGCCTCTTGATCCTCTTGCCTCTCTTGTTCCCCTAACAATAAGAATCAAATTCTCATCCAGAACTCATGTAGAAACCATAATGTTACCATTCTTAACTTCCAACTAAAATTTCACATCCTTAGAAACCAATTCATCACTTCATCACTTCATCTAACTTGTAGATCTATCTCTAGTTCACAAAGCCTCTAAAATCACCCCAAAAGTACTTCAGAGGCGAAAGATATGATCAAAATTCTAAAATACTCATTCTGAAAAATTGGGCTCACCATGACGAGCTTAACGGAACTTCGTCTTCCCGAACCAGAATCCGCCATTTCTAACCCCAAAACCTTCCTTTCTTCTTCTACAACACATCTAAGCCATGAATCAAGTCATAAACCTCCATTCTACACTTATTCTACCATCGAAACATAAAATACAACAATCCAAGCAAATCTAAAAATCTTCACCATAAACCCTAAACCAACGATTTCATCCTCAATCCAACCCATTCTAGGTTCCAAACCATGTCAAACACAGATAAAAGGAGTCTAACTTACCTGTAGAATGCTTGAAAATCCGACGGAATCAACAAACGAAAGTTTCCTCTTTCCTCTTCTCCTTCTCCTCTCACCGCCACCACCTCTCTTCTTCGCTCTTTCTTCTTTCTAATTCTCTTTATTTCTTTTCTTCTTTAATCTTAAAACCCCTAAGATGCATAAGTACCAACATGCCCTTCCTTACTTAGTCTAAAACATCCTAATTCATGTGTTATGCCTATTTTACCCTTAAATATTTTTACCCTTCCATAAATATAATTTTCACCATAAACTCAATAAATTCCAAATTTTCCATGAATATTATCAATAAAATCAATCTAGACCATAAATCATAAATCAAAATAATTCATGCTTAATAACATCAAGAAAACAAAAATTTGGAGTCCAACATTTCTCCCCCTCTAAAAAGAAATTTCGTCCTCGAAATTTACCTGAATCATCGAAAAGATCTGGATACTTCTCTTTCATGGCGTCCAAAGGCTCCCACGTGGCTTTTTCCATCGAATGGTTCCTCCACGTAACCTTAACTAGCTGAATGCCTTGTTCTCGAGGACCTTTTCCTTGGTGTCCAAGATCGCCACCGAATCTCCTCATAACTCAAGTCGCTCTCAATCGAATGTCTCAAACTCAATGACATGAGAAGGATCTCGATATGTACCTTCTCAAGATGGAAACATGAAAGACATCATGGATCTGAGACAACTCAAGCAGTAACGCCAACTCAGAGGCTAGAGGTCCGATCCTCTCAAGAATCTCATACGGACCTACATATCTTGGACTTAACTTGCCTTTCTTGCCAAACCTCATAACTCCTTCCAAGGAGACGTCTTGAGAAACACCTTCTCACCGACTTCATACTCCATCTCCTTCCGACGAGCATCGGTGTAACTTTTCATCCCGCCCTGGCTCGCTTTAAACCGCCGCTGACTAGATTGACTTTATCCACACCATCTGAATCAACTCGTCCCACTAGTTTCTCTCTCCTTCTTCATCCCAACATATCGAGTCCTCGCACCTCCTTCCATACAATGCCTCATATGGAGCCATCTGAATGCTAGAATGGTACGAAGTTATTGTAAGCAAACTCGACCAATGGCAAATGCTCATCCCAAGCTCCCTTGAAATCCATAACACAAGCCCTGAGCATTCCCTCAAGTGTCCGAATGGTCCTCTCAGATTGACCATCCGTCTGAGGGTGAAATGCCGATCGAATGCAGACTTTGTCCCTAAAGCTTCCTGCAAGCTTCCCCAAAATCGAGAAGTGAACCTAGGATCCCTGTCAGACACTATGGAATCTGGAATCCCATGCAATCTAACTATCTCCTCAATGTACTTCCTGGCGAGCACATGCAAGGAATCATGCGCTTAATCGCTGAAATGGGCCGACTTCACAACCGATCCACTATAACCCATATGGCGTCGTGCTTCCTACTAGTCTTAGGCAAACCCATCGAAAATCCATGGTTACTCTTTGCCACTTCCACTCAGAATAGACAATGGTCTCAACTTGCTCAAGGCGCCGGTGTTCACTTTGACCTCGCGACACACGAGACACTTCACGACATATTCTCGCTACATCCTCTTCATGCCCTTCCACCAAAAATGCTCTCTCAAATCTCTATACATCCCGGTGCTACTGGTGCATGACATAAGGCGATTGTGTGCCTCATCCGTAATCTCATCCTTAATCGCCTCATTGCTTGGAATACAAAGCCTCCCCCATCGTCATGAGTCCATCCTCTCTTACTACAACTTCGTAAACCTTACCATTCTCAATTTCACGCCTAAGCTTGCTCAACTCAGATCTCTGCTACCGCAACTCCTTAACCTTCTCCCGAGTATAGCCTAACTCGAAAGTAGCTAAGAGGCAACTGTTCCTCCCGCTTCAAGCTTATCCTAAGCTTGGCCATCTCTTCCAATAAAGGAAGGTAAACCGTCGAACATGAGCAATAGAGGACTTTCGCCAAAGCATCACCACTACATTCGCTTTACTCGGTGGTACTCAATCAACAAATCGTAGTCCTTGAATAACTCAATCCACCTTCTCCGCCTCAAATTCAACTCCTTTGGCTCAAGAAGTACTGAGGCTCTTATGATCTCAGAAGATCCTTGTCGAACTCCATAAAGATAATGCCTCCAAATCTTCGTGGCAAAAATCACTGCCGCTAACTCCAAGTCATGAGTCGGGTAATTCAACTCATATCGCTTCAGCTTGCCTTCAAGCATAAGCTATCACCTTATCTCCTTGCATCAACACACAACCTAGACCTTTCCTCGAGGCATCATCAGATATCAGATAGCCCTCATCACCAAGGCAAAATCAATACGGAGCACTAGTCAACTGCGTGCTTGAGCTCCTCAAAGCTCTTCCGCACTCATCACCAGATAAACTTCGATTCTTCCTTAATAGCTTGGTTATAGGAGCAGCTATCATGGAGAATCCTTCACAAACCTCCTCAGAGTAACTCGCAAGACCCGTAAAACTCCTCACCTCTGTCATTGCCTTGGGTGCATGCCAATTCACTCATCGCTTCAACCTTCCTTGGATCCACATGAACACCATCCTCGAAATCACATGTCCAAGAAAAGTCACCTCACGAAGCCGTAACTCACACTTCTGAACTTGGCATAAAGCTCTCTTTCCTAAGAGTCTGCAAAAACAATCTGAGATGCTCCTCATGCTCTTCTTCACTCTTAGAATACACCGTAATGTCATCTATAAACACTATGACAAACCGATCCGTAAACTCCTTGAACACCCTATTCATGAGATCCATGAAAGCAATGGAGCATTGGTCGCCGAACGGCATAACCAAAAACTCATAGTGCCCATAACGGGTCCTGAAAGCTGTCTTGCTAACATCAGACTCCTTGATCCTGAGTTGATGATAGCCTGACCTGAGATCAATCTTGGAGAAAACCCTAGCTCCCTGCAACTGGTCAAACAGATCATCTATCCGTGGCAACGGATACTTGTTCTTAATTGTCACCTTGTTAAGTCTCCGATAATCAATGCACATACGCCATGATCCATCCTTCTTCTTGACAAACAGAACGGACGCTCCCCAAGGAGACGAACTAGGCCCGACATACCCTTCTCTAACAGCCCTCTAACTGCTCCTTAAGCTCCTTAACTCACCGGAGCCATCCCGTAAGCGGGATAGAAATAGCGCGGTTCCAGAATCAAGTCAATAGCAAACTCGATTTCCCTCACCGCTGCAAACTCGGTAACTCATCCGAAGACATCCGAATTCCTCACAATCGGAAATCATCTAACTTCCCCGCATGCACATCGGCATCTACAACATGCGCTAAGAAAGCTTCACATCCTCGCCCATCATCCTTTCACCAACATACCAAATCAATCTTGATGTTGGTGTCTTCCTCGTCCCTCCAAGATCACCTTCTCACCATTGCCTGATCAAACTCTACCTCTTTCTCGACCACAATCCAACGGCCGACATTCTCCATAGTATCCATCCCCAGGATAACATCTAACCCTCTAAGGTCTAGCGGTAGTAAATCCACTACCAATCTAGCACCATCTATGAAAAGCTCACACTGCTTATACACCTGACTAATCACCACATTCCTCCCTAGAGGAGTACTAACAATCAAGGGCCTATCCAAAGACACAGAACTCACACCATGCAAATCTATGCTAGCAGAAACAAAAGAGTGCGTGGAACCAGAATCAATCAACACAAACACTGGTAAAACGAATAACCAAGCCATACCCGTGACAACCTCAGGTGCGGCTGCAGCTTCCTCCCCGGTCATGGCAAACACTCTTCTTGGCGCCACCCTTGGCCTTCCCCGAGGAACAGCCTTCCTTGTAGTCCCCGAAGTTGCCTACCAAGAATCGCCCGGTTCCCACTGCTCTCGCACGCCTAGAGCTCAAATCGTGACCCTCTCGGTCTCGGTGCTGCGGACAATGCTTGGCTATATGCCCTTCTCTCCACATCTCAAACAAACTCCAAGAGATCCGAGGCACTCTCCCCGATGGTGCTTTCCACATCGATCACATATGGGGTAAGTGAACCCACTCGCCGCTTCTACCAAGGCCTCCCACATTAGAGGCTTGCCTCAAACAACTCTCATCTCGCTTGTTCTGGTAGCCCCACCGCTACCCACTTCACTCGAGTGTATGTGGTCCTCGTGCTCCTCTCGGTAATGGAGCACCGTACCCTTCCCGATACTCGCTCCTCGTTCTTCCTCTTCGATTGCTTTATTCTCGATATTCTCCGACTTCTCACCGAGAACAAAGATCCACTAATCTTGGTAGTCGCAGAAATTATGAATCGGGACTTTCTCCCGATTCCCAAGTGAAGACCTCCTCAAACTTCATGGCACTTGTCTTCTTCTTGCCACAATGTTCACGATATCCGAAAGTCGTGAACTTCACTCAGACTCGCCACACTCATGTCCCTCTCGCATCGATTCAGAAATTCTCTAGCTTTCTCCCACATACACCACGGATGTACTTCTTCCCTAATACTTCCACAAAATCTCTCCATGTCAAGATCAAGGAACAACTCGACCGTAAGCATCGACTCCCACCAATGCAAAGGCATCTCCTCGCAACAAACCGATCAGATAGTCCAAATTTTGTCCTCATCTCGAGCACCTCATCTCAACTAAGACCCTCTCGGTCCTCTTCAACCAAGCTTCACCTCTCTTCGGATTCGCAATCCACCGAAATCAATGACCCCAAACTTTCGAGCTTGTCATACTCGTCCACTCCTCGCTCACCGAGCTCAGATCGACATCTCGAGATCCCCGTCCCATGGCATATGTAAAGCTTGTGCAAATGCTTGAAAGAAACCCGGATCCATGGAGTCCCCGAGGCATCTGAGGAGGCGGAGGAGGCACTTCTTCTGCAAACTAGGTGCCTCGAGATCAAAATGATCGTGTCCCAAGATCCCGAGGAATATGGGACTCATCCGCAGTACTCTCGACGAGATTGAAATCGAGTCGTAGCTCCACGAGTTCTCCTTCGAGGTGGCATGATCACTCCTTGAATAGAAAACCATTGAAAAATTCAGTTCAAGTACGACAATTTTCAAAGTATGCATAAACAGTTTCACTCGTGTAAAACAATGCAAGTGTAAAACAATGCAAGTTATTTCGAAAACCATGTCATGCAGCCCTCAGATCAAAAACCTAGCGCCTCGATACCAAACAATGTTGGACCCATTGCAAAGCCTAACGTCTGACGTGTGAGAGCGTGGCGGGGAAAACGTGATCATAATACATCTAATACATTTTAAAAGAAAGACCCGCGGAAGAGTAGTGGGCCTGTTGGAAAGTACACTTGAAACCCACTTTCATGCATAATTGACGTATATAAAGCGGAACATGTAAATTAAACAGTTTAGAGAAAAGACCATCGGAAGTTCAATGGACTCATCATGATCATACTCAAAACGTGCTTTCATGCTTGTAAACAACCAAATCCGTAATTCATGTTTCAATTGATGATATCTCAAAACAAATTACAACTCTGAGTTCAAGAGTCAAAATATAAAACACTCTTGAACCAATGATACTTGAAATGAAATTAAAGTCATGAAAAATAAACATGACAAAATATAACCTGAGTGTCATTGTACTCGTGACTCACTCACTCGATCTACGGCTCACACCGAATGGGGAGATTAGAGGGGGTGAGCTATAACGTTCGTGGGAACATATTTATAATATAGTAATAAGCAAAAATATTCAAAAATATCTCATTGCCGTAATACTTGTTGAAATCATAATATCTGAACAGGTATGAGTCATTTCTTGTAAAGTACTTGATTCTTGAATAAATCATGATGCATGTCACATAACAAATCATAGCACATAACATGATGGTTTGGGTGGTCCCGAGTTCGTGGCGTACTACACATGCCATCGAAATGTTGATGTGTAGACGTAGTTTCATGAGGGAATCTATCTGAGAAACCCTGTGCCACAGTCGGGTAGGCGGGAGAAGCCTTTCTGAGTCAATGTGCACTTGACTAATTCTGAGGGACACCACAAACCCACATAAGTATGCATGATTCATGTTCTTGTAAACTTGTTTGCCAAACTGGCACTTGCTTGTAAACTTGTCTGATAATCTTGCTTGTAAACTTACTGATAATCTTGCTTGTCATGTATTTCATAAAACTTGAATTTATGCACTTGTATTCATGAAAGGAGATAAACCCCCTTTTAGAAATTCTTTTCATGATTCATGATTCATGAATGCAAATGTCACAACATATATATATAATCATTCATAGTAGTAGGTAATGCGATCGTGGATGATGAAATTTAAAATGCATTGAATCTTTCTGAACTTGAACAAAACAATGAGCACTTATATACTTTATTATAAACATGAACCCACCTGATATCCTGCTTGTTCTTGCCTAGGATTGAATTTCCTCTTGTGCCTCTTGATCCTCTTGCCTCTCTTGTTCTCCTAACAATAAGAATCAAATTCTCATCCAGAACTCATGTAGAAACCATAATGTTACCATTCTTAACTTCCAACTAAAATTTCACATCCTTAAAAACCAATTCATCACTTCATCACTTCATCTAACTTGTAGATCTATCTCTCTAGTTCACAAAGCCTCTAAAATCACCCCAAAAGTACTTCTGTAGCGAAAGATATGATCAAAATTCTAAAAATACTCATTCTGGAAAAATTGGGCTCGCCGCGACGAGCGAACGGGAACTTCGTCTTCCCGAACCAGAATCCGCCATTTCTAACCCCAAAACCTTCCTTTCTTCTTCTACAACACATCTAAGCCATGAATCAAGTCATAAACCTCCATTCTACACTTATTCTACCATCAGAAACATAAAAATACAACAATCCAAGCAAATCTAAAAATCTTCACCATAAACCCTAAACCAACGATTTCATCCTCAATCCAACCCATTCTAGGTTCCAAACCATGTCAAACACAGATAAAAGGAGTCTAACTTACCTGTAGAATGCTTGAAAATCCGACGGAATCAACAAACGAAAGTTTCCTCTTTTCCTCTTCTCCTTCTCCTCTCACTGCCGTCGACCCTCTCTTCTTCGTTCTTTCTTCTTTCTAATTCTCTTTATTTCTTTTCTTCTTTTAATCTTAAAACCCTAAGATGCATAAGTACCAACATGCCCTTCCTTACTTAGTCTAAAACATCCTAATTCATGTGTTATGCCTATTTTACCCTTAAATATTTTTACCCTTCCATAAATATAATTTTCACCATAAACTCAATAAATTCCAAATTTTCCATGAATATTATCAATAAAATCAATCTAGACCATAAATCATAAATAAAAAATAATTCATGCTTAATAACATCAAGCAAACAAAAATTTGGGGTCCAACATATGCTTAGTCATTAAAACATTAAATGGAAAAAGGACAAAAATGCAAGTAAGAGGATGATGGTCGTTGGTTTAAAAGGGTTTTAAAATATCCTAAGCCATCTTCTTCAGGTGATGTTCGTTGGCTTTTGAAGGAAGAAAAGAAAGAGTTTCTTTCTTATAGATCAATAATCATCGATCATCTTTCAAGCTTCTCTTCTCCTCTCCATCGTTTTTCAAGCTCTCCAAGAACAAGGTAAGATCTAGCAGTCTTCAACTTGTTCTAGCTATTCCCGGGTCAAAGGGTTTGTCCCGGTTAAGTTCTCCGATCTCTGCGTGGATACCGTTATAGATGGTCTCCTTTGGCCGTTATGGTTTGAGTTTGTTGTATAGACACATGGATCCTGGCTTTCGGGAAGGTCCCGGAATAACAATTTTTGTTTTTCGAACCGTGGGCATGTGATGCTCACACCGGGATTTTCCTACAGTGATATCAGAGCCACTTGTGTCGTATATAATGAAGAAACCATGACTAGGTCGGAGTTGTCTATTGCTTGTGACGATGATGCATGTTGATTGTGTGAATTTCGAATTCAGTGTAGAAATATTGTTTTCGAAATTTTCTTACCCAGATATGTTCACAAGATGTTGTTGCATATGTCTGTGGAAGCTCGGAATTTATCAATGTGATTTGATATGGTTTTGCTAATTTATCCCCCAATGTTCTGGTTGCTGTCTTTGTGCACATTCAATGAACAAGCATGCTTATAAATTCCAGAATAAATTGTAGAAAAATTGTTTTTCGAATTTTCTTTCACCAAAATGTCTCTAAGATGTTTATGAATGTCCATGAGAATGGAAAAATGTTTTCGAGGTGATTTACTATTTATTTGAGAATTTATTGTGTGCTGCTGGGAATAACTGTGTTGAGGAACACAGATTCTACATTGACTTTGTTTCTGAGGTTGGATGAGTTTTTGTTGGAAATAAATCCTGAAAACATTCATGGAACATTTTGTGAACATTTTGTAACCTCTGTAATTTTCTCATAATTTATTGAAATTTTTTCAATGAGTTTTTCAAGCAAAACACAGAATTTGGCAGTTTTGAGAAAGTTGCTGGAGCTGTTTTGTTTGGAATGATAAATTGTTTATTTCTCAATTCCAATGCCTTGGATCATTTTTAATGTGATTAAAAATGTTTTATATTGATGATGTATGCTTTACAAATTGAATTTCTTGAAATTGGGTTTCCAAATATTTTTCGGATGTCAAATGTGTCACATTAGCGTCTCGTTAGTGTATTTCGCTGTCTTGATTATTTTGGCCGTCACAAATTTTGTGACCAGTGCCGAAGTAGTCTTGATAAAGTTTAGACTACCTAGAGATACTTAGGGTGATAGTTTGATATTCTCAAATTATTTGGAGATCTGAATGAATAAGAGTGTATTCATTGATTTCAAGTTTCATGTATAGTTTGACTATATATGGTAAGCATGGAACAATGAAAGTGTTTCATTGGTACATCATAATAAAGGATATTACACTTGGTATTGTGAATTGAAACTGCACGGATTGAGAAATTAGCCGATTAGATAGCAATTCCACATGGATAAGTCAACTAATAAAGATACAAGTCGACTTGTCCGTGCACTGTAGACGCATAAGTCGACTTGCACAATGGTACAAGTCGACTTGTTAGCAGCATTAATCGCATAAGTCGACTTACACATGCATAAGTCGACTTACACACTAGCATAAGTCGACTTATACATACATAAGTCGACTTACAACATGCAAAGGTGGGATGATGGATGATTTTAGGTATAGATTCAATGTGATTGATGAATTGTCCTAAATCATTTCATATAGTCATGGTGACTATAATCCTACGGCTTGGAGGAGAATAAGATGAGACCTGAAAACCCTCACACATCATATGAAAACTAACGCCTTCCATTAATATGGGGAGAACCAGAGTTCTTATAGAGTTGGGTTGTTGGGTAAACTCAAGCTCACTCTATACGGATATGTTCGAACCATGAAAATAAGATTTTCGGATTAATGGGTCGATTTTCACTAGAAGTGTTGATTTGTTGAGTAAACTCAAGGTCAACGTGGACAGAGGCGAAATTGGGCAGTGTGCATCAGATGTACGCGCATCAAGAGTTGATAAACCCAATGTGTGTGCATACATCACGAGTTGATAGCACTAGTCGATAGTTGCATCTATGAAGCAATTGGTATGAACGATACCTACCGATTGACCTAAGGTGGATTGTTGGGTAAACCCAAGGTTATTTTAGTAATGTCGGATATCGACCCACTAGGACATTTTGTCATAATGTTTCTTGGATTCGTACTGAGGGTTATGGATTCTTTGAAACTAGTGGGAGCCATATGCATGTCATTCAAGTCCTTATGATCATGCATGTAATTCTACTCTAACATTCTTTCTCTCTTTTCCCTTTAGGTTATTGAAGATGACTTCCAGTGTGAACTTGCGCTCGCTTATGGACTCCAACAAATTAACTGAACCTAACTTTCTAGATTGGCTGAGAAATCTGAGAATTGTTCTCAGGTCTGAGGAACTGGGATATGTCCTAGATGTTCCACTTCCTGATCCACCTGCTGCTGATGCTTCTGATGAGGATTAGAAAGCATATCGTAAGCATCTTAAAGACAGTGACATGGCTACCTGCAATATGCTTGCCTCGATGTCACCAGAGCTGCAGAAGCATCATGAGTCTATGGATGCTAATACCATAGTGTTTCATCTTAGAGTCGTTTGATGAGCAAGCTCGATGCGAAAGGTTTGAGACCTCGAGGCTACTCTTCACTACTAAGATGACTCCAGGTTCATCTGCAGTGCAGTATGCACTGAAGATGAATGGGTATATTGAGAGGTTGGCCGTCTTAGGTTTTGTTATGGATTATGAATTAAGTGTTGACTTAATTCTAGTTGGATTGTCTGATAGTTATTCACAGTTTGTATTAAACTATCGGATGAGCCAAATATCCACGACAATCCCTGAGTTGATCAATCGCCAAGACAATGAGAGCAAGCTATCAAGAAGGATAGCAAGCAAGTGCTTATGGTGGACTCTTCTTCCGGTTCAAAGAAAAGAAGTCAAGAAGAAGAAAGGTCTAAGAAACCGAAAGGAAGTGCAGCCAAGAAGAAAACCAAAGAGATCGCACTAAAGGAACTTGCTTCCATTGTGGCAAGACCGCCACCGGAAGCGGAACCGTAAAGTCTATCTGGAAGAATTGAAGCGTAAGAAGGCATCGATGCCTCGACTTCTTCTGTATGTTTGTCATTGAGGTTAATCTGCTTCGACCATAACATATGGGTATTAGATACCGCCAGGCTCACACATATGCAATGATATCACGAGGGCCTCGTGACGATGAGATGACTTATGAAGGAGAGATAACTGCGTGTAGGAAGTGGAGTAAGAGTTGCTGCATTAGTCGTAGGCACTTACTTTTTGTCACTCTCCACTGGGCTTGTAATTAAATTGGATGAATGTTATTTTGTACTGTATTAACAAAGAACATATTATCTGCTCTTGTTTAAATAGATTTGGTTTCCATGTGACTTTTAGTAACAATGGTTGTTCTATTAGTTTGAATGGAATGCTTTATGATACTGGTACATTATGCAATGGAATTTACATATTAGATATGTCACATCCAATTATGAATGTCAATGACACGAAAAGACAAAAACGAGATAATTTAAAATCAACTTACTTATGGCATTGTCACCTTGGCCATATAAATGAGAGACGCATAGCTAAGCTCCATAAGAGTGGTAGTTTAGGGTCATTTGATTATGAATCATATGACACATGCGAATCTTGTTTATTAGGCAAGATGACTAAATTACCCTTTAAGGAAAGGGTGAATGAGCGATCGAGTATTAGACCTAATACATTCGGATGTATGTGGTCCGATGTCCATCCATGCGAAGTGGTTGTCTTTACTTCATTACCTTTATCGATGATTATTCTCGATATAGGTACTTGTATCTCGATGAGATACAAATCAAGCATTTGAAAAGTTCAAACAATTGAAAATGAAGTAGAAAACCAACTTGGGAAAAGTATCAAGACATTACGATCAGATCGTGGTGGGGAATACTTAGACCAACAGTTTTTGGATTATCTCAGAGATAATAGGATTTTATCTCAATGGACTCCTCCTTACACACCACAGCATAATGGTGTGAAAGAAAGGAGAAATCGAACCTTGTTAGACTTGGTACGATCAATGACGGGCTTTGCAAAGTTACCAAAATCCTTTTAGGGGTATGCACTCGAGACAGCTGTTTACTTGTTAAACAGAGTTCCATCAAAGACAGTTGATGTTATTCTATATGAGATCTGGACTAACAAAAGACCCTATCTTACTCATTTGAATGTTTGGGGTTTTCCTGCTTATGTGAAGCGGATACAGTTAGATAAACTTGATGCAAAGTCTGACAAGTGTTTGTTCGTAGGATATCCTAAAGAAACAATGGGATATCAATTCTACCTTGCTGAGGAACAAAATGTGTTTGTTTCGAAGCATGCTGTCTTTTTAGAGAAAGAGTTTCTTTTATAAGAAGTCAGTGGGAACAAAATTGAGCTTGAAGAAGTTCAGGATGCTCGAACAGACGTAGATCAACTGCCTGAACCTGAAACTGTGACTCATACAGATGAAGTAACAATTCAACCTTCTACAACACACGAAGTTCGTAGGTCACGTAGGATACGCTCTATTCCCGAGAGATATGGATTTCTCGTGAATGAACAGAATGACGTATTGTTCATAGAAGATGATGAGCCTACCACCTATGAAGAGGTACTGAAGAGTTCAGAGTCTGAGAAATGGCTTCTAGCCATGCAGGCTGAAATGGATTCCATGTATGAAAACCAAGTATGGACTTTGGTTGAGGCACCCGAAGGAATAAAACCCATAGGGTGTAAATGGGTTTTCAAAAAGAAAACCGACATGGATGGTAATGTAATTACCTATAACGCAAGGCTTGTGGCTAAAGGTTTTCGTCAAAGACAAGGAGTTGACTACGACGAGACCTTCAGCCCAGTAGCAATGCTTAAATCCATTAGGATACTCCTAGCCATTGCCACTCATTATGACTATGAGATATGGCAAATGGATGTGAAGACAACTTTCCTAAATGAAAATCTAGCTGAGGATGTGTATATAACACAACCTGAGGACTTCACCTCCTATGATGGCAAAAAGGTATGCAAGCTTCAGAAATCCATCTATGGATTGAAACAAGCATCCAGGAGTTGGAATATCTGTTTTGATGAGGTAATCAAAGAGTTTGGTTTCTCACAAAATCCGGATGAACACTGTGTGTATAAGAAGGTTAATGGGACTGCAATCGTATTCCTTGTGCTATATGTAGATGACATATTATTGCTAGGAAACGATGTCTCTATGCTACAATCGGTGAAGATTTGGTTGTCCAAATAATTTGCCATGAAAGACCTTAGTGAAGCAACTTATATCCTTGGGATAAAGATTTATAGAGATAGATCAAAAAGGTTGCTTGGTCTTTCACAATCAAAGTACATAGACAAGATGCTAAAAAGGTTTAGCATGGAGCAATCCAAGAGAGGGTACCTTCCCGTGACTCACGGGATAACACTCACAAAATCTATGTGTCCTAAGACACAAGATGAGAGGATGTGCATGAGTATGATCCCGTATGCATCTGCGGTAGGATCTATCATGTATGATATGCTATGTACGAGACCCGATGTATCATATGCTCTAAGTGTTACGAGTAGATACCAATCGGATCCTGGTGAGGGTCCTTTGGGTGGTATCGAGAATATCCTCAAGTACTTGCGAAGGACTAAGGATGTTTTCTTGATATATGGAGATGGAGATCTTAAAGTGAGCAGGTATACAGATGTCAGTTTTCAATCTGATAAGGATGATTCCAAATCCCAATCAGGTTACGTATTCACACTGAATGGCGGGACAGTTAGTTGGAAGAGTTCCAAACAAGAGACAACTGCCGATTCAACAACCGAGACAGAGTACATTGCCGCTTGAAAAGAAGGAAGCGATTTGGATCGAAGTTCATTACTGAACTTGGTGTGGTTCCTAGCAGTGATGGGCCCATACAGTTGTATTGTGACAATAATGGGGCTATTTCGTAGGCGAAAGAACCAAGGTCTCATCAACGATCCAAACACGTACTCCGCAGATATCATCTGATCAGGGAGATCATAGGACGAGGTGATGTCTAGATCGAGAGAATTCCTACAGAGCAGAATGTTGTTGATCCGTTGACAAAGCCATTATCACAAAAGAGTTTTGATTCTCATGTACTCGCCTATGGTATTAGATATCAAGGCGATTGACTTTAGGTCAAGTGGGAGATTGTTAGAGTAGTGTCCTGAAGGTAATCGCCTTTAGTGCATTTTGTACAAAGTTGTGTACATACTTTATGAATAAATAAAGAAAGGCATATTTCATTACGTTGTTGTTCGTTATTTATGAACTGATATTGATCAATAAGTAAATTAATGAAGTCCATGATATATGACATAGCATGAAGGAAATTGTGATGTGATCATACTACTGAGATTCCTATCATGTGCAATTATGTCAAGATCTAAATTATCCCTAATCATAGGATTATCAAACGAACATCGGTGTCCGGAGACTAGTACATCTCAAGCTCCTTGATTTGATCAGCGGTGGATCTCGGTCGTAAATATGAGATATTTAGGGTTGAGATGTGGATGCTTACTAGAGGCGTAAGTACATCGATGACCTACTATGAGATCATCACATGGATGTCATATTCTAATGTCGGTGATAATCTCATCATAGAATGGTGCAAGTATCCTTAGACTTGAGGTGCTCGAGGATATCTTGAATCTTGATTACGTGCTTTGACTCCATTCTTTGTTGCCTTACGAGGTCGCTCATAGGATGGTGATTTGGTGCTGCTTGAGGTATTCGAAGGTAATTGAGTAGCCAATAGAGGATTCACCACTTCTGTGATAGCGTAAGATGATACCCATGGCCTCTTGTCGGGGTTATTACTTGAAGTCTCTGGCGGAGCATATATGTCATGAAGAATGTCTTCATTGACATATAAAGTAATGAGTCCCGTGACAAGAACTGAAATCACTTGGACTAGATTTGGCGTAGTCGATCTAGTAAGAGTTGACACATTGCCCATACTCATAACCAAGTGGGGTATAGCATGGTGAAAGGACGAATTGCACAGAATTGTCTATGGAAAGGTTAAGTGATATGGTTGATGATGAATACATGTTCATTCGTCAAACCAATTACTTCCCGTCAATTGGGGTCATGATGTGTTGCTAGATACCGCCATGACTTGCTTGGATTAAGTGTTAATCTAAGTGGCCAACATAACCGGAACCTAATGGGTCACACGATAAGAGTGTCTCGGAGAATTAAGTAAAATAGTTTTGGACGAGTTTCAATATATGGAGAGAAAAGGATTAAATGGATCCCGATGAGATCGAGATATGTCTCGATGAGATCATGACAATGATATTCTTTGAAAAACATTTTCGGGGTTTTCCTATAAGGACCAGTAGAGTTTAGAGGACCGACCCAGTGTGGACTGGATCACTTCAGCATTTATATATATATATATAATTAATTAATTAAGAATTTATATATATATATATATATATATGTAAACGTGGAAAGGAGAAAGGAAGCTTCCTTATTTATGCTTAGTCATTAAAACATTAAATGACAAAAGGACAAAAATGTAAGTAAGAGGATGTTCTTAGTCATTAAAACATATAACAGAGAATGTTCTTTAATTTCAAAATTTACTAAAGATGGAAAAGTTGCACAATGTGCTAGATGTTTGAAAGATGACCACATAGAACTTGTTTGCAAAAGTACTAGAAGATATGTTAAGATAAAGAAAATTTGGGTTATAAAAGGCACAACACCACCCAACGTGGTTTATATGGCTAACCAAAATGGACCCAAAATGGCTTGGGTACCTATAAGAAGAAAGAACGTTGATATTGTAGGTACAAGCAAAGAATGAAAGGTCGTCAAGCACTTGGTACATCGATGGCGGGTGTTCAAGACACACGAGTGGAGACAAAACCTTTTGTGGAAATTCAACCAAAGAATCAAGGATTTGTCACTTTGGAGACAACAACAAAGGTAAGGTCATAGGAATTGGTAAAGTGGGTAAGGAACCTTGCCAACCATTGACAATGTTTTGCTTGTTGATGGGTTGAAACATAATCTGCTAAGTGTTTCTCAACTTTGTGACATGAATTTTAATGTAAGTTTTGAATCATCACATTGCATGGTTAAGAAGGATGATCATATAGCTTTTATTGGTTTAAGACATGGTAATACGTACATTGTAGATCTGCATGATGATAGTTCTTTCAATGAAAAAATGCCTAGTGACACTAGAAGAAAATGCATTTTTATGGCATAGGAAATTAGGACATGCACCGTTGCCTTTAATTTCTAAGCTTTCAAAGAATGACATTGTAAGAGGTTTGCCTAAGATTAAATTTGTTAAAGATCATTTGTGTGAGTCATGTTTGAAAGGAAAACATGTTAGAGCATCTTTTAAACCAAAGAAAGAAATTTGCACATCTAGAATTCTTGAACTTGTGCATATGGATTTAATTGGACCATCTAGGCATGCTAGTCTTAGTGGAAAATTGTATGTCCTAGTGATTGTAGATGATTTCTCTAGATTTACTTGGGTAAGATTTCTTGCTAATAAAATGATGCCATTAATGAATTTACCAAGTGGTGTAGATTGGTTCAAAATGAGAAAAATTTGTCTATAGTTGCAATTAGAATCGATCATGGAGGAGAATTGAATGTGAACCTTTCAAAATCTTTACGACAAATACGGTATGGAGCACAACTTCTACACCAAGAACACCGCAACAAAATGGTGTGGTGGAAAGGAAGAATCGCTCACTTGAAGAAATGAGCAGGACTATGCTAAATGAGTACAATCTTCCTAAATCATTTTGGTATCCAATACCGCATGCTACATCATCAATAGGGTACATTTGCGAAGAGACAAAATATGACACCCTACTTAACTCGGAAAGGTAAGAGACCCAACATTTCCTATTTTCATCCATTTGGTTGTAAAGTTTTATACATAATAATGGAAAGAGTAATTTAGGAAAATTCGATTCTAAATCCGATATTGGTGTATTTATTGGTTATTCTCAAACTAGTAAGGCTTTTAGAGTTTATAATAATAGGACTAAATGTGTTGAAGAAAGTATACATGTTAAATTTGATGAAATAATTTCACCCCAGAAAGGTTTGTTTTGATGATGATGCAGTAGTTCGGTAATAAATTTGAAGAAATTGAATCCAAGATTGAGGAATTGAAGTGGATGAAGAAAACCATGCAACCGACACTAAATCTTGGGCAAAAGCAAAGAATCATCCTATGGAGCAAGTGATCGGTGATTTGAATGTTGGAGTAAGGACTAGGAGAAACATTTATGAGAATATGAGTAATTCAGCTTTCATTTCATTGGTGGAACCCAAAAATATAGAAGAAGCGCTTAAAGATGAGAATTGGCTTTTAGCTATGCAAGAGGAGCTTAATCAGTTTAAGCGAAATGATGTTTGGGATTTGGTAGCTCCACCAAAGGATAAGACCATCATTGGAGTCAAGTGGGTAAATCGGATTAAATACGATGAGAATGGTGAAGCAATCAAAAATAAATCAAGATTAGTGGCTCAAGGATTTTATCAAGAAGAAGGTCTTGATTACAATGAAACATATGCTCCTGTGGCTCGTTTGGAAGCAATTAGATTGCTATGTGCTTTCGCGTCACATAAAAGGATCAAATTAAATCAAATGGACGTCAAGAGCGCATTTCTAAATGGGTATATTCAAGAAGAAGTCTATGTCAAGCAACCGCCGGGATTTGAAGACCATGAGCATCCAGATTACGATACAAACTCAAGAAGGCACTTTATGGACTAAAGCAAGCACCTAGAGCTTGGTATGAGAGGTTAAGTACATTTCTAACTCAACATGGATATGTTCGTGGTAAGATAGATAATACTTTGTTTATTAAACATGTTGATCATGATATGCTTATTTGTCAAATTTATGTTGATGATATTGTGTTTGGTCTACTAATGAATTTTGTGTAAGGAATTTAGTGATTTAATGCAAGGTGAGTTTGAAATGAGCATGATGGGAGAACTCAAGTTCTTTCTAGGATTGCAAATCAAGCAACAAAAAATGGCATTTTCATCCATCAATCAAAGTACACCAAGGAACTTCTTAAGAAATTTAAAATGGATGGATGCAAAGTGGCAGAACACCAATGGCGACAAATCGGGTCTTGGAAAAACATGAAAATGAAGAAGACGTTGATCAAAAACTCTATAGAGGTATGATCGGCTCTCTTTATATTTAATCGCTTCTAGACACGATATCATGTTTGCCACATGTCTATGTGCGATTTCAATCATGTCCTGGGTTTCACATTTGAGTGCATGCAAAAGAATTTTAGATATTTGAGTAGAAGCTCACAATCATGGTTTGTGGTATCCTAGTTGTGATTCATTTGATTTGTATGCATATAGTGATGCTGATCATGGTGGCTGTAGAATTGATAGAAAAATACTAGTGGATTGTGTCATTTTTAGGTTCATCTTTAATTTCTTGGGCTAGTAAAAGCAAGTCGGTGTAGCCATTTCCACCTTGAATCAATATGTAGCATTTGGAAGTGCTTGTGCCCAAGTTCTTTGGATTGAACATCAATTGCTAGATTATGGTATTATGGTTAAAATATTCCTATTTATTGTGATAATACAAGTGCAATTTGTTTAAGTAAAAATCCTATATTGCATAGTAGGACAAAGCACATTGAAATTAGACATCATTTTATTCGTGATCATTGCTTGAAAGGTGACATTGTTTTGAAGCATGTTTCAACTAATGATCAATTGGCTGATATTTTTACTAAACCGCTTAAGGAAGATGTGTTTGTGAATATTAAATTGAGACTAGGAATGTGTGATTTACATTCATTTGGTTGAGTTTATGTTTGGTTACATTTACATCAAATGGTCAAAATTTAAGGCATTTATGCAATCACATCCGAAGATACATTCATCGTGTTGTTTACTTAGGAAAATTTAAATGAATTATTCGGGAATTTTGGACATACTGTTTGACTGGACCATCATCAAGTCGAGGTATGAGGAAATTAGTGTCTTGGGCAAACAGAAAATCAGAAAATAACTCGACTTATTTGGAAAATAACTCGACTTATTAAGGTCGATAAGTCGACTTATTTTGGAAACAAGTCGACTTATTACTGGACGGAGGCGTTTTTAAAAACCTTTCCTCTTCATCTTCTCCGCAGACTTTCTCCCTCAAAACCCTAAACCCTTTCTCTCAACTCGACTTGTTCTGCACATACTCCTTAAATCTCCTTCACCCATCCATTTTCAACCTTCACCCACTCATTACCTTCTCTAATCCTTCCTCTTTTGAAAACCCTTCTTAAAACCCTAACCCCAAATCTCGTTTTCTTACTCCTTCTCTAGATCTTCCATGGCTCCAAGAAAAACTTCTCAAAAGGAAAAGAATCCACTCCATCTCAAGATCCTCGGGTTCCTCCAAAGCCACGGGTTCGTGGGTCTTCTTGAAGAGGAGATGCGAGGGAGGATGATGTTCTTGAACCTAGATTCGCCTCAAGGATGCTCAAAATGTGTATTACAAGATATTGAAAGACTAAGTCTTAATTCCCTCTATGATATTTGATTGGATTGAGCTTGATAGAAGTGAGTTCTCGGAGGTATTTTCGAAATTGTGAATCTTGGGTTAAAAGAGTTTTAGGTTTTCATGATATTATCTATGAAGAAGTGGTAAAGGAATTTTATGCAAATCTGTTTGTGATTAGAAGCAATGTTGAAGAAGGAGTTCTTTTGTCTTCAAAATTAACGGAAAGCTTTCTATCTCGGTGAATCGGACTTATGTACGATGTTTAATTTGCCAGAGGAGGAGTTAGGCCTAGAGCATCGTTTATTGATTATGAGATTTTAAGAAATCTTTGAGGCGACATCGATGAGGAAGCCAAGAAAATTTCGCTATCTTGAGGAAAAAGGTGCTGACTTGTTGATTCGGCTATGTTCACCATTCCCTCCATTTGAGGCAATGGATTTACCTTTAAATTATCGTTTATTGCATTCGTCATTATGAGTTGTGTTTCCTAAGAAGGCTAGCAATAATCGATCACCGCCTTGGATAAGGAAATTTTGTGGCATATGGAGGAGGGTCGGAAAATAAACTTTTCTAGTTTGATTATTCAAATGATGAGGAGAAAAGCAAGCTTATTACGTGGACAAATGAAAGGAAATTAGTCCGGCATATAGGAATGCCTTATCGAAAGATCGATCACCCATATCTCTCAAAGTTAGAAGATGTGACTTGGACTCTATGCTAGTTTTCCCTATCCGCAGAGCTGGAGGTTCACACCTTATAACCTAAGAAGCATGAAGTCGGTTCGGACAATGAGAAAGGTTGGGTCTATTCCTATCATGTAGAAAAGCTTGGGTTGACTTTGGTAGGTGAGCAAGCTTCTTCGAGAAAGCGATCTAGACAACAGATCGTCCGGTAGTTCACGGCCTCGTAATGTAGAAAGGGTGAGGTATCACAAACCGACATTCAAGAACTCCGTGATCAGTTGGATGAGATTAATGAGCGTCATGATGATCAACAAGATACTTTGATTAGACTGGAAAGGAAAATTGATGAAAATCGCAGCATTCTTACCCGATTGGAAAAGAGCATCAAGAAGATTTTTGATAAGCTAGGGTGTAGGCACGATGATTCTTCATCTTGATGTGTATTGCATTGTGCCTTGACCAACATTTCAACTTGTGTTTACTTGCTTCATTTCATTTACTTGTTTTTGCTGGTATGACATTTCTATTATGTGTTTCATTGCATTTATCTTTTGAATTTTGGATTTTTGCTATTTTAATCTTTTGGATTTATTGATCATGACAAAAAGGGGGAGTAAGATTGAAATTGATATTTGATTTAGGGGGAGTGAACATGCTTTAATATTTATTCATTAATTCTTTAATTAAGGGGGAGACAAACTAACCATCAAGACAAGGGAAACCTTGATCATATTTTATATCTTTCAAATTTCTTGTCAATTTCTAAATATTTTGTCATTATCAAAAAGGGGGAGATTGTTGGACCAATGGTGGTTGACAAATTAAATCCCTTTATGTTTTGATAATAATAAAATATCTAGAATTAGTTAAGAAATTATTTTCAGGTGTTACTCAAGGAAAGAATCATGCAAAACAAGATGAGCAAATGTTTAATTATTGAAAATCAAGAAAGCGGGTTCATTCTAAGTATAAGTGGCATAAAATATGAAGATTCTAGAGGATTTGAACGAATGTTACTATTGAAGGCTAAACAAGTCGACTTACACATTACAAGATGGCTTACATATGAAGATGAACTCGAACAAGTCGACTTATAGCAAACAAGTCGACTTATCGGGAGAAACAAGTCGACTTATCGAGAAACAAGTCGACTTATACATAACAAGTCGACTTATTAGAGCGGAGGTATATGTTTTACGTAAATGGTTGAAACAAGTCGACTTATGTATTCGACAAGTCGACTTATTGAAGCATGATTCAGCTCAACGGTCCAATTTGCTAAAAATGGAATGGAGAAGATCAAGCAACGACTATATCAAATCAAGCAACGGCTAGAAGAGCTCCAACAGCTATATTTCTTTGACTATAAATAGAGGATGAAGCAAGGAGATGAAAATAAGTTCTATAAGCTCAAATACTCTCTTATTGCTTCACATTGCTCATTATTGCTCTTATATTGTTACAAATTACCTTGAGCATTTGTTCTTCAATTTTACATTGTGTTGTTAAAATTGAGTGGCTAGAGGAAAGGTCACGTGAGGTAGGATTTGTGCCGTAATACAAATCGTGTGTAAAGGTTGCTTGAGCCTAATTCAAGTGAAGTTGTAAAAGTTCACACTCAACTACAAAGTGTGCAAATAAAGTGATTGGCAAAATCCTAAGTGGGAGCTTAGGTAGAGGGCGTGGTCTTAGCACGAACCTCTATAAAAGCAGTGTTTGATCTTCTTCCTATACTATTTCATTTAAGTTTATTTAAATTATTTTTGTGTGTTTAACTTCTGATTTTCTTGTAGAAATTTTCAAAGAATTTTAAGATCTATTCAACCCCCCCTTCTAGATCACTTACATCTTTTACCTTTACCGACTCCCATGTTATATGGAATCAAACAAAATAATTATATCAATATGCTTTTGTACTGCTAGAAATTATTACACTAAGGTTTCACCTTGATTTATTGTTGTATCTGTAAGACTTCGTTAAACAGTGCATATTTGTATTATTGTTAAGGTTCATTTATTGTTGATAACAATATGTTAACCTTCATATATTGCCTTAGTTTCTTCTCTACGTGTTGTGTAAAATATTGCTTTTAAAGTATTAATTATACTTGTAAAGAATTGGGCAAAATTGAATTTCAGGAAAACAAATGGGACCGAAGAGACAGCGTGAGGTCATACGATCGAAGTTTAGAGCAATATTTGGGGGAACTTATAGTGAAGGTGGTTCGTCACAATCTGCAACTCCGACTGACTCACCTCTCCACCTCTCGTGCCGACTGTTGCAGATGAGGCATCACCTACTGCTCCTCATCCTACATCATCCCCTTCTCCAACGCATATATCATCCAACACTAGCTTATCGGAAGCAGGAGACGTCTGCCAGCCTGACGTTGAGGGACCTGATGGAAGAAAGTTTGTATCTGTTGTCAATGACTAATAAGTGAAATCAAAGAACTTCACAATTTGCTTATTATCAACTTTTACTTTTATCAATTTTTACATAGGATAACATAATTTGGCATGTTAGGTTGGTTCCGTCTAGACCAACTTTAAGAAGTATGACTTCGTCGTTTAAGCAAAGAATTGAACTAGAGGGTTATGTGTGGAAGAATTTATCTGACACCACAAAGAAATTTTACTTTCAGGAGTTTGAGGTACAAATAATAGTTATTTTCTTGTTACATTGCTTTATATTCACAATGTTCATACAAATTTTAACATTTTGTTATTTTTCCCCTTCTTATTTCAGAAAGAATTTTACTGAGATTCTTGTTTCAACACCAGCATGTATAAACAGTGGGAAAAGAAAGCTCATATACGTTATCACAACTTAATTAATGTGATACGCAAGGTTAATGCACGACCGTGTTATATTTCGGAGAAAATTTGGACTCGTTGAACCGAATATTGGACATCACCTGTGGCAATGTCCATATCAAAGCGTAATTCGGCCAACAGACGTGGAGGGCTGGGGGTGCGAGTCTTCCAGTGCATACGGGATGATCAATTACCCACTACGAGCATGCATATAGACTAATAAGTATCTACACTTCACACCTATTTTACATTTATTTTGTTTCGCTTTATTGAACATAGTGATTATGATATAAATGTCTGGTGCCATATATGACTGTGTGAAATTGTTTTTTTTGTTGAACAGGGGGCAAATATCATATATATAGAGGAAACTCTGTCGAAATTTTTTTAAATTCTAGTTCACATTTGACAATTTAGGTTATACATGTAGGAAAAATCATTAGGCATGAAGCCTACGCCTATCCAGCTATTTTTGCACACCCACACGAAGAAACATGATGGTGTCACCTTCATCAACACTCGATGTAGAGAACTGAATGTAAGCAAAGTTAAAACATTTTTATAATTTCTTAACAATTATACCTTAATTACTAATGTAAAGATTGCTTCCTAATAGGACCAAATACAATAAAATATTCAGCGATAGTCTCAGGAGGAACAACCTGTGGACGAGACTCAAACATATCTTGATGTCGTGGGTGGTAGGGACCGTCGTGGAAGAATATTCAACCTGGGCTCATATGCAAACACCTGTTATTTGCACTCTTCCTTGTCCAGTACAGCAGCATCTGCTCGACCATCTCAAAGTCATGAATTATCCGAGCTCCGGGCCACAGTGGACACATTGAGGGAGCAGCTAGTTAATCAATGTGTGGAGCATATGGAGGAGACAGCTAAGATGATAGAAGAGATGAGTCTTCAGATGAGTGAGAAGATGAGGGTGGAGCTGGAGCAGTTATCAAAGATCAGAGAGTCGATGGAGCAGATGGAGCAGGTAGCTAAGAGGAGAGAGGAGATGGAGCGGCTTGCTAAGATGAGAGCGGAGGTGGAGCAGATGACTAAGGAGAGAGAGCACATGGAGCAGATGGCTCAGCTTAGGCAGGAGATGGAACTGTTAAAGAGGGGGTTAACAGTTTAGAGCATCCGCGATCACCACGATATTAGCTTATCTTTGTCATTTGTTTTCAATTAAAAAACATAAGATTTGTTATTTGTTATGTTTTAATTATTAAATTAAATTCTTTATACGTTATATTATTAATTAATTTTCTCATTAATCAAATTATATATACAAATTAATATATTATGAACAAATAATATAACCTAATACAAATAAAAAAATTATATATATAATATAACATTTTTATAACAACAACATAACAATGGAATTAAAAATATATATACTCAGTTCTTACCGACGGAAAATATTCAGTCAAAAATGTTCACGATATTTACCGACGGTAAAAACAACTGTCGGAAAATTGACTGAAGATACCTTCGGATCACCGACGGAAAGTACTCCGTTGCTAAATTTCGCCAACGATATCTCACTTGCCCTTTTCCTTCGTTATATAGATGCTGACAACAAGGTACCGTCGTTAAAATACCGACGAAATTTGACGGTCGGTAATTTTACCTACGAGAACTTTAGTGACCGATTTAGCGGTCACCAAATTCCATCGGTGATTAATTTTACCTACGAAAATGTCTCATTTACAGACGAAAATTTTCGTCGGTAAATTGATTATTTTTTATAGTGCGTGCATAATTGTAAGTGAACTAGACAACCGATTGGAACAGAAAAGCACATTCCTATTGTCAATGGAAGAAATTAGCCTCTTTGTTTTTAGTTCTCTGCCTTCTTTTTCAAATTTAATAAAAATATATGATTTTGAATTTGGAATTTAATAAACTTACCATTTACAAAACTTTCAAAATAGATTATATAAGGATAGAAAATCTAATGAAAATTACCCACCATTAGTTAAATATCACATCATATACAACGTTGAATTTTTAAAAATTTTGCATAATAATGGGATCCATTTTTTACTAGTGTGGTATTCCACAAGTATGATTAAAATTGACTATTTTATATTTTCCTTCCCTTTCCTCACTCCAACATCACAATAACTTTTTTGGCATATAGTTGTTGGTAAGATACTCGAACCTATTCAAAGGCCTAATGAAGTAGAGGATATGCTTATAGAACAACTAGCATCTTAGGATGGTATGAATCATCATATTCTAAAATGATTTTGTACTACCTGTGCCAAAGTAGTCAAGCATGATTTTCGACAATTTTATAACGTTAAAAAAGTATTGGATTTTCTCAAAAGTTGTAATTTTATATCTGATGATATCAATTAATTTGAATGTTATAGATGATTTCGGTGCATGCAACAATAATTTTTTCAAACTATCCATAATTATATGTATGAACTACTAGAATTTTAGAATCAATTGGCACTTAAAGACCCTACTTTACGTAATTCCTAAATTTCCATAATCTTTGTCAAGCTTTAATATTTGGCATCTCTTGATGACTCTCAAAGGCATGTTCAAACTCACCCAGAAATCTCTTCTTCAGTGAGGATCTCTATCAAACCTTGATACAGTAATCCAAAAAAATAATAATAATGGAAGAAATCATGTTAAACACTCTTCAAATGGAGAAATATATTACGTAGAAATTATTCTTGCCATCAAAACCCCTTTTATTAGACTTCTCAAAACACAACTAAGAAGAAGATATTTTACAACTACTGTAAAAAGAGTGGTCAACATATCTCCGAATACAAAAAAAGACCTAATTAAAGTAACTCTATTAAGTCTTCTCAATCTATTGCCATTGTTGTTGCCAAAAAGGGTACAATAGAAAATACATATATTGTAGGGTCCGTGAACTTGGGCCACGCGACCCCACCCTGTAGGATCCATGGACTTTGGCTCAATGGTAAGAGGCGTTCGCTGCGAGCGAAGTAAAACCCTGAGGTCTTGTGTTCGAGTGGTGACTCACACAAGTACCAGAGGGGACAATACCTTCTTGTCTGATGGATCGCGTGGCCCAGTTCACGGATCCAACATCGATCGCAGATCGTGGCGAGTTCACGGATCTGACTGGGGGTCGCATGGCCAGAGTCCATGGATCCTACAGGGTGGGGTCGCGTGGCCCAAGTTCACGGACCCTACATATATATTTCTTAAATTCTCTTTGCAAGACCTTCAAGCCCTTCCACAATAACTTCAAACATATTTTGGTCCTATTTCCTCTCTTGATTCGTCTATGCTGGACCCCGCTTCCAAAGCTCAGCATTCGGAGTCATAAAACATGAGCAAACACATTTCTCCAACTTCAGGATGGATTTTGGGAAACCTCAAACTAGAATTACAATTTGACATCTTCAGAACATTTGTTCCCCATTGTCTTAAACTTCTAATGACACCAAAATTATCCAATTTGATTCAGTAATCTGAAGGTTTGGGCTCAAATATTTTCAACCTGTTATTAAACTGAAACAATACACTATACCCAACTTCTATCTAGAAATTGAAAGTCTTAGGGACTGAATTAAAATTGAATTCCTTCAGATTATTTGTAGCTTTACATCTCTAGTTTATTAAAAAAAAGAATCATCTCATTTGGAGGTCAGATGATGCAGTTATGGCCAAAAGAATCAAACATGGTTTTGTCCTTAATCATATTGAACCTATGTTGGGATGATTGGCATAGTTTTAACTAGAGATATCGGATTAAGGTCATTCTTGGATGGTTTGAAAGAGGACTTCTAGATCTATAATTTCAAGATAGATTATGTCATCTAGAGTGTAGCGCCCCCTCACCGTAGGGTACATATCGGGACGCCCGAGGGTCGCTCCGACACGTATCCTACGATAAAGTTGCACTACCAGAAAATCCCGCTAATAGTCCACATGGGATCGCAATAAATAAATCACAATATCAGAAACCACTAAATTTTTAAAATTCATAATAGCAATCTTGATACAGTCATCCAATAGCATAATAGACAAGTCTATCAGTCCCCTAAACAAAACCCAAAAAGGAAACTGACACAAGCGTCTATACTAAGTCATCCGCAAAAGTCCAACCCAGCTGACCGACCTGTGTGCCATCGCTTCACTTGCCCGCCCGCTCGCACGGCAGGAAGAGACTATCTCCGGAGCTAGGGGTCTACTCTATCAGTCCTGAAAAATAGGTTGCAATTTTGGGTGAGTTTGCGAACTCAATGAGAAACCATCATCGATGGTTCACTCAAATCATGCATTACGCAGATTGCGTACAACATGGCACAGTGGTATTCAATTAACAGTATCGTATAACAAATTACATTATTATACAACCATTCACAGTAGCATGTAACAATTTGCAACCTCTCATGCCATCACTTAATTCAGTAAGTGTCACAAATCAATCAGTCATGTGTATACAATGCATATGTGACTCTTTTCTAGTTATTCAGTGTTGTGCCCAAACGCTCAGTCAGTATTCAGTATTCAGTGTAGACGCGTCAGGGATTTCTCCCCTCGGACCCGAGGCCCGGTCAGTACAGTGTTCGAGCTCGAGGCTCATTCAGTGATATTAGCGACTTGGGTCACAACGTTCAATATCTGATCATGCCTTTATGCATGTAATGCAGTGTTCAATAATTCAGTGATATGGCTATAAAAGCCCAGTATTTCAATTCCCAATGTCATGTAGTAGTCCAATCCCATACAGTAGAAGCATGCAATTCGATCATATACATTTCAGTAATCATGCAATTCACATTGGTAAGTAATTCACATAGAGCATTTAGACAATCAAGAATTTGAGAAACCAACTAGGTTACTCACCTATAACTTCCGAGCTATTGCCTGGAAGTCCCAGCAATATTCGTGGAATGACGGTTCAACGGTGCTTCTATAACAGTTAAATAAATCCCCATTACTAGATGCTCAGTCCAAACAGTTCAATGATGCATACGTCTCAGTGGAAATATTTACAATGCATGTTCACGATTTCTGGCGCTAAAACCCAATTTTGATATCTTACGCCCAATTCTAACTTTTCACTCAATTGATCGACAATAATTGATCCAATCCTACAATTCAGTTCAATTCCTCAATTCATATACCCTATAGCAATTCCCTAGTCATTGGGTTAAAACCTCCATTGAAAAACCCCAATTGAAACTCCAATTATCATAATTCAATACTTAGTTCGCTATTAGAACCATAATTGACCCTATTCTCTAAGAATCAGTACCATTTAAATTAAATTCCAACTCTCATATATTTCCTCAATTGTAGACCTCTTTCCCTAGTTCACAACGAACCAGGAATCACCTCAATCGGAGGTCTATACCATAAGTTATGCCTAAAAAACTACAACTCATCCATCAGAAAACTGCCCCTTCGCCGCGACCTCCGTCCCTTCGTCGCGACGTACAACGGGTCGTTCGTTGTGGTGCAGAAAGAGTCGTTCGTTGCGACGCATAACTCAACGCTCGTTGCGACGTCCAACCGAGCTCGTTACGACGAATAATTTAATTACTCGTCGCGACGAAGCCTCAACAAGACGTCATGACGTCGAAGTCCCGATCGTCTTCTCCGACGAATCTACCCATTTCTCTCTCTAAAACCCAGCATTAAACACTCCCATCTACCCATTCAAACACATTAAATACCATAAATGCATCAAACAACCTTTAATAACAACATTAAAGCCATTAAACTTACCAAATCAAGCTTTAAATCCACAAATCTCTAGAAACCCTAAAACCTTCAAAACCCACGATCTCCACCTTCAAGCCTCAATCCACTTCCTCTTCCACATTAAACACTCCAAGCTAGCACAAAGAGAAGAACCAGCAAGAAAGATCAAAGCTCTCACACAAAAGAGAAGAAATCGAAGACCACCGTGGGAGAAGAGAAGAAGAAGATTGCTTTGCCTTAGGGAAATTCCCAAATTTCAAAACCTAGGTATTTATAGACATAAGTCTCCAAACAAGTTCAAATTTCAGTCTCTAATTTCAATGGCTCAACATTTTTATTTCCTAACAGTATAACTCTAATTTTTCCTTTGTCATTGGACAATTCTTTCAGTCTCATACGGTTAATCGATCTGTCACTCAAAATTTCCGGTCCGGACATTTTCTCCCGAATCTTCCAAAAATTTCCTACAAGCCACTATCAATAGCCAATCACTCTTAACCATTCTAAATCAGTCATTTGAGCCCAATTACTCCTAATTTCTCGATTAATCACGATCCAGTCAGTTTGGTCAGTTCATGCTCACAATTAAAATATCGAAAAACCATGAATGCATGTACCTATGAATAAATGAATATGCAATAAACCTATTCCTCTATAATTAGAGGCCAGTGACATGCTCAATCGGTGAATGCAATGAAACCTACCAATCTGTCCCAATTTACCAAAATACCCTTGCTATCAGTAACGGGATGTTACATAGAGGGTCAAAATTGAACCAGATGATAGGGTAAGATGATCCTAGATGAAAAGTCAGACGATAGGCTTCAGTGGATAAGAAGGAAGGTTTTAGTCTATAATGGATAAGAAGGAAAGTTTCAGTCTACAATGGATAAGAAGGAAGGTTTCAGTTTATAGTGGATAAGAAGGGAGGTTTCAGTCTACAGTGGATAAGAAGGAAGGTTTCAGCCTACAGTGGATAAGAAGGAAGGTTTCAGTGTACAATGCACCAGACGATAGGGTTTCTACAGGTTTTTCTTACATCAGCAAAAGTTCTGAATCACTAAATACACTCTTCAGAGCATCTTCACTTATAAAGATCATAACTTTCGTCTCAAATGTCCAAAAATTTCATACTATATATTATTGGAAAGCTAGAAAGATAAGCTACAATTTTCTAGAAGATACATTTATCTAATTCAACCTAGATTAATCTAGTTTTTCTCCTGAAATCAGAACATGAATTTTATCCCTATGGAAGACTTGAAATATGAAATATACAACTACAAGAGAAATATGCATATACACATTGGAAACTTGTCAATTCTTAATTCATTTCTAAATCAAAATGAAGTTCATATATAACTTTAATGACATAACAACATTACATTGAAGATTTAATACAAGATACAAAATACAATGTATCTTGCTTATAAAGCTATCAAAAAAATGATCGAACTAACTTAGTTACAAAAGTTTCTAATATCTTGGAGTTTCCGATGCCTTGCAAGGATTACTAACCTTCTCGTTTTGCACCTGAGGAGTGGAAAAATATTGGATTGAGTTACACGGCTCAGTGGTTAATATATTTATAGCCATTGGCAATTGACCATAATTCCAGCATATGTGTGTGTGTGTGTGTGTGTGTGTGTGTGTGTATACAGTAATCCAAGCATAAATCAATTTAGCTTAAAACTCATAACACATAACACTCAAATGCATCAGACTTGACATTTTAAAAATGCAATGTACAAACAAATGACTCGAGAGTTCCATGAAAACATAATGGAGAAACCGAAGTTTACCCCATGAATAGAATGAGTCCAATTTCGAAGCTCATATGCAGGCTCTTGTCAACGTGCACGTGACGAATAGAATAGTTCCACTCTCACCCAAACAAAAACACATATTTGTTTTCTAATATGCTCATACTTTCATGCTTTGTCTTCTTTTCATTTAATATAAAATGTCATGACCTCTTTCGAGGTATAACATAATCATATTTCATCATGCATTTTCAACATTTACAAACAAGTCAATTTCAAACAAATCCAATTCCAATTAATCCAACATACACACAGGCAAGAATTTGCCCAATTACACTATAACTATAAATATATTACACATTTAATTAGCTTGCGAAAATCTAAGTCAAGCTTGCATTTCCCCTTGCTCTTGGGTAGGATTCTCTTGGTTTCCTAAAACAACCAAGGTTCCATTCTAAACAATATTCCAATAGAATTCATAAACTTCAACAATCACAAAAATTGCAATAAACATAAATTACGCTCAAACCTAACCTACTCATAGTCTATCTAGGTTAGAAAACCAAATAGCTCAGAAATTCAAAATCAAAATGGTTTCATCTTCCTCTTCTTTCTTCCTGCATTCTCAACATAAACCTTATTCTCTATTTAAGCCCTTTTTAAACCTAGCAAGAAGAAAGATGAAAACTTACCTCTAACAAGTTGTTTTCCTCTCTTTTTCTCCCTTCTCCACTGAAACTCTCTTCTCCTCTCTTTGTTTTTCATATTTCTCTTCTTTCTCTCCCTCAAATCATGTTTTTCCCTTCTTAAAAGAACATGACAACATGTCTTCTTCCATTTCTACCCTTAATGAGCCCAAAAAGTCCATTTTACCCTTCCTAATAAGCTTATGCTCTTTTAACCTTAAGTGATTTTCCAAAAATACCCTTGAACACCCTTATTACCTTAGTACTTTAATTCCATTAACCCATGCAAGAAATCCTACTAAATTTGACATAATAATAACTCCAACATAATTAATCTATCAAAATCTCAAAAATTATTTTAAATCGTGTTTAACTTAAAGAAAAATGTTCGGGGTCCAACAGTCTATCATTCCAGGTATTTGTTCCTCATGGTACCTTGATTCTACTTATAACCACATAACCTTTAACTCTTTCATATTTGACTATTTAAAAACTTCTCCAATTCTTTATATTTTCTATACAACTAATAACTCTACTATGAATGTGCGAATTGTATCCATTGTTTAAACATCTAAATTAACTTTGTTTGATACTTATCTTATTCCTAAACTCTCATTAAATATTATTTTTAGTGGTTAATTATATGAACTTTGTATTAAGTTATCTTTTTTTTTCAAATCGTGATTTCACTGCATAAGATCCATAGATAGGTGAAATCTCTGGGATAGAACATTAGGTTGGACAACTATTTGAACTTACCTCCCTCTACCTCCTATCCAAACTTGTTAGTGTTGTTATATCTAATATTTGGCACTCTCGCCACTGTCATCTTTCCAAACTTATACTTGAATCTTTAATTTCTAATGATTCCTTAGGTTAAATCAAAAATAAATATTCTAATTGTATCTCATATCAACTTTCTAAAAATCATACTTTACCCTTTATCAATAGTGATTATGTTTATTTGACACTTTTGATATGATTCATTCTAACATTTGAGACCTACTCCTTATGACAATATGGAAGTTTACGATATTATGTAATCTTATGATTTCGCTTCATACACATAGATTTACCTCTTACATTTGAAATACTTTATGTTTATTCTCGCTTTGCAGACATGATTCAAACTTAGTTTTCTTACATAATTAAACTTTTGGGCACTAATAATTTCATTAATTAATAAAAAAATTATTCACTCATTTTCTTGATCAACAAGGAGTTGATGTTCAAAGATCTTATCCAGGTACACTCCAACAAAATTGTAGAGCTAAACGAAAGCATATATACATACTTAATACTATTTGAATTATTCTCATTTCCTCTTCTTATCTACAAACCTTTAGGAAGATGCTACTCTTATATTTGTTTATAATATCAATCATATGCATACTCCTATTATAGGTAATGTCTCTCGTTATGGATGTCTGTATAATTGTGCGCCTGACTATCAAACTCTTAAAATCTTTAGTAGTACGTGTTTTTTCTTCTCCAATCATATAAATATACTAAAATACAACCATATAACTATCAAACTCACTTCTTTGCTATTTTGCGTATCCTTCAATGTATCAAAAGTAATCTCTTTTATTGTCCTCACTTTTGTTGTTCATTTTCATTGGAGTTAAGAGTATACTTTGATGTTGATTGGGTTGGAGATTTAACTCACTGATGCTCAATTACTATTTAATGTTTATTTCTTGGTGCATCTCACATTTCATGATACGATAAGAAATTAACATTTTTCATATAAAACTAAATATGTACATTTTAGCATTTCATATTTCATCCCTATATACAACATTAAAGAGCTATTAGAGTCTACTGCTCTATTACAAAATATGTTATGTACTACATGATAGAGGAATTATACTAGATTTTATCTAATCCTTCAGTCTCAGCTGACCAACCTTTGAACCATTTCTTCAATCCAAAAGTACAAAAATTATACTTTTTCTAGAGTCTCTTTGTCACTAATATCCTCTTTCAAACCTAAAATGTCAACGTTACAATTTTGGTGAGTTTTGTTAACTCAGTGAGTTAACTATCCTCAATGATTCACTCAAATCATATAATACATCAATTCATATAATCACATAATTCACTTCATTTCATTTATCAGGCAGCATTGCATATTACTTACTTCACATATCATATTCAGAGCAGTCAGACAGATCATTTCGATCATTTAAAATATACATATCAATTATAAATGCAGTGCTCATGAGACTTACTTTCATTTTTTATTGTTGTGACCGAGTATCATTTTACTGGCTCAGATCCCTCGTGGATACCGGGCTTGTATCAGATATCGTCCCATATTTCTTAGTAGATACCAGGTACATTATCAACTAAGCTAGAGGCTCTTTGCACGTTTTGAGCTTTAAGCTCTTTTTACTGGCGACTTCGGTCACAATTATCTTTATCTTTCATGCATTTATGTAATGATATGCATCACAATCACATTCACATTTATCATTAAACCTTGGTTCGACATTCAACATAATGTTGAGTATCACTTATTTCATCAATTTCACAAGCAAGGAGCATTTCCATTATATTATTCATGCATCAAACACCTCGGACATTCAATGTCCAAAATCAACACAATCATATTTACATAATAATTCAAAACAGAATTAAAACAAACAAATAATCAAGTGAGACCACATAGGTTACTCACAATTTGTTCTAGATAACTATTGCCTCGAACTCCCGGCAACGTCTGGATGTTAACGCTCTAAATGCTCCTCTATAATATGCAACGTACACTTACACATAACACAACTTTGCACAATTATAAGTATTCAATTTGGCATATATATATATATATATATATATATTGTACAATACATGCTCAATGATAATCTCGGGTATATTTCCTTTATTTTCATCTCAAAAACATTCATTCATAATTCAAAACTCATAAATGTCTACTTTGAACTTAGGTTTATACCTCGATAAAACAAAATTTATTCTAAGTCCATAACTCAATCGATCATTCCAGCATTTTTCTCAAAATAGATTTTCAGGTCAAGGTTTCATGGTTATTATGAAAAGGAAAATGAAGTATCTAGGCAACACCTTCTTCTAAAATAATGTTCCTCCATATCTTAAGTTTCTAGTGACACCAAGTTCATACAATTTGGTTCAATATTCTGCAAGTTATACTCAAAATAATTCCAATTATTCTCAAACTGCAATAGTACTTAATACTCAACTTTGAGCCAAAATGTAAAACTCTTAGAGATAGAATTAAAACTCTAGCATAATCTAAATCAAAAATCATTTCATTTGGAGATCTACACGTCAAGATATGGCCAAAATACTAGTGCCTGTTCAGTGAAATTACTTCATTTAACAAATTCCAACACACTTTATCATTTTCATCCTAAATTCATCAATCAATTATTATCAACCATTTACTAATAAATTTAAATGGCCATGAAATTTTATGGAGAGGAAAGAAAATGAGTGAGGAGTTTGTGGTTCAAATTTCAAGTCAATCGGAGGTCCGAAGAAGAAGTTATGGTTAAAAGAGTAAAGGGTACTCAAAACTGTCAAAAATCACTGCACCCTCACTGATCGTGCACTTGCTACTAATTCCCCACTATCACAATCGTGCTTATACACAATCGTGCACTTCCTGTTTGTTCCTCTCTATCATGATTATGCATGATCGTGCACTACAAGATGCTTCACCTTTGTCACGATAATGCTTGTGCATGATCGTGCAACTCCCAGATAATCCTTTCTATCATAATCGTGCAAGTCCACTGAGGGTTCCTCTCTGCCACGATCGTGTAGCTCTTCTGAGGCTTCCTCTCTATCATGATTGTACAACTCCTCTGATGTTTACTCTCTGTCACGATCGTGCTTGTGCACGATCATGACAGATGTTCTTCTCTAAATTTTTATGAAACTGCATATTTTCATCTCTTCTTCATCTCTTTTATTAAATCCATCATTTCTAAATTATATCCTCTTTACTTCCTCTTCATTCTTACTTCCATTTTAGCTCAACTCAATCATAAACAAATCAAAATCTATGATTAATCACAAACATAAAAAAACCAAAACATATCAAATACGCATTCCTCATATTTTTTGCATTTCTTCATCTTCATTAACACCTTCATTTCATCTCTAACTTATTATTTTAATTCTTCCCATATCACAACATCACATTACTTCTTTTTCCTTAACTCTAGACTCATTTAAGTTCATCTCTAAAACATCAAAAGAGATTCACGTATAACAGTGAAAACAAAACATACGCATTTCATCTTTCCATGAATTTTTTGTACTCTTTTTATACACATTTCAATGATCTTTCTATCTCAAAAATCATTTCAATAACATCTTATGAAATATTGATCATCAAATATAAAAAAGCAAGACAAGCGACACGCCCTAGTTTCTCATTCACGTTTCAGCAAATACACATCCTCATTTTATAAACATTTAACTGCGAACTATCATGATGCATGTTTCATTCTATATAACATGAAGAACCATACGATACTTTTTTAAAACTCCAAACTCTTTAAAATCATGTGAACCCTAGCTTTCCATGATACACGATCATCAACAGTAAAGGTTATAGGGTTAGGTCTTGTAGTGACAGTGAAGAAGATAACAAAATGAAAGTAGCAAGTGAAAGGTGAGAACAAAGCTTGTGTTGTTAGGACAAAAAAGAAGTTTGAAGGTGAAGAAGATGAAGAACAAAATGAAAAGAAATAAACAAAAGCTGCAAACAAATGGATACATTGAAAGAAAAATAAAAGTGAAGGTGGTCTTTCACTTTGGGAGAGAGTGTTGTGTGGTGGATGCATGGCTTGGAAAGTGACATATATCACTTGCAACATGTCCACTTCCTATGGTCTCACTTGGTTATCTTATTTAACTAGGGATGGCAATTGTACCCGAACCTGATGGGTACCCGATAAAATTACCCGAACGGAGGCGGGTATGGGAGCTAATTTTACCCGTATGTGGTATGGGGGTTAACAAAATACCACGGGTATCGGGCGAATACGGGATACCACCCCCATACCCGTTTACCCGTTATATATTAATTACAAGTTTGCCATTATATATATATACATAAAACTCACCCAAATCTCTAATAACTAATCCCTAATATTTCATTTGTTCGGTTCTTCCTCAATCTGCAGTGTCGCCGCCATCTTCTCCACGCTTTCTGTCAGCTTTCGTTTGGGTGTTCCTGCTTTCTGTCAGCTTGTAGCGTACTTGTCATTACCCAGGAAGCCAGAAGGTATTCCTATTATCAGCTTATTGATTCTTTCTTGTTTCTATTGTTTAAATCTAGAGATAAGTTTTCTTTCCAGTTCTATTTTGCTTTCTCGGTCTTCTTTTCTGGCCTAATTGGACTTCTGATGGTCGATTTTGGAGTTGGGGGTTTTGATGGGGTTTTTGGATCGAGGGTAAGGTTGATATGGGATCTTAGGTGATTGCATTTTGATTTTGAAACTTAAGAACTCTGTGGAATTCAAGGGATGCGAGTTTGCAAAGTTTTATTTTTAGTGCTGTATGGGTTTTCCGGGACTTTTATTCTAAACAAAGGGAACTAAGAAAACAAAAGTGAGAATCTGTTAACCTCGATAAGAAAAACTTAGTTGCTTTACAAAAACGACCTAAGTGAAGGAAACACTCTGTCTGTGGGAACTGGGCTTTTGTGAGGTTTAAGGCTAATGCTTGTGAGACGATAAATCTAGAGAATGTGATGATGATGATGACTTACCATTGAAGTATCTAACTTTATACTTTACCTATAGTGGCTCAATCTGTCTCTATCCATAAGGTTGTAGTAATCTGTAGATGATAATTTAACCTGCTACTTTGTTGCACCTCTTGAATTGGTAGGCATGCTTTTGGGGTCTTAAGAAATAAGTTGATCATTAAAAATGTCAGTTGGGGCGATCTTTAGGGTCTCCCATGTTCATAAAATGTCATTACTTTATTGGCATAATGTATAGCTCTTTAGACTCTCGGGTAAATTCAAGACATGTTCCACCATGTTAGGCTGACTATTTAATTGATTCTGTTGGTATATGATTTTGGCCACACGGAATTCATAGTAATCCTTTTGAAACTTGACAATATATACTAAATTACTGCGGATGAGATTTCTTGAAAAGAAAATTTGAAATAGAATGTAATAGCTGGAATTTCAAAGTTGTTGATGCTAAAATATTTAAGGTTGCTATGCAATTAACTCCTGTTTTGATTTTGAGGTTTCTTTCTGTCGATTTAAGTTGCTTTGTCATTTTCTTGTTGATCCTTGTTTTTTTTTGCAAAGGTCTATCATATTCTACGTTGTACAAAAAGATAGTAATAGTTGATGAGATGGTAAAGTATTGGTTATGGTGAGAAAGAAGTCTTTGCAGAGGGGCATTTCTTCATGTAGACTTTGTTGTTTTCCTTTATAGTTACTTCAACAGAAATAGCTATATTTGCCGCAAAAGTTAATCTGTCTTAGGTTTATATATTTGCACTATTTAGTCATTTACCTTATTCTAGTGCACATTACATATTTCAGCACTGCCTGTCATTTTATATGTTGTTTTTTATGATTGGTTTGGTAACATTTGGTTCTCATTATTTTTTCGTTGGAGATACCTTTCGGATGATAATTTGGTTGGATACTTGTGCAGGTAATTTGGGTTAATTTTTGTTGGATTACAATGAACTCGAGTGAGAGTATTTCTCAAAATCCTATAACTATGGATCGTCCTCTCATTCCTACTGACCTCTCTCCTTCGGTCGACTCACCAAATAGTACGAGTCAGGAACCCACTTCAACTTCAGAGGCTGTACAAGATGTTGAAGACACACGTAAAAGAAGATTAACATCTGTTGTTTGGAATCATTTCAAAAAGGAGAAAATTGTAGGGGAAGATGAGAAGGCCATTTGTAATTATTGTCAGAAAAAACTTTCTGGAAAAAGCTCAAGTGGAATTAAACACTTGCATGATCACATAAAGAGTTGCCCTCGGAAAAAATTTCAAGATGTTCGACAACAAGTTTTGGTACAACAAACAAATGCGGTGGCAAATTACAATTTTGATCAACAAAAATCAAGGGATGATCTTACCAAGATGATTATAATACATGAGTATCCTTTGGTTATGGTCGAGCATCACGGATTTTGCCAATATTCTGCTAGTTTGCAGCCCTTGTTTAAGGTTCCCTCACGAAATACTGTGAAAAGCGATATCTTAAGGATATATGACTACGAAAGGGTGAAGACTTTGAGTTTGTTGGAGGCAAATTGTAGTAGGATTGCCTTAACTACGGATATGTGGACTTCTAGTAATCAAAAAAAGGGTTTTATGGCTATCACCGCTCATTTCGTCAATGATAAGTTGACATTACAAAGTCGTATCATGAGGTATTAATTTGCTTTCCTCTTTTTTTGAATCACATTTGTCTATGTTTTTTATCATTTAATAATCATTGATTGACAATATTAATTATCTAATTCTTGTTTATTTACTTATATAATATAGGTTCATTTATATACCTTGTCCACACACTGCTGAAGTTCTTACCAATGTTTTATTTAATACCATTTTGGATTGGAACATTGATCGAAAGTTATCAACTTTGACGGTTGATAATTGTACGACTAATGAAGCTATCATTAGTGATATCACAAAGAAGTTTTCTCTTAATTCACTTATGTTGAATGGGTCTTTGTTTCACATGCGTTGTTGTGCCCACATTTTAAATTTGATCGTTCAAGATGGTTTGTTTGTCATTGGCAAGGGTATAGAAAGGATTAGAGATAGTGTGGTGTTTTGGACAGCATCTCCAAAAAGGGAGCAAAAGTTTGAAGAAGCGGTACGACAATTACGCATTGCAAGTACCAAGAAATTGGTTCTTGATTGTAAGACCCGGTGGAATTCCACATATTCAATGCTTAATGTTGCTTTGATATACAAGGATGTCTTTAATCGTTTGAGTCAGCGTGAACCGTTATACAAAGATTTGCCAACTGAAGAGGATTGGAGACTTGCAGAAATGGTTTGCGAGAAGTTAGGATTGTTCTATTCTGTGACCGAGATGTTCTCAGGTACAAAGTATCCAACGGAAAATATTGTTTTCCCTAAAATTTGTGAAATCAGAAGCTCATTGGAAAAATGGTGTGAGTCTCCAATTGAGGTGATTCAAGGCATGGCAAGAAATATGTTGGCCAAGTATAAAAAGTATTGGTCTGACATTCATGGAATCATGGGAGTGGCATTCATATTGGATCCAAGGTACAAGACCAAACTATTATAATATTGTTTTAAAAGAATTTATGGAGATTACTTATATGTTGATGAAGTCAAAAAAACTTTGAAAGTTTGCAATGATTTGTTTGAAGAGTATAGAATGAGGGATTCACCTTCTTATAATGGTGAAGTTTCATCTACTTTTGGGTATGATAAAGATGCTAATGAAGGATTTCTCCAAAGTTTTGATGAGGAAGTTGCTCTTGAAAGAGAGAGTAGTTTGTTTGCGAAAACAAAATTGGATCATTATTTAGAAGAAAAAGTGTTACCAAGAACAGAAAATTTTGATATTTTAAGTTGGTGGAAAACTAATGGGGTAAAGTATCCACTCTTGATGAAGTTGGCAAGAGATGTGTTAGCTATACCAGTTTCAACTGTAGCTTCAGAGTCTGCTTTTAGCACAAGCGGAAGGTTGGTGAGTCCACACCGTAGTCGGCTTCATCCCAAGACTTTAGAAGCATTGATGTGTGCACAAAGTTGGTTGTGGAGTGAAATAAAAGGTGATTCTTATCTTTATTTGAATGAAATTCAATGAAATAATTAAGTTATTATTATATATATTTATTGAATCCTTTATTTTGTGGTTGTTTTTATAGTAACACGTTCTGATGAGACGAATGCATATTGTCGCACTATTGAGTATGATGAGGATGTTAGTGAGGTATTTTTAGCAATTCATAATCTATTAATTTAAATAACGATTTTTATTTTTTATTGTGAATGACTAATAATTGTTATTGTTTAATGATAGGCAAGTGGTCCAACAAATGCCTAAGGTTCAAGAAATAGTGCAAGGATCTCATCAAGTTCTACTGCTTTTTATGCTTTGGAATTTCCATTAAAACTAATGTATGTTATTTTAATTTGTTTTTTTTTTTAATTCACTCTTAGATTTGTACTATCATTTATAATCTCTGTTTACTTGTTTCTTTTATGCTAAATTCAGTATGTATGTATGAATGTAGCATGAAAATCTAAAAAAAAAACAAATAGTTCATTCATATTAAATAATTTTTAAAAAAAAAAAAAGTGGTAAATCTGCAATTGATGGGTCAAACCCCAACGGCACGTATGGGTACCAACAAAATCCCGACGGGATGGGGCGAGTATGGGGTGGGGTGGGTTCATGGGGGCGAGGCGGGGATGGCATACACCCCATACCCGCCCCGTTGCCATCCCTATATTTAACTAGTCCATTTGTCTCTAATTTTTACTCCAATTGTCTTCCAATTTTTCATGACATATTTTATTAAATTCAATGTCATTTATAAAATCTTCACTATCATTTAACTCTTATTTCTACTACCATTTTCAATTGCTTTGTCAATTGACATTTTCCTAATCTAAAATACCCAAAATTTCATAAATTTCCTAAATTTTACCAAAATTATAAGTCAATAATTATACTCTCCAAATCAATTTTCAATACAAATAATCCACAATTCTCAATAAAATCACATTTATAAATCAATTATACCTATAAAATGTCAATAAATGCATGTACGATCATTTTAATGTGTGCAACGAGTAATAATCGCATGTGTGTATATGTTATATTATGCATGAACATCAAATGTATTTTCTAACTTCTCAATAATCTCTCGTTTATACTATTCTAGGGTTCTAACCCTTAACATGGGATAACGAGATGTTACAATTCTGGTCTGAATATTAATCTTCACAAGAGTGATTTTATTTTCTCCATAGCAGCCTACGACATTCAACCTCCTATTACACAAGCAATGGGTATGCAATGCACCAACCCTTCCATTATGTATCTAGGCCTTCTAGTAGCCACCAAGCACCTTAATTATCATGAAAACTTACCCTTTATAAAACATATTTAACGACGAATTTCTTCATCGGTAAATAAAAAGCTCTCTTACGTAGGTAAACTCCAACTCATTAAATATGTGCTAAACTCCCTACATATCTATTAGAACTCCCATATTTTTCTTTCTCAAAGCATCCTTAAGAAAATCGAGAGATTGTTTAAGAGTTTCTTGTGGTCAAATCCAGATGGATCAAAAGGTTTAACTAAAGTTCGATGGACTGACATCTGTTTACCCAAGGATGGAGGAGGGCTGAACATATTTCCTCTCAAACTTACCATTCAAGCCTTGCTCCTTAAGTGACAACGATGGATTTTTCTTGATAAACGATCAATGTGGTTATGTTGGCTACATTCTTATTATCTTCAAAATTTCTAGCAAATGCATAAAAGGGCTTCCCATTCTCATTTTCTCAACCGGCTGTTAACATTGTAGGATATGGTTAAAGATGATATCAGTAGTCTAAATTATAGAGATACACTCCATTGGAAGGGTCAACCCATCCATTCCCTCAATAACAAAACCACCAAGGCACTCTTGCGAAGACGATGTCCAAAGGTAGGCTGGCATAAAATCATCTGGAACAAAGTACTCCCCTATGACTTTGTTTTTGCCTTTGGCTAGTTATCCAAAATAGATAGCAGACCTACTATTTTATGTTGAATATTGAAGATAATTTGTATTTCACTATATTTCTGTACATAGAAACAAGGTTTATATACAAATTTCCAAGGACTATTTAGGAAGTAATCTAGCTATTAATTATACGAAATCTCTCAATTATAGGAGACATTACAGGAACAATTAATACAAGATCAATGCTAATATCTCTAGTCAACATTTTATTTGCCAATCAACCGATTTTTTCCAATATGTCAGCTCCAAACAAAATCTCAAGATTATCTCTTTTTCACTTGCTCTTTCAACATCTGCATATGGGACATGATTACATGTCTTTGTAAATGGAACACCCTTGGTTGCACAATGTTGGACATTATAAATAATCTCTTAGCTAGAACAGCCCGGTCATCATATAGTCGACGACTCTTCATTCTTGTTTTGGGGATATGTGTGTATAGCTTATGACAAGAGCGTAATTAGCGACGATTTGTTAATCATTGCTCCACCCAAGATTCCATTCAATCAGATATAATTCAATAACTACGTGAACTATTGATCGTGAAGAACATTCACCAACAATACCTAGTCGTTGTATTAACGTCCCTCTATCTCTGACCACATGATACTTTTATCGCTCTCGTATGTAACTGATTATATTTAGACTTTATTCCCTAAACCTTCGTGTAAGGAGAGTACAAGGTTTACCCTTTACTTTTTTGTTAGTCTTGTAACTGTTTCCATTATTTTCTATTAATTCCATTTCAATTTTAAAAAAACAATAATAAAATGCTAAATAAGGAAAAAGATTAATAAATTTATTTTATTAATCAAGAAAATAATTTTATTTATTATTTATTAATTCATTAAATAATTAATATTATTTTATTTATTTATCAAATTGATCTTAAAGTTCTTATTGAATATTAGTAAAATATGCACAATAAGCAATTAAGAATAAACTTTAAAATTTTATCCTAAAATATTACTTATTAATTAAATTATTACTTTACCTGATTCTTGGGAAAATCTCCGAGTTACTTTGATTAGTTCTGCTTTTGTTACCATGGAGTTAGTGAAGTCTGCTGTTTTAAATGAAGAAGTCAAAAGACGAACATAGGAGGCATCTACTTCACAGTCACATGTATTGGTTACAGAAAATAAGGGGAGAAGTAGAGAGAAGGATCAGGAACATAACCGAAGAAAGAGTAGAAGTAAGTCCAGATCTCGATACAAGGATATGGAGTGTCATCATTGTGGTAAGAAAGGCCATATTAAGAAGTACAATTTCAAGTGGAAACATAATAAAAGCAAGCAATAGAAGAACAATGATGATAGCAATGATAGTGTTTCTATTGTCATTAGTGATCTAATGACAATTGCTGATGAATAACTGGCTAACATTGCTTCTGATGAGATTAGTTGGATTTTTTATAGCGGTGTTACTTATCATGTGACCCGTCGCAGGGAGTTCTTCACATCTTATACTCAAGTTTCTGATGGGGCTTTAACAATGGCTAACAATGGCAAATCAAAGGTTGTTGGCATTGGTATTGTTTGTTTGGAGACTAATATCGGAATGAGGCTATTTTTGAATAATGTCAGACATAATCCTGACATGAGGTTTAATCTGATTTATATTGCTACACTTGATGACAAAGGTTATAATAGTCAATCTTCAAGAAGGAAGTGGAAACTCAATAAAGGTTCCTTGGTTATTGCACGTGGAGAGAAGGTTTCAAGTTTATATTGGACCAAGGCTATAGTTTTTGTTGATGACGCTAATGTTGTTGCGGCAATGATTTATCGAAACTATGGCATAAGTGGCTTAGTCACATGAGTGCAAGGGGACTTCATCAATTAACCAAGAAGAATGTGATTTTTGGTCTAAAAAATGTCACATTGGTTAAGTATTCTTATTGCTTGGCGAGAAAGCAAAATAAAATGTCCTTCAAGAGTAATCCTCCTTCCAAAAAATCAGAGGTTCTTCAGCTACTTCATTCAGATCTTTGTGGTCCTATGAAGACTAAGACACATAGTAGTTGTCTATATTTTGTGACCTTTATTGAAGATCATTCTAGAAAGCTTTGGGTTTATCCTTTTAAGAGAAAAGATCAAGTTCTTGGTGCCCTTAAAGAGTTTCAAGCCAATGTTGAGGGAGATACAGGGCAGAAACTAAAGTGTATTCGCATTGATAATGGTGGCGAGTATTGTGGACCTTTTGATGTATACTGTAGAGAGTAGGGCATACGACACCAGAAAACGCCTCCTAAAACTCCTCAGTTGAATGCATTAGCAGAGACGATGAATAGGACTTTTTCCTTTCTGAAGCAAAGTTGCCCCAACCATTTTAGGCGGATGTTTTGTGTTGGGCCCGGGTCCCGCTTCCCATCCCGAGGTAACCGCTTGGGGGCGTCGAGAAAAGGGCACACGAAGGAAGGATCAAAAACATTCAAAACATAAAGGAATAGCAGCGGAAAGAGGAGGACTCGCCGTGACAACAGACTGCTCGCCGCGACGAGCACCTCGCAGAAATGGTTTGCCGCGGCGAACGGCCAACATCACGCCGCGGTGAACACCCAAGAAATGCGTCGCGGCGAAGGATTGGCTCATCGCGACGAACTCCCCAAAAACCGAACCCGTTCCCAACATCTATGCAAATTTCAAACCCACACATACATTCATTCTAACTATGAGTTAAACACCCCCATAAACAAAGGAACTTCATGTCATTACAATTCAAGAAATTGAACAAGCATTCATAACATAACACAATACATAACAAAGCTTAAATCCAAATACATAAGGATGCTCAATGTTGATATGCTTGGAAAGCTAACCAAAGCACTAACTTAATACAAAAGCTTCTAACTATCTTGGAGTTTTCGATGCCTTGCAAGGATCACGATCTTCTCGTTCTGCACCTGAGAAGTGGGAGATAATAGGGTGAGCTGCGAAGCTCAGTGGCTTATACATTTATAGCCATTGGCAACGAGCCACACATTCAAGCATATATACAAATACACAAGTATATAGCAAGTCAACACTTAACAATTTATTCACAGTCTTATTGTCATCACAAGAATATGTCATGCAATTTCTGTGTCCCAACATAACAATTTATTATGCATCATACCTAACAAATCAATCATGAAATGCACAATAAATGGCTCGAGAGTTCCATGGAACAAAACGGATAAACCGAAGTTTATACCGTGAACAAAATGAGTCCGATTTCTCAGGATCTCGTGGCCTCAAGCGGGCAGCCGGGAAAAGGCTATACGTTGACGTGCACGTGACTAACGAAACGTTCCTCTCTCGCCCAAACATAGCACATATGATTCATTTCATGCTCATATCATTTTATCGAAAGCTTTCATACTTTTCATGATCATCATGTTTCTTCATCTTTCCATTCATACAAAATGTCATAATATCTTTCAAGGCAATACATATTCACAATCCCAATGAAATTTCAATAATATCAATACCACACACACATGCAAGCAAGCAAGATAATTTGCTCATACACACAACAACTACAACTATATTACCCACCTAATATCGCCTAAGAATCCAAGCTCACTGTTGTCCTTTCTCTTACGATTGGACTAGGTTGGCTTGGTTTCCTATAACAAATCAAGTTCTTATTCAAACAACATTCAAAAGAAATTTATAAAGCTTTGAAAATCAAAAGTGCTAACATTAAAAATCTATACTCGACTTCCATCTAAATTTTTGGATCCTTAGAGACTAACTCCTAACTTCCATCCTTCATAAAACTTGTAGCCCTATGGATCTAGTTCACAACGAATCAGAAATCACCTCATTTGGACATCTACAGCAAAAGTTATGCCCAAAATATCAAAATACCTCTGTGTTGAAAAACTGGAGCTCGCCGCGGCGAATGGCCCATGCGTCACGGTGTACACCCGTCTTGCACACCGCGGCGTGCACATTTATGTGCACCGCGGGGTGCACACCTTCGTACGCCACGACGTGCTCATGAGCACGTCGCGACGTGCGGGTCCAGAAACTCCTCCCGAAACTGATTTTTCCTACATTTTTCATCCACAATCCTACCATTTTGCAAATGCAACACATCTAAACCGTAAATCATGTCTTATACTTCATTTCTAACTCATTATAACCTTAAAAACCATCACAACTATAACAAGATCAACAACCCAAAGAAATTTTCCCATTTTTCTCTAAACTCCTTAACAACCGATTCTAACTCATACCAAGCTATACTAGGGTTTAATATAACCAAAACAAGATGAAAATGAGCTAAACTTACTAGGAATTTGCTTCAAATCTGTTGAAATCCTCTAAGATTACAAGGCCATATTTCTCTTCTTCTTCCCAAGCTCCACGGCACTCTCCCTCTCTTTTCTCACTTCCTCCTTCTTTTCCTTCTAATTTCTTCCACCTAAGTCTAAATGGAATGGACAAAGACCAAATTGCCCCTCTAAGCAATGCTTTAGCCTATCCAACTTAAGTGATCTTCCCAAAATGCCTTCAAACATTTCTACTCCACTTACACCACACAATACTCAACTTAATCTAAATTTTCCGCTAATACTTCCAATTTAATCCAATTAAACAATAAGTCACACAAGTAGGACAATTCATACTTTATAACATCAAGTAGAAAAAAGAATTCGGGGTCTAACATTTTATGTACTGTTGCACATATTATTAATTTGTCCCCTACTTATGCTTTACACGATGATGCTCCTGACATAATTTGGTATAAGAAAGATGTATCTTATAACCATTTACATGTATTTAGATGTAAAGCTTGCATAAAGATGAGAGGTCCAAATTAGAAGCTAAGACGTGACAGTGTGTTTTCATTGGCTATGGCCTTGAAGAGTTTGGCCATAAATTCTATGATCCGGCTGAGGAAAAGCTCGTTAGAAGCCATAATATTGTTTTTATGGAAGATTAGAACATTGAAGACATTAGTAAGGAAGAGAAGAGGAAATCTCCCGATAAAAATGATTTGGTTAACCTTGATCCAGACACCTGGTGATGTCGAGTCTGCTTTAAATGATATTGAGGTGGAGGATAATCTTCTAGGCAATGATAATGTTTATGAAGATGTTACAGAAGAGTTAGATACTCCTGTCGTTGAACCTGATGTTCCACTTAGGAGATCAAATAGACAACGAGTTCCTTCTACTCGTTATTCATCTCACAAGTATGTGCTTCTTACTGATGGGGGAGAACCAGAGTCTTATGAAGAAGCTATGAAGAGTGAGAAGAAAAATGAATGGAAAGCATCCACATATAATGAATGGAAGTCTTTACTGGATAATCATACCTTTAACTTAGTCAAATTACCTAAGGGTAAAAGAGTTTTACAGAATCGTTGGGTTTTTAGGGAGAAAATCGAAGATTCCAAGCCACGATATAAAGCTAAATTGGTTGTCAAAGGATTTCTCTAGAAGAAAGGGATTGATTTTGATGAGATATTCTCACCAGTTGTGAAGATGTCTTCTATTAGAGTTGTTCTAGGTTTAGTCGCTAGTCTTAATTTGGAAGTTGAGCATATGGATATCAAAACTGCTTTTTTTCATGGTAATCTTGAGGAAGAGATTTATATGGAGCAACTAGAAGGCTACACGGTGAAGGGCAAAGGAGACTATGTCTACAGATTGAAGAAGAGCTTGTACGGTTTAAAGCAAGCTTCAAGACAGTGGTATAAGAAGATTGAGTCTGTTATGATCCAACAAGAGTTCAAGAAGACTACTTCAGATCACTGTGTGTTTATTGAGAGGTTCACAGATAATAACTTCATTTTTTTGTTTCTCTATTTTGATGACATGTTGATTGTCGGTCAAAATTCCTCCAAAATCAACAAATTGAAGATGGAGCTCAGTAAGTCTTTTATGATGAAATACTTGAGACCGACCAAGACCCTTCTTGGTATGCAAATTAATCGTGATAGAAGTGCCAAAAAATTGTGGTTATCACAGGAGAAGTACGTCAAGAAGGTACTTCAACACTTTTGTATGGATAAGGCAAAAGCTGTAAGTACTCCTCTGGCATTACATTTCAAATTGAGTAGTAGTCAATCTCCCTTCGATGACAAAGAGAAGGAAGATATGCAACGTGCTTCTTATGCATCGGCAGTAGGAAGTTTGATGTATGCAATGATTTGTACGAGGCCTGATATAGCTCATGTTGTTAGTGTTGTTAGTCGTTTCCAATCCAATCCGGGTAGAGAGCATTGGAATGCAGTGAAGTGGATATTGAGATATCTCCGAGAAAATTCTAGCTTGAAGCTGTGTTTTGGGACTGAAAAACTAGAACTCTCTAGTTATACAGATTCAGACATGGTTGGAGATGTTGACTCGAGAAAATCTACTTTGGGCTATATAATCACTTTTGTAAAGGGAGTTGTGGCATGGCAATCTGAATTGCAGAAGTGTGTTGCTTTGTCTACTACTGAGCTGAGTTCATTGCTGTAACTGAAGCTTGTAAAGAGTTGCTTTGGATGAAGAAGTTTGTCCGAGAACTTGGTTTTACACAAGAGAGGTATGTCTTATTTTATGATGGTATGAATGCTATCCGTTTGAGCAAGAACTCAACGTTCCATGGTAGATCAAAACATATTGATGTGTGATACCATTGGATTCGTGATATCTTGGAGTCTAATCTATTGGTGTTGAAGAAGATTCACACGGATGACAATAGTGCAGACATGTTGACGAAGATTGTACTAAGGGAAAAGTTTGAAGCTTGTTGGTCAATTGCTAGGTTGGTAATTGGCTCCATTTGATTCGGGGGAGGAGTTGAAAAGAATCTCACATCGATTAATTTGATTTTTGGTGGCATAACTCGTGTATATAAATACGTGCCTCCACCCACACATTATAATACACACCATACCATAAACACAACAACTTTGGACTATTGCAATTTGGTCCTTATTTGACCTATTTGCAATTTGGTCCTCTTAGTTTGGTTTATTTGCAATTTAGTCCTTTCATTTTGGACCAATTGGAAATTAGTTCTTGTTGGAGACAGAGACAAGGTTTGGGAAGCATTCTTCCTCGCACGAGAATGGCGAGCTATGCTGGGTAACCTTCTTTTGTCTGTTGATGGTATTCGTATAGTTTTATTCTAGATTTTGGTGCCTTTGGTTGTCTTCTGCGTTGTTGTTGTTGGTTACATACTTTGTATTTTTTTTCTGTTTCAAGATACATTTTAAGTATGGCTTTCACTTGTTAGAAGGAGTAAGGGTCATTTGTGTCTATTCTTGTATTGTTAGAGACATTTGATGTACTTGTTCTATTGATAGTGGCATTTTTCTAGACTAGGTTTCGTGGATGTTGCCTCTTGATATTTGAGAGAGTATTATCACGTTAAAAATTCTTATGTTCTTTAATTTTGTTGCTTGACATTTTATTATTGTTTTCATATTCAATCGACATTGCGTCCATACATATTTTGTTTTAACCCGCGTGCTCTAATTTTTGGGCACATCTTTGTTGTTTTAATTCCAACACAAATTAATTATACGAAGGAGCGGTTCGGGCTCCAGGTGATGTGGACAATAGACTGACAAAAAGTTCAAATTTTCGAATCCATGGTTCAGGAGAGCCCCGGTGATCCATAGCTTGAGATTTGGCAAACTCATAACCACCTCACTTTCTTGTCCCTGTTAATGGAAGAATAAACCAACAGTCAACAGAATTTTTAAAGGATGAGATGCTTTTAAACCACAAAGTGAAGCTCACGTTTAGAGTAAATGTAAATACAAATGTGTCAGAAGTCGTGGCCAAGGTAGAGCTTTGTAAGTCGAAGTTTGTCAGGGACTCCAGAGCACAACAAAGCGAGATTGCAACTCCTTCTCCCTTGTTGCATACCAATCTCACATAAAACACTCTTTCTTCCACTTGAAACACCTCCATCTGTAAAAATTTAAGACAACATTTCAAAACTGTTCAATTAAACTGGTCTTCTCCAATTAGTGCTCTTAATTTCCGTCTTGATATGCCAAAAAGTTTAAAGGGTCTACTAGCATTTGACTTCTAGTAGGATTGGAGACTTCTAGCTCCTCCATTCAAATTAGCCAGGCCAATAGTAATGTTCAGGACTAGTTCATATCTTATACGTTCTGATAAGACACCTTGTCAAATTATAAGCATGGAAATCAAGAGCCGTCTTGAGTGTAATGATATAAACCTGAATGATCTTTTTGCATACTTGGCCAGTTAGAATTTTGTTTGTAGTTGTTGTTCCTCTGTATCTTTCTGAATCAGCTAAGGATGCTTCGAGACGGCTAATCTCATTCTTAAGTTTCTTGGCCTGACGTTGGAGATCTTGTACGTGAAACACCGCGTCTCCGATTATGGAGGCCTTGTCCATCTGCAGGATTTCATGGGAGAGATGCTATAGTTAGTGTCGATTGCTTTAATCCATAATGTCAACAAACTAGTGAAATGCTAAGAAAGTAATCATTAACGAAGCTAAACATTGTTTAACGTCTAAATTAGCCTTAGAATGTACCTTAGTTATATTAGGAACAAGTGACCGTAAGGCGTAAAGTTTCTCCTTCATCCGACCCCTTCTACTTCGCTCCGAAATCAAAGCTCTTGATCGATCAGGTTTTGTTTTACTACGTGGTGTTGTCGTCGTAGTCCCATTCGTTGTTCCTGAAGATTCTTCTTCACCATCATTTTCTTCTTCCCCACCATCTTCTTCTTCTCCTCCTTTCATGTCCTTAGGGAAACTTGGCAATGTCACTGTGGCAGGATTTGCATCAGACATCATAGTACTAGATGCGTTAAAACCAAATGCATCTTCTGGGGTCTGACCAAACTCGTTTTCCACCAAGAAGCCATCGAGAAGGTCACAATCGAAACCACTGATTTGGTCTTCATTTCCGCCTCGAATTAGATCGATGAAATGATCAAAGTTGGCTTCGTCAATGAAATCATGTAACTCGTAATCACTAGTAGTGTTCACCAAGCAATTCCCAGCAGATGCTTCAACAATCCTATTCATTATTGTTTCAGTTGAGTAGAGAACGATTAGACGTGTCTCGTTATAAATAGAAGGTGAGAAATATTGGTTTTTTTATTATTAAATTTCAGGTATGAACGGAATAATAAGTCCGTGACGTTGGATTTACTGTTAAACTATTAAGTGGCGGAGATTAGCAAAACCAGGCTAAAATAATTGGAACTAGGTGACCGGCTTCCGACATTCAATTTGACCTTTCTAATTTTCATATTCTACAATCCCACGACTTGTCTTGGCTGTTATCTTAGGTTCTCTTTGAAATTAAATTATAGTTTTAAAGATAGAGACATAGCATCGGGAATATACCTGAAACGCGCTTCACTCGCATTTCTTCTAATAGTTTTTTTTTCTTCTTCTTTTTTGCCATTTTAGGAAGGTCCTAATTATAAGAAGATATTTTTAAGTCATTCACATCTAGACTAATCCTAACTTAAATCAAGTAGGTCCTTTACTGAAGGTAAAGCTCTGACTTCAAATTTTAAACGACTGCACACATGAAGACGGATTTGAACTCACAACTTCACTTAAGCCAGGAGATATTGTAAAAAAATTATAAATTTGTTGATCGTTAATCATAAGATCAACTAATTAAAATTCTTGCATGCTAAGGAGAAATTCTCTCTATCGACCATATTGATGATTTTAAGAAAACTTAAATAATAGAATTCCAAGTTACTAACATAGTAAAGAGTATTGGAATAAAATTTGAATTAAAGAGATAATTTGATTTAAACAAAAGAAAAATACAATTTTTTTTTTTTTTGAGATAATGATAGTGCTTACTTGTTTTTGTTGTGTGATTGTCTACTGTCTACTGTTGTTTGTGTGATTGTTTGTCTCTTGTTGTGATGCTGGTGTGTTTATATAACTCTTTCAAATTCAACCATCAACAGTTGTTATGTAACTACTAAACTTCCAACTTACTTCCAATCATGTCCATGTTCTTGTTAACTGTCCCCAAGCAGGTTCAATATATCTCAACCATCCTGACTCTCACATCCTAGATTTCTTTATCGCTTCTCATGTCCCAAAATTTTCAAGCAAATTGACTTCTAAAATTTGGATTTTTTTACTTTTAGGTGAAATTAGTTGAATTTTTCTTAGACTAGACCTTCTAGCCTTACGCAAGAATGAGTACAAAACTATTAATCAAATTCTGATTTATGGATTGGTAGTTTTGCTTCAAGAATAATTTTTGCTTTGTTTCTGTCTAGTTCAATCCTTTTATGATAAACCAAGAAATCCAAGAAATTTTCTACTTTTACTCCAAAAACACACTTCAAGGGGTAACTTTAACTTGTACATTATTATCCTTTAGAAGGCTTCTTTTAAATTCTAGACATGGTCCATACTCCTTTTTTATTTAACAACAATATAATCTATATAAATTTTCAATATACAAACTATTAGATCATGGAAGATAGGATCATAGCCCTCTCATAAGTGGCTCCTACATTCTTTAAGCCAAAAAGCATCACGATCCATTCAAATATTCATATCGATCTAGGACATTTAAAAGTTGTTTTTGAAATATCATCTTAGCTAAAAAGATCTGATTATAACTAGAAAAATAATCCATAAAAGTAAGCAACGAATGCCTAGCCACTATATGAATTAAAGAATCTACAATTCACATCATGTACACATATTTGGGAAAGAATGTATTCAAATCCTTGAAGCCAACATAGACTCTTAACTTGCCATCCTTCTTTACTATAGATACAATTAGCTAATGACTTAGTATATATGGATGGTCTAATGATATCAACCTTATATAACTTTTCAATCTCTTCTTTAATATGTAATTTAACTTCTTTGGACTAACGTATAAGAGGTTGGAGGTAAGGACGAAATTCTAGATTTATAAAAATATATTTTCTACCAACCTTTTACTCAGCACTGACATCTTGATATAGTCCTAAGTAAAATATCCTTGAATTCCTTCAGGAGCTTGACTAACTCCACTCTTATTTTTGGATCAAGATTCTTGTTAATAAACAACGTACGAAATTTTCCTAAATTACTTAAATTTACTTCCTCAAGTGGTTCTTGATTTGAGGGTCCCAAAATCGTCAATCTTATTAGGAGCAATTTTCAAAACCTCAACTTAACTCTCGTCCTCTTCTAGGAATTCTTCTTCTTCAAATACTAGCTCGACATTTTCACACATATTTGGTTCCTCGGAATTCTCCATGATTTGCTACATTTTGAATTTGACTTTTGCAATTCTCACTACTGTCACTTCCCTTTGTAAAAATCAACTTATTAGGTTCCTTTATAATTGAAACCTTCATCGACTGATTAATAAGTATGATGAAAATTATTTTTACGAAGATTTATGATTCTAACCTCATCATTTCTTCATCCTTGTTTTTCAAGCAATCTCTAAAGGATAACTATTGAATTTGAACTGGCTTCACTTGATCTTTATATAATTTTGCCCCCATTACATCTACTTTAGAGAAGAAAGGCTAATAATTCACCCAAATAATTTCTACCTTGTTGCCTTTCCACAAGAGCAAAAGTTGATGACTTTCATAGGGCAACTTTCTCCAAAGTTGGTGCCTTGCTTTTTCCAAACCTAGTGACAACTTTTTTCCATTGAAGCCTCCTTTTAAAAGTTTTAATTAATGGTATCAGATTCTTAAGATGCCTCACTCATTATCACTGATGACATTTCAACACCTAAGGTGGTACTATAATTCGAGGTTACTTGTGTTAAAAGCTTGAAATTTTGAGATTAGAACTTTGCTTAAAGATTTGAGTGAATTATGTTTTATGATTTTGTTCTATAATTACTATTTTCTATTAGATTCTAGAAATCCACTTATTCTCATTTTTACCTTTAGTGTTCAAACTATAGTTGGGAACAAAAACTATAGCACCCCACTCCCGCGTGACCCGAACCTGACATCATTGGTGATATCTGAGTTCGTGTCCCGTGAGGGTGGTGTACTACATCAGTCAGTAGATCTCAGTAAAAACTTTTTTTTTACTCAAACATTCATTCCATCAGAGCCAATTACTTTTTTTATTACACTCATGTGTGCAGAAAACAGTAGACAATTTGCATCCACGTGCATAGATAAACATTTTCAGTTAATACAATCAGTTTCAGTTATTACAAATAGTCAACAATAAATTACAATAACCATTTCGTGTACAAAACAGAACCACATTAGCCCATTACAAATACAAATAATCATTTTGGAATACAATTCTATTGGACACTAATGCAGACGCAAACTGATCCCGATCTCTATCCTTCACTTGCTACGATGAGACATACTCCCGTGTCAAACGGGTATTCTTCAAGACCAAAAAATAGATACAAAATTTTGGTGAGTTTTGCGAACTCGGTGAGAACCATCATCGATGGTTCACCCAATTCATGATCATACAAACATTTGACAAGAAGAATACGATCCACAGTAAGACTAAGTCGGGTATCATATCATTATATACAAAGAAAAGGCATTCATTATTCATCCAAAGATGTATGCAATGCACATATGACACTTTCCATTTATTATCATGTTGTGACCGAGCGCTTAATCAAGAACAAGGTTCATGGACGCTTGGCGTCTAGGAGTAGGACTCCTTCGAGCTCGAGGCTCTTTTTCAAGATCGATGACGATGTCGATGTCGTAGCAACTCTGGTCACAACTATTGTTATTATCAGTTTATGCATTGATGTATGCAATGCATATGCCCAATTTAATATCGATAAAACAATGTGTGCCCAAGAGAATACAAGATGCAATGTAGCAAACAATGCACAATGAGCACATCCAACACTACAAGTAATGAATCACAAGATCACAATATATCACAAGGAAGCGATGGCGATATGATACAAGCCATTTATGTATCACACTTTCACACAGTAGAAACAATTCAGTTCACAGAATTACAACCAGATACACTTCTATGTCAATTCTCCCAATTCATCGGACCCTTCATCCGAAATTCAGTCATAACAAACACAGTTCTAATCCCATCATTATTCCCCACAGTAAACATATAATAATTGAGTAAACCACCTAGGTTACTCACCTGCATTCGAGCTAAAATCTGAAGTTCGGACGCGTCGGTGAGACCGACGCTCCAAGTGTGACTCTATAACAAAGGACGGATATAAACATTATCAATTGTTCAATCAGAACTATTTCAGAATGCACATGTAACACTTAGAAGGTGCACAATGCATGTTCATGATATTCCCGGCCTTAATCCAATATTTTCCATCATATAATCCGTCTAAAAAAATTAGAAATCTAATGGCACTGATGGTACTCAATTCGGACCTCTATAACTCCCACGATGAATAAAACAGTGACCAGAAAATAATAAACCATACCCACGTCAATTTCCCGTCCAATAATTCCCAATGTCTCATAAAATGAAATTCAATAAGTCATGAATCTGATGCCTCGAGAATCGGGTCAATCGGATGTCGGACGAAAAAGTTATAAACAAAAGAGTGGAGGGAAGTCAGTTCCGCAAAAATACATATCCTAGTCGACTAGGACATGTTGTAGTCGACTAGGACATGTTGTAGTCGACTAGGACGTCTACAGTGCCTAATTGGATATTTTCCTTTTTCCGACTTCCCAACTTGCCTAAGTCATAACTTTTTACTCTGAACTCCAAATTGGACAAACTTAGTGTCTAGTTCATAGAGAAAAGAAAGATCTACAATGTTCGTGAAGAACACAAAGCCAAATTCACCTCTAAGGGTGTCAAAAATCCAGTTAAAGTTTCTGTCCAGTCAATGAGTTCCTAACCAGTGCAGTATTTTGTAAATTCAATAACTTCTCATTTCCTTAGTCAAAAATTACACAATAAATGTGCACAGAAAGATAAAAATGTTTTCTACAACTTTCATGACAATATGAGATCAAATTCAATTTCTAACTAGGTCAAACAATTCAGTGAATGATGCTGCCTCTACAGCTTGACTGAATCGAATAAATCATTTTCTAACAAGCATAACTCCTGCGAAATGTCAAAAATTGCATACTTTATACCATGAAAAGATAAAACACAGTACTACACTTTCATGAAGGGTTCAGAATCAAATTCCATCATTAACCAATTCAAAAGCAGCCTTGCAAGTTCTTTGCCTCGATCGTGATCCATGACCTAACTTCATCCAATCTTTGAAAACTTATAAGTCCCAATTTCATTATCCAAAATAGCATGCTATATACCATTTTCAAGATAATTTCTTCCTCTACAAGTTTTCAGAAGATCACTTAAGCCAATTAAATTCAAAAATCTCTAAATTTGCTTCTAATCAGAATGGTCACAATACCTACACTGATGGCTAGGTTTCACCAATTGCAAAAAACCAGTCAAGATACAACAGTTCATATCTCCCAATATACAGATCGAAAAATTGCAAAAATCAGTGGAAATGGACAGCTAACATGATAAGTTTCAACTTTCATGAAGACCATTTTCACTAATTCTGATAAGTGCATATTTGTCCAATATTTATGTTTTAATTATCCCTTTTTATTCCTCTTGTTGATTCAATTATTGGGACTTAATTTGATTTAATGTTTCCTTGTAGGAAATTACAAGTTTTGCATGAAGAGGGAAATTAAAGAGGAAGACAGCAACTAATTGAAGCAACAAAGACAAGAAGACAATTTGGAGTGGTTTGGCTAACAAGCCCATCGACGCGAGGATGAATTAATGTACATGGAGGAAGCAATTAAAAATCAATGCATATAAGAATGTATCAGGCAGAGAGGGCAAGCTAGTGAGGGGACGCAACAATAAAAATAAGAGAGGAAGCAGCCACCAGGAGAAGGCCAAGTGGAGGCAGCACGTGAGTCACGCAGGGAGGACTGGAAAATTAAAAAGGAAAGAACGCACGTCGCAAAGACAGTGGTAAGCCGCAATCAGTGGACTGATCTTGAGAGGATTCGACAATGACAGCTGAAGCACGCAGCCAAGTAAGAATTTGGTGGGCTGAACGTAGGTGACGCACGCAGCCAAGGAGGAATTTTTAGGTGGAAGCAATTTTAATGGGCTCAAGTCATAGGGCCCATTCGATTAAAAACCTAAGGAGGAAAATAAGAGGAAGTAAAAAAGAACGGCAGAAAAAAAAGGCACGCAGCCAGGGGGAATTTTTTTGGGTCTGGAAGAAAGTCACGCACAACGGAAAATAAAAGAGAAAATAACGCAACAGTGGAGAGAGGACAATCAGCAGCGTGACTTAGAGATTTTCCTAGTTTTTCTTTCTTTTCTTTGTTATGGAGACTATGTTAATTAAGAACTTTGTTAGGTTTAATTCCGTTATGAGTAGCTAAGTTATTTTTAGTCGGGGAATTCCAATTGTTATGCTTTGACTCGTGAGACCTTGTTGGTTCTGATTATTTGGTTTATAATATTCGTACTGTTTCTGATTTACTGTCATTGTTTATTAATTGATTCTGCGATTGAGGCCTGATTGTAGAGTTAGTTAATTTACATATCGCCAACTGATTTACTTGGTGGAGTCTAACTGGGTGATCGGTGTTTGTGGAAATTGGCACTAGGACATAGTACTTGTCTGATTTCGTGTGGAGAAACTTGCGATCTAACTAGATGAAGCATGAGTCAGTGCGTAGTCAGTTAGGGTTAGTATTTCTTTAGAGTTTAATGCTGTTAATTAATTGAATCTCGGAGAGAGTCTCGAAGGGGTTATTAATTAATTAGGGAACAGTTTAAAGGAGTCTCTTTGATTGTTCTAAGATTAAGAAGAAACGAGGGAGCCAGAGGAAGTTGGTAACCATAGCTAACCTATTATTAAACCAAAGAAAATATTTGAGTCGATGATCGTGGTCTCTGCATAATAATTAGGAATTTCCTGGCTAGTTGTCGTTTATTGAGTTAATCAATTTTATTTGTGTTCTTTGCTAGTCTAATCGTAGTTGTTATTTTATTTGATTTTCATTGCGTTAATCATTTATTTGTGGTCAGATTAATTAGTAGTTCCAATAGAAAACTCCAAACCACCCCATTTTAATTATTTTCATTCTTTCTTTGGCATTTAAATAGAATCAATTATTCCATTCTCTGTGGATCGACCCCATTTACCACTGTGCGCAATTTATTTTCGTTTGGTGTTTGGGATTTATTTTTGGTGGATTCGACACCCATCAAATTTTGGCGCCGTTGTCGGGGAATTGGTAACTAATTGATTTTGTTTTGTTTTATGCCTAGGAACATTCGTACGGGAGATTCCATCTTGTACGACCCCGAGATCGAAAAGACCGCCAAGAGGCTAAGGAAGTTGAGCAAACTAAGGAAGAAGCAAGGAGAGGCTAGTGGATTACAGATCCCGGTTGAGTCGGACACTGAAACGGAGTACGAAGAGGAGATTGAAGTTGAACAGCAGCCTGACGGGAAGCTTAACCGTGACCACGCGCAGGATATGGCTCTTAACAGAACCCTCCAGGACTTGGGTAGACCCACTGAAGCGCAGCATCCGCTGTGCATAGACTTTCCAGAACTTCAAGAAGGGTTTGAATTGAAGTCCAGACTCATCCACCTGTTGCCCACCTTCCGTGGTCTGGAAAACGAGGATCCGAATAAGCATCTGAAGGAATTTCACCTCGTCTGTACTTCCATGAAGCCCCGCAATGTCACGGAGGACCAAATCAAACTGAGAGCTTTTCTATTCTCGTTGCAGGATGTAGCCAAGGACTGGCTCTACTACCTACCTCCGGGGACAATCAACACTTGGGAAGGATGTCCCAGCTTTAGAAAATATTTTCCAGCATCCCGAGCCGCCAACATCAGGCGAGAGATCTGTGGCATTAAGCAGAAGGATTCAGAGAACCTCTACGAGTACTGGGAGAGGTACAAGAGAATTTTAGCAAGCTGCCCGCAGCATGGCATATCCGAGCAATTGATCATCCAGTATTTCTACGAGGGTCTGATTCCAATGGAGCGAAGAATGATGGACGCCGCAAGTGGCGGGGCCATCATCAGCAAAACCCCAGTCGAAGCCCGAGAGTTGATATCAACCATGGCAGCAAACTCCCAGCAATTCGGTGCTCGACCAGATATACCACGAAGAGTGAACGAGGTAAATGTTACTTCTCTCAATGAGGTCAAGTCTTTGCTAACAACTTTGGTTCAGAATTTGAATGTAGGTACTCCTCCACCCGCGAGGGCGTGTGGCATCTGCACCAGCCTAGCTCACCCAACCGATGCGTGCCCAACACTCCACGATGAAACATCGGAGAATGTGAATGCTATTGGGTTCCAACAGAGGCAGTTTGATCCCTATTCAAACACCTACAACCCCGGTTGGAGAAGCCACCCAAACTTCAGTTATGCTAACAGCCAACCGACCTAACATAATTATTATCAAAGACCACCACCACCGCAACAGCCTTCGGGCTCAGGTAAGCCTCTTGAAGAAATTGTCCATATGTTAGCTACTAATACTGTAAAATTTCAACAGGACACTGCAACCAGATTTCAAAAGATAGAAGAGAGCATGAAGACCCTAGAGACTCAAATGAGTCAGATAACATCCTCCGTTAGCAGAATAGAGACTCAAGGCAAGCTGTCGTCTCAGACACTCGAGTCGAGGCATAATGTGAGCGCAATTTTCTTAAGAAATGGTAAGGGATTGCAGCCCCCAGTCGACAAGAACCCTAAACGTGACCACGCCCAGGGTTCCCGTGCAGAAACAGAACCGGAAGCCGAAATGGAGCTTAAACGTGACCACATACAGGATTCAGTTCCGGCTGAAAAATCTCAGAAGCCCGAACCTCTAGTGGTTCCACCCCCATTCCCACAGAGACTGGCTCAGAGCAAGAAGGAAAAGGAGGATAAAAGCATCATGGAGTTGTTCCGAAAAGTTGAAGTAAACATCCCACTCCTCGAGGCCATTAAGGTGTTCTCTGCACGCCAAATTCCTTAAGGAATTATGCACAAACAAGCGTAAGTTGACAGGTAATGAAAGGGTGAGTGTGGGTGAGAATGTTTCAGCTGTCTTACAGAGGAAATTACCTCCTAAATGTCGCGACCAAGGTATGTTTTCCATTCCTTGCAAAATTGGGAACATTGGCATAAGTAAAGCTATGTGCGACTTAGGAGCCTCTATTAATGTGATGCCTTTATCTGTTTATACTTCTTTGGGTCTTGGTCCATTAACTAGTACTGGAGTTATAATTCAATTGGCGGATCGATCGATTGTCTATCCTGAAGGTGTTTTAGAGGATGTGCTAGTTCAAGTTAATGGATTAATTTTTCCTGCTGATTTCTTTGTTATTGATATGGGGAATGATAGTTCATCTAATTCTTCTGATATCTTGTTGGGAAGGCCTTTCCTTAGCAAGGCTAAGGCAAAGATAGATGTTCATAGTGGTTCATTGACTTTAGAGTTTGATGGTGAAGTGGTGAAATTTGATGTTTATGATGCCATGAAACGTGCTGAAGATGTGTCTTGTGTTTATAAGGTTGATATCATTGAAGATTTGACTCATGAGTTTTTTTTTTTTAAATCATGATGATGAGTTGAATTATGCTTTGTGTCATAGGATGTCTGTTGATGGAGTTAAGAGATTTACTGATCGGTCTGAAGTTTCTGATGATATACTTGATGAGGCCCCAAAGCTGGAGCTCAAAACGCTTCCCGAGCTTTTGAAATACGCATATTTAGGTGACGGTGAGACCCTACCCGTGATCGTATCCAGCATGCTCGACGACCTGGAAGAGGAGAAACTAATTAGAGTGCTTCGAGAGTACAGGGAGGCAATTGGTGGAACCATTGCTGATTTCCAACATCGAGACGAGGGTTAACATCGAAATGAGGATCGTCTAGCCTAGGACGTTAAACCAGGGCGCTAATGGGAGGCAGCCCATATTTTTAAATTTTATTTTTCTTTCTTTTCTTTTGCTTTGTTTTGTGTTCTTTTTGTCTCGTTTGTTTCCTTCTTTCTTTGTTTTGATATTTTCCTTTCCTTCCCTGTGTCTTTCAGGAGGTTCGGCATTGGATCAATTCGGAGTTCTTGGATTACAGCTGGCGGGAGTCCTTTATATGATCATATGTTGGCTCGTCCCTCATCAGATTAGCAATACCCTCTGGCGGGATGCCTAAAAGAGCTCACGATAAGCCCTCATCTTCGATCGATATACGCGACATCCGAAGCGCTTAGCGCCATCACTACGTGCTTCGAGCGCACGTCATCACCCCTGATTCGTGGAAGTCCTCGCCACTCTTTTCATTTACTTTTACGTTGAGGACAACGCATGCTTTAAGTGTGGGGAGGGGTGATTTATAGCTTTTGAGATGCATGCTGTTTTTGTTTGATGCATTACTTTGGGTTGTGCCCTCCGTTGCCTTTTGGTATTTTTGGACTTTTAACTGTTGATGCCGTGGCGAAAAAAAAATCCTCTTTTACTTCATTTTGCTTGATGAATTGTGATGAATTGTTGTGCCTTAGGTAATGGTGTATTGTTTTAAAGGAGTCGAGAGTATGATTGAGTCCCTTGTTGCTTAATGTTAATTAAATGTTGATGATTTTGTCCTATATATTGAAGTTGCGGGCCTGAGTTAATTGGTTTAAAAAAAATTGTGTGATTAATCGGTGCCTTTCTTGCCTAAAGTCATGTTAAGCTTAGAAGTTGAGTTGATATATGCGTTGAATTTTGGATTGATGTGGGAAATTATGGTGAGAAAGGGAATGAAGAATAAAAATAAAAAGGTGTTAGATTCATTCCGCCAATCACGAAAGGTGGTTGTGAGCGAAGCCAAAAATCCGTCTAAAGGTCGGACGAGACTAAGTAACCGGGCGACATTCATCACAAATGTTTGCGTTCGCGTCAAAAGGTCTCGGACAACTGACGTGTGAGGCAATTAACTACTCCTCTGATTACTCGAAAAAAAAATTTGCAAGCATCTGAGTAATTACGAGTAAGGCTAAAGCCACTTGGCGTTGTGATTGACTGAGTAATCGGGTGACATTCATCACAAATGTTTGCATTCGTGTAAAAAGGCCAATGACAATTTCGAGCAAATTATATCTAAAAACACCTAATTAAGTAATTAAGATTAACCCGATCTTCCCATGATTACCACATAAATTCAGAATTCCTCATTTATACTAACCACCTGATAAGTGAAATGTGTTTTCTAGGCTTGATTGGTTTTTAATTAAAATTCGGTAATTCATGCATGCGCTTCAATTTGAGTTCAGGCTTGTGTCTTCTCGTGTAGGAACTTTGTTGCATTTATTTGACATTTGTTGACATTGGGACAAGATTGCGCTCTCATTCCTAGTTTACATTACCTTTGTGCGTGTTTCATTTAGTGGAGTGGTTTTTCATTGTGTTTTGGTTCTCTTTTATGCTTGAGGACAAGCATCGTCTAAGTGTGGGGAGATTTGATTAGTGCATATTTGTCCAATATTTATGTTTTAATTATCCCTTTTTATTCCTCTTATTGATTCAATTATTGGGACTTAATTTGATTTAATGTTTCCTTGTAGGAAATTACAAGTTTTGCATGAAGAGGGAAATTAAAGAGGAAGATAGCAACTAATTGAAGCAACAAAGACAAGAAGACAGCTGGAGTGGTCGGCTAACAAGCCCACTGATGCGAGGATGAATTAATGTACACGGAGGAAGCAATTAAAAATCAATGCATATAAGAATGTATTAGGCAGAGAGGGCAAGCTAGTGAGGGGACGCAACAATAAAAATAAGAGAGGAAGCAGCCACCAGGAGAAGGCCAAGTGGAGGCAGCACGTGAGTCACGCAGGGAGGACTGGAAAATTAAAAAGGAAAGAACGACGACGCAAAGACAAGGGTAAGCGAGCAATCGTGGACTGATCTTGAGAGGATTCATGCAATGACGTGAAGCACGCAGCCAAGTAAGAATTTGGTGGGCTGAACGTAGGTGACGCACGCAGCCAAGGAGGAATTTTTAGGTGGAAGCAATTTTAATGGGCTCAAGTCATAGGGCCCATTCGATTAAAAACCTAAGGAGGAAAATAAGAGGAAGTAAAAAAAGGACGGCAGAAAAAAAAGGCACGCAGCCAGGGGGAATTTTTTTGGGTCTGGAAGAAAGTCACGCACAACGGAAAATAAAAGAGAAAATAACGCAACAGTGGAGAGAGGACAATCAGCAGCGTGACTTAGAGATTTTCCTAGTTTTTCTTTCTTTTCTTTGTTATGGAGACTATGTTAATTAAGAACTTTGTTAGGTTTAATTCGTTATGAGTAGCTAAGTTATTTTTAGTGGGAATTCCAATTGTTATGCTCACTCGTGAGACCTTGTTGGTTCTCGATTATTTGGTTTATAATATTCGCATCGCTTCGATTTATCGTCATTGTTTATTAATTGATTCTGCGATTGAGGCCTGATTGTAGAGTTAGTTAATTTACATATCGCCAACTGATTTACTTGGTGGAGTCTAACTGGGTGATCGGTGTTTGTGGCAATTGACACTAGGACATAGTACTTGTCTGATTTCGTGTGGAGAAACTTGCGATCTAACTAGATGAAACATGAGTCAGTGCGTAGTCAGTTAGGATTAGTGTTTCTTTAGAGTTTAATGCTGTTAATTAATTGAATCTCGGAGAGAGTCTCGAAGGGGTTATTAATTAATTAGGGAACAGTTTAAAGGAGTCTCTTTGATTGTTCTAAGATTAAAAAGAAACGAGGGAGCCAGAGGAAGTTGGTAACCATAGCTAACCTATTATTAAACCAAAGAAAATATTTGAGTCGATGATCGTGGTCTCTGCATAATAATTAGGAATTTCCTGGCTAGTTGTCGTTTATTGAGTTAGTCAATTTTATTTGTGTTCTTTGCTAGTCTAATCGTAGTTGTTATTTTATTTGATTTTCATTGCGTTAATCATTTATTTGTGGTCAGATTAATTAATAGTTCCAGTAGAAAACTCCAAACCCCCCATTTTAATTATTTTCATTCTTTCTTTGGCATTTAAATAGAATCAATTATTCCATTCTCTGTGGATCGACCCCATTTACCACTGTGCGCAATTTATTTTCGTTTGGTGTTTGGGATTTATTTTTGGTGGATTTGACACCCATCAAATTCCTTCTACAAAAATCTAAAAAAATCACCAAAGTTTCAGATCATTCAACCCGGGTACTGTTCACACAGCCCCTATCCATGATTTTCCAAGCCAAAATTCAACCTCTTAAGACTACAATTAGACCACACCTATTTCACAAGAAATCTTAGCCAATCAGCTAAAGTTTCATTTGGCACAAACATTGCCTCATTTGCTTAACCAAACAATTAGTTATGATCAAAACAGTGCAACAGGTCAAATATCAATTTTCCAGCTTTAGTTCTCTATTCACTTCCTTTCATTCTAACACCCTTCCTACATCCATAAGCATTAAATTTAATCACTCAATCAACCCATATATCATTCAATCATCCTCTTAAGCACTTAGCCATAAACATGGCAGCAACACTCATTGCATTATTCATACACTTCTTACACTACTCTTTAAGTTTCACTTCACTTATAATCATCCTAACAACTCTACTTACATTCATCAAGTTTTACCCTATCAATTTATCACTCAACCATCAATTACAAACCAATTTCATATCCACATTTACAAGCATAGGTCACATACAATTTGATGCATAAACATCACCATGAATACATCAAATGCACAATCTACACTTAAACATAAGCTTACCTAATCAAAGCTTCCAACTCCAACTCTTCAATTCTCCAACTACTCTCCTTTCTTTACTTCTTTTCCATCCTATGCATGGTGATCTTCAAGGTAAGAAGGTAGCTTGGATGCATGAAAGTGAGCTCTTAAGTTTGGAGGAAGATAACACTTAAACTAGAACGAAATGGAAATTTCGATGGAGAGGCCAAGATGAAGTGAGTTTTCGGATGGGTGAGTGAAAAAAAACAAGAATACTTGAACTTTCCTTCTTTCAAAAGTGAAGTAGCCGAAATCAAAAGAGATAGGAACAAATCAAGCCATTTAATGATGTAGGACACTTGGCATTGTAGGAATAAGAAGAAAAGTCAAACTTCATTACATAAGCTTTAATCAATTAATCCAAAAACAATAAAAATTCAATCCACTTTCGGTCCCAACAAGTTTTAAGGGTCCACTTTCAGTCCCACCAAATATATTCAATAGTTTAGTACCAAATAACAGTAGAAAATCAACCGGTTCACCACTTGGCAATTTTTTTCCGGTCCAAGAATTTTTCTCCGAAAAATTTCAGAAAAATTCCTATAATTCCCATAAAATGTGAAACACACAAAAACTCAGTCTGATAAATTTTTCAAAGACAATTTCTACATTAATCACAATAAAATGCCGTTTAGGCCCAATACCAGGAAATAATCATGAATGCATGTACAGATATTTTTCATGTGCAAAAATTCATTGTTTGCAAATACCAGTATGCATGAACAATTCTAATTAATCCCAATCAGTCTCATCCTTTACTAACTTACTATTTTACCCTTCTTGTCGGAGGTGGGATGTTACAAAAACACTTACACTTGAATTCAAAGTTAATGCTAAATCAAACTATACTTGGGAACAAAAACCCTTAGAGTTGAATTCAAGGCTAATGCTAATCTTTCTTTCACAATCTTCAGGTTCCTCTTGACATTAACAAAAGGCGTATATCAAACTTAGTTGTATTAATAGTTGCAACTAGAGAAAATAGATCTTCATTTATCAGCATATTTTGGTCAACTTTATTAAACAACATAATTCTCTTGTTGATTTAAACTTGAATAACATTCTTAGATCCCCATTATGTATTTGTTGGATGATTCTATATATTATGGAATTTATAGTAATCCCTCCTTATGATTTCTTCCTTTGTGGGAATCTCTATAATCTGGTGATAAAGTAATGAATTTTTGCTTAATCAAAAAAGTTAAAGATTTCATTTATTTTGGAGGTGTCAAAAATGTATTGATATGAGTAGCTAGCACTTGTATTTTCCTTTTGTTTCCAAATATTTCTTCTTTAGAGCGAAACAAGCACCAGTTTTAGAGATATTAACTTCAGCCACTATTGAATCATATGAAATTATTTTAATGAAAATTTTTGATTGAATTTTTTCTTCGATGTCTTTCCTCTTTAAGAAGTTTTTCGTATTCAAATACTTTGGCTTCTAATTAATTAAAATAAGAGAATTTCATATCTTGAATTTTTTTATAAAGTTCAATTTTGAGGCCCATCTGAACTAACTTCACATACTCAATCTCTAGGAGTATAAATTGAGATCAACTTTTCTTATTCCTAAATTGAGTGATGAACTTGTCCACCTTCTTGCCACTTTTAGATAATTTGACTATATTGAATTTAGATCCAATGTGAAAAACTGAGTATGAATTAGTCTCTCCATTTCAGTCCATGAAAGGACATAATTCTTAAGTAACAAAGAACTCTAGGAGAAAGATATGTCTATTAACGAATTTGGAAACAGTGTGAAATTGAAATTATTGAAAATTTCATAATTAATGAACTCACCATACTAAATAGTGAATCTAGCAATGTGCTCAATAGTTGATGATCATCTTCACCAAAAATTAAATTAAATTCAAGAATTTTATAGCCACCGAGATAAGGATTTTCCTAGTCAATATGATCCAAATAAGGCTCATAAAATTCCAAGCGGTCAACCTGCCTCAAGCTAGACTTATGTAGTTCTTGAACATCTTCTCTAACAACTTTCATACCAATGTGAAGTCTCATTTGTGGAGAAGCAATAACATGATTCATTTTTTATTTTAATTTAAAAAAGTTAGGGCTCAGGTCAGACCTTAGCTATTATCATTTTTATATATATCCAAAAACATGTTAAACATAACAATCCATTTTTTACTATTTTTCACAAATATCTTACATTTCAAGACAAAATAAGATTATATTATCCTAATTTTGTGATCAAAATAATAAAAAATAATCTCATTCGAGAAAACATTCACAAAATTAAGATGATTAATTATTCACGTAATCGATATTTATTTTAATATTATGGATGTTCATAACTTTAGAATTTACTGAATAATTAATCAATTTAACATAATACAATTGATGCATATTTAACCTACCAATGAAAAATACTATCTAACACATAATAATATGTAGATAAAGAATAAGATCTTTCATAATTATATGCAATATTAAAAATTATCACTTACTTATGAGTTTCCACATATTAAAAGATCTTTTTTTAAACACCATTTTTTCTGAATACGATATTACTATTATCATCTTACCTGTGGGGTGGTGCGCCAATTGAGCCTTCAAAGAGGTGTGTCCGCTTGGCCCACTTAGGGGATTTCGTCGAATCTAAAAAAAATTTAAACTATTTTACATTTGCTTTTTAATAGTTAACGTCGTAGTCTAAAACATCATATGTGTTTAATAGTCACCATAAAGCATCCCATTTTTTTCCTTTCCATGTTATTTATTTTCTTTTCCTTCAACATTTAATTCTCGACTTTTGATAGGTTTTGTGTTAATTAATTTATTTCAAAAGAAGATCATAGTCAACAATTGAGATTATGATTTGGTTAAGGAAAAAGGTACAAAATTCATATCCTAAATTATTAATCAAAAGACGGTGAAGATATTTATAACATAAATAATTGTGCTCTAAGTTATCATTTTTTCTTACCCATTAATTCATTCAACCTTGGGTAAACAAAATAATAATACTCAAATTAATTTAATTTAACTGGATCGATTAAGAAATTGTGATTAAGTTAACGGTTATTTGATTTCAAATATGTGATTTTTTAGTTTATACTTTTTCCTTTTTTAAAAGAAAACAAAAAGTTGTGTAATTTTTAATATTAGTATAACTAAACTTTTGTTGAGAAGAGTCAAACTTGAAGCTATCCAAGCTAACCTTGCCTTGCATCCTATTGCCCGCAACTTATAGATAAGGACAAGGTCGCATTTTCCAATTATTTGTAAGCTATAAGCAATCATCATTCCTTGCCAGAGAGCATAAATGCACTAGCTTAAGGATGGTGATCAATGCAACAATTTTTTAATTTAAATCCATCTTTGCTAGACGCAACTTCAACAAAATCTACTTAATCTTATCTGCCACGGGTGCATTACTCTCAGAGCCTCAAGATATTCAAGATGAAGCTACGCACTACTTTACTTCTCTTCTAGGCTCAATTGGCTAGTCGAATGTCTCACTGGATGATCTAAGGTCAATGAACTTACAACAAGTTTTTTCCCCAAGATTGTGACCTTCTTACCCAACCTGTTGATGACAACGAAATTGAAAGACTATTCTTTACTATAGATGACTCAAAAGCACCGACTCCAAACGATTTTAACGAACGTTTGTGAAATAGACTATCCGAGAATTTTTCACCAACGGGATCCTCCTTAAGGAAATCAATTGTACTTTTCTATGCATGATCCTTAAAACTCTCAATCCTTCTACATTTGGTGATTTTCGACCTATTGCATGGACCAATTTTTTCTATAGGATTATCTCCAAGATACTTACTATGGGATTAAAGAGGGTCTTATCTCCCTTGATTACTAACAACCAAGGAGCTTTTATGCTGGATTGCCACATCGGTGATAATATACTCATTGTATACGAACTCCTCAAAGGATACTCTTGTTCCAACTATGCTCCCAACTGCACAATGAAAAATTGAAAATTGATTTCCATAAAGCCTTCGATAACGTCAACTGGGATTTCACATGGATCATTCTCCAAGCTTTCGGTTTTCCCGCTCAGTTCACCAACTAGTTAAAGCAATGCATCATTTCTGCCTCCTTAGTTATGCTCATCAACGGAAGACCTATCAAATTCTTTAATGCAGCTCAGGAACTCTGGCAGGGGCATCCTTTATCTCCCTACCTATTCATCCTAAGCATGGAAATACTCACTTCCATCATTCAAGAAAAAGTGCAGATCAATCTGAAATTTAGATACCACTCAAAATGTAAGAAGATTGCTCTTCTTAACCTTGGTTTTGTTGATGGCCTTCTTCTATTCTGTATAGCTCAAATTTCTTCTGTCCATACCCTCATAAAGGCATTCAATATCTTCAAAGACTATTCTAGTCTAAATATTAATTTTCACAAGATTCTTTTTATCCTCTCTAAAGTAGCCTACGACATTCAACCTCCTATTGCACAAGCAACAGGTATGCAATGCACTAACCCTCCTATTATGTATCTAGGTCTTCTAGTAGCCACCAAGCACCTTAATTATCATGAAAACTTACCCCTTATAAAACGTATTTAATGACGACTCTCTTCATGGGTAAACAAAAAACTCTCTTACGTAGGTCAAATCCAGCTCATTAAATCTGTGCTAAACTCCTTGAATATCTATTAGAGCCCTCATATTTTTCTTTCTCAAAGCATCTTCAAGACAATCGAGAGATTGTTTAAGAGTTTCTTGTGATCACATCCGGATGGATCAAAAGGTCTATCTAAAGTTCGATGGACTGACATCTGTTTACCCAAGTAGGAAGGCGGGCTGAACATATTTCCTCTCAAACTTACCAATCAAGCCTTGCTCCTCAAACTTACCAATCATACCAATCACTAGTCCAAATTATATAGATATCCTCCATTGTAAGGGTCACCCCATCCATTCCCTCAATAACAAAACCACCAAGGCGCTCCTGCGAAGACGATGTCCAAAGGTAGGCTGGCATAAAATCATCTAGAACACACTCCTCCATGACTTTCTTTTTATCTTTGGCTAGTTATCCAAAATATATTACCTGCAGCAGACCCACTGTTTTATTTGCCAATCAACCGAGTTTGTCTAATGTGTCAGCTCCAAACAGAATCCCGAGATCATCTCTTTTTCACTTGCCCTTTCAACATCTACATATGGGACATGATTACGAGTCTTTGTAAATGGAACACCCCTGGCTGCACAGTGTCAAACATCATAGATAATCTCTTAATTGGAACAACTCGGTCATCACATAGTCGACGACTCTTCATTCTTGTTTCGAAGATATGTGTGTATAGCTTATGACAGGAGCGTAATCAGTGGCGATTTGCTAATCATTGTTCCACCTAGGAGTCCATTCAGTCAAATATAATTTGATAACTACGTGAACTACTGTCGTGAAGAACATTCACCAACAATGCTCAAAGCTGTATTAACGTCCCTCAATCTCTGACCACATGATACTTTTATCGCTCTTGTATGTATCTGATTATATTTAGACTTTATTCCTTAAACCTTCATGTAAGGAGAGTACAATGTTTACCCTTTTACTTTTTTGCCAGTCTTGTATTTCTTTCATTTATTTTCTATTAATTCCATTTCAATTTAAAAACAATAATAAAATGTTAAATAAAGAACAAAGATTAATAAATTTATTTTCTTAATCAAGAAACTATTTTATTTATTAATTCATTAAATTATTAATATTTTATTTATTTATCAAATTTATCTTAAATTTCTTATTGAATATTAGTTAAAATGAATAGTAAGAAATTAAGAATAAAATTTAAAATTTTATCCTAAAATATTACTTATTAATTAAAATAGAGAAAGTTTTAATTTTAATAAAATGAAATTTTGATTAAAATGAATTTTTAGTATGAATTTTATTTTAGTTTTGATGTGCAAATTGAAGATTAAAATAACATTATTAAATAATTTTATTTTAGAAGCTTAAAATTTTAAAGGACTCTTAATAGTAAATATTAATTAATCAAATTCTAACTAGCATAATTGGTATCAATAACTAATATTATATAATCAAATATATTTTATTTAATTAATAATGAAAAGTTAAAAAAGAACTCAATTGTTGTCGTCGGTCAATCCATCCGAAAATACGGGAGATGACCGATGCGTGAACACAAGACTTCCAGAGCAACACAAATTAATTCGTCAGACATACGTCATAAGCTCCATCTTGCAGGATTCACGCGCAGAATGCAATGATACACGAAATTAAGTCAGAATTTGATTATCATGGTAGATTAGGTTGCAAGACAAGGTCGGTTGACTTTAATAACTTGTCTTTTAGGTCTTTGGTGTAATTCTTCTAATTAATTAAACGAAAGTGCATGTGATTGACTTCACTAGGTTGGTTGGAAAGTGGCATTGGTGAGAAGGTTTTCCTTAGATGGATGTGTGTAGTGTTTAACAAGAGGAATGTATATATATATATTAACAGAGAAAGCACAAACAGCGATCTAGACTAATCGGGAGATACTAATCCCAGCGATATCCTCGAGGAGGATCGATTTTCCAATATTTCCAATACTAATCCCAATAGTAAATGTATATATAATATTTGAGAACTAGGTGTGAACGGAATCACAACAGAGCTTCTGACGCTGGATTTCCCAATATTAATATGTGAAGCGTTAACTAAGAACAACATGTAACTACGACTTATCTGCTTACTACATGTATGGTGGAATAATTTGGTCTTACATCCTTTTCACTGGGTCAGCTCCTATTCATGCTGCTTTTGTTTTTTTGTTTTTGGTAGCTCCTATTCTTTTGCTGCTTTTAATATATTAATAATAATTTGATGATGTTGAAAAAATATTTTATGCAATCATTTGTGAAGAAAAGTTACTATAGACTTTCTAGTTGACTAGGTCTGTCTAAGCCTACTCCTCAGCTGGGAATGAATGGGCTTATGTAGCTCATCGTAGGCTGCTTGTTTCTATTTCCTCACCAATTTGATAATAAAAATAACCCCACCAACTACTTAAAAAAATGATGGAGCTAAAACAGTTTCATTGATTAAAAAGTAGAGCTTTATGTATGCACGGATCATCCCGATTATAGTAAGCAAAAGGGAATAGTTTTTTAATAAACAAGTAATTAAGAAACATTTTGTTCCATGAACGTGGCGTACACAATTGTAAGTGAACCAGACAACCGATTGGAGCAGAAAAGCACGTTCCTATTGTCAATAGAAGAAATTAGCCTCTTTGTTTTTAGTTCTCTGCTTTTCTTTTAGATTTATTAAAAAATATATGATTTTGAATTTTGAATTTTGAATTTTTAAATTTCTTCTATATTTTATTTTTATCATAATATATATATATATATTCGTATAGGATTAGTACAATTAGAAGTAAAGCTCCTCACTAAAGAGGAATTAAACACTCTGATAATAATAGAATTGAGTTTTTCCACTTCTAAAATTCAGTTCTAACTTCAATAGAATCTAGTCTTTGATTGCTATATCCTTTAGAGATAAAAAAAAAAAGATTTTAGATTCCCTAGAACTGCAGTTAAAGAATCATAATTATAAAATGGACACTTGATCAATTCCCTATAGAATACATTATACAGTTATGAATATAGCCTTTGCCTTCACATAGTCAAAAAAGTAAAACCTTATATTTTACAAATTGATTTGACAAAATCTGACATGGTTGTACCAAAGTCAATAAAACGGAAAGGTATCATCCGTTTTATGTCTTATAGCTACTTGAAGTGTCTGATTCTACCGGTGCTTTTATGTCTTAGCACAAAAATTAACTGTCCGTATGGTTACTGTCTTCAGTAATTAAAGACAGAACAAAACAAAACAGAATGGAACAAAAATTGGAGACAATAGGATATTTGATTGTGGTGGATAAAATAGAAAAACTCAGATCCATCTCTGTGACGAATGTGTTTGGTTTGCGAATGGATGTAATCTAAAAATTATGTCAATGATTTAAAATGCCCCTGATCTTTAATATGATTAGAAATATCTAATTTATTGATAATTTTATTACGAATGATTTGTATTAGTTAAAAAATTAACAAATAATAATAATAACAATTTCAATTTAATATCGAATAATAATAATAATAATAATAATAATAACAAAATTAATAACATTAATAAATAAGCTCAAATTTTTATTAATGTTATAATAACATTAGTATATGTAATAATAATAAATTTGAATTATAATAAATACAAATTACATAATAATAATAAGAGAAAACAAATTGTATGATAACAATAATAATAATATTAATAATAACAATAATTAAAACCAACATTTATTATTATAATAATAATAATAATAATAATAATAATAACAACAACAACAACAACAACAAAATGAATAACAATTATAAACAAGTTCAAAATGTATAATAATAATAAATTTGAATCATAATAAATACAAAATATATAATAATAAGAAATACAAAATGATGCTTAATAATCAGAATTGCTATCTTTCCTAGTTAAAGCTCTACAATTTCTCCCACTCTGCCCCGTCTCCTGGGCAGTGTTTAGACTGACAACTTCTCACCTTCCTTGCAATGGCTTGCCAATTATCATATTTTCAGGAGGAGGTATGCCCTCAAGATTATTTGGTTTGCCAACATATAGAGGAGCAGAACCACCAGTTGCTAGCTAGAAATTGTTCATCTTCATACATTGCTAGTGCCAACGAACACTGGAAGCAATATAGTGGTGTGTTGCACACCGCTTTGAAAACAAAAAGGAAAAAGAAATTAAGGGTGATAATATCAAGCTAGATATCTCACTCGAGAGGTGAAAGACCACTTGGACAACCACCACTGTAGCTTGGAAAGGGCAATCGAGTCGACAAAAGGATCAAAAGATTGTATAATATATTATCCTCACGGCAAAGATTATAAGCCTAAATGATTTCATCTTCGAATAATAAGTAGAGATATTACAGTACCAGATGCCTCCAATTTATTAATGGTAGCTTTAGGTTGATCTTTGAACAGTGACTCAATGCTTTGGTCATTACTACTCAGATGAGTTGGATTATCGAATTCAAGCTTTGATCTGTGCTTTTCAACAATTTTCTTTACTTTCTTCCCTTTCAACTCCAAGCCCAATACTTCCTTCTTCATCAATCTCTCAACCCTTTCTTGATTCTCAACTATATTTCCAAAGTCCTGCAATGTAAAAAAAGGATCTGAGTGAGTTCAATTCGAGCAAGTTGTCCTGTTGCCTTGCGATGTAACGACAAATTGGCAAAGCAGTCCCGCTGTGAAGAGGATACCATAGGAGGAGGCGCCTCATAGAAATGCATTTCCCTTGATAAATTTTACAATATACAAAATGGAAATCTAAGTAGACTGTGAAGATCCTCACCATCAGATCTATCTTCAAGTTCTCTTCTCTTTTGCTTTCTCCATCTGACACATTTACAGCTCCGAGAAATAAAACAAGATAGAGAAGAGTGGGAAAAGATAAGATACCTATTAAAGAATCATCGATGACAAAAGAGAAAAGCGAAGATTCTTTGATGCTTACATCATGATCGCCGAATCTTGTACAACATCCAATTTAATGCAAGTACCAGATTCCACCTTTGGTAAATTAGATTTTCTTTAGCAAAGAACTTGAGATTTATCACCCATATTTGATTTCTTCTCTGACGGCTCCGGTGACCTACACACAACTTTAGAAATACCCATATCATCGAAAACCTTACTCAATTCCTCATCGAATCCCCGTGTTTTCTCCAACCTCGGTTCTTGAACTTCCATTCTAACAAGATTTTGACTTTCATCTTTCATTACTGAAGCAATTGAACTACTTTGGACCAGTGGTGAATCATCCTCCACTTTCTACTTCTTTGAAGCTGTTTAAGGTCAATTTAAGGAAAAAAGAAGAAGTAAAACACAGAGATGCATTCATCTCACAAAAGAACAATAACAAAGACCAAAACTTTATATACCCACCAACACCAAGTACGGGATTGGATTCCAGGCTAGCATATTGTGTACAAAGCGATGTTAAGAACCTAGACGACAGGCGAGATGAAGACAGCGGCGAGCTTTGGTGGTGGAGAACCCAGACGATTGGATGGGGCAATTTGGAGAAACGAACGTTTTAGTTTCCGGAGACAGGAACACAAACCCCGTGTCCTTCGATTTTAGGGTAGACATAAATTTTGGTCTTCTATCATTCAGAGACAGAAGACAAGAATGGTGAAACAACAACCAAATATCACTGAAGGACAGGATTTTTTTGTCCTGTTATCTGTCCCCACTAACGGGAACAACAACCATACACATCATAAAGAAATAAAGGAATACAAAGATAAATTATCCTTTAGTCGGAAATTGGCGATTTTTAGATTTAGAGTTTTTAGGATTCCATCAATATTAAATAAAGATTTGCCTACACACTCGATAACTAATGTTTCAACTTCTAGTTTTCAAGTAGCAGACTATAATAGAAATATTTTACATCCTATCTACAAAAATATAAAGTAACAATCTTTCCCAACATTTTTTTTATAACTTTGAATGTGAATAACTAATTATATGTATTAGAAAAATAATTTAAATTGAATAAAAACATTTTCATGAAACCTTTTATTCTTGAGAAAATAAAGCCAAAAGTGCACTTTAAGCTATAACGTTTATACTAGAATATAAGTTGAATATTAACGTTTTGAAGCATTTAAGTTGAATCCTACCGTTTACAAAACTTTCAAAATAAACTATATGAGGACAAAAAATATGATGAAAATTACCCACCATCAATCAAATATCACATCATATACAACATTGAATTTTTTTAATTTTTGCATATTAGGGGGATCCATTTTTTAAAATGTATGCGGTATTCCATAACTATGTATTGACTATTTTATATTTTCCTTCCCTTTCCTCACTTCAACGACACAATAACTTCTTTAGCATATAGTTATTGGTAAGATAATCAAACCTATTCAAAGGCCTAATGAAGAACTATCCATAATTGTATGTCTAAATTACAAGAGTTTTAGAATCAATTGACACTTAGAGACCCTACTTGACATAATACCTAAACTGCCATAATGTTTGTCATTCTTTAATATTTGGCATCTTTTGATGACTCTCGAAGACAAGTTCAAACTCAACCATAAATATCTTCTTCGTTGAGGATCTCTATCAAACCTTGATACAGTAATCAAAAATAATAATAATAATGGAAGAAATCATGCTAAACACTCTTCAAATGGAGAAATATATTACGTAGAAATTATTCTTGCTATCAAACCTCCTCTTATTAGACTTTTCAAAACACAACTAAAAAGATGATATTTTACAACAACTGTAAAAAGAGTGGTCAACATATCTCCGAATACAAAAAAAATGACCTAAATAAAGTAACTCTTTTAAGTCCTCTCAATCTATTGCCATTGTTGTTGTCAAAAAGAGTACAATGGAATATACATATATATTTCCTAAATTCTCTTTGCTAGACCTTCAAGTCCTTGCACAGTAACTTCAAACATATTTTGGTACTATTTCCTCTCCTGCCTCGTATATCACTCCAAGTACTTGTTCCTCGTGGTACCTTGATTCTACTTGCAACATAACCTCTGACTCTTTCGTATTTGACTCTTTAAAAACTTCTTCAATTCTGCATATTTTCTATATAACTCATATCTCTACTATGAATGTTAGAAGTGTATCCATTGTTCAAACATCTAAATTAACTTTGTTTGATACTTATCTTATTCCTAAACTCTCATTAAATATTATTTTTATTGGTTAATCATATGAAATTTGTATTAACTTTTTTTTTTTCAAATTGCTATTTCATTGCACAAGATCCATAGATAAGTGAGATTCTTGGGATAGAACATAAGGTTGGACAACTATTTGAACTTACTTCCTGATGTGAGCAGGAGTAAGGATCACCATGGAGATGACATAGGTGACAGGGGCGAGCTTGTCATTCCAGTTGAACCTATGTCCAGAGTTAGGGCCGAGAGATTCAAGGAGGCTCTCTATATGCATGTGGGCCAACTTATGGAGATAATGAAGCTAGCCAAGCCTATTGGGGGAGAGTTAATTGGATCACAACCCAAATTGATCCACTTGTCTCAAATCCTTGAAACGGATACACTTGGAGCTTAAAGACAAGAAGACTTGGGCTATTTTAATGCTTCATCACTTAAGCCTAAGGAGTGTTTGGTGTGCCACTTATTTTATTAGTAGGAGCGGGCTATTTAATTCACTTAAGCCCAATAGCATATGGATCCAGTTGTGGCGCCACACATCATACTTATTTATTTAGTTTTTAGACTTTGTTTTATTTTGAGCTTCCACATATTTTTAGCCCAACCTTTTATTATTTAACCTAGGTATAAATATATGTCTTTAGGTCAAATTTTTGTAACTTTTAGATCAAATTTGTTGGAGTGCCGTCGGCTTCAATAGGGAGAAACATTATTTTCTTGTTATTGTTACCTTTCGAACCATCTTTCACTTATTAATTGCTTTCTCAATTATGACGTGTCGATTGTTCATTTCTCTTAATTTTATTTTGATCATCGGGATTGTTTGGAACAAGTTTTCAAGAGGTGTTGTAAAAATCAAACCTTGCGTATACTTATTTTCTTAATTGTTGAATTCGAAATTTTCATCCTTCTTAAATCCTCAAGGTCGAAAACATACCAGAATAAAACAACTATCAAAAATACCATCAAATTGACATCAATCCTTCTATGGTTCGCGTTATTTTGGTATCAGAGCCCTTGGTTTGGGGGAGAATTTTTATTCAACTATATCAAAATTCAGAAAACTGTCGGCCATCACCATCCAATTATCGTCGGATCATCAATTCAGGTGTGAATTAACTTTTAGCCTAGGATTTCAATCTTTCTTTTTGTTTTTATTTTAGTTAGCGTTTTCAATTATTTGTTAAAACTTTCGACTTATATAAAAAAAAAGTTGGAAAATCGGAAAAAAAAATCTAAAAAAGTTAGAAAAAATCTAAAAAAACAAAAAAATATGAAAAAAGTCAAAAAGAGCCAAAAAATCTGAAAAATATATAAAAAATCTGAAAATTTTCAAAAATTAAAAAAAATCTCTGTTTTCCCATACTTTTTTCTTGATTGTGGTTCATTTGAATCAACCGTGACAAATAGTTTCAGATTTTTCAGATTCGCTAGCTTGTTATTGGTTATTGGTTATTGGTTTGAGTTGCTTGTTACTTGTTATTTGAGCTACATTTGGGAACATTGATTTGTTGAAACTGTGATTCTAATTGTAACTTAGATTTCAAAGAACATTGAGTGGTAAAAGGCAAGAGAGTGTGAGCTTATTTGAAGGAGTCATTGTCACGACTTAAACACGAGAGGAGTGACAAATTCTTGAGTGAATCACGTGAGGGAGTGATTGTGAGATTGTTTTCTACTAACCTTCATTTTGCAGGAAAGAACATTCACTAAAATGTCACAGAAAAATGGGAATCAGGATGAAGGTAAAGTAGGGGAGATGAATGCCCTTACATTGAGAGCCATACAACAGTCATTTGAGAGGTTTAGTCTCTCTTTTGAACACATGAGGGAGACATTGAAAGTGGAGGATGTGAGGAACCTCAGGTTAGGTGTGCTACCTTTTGCCAACAAGCACCACCACCTCGTCGACAACCACCACGGTATGAGCTTGAGGAGGAGGAGGACTATGAAGAGCGCATGCCCAGTAGAGCTCAAAGAGGAGAACCCCTCAACAAGCAAGATAAAGACCTCAAATCCATTAAGATGTAGATCCCAGCATTCAAAGGGAGGAATGGTGTTGAGGCATACTTGGAGTGAGGAAGGAAGATTAATTTGATCTTCGAGTGCCATAACTTCTCAAAGGAAAAGAAGGTAAAACTTGCTGCTGTTGAATTTACAGATTATGCACTAATGTCTAATATGGTGGGATCAGCTTGTGACCTCTAAGAGGAGGAATAGAGAAAGACCCATCACTACTTGGGTAGTAATGAAGGCATGCATAAGAAAGATATTTGTGCCTTTTTACCATTATAGGGAGATGCATCAAAAGCTCCAAAGACTCACACAAGGGTCTAAGTCAGTAGAGGACTACCACAAGGAGATGGAGATTGCTATGATTTGTGTTAATATAGTGGAGGATCCTAAGGCCACCATGGCAAGGTTCTTGAGTGGATTGAATAGGGAGATAGCAAATGTGGTGGAGTTACAACATTACTTAGAGCTGGATGAGAAGAAACTCTCATGTTCGGTTCTGTAGTAGAGATGGAACAGAATAGCAAATGTGGTGGAGTTACAGCATTACTTGGAGATTGAGGACATGGTGAACATGGCCATGAAGGTGGAGAGACAACTCAAAGCTAGAGTGACAGCAAGGAGTGGAGCAAGCTCTAATTACTCATGAAACTCAAAATGGCCCAAGAAGGAGGAGAAGTCCAAGGATAAGGGGGTGGACTTCAAATAAGCACCTAAGAAACTAATTGGGAGATCTGATCAACAAGGTACCTCTAACACCCAAGCTACTTATAGTAAACATTCATCTATAAAATGTTTTGAATGTTTAGGTACTGACTATATTGCTTTTTAATGCCCTAATAGAAAAGTGATGTATATGAGAGATAATGGGATTATTGATTCTGAGGATAGTGATGTTGATGATTTGTCAAGTGATAGTGTTTGTGATGATGATGATGAATATGTGGAAAGAGCTATCACAGGAGAAGCACTTGTAGTTAGGAGAGTGTTAAGTTCTAGAGTTAGAGATGAGATTCAGGATGAGGTGTTGTATGAGGGCAAGGCATTTGCTATTGGGGAGGCCTTGGCAATTTGATAGACGAGTATCACATACACAAACAAGTACTCATTCAAGTTCAAGGGCAAGAACTTCACTTTATTACCTTTATCGCCTCATGAGATCTACCTGGACCAAGTTAAAGCTTTGCAAAGAGAGGAGGGTTTGGGTAGTGAGATAAAGAAAAATGATGAGGGAGAAGTGGCCCAAAAGACAAGAGAGATTGGCCCAATGGTGAGTGATTGCACAAGTGAGGAAAAGAAAGTGAAATGTACAGGAGAGAAGAGCTCAGAAAGAGAAAAAAGACAGAAAAAAGACAGAAAAGTGAGCTTGTTTGCTAAGGGAAAATACTTAAGGAGAGTAACTTGAGAGAAAAGAACATTAGTAGTGGTGAGATACAGAAAGTGTTTAATTTCTGACATTAACCCTCTTGATGCTTTTCCTAATGTTTTTGTTTTGGATCCTAGGGGTGATGGTCCGTTTCAGGTGTTGGAGAAGATAAATGAAAACACCTACAAGATTGACCTATCAGGTGAGTATTCTATTTCTGCAACTTTTAATATTACCGATCTTTCTCTTTTTGATATGGATTCAGATTTAATGACGAATATTCTTAAGGAGGGAGGGACTGATGTGAGCAGAAGTAAGGATCACCATAGAGATGGCATACGTGACAAGGGCGAGCTCGTCATTCCAGTTGGACCTATGTCTAGAGTTAGGACCGAGAGATTCAAAAAGGCTCTCTATACCCATGTGGCCCAACTTATGGAGAGGATGAAGCTAGCCAAGCTTATTGCTGGAGAGCTAGTTGGATCACAGCCCAAATTGATCTACTCGTCTCAAATCCTTAGATTGGATACACTTGGAGCTTAAAGACAAGAAGACTTGGGCTATTTTAATGTTTCATCCCTTAAGCCCAAGAAGTGTTTAGTGCGCCACTTATTTTATTAGTGAGAGTGGGCTATTTAATTCGCTTTAACTCAAGAGCATATGGATCCAGTAGTAGCGCCATACATCAGACTTATTTATTTAATTTTTGGACTTTGTTTTATTTTGGGCTTCCATGTATTTTTAGTCCAACCTTTTATTATTTAACCTAGGTATAAATATGTTCCTTTAGGTCAAATTTTCAGAACTTTTAGATCAGAATTGTTGGAGTGTCGTCGGCTTCAATAGAGAGAGAAACATTATTCTCTTATCCTTGTTACCTTTTGAACCATCTTTCACTTATCAATTGCTTTCCCAATTGTGGCGTGTCGATTGTTCGTTTCTCTTGGTATTATCTTGATCATTGAGATTTTTTGGAATAAGTTTTCAAGAGGTGTCATAGAAATCAAACCTTACATATCTTTATTTTCTTGATTGTTGAATTCGAAATTTTCATCTTTCTTAATTCCTCAAGATCGAAAACATACCAAAACAAAACACCCATCGAAAACACAATCAAATCGACATCAATCCTTCCGTGGTGTGCGTTACCTCCCTCATCCTCCTATCCAAACTTCTTGGTGTTGTTATATCTAATATTTGGCACTCTCAGCCTCTGTCATCTTTCCAACCTTATACTTGAATCTTTAATTTCTAGTGGTTCCTTAGGTTAAATCAAAAATAAATATTCTAATTGTATCTCATATCAACTTTCTAAAAATCATACTTTACCTTTTATCAATAGTGATTTTGTTTCTTTGACACTTTTGATATGATTCATTCTAACATTTGAGACCTACTCCTTATGAAAATATGGAAGTTTACGATATTATGTGATACTTTATTAAGGATTTCTCTTCATGCACTTAGATTTACCTCTTACATTTGAAATACTTTTTGTTCATTCTCGCTTTGCAGACATGGTTCAAACTTAATTTTCTTACAAAATTAAAATTTTGGGCACTAATAATGTCATGAATGATAAAGAAAAACTATTCACTCATTTTCTTGATCAACAAGGAACTGATATTCAAAGATCTTATCCAGATATATTCTAACAAAATTGTAGAGCTAAACGAAAACATATATACATATTTAATACTATCTAAATTCTTCTCATTTCCTCTTATTATCTACAAACCTTTAGGAAGATGCTACTCTTACAATTGTCTATAATATTAGTCACATGCATACTCCTGTTATAGGTAATGTCTCTCCTTATGAATGTCTGTATAATCGTGCACCTGTCTATCAAACTCTTAAAATCTTTAGTAGTACATGTTTTTTTCTTCTCCAATCATATAAATATACTAAACTGTAACCATATAACTATCAAACTTACTTCTTTGCTATTATGGGTGTATCAAAAGTAATCTCTTTTATGGTCCTCATTTTTGTCACTCATCTTCATTGGAGTTAAGAGTATACTTTGATGTTGATTGGATTGGAGATCCAACTCATTGCTGCTCAATTACTATTTAATGTTTCTTTCTTGGTACATCTCTCATTTTATGACATGGTAAGAAACAAACATTTTTCTCTCTATTAGCTTGGAAGTAGATAAATTTTGAACTCTTCTGGCTACTTAGTTGCTTCAAAATATAGGTGTTTTCTTTTTTTTTTCAACTCCTCTATTTTGTGATAATCATAATGTTATACAAATTACTCATAATAATGTCTTTCATGAGCGTATCAAACATATTAAAATTGATTGTCACCTTATAAGGTACCATGTTATTCAATAAACTATTCAACTTGCCTTACCTCATCACAATCACAAATTGTAAATATTCTCACCAAATCTCATCCATCTTGACTATTTTAAGAACTTATTTTCAAACTTAAGATATCTAATTCCTTACCACCTTGAGTCTGACAGGATGTACATTCAAGTAATATTTTCAAAGCATATTCTTTTGTATAATCTTGTGTAAATTCATGTATAAATACCCCCTTATGAAATAATTTTATACACACAAAAATACAAAACTTTCTTCCCTTTCTTATACGTAACATTTTTTTTGTTGCAAAGGACAAGAAAAACAAAACAACCTAGCTAGCACATCGATCTACGATACAAAAAGCCATGCTGGTCACGGTGAAGTTAATCCGTGAGTAGATGCGAGGGCTCTTGTAAAGAGTTAAAACCAGGTCTAGATAGCGCTGCGAGGGAGGCCAAACTGTCTGCACACTAGTTTCCTTCCCTATACACGTGTTGGACCTTCATTTCCCACGGGCGGTGCATAAGGTCTCTGGTACTTGTCACCAAAAAGGAAAGCTCATTAGAATGTGTAAAGGCTGATGAGAGGATATTGATGACCTCTAATGAGTCCACTTCGACGATCACTCTTCGATAGCCAAGCGTCCAGGCTAGAGTGAGTCCTAAGTGTACTCCCCAAAGTTCTGCAGCTAATGGTGAGGCATTGCCAATGTGATGTAGGAAGCCCCCCGCCCCCCCTCCCGCCATTGCCCATGACAATCCCTAAGCAACCCACCAGCCGTCACTATCCTAAAGGCTTGTTTTACCCCCCGTCGGTATTAAGCTTGATCCATCCCTCTATCAGTTTGGTCCATCCCGTAAGATGCCCATGGGGTAAGCCCTGGTCGAGATAAACACAATGCTCAGCTATTCGAGCTCTAACGATCTAGTTGGCATAGTCCATAATGACCTTGGCCTCGTCTGTTGGCCACTTAAGATCAGTCTCAAAGATGCTTTTGTTGCGTTATCACCACAAGGACCAACAAGCAACACCAAAGATCATGTACCAGGGAATTTGCTGCAGTTGTGATGGTTTCAGAAGATTGGATGTGACCCATCACTCCATATCATGGTGGAAGAAGTCCCTGTCAACTACAGCAGAGGGAAACTTGCTGCTGAAATTTCTCGCACGGTTGTAGTCGCAAAGAGCATGTAACGTGGACTCCTCATTCTCTCAAAAAGAACAACTACTATCTGCGGTGAGATGTCAAACCATCCGTTGTTGATTGGTTAACAATTTTTACTTCACCATAAACCAGAGGAACGTCCTAATCCTTTGTGGGCCTGGCCATTTCCAGATGATATCCCAGTAGTTACGAGGTTCGGATACTGTATTTCCTTCAATTAAGTCATATGATGACGTTGTTGAAAATCGCCCATTGGTGGTTGGACCCTAAGTAATCACATCTACAGCCGTGCTTGCTGGGTTGATGTACATCTCCGTTATGTCCAGACAGGCGGTGGAGGGGAGGTATTGCTGGAGTAGGTGCTACCTCCAGTGCCCGTCAGCATCCATATACTCCGAAACTGTGGCGGAAAGAGCATTAACGAGGAGAGGAGAGGTCGCTACAGAGACAAGGGGTCCCCAATCCTTCACCCAATTATCCAACCAGAATAATACCTGGTGCCCATTACCCAATTTCCACCGTATGCCTTGGCGTACAAAACGCCAAATGGCAAAAATGCCTCGCCAGGCTCCCGAAGCCCCTGGTCTAACAATCTGGGACGGGAGGTAGTTGGGGTCTAGTCGATACTTAGCACGTACGATCCTAACCCAGAGTGCGGTTGGCTTTGTAAGTAAGGCCCAACCTAGTTTAGTGAGAAGAGCATCATTGGTCGATCAAATGCGTTTAAGCCCGAGGCCTCCTAAATGTTTAGGTAGGCACACCGTCTCCCACTTAACTAAAGGCAGCTTCCTGGCGTCTCTCGTCGATCCTCAAATAAAGTCTTACCTTTTTCCTTTTCTTTTTGTCTTATGCATATTTATCTCCAAATTGATCAGGCTAAGAGGCGACTCGTACTTCACTAACCATAGCATTATTAGAAGGTTCTATAAATTAGTTAATGTCTCTGATTCAACATTTACAATTACTGTAATATCTTTGTTTTCGTTTTCTAGGCCTCGCATGCATTTAATGATTTCATTTTTCATTTTCTTAAAACTAAAATAATCCAAATTTATTTTTAAGACTTATCAAGAGAAATTAAATAAAATTTTATAGTGATGTTGTAATTCTTAAATTGATATCATTATCGATACATAAGCAAGTCTTAATTTTTATTTGTCGATTAATTTAATATGAAGAGTGATTGGAAGGCCAAATTAATTAAAATTAGAATTAACACATCTAACTGGACTTGAAAAAAAAACCAACCATGCAATCAATTCTTGAGTTCTGACAAGTTAGCCCCGATTTTATACACAGTGATAAGAAAACATTTAGATGTAAATATGATAGCAATAAATCCAATCAAAAGTTGGTACTAAGACAGTTTCTGAATTAGCTTATGATTTGGTGTATATATCATATCTTTTCATCAACGACTTCAGAACCGAAAAATAATTTCTAAATTTAAGATCATAATGTATCGATCAAAAATAGAAAAGAAGGATCCATCTCAATCATACATGTATCAAAACAAGAGTAAGTCTGGCAATATCCCAAGCCAAACGTTGCCATTAGCTGGTACAAATGGTGACTTGGCAAATCTACCATTTGGGTACCTACCGCACTAGCAAGTTACAACTGCGGTCTACACCACATGTCGTAGGGGTCACTGGGAACTGCAAAGTAGTGTCGATGGTACCCACGCTTAGTCAGCAAATACTCATCCTGCATTGTCTGAAATGGATAATGGAAAGCGATGGGCTGTAGCCGTTTGTTCCATTTCCAATCAAACTCTAGTTCCGCAGTTGCTTGCATCATTTCAACCCACGCGCTCACCAGTTTTCGTGGGCCCAATTCCATACTTGTGGCTTATTTATGTTATGTTTGGGGTAGAGGCAGAAAAAGACGGAACAGAAGAAAAGGAACAGAACAAAAACTGAAGACAGTTAGGTATTTGGATGTGGTGGACGAGACAGATAAAATTATCCCCATCCAAGGACAAAAATGTGTTTAGTTTTGATGGACAGAACCAAAAAACAGTATGAATGACAATATTACCCTTGCAGTGTAATATGAGTAGATATAAGTAAGTAAGTGTTATTATATAATTGTATGAATATTTAATTTAAGTAAATTTGTAATTTTATAATTACAATGAAATAAAATGAGAAACCAAAATAATTACGAAATGTTAAACCTTTAAAATTAATAGAAATGAGTTATTTAATATAAAATGCCTACAAACTAAAATATTAATTTATAGGTTAACAAAATTTGTATGATTTAGAAATTGAAATACATAATAATGTAATAAAACATCTAAACATTTATTTAATTAATGACATCATAATTTAGTACATAATAATTTAGTTAAATGTTTAAGCGTTTATGAAACTAATTACATAATAGAGTTAAAAATCGTAGAAGGTATAATTTTAATACATAATACTAAAGTATATCATGCAAGCAATCATGGAATTAATTACATAAGATGTTACAAATTGGTAGAAGTTAGAAATTGTACAATATAATAAATTAATAAAACATGTAACCATTCATGAAACAAATTACATAATAGGTATTAAAAAGTCCGACAAGTTCGAAATTGTTATACATAATAAGTTAACACAACAACTAGGCATTCATAGAATTCATTACAGAATTCAGCTATTATCTTTGCATTCTCACGACTAGTGCCTTTATTTTGTCGAGTCCCTGTTATGTTGCTGGAAGACGAGATAGCTTTCGTGACATTGGCACTTGCTCCAAGGCATAACATACAATGATGAATGTTTATATATTCAAATTTCAGTATGAACAATTACCAGAAACAAAATAGAGGAAAAAAACATAGAAGGTTTTCAAATCATACATAAGCAAGTTTCGAGAACACAAAAACAAGATGCCTCAGAACGTGTAAGCCTAATTCTTGTCAGTTAATTAAAATTCGAAAACCTTAAATTTTAAAAACCAATCTCAATATGAGGAAATCATCTTCCATATGATGTCCTACAATATGTTATAACAAGCTATTAACCTTAATTCTTATAAAGAAAATAATGTATATACTTGTCCAGTGTTATTTAGCATAGTTTTTGGTTTTAATACATCACATTAGTAAGTCAAGGTTTTTATTTGTTATCTTAAACACTTTTCGGTTTAACATTTATCTAGCTTATGATCCTAATTTCCTTACAGCTTGTAGAATAAGTTATCAACTACTGATTAGTAAAAAAGTACAACCTTAATCTTTTCACAAAGATCAAAATCACTATCAACTTAGCTTTCTCACCAAAACTTAAAGAAGAAAATATTGAATTCATCTACTATACCAGACAAAAGACCTCTTTAACAAATGACAAACGTATTATCTATTGTCCAGCATTCTAAAATTTGTTGTCAAATTGTTAAGAAAATTAATAACTTATCATTACGTCCTTCATTTATCGCCTCTTACAATTTGTACTTCATCGATAAGTTTTGAAATGGAATGAAGAGAGTGTTAATTGACCAATTCAAAATATCGCTTACTATGTAGAACACTTAACAAGAAGGCTAACAAAAATCTCTCATAACCCCGCTTTATTAATGTCATTTATTTCAAGACATGGTTTAACAACTCACAAAGAATCAAGATGCTTTACATTTTTCAAGAAACTAACAATAACATAAAAAAATTTAACATCGCAAAGAATCATCTGACCATTCCATTGCATGAATTACCTGATATGATATCCTTTTCAAATGCTTTTGTAGTTATCACTTGATCCAACTGAACAGAAATTAAACAAGCATCAGTCATTTCCTACCGATGAGGACAGACGTTAGAAAATTCAGATACAATCCACTCCAAAAGCACCATTATTATCATAGTATAATGGGAAGAGAAAAATCTAAATTTGTAAAACAAAAATAAATCTAGCATTATCAAAATTAAAACCCACAAGTGATTAAGTTTAAGAAAGAGCATCGTGTTCATGTAATCTTCAAAACCACGTAAAATACAGTAGTGAAGAAAGATTAATACGAGAACTATGACACATCAATCAGAAAGGAAAGAAATTTCAGATATGAGAATCTCCCAATCAAAGCCGTCTCAGGAAAAAGAAGACGAAGAAATGGGAACTTGGATCCGAGAATCTCCCATGTCATAGATCGAAAAGAAGACCCACCGAACAAAGACAAAACAAAAAACAAGACGTCGCGCCGGATATGATGAGAATGTCCCCATCGAACCCCCACAGATCCGTAATGAGAAGAGACGAGAGGGAGGAGCGTTGGGAGAAGAACGAAAGCAGGGAGAACAACAGAAGAACAAACGAAAAGAGAGGAAACTAACCTCAGCGGCCACGAACCACAGATCAGTGCGAGGAGCGTTGGAGAAGACGGTGGTGAAGCGTTTTGGGAGAAACGTTGTTGAGGACGGTGATAGGTTTCAACGTTATAAAATGGGGGTAACTACGTAATTGTCTATTTCCGTCCCGGGACAATTAAATTTGTACCATAGTCTGTGGAGATACACAAAATCACCGTCCCCATTTTCCTGAGACGGGGACAAAATGGTCGAGACATAAAACCAAACACCTCAGAGACGAAAATTTTCTATCTCCGTCCACTGTCCCTACCCATCAGGACTGCAACCAAACATAGTGTTAATTATATGTTTTAGTTCGCATTTAAGTAAATAAAGGCGTTAGTAATCCCAAATACTATTTTAATTGAAACCTGGATTTGTTCATGAACCAAATTTAGGAGGATTCCACTTAAATTTAGTTAAGCTAAAAAAAGTTTAGCCTTAAACTTGATATAATGTCTAAAATATAATAGTAAGTTTTAAAATGATTTTAAATTAAATTGGGAATAAATTTAACAAAATATTAATTGAATTTATAATATAATTAAGATTACAAAAATTAATGGATTTGGAAAGATTAAATAATTGAAATAAAATTTACTTGAAAATATTATAATCTATCTCAAAAATATTCCTTTTTGTTATAAAAGATAGAAATAATATGGTGTGCCACTAATTGTTAATACACCACTTAATTGTTAAGTATACCAATGGTTGGTAGATCGCTTAATGTTGAGAAGGATCTATTTCGCCCTTGCGAAGAAAATGAAGAAGTTCTTGATTCTGAAACACCATATCTGAGTGCGATAGGAGCTCTCATGTATCTTGCTAATTGTACTAGACTTGATATAGCTTTTGTTGTTAATCTACTAGCAAGATTTAGCTCATCTCCTACGAAAAGGCACTGGAATGGAATTAAACATCTATTTCGTTATCTTCGAGGTACAATTGATTTAGGATTATTTTACGCTAAAATGCAAAACAAGCTTTGGTTGGTTATGCGATCTGAGTTACTTATCGATCCGCATAAAGCCAGATCCCAAACTGGTTATGTATTTACGTATGGAGGCACTGCAATTTCTTGGCATTCACATAAACAAACAATTGTTGCTACTTCTTCAAATCATGTTGAAATCATTGCACGTCATGAAGCAAGCCGAGAATGTGTATGGTTAAGGTCAATAACACACCACATTTTAACAACTTGTGGCTTATCGACCAACAAAGAACCAACAATCATATATGAAGACAATGCAGCATGTATCGCTCAAATAAAGGAAGGTTATATCAAAAGTGATAGAACCAAACATATCCCTCCGAAATTTTTTCAATTCACCCAAGATCTCGAAAATAGCAAAGAAATCAACATCCAGTATATTCAATCCAGCGAAAATACTGCGGATCTTTTCACAAAGGCACTTCCTACTACACCTTTCAGGAAGCATGTCTATGAGATTGGAATGCGACATCTAAGAAATTTATGAGGAAGAGCTCATTGTGATAAATAAGGGGGAGCTTACACAGTTGCACTCTTTTTTCCTTATCATGGTTTTTATCCTACTAGGTTTTTCCTGATAAGGTTTTTAACGAGACAACACCAAATGCGTATCAAGGCCAGATAAAAAATAATTATATGGCACACCAAGGGGGAGTGTTATAAAAGATAGAAATAATATGGTGTGCCATTAATTGTTAATACACCACTTAATTGTTAATGCACCACTTAATTGTTAGTGCACCAAATGCACCACTTAATAGTTAGTGTACCACTTCTATTATCATGATAGTATTTTATTAAAAATTTTGTACTATAAATAGAAGGGTTAACTTGATGTAAGTGATACCAATTTATAAGAAGAATTCTCCTCTCCAAATATTCTTAAATTTTAGTTTCGGTTTTATAACACTTTTAACATTTTCCTTCCACCCCACCTATTGCGTTTCGTTTATGCCTCTTTACTCTCTCACTCTCAGCCTGTCGACCATCTTCATCTCTAAGCCTTTGCCTGCCCGCCATCGCTTCTCACACTACACATTGAATCTCGCAGCTTTGTCGCACCACGTAGACTCGTTGCCGCAACATCGCACGCAGACTTACTGCCCATCTCACCCGCACCAGTCATACGTTACCACACTCTCACTGGTCTTACGCGGCCACACTCGAACCAATTACCCACAGACTGCACGTACCTGTACGATAGACTGCCTCCGTTAAAGTTAGGGAACGAAAAAATGTTAAATTAAAGTTAAAAATTAGAATTCAATAATAATATTAGTTGAAATTATTTAAGAGCATAAAAGAATTACAAGCATCATAAATTGAATCAGATAAGCAAACAAAATAGATTAGTTTAGAATTGAATGATATGATATGATTACATCAAATAGGATGTAAATTTATAATTGTGAGTTATAGTTGAATAAGTTATAGTTGCATGTGTGTATCTTTATGGTTGAATTATGCAATTATACAAAATAAATTATATAAGACATATCTATTTTGCCTTAGTTTCAAGTTAAATAATACATATTTTATGATAGTAGTTGATAATAAAATTAAGTGTTCTTTATTTTGATATGAATTTATTAATTCAATTTTAACATCTCTTTATTTATTTTACGGTAAATAGAAGAAAGTTCAAAATTCCTAATAACTCATTGCTTTAGGTAGAGAAAGATTCAATAATCTAACTTGGGACTAATGCTAGATTAATTCTAAATGAAGAACTGTACTATTTTATTTGTATCATAATAAGCATTTGAATCACCAAATTAAGGAAGTATTTAGCTAAAGTTAAAGGTCATGTAGAGCCTTATACAAAAGCGAATTATGATGTGAAATGATAAGATAAAGACTTTTATTGAAGAGTATTAGTATCACAAAGATAAAAGACAAAAATTGAACTACCAAATTGGTAGTGAAAGAACTTAACCTTAACATACATAATAAGTTGATGTATGTTATATTCTATAATTGTACATATTTTTATTTCAAATTTTCGATTCTAGTTAGTTATTTACTCGATTAGAATTTTTATTGTAAATTATAATAGTTAGATAATTATAAATATTTATTTTTATTTGATATTTTAATTTAATTATTATTTATTATGCGATGAAATTATAATATTTGAAGTGCTTTATATTGTTATGTTTAAATGACGATTAAGCGATCTTTTTATATTAATTATAATTATTATTTATATATGAAATATAATATTAGTAAAATAAATAAATTGTTACTTTTTATTTTTATAAAAGATCATTTCGTAATTTAAAAAATTAGGAAACATTACATAAATTTAAAATTATCTAAAATAGTATTCATCGTTATAATATGCCGAACTAAATCTGATGCCGATTCTAGTGCGTCATTCTAATGTTAATTTTCTTCCCTGGATAAATTGTTTTCTACATGGAGAGGATCACGAAGACGTAACCCCACACCAGAGAAGCAGAACGTGACGTCACGAAGCCTTAGAAGCGCGTACCAATTACAATCTACACCATTATTGGAAAACCTTGTCCTTCCCAAACTGCCTCTTCACAGTTTTTTGTCTCTTTCTTTCTTAAGAAACAGTAAAGTCAAGAGACTTACCTCCTCTTCCAGAAGGGACATGGCCCATGGGTCCGTTCTTAACTGAAAACCCTGTGGGAGGAAAAAAAAAAAAAAGAAAGTATCTTAAGTCTATTCATAAGCAATACATTTTTAGCCATCTCTGATTAATCGCACCACAGCTGATACATCCATTTACGTGAACAAAATGATTAAGCTATTCCTCATCTGATAAGGCCACGTAAATTTCGGGTCCTTCGACGATTGTCAATGATATTAGGATTTAGACAGTCTGACAAGGTAATTTGTTAAGACTTTTCCTGTTGTCATTAATTGTCGGGTAAGACAACGGCTAGCGTGAGGTTGTATTTAGAGAGAGAGAGATACATTAAATAGTAAGCAGTGGATTCCCGAACGAAGAACGTGGTATTGTTGTGTGCTGCGGTTATGTGGGGAGAGATGGCGGTGTTAAGGCAACTTGTTAATTAATTAGGTGTGCTCCAATATTTAATCTTTCCGCAAAGTGCAAACCATATGAAACTGTTGTTGGGATTTTCCGAGGTTTATGTTTTTGTTTTCAGCTTGAGATTCGGACTTTCTGAGAAGGAAGATATTGAGAGGGACTTTGTAGAAACTTTGATGAGAATGGAGACTGTAATTGAACAGCGACAAGATTTCGTGGAACTTGGAGTTTCTAATGCACCTATGTTGGAGCTTGGATCTGGGGATCATGGGTATGCCTTATGCTTTCCTTCTAAATTCAGCTGTTTGATTTCTTAAGATGTTTCTGAATCTGCGCCAGAGGTATTTCATTGATCAGTTAATGAAATTGTCTTATCTTTTTGGGTGAGTATAGGTGCTCGCATTATAGGAGGAGATGTAAGATTAGAGCACCTTGCTGCAACGAGATTTTTTATTGCAGACATTGCCATAATGAAGCGAAGGTACCAAAGTCATTGTCCCTTCTTAAATTTTCTTTTACGTGGGATTTTGGTCGAAGTGTCCTTAGCTGAGAAACCAATTTTCTTTAACTACCCTATAATTGAACTAACAGAACGCATTGGAAATTAATCTTCTTGATCAACACGATATTCCGCGCCACGAAGTTGCGAAGGTTGGTTTGTTTTTCTCTTCATATCTTATCAGGATTAGTAATTGATTGATTCAATTTAGGAAAAAGGAAACAGGATTGAATGCGACTTGTGTCTCTCGAAAGTTTTTTTTCTTTTTTGTATCTTTGTTGCTTAAGTAGGTAAGTTTGATCAAACAAGGGATAACTCTTAAGAATGATGACGATTAAGAAAATGTCCTGCACATAGGGTAACCATACATTCTGACAAGAAGCTGCGTCATATCCTATCCTGAATGAAGCATGAACTTATTATTCGGTTGTTATGGGTTGAAGTTTGGATGTGAAGATACGGTATTCCTTAGTGGATGTGCAAGTATACTTCTTTGGTCAGTTCTCTTCAATTCTTCTCTAACCATATCCATCTCTACACCTTTCTAGGTTATATGCTCCCTCTGTGGTACAGAACAAGAGGTAGTCATCTCTTATTGAAAGTTTTTGTCACTTAATTTGGATAAATTCGTGCATGGATTCTGATAATTGCTCCGTGATGTATCATCAGGTTCAGCAGAATTGCATCAACTGTGGAGTTTGCATGGGAAACTACTTCTGTGCAAAGTGTAAATTCTTTGACGATGATGTAAATGTCTCCATTTCTCACTCTTGATGAAGTTACACTTTCTCAAGAAATAACAATAATTCAAACCAATTGTCTATTTCAGGTCTCGAAGAATCAATATCACTGTGATGAGTGTGGAATATGCAGGTAAGATCTCCAGTTATGTTCACCTTTTTCTTTTCCATTCCAAACTGCATCCTGACCTCAGAAATTGATACCAAGTATGTAAGACGGATGGAAGTCGTGAAAGTACATACCATTTAGTTAGTTGTGCCATAGCAAATCAATTAATGGTTTTGAGTCGTTGCTTTTTGCGATTGATTTTACAGAACTGGGGGAAGAGAGAACTTTTTCCATTGCACTACATGTGGTGAGTATACAACCTGGATAGAGAGTTGGAAATGCAATGCTTTTGTCCCTTTGAAAGATTGAATCATTCGACAACTCGGAAAATTTTAGTAATGATATTGACAATTGACATTTTCAGGTTGTTGCTACTCCAATTCCATGAAGGATGCACACCGTTGTGTGGAAGGGGCCATGCATCATAATTGTCCTGTTTGCTTTGAGGTAAAATACGACACCAATGTAATCTTAAGCTTAAGCTTAAGCTGCTGAAAGTAATTGCTGCATACTAAGCGAGTTCCTATTTGATGTGCAGTTTCTATTTGACACTATGAAAGATATAACTGTATTACCATGTGGGCATACAATACATTTGGAATGTGTGAGAGAGATGGAGCAGCATTACAGGTAAGCACAATAAGCCTTTGGCAAATAAATGGGTGAAACACATTATCACCTAAAACTTAATTTCTTCATTAGTTTTATATTCAGAGATTTTCAATCACCTTAATATTTGAGATTGTCTTATCTATTTTTCTGCATTACTAGCTGATCGTTGATTCATGCAAAACATAATTTTGCAGGTATTCATGCCCAGTTTGCTCCAAATCTATCTGCGACATGTCAAAATTGTGGAGAAATCTTGATCAAGAGGTGCCAACCACTATAAGATTGAACAATTTTTTTCCTTTATTTCCCTTTCACTTTTTCTCTAACTACTATGCTCGAAATGCTGGCATACAGATTGCTGCAACTCCAATGCCTGAAATCTACCAAAACAAGAGGGTAGGCGGCAGAAGCTACATATGATCCTTAGTTCTTCTACTTGCTGCCATTTTCTGCATTTTTTGGGATTAATTTTGGTTTTGGTGAACAGGTGTGGATATTGTGCAATGATTGTGGAGCAAACTCCCATGTCCAGTTCCACATTCTGGCACACAAGTGCCTGAGCTGCAAGTCCTACAACACTAGGCAGACACGAGGCGGCCCTGCTGCTTCATGCTCATCAGAGATGGGTGAAATGGTGAGATGAGACTATTAGTTTCACTCCTGATAAAGGCCGATCCAAATCAACTGACCATTCTTTTCCATGGAAAATATGTAATTAACGAAGGAAATAAGTTATCTTTATGAATTTCTAATCATTAGGCATTTTGTACTAGAGCCCTGTAAATACTAAATAGACTTGCAAAGACAAGCAACAGATGGCAGATAAATGTGGTCCTGACCGTTGATGGTAGTCCCTATCCATGTCAATGGCGTGCTAAATCCAAATGATCATTAAAGGAGCTGAAATCAAATTGATGTTGTTTATATAAGAGCAGGGTCCCGTTAACCACCGGACTAGATCAAAAACTTCTGCTTGTTTCATCTTTGACCATGTAACTACCAACTTAACAATGCCAATGCATAGTTTTATATCAGTTTTCTTAAAGAAGACAATTTTCCAAATCCTATTACATTCCAGGAAAGTACTCCAAGCACCAATTTGGACAGACATGTTGGAGTGCCTTGTAGAGTAGTATCAAGTAGGATTTAACCTGTGCATGCATAACAAAACAGGCTGTATGCCTGTCAAAAATGTTTCACTGAGACCGCAGGAAGTGTGGGTAATCAGCGAGTTCTAACTAATTAAATGTAAAAAAACTCTCATTTTTCAAAATTCAAATCATGATCAAGTTCAAAAAAGAGATTAAATAAATATAATTCACTATTGCTATGTACAACCCTTAATTCATACATTGGTATTACAAAATTAAATATTTTAAATTTGAAAATACTACATAAATTTGGGATTGGGAGTGAGAATTTTGAGCATTGAAAAGTCATTTGAACATAAAAGATTAAACTCTTTTTTGCAATAAAAAGAGTGGAAAACTCCATCAGCTGATGCTGACCGTAAAGTGTGTTTTGGAAGCAGCAATGGCATGCTAAGAGTGTGTAACAATTACGATGAATGAGTTACGATGGTGATGGTTTGTATGATCTAAGAGACTTCTGAGGGGAGGAGGTGTTGTCTCGTCGTTCGAACAAAGTTAGGCCTTTTGTTCAGATTCTTCATTTATTTGCATTACAGTTGCAGGCCTCTGCCGTGGTCTGAGTCTGACGTTCATTTTCTGACATTGAACAATGTAATAACAAGGGAAAATGCATTACAAGAGAGAACTCTGAGAAAGAAACTTGAAATTATAATCATATTGTCCCTCGCGTTTGATATGCAAACAATCAATACACCACACACTAATAGTAGCAGAGCAGCAGTAGATCCTGATTCTGATTTGCGGGATCCACATCAACCCGACAACCAAAGCCTAAGACCTAAGGGTTGTTGGCCTTACCCATCTCCCTACCCCAACAACTTCCTTCTCGCACCCAGCTTCTTTTGTCCTTCACACTGTGATTCACACCAACTCATACACATACACACAAATTCATCACTGGATCTGGACTGCTTCACTAGGCAGGCAGCATCCTCATAAAGTTACAATTTTTCCACTTTCTATTATATATTTATATATATATATATAGATATAGATATATATATCAATCCGATTTTCAAGTCATTGATTTCCCATTTACCGTCATGGGACATAAGCTAAAAATGTGAATAAGGGAAGCAGAGACCAAAAATCTCTAATCCCAGATACGGTGGCAAAAAGAGCTAATCACAACTGCCAGCTACTCTTCTCTCAGCTTCAGTCAACATGGAATAGCTTCTTCTCTATAAGACTCTACTCTCTAAAAGTAAACCAAACGTCTGTACAAAAATGCTAGATCAGTGGCGTCCAGCTCAGATTTCCCATTGCCTAATTAGTGGTTTAAAAATGATTGTAAGTATGTAAGTTGTGAAACTTTGTAAATCATAACTTGGTAACTTGTAGCGTCATTGAAGGACAATCCTTTGATGCTTTGTCTCTACCGACGAGTCAAAGCCACCACAGAGAACCCTCTTTCTGTTGCATCCATTGACGGTGTTGGGGAACGAGTCTTGGTGGAGGAGTTGTGGCGGAGGAGATGGTGGTGAAGGGATGGTGACTGGTGGGATCTCAAAAGAGGGTGGTGGAGGGTGTCTCCATTCTGGAAGTGGTCCGGCCAAGAGCAGGGTTTTCAAGAGTGGACCAGCTTTCATCACTGCTTGTAAAAGCTTTCCCTTTTCAGGCAATGGCTTTTCAGGCACTATCCCTACTGTTTGCTGAGTCACAGTTTGGGTTACCAATTGTGGTACTGAAGTAGCTGGGAATTCTTGAGGTTGTGGAATTGGGTCAATGACAGGAGACGAAACAATGCTCTCTTCACAATCTGATGACGAGAAGCCATTGTTGGAGTCAATCCTTTTTCTGGGTTCATCTTCGATGCCTGAAATCCCAGAGAGAGGAGCATTTTGTTGTTGCTGCTGTTGCTGTAAAAGCAACTGTTGCTGTTGGAGCAAAAGCTTTTCGAACACTAATCTTTGGCATTTCTTTTGTGTCTCATCTCTTTCTTTCATGGTTTTGGTTAGTAGATCATTGAGGTGTATCAACTGGTCATCTCTCTTTCTTAGCTCTTCTTGAGCTGCTAGCCTTGTTTGCTCAAGCTCCAGAGTTGTGTACAGAAGGGACTGTCTCAGTTCCTCCATAGTCTGCATTAGTCCCAAAAATGAGCATTTCCAAGCACAATTAGCCACTTTAACACCAAAATTAGAAACCATGATTTTGATAGCAGAGTTGTATGAGTAAGAAAATTGTATTCACTAACCTTTCCTTGGCAGTAGTACCAACTCAGGATGGAATTTCGCTGGTTCTCCATGCTTCAACACTTGGAGCTCGTGGACTAAAGCAAAACGCTTTAAAGACACAGGCCGAGAGAAATGGAAGATGGGATCATGGGGGGTTTTTGAGTGGTTTAGGTAGCTCTTATAACAACTTGCTAGCTGCTACTGTTTTCTTTTTGTGTGTTCTCTGTTGCTTTTTCTTAGTAGGTATTGGACAAAAGCAGAAAAGGCCAAAAGTCTATCAATGCCAATTTTTCCCCCCTATATCTTAAGATTTTCTCTCTATCACTGACTGTGAGTCAGTATTTTGTACTGAGCCTACTGTTCTATGTACAAACTAGAACAAAGAATCGGATATTAGCAGTAAAAGCCGGTAGAGACCAGACAGTGACCACTCCTCTTTGTTAAATTTAACACCACAGAGCCGGAGAGCTAAGGCTATGCGTATACTTTTCTCGTCAGTATCTTATTAGTAGCACCACAGAGCCGGAGAGCTAACTTTTGTCGCCAGTATCTTATCCTGAACAAGAAACTGCGCTAGTGCTGTTACCTTAAAACATGCAAAAGTTCTTTACGCTCTGGTTAATTTGTGAACATTTGCGTTTGAAAACAACTTGTGAAATATCATGACATGCTCATTGCTACCAAGAATGTCTATTCGTATGATCAACTACACACTATTGAAGCAAATACTAATAATAATATGAAACACACCATTGAAGCAAAAAAGGAAATAGTATGAAACACATTGTAGGAATCTGTTTATCTACTCTTGGCTTCAAAATCGTTGAAATTAAGGAATAGGATTCTTCTTTAACTTTTGCAACATAATAATTAATAAATTAATGACTCAAAATTAAGTTCATATTGATCTTTTTCTCTTTTGAAAATTTAAATTTTATTGCAATTCAAATTCATAAATTTATAATTAAAAATTCTTCAAGGACTAGCTCCATCAATTAAGTTATCCTAGACAAGCAATATGTATTATTTTTATAACAAATTTGTATATAGATAAAGCAAACACTTTTTAACTTACAAATAAATTACTTAATAAAATTTTCATATTTATAATTTTCCAAAGACAAATTAGTCTTCTTAGGATATTTAGGAAACAAAATGACTAGCATGTCTTTTTTGACAAAATCACACCCACCCATCCATAAATAGTTTAGAAATGATAAACACATTAAGCACTTCTCGTGGGTCTCATTTTTGACCTGGGGACTCTCTCTGCATCACGACATTATCAACTGTTGTTATTTTTCTATCCATCCTGTCTTTATTAAAAGGAATCACTTTCATTCAGTTGTGTTCTGAGTGGTAGATGGGATACAAATAGTTCCATTGGTCAGAAAACAGAGCTGGTAACCAAACTTTCCCACCAATATTTTGCTCAAACAAAGGAAATGGACCCATTTTGAGCACCTTTTAGGAAAGATGGAGGCTTCTCTTTGACTAACGTAGGAACTCATTCAATTTATCGTCTCTGTATATCTATCAGATGCATAAACAAAACTATGAAAACGGGTTTGGAACATTGACCAGGATTAAGATAACTAAGGGCAATGGCATGCATCAATTTTCCTTCTTTTTATGTTCAATTATTTTCTTATGGTGGTATAAAAATAGAATAGTAAAGTCCAAACTAATCATCCAACCAAAATGTCAAAGAAGAATAAAATGGGCGCCGCGCCTTTATGTCCCATCCGAGGTTCGGTTCTGTTCTGCTTTGGCTTTGTATGTTGTTCATACATCATATGCAGCGTAGCCACTTTATCAAGTTAAACCTGCGTACATTACAAGGTGAGTTACCCTAGGATAACCTAGAAGTAGGCAACGGGCAATGCTTTGTCCAGACATCTTCGTCCAAAATGCTCTCACTTGGTTACAACAGCCAATTAATTATACCAAGATTAGCAAGTGAAATGCTTTCAAATATTTTCAAGAATAGTATGTCCTTGTTATAATTTTGTTTAATTAATGTATTAATATTAAATAAAACAAAAAATTTGAAACAATAAACCCTACCTATTTGAATTTTGTGCTCCTCTACATATAACCTATTAGTCTCTTCGGTTGCGGGCTGCACCTTTTCGACGGAATCAATTGCTCTATTCTTCTTTTCCTGTGTTACTATATACCCGAGATCATTCATTTATTCATTAACATTTAATAGATGATGGATGATGGATGATTTCGAACACAAGGTGGCACATAAAAACAGAAACAGCCATCCTTTATCTCTTTCCAACTCTAACAAAAACTATTTTAAAGATGTAATAATCATAACAAAAATTGCTACTGATTTCTGTAAATAGAACCATCCAATATGCTTCTCAAATCTCTTAAGACCTACACAGTCAGTCTCATGCTTTTCTTTGAATTTCTCATCCTCTCCTTCTTTGCCTTCCTCTAATTCCCATCTGCCACTGCCTCAATTACTCCACCTCTTCAAGACTCTAGATTTTTCGTCACATTAAACATTCCCAACCTTTTCTCTAATTTGTTCAGTGCTCTCAGAAAATAGGATACTCATGTTGGTTGTGCTCGGTTTAGAGACAAGGATAATGTAACTTCTGGGTTTAATGGGGTCATCGTCTTTACAAGAGCGTTGTGGTGATTCCACTTGTTGTCAATTGAAGATGGGACATGTTAGCATATTGGTCAAAAGGTCAACCTTCATTCCTGATAATTTGGACAATTTATATTCTTGTAGGTGTGGGTTGAACTATTGGTAGATTAATGTCATGTTTAGCAAACAACATATTGTATTTATTGTTATTAACGGTCAACTGATATTTTTAATAAGTTAACTAAAAGATTATGAAACTTTTTGAAATCAACTTATTATGATTAAATAAGTTAACTAATAAATTATTCATTAAATACATTAATAATTTTTAAAATTATTAAAAAATTAAATTTTAGTCAATAAGTAAAAATATAGTTGATAAGTTGTTGCCAATCACCTCCTCCTGTTATGGCTAATAGACCTGATGCTTTATTGTTCGAAGCGAATAGGGTACTTCTGCTCATCCAATGTAAATAGTAATCAAGTTTTAATATTAGTAAATAGGTTATGCGTAAAGGAGCAAAAAAAAAATCAAATGGGTTAGGTTTATTGTTTCAATTTTTTTACTTAATATTAATTAATTATTTAAACAAAATCATAACACGCACATCTCATTCCACCCGTTATTTTAAATGTCCAAAAATATGCCCGATGTGACTTACATGTTAGCTTTATTGATGAAAAAACAAAGACCAGTGTTGCAAAAAAGTTGAAAGTTTTGTTATTTGATTGTCACATTTTAAAATTGAATATTATAATTATAAAATGGAGTAAATTTTGAATTTTTTATAATTAACCCTATATAATAAATACTAAATTACAAAAATTTTACCTATATAAATCTTATTTTAATAAAAATATAATAATGTATTATTCATAAAAAATTGAATAAATTTAGTTAGTTAGTTGATTTATAAAAATAATTGATCTTTTAATATTTAATTATGACTAGTAATAAAAGTGTAAGTACATAGATACACTAAAAAATCAAAATTTGATTTTTATTTTAAAAGATATCAAAATTAAGAAACAAAATATAAGTAAAACCAAACAATTCTTTAATATTAAAACTATTTCATATTTTTCAATTCATTATTCAAATTCTTGTCACCTTATAATAATGAACATCTTTGTTTAAAATTTTCATAGTGGTTTATAATTTTGATTATATATATAATTTTATGAACATTTATCCTTTTTATAATAAGTCAAACTTAATATGTGCTTTATGATAGATCTAAACAAGACACTTTACAATCATTTTAAAGTAAATTAAGGTTAAAGAAAATTTGAAGATTCTAAAGTCAACCTATTTTGTTTTTTATTTTAAGCTAATTATATATTTTATATCCCTGATCTCTCAAAATGGTAGAATTAAAGAAGTGGAAATGCCATTTTTATAATTGTGAAAGAATCCCTTTATCAGTGAAGTCAAAGGCGAAAAAGAAACATAGGTTGATTAAAGAGTAAGGCTGCACTGTCTCAAGCATGTAATAAAGTAATAATGATCGTGATACCGTAATAATAGTCATAGAAATGCTATTATAGTAATGACTACAATCATTGTTTTAATTAGAAAATAATATTTTATTAAAAAATCTCAAATTTTATATCATATTAATTTATTCTTTTTCTTTATTAAAAAAAATGACCGTAATGCAATGCGCACAAAAAAGAGACAATATACTCTCTCTGATTCATAATAAGTGTTGTTTTAGATACATTTTAATTATTCAAAATAAGTGTCATTCTTGATTTTGTACGCATGTTTATAATTTTTCTTCCAAATTTAACCTTTCATTTCTCTTTCATCTTAATTATACAGATCACATTTTCAAGACAATTTCTCTCTTATTTTAATTTAAGATGCTGATTACCGGAGTCACGAGGTAATTTTATGTGAGTATTAATAATGATATATCTATAATTTTATTAGCTTTCTTAATAAGCGTGTATTTTTTTAAAATGACTCTTATTATAAATCGAAGGGAGTATATCATTACACGATTATCTTTACCTAACATGTATTAACTAAACACCCATACATTAAATAAAGGATTAACCGTTTTCTACAAATGGGACCCGTTTTCTCATTTTTTGTTTATAGTAAATAAACATGCAGCAATCTATAAATGTCCAAGGCTATGATCTGGTTGGCAACACTGGCAACAATATACATACCACGGGGAACAAAACAAACTAATTAATTTAAACCCACGACACGCTTGCTACATTATATATGAACCGAAGGGATAAATAAATATGATTGCGCAAATTTTGGTTACCCTAAGAAACATTTGGATTTGGTCGGCCAATATGGATAAGGTTTTCAGTTAGTTAATGCTATACATGATATCAATCCCAAAACTGAGTAAATTAAATATTGCTTTGAGTATTCAAAAGACGATGTCGTAATTAACAAAGAAAAGACCAACCAATACCCATCTCTTTACATATTCGAAAGTATAAATTAAGTTTGGAAAATGTGTCCCGCATCTGATCTACATCGACTCCTCCTTATTTTTATTGGTCAAAGGTAAATCTAAAGTTATAACGAACTTGGTAAAGAAACAAAAGTAACTAACCAATTTCTTTTATGACAGTTGAGAGAATGGAATCGAATCGCTCTCAAGCATGCAGATCTTCGCAACTACTACTCTAAATCTAATCCATGTTTTGAATCTTTTACGCCGTAAGATGCCTTGTAGCCTTTGCTCAAGACAACTTGCGAGGAGTAGTGTTTTTTCTTTTCTTTTATAATACTACTATTAACTTACCTCTCCTTTCCCTGAATTAGCCCCATCTCCCCAGTACCTCGTAATTATGCTCCCTTTTATTTTACAATTTTTTATAGCATCATAACATCAGCAATGTCCAATCAGTCCAACCCCCTTAACCCGACTCCAACTTCACGTCAAGTTGGCATGTGCGTGTGATTGATTTCACCTTGAACCCACATGAAATTGGAAAGAGAATAATGTTGATATTGAGAATCTAAGATCAAATCAATATTTAAACCATAAAATTAACCAAATGCACATCAAATCAAGCTGATGGGCTATAAAATCTGTAGTATAGTACATGCATATCAATAATATGCATAGAGCACAAAGACTGATACACAGATCCATGTGCAACGCCTTTGGGGTTACATCAAGATTAGAATATCTTATTTAAATTAGCACTAAACTAAAAGGAATTATAGCCCTCCCTGTGCCGTGAGACCGCAAATTAGAAAAACAAAAAAACCAAAAAGAGAGTAGGGACCCACCGTCTAATACCTGTCGGAGATAATCATGGATTCGGACTTTTGGTTAAGCGCGTGGGGTCCATGTAAGAATCAAATGGTTAGGGATGTGTGTTGGTTTGGGGCCCGCCATGAGGCTCTTTTAGTCTTTAAGGAGGGCCCTCGATTTCCATCTAAAATCATGTCATGTTCTTTGGAATCCCAAGTGCCAATCACCTGTTATACAAAAAAGTTAAAGCCCCCACAAGCAAAAAAAAAAAAAAAAAAAAAAAAAGAAAACACCACGGCTAATTAACAATTATTTGATAATTAAAATAATAATGGCCACATTCCCACATCTCTTGTGTTAGTTTAAAAGTTTTCTTTAGTGGAACATTTGCAGTTTCTTTCTTCTACTTTACAAATCCACTGTTTGAAAATTATGGTATATGAAACGTACAAGTGATGCTTCATAAAATATAATAAATAAAGAATTAATTAAAATATATTATTGTTTTTTGAAAGGGCATAAATATATTTAAAAACATATCTATTTTCCTTAAATTCTTTTGTGATTAGCATAGCTTCAACTAAGTTTAAAACTAACACAACTTCTCTTCTTCTAATATAATACAGTATACCCAACGAATAGATTTAATAAATTTGTCCTAAGGATACTAGTGATATCTCAAGATGTTATTAAAATTTTAATGAATATAATTGGTCCTAATAATGTTAATAAAGATTAAATTATATCCTTGTTACCACTTATGAACAACTTAAACTCTATATATACTCAATTGAATCAATACCACTCTACTTGATAACATCAATTTGAGGCAAACTTTAAATCAATAGATAAAAAGATGGAGTTGATTTTAAACCATTTAGGTAAACATGAAGTTGTTGATAAATCTCTTAGGAAACAAAACGGTCTAACATGTATAAGAAGTTTTAATCTAATAATGATCATTTCACCCCTTACATGAAAATTGAGGTAAATTGAACTTACAAGGTAATATAATTGATAGGCCTAACACTAGGATATGTGTATGAGTGATTCCAGTTAACTTAGCGAGAGATATCACAATAAGGCTACTAACCTTCTTACAAATTACCCACCAAGCATCCAAAAGCTAACGGATAAAGACCAAGGTTTTTATGGAAACATGGTCAGGGATAATGATAAAAGCAGCATCATAAAATCGGTTAAGGTCACAACTCCTAAATTTGATAGCGTGACGGATGGTAATGTATTTTATGATAGGTTAGTTTTTATTTAAAAAATATGTAGATAGGTATGATATGATTAATATTGAGCATATTTGACTTATTAAAATGAAACTAACCAAGTCCGTTTAAATACAACAATAATAACAATATTCTAGTAAAAATTTCGTTGATACATGAGATTGGAAAGGTTCAATAGTGCAGTCTTACCCTTAACTAGTAGAGAAGTTTTTTGAACGACCTACATGAAAAAATACATCCATAATAAATAAAACATATATAATAAAATAGGTGAAATAAATAAATAAAATATAAAATATAAAATAAACTAAATAATACGATAAAGATAGACAAGGTATAAATAATGATGATGATGATGATTATAAGGCTAGCTAAGAAAAAGCTTGAGCTAAATCTCTAAGAGGTAAGTACTACATATTTAAAAGTTTATGCTAAATATAAGAGGGAAATACTAAAAAACTTATAAGAATGACAAAAATCTCTTTATGAGAGATTCTTTATCTATATCATAATACTTTAAAGTTTTCTATTGCAAACTATGTTCTTGGTAAGTTATAGCATTGTCATATCATTTTTCTATCACCTTCTCTCAATTCTTCTTAAGCCTTTCTTTTTTTCTCTTACAATCTTTAAGCACAATCTTTTCCCACCTTCTCATTGGAAAGTCTAGGTGTCTTCTCTTAATATGTCTAAACTACCAAAACTTTGTATCTTTTAATTTTTCAATAATATTTGTCACCCTTAATTTGTCTCTTATTATTACATTCCTAACCTTATCTCTTCTAGTAAGATTGCACATCCAACTGAGCATCCTCTTCACTACCACCATTACCTTATGACTATACACCAGTTTGATGGGACAACACTCCTCAACATAGAGCATGGCTAACTTAATTGCTAAACGGTATATTTTCCCTTTAGGCTTATGTCCTATCTTCTTATCATATAAAACTCCTGATGCACTTCTGTATTTATGTCACCCTAATTTGATCCAATGAACTGTCTTTATCAATCTCTCTATTGCTCTAGATAATAGATCCTAGATATTTAAAACACTTCTTTTGTGGTATAACTTCTAAGTCAATCTTTATGTTCAAATCAGTAGCCATCTTATGCCTTGAAAAGTTATATTATACATACTCAGTCTTAGTATTACTCAATCTAAAGCCCTTCGACTCTAACTTATCCCTCCAAAGTTCAAGCTTAACATTAACATCCTCTTTTGTCTTATCTACTAAAATAATGATATTAGCAAACAATATACATCAAAACACATTCTTTTGGATGTTCTTGGTAAGCTCATCAATCACTACCATAAACAAAAGGAGGTGTTTACTCTAGTTTTTACACCTTTATACATATCTCTAATAATCCGTATATAATTCATAAGAACTCCTTTGACTTCTACACACCTCCACATGATTTCCCTAGGTATTATGTTATATGACTTCTCTAAATCCAAAAAAAAAAACATATGTAGGTTACGCTGTCTTTCTATTTCATTAATCTTCTAAGGAGGTGTAAAGCTTCTGTTGTGGACCTTCTTAGCATAAAGTCAAATTGGTTTTTCGAGATAGAAGCATCATTTCTTACCCTCTTCTCAACAACTTTATCTCATAACTTCATAGTGTGACTACGCAATGATGATTCTATTGTTATAGATTTAGATATCCCCTTTGTTCTTGCATAAAGAAATTAACATACTAAATCTTCATTCATTCGATATTTTGACTAACTTAAGGATCACATTAAAAAATAAAGCTACTCAAGTAAGATATTTTTGCTTAGGCTCTTCTACACATCTATGAGTATCTCAATAGGCTCTAGTACCCACTCTTCATCTCCCTAACTCTTTTTTTTTAATTTCTTCCCTTGTAATCTGTCAGTAACAAGTAAAGGCACGATATTTTTCGAACGTGCTAAGATCACTTAAATAGATGTTATCCTTTACGCCTTCATTAAAAAGGCTATAAAAATATCTTTGTCATCGCCTCTTGATGTCATTTTAAGCTAAAAGCACTTATCTTGCGTCGTCTTTTATACAACGTAACTTGATCTAAGGCTCTTGCTTTACCTTCCTTAGCTCTCACCAACTTAAATATATCATTTTTTCCATCTCTTAGTTTTGCAATATTTGGTATAGTTTCTCGTAAGCTCTACCTTTAGCTTTTACTAAAATATATTGGCAAAATGTGTTACAAGATGTAACTCATTAGGGTACACTACCTATCACTCGATGAGAGAACATGAGATCAAAACTTTAAAAAATGCATCCTTAGATCTTATAAAAGTCACTTAGTTTGCTCATACAATAAATTTGAAATAATTATCAATTTATGTAGTGAAATATTCTCCTGAATTTGAAACGACTAGCCTCTGAGAGTGAATTTCACCCTAAGAAACAATTTTATTGCGCGTAACTGTTTTATCAATGGTCTTACGTACAATATTCAAAAAGTGGTTAACTTGCATACATCAAACATACTAGAAGATGTGACGTGCACCGCGGAAGACTTGACGTTGAGGTGATGATTTGGAATTGAACAAACACGAAAATAAAGGATACGCAAGGTTTGATTTCTACGACACCTCTCAGAAACTTGTCCTAAGCAATCCCGATGATCAAAATAAAACCAAAAAAAGCGAACGATCAACACGCCACAATTGAGAAAACAATTGATAAGTGAAAGATGGTTCGAAAGTAACAAGAACAAGAGAATAACGTTCTCTCTAAAGCCGACGGCACTCAAAACAATATGATCTAAGGGGGTCTAAAACCCTAAAACATAACTATTTATACCTAGGTCAAATAGTAAAGGGTTGGGCTGAAAAATACATGGAAGCCCAAAATAAAGTGAAGTCCAAAAATTAAATAAATAGGTCTGATTCGTGGGTCTTCAAACACCAAGTGTATCCGGTCCAAGGATCTGAGTTAAATGAACTAGTTTGGGCTTAATTTCATTAAACTCTCCTCCAATAGGCTCGGAGTTCGCCATCTTCTGAATATAAAAGCCCACATGCGTACAAAGAGCCTCTTTAAATCTCTTGGTTCTAACTTTGGTCGTGACCCATTCTGGTATGACTAGCTCTATGCCTGGACTTGCTTGATTGTCCATGGTCCCGCTTACATCAGTCCCTCCTTCCTCAAGAAGATTCGTCCTCGAATCAATCCATATCAAAGGAGAAAGATCGTGACATTAAAAGTAGTGGACACATTATACTTACGGAAGATCAATTTTATAGGCATTGTCATTGATCCGCGCCAACACTTGAATTGGACCATCACCCCAGGGTCCAACTTGGACTTCCTCTGGGTAGGAAACCTCTCCTTCCTCGATGAACCCAAACCCAATCACCGGTTCAAAGGTCACCATTTTTCGCCCTTGTTGGCTTGCTTCGCATATATCTTGTTTCTATGCTCAATATCTTTGTCGTGCCTTCTCACGCAACTCCTTGACCATCTCGGCTTTCCTTTTGCCATCTGTATTAGACAACTCATGCAAGGGTAAAGGCACCAAATCCAAAAGCAGTCAAAGGATTAAATCCATGACAAGCTCAAAAGGTGAAAAACCGGTGGTAGAGTGCACTCTCGATTATATGCAAATTCAATAAATGGCAAACATTCTCCCAATTTTCAAATTCTTACCGACTATAGCGCAACATAGTACCCAAGGTCCTATTAACTACCTCGGTTTGTCCATCCATCATGGGTGACAAGTAGTAGAATAGAGCAATTTTGTACCCAACTTGCTTCACACACTCGCCAAAATGGCTCAAAATTTAGCATCTCATCTGATACAATAGACCTAGGAATGCCATGCAATCTAACAACATCTTTGAAAAATAAGTCAGCAACATGCACAGCATCATCAGTCTTATGACATACAATAAAATGCGTCATCTTACTAAAGCGATCAACTACAACGAAGATGCTATCAAAACCCCTCTTTTCCCTAGGCAAGCCCAAGATAAAGTCCATAGAAACATCAACCCACAGCTCAGTAGGCACAGGTAAAGGGGTATAAAATTCATGAGGTTTGACAGTGAATTTTGCCTGTCTACATGCAATACACTTGGCACATACACGTTCAACATCTCTACGCATTCCAGGCTAATAAAAATGTTCATGCAAAATATCCAAAGTCTTAGCAACCCCAAAATGACCCATTAATCCACCACTGTGGGCCTCATGCACAAATAAAGCACGCATAGAACAATTAGGCAAACACAATTGATTACCTCGAAACAAAAAGCCATCATGCCTATAGAATTTCTGAAATGTTGCATGCTCACAAGCAGAATAAACATTAGCAAAGTCAACATCTGAAGCATACAATTCCTTAAACTGCTCAAAACCCAAACGTTTAGAACTAAGAGCAGAAAGTAAAGTGTACCTCCTAGACAATGCATCAGCTACCACATTCTCTTTCCCTTGCTTATAGTGAAGCACATGTGGGAAGGTCTCTAGAAACTCCACCTAAGTAGCATGTCTCTTACTCAATTTGCCTTGTCCTTTCAAGTGCTTTAAGGACTCATGATCCGTCCGAATGACAAACTCTCTAGGTTGAAGGTAATGTCGCCACACCTCCAATGCTCTCACCACAGTATACAGTTCCTTGTCATAGGTCGGATAATTGAGTTGTGCACCACTAAGCTTTTCACTGAAATATGCAACTGGTTTGTTTTCCTGCAAAAGTACAGCACCTATACCAATCCCAGATGCATCACACTCAACCTCAAAAGCTTTCTCAAAATTAGGTAAACAAAGAATAGGAACATAATACAACTTTTCTTTTAACTTTAAAAATGCATGTTCCTGTTCCTTTTCCCATGTAAACCCCATCTTCTTCTTGACTATTTCAGTCAACGGAGCAGCAATAGTAGAAAAGTCCTTCACAAACCTCCTATAAAAACTGGCAAGTCCATGAAAACTCCTTACCTCACTAATACTCTTAGGTGTTGGCCACTCTTGAATAGCCTTCACCTTCTCACCATCAACCTCTACTCCCTGATCACTGACTACAAACCCTAAGAATACAAGTTTATCAATGCAAAATGTACACTTCTTAAGGTTCGCATACAGCTTCTCCTGTCTCAATACATCCAAGACACATCTCACATGCATGACATGCTCATCAAGATTAGTGCTATAAATCAAGATGTCATCAAAATAAACAACCACAAATTTACCAAGAAATGGATGCAAGACATGTTTCATCAACCTCATAAAAGTGCTGGGTGCATTAGTTAAACCAAATGGCATGATTAACCACTCATACAACCCATATTTAGTTTTAAACGCAGTTTTCCATTCATCTCCTGGTTTCATTCTAATCTGGTGGTATCCACTTTTCAAATCAATCTTTGTAAAGATACATGCACCATGCAATTCATCAAGCATATCATCTAACCTAGGAATAGGATGGCGATACTTTACAGTGATTTTATTCACAGCTCGACAGTCCACACACATCCTCCAGGTTCCATCTTTCTTCGGCACCAGTAGTATGGGCACAGCACAAGGACTCAAGCTCTCCCTTACATGTCCTTTCTTCAATAGCTCATCCACTTGCTTTTGAAGCTCTTTTGTCTCCTCCGGATTGCTTCTATAAGCTAGGCGATTAGGAATCTGAGCCCCTGGCACAAAATCTATCTGATGCTCTATGTCTCTTAAAGGCGGCAGTCCCTTGGGCATCTCTTCAGGGAAGACATCTAAATAATCCTGCCAAAGAGATGAAAACACACTAGGCAAAGAATCAAGAGCGTTAGTGTCAGAAATTAAACACTCTATACCTAATTATCACAAGTGCTCTCTTCTCTCCAGTTGCTCTCCTCATGTCTTTTCCTCTAGCATATAAACTCACTCTTTTCTCTTTCTTTTCACTCTTTTTTCTCTCCCTGAACTGTTCTCTCCTGCACATCCCACTTTCTTTTCCTCACCTGTGCAGTCACTCCCCATTGGGCCAATCTCTCTTTTCTTTTAGGCCTCTTTTCTCTCGTCATTTTTCTTTAACTCACTACCCAAACCCTCCTCTCTTTGTAAAGCTTTAACCTGGTCCAGGTAGATCGCATATGGCGATAAGGGTAACAAAGTGAAGTTCTTGCCCTTGAATTTGAATGAGTACTTGTTTGTGTACCCATCATGTGATACTCGCCTATCAAACTGCCAAGGCCTCCCCAATAACAGATGTCCTGCCTCCATGGGTATCACATCACACAATATCTCATCCTCATACCTCCCTACAGAAAATGGTACCAGTACCTGTCTAGTTACCCTCACATCCGCACTATCATTAAACCACTATAACTTATGTGGCTCCGGATGTTTCCTACATATCAAGCTCAATTTCTCCACCATAGTTTGACTAGCCCCATTAGTACAACTACCTCCATCAATGATCAAGTTACACACCTTTTCACTCACCAAACACCTTGAATGGAATAGGTTCTCCCTCTGATCCAGAATCTCATCTCTAACCCTAACACTTAACACTCTCCTAACTACAAGTGCTTCTCTTATGACAGCTCTTTCCTCATACTCATCAACATCATCACAAACACTATCACATGGTATATCATCAACATCACTATCCTCAGAATCAATAACCCCATTATCCTTCATATACATCACCTTTTTATTAGGGCACTGAGAAGCAATATGGTCATTACCCAAACATTTAAAACATTTTATAGAAGAATGTTTACAAGGAGTACCTTTTTGTTCCGATCCTCCGATTGATTTCTTAGGTGCTTCCTTGAGGTCCACCCCATTATCCTTGTATTTCTCCTCCTTCCTGGGCCATTTTGAGTTCCCTGAATAACTAGAACTTGCTCCACTTCTTGCAGCCACTCTATCCTTAATCTGTCTCTCCACCTTCATGGTCATGTTCACCATATCCTCGATCTCCAAATAATGTTGTAACTCTACCACATTTGCTATCTCCCTATTCAATCCACTCAAGAACCTTGCCATGGTGGCCTCGGGATCCTCCACTATATTAGCACGAATCATAGAAATCTCCATCTCCTTATGGTAGTCCTCTACTGACTTAGATCCTTATGTGAGTCTTTGGAGTTTCTGGTGCATCTCCCTATAATGGTAAGAAGACACAAATCTCTTCCGCATACACGCTTTCATCGCTGCCCAAGTATTGATGGGTCTCTCTCCATTCCTCCTCCTAGAGGTGGCAAACCGATCCCACCATATTAGTGCATAATCAGTAAATTCAACAAAGAAGAAGTTTTACCTTCTTCTCCTCCGAGAAGTTATGGCACTCAAAGATCATATCAACCTTCCTTTCCCACTCCAAGTACGCCTCAGCATCATTCCTCCCCTTGAATGTTGGAATCAGCATCTTGATGGATTTGAGGTCTCCATCTCGTCTGTCGAGGGGTTCTCCTCTCCGAGCTCTCCTAGGCATGTGCCCTTCATAGTCCTCCTCCTCCTCCACCTCATCAAATTCCTCCTCCTCAGGCTCATACCGTGGTGGTTGTTGACGAGGTGGTGGTTGTCGTTGAAGTATATCTACACGCCTGCCTTGAGGTTCCTCGCGCCTCCCTTGTCTGAGCTCTTCCATTTGTCCCCTAACCTCATTCAAGGCTAGATTGAACCTCTCAAATTGTTGCTGCATGGCTCTCAAAGTGAAAGCGATGTTTGTATCTCCCTCTTGGTTATCATCATTACTACCTCCCTGTGACATTGTAAATAAAATAATATACCTATAAAACAAAGTTAGCGATAAACAACCTCACACACTCCCTCACGTGTTTCACTCAGGAATTTGTCCCTCCCCTCGTGTTTAAGTCACGGCAATGACTCCCTCAAATAAGCTCATACACTCTTGCCTTTTAACACTCAAATTTCTCTGAAATCCAAGTTACAATCAGAACCAAGGCTTCATCTAATCAATGTTTCCAACTGTAGCTCAAGTATCAAGAACAACAAACCCCAATCAAGTAACAAGTATGAAAGATAAGTTTTTTTTTTGAAATTTTTTTTCCAGATTTTTTTGACTTTTTTTCTGTTGACTTTTTTTTCTGCTGACTTTTTTTTTCTTCCTCTCCCCTCCTTCTTCTTCCAAGACGACTCCCACTCCTTTTCCAGAAATTTTTTTTTCGTTTTTTTTTTTGCCTCTTTTTTTAGCTCTTTTTTCTGGCTTTTTTTTTCTTTTTTTTCAACAAATACTGAAAACCCTAACTAAAACAACATTAAGGAAAAATTGAAATCCTATACCAAAAGTTAATTCACACCTGAAGGAAAGATTTGATGATAGTTGGATGGCGATAGGCGGCGGTTTCTTGAATTTTTGGAGTTGAATAAGAATCCTTCTCCAAACTAGCTTTGATACCAAATTGACGCGCACCGCGGAAGACTTGACGTCGAGGTGATGATTTGAAATTGAACAAACACGAAAATAAAGGATACGCAAGATTTGATTTCTACGACACCTCTCAGAAACTTATCCTAAGCAATCCCGATGATCAAAATAAAACCAAGAAAAGCGAACGATCAACACGCCACAATTGAGAAAACAATTGATAAGTGAAAGATGGTTCGAAAGTAACAAGAACAAGAGAATAACGTTCTCTCTAAAGTCGACGGCACTCAAAACAATATGATCTAAGGGGGTCTAAAACCCTAAAACATAACTATTTATACCTAGGTCAAATAGTAAAAGGTTGGGCTTAAAAATACATGGAAGTCCAAAATAAAGTGAAGTCTAAAAATTAAACAAATAGGTCTGATTCGTGGGTCTTCAAACTCCAAGTGTATCCGGTCCAAGGATCTAAGTTAAATGAACTAATTTGGGCTTAATTTCATTAAACTCTCCTCCAATAGGCTCGGAGTTCGCCATCTTCTGAATATAAAAGCTCATATGTGTATAAAGAGCCTCTTTAAATCTCTTGGTTCTAGCTTTGGTCGTGGCTCATTCTGGTATGACTAGCTCTATGCCTAGACTTGCTTGATTGTCCATGGTCCCGCTTACATCAAGATGCCTACCAATTAGTCTTAGATGTTGATAAATCCAATAAGAGTCATACAAATGATCACATAATTCAAACTAAACCATTATCATAAACTATGTCTCCAAGCAATAATGTTAAATTTCAAATTGTTTGTAATAGATGGCATCAAACTGAGTAGCGTTTGAGCCATATATACACAACCCAAAGCTCGGTCAAGGCTAAAGCATTTGACCTAAAGCTGATCTTAATCAAGATTTTATTTTGATATAATATATAAAACGATGTCATTTTGATACATGTATAAAACAATACCGTTTTATATGTAAAAGAAGTTTGAGATTTGAGCTAAGCTCGATCTCACAATTTTTTTTTTTTTAAGATTTGAGTTTAGCCTAATACATGGTTAACTCGGGCCAAGCCAGTTGATTTCAACTAGAGCTTAACTTAGGCTCTTTTTCCATCCCGAGTTGGCAACGAGTCTAGAATTAATAAGTCTAAATGTGCTGCTTTTGTCATTAAGTATAAAGTGAGTAATGCATTTATTATTTTTCATAAATGTCGCCAAAAGGGTCATATTGAATTTTTTAATTCTCCACATGCATTAGCTTTAGAAATTAAATTAAGTTGTTTAAAGATTGAGGAAGACCAAATTGTTGACCATTAGATTATTCTGGTGATGAAGACGATCTTAATGCAAGCTTTTAGGATAATGATTGTCTTAGTATTGTTAAATATATGTGATGCACTAATATCTCCCTCATTTTTATTCAAAGCAGATATAGGAAGCGTAATAGATGGAGGTGGCCTAATCAATGTAATTTTTAAAAAAGTTATTAGTTTATTAAAATTGAAAATAGAACCATATCGACATCCATTTAGGATAACATGGGTGGATATGACTACCTTACCTATCTTAGAAAGATGTATAGTTTTTGTTTTGTTGGACTTTATAAAGATGACATATATTAAGTATTATTATTAAGACTTATATTAGGTGTTATTAACAGTAATTTTATAAAAAATTTACAAATACTATTTGAATTGATCTCATCGCTTAATTACGAGTTGTTAGTGTGCTAAATACTTTATTTAAGACACATTATTTCAACAATTTATCGGTATGTACTCAAAAAATATTTTGACCAAGATCATTAGTCCGAACCAACTCATGTAGAAGTTAGGCAAGTGTCTGATCTTCACCTTCAACTGGAATTGTAGTAAACATCGATGTTACAGAGTTTGATTAATGTCTGACTGCTCCTGTCTCGATGGCTCAGACATTAGGTATTACAAAGTTGAAAAGGCAGAACTTCTTTGTGAAATGTCTTCGTGCAGTACAAGTAGACGTAGAAATTGTAAGAAACATTTTAAATTCGTGTCTTTTTCTTTTTCTAAATTTTGTAAAGATTTTAATTGTCCGTGTCGTGATCATTTAACGCGGTTTTGTGTCTGAAAGTCCATATAAAACGACAGACTACTTTGTCGCGTTTCGGAGCAAGCATGTGAAGTGATTCTGATTAGTAGTTAATGTTAGTTGGAGATGTGGCCACTTGACTTGGCCTATGAGAGCCCTTTGCTTTGGCATTGATTTGAAAGGGACGTTTTGATTGTTTTTTTGGGATTTGGGAGACACCATATTTTAAAGAGCGGAGCTCCATAAGTTTCTCTATGGATATTCATTCATATGAATATAAAACATCTTTCTTTTCATGGGTTCATTCATTGCCTAAGAAGCTTGGGCCTTTGCAAGGAAAGTTCCACTTCGGCCTATGGGTCTGATCCCCATTACTAAATCTAGAGCGCCAGCCATCTTATACTATATTAGATGGCAAACTTACAAAACAAACTCGCGGCCAATAATAATAGTATATGTCAGTGGTGGTGTTATACATAGAAGAATTACAAACAGCAATTGCACCCAGGTGTCCTATTTGATGTGTGATCACTCTACTCTGCGCATTTTGACATTAACTGGCACTTCCTTGTAGGATTGCACCTTCACTGCAGCTTTCCGTAATGGTCTTCCTATTGAAGACCTTTGTGTCACTTCTTTTCCATTTCTCTGGTCCCAATTTCCTTCTGTTTCCATGGATGAATTAGACAAAGATGTACCGTCTTGTTTTGGATTCTCAGCAAGTGGCTGAGTGTCTGGAAATTTGGCATCTTCAATCTCAAACAAGTCCTCTGCAGGTTCCCGCTCTTGAGATTTGAATCTAGCTGATTGCCGTCTCAAACAACGTCTGCATAATATGATAAAACCAGGCTTAAACAACTAAGAGCAATAGATACTAAGGGCGAATAATAAATTTGGAATTCTGAAACAGGATAAAAAGTGGCAAAATGTCCTGAAAAGTGTATAGCTAAAGATGAAGAAGATTCTCAGAAAATTTAGGGACAACCAATATACGCACAGATCTACGTGCATTAGAAGGAAAGAGTGGGTGTCCCGAGAAACCTTTTATTCTCTACTTTCTCCTTCTCTGTGCCTTGTCGTTGTGCAGTAGAAGGGCCCATAGCTGCAAAATATTTGAAAGGAGATTAGCAGGTGGGAAATAAAGAAGCAGTAAACTTTTAGATTTAAGTTTCCTGGTTGGAGTGAATACAGTGACTTCTCGCAGTTGGCCTTCTGTTGCGGCTAGAAGTTTTGGCATCATTCTTAACTTTACGAAAGCAATCTGCTTCTGATTTCTCCCCTTCCTTGAGGCAATAAATGTCAATGAGTTGAGTCCTATAACTTTCAGCATAACAGAATATCAAGAGACTAACCGATATGCAAGATTTTTGACAATTGGCATCTCCTCTTCCCTGCACAGGAAGTATAGCAAATTAGCAAGCCCTTTCTGTTCTCCAGTTCTCAACTTTAGCATCTTACTGGGTATCCGATTCCCAAATCACCTCTAAAACGTCTTATTAATTCTCATTATCTCTAAAGATGCTGTAATCTAAGACTACTGACGAGATTAGTATTCTCCGGGAACATTTCAGACCTGCAGTATTTCTTTTTGCTTCAATGCACACCCTTAGGTTCTTATTCTTATATGCTATTGAACGAACAATCAGACAAGTTAGGCTCCATTTATCTCCGATAAATTTACCGGTTAGCATGTTCCCATCTAATTGATCTGGATACATTGCATCGTAAGAACCCATTATGTGTTGTGAGACTTAGGTCTCTCATAATACTGCCTGGATTTAGGTGATGCTTCGAAACAAGTTAGCATGGTACACGAGACTCTTGAAAGCACCACCACGTTTTGACAAATGCACTAGGATGATAATACATATATAGTTCCCTGGAAGATTAGTTGATTCAGATATGCAAAGAACGAGTCAATCAGCTCATTGGTGATCAGTCCATACCGTCATGGTGGTCTTGGGCAAGGGCAGAAAGAACACCTACCTAAGACCCACTCTTGACATGCTCCTATTTTGTATCATTTTACTTTTTACGAATACTCACTCTTTAACACTCCTAAAGAAAAAAAAGAAACAAAATAGAGGAACTTTTTTTACTTTACCCAGGACAATAGTAACGCCCTGTGATCAATATCTATACATTTTCAGCCTTTGCAAGTTTTGGATGAAATTAAGAAATTTCTTGTATTCAGATAATCATAATGTGAAAACCAAAACTAACCTGTAGTTCCGAATTCTTGGCCTTTTGTAAGGCATCCTTCAGCACAAGTTCATGTTGTAGTGCCTTCAGCTGGAACAAAAACAGCAGATATTTGAAATCGGAGAAAGAAGAAGCGAATGATTCCACAAACGGGAAAGACTAGAGGCGCATTAGACAAGAACGTCTAGTTAATCTAAAACACACCTTTTCTCTGCCTACGTTAAGCTCCTGAAAAACATAGCAACCCAATCAGAATCGTTTGGAACAGATTTCAGAAACCAAACCCATAATGAAGTTTCATAGACAAAGAGAAACATACAGCTAGAATATGGCTATTTGATTGAGCTAGATTCCAGTTTTGCAGCTGCAACTTCTGATAGTTCATCCGCAGGTTCCGCAATTCATTTCCACTCAATTCTATGATCTTACTGTGTCACCAGAATCAAGGAATCCAAGTCCAACCAAATATAAACAGCTAAGTTCCAACTTTAGTAATGTAGCTGAAATTTTCCACGAGTGAAAATGAATTGAGATCGATTTCCAATTCTTTCCTTTGTCGGAAAAAACACTAAGAAAGAAGAAACAAAAATCCAACAGTGGCAGACAATCTAAGGATACTTCCTCTCTTCAATAAGTTTCACCAACGTTGCCTTTTCCTGGTTACCACCACCCACAATAAAATAACAACAGTGCAAGTGTAAGAACAGCCAGGTGTGGATGCAGAAACAAAAGAACACAACTTTAGCACTAAAATTAAATAAAACTGCTGAAAGCATAACAAATTTAGATAAACTGATGAAAGCATGACAATAAACCCAATTCGCATTATTTGAATAAAAAACCAGAATGAAATTATACCCTGAGAAGCTTATTGATGAAATCTTCATTCGAATTTGAAACTTGATTCTCCTTCTCCTCAATTTCACACATTTTGGGCTGCGCCTGAGAGTTGGTTATGTCAGAGAGCCTTTTCCTCACTATGCTACCAAAAGATGATCTCTTTGCCATTCTTTGACTTTTCATGTTGATCAATTCCTGTTGGAACTTGGAAGAAAACACAATAACCGTTCGCGGTGAATCAAAAAGCAAGTTTCGTGAACACCAACAATAGTAGTGTTGTTGAAGCAAGCGAGAGACCCAACAAAGGGGGTGTTAGGACTAGAAGAAAATTGGGACTACCTAGAAACCGAAATGATCATTACAAACAGAAAACGCTGAAGACTTGGGAGCAGAAAGTGTTATGTGGAGGGAACTGGACAAAAGAATTGCCGTTGCATTTGAATGAAAAGGTCGATTCAAAGAGTTTTGAGAGACAATAGACTGAAGGAAAGGAGAAAAAAGGAGGCAACGAACTAAAGAAGATTCGGACTCGAGGTTTAAAGCGTTAACGGCTTCCCGAAGCTAAGCCCAAGCCTATAGATCCACCCGAACCTCATTTTAAATTTCCTAACCTAGAAGACTTTTCTTCTTCCTCGCTAAAATTTTCAGGTTTTCTGACACTGGATTTTGCTCCAAGTTATATACATCCAACAAAGCAAATGTCGTCCAAGCTGTTGCTCATCAGCAGGCAATGTAAATATATATACTTATACATCCACGAATGGGGGATTTGTCGTTATAATGCTCAATTACAATCTCCATTGAAGAATCTTTAGTAAACGCATACGTGTGTGTATATATATGTTCCAACTTCCACAAGTGTGAGATCAGTAGTAGTACATCAGCCAAGGATGGTGGAACCCCAAACACAAGCCAAGTCAAATCTTTGATCGAGAATATATTGTCACAGACCCAAAAATAAGGTCAGGAAAGGCAAAGCCCAATTTTGTAATGCTACATAGAAATGTCACGTAGGGCACAACATATGCCAGTTCGTAACTGTGACCTGCCAATGTGTTTCACTTTTTGTATGTAATCTTCATTCGTTCAACCCAAAAGCGCAGCATTTGGTTGTTTTCCCAGAGCACATATTCTCCACTGATTCATCAGTACTCACTTCCTTTCTCAACCTGTGTCATCTACCTTTCGTCTCAGGATCAGAAGAGTTATACAGCTTAATTAGTGCACATTGCGTACACACCCAGGAAATGATAATGCTGACTTTATTTGATTCTGTGTACGTACTTCCTACAAAATTCACCTTCTGCTCTCATGTAGACAATATGAAGCTCTAGTGCGAATCTGAAATTTGGTAAGAAATTTCAGCAATAAAAATCAAACCGAGTTGATAGAAGAAAGCATTTGACAGCAAACCTTAGATGCATAAGGCCGCAAATCTGTGCTTGTGATGTGGGAAGAACATTGCCGCAGATAAACTCCCCACATTTCAAAAATAATTGGCCTCTCTTTTAAAATAGGATTAGACAAGAGCCAATTTTCTGTTAAAACGAGGCAAATATAAACCTTGAAAAGATCACAATTTTTGTCTTTCACGTCAATGGAAATGAGAGACCTCAGAACCTCGTCTTCATTCGGAGCCTGGGGAATATAACATAAATCATTCTAAAAGCTGGAATTCAATTTGGATTGAGGCATGCAGGGTTAAAATACAATAGTATAGCTCATGCAATCAGTTCATATTTTGGCTGAAAATAATTAAAAAGAACTTGGGATGTGTGCACAATTGTAAGATTACATGTTTGATGCCCACAAAATGATGCGAAGGATATGACTTAATCAGAAGAGGAAACACTTAGCAGTATACATCATTCCATAGAGTTGCCCTCTAATACAACAGGATAAGTTATGCAGGTAACAAACAATAATTTCACTGAACCTATAAATCAGTACAATCCATGATTAGATATCAGAAAAATATGGAGTTCATGAAACAACACATAATTATTAGGAGAAACCATTTTTTCCATAAACAAACAGTATATCGTCCGTGTTATTAGGATCCAAACGATTTAAGCACAATCGATGTTAGTTCACTGAGCTGCATTAGCAGTGCGTGCAATTTTCCAAACATGCTTACTGAGTTTCTGCACCTATAGCTTATATCTACAAGCTAACTGCTTAAGAATCATCACTTTTATAATCTTACGATAACCAAACACTTTGAAATAGTATTGAAGACAACAATAACCATTGCCACTAAACAAGCAGAATTCTGACAATCAGAAGTGAATAGAGAACATATATATGTAAATAAGAAACAAGATTAGATCCGCCTACAGAATGAATCTACAACAATAAAGAAAAATGAATCCCAATCTGTGCTAAGGGAGGAATTCCATCTTTTACCTTATTATCCAAACAGACAAGCAGCACATGATACGAAACCACATTTCTCAGGTGATTGCTACGAGTACTTATTTCTGAGATACATTCCACTGCTCGTAAGCAGCTTAAGTCCCTGGGGAGTCTGAATTTGAGCAACAACATGAAAAAGATGAGAGAAAGCTGAAGAGTATTTAAGGGATATTTATGAAATATGAACTAAAAGCGCTAGATGAGTGTTGAGGTTGGCAGTGGAAAGCTTTGTTTCAATATTTTATTTCCAAGACAAAGATTCTAGATGTTTTCAACAAATTCCTTTCGGTCAACTCTGCTAGGAATCCAGCTGACATAACAAAAACTGGACCATTAATTCAGATTGACATATCAGCTGAAGTGAATACCGAGAACTGCAATTGTATTGTTTAAACAATTTTAGGAATCAAATAGGAAAGAATTAAAGTATAAGGGTCAAATGGCGTTTATCCCTTGAACTATGCTTACGTCCTTCCAACTTTCTATGCGCATAACATTTATGTTCAATAAAAGGTTATGATACAAACAAATTGGAAGCAAAACCCATCAAATTCAAACCTGAAGCAAACTGAGCTCCCTTGTGAACAAAATGCTCAGAGCAGCAGTACTAGTGGAATATGGAAGAACGCATAGAACAAGATGAAAAGGTGTGTAATGGCAAAACTAAATCGTAATTACCTGCAAGCAAGAGATTTTGCTATGTTTACACAGCTAGTACTCCACTCCTCATCTGTGAAGCAACTAATAACAGATTGCAAGCATTCATACAACTGTATCAGCAGTCCTTGGAGCTGAGTATCTAAATATAGAAAAATAATGATCTCTATAAACTCCTCAGCTTCTGACGCTGAAAAGGTTGGTTGCTTACTCCTGCCAACAGTAAATACACAAAACCTTATTAAAGAGCTTTTTAATCAAGCAGAGTTTTCATAGCATCTACAAGAAAAATAGAAATTACTTAGAAGAGCATTTTATAAAAGCAGTAAAAGCTGGCATTCAAATGTCTACATCTCTAAGTTACCTTGCATGACAATACGCAGCGATAAATTTTATCCACACACTGATGTTTTTAGGTGGTCCCCTGTCACCAGAATCTGAAAGCAAACTTAAAAGATGGTGAGAAAAACATTCCTGTAAATGGTATATGAATCTTGAGAACATTTGCAAGTAAATGAATATGAAGTATGCATAGGAAATCGTATTATACTAGTCAATCCTTTCTTTGCAATCTGTTTTTCTGAGCCAAAATCAATCAAGATGAAAATAATACTGCAACCAAAATGTTATAAAGAAGTATGTACATTCATGACATTGGTATCGTTTCTGACTTTGTCAGAACAGAACAGGTATGTGCTGCTGGTAAAAATCTACAAGATTGAAACATGTAGGGCAGCAAATAAAATATAAAAATGTAAGGCTGACATTTTGATATCATCATACAAGTTAGGCCTAAAGCTTTAATGAACAAATTGTGTAATATTTTCCACACCCCCCAGGAACCAAAATTGATGTAGTCTTCTTATTATTCCGAAAAAAAAAATGATGTAGTTTTGAAACTATATCCAAAACATATTTCTCTGATTAAGAGAAACACGTTTTATACAACTGACTGCCACAAACATAAATCTTGTACCATGTCCAACTAAATATAGTGGTGATAATAAAAGGAAATGGCAAAACCTACAGGCATATAAAACATAGATTTGCTTTCCTACCAACAATTATGGAAAGAGAATTAGTTGCTTCAATTTTCAAAGTGAAGAATGCTACACTAAACTCCAGTATTACTCGAAATATCTAAAGGCCAGATATGGAAACACAAAATGTCTCCCCTGTAAAAATTTCCCTGCATTCCAATCATCACTAATAAATGGCAAGAAGCCATTGGAACTAACTTTTATTTACTGATTCTGCTGGTGAGGATATACTGAATAGAAATCCATATGTTTCAAGAGCTTTTCTCAGTTCAGAATGGTTAGGCACCCACTCAGTTGGTAATTTATGACCCTGGTCAAGAAAAATAACAGATGAAACACAAAATCATTAGTTGTCATAAAGTAATACAGTCATGATCAACTTCAGAATGAGCAGCAGTATTTGTAGGATATGACATGGAAATCACCTCATTCTCAGGCGAAAGAATGGTGCACCAGAAACTACATGCTGCTGCCCTCAACTCATCATTTGGTGAATACAACACTGATATAAAGATGCATAAGCACATGATAATAATTAAAACAAACAAAAGGCACAAGTTATTACTAACACTAACTTAGATGGAAAACCCATTTGGCTATCGACTTTTCTACATGACCATGCAAGGAAACCAATTTTGAGAGCCATTCATTTAGTAATAACCCTTGGAGCAAAATTTCCCCTGCAATTACATATCAAAGAGGTTAACCGATATTATGTTGGTAAATAATGAGAAAATAAGTACAATAATCATAGAGATATGGAGTTTTAAAAGGGAAGAGGGCAGAGAGAGGCCTGTTTCTCCGTTGACTTCCAGTAGAGATTTGAACTTATCACTCTCAATGGACTGCAAAATTGAACAACTTCTAAGCTCAGGAAAAGCCGCAGGTGGAGCAGGTTTCTGCGCCCAAAAGGAGGAAAAGTATCCATAATTCAGGACGTGAATCTGCTATATAAATCTACCAAAATGATAGAAGCAATTTTAATTTGTCCTGCAGGCATGAATGTATTCATTCAATTAAACAGTACCCGATTCCCAAAAACTTGTATGCTCGCCGACGAGACCTCTTCCTCATCTCCGATTTTTTTCATCTACAACAAAAAGTTACAAAATTTAGTAAGAGTGCTGAAAGAAAAATAGAAATATAGTCAATAGAAGGTCTCATCTGGAAGAGCATGATGCCTGATTATGACATTCATCAATTTGTCGAGAGAGTAGAGCTTCTTTAGAACAGTCGTCATCATCCGCATCATACTTCTTTCGAACCTTGGCTCGTTTACTCTCCCTCTCCATCACTTTGTTTTTCTCCCTATAGAAATCAGCCACAAGATCGTCCAAGTCCATAACTTTCTTCCTGGTTAGCATATCAAACACAGAAAACAAGTTGAATAAGTTTCAGGGTATTTGAAACTAATGATTTTTTTATCGTCCAAGTCCATAACTTTCTTCGTGGTTCGCATATCAAACACAGAAAACAAGTTGAATAAGTTTCAGAGTATTTGAAACTAATGATTTTAGTTGAAGAGGGGTAAAAGAAAGAAAAGACCTCTTCTGGGGAATAACAGGGCAACTGAGAAGCGGATCTTCAGTTTCGAAATCTAGAGGAGCGTCCATGTCAACCATCTTTCTACTTTCAATCTCACCCGAAGCAGTCAGTCCGAGCGCTACCGCAGAATTTGAGCGAAAAAGCGGCAATTTGGAAGCGGGACGAGCGGAGGAATATAATACTATGGATATATGCAATAATTACTTTAGATCATTTATTATTCATTTTCAATGTTTCATTTACAATATTTGTATATTAAATTTAACTTGTATTATAATAAAAAGTTGTGGTTTATTATATATATTATTGATCCAAAGGGAATTAAGAGTCAAGAAAGAAGTAACTTATTTTTTATTTTCAAAAAAAAAAAGAAGTAACTTAGATGGTTATAAAACTTTTTTGTAATTCATCAAACACTCTGTATACATATAATGGATTATTTGTAAACTTATGTACAGACGATGGCTTCAATGTATGCACTAAAATAAGTAATTAAATTAGCAAAAATTGCACGGGAAGTATGTTGTATTGCTAAAATAAGGGAAAAAAATATAATCTGGTCGGGTTGGCTACATCGGACCCAGGTCCAGTCTGCGACCTATGGCTCATTCACGAGCCCATTTACAAGCAAGAGACTCTCATGCATACGTAAAGACCTAAACCTAGTTATTGCTTCATATATAAGGTACAATTTTACCATAACGAAGGTACGAACAATCATAACCCTAGTTTTTTTTGCTTACAGCGATCTCACCTTCACAAAAAGACTAACTTGAGCGTCGGAGGGGCTAATTGGGACACAACCTCCGACGTGCCTTCTTTGTTTTGCAGGAACTCCACACCGAAACTCTTACATGAAACAACCGACTCATGGATCCAAACGGCAACGTACAGTTTAGCCAGAATCCGGCAGAACCAATTGGCACCCACCGTGGGACCCGACTTCAGGGCACCACGTCCAGAAACACACAGATCAGTCAGGCGGCGCCAGCCAACCCTAATGTAGCCGTCGTCGCGGCCTTGGCGTTACAAAGGGTAGGTTTATAGCTACCTGCGACCCTGTCGCCCCCGCATCATCTCTCTTACACAGAATCTTCAGACCCGAATGATCAACCGCAACCTCAAGACTTGGAACAAGAAGAACAGAGCGTAGCTTTGGAGGATAACGTTGTACCCAATACGCGCCCGAATCTCCAACACCAACCGAACGCAGATCCTCCTCCGCCAATACACGCCACTCTTACCCAAAGGCAGATTGAGGAAGCGGCTGATCTGTTGATTCGCCAGATTTTACAATCTCAACCAAGACAATAAAGAAATACCAAGACAAAGAGAATCATGGCGGTCGATCAAGATGACGACCGATCGTCACCCTACCAAGCCCTAGAAAAATCGTGGGCGATCGGATTAATGCAAAGAATGAACTTCCGCCGATTAGCCTACATTCGAGATGACTCTCCCTTTACTCGCAATCTTGGATAGCCTCCGGCACCCGACACTAAAATACCGGCGCTTGAAAAGTACCTTTGAAAGACCGACCTCTGGATTACCTCAACACTTCCGATCGATGATGAATCAGATGCGTCCCAGACGTCATTCGGTCTGAGGCTTTCTGTCTGACCTTCCAAGAGGGAGCTCGGCGATGGTTCAATAGCTTACCTCGAAATTGCATTCGTGCTTTGAGGACTTTAGATTGTTATTCTCAACCAGTTCGCCCATAAGCAAGCCGCAGAAGACGGCCTTGAAGTGATGCGATTGACCTGAGGAGGAGCGAGCTGCGGAATTCATCACTCGGTTCAATAATGAAGCGGTTGAGGTCCCCGACCTCATCTGCTCGTCAATGCTAGCAGCGCTTATGAACAACACGACGGATGAAGAGTTCAAAAAGTCGTTAGCCCTCGATCAGCCCCAATCCGTACAGGAAATAAGAAACAGGACGGATAGGTACATTCAGCTTGAAGAAGTCCTGAAAAATACAAGGCGTCAGACAGATGATCGCTCGCCAAACGACAGAGCGAGTAGTTCGCATAAGCGGCAAAAAGGTCAGCCGAGCTGGAGAAAACCAACCGATCGACAGGGATATCGACAGGAGCTCACCCCGCTCAATAGACGATATACAGAAGTACTCGCGGCCATGAGAGCGGACGGAGAAACTATCCGAGAACCCGAAAAGATGAAGACTCCTTTCAAGGATAGAAACCCCGATCTATATTGTCATTTCCACAAAGATATCGGTCATGACACGGAACATTGCCGGCAGTTGAAACGAGAGATCGAATCCCTCATCCAAAGGGAAAGGTTGAGCCGATTTGTGAAACACAAGCAAAATGCCGACCGAGATAACGAGCATAAGCCCGGTCGGTTCGACAACAGACGGCAGTATAGGAGGCGAAATGAAAGAAACGTTGAAGGTCGACAGAACGCCAATGCAGGTGACAGTCGTGAAGTAAGAGGTCGATCCAGGACCCGAGGCGACAGGAATGTCGGGCAACAAGATGACCGACCGGTAAGGGTCATTAATATGATATTTGGTGGAAGTGCAGTGGGGGGATCCACTATTAAAGGAAGGAAGAGATATGCCAAGCAGGTCGTCAAAGATTTGTCAACTAAAGGGAAGATGGAGAACGACGGGATGATATCGTTCGACGAGTCCGACCTTGATGGTATAAGCTGTCCTCATGATGACGCGCTCGTCGTAAATCTGAACATGGACGGCAACGAGGTGAAGCGGATGATGATTGATACGGGCAGCTCGGTCTACCTGTTATATTATGAGGCCTTCAAACAGATGGAGGTACCCGAAGATCGACTACTGCCTATAGACGGACCCATCAAAGGGGTAACTAGAGCATCAACCTACCCGTTCGCCCGAGTCTACTTAAAAGTGAAATTCGGGCAAAAGCCATGTCAAATAGAGAAGGACGTTGAATTCCTAGTCGTAAAGTTTCAAGGGACTTACAATGCAATAATCGGGCGAGCTACCCAGAACGCCCTCAGAGTGTTTGTCTCCACTTATTACCAAGCGATGAAGTTTCCAACTCCCCGCGAAGTTGGTGTTGTTAGAGGTCAGCAAAGAATCGCCAGGGAATACTACTTAACATAAACAAGGACATTAGACGGAGCGGTAGTCCTGACGAGCTCTCTTGACATGAGAGTCGACAAAAAGAGCGGAATATTGAAGTCAGCCGAGTAGAACTCAAGATTTTATCGAGGCCCCGGAACTCTCAAATTTTGAAGGAGTTCTACCAATAGATAAGTTTTATTTTAGTTAATCTTTGCTTATTACCGTTTTTGTATATAACACGTAGGAACCTTTTTCCTGTCCCTGTCAGACAGGTTTTTTTTTAACGGCCCACGCCCTCATTATCATCAATAAAGAGGTTTTCAGATTTCTTGGCAATAAAAAGCTCCATCATATGTGGCAAAGAGTAGAAAATCCAATCAGCCATCGCTCGGCATCATAATACATCGACTACAATCGATCGGGTCGTCAAGACAAGATCCTTGGGACCCTCACTCACCATTAGCATAGATCGACTACGGTCGATCGGTCGCCAAGATAAGATCCTTGGGACCATAGCTCGGCCTCGACATAGATCGACTACGATAGATCGGTCGCCAAGACAAGATCCTTGGGACCATAGCTCGGCCTCGACATAGATCGACTACGGTCGATCGGTCGCCAAGACAAGATCCTTGGGACCATAGCTCGGCCTCGACATAGATCGACTACGGTCGATCGGGTCGCCAAAACAAGATCCTTGGGACCTTCACTCGCCATTAGCATAAATCGACTACGGTCGATCGGTCGCCAAGACAAGATCCTTGGAACCATCGCTCGGCCTTGATATAGATCGAGTGCGGTCGATCGGTCACCAAGACAAGATCCTTGGGACCCTCGCTCACCTCGCTCGGCATCTCAATAGATCGACTACAGTCGATCAGGTTACCAAGACAAGATCCTTGGGACCCTCACTCGCCATTAGCATAGATCGACTGCGGTCGATCGGTCGCCAAGTCAAGATCCTTGGGATCATCACTCGGCCTTTATATAGATCGACTACGGTCGATCGGTCGCCAAGACGAGATCCTTGGAACCTCGGCCCGGCCTCAGCTACAAGTCGACCTCGATGCCGGTCGACCATGAGCAATTTTATTCAACTCTACTATACATCGAAAATAAAGAACATAAAATGCGGAAAGTGACTTCGAAAAAATGAAAAATAAGAATAAAGATTTCATTCCTTTGAATTAATCCTGGCCACAAGTCCGACCAGGTGAGCCTCAAAATTCAGCCGAAGGAGAAGCTTCGAAAGTCGGGGGACGCGCAGGGGAAGCCTCGGGAGCTGACGAGACAATCAAGGCTGGATCAGAGCCTGAAGGAGCAACCGGAGGAATGTCCGCAGGAGGGAGCTCTTCCTTTTCAGAGCTAAGGTCCAGCTCTTCATCAGGAATAAAGTTTCGCTCTCCCTCGGCCTTCTTCTTCATACCCTCTAAAGAAAGCCCGAGGGCGACGGGGAGAAGCGGCTCGGCGTACTCTTCAAAGGAAGGACACTCCGACCCTTGAAGAACGTGAACCTCGTGACACCTCTTCAGGAGCGAGAGGCCCAAGTCACAGGCGAGCTCTAAACACTCCTTGTTCAGAAACCGCCTCTTTCATCGCTTGATCGCTTCCACCCGCTACTTCTTAATAGAGCCCCACACCTTCAGCAATGTGTCATGAGCTCTATTTCTGCCCTCCACCGTGGCATGACAATCCTCGAGGTACTTCTTGCCAAGCTCCCGCTTCTTTTCCACCGTCCTCTTCAGCTTGTCATTTGCCGCAATCAGCTGACTCCTCTCCTCCTCTCCCGTGGTCAGCCGAGCCTCCAGGACGCCCATCGCATTCTCCCTGGATTTCCTCTCCTCCTCAAAGGAAGAGTTCTGAGCTTGAAAGAGATATCTCTCCTCCTTCACCCCTGAAAACTCGTCCTTCACAGCCTTCATCAGCTCGTGAAGGTCTTGAACCTCACGGTCTAGAGCCTCCAGACGCTGCAACACTGCAAGGGACATTACCGCGCTCCGCATGCCGCAGCGAACGAGTTGAGATCCCAACTCCAGATTACTTTCGCTATCCATAATACGCTCGTCCGCGGGGAGAGTAACCTTCTCGGCAAGATAGCGGGACACTTTGAGGTCCCCAATCGAGGCAGTATTAGCCACCTTGATCGCAGACTCCCACTGCTCGGTGTTGGTTGCTCGCCCTTTTCCCTTGCCTTTCTTCCCCTTCTCCTTCGCGCCCTGACTGGGCGAGCCGGACGGCAGATCACCAAGTTTTCTCAACCTCTTCCTCTTAAGGGGAGGCTCTATTTCCTCCTCCTCCTCCTCAACCAAGACCGCTTTCCGCTTAGCTGGCACGATCGGCAGCAACGCGCCCTTGCAGTAGGTAGATCTTTACAAAGGAGGGACCGGTGACAATGCAGGACGATCGAGCTCCAACAGCGGAGCGGAGCCTTCACCGGTCTCCACCTCTTTCATCTTCTTCTTCCCTGCGGCCTGCTCTTTGGATTTTGGGGGAGCGGCGGGCACAGCAAAATCCCCTATCCTCACCATGGTCAGCACAAAGAACAAGACAAGTCAGAAAAGGAAGCCAAAAATAAAAAATGCAGCAAGTAATTCGACCACGAGGGCCCAACCAGAAGGGGCGGTTTCCTCTCCTAGCTCGCTAATCTGTGGCGGGGGGTCGATAAGAAAAGAATTGGCCGAGACCCCCCCGGAATAGGCCCGTATCAGCCGAGCAAAATCGTATCGGCCGAGCTCTTTAATGTGGTCGACCACAACCCACTCCTCTCTGCTGAGGGACACGCTCGACGTGTCATTCCACTGCTCAGCCAAAGGATACCTCCATGGCCGGGACTCGAAGAAAGATCCTGGAGCTTTCACGAAGAAATACTTCGTCTGCCAAGAGGAGATCTTTGAAGGTGTTCCCGCCGGGTGATACTTGGCTTTTCTGTACATCAGAGAAGGTACCCCGGCCCCAGAGCTCGGACTTTGGCCCATCCTCAAAAAGTGACGTAGGATGCCGATCGAAGGAGGGCACCCGAACTGATGGCACAGCAAGGCCAATCCGTTGATAAACCTCCAGTCGTTCGGAGGAATCTGGCTCGGCATTAGCTGATAGGCAGCGCACACCTCGTCGACGATCGGAGCATAGGGAAGCCTCATACCACCGACCGAGAAAAAACTTTTAGAAACGGCGAAATATCCACCACAGTTGCTGTGGATTCGCTCTTTCCTGGGCGGTAGGGGTCCCTGAGACGAAGGATGTCATACCTAAGCACTGACCGATTCAACTCCCCCACGATCATCGTTGATTCATTTTTCGGCGGCGCCTCCACAACCAGCCCATCTTTCCTTTCTCTTGTAGATATTTCTTCAACACCCTCTACCATACTTCTGGAGCTGGCCGTCGACATGCTTGCCAGGAACATAACTTTTGAAAAGAAAAAAGTTTAGAGGAGGAGAAGAAGAAAAAGGGCGTACCTATGTAATAAATGGAGAAGGAAAATCGAACGACGGCTGAAGGAAACTTCCGAGAACTGAGAGTAAGAAAGAGCAAATGAAAACAAGACGGAAGCAAGAACGAAACAAGCGTGAAGAAAACCAAACAGTTCGTCGATCCTGAACATTTATAAGGAAATGTTCGAATTGCGATTCAGGCAAAACTCGGCGCGTGGAGAAAATCCGAGTTATGCCCGAACACGCGACATAATCCGAGCCAAGGGAAATTAAGGTTGTTCGAAATCCGGAGTGGCGCGACAGTTGAAAGGACATACGAGACAGCTGCACAACGGTTACAAGGACGATACGTTTCAGATTCTGAAAAGCTGTCAGAGGGCATGCGCCGTCAAACAATAAATGCCCCAAGTACTTTCAAGCGCTCGATAATGATGACCCCCCGACCTACTCTGGCGCGAGCTATCACGCAATAAGCACCAATGCCAACCGATTGGGACACTCAGTCGACCAATCCCATTACGGGCTGTGAAGCAATAATAGATGCCGATCAATCAAGGCACCCGACCAGTCGATCAATCTCGATGCGAACGACTGCACGCGGCATCTTAATGCCCAACCAACCGACCTCCCTCCGAGCTGCCTTACGAACAAGCTATAAGCCCGCAGATCCTAATATACTCCTTCGACCCTTCTCTTCGCTCAGACTCGAGGAGTAGGGGGCCTATGGTCGGGTTGACTACATCGGGCCCAGGTCCAGTCTGCGACTTATAGCCCATTCACGAGCCCATTTACGAGCAAGAGACTCCCATGCATACGTAAAGACCTAAACCTAGCTATTGCTTCATATATAAGGTACAATTCTACCATAACGAAGGTACGAATAATCATAACCCTAGTTTTTTCTGCTTACAGCGATCCCACCTTCACAAAAAGACTAACTTGAGCGTCGGAGGGGCTAATCGGGACACAACCCCCGACGTGCCTTCTTTGTTTTGCAGAAACTCCACACTGAAACTCTTACGTGAAGCAACCGACTCATGGATCCAAACGGCAACGTACAGTTCAACCAGAATCTGGCATAACCATAATCAATAAAAGTTTGTTTAGTTAATGTCTAATAATTCCGTGTTGGATAAAACTTAAAGTTTGTTTGGATGGATATTAATTAAGGGAATGTAATAGAATAGAACGTAATGTTTTATAATAGAAAAGAATATAATATAGTGAAAATTATTTGGAATAGATGAAATGGTTCATAATATGATGTAGCGAAATATTGTTTGAAAAATAGATAGAATGGAATGTAATATATAATAAATGACTATTATACTTCTTATATTAAAATGATTGTTGTAGGAGATTTAACACTATAATTTTAAAACAGAAATTATATTTAATTAAAAAGTCAGTCACTATCGTCACATTTTATTTTAAAATAATAAAAATTATTATTTTATTATTAATTTTATAAAATTATTATTAATTATTTTATTTTATTTTATTCATTATATGTGATTTACATTTAAAATAATTTATTTATATAGAAATATATACAAATAATTAAAGCGTAATTTGTATATATTTTCTATTTTATTAATAAAATTTATTAAAATTTGTATTTTATTATTAATTATATACAATTTATTATTATTATTATTATAAAATATTATTACTAATTATTTAATATATTTTATTATATTAAATAATATTCTATTCTATTTAATATATTAATTCTATTGAATATAATACTATAACTTGGTTACATTTATTATTACAAAAATTATTGAAGGTGTATTAAGTAATATATATTTATTAGTTTATGTTCCATTCTAAACCTTCAAATCGGAGGTTTCTTATTTTCACTGTTTATGATGGAATGGAACGTAATATGAAACCCTCTACTTCCATCTCATTCCATTATATTTCATTATAAAAATTCCGTCTAAACAATAGAAGTGTGTTACGTTTCATCCCGTTCTATTATGAAAACCTCAATCAAACAGGCCCTTAGAGATAAATTATTTTTATAAATATATATTACTTTATTCTCTTATATAATATGTATTATTAAATTATCATTGAAAATATTATATTTTATTAAAATAAATTATTATATTTTATTAAAAGTATTTATAGATTAATACTCAGTATATATTTTAAATTATTAAAATTAAAGTTTGTCCATCAAGCCAATATTCAAATATCAAATAAGCTTTCTACAAATCATGTATTAATTATCCTTAATCTTTTTAAGCCAATAGCCCTATAATCTTAGGTGCCCAGTTTATATATTTTGTATAGGCAAAATATCCAATCTTTTAGAAATTTTAAATTCTATGCTCGATCTTTTAAATTTTTAATTAAGCGGGCAATAATTTATAACCTTAATAATTCAATCTAAAACGTTAATTTTGTTAATATTTTACTAAGTTGACTAACAAATTTTTTATCCATAACACATAGATGTCATAGTCAAAATTAATCTGCACACTTTTGTTAAGTATTTTAGTCTATGTAAATGATTGATTAGCAATTAACCTTTTACATAGACGCCTACATATTATGAACAAAAAATTATGTTACATAAATTATTAAAATATTAATAAAATTAACGTTTTGAATTAAATTATTAAGATTATAAAAAATTTCTCAATTAATTAAAATTTTAAAAATTCTTATACTAAATTAAAAATTTTCAAAAGTTTATCACTTTCTGATTTAGTCATCTCTTTTGTATATTTTATTTTCATAATATGGACAAGAACATGGTATGTAGCCACAATCAAATACATTAGATGGACAATTCAATGTAAACATAATCAAGCAAAAAATACAACAAAAGAGTAAGGGTAAGAAAATGTACAAAAGATTTATAGTAGTTTAATCTTCCTTTACCTATGTTTACTTTTCCAAGTTCCTTCTCAAAATTTTTAATTCACTATCACTCTTCTTTGATGAGTAAAAAAAAAAGTTATGATCATCGTTTTCAAAGTTTAAAGACACAATTTATAATATTTGCCTTTTTTTTTTTTTTGCATAGATGGAATAATATTTGCCCTTTTAGTGATGAAGCTAATTGTAAAAATCTCAAATATTTAAAACTCTATATTAGGTTTTAGGAATCATCACATTGCACAGATCTTTTGTCACTAAAATACAACAACACATCTTAACTTAAAGTTTTGATTATAATACTTAATTCGTCTTTATCCTCTTTTATTATTTGACTTTCAAAAATTTGTAGTGTTTTCAGTCTTCTACTTATTTTAGGACAACTCCTTTCATTGTTTTAACACCTTAGAACCTTTTGACTTACCCTACAATCTTCAATTTTTAAAATCGGAACAAAAATTAAACCGATAAGATAAGATATTTACGGTTTAAAAATTTAACCAATATTAGACCATTATAAAATAATTTAAATATTAAATAAAATTTAAAATTTAAAATATAATTAAAAATTTGTCCTTATCTATAAAAGAATCTAAAGTTTATTTGAAAAATATTATTAAATAAAAAATCGATTTATTTTAATTTATAAAATTACTAATTTATAAAATTGACCGATTGATTAATGAATTGATTAATTTTAATAAAAAATTAATAAAATAAATCGAATCAAAAATTAAAAATTATATTAAAAATTAGTCAAATTAAAATTTCTAAAATTGAATCGGATTAATTTTTGCTTGAAATACTTCAACTAACTTATTTAAGGCTTGGAGATTTTCTTGGAGCTCCCCAATCATGAACTCTAATTCTTGAATTATCTGTTCCAAGACATGTTCATCCAAAGAAAATTAAATATAAGAGATAAACAATTATATATAAGCATAATCAACTAAGTAATTGCAATAAACAAGTAATTAAAGCTACAACAGTGAGTCTAAAAGATTGTACATAAACATATGACTTGTATTTAAAATTGAAGATACCTAAATACATCCAATTGCAAATGAAGAAAAAAAGAACACCGAACTCCAATAATGTGTCTGTCGATTTGCAATTATACATGACGTTATCAGATTTCTCAACTTGTGCAATTTGCCATTGTTAGTCCGCAACACCATTTTTTTTGGACTTTCCAACAAAATTTTCTATATCTTATGTTAGTGTATTCACATAAGCTTTTTAAATATATATTTTTTGGTTACAATTAATAGAAAATCAAAACTACCTAATAAAAGAAATATCACTGGTATCTGCCCATATAATTAAAGAGAGGGCTTTAAAAATATCGTCCCCAACTTGAAAATTTGAAGAAATGCCATGACCCAATTTAGTCAGACAATCTACTGCAAAATTACCTTGATGAAGTACATGCCTAATAGAACAACTTCAAGTCCTAGTAAATAAAGCTTGAATATCCACAACTAAAATAAATAGAGAATGTGAAGAGATAACACCATAGCTTATTATCTACACCACCTCCATGCTATCAGATTCTACTATTGCTTGTTAAAAACTATGATCTCGCGTAAAAATCAAACCAGCTCAAATGTACCATAACTTTATTACCAAGATACTTGAAACAATAATTTGAAACAAATATCCCTTAGCTAACGACTAAACGAATCACGCAACAATCATTTATCCTTAGTCAGCCCAAATTTACAATAAAACTGCCGTCATAATTCGACTTCATCTACGCAGCTGGCAGCTCAATCCAACTAATCCTACGCCTAAACACCTTTTTAAATATCAATATGCTCAAAACTTGACTAAAACTTGATTGCACCGAAGTAAGAGCCTCTGAACTTATTATCATGAATTAGATTGATACACAGGGGGAAAAAACAAAACCGCTCTTCAACAAGTCACTTGTCTCCGAACACAAGCTGGTTTATGTTCACTTCTTCATTTAAATAAAAAATTGATTTAATTTACATGTGAACATCTTATGGCCAAACATTATGGGTTAACAGTAAGACACTAAAGTTGGAAATTTACTTCTACTTTTGGCTTTTGGCTTTCTTCATTTTAAATTTAATAAAAATTTTATTTATGTTTTTATTTCTCCATGTCTTTATAATTTAAAAAACCATAAAATCGATTTTGATTTTTCTCTTAATTTTATTTTATTATTAATTGATATGTATTAGTTTGTTATTTAATATTAGTTACTGATATTTATTATAATTAATACTTATAATTAGTCAATTTACTATACTTAATTTTAAATTTTAAGTTTTAAAATAACTCTTTTAAATGAAAATATTTTCAAATTTGGTATTTATTAATGAATATATTTTAAACTTAAAATTTTTATTTACATATTTTAAAATATCAAATATTTAATTATAAATAATAACAATAGTTTAAATATTTAAAATATATAATAATAATAAAATAATAAATATAATAAATAAGTAAATACTAATTTATAAATAAAATTTTACTAAATTATTTATTTGCTAGTTTTTAATAAAGTATAATAAATATCACATAAAAAGTAGCTCCATAATTAATTTATAAAATTAACTTATTTTTAAACATGTATTTAATATTTAATTTTTGTCAATATAATTAAACTTATTTTATTTTAACTAAATAAATTTAAAAACATATTCAAAATGAAAATAAAACTAAATGACTCATAAGATGTGTTGGGCTCTTAAACCACTTGTTGGAGCTCTAGGCAATAACGCTCACAAGATCTTTAAATTCACTAGAGTAATAGCAAACTACAGTAAAATCTCGATAAATGAATATTTGATAAATTAATAATCTTGATTAAATAATAATTTTCTTCGGTCTCGACTTGACCCAATGAGATAAAATAATAAATTAAGCTAAATGTATAAGATAATAGTTAAAAAAATTCCTTAAGTCCTACTGAAAATATAAAATAATAATTCATTAGATAAGTATGAAAATTACATATATAATTTATAAAATAAAGCACTTCCTACACAATTTTTGTTTCAAATTTTATGCTTTCCTAAAATATGTATCTATAGTCAATTGATTATTGTTTTCATGCAAACTGAATTCAACTTCATCTTTAACTTTTTGGAGGGCATAAATTACATTCGACACATTCTTCTTACTTTGAAGCAAGTAACTTTTCAAAGTCTCTATGACAAGAAAAACTTCTTTTTCAGAAACACGTGGTATAGCATTACTATCATCTGGATCTTGATTTCTTGATTGTCATCATCTTCCATACCCATTACTCCTTGAATAATTTCTTCATCCGTAGGCGATTCCATTAAAGCTTCATTTTTACTATGATAATTTAGAATCTGCTCCACATTTATGGCATTTCTATAATGTAAATTAGAAATAACTTCCTTTAATCTTTGAATGCCTTCAACATCACCAGTTTCTTCTTCTAGACACATACCTTCCTCATATCGAATTTTACAATGTCGAAAATAATTTGCAATAGTTGTGGCCTTCACATCAATATTCTAAGCAACATTAATAAAATAGATAGCATCCAGGACATTAATTTTTTCAGGATTTATTGCTCCCATCTCATAGCCTTCCAAGATGCTAGAATAAAAACGACGTCGATAATAAATCTTAAGTGATCGAATAATTCTAGCATCACATGGTTGAATTTTTTATGTTGTATTTGGAGGCAAAAAGAACAATTCAACATTTCTCAAACCTTCAATAACCTTGAGATGGGCTGGGCAATTGTCTACTATAAACAACAGTTTTCTACCTGTCATTTTATCATCAAACCAACGAACAAATTCTTGAAAGAGTAATCCAGTCATCCATGCTTTCTTGTTGGCTCAATAATGACAATTAAGATTGTCAATATTCACATTTTTAAAGCATCTAGGATTAGCGTACTTACCAATAATCCAAAGAGGTACTTTATCTGAACCATCCTCGTTGCAACAAATAGCAGCAATAGGTCTTTCTTTGTTCTTTTTTCATCCTTCTAATTGCTTTGTAGCTAGTTAATGATCTGCTTGCAAATGATAAAATAAGCATGTTTCATCCATATTATAGATATCCCTCCAATGAAAATTGTCCAATTTAGTTCGAATTTTAGGTACAACTTCTTCAATATTCTCCATAACAACTGAACCGATTTCACCAAACCTTCTATAAAACTTAATCCCGTGTCTCGTCTTGAATCGTTCTAGCCAACCACTTGAGAAGTTAAATTCTAGATTTGCATCACCATACATCTTTTGTAGAAACTCTCTTGCTTTAGTTTGAATCATTTCTCTAGTCATGTTCACTTTCTCTTAATATTAGATAAACCACTCATACAGTACCTTTTTCTAATTCAGGATATTTTGTTGATTTGTACCTTTTAATATTGCTACTTGTTATCTCTTTTGACAAATACTCTATTGATCTTTTAAGAGTATTTGATATTATTGATTGACTAATAGAGAGATCAAACTTTTGTTGAATCTACTGTTGCAAATCTTTTTGACTTGAAGAGGGATGTTAATTTTTGTACTCATATAATGCTTTTCTCATCTCATCAATCAGCGTAGACTTTTTTACGCCTTTCAAATGAGTAGCCATGGAAGAGAAGATATAATATATGAATTTTTATATTTTGGTATATGAAGTTAAAGTACATGTATCTATTTATAAACTTTATACAGTATTGTGTACTTGAAACAATTCACAACACTTTATATTCTAATGTACCTATATGCACTCTATTTTGAATCACGCTAACCTAAGATTAATAAACTTATTTTTACAAGATTAATAAACTTAGATATAATGCACCATCATTAATTAATTGTTTATTTATTTTATTTTTTAGCTACAAAAAATTAATTGTTTAATTTGACAAATATAATGTACAAAATAAAAATTATTCTATAAACTAATAAATATTAATTTATCGATAAATTAATAACTCTGTATAAGATAATAATTTTTCAGGTCCAAAAAATATTCATTTATAGAGGTTTTACTATACTCACATAAAAAATGATTGAAACATAACGAATACATGATTTTAACATAGAAAACTCTTTAGTGCAAGAGTAAAAATCTTAGGAAAGGGCCAATAATAAAATTCAATTTAGTAGGATATAAATGATAAAAGTTTTGAACTCTCTCACTTACACTGTGTTTGGTTACCGTTCTCATGGGTGGGGACAGTGGACGGAGACTCAAAAATTCCATCTCCGGAGTGTTTGGTTTTATGTCTCCACTAAGTTGTCCCCGTCTCAGGATTACGGGGACGGTAATTTTCTGTACATCAACAAATTGTGGTACATCTTTTTGCTTCCCCGGGACGGAACGTTACAATTACATCATTATCCTCGTTTTATTCGTCTAAACCTGTCACCGCTTCTCTTCACCGTTTCTCCCAAAACATATGCTACCGTCTTCGAAGCAACCAAACTCCTCGTCAGACGTTCGTGCATTCTGGATCTGGGTAAGTTTCCTCTCCTTTTGTTCTTCCGTATGCCTCCTTGCATGTTCTTCTCCCAACGCTCCTCGCTCTCGTCTCTTCTGGTTCGATCTCCCTGCATTCTGGATCTGGGTTCGATCCGAAAGATCCGATGTTTCCCCTTTTTTTATGTTTTGTCTTTGTTCGGTGGTTGTTCTGGTTCGGTGGATCTGGTTTCGTGATTTTGAACATTGATTCGCATTCTTGTCTTCTTTTCCTTCTTTTTCCTGAGACGGCTTTGATTGCGAGAAAGATCTGAAACCAATTTTCCTTGCTGTTTGACGTGTCATAGTTCAGATCTGATGGTTGTTTCATTTCTGTTCAGGTGGATCGAAGTGATAACCACAAAAGCATTTGAAAGAAAAGGATAGCATATCAAGTTAGTCATGCAATGGAATGGTTGTTGTGATTGTGAAATTTATCGTCTGCCTGCATGTTTGATCACTTGTTAATATGCATGTTTAATTTTCTTTATGTGCAAATTGTTTTCCAGAAGAGGATATTTTCTGTATTTGCTTAGTTATGATTAAGCTTTGCCTACGAACAAGTTCCCCATTCTTATAACTTGGTCCTAACTTGTGGTTCTTTATACATGACATACATTTGAACTTATGTATATGTATAGAACTTATGATTAATCGTAGCAATTAATATCCTAAGACAATTGAACTCAATTAAAAAGAAATGTTTACCATATCCTATACTTGACTATCCAACTCTACAGGCTAAATCAAACGATTACTGCAGAAGATGAAAGTTCAAGATAGCTAGTGATGTCAATATCCAACTTGTATAGATAATGCTACTTTGGTATAGATCAGGCTTTAGTTGTTTGGTTACTTCACAGTCAATTACAATTTTCCTATTTCAATTGAACAACTCTCTTTTTAATTTGCCTATCTCTTGCTGAGTTGAGGTTGTAAAATTGTAGATATTAAGCATTGGTTTTGCTGAAATGGAAGGTATCTTGTTTGGAATGCCAACTTGAATGTGATATGATCAAAACCTGCATATAAATCTTCTATTGGTCTATTGCATTGTTGAGTTGAGTCTGTCTTTTATCAGATTTTGCTACATTTTTCTTGTTCTGTTGCATTGTTCAGTTGATTGATTCTTTTAAGTGTTTTCTAGTCTATTAGTGGATTTTGGTTTCAACCTTGTGTGAAGTTAGTAAATTTGAAGCTTCGTTCAAACCCATTAAGTCATTTAAACAAATGCTTAACAATCCACTCTCTAAAATTTTGGATTTAGCTCCGATGTTTGTCTTCATGTACATATATAACATAGTATGAAAATGTATGTTAATCTTGTCATGGTAGTCCTCATGGAAATCAGTATTTGTCAAATTGCTGTTTTGAATGAGGATTAATTTCAATCCCTATGATCTTGTTCCATTTTAACTCCTTACAATGTTTAGGAAATAAAGATATAGTAATAGTCATAACAGTGTATATATAAGAGAAAAAAATCTCTGATTGAACTCTTTGCCACAGAGAATCTCTATATGAATAATTGATTATTATAACATATGGCTCTTCTACTAAGAAAATGTCATAGAGAGAAAAAAAAAACATTCATATAGTCAGTTATAATTGAAGATGTCATAGTACTGTTTGCACAATCAGCACTAGTTTTTACCTTTGGCATGTGGAAAAAAGTAAAGAAGTAGTGCAAACTTGTTTGATCATTCCAATGTCACGAATGTGCTTGAAAAACTAGTTAAACAAGTACTGGAAATAAGTAAAAAACGTTTTCAGAAATCCATTTGGCATGGATTTAACATGAATTGGCATGGATTTGGTTTTTCAGATTTGGCATGGATTTAACAAGCCTGGTTTCTTCATTTAATCTGATTTGTCCAGTTCCATTATTTGCACCTATTTGAAATGCCTCTGAAATAGAATGATTGGCAACTAGTTAACTTGTATTATTTCCATTTCCCTATAGATATGTTACATTAAGGACATAAATTAGTACTACACAATAGGAGGAATCATATAGATTACTGAGATAATTTACCATATCCTATACTTGACTATCCAACTCTACAGGCTAAATCAAACGATTACTGCAGAAGATGAAAGTTCAAGATAGCTAGTGATGTCAATATCCAACTTGTATAGATAATGCTACTTTGCTTTAAAAAGAAATGTTGAATTTTTGTCTAGATATAAGGCAGTTTGTTGTTGATGCCTTATTTCTTTGAAACTATCTTTAACTATATTGCTTCTATACTAGCTTTGTTTGTACTTTCTTCTGCAAATATTAATGGGATGCCATGTTTGTACTTTCTGTTGCTAATATTGTGCTATTTTGTCTGCTTATTTTAAGTATTAGTCATTTTGTCTTATATTAGAGCAGAAGGGTGGGGAATAGGACTAGAGCAACAGAATAGGATCTTCACCTCTTCTTAAAAATCCAAGCCTACATTGAATTTCTTGTTCTGATTTGACTTTGCCAAAAAGCCATTATATATGTGCGGTTAGGAATTGAAAAAGGAATTGAGTTCTAATTTGTCCAACAATTTTTATTGATATATTGATATGTTGCACATTGAATTTTAGATTGTTAATGTTGCACATTTCCACACTACACATCATTTACATAGAATACAACAATATTTCATACATTTAAATTTGTTGAGTCTCTCATTACCTAGGTAATCTAAATGGTTCTCTACAAACTACTACTTTTGCTCTACAAAGTACACATAAAAATATAAGTGTATATATATGAACTTATGTATATACACACATATACATACGTATATGTATGTATATCTGTCCGTATATATATGTGCATATCTATACGGATATATATATCCACATGGTTTCCATGTGCATGTGGATGTGTTATATATATGTACATATGATATATATATATGTACATATATGTATCATACGAAGCATCATTTTTTACAATTTATATATATTGTTGGTTGTGGCTTGTTTATGATCAAGTGTGTTTTGCTTTGCAGACAGTTTTCAATTTAACAATGAATAATCTGCGCCGTGATGCTATGTTTAAGTGCCTTACTTTGTATGAGCTATGGACTGGGGAATTGGATTTTATGAGAATGTTTCTGTTGATGTGTTTGTTTGTGCACACTAGAAAAAGGAGAAGGAGTGCAAATGCTAGAGGTAGTCGGGCATTGAGAATACCTAGCAGGCAAGCCAATATAGATAGAATTTTGCATGAGGGTGATAGAAATTGTCACTGGGATTTAAGGATGGACTTGAATGCATTTAGATTGTTATGTCAAATGCTTCAAGTTCATGGTGGGTTGAATGCGAATGGGCATGTGGCTATACAAGAAAAAGTATTAATCTTCCTAAGAATATTGGCACAAAATGAATCCAATAGAGTATTACAAGTTCGGTTTATGAGGTTAGGAGAAACCATAAGTAGATCTTCCATAGTGTGTTGAAGGCAATACTGAAGCTTCAACATATGTTGTATGTAAGGCCCGAACCAATTCCTGAGGATTGCACAGACAATAGGTGGAAGTGGTTTAAGGTTAGTAAGTTGCATTACGAACCTTAACTTGTTTAATTTCACTTATTCACAGTACTAAGGTAGAAATGTTGACTATATTGTTTGAATTTGTTCAAAGGGCTGCCTTGGTGCACTGGATGGGACCTATTTGGACATAGCAGTGCCACAGGTAGATAAACCCAGATACAGAGGTAGGAAGGGTAGGATATGCACTAATGTGTTAGGCGTCTGTGATAAGAACTTAAACTTCGTATATGTTCTTGCTGGATGGGAGGGTTCAGCTGCAGATTCAAGAGTTCTGCATGATGCTGTTACTAGGCATAATAGACTTGAAGTTCCAAGGGGTATGTAACATAATAATATGTGTTAGAATTTGCAAATTTTTTTATTAAGGTGTAATTACAAATATAATGGTTGGAGTGTGTTTCTGGATATAGGAAATTACTACTTAGTGGATGCTGGCTATACCAATGGTCCTGGTCTCCTTGCACCTTTTAGAGGCACAAGATACCATATTCGAGGTGGGCAAGAGATGGAAGAGCACCTAGGACTCCAGAAGAGTTGTTTAATAAGAGACACTCATCTGCCAGAAATGTCATTGAACGTGCATTCGGTTTACTGAAAAAAAGATGGAAAATTCTCAGAAATCCATCTTTTTATCCAACAGCCACTCATGTGCACATAATTCTTGCATGTTGCTTGTTGCACAACTTTATTAGATTGCATATGACAGATGATCCAGCAGAGCAGACTCCATTTGAAGAAGAGGATATGCCGATTGGGAAGATGCACCATTTCTAATTTGTTGATCGTGTTGAGCCAACTAATGAATGGAGTCAATGGAGAGATGAGTTAGCTAGGAACATGTATGATGATTGGAGAGGAAACCATTAAGTTGTGAACTTTAATTCTGTTTATGTTTTTCTTTAGTGCATTGTACTGAACTTTGTTGAATTTTCATTGTAATGGACTTGAGGCTTGTGGTTTAATTTCATTTTATATATTGCGAAATGTGATAACTTGCAATATATTCCTCGTAATTTCAAACATGTTTCAAATAATGGTGATTAATATATTATGGAAATGGTTTGGTTGCTTTGTTCATGAATGACATTCCATGGTTTAGGTCGATGTCAAGAATCTGGAATTCGATGAAACGAAGCATTGGTGACATTTATGGAAGAGGCGTTGTTCTGGTTATAGAATCGATAATGGACAATTTAAGCTGGTACCTTCCAACTTCTTGCGACAGGATGGTGGACAAGTTTCCAGAGTGTGGCATTGACAAGAGGCATGTTAAAAATAATCACAAGAGGTTGAAGGAAAAATATCAAACAGCTTTTGACATGTTGAACTGTAGTGGCTTTGGTTGGAATGAAACCATGCAATGTGTAGAGGTTGACAGCAAACAAGTGCTGCATGAATGGAGGAGGGTAACTGTTTTATTTTCACCTCTGGTTATTTGTTGCATCATCCCCAAAGTCATTTGTTTATCATGCTTAAGTTGTGTTATTGTTTTCCAGAAAAACCCCAACAAGTACTACACTCCTGGGAAGCCGTTCCCGCTTTTTCCTAGGCTTGAGCATATCTTTGGAAGGGACAGAGCTATTGGCACAGGTTCTCAAAATGCTGCGGATGCTGTAGCTGAACTGGAGATCGATGACATTGAGGATGATGAGCCAACACCTCCTGTTGGCTCATCATATGATCCAATGAGTCAATCGGGGACTCCTCCTGGATTAGCACCTGCAAATGTAACGGAAGCTGTCTCATCTTCCAACAATATAGCAGCGACCCGACAAAGTAAAGGGAAAAGGAAAATGACGGATGTTGAACTTTTCGATGGCCTTTCTGCGTCTTTTGCAAAGGCCATTGATGCTAGTCGTGAGAATGCGAAGATAATTGCTGATGCAATTAAAGGAGGTGAAGGACCCAACCTAGGTGATGAGCTTGAGAAGTTGGGGTTCTCCACTATAGAAATTGTTAGGACTATGAGGATGTTCTCTGCGAATGCTCATGCTGAGGGACTGTTCTGGCGTGTTAGTGCAAATCACAGACAGGCCTATGTTAGGAGCATCTTATATGATGAAGACTGACTGTCGTTAGAAATATTTTATGGCTTCATTATTTGTCTTTAAAAAGATTGTGTGATGTTGAATGATGCTACTTTGAATTGCTGACTTTGTTTGTGCACTTGTGGCTCCATGATGAATGGTTGCTTTGTTAACTATTTTGATATTTGTGATGTATGTTGGTGTATGAATGATAATGTTATTATTCATTTTCAGGTACTTTGCTATGGGCCGATTTAGCTTTTATGTCGTGTTTGTTGGGCGTCACGTAGGAATTTTTACACACCGGGATGATGTAAACCGCAATGTAGGGTTTCTAATGCAAAATTCAAGGGTATCGGACTTATGTAGAAGCGAGCGCGCTATCTCATCGATGTTGATAGGCGGACTCGTCGTAATGAAGAAATTGTACATACCACTAATGAACCGTCATTAATACTGCATCAATCTTCGCTTCCAACAAATGAACTCCAAATTGAAGTTGCTACTTTGAAGAAGAAAATTGCTTGCATTAAAGGAATTTTACTCGTTGCCGTTGGTTTAATTTTGGGTTTTGTTATTACCGGCATTCTTAATAAAATATAAGGGTTGTATGTATCTTCAACTTATTATGTAATGAATTCTATCAATGCCTAGATGTTGTGTTCACTTATTATGTATTACAATTTCGAACTTGTCGGACTTTTTCAAACCTGTTATGTAATTTGTTTCATGAATGGTTACATCTTTTCTTAATTTATTATGTTGTACAATTTGTAACTTCTAACAATTTGGACATCTTATGTAATTAATTTCATGATTGCTTGCATGATATACTTTAGTATTATGTATTAAAATTATACCTTATACGATCTTTTAAGTCCTATTATGTAATTAGTTTCATAAACGCTAAACATTTAACTAAATTTTATGTACAAAATTATTAAGTCATTAATTGAATGAATGCTTAGATGTTTTATTACATTTTGATGTATTGCAATTTCTAAATCATACAATTTTTGTTAACCTATAATTAAATATTTTAGTTTGTAGGCATTTTCTATTAAATAACTCATTTCTTTTAATTTTAAAGGTTTAACATTTTCATATTTATTTTGGTATCTCATTTTATTTCGTTGTAATTATAAAATTACAAATTTCCTTAAAAATTACAAATTAAAAGAAATCACTTACTTATATAATAATCACTTACTTACTTATATCTACTCATATTACATCGCAAGGGCAATATTGTCATTCATCTTGCTTTTTGGTTACATCCACCTAAACCAAACACATTTACATCATTGGACGGGATAATTTTATCTGTTCAAATCCACCATAACCAAACACCTAATTGTCCTCGGTTTACATTACATTCCTTCTCTTTTGTTCGCTCTCTTTCGCTCTCATCCCTCAAGATCGCAACCAAACACAACGTTAAGAACACCTCACAAGATAACTGAAAATAATCTAGCTCTTTTAACTTTTTCTAAAACTCTCTTAAAATAATTTGCTAACAACCTCTATAATTAAGAGTATAAACATACACTTATTAACATTACTCCTAAACAAATTCTAAAAATCAAAATTTAATAAAACTATAGTAGATGGAAGCTATTTAGACTATAAAACCCTTCTATTATCATATGATTATGTCCTGTGCAACTTTTATCTTTAAATCTCAAAAAAATAAGTTTTTATACCGTACACGGTCACCTATAACTTCATTCATTTTGATCTACGAAGGCAACTAACACTTTCAAAGTCCATATTTATTAGAATTAAACAAATAAATGTTTATGAAATAGGGCTCTAAAAACAACAAATTTTTCCTTTAGCATATTTTAGAGGAGAAATTAACCACTCCATTGATTACTTGAAAGCCATCCCAAAGAACTTCGACACCATTCTTATCTATATGAATCTTGTGTTGCCTTGAGTCAAGAGTCTCTGTCTTTGAATTATCTAGCTCCCACACAACAATGATTAGGAGATATTTCGAATTAAGGTATCTTGTCGAAGACTTCTTCCCTTTTGTTAACGTTCAAAGTTGGACATCTTCTTATACTTGAGTTGAGTAGGTTGCTCCTCCTTATCTTAGTGCTCATTGATCCCTCCTTCATCATCCATAGGATGTGTCTTATGTTAATCATCACCATCAAGTTGTCGCTGATTGCTATCACTCTATGCTATATCAAGTTTACTTTCTTTACCAGTAAGTAGATTAATAGAAGCATGAACAGGGGTAGAATCTTCATTGCAAAAAATGAATTGTTGGATGTAATTTTGTCTTCATTGATGAGACATGCATCCATCTCATGCTCACAGAAGATTAAGTCTTTGCTTCTAACAACCTTCCATTTTTCTAGGTTGAAGAGCCTATAGCCAAACTCATTATCACCATCTCAAACGAACACATAGGGAGTAGTCTTCAGATCTATTTTCGATCTCTGCTCTTCTAGGACATACTTGAAAGCCTTGCTTCCAAACACACTTTGATGTGAGTTGGATACTTCTCTTTCCACATTCTCTCGAGAATGTCAAGATATAAAGGGATTGAAGGAGTTCTGTTGATCATATGCATTACAGTTCTGATTGTCTCACTCAAAGAGGACTTTGGTAAACTAAACATTCGGAACGTACATACATCAAACCTTCTTCACAATGGTTTTATTCATTCTTTTGACAACAACATTATGTTGTAGGGTACCAGGTACTGTCTTCTCATATCATATGTCATGTTTTGCATAGTACTCTTCAAACTCATTTCAAGTATACTGGCCTTTATTGTCAAATCAAAGATACTTAAGCTTCCTCTTCGCCTCCCTTTCCACCATGGCATGACATCTTAAAGACTCAAGTATAGCATGTAACATCTTCGATAAATGTAAGAAAGCACTTATTACCACTCCAAGACTCCATGTCTATAAGATTACACATGTTGGAATGCACTAGCTCTAACTTCATCTTTCTCCTTATAGATTTCTTATGGAAAAACACTCTGCTGCTTTCTAGCTATACAACGATCACATGGATTGAGAGAAATTATGGACTTTGTAAAGATAAGTGATTTTTTTAGCTAGTAACTTGATCCCCTTCTTACTAAAGTGTCCCAATCTTTGGTATTACAAATCTGGTGAATATTTTCTTGAGCAATGAGTCATTCTCTAGCACGTATCTTCAAGTGTGTCTTATTATATAAAACGTAGCAACACTCAACAAGAACAATAGGTTTTCCTTATATAATTAAAAGTTTGGCATATCGAGGACAAGACTATAGCCTTTTGCTTAAGAAATCATCAAACGTGTAAATTTGAAGTGAATAAATTCTCCCACTTATCTTCCAAAAATTAACACATTAAATTAAGTACTACTATCTCAAATTCTCTCCGCTGTTTCTTTTACTTAAAAGGAAAGTTAGGGATATTTTATTGACAACCAATTTAGCTTGAACTTTGATTTCTTTTCCAAAGGTAATGTAACTCCACTAGCAAATTCCACACTCCCAATCCCAGGGTATGATGATGCCTTATTTTATACTCATTCAACTGCCAATGTCTATCCATCCAGCGCTCGCTAGAATGCTTTTGGATAAGTACCAAACTAGGTGCCCCGCGTCTACGATTTTGTTTTTAACGAAACAAAACAGTATTCAAGTCAATAGAGTTTAACGACATGTTAGGATGGAATGAAAGGAACTTTCCCACAACAACCAAGATATTTTATTTAATTAGCGTCCTAGTACTTTACGTTCAGCACAGTCATTGGAGATATTAGAATTGACCTCGTTTTCCATTTCATCTTTTTTCATAATACATTAATCACTTTCGCACGCACTTAATATATGAAGGTTAAGAAAGATGCAAGTTATCCACCAACAAAATGAAACCTTTCACTCCCACACTTACAAGAAGATCTTCCGTTGCTCACATCTTTAGAAAATTAAAACTGAATTGTTCAAAACAAACACTTCTGAAGTGAGTTGTACTGGAGTATTAAAATGCATCAGGAGTTAACAATTTGCCGGCGTTCGGTGTATCCTGTTCCTGTGGTTGATAAGACCAAGTTACGTCCGCGTACGTCGTACCCAATTCCCACGGGATGTTAATAAAACACGTGTTTGAGATGGGGACGGCCGAAAGCCGCCGTACAAGTTAGACCAAAAGCTTGCATTTTTCACGATTTCAAGGTCAAGTGGGACAGGACCCTACTTCCTACTTGCTTCTTCAATTTATGGTAATTGAAAACCAGGCAGCAGCTTTTGTACTTGACCAATGTGAATCAAATGACTGCGATTCTACGAAACAAGGTGGTCTTATTGCAGGCAAGACTGTATAAGTGATAATTAGGTGTTGGGGGTGAGGATTCGAAAGGATGAGAGGAGAGCCTAAAGAGGTCGGTCAAATAATTCAAGAGGAAACTGAGGCATAAACAATAAAAGTAAGAAAAATAATCCATCTTAATTAAATTTTCAAAAATTGATTAAAATTTTGAATTGCATTCTTTTGTATTTTTACTAAAAGATCAATTTTGTTGTTAAGTGACTGTTTCATCCCAATAGTTTAAGCTGTTATGATGGGCTAGCTTAATTAGTTTTATATATTAACTAGCACATCCTCTCAAGTGAAAGTCCTCTAATTTGAAACTTACATAGACTCACTCTATTTTGTACTAAATAATAAGTGAACAGTAGGATTTCAACTCAAGACCATTTAATTACAAAAGTTTTAATACAATGTTAAGTGATTGTTTTATCATAATAATTTAATCTATTATATGAGGCTAACTTAATTAATTTTATATATGCACTCACATTTGTTACATGTTACATGTATACTGAGAATTTTCAAAATCGAACAAAATTCAACCTTTCTCCGTTCTTTTTCTTCTTCCACAACTTATGGGATAAAAACAGTGGGTCTCGACTTTGAATTGACTCGTATTGATGAATATATTATATCTCAAGAAATAAGAAAAAAAGCTAAACAGAACACGCATGTAACCAAGTTAGGAAGCTTATAAGATATTTCTCATCACAAACAACTGTTGACTTTGCAAGCACCTGACTCCACCCTTTTTTGACCATTTACTTCTACTCGTTAAGTAGACCTATAAATACTCTATCTCCTACTCTCCTCTCCTTTTATCTCCAATTCTCTTCATTTCTAATTTCATAACCTGAAAAATTATTCGATGGATGCTCTTTCTCAATTATCGCCGGAATCATCCGGCAGCGAAGGAAATATCTCCGCTCTCCACCCAGACATTGTCCAGACCCGAATCCTCACTCTCCTAGACGGACCGACACTCACTTCCATCGGTTGCGCGTCGCCGGAGTTTCATGCTCTGTCCACAGAGGAAAGTCTTTGGAAAAACATTTGCGCCTCCACGTGGCCGTCGACTGATGATCCCCTCGTCAACGGCGTGGTCTCCACGTTCGCCGCTGGTCATCGGACGTTGTTCTCCGACGCGTATCCTCTTATCCACGGCAAACGCAAAAGTAATCTCAACAACGAAGTTACGGCAACTCAAGGATTGATCTCCGCCGTTGATATTTACTATCAAAATGTTCCGATCTTCTCGAAGGTCGTGGAGACCGAGACCGTTACTGAATGGTTTATGTGCTCACCTTTTAGAATCGAGCTACTGGAGCCCAAAGATTACTCGCAAACATGGGACGAAAGCGATGTCGAAAAGGAGAACCAGTGGATCAAGCAACTGGAAGAGAACATAACGCTAAGCTGGATAGTGATCGACCCGGAGCTGAAGCGGGCGGTTAACGTGTCGAGCGAGAGGCCGGTATCGGTAAGCAAGCACTGGTTGACCGGAGAAGCGGAGATGAAGTTTGCGACGATCGTGGAGTGGGAAAGGGAGCCCGTGAAGTGGGAGGTGGTGGTGGCGTGCGGGGGGAAGGAGGGAGGGGAGGCGGACGTGACGGAGGTGAGCATGGGGATAGAGGACATGGAAGGGAAGAGGTTGAATGGGAAGGACAGTTTGGTAATTTTGAGAGGGGCAATGGAGGGAGGAGAGAGAAGGAAGAGGAAGGAGGGGGTTGAGAGAGAGAGGTACGAGGAGTTCACGGAGGGGAGGAGAGTTTGGAGAGAGCGGCGGAGGAGGAGAGAGAATGCTTTGGACATGTTGTGCATTACCGTGGGGCTCACCTTAATTGTGTCTTTTGGATGCTTCATTTGGCTTTGGTAGGGATGGAACGTGGAACAGATTAGAATATGATTATTCGTTTACTACCCAGATGGAATGTAAATATATAAAAGCAAGATTACAAAACAAAAGTACTGCTGATATTTGATTTTTGTTTGGAATAAAGAAATTAATAAGGAGAATCCATTCCTTCTCAAATGCTTGTTTTTTATTTTTAGGTTGTGTTTATCATCTTTCTTTTTAATTTCAAATTCAACTGAAAAATGGGGAATTTGAAGCATCGTTGATAGAATTCATTAGTCTTCCCACGTTCAAGTATAGAATAAACTAACGTGTGTTTTAAAAACAATTAGAGAGAGAGTGAGCTTATCTTGACTAATCCATCAAATCCTACCTTTGATTCTTTGGTGTATGGTCGTCATCTCTCCAAACGGAAATAGTCTAGTCTACATTAAAAATCACCAAGCTTTTGACCAAACGTATACAAGCAACAGCATGGTGAAGTCAACTTGAGAAAGAGAATGAAAAGGAAACCCCCAACTTGGCTTTAATTGGTCCGGCATCAAGTGGGCATTCGAGATATATACAACGGAATCCTAATTTAAATGGAAATTGCCTTTTCTTTTTGTTATTGTTAATATGATCACCTATCTTTGTCGCGGTTTCGGGTTTTGTGGAACCTTCAGTTGTAGGTACAAATCCGTTGAGGCAAGTTTGTGCCAATGGAGGAAAACGCAAGTGGTAAATTAATTAAGAGAGAATTAGAACTGGGATTTGATTTATGTGCATGGTTAGTTGTAATTAATTTTGATTTTTTTTATATCTATGACCAGGGTATCTATCGACGGACCTAGTGATTAATCCCCTCATTAATAGGAAGGTACCTCACAGAATGGGACAACTTGTTAGAATTTTATGAGCCACGTGTATAAATATATGTACGTAGATTTCTATCTCGGTAATAGGCCTAATAAAATGTGATCTAATTATAGTAAATTAATTTGGCCTACATAAATATTAATTAATGATTCGTATGGGCCTGATGTGTAGAAGTCAATTACGAGTCATTGTGGTTAATGGGCCTACAATGGCCCGTAAGTCAAAATTGACTATAAATAGGGTTGTGGTCTCTAAGTCATATTCACTCTTTGACATTTTTCTCTTAAAAAAAAGATCATTGTTAGTTTTTTCTGTTCCATAAGAAAAATTTATTCGGTATTTAGATCTTGACTTGGAAGAACACGAATCTATTAAGTTTTGCTGTTTACATTTCCGTTGTGCAATGGATCAAGGTTAGTGTTCTTATTTATACATATATCATTGTTGATTCGGTCTATACGTGATTCTGGTTGATTAAATATTTAGAAATTGAATTAAATAATCATAAGGTTAAATTTTTGACAAGTGGTATCATAGCTACGTCAAGTAACTTGTTTCTAACATGATATCTACTTTCATTTTTATTCTGTTCCGTATGTTTATGGTCGAAAAATGAATTACAAATATATCATTTGAGATTTCATTTGTTTTAGATTGTTGTTTCTTGTTTTCTTAATTATAATCGACTGAGATAGAAACTTTTGGGTAGAAATATTCGATTTCTTGATTATCTTAGTCTGTGATGAACTAGAAAACAAGTAAATGTTACTGTCATCGTCGAAACAATTGTTTCGTTTAGTTTCAAAATGGAGTTTCGTTTTTCCCTAAAAACAAATGATGAACAGTCACTGAATCTAGTATAAAATTGATTAGACCCGTTTTTACATTCGGGTCTTCTATATCGGGTCAGAAGAGGTCAGGGATGAGGATGACCGTTGCTCTACTGCAACGTCAGTTTCTCGGGCGCGTAAACTGACGAAAGTCAGTTTCTTTTTGGGCATGAGACGCGTTTTTTGGACTGCACATATGAGAGACGTTTTGTGGGACTGCACATAAACTGTTTGAGTGTTTGTACATATGAGAGGCGTCTTGTGGTTTGTGGGAATCGAACCCATAACCAAAAGGGACAAAGAGCATTCTGCTCAACCGCCCAAGACAGTCATGCACTCTACATTTTTAGTTAAGAAAATATATATTATCTTTCAGGCTGCGATGGCTGTCCATGCTCATGCTCTCTTTTTTTAAATATTTGTAACCTAAAGTTTAAATTACATAAGTTTATACATACATACAAAATATAAAGTTTTTCACTGTTATATAATCTTATTACGAACTAAGGTTATAATTTCGTAATAATTAATTGAAGTCAAAATTTGGGGTTAATTAGTTGTCCATTTTTTAAAATAATTAAATTACCTAATTTTATCTAAACTTTAGGTGCTTATCTTTTTGAATTAAATAGATTGAACCAATATGTTGCAAAAGTAACCTCTATTGGGTAAAATTTATTAATTTAGAATGACAATGCATGTTTCATTTATGCGGAATAATCAACCCAAAGGAAGATTATTTTGGATAAATGACTGGTAATTTAATTATGTATCTATGCGAAATAATCGGCCCAAAGGAAAGTTATTTTGGCCAGATAGTAAGTACATTTTTTACAACATCACTGCGAGATAATCGACCCAAAGGAAGGTTATTTTGGCATGATGGGTAGTATTAAATTATGTGAAGCATTTGGTATAACATGCTAACAATGCGTCGGTCAAAAGAAAGGCACATTGTTAGGCCGTTTTTGTTGGGCCCCGATTCGCATTAAGCATGTTTAAATTATTTTGAGGTTTTAGTTTGATAATTTTTAATTTGGTTAGAATAAATTGAGGATTTTATTGTGTAGGTTATGATTATTAAATGAAGGGATAATTCATACAAACGTTCTAAGTCATTTGAAAACATTAGTTTGCATTTATCATCAAAACTTTAATATGCCTGTTGTCTCAAGTATTAAGAAATCACCCACCTTAATCCCTTTAGCTCTAGGATTGACCAAATTGCCTCACCTCTACTTCCAATTTCCTTATTGAACCTTAATCAAAGCATAACAATTCTAATTAACAAAGGATCAAATGCTGGAAAATTTTAAAGCATGGAAAAACTTGACTTTAACCTTACATAATCTCACTTATACCTTTCCTATACCTCCAATTATCCTATTTGTCCTAATCAAAGTATAAAAGCCTTAATTAACACTAAACATCAAAGCTGGAAAATTTTAAAGAATGCAAAACATGAATTAATACTTACCTAACTTTGCCTATGCCATTCCTAAACTATAACCATCATAACCTCTCTCAATTTAATCAATCTTTTTGAAAATCTCATGCTTTAAAGAGAACCCTCGTCTAATCTATGAATATCCCCTCACTCTTTTGCTTGTAACTTTTTCGTTTGGCTTCGGATTCACTCGGTTTTCGAAGAGTAGGTTTTCTTTAAAAAAAATTTATACTTTTTTTTAGTAAAATGAGAGTGTCGAGTTTTGGGTCGGAATTCTCGGATAATATTAAAGAGAGTAAATTTTGTGACGGGTTTCGATATAAGTCCATTTTTGGGCGACTTTGTGACCTATAGAGATCCAATTGGAGTGAGGTTTGTTTCTATTTGCCCTAGAGATATGGAATTTCGTTTTAGCTTAGGAATCGGATTTCGTTATGGGCCCTAAGCAAATAAATTTTCTTGAGGATAATTAAGGAGAATTTATCAAGTTTTGTTCGGATGACATTGAATAACGTTCAATTCGAGGTTTTCTTCGTAGTAAGGAATCCCTCCCTCGTGAGATGCGCGCCCAAATGTCACGAATGACATCGGGCACGCGACTCACCGGGGAAGGGTTCCAACAGTTTTAGTATCCATATTTTTACTATGACCAAGAAGACCGCTTATAAATTATTATTTTTGTCCAAAGACTGAATAATAATGTTGTGTTAGGGATCTTGTAATCACCCCCTTTACAAATTTTGTTATTTTGACTTCTTAACTAATCGTGAGCACATTGGTTGTCAGAAGTCGCTGGGTTCATTCACTTCCTGCCTGCGGGATTGGTACCATTTTGTGGTCTTGTTCCTTTCTCCCGGTGGTGCTCCTTTTTCCCTCTTGTTCTTATCACGTTGTGTGTAGGATTGGGTCTTTTTACTCATGCATTGAAAACCCGAAAGGGCTCTTCATGAGGTTTTGGGTGCGATTATCAGTTTCTCTCATGAAAACCCGAAAGGGCGTGATAGAAATGAGAAAGCATACTCTTTCCTATACAACTGATTAGAGGCCGCTTGGCGTTTCTTTTACTGCGATATTGACGCTTGAGTAGATGTCGCTGGCATGAAATCTATTTTGGCTTCTTTTTGGCGTTGTCTCAAATGCCTTGTCTTTAGTTGATCAACGCTTCGGCTATGGCGTTATCGATTTTCCTTTCCAGTCTATTTGAAATCTTGAGACTGGTTGTTTAAATTGGATTTAATTGGGGTGTACCTGGTTGTATTTTCAGTTTGGGTACTTTAGGCTCCGAGTTCTTGATGTAATCTTCCTATCCAATTTTAATGAAAGCTTTCTTTATAAAAAAACTAATCGTGAGCATTTTATTTTGTTTTCTTTCTTAAAGTGTCATCAATTTCTGCCAACATGAACAATATTCCCGTGCTTAACGACACAAACTTCAAGAAATGGAAGGAGCACATAATGATTGTGCTTGGCTGCATGGATCTAGACTTTGCATTTAGATTTGAACATCCCGCAGCTCTGACCAACATCAGTACTGTTGAGCAGATAGCTGCATACGAGAAGTGGGAACGTGCAAATCGCACGAGTCTGATGATCATGAAGCATTCCATTCCGGATTCCATAAGAGGAGGAATTCCTGATGAAGCTGATGCTAAAAGTTTTCTTAAGCAAATTTTTGACCGATTCGCTGCAAACAAAAAGGTCGAAACAAGCACTATACTAACCAAGCTTGTTTCAATGCGCTATAAGGGAAAATGAAACATCAGGGAGTACATAATGGAAATGTCTAATCTTGTCACAAAGCTAAGGGCACTTAAGCTGGAGTTGTCTGATGACATACTCGTGCACTTGGTTTTGATTTCCCTACCTGCACAATTCAGTCAGTTCAAAGTCTCCTACAATACTCAAAAGGAGAAGTGGGCCCTAAATGAGCTTATAACTCAATGTGTGCAAGAAGAGGAAAGGCTAAAACAAGAGAAGATTGAAAGTACTCATTTAGCAACAACTTCTAAGGGAAATTCCAATAAGAGGAAAAGGAATAAAGGTAAAGAAACTGCAAACTTTGGAACAGTGCAAGGTGCACAAAAGAAACAGAATACGGCTGCTCTCTGCTTCTTTTGTAAGAAACCGGGTCACGTGAAGAAAGAATGTACCAAGTACGCTAACTGGCGTGTTAAGAAAGGTATATTTCTCAACTTTGTTTGTTCTGAAGTTAATTTGACTTTAGTACCAATTGACACTGGTGGTCGGATACCGTCTACCACTCACATAAGTGTTACTATGCAGATTGCCTCGGAGCCGAAAGCCAACTAATGGTGAAAATACATTTATGTGGAAATGGCAACACGCCTATTGTTGAAGCTATTGGTTATTTTAGAATTCAGTTAGAGTCTGGTGTTTATTTGGATTTAGATGAAACTTTTGTTGTGCCGTCGTTTAGACGGAACTTAATTTTTGTTTCTAATTTGGACAATTCTGGTTACTTTTGTCTATTTGGAAATGGTAAATGTGTTGTTTCTCTAAATTCTCAAATTGTAGCCACTGGCACTCGTATCGACAAACTATACAAACTGGATTCTGAGATAATTAATCATTTTGAAAACCTGCACTCAAGTAACATTGGTATTAAAAGAAACATAACTAATGAGAATTCTTCAATGTTGTGGCATAAGCGATTAGGCCACATCTCTAAACAGAGAATACAAAGACTTGTGTCTGAAGGAATTTTCAATTCCCTTGATTTATCATATCTCAAGGTCTGCATAGAATGTGTAAAGGGAAAACAAACAAACACAAGGAAAACAGGTGCAAATAGGAGTAATGAACTATTGGAACTAATTCATACAGATATATGTGGTTCGTTCCCTACGGCTTCATGGAACGGACAACAATACTTTATTAGTTTCATGGACGATTACTCTCGCTATGGATATTTGTACTTAATTCATGAGAAGTCACAGTCCTTAGATGTGTTCAAGAATTTCAAAACTGAAGTTGAAAATCAACTAAGCAAGAAAATAAAGGCTGTTAGGTCTGACCGTGGTGGTGAATACTATGGTAGATATGATGGATCAGGTGAACAACGTCAAGGAACCTTCGCCAAATATTTAACTGAGTGTGGAATAGTTGCTCAGTACACCATGCCTGGGACTCCTAGTCAAAATGGTGTAGCTGAAAGACGAAACCGAACTCTTAAAGACATGGTGAGAAGTATGATTAGTCATTCTTCTTTACCAGAATCACTTTGGGGCTAAGCACTTAAAACTGCAGTTTACATCTTTAACCGAGTTCCTAGCAAAGCAGTAACTAAAACCCCATACGAGTTATGGACAGGTAAGAAGCCTAGTATTAGGCACTTGCATGTCTGGGGTTGTCCAGCTGAGGCTAGACCTTATAGGCCAAATGAAAAGACATTGGACTCAAGAACTATTAGTTGCTACTTTGTAGGTTACCCGAAAAAATCTAGGGGTTTCAAATTCTATAATCCCTCAACCAGATCCTTTTTCGAAACAGGGAATGCCAAATTTATTGAGGATGTTGATTACAGTGGGAGTAATCAAAATCAAGATATTGTGTTTACAGAGGAGTGTGTTAACATTCCCACTACAGTAACAATTGAAAGTGATGGGTTAACAATACCTGACACTATTCAAATTGTAAATCAAGACAATGCTGAAAACACAATTTTACCTGTCATATCTCCTACTATTGATCAGGAAACATTGCCTGTTCCAGACAATGACAATCAACCACCTCAATTAGAAGTGCCTATTAGGAGATCCACTAGAGAACGAAGAAGTGCAATATCAGATGACTATATTGTATATCTCAATGAACATGAATGTGGCGTTGGGGTGGAGGATGATCCAACATCTGTAAGTCAAGCCAAATCAAGTTCAAACTCTGATAAGTGGATTGAAGCCATGAAGGAGGAGATGAAGTCAATGGCAGACAATGGCGTTTGGGATCTTGTCGAGTTACCTAAAGGAGCGAAACCGATTGGTTGCAAATGGATATTTAAAACCAAAAGAGACTCCCGTGGTAACATTGAAAGATATAAGGCACGCTTAGTCGCCAAAGGCTTCACTCAGAAGGAAGGCATTGATTATAAAGAGACTTTTTCTCCAGTTTCAACAAATGACTCTTTTAGAATCATTATGGCACATGTAGCTCATTGTGATCTTGAGCTACATCAAATGGACGTAAAGACAGCATTTCTCAATGGTGACATTGATGAAACAATATATATGGTGCAACCAGAGAACTTTGAATTCAATGATTCAAAGCCCCTAGTTTGCAAACTTAAGAAGTCCATTTATGGTTTAAAGCAGGCATCTCGCCAATGGTACTGGAAATTTGATCACGTGATAACCTCGTTTGGTTTTAAAGAAAACATCGTTGATCAGTGCATATATATCAAGTTCAGTGGGAACAAATTTATTATCCTAGTGCTATATGTAGATGATATTCTACTGGCAAGCAGCGATATAGGTTTATTGCATGAAACCAAGAAATTTCTGTCAAAAAATTTTGAAATGAAAGATCTTGGTGATGCATCTTTTGTCTTGGGTATACAGATCCATCGGGATCGTAAAGAAGGTATACTTAGTCTATTTCAAAAGTCCTATATTGATAAGGTGCTACGTCGATATGGCATGCAAAATTGTTCACCTGGAGACACTCATGTTTCAATGGGTGATAAGTTTAGCTTTCTCCAATGTCCTAAATTGGACACACAGAAAGCTGAGATGGATAAAATCCCTTATGCTTCGGTTGTAGGGAGTCTTATGTATGCACAAGTATGTACGCGTCCGGATATAGCATTCATAACGGGAATATTGGGTAGATATTTGAGTAACCCGGGAATGGATCACTGGAAAGCAGCAAAACGGGTTATGAGGTATTTACAGAGAACAAAGGACTATATGCTCACATACAAAAGGTCAGAGAGCTTAGAAATCATTGGATATACTGACTCTAATCATGCTGGATGCTTAGATAGCAGAAGATCCACCGCAGGTTATGTTTTCATGATGGGTGGAGGAGCTGTTTCATGGAAAAGTGAAAAACAGAAACTTGTAGCTTCTTCTACTATGGAGGCAGAATATATAGCCTGCTATGCAGCATCGTGTCATGGAATATGGTTGCGAAACTTTATCACTGGGCTGCAAATGGTTGATGATATAAAAAGACCACTGAAGATTTATTATGATAATCAAGCCGCTGTACTATATTCAAATAACAGCCGGAGTTCATCGAAATCAAAGCATATCGAAATCAAATATTTGGCTGTGAAAGAAAGGGTTCAAAATCTTCAAGTGTCTATAGAACATATTGTTACAAACTCTAATATCGCAGACCCACTCACTAAAGGGTTGCCACCTTCAATATTTCATGTACATGTGGCCAATATGGGTGTAGTAGGTCTGTCAGACATGTCACTTTAGTCAGAGTTAATCTTTTAGTTCTATGTATGTTCTTTGACATCTAAATTTTATGTTTTAAGGTTTAAGTTTCTAATGTCTAAAGTTATCTTTCTGTACAGACTTTGGTTTATGAAATCTAAGGAATTTCATGTTTATCTAAAAATTCTGAACATATAGATTTTGCTTTCTATTGCAATATTGCATAAGGTTAGAAAGTATTTTGAGGCTCTTTGAGTCACAAAATTTGGACCAGTTGGAAATGGACATGATTATGATCACATCACATGTAATTTCCATGCTATGCATCCATACTAGATCTATGTCATTGATTCTGCTAGTATTGTGACAATTGTTCGGTTTAGTCACACAATTAGTTGACAAAAGCCGCTTTGATCCTACACTAGTAAAATTGATGGACCAGATTATTTTGGTATATTTCTGGAATGAGATAGTAAGTTTGCGCGCATTAAGTTTTCTTCTATGTACATTATCCGGAAACACACGTAGCCCAAGTGGGAGATTGTTAGAATTTTATGGGCCACGTGTATAAATATATGTACGTAGATTTCTATCTCGGTAATAGGCCTAATAAAATGTGATCTAATTATAGTAAATTAATTGGGCCTACAGAAATATTAATTAATGATTCGTATGGGCCTGATGTGTAGAAGCCAATTACGAGTCATTGTGGTTAATAGACCCACAATGGCTCGTAAGTCAAAATTGACTATAAATAGGGTTGTGGTCCCCAAGTCATATTCACTCTTTGACATTTTTCTCTAAAAAAAGAGATCATTGTTAGTTTTCTCTGTTCCATAAGGAGAATTTATTCGGTATTTGGATCTTGACTTGGAAGAACACGAATCTATCAAGTTTTGCTGTTTACGCTTCCGCTGTGCAATGGATCAAGGTTAGTGTTCTTATTTATACATATATTATTGTTGATTCGATCTATGCGTGATTCTGGTTGATTAAATGTTTAGAAATTGAATTAAATAATCATAAAGTTAAATTTCTAACACAACTGACTCAAGAATTTAAGACTGCCCCATATCTAAAATTAAGGATCGAACCCTTGATTTTTGATTAAAGATGGATGAGTGCCTTACTACTCAACCACCTGGTTATATAGGGTTTGGGCTAATGAAGCATAGCAACAATTGGTGGGAAGATCTAGACCGGACGGGCCCCTTCTTTCAGGGTATTGGTACCGAGCTAACCCACTTCTCCTCCTGCTCTTACCTCTCAGGCTTGGTTATCCTGGTCAACTCATTAATGTCTTCCTAAAATTTTTAGAAGAAGAGTATGCAAGTTGTCTTGATACTCTTCGCGAAGTTTTGCTGATTGTGAACTGGGATTACGATATCATACGACTAGACTTATTAATTCTAAGATTTTAATTTAATTAATTTGTTTTCAATATTTAAGTACTTTATTTTTATTAAACATAACATGACGTTAAATTTCGTTAATAACCATTTTTAAGACACTTGTATTTTTTCTTGCTAATCTTGGCCACATATATACCCATTTCCCTTGGTTATCTTCTTCTACCTTTATTTTTCACTCGTACTGTTGCTGAACCACAATAGAATATCTTATCCTAATCGTCTCTTTGTCGTTGATAGTCCTCGTCGGAGTTCCAATAATTTTGTTCTGATGACTTCAGTTGGACGCTCCAAATTCAATTTTGACTACATTGGCATTGATGAAATGAAGATGAATCGCAGGAAGCAAAGGGCATGGTGGGTTGATGATGTTGTTGATAATGGTGGTCACCAGAAAGTTTCCACCTTTCTTACATTGTAATATAGATACTGATTAAGTAAATTGGTTTCATCGTTGATGATATGATGAAAATATTGTAAATGTTATAATCATTACATTTTAAGAATCTGAGCAAAAGCATGGTTCCGCGGATGAATTTTGATAACTTGTGATTTTTTTGATAATTTAAATAATATTATTAAATGAAATAAGAGAATTACAAGTCAACGTAACTCAAAAACTCATCATTCAACTAAAAAAATGACATCGTTCAACACCAAAACAAAAACTCACAAAACGGCAGCGTTCTAAGGTTAAAACATAAAGATAAATTGTTGATACCTAATTGAAAAAAAAAACCTAAACTCGAGCATTTACCATTCTTTCTTTACCCGAATAGGGTTGGAGGTGTCTGCACTTACCACTGTCTTGAGACGTCAAGGGAGAGATTTGGACAATCAGTTAGGTAATCCAAGCAAAGGTAGACAAATCTTCCTTATCCATGTTTGACACTTAAGACTGGCCGATGTAAAAAGATTGAAATTTCCTTTCTTATCTCTTCATATACCAGATCTATGGTTGAGTGCCCCTAAGCGATTCCACTTCGTCACCTGAGAGAGGTAAGTCCCCCTTCTATTGCTTTCCCTATTATTGAGTAATATTAGCTTCGAAAAACTACCTGTTGTTGTTGATATGCATATTTCTCTATATTCTCCATGAGTTAGCTAATTAGGCTGAGCACTTCTTGCTAGAACTATAGTAGATTAATTGTTCTATGAATTTAGCAAAAATTCACTCCCTTACTTGTTGTGAATCTCTATTGATGTTCTGGAACCTATGTATGTTCCTTTCTGTTCGTATTTCCTTAATGCAAGTTGCAAAGAAAATTAGGTAGGTAGTAGAATTAGGATGAGAAATGGGCTTCAGTCTGATAAACCATTGTAGTATCTCTGTGAATTGGATTGTGCTTAGAAAACATAGACATTTATGTCTTATCCAACACCAAATGTCTCTATAAAAGCGGCATTCAAAAAACAAATGGTCTCAATTCTCTTGTCCTGAGTTATACAGGACACAAATCTCAGTGAAATTTAGGAAAGAAAGTCTATCCATTGTACTAATCTTGGTTATGGTAGTGAGTCATATGATGAATGAGGAGTTAGGCAATAGCTCTTTATGCCATATCACTTCATACCAATCTACTTTGATATTTCTCCGTAACAACCATTATTTATAACTTTTGTTGGAAATAAACCTTGCAGGTGGTTTCTCCAAATATTTCTATCAGATATTAACAAGTTAGGAGAGTAGTTAGGTTGTGAGTAGTGAATTTCTCTCGGGAATTCCATCAACTCGCCCTCTCTAATAAAATCTTTAACATTAGCAGTAGAGGAAAGGTGGCTCAGTGATTGAATGGCAATCTAATTCTTGATTAATTGTCCTTTTCCTGTCCAGTCATCATATTAAAGACTAATTTTACTCTGTTCCCTACCTGACATGAAATTTCAGAAACTAACTCCTCCTTTATCTTAAACAGTTGTGATAGAAACCAAGAGTGGGAGGTCTGTGGAGTAACAGACCATATACTCTACCCCTTTATGACATAAGCATGGAGCTATTTTACCCTGCCATCTCCCTACAAGATATACCATAATTTCTTTATCAAGAGAGCTTTATTAGACAATTTAATAGGAATAACTTCAAGGCCTCCCTCCAGCTTAGGTCTGCAAACATCAATCCACTTTACCTTGGCATATCCCCTATTAGGGACACCTCCTCCCCATAGAAAATTTCACATTAACTTTTCTGGTGACTTATTCAAGGACCAATAAGTATGTATGGAGTTAACCACATAATTTACTAGTTGTAACCTTCCTCCAAAGGATGGGCATGTTGGTCCAAGAGGACAATTTCTTTTGAATTCTTTCAATAACAGGATAACATTCACTAAACTGAATCCTTCTAGAAGTGATTGGTAGGCCTAGATAAGAAAAGAGAGCTTATTTTCTTTACATTATAGTTAAAGAGAGGACTCTTCCTTCCATGTATTCCACACTTTTAGAGAGAATACAGGGACTTTGATTTTAGTTAACAGTCAATCTAAACATAGAGCTAAATTGATTCAAAGAATTCATAAGGATCTTGATTGAAACCTCATCAACCTTAGAGAATAGCAAGAAATCACCTGCAAAGCATAAGTTCACCAAAGAGACTTTCTTGCATCGGCTGTGATGTTTGAACCATAAACCTATGGTAGTAATGTGTTTCAAGAGAGAGGTTAGGGTCTCCATATATAATATGAATATATAAGGAGACATAGAATCCCCTTTCCTAAATCCCCTTTCTCCATGAATTTTTTTTGTTGAAATTCCATTAACTAAAATAGTACAAGAGTAAAAATACAAGCTTCAATCCATTTAATAAATAGGCTTGAGAAACCTATTACTTTAAGTAGCCTCAAAATAAAGTTCCATTTTACACTGTCAAAAGCCTTTTTAAAATCTATCTTGAAAGCACCATTCTTTGGAGCTTTCTTCCTCGAGTAGCTTCTTAGCAATTCCTGCACTATGGAGATGTTATCTCCTATTTGTTTGCCCTATAAGAAAGCATTTTGACTATCACTAATCAAGGACCCTAACACAATTTTAAGTCTATTGGTGATAATCTTTGCAATCACTTTATATAAGAAATTAGAGCAAGCAATAGACCTGTATTTTTCCAAGGATGTTGGATTATTTAGTTTAGGGACTAACACAAAGATAGAATTTGTTGATTTCCTTTAATATAATTCCTAGAAAGAAGAATTCTTTAAAAACTACTTTCATTATCGATTTTAATGTGAATCGATCAAAATAACATTTTTCTTGAATTTGATGTGCTAAATTTTACAGTGTTGCCTACGTATAAGACAACTCTCATAAAAGGTAATAATACTTTTGTGAGTCCAAAAAGCAACTTTTACTTAACAAAGATATTATTCATTTTTTAGATATATGTCTAATGTGAGATCTCACATCAGTTGGAGAGGAGAACGGAGTATGCCTTATAAGGGTATGGATACATCTCCCCCACAAGACACGTTTCTTAAGGGTAGGAAGAGCAAAATCGTGAGGGGTTTGACTTGAGAAACAACCTAAAGCGGACAATATCTATGGGTGGATAGTCTGGGCTATTACAAATGATATCAGGGCCGGTATCCGAACCGTTGTGCTAGCTAGACTAGGCCCTAAAGAGGGTTGGGCCCTAAGGAGGGTGGAGAGTGGGAGATCCTATATCGATTGGAAAGGAGAACGAAGTATGCCTTATAAGGGTATGGATACCTCTCCCCTATAAGACGCTTTTTTCCAAGGTGAGAAGAGCAAAATCTTGAGGGATTTAACCCAAGGGGCAACCCAAAGTGGACAATATCTATGGACAGGTAGTCTGTGTTGGATCGTGTACGATCAGAGTATTCACAATACACTGCGAAAAAGATCATACAACAACATGATGTATAATCGAAAATACCAAGGATATACGAAAATACCTTATTGTGGTGGATAGGTTGGTTCTTTTTCAGATTCCAAGACACTGCAAACGCAAATGCCCTTTACCGGTATCCACACGAGTATGCACGATCCGGGCTGCGACTATGGTGTGCTAGTACGTTCTGAAACTCTTTCCGAATGTCGCACGATTTTCCTCTCGGATGGTGGCTAGGATTTCGTGACAATTGTGTCTTTTTGCTAATAAGACCTAAGCTTCTCTATTTATAGAGAAAATCCAATCCCTTTGAGGCCCCAATAAGTTTTGGCCTATTATATCTTATATAATAAAAGCCCGATAACTTAATTCAATCTAGCTCAATAAATATATCTACATATATTTATTCAATACCTAATAAATTAGGCCCAAGAGAATAAGCTCAGATCACATCACTCTTTGTGTGCGACCCTGTAGGCTCATTTGATGTTGGCAATGAGCTTGATCACACTTCAAGGCCCATAAGTCATAAGCGGCCTCTAGCAAGTCATTATGACTACCCAAATCAAATGAGGATCGATAATCCGATTTAACCTGTAACTATGGTTATAAGCTCAGTCCTTTTGTAACACGATATCAAGATCAATCACAAGGCATGGTACATGTCAACCTTTGATTAATCATAATTTTTTGATCCCCAAGTTGATTGATTATAACAAATGACATTGATGACTCTTCATCGATTCATTTGAGCACGGCCATGCATTTCTTCAGTCACACTTATCAAGAGGCCCAAATGATATCTCTCTCATTTAAGAGAGGTACAAATCCCATCTACGTCATTCACATCCCTCCGCATGATTCATTTGATGCCCAACATAAGACTACTTGTTATTCGGTTAAAAATAACTTCGTCTAATATCAAAACACCGAATTTCTCATGTAGGGAACCATGATGACTTCTGGTCAAAGGACTAAAGTCAAACCATATTACGAATCACTAATGACATGAAACCATGTAGTATTCTTTATGTGGGTCAGTCCAATATATGTTCTCTAACATATATCTATGTTTCTGATTTGATATTTCAAATCCATGATCAGTAAAACGTGATCATCAACAAGAATACATACTAGTTAAGAATAACTTCGTCTAATATCAAAACACCGAATTTCTCATGTAGGGAACCATGATGACTTCTGGTCAAAGGACTAAAGTCAAACCATATTAAGAATCACTAATGACATGAAACCATGTAGTATTCTTTATGTGGGTCAGTCCAATATATGTTCTCTAACATATATCTATGTTTCTGATTTGATATTTCAAATCCATGATCAGTAAAACGTGATCATCAACAAGAATACATACTAGGCTTAATTCATTATTGTTCCACCAATAATGATTGACCAGGGACAGTCTAGAATAATCTTATAACGCTTATGGTTTTACTATCAAGTCACATACTTGATGACATAAGTCTAAAACCATTCATGGAATGTAAATCACATTACATAAACGAAATACATGCATATATGAAAGGAATACCTCATAATATATTATTAACAAGTCATAATGTTAATACATTAATCACAAATATCCATTGACCCAGGGCACACTACTAACAGTCTGAGCTATTACAAATAGTATCAGAGCTGATACCCGAACTGTTGTGTCAGCTAGGTTGGGCTCTAAGGGGGATGGAGAGTATGAGATCCCACATCAATGAGAACGAAGTATGCCTTATAAGGGTATGGATACCTCTCCCCTATAAGATGTATTTTTTCAAGGGTGAAAAGAGTATAATCGTGAGGGGTTTAGCCCGAGGGGCAACCCAAAGAGGACAATATCTGTAGGCGAATGGTCTGGGTTATTACATCTAAAATTTTGATGTTATAACATTGAAGGTCTTTCACTTGAACTAACTAATGTTTTTGTTTCTAGCTATGTCTCTCCTTTTAACTTGTTTAAGTTTACACCAATCTTTTCTCCCTTCACAATTATAAACGTGCCTATAATTAACTTTTAATCTTATTAAAAATTTCTATTTTGCATCTCAGATCATCTAGTCATCTTAAAGACAATAAATTCTTCTTTAAGTGCTCCATATATTGTACTTCATAAAGAATATAAATTATACCATTATACATCTTCAGCTTGATAGTTCTAATATTAATAACCAGTGAAAGATAATTGTCACAATTGTACACATATCCTCTTAAGATAAGTTCGTAACAATGAAATCGTTCTCTTATAGAGGTCTAGTGAAAAGTATCTCTTAAGTTGAAGAGCCATATATCAAACAATGACATCATATTTTTAATTATTATCGCTATTTTACGATATAAAACATTACTATTATTTGAAGTACTTACAAAATTTCTTTGAGGACTATAATTTTTATTTAAATTCCCATAATCCTTTTCAAGCAACATTTTTAATCATAATTATAATATTTTTAAAATTCTTCTTACTTCTTAATTTTCATCTACCATGATTTTGGCTCTCACTTGGGACATATTTTGTTTATCTCCTCTTGCCATTATTAAAGTTTTAACTTGATATGAATAAGAAAAATTGTCTTCCTTATCCTTACATTGACTTTCTTCCTTCATAATTGTAGTTGGAATGTCATAAAAGACTAGGTAATCTGTAAAAAGATTATTGATTAAGTATATAATAAGTTGATTATATGAATCATGTAGATTTCGAAGTAGAAGTTCAGCATGATAACATAAATTTATTCTATAACCTATTGATGTGGGCTAAGAGAATCTAGTATTCAAATTATCAAAATACTTGGTCACCAAAGAGAATTATGACATCTAAAGGATATGAAGTTTTCTTTTAAGGAATATTTTATTGTATCGTAACTTGGCCTTATATAGCTTTATGAGATGATCTCGTATCTTTTATAATGTTTGCTTCTACTTTATGCTTGCAAAATTTCATCAGCTAAAGTTAGATAGAGATTTGCAACAACATTCACGTCCATTTCATTCCTTTTGATATTATCCATGAAGTTTGTTAATCTTTTGCTAATATTTATCAGGCAATTATTCTTTGAGAGGATGACTTTCATTTTCAACTTTCACTCAAAAAATTATTCTTGTTGAACTTCTCAGTATAAAATTTATCTGTCATTACTTCTCTCTCAAATTATTTTGAGTTAAGAACAATAACTTTCATTATTTCATGCAAGTAAAATTACATACGTGAATACTACCAATAACTTCAAAGAGTGAATAATATTTTTTTTTTATGTAGAAGATCCACTTGGTACTACAAAGCATACAACCTAATTAGTCTATAATATCACTTGTTAGAATGATTTAAGTAGATAAAGTAAGATTGTAGTTCAGTTAAGATATGACACATACAATATTATTATGAACAAAAATCAATTATAATATAAATACTCACTATCTATAAGTTAGAAATATTAAATTGTAACTTAGGACTTATAAGATTAGCATCCTCGTAACCTCTACTCTTATATGCTTGAACTTGTTTCTCAATATATGAAACAAGAAGATGGATGAATATTTATTGAATCAAACTAATTATACTTCCATATTTCAATTTGTTATAATTCTTTTATATACATTGATGTTTATTTTGTTTCATAAATTATTTATTTTGTTTAGATATTTTGTAAATAATATCTAAAATTTTAATGTAAATAATATCTAAATAACGTGAGCAATATATAAATTTTTTTCAACACAAGTGACATGCTCTATTTGTCCCAACTTGGTTATACCATTAAATATGAATTTGGTGATTGCCGATTTAATTGGAACAATGGATAGTTTGATATTCGTCTATGTAGTATATGCAACTACTTCAACGGAGGTTGTTAAGTTTTTGGTTGGATGTTACCTGCTATTGTCGTATCATTGCTACTAGATATAGGACCCATTGCTTTTTTAATGGAATTAGCAGCTCCACTTGGGCAATTGACACTTTGTCTCATGACTGATAAGGTATGGGAAAGTACAATGAGGCACCTATTTTGAGCAATAGGCACTACAAGAAAACTGATGTTCTCCGACATAATATTCTGTCGGAGAAATGGTTAGTTCCGTCAGAAATTATATTTGCCGACGGAACGCGACGAAAGAAGAAACCGTCGTAAACATGGTTGTCGTTATAGCTTATCGACGGAAATATTCCGTTGTATTTTATCAACGGGTAACCGACGGAATATTATCCGTTGTTGTTATGTTCCGACGAATTTTTTTTTAAAATGACGTTAGTGAAATTAACTTATCACCGACGGAATATAACCGTCGGTATAATTTAGGGACGGAACAACTGTCGCAAATATTCGGAAGTAAGTTATATCTTTAACGACGGAATTTCAGATGTCGCCAAATTTAGTTCAGGTTATGTGCCGACGGTATGTCCCATTCCGTCGGTAAATATTCACCGACGGAAATGTTTATTCTATCGGTGAAAAAAAAAGGTGTAACCCATTGGGTGCATATATAATTGGACATCCACACATCAACCAGTACATCAAAGTTTTGAATAATGACAATTGTATACAATTGGTTGTACATAATTGGACATCCACACATCAACCAGTACATCAAAGGTTTAAATAATGTCAATTGGAATACAATTGGATAAAAACAAATCAAAGTAAACATAAATTGTTATGATTGTACCTTAAAATCATAAGTTCGAAAATCTAAAGTTGTGGTGATTGTTGGTGGTCCTTTGGAGAACTTCCCTTCGACTGTTCGGACGGTGGTTGCAACTGAGTCATCTGCATAATCTCTTCTCTCATCTTCGCCATCTGCTCTCTCATTTGTAGCTCCATCTACTCCCTGATTCGTTGCTCCTGCTCCCTCATCCGTTGTTCCTCCCGCTCTGTCTGCTCCCTCATCCGTTGTTCCTCCCGCTCTGTCTACTCCCTCATCCGTTGTTCCTCCCGCTCTGTCTGCCCCTCTTCCAAATGAGCAATCTTGTCTATGAATGTTTGTACTGTAGCCCAGAGCTCGATGACTTCATTGTTGTTCGATGACCTAGTGGACGTTGGTGTACTGGACATGAAAGATTGAGAATAACATGTGTTCCCATATGAACCTAGACCAAATATCCTGCCACGGCGATCCCTACCACCCACGGCCTCAAAATACGTCTGAGACACGTCTACAAGCTGTTCCTCTTGCGGCTTCAGCTCAAGGGTTTGTTGTAATTGGTCCTATAAGGTATGTGAAGTTAACATTAAGACGAAGGACGGGAGCAGTATTTAGAAATTAACAAAAAACAATAACTGGACATACGTTCAGCTCTCGACAGCGGTTGTTGATGAAGGTTACACCTTCATGCTTCTTCATGTGAGTGTGCAGAAATAACTGAAGGGGGGTAGGCTTCGTGTCCAATGACTTCTCCTACATAAGAAAGACTAAAACGTTAGATGTGAACTAGAAATCGTTTAAACCTCGGCAGAGGATCGTAAAGTTGAAAGATATTCGCCTCTAGTTGGACAATGAAAATAAGTCAACACTGCCATAAGTGACACCATATAGGTAGACCATTATCATTATCCATAATACATCGAAGCTAACTATTGAAAAAATTAGTGTAAAGTGTAGATACTTACAAGTCTGTCAGCATGCTCTTGGTGAGTTATTGAGCCTCCCGTATGTACGGAAGACTCTGACTGGGCCTCCACGCACATACGAAGTTACGTCTGAGATGGACATTGCTGCAGTGATGCCCAATACGCCAGCCAACGACTTCAAATATCTTCCGAAATATAGCGGGGTCGTGCACCAGCCTTGTTTATCGCGTTAATGAAGTCGCTATAACGTGTACGAGCCCGCCTCTCCCAAAATTTGTATATGCTCCCATCCAAAGTAGCGTCCTAAAAAATGCTTTCTGATTAAAGAACAAAAAAAAATATGTTAGTTAATGTCAAACTATATATATATTAATCATGACACTATATATATATATATATATTAAATAAATAACAGAAATAATTATTGTACCTCGAACTCATGAAAGTACAATTGTTTCGTAGCTGCAGTGATATTCTTCCACGTATATCCATCAGGTTCAATTCTTTCCTTAAAAGTGGAGGTCATCTGCCTGGATACTATTCCAAACGGTACGAACCTAAAACAAGAAGTCAGTGTAGTGTACAAATAGACCGAAAATAGAAAGGCTAGAAACAGTGCGTAATCCTATCATATTACTTACTGGTCATTGATGTAAGTGATATACTTCCGCCCATCATCTCCTACAAATCCAGGTTGCCGGGCATGTCCTCCATCCCCTATTGTGGTATTGGATGATAAATGAGTTGGCGTAGGGGATGGTGGGGCATTAGTAGCAGCAGGTGATGACTCATCTGCAACGAGAGGATGTGTAGGAGGAGGAGGTGAGCCAGTGCGAGTCCCAGACTGTGACGATCCACCATGACACGGCTGCTCGCCAAACATCCCTCTAATCCTCGGCCGCATAACCTCACGTGGTCTCTTAGGTCCCATATTAATGAATGAAATACAAAATTTATCGAATTCTGTACAAATATAACAATCTTAAGAGCAATCGTTTAATGAAGTTATTTACATATAAGCCAATGTCATTGAAAGTTAACAAACAAGTTAACAACAACAAATCAACGTCAACAATTATATAATTATGACTGTGTTTACCAGATTCAAACATATACAACAACAAACATCTTTTCATCTTTGTCGAATTATGTAATGCATGAGTAAATTATTCCGTCGGATTCCATATGACATGAGAGTCCGTATAAGTAAATGAGTCCCCCAGTTCTGGATTTCCGATAAGCGTCCTGGCATGTTCAAACGAAGCTCGAGAAACAATCAGACTTCTCCCACAACGTGAAGGCCTTTGGACACTTTCTCTCAATAACGTTTTGGCTATAGCCATACTACGTGAGAAAATTGTAAATGTTTCGCCGCTCTTGGTACAGAGGACGAATTGTCCAGATGAACTACTACAAGGGGAAACAACAACTGATTTGTCATATCGGTCATATGTCGTAGTGTCATGGCTCTGGCCTCTACTGGCACTTATTTCTTCGTTGAGAATACAGGACGCTTTGAGCAACATGAAGTTAAAACCATCAAATTACTATTATGTTATGGGCACTTAAAATAAGGAAATAAGATGTACAGAATAAGAACACAAACGTAATAATCATAGCAAACATCTTCAAGTAGAAGATCGGTCATGGATGGCAAATGAATCGGAGTGCTTTCCGCAACGCTGTTTCCTGCAATGGTTATTCCCTGGGACGGGACAAATATTTCACATTCCTCCCATCGGCTTCAAATTCAGTTACTTTAAGCAAGCCCAATGCCTCAATCTCTTGCAAAATCTCAACACCACATTTCGGAGGTGGAGCTGGTTTGTTGACTGTCCTACTTTTCATGAACTTATATTTATTGCGCCTAAACGGATGATCAGGAGGAATGAATTTTCTGTGATTATCAAACCAACTAATTTTGCCACCGGATGGAAGATAAAACGCATCTGAATCATTGCCGCAATAAGGGCAAGCCAACTTCCCAGCTGTGCTCCAACCAGATGACATGGCCAAAGCTGGGAAGTCACTTATCATCCACATTAAAGCGGCTCTCATGACAAAATTCTGTTTCAAAGATACATCATATGTTTGCACACCAGTTTCCCAAAGATACTGCAATTCTAATATCAGCGGTTATAAGTAAACATCTATAAGGAGTAATTATCACCGGCCAAGATGAATATTGTTGTTCGGATTGACCAAAAGGTTGGAATCCATCAGTTGACAATCTCAACCGCACATTCCGACTTTCAACTGCAAAGTGCTGATGGGTGTCATTGAAATGCTTCCATGCCAGTGCATCTGATGGATGACGCATTACTCCATCTTCCTGATCGTGTTCAGCATGTCATCTCATGTGACATGCAGTCAAATCAGATGCATAAAGTCTCTGCAGTCTCGGAGTTAGCGGGAAATAATACATCCGCTTTCATGGAACTAATTTCTGTTTCATTGCACGCTTTCGTGGCTTAAACCTCGATTGACCACAAAATTTGCACTCATCTAAGTTCACATCATCTCCCCAGTACAACATACATCCCAACCGACAAAGAATCAATTTTTGCACCGCAACCCAAGACTCAATTAGTTTCTTCATATTGTAAAAACTGTCAACCATTGAATGATCAGCGGGTAGTGATTCAGTATACCACTCTAGAATGTTATCAAAGCTACGATCCGATATGTGTCCTTCACTCTTTACGTTCAAAATTCGCGCAATTGAAGACAATTGCATCATTTTCTGACAACCGGGCCACAATTCTCGGTCAGCAGCCTGGAGTAAGTCAAAAAATTTCCGTGCTTCTGCATTTGGTTTTTCTTCAACATTTACCGTATTTGTCTCAAAGGTACAATCGACCCCATCAAATACCATTTGCCTGTACGCATTTTATGTTCCATGAACAAAATCCCCTCTACTTCCAACCTCCCCTTCATACTCATTTACGTTGACAAACATTTGTGGTTCATTCCCCCTTGAGGTGCTACAAATTAATGGTTCGCCATGTTATGTCCACTCAAAATAATTGGGCACAAACCCTTTACGCAGCAAATGCAACTTAACTTCATCAAGAGTAAGGAAACATTTGTGCTTGCACTTGCTACATGGACATCTGATCTTTTGTCCATCCATATATGCACATTGAGAGCATGCATAATGAATAAAACTGTCAACTCCATGCACGAATTCAGGATTAATGAAGCCAGCAGGGGTTAATCGTCTATACATTCAAGATCTATCCCGGCAAATTTCATAAATGAGATATCATTAATTTCAACCACCAATCAATTGTCAGTATAATTCATGTATGACATATATAACAAGGTATGTCAGTATCATTAATTGTTATACGAGGATCATGCTGAAAATTCGACAGCATTTCCCCTATCACATAATCATCCCCCTCTTACACATAAGAGAGCCCCCTGCATGTGAAAATACACTTCTATATTGGACAAATAAAGCCAACTCACAACTAATCTCTAAACTACATGTCCATATTTTGCCTTGTCAACAACTCATGTTACTTATCAAGAATTAAACATTAATAATCTCAAAGCAATTGACAACCATACAAAATTTTCTGATAACGTCAAATAATATTAACAAATATATGCTTAAAGTTACCACAATTGAAGTAAAAGTATAGTTGTCATTTCAATACCTGCGTAGGCTTATCTTAACGTTCCTCGAAAATATAAATACTGGGGACAATACAGTTCCTACAACAAACAAAATAAAATTGTGTCTTATCATATTGAGACGTCGTAGCATTTATCATGCAATGATTGAACTCCTAATTTATTAAAATAGCTAATATAAGATTATAAAATGATTGTTATATATGGAATTATTTTATTATTTTTGTTCTTGGTCTACTTGATTTGAATTACCTTGAAATTCTCTTAAATTGTACTTGATTCTTTATTTAATTTTATCCTTTAAATAAAACATCTAAGATACAACAATGTTATATCTTTCTATTATAATAAGGAAAATCATTCATTGATATATTTAATAAACTATTAAACAAAAATAAAAAGTATAAAATTGTAATATTAAAACAATAATTAATTTACACTTTTCCAATTTTTAAATAAAGATTGATTAAGTATCAATATTTAAAAATAAATTAAATAAGAAATATAAACATATTTTCTACTTTTATAACAATAATCAATTAACAATATTAAGAATGAAAACAAAACCAAATGCTTGACACATACAAGACATTTTATTTTTTCATGACGTGTTATACAAATCATAACTAAAGGAAAAATATATGAAAAGGACCGCTTATTCCCACAAGAAGAGTCGTATTATGTTACTCGTGTGTGTACGTGTAAACTTTTCTTTTATATATGTTTTATTATATTTTATTAAAACTATTAATGACAATCGCATGTTTCATTAGTTATTTTAAGTATTTATTAATTTATTTTAAGTAATTAGATTATGAAAATTATATATATATATATGGTAAATAGATATATATTTTAAAATTTAGTGATATAAAGAAATTAAATAAGAATTAATGAAAAGTATTAAAATTAGTAATATAGTTTTCTCGTATAATTAACACTACATTTTGGTTGCACTTCATTTTCATTACTCGTGGTAGTTATTAGTCAATTCCATACTACAATAAAGGATGAGGCACTTCATTTGAAAATAATAATCTTTCTATGTGATGGGAATGAGAGTCATTTTTTATATAAGAATGGATTAATACTTTAACAATTTAAACCAAAGAAATTCGCTCATTATTTTATTAATACTTTAGACCCATCGCATACCTAACGAATTCACAATGCATACTTTTCATTTTACTTTAAAAATTGCTATGAATCTCATTCCTAATTCAACTTTTATGTTCATTTTTTTCGTTCATACTAGTTCGATGCTTTCCTTTTTATTACTTTCAAATGTAAGTATATCATCTTTATAAACCTCATACTCACATTGAACACTAATATAATGATACTAGTTTTGTTCTACAACTCCTAATGCATTTCATCGAACACCTGGAGGTCAAAACCATCTCAACCCTATCTACACACAAATCTTAAAATTTTTTCCATTCAATACATCCACAACAATCACACAACACAAATCAAAACTAAATTAACAAATTATATGAATTAAATCAGTTGAAATATATACAAAAATCACTGCAACCCACAAATCTCATCCTTTACCTTCGGATTGTCCAGAGGAGAGAGGGAGCAGCACGTCGCCGGAGAAGAGGGAAGGAGAAGGAGAGTCGCTCAACGTCGCTGGAGGAGATGAGAGAAAGAGAAGAGGAGAGTCGGGGAAGGAGAGAAGGAAGACGGCTGCGCAGGAATTTAATTTTATTTTAACGACGGAAATTATCCGTCGGTATAATTAAAATAAACCGTCGCAGAGTTAAACCTGCTAACCTAATATACCGACGCGGTTTTGAAATAAATCGACGGCTTATTTCCGTCGGTGAAATTTTTCCCTCCGACAAATTTTGCCGACCGAATTTTAATTCCGTCTTTATTTACAGACGGATCATTTTTCATCGGCATATTTCCGTCGCCGAGTTATTTTCCCTCCACCCTTGGCAACGGATTTGCTGACCGTCGGAAATGTTCTTTCTTTAATATAGCGACGGATTTGTTATCGTCGGTGAACCATTTCTAGCCGACAAGTTCGCCGACCGAAAATTTTATTCCTTCCCTATTTCCAGACGGAATGATTTCCATTGGCATATTTCCGTCGCTAAAAGGCCCCGCAAAAATTTCCCTCCAACTTTGGCAACAAATTTCTGGATCGTCGGAAATCATCTTCCTTTAACCGACGAATTAGTGTTTCCGTCGCAATTAACAGACGCTATATGATCCGTCGGTATATTTCCGTCGCTATATGACGATTTTCTTGTAGTGAGGGCCTACTCTCTTAATTTTAAGCAATAGTTAAACAACTCAACATTCAATATTGTTTTTGCAGAATGCAGATTATGGCCGATTACGAGGCACCTTGGGTTTGGGCTCTGCCTTACCTTTGGGCAAATCGGCTTCAAGGGGAGGACTACTTCTAAAATTAAGTGGCATGATTATTTGGTACCACTGCTTTGCTCTGTAATTAATTCATGTCTAATTTGGTATCTCTTAACTTGTCTCAAGCCACTCTCGCTTCCCTACCACTTTACTACTATTCCTTATTCTATTGTCTGCGTCTATGTGATCAACTGGATTCAGTTAAACGTGAAAGAGTTCCAAAAGTTTTAAATCAGCAATTTGTTGCATACTGAGTTATGCTTTCAGAATCCCAGAAACCAAGTTATGCTTCCAACAATCAAGCACGTTCATGTATCCATTGCTGCCAAAAGGTGACAATATCGATATAAATTATATCCAATAGTATAAGCAACTTATAATCAATTTGAAGTCCTGACATATTATATTAGAAAAATAGTTGGTGCCAAACGTGGGAAGCTTTACTCACATTCAGAAAAAAGTTCTTCCAATTCCATGTTGTGGTAGTTCGTATCTTCTCTTTGGGCAGAGAGATTTGCTTGTTCGAGACACGATTACGCTTGATTATAAGATTATTAATCTTTAAATTCTGGCTTTCATTCTTTTCAGAAGATTGAGATGCACGAACAAAACTATTCTCTTCTTTAGTTCCTTTACGTGGAATCCAAATTAGGGTACAGCTACACGTTATCCTATCCGCCAGAAAGTTGTTGATATATCAGCGGCTACTTTGTTGTGTTATTGCTGTCTTATTGTTTAGCTGGAGATGGGTAAAAACAATCGACTATGGCCGTTTCGATGGCCTAAGTAGGAACATGCAAAGATGAAAAACCTCAAATTTGAAACTTAAACGATGTAGTCGGGGAAGATTATGAATCTTAATACAGGCCAACATAAGCATGAAAAAAAGATACATGAATCCTCCAAACTAAATAGTATCTGATCACTATTTGGTGTTGGCTTATATGTGTAGAGACATATATATAAGTTTGTTGCCTTACATCATCAACCAAAATTCGAACTCAATAATTAAGAAGATGACTACCCACTTAGTTCATTACCATATTGCTCTTTGAGATTTATGATCCAATGTAATATACTGCATCACTGCACAGTGATTCGATCCAAAAGCGCTACAGTCCACTGGTGGTGGCATTTCTTGTACAATATGATCACAAATCACAAGGTTTGCCGCACTTACTTAAAAAGCTTTAGGAGACCAAAAAAATAAGAAACGATTTCGTTATCAGAACATGGCCTCTTTTTAAGTTTATGATGTATTACTAATTTCGTAGCAAAGGCACGACGTGGCCTGGCAGTTCTCATTGATCCGAAAAAAGAAAAAGAAAAAGATGGGACTAAGTCCGAGAATCAAATTGGTTAGATGGTTGAAGATTACTCAGGTTGCAATGTATCAATTTTCTTATAGCTTTCGTCTTTTCTTTCACCAAAATGTACATTCAAACCAAATTGGAGAGACGAAAGTGCTTCTTGTAACAGCTTAGGTTATTATGATTAAACGGTCATTTAATATGATATCAATGCCTTTGCAATCAAGTGGTTGTGAGTTCAAATCCTATCATCTATTTATTATCCAACACAAGGTAAGGGCTTTTATTTGAGGGAGTGTGTTAGTGAATATATAAAACCAATTAAGCTGGCCTCACACAACAACTTAAGTTATTGTGGTGAAACATTCACTTAATATGGTATCAGAGCCTTTGTGACCAAATGGTCGTGAGTTCAAATCCTATCACCCACCTATTATTCAGCACAAGGTAGAGTGAGAGTAGAGTCTACTAATAAGAATTAAGCTTGAGTCAACTATTGTCAAAATAACTAGAACTAGTTGTTTGGATAGTTTATTTTTACCATTTATAAACCCTTTAACATTTTCATGTTTAGTTAATATGAGATACTCTAACACTCTCCCTTAAGTACAACTGGGACTGGACATCCAAACGGACAACCGAGAAATTAATAATCTGGATCAAACTTGCTCTGATACTATATTGAATTTTTAATATGAGCAGAGTGTAAAGTCCATTAACAAGAATTAGATTTGGAGTCAACCATTGTCCAAATAACTAGAACTAGTTGTTTGGATAGTTGACTTTTACCTTTTATATAATATTTTTATGTTTAGTCCACATGAGATACTCTAATATGTTGTTGTGGTCAAATTAGTGGAGCAAGCCCCTCCTTTTAAGAAGTTACATTTGGATTCGCCGTAATATAAAAAGAAGTTAGAATTTATTTAACATTTTAAATCAAATAATCAATTACATTGAATTTATTACTTAATGCTAAATTAATATTTCATAATTTACAGATTATTATACATAATTAATAAGTTACTCCATACACAAATGGAAAATAATTAGTGTTCAGTCCTATTGCTAAGAAAATGACAAAAGGTGGGTTTAATTGAATGATAGATCAATGCATGTAAGGAACAAGTTTCCATCTATTCAACAGCAAGTTAGGGTTTAAGTGAATGACAGATCAATGCATGTAAGGATCATATTTCCATCTACTCAAGAGCATGTTAACTTAATTATTGAGTCAAAGCATGGGATGTACTCGCATGACATTACGTTGGCAAATCCCCAGTCTAAATCAGGAGGCGTCTAATTATATATCAGCTATCAAGTTTTAATGGACTGCGTCTGAAATTTCAATTTTGGGTGCTAACTTTTAATTTATGTTTCTGTTTCTGTACTTGCAATTTTTCATGTCATTATAAAATTGACGATTGAATGGCTTAACAGAAAATAATTCAAAGTAAATGTGTTAAAAATCTACTATATGAGAGATTCATTTCACTACACACAAAAAAAGAAATTTAACGACGAAAATTATCGACGAAACTTGTACACATTCTGTCAGTAAGCTTATTTAGCGACGAAATTTACTGACGAAAAAAAGCGTCGAAAATACTGTTGTCGGTAAATTTACTGACGGAAATTTTGTATACCGTCAGTAAATTTACGGACAGTTATTTCGTTTGGTCGGTAAATTTTTGTCAGAAAATTACTGACGGATTTGATTATTCCGTCGGTAATTACTTACGGAAAATTTTTCCGTCAGTAAATCCAATACATTTTACCAACGAACATTTGTTTTCGTCGGTAAATTTATTAAAAATTATTTTTTAAAATTTACTTACAAAGTGTTCAGTTTCTCTGGTTACCTTCTATTTCTTGGCCAAGACATCCATCGAGACAACGGAAGTTTGGCTAGTGTCTATGGACCCATCTAAGCTTTGCCTTGGTAATAAACTGTCTCATGGTTAGCTCCCCGAACTTAGTCAGAGAAGTTGTTCGAGCCCAAGACAAAATCTTTACGAATAGGAACCCACCTCGCATTGGTAAAATCAGAAATTTATCCCAACACTACAACTAAAATCACATCTTATTCTTTCTTTCACTACCATTTATACCCTAAAGTTGTTTTTCAATCACAAAATACACAAATAAACGAAAGTAATTAAATATTCAAATTAGCTTTCATCTAATATACGAAAAACACATGACAATAGTTACAAAAATACCTCCACCAAAGGACATGATGACAATGGTTAGAGAAGACAACGTCGATGAGCAGAAAAGGAGTCCACAACAGAGAAATCGGAGAGAAGAAAACCGAAGAGGAGAAGCAAGAAGAAGGAAGAAGAAAACGCAGGCAGGGGGAGATGTCGGGTGAGTTGATATTTTAAAAGAATTTACCAACGGAAATTTTCGTAGGCAAATTAAAAAAAAATGTAAATCTTTTGGCTAAACTCCTTACTCAAGTATTTCAACTTGATGACTCTTTTGAAGGCTTGATTCTACTCTCCTTTGGTCTTTCATTCTCCTCAAAGTTCTTCTTCCTACTCGTAAACTTATTAGCTTCCAAATATGTTATGTGATACATTTTAATTGGGTAATCCACCTCTTCTCTTTTTTCTTACATAATACAGATCTTCAATGGATATGTACAATTATTTTCTATCATATATGATTATTTTCTACACAAAATAAAAAATTTCAATGTCAATCACATCTATATAGAAAGAAGTATCATCTTTAATAAGGGGTCTTTTATGGCTAATGATATATTAAATATTTTCTTTTATATCTTACCTTTAGGATTAATCTCTGTTACACACATTTATTATAGCTTTAGTAGTAGCTAGGAAAAGATTGTCCTAAGATGGAACCTCTACATCATCTTTTATATCCATAATCATAAAATTAACAAGAAAGATAAAATAACTAAAACATCTTCTAATACCTAAGATACTTAATTAAACTATTTACTAATTGAATGATCATCCTAATTAGTTTAGATTCACCTAACTTTTAACTTTTAGACATGTAATATGGCATCAAGTTTAACTAACTTTTAAGTCCACTAATACCCTTCCAATTAAAAAACTACGATATTATAAGGGATAATAAAACTCCCTAGATGTTTGATTTTCTAAAATAGCCTATTCTATAAGATGGCATAATACTCCTCACAAAGAGTAACCGTTGATAACTCCTCGAGTCTCTTTTTGTTAGAAAGGAGATACTTTAAATACTTATAATATTTGGATGTATATGAAAGATCTTCAATAAAAAATAATATTTAATTGTTTAAAAAAGTATAAAAACTTACCAATTTTTTATTTCTTTCTATCTCTCATAAGTCTGCTTAAGTACACAGTTTTCAGTTTGTACTCTTTGACCACTTTCTCTTTTGATTCCTCCTCTTTCTCTTTTTACTTCTTTTCTTTTTTAACTTTAAGCTCCTATCCACTCTTTAAAGGTATTACTTTCACTTGATCCCTCATATTTGACATGATATAGCTAGGCAAAGTACCTACCTGCCTTTTAGAGACAAGTTTAGCAAGCTGTCTACTATGATTTTTGAAGTTGTGGATGGAAGCATATTTATTTCAAAGAGAATTTTTAGTACTTTGTAAGCGAGTCTTAAATATAATAATGGATTTTCTTATGAGCTTCTCAAGAATTGGTTTCCTTTCTTACTGTGTTACCACTAAAATTCAGATGGAGGCCCTTGCTTTGCTAGCTTTAATTATTTAATATAAAATTAGGATGATTTCTTTATCCTAGATTTTAAGTATTACTTTAAGAATTTTTTAGAAACCATTTTCCATAAAATTAACTAGTTCGATTGGCTATTATATGTTGTTAGGCAATTGACAATCATGATTGAAGTGTCCAATATTATAAATACCTCATCTTATTAGTTGTAACAACTGAGCTAGCAAACTCATATTATCAATCTTCTTACTCAGAGCTTTCAACTTTATTCTAACATTGACACCATATCAATGTTATGGATACCATCTATTTTTAGCTTTAGCTTTTGATTCTCCCATTAGTAACTATTTATAGCAATATTCTCAATCAGCTCTTGCAATTCCTTAGGAGTTTTAAAGTTTATAATCATACTCAAAGATGTAAAAATCAACTACTTAAATGAGTAACTCGATCTATTATGAAATCTTTGCATTTGTAATCCTCAACAATTCCTTTTATCTCTCCCTAGTAGAATAAAGCATCTTAATCTCTAATTCACTACAAGAAATTATCATTTTACCAACGGAAATTACCGTTGGTAAATGACACATTTCTGTCGATGAAATTAATTACCGACGGAATTTAGTGCCTGAAAAAATCCGTCGGTGAAGTTCCCATAGGTAAAAATACCAACCGAAATATTCCATCGTTATTTAACGACGATATTAACAACGGACAGTTGTTGTCGGTATTTATATAACGACAGAAGGGACATGCGAGATTCCATCGAAGACATTTAGCTATGATCATTTGGTCTGTCGGTGAGGCGAAGGTATCTTCCACCAATTTTTCGACGGTTTTATTTACCGTCGGTAAATATCGATATTATTTGCGACGGACAAATTTCCGTCGGTAAGAAAAGATTATATTTTTTATTTTGTTGTTTTGTTGTGATAACAATGTTATATTATATATATACTTTATTTATTTGTATTACGTTATATTATTTGTTCATCATATATTAATTTGTATATATAGTTTGAATAATGAGAAAATTAATAAATAATAAAACATATAAAGAATTTAATTTAATAATTAAAAAGAAGAAAGAACAAATCTTATATTTTATAACGAAAACAAATGACAATGTTATGCTAATGTTGTGGTGATCATGGATGCTCAACTGCTTTTTCCCCCTCCCCTCTTTGACATTTCCATCTCCGCCTAAGTTGAGTCATCTGCCCATGTCTTTGTCTCTCCTTAGTCATTTGCTCTACCTCCGCTCTCATCTTAGTAAGTCGCTCCATCTCCTCTCTCCTCTTAGCTGCCTGCTCCATCTCGCTCCATCGACTCTCTAATCTTTGATACCTGCTCCATCTCCGACCTCATCTTCTCCCTCATCTGTAGAGTCAACTCCTCTCTCATCTGCAGACTCATCTCCTCTCTCATCTGCAGACTCATCTCCTCTCTCAACTGGTGAGTCATCTCTGCTCTCAACTGTTCTCTCATCTGCAGACTAATCTCGTCTCTCATCTTAGCTATCTCCTCAGTTTTGTGTTTTAATATCTTTCATAATTAAATAAAATGATGTTGTTTTAGGAAAACCATATAAATTGTTATTATTTTAGGCAACCCAAACCCAGATAGGTTTTAGATTGAACTCAAATTACGTCTTGAAAAGATCATGTTGGATTAAGTTGAACCAATCCATTACTATCTCTAATTTTGACATTCTTAATAAAAAATTAGAGTTGTACTCTCATAAGTTTAATCCTTTTATTATAAATTTCACCAAAAATCAAGCGAAAAAAACATATACACACACACAAACACACACACACCAATTTTACACCGAGAATATATAATGATGACTAGTTTTACACAAATATATGTACTAAAAAATTCAACCTTCTACCATAATTGTTATAATTCCAACATAAAAGTTCAAAATTTAAATTTATATGACAAACTTCATCACAATGCCACTCGTAGACATCAATCAAATACAAGAGAAAACCAACATACAATTATAATTCCCATAATAACAAAATCCATCTTGCACTAGAATTCCAATATTCTCAAACCAACAAAAAAGTAAGTTAAATAATAAATTTAAAAAGCTAAAACTTATACACAAATTGATATTTATACCCGAAGTAAGGAGAGGGGAGGGAGGAAAAAGAGGAGTCGTCGGAGAAGGGACTTATCTGTTGGAGACTGGCGGCGTTGGAGCTCTCCACTCGACGACAGGCGGCTGCGAGCGGCGGCGATGGAGGAGAACGGTGGAGGAGTTGCGTAGGAGAGTAAGAAAGGAGGAAGGCCGCGCGGGAGAGGAAGAAAGGAGGAAGAAAATGGTTTAATAAGGTTTTCAAAACGACGTCGTTTTCAAATAACTCAAAACGACGTTATTTTGGTTTAACTGAGGGGCTGTAATCCGATGTTTTTACCGACCACTTTACCGACTGAAAAATTGGTCGGTAAATTTCCTCCCCAATATTCAGCGACGGAATATTGGACCGTCGCAACACTTCTTCTTCACAACCATCTTCCCCGACGTCTGTCCATTTTCGGTTGATAATTGTAACGGTTTTCAGATCGTCGGTAATTTTCCGTCGCCAATCAACATCTTTCTTGTAATGATATTGTTAAAAGGAGAAACTATCATTCTTGAATTTGTCATTCATGTTGGAGAAAAATATCTGTTGAAAAAGCTTTTAGCAAGATTACCATATAGGAGGCAAGCATTTCAACTTTGATTTAGCTTTGTCCCTCAATGTAAAAGGCAATAATCTCAATTATGTTGGACTTGATTTTAAAATTGTTGGCCACCATTCTTAGCCTAATAATGCTAGATTCTACACCTCTAAGCAACAATCTAGTATAATCCCCTATAGTATATTTCCCTCCCCATCCTATCATTGTATTTGGTAATTATAACATTAAGTGCCTAAATCTTGAAATTTAGAAAACAAATACAAGATCAAGAAAATTCTAAAATAAATAAATGTAAAAAAAGATTGGATTAATAAAAATAAAGTGTTTCTAATATTCTAGTCACTGTTAACAATGCAAAAACTTAATGTGTATCTTTTGAACAATACTAAAGGTCACTAAGCAAGTGTATTTATCGTTCTTATAGTATAGCTTAGTGAATACAAGTGTTGATTCCATAAGAATTACAAAACTAGTACAAACTGTCTTTTATTATCTAATCATCAAAATGGATGATTAACTTAAAAAGAACGATTAACAAACTAAAATAATCGATATAAAATAACAATTCAAAGCAATACAAAAGAATGAAACAATTAATTGATAAACAAGATCCATACGTAAAATTCTCCTATAACCTATATACGCTTGAATTTATCGCAATTCAATTATTAACTATAGTTTCTTGAACCGATAAAATTCAAAGTTACAACTCAGATTCTTTCTCAATTTATATAGCTTATAGCCTTAAGTTATGATTGAAATCGTTAATAATACATTAACTAGTTTTATAAATTCCTTTGATAAGTTTACCTTTAATGCAAAAGATTTATGTAATCCTATATCTAGAATTTCATATAACTTTTATTATATATATATATATATATATAATCTGAAATTTAATCAAAGCACTACCAAATTTCAATTCAATCATAATAAGTAAGCATAAATAATTTATAATAAAATTTTGGTGTGTCATTAAAGCAAATAATCAATCTAGACAAACAATTTTATGTTTAATATCATCTAGATTTATCCTAATTTAGTTTATAATAAAATAAAGAAAACTTATAAACATCAAGAAAGAACATAAAGCAAATAATTCATTCTTATGGATCTTGAGATTTTGATGTTTTCGTTTAAATCTTAATGGATTCTCCTTTTCTCTCCAATTTTACTTCCTTCATGTTTCAAGATGCTCAAAATCGTGTCTCTAATGATGTTTAGCTTTCCGCTCTTTCTCTCGTATAACAAAACCCTAAAATAATAAGGCATTATTGCTTTCTTAAATGTTTTATATAGAGATTATGTTCGTGTGATTTTCACTACTTTGAAAATATAAATTTAATTACTAATAAAATGATAAGACTACATGATTTGTTTAAAAACTGATTAAAAAAAAAAAACAAATTAGCGAAAACGTTTACAACTCGATACAGAGAATCCAAGACCAACTACCAAGGATCAGCGCCTAGATTCGATGAAGATGATGAGAATGATCGTCCATTGAAAATACTACTCTATCTAATAAAGTGACGGAGAAGGTGTGAAGTGCAGATTCTCAATTCAACGGGACGTGGGATGTGCTTATTCGAGGCTTTGTCGTTAGAAGGTTACTACAAAACGTTATTGGGTCCCACTTCCCCATCAGACTGTATCACCGGCTCTCTTTCATTTGATTGATTGGTGGATGGATGGATCATGAACCGGTGCAATTATTACTCTGTACTTTTTGCAATTTGTCAAAATTTATGAAGAAGCCCCCTGCACCCTGCTGTTTTGGTTTTGATTCAGCTTCCTCAACGTGACATGTTGGACATCTTGGTGTATGATTCAAGGACAGGGTTTGCATGCTAACGTGCCATGCTTTTTTAAGGATGTTTACAAGCAACTATCCCGATAATTAATCATCAGCTTTATATAAGTATGTCCATTTTAACGCAAATTGGCTCGGTTGACCAAACGTCTTCATAAGACAATTGATTAGACGGTGACTCCCCCTTTTAGTATAATTCAACAAACAATCGTTTAGTTTGGCGGCTGGTGAGATGATAGCTGCTAAAACACGAGCTGTAGTAGTAATACAAATACGACCTTGCTTCATGTAAGGTTCACGGAAACATTAGGGCTTCCAAGTGAAATCGAAGAAAGAAAGAGGGGCACTTAGTAAAAAACATAAAATGAAGAGTGCATTCATGTTCAGGTAACGATAGCGGGCTTCAGGATGAATAGGAGATGAAGCTAGTCCCTTCCCTTCACTCACACATGCAATGCAAGTGCCCGATTTATTACACTGGCACTATTGTCTCACGTCTACGCCACGTCGTCTTCTCGTCTTTGTTCTTTTTATCCTCCATGCCATAAGCTCTAAGTAACACACAACCCAACACCATTGGCTTTGCTCAGTGAAAACCAAGAAGGAAAGAAGAAAGAAACAAAAATCTCTTCTTTCCTCCTCTCAAACTAAACCAAAAAGGAAAGAAGAAAGCGATAAAATTCTCTCCTTTCCTTCCCTCTCAAACTCTCTGAATCAGAGCCCCATGACCAAGAGCTAATCGAATCTGTTATCCTTCACAGTTGTGACATTCCCATTTGGCTTTTTGACAGTTGTTTGTTCCTTTTCTTTTCTAGGGTCCTTGAATCTCTTTTAGACTGAATCTCTCTGATTGTGTGTGACTGACCACTCTCTCTTTTTATTTTTGCTTTATGAGTTTGAGGAATTCTAGGTAGCAGATTGGACTTGTCCCAAAAGAGTAAACTAAAGATCAGATATTTGAAGGCTTCTCCACATCGTCCTGTCACCTTTACTCTCTACAAATCTTTCCTTCAAGTTTGAAGTCTCAGAGTTTTATACGCTTTCCGAAGTTTTGGTACAGTTTCTTGAATTTTGGGCCACCACTAATCTAAAGAGATCTGCTTTTTGGTTCTGTATACTCTGTATGGACATCAACAATTAGCCTTCAATGACCATGTAATCTTCTGAATCCTGAAGCCAAGACAATTCGGCGAAAATCACTTAAGTTGTCCACAAATTTTGCCAAGAAATGCGGTCATCTATTTAACTGTCCTGAACCTTCATTAGTTATATCCAACTGTTTTGAGACCAATAAAAAAATCCCTCCATTCTATAGAATCTTGTATGATACTTGAAATTTGAAATTATTCCTGTATGCAGAAGTTCATATATGGAAACAATCTTCAGACAACTGCAGAAATAGAAGCAGAAACAGAGTAGTTGCTGTCCACAAATATTAAGTGAAGACTCGTATTTGGCCTCAACTATAGCATATATGGAGGCTGCCAAAGCAAGAAGTTATTGCAAGATCAGAAAGAGAGGAAACTCGTCATCTTCCTCATCTTCGTTGGTCCAGAAATACAGATTTAAACGAGCTATTTTAGTGGGAAAGAGAGGGGGGTCCACAACACCTGTACCTGCCTGGAGGACAACCACCCAATCTTCAAATTATGCAATGCCAAACGATGAATCTACCAAGTGTGAGCTATCTCTAACTGGGAGCAAAGCCAAGGAAGTTTCTGTTTCTACAAGAAAATTGGCCGCTGCTTTGTGGGAGATTAATAGAATCCCTTCTCCCACAGCTGAAAAGGATTTGGAACTATTGGAAGACAGAAAAGAGTTCAGAAGCAGGAGCATGTATTCACGGTTGCCGCACTTTCCAGATCCATCTTATATTCTTGGTCCAAAGGTGGATAATCTGATTGTCTGTTGTTACATTTTGTGGATCTGTTTAAACTTCTTAAGTATTTCTTATATTGATTATGCAGAAGATTGATCGTTCTAGAGAAGATGGTCACTGGAGAAGAACCTCGGTTATTCCAAAAATATTGCAACCTGCTGACTATAATTTGGAAGGCTTGGACTCTACCAGTAATGTCAGTTTGATGGAGGTATGAGGCGTATCTTACCTATTATTGACATATACGAATATTTCATTGATAGCCACATCTAAAATGGGAAGTCATCCTTGAATATCCGTAATTCTGTATACTAGCTGCGATATTTCCCTGAATAATCTAATGTTTTGTGTTTAACCCACAAAATACAGATCGAAGCTCATACCAAAGGGAAAGCTCATACACGGTGTGCAGTTGGCATTAAGACTCGTTTGAAGGGAGTTAGTAATGGGCTGACAACATCCAAAGAGCTTGTGAAAGTTCTGAGCCATATTTGGGATATTCAAGAGCAGCATTCATGGGGCATGTCCCTTGTCTCTGCACTTGGTGTTGAGTTAGAGCGAGCACGCCACCAGGTCAACCAATTGATTAAAGAGCAGATATCAAAACACGACGAAATTGATCACCTTATCAAGCATTTTGAAGAAGAAAAGGCAGCTTGGAAAAACACAGAGCGAAACAGGGTTCAAAGTGCCATAGCACGTATTGCGGAAGAGCTTGAAGTAGAGAAGAAACTGAGAATGCAAACCGAAAGATTGAACAAGAAGCTTGGGCAAGAACTGGCTGATAAAAAAGCATCCCTGTCAAAAGCACTGAAAGAGCTTGAAAGTGAGAAGAGAGGTAAAGAGATATTGGAGCAAGTATGTGATGAATTAGCCAAAGGGATCGGAGAGGATAGAGTTGAGGTAGAAAAACTGAAGAGAGAATCTGCAAAAGTTAGGGAGGAGATCGAAAAAGAGAGGGAAATGCTACAGCTAGCCGATGTGCTCCGTGAAGAAAGAGTACAGATGAAGCTCTCCGAGGCAAAGTACCATTTCGAGGAGAAAAATGCAGCTGTGGAACGGCTACGAAATGACCTCGAGAACTACGTCAGGGAAAGACTTGACAGAAAAATGGAGGGCAGCTCTCCAGATCACGAGAGGATCAAGGAACTTGAAGCTTATCTAGAGGAAGTAAAATTTGGATCATGGAAAAACTTGGAGAAAGAAGAAAATGAAGAGGAGGCACTAGCAGAAGGAGAAGTTGATGATGGAGTTGATTCAGTTGACAGCGATCTTCATTCCATAGAACTAAACATGGACAACAGTAGCAGAAGCTACCAATGGAGTTATTCTTGTGAGGGTAATTATGGTTTTAGAAACCCAAAGTTGGCTGTGGTAGATAATGGCATCAAGGCAAGAAAATCCATCTCTGACAATATCCAATGGGAAAGTATTTCGTTGCATAGAAGGAATGCCAATGGCACTGAGGGCGCGGAGTCTGAATTCAGCAGTAAAAAGCAGGAAACTGAAAGATTGCCTGAGCTTGGCTCGCATTCTCAAGTACATGATCTCACAAAATGTCATTAGACAAGATTGCAACTAGCAATTGCCAGGGGAAACAACCATATCGTCAGTCCTCAACAAATTTCCATGTATTCTAAGCAGAAATCCCTTTGCCTTTATTTCCCTGTAGACTAGTCCAACTTTCCGACAGGCTAATTTGTTTTAAGCAATGGACAACAAAACTGGTCCCTTCCATCTGTTTTGTCCCTCCCATGGTGTAAAATGTGAATAGCTTTATATGGTTTTCGGCCTTCTCAAGTTCAAATCCTCGAACGTGTGGATATGTTGAGATTAGAGGAGATAAATGCTATTTGTTGTTATTTATTTCAATTAGGCCCCAAGGGTCTAAAAGATTGGCATAGAGTTAAGTTGGTGATCATCATGACATTACTTGTCAACTATTCCATTATGCAACATGATTTCTGTTGAATTGATGAAGAAGAAGGACTCTCTTGCCACTATTTGAGCAATCTAGAGAGAGACATACGAGTTGCAACGTCTAGCAATGGCAATATAAAAGGGCTCACAAATTGAATGTCATGATAAATGCTATTTGTTATTATTTATTTCAATGTAACCCAATAAATATTGTCGTTTGACAAAATTGATTTAATTTTAAAAATCGACCTAAAACATATTAAGAAACTCATGTCCAATTAGCACAAATAAAATGCCACAGGGTAAGCAAATTCAGAATTATTGAGCATGGACTTGTTAGATTTTCAAAGTAATGGGATTGCTAGTTCTGACAACACAAAATGATTCAACTTTAGAACTATTTAAATCTGAAATGATATTGCAATGCACAGTTCCCATCGTGTATATAATGCAGTCCCCTGCTTGCTACTTTGGAAACTTATGGGAAAAGGCGCGAGTTTACTGATTGATGAACAACACGTTCTTCTTTCTTTTGTTCAATGAACTTGGAATATTAAACCCAAAAGATAAAGATAACGTACCGACATTGAATTTAAGACAAGTCTGAGCAGCCTTGACCAGGCGAAAGAAAGCACATGGTTGACAGAGATTTCTTTTTGCAATGAAAAGAACAGAAAAAATGGAAAAACCAGCAATTACCAATAACACAAGGACGCAATTTTTATGATGAGCATCGCTAACCCTACATCTGACCTCTGGTGAATGGTATGGAATCAGCTAGTTTATTGGCAAGTTGTTCTTAACTGCTTCCTTCTAAATACATAACCTATTTGTCAAACTCTTCAGTTTTTGCAGTTGTTGAAGTGAACTTAACAGCTGTTGTTGGCTTATCTCTCAGACTCTCACAGTCGAGCTGAGAACCTGAGTCACATTTACATCAAAGTCAAATTTTGCTCTTCATACCTCTCCAGGATCTGAACAAGAATGAGTATTGTTGAATCAAAACATAAAGACAATAATGTACTAATGTAGACTGCATGTTCTGGCCAATGTATACGTGTGCAGCAATGATAACCAAAAAGTATGATGGCAAACAAAATCAAGATCTATTGAAGGCTAATTTTCAGGTATCAGGAAAATTACAGGCACATAAGAATATCAGAAATTCATGGTTATAATTAATGTTGGTTTATATGTTTGTGTCAATCAATTACTTGCATATTTATAACATAACTAATTAAATACATTTTTATAAGTGATCATTTGACTTTTAATCTCCAAAATATCTTATATAAGGATTATTATATTTTGATACTACTTACAGACTTATCTTAGTTAAGGATAGCTTGATTAGCAATCATTGGATATGATGTAAACTATGTGAAGGTAATTAAGTAATCAATATTTGACTTATCACGTTAAAATAAATAGAGAGAATATTATATTTTATTAGTATTGATTTGATAAATCTTTAGTTAAAGTGAAATAATATTTTGAAAATAATTTTCAAATATCATTAAAAAATCAATTAATGATGATGGAGAGCTAATATAATTGTATTAAAATGTAGTGGTCATAAATGTCATAATCAATGTCTAATCTTAATAACCTGATTCATTATAAAGACCCACAAGTTAATGTATACTCCTATAGGGTTTCATTTACTTTCAAACATTCCCTTATTATTTGGAAAATTGGCAATTAGTCTTTATAATTTAAAAATGCACTTATAAAAACTTTGTTGTTTTTCAAACTCAAATAATGTTGTTAACTAGAAAGAAGTAGAAAAAGTAAATCATAATTACAATGTAAGACTTATATTACTTTCCATCATTCTTACTATTTAACATATAATACATTCATTTTTAATAGAATGTATAATAAAAGGCTTTCTTACAAGCATACGCTTATTAAATGTTCCTTAAAACAATGTTTTAGAGAACAAGTGATAGATACAATTTAAGTTACCCTTGAATTTATGAACGCTATGCTTTGATCTTCTCTTTGTCTTTCATTTGAATGGAACTAAAGCTTACGAAAATTTTATCTACCACTTCATTAAAACAATAAGGTTCATGCACATTAACAACATTAAATCATTTCCATATTCATTACAATAATAGGTCCATACAGGAGCCAAGTTTGCTTCCATAATGATCATGGCATTTCAATCACAACCATATCTTAAACAAACACAAACTAATGGCAGAACTAGATATTAATCAGGACAATAACATCAAATCTCAAATCCAATTAACTTGTTTCTTTGCTCACTGATGATCATCTTAACACCATGTTTTTTTTTCTCCCTTTAGATATTGATAAAATCAACACTTATTAGTGTAAAGTTCTCGTGCCATTTAAAATATTTACAGCAGTCCTTACTCAAATTTTGGGATAGTTAAAGACTTTTAATATCATGAAACAATTCATTAAAATGTAGCATTTTCAATTCATATAACCCATATTTTAGATATCAAAAGAACATCCTTCCAGGGTTCTTTAATTTCCAAAATGTCCTCAATAAAACCTTCAATCCATAATGATAAAAAGCATAGAAAATGCTTTTTAAACCTATTAAACATCGCGTCAATACTAACGTAACATTATTCTTTTTAAACCATTAAGTGAATTCTACCGTCACGTGTCAAGCGGGACTCTATCGAGGTCCCACAATTACATAAGAAGGGGAAGCCACAGTGAGAAATTTATAAAAATAGATCTCTCTGCTAGTGGGCCCATTTTCTAGTTAGAACTAATTACACAGTAGTAGAGCTCACTTTTAATTTTAAAATATAAAAATAATGTTAGATTAATATTAATATGATATTTAAATGACAGAGAGTAAATCTTATTAAATTTTTTATTTTTTGAAATTTGTTTTGAACGTTTTGAAGTTGTTAAGCTTTAATTTAAATATTTTAAAATGTTAAATTTCAAGTTATATTTTGTTGTAAACGGTGAGATTTAAAATGTAATTTTAGCCAAACCTATACATGAGTTACGTATACATCTGCCTCTAAAATTACAGATTTATAATTTTACTCAATTAAACTATTATATGCAATATTTACATAAATGTAAATTTCCACTTATTTATTTATATTTTATACTTCTAAATTTTCACAAATTCTTTATGTGTTAGTTGTTGTTAAATTACCATTTAATGTATTTCACGAAATAACATTATTTTGATTTTTGAATAATATTTGACAATTTGTATATATGTTAAATGTATTACACTTCATGAATTCCTTTAATGGGTTTATTTATAGCTTAATTCTACATGTTCTTCAAAATGAAAGTTGTGTTGTTTATACGGTAAATAATACAGTAGCGTAGGGAAGGAACTTTACAATAATTTAATTTCGTATGAGATTAATTACATATTAGACGGTTATATAATAATTTAAAGGATAATAAAATAAACGAAAATTAAAATTATAAGAAATTCATGTGTATTTATTTATTTTTCTTTTGTAGACTTGTTAATCACAAATAATACAATCAAATTTATTTATTTATTCCAAAATTGATTTAATCTTCAAAATCCATCTAAAATATATTTAAAACTTGTATCCAATAAAACAAAAATCATTAATATAAAGTGATTAACAAAATTTAAGGGTTAACTTAAAATTTAATATTAAAGTGATTAAGAAAATTTTAACTTATAAAATTTAATGGTTGGAGAATTGAAATAGAAAAAAGCTTGAAAGATTAAAATTACGGTTTCCCCAAGCTATAGTATTAAGTTGCAGCAGTCTACATTTTACGTAAGTCTGAATGATAAAAGTTTTATGAGAAGCTACTTATCGCTACGGGAAAGATGCAACGCTATCCCTACTTCTGACTACTGGTGAACGTTGTTGAATCCACCAATTTATTAGCAAGCAATTCTTAACTGATGCCTTGTAAAGCATATCCTATTTCGGAGACTCTTCAGCTTTTGCAGACGCTGAAGTGAACTTAACAGGTGCTGTCGGATGATCTCTTACAGTCAAGCTCAGAACCTCAGGCCTCGAGTAATGGCCAACTACATCAAAGTCAAATTTTGCTCTCGCTACTTCTCCAAGAACTGCACGAGTGGGTCTTATTAGAATCAGAACATTTTCCATGCTCTGGCCAACTTAATAGTGTGCAGCAAGAAAATTAAAAAAGTATGATAGAAAAATCAAGATTCATCAAAGGGTATTTTTCAGGTACGTGAAAATTATAAACAGAAGGATGTCGAGATTCACGTCCATGCAATCCTTTCTCAGTATGTGGGCAAGTTCTCAAAGGTTATAAGTAAAGAATACGAAGCTGAAATATCAAATGCAATCTAGAATCAGATAAGCTGTGGATAGCCATAAACATACCTAAATCTGCTGAGATTAGAGCCTCCCCGTCGTAATTGGGTCCTGCTAATACGGTTCCTAATGGTGATATAATAACACTGCCTCCAGCACAGACCACGGATTCTGGAGTAAGGTCTTCCTCTATGCCAGAAAACGTGTACTCTGGAGGAGGTGGGTAATCTTTCCTGCGGCAGAACTGGTTGGCAGATACTACAAAACATCCACCCTCAAGAGCAATATGGGTCATTGTTGCTTGCCAAGTTTCCCTAGCATCTGTTAGAAATAAATTCAAATTTTTAGAGTTGTTTAAATTCCTTTAAAATAGGTCTTAGATTATCTTAGAATAAGTCTTAGATTATATCTAATGTTATCTTATAAATTAGATTTAGTAGCTGAAAATTTTATTTAGTTGTTTGAATTTTGCCTATATAAGGCAACCAAGTTTAATAATAAATTGTATGGGAGTGTTACATATTGTTTAAACTTTTCTTATCTCATCTCTTCGTCCTCTTCTTTTCTTCAACATTTCAACATGGTATCAGAGCCTTAGATCCTTGAGGGACTGTGAGAATGGTAAAGGGCGCTTATCTAGCAAAAGTTTCATTATCGAAGAAGGAAGGAAGCAATCTTCATTGTATATATTGCAAGAAGCCGGGTCATGAGGAGGAATATTGTTAGCATAAAGGAAAGCCAAGTGATTGAAGAAAAAACTCTTTTTAGAACTAGTTGAGAGAAAGTGCTCAACAATGGTAAGATGATGAGAAAGTGCATCATACAGTGAAGAGAAGGTGCTTCACAAATAAAAAATTTAGATAGAAGTGCTTTATGGAGATAAGTAATGATAGAAATGCTCATGTTGAAGAATAGAGAGAAGTGCTCTATTGAGAAGTTTAGAGAGACGTGCTCCAATGATTGTATGTTGGTGAGAAGGGCATCAACGAAAAATTGGTGAAGAAGTCTTCACATAATCATTGCAGTTGATGAGAAGTCGCATCAATAGGTGAAAAGAAGTCTTCACATAATCATCTGAGTTGATGAGAAGTCATCAATAGGTGAAGAAGGTCTTGCATGAATATTCTAAAATGGGAGAAGTGCTCCATTCAAAAAATTTGAATTAAGAGGAATGTTAGAAATAAATTCAAATTTTTAGAGTTGTTTAAATTCCTTTAAAATAGGTCTTAGATTATCTTAGAATAAGTCTTAGATTATATCTAATGTTATCTTATAAATTAGATTTAGTAGCTGAAAATTTTATTTAGTTGTTTGAATTTTGCCTATATAAGGCAACCAAGTTTAATAATAAATTGTATGGGAGTGTTACATATTGTTTAAACTTTTCTTATCTCATCTCTTCGTCCTCTTCTTTTCTTCAAAATTCCAACAGCATCAGCTGTCGGTGCGCAATAGATTTCAACACCTAACAAAAAAGACATCTATAAATTAAAAGAAAATACATACAACAATACATTATATGGAAAAGTAAGGCTCATATAATGCAGCTTTCTAATTACTCTTAACAATGATGTGAACTTTCAGATGCTTTGAACCCAATATATTTAGCAATCCTTCAGTATAAAGATATAAAAGTGTGGACCGCAGGCTACTTATTTACACACTAGTGCACACGTAGAGACATATGAAACACCCCTCGCAGACCCAGATAAACCTTGGTTCTTTGGGAAAATTCAAAACAACCAAGCTGTCTTGTTAAGTGACCAATCCAAGCAAGGACTACAAGCATTTGCGTCCTGTTTCCACAATCAAGCACATGCTCTCTCCGCCCTATCAATCCACCCTCTTTTCCTTATATACCAATGTCCAATTGATATTATAAAACCGAATGAGCAACTGCCCTTCACACAAATAAGAAAAGTTTACATTTTCCCCACCAAACAAGCACACAATAGGAAGCATGATACAGAAGGAAGAGTACAAATTCGTGTCAGATACACTGCCAACTTCTTTAGGTAAACAAATAACAGAACTCTAAACTACGAAACTTGATGAAGAGCCCAAAACGCTGATGCAATCCATGCTAAGGTAAGAGCCTGACTATAATCAAACTAACTTACCTTTTCCATACATTGCTGTCCTTAGAAGTGGCATTCTGTTTTCCCAGCAGATGGCAGCACCAATTTTCCCAAGAGGAGTCTCAAAAACTGGAATGGTCGACCCATCTCCAAATCCCCACACTATACGCTCGACTGCAGTTGGCATGATTTTTCTGTGCTTTCCAAGGTAATGACCTTGAGAATCAAAAAATAATACTGTACAGTAGAGGGTGTATCCATCTCTCTCTATCACACCCATCACCAAATATACCTTATACTTTCCGGCCATTGCTGCCAATCTGTCCACCTCTGGACCTGCACTTTATGCAATTCAGCGATCTATGCGCGGATATAGAAAAAAAGCAAATTAATGAAATAAAATGAAGCAAGCAGCAAGAATGCAGAAAAAGTAAGGTGCACGATTATCGAAATCAAATGGGTTTTAACACCTCTACCTTAGAACATAGGAATCAATGGATCAGATCCTGGAATATCATGAAGTTTGCATTATTGAAACCATAATCAAATAATTCAAAGATCAAGAATTAACAAGGAAAAAGAAGCCTTACCGGGCACATCAATAGCTGCAGTATGATACTTCCGGAACTCCTCTCTACCCTTTGCTGTTCGGTTGCCAATGCTAGCACCAAAAGAGGACCCACGAGGGTATCCACCTATAAATGCTTCTGGGAACACAACCAGCTGGGATCCATATCCAGCTGCTTCTGCCAATAACCTTTCAGCCTTATCTGCGTGCACATTCTTAAATCAAAACAAGGGAAATACAATATTCCATTCAATCATTTAGGTTTCAAACTTGTCGATGACACTGAACGTAGAGTTGAACTTAGGATCACTCCTTCCTGTTTTAATAATAACTAGAGGAATTACTTAACGGTCACGAGTAACAGCACAAAAAAAAAGAAGAAGCAGGACAAATAGAGAAGGTTGAACTCAAGAAGAACCCACATGCATCAGCACAGAAACAACACGAACCGTAACTCTGTTGCAACAGTAAGAAAATCCCAAAATGGGTGCGTGCATATGATTACCAAGAGTGGCAGGAGTATCATAGAAGATGGTGGAGGCCTGGACGACGGTGGCACGGACAGAGGGGGCAGAGGAATCAGACCCCATGTCTACCTCGGCGAAAAGAGGGGATTGTTGAGAAGGGACGGAGACAAGGGCCATAGCTCTGAGATAAGAGTGTGTATGATGGGTCTAAGCCACTGATTATACTGGTGGTTGTTGCTGTTGTTGGATGAGTAGGGCTGCTACTTTTATAATTTTACTTTAGAAAGACAGACGTGAAAAAGCTTTCTTTTTCATCTGATCGCTGTGCCAGTCAGAACTCTCCAGGACCTTCATATTTATGCATTCTCCTCTGTCCAAATAACCCTGTCCTAACCTGTCCATTGTATCTTGGCCTCTTGGCCTTCTATTTATGTGAGACCCACATAAATAGAAGGCCAAGATGCAATAGATAGGGTTAGGACAGGCCCACATAAATAGAAGGTCAAGATGCAATGGACAAGATTGGGACAGGGTTATTTGGACAGAGGATCAGCCCCCCTCTTATATTGTCGTTAGAAGCATTTCATTAAACACGGATTCAAATTAATTGAACCATTGTTGGTAATCCTTTGTCAATTTTACTGTTCTAACCCTATCCTAATATATGTAAGTTTTTTTTTTAGGGGATTTGTAAGAAATTTATAACCTAATATTTATTTATTAGGTTACAAATTTTGCTTTGAAGAACAATATAAGAGAAATTTGGTCTTTTTTGCAATTTTTAATTTTAGTTTTTAATTTGTACTTTTAATAGGAATAAAATGTTGTTTTATCATTAATACCAAGATAATTACAAGTCATCTAATTAATTAATTTAAATTTTATATAATATTTACTAATAAATATTAATAATATTAAATAAGTAAGAATTTTGTAACTTAATATTTATTTGTTAAAGCGTATTTTATTTTTAAATTTAAGTCAATTCCATAATTTAGCTTCCAATGTTTACACTAAAATATGAGTTGGATTCAAACATTTTGAAGCATTCAAAATAAACTATACCGTTTGCAAAACATTCATAATAAACCCTAACATTTAGAAAATGTTCAAAACATTCCCAAAGTGGGGGGAACAACTAAAGGAGTTAGGCCTTTTGTTCTGTTCATTTAGAAGTTGTTTTGAATGCTTTATAAATATTATGATTCATTTTGAATATCTTGCAAATGTTACGGTTCATTTTGAACATTTTGAAACGATAGGGTCCAATCCAAATTTTATTGTAAACGTTGGGGGCTAAATTGTTGTTTTGATCTTAAATTTAATGTAATTTCTTAATTACATGGTTATTTTTACAATTTTATTTAATGAATCATTAATTTTATATTTTGAATTTAGAATATATGTTAAATAACTAACAATTTAAAATAATTTTATTTTCAAGATAATTTTGTTTTAATTTAATATAGAAAATAATGATAATTTAATATTTTAATTATGATAAATTCAATAATTATTAGTTAATAATTATATAATTATTATTTAATTAATAATAAAATATTTATTTTACTTAATTTAAAACACAAGTGAAATGCCTATAGTCAATTAATCATTAAATAAAATCAGGGGAGGATTTGCCTATTTTACAACTTAGGTCTCTTCTTTAAGCTAATCCTAATGCTTCTTTAATGCTTTTAATCTAGTACTCTAGTTCATGGAACCAAGTTCACCGTCCAAACAAACCTAAAGTTTCACTATTTAAGAGCAGCTCGGGCTGACGCTTAAGTATAGAAACTAGTTCTTAACCTCGTGCTTTGCAGGGGTTGTTATAAAGTAAGTAATGAATTTTAACTAAAGAATTGAAAGGAATATATTATTTAAAGTAATTAATTTTATAAAATATTTATTGATACAAGTAATTTACCAACTTATGGAACTAACTTGTATAAATATTATTTGATTAACATATGATTAAAGTGTTATGTTAAGTACAATTCATATGAATCTTTTCATGATTATGTGTTTTAACATCAATATGAAGCAAAGTTTCATTTTGTTTAGCAAAATATTTTATGCTTGAATGCACAAATGGTTCATTAATAGAATGAAAGATGTTTATGAATATTATGTTTATTTATTGAACATTTCTTTTGAAGTTAAATTATGTAATAAGGAAGACGAATATATCTCATTGCAAAGAAAGAAAAATTGAGATAATATATCTACATATTGCATGTCATAAAATAAGATTATGATAAAATAGGAATCTTACAATCAAAATGAGTTCCAAAACATGAGAGTCATATTTATACAAGTACAAAAGATAGATAGATAGTTTACTATCCAAGTACAAAATACTTGCAGGCCCCAAAACAAAAAGATAATTTACTAAACAAAGAATAGTTGGCAAAAAATTGGTCATTCTTGAACATTTCATAGTTAAGTTAACTTTTCTTTTTTGATTTTGGTGATCAACTTAGTTGAAGATATTTGTGGTGATATTAAATCACATAAAGGTATATCATCCTCAGAAGTTTCTGATATTGGTCTCTTCATTTTGAAAATCTAGGGTGTGATTTGAGTTGAGGAAGTAATGTCTATTTCAGTGTCACAAATTGTAGCTCTATCATCCCGTGATTAAATAAACTCAATAAGTGAAATACACAATAGATGAATATATTGAAGAAATAAATGTACATACTTTGTTATCAACTGCAGATAGAGAAATACACCCATCAAGAATATTTTCTGAAAAGTAGCTAAGTGATTCATTTTTAGTTGAATCATGCATAATGAAAAAGTATCTTATAAAAGAAGCAGATATGTTGGCACTTTCTGTAGTTTACTATGTTATTCTTTTTTCAACAAACAAGTAATTCAACTTTGTAAAGCAAAAAATTGTCTTACAATTTTAGATGCAAAAACTGGTTGTGGTGCTTTTGATTGAATAGAATCCTAACATAAATTTAAATGAATAAGAATAAGCATTCATGTGTGATCCATATTATACATAATATTAATGGTATGTACATATTTGTTTGTTCACAGTAGGTAATGATGACAGAGATACAATATCAATAGGAATGTTACTTACAGGCTGTTTGGAAATCTTCGAATTGAATTCAATTACATTAATCAAATTGGGATTGAATTTAATTTACACTATTTGGAACAAATCTAGTAATATTATAATTGAATTCAATTATACTATTTGGAATAAATCCAATAAGATTATAATTGAATTCAATTATTTAATATGACACATTTACCCTCGACAAAAATAATATTATCCAAAATAGAAGTCGTTTTAGATAGATTTTAATTATTCAACCATATCACAACCTATTCCTTATTATTATTATTATTATTATTATTATTATTATTATTATTATTATTACCATACCAAATGATAATAATAATAATAATGATAATAATAATAATAATAATAATAATAATGACTAATGTATATAATAATAATAATAATAATAATAATAATAATAATAATAATAATAATAATAATAATAATAGCCCATATATAATTTCAAAATAATAATAATAAAACTATCACGGGCGAGGGCATTTGGCGAGCCCTCACCCTCGCATCATCATTTTTTTAATTATTTTTTGACATAATATAGTTTTATTATTACTATTTTGAAATTATATATGGGTTATTATTATTATTATTATTATTATTATTATTATTACAAATTGGTCATTATTATTATTATTATTATTATTATTATTATTATTATTATTATTATTATCCTTTGGTATGATAATAATAATATAAAATTTTATATAAACTTAAAACAACTTATTTTAATTAATTAAATTTATTTTAATCTCTTATATAATATTTATTAATAAATTATTAATAAAATAAAATAAAACATTTTAAAATTAACTTTTATCTAAAACTTAATATTTATTGAAATTATTTTTAATTATTAAATCAAATATAAATTGATGTGTATATATTAAGAAGATAAGTAGTAATAATATATTATGGGTTGGTTGCTGTTGTGAGTGTAGTAAAGACGTAGTTGTTGGGTTGAATTCACGTGGTTTTTAACATGAATTCAACCCCTTAAGAAAGTGAGAATTAGATTCATGGAAGAATTCAAATCATGCTTTTTTTGGCGTTCCAAACAGATGAATTGAATTCAATCTCAAGATAGATTAAATTCAATTCATCACATTCCAAACAGGCTGAGTGATTCATCCATAATTGAATCCTACAAAGCAAAACTCAATAATTAATTACTGAATGCCTATTTATATCTAATTAATTTAACAATGATTGGTTTTACAAGGAGATAATATATATCTGAATTTTTTAATATAGTGTCATTGAAAATAAGAAAAATTAGATAATTGAATTTGGTAGGAAATCAATCATATAGTTTGCTATATTAATTGTAGCCAAGGCTCCAATAGAAATAATTTGCTACAATAATACAATTATAAAATAAAGAATACCAAAATTTTCTTGATAGAACATAAAAAAAAATTACAATGTGTAAAAGTGATATTATTACTCACAAATTAGTTAGGATTTATCAAGACCTGTGGTCCTACTGAAAGATCGGTAACAGAATCACCCAGATAACATTCCTGGAAAAATATTGCTACAATATATACATATATGTATATATCAATGAAGTTTCATGTAATGATGAATAGTTGCTATTTTTCTTTGTAGTGGAAGCAGAGTAATACCTGAGACTGGGATAGAAAATCCATGTATTTATTGATCAGTTCCCTATTACAACTTACTTTCTTGATAGTGAAACTTGAAGATTTGTTGAATTTATTAAATTCAGTGACTTGTACATTGAAAAGATAAGTTTTCTTAACCAAGCATTCTAATTCATCAGGAAACTCATCTTCATTTCTTTCCTAATTAACAAATTAATTCTAAGCAAACACACGAAAGAGTTGACAATTTGTTATGAAAAATAAAAATAAAGATTATAATCTTTTATAAACCTTAATTAGACGATTTATGAGATCATTTGCACTAACTTGAATCAATGGGAATGCTTGATCATCAAATAACACAAATGACTCCAGACCATCATAAGCATCTTTTGCTTGAAAATGTACTTTATATCTATAAAATATAAATATATCAAAGATTAGTGTTTATATATCGTTACAGAACATTAAGTTTAAATAAAATTTAAAATGATGGTATGTTTTGTTACAATTCTATTTAGAATGTTCCGACATTTAGAGCACATGAGTTAGTCATTCTCAATTTTAACTTTACATCTATGAATGGAACATGCATCAATGTACCAAATCGGCTCAGTTTGGATCTTTCTAATGGTTGCGAGAATAGTATAAATACCATTATGTTGTAATGTTATAAAAATATAGGTCAGCTTGTAAGATATATGTAACACCCCATGTTAGGGGTTAAAAAATTTAGGAATTTACAGTACATCATATGCTTTGCATAATTGAGTATTTGCTAATATATATACATATGAATTTTGACTTATACAAATAATTTTACATGGATTCATTGACATTTCCAGGTAAATTTGATTTATAAGTAGAAATTTTAGATTAAATTGGAATGTATTAATTATGATTTGGAAATTTTGGTATATTTTGGACATTTTGAAATATTTGGTAAATTATTTTGAGTTGAAAATTTATTTGGAGAGTGTTATTATTATTTCGAAATTTTTGGTTAATTTTAGAAATTTTCAAAAATAGGTGACAAATGGACTAGTACTTAATTGACAAATGGATCCATTCTTGTGTGACAAGTAGACCAATACTATGGAGACATATGGACTGATTAATTGGTGACATATGACAGCATCTAGAGTGGATTAGTGGCAACATCTTGAGTTGGCAAATGTAAAACATGCCTTAGGACAAGTGTTGTGCTTGAATGGTAACACCTAACATGTTGATGTGCTTGAATGGTGACACCTAGCATAGTGATGAAGCAGATTTTAGCAGCAACATTTCTATAGTTTCTCTCATATATCTTCCATGAAATAGCTTCAACCTTTCTCTATATTCTGGTCTTTGCCCTCGCTAGTTGGTACATGAAATTCACTCTTTAATCTCTCACAAAACAGCCAATAAAACCAACTGAAAGCTACCTTTATCTTGTTGTCCAAAATCAACTTGTTTTCATCCTAAGTTGGTGATGCATTTTGCTTGCATGGGGACTTGATTTAATCTAGAGTTTGAGCTGTAGTGAAAGCCTAACAAGTAAGTGACAATCTGATCTTTATGATATGTATAGAAGTATGAGAGTTATGCCTGAATTGGAATGACATATGTGAGATATTGGTGAGAAGTGTGATGGAATCTTATGAACTGGAAAATTTTCACTAAACATGTGTTGGTATTTTGATTATAACTTGATCTATGTATTTTTAAATGAGTTGATTCTTAATTCAAATTAAACTAGAGACATATGTCTACAACTTTTCTGAAGAAGCCGAATGTTAATTCTATCTCTAAGCATCTCAAAATCTGGCTGGAATTAGAGTTAGGAATTTTGTTACAGTTTAAAAATAGTCTAAACTCTTTTAGATATAACTTTCAATATAATGACTCAAATTGTACAATTTTGGTGTTATTACAAACTGGAAACATAGTGGAACAATTGTCTAGAAGAAATTATTACTGAAATACACCATTTTCTTTCTCATAAAGATCATGCAAAGTTATCCCGAAAGGGGGGTGTTAGGATGAAAATGCTGAGGTGTGCTGGAATTTGATGACTGGAATGTTCTGAATATGCTTCGGTATTTTAGTTATATTCTGATCTTTAGATTTCCAAATGAAATGATTCTTGTTTTAAATTGAACTAGATACATAATTCTACAACTTTTGTGAAGAAGTCAAATTTTAATTCTGTCTCTATGATATTCAAAATTGGCATGTAAATGAGTTGTAGCTTAAGCTGAAACACTGTCAGGGACAGAAATCATATCATGTGATTATTGAATAAACTGTATTGATATGGGTCGAATTAGCCTAAGTTGTCTTCACCAAAGTTGTATCTTATTCTATCATATTTAATTTAGTATAAAGTTTGAAATTTTTAGATATTTGAGTTGAAAGATATGAGTTGTGAAAATAGAGGGTATGATCAAGTTCTAGCCAAAATTTCAAATGTGTACAGTCTGGGATATTTTATGCATAACTCTTTGAATACTGAATCAAATTGGATTATTTTGGAGTCATTAGAAACTTGAGACACTGTAGAACAACTTTCTAGAAGGAAGTGTTACCTAATTTTGTCATTTACCCTACTAGATTAACTATGCAAAATTGACCCGAAATTATACGGGTAGAAAATCTAAAGTGGTCACTTAGGTTATGAAATTGATTTCACATTATTTTATTTTGGTCCAATTATTAGTACCAAATGTTATTAATGAGGGCTTTGATATCTGATCGGTTTGATGATGAAAATTATAATAAAAAACCTGAAATTGTCATGAACAAGCATTCTACATATTCAGTATACATAAATGAATTCTTAATCATGCACAATAGTGATTGTGTTAAATGTTATAGAGGAACGCATAGAACGACTACTTCCAGATATTGGCAGGACTTCAAGGAAATAAGCAAACGGGAGCAATTGTAAGTAATTTAGATGGTAAATTTTGTGAATAACCTAAGTAATTGATATTGATGAATGTGTACTGAATTGTGTACTGATTCCGGACATGAAGGTCCGAGGTACTGATTGATGAATGAGATATTAAAGTGCTATTTACCTTACTTTGTTTTACTTGTTGAATTTGATTTATACTGATTGTGTTCTGAATTCCGGACAATGATTGTTCAAGGCGTTTGATGCATGTTTATATCATTGGAAGTGCTTTTTCATGTGAATATGATTGACTACTTACTTTGCACATGTAATGTCTGAAATGACCTTGTTTTGTTTTAAAATTGTTGAGTCCTAGTTGTGGGTAAATAGGCATGTCTATAAGGATCTGCAGCTGCTTCTGTGACACTTTGGTGTCTTCTGTTAATGGTACTTTGGTGTCTTCTATTATTGACACTTCGGTGTCGAGACTTCAGTCTCTTCTGGACACTTTGGTGTCGATGTAACATCCCCTCTCCTATAGGAAGGGTATTTTGGTAATTAGGATGGGTTCGGGATATTAAATTATATCTCGGCAGGCGCATACAGCATATAGCCTCTATAATTACTGATTGGTTGCACATGCACATAGTATACATGCATTCATGACGGCTTTAAACTTAGGTTTTAAGTTGAACTTCAGATGAAATTAATGGGGTGATTGCGTTTGAAAAATTATTTGGACTGCATCATAAATTGTTTTACATTTTTAGGGATTTATAGGAATTTTTCTGGATTTTTCCGGAGACAATTCCTGGACCGAGAAAATCGCCAATTGGCGAATCGATCGATTTTCGGTAACAAAGATCACTACCCAATGGCACAGTAATATTGGGTATATTATTTTGGGACTGAAAGTAGGGTCATTAGAGTTAAATGGAGTAAAATTTTGGACTGGATTAAATAAGTCATATTTTGACTTTTCAACTAAAAAGAAACCAATGGGAATTTGCCACCTTGAAACCAATGGGAATTTGCCACTTTTAAAGTTACATTTAATGCACCTCTCAATGCCTACGGATGTGTATGTGTTTAAAAGGAAAGGAGGATAAAATCTTCATCAATTCTTCATCAATGTTCTCACCCGAAACACACTTCTACTTTACATATACATAGAAAATTTTACTCTTCTTTCTACTTTCTCCACACCTTCAAGCTATCATCTAGAAATCCATCAAAGCTAGAAGATGAATATTGTGTATACTTGAGAAGGAAGGAGGTTGGTACCTTGGTGTAGGAGTTAGAAGTTGGTTATTGAAGCTTTGAAGGAGATTTTGGGTAAGTTTTCATTTAAGGGTTGAGTTTTTAAATGAGGTTTGCATATGGATTTAATGCTGCCAATTTTTCAGTATTAGCTCTAGGATATGTATGACTGTAGTAATATTTAATTTGTATTTATTTTGATGTCTAGTGATGTGAAAGAGGCATTGGAAGTGATTGAACTAAGATTAACCTTAAATCTGGAAAATTAGATTTGTAATTGATGTTACTGTTTTATTCATAACTTATTTTGTAAAAATGCAAATGAGGTAAGGTTAGTGGCCACTGAAACTTTGGAATGTTGGCTTCAATTTAGTGTGAAATAGGTGTTGTTAAATTTCAATGATAGAAGGGTGAATTTTTGCATGGAAAGTTGCTGTTCCATCTCCTGTGAACAGTAACCGCAACCATGACATCTGAGTTTTGTTGATTTTTTTGAATTAATTGAGATGGAATTAGGGAAAATGGTCTTCATTGAAGTTGGAGCATATTGAATTATCTTTCCATTGCTACTGATCTTTCTATTTTTAGAATTGTATATTGGGAGATATGAATTGATTACTAATGACTGGTTTTGAGCATTTTGGATGAAACCTAGCTTAAGTGTGATTTTGTGAGTTTACTGATTGAAGGCAATTTTAACATTTTATGTGGACTGAATTGGTGTGAGTGAGCTTCTGAAAAGTTGTAGAGGAAGAGATTAACTTGAAAATGATATATGGTGTGTAATTTTTAGAAGTTAGAATTGGGAGTTATGATTTTGCAAAAACTGACCCTACATGAGGTAATACATGGCTGATCATAACAGAAACTTCCATAACAGTTTTGAAATTGTTAGAGATCGAATTGGATGTTGAGTGCTTCATGAAAATTGTAGTTTGAGATGTTATCTTTACAGGGATATAAAGTTCTGATTTTATTGACTTGTATATTGGAAGTTATGCTTCTTGTAAGGTTACTGCCCAAATTGAAGGATTTCAGGGACAGTAACATTAGATGAATTAATTGACTTGTTTAGAAATAGAATTTGATTTTGGGTTGTTCATGAAAGTTGTTGAGGACATTGTGAACTTATTGAACATATTTTTGTGGTAATTTATTACTGAAGAATCAGTGAGTTATGGAATTGCCAATGTACTGCCCTGTGTTGATGGAAATTGAGTAGGCAGTAGGTTGGATGGAGTATTTGACACCCTTAGGATTGGAATTGATTTTTATGGTCTGCTTGAGAATTGTAGAGCTTTTCATAAGCTTTCCAACAAGGTATAGTTTGCATTTTTTAGAAATGTGTAGAAAAAGTTATGAATGTTGGAAGTGGGTTGGTGTGTTAGGACAAAGGGGAAAGGGGATTTTATTAATTATTAATTGGCATATAAAAGAGTTTTGACTTCTTTTGTCAATTACTTTCCCGTCTGACGTCCGATTGACCTAATTCCAGAGGCATCGGATTCTTTGAATATTTAATTTCATTTTATGAGAAAACGGGAATTTTTAGACGGGAATTTGACGTAACCCCTATTAACGGAACATTGAAACACTGTTTTATTTAATTGGGGACCTATAGAGGTCCGATTGGCGCACCGTCATCGCCTATGGATTTCTAATTTTTAATAGAATTTTATTATGGGGAAATATTGGATTAGGGCCGGGATTGCCATGAACATGCATTATACACATTTTACTGATTTCGTGTGCATTATTTAGTCATTTCAAGTATACCGATGGTAATGGCTATTCTTTTAATGTGCTATAGAGGCTCAAGGACCGTCGTTCCACGGACTTGGCGAGACTTCCGCACTAGCGTGGAAGTTATTAGGTGAGTAACCTAGTTGGTTATTCCAATCTATGTGTTTATCGTGATTGATTGCCTACGGGATTACGTGGATTACGATTGTGAATTGATCGCCTACGGGATTATGTGGTTATATATGGCCCAATTGATCGTGAAATAAGCATTAGGCAACTGTTAATTGGATTGTATGATTATATTGTGTATTTGACCGTATTACCATGTTTATCGATATGGGACATGTGCATTCACGCACAATCGCATCACACCGTTAAAAGGAAAATTGTGAACCGAGACGCCATCAGATCAACCGAGCCTAGAGCTCGATATATTGAACCGAGCCTCGAGCTCGACGGAGATAATTCTCCCAGACGCGTCTATACTTGATCAACGTTATGCGCTCGGTCACAATCTCGAAATGAATCGAAAAGAGTCATACGTGCATTGCATCTTGAATCAACATTTGACAATGCTATTGATTTGCTCAGATATTTATCGCTGTGTTGAATTATTATTATGTTTTGTATAACAACTGAGTGTATATTGTTACATGCTTATATGATGCGTGAATTGGGAGAACCATCGATGATGGTTTCTCATTGAGTTCGCAAACTCATCCAAAATTGCAATTATTTTTCGAGCATAAGCATAGCGATAGCTCCTCGGACTGTAGAGCCAGATCTCGTGGATTGGCGAGAAGCGATGGCTCAAAGGTCGGTCACCGGGCTTTCTTTTGGAGACTTATAGTTAGATCTGCTTTCATACGAAGACAAGATGACACTTAAGGTGCAGTGTTTGGATCATGTAAAATTAAAAAGTACTTGACTTGTAAATTATCGAGCTTTGAGTGAATGAAATAGAATCTAATTTGGTTTTAAAAAGTGGTCAATTTCTTATTCTTGTCTTATGATTGTGATGCCATGAGGAGTGTAGTGGTTGTTATCGATAGTGGTCTCTTGTCGTAGGATATGTATCGGAATGACCTACTGGCGTTCGGTGGATACCCTATGGTAAGGGGCGCCACATTTAGTGGTATCAGAGCATGGTTTGGCATCTTTTGGGAATAGTAACAATATAGGTAGGAATCGGATGAAATTGTTGGAACTGATCAGAATTTTTGTTTTGTTTTAGGTCTTCTGCATTAGGTGATCAGGTTGAGCAGCCAGCTGACCAAGGATCAGTGGGAGCAAGTAGAGAGTCTTCTATGCCTCGTACTGAGGATCTGCCTCCTCGAGTTCCCGTGAGACGGGAGAGGAGGTATGATTTATTCTTGTAAGGGGTATGAGATTTCTATGGCGTCTGAGACCCACCGAGGCTGAGGGATGGCTGGAGAGGACGGAGAGAGTCTTCGACCAGATGGACTGCGAACCTGATGAGAGGTTCGATTATGCGGTATCTCTACTGCAGGGCCCGGCATACAAGTGGTGGAAGACTGTGCCAGGCAGTACCACCAGGCCTTGCTTACTGTCATGGGCTGATTTTCTGAGGGCCTTCAGGGATAATTATATGCCCAAGGTCTATCTTGATATGAAGATGCAGGAGTTTCTGGAACTGAAGCAGGGTCGGATGTCGGTGGCAGAGTATGAGGTGAAATTCAATGAGTTGATAGATTATGCCACAGTGATGGTCCCGACTCAGGCTAATAAGTGCCGGAGGTTCGAGAATGGCCTCAACACTGAGATTCGTACCAGGTTGGCTCGGTCGGACATGGGGACATTTATTGAGTTGAGAGCTGCTGCCGTTAGAGTGGAGCAGCTGATGAGACAGAGGCAGGCTGAGATTGGGTCCCGGGGTAAGCGGCCCAGTGATAGTCAGGGCAGCTCTGGCAGGAGCTTTAGTAGCGCGAGCGGGACTTTCGTGTCTCGGGAGGTTCGAGACAGTCTGGTTTTGGGCAGAGTGGGAGATTTGGACCGACTGGTAGTGGTAGTGGCAGTGGCAGAGGCTCTGGGCAGATTTCTCCAGTGTGCCCACATTGTGAGAGGAGGCATAGTGGGGAGTGTTGGTGGCTTACTGGAGCCTGCTTGAGGTGCGGCTCGACGGAGCATCAGGTCAGGGATTGCCCTGATACATTGAGAGTTCAACCTACTGGTAGTGGCCGAGTCGGGAGTAGTCTGACTGCATAATGAGTAGAGTGGGTGGATCCGGACAGAGGGGCCGAAGTAGAGGCCGTGGTAGAGCTGAGGGGTCCTTTGTGAGGACTGAGGGTCGGGCACGACCACCACAGCCCCAAAGCGAGTATACGCCATGACGCGGCAGGAGGCCCAGATTCCCCGAGGTTGTGGTGGTATGCTTCTTCTTTCGATATTGAGGCATTTGCTCTCTGGATCCCGGATCCACACATTCTTTCATTGCACCTCATATGGCATGTAGATTGCATGGGGATAGGAGATGCTACGAGATGGGCTAGAGGTGAGTACACCTCAGTACTACTACCGCATTAGAGAGGTTCAGGGGATGCTCGATCCAGATTGATCAGCGATGAGAGGGCGCACTTATAGTATTGCCGAGAGAGATCGATGTGATTCGGGATGGATCGCCGACGCCCATGGGGCTATCATGGACCGCTATACCAAGGAGGTTGTGTTGGAGTCTCTGGTCACTAGAGCGGTGTTCGAGGAGTTAGTCGAGCGATGCCGGCCGGATGATCTCTTTCCTTAGTGCCACGAGATTGATGCAGGAGGTCATGAGGCATATCTGCTCATGTGATTGACACCAGAGTTGAAAGCGAGGCTCCGGGATATTCCGTGGTTAGGGAATTTCCAGATGTGTTTCCTGACGAGTTACCGGGTTTGCCACCGGATAGGGAGACGGAGTTTACTATTGATCTCGTTCCAGGTACCGCTCCTATATCTATACCTCCATATAGGATGACACCTGTGGAACTGAGGGAGTTGAAGGCTCGATTGCAGGAGTTCTTTGGAGAAGGGTTTATCGGACCCGATGTCTCACCATGGGAGCTCCAGCTTTATTTGTGAAGAAAAGGATGGGACTTTGAGGTCATGCATCGATTATAAATAATGAATCGGGTGTGATGAAAGAATAAGTACCCACCGCCTAGGATTGATGACTTATTTGATCGATTCGCGAGGGAGCTCGGTATTCACCAAGTTAGATCTGCGATCCGTTACTATCGCTTGAAGATTGCAGAGGCCGATCGCCTAAGAGTGCATTCGGGAGCGGTATGGGCATTTCGAGTTTCTAGTGATGCCGTTTGGGTTGACTAATGCCCCGCAGACTTTCATGGCCTTGATGAATAAGGTATTTCAGCCTACCGGATCGGTTTGTTATTGTTTTCATTGATGACATTTTGGTGTATTCGAGGGATAGACAGGAGCATAGTGAGCATTTGAGGATTGTGTTACGATTTATGAGGAGAGATAGCTGTACGCCAAATTCATAAATGTGAATTTTAATGGATCGGTGATCTTTTGGGGCATATAGTGACCGGAGAGGGTATTCAGTAGATCCGAGTAAGGTTGAGGCAGTGCTGAAGTGGGAAGCTCCTAGGAATGTGCCGGAGATTCGGAGTTTCCTCGATTAGCGGGTTATTACCGGAGGTTTGTCGAGGGTTCTCATTGATCTCAATTTCTCGACAAAACTTCGAGGAAGAATGTGCCATTCGGATGGATGAAGAGTGTCGAAGAGTTTTGAGGAGTGAAACATCGGTTGACTCTCGCCGGTGTTGGCTATTCCATCTGGACCGGAGGATTTGAGGTGTACAGCGATGCATCACATCAGGGGTTGGGGTGTGTTCTGATGCAGCATGGTAGAGTCATTGCTTATGCCTCGAGACAGTTGAGGTCTCATGAGGTAAACTATCATGTTCATGATTTGGAGTTAGCTACAGTTGTGTTTGCACTGAAGATTTGGAGGCATTACCTGTATGGTGAGACCTTTCAGATCTTTACTGACCACAGGAGTTTGAGATATTTACTGAGCCAGAGAGAGTTGAATTTGAGATAGAGGAGGTGGCTGGAGTTGTTGAAGGATTACGATTGTATTATCGAGTATCATCCCGAAAAGCTAATGTGGTGGCGTATGCTCGGTAGGAAGTCACATACTAGTACAAATTTTATTCAAAGCATGAGGTTGCCTAATTTGATTCGATTGAGAGCTTTGAATGTTCGGATGAATCTGGAGCGGGATGGAGTATTATTGGCTACACCGAGACCGAGACCGATGCTATTGGGCAGATCGGAGAGTTCGGGATAAGGATCCTCATATGGTGAGACCGATTGAGAAAGTAAAGGCCGATCACGAGTTCGAGTTTGATGTGAGATGAGACTCTATGGATAGGGCGGAGGCTTTGTGTACCGGATGTGGATGATCCGAGGCGAGAGATCTTGGAGGCTCACATGGCCACATATGCTATGCATCCTGGTACTACCAAGATGTATAACACCCTTAAGCAACATTTCTGGTGGCCTGGTATGAAGAAGCAGGTAGCTGAGTATGTGTCTAGGTGTTTGACGTGCCAGCAAGTTAAGGCTGAGCACCAAGCTCCAGTGGGGAAGCTTCATTCGTTGCCCATTCCGGAGTGGAAATGGGAACGGATCACCATGGATTTCATCATGGGGTTGCCTAGGACGCCGAGGCAGCATGATGCTATCTGGGTCATCGTGGACCGGTTGACTAAATCGGCCCATTTCTTACCAGTGAGGGAGAATAATACGATGGATCAGTTGACCCAGAAGTATGTGGCGGAGATAGTGAGACTGCACGGGGTCCCGGTGTCGATAGTGTCTGACAGGGATCCCAGATTTACTTCGAGGTTCTGGCAAAGTTTGCGATGCTGCTATGGGTACTAAGTCAATTTCAAGATCGCATTTCATCCTCGACATGATGGGCGAGTGAGAGGACGATTAAGACTGTTGAGGATATGCTTGAGCTTGTGTATTGGAGTTCAGAGGAGCATGGGATCGATGATTCAGCCTCGATTGAATTTGCTTATAACAATCATTATCATAGTAGCATCGGGATGGCTCCATATGAGGCCTTTGTATGGGCGTACCGTGTAGATCGCCTCATATTGAGATGAAGAGGGTGAGAGGATGATTGAGGGTCTGAAATGATTCAGATATCTTTGTTGATAAAGTAAGATTGATTCTGAGTCGCATCAAGCGCTCGGATGATGTAAGAGCTATGTGGATCAAAGATAGGAGGGACATTGAGTATGATGTGGGTGACGAGTATTCTTACGGGTGTCACCGTATGCGTGTAATCTTGAGATTTGGGAGAAAGGGTAAGTTAAGCCCTAGGTACATTGGTCCATATGAGATCACCGGAGGATCGGACCATTGGCCTACTGTGCTAGCTTTACCGAGTGAGATGTCTCGATTACATGACGCCTTCCATGTGAGTATGCTCCGCAGATATCGGTCGGATCCGACACATGTGATACCGGCTCGGAGATTGAAGTCTCCATGAATCGAAAGTTATGTGGAGGAGCCGATCCAGTTATCGGGTCTCGGGTGAAACAATTGAGGAATAAGAGTATTCCATCGGTGAAGGTTCTCTGGAGGAACCATTCGACCGAGGAGGCTACCGGGAGACCGAGGAGCATATGAGGAGACAAGATCCTCACCTTTTCGATCATCGTAAGAATTTCGAGGACTAAATTTTTGTTAGGAAGGAGAATTGTAACATCCCTCTCCTATAGAAGGGTATTTTGGTAATTAGGATGGGTTCGGATATTAAATTATATCTCGGCGAAAGCATACACAGATATAGCCTCTATAATTATTGATTGGTTGCACATGCAAATAGTATACATGCATTCATGATAGTTTCCGCTTAGTTTTAAGTTGAACTTCGTATGAAATTATTTGGGGTGATTGCGTTTGAAAAATTATTTAGATCGCATCATAAATTGTTTTACATTTTAGGATTTATAGGAATTTTTCTGATTTTCCGAGACAATTCTGGATCGGAAAAATCGCCAATTGGCTAATCGATCGATTTTCTAACAAAGATCGCTACCAATGGCACAAGAATATTGGGTATATTATTTTGGGACCGAAAGTAGGGTCATTAGAGTTAAATGGAGTAAAATTTTGAATTTGGATTAAATAAGTCATATTTTGACTTTTCAACTAAAAAGAAACCAATGGGAATTTGCCACCTTGAAACCAATGGGAATTTGCCACTTTTAAAGTTACATTTAATGCACCTCTCAATGCCTACGGATGTGTATGTGTTTAAAAGGAAAGGAGGATAAAATCTTCATCAATTCTTCATCAATGTTCTCACCCGAAACACACTTCTACTTTACATATACATAGAAAATTTTACTCTTCTTTCTACTTTCTCCACACCTTCAAGCTATCATCTAGAAATCCATCAAAGCTAGAAGATGAATATTGTGTATACTTGAGAAGGGAAGGAGGTTGGTACCTTGGTGTAGGAGTTAGAAGTTGGTTATTGAAGCTTTGAAGGAGATTTTGGGTAAGTTTTCATTTAAGGGTTGAGTTTTTAAATGAGGTTTGCATATGGATTTAATGCTGCCAATTTTTCAGTATTAGCTCTAGGATATGTATGACTGTAGTAATATTTAATTTGTATTTATTTTGATGTCTAGTGATGTGAAAGAGGCATTGGAAGTGATTGAACTAAGATTAACCTTAAATCTGGAAAATTAGATTTGTAATTGATGTTACTGTTTTATTCATAACTTATTTTGTAAAATGCAAATGAGGTAAGGTTAGTGGCCACTGAAACTTTGGAATGTTGGCTTCAATTTAGTGTGAAATAGGTGTTGTTGAATTTCAATGATAGAAGGTGAATTTTGCATGGAAAGTTGCTGTTCCATTGCCTGTGAACAGTAACCGCAACCATGACATCTGAGTTTTGTTGATTTTTTGAATTAATTGAGATGGAATTAGGAAAATGGTCTTCATGGAAGTTGGAGCATATTGAATTATATTTCCATTGCTACTGATCTTGCTATTTTTAGAATTGTATATTGGGAGATATGAATTGATTACTAATGACTGGTTTTGAGCATTTTGGATGAAACCTAGCTTAAGTGTGATTTTGTGAGTTTACTGATTGAAGGCAATTTTAACATTTTATGTGAACTGAATTGGTGTGAGTGAGCTCCTGAAAAGTTGTAGAGGAAGAGATTACCTTGAAAATGATATATGGTGTGTAATTTTTAGAAGTTAGAATTGGGAGTTATGATTTTGCAAAAACTGACCCTACATGAGGTTATACATGGCTGATCATAACAGAAACTTCCATAACAGTTTTGAAATTGTTAGAGATCGAATTGGATGTTGAGTGCTTCATGAAAATTGTAGTTTGAGATGTTATCTTTACAGGGATATAAAGTTCTGATTTTATTGACTTGTATATTGGAAGTTATGCTTCTTGTAAGGTTACTGCCCAAATTGAAGGATTTCAGGACAGTAACATTAGATGAATTAATTGACTTGTTTAGAAATAGAATTTGATTTTGGGTTGTTCATGAAAGTTGTTGAGGACATTGTGAACTTATTGAACATATTTTGTGGTAATTTATTACTGAAGAATCAGTGAGTTATGGAATTGCCAATGTACTGCCCTGTGTTGATGGAAATTGAGTAGGCAGTAGGTTGGATGGAGTATTTGACACCCTTAGGATTGGAATTGATTTTATGGTCTTCTTGAGAATTGTAGAGCTTTTCATAAGCTTTCCAACAAGGTATAGTTTGCATTTTTAGAAATGTGTAGAAAAGTTATGAATGTTGGAAGTGGGTTGGTGTGTTAGGACAAAGGGAAAGGGATTTTATTAATTATTAATTGGCATATAAAGAGTTTTGACTTCTTTTGTCAATTACTTTCCGTCCGACGTCCGATTGACCTAATTCCAGAGGCATCGGATTCTTTGAATATTTAATTTCATTTTATGAGAAACGAGAATTTTAGACGGAATTTGACGTAGCCCCTATTAACTAACATTGAAACACTGCTTTATTTAATTGGGGACCTATAGAGTCCGATTAGGCGCACCGTCGGCGCTATGGATTTCTAATTTTAATAGAATTTTATTATGGGGAAATATTGGATTAGGGCCGGATTGCCATGAACATGCATTATACATTTTTTACCGATTTCATGTGCATTATTTAGTCATTTCAAGTATACCGATGGTAATGGCTATTCTTTTAATGTGCTATAGAGGCTCAAGTGGACCGTCGTTCCACGGACTTGGCAGAGACTTCCGGCACTAGCGTGGAAGTTATTAGGTGAGTAACCTAGTTGGTTATTCCAATCTATGTGTTTCTTGTGATTGATTGCCTACGGAGATTACGTGGATTACTGTTGTGAATTGATCGCCTACGGGGATTATGTGGTTATATATGGCCCAATTGATCGTGAAATAAACATTAGGCAATGTTAATTGGATTGTATGATTATATTGTGTATTTGGACCGTGTATTACCATGTTTATCGATATGGGACATGTGCGTTCATGCACAATTGCATCACATCGTTAAAGGAAAATTGTGAACCGAGACGCCATCAGATCGAACCGAGCCTAGAGCTCGATATCTTGAACCGAGCCTCGAGCTCGACGGAGATAATTCTCCCAGACGCGTCTATCTTGATAATCATTATGCGCTCGGTCACAATCTTGAAATGAATCGAAAAGAGTCACATGTGCATTGCATCTTGAATCAACATTTGACAATGCTATTGATCGCAGATATATTTTTCAGTGTTGAATTATTATTGTGTTTTGTATAACAACCGAGTGTATATTGTTACATGCTTATATGATGCATGAATTGGGAGAACCATCGATGATGGTTTCTCATTGAGTTCGCAAACTCATCCAAAATTGCAATTATTTTTCGCATAAGCATGACAGATAGCTCCTCGGACCGTAGAGTAGTATCTTGTGGATTGGCGAGAAGCGATGGCTCAAAGGTCGGTCACCGGGCTTTCTTTTGGAGACTTATAGTTAGATCTGCTTTCTTATGCAATCTGATGTATGACACTTAAGGTGCGATGTTTGGATCATGTGTAAATTAAAAAGTACTGACAGTTGTAAATTACTGAGCTTTGAGTGAATGAAATAGAATCTAATTTGGTTTTAAAAAGTGGTCAATTTCTTATTACTGTCTTATGATTGTGATGCCATGAGGAGTGTAGTGGTTGTTATCAGTAGTGGTCTCTTGTCGTAGGATATGTATCGGAATGACTTACGGACGTTCCGGTGGATACCCTATGGTAAAGGGGCGCTACAGTCGAGACTTTGGTCTCTTCTGTATAAGTCTAGTTACCCGCCTCTGTAAATAGATTTAACAGTCATATGATTTTTTATTCTGATTTCTGTTTGACTCTGCTATAAACAAAGAAATTGTGTTCTTATTATGAAGGGTTTATACCCTCTCTTGAGACTCACTTCTATTTTCTGTACAATTTGTTGAGATCCAATATAATATGTTGAATTGTTCGTTCTGATAAATTGTTAATGCATGTTTTTGATATATCATGATTGTGTATCTTTAGTTGTCAGTTTAGGAATAGATTTGTTATTACTCACTAAACTATATGCTTAGTATAGTGTATTTGCCTCGTGTAGGTTCAAAGAGAATGACATAAGGACTGGGACGAGTCAACCGCAATGGCGAATGGAGTATAAGTCTTGTTTTGCTAAAATTGTATTTTTTTGGAGTTTGTTTTGACTTGTCTTGGTGTATATGGCTTTTGATTTATTTGAAGGTTTGTAGTGACCTTAATTCAGGCTGGTTCCATTTTGGAACACGTTGTATTTAAGCTCAGTGTATTATGATGTATGTTTTCTCCGAATTGCTTCTGCTTTGAGTTATTGAGATTGCATGATCAATGTTTCGCATGTTTTCGGTTCTGTATGCATGTATGTTATGTTGTCTGTGTGGCACCCCGTATCCTCCCAGGGGGTATTAAGGCATCACATCTTTTGGTATCAGAGCATGGTTTAGGCAATTCTGGTTTAACCAACGCTCTGTTGAGTGTACAAGTTGTGTTTTGGCCTAATGCGGTGTCCCATGTTTTATCTATAGAATTTACGATGGAAGGATCTCGCGAAGTTGTTGACGAAGTTGTTGAAAGTAATCAGCCGGAGCAAACTCGTTCAGAAATACCTGGACCGTCGGGGGTCAATCGAGGTAAAGCTGAGGTGCCACCTCCTCCTCCAGCTCAGGGAGAGGCTTTGATTAAAATTTGTCCAGGATATGATGACGTTCTTTGCATCGATGATTGTAGGAAAATCCGGGAGGTACATCACATGTACCGCAGCGAAAAACAAAATTTTATTCCCGGACCTTCCGAACCGGGATCCGTATCTCAGATGAAGACATCAACCTAAATAGCCAATAGAGACTATCTCTAAAGGTGATCCACGCAGAGATCGAGAAAACCTAACCGAGTCAAACCCTTTGACCCGGAATAGCTAGAACAGATTAAGAGCGCTAGACCTACCTACCCCGGAGAGCTTGAGATTCACGTTGGACCTTGCCTTGGAGAAGAGAAGAATCAATGATGGCTTGATGAAGAAGAAGAAATGAAACTCTTTTCAAAAGCAAAGCTTAACCTTTAAGCTTTCAATTTCTTATTCTCCTCCACGCAAACCATACGGCCACTCCCACCTTCAAGCCCTCTTATATGTCTTTTTAACAATTAAAAAGCCAACCATAAGATTAGGACATGTGTGAGCCAAATGACCATTCATTTCATAAATGATTAAAGTAATAACTTTGAAAAGTCAAATGACTTTATCCTCTTCTCCCACATCCAACGTACACATGGCATATATTTATATATATTAATTAATTATTTACTTAATTAATTAATATATATAATTACTAAAGCGATCCATCAATGGAAATTGGTCTACTAAACTCGGCCCCGATCTTTGAAAGCATTTCAAAACCTTTCTTAGCAATATTGATGTCGCGATCTCATCGGACATATCCCAATCCCATTGGGATCTATTTAATCTAATGCTCTCCATAATTGGAACTCGTCCAATTACTATTTTACTGATTCTCCGAGACACTCTTAAGCGTGTGACCCTTTAGCTTAGGTTATGTTGGCCACTTAGATTAACAATTAATCTGAGCAAGTCATGAGCGGTATCTAGCAACACATCATGACCCCGATTGACCGGAAAGTAATCGGTTTGATGTATTCATCAAGAACCGGATCACAAACCCTTCCATGTATAATTCTGTGCAATTAGTCCTTTCACCATCCTATACCCCACTTGGTTATGAGTATGGTTAAAGTGTCAACTCTTACTAGACCGAGTCTAGCCAGTGATAACAGATCTCGCCCTATGACTCATTACTCTATATGTCCATGAAGACACTCTTCATGACATATTCACTCTGCCGAGATTTCGAGTAATGATCCCGACAAGAGGCCATGGGTATCTCTTACGCTAATCCGTAAGTGGTGAATCCTTTATTGGCTACTCAATTATCTTGAATACCTCAAATGTACTCAAAGCACCACCCTATGAGTTACCTCCGAAGGCAACAAGGAATGGAGTCAAAATGTGATCAATCGATATCAAGATATCCTCGAGTACCTCAAGTCTGAGGATACTTGCACCATTGCTATGATGAGATTATCACCGACACTAGATAAGATATCCATGTGATGATCTCATGGCAGTCATCCAATGAACCTACTACCGCTAGTAAGCATCCACATGTCAATTCTAAATATCTCATATTTACGGTTTACGAGATCCACCGCTGATCCAATCAAGGAATATGACATGTGCTAGTCTATCCGGATTAATGATGTCGGTCTCATTAATCCTATGACTAGGATAATTTAGAATCTTGACATAATTGCACATGATAGGAATCTCGGAGTATGATTACATCATAATTTCCTTCATGCTATGTCATATATCATGGACTTCATTAACTGATTAAAGATCCAATCAATTCATAAACAATGTTCATGAACATCAAATTAATGAATTATGCCTTTTCTTTATTTATTCATTCGATGCGATACGATTGTGAATAAAAGCAGCTAAAGGGATTGCCTTTAGGCACAAATAAACAAGATGCCGTCCTTAAATAAGTCGACTTATGCAATGTACAAGTCGACTTATCGGTACTTTTCAAGAACAAATCGACTTATCAGTAGTACAAGTCGACTTGTACTTACAAATCTCCCACTTGACCTAAAGCCAATCACCTTAGTATCCAATACCATAAGCGAGTCCATGAGAATCACAATTCTCCTATGACAATGGCTTTGTCAGCGAACAACAACACTTTGCTTTCTGGGAATTCTCTATCGGGATATCATCTCGACTAATGATCTCCGAATCGGCGATCGAGTTCGGATCGTCGATAAGACCTTGGTTCCTTTGCACAGCAACTAGCCCCATGTATCACAATACAATCCTATGGGCCCACCACAGCTAGGGACTAGATCAAGTTTAGTAATGAACTTCGATCTAAACCGCTTCCTTCACAGATCTCACGCGGCGATGTACTCTGCCTCGGTTGTTGAATCGCCATCCTCTCTTGTTTGGAACTTTTCCAATCGACCGCCACGCTATTCAGGTGTGAATGTATATAACTGAACATGATTCGTAATCATCCTTATCAGTTAGATCTGGCATCGAATGCCCGCTCTTTAGAGATTTCCATCTCCATAGATTAAGAAAACATCCTTAGTGCTTCACAAGATTGAGGATACTCTTGACACCACCCAAGGACCCTCACCAGATCCGATTAGTATCGCTTTCGAACACTTAGAGCATACGATACATCGGACCTTATGCATAACATTGTTCCATGCTAAACCTCTTTAGCATCTCATCTATGTACGATGATTGTGAAAGACCAAGCAACCTTTTGATCTAACTGCATAAATCTATATCCCAAGGATATAAGTTGCTTCACCAAGGTCTTTCATCGCAAATGGAGTGGACAACCAAATTTTAACTGATTGCAGCATAGAGACATCCTTTCCGAGTAACAGTATGTCATCTACATACAACACAAGGAATACGATTGCAGTCCCATTAACCTTCTTATGCACACAATGATCATCCGAATTTTGTGAGAAACCAAACTCTTTGATTGACTCATCTAAACGGATAATCCAACTCCTGGAAGCTTGCTTTAATCCATTAATGGATTTCTGAAGCTTGCATACCATTTCGCCATCGATGGAAGTGAAGACCTCAGGTTGTGTCATACACATCCTCGGGTAGATTTCCTCTCAGGAAAGCTATCTTCACATCCATTTTCCATATCTCATAATCATAATGAGCGGCAATGGTTAGGAGTATCCTAATGGATTTAAGCATTGCTACGGGGCTGAAGGTTTCGTCATAGTCAACTCTTTGTCTGTGATGATATCCTTTGGCCATTAGCCTCGCTTCATAGGTAATCAGATTACCATCCATGTTGGTTTTCTTCTAAAACCCTTTGCACCTGTGGGTTTTATCCTTCGAGTGTAACAACCAAAGTCCATACTTGGTTTATGTACATGGAATCCATTTGATTTCATGGCACAAGCTATTTTAGGACTACGAACTTTTGTAACCTCTTCATAGGTAGTAGGCTCATCATCTCGTATGAGTAATCGTCATTCTGTTCCCTACGAGAAATTCATATCTCTCGAACAAGCGGTCGTATCCTACTTAACCTCTGAAATTAGTGTGTAATAGAAGGTTGAATGTTACCTCATCTATATGAGTGGCAGTTTCAAGTTCAGCGATTGATCTGTGTTTGTTCGAGCATCTTGAACTTCTAAGTTCAACTTTGCTCCCAATGTCCTCTCACGGAAGAAACTCTTTCTCTAAGAAACGGCATGCTTTGAAACAAACAACTTTTGTTCCTCGGCAAGGTAGAATTAATATTCCACGAACAAACACTTATCGACTTTGCATCAAGCTAATCTGACCGTGTCCGCTTCACATAAGGTGACAACCCCAAACTTTCATTTGAGAAAGATAGGGCTTTCGGTTAGTCCATATCTCCATATGGAGTAACATCAATCGCTCTTTAATGGAACTCGCTTAACAAGTAAGCAAATTGTCTCGGCGCATACCCCTAAAATGCAGAAACCTATCATCAATCGCACCATGTCTAACAAGGTTCGATTTCTCCTTTCAACCACACCATTGTCTTTGCGCGTGTAAGGAGGAGTGCATTTGAGATAAAATCTCATGATCTACGAGATAATCCAAAACTGTTGGTCTAAGTATTTTCCACCACGATCAGATCGTAATGTCTTCATACTTTTACCAAGTTAGTTTTCTACTTCATTTCTGAATTATTTGAACTATTCAAATGCTTCAGATTTGTATTTCATTAGATACAGACACTTATATCGTGAATAATCACTGATAAAAGTAATGAAGTAAAAACAACCACTTCTGGCATGGATGGACATCGGACCACATACATCCAAATGTATTAGGTCTAATATTCCATTCACTTGTTCACCATTTCCTTTAAAGGATAACTTAGTCATCTTGCCTAATAAACAAGATTCGCATGTGTCATATGATTCATAATCAAATGACCCTAAACATCCACTCTTATGGAGCTTAGCAATGCATATCTCATTTATATGGCCAAACCGACAATGCCATAAGTACGTTGATTTTAAATTATCTCAATTATGTCTTTTCGCGTCATTGACATTCATAATTGGATATGACATATCTAATATGTCAATTCCATTGCATAATGTACCAAAGACCATAGAGCATTCCATTGCAACTAATATAGCAACCATTCTACTAAAAGTCAAATGGAAATCAGCTCTAATTAAACATAAAACATACTGATATGTTCTTTGTTTAAAAGCGGGTACAAAATGATAATCATCAATTTGAATATAAGCCCGGTGAGGGAGTAACAAGACAAGTGCATACGGCTAATGTAGCAACCCTTGCTTCATTACCCGCACGAAGGTCTAGTGCTCTTTTTATGAGCTTTCATCGTCACGAGGCCCCGCATAACATTTCATATGTATGAGCCACATCCGGTATCAAATACCGATATGTTTGGATCGGGAATAGTATTAACCTCAATGACAAACATATTTGAAGAAGTAGAGGCATCGATGCCTTCTTACGCTTCGAGGACTCGAATAGATTTTACGGTTTAGCCTCTGGTGGCTGAGTCTTGCCACATAAAGCAAAAACCTTTTGGGGCGAGAATACTTTGGTTTTCTTCTTGTTGGCACTTCCTTTGGTTTCTTGCCCTTTTCTTCTTTGAACTAGAAGAAGAAGCATCCACCATTAGCACTTGCTATCTATCTTGATAGCACCTTTCAATTGTCGTGAGCAGATTGATCACCAGAATTGTTGTGGATATTTGGTTCATCCGATAGTTTAACCTGAATCGTGAATAACCATCGACAATCCAACCGAATTAAGTCTCTACTTAACTCATAATCCATTACAAATCCTAAGGCGACCAATCTCTCAATATAGCCATTCATCTTGGGGTATCTTGCATGGCGATTGTCCTGGAGCCATCTTTAATGATGAAGAAAGCCTCGAGGTCTTGAACCTTTCGGTCGAAGCTTACTCATCAAACGACTCCATAAGATGAAATATTATAGAGTGAGCATCCATGGACTCGTCTTTCTTTATTGCGACTCTGGTGACATCAAGACAAGCATAATGCAAGTATCCATATCATCATCCTTTAGATGCTTACGATATGCTTTCGATCCTTATCGAAGCATCGACAAAGAGTGCATCTGGAAGTGGAACATCTAGGGCGTATCCTGTTCCTCGGATCGAGAACAATTCTCGATTCCTTAGCCAATCAAGAAAATTCAGTCCGAATAGAGGCGTAAATTCACTGCGAAGGACTTCTTGATCAACCTAAACGCGATAAAGAGAAGGAATGATAGAATACATATGCTGCGTGATCATAAGGACTTGCATGATATGCATATAGCTCCCACTAGTTTCCTAGAATCCATAACCCTCTTTACTGAATCCAGAGAAGCGATGTGACATAATGTCTGAGTGGGTCGATATCCGACATTGCTAAGAGTGACCTTGAGTTTGCTCAACAAGCCACAACTTAGGTCAATCGGTGAGTATCGGTCATACCAATTGCATCATCGATAACCGACATTAAGAATGACCTTGAGGTTAGCTCAACAAGCCACCTTATGTCTCGGGAGGTATCGGATATACCAATTACATCTTAGACACAACTATCGATCGATCTTTATCAACTTGTTGATGTGTGCACTTCATTGGGTATCAACTCTTTGATGCGCGTACATCTAATGTATGCTACCCAACTTCGCCTCTGTCCACGTTGACCTTGAGGTTAGCTCAACAAATCAACGCTTCTAGGAAAACCGACCCATTAATCCGAAAATCTTATTTTCATGGTTTGAACATATTAAGTATAGAGTGAGCTTGAGGTTAGCTCAACAATCCAACCTATAAGAACTCTGGTTTTACCATATTAATGGAAGGCGTTAGTTTTCATATACTGAGGAGGGATTTGGTCTCTAGACTCCAAGCTTAAGGATTATAGTCGCCAGGACTATATGGAATGATTTAGGTTTCATCAATCACATTGAATCGATCCTTATAATCATCCATCATCCAACTGAGCATGCCACAAGTGGACTTTCATCAAATGCAAGTCGCCTTATGCTTCTGCACACAGTGGACTTGTGACACAAGTCGACTTATTTCACCTGCCCGTGAACAAGTGGGCTTATAAGGTACTACAAGTGGACTTATCTTTGATCTGAACAAGTGGATTTATTCTATCCACAAGTGGACTTATCCAAGACTCTTGAACAAGTGGATTTATACCTTATACAAGTCGACTTATTCAGGGAATTTTGCTAAAATCTCTAATCGGCTAATTCCTCAATTAGTACAATTCCAATTCACAACACCTACATACCTAAGGTAATATCTGATAAATTTGATGTATCAATGAACAATTCATTGATTCATGAAAGCCTTAAATAGTCAAACTATATGAAAAGCTTGAAATGAGTCAAAACTCATAAATTTCCAAACAATTTAGGAACACCCAAATTATCATCCTAAGCATCTCTAGCTAGCATATACATTATCAAATTTACTTCAGCACATGCCATAAAAATATGACGGTCAAAACAAACAAGATAATGCAATATACTAACGAGACGCTAATTTGATCAATTAGGCATTCAAAAATTCTTGGAAAAGGTAATTCAGGCAATTCAGTTTGGCAATCATACTACATTAAGATAACAAATTTTTAATCACATTAAAAATGGTGCAAGGCATTGGAACTGAAAAAGCACACTCAATCAAGCCAAGCAAAACAGTCTCAACAATTTTCACAAAACTGTCCAGTCCTGTACATTGCTCGAAATGATCAATGAAAAAATTTCAATAAATCATGAGAAAATTAGATAGGTTACTACATGTTCAGAACATGCTACATGAATTTTTTCAGGATTTTAGGCCATCAAAAACTCAGTCAACCAAAATAACAAAACCGATTCCAATTCTGTGTTCATCAACACAGCAATTCCCAAAAGCATAGAATAAAATCGAAAATAAATATCCAATCACCTTGAAATCCAATTTCCATGCTCACAGACATTCACCAACATCTTAGAGACATGTAGGTGAAGGAAAATACAGAAAACGATTTTTCTAGAATTTATTCTTGATTTTATACTACTGCCTGTTCACAGAATCTTTTCAAAAACAGCATCTGTAAGCTTAGGGAATTAATTAGCAAAACTATATCAAATCAAATCGATAAATTCTGAAAATTCATAGACATATTCTCTAACATGTTATGAATAATCCTGGGCAGAAAAATTTCGAAAACCCTATCTCTATAGTAATTCGAAATCTGGGCAGTACACATGCATCAACATCAACAGCACTTAGGGTTTCTGATCTAGCTTAGGTTTTAGCTTCATACGGGATACCAGACGCTCTGATACCACTGTAGGAAAATCCCGGGAGGTACATCACATGTACCGGCAGCGGAAAACAAAAATTTTTATTCCCGGGACCTTCCCGAACCTAGGATCCAGGTATCCGTATGAAGACATCAACCTAAATAGCCAATAGAGACTATCTCTAAAGGTGATCCACGCAGAGATCGAGAAAACTAGCAAAGTCAAACCCTTTGACCGGGAATAGCTAGAACAGATTAAGAGCTGCTAGACCCTACCTCTGTCCTGGAGAGCTTGAGATTCACGTTGGACCTTGCCTTGGAAGAGAAGAATCAATGATGGCTTGATGAAGAAGAAGAAATGAAACTCTTTTCAAAAGCAAAGCAACCTTTAAGCTTTCAATTTCTTATTCTCCTCCACGCAAACCATACGGCCACTCCCACCTTCAAGCCCTCTTATATGTCTTTTAACAATTAAAAGCCAACCATAAGATTAGGACATGTGTGAGCCAAATGACCATTCATTTCATAAATGATTAAAGTAATAACTTTGAAAAGTCAAATGACTTTATCCTCTTCTTCCACATCCAACGTACACATGGCATATATTTATATATATTAATTAATTATTTACTTAATTAATTAATATATATAATTACTAAAGCGATCCATCCAACTGAAATGGGGTCCTCTTACGGCTCTAGGGCCCGATCTTTGAAACATTTCAGGAAACCTTTCTTAGCAATATTGATGTCGCGATCTCATCGGGACATATCCCAATCCATTGGGATCCATTTAATCTAATGTTCTCCATAATTGGAACTCTGTCCAATTACTATTTTACTGATTCTCCGAGACACTCTTAAGCGTGTGACCCTTTGGGCTTAGGTTATGTTGGCCACTTAGATTAACAATTAATCTGAAGCAAGTCATGGCGGTATCTAGCAACACATCATGACCCCGAATTGACCGGAAAGTAATCGGTTTGATGTATTCATCAAGAACCATATCACAAACCATTCCATGAACAATTACTGTGCAATTAGTCCTTTCACCATCCTATACCCCACTTGGTTATGAGTATGGTTAAAGTGTCAACTCTTACTAGGCGAGTCTAGCCCAGTAATAACAGATCTCGTCCTATGACTCATTACTCTATATGTCCATGAAGACACTCTTCATGACATATTCACTCTGCCGAGATTTCGAGTAATGATCCCGACGAAGAGCCATGGGTATCTCTTCGCTAATCCGAAGTGGTGAATCCTTTATTGGCTACTCAATTATCTTGAATACCTCAAACTGTACCCAAGCACCACCCTATGAGTTACCTCGGAAGGCGACAAGGAATGGAGTCAAAATGCGGGATCGGTATCAAGATATCCTTGAGTACCTCAAGTCTAAGGATACTTGCACCATTGCTATGATAAGATTATCAACGACACTAGATAAGATATCCATGTGATGATCTCATGGCGGTCATCGATGAACCTACTACCGCTAGTAAGCATCCACATGTCAATTCTAAATATCTCATATTTACGGTTTACGAGATCCACCGCTTGATCCAATCAAGGAATATGACATGTGCTAGTCTATCCGGATTAATGATGTCGATCTCATTAATCCTATGACTAGGATAATTTGAATCTTGACATAATTGCACATGATAGGAATCTCGGGAGTATGATTACATCATAATTTCCTTCATGCTATGTCATATATCATGGACTTCATTAATCGATTAAAGATCCAATCAATTCATAAACAATGTTCATGAACATCAAATTAATGAATTATGCCTTTTCTTTATTTATTCATTCATGCGCATACATTTGTGAATAAAACGAGCTAAAGGGATTGCCTTTAGGGGCGCAAATAAACGATCTTGATCCTTAAATAAGTCAACTTATGCAATGTACAAGTCGACTTATCGGTACTTTTCAAGAACAAGTCGACTTATCAGTAGTACAAGTCGACTTGTACTTACACTGATAACACCTAAGGCCCCGATTGATCAATTGAGGAAGTATGGAGCCAAAGAATTTACTGGGACATCTCTGGAGGAATTTGAAAGGGCTGAGTTCTGGATTGAGAATGTGAAGAGGGTACTGAATGAGATCAGCTGTCCAGCTGAACAGATAGTGCACTGTGCTGTCTCTCTCCTTCAGGAAGCAGCTTATGATTGGTGGAAGTTCGTTTTGAGAAGTCCTCAGCTACTGATACCTCTGACTTGGGATTTCTTTGCCCAAGAATTTAAAGCTAAGTGTGTGACAGAGGCTTACAGGAAGGATAAATGGAAGCAATTTCTGAACTTGAAGCAAAGAAACTTATCAGTTGCTGAGTACGAACGAGAATTCAATTGTCTTAGTAAGTATGCCCCAGAACCGGTGCTTGTTGAGGAGTTCCGGTGTCATTAGTTTGAGGATGGATTGAATGATTCTGTCAAAGAGCATTTAGCGATAGTTACTCTATTGCAACAAGTAATTATCATCAGTTGGTACAGGCTGCTATGAAGATAGAGAGGCAAGAGGTGATAAAGAGGGAAAGGAATCAACGAAGGGGCTTTTCAAGAGGAGGTCAGTCCTCAAATGAAGTCAGGATAGAGTTTCCTCTACACCAGAGTTTACTCAGAGATCTGTGGCTCAGGGAAGGTCACAAAATTATCCCTCAATGACTGTTTCTGGTAGGGGTTCTTCTGCAGGCTGAGGTTCTGATCCCCCAGAGTGTCTTTATTGTTTTGTGCATCATTGGGGTGTTTGTAGAAGGGCTACGGGAGCATGTTTTCACTGTGGCAATACTGAGCATCAGATAGCCAATTGCCCTCTCAGACAACCTCAGACGTCACAAGTAAGTATGCATCTGCTGGGAATAGAGGATGTGGTAAAAGTCGAGGAGGACCTGGACAGAATAGACCTAATCTGAGTACCCCGTCGGAGACTGTTAATCGATCAGCTGTGCCTTCTTCTTCAGCTCGAGCTTATGTATTGAAAGCTCGCGAGGATCAGGATGCACCGGATTTCATTGTTGGTATGATTTCTCTCTTTGGTTTTGAAATGTATGCATTAATTGATCTTGGATCTACGCATTCATATATCTGTGTTGGAGAAATGTTTGACGTGGGGATGCCTATAGATCAGTTAGAATATGACATGCATGTAACCAGTCCTCTGGGTAGTAGTGTGTTGGTGAATCAAGTGATTAGGAATTGTCCTGTTATGATTCAAAGAAGTGAGTATGAAGCAGATCTGATTAAATTGTCATTCCACGAATTTGATTTGATTCTGGTTATAGATTGGCTGTCTAAACATTGGGTAGTAATTGACTGTAATGCTAAGACAGTTATATATAAGAGGCCTGATTAGCCTAAGATTGTATTACACAGTGTTCGCACTAGTTCTTTAACTAATGTAGTATTTGCTATGCAAGCTCAAAAACTTCTCAGGAAGGGGTGTGAATCTTATCTAGATTTTGTGCTTGATTCCCAAAAGGAAGGTGTTAAGAATAAACTACTTGATATTCCTGTAGTGAATGAGTTTCTAGATGTTTTTCCTGAGGAACTGCTTGGACTCCCTCCTGAAAGGGAAGTGGAGTTATCTATCGAAGTTATGCCTGGCACTGCTCCTATATCTAGAGCCCCATATAGAATGGCTCTTACTAAGTTAAAGGAGATGAAGGTGCAGTTACAAGAGCTTCTGGATAAGGGATTTATTAGATCCAGTGTGTCACCGTGGGGAACACCGGTGTTATTTGTTAAGAAGAAAGATGGTACACTGCGGATGTGCATCGATTACAGGAAGTTGAATAGAGTCACAATGAAGAATAGGTATCCATTGCCAAGGATTGACAATCTATTTGATCAGTTAAAAGATGCAGGAGTGTTTTCGAAGATAGATCTGAGATCGGGATATTATCAGCTTCGGGTAAAGGATGTGGATGTATCGAAGACTACATTTAGGACCCGTTATGGACATTATGAATTCCTAGTAATGCCATTTGGGTTAACTAACGCTCCAGCAGTATTTATGGATCTAATGAATAGAGTGTTCAGGCCTTATTTGGACCAGTTTGTTGTGGTGTTTATTGATAATATTCTGGTCTATTTTAAGAATGAACAGGACCATACTGAACATCTCTGAATTGTGTTTCAGACCCTACGGGAAAGACAATTGTATGCTAAGCTAAGTAAATGTGATTTCTGGCTTCAGGAGATATCATTTCTAGGGCATGTTGTCTCTTCTGAAAGAATTAGAGTTGATCCTAGTAAAATAAAGGTGATTGTTAATTGGAAGCCGCCACGGAATGTGACAAAAGTGAGAAGTTTTTTTAGTTTGGCTGGTTATTACCGACGATTTCTTAAGGAGTTTTCTGTGATAGCATTCCCTTTAACTAAACTGTTACAGAAGGCAGTGAACTATGAATGGTTTGATAGATGTCAGAGTAACTTTGATCAGTTAAAAAGTATGCTTACTGAAGCTCCTATATTAGTTCAACCTACTTCTGGTAAGGAGTATGTTATGTATACTGATGCATCTAGAATTGGTTTAGGTTGTGTTTTGATACAGGAAGGAAAGGTAGTTGCTTATGCCTCTAGGTAAATAAAGACTCATGAACATAACTACCTTACACATGATCTAGAACTTGCAGCAGTAGTGTTTGCCTTAAAATTTTGGCATCACTACCTGTATGGTGAAAGGTGTAGAATTTTCACATATCACAAGAGTCTAAAGTATCTACTTACCCAGAAGGAACTCAATCTGAGACAACAGTGTTGGTTGGAATTATTTAAAGATTATAATTGTATTGTGGACTACCATCTAGGTAAGGCTAATGTTGTAGCTGATGCCTTGAGTCGAAAGACCATCTCAACATTATCACTTAAGCAGAATGGATGGAAACTGGGATCTGACGGAGCTTTGATGGCTCAATTGAAAGCAAGGCCTACTCTGAGACAGGAGATTTGTGACGCTCAAAAAGTTGATGATAAGTTACAACAACTTATCTTGGCTACTCAGGAAGGTAAACAATCTGATTTTTCTGTGCAAGGTGATGGTGAATTGTATTATAAGGAACATTTGTGTGTGCCAGCTAATGATGAATTGAAGAATAAGCTATTGTTTGAGGCTCATAATACAGCATTTACTATGCATCCAGGTGGAAACAAGATGTATCAGGATTTGAAGCAGCATTACTGGTGGTCAGGTATGAAACGGGATATTGTGGATTATGTAGCAAAATGTTTGACATGCCAGCAGGTTAAAGCTGAGCACCAGGTTTTATCTGGTTTGTTAAATCCTATTCCTATTCCTCAATGGAAATGGGATAACATTATCATGGACTTTGTCACTAGGCTTCCTCTCACTCAAAGGAAGCTTGATATGGTATAGGAAATTATTGATAAGTTTACCAAATCTGCTCATTTTCTACCTGTTCGTCTTGACTATTCTTTGGATAGGCTTGCAGACTTGTATGTGAATGAGATAGTAAGACTGCCCAGAGTATCGTTGTTGATTATTTCTGATCGTGATCCTCGCTTTACTTCAAGATTCTGGAAAAGTCTACAAAAAGCATTGGATACTCAGGTTAAGTTTAGTACTGCTTTCCATCCCTAGATAGATGGACAATCTGAACGAGTTATACAAATTTTGGAAGACATGTTGCAGGGTTATGTGTTAGAGTTTCCCGGGAGTTGGGATAATTATCTGACTTTGATGGAGCTTGCGTACAATAACAGTTATCAAACGAGCATTGGCATGACACCTTATAAAGTGTTGTATGGTAGGAAGTGTAGAACTCCAATATGTTGGACGGAGTTGAGTGAAAACAAGATGATCGGGCCAGAAATTGTGAAAGATACTGAAGAAAAAATTCAGATTATTCAACAAAGATTGAAAGTTGTCAGTGATAGGCAGAAGTCTTATGCTGATCTAAAAAGGAAAGATACTGAGTATCAAGTGGGTGATAAGGTGTTTTTGAAAGTGTCACCATGGAAACGCATGCTTCGGTTTGGAAAGAAAGGTAAACTTAGTCCACGATTCATTGGTCCTTATGAAATTCTGAAGAGAGTTTGACTCGTAGCTTATCAATTAGCTCTTCCTGGAGAATTGGCCAAATTACATTATGTGTTTCATGTTTCTATGTTGAGAAGATATCGGTCTGATGGCACACATAAGATTCTTGTGCAAGAAATTCAAGTATAACCATATTTGTCTTATGAAGAAGGGTCAGTTTCTATATTAGCCAGAGAAGTTAACCAGCTCAGGAACAAGTCAGTGCCTTTGGTAAAAGTAAACTAGCAACATCATGGACTTGAGGAAGCAATATGGGAATCGAAAGAAATCATGAAAGCTCAGTATCCGCAATTATTCAGATCAAGTATGAATTTCGAGGATGAAATTTCTTAAGGAAGGAAGAATTGTAACACCCCATGTTAGGGGTTAGAAAATTTAGGAATTTACAGTACATCATATGTTTTGCATAATTGAGTATTTGCTAATATAGGCATATGAATTTTGACTTATACAAATAATTTTGCATGCATTCATTGACATTTCCAGGTAAATTTGATTTATAAGTGGAAATTGTAGATTAAATTGAAGTGTATTAATTATGATTTGAAAATTTTGGTATATTTTGGACATTTTGAAATTTTTGGTAAATTATTTTGAGCTAAAAATTTATTTGGAGAGTGTTATTATTATTTCATAATTTTTGGTGAATTTTAAAAATTTTCAAAAATAGGTGACAAATGAACTGGTACTTAAGTGACAAATGGATCCATTCTTGTGTGACAAGTGGACCAATACTATGGAGACATATGGACTGATTAATTGGTGACATAAGGCAGCATCTAAAGTGGATTAGTGGCAACATCTTGAGTTGGCAAATGTAAAACATGCCTTAGGACAAGTGTTGTGCTTGAATGGTGGCACCTAACATGTTGATGTGCTTGAATGTTGACACCTAGCATAGTGATAAAGCAGATTCCAGCAGCAGCATTTCTATAGTTTCTCTCGTATATCTTCCACGAAATTGCTTTAACCTTTCTCTATATTCTGGTCTCTGCCCTAGCTAGTTGGTACATGAAATTCACTCCTTAATCTCTCACAAAATAGCCAATAAAACCAGCTGAAAGCTACCATCATCTTGCTGTCCAAAATCAACTTGTTTTCATCCTAAGTTGGTGATGCATTTTGCTTGCATGGAGACTTGATTTAATCTAGAGTTTGAGCTGTAGTGAAATCCTAACAAGTAAGTGACAATCTGATCTTTATGATATGTATAGAAGTATGAGAGTTATGCCTGAATTGGACTGACATATGTGAGATATTGATGAGAAGTGTGCTGGAATCTTATGAACTGGAAAATTTTCACTGAACACGTCTTGATATTTTGATTATAACCGGATCTGTGTATTTCTAAATGATTTGAATCTTGATTCAAATTAAACTAGAGACACATATATACAACTTTTCTAAAGAATCCGAATGTTATATCTATCTCTAATCATTTCAAAATCTGGCTGGAATTAGAGTTAGAAATTCTATTAGTCTGAACTCTTTTAGATATAACTTTCAGTATACTGACTCAAATTGTACAATTTTGGTGTTATTTCAAACTGGAAACATAGTGGAACAATTGCCTAGAAGAAAGTATTGATGAAATACACCATTTTCATTCTCATAAAGATCATGTAAAGTTATCCTGAAAGGGGGGTGTTAAGATGAAAATGCTGAGGTGTGCTGGAATTTGATGACTGGAATGTTCTGAATATGCTTCGGTATTTTAGTTATATTTTGATCTTTAGATTTCCAAATGAAATGATTCTTGTTTTAAATTGAACTAGAGACATAATTCTACAAATTTTGTGAAGAAGTCAAATTTTAATTATGTCTCTATGATATTCAAAATTGGCATGTAATTGAGTTGTAGCTTAAGCTGAAACACTGTCAGGGACAGAAATCATATCTTGTGATTATTGAGTAAACTGTATTGATGTGGGCTGAATTAGGCTAAGTTATGTTCACCAAAGTTGTATCTTATTCTATTAGCTTTAATTTAGTATAAAGTTTGAAATTTTTAGATATCTGAGCTGAAAGATATGAGTTGTGAAAATAGAGGGTATGATCAGGTTTTAGCTAAAAGTTCAAATGTGTACAGTCTGGGGTATTTTTTGCATAACTCTTTGAATACTAAATCAAATTGGATTATTTTAGAGTAATTAGAAACTTGAGACACTGTAGAACAACTTTCTATAAGGAAGTATTATCTAATTTTGTCATTTACCCTACTAGATTAACGATGCAAAATTGACCCGAAATCATATGGGTAGAAAATCTAAAGTGGTCACTTAGGTTATGAAATTGATTTCACATTGTTTTATTTTGGTCAAATTATTAGTACCAAATGTTATTAATGAGGGCTTTGATATCTGATTAGTTTGATGATGGAAATTATAATAAGAAACCTAGAATTGTCATGAACAAGCATTCTACATATTCAGTATACATAAATGAATTCTTAATCATGCACAATAGTGATTTGTGTTAAATGTTATAGAGGAACGCATAGAACGACCACTTCCAGATATTGTCGGTACTTCAAGGTAATAAACAAACGGGATCAATTGTAAGTAATTTAGATGGTAAATTTGTTGGATCGGAAAAAGAAAGCATGCTTAGTATGGAGAAACGATAGATTTCAAAACTTTTTAAGAAATCATCTTGCAGCGGAAGCAATATATCCAAATCAACATGCTAATCTATACATGATATGGTATAAGAATAATAAAACCAAGAACAAGATAAAAGGAATTACCGACTCCTTCGCTACAGCTTTAAATCCTCGCTGCGCTATCCTCTCCTTCTTATATCCAAATCCTTTGCCTTTGAGTCTTTTCCTTTAGCAATCTATCTTCTTCCTTGTTATAGTATCCTCAACCAATTAGATTTACCACTTGTTCTTCAAGGACAACTAGGTTAACAAAATCCTTTGGTGGGAAAGGAGAAGAAATATTTGGAGGAGATTTTCTTAGAAGAAGAAGAATCAAAATTGAAACTCTTTCAATTCTTTCACTTAGGAATTTCGGTTCTATCTTGCATGAAAGGAGAGAATGTCTAAAAACCATGCAAGAACCCTTTCTTACATCTCAATTTCGAAATATGCATGAATGGAAAAAGTGAGAGGCATCAAATGCATCACTTCTTACATTAATCACTCCTCAAATAGCCAATAAATGAGACTTACTTCATTTATCTTTAAAATGGCTATTTGAAAGACCATAACCTATAATTGAATACCCATTTCGATTTTGGCAAGAAGAAAGAAGGAAGATGGTCCATCTAATGCACATCTTTAATCTTTAATCTAATGAATGCAAATAGGTTACATGCCAATATTAAAAGCCAACCATTAAACCATTTAATGGTAAGTTCATAACTCCATTTAATAATGATGAACCATAATAAAGACCATCTTTATTTAGTATTTTAATGTCAAATGTGTGGTTACACATCTAACCTAACACAATTTCGAAATTGCTTCTTCTCCATTTAAAAAAAATTGTTTTAATATAATTAATCTAATCAATTACATTAAACCAAAACAAGCCCATTTCTAAATAAACATATGGGCTTCCAATTAACCATTAATTAGTATAAGCCCATCATTCAATTATGGACTTCTAAAGCCTCCAAACTACTTCTTACTTAGCTTGATAACCTTCCTTAAAGCCAAGTGGGGAATCTTATTGGACTTTGATAATTGAAGCTCCAATAAGCCCGTAAATAATTCAATCTCATTGAAATTAATTCTAGCTTATTAACTAAATGTCATTCCACTAAAGACAATTAGTTGAACTCTTGAATTATTAAATATTATGAGAATATGTCCAATTGCAAACCCTATTTAGAACCTTATTATAGCCATCCGCACAATAAAGGGTAAAATTACCGTTTTGCCCTTATGTTGGTTTTTCCTTCTAGATCTCTCATTTTACTTTATATGGTGATTAACACATAAGATCTCATCTTAGTGTTAAGACTTGATGGGTAGCTAGTCCATCAAACTATTGGCGCTAGTTTAATCACCAAATCTCCTTAAAACATCTAATAATATACATGTTTCCCATACATCTCTATGTATATGTATATTACTTACAAATGAATCTTGGTACCTTATGACCAGATATATAATGCTCATACAGATAAAACCAAACTCTTTTGTTTTATTAATAATAAATATTTTCATTACAAAGCTGGAATCAAGAAGATAAAGTTACATGTAAATACACTTGCTTTCCAGGGCTCTATATTTACATAACTCCAACAATCTCCCACTTGCCCTAAAGCAAGTTTGACATATCCTTCATTCCCATCCCTTCTAGGTGACCCTCAAAGCTCTTTTGAGTCAATGTCTTTAATGAACGGATCAGCAAGTTTTACTCTGTAGGAATCTTTACCACATCCACTTCTCCACGTTGTATTATCTCCCTATGAGATGATACTTTACGCCAATGTGTTTGGCGACTTTGTGGTTCCAAGTTCTTTAAAATTAGCCACCGCCCACTATTATCACAATAAAGTGTAATGGCTTTTTCGCCTCGAACTACCTCCAAATCATTTAGGAACTTCCGAGCCGATCGCTTCTTTCTTTGCTTCACAAGCAAGAACATACTCAACCTCCATAGTCGAATCAGCAATACAAGATTGCTTGACACTCCTCCAAACTATGGCTCCACCTCCTAAAGTAAATATAGAACCGAAGTTGATTTCCTTGAATCAACATCGATTGGAAATCGAATCCGATATCCCGCCGAATAAGATTACTTCCAGAGTAAACAAGCATTAAGTTCTTCGTCTTACGAAGATACTTAAGTATACACTTAACCGCAATCAATGTTCCATTCTGGATTGGACTGAAATCGCTACCAGTCCCATGCGTAATGTATATCCGTCTAGTGCAAAGATTGCATACATCAAACTACCAACCGCCAAGCATATGGAATGTTACGCGCGTTCAACCTCCTCTTGGGTTTTAGGTGCTTGTTCCTTTAAAAGTTTGATTCCATGTCTAGTAGAGTGAAACCCTCTTGGAATCTTGCATGGCGAACTTATTGAGCATATTCTCAATGTAGGTTAGTTGAGACAAAACTATCTTCTTGTTCTTACGATCCTTATAAGTTTGATCCCTAGAACATAGGTAGCCTCTCCAAATCCTTCATTGAAAATCGCTCATTCAGCCATCCCTTAACCGCAGATAACATTCCCACATCATTCCCAATGAGAAGAATGTCATCAACATACAGGATTAGGAAAATAACCTTACCTTCTTGTATTCTTTTGTAAACACAAGGCTCATCTAGGTTTTGTATGAACCCATAGGTTTTGATAGCCTTATCAAACCTAATGTTCCAAGACCTAGATGCTTGCTTAAGTCCATAAATGGACCTTTGCAACTTGCAAACCTTATGCTCATTACCTAGTTCAATGAATCCTTCTGGTTGGGCCATATAAATGGTCTCCTCAAGATCTCCATTCAGAAATGCGATCTTGACATCCATTTGCCATATTTCATAATCGAAATAGTCTGCTATGGCCAAAAGAATCTGATGGACTTAAGCATGGCAACCGGAGAAAAGTCTCCTCGTAGTCTATACCCTCCTTTTGAGTATAGCCTTTAGCTACCAATCTAGCTTTAAAGGTTTCTACCTTTCCATCCGATCCCTTTTCCTTTTGTAGATCCATTTACACCCTATGGTTTTAGACACGTGGTAGATCTACAAGGACCTGCACTTCATTAGTATACATAGAATCTATTTCCGATTCCATTGCCTTGAGCCATTTTCTGCATTAACATCATTAATAGCCCGTATACGAACGGATCTATTTCTTCTTGGTCCGAGATGGCAATTAAGCCTTCTCCTAAACTCGATACCTATCTGGTTGTCTCACAACCCTCCCACTACGCCTAGGCACATCTTGATGTTCAGTTGCACTTCGATTCAACTCTTGAATCCATTTCGACATCTTGTTCATCATATCCAAAACAACTCTTGGTTTGGATGAAATTGCTAACTCCTTTAGTACTACTTCACTTCTTCCTTTGTGATTTCTCACAAACTCTTCCTCTAAGAAGTTTGCATTTGTCGACACAAATACCTTCCTATCATGAGGATCAAAAAATAGTACCCTCGAGTTCCGTAGGATATCCTACAAACAAACATACTTGACCTTGGTTCCATCTTTGTGGATTCAAGCTTTAGAACATGGGTTTGGACAGCCCCAAGTCCTCAAGTGCCTCAATGAAGGCACTCGGCCATCCCACAACTCCTAGGTGTTTTAGGCACCGATTTGGATGGAGCAAAGTTAAGAAGATATGTTGCCGTTTGTATGGCATATCCCCGTAACGATTCGGAAGGCTAGCATAGGACATCATTGATCTTACCATTTCTAATAGAGTTCTATTTCTCCTCTCTGCTACATCATTACATTGAGGTGTACGAGAGTCGACAAATTGGAAACAATTCCATTGTCAATTAAATATTCTGGAACTCTCCAGATAAATACTCACCACCTCGATCCGATCGAAGTCGTTTTAATGGCTTGCCAAGTTTCTTCTCAGCTTCAGCTTTGAATTCTTTGAACTTTTCAAAAGATTCACTCTTTTTATGCATCAAATACAAATAGCTATGTCTTGAGTAATCATCTATAAAAGTTATGAAATATTCATAACCTCCTCTAGCTTGTACATTCATGGGCCCACACATCAAGATGTACCATGTCCAACGTGGATTCAAATCGCTTCCTTTATAAGGAAATGAGGCTTTGTCATTTTCCTTCAATACAAGATTCACAGTGGGTAATGGATCACTATCCAAGCCCATAAGGATTCCATCCTTTACTAGCCCACAAGTCTTTTCGATTGATATGACCCATCCTTAGATGCCACAGATACTTTGAATTAATGCTAGAGATATTGGATTGTCTTGGTTTTATCAATTCTGTGGTGTTTAGTGAGCCTTTCATAGGTTCTATAAAAACAATCCTGTTTAATTATCGCTTCACAAATAAAATCCTTATTCTCATATATTGAAACAACCTTTTCAAAATATAAGGAATAGCCAGATTTTATTAGACAAAAATGTAAATCATGTTCCTTACAATCATTGGCATGTAATAAACATCTTCCAAATATAACATATGACCACTAGGAAAGTCCAAGATAACTACTCCCACCGATTCTGCTGAAACATAGGAACCATCTGCTATCTTAAGCGGCCTTTAGAAGTCTTTTCCTTCTTTGGAACCCCGCAAAGAATTACAAACATGGTTAGTGGCTCCTAATCTAATATCCAAGAAGTAGATAAATCTGTCACATTTCTAGTTCCTAACAAACTTAGGAAGCCCATACCTTATTTGCTTTTAAGGGACTCTAGGTAGATCGGATGCTTTCTTTTCCAAAGGCCCATCTCATCACAAAGGAAACACTTTCCTTTGATGTTCTCTTTGACCTTCTTTTTCATGGGTTTGGCCTTGACCCTATTTGGGCCTTCTTTTCATTGGAACCTTCTTCTTTCCTTGCCCTTACCCTTGGCTTAGAAGAAGAAGCTACATTAGCTTCTGGCCCATGAGCCTTAATATTCAATATTTCCTTCGTGCTCTGGAGGGTATTCATCAACTCACTCAAGGTGTAATCTTTGCTGTTGAGCTCATAGTCCAACTTAAACTGCTGAAAAGAAGAGTTTAAGCTATTGATGATCATAATCATCTGCGTGTTCGCATCCATATCCGCTCCAAGCATCTCAGCCTCAGTGACCGCAGAGATTACCTTCATCATGTAATCCCGCACCGGTTCACCAGGTTTCTGTCTGAGATTATGAAAGGTTTGGATAGCTTTCACTCTTGCAGACCTAGTCCTCACACCAAACATCTCATGTAGGTGATGGACCATTGCACTAGCAGTTTTCATACAAGCAATTTGCTTTTGCAACATGCCATGATGAAGCGAGAATATAACACTTAGTAGTCTTGTCAAGATTCCGCCAACGCTTCATGTTGTTGGACTTGCTCAGAGTTGCATCTCCACTTAGAGGTGTAGGCTCATTTTCAGTTAACACTTATGAAATACGCTCATATTGAAGAACAATGTCAAGGTTACGCTCCATTCATTAAACTTGTCTCCATTTTCCAATTTGTTATTAGTCAAGAGCGGGGTGAGTGGATTCATTTTGTGGTTGATTATGTCCGAAAATATAAATTATTAAAACATGAGCATACTAGTCAACAATTTATGGAACTTTGTATAAAATCATGATGCATGTATGCATGATAATAGATTTAACAAAACTTAAAAATTAAAACATTATACGACGGTTATTTTTCTTATCTATAATGTATAAGTGACGGTGGGCCATCTTATCTATTAAAAGAAAAACTGGGACCCTCCCACTCAAAAAACTACCAAGCATCTCATGCTCAATTTTTTAAGAAGCGTCTTAATTTGGTCCATACTTTTACCAACAGAGCTACGGTGGGCAGTTTATTGATAAAAAATATTGAGTGTATAACCATTTGATTCATTCACTAAAGATACCTACAAATCATGCCTCGGTGGGAGGTCACATTTGCTATCATTAAGTGGACTTATCCTTAAGGAGACCCAAACCATGCAAGATCTAGGATTCATGCCCTCCGATGGGGAGTAACACTTCACCACATGCAAACGGGCCATCATTTGGAGACCGTGGACTCTCACAGGAGCATCCTCTCCCACTCAATCTTTTTGAGCTTTAAGTTTTAAATACCATCTTGTCTAGATGCAATTTATTATCCATCCTATATTGTTTCATTATATATCTCATACATAATGAATGCATGGAAAGACCTAGGGTTGGCAATTTTCTAAATGACATGCAATCACATAATATCACATATTACAAGCATTCATTTCTCCATTCATCACATGAACTAATAAAGCCACTTTTGATTGTCCATCCTAAAACATAAAATAATTACAAGCCTTTTAGGCCCAAAATGCTTCTTCATCTTGGATCTTCCGCTTGAACTCTTCACTAACATGATCCGCCCATTCGGTAAACAAAATGTAATGGCATTTATGAAATTAGAATTTTGTCATTTTGAAAATAAAATTCCAGCACTAGATTTTAGAAAACCAAATCTTTGTTTTGACAAAAATTCTAGCACTTGTTTTATTAAAACCAAACTCATTTCATGAAAATTAAACACAACACTTAGTATTTTAGCAAAACCGAAATTGGATTCTTTGAAACAAAAAACCAGCACTTGTTTTCCAATCATAACTGAAATATGATTCATTGAAACAAAAATTTCAGCAACTTAGTCTTCACAAAACTTATGCCAAAACACAAAAGGATACACCGAAAATTTTACCTTTCCATTTCTTCAATCCATGGCTGCTCCATCTTCATCATTACATCAATTTGTGCATTATAAAATCAAATAAAATAGAAAAAAGAAACCAAGGAGGAAACATGGTGATGATAGACCACCCTCCTTGTTACAACCAAATGAAGAAATCTTACAAGATAAAATTTAACTTCTATGGACAACCAAAAGAGCAACATACACCATATATATTTCTATCACATAAAAATATGCAGTATACATAAAAAGATTGCCAACTCATGCATCCACCATATAGGAACCGAAATCATGCATGAAAACCGGCTTTGATACCAATTGTTGGATCGGAAAAGAAAGCATGCTTAGTATGGAGAAACGATAGATTTCAAAACTTTTAAGAAATCATCTTGCAGCGAAGCAATATATCCAAATCAACATGCTAATCTATACATGATATGGTATAAGGATAATAAAACTAAGAACAAGATAAAAGGAATTACCGACTCCTTCGCCATGACTTTAAATCCTCATTGCTATCCTCTCCTTCTTATATCCAAATCCTTTGCCTTTGAGTCTTTTCCTTTAGCAATCTATCTTCTTCCTTGTTATAGTATCCTCAACCAATTAGATTTACCACTTGTTCTTCAAGGACAACTAGGTTAACAAAATCCTTTGGTGGGAAAGGAGAAGAAATATTTGGAGGAGATTTTCTTAGAAGAAGAAGAACCAAAATTGAAACTCTTTCAATTCTTTCACTTAGGAATTTCGGTTCTACCTTGCATGAAAGGAGAGAATGTCTAAAACCATGCAAGAACCCTTTCTTACATCTCAATTTCAAATATGCATGAATGGAAAAGTGAGAGGCATCCAATGTATCACTTACATTAATCACTCATCAAATAGCCAATAAATGAGACTTACTTCATTTATCTTTAAAATGGCTATTTGAAAAGACCATAACCTATAATTGAATACCCATTTCGGTTTTGGCAAGAAGAAAGAAGGAAGATGGTCCATCTAATGCACATCTTTCATCTTTAATCTAATGAATGCAAATAGGTTACATGTCAACATTAAAAGCCAACCATTAAACCATTTAATGGTAAGTTCATAACTCCATTTAATAATGATGAACCATAATAAAGACCATCTTTATTTAGTATTTTAATGTCAAATGTGGTTACACATCTAACCTAACACAATTTCGAAATTGCTTCTTCTCTATTTAAAAAATTGTTTTAATATAATTAATCTAATCAATTACATTAAACCAAAACAAGCCCATTTCTAAATGAACATACGGGCTTCCAATTAACCATTAATTAGGATAAGCCCATCATTCAATTATGGACTTCTAAAGCCTCCAAACTACTTCTTACTTAGCTTGATAACCTTCCTTAAAGCCAAGTGGGGAATCTTATTGGACTTTGATAATTCAAGCTCCAATAAGCCCGTAAATAATTCAATCTCATTGGAATTAATTCTAGCTTATTAACTAAATGTCATTCCACTAAAGACAATTAGTTGAACTATTGAATTATTAAATATTATGAGAATATGTCCAATTGCAAACCCTACTTAGAACCTTATTATAGCCATCCGCACAACAAAGGGTAAAATTACCGTTTTGCCCTTATGTTGGTTCTTCCTTCTAGATCTCTCATTTTACTTTATATGGTGATTAACACATAAGATCTCATCTTAGTGTTAAGACTTGATGGGTAGCTAGTCCATCAAACCATCGACGCCAGCTTTAATCACCAAATCTCCTTAAAACATCTAGAAGAGATGATAACATCAAACTCTTTATTTGAGTGAATGTTCTCGACACGTGTTTCAATTAATAATTCCAACATGCGACACCGGATTAATACCTGTAAAAATCCATTCGATCATATCAAGAATTATAATGAAACACATATGAGTTCACCACTCATCAAGATTGTGATTCATAATAGCGAATGCTTAAGTTGTATGTTTTAAGATTAAAGTAACGTCCCACTTTATTCTTGAAAACATACTTGATTCCGATTCATTTAATAGTGACATTATCGATAGTCTACTACTATCATGATATGAAACTCATCATTCCCTTTAAGTAAACTCCTTTACTTATATGGAGATAAATCGCAACACTACGCCTAAACCATAATCAAACGACCAACTTGATTATTCAACTGTGAATCAATTAATTGATTCTAATAATATACATGTTTCCCATACATCTTTATGTATATGTATATTACTTACAAATGAATCTTGGTACCTTATGACCAGATATATAATGCTCATACAGATAAAACCAAACTCTTTTGTTATTTATAATAAATATTTTCATTACAAAATCAGAATCAAGAAGATAAAGTTACATGTAAATACACTTGCTTTCCAGGGCACTATATTTACATAACTCCAACAAAATTTTGTGAATAACCTAAGTAATTGATATTGATGAATGTTTATTGAATTGTGTACTGATTCCGGACATGAAGGTTCGAGGTACTGATTGATGAATTAGATATTGAAGTGCTATTTACCTTACTTTGTTCTGCTTAATGAATTTGATTTATGCTGATTGTGTTCTGAATTTCGGACAATGATTGTCTGAGACGTTTGATGCATGTTTATATCATTGGAAGCGCTTTTTCATGTGAATATGATTGACTACTTGCTTTGCACATGTAATGTCTGAAATGACCTTGTTTTGTTTTGAAACTGTTGAGTCCTAATTGTGGGTAAATAGGCTTGCCTAGAAGGATCTGCAGCTGCTTTTGTGACATTTTGGTGTCTTCTGTTAATGACACTTTGGTGTCTTCTATTATTGACACTTCAGTGTCGAGACTTCGATCTCTTCTGGACACTTCGGTGTCAAGACTTCAGCCTCTTCTGGATACTTCGGTGTCGAGACTTTAGTCTCTTTTGTATAAGTCACGTTATCCGCCTCTGTAAATGAATTTAACAGTCATATGATTTTATATTTTGATTTCTGTTTGACTCTGCTATAAAAAAAGAAATTGTGTTCTGATTATGAAGAGTTTATACTCTCTTTTAAGACTTAGTTCTGCTTTCTGTACAATCTGTTGAGATCCAATATAATATATTGAATTGTTCGTTCTGATAAATTGTTAATGCATGTTTCTGATATATCATGATTGTGTATCTTTAGTTGTCAGTTTAGGCATAGAATAGTTATTACGCACTAAACTATATGCTTAGCACGGTAGATTTGCCCCGTGTAGGTTCAGAGAGAAGGATATAAGGACTAATACGAGTCAACCGCAATGACCAATGGAGTCTAAGTCTTGTTTTGCTAAAATTGTATTTTTTTTAGTTTGTTTTGGCTTGTCTTGATGTATATGGCTTTTGATTTATTTGAAGGCTTGTAGTGACCTTAATTCAGTTTGGTTCCATTTTGGAACACGTTGTATTTAAGCTCAGTGTATTATGATGTATATTTTCTCCGAATTGCTTCTGCTTTGAGCTATTGAGATTGCATGATCAATGTTTCGTATGTTTTCGGTTCTGTATGCATGTATGTTATGTTGTTTGCGTGGCACCCCGTATCCTCCCAAAGGATATTAGGGCGTCACAGTATAGGTGCATAAATTCATAATCAAGAAAAAATTATGCATTTTCAATTTATCTCACACCATCTTAGTTCAGTAACCTTCTTTCTTGTTTCAAAAGATAAGAAATCATTCAAAGGAGATTGACTTAAGAAAGGATGATCAAGATGAGAGTATCTCTGGGAAGATGTTTCCCCAACCATTATCAAATTGAGGCTAAAGTAAAAAAAATTGAATAAATAGGTAGTGCATATACATGCAATGATGCAAATTTAGAATAAGATGATAATAAGCCATCATAAAAATATAATTACCTCAATTTAAAATCTTGAACAATAGAGATGTCGGGATTAATCAGTAGTTTTGAAGCATTTCAAGTATTAAAAATCTTGATTTCTCCTGCACGAAAAATGGTGATATGTTCTATTTTTTCACAAAAAATGAACAATGTAAAATACATAACATGTTTTGAAAATAATAATGTACTAGCGGAGTTTGATATCATAGCAAGCTAAAAAACAATAGTGATTGAAATTTCTTGTGTATCTCTCATTGTATTCAGCAAAAAGTTAGCATATTCACCAAACAATGTGCACTTAATCTTGTTGTTATTGAAAAATAATATTAATGCATAAATATTATTTTGCATACAAATAGTATAATACAATAGTTATTGAAATTAAAGATAACCTCTTATCTGTCAGTTATAGATTCATAAATTTTGATATGATATTATTCCTTCGAAATTCCTTACAAGTTTCATATGCAGTCATCTCTCCAAGGACATTTATTTGACAAGACAAACAATTTGTCAATAAAGACTAAACAAATAAATGACTTATTGTGCTAAAATAGAAATGGAAACCACTGAAGAAATATATATATATATGATTACCAATCAAATAACCCTTAGGAATCTTATCTTCTAGAATATCTGTGAATGGCACAAAATTGAAAGAGTATAGAGGAATATCCAAATTAACAATATTGACTATAGTGCCAAAGTGGAAATTGATCTTATATTTGTGTTGACTTACTCTATAATCTCCAGAATTGTCAACCACAACAAATTTATGTATGATGACACATTTGCCTTCCCTAACTGAATCACAATGCTTGGTCACTAACTTCTCTGTTCCAATTGTAGCCTGGATTTTATCTCCCTATGAAAAATTAATAGATTTGTCTATAAACTATAATCATTTTAATATAGTCAATTATCAGTATCATTAATAAGAAATAGAAAATGAATATACCTTCTGATCAAGCAACAACATTTGCAGATTAGAGACAACATTAGGGAAATTTCGACAAGAAACATTCCACGACCTAATAAATCTTACAGCTATTTTCCAAGACTCCTTCTCAGTATGCAACTGACCAATGTAGTTGACTTTCATGGAAGACATTTTCACATTACCTAAAAAGCTTTTTAATTCAAGGAACATATGTTAGGAAAGAAAATCTTAATAAATAGAAAACTGAAAAGATAAATTAGTGAAGTCATTCCAAATGAGCTTTACTTATACAAGGCAAATAAGTCAGCAAAGAAAATATGAATGAAAGAAAATATGGAAACAAAAATCACTCAAATCATTCAAAACTAAAGCTTCAATATGTAAAATGTAAATAATCAAAATAAACAAAGAAACTACAACATAAATGAATCAAATCAAAGATTTAATATAAAATAACTAATTATATTAACATATGGTTAATGTTGTTAAAAAAATTAAATAGTTCATAAATGTTTCAGAATAAATGGACCATAATGCTAAAGATCTTGAAATATTTTTTATAAACAACATTGAGTGTCTTAGATAATGCTTCATTTTCTGTATTATGAATCAGGATTTTGAGTCCATGCTTTGATTTCACCCTTGAAATTGCCACATATAATTGTCCATGTGTGAAAATGGGCCTTGGCAGATACAATCCAGCATAATCAAGAGACTTGCCTTGATTTTTGTTTATTGTCATACAATATGAGATATTGAATGGAAACTGTCTCCTTTGAAGTTGGAAGGGTCAAATTGACTCAGTAGGTGTCATTGTCATTCTAGAGATGTATACTCTTTCACCAAAGTGAGTCCTAGATATATGTCTAGCTTCTACAACATTAACACCAAGCTGTGTAATAATAAGTCATGTGCCATTGCAAAGTCCTGCAGATTGATTAATATTTCGAATGAGCATAATAGGAGTTCCAACTTTCAATATCAATTTGTGATTAGGTAAGCTTAAACACTGCATTGTGTTTAAGTACTCAACCGGATGCAATTCTTGCAAGAATTCACATTGTTCATTTGCTGTAAATATAGAATCAGAGCCAAGATATTCCTTAACTTCATCAGGAATAAGAGATAGAATATAATCATTAACGTTATCAACAATATCCAAAGTTGGAGTTAAAATAGCTCTACCCTTCAAGTAGCTCATATCATTAATTTTTTTAATCTCTGGATAAGTTGAATCAACAATAGCTGCAACAGGATCACGAAACTCAATAAGTAAAAATTCATGATGTATTTTCACAAGTTCTTCTCCATCATTAGGTTTTGATAAATTTCTATCTCCAATCTTAAGCACCCAATCTGAAAATTCTTTCAATTCACCAGCATTAGTATTTTGAGAATTTACGTGCAATCACATGTTTTTTTGTCAAAGTTATGACTTAACAAAATGGTCATAAGTAAGAAGATTTTATAGCTGTATGAACAATGTCGGATCTAGAACCACCACGAATTACAGGTAGTATTTGTCTGAAATCACTACCAAATACAGCAGACTTTCCACCAAAGGTTCAGGAACGTTAAATATGATAATATCACGAAGTGTGCGGTCTAGAGACTCAAAGCATTGCCTCTTAACCATAGGAGCTTCATCCCAAATTATCAATTTAGTTTTTTACAACAACTTTGCGTTGAAACTTCCTTGTTTAATATTACATATTGATTCATCAGTCAATTGAATAGGAATAGTAAACCTATAATGAGTAATGCATCCAGCAGGAAGTAAGGTTAATGCGATACCACTGGATGCTACAGTGAGCACAATATGACCTTCTGATCTTAACGCACAAGTGAGAGTGTTCCATATGAAAGTTTTTCCTGTTCCACCATAACTATACAAAAAATAAGAACCTCCCTTGTTTTGAATTACAGATTCCATAATTGTATCATAGACAACTCTTTGTTCTGCAGTCATTGTGCTCAAGAGAGTACTTAGCTGTTCTAAAAGTATTTGCCTATTAACGTTTAACTAATCTGTAATAAGTCTATTTTGCAAATCAAGATCAACATGTCCTTAAGGATTAAGCATTGGAGGGAAATCTTGCAAGCTTTTACCATTTGCTTTTAAGAGATTGTCAATCTCAATTAGAGCAAAATTTTACAATTGAGAATCTGTAAGTCTTAAATCTGTAACAAAAAAATTATAGCTGTTAATATTGGAATGGTTTTATAAAAAAAAACACTAAATATTTCAAGCAAACCTAAATATATAACGATACTAAACATTATTTGACAAAAAGTATAGTAGGTAAGTATAATCTAATGTATAAACATAAAAAATGAGTAATATTTGAAGGAAAATAAATATTTGATATAAAATAATTCATAGTATGAATGACACAAACTGAAAGAGTATAAAGAGAAATATAATCCAATGCTTGAACAAATAAAAATACAGTAGTTTGGAAAGATTTCCAAGATTGTGTTGCTCACCATTGCATCTATATTTTTTGTTGAGAATAAACAATATCTTCTGCTAGAAGTCTCCATGTCTTGTCCCATACATATTTCAGCAGTGAAATAGAATTAGACAAAAGCATTGTAATGAATAGAGATCTCAAATAATGAGCAGTACCCCACAAAAATGCTTCATTAATAGCATCAATGTATTCTCTATCATCATTTAGTAACCTAAGTTGATAGCATGCATCCCTAAAAGTTGGATAAATTATTCCATTAACAGTTCTTATATCTTCATAGCTCTTTGAGCCTTTCACCTGACCCAATAGAAGTCTAAAATAGAAAAGTTCACCAATACATGGTGAAACATGAATCATTTTACCAATTTTCAATCCTTGGACTCTTTTCTTCCATTTTTTATTCTCACTTTGGTATACAAACTTAGAGGGATACTTTGCATAGGTAAGTTGTTTACCTTCTGGGAATTTCTTGTTAGCCTCCATCTAAGCAATAAACATGCTCTCTTTGTTCCTTGGCTTCTTAGCAACTGATTCAAGTGTTTACCCTTCTGTAAAGTATACTTGTTATTGATTAGGAAGGTGAAAATAAAGCCTTTCAACAGATGGTTGTCTATAATGAATTTCAAAACCCAATATTCTAGAACATGTTTCATGAGAAGAAATAAATCAACAATCTAAGAACATTTTAGGTTCATCAATTTCGTTATTGCTCAAAGTTTGATTCTGATCATATAAGGCAGCAGTAACTCGATCATTTCCTTTGCTCAAATACTTGAAAAGATATTTGATTGATGAACTTTGATTGCAGTACTCAACATTTATATGGGATTCAAAATTGATTATCAAGGTCAACCCCTTATGTATCAACTTATCATCATCTCTTCTCCTATATATGGGAAATCTTTCATCATCAAAAGTAGTGATCCTTGCAAAAGATTTAGGATAATACTTTCCACATTTACCTTTATTCATACATAGAGATTTAGGATTTAGACTTTCACAATGTCTATGCATCATATGTTTAGAAACAATATTATATAAAGTTGTGTTAGTTACAGGATCTGGAATGTCAAGCTCTTCAGGATTATGGTATTTCTCTTTATCATTTAAGAACAGAAGGATGTGAGCATGAGGCAAGCCGCATTTTTGGAACTCAATTATGTAAACAACTGACACAAGGATAAAAAAACTATCAAATAATATATAACACAATATATATATAAAAGTTAACTGTCAAGATCTACTTGAAAAGAGATTTTGATGAAACAACTTTAAAATAATGACATTTACTATTGCAAATGATTGAACAAATATTGGAATATATTGTGTTTATCAATTAACATTTGAGGGGATCTTTAATAAAGGATGAACCTTAAATGAATAGTAAAATATGGTTGTAAGAAATACATAAGAGATATATGAACCATGACATATGTTGGACCCCGATTTTTGAGTAAAAATAAGAAATATTCAAAAGTGGATGAGTTTATTTAAATGAAGTTAAATAGCAAGAAGTAAAAAGAGAAAGTGTGAAAATATGAGAAATTGTGAAAAAGTTGACTTTTTGGCCTTGGAGAGTTGACTCTTGATTTAGGCAAAATTTGAGAAAATATGCTACATGAAACTTGTAGATTATGTCAAGAGCTTTCTGTAGCCATAAAGTTTGATATTTTTCGATATCGGGAGTGGAAGTTATGATCAGTCAAAGTTAAGTATGAAATTTATTTGAAGTTTGACTTTTGGGGTTGATAGTTGACTTTTGATCTAGGCCTAATTCGAGGCAATGATCAACGTGAAACTTGTAGCCTCTGTCGAGAGCTTTTCGTGGACATAAAGTTTGCTATTTTTCGATGTCGGGATTGAGAGATATGAATGTCGGAAGATATGCTTTGTTTTGAAAATGTTATTAAGTATAGATTTGCATGTGCTATACTTCGAGGCCACTCGTCGTTTGGATTTAGTCTGAATTGGAGTAAGTGGTATTACTGAAAGTTGTAGCTTGTATGTCGATCTTTTCGACGCCATAAAGTTTGTAATTTTTTGATATCGGAGTTAGGAGTTATGATTTTCGGAAAACCCATTTTGTTCTTGGGTTTTCAATCCGACCTTTTTGTAATCTTTTGTGCATAATTCCTTCATCCGACATCCGATTGACTCGATTCTTGAAGCGTTGAATTCCTAAGACAATTACGTTCATTTTTATGAAGAATTATGATTTTTAGGAGATTAAATGGAAAGAGATTGATTGAACCAAAGTAAGAGATGAGTTATAGGTTATAAATTGGATAATTTTCTGAACATAGTTGAGTATTTTGCAATTTTCGGGAGTTATACAATTCCGATTGAGGTGATTCTTGAGGAAAAATAAAGTTAAGACATAGGGCTACAATTCTTGTGAAGGGATCGAAATTTAATTTCATCCCTAAGATTGTCAAATTCTGGACTGAAGTTATGTTAAAGTTCAGTTTCGGATTTTGTGCAGGTCAGTTAGTAATTCGGTCATAACTTCTTCGTTTTAGATCCGAATTGAGCACCGTCGGTGGCGTTGGATTCGTATGATCTAGAGGAACAATTTTCATGAAGAAAGTTTGTCCAAATTATTTCGTTTAGATGTTGGAAATCAGGACGCAAGTTATCAGTTTTTCAAAATCCTGCACATGGGCAAACTTGGAAATAGGCTTAATTGGAGGGGCAAGATGGTAATTTGTGTTTCATTAAATGAAACACATAAGAGGGTGTCGTTTTTAGCCTACAGAAACTTGGAGAATTCACGAAAATTCCAGAACCAAAGAGAAGAGATAAGAAAAAAGAAGAAAAGAATGGAGAGAAGGAAGTTTCGGTTGAAAGAGGAGAGAGCTCGTGACTTCAAGAACAAAAGGAGAAGAAAGAAGTCACGAAATCATCAAGGAGAAAAGAAGAGATGATTTCGCTGTCCAAAGGAAAGAGGAAGAGTTGTCTTCCATTTGAGCCAAAGGAAGAAGAAAGTCGTGGGTCATTCTCAAGGTAGGGATTTCGAAAATCTCTTGGTTTTATTGTATGGGTTTCTCTTTTCTTGCTTGAAGATGGTGATTTGAAGAGAGATTCATGAAAGAATAAGGAAAGGGAATGGTTTTATCTTTCATTGAAGCCAAATTCTGATTTCGTGGGGTTGCATTTGGGTGAGAAGATTATTGAATTTTGTTGATTTTTTATAAGTGTTGATGCTAAAGGTGGAGATAAGATATGGGTAAGGTTAGATGGAATGAATTTCATGTTTTCCTTGTTCTTAAAATTTCCAGCATGTTGCTCATTTGGTAATTCTTGGTTTGTTGATTAATTAGATAGGTTTTGATGTTAATAAGTTAGTTAGAGTATAGGTAAGGTGATGTTAAATCAATTTCAAGTTTTCCCATTTTAAAGAAAATTCCAGCATGTGTATCATTGGTTAATTCATGGTTTTATGGATGAGTTTTGATACAAATTGCTTAGTTAAAGTATGGGTAAGATTAGGTGAGGTTATGTAGATTGAAATTCAAGTTTTCCAATCCTTGAAGAAAATTTCAGCATGTAAATTCATGGTTGTTTTGTAGAATGAAGGAAAAGAGAAGAAGAAGGTTAGGGTTGTAAGCTTGAGAAAGGAAAGTTAAAGAGGTTTTAATGAAAAGAAGAAGGATTTGAAAGTAGAAGAAAAATCTGATTTGCTTGGTTTATGGATGAGTTTTGGTTGTTATAACATATAAAGATATAAGGAAAGTTAGGTTAGTTGAAATGGAAGTTTTCCATGCTTTGAAAATTTCCAGCATTATTAAGTCATGATTTTTGTTAGAGTTTTGCCTTTTCCTTAACCATGGTGGTTTGAGAGTGCATATAAAGAAAAGGAAGGTTAGATTAATTTCAAATGTAAGTTGTTCCATTCCTTGAAAATTTCAGCATGTATCTCTTATGTTAAATCATGGTTCTTTGTTAGAATTTTGTGCCTTGGTTTGAAGAATTCTTCAAGAAAGAATAAGAAAGAAAGGAAAAGGGAAAGAGGAAGGATTATTAAAATAATAATAATAATAATAAGATTTGGTGTGGTGTTTTAAGGCATGAGATTCTTGGAAATAATTGATACAATTGAGATAGGCTTTGATGGTTATGGTTTAGGAAAGGTATAGGCAAAGTGAGATAGGGTTTTAGTCATGTTTTCATTCTTTAGAAATTTCCAGCTTTGATATTTAGTGTTAATTAAGGTTTTGTATGCTTTGATTAAGGGCAATTAAGGCGTTTGGGGATTGAGGAAGGACATGTGAACCTATTGCAAAGCTTAAGGATTCAAGGTGGGTGATTTCTTAATACTTGAGATAATATGCATTAAAGTTTTCTAATAAATGCAAACTAATGTTTTCCACCAATGACTTAGCATGTTTGTATGACTTACTTTATGTGATGTCTTTCACTTATATGTGATATTCTTGAGTATGAATTTATGTTAGAATGGATTGTTAAATGGTTTGTAACATGAATTCGATGCTTTGTAATATTTGAATTAGTTTTGATAATGATCTGATTTGAAAACAATTTGAAAGTCAAATTTGAAAAGTGCCTTCAGCAATCTGTTTGTTTTAAGCATGATTATGTGAATTGTATGGGTTTGGTTAGGTCCCTCCGTAGAGTCGATTACACTGTCTCCTCCTCGATAGCCTTCTCCTTTGTCCATGAGTGGCTTAGGAGTTCCGATTTGGACTCCCCTCATTCACTGCTGCATATGACCGCTATGCTTGAGAATGTGCGAGACGTCTCGTTAGACCAAAACCAAACCATTCGGAATGTTATGTGCTGTTTGATATTTGTTGAATTTGTAATTGTTTGAAAAGTAGTATTCGTGAAGAGTTTTGATAAATTAAAATACTTTTCTCAATGTGACTTGTATGAAAAGATTGAATGAATGAATAACGGTTTTCGCAGTATTTCGCTTATTAAGTTATTACCCACTTGAGCCGCCGAGCTCACCCTCCATTTTCCCTCCTCGTAAAGCAAGCAAGAATCGGTCGCGACGGATTGAGGAAAATCCGATGCATTTTGTTGGTTTAGAAGTCTCAAAGCTTTAATTTGTGCTTTGTAAATGAGTTTTATCTTTTGGATGTATTTAGGCTAAAATGCCTTGAAAGAATTGTATTTGCTCAATTCCATGTAAATGTGAGAAATGTATCTTGTATATGCATTCCAAAATGTATTGATGGGAGTATGCTTAAGAATGGTTAGAAAAGTAAATTTGTGTTGTTTTATAATTTTGTAAATGATAAGAGACAAAAAAAATTATATCGGGATTTTCGAATTAGAGATTGGATATTCGGTAACGGGTTATAAGAGTTCATAAGGAATCATGTGTACGTATTGAGGGAATATGTATAAGTAGTTGGGTTCCGAATACGAGATCCAACATTTATGGTATCAGAGCCCAATACTATGGTCTTAACTGGGCATATAAGATTGATAAGAGTGTACAAGGATAAAAAAATTGAATTAGTGAGAATTGGGAAATGATGTGAATGTCTTTGTTATGAATTATTTGGAGAACCTAAATTGATTTGTTTGATTAAGGTGATGAGACATATGAACGATCATAAGAAAGTGTATGATATTAAGGTTAGAATGTTATGACGTTTAGATTTCTTTGATCACTTTGTTGATTTGATTTTGACTATACATTTGTGAGATGAAATAAGGATTATTTGAAAGATAAGATACATGATAAAGACATATGTATAGCAATTCAAAGGATTGGTCCATATTAAGGGTCATTAAGACTTGGACCATGAATTTGTGTAAATATGTTAAGGAATTTTGAGGATATAGTGTTTTAATATGATATTGGAGGTATAAAATATGAGAAGTGAAATATGGTTATAAGTTAAGAATAAGAATATGTGTGATAAGAAATTTGATAAGAAAGCGAGTGATTATGGTCATTCTGCAGTAAAGTACTTGGTGATTTCTAAGTATGAATTTCGAGGACTAAATTCTTTTAAGAGGGGAGAAATGTTGGACCCGATTTTGAGTAAAATAAGAAATATTCAAAAGTGGATGAGTTTATTTAAATGAAGTTAAATAGCAAGAAGTAAAAGAGAAAGTGTGAAAATATGAGAAATTGTGAAAAGTTGACTTTTGGCCTTGGAGAGTTGACTCTTGATTTAGGCAAAATTTGAGAAAATATGCTACATGAAACTTGTAGATTATGTCAAGAGCTTTCTGTAGCCATAAAGTTTGATATTTTTCGATATCGGGAGTGGAAGTTATGATCAGTCAAAGTTAAGTATGAAATTTATTTGAAGTTTGACTTTTGAGGTTGATAGTTGACTTTTGATCTAGGCCTAATTCGAGGCAATGATCAACGTGAAACTTGTAGCCTCTGTCGAGAGCTTTTCGTGGACATAAAGTTTGCTATTTTTCGATGTCGGGATTGAGACTTGATAAACTCTACATCTTTTGTGAAAGATGAAAAATCCCGATATCGCTCTAAAGGGGCGAAAAACCCTTTCGAGGGTTCAGCCCAAAATGGCTAGTGAATAGTAATTCGGGAAACCCAAATGCATAATGGGCAGCAAACTTAAAACGCTCATATCTTTTTCATCTTAAGTCGAAAACTAACCCATTTTATACCGTTTTCAAGATCTTAACATGCTCTAAAAATTTTTCTTAGAAGACTTCCACAGCGAATTCCCTCTCTAAGAGGGTCTAAACCTTAAGCGAAGTTGCTGCCCAAATTTAGGAAAATTTGGACAGCATCTCCCCTAAAAATGCTCTAGCCAAAACCTAAAGCTAAACCATCCAAGCTCCAAACCTGCACAAAACCACTTCAATCTTCCAATCACCATAGCACATCCCAAACACCAACTCAAAAGGGCAATATCACACTCTTAAGATTCTAAATAAAGCCATACAATCCCATCAACCAACTCAAAGTGGCAACAACTTCATTTTTTTTTCGCTACTCATTTACAAAATTATAAAACAACACAAATTTACTTTTCTAACCATTCTTAAGCATACTCCCATCAATACATTTTGGAATGCATATACAAGATACATTTCTCACATTTACATGGAATTGAGCAAATACAATTCTTTCAAGGCATTTTAGCCTAAATACATCCAAAAGATAAAACTCATTTACAAAGCACAAATTAAAGCTTTGAGACTTCTAAACCAACAAAATGCATCGGATTTTCCTCAATCCCGATCGCGACGACCGGATTCTTGCTTGCTACCGAGGAGGGAAAATGGGGGTGAGCTCGACTCTCGTGGGTAATAACTTAATAAACGAAATACGCGAAAACCGTTATTCATTCATTCAATCTTTTCATACAAGTCACATTGAGAAAAGCATTTTAATTTATCAAAACTCTTCACTAATACTACTTTTCAAACAATTACAAATTCAACAAATATCAAACAGCACATAACATTCCGAATGGTTTGGTTTGGTCTAACAGACGTCTCGCACATTCCGCATAATGGTCATGCGGCAAACAGTGAATGAGGGGAGTCCGAATCGAACTCCTAAGCCACTTCATGGCAGTAGGAGAAGGCTATCGAGGGAGACAAGGTAATCGACTCTACGGAGGGACCTAACCAAACCCATACAATTCACATAATCATGCTTAAAACAAACAGATTGCTCAAGGCACTTTTCAAATTTGACTTTCAAATTGTTTTCAAATCAGATCATTATCAAAACTAATTCAAATATTACAAAGCATCGAATTCATGTTACAAACCATTTAACAATCCATTCTAACATAAATTCATACTCAAGAATATCACATATAAGTGAAAGACATCACATAAAGTAAGTCATACAAACATGCTAAGTCATTGGTGGAAAACATTAGTTTGCATTTATTAGAAAAACTTTAATGCATATTATCTCAAGTATTAAGAAATCACCCACCTTGAATCCTTAAGCTTTGCAATAGGTTCACATGTCCTTCCTCAATCCCCAAACGCCTTAATTGCCCTTAATCAAAGCATACAAAACCTTAATTAACACTAAATATCAAAGCTGGAAATTTCTAAAGAATGAAAAACATGACTAAAACCCTATCTCACTTTGCCTATACCTTTCCTAAACCATAACCATCAAAGCCTATCTCAATTGTATCAATTATTTCCAAGAATCTCATGCCTTAAAAACACCACACCAAATCTTATTATTATTATTATTATTTTTAATAATCCTTCCTCTTTCCCTTTTTCCTTTCTTTCTTATTCTTTCTTGAAGAATTCTTCAAACCAAGGCACAAAATTCTAACAAAGAACCATGATTTAACATAAGAGATACATGCTGAAATTTTCAAGGAATGGAACAACTTACATTTGAAATTAATCTAACCTTCCCTTTTCTTTATATGCACTCTCAAACCACCATGGTTAAGGAAAAGGCAAAACTCTAACAAAATCATGACTTAATAATGCTGAAATTTTTCAAAGCATGGAAAACTTCCATTTCAACTAACCTAACTTTCCTTATATCTTTATATGTTATAACAACCAAAACTCATCCATAAACCAAGCAAATCAGATTTTCTTCTACTTTCAAATCCTTCTTCTTTTCATTAAAACCTCTTTAACTTTCCTTTCTCAAGCTTACAACCCTAACCTTCTTCTTCTTTTCCTTCATTCTACAAAACAACCATGAATTTACATGCTGAAATTTTCTTCAAGGATTGGAAAACTTGAATTTCAATCTACATAACCTCACCTAATCTTACCCATACTTTAACTAAGCAATTTGTATCAAAACTCATCCATAAAACCATGAATTAACCAATGATACACATGCTGGAATTTTCTTTAAAATGGGAAAACTTGAAATTGATTTAACATCACCTTACCTATACTCTAACTAACTTATTAACATCAAAACCTATCTAATTAATCAACAAACCAAGAATTACCAAATGAGCAACATGCTGGAAATTTTAAGAACAAGGAAAACATGAAATTCATTCCATCTAACCTTACCCATATCTTATCTCCACCTTTAGCATCAACACTTATAAAAAATCAACAAAATTCAATAATCTTCTCACCCAAATGCAACCCCACGAAATCAGAATTTGGCTTCAATGAAAGATAAAACCATTCCCTTTCCTTATTCTTTCATGAATCTCTCTTCAAATCACCATCTTCAAGCAAGAAAAGAGAAACCCATACAATAAAACCAAGAGATTTTCAAATCCTACCTTGAGAATGACCCACGACTTTCTTCTTCCTTTGGCTCAAATGGAAGACAACTCTTCCTCTTTCCTTTGGACAGCGAAATCATCTCTTCTTTTCTCCTTGATGATTTTGTGACTTCTTTCTTCTCCTTTTGTTCTTGAAGTCACGAGCTCTCTCCTCTTTCAACCGAAACTTCCTTCTCTCCATTCTTTTCTTCTTTTCTTTCTTATCTCTTCTCTTTGGTTCTGGAATTTTCGTGAATTCTCCAAGTTTCTGTAGGCTAAAACGACACCCTCTTATGTGTTTCATTTAATGAAACACAAATTACCATCTTGCCCTCCAATTAAGCCTATTTCCAAGTTTGCCCATGTGCAGGATTTTGAAAAACTGATAACTTGCGTCCTGATTTCCAACATCTAAACGAAATAATTTGGACAAACTTTCTTCATGAAAATTGTTCCTCTAGATCATACGAATCCAACGCCACCGACGGCGCTCAATTCGGATCTAAAACGAAGAAGTTATGACCGAATTACTAACTGACCTGCACAAAATCCAAAACTGAACTTTAACATAACTTCAGTCCAGAATTTGACAATCTTAGGGATGAAATTAAATTTCGATCCCTTCACAAGAATTGTAGCCCTATGTCTTAACTTTATTTTTCCTCAAGAATCACCTCAATCGGAATTGTATAACTCCCGAAAATTGCAAAATACTCAACTATGTTCAGAAAATTATCCAATTTATAACCTATAACTCATCTCTTACTTTGGTTCAATCAATCTCTTTCCATTTAATCTCCTAAAAATCATAATTCTTCATAAAAATGAACGTAATTGTCTTAGGAATTCAACGCTTCAAGAATCGAGTCAATCGGATGTCGGATGAAGGAATTATGCACAAAAGATTACAAAAAGGTCGGATTGAAAACCCAAGAACAAAATGGGTTTTCCGAAAATCATAACTCCTAACTCCGATATCAAAAAATTACAAACTTTATGGCGTCGGAAAGATCGACATACAAGCTACAACTTTCAGTAATACCACTTACTCCAATTCAGACTAAATCCAAACGACGAGTGGCCTCGAAGTATAGCACATGCAAATCTATACTTAATATTTAAGTTTGCTGCCCATTATGCATTTGGGTTTCCCGAATTACTATTCACTAGCCATTTTGGGCTGAACCCTCGGAAGGGTTTTTCGCCCCTTTAGAGCGATATCGGGATTTTTCATCTTTCACAAAAGATGTAGAGTTTATCAAGATCTTTAAAATGAGATATGGTGTGTTCTAATTGGAATTCGGAGTAAAAAGTTATAAGGATCGGAAATTGGCCGGTTACTATTCATATGGTCAATTACTATTCCTTTGGTCATTTTGCATTGTTCTCTTATAACTTTCTCGTTTGGCCTCCGATTCACCCGAAATTCGAACCAGTGACTTCTCATCAAGTGTCCTACCTTTCCTTGCAAAAATGTCCAATTGTTAGCTTAATTGAATTTTGTCGGAATTAGCCTCACGTTTGTCTTGTTGATTTACCCTATTTGAATTATGCTTCAAGATGTTCGCTTTGCTTCTGCACTATGCCTTTCAAACCGATGTGCTTTTGTTTTCGCTTTTGTTTTGTTTCCTTCCGCCTTATACCTTTCGGTTCAAGTTGCGTTGGCTTCCGTTTCGTTTGTTTCTATCCTTTGTTATCCGATTCGACTCGTTTAAATCTATTTTGCTTTCGATTTCGAGCCTTCGATTTGCTTTGTAATTTGCTTCGGATACAATTCTTTAGTCTTGATTTTCATGTGCTTCGTAGTTTGTTTCAGTATGTTTCTTCGTTTCTGTATGCTTTTCCTCCGTTCCGTTGAATTTACTTTTGTTTCGTTCTTCGTTTCGTTCTTCGATTAAGACCCGACTCATAAAAATGGAGTTAAGATGAATAAGAAAAAAAATTATATCGGGATTTTCGAATTAGAGATTGGATATTCGGTAACGGGTTATAAGACATATGTACTCAAATGGTCATTAACATAATAGAACAATTCAATGAAGCAATAATTGCAAGTCAAATAATTACAAATGCTTCGCAATATGATGTTAAAAGGGAAAAAAAAACCCTACTAAAAAGTCAAAGCAATAGAAACTCATGATACAAATTGAAGAATAATGGACAGAAAAATTACCAGCTTTAGCTGTCCCAAAAATTTTGCCTCGCATTAGCTCTTTCATCAAACAATTTAACTTCATATTTAAAATGCGAACTATTAGATCTGGTCTATCTTGTGCTTTTAAATTCAAATCGAATTGACGTGTCAATTCAGGCCATGTCGGATTACAAGTGAAAGTGATAAAAATGTCAGGATAGCCAGCCCATTTACAGATGGCCATTGCATCTTGATAATTTTGTATTATATATCTCGGCCCTCCAATAAAAGTTAACGGGAAAATTATACGTTTACCAACAGGCACACTTGATGTATGCCCTTGTGATGCTGCTTTTGAAATAGTTCTATAAAGATCAGCTCTAAGATCCTCTTGATGACTTTTAACATAATTGATTCTTTGATTTTCCATCATTGTGTATCCATCAACAACAAATTGTTTGAACAGTCTCCCAGCATGCAATTGAAGATATTTTTCATCATCTCTATCTTGCATTCTAAAGGTTAACTATTCCCGTAATGTGACTTTTGTCCTCTTTTTAGTACTTGACAGTGATGCATCACTATAAGAGATATCTTCTCTATATTCTTCTACACCATAAGGAAATAACAAAGGGTATTGCATAAGAAGATAGGCTGGATGCAAATCATGTACTCTTTGTAATAGCCCACATTATGATTGAACAATAATATCCTTCCCAATATCTGAAGTATCCACATCACCAACCACTAATGATGCTACCTGTGATGTTGTAGGCAAGTTATAAGTTCTACCATCAGTTGCTCTTTTGTGGATTAGTCTTAGCTTCAAATCCTTGCTATTGGATATTTGAAATCCATCTCTTGCCATTCTAAAAGCTTGAGTCAATATATTATAACTATCAAGCTTCTCCTTCAAATTCATCATAATACTACGATCAAGAAAACTCTCATCATCTTTTTATTTGAAAATGGAACATATAGTTTCATCATGGAAAATTAATAACGAGATAAAAATTATATGCAAGACATGAAGTGAATTTAAGATGTACCTTATAACAGTTATTCGATTATCAATTTCATGTTCTATATCAAAGATATACATTTGGGAAAATTTGGGTAGTTAGCCTTCAATTGAAAGTAAGCTGCCAATATGATGATAATTCTGGCCAGACATTACAAAAGAATAAGGACTATTTCCATCATTAAATGACTTGTCAACTTTTCCTCCCATAGAAGTGAAACTGAACATCATGTTATAAATCCTGATATATTTCATAAAATGTTTGGATATTGCCGACTATTTACTGAATACTAACTTCCTTATATACTCTAGAGGTTGTTTGAAATGTGGTAGTTGAATCTTTCATTGAACACAATAAAGACTAAATCTAGGATTGTTAGTGTGTTTAGATTTCTGAATCCTCTCACTGTACCACATTTGAGCTCCACAGTAAGTGCAGACGCAATAAGGATCACCAAGATCAATATATTATGTAAAAGAAAAATAAATCTAATATTAACTAAGGCAAACACAAGTTATACAAAAGGCGTTAAACAACCTCTGAGATATTAAACCTTTATTTGCAAAGTAAGTGCTTTCTTCAATACTATCATCTTCATTAATCTCAGTTGCATAGTTTGCATCATCACTTTCAACTGCAATAATAATAAATGAATTCAATTATGTAATACCCTATAAGTACATTGGAGAAACACAAATTAATACAATGTCTTAACAAAATTATATAAATAGAAAAATTAAATGTCCAGTGTACCTTGTTGAATATATGGACCATTCAATTTAGATTGTGAATCTTTTGACACAGATCATTAATGTCATCGACTTCATTATTTGTATAATCTTCCAGTGGAACATTGAGATCTGACAATCCAATTTCACATGTAATGTTTGAAGCCCCAATTTTGTCATGAATTTTGCAATTGCAAGTTATAACACTACATTTGCCCATATTTCTAATAACATGTCTTCCTGGCTTCATTACTAATAAATTTGCATTTTGAGTTCTCTTGGAGATTAAACATGGTGAACTTGAAATATATTGAATATGAGGAAGGCTATTTACTTCCAAATTTTCCCTTGATTTGAGCTGTTTTTTTAGCAACCAACAAAATATAACAATTTTTATATACAAACTAACATTGACAAACCTGGAACAGCTAATGAGTTAAAATCTTTGAAAAGGTTCTTAGTACAATTTGAAAAATCTGTAAATGAACGCCTCTGCTTGAATCCAAAATTTGTTAAACTGCTATTGGCTAAACTGGATGCTTGGTTTCCATTTGCTTCAGAAATTGGTGTCATACCATTATGTTGTAAATGAGTTTTAACAGATGATATTCTTCTTTCCAAAAAGTACTGATTTGTAAGAATTGAAGAGGAAGGTAGTAAACAATAGTTTCTGATAATATTTCCACGAACTCCTAACAAAAATAAGACAATAGTTGAATGTGAGCAAAAATGGTCGTGTTTTAAGTAAAACATAACTAATGCAAAGAGCACATCATATATAGATCTATTAAATTTGCATAAAGATTGTAATTGTACCTCCTAAAACACCAGTAATAGCTGTACTTTCTATTTGACTACCTGATGCATTTTCCTTCAATAGTGGAGTCTAATTTTCTTTAAGATGAATTTTTTTTTTACCATTGGATTTCATAACTTCACTCTTCATACCATACTAGTTTCTCCTTGAAACTACAGTCAGAACTCTATATTGATCGCACATGATTCATTGTCTTCTGAGGCAGTTTCAGTAGTTACACTAAAGCGAGAACATATATAACAACCTGATATTTTCACAATATATATACAAATTATATTTCTAACATCATTACTTAGAATGAATCTTCTACCAAATGAAATTCTCTCTACCATAAAAGCACATATTCCTTTGTTCTAAACCAGAACTTCTGATCTTTTTTGCAAAGAAGGAACCTTTTTATAAAGCATTATTATGCTAACAATCCTAGAAGCAAGATGAAAAACTAAATAGAAATTAATAGTTCTAGCAGTTAGATGAAAATCATAAAAAAAAAACAGAAAAAGAACATAAACATGTTTTACAAAGAAGGCAGAACATAACAAAAATGGAGATATCCAATTAATCTTTTGCAAAATGAAATTCATTCCCCTATCACAAAGAACACACTCTAACAACACCTCTTCTTTCCTTCTATTCGAGAACTTTGATGTGTTTGTAAAGAAAAAGCCTTTCTGTAAAGGATTATGATCCCTTATATAATAGGATATATAGACCACAAATAAAATGAGCCAAATTCTCACACTAAAAACCTTCTCTTATTTGAAATTATTGATATGACAAGGCAATTAAGGGACTTATATTGCATTCCCTTATGCCGCTAGTTTTGCACAATAACTTGTAAAAGAAATTGTTGTAAACTATTGACCTCACATTTTTGGGTAAAATACAAGTGGAAATTTTTAAATTTTTAAGCTTCATATATATGCATGCTTGTGCAAACCAATTTTTAATGCTTCATATAGTTGATGCATATAACTACAATTTTCAATTAAAAAATTTTCTTCTCATAATTCAAAAATACTTAAAGTAAGTAGATTGGCAAGCCATAAAAAAGGCATTTAGAATAAACACGAAGTTGCAGTACTTGAGTTGTGCACCAACTGTGAAATGTCTTTTCTCCACAATCAAAGTCCATAAGGAGTTCTATATCAGCACACACCCAGTTGCTTAACCAAAGATAAACCCTTCGTGCCTACAAATCTCTAGAGGTCCTTCTCAGAATTTCACAAGAAGTTAACGATGGGGAAGGCCTCACAACTCCTACATCATCACCGAGGAAAAATATATCAATGGAATGGGATGAAATGCATGGTTCTTGCAATTGGGAAAACCTGCTTGACCTCTGCAACCTTGGCTTCGCCAAGAATTTATAAGTATGGAGATTTGGCATAAGCAACTTATGATGCTTTTGAGAAGCATTAAATGCTTGGCTTTTGAGAAGCATTAAATGCTTTTTTAACCCAAATATTATGTAAAAGCATTAAATGAATGAAAAGAGTTTTGAGAAGCATTAAATGCTTGCTTTTAGAATGAAAAGGAAAAGGAAAAGGGTTTTAAGAAGCATTAAATGCTTGCTTTTAGAATAAAAAGGCTTGGCATTTTTAAGGAGGAATTGAGCTGATAGGATTGAGTTTTAAGTAAGTAGATATATTTTAGGTTTTTAATTTGTAAATTTCCTTTCGCATGTATTAAAGTCACGACTACCCCCTCCTCAAATAGGGATGACGAAAGCACCTAGGTCGAGTTGGGTTGATTGGACCTCGAGTTTGATTTTCTCAACTTTAGGTTGCTTGTTTTATTTTTCTAATAAAAATAATAAAAATTTTGGATCATATTTGACCTGTCATCCTTACCTTCAATCAATATATACTTAGACCCGATTCGACTGATTCGGCTCATTACCATCCAACCTTCCATTAACATATAGATTCTTTTGGCATTCAAATATTTTAATTTGTTCAACAAGGAAACAGAACAGTCCTCTTCCCCTACAGTTCAATTAATTTTAGCATGCTTAATAGTTTATCAGTATTTAACCATAATGGAGCAACAAGATCTAGTTTGACAAAGTAAACGTATAAAATTATCATACACCACATGCAGGCCCGGATTGAGCTTACAACAAAAGATGCTTGAATAGAGAAGTACATTGAATTCCCTTATTTTAGCCCATTTAGCAGGGGAGATGAATATCTTAAATACTCGACTTAATATTAGCTTGATTTTTGCAACACAACGGTAAAAGTAAATGGTGCAGAAAGAAGGCCGCTTAGTCTTTAACTCTGAAGCATAGACTGAGTGAATGAGCAACTGCAGCTTGACTTAAAAAAAGGTCTCAGGCTCAGCTCCTCCAACACTTCTTCTGCTCTACTAGTACACCAGACCTTTGTTTTGTAATCAAGCTACATACTACTCAATTCATAAATTACATCGCCAATCACACTGTTCTTTCATATTTGGTTTAACCATCTAGAACAACATAACCCTAGATCCAATCCACAAAATATGTCTCCTAGGGAGCCTCGGGGGCGCCAAAAACTGTTGGAGTCCATGTACTCCATCATCCCCCTCGTCTTCATTCTCGTTGCCTGCGTCGAACTCTGCGACGCCGCCACCGTCGTCGACGTCTACCGCCTCATTCAGTACGATATCTCCGGCGTCCCCTTCGGATCTCGCCTAGCCGCCCTTAATCATCATGCCTCTTCTCTTCATTTCCCTCCCGCTGCTGATCTCTCGCGAACCGTTCTCATGATTCCGATTCGCGAAATTAACATCTCTTTCGTCAATGGTAACTTAGTTTCTTAGTCTCTTATCTTACTTCTTTTGGTACCTTTTCTTTAGTTTGGTTGTTACGTGTTGCCCTTTTCATACTAGTCTTTACTTAATTGATTTTTGTGATTGGATTGATTTTTCTTTGACTCTAACGACAGAGTTTATTACGCAAGGGAAGCCTCTGGGGGGCTTATTGTTTTTGCTTCCCGATATGATTAATTTTAACCACGAAGATGCCGTGAATAGTGAGTTTAATAATCATTACAAGGAGACGGTGAAGACACTATTAGCCGAACTTGAAGGATCACTTATACATACCAAAATACCTGTAAGTGACTTTTTTTTATCTATTTTCAATCTTATACTGATCATGTGCAAACCTTTACTTCCCTTTTATTAACTATCGCTCATAACTTTTGATTGCAATATATGCTGCATGTTGTCGGTTAAGTTCCTTATTGTTCGTTTTCATTTGATGGCTAGCTGCTGCTTTCTGTAGAACCTGGCAAGTGAGAATTACGCCTTTATGGATAAGCTTATACCTTGAAATATTCATTTTCATATCTATTAGCGTTATCCATAAAAACCTTATGAAGTAGACCACCTGGTTGTATGGTATCTACACCGCATATCACTGTGTCCAATGTCCAAGACTGCATAACTTATTGTGCTGAATTACGACATTATAGTTGCAAATTGTCAAAGTTGGTTGGTAAAAGCCTTTTTCCAGAGTGGAACTAACTGCTTGTTTAGATGGGCTTATATCAGTAGAGCTTTTTGTCAGTAAAACTTGTTTTAGAACAACTTTTCTAAGAAGCCAGTTGGTTGTTTGGCTATTAATTAAAAAAATAGCTTTTTTGAAAGAGCTTCATACAGTAGATTGTTTGACAACATAAAAATAAAAAGCACTTTTATTAATTTTAACTATACTTTATTTTATAATAAAAATTATTTATGCATATAAATATTGTTTAAAGTATATTAAACAATATGTAAAGCACAATATATTAATTATTCTATAATTTTAAACCATATGAAATATAAATGAAAATATATTTAACCAAATCTTTTATATGGATTATAACATAAGTAAAACTAATATAAAAATATATATTAAAACATATACAAAAGCGAAATAATATTATATAAATCCTAAAATAAATGTGAAGATGAGTTTGTAGATATTGTGAAAATAATGTGTAAAACATAAGGACAAAAGAGACTAAAAAATAGGCTCATTAATTGATCTGAACCTGAAAAATGCTTTTTTAAGAAGCTCCAAATTTGAGCTTCTTAAAAAACTGTATTTTGGCTACCAAGATTCGGTTTTCATTGCTAAGCATACGTGAATCTTTTAATGTTATCTAATTAGAGTGATTGTTGATTTGTTATTTTTCGCTGTAACTTTTTCATTTGGTGAAAAAATTGTGCTTATTCAAGCTTTAAAATAGCATTAATAGCAGAGCTGTACATTTTCCTCTCATCTTTTCTTACTTCAGCTTCAAATGCTTGTCATTTTTCTTCATTTGACTTCTTTGATATTTACAATCTATATTGATAAAATTAGTTCTTATATCATTCTTTTTGTGCAGTATCCTGTATATTTTGCTTTTGAAAATGATGACATTGAAGCTGTGTTGGCTGATGTCAAGAGGAATGATGTTACTAGTCAACCTGCAACTGCAACTACCGGCGGGTTAGTAGGAACAATATGTAGCAGTGTTATTACCTTGAATTTCTATGTTATTGTTTACTCCTTTCAAAGAAACTTTGATCCATATATAAATATTCTCTGGTTATCTCAATCATATGTAATTAAATTGTCAAATTTAATGTGGGTAAATATTTCAACTTTACTATGTTAATTGTAATTCCCTTACTGATGAAAATTATAATTCTATTTGTAGTTATCTTAATTAATTAATTTAACTATTATTAGATCGTGCCAAATTGCTATTATCATTATGAATACTCTTCAATTGATCTTCATTGTTTTGACCCTTGAACCTTAATATCTAAGTGAAAGCATTTCCTCTATTCTTCTAAACATCCTAGGCAAGGGTGGGGGCAGTATACAGTATAATTAGAAGATTCAGGTATTTGGTAAGAAGGTAAAATGAAATTAGCATGGTTAGCACTCTGATTATGAATGGAAATATTTACGGAGGGGATGTCATTTAAATCCTTATCTAGAATCCGGGAGATGGGTGCTTATTCTAATTGATGGATGGCATCGAGGAATGATGTATTAGATTCTGAAGGGGAATACAGTTCCATGCCCATTGTGAAAAGTTCGATATAAAAAGATCATGATCTGGGATGATCAGTATGTTAATTGTCGTTTTTTTGTTTATGTGGTCTATACAGGCTCCACGATGTTACAGCTTTTTAATTGTTTCCCCTTTTGCTCAACTTTTGTAAATGTACCTTGTCGACCATAACCTACTTTTTGTCACATATTTTGAAAGTAAGGAGCAATTGCTCAATGCTTTTATCTGCTGTATTCCTTTTCTTTACCTGTTTCTGAATCTCATCTTTCATACCTTGAAACTGAATTGTCAACGATTATGTTCAATATTTGTTGCTTTCTTTGTTGTTAACCATTGAGTAATGTTGTGCCATCTTCGCTTTGAAATATGTCAGGTACAAGCTTGTTGTCTCTGTTCCAGAACCAAGGAAAGTGGTGTCTCCTACAATCACCAACATCCAGGTTATCTTACACCTTATGTCTTTTTCTCAGGTGTTACCTGTAACCTTATTGAACGAAAATAACCTTTTTAGTCTTCTTGATCGTTGTTTACCAAATATCACCACTGTGACGGTAATTACCATGCTAGATTTAGCTCATTTTTGCTAGTGAAGACCTGTTTTATGTTGAAGCAACACTTTCTTTTTATTATGTTCTATAGCTTTCGCCCTTTTCTTACACTGTTGTGGCACTGCCTAGTTATCCATTTTGCTTTTCTGATTTCTTTTTATTCTGCTCTCTAGCTTTCGCCCTTTTCTTACACTGTTGTGGCACTGCCTAGTTATCCATTTTGCTTTTTTGACCATCTGAATCGCAACACACATCATTGAACTGTTTGTAGATTTGATCTCTCTTTTGATGTCCAGTATCATCCATGGTAATCTTAAACTAGGACATAAGATATCATTCTACAGGCAAAAACGTATCTAATTATGTAATTAGGATTTTTATTCATGGATCATGTGAATGTAGCTGTCCTTGATAAACTGTATAACCAGGACAAATGATCAAATATTGATGGTCCAAATTGCAAAAGAGTGTAGGATGGAGCATTAAACATTTAAATATATTTGCAACAGTTGAGAGAACAATCTTATCATCTACTTTCAATATGTAAAATGTATTTAGCCCAGATGTTTTTAACTTTCCTGCAATATTTAGAGTTCATAATTATGGTACACTATCTAGTCGTGATTTAAAAATGATATTTGTGATTGAAATTGTAGCATTTATCAATCACCTAATATTAGCTTAATGTTCTTATCCATTGTGCATAACTTAGTATAATCTTGCTAAGTTGCTAAATCTATGATGTTCATGCTAGTTGTTTGTGATCTAAATAATTATTTTGGATTGTGGCAGGGGTGGTTGCGGGGATCAAAAGCAGATGGAGATCCAATTCAACTTCCAACCATTGCTATTGTAGCATCATACGATACATTCGGGAGTGCTCCTGTATGTGATTTAGTTAATCTTACACGTATATTAATTTGCCTACATGCAGAATGATATCAAAATAGTCATACATGTAGGCCTTATCAGTTGGTAGTGACAGCAATGGAAGTGGAGTTGTGGCCCTTCTTGAAATTGCTAGATTGTTTTCTCATCTTTATTCCAATCCAAGGACAAGAGGAAGATATAATTTACTTTTTGGGCTAACATCTGGAGGGCCTTATAACTACAATGGAACTCATAAGGTATCAAACTCTGATTGGCAGAATATTTTTGTTATTTTTTCTTGGTATTGTTTTATAGAGTCAATTAGGTTCCTACTTGTGTAATTTTGGTGCACTAATTCTTGCCGTTTTTGTTTTGATCAGTGGCTTAGGAGCCTTGATCAACGTTTACGTGAGAGCATTGACTATGCTATTTGCTTAAATAGCATTGGGTCATGGGATCGCAATTTGTGGATTCACGTGTCTAAACCCCCTGAGAATGCTTATATTAAGCAAATTTTGGAAGTAAGCAAATGTTATCTCCAATGAGTCAGAGTTCTACTTTTCTATTGGGACAGCTGCTTGTTTCGTGGTTTGATATGCAATCTTCTGTAGGGCTTGTCTGCTGTTGCAGAAGAGCTGGGCCTTGAAGTTGGTCTGAAACACAAGAAAATCAATATTTCAAATCCTCGAGTAAGTTGAGTTTCTTGAAAGTTGAGACCATACAGAGTAATGAAGAAAAGAATCTTTACTTTCTGGTTGAACCTTGGTAGTTTGTGTTATTAGTTAAGGAGATATTACTATTTAAAGCTGAAACTGAAAATTGACATAAATGTTTTGAGTTAGAACTTCTTTCTCCATGCAAGTACATTTCTGTGGGAACTTGATTTACTATAAAGACATTATTGCTAGTTACCTTTAGGATTGTTGAAACTGAATCCACACAATGTGGTTTACAAGCTTTACCTTAAAGCTAGGTGCATGTATTGTTACTAGGACTTAGATTCAATCTTGTGATCAAAGAATGGGTCCAAAATGCATACTGTAAAACTCCTTTGCAGGTTGTATCACTTAACTTTTCCCTTCTGAAACTCCTGTTTCTTTTTATTGTGCTATCAGTGGTTTTCTTTTAATAATTTGATTTTGTTTGATTTCACACTTGTCATTGCATTTTCGGTAGTATTTTTTTTCCCCTTGGTGAGACTGCAAGATTAAAACATCGACATTATTTTGAAGGAAAGACTGAGTATTGCTATATACTTTTCAAAATATTGTAGTCTCAACGGTTTGGGGTATGTTTGTATTGACCATTTAAGTTCTTCAAATAGCTATGTTCTCATTCTACCAATTCTTCCATAATAATGACTAGGGATAGCAATTTGAGCCTGACCAGGTCCTGCCTGGCTCAAGGTGAAAGGGCCAAGCCCGAGATGATCAGGCTTCATGCTGGGTTTGGGCATAGAAGGGCTGGTCCATCAGCTTTGTTTTTCCCAGATCTGTTGTTTTGACCCAGCCTGATCAGGCTTTGGAGTGCCTGGGTTTGGGAGTATGTTTGTTATTGATCGTTTAAGTTCTTCAAGTAGCTATGTTCTCTTTTTACCAATTCTTCCATAATAATGACTAGGAATGGCAATTTGAGCCCGACCAGGTCCTACCTGGCTTAAAGTCAAAGAGGCAAGCCCGAGATAATCAAGGCTTCATGCTGGGTTTGGGCTTATAAGGGCTGGTCCATCAGCATTGTTTTTCCCAGATTTGTTGTTTTGACCCGGCCTGATCGGGCTTTGGAGTGCCTGGGTATTGGCAGCTTGGATCTAGCCTGGCCCGTTCCCACTCTAATAATGACTCCATGATGCTCACTTGGACTGGCTCCTTATTGAGCCAGATATGTAATAATAGGACTTGCTGTATCTTTCTTAAATTAATAATATTCATCTTGCAAATGTCAACTATGAGCATTGATTGATAAATATAATGCATAATCAGCTGAAAATCTGTTATGATGGTTCAAAATAGATTGGAAACCTTTTGACTGACTAGTCTATAAAAGCGCAACTGGTCTATTGCATTTTTGTTCTACTCCTTAGAAAAGTTCATTTCTGCCTGTTTTCATATAGTTTGAATTACAACTTATGATTGAAGATATAACTTCAGAAAAGCTGCACAACACTTCTTGATTAACTAGTCAACCCCATTAGATTGAATTACTTGCAGTAAAGCCCTTATTCTTGGAGACTTGCATATTGGACGTGAAAACCTTGGTTACAAATATGAAAATTTTGTAAACTCCAAAATATGCTTTCTCCAATGTGGCCTTTGGAATTTTGTGACAACTTCGTAAAATTATGCTGATTGCAAACTTGCAAAATTCTACTTCAACCTTGTTTCAACTTTGGCCTTTAACCAAAGGCCTTTTTCAGTTTGATGGGGCGCAGAATGGTTTCTCAAAATTATTTTGGAATTATATTATACTATTGATTTAATGGACACTAGCATAGTATGCTTTTTTTCACTTAAGCAAGGTGATATATCTGATGATCCGTTGTAGGTAGCTTGGGAACATGAACAATTTTCCAGGTTAAGGGTCACTGCTGCCACCCTTTCTCAACTTGCTGTTGCACCTGAATTGTTAGAGAGCACAGGAGGTCTTTCTGATAGCAGGTTCTATTTCTTTACTTGAAGCTTAATGTCGTTGGGCTGGAACTTTCATTTTTATGTTAATATATCTTGTTTTTGTGCAGAATCTTTGTTAATGAAACTGCTATTATCAAGAGTATCAAATTAGTTGCTGAGAGTATTGCTGTAAGTTTAGCATGCCTCTGACTGGTTTCAATACGTGGATGCATTCTTTTGTGTTTTTTAACCAATCCTATTAATTAATGCCTTTTTTGGTCTATGTGCATCTGTGTGTGTGGGATCATATTGCAGCTTTCCACCATTGCTAGATTTTAAATTTCATTTATATGTCATTCCTGGAAATTCTTAATCAAAGAAAAATCATTTAACTCGTCTGCTCGTGAGCCCCATGTCAGTTGGTTCCATGTTTAGTACTCCATTGTCAAACTTCCAAACTGTAGGGATAAAAAGACTTTTGTTAGTACCTGAACTGGATTACCCTCTAGGCTTTCCTTTATATGTTGTGGCCTAACCATCGAAAGAATTTCCATCAAGTTTTGTAAATGATATACCCCACAAGGATACTACCTTTTATTGAATCATAATGTTGTTCTCTAATATGTCCTTGTTCTTAAATTGTCCAGAGGCATATCTATGGTCACCAAGGGAAGAACATTGAAATCTTTGCTGATGACAGTAGCTTGGCTGTCAGTCCTTCTTACATAAGATCATGGTTGGATCTTTTGTCCCGAACACCTCGAGTGGCACCTTTTCTGTCGAAGAATGATCCTTTTATCATGGCATTGGAAAAGGTTGATCCTTCACACCTCATTCAGCTGCTAATTACTTTTGTGATGTTCTTTTTTCCAGATTTTTTGTCAGCAACGTTGGTTTTCACCTAAATATCCTACCTAGAATTTTTGTAGTGCTGTGGACACAGTATGTTAGGATTTTAATGAATGTACGTACAGTTATAATTTCTTGTCTTGAATCCAAAATTTCATGGTTAAGTGATTAAGCTTGAATTTCTTTTCAATAACCTCTTTGAGATGGAATATGGTTTTTCGTGTGCCAAGGCTATACTAGGAATTGAAATTGAGCCAACACTATACTGAAAGTACATGGTCCGAATGCTATCCTTTGTAGCACTTGTGGGTAAGAGGCTGGGATTGAGACGAGGACTTACATCTTAAGCGAAGCTGCAATAACACTATGACTAAGTGTTGATATCATACACAATATTTGAGTATTTATATCCTATCAGGATGTAGCTTACATAATAGAAAAAGCTTTGAAAAACGTATATTTTATTATATATTCTGGCTTTATGATGTACATCCACATTCCTTACTCTATTCATTTACAGGAAATAGCGGATCATACACATGAAGTAGATGTCCAACATGAGTTGCTTGACGGGATGTTTACATTCTACGATTCAACCAGAACTAAACTGCATGTTTATCAGGTTATTACTTTTGTTACATCTCTTATCTTCTCATGATAACATGGTTGTCGCATTTTTAATTTTTGTTTATTGATGGGTTTCTGGTTGTTTTTTTTTTTTGTAATGCCAAATAATGCTTTTGTGTATCCTATTATTTTAATGTTTTATGACTCGCTGTACGGGTGGCAATTGGAAAATTTGCAGTAGATAGAGTTTCTTTGTGAAGGACAGGTAAGGTTAAATAGATGAGATTTATCAAAGAAACAGAAAATTTTCAAGGTTAGCATAATCCAAATTAAGGGCAGTCTTTTATTATTGCATCATTAGAGTAGGTAATCAAATTTAGGCCGAAAGAATTTAGTTTCTGGGTCAAAAGGTTGTAGCTGGCATCCAAAAAAACTAAAATTCAATCACTCATGAACTACCAATTGTTGTAGGAATTGTAATCACTAATTCAGCTATCAAAAAAAGAGAGAGGATAAAGTAGCAATATGCAAGCTCAATCTTTCAAGCTCTGCTGCTTTGTCTTCTAATTCACCAATACTAGTTATTGGACCTCAAATGTCTCCTTTATATTATTGTTCTGTTTATACTTTTGTAGAAGAGAGGCTAAGGGCGGAACAAAAAGATGGCTAGAAAGTTAAGTGTTTGATGTATTTGAGGGAGATATATTTGTGTGATTGTATCCATCCTGACGTCTTTTCATTCACGCTGAAAATATTTTAAGCTGTAGAAGCTAGATGTTTTCTTTTGTGGTTTTTCTTCTTTTCCTGTGCTTGTATTATGACTAAAGTTAGCGTTTTGTTCTGCCTGAAACCTGAATGCGATCAACTTTTATTCATTATCTGAAGGCATGCTTTTCTTATCTTGAAACGTTTTCTTGCGGAATATATCATATCGTATATCGTATATCGTCAGTGTGTATGATCTAATGAGCTATTTGGCTTTACTGCTGCTACTGGCTGGAGTAACAATGATCAGCTTGAATTTGTTTTACAGGTCGCAAGTGTAACATTTGACTTGCTATTGCTTCTTGTGCTGGGATCATATTTGATAATGCTTTTCAGTTTTCTTGTCATTACAACAAGGGTATTCACTCTTTCTTATATCTAGCACAGAATGTGGATACATTTTCTTTTACTAACTTATGTTCTCATATTCTTTCTTATGCTGCATGAGCTAAAAAAAATTAATTTCACGGTTATAATTATGCTGCCAAACAGGGTCTTGATGATCTGATAAGCTTATTTCGCCGGCCTCCCTCACGCAAGGTGAAAACAGCCTGACGATTGAAGCCAGATTGGTGAACCACTTACCTTTTTCATTGTCCCGAGGGTTTGTCATGTAGCTTAGAACCAGTGCTCACGCAAAGTTAGTTACAGTATAAATCTGGTTTAGCTGAGAATCATGAAAATTTGCTCAAAATTTTGGTCCTTGTAAGATATTTTTTGTAATTTGATATGCCAGATGAGGACCATTTTACCTAGATTCAGCTTACAAGAGAGATTTTGATAAGATAATTCATAAATGTGCCACGTTTTGGTCGCAAAGGATCATTTGTAGACAGAATCATGCCGCTTAGCTTTGTGCCCTTTCATTCTTGAATTATATAATTGTGTACGAAATGGGTGTTTTCTCAACCAAAAAAAAAAAGGTCTGATAAGAGTCGAACTAAAGTAAACATGAATAATTGTTTATAAGCTGGACTCATTGTTCCTAATCCTTTCTTCTCTTCCTCGTTGAATGCCCAATCGGCCTAACATTATCTACAAAGACAACGCGTCCATCAACGAGCTGCCAAACAATACATCAATCAATCCCATCGTTATTTATCATTTTAACCATTTCACTCAAATTCCACATAGGACTTCAGTCTTTACCTCTCCGTTCATCTCTGCTAAGGCTCTCTGTGCTTCATCTTCTTGGTAGAACGTCACGTATGCGAGACCTTTGGGTCTGTTTAGTGTTTTATTCATTATTATCTCAACTGAAACCAAGAGAATGAATGTATTGAGAAGAAAACCAGTATAAACATAACGAAATTAAGGGGAAAAAAAAACTGTTCTTTTCTAGTACAACCTTGTACGACTTTGCCGTACTTCGAAAACGCCTCTGCTATTGACTGCTCTGTGCTGGAAAACGATATGCCTGCAGGCGAAACTCCTTAAAAAGTGTTTTAACAAAGAAATAAAAAGCATTTTCAACATTCATTTGCATTAAGAAGGGGAGAAAAGGGAATTCTAGAAACCAAAGAATCGTGAGTGATAAGAGACCTTTGACGAATAGGGTAGAGGCAAATCCTCTGTTAAAGAACATGTGATAAGATGCGGAATTGCTCTTGAGAAACATCTTACAAATAAAGGCCGCCATTATACCCTTGCATCAATTGCAATGACCTTATTAACAGGAATTAAGACACTACAAGGCTGTAATATGTACAACTGTAGACTTAGGTAAATACTCGTAAACATTTCTCTAAACAAAGTGATGTTAATACCAGTTTCGTGTTCAGATCCTGGCTGCTTACCTGATTTGATTTTAATAGGCTGATAAAGCGCTAGATCAAGAACTCTTTTATTTCCTTGGTTGGCTTGATCCCTTCTCTCAATTAATGAAAAACAAAAGAAAATAACGCAACATCCAAACCGACGGAAGCAACACAGTGTAATTCAAACTAGCAAGAAAGATCAACTAAAACAATTGTGATCCTCTGGGTATTCAAAACTGCACCAGCAGAAGCCTCGTAACTATGGACAGAAGGAAACAAGTTGTATAGATTCTAGGGTACTTCAAAGTTGAACACAAACCCTCAAAAGGAGTCGTCTTTGGGCCTAACGGTAGAGACCCAATCCCCAAAATATTGCGGAACTGCACCATATGTTATACATTGTACAAACCAATTGTTCTTGCAAGAGTTAAAAGTAATTGGCAAGAGAGCTACATGAATTTCAACAGCAACAGAACGAATCACTATAATACAAACACGACGACATCGGAATCAAAAACCTAACCAAATTATAAACTCAGTAACTAATCAATTGATATTATTTCATTTAAGGCGCACAAAACTGACCTAAAAAGGGTTTGTTGATAAAGACGGCGAGTCCACAGCAAAGACGGCAGCGGCGGCGACGAACAAATCTCAAAACCCTTTTTTTCCCCCCTTTTTCTTTTCTAGTAAATAAAAGAAAATAACGAGTAGACGATCGAGAGGCAACTGGATGGATATGCAAATATTATCATACCAGACTTTGTATGTTAAACTCTGCAGCTGCAACCAGTTTAATATTTATTTAATCCCTGGAAAATTTGTATTTTGATGCCTTTCGCCATAACTGGCATCCGTCAGCACCAAAAAAATCCTGACTTGGATTACATTAGAAGGGGTTTAAGTTAAGCTCCTATTATCTATCATGTTAATCAAAACAGCTCTACAAACTCCTTTCCTTTTCAACCAGAAGATAATGCTAAAATGGGTAGATGAGAGCGCAGAAGATGTAAAGACTCGCAATTATCTACTTGACAAGTAGCTTGTTCAGAGTCATTGCTATCTTATTGATTAGTTTTGGATACTGGATAACACAAAAAGTTCTGGAAACCATCTAGTGAATTAGACCAGGTAACCCTTTCTTTTTCTTTTTCCCCTTTTCTGCCCTAACTCGAAAGTTACAGTGTCAAGACGAAGATGCCAAAGCCACATCTCATTTAGTTGCCTTGCCCTTGCGTCTGCTGCTGCTATTCCCAGTTTCCAGGAGATAACAGACCACAGAATCAACATCATCACCAAATATACTGTACGCCTCTATCACTTGCAGGTAGCTAAATCCCATGGACAGCACCATTTGCATGCTACTGCTCAGTACAGTATCCTGTAAACCACGTTCTCTTGTGCCATCAGCCCTTGTCTCGCTACCTGATGATCCTGCTTCACAAAAATTGTCATAATCTAAAAATCAACTCCAACTTTGTACCTTAACGGCAAAGCACTCAAACCATTAGAAATCAGCAGTAGAAATCAGCAGTTACTACGTCACTGCACTTCGAAAACACAAAAGAATATATTAACTTACAGGAACACTTATTCCATCATAATCAAGTTTCCTATACTTACTAGCTCCAGAAGATGAAGGCTCAGCACCAGAAGTAGATGATTCTTTACAACCAAGCTGCTGCTTGAATTTCTCGTTGGCTAGATACTCAACTCGAGAAGCCTCCATCACCATGCGTTCAATCTCCTTCTCAGTAAGCTCAATATCAGAGTAAAATCGCCCTTCTGCTAGAAGTGCCTACAAACATAGCGCCATGAATGATAAGCAAAACCATATTAGTAAGTAGCTATATGCAAAACTCAGTAACAACTGTAGCACAAAATAAATTAAATACTTGCATTATCTATTTGTTGATCTTGTTGAGCCTTAATAGCAGCTTTGACTTGATCTTTGTCCACATCTCGCTGCGATCAAAACAATGTTTCAAGTGTGACAAACATATATCGTGCTTCCATCAAGTAAGGTCAAGTATCTATAGATTTCAACAGAAATTTAAGACCCATCGGAATGCTTCCTTACACAGATCTTCAAAGAAGTTTCATATTAAATAAGAAAGGACTAACCACTCATCAACTCCACCCCCCTCCCAACCAAAACACAAACTCACAGAAAACAAGAAGAGGAGACCTCATTCCAACGTATTATAATAGGTGATTCCTTACTGCTGGAGATTTCATTTTAAAATTCCAAATTCCCTCCCCATAAAACTCAAATTACAGGATGAACAATTAGTACAACAATCAATTCTGACATTAGTAAATAACAAACACTAGAAGGAGATTCCATTTTACAAAATAGAACACAAAAAAGAATTATAATTTGAGCAGCAGAGACAGAAGTATACCCCCTGAAGACTGCTGAAACCAAGCCCTGCACCTATTGTCAGTTGTCGTGGGTTTACAAGGGAGTTGTAATGATTTCCATGATGGTAACTTAGCCGGATGGGTGGCATGTCAGTATTGTAACTGCCATGAAATATATTGATGGGGTCTGCATCACCAAATTACGTTTTTTAGGAAAAAAAATTTCAGCAAGCAAAAAAAATTATGAATTATGTATAGCAGACCTGTGCTATAGGAATATATGTGAATTGGTCGGTTATACATCTCAGACAATGCCTGGATCTCCACATTATTTCCATAAACCTGCAAGTTGAACTTAAATTCTAAATACAAACTCGCATGCCCCAGACCAAAGCACAAAAATGATAACGGAAACAAAAGCACTTTCATTGCAGAGATTAACATGAGGGAGGCACAAGATTTTAGTCCTGTAAAAATTTCTCCACATTAGCAAAGCAAACACACTCCAGCAAAAGTCAACTTGCTAATCTAAAGAATCTCAAACATGGAACCACAGATCCCAAAACCATGCAGTTAGTCTTAATGAAAACACTAAGAGATTAGGAATACACGAATAGGTTTCACAATAACAAAACATTGTCAGAATATTTTGACAAAAATTGAGCAAGAAGCTACTAGGTTACAGTTTATATACCTTATCTCTTCTTTTCCTCTTACAGTAAGACGTAAACCCTTCCGTAATGAATTGAGAGAAGTGATCTCTCTCTCGTTCCTGAAGCAACAGCAACATATCAGACTTCACTTCACCTTCAATAATCGAGGCACACAAGGAAGCTTGAAAGCAAAGTTTTGCACTTCCCTCATTACTAAATAGTATATTAGATAGGGGCCCAACTATAAAGTCCATAATCATATATCATTTACACACAATATAATGGTCTGCGGCAGAGCACAGGAAATGTTTACACAGTAGAAATAAGGTTTAAGATTTTAGATAACCATTTTCTAGACTTAGTGAAGTTTGTGGGTCACCATTGGCGTTCTTTGTGAAGGAAGATGGGAACCACTTTTCTACACCCAAATAATCACCAACACAGATAGACAAACAGAATTGGAGAATCAAAGACTCTGAAACACTCTACACTGCCTTGTTGGTGATCAAGTTAAGATATTAGACAAAATATTGTAACAAGCAGAATTTTTTTACGAGAATTCAATCGATCCATTGACTTCATTAGAGCCCCAATGGTTTTAAGCCACCACATGTAGTAGACCTCATTCCTTTACCACAAGGAAGTGAGGATGGTGAAGCATTTGTTAAACATATAAAAAGAATTCATCAAAAAATGCCTGCAGCAACCAAAGCTAGCAACAACGAATATAAGTAAGGCCAAACCAGCATCAAAATTTTAAGGAGTTTGATAAAGGTGGCTAAATTTTGGTGTATTTATTAAAGGGCATATTTTGAGTTTACTAGAGCAGACCAAAGTTGTGGTATATTTAAGAAAAGAGAGATTTTGAGTCTAATAAAGCTGAGCAAGTTGTGATGCATTCAAGAAAGAAGAGATTTCCTAAGAGAACTTATCACAAGCTACAATAGGGGGATATTGGACCTCACAAAAATTTGACTTCTACTGCTTGGCAGTAGAGCTTCCAGCTGATCTTCATACACATCAAATATTTAGTGTGACAGACTTGTTTGAGTTTCATGGGTTTCAACATAGTGCACTTAGTAACCCATATGAGCAGTTATCTAAAAAACCTAGAGAAATATTTGAGCAGTTGTTAGACATGAAGGAAGCTCGGCCATGAAGGAAGCTCGGCCATGAAGGAAGCTCGGTCATGAAGCAACAAACAGTACCTTCAATTCCTAGTCAAAAGATTGGGAGAATCACCTACAGTCGCAGAAAAAATTTCTAGCATGGGGATACTGATGCAGGGAGAATGAGTCGATTACCTTTCACATAATATCTTTCATTTAGTTGTTTAAGATAGGTTTCCATGTTCAATAACCTTATCTTTTGATAGGTTCCTATCTCTTCTTTGACAAGTATTTGGATAGTTAGATCAATTGTAAATGTCCATGTAAAATAGAACTTCACAGCAATAAATATTCAGTAGTTTCTGTCATATATAATGCTGAAAGGTTATTCAGAAATTTCTTTGATATTGTTGATAGATAGACCAGAAGAATCAATGTCATTTGCTGATTCTTTTTGTCTCTTCAAGTTTCTAATCGAAACCCAGTTGATTTCTCTCTACGTTCTACATCACTAACCCTCCCCTTCTTTTCACTAAAGCCCTTCCCTACCTCCCTTGGCTCTGTATTCTCTTTTAATGTCATTGAGAAATTTAGCATAAAGTTACTACCTAGTTGAGTTAATATTGAGAAGCAATGCCGTATACCATCAAAAGATCACAAATCTAAACATTTTATTCTGGAACACCAGGATGGAAAGTACACTCACCATATAGTCTATGCACATTTGTCTCGTCAAATCATAATATGCCTCAGAATCCCCATACACTTGATCAGCTACAGCGCGGAATAGACAATTTCCATCCTCCAACATTCTTTTCACTTCAAATCCTTTAGAGTGCCTAATATCAATCTCAAACTGTCGTTCTCTTTCCTGGAATGCATGCAATTTTTAGGATAGAATGTCTGTTGTAAATCACATCATTAATTGAAGTTCACAACACTTGAAAACAAGGTAGTCTATTATGCCACAGGAACAGAAATACCAGTATATCAACATAAAATTGAGAATTTTAAATAATTTTTGTCAGGACATATTAGTCAATTACAAGCAATTAATAGGACTTTCACCAGTGGACATATCAAACTCAAAAGCAGACTCATCAGATATCAACTAGACAATATGATCATCTTTGACTACAAAATTTGACAAAACAGAAGTCAAAAAATATGACCAGATACAAATCACAAATCACTTGCTGATTTTCATAAGCAGATATATTCCAGAATTAAACAAGAAAATTGTTACGTTAAAAAATTCCTTCAGGACACTAAAGCAGACTCATAACAAGGACCAGAAGCATACCACATCATCATAGGAGGAAACATAGCAAGGGCTTTGCTCATCAGCACTGTTGTACCCCTCATTTTCACCATGGGACCTAGGTGAGGAAGGTCGTGAGCCAGGTGGTGAAGTCCTTGTAGTAACAACAGACCAGGCAACTGGCCTCCTAGATGCCCCAACTCGTACAGAGTTTGACCCTCCTGAAATAGGTCGCCTTGGATTTAAGTATGTTGCAGAAATTTTTGGAGGTGGCACAGGAGGAGGTGGGGGCTGTGGACTTCCAGTAGCAGCTTCTGAAGTTTCAACATTTAAATTATCACTCGCAGTTGATCTCTCTGATACCTTCACCCCTTTGACCAAGTTCCCAGTAACTGTAATCTCATCACGACTTGATTTCTCATTGTCGCCAATGTCATCACTTGATTTCTCATTCTTCTCTTCATTGCTTTCCGTCAAAAGATCATCACCTTTAGCTGTCTTAGTCTCGGCAGTCCCACAAGGCTCCAATAACTCGTCAGAAATAGTTTGTTCTCGTGAATCATCACGTATTTCCTCATCTTTCACAGCTGAAGGAACTTGAGGGGTCTGACTAGTCTGTGCCTCTGATCGCATAGCAGCAGCAGATGAACCTGCACGACTCTGGTTTGAAGAAGAACCACTGCCACGCTGAATCAATATTCGAGTCATGGTCTCAACTTCTCAATCCTCACAGTCCTCGACCACTCAGATTTCAACAGCTAAATCTCCTTTCAAAATGACCCAAATTCAGAGACGGAGAGAGACTTTAGTGGTCATGGGTTTATCACGAGTCCTTGCTTTGGGTGCAGTGACACCAACACCTTGGCTGAAGGATTCTTTCCAGCCCACTGTGTCCAGCTCGTCCTTGCAGTCAAACAAACTCTGCATTCCCCTGACAATTCTCATGAGACCCAGACCTCCTACTTTTAAACAATAATAACCTTCTCTAAGTAGTCGAATTTTACCGGGGAAAAAAGAAATCCCAAATTCACCTTCAAAAGTTGAAGCTGCAATAAGCGCAAGCCACTTTCACACACAATTCCAACAATTAAAAAAATAAAAAAAAAACATAGATCGTAGCTTGCTTCATCAAGAGAAGAACAAAGAGTTCTTTAATGTGAGAAACCCACTTGCCTCCCAAGAAAAGACAAGAAACACAAAGTAAATTATATCAAAAACCCTAATATCCACTGAAATATCCCTAACGTCACTAATTCATGACCTGCACAGATTACAACAGCTCATCGCGCAATAATAAAAATAGATTCCAAACAGAAAAACAAATCAAGAAGCACGAATAGACCATCCAGAGCAATAATCCCTCCTTTATAAAATCAAAGTCATCAACTTTAACGCGAAAAATTAAACTAAAAACACACTTAAGATACCAAGTCTTGATTATCTCCCAAACTACAGGAGACGGAAAGCAACAGAGTGAAGGCAAACATCAGACTATTCCCTCAAATACTTGGACTTTTCTCCATAGTATCTTTCAAAAGTATCAGCAACCACACAAAGATCACGATAAAGATTAACAGCCGACAAAACCTAAAAGTTGACCGAGTGCAAATTACAAGAAAAAGACGCACCAGAGACAGAGAAGACAGAGATCTGGGTGAAGAAACGATTGGGCGTTTTTCAGGGTTTAGAAAGAAAAAAGAGATAAAAGACGAAAACTTGGTGGCGAAGGAGAGTATTTCAGAGAGAGAAACGAAAAATAATAGAGAGAAAGAGAATAAAACGGGAGGCTGTGGCTTTTGATCGGAGAGGGACGGCTAGGCGACAATGGTTTCACACGTGGCACAGTGTCACGAGCGCCTTCCGCACGTTTGTACACACTGCTCTGTGTCTCTCTCACTTTACACGTGTGTGGACTGGAGAGTGCAGCTGTAATGAAATAAAAGATACGAGTCTCCTAGACCTAGACCGAGACCGAGTGTAGTAAGGGGTGGGTGTGGATGGATGTGTTGACGTATTCAATTCAACCCTTACATTACATCCCCTCCTTCCTTTGTACTAAATTAATTTTCACTTTTATCTAATTTTTTAAAATTTTTATACAACTCTTAATTTTGTATATTATTAAATTAATAACTACAATATTAAGATCTTTTATAAAATTATAAATGATCCATGTCGTCCTAAATTTAATCTTTTAACATTTTCATATAATATTTTTAAATTTTGATATACAAAATTCTTTCCTTCTTTATGCCTTCAACAATAGGAATCAATTTGAATATTAATTAATATTAAATAAATAATTTCTATTGAACATTAATTCTAAAAATAATAAGAAAATAAAATATAAAATTTAATGAAAATAATTAAATTAAATTATTAACTAATTGATAGGTAAGTCTATTATTACGAAAGTTATAATTGTTATCTAAATAAAGTGGGTGCACATTTAATTACTCAATGTGTCTTTATTTTTGTGGGCTACATCTTCTAAGTTGAACTCTTTTACCATAACTCAAATCTTCAACCGTTTAAATTGGAAGGTTTTATTAAAAATTATTTCACTAGTTGAATTAACCCTTAAAATAAACACTCTTCAATTAACAAATTTCATGATTTATAAACTAATTTTTATAATATTTCAAAATAAGAAAGAAAAATATTACATCTAAGTATAAAGTGATAAGTTTTATCTTAGCATCGAAAATAAAATTTTAGTTACTATATTAATTTTTTTCAAATTTTAGTTCTTTTTATTATATTTTTATTTTGTCTATTAATAGCATTCATATAAAGATTTCAATGAAACTATTAATTTATGAAAAAGGGTGAATAAAAGATGAATCTTACTATAATATATTATGGTTGGCATTGTATCAAATACTGAAGATAACTATTGACCAAAATATCATTAAAGTTTTTCTTGCACATTAGGAAACATCTCATAAAACTCTGGACACTTTTTTGAAGGAAACTATAATTTTATAATGTGATAACATTAATAATTTAAGTTTTTAAACGAAAAGCATTATTCAAAATCATGCTTTTTGTCTGCAATGTATGTGACAATCTTAGAAGAGACTCTCCAATTTGAGATTGCACATCTTAAGGAGGAGCTTGCAAATGTTGTTGCAGAGCTTAAAGAAACAAAAGAGGAGTTGGTTCTTTATAAAAGGTTCATTGCTCAAGAGGGAAGCAATATTATGCCAACGATGGTCTCCACTCCTTTGAGAAACCAAAGACATATCATGGATCGAGGTATGCGAAGGAGATGGACGATTTTCATATAGAGCTTGGAGCAATATTTCAAAGTTTAAGGACGTGATGCCTTTGGAATTACAAAAAAAGCTCCTATTAAAACAAGATTTTGATCATAAGATTAAGTTGGTGCAAGGCACTACTCTACTTGCTACAGTACCTTATCACATAACACCTCTTAAACTTAAGGAGTTAAGGAAGTAGCTTAAGGAACTGTTGGATTGTGACACTCACATACCCCGTAGAAGGATGTATGGATACCACACAAAACATAAACTGAACTGAACTGAACTGAACCAACCAACTGAAGCATAGCATAGCAAAGCAAAGTAGTCTAAGTCTTCCATAATCCAATGCAAAGCAGACGTACATTAAATTACATTGAACTTAATACAAACTTGTTCAAAATCCAAAACCAACCTGAAATATAGTTATTACAAACTTATAAACAAATCCAAATTCATACATTTCAGATACAAGCCAAAATCAAAACTCAAAATACATCTGTATCAAAACAAATCTCAAACTCCTTTGACCATTTCGGTTGACTTGTCCCAATCTTTACAATCTTCTCTCATAACTTACACGGGACAAATCCATCGTGCTAAGCATATAGCTTAGTGAGTAATAACTAATCCATGCATAAACTGACAATTAATAATACATAATCAAGTTATAGCATAAGCAAGCATTAAAAGATTGTCTTAACAACAATTTAGACATAACAAATTTCAGAACAAATTGTATAGATAACATAACTAAATATCAAAAGAGGGTATAAACCCTTCAGATTAGAACATAATTTTGTTTATATCAAAATCAACACATATCAGAATACAAAACCAGATGACTATTAATCCATTTATAGAAGTGGGTAATGAAACTTATACAGCAGAGACTAAAGTCTGGATAACAGGAAACATTGAAGTGTCGATAACATATAGAAATCTTGATAACAGAAGACATCGAAGTGTAAGACACCGAAATGTCACAGGAGAGATAGGCGTCTCGATAACAGGAGACACCGAAGTGTCATAGGAGTAGCTGTAAATCCTTCTAGACATGCCTATTTACCCACAACTAGGATATAATAGTTTCAAAAATAGAAACGTCTGAAATTCAATACACATATCAATCATTGGTTTCATACCATGTATTCAAATATGTAACATTTGTTGGACCAATGGTGGTTGACAAATAAAATCCCTTTATGTTTTGATAATAATAAAATGTATAGAATTGGTTAAGAAATTATTTCAGAAATTTTGGACTGTTATTTAATCAATGCATCATCACCAACGTTCAAGGGATAAACAATGTGCAAAAGATGATTGTCGTGAAGTTTATAATCAAAGATATGTATCCCAAAAAACAAAGATTGAAGCTTATCTACAATATGTCTGTTGGAGCAAGCACCAGTCGACCATAACCTTATAAGTTGATTGATAATTATCATTTCTGTAAAGTGGGGTTTAAACCAGTCGATCGAAATCTATTAAGTCGACTAAAAGCAAAGGATTAGTAAGTTGGATAATCATTCCAGTCGACTACAATCATTCCAGTCGACTAACATTACACCAGTCGACTGATTGAAGAGTGAAGATGAGTGTTTCAACAAAAACGTTTGTTCTAGTCGACTATCATCTCAACCAGTCGACTAGGAGTACAACTGATTTTATTCTGACAAAATCAATTGATATCAAACGGTAAAGAAATATTGTTTATAACGTTATGAAGCAATCTTCAATGGCTAATAGATGATCTACAACATTTATATTGATCCAGAAGCCTGCAAATAAATAGAGGAACAATCAAGAGATCAATTACGATAGTCATAGCAAAGCATACTGATTTTTTATCATCATTTTGTAGCTCTCAAATTGCTTTTAGCTCATTCAATTATGTCTAGCTGTGCTGAGCTTTATCAATTTTCAATTTCAATCGTTGTTATTGTGAGTTGAGTGATTAGAGGAAAATCATTGGTGTGGTTGGATTTGTACCGAAAATCAAATCGGATTGTGAGGTGTTGCTTGAGCCGGAATTCAAGTGGTTGTAAAAGTTCGCACTGAGCTAAAAAGTGTACAATATAGTGGTTTGTCAAATCCTAAGTGGGATCTTAGGTAGAGGACGTAGGTTTTAGCACTGAACCTCTATAAAAATAGTTTTTGCCTTTCTTCCCTACTCTTTTCATTTGATTAAGTTGAATGTTTCGTGTGTATTAACTTGTTGTTTTTTGTGTAAAATTTGCAAAAAAAATTATTATCGATCTATTCAACCCTCCTTCTAGATCGTTTTCAGTTGGTATCAGAGCAGATTAATCCAGGGATGGCGCTTAGTCTGACACACAACAATCTGGCGGAAGAAGGTAACACTAATAATCGCCCTCCCTTGTTTAATGGTTTTAATTATTCTTCTTGGAAAAATCCTATGAAGTACCATATCATAAGCGAGGGAGTAGAGTACTGAAAAATCATCATCTTCGGTCCACATGTACCATTGAATGAAAATGGTGAGAAAAGATGGAGCTGGAGTATGACGACAATGATTGGAAGCAAGCTTATATCAACGCAAAAGCCATGAAGTTGATCTATTGCGCTCTCATTGTTGAGGAAAGAAATCGAGTGAACTCATGCACAAGTGCTCAAGAGATGTGTGAGAGACTTCGAATCACTCACGAAGGAACCAATCAAGTTTGAGAAACAAAGATCAATATGCTACTCCATGATTACGAAATGTTTGTCATGAAGGAAGGTGAGTCTATTTCTACTATGCTTGATCGTTTTGCAGAAATTATAAATGGTTTAGGAAATCTTGGAAAACATATGACGGATATCAATAAGGTGAAAAAGATCCTTCGGTCACTGCCAAAAGAATGGGACTCACAAGTCACAGCAATTATAGAGTCTAAAGATCTCAATCGCTTAGAATTCAATGCATTGGTGGGATCACTCAAATTATGAGATTATCCTCAAATCAAGAGGAGGTAGAGGTAAGTTACAAAAATCAATTGCTTTTAAAGCTAACACTTCTTCTGTGGATGAAAGTGATGAAGAATTAGATGAGGAGGAAGAAGATGAAGAGCTAGCAATGTATGCTAGAAACTTGAAAAAATTCAAGGGACTACTCAAAAATAGGAAGAGAGAATTACGTGGTGGAAGGAATGACGAAAAAAAGAAGTACACCATGGAAAGAAAGACCAAAAATTATAAGGAAAAGAAGAGCAATGAAGAATGTTGGAAATGCGGAAAAAGAGGACATCATGCTAGAGAATGCAAAAGTTCTTCCGTTTTCCAGAAAAATGATAAGTATGATAAAGGGAAAAAGAAAGCTAGTCTTATAGCCACTTGGAACGATGATGAGGAAGCTTATCAAAGCAATGATGAAAACAACTTAGCTCTTATGGCAAGTAGCTCTATGACAAGTGATGAAGAGGATGAGGCACAAGCAAGGAATGAAAATCCACCAAGCACTTGGTACATTGATAGTGGATGCTCAAGGCATATGAGTGGAGATAAGAATCTATTTGCAGAAATCAGACCAAAGAACCAAGGATATGTCACATTTGGAGATAACAACAAAGGTAAAGTCATTGGTGTTGGTAAAGTGGGTAAGGAACCTTTGCCTACCATTGACAATGTGTTACTTGTTGATGGATTGAAACATAATCTGTTGAGTGTTTCTCAATTATGTGATATGAATTTTAATGTGACATTTGAATCATCTCACTGTATGGTTAAGAAAGATGAAAATGTTGCATTCATTGGCTTGAGGCATGAAAATACTTATATTGTTGATATACATGATGATAGTCAATGAAAAGTGTTTAGTAACATTAGAAGAAAAAACATATTTATGATATAGAAAATTAGGACATGCACCATTGCCTTTAATTTCTAAACTTTCTAAAAATGATATTGTGAGGGGCTTGCCCAAGATAAAATTTGTTAAGGATCATTTGTGTGAATCTTATTTGAAGGGTAAACATGTTAGACAATCATTCAAACCAAAGAAAGAAATTTGTACATCTAAAATTCTAGAACTTGTTCATATGGATTTAATTGGACCATCTAGGCATGCTAGTCTAAGTGGTAAATTGTATGTACTTGTAATTGTGGATGATTTTTTCAGATTTACTTGGGTGAGATTTCTTGCTAATAAAAGTGATGCATTTAACGAATTTACTAAGTGGTGTAGGTTGGTACAAAATGAAAAAGATTTGACTATTGTCGCAATAAGAACCGATCATGGAGGAGAATTTGATTGTGAACCATTCGAAAGGTTATGCGATAAATATGGAATGGAGCATAATTTTTTAACACCAAGGACTCCGTAACAAAATGGTGTAGTAGAAAGGAAGAATCGCTCTTTCGAAGAAATTAGTAGAACAATGCTAAATGAATACAATCTTCCTAAAGCTTTTTGGACGGAAGTAATCAATACCGCGTGCTATGTGATAAATATAGTACATTTGAGAATAGACAAAACAAGACACCATATGAGCTATGGAAAGGTAAGAAATCAAATATTTCTTATTTTCATCCTTTTGGTTGTAAAGTGTTTATTCATAATAATGGAAAGAACAATTTAGGAAAATTTGATTCGAAATCTGATATTGGTATATTTCTTAGTTATTCACTAACTAGTAAAGCATTTAGAGTCTATAATAATAGAACTAGGTGTGTTGAAGAAAATATTCATGTTAAATTCAATGATATGATTTCACCTATGAGGAAGGTTTGTTTTGATGATGATGCAGGAAATATAGAAAATGAAGTTGAAGAAAAAGAATCAAATGATGAAGAAAAATTAGATGAAGAAGATCATGTTCCTATCATGAAAACTTGGGCAAAAGAAAAGAATCATCCTATGGAGCAAGTCATTGGTGGCTTAAATGATGGTTTAAGAACTAGGAGGAATACATACGAATATATGAGCAACTCAGCTTTTATTTCACTAATGGAACCCAAGAACGTTAAAGAGGCTCTTGAAGATGAAAATTGGTTGCTGACTATGCAAGAAGAACTAAATCAATTCAAGAGGAATAATGTATAGGATTTGGTAGCACCACCAAAGGATAAAACCATCATTGGAGTCAAGTGGGTAAATAGAATAAAGTATGATAAGAATGGTGAAGTAGTCAAAAATAAGTAAAGGTTAGTAGCTCAAGGATTTTATCAAGAAGAGGGACTTGACTATAATGAGACATTTGCACCAGTAGCTCGATTGGAGGCATTCAGATTATTATGTGCATTTGCTTCACATAAGAGGATAAAATTAAATCAAATGGACGTCAAGAGTGCGTTTCTAAATGGTTACATTCAAGAGGAAGTGTATGTCAAACAACCATCGGGTTTTGAAGACCATGAACATCCGAATTATGTCTACAAGCTCAAGAAGGCATTTTATGGATTAAAGCAAGCACCAAGGGTATGGTATGAAAGGTTAAGTACATTTCTAAGTCAAAATGGTTATAGTAGAGGTAAAGTTGATAATACTTTGTTTATAAAACATGTTAATAAGGATATGTTAGTTTGCCAAATATATGTTGATGATATTGTTTTTGGTGCTACTAATGAATCTTTGTGTAAAGAATTTAGTGATTTAATGCAAAGTGAGTTCGAAATGAGCATGATGGGAGAACTTAAATTCTTTCTTGGACTGCAAATCAAGCATACGAATAAGGCATCTTCATTCATCAATCCAAATACACCAAAGAGCTTCTAAAGAAGTTTAACATGGAATGATGCAAAGTAGCTGCTACTCCAATGGCATCAAATCTAGTCTTGGAAAAATCTGAACATAAAGAGGATGTTGATCAAAAAATTTATAGAGGTTTGATCGGCTCTCTTTTATATTTAACTGCTTCAAGACCAGATATAATGTTTGCTACATGTCTCTGTGCTAGACTTCAAGATTGTCCCAAAATTTCTCATTTGACTGCATGTAAAAGAATTTTAAGATATTTGAGCAAAAATGTTAATCATGGTTTATGGTATCCTTGTTGTGATTCTTTTGATTTATATGCTTATAGTGATGCTGACTATGGTGGTTGTAGAATTGATAGAAAAAGTACTAGTGGTATCTGTCATTTCCTAGGTTCATCTTTGATTTCTTGGGCTAGTAAGAAATAAGTAAGTGTAGCTATTTTCACTGCTGAATCTGAATATGTAACAGCTGGAAGTGCTTGTGCCCAAGTTGTAGCGCCCCCTTACTGTAGAGTATACACCGGGACGCCTGTAGGTCGTACCGCTGCATAACCTACGATGAGGGTGCACTACAATTCGATCATTCTATAAACCTCATGGCATCAATATAATAAAGCAGTAATATCAATTTCACTAAAATTTGAAACTAAAAGATATCCGTCATTTCATAAAACCCAAATTACACCATCCGGTCATATTTACAACTGTACAAGCCCAAAAGAACTAACACAACTCCTAAATAGATCATCCCAAAATACCAAAAAAAAAATCCCCAGCTGACCGACCTATGGGCCATGCTCCTCTCGCCGGCACACACACACACCAGAATCACATGCAGTTAATTTTCACATTTATAAGGCGATACGCCTTTCATACAAATCACATTTGAACACTTATATATGCAATGTACGTGTGACTCTTTCGTTTTCTTTCGTTGTTGTGACCGTGCACCTGAGCTCATATACGTTGAGCCATTGACTCTGAAAACATTGGGCTCAAAAGTCCTAATACGTTGAGCATAAAGCTCTGAAAATCGTTGGGCACGAAGCCCTGTGCGTTGAGCTTAAAGCTCTGAATACGGTGGCTGCACCGGTCACAACTGCCTTTATCTGATCATACTTTTATGCATGTATACACACATTCAATTTACAATACATGCATCACGATAGAACTGTATATGCTTAAATCTCACCATTTAAAACCAATTATGATCAATTTACACACAATTAACACTTTTATAGTACAGTCCAAATATTTGGAACACCTGTGGCTCGAAATCAATCCAAAACAAACACATATAATCCATCCTCAACTCCACATGGCATTAATGCATCTAATATTAAACATATAAAGGTTGAGAAACCAACTAGGTTACTCACCTCAGAACTTCCGAGCTACTGCCGGGAAGTCTCGCCTACGTCGGACAATCGGCGATCCACTGGCACCTCTATAATAATCAAAACATAGATAACATTACTAACCGTATCAATTCCAATGTTCAATGATGCATACGAATCGAATAATGTACGTACTATACATGTTATGACATTTTCGACACTAATCCGAATTTCCCGATCTCAAATTCTAATTCCCGAATTCATAATCTCCAAATTGAATTAATCCATAACTAATTGAATCATCAAATTCCTAAATCCCAAAACTTAAAACCTCAAAATTACATTTTCAAAAATTCAGCATTCCTCATGGCATGCGAGCTCCTATTCTCTTCGCCGTCGAGGTGTACGCACGCGCCCATGGCGGACCACGCATCCTTCACGGCGTCACGCTTCGCGACGTCGCGACGTCGCCTCTCCACTCTCACGACGCGCTATCACTGCGCTCACAAGGCGTCTTGAGTAATCTTGCTTCGCCATGACGTGCAATCGCAGACATGCCCAGAAAACCCAGAAATTCCCAGATTTTCGATTGATATCAACTCCAAACCCAGATTTTCTCCTTACAAACTACTCCTAAATAATTCCATACATATCATACAACTAATCTTTAGCTTCTATTTCATCAAATAACCATTATTCCCAAAATTTCAACCCTAAAACTAACGAAAATAACCATCGGAAACCCTAAATGCCAAATCCTCAAATATACCAATTAAATCATCCAAATAACTCTATAAACCAACCAATCAAACTAGATAAGGCTAGAAAGAAGTAACTTACTTAATTAATAACCTCAAATCTTCAAGGATCACACCAATCTAAGCTCATCGACACTCACGACTATCACCCAAGCAAAAACCCATTTTCATCTCTTTCAACAACAACTCAAGGGTAGATTTAAGAATGAAAGAGAAAGACAATAGCAAGAAGGAACTAAGAACAATCGAGGGAGAAGATCACGATGAAGGAAGGAGGAAATTCTTCTTTCAAAGGCAAAGCATCGTGATTCTCAAATTCAAAAGAGGAAGTTTATAAACTTAAGAAACTTAAGGCTTGTTTGGCAAATCTAATTGCCACAAGTCCGATCTGAGCCACCTCAAGTCAGTTTCTAATTCTAATTTCTCCCGAATTCCAATGGCTAAACCCTAATTCCTAAAATCAAATTTCTAACCTATCCGTGCCATTGGATAATCAATTTCGGAACCGAAAATCTAATTAACCAGTCGTTGATCAATTTTTCATCAAGACCTATTATTCAAAAATTTCAAAAATTCCTATAAATCCACAAAAATAGAAAGCTCATGTTCAGATACTCCAATTTCATAATTCCATTTCTTGGCTTTCATTTTCTAACTCAAATTCAATTCTCGAGCCTACTTTGACCTAATTATCACACATGCCCTAATCATCTCCAAATCCAAGTTATCCCTATCATAATGTATATATGTCATACATGTATGTATGCATCTGAATGCCAACACATTAATTGCCAATTATACTTGATTCAATAATGCATGCACATGCACAAATCGTATCACGATGAATCGCACCCATCCCATCGGTGACGGGATGTTACAATTCTCTCCTCCTAATAAAAATTTCGTCCCGAAATTTCTTACCTGACCGATCAAACAGATGAAGGTATTGCCTCCTCATGTGCTCCTCAGTCTCCCAAGTCACCTCCTCGGTCGAATGGTTCTTCCAAAGGACTTTCACCAATGGAATCACCCGGGACCTCAACTGCTTGACCTGAGATCCAATAATCCGTACCGGCTCCTCCACATAACTCAGATCACTAGCTATCTCGATCTCCTGAGCCGGAATCACATGAGTCGGGTCAGAACGATATCTCCGAAGCATGCTCACGTGGAACACATCATGAAGCTGCGACATCTCACTCAGTAAGGCCAATCTATAGGCCAACGGTCCAATCCTCTCGGTAATCTCATACGGACCGATATACTGAGGACTCAACTTGCCCTTACGGCCAAATCTGAGAACTCCTCTCCACGGAAACACTATGAGGAACACTCTATCTCCCACAGCATACTCCATCTCTCTCCGATGCTGATCCACATAACTCTTCTGCCTATCCTAAGCCGCCTTGATGCGACTCCGAATCAACTGTATCTTATCTATTGTATCCTGGATCAACTCGGGACCCTCTATCATCCTCATACCCTCTTCATCCCAGTAAAGATGGGATCTACACGATCTCCCATATAACGCCTCATACGGTGCCATGCCAATCTTGCTCTGTCTGCGATTATTATCTGCAAACTCAATCGAGGCGAATCGATCCCACGCACCTCGGAACTCCAATACACAGCTCTCAACATATCCTCAACGATCGAATAGTCCTCTCACTCGCCCATCATGCTCGAGGATGAAACGTCAGGTTTGAAGTTCAACCTCGTACCCATAGCCGACTGCAAACTCCTCCAGAACCTCGAAGTAAACCTGGGATCCCAGTCTGACACTATCGATACTGGGACCCCATGCAATCGAACAATCTCCTTTACATACTTCTGGGCCAACTGATAGAGGATATAGCTCTCCCTTACTGGTAAGAAGTGAGCCGATTTAGTCAACCGGTCCACTATGACCCAGATTGCATCACACTGCCTCGGTGTCCTAGGCAACCCCATAATAAAGTCCATCGTAATGCGCTCCCATTTTCACTCCGGAATGAGCAACGAATGCAGTCTCCCAACTGGAGCCTGGTGCTCAGCCTTAACCTGCTGGCACGTCAAACACTGAGAAACGAACTCCGCTACATGCCTCTTCATACCTGGCCACCAGAAATGTAACTTAAGAGTGCGATACATCTTGGTGACACCAGGATGTATGGCATAAGTAGCCAAATGAGCCTCCTCCAAGATCTCTCGCCTCAGATCCTCTACATCAGGGACACATAGCCTCTGGCCCATCCACAAAGTACCATCTTTCAGTTCAAACTCGGACAGCCATCCAGATCTGACCCTATCCATCAATCTTACCAACACTAGATCCCGATCCTGAACTCTCCTAATCCGCTCATGCAATACCGGCCTGAGCCTCAAAGTCGCAATCAGAGCTCCATCCTGACCCAAATCTATCTGTACATTAAGAGCTCTCAACTGAACTAAACACGGCAACCTCGAAACCTGAATCTGAGCTGCACTACCATGCGATCTCCTACTCAATGCATCAGCCACCACATTGGCCTTCCCTGGGTGATACTCGATAGTGCAGTCATAGTCCTTAAGCAGCTCTAACCATCTCCTCTGCCTCAGATTCAACTCTCGCTGACTCAATAAATACCTCAAGCTCTTATGATCAGTGAAGATCTGGAAAGTCTCCCCATACAGATAATGTCTCCAGATCTTCAAAGCAAACACTACTGCGATTAACTCCAGATCATGCACAGGATAATTAATCTCATGGGATCTCAACTGTCTCGAAGCATAGGCTATAACTCTCCCATGCTGCATCAGCACACAGCCTAAACCCTGCTGTGAAGCACCACTAAACACCTCGAAACCTCCTGCTCCAGATGGTAGGGCTAACACCGGCGCCGTAGTCAACCGATGTATCAACTTCTCGAAACTCCTCTGACATTCATCTGTCCAACTGAAGGCCACACCCTTCCTCAGAAGTTTTGTCAGAGGGGCTGAGATCACAGAGAACCCCTCGACAAACCTCCAGTAATATCCTGCCAATCTGAGAAAACTCCTCAACTCTGGCACGCTCCTCGGAATCTCCCAACTCCTCATTGCCTCAATCTTGTGAGGATCCACCCGGATACCCTCACCAGACACTATGTGGCCTAGGAATACCACCTCATCCAGCCAAAATTCACACTTAGTGAATTTGGCATACAACTGTCTATCCCTCATAATCCGTAGCACTATCCTCAGATGCTCCGCATGCTCCTGTCTAGACCTCGAATACACCAGAATATCATCAATGAATACGATCACAACTGATCCAGGTATGGCTGAAAGACCCTATTCATCAAGGCCATGAAGGCTGCCGGGGCATTAGTCAACCCAAACGGCATCACTAAGAACTTGAAATGCCCATACCTGCTCCTGAAAGCACTCTTAGGCACATCGACCTCTGCGATCCTCAACTGATAATATCCGGATCTCAAGTCCAACTTGGTAAACACCTGAGCTCCCTGCAACTGATCAAATAAATCATCGATCCTAGGCAGTGGGTACTTATTCTTAACTGTAACCCGATTGAGCTGCCTATAATCGATGCATAACCTCAAAGTCCCGTCCTTCTTCTTCACAAACAATACCAGAGCTCCCCACGGCGAAACACTCGGTCTGATAAATCCTTTATCCAACAACTCCTGCAGCTGAGCCTTAAGCTCCCTCAGTTCCACCGGTGCCATCTTATACGGAGGTATCGATATAGGAGCGGTACCTAGGACGAGGTCAATCTCAAACTCTATTTCTCGATCTGGCGGCAAACCTGGTAACTCCTCGGGAAACACATCGGAAAATTCCCTAATCACGGGAACATCCTGCAAACTCTGCTGCACTCTGGAATCCACCACATGTGCCAGATAGGCCGCACAACCCCCTCGCATCAATCTCAGAGCACCCATGAACGAAATCATCCTGGCTGGCGCTGCCTGACTAACACCTTGAAAAACTGCTCTCGGCTGACCAGGAGGTTCCAACACTACCTTCTTGGTATAAAAATCCATGATAGCCCTATGGGTAGTGAGCCAGTCCATCCCCAAAATCAAATCTATCTCTCTCAAGGTCAACACTATCAGGTCTGCACTCAACTCTGACTGATCAATCATGATCGGACACCTCTTGCAGACCTCTCCCAGAAATGTAGTACTACCTAGAGGCGTACTCACCTCTAACCCATACTGCAACATCTCCCTATCCACATGCAATCTACATGCCACATGCGGTGCAATAAAAGAATGCGTGGACCCTGGATCTATCAATACATAAACCTCAATATCGAGAGCGTATAAACTCAAGAACTACATCGGAGAATCCGGGCCTCCCGCTGGTTATGGCGTGACCACGGCACGGGGCGTGATCTGCTGCCTCGTCCCTCGGTCCCCACAAAGGAATCTCCACCTCTACCTCGGGCTCTACCTCGGCCCCTAAGTCCAGGTCCACTGCTACGGCTCTACTGCACCGTCGAACTACTACCGGCTCTCCACTAGCAGCTGACTGGACTCCCAAAGTCAGGGGATAATTCCTGATCATATGGTCCATCGAACCCTGAGCTAGGCGGGCTCTGTCACTCTCGGCCTCTCATCATGCCTCTTATCACAATGTATACAAACCGGCATGGCACGCCTCGATCCTCTGCCCTTCTGTTGCCCTTACCAATCGCCCAAATCTCCTCTCTCAATGTAACTCGTTGTCTAAGTCCCCTGCCGATCTGAACTCGCTCTCAAGTCGCTCATGCTCCTACCGAGCTACCTCGATCATCACTAGACCTCTTACCTCCAGATCCTGACCAACATCCACGGCCACTGCTCTCAAAAGCTGCTCAATCTTCACTGCAGCTGATCTCAACTCCACAAAGGTACCCATATCTGACCTGGCTAACCTGGTACGAATCTCCAGATTAAGCCCTCCCTCGAATCTCCGGCACCAATCGGCCTCGGAGGCAATCAGAACAGATGCATATGCTGACAGCTCATTAAACCTGACCTCATAATCGGCCACCGACATCGACCCCTGTCTCAGCTCAAAGAACTCCTGCATCTTCATTTCCAAATAGTCCTTGGGCATGAAATTATCCCGGAAAGCCCTCAGAAAATCAGCCCAAGTCAATACACAAGGCCTGGTGGAACTATCCGGGACAGTCTTCCACCACTTATATGCCGGACCCTGAAGCAAAGAAACGGCATAATCAAAGCGCTCCTCAGGGTCGCAATTCATCTGATCTAGGACCCGCTCGGTCCTCTCCAACCATCCCTCAACCTCAGCAGGGTCTGTGCTGCCATAGAAATCAACAGTCCCCTACTTACGCAGGCGATCATACCTCCGTTCCCGTCTCATGGGAACTCTAGGAGGTTGCTCCTCATCTTGAGAGGACGAAGACTCCTACTTGCTCGATCGATCCTTGGTCAGCTGGTTGATCTACCTGATCACCAAAGATGGATGACCTACAATAAAACCACAATTCCGATTAATTTCTTGCTTTTCTTACGAGAATTCAAGCCTAAAATATACTATGCCCAAAAGATGTCAAACTATGCTCTGATACCACCTAATGTAGCGCCCCCTTACCGTAGAATATACATCGGGATGCCCGTAGGTCGTACCGTTGCATAACCTACGATGAGGGTGCACTACAATTCGATCATTCTATAAACCTTATGGCATCAATATAATAAAGCAGTAATATCAATTTCACTAAAATTTGAAACTAAAAGATATCCGTCATTTCATTCATTTCATAAAACCCAAATTATACCATCCGGTCATATTTACAACTGTAGAAGCCCAAAAGAACTAACACAACTCCTAAATAGATCATCCCAAAATACCAAAAAAAAAATTCCCCAACTGACCGACCTATGGGCCATGCTCCTCTCGCCGGCACACACACACAGCAGGAAAAGTCTCACGGACTGGAGCTAGGAGTCAAACTATCGCTGTCCTAAAAAATAGATGCAATGTTGGGTGAGTTTGCGAACTCAGTGAGAAACCATCATCGATGGTCCACCCAACTCATGCATATCTAGACAATCACACTGTATCGTACAAATATCACAACCAGAATCACATGTAGTTAATTTTCACATTTATAAGGCGATACGCCTTTCATACAATTCACATTTGAACACTTATATATGCAATGTACGCGTGACTCTTTCGTTTTCTTTCGTTATTGTGACCGTGTGCCTGAGCTCATATACGTTGAGCCATTGGCTCTGAAAACATTGGGCTCAAAAGCCCTAATATGTTGAGCATAAAGCTCTGAAAATCGTTGGGCACGAAGCCCTGTGCGTTGAGCTTAAAGCTCTGAATACGGTGGTTGCACCGGTCATAACTATCTTTATCTGATCATACTTTTATGCATGTATGCACACATCCAATTTACAATACATGCATCACGATATAATTGTATATGTTTAAATCTCACCATTTAAAACCAATTATGATCAATTTACACACAATTAACACTTCTATAGTACAATCCAAATATTTCGAACACCTGTGGCTCGAAATCAATCCAAAACAAACACATATAATCCATCCTCAACTCCACATGGCATTAATGCATCTAATATTAAACACATAAAGGTTGAGAAACCAACTAGGTTACTCACCTCAGAACTTCCGAAGCTCTCGCCGGAAGTCTACCCACGTCGGACAATCGGCGATCCACTGGCACCTCTATAATAATCAAAACATAGATAACATTACTAACCGTATCAATTCCAATGTTCAATGATGCATACGAATCGAATAATGTACGTACTATACATGTTATGACATTTCCGACACTAATCTGAATTTCCCGATCTCAAATTCTAATTCCCGAATTCATAATCTCCAAATTGAATTAATCCATAACTAATTGAATCATCAAATTCCTAAATCCCTAAACTTAAAACCTCAAAATTACATTTTCGAAAATTCAGCATTCCTGCGCGCGAAGCTCCTATTCTCTTAGCCTTGCCGCGCGGCGTCGCGCGCCGCCACGGCGGACCACGCATCATTCGCCATGCGTCGATCACAGACGTCATGTCGCGACGTCTTCTCTCCATTTTCATGGCCATATATTATCTGACTCGTCGCGGCGTGCGGAGCAATCTTGCTCGTCGCGGCGTGTTCTTCGTGCGCCGCGAGGCAATCGCAGACACGCCCAGAAAACCCAGAAATTCTCAGATTTTTGACTGATATCAACTCCAAACCCAGATTTTCTCCTTACAAACCACTCCTAAATAATTCTATACATATCATACAACTAATCTTTAGCTTCTATTTCATCAAACAACCATTATTCCCAAAATTTCAACCCTAAAACTAACGAAAATAACCATCGGAAACCCTAAATGCCAAATCCTCAAATATACCAATTAAATCATCCAAATAACTCTATAAACCAACCAATCAAACTAGATAAGGCTAGAAAGAAGTAACTTACTTAATTAATAACCTCAAATCTTCAAGGATCACACCAATCCAAGCTCATCGACACTCACGGCTATCACCCAAGCAAAAACCCATTTTCATCTCTTTCAACAACAACTCAAGGGTAGATTTAAGAATGAAAGAGAAAGACAATAGCAAGAAGGAACTAAGAACAATCGAGGGAGAAGATCACGATGAAGGAAGGAGGAAATTCTTCTTTCAAAGGCAAAGCATCGTGATTCTCAAATTCAAAAGAGGAAGTTTATAAACTTAAGAAACTTAAGGCTTGTTTGGCAAATCTAATTGCCACAAGTCCGATTCGAACCACCTCAAGTCAGTTTCTAATTCTACTTTCTCCCGAATTCCAATGGCTAAACCCTAATTCCTAAAATCAAATTTCTAACCTATCCGTGCCATTGGATAATCAATTTCAAAACCGGAAATCCAATTAACCAGTCATTGATCAATTTTTCGGTCCAGGCCTGTTGCTCCGAAAATTTCAGAAAAATTCCTATAAATCCACAAAAAATAGAAAGCTCATGTTCGTATACTCCAATTTCATAATTCCATTTCTTGGCTTTCATTTTCTAACTCAAATTCAATTCTCAAGCCTACTTTGACCTAATTATCACACATGCCCTAATCATCTCCAAATCCAAGTTATCCCTATCATAACAAACATATGTCATACATGTATATACGTATTTAATGCCGACACATTAATTGCCAATTATACTTGATTCAATAATGCATGCACATGCACAAATACGTATGCAGTGAACTGTACCCATCCCATCGGTGACGGGATGTTACACAAGTTCTTTGTCTTAAATATCAATTGATTGATTATGGTATTGTGGTTAAAAATATTCCTATTTATTATGATAATACCAGTGCAATTTGTTTAAGTAAAAATCCAATTTTGAATAGTAGAACCAAACATATAGAAACCAGACATCATTTTATTCGTGATCATTGTTTGAAAGGTAACATTTATTTGAAGCATGTTTCTTCTAGTGATCAATTAGCTGATATATTTACTAAACCCCTCAAAGAAGATGTGTTTGTAAACATTAAATTGAAACTTGGTATGTGTGATTTAAATTCTTTTGGTTGAATTTATGTTTTCTGCATACATTATCATATCAAAATGGTCTGGCAAAATAAGCAATTCCATCGGAGATACATCATCATGATTTACATTTAGTGACTTTATTAAGGTTTAGAAATTTTCAGTCGACTAAATAGAGTTTAAGACTACTGATGCTGAGATTTGCTAGACGACTAATGCCTCAAAAGGACGTGCCAGTCGACTATTAGGACACGACAAGTCGACTAGCACTTTACACGGGTCTTTTAAATAAAACTCATTTTTCTATTTATTTCAAAATCTCATCGTCTTCTACCTTTAGTTTTCACTGTTAATCGACTACTCTCCTTAAACTCTCTCAATATCGACACTTCCAACTTCTACTCACTTTTAAAAACACACCACTCACTCATTCCTTCAACAAACTCATCCATCTCTTTCTCTGAAACCCATTCCTTTCTCTGTTATTACCGAAACACTTCTTTTTTTCTCCCTTGCGATTTTCTCGCCCTAGTCGACTAGCTTCTTGAAATTTCTTCAAATCCGACACTTCCATCTTCACAAACAGGAAATCCCCTTATCTTTTCAACAAAATCACTCTTTATTCTTAAGATCCTTTTTTTTAATCCCAAAACCCTAACTTCATAAAACCTCTGTTTTTGTTCAAATCTCTTCAAGATCTTTACAATGGCTCAACGGAAGTCTACGGGAAAAGGAAAACAAGTGTATTCCGCACCTCAACGTCCACCTCAATGCCCATGAGTTCGGGGCTCTTCATCAAGAGGCGGTCTAGAGAGAGAAACCGAGGAGATAGAGTTATGGTTCATTTCGATGGAGGCACAAAATCTGTATAAAAAGGTACTGAAAAATGAAGTCCTTATTCCTTCCATGAAGTTTGATTGGGTTGAACTAGAACACAATGAATATTCAAAGTTGTTTACTGATATTATAAGTCTTGGTTTGAGATTCTTTTTGGTTTTTATAGAGGAAATATAAGACGATATGATTAGGGAATTTTATGCTAATCTTGTGGTGATAAGGAGTAATGTTGATACCGGAATGCACTTGAAGTCTTGTATTAAAGGAAATGAAATTTTTATTTGTGAACAAAATCTGTCCATTTGGTTGAAATTGCCTACCGGTGTTGTTAGGTCGAGAGCTTCCCTTTTAGATTTTGAAATTTTGAGACATGAGGGTGGCGACACTGATGAGGAAGCCGAAGAAAATTATGGATATACTGAAGAAAAGGGAGATGACTTGCTTGCTACACTTTGTTTGGAACACTCACCACCCTATGCGACAATGGATTTGTCTCTGAATTATAGGTTGTTGCACTATGCTATTAATCGAGTGATATATCCTAAGAAGGCAAGTAACAACCATATTACAACTTTGGATAAGGAAATACTGTGGCACTTGGAAGAAGGAACACAAATTAATTTTTCAAGTCTGATTATTCAAATGATGAGGAAGAAGGCCAATTTATTAAGAGGAGAGCTTAAAAGTCAAACGGGAAAGCATAAAGGCATACCGTATGCTGCTATTGGACCTCGAATTTTTTTTTTAATGTCATTAAGCATGAATTGTGTTAATTATGTGATTATGCCTTAGTTTGATGAAATTGAGAGTGTTAGTGGATAATTGAAGTTTTATTTGAGTTTAATGTGGTTTTAATGAAAATTTAGGGATAAAAGGTGTGAGGGCATTTTGGGAAGATTGCTTAAGTTGGATAGGTTAAAGCTTTGCGAGGAGGGGTATTTTGGTCTTTGACCATCCCATTTTGACTTAAGTAGGAAATTTAGAAGGGAAAGAAGGAAATAGAAGAAGAGAAAAGAAGAAGGAAGAGTTATCGTAGGTGAGGAAGAAGAGAAGAGAAATAGGGTTTTCGTTCTTAAGGGATTTTCGGACAGATTCGAAGCAACTCCTGGTAAGTTTAAGTTCGTTCTATCTTGTTATGGTTCGATTAAACTTTGGAATAGAGTTGAATGTGTTGGAATCGGTGGTTTAGGGTTTAGGGGGAAAATGGATAGATTTCTTGGGTTGATGATTTTGTGACTGTTTTTAAGTTATTAATGGGTTAGAAATGTAGTATAGGGCTTGAATCAAGGTTTAAGTGTGTTGCTTTTGCGTAAGGGAAGGATTGAGGATGTAAAAATGCTGAAAAATTAGGTTCGGAGTCATTCTCTAGGCCCGCACGTCGCGACGTGCGTATGAACACGCCGCGACGTGCAATGTAGCATCCTACTCCCGCAAGACCCGAACTCGATACCGATGGTGATATCCGAGCCCGTGCCTCACGAGGGTGATATGCCAGAGCAGTCAAAACAGTTTAGAAACTCGGTAATACATTTTTCTTTTTGAAAACAATTGAGTGCGTAGATATCAGTAAATAATTTGAACCCGCTTTAATACCAAAAATCAGTTTCGATCATAATATAATCTCAGTCATAAAAACTTTCAACAGCATTTAATCACTTTATGAACAACAATCCATAGCCAAAATAGGCTAATGAAATTTCTGAACATTTTCAATAATTACATTTCAAAACAACATTTATTCATTGGGCCCTTTACGAAACCGTGTTATTCTGCAGAAATTGCAGAAATACAAATCTTATACAAAAACAGAACGATACTAATGCAGACATGAACTGATCCCGACTCGAACTCTGACTTGCAAGCGGTAGACATACTCCCATGCCCAACGGGGTACTCTTCAATCCCTGAAAAGTATTTGCAATGTTGGGTAAGTTTGCGAACTCAGTGAGAAACCATCATCGATGGTTTACTCAACTCATGCATATTCACACAATTCACAGAATATCACATATATCACTTTCAGAAATATCACATGCATTCTATTAAACCAATATAAGGCGTTTCGCCTTTAAGACAATTCACATTCGGTCATTTGTATATGCGATGCACATGTGACACTTTCCATTTTCATTACGTTGTTGTGACCGTGCGCCTGAAACTGTCTCAGTGACGGGCACATTGCGTTGAGCCTGTGGCTTTGAATACATTGGGCCTGAATGCCTCGATCGTTGAGCGATGGCTCTGAAATACGTTAGGCCGAAGCCTGTGCGTTTAACAAAAGCTCGATATCGTTGGCTGCTCCGGTCACAACTACCATTATCTAATCATGCTTTTATGCATGAATGCACATGTCTCAATTTACATTCACAATCAGTTACATTTTATTGTCCAATTCCTATTCCTTCGGACCTTGATCCGATTGATCATAAACATTTTCACAATTTATTTCATAGCGATTCACATACGGTACATAATTAGCACTTCAATATCACATTCCAATAGTTCGGACACCCGTGGTCCGAAATCAATCAAAGCAAACACATATATCCCTCCATTATCTCCACATGACATAAGTGCGTAATATTAAACACATATAGGTTGAGAAACCAACTAGGTTACTCACCTGAACTTCCTAGCTGTTGGCTGGAAGCTCCAGCACTGTCCGTAGAATAACGATCCAACGGTGCCTCTATAACTGTTGGGCCCCGAAATTTTTTTTAATTTAATTAATTATTTATTGATTTATTGATTTATTCGTTAAATTATTTTTAATTTTGTCTTAATTGATTTAATTATGTGTTTATATAAATATTTTATGTTGGGCTTGGAATTAGAAGTTAGAAATTAATTTAAGGCTTGGATTCAATATTGGAAAGTATGGGCTTTAGGTAAATGGATTAAGTGGAAGGAGGATTAGAGATGAGTGGGTTAAGGTATGGTGGGCTTGTAAGTTATTAGAGGAAGGGCCCAAAAGCATGGTAAGAGGGAGAGCCCAATACCAAAACTATGTAGTTTTGGTGTAGGCTTTTAAGTGGAGATGTAAAGGAATAAATGAGTTAATGAATTAAAGGAAGAGGAGAAAAGTAGCAAGAGTCGTAAGTCACCCAAGAAGAGAAGAGAAGAAATCGTGAGCCAAGTAGAAAAGAAGAGTGGTCGGCCAAGGAAGAAGGGAAGAGAGAAAAATCGTGGGAGGCTTGTGGAGAAGAAGAAAGAAGGAGAAAAAGGAGAGAAATCAAGTGAGAAAGGTAAGTTTTCATCTTTTCTTAAGATAGATTCGAAAATGGTGTAGGATGGAAGGTTAGGGTTTGTGTAGGAATGAAGAAAGAAAGAAGAGATGAGTGGTTTTGTGATTCCTAAGCTAGGGTTTTGGTTATTCTAGCTTAAATGGGTTATAGATAGGTTAGGTTTGAGGTTATTGTTAGTTTTCCTTTGATTCTTGAATGTATAACTTTCCGATGAGTTTCGAAATTAAATCGAAATGTGTTTTATTGAAGGAACTAAGGAAACCTCACTCAAGAGAGAGAGGAAGGACATTTGTGAACTTCAGTTTCGACATTTTAGGTGGGTAATCGTTTATAGTCATTATGTAATGGGTGACCTTGTATGCTTATGTGCTTTGTCTTATATTTGTGTAAAAAGTTGATTTCCGATGAATATTTAGATATGTATGTGAAATGTGGCATCTTGTCTTTGAAAGAAATGTAAAGTATGGAATTATGTAAAGTATGGAATTGTGCATACTTGAAAATTTTGAAGAAACCTATGAATGAAACTATTTGAGCATAGATTATTTGTGTGTGTGGGCAAGAGAGAACCCCGTTGTGATAGTCACGTGCACGTTGACCTAGCCTTCTCCCTACTGCTCACAGCTTGTGCCACGAGGTCTGAGAAATCGGACTCGTTGTGTTTACGATAAGCTTCGGTTTATTCGTTGTGTTTACGAAAACTCTCTAGCCATGTGATTGTGGCATTTTCATTCAAACTTTGTTGTGTATGATGCATCATAAGTGTTATAATTGATAAAGTTGTCATGTTAGGCTTTATGTAATGTAATGTTTGTTACGCCTAAAATGATGTTCTGTGCATGTTTTAGGATTGTTTGATATATGCATGACTATATGTATGAATATATGTGTTGCATGGCTCATTACGATAGCTATAGGCGTATTAGCCACTGAGCCGTGTTAGCTCACCCCATTTTCCCTCCACAGGTAAAAAAGCTCAAGTCTAGCATCGGACCTTGCAAGGCATCGGGAAAACTCCAAGACTTTAGATATTTTTGCATTAAGTTAGTGACTCACTTTTGGGATAGCTTTGCGAGCATAACAAGCATGGAGCATCTTTTGTATTTTGTACATGGTGTTAAATCATGATGAATATGTTGTTATGTAATCAAAGCTATAAATGCACTTTTGGTTGGATTAGAAATGAGAATGAAGAGAACAAGTATTCCCTTTTGTATAATTGTGTTACTTGTAGTTAATGCATGTGTTTGGGTAGAAGATGTGGAATGAAGGTTGTGTTTGAGTTCTTTGTTGGGTTTCTGCTGGATTTTGTTTTGGGAGAGCTTCTTTGGAAAGTTTGCTATGGTGTGTGAGTTGTGAAAGTCTTGCAGAATTCTGGGTATGCTGTGTTTTCTGAAATTTCTGGGTTGGTACAAGTAGTAGGAGATCATTTAATATTGTTGAGTGTTAGCTGGGCTGTAGAGCTCTCCCAAGGGGGTTTTATGAGCTATTTAAGATGAGTTAATTGGTAGGTGTAAGTCGTTGGAATTTAATGTAGGTGCTGTCAAAGTGACAGATTGGTAGCAGAAGCTTTGAGTCCACTTTTGACCCATATAGATTTGGAATATAGGTGGGTGGTCTTCATGAAAGTTGTAGATAATTCTTTTACCTTTCCATAGACACTAAGTTTGCTAAATTTGGAGTTCTGGGTCAAAAGTTGTGGAGATTGCAAGTTACGCATGCTTGTTTGTGGAGAGCTAGCCGACCTGTCTTAGTGGGAACTTTTGATTCCCTTAGAGTCCGAGCTTGCTAGTGATCCCTTCTTGAAAAATATAGATTTTTCTCCTAGCTTTCCAACGCTTCCGACCGTGTCTAATTTAAAGTTCTGAGTAGAAAGTTATGCATCTTTTAAGTAGAGACGTTCTGGAGAGTAGTGAGACGCAGTTGACTTTTTGCGTCTGAGTTGACTTTCTGCGTCTGAGTTGACTTTTGCGTCTGAGTTGACTTTTTGCGTATGAGTTGACTTTCTGCGTCTGAGTTGACTTTTTGCGTCTGAGTTGACTTTTGCGTCTGAGTTGATTTTTTCGTCTGTGTTGACTTTTTGCGTCTCAGTTTTATCGTCTGCTTCTATTTATCGACCCTTCTCCCTTCTTTTGGTAATAACTTTTTGCATAGACCTCCGATTGAGCTGATTTTCGAACCGATGGATTTTTAAGAAATTTTTCTATCTTTTTACACTTGATTTTCCAGTATTTACTTTAAATTGAAAAGGGTGGTTTGAAACAAAGTGTGGAGGTCGGCTGATTCTTTCTGAATATACTTCACAAATTTTTAAATATCTGGAGCTATAGGGCTCGGGTTGAGGCGATTCTTGTTTTAAATGAAACTAGAGACATAAATCTACACTTTTTATGAAGGAGCCGATTAGTAATTTTGCCTCTAAAGTTTTCAAATATTTACATGAAGTCGGTGGAGGGACTGTTTTCACTGTTTTCTTTAAGATAGCATTTTTGTCATAACTTTTTCTTTTCAAATCCGAATTGAACGATTTCAGTGGCGTTGGAACCGTGAGAGCGTAAGGAACATATTTTCTTAAAAATCCAAAGCCAAATTTTATATTTCAAGATTTCTCCTTTTGTGGCCAATTTTGTGTCGGTTTTGGGTCTTCCATACTTATATGGGTCCGAATGTTGGGCCTCGGAGACGGGGTCCAACATTGTTTGGTATCAGAGCTTAGGCTTACTCCTAGGCTTAAAATGTATAGTAGGGAACATTGTTTTGTATGTGATTAAATGTTTACTTTATGAATTGATTGTTTGCATTACGTGACATGCATATCATGCATACATATAGGAACTAAGCTTTAAAAAAATGAATTGTAGCTAATCACTAGTATTTTCATTGAAGGAGTACGATGCCACCTCGTCGAAGGACACGAGGAGTTTTGCAAGGTTCAATTGCACCTGACTCTCCGTCGAGGGAGGAGAGCATGGATGAGTCCGTAGCCGGGGAGTGGTGAGGCCCCAGGCGGGGGTAGTGAGCCTCTTCGTTCACGAGACTCGTGATCACCTAGTTTATGCGAGCAAGTGCTGCGTTAGACTCGAGGATGTTCGGGCATTTACCCAAGCTTTTGTTCAGCATGGGTCAAATGCCTCGAGCTTCTAGGTCGGCCCCACTAAGAAGGGAGGCGGTTTGACAAGTCGAGGAAGTATGGGCGGTGGATTTCTTTGGAACCTCGGATCCTAAGAAGCCGAGACTGGTGAGGAAAGCAGAGAGTCTTTGGATCGGATGGATTGTGAGGTTGGCGACAAAGTTGTTTATCTTTGCAAGCTGCTTGAGGGAATGCCTTGCATTGGTGGGAGTGTGTCTTAGGGGGCCATTTGAAACCGGCAGGGGTTAGTATGGGAGGACTTCCTTCTTTGCTTTCGGAAGAATTATTTATCTGAAGTGTACATTCAATGAGCGAGGGAATTCCTAAGCCTTACCTGAGGAGATGACGGTCGATGAATCTGACGTCGGTTCACGATTGTCTAGATATCTTTGCGAGAGATGAAATTTGAGTCTGGTACGCTAAGTCTGCGTCGATTTGAGTCGAGTTTGCACTTGCTATCGAGAGAAGGTGATAGTCAGAACTTACGTGACTTGCGGCAGTTGGTTGAAGCGGCCGAGGGTGGAGAACCTCGAGAACATCAAGAGTGCGATTAACGGGAAGAGGAAGGGAGAGAGCGGTTCGGAGGGGAGGTGGTACTTAATCCCGAGAGAAGTGCGGAACCTTTCTGCCTTGAGGAGAGGAGCACCGGTGAAAGCCGACCTAGATCATTGAGGATTCCTACTGTTTCTCACCAAGCTTCATCGGTGGGCGGCGGTAGAAGAATGGATGGGGAGAGGCCACCTCTTCCAAAATGTGAGCATTGTGGGGGGTATCATAAGGGACAATGTTTCAGAGTATCAGGTGCATGCTTCAATTGTGGCCAGAAGGGGCATATCGCTAAGTTTTGTCCCAAGCCAGACAGGAGAGAGAGATCTCAGATGCAGCCCTCCAGGAGGACAGAGGTAGTGGCTCAGAAAGCTGTGACAGAAGTGGGTAGCTCTAGAGGTCCTAAGAGAGCTTATCCTCCAGACAGATCCAGAGGGCAAGTTCCAGCCAGAGTGTTTGCCATGACTCGAGAGGAGGCAGAGACCGCGCCAGAAGTTGTAGCGGGTATGGTTAAAGCTGTTTGATGATTATGTGCTTGCTATGATTGACTCGAGTTCTACCCATTCTTTTGTGTCTTGGTGGGACTATTTCTAGGAGGAGTTTGAGCCCATTGGATACTCCACGATGGTGAGTACTCCAATCGGCCAATACATTATTATCGATCAGTGTATAGAGATTGTGAGATAGAGATTAGTGGAGGAAAATTGGTGGTGGATCGATGCCTTTGAAGATGGGAGGATTGGATGTGATCCTAGGTATGGACACATTAGAGAGGTATCATGTTACTTTAGATTGTAAGCAGAAGGCGGTGGAGTTCGAGCTAGAGGATAGCGGAAAGTGATACTCATGGGAGATAGAAAAGTCAGTCCACCTCGGGTTATTTCATATGATGGCGAGAGAATGATGAGCAAGGGTGTGAGGCCTTTTGGCTTATGTGCTAGATATGGAGGCAGATAGAGGGAGGTTGGAAGACATTCCAATGAGTCGAGGAATTTCGGATGTCTTTCAGAGGAATTGCGGGACTACCTCCTCAGAGAAATTGAGTTCCCGTTGAGCTTCTTCCAGCCTTCGCCGATTTTGATTCCGCTTTATCGAATGGCTCCGTGAATTGAAGGAGCTTAAGGTGCAATTGGAGGATCTTTTAGAGAAGGGTTACATTAGGCGAGCTCTTAGCACTGGGGAGCTCGGTTCTCTTTGTGAAGAAGAAAGATGGATCGTTGCGGATGTGTGTGGATTATAGGAAGTTGAATCATGCCACCATTAAAATGTATATCCGCTCCGCGCATAGATGATTTGTTTGATCGATTGCAAGGGGCTAGAGTCTTTTCAAGATAGATTTGAGATCGAAGTTATCATCGCTTGAGGATTAAGGAGACCGATGTGTCAAAGATCGCTTTTAGGGCGAGGTATGGCCATTTTGAGTTTCGGTTATGCCTTTCGGGTTAACGAATGCTCCTGCGGTCTTCTGGATTTGATGAATAGAGTCTTCAAGTCTTTCCTAGACCGATTTGTCATTGTCTTTATTGATGACATATTGGTCTATTCTAAGAGTGATGTGGAGCACGAGGATCATTTGATGGTTGCCTTGGAAACTTTGAGAAAGAACGAGTTGTATGCCAAATTCGATAAGTGCGAATTTTGGTTAAGGGAAGTGGTATTTCTCGGGCATGTGATTTCAGAGCGTGGAGTGCATGTGGACCCACAAAAGATAGAGACTGTGGTTAGATGGGAAGCGTCAAAGAATGTAGCTGAAGTGAGAAGTTTCTTGGGATTAGCTGGATATTACAGGAGGTTTGTGGAGGAATTTTCCTTGATAGCTGCTCTACTTTCCAAGTTGACAAGGAAGAACCAAAAATTTGAATGGACTGAGGAGTGCCAGAGTAGTTTCGAGGAGTTGAAGAAGCGGCTTACAACCGCACCGATTCTGACATTGCCTTCTGGTGATGATGGGTACATTGTGTACAGTGATGCCTCCAGGAAGGGTTTAGGGTGTGTATTGATGCAAGGAGAGAAAGTGATTGCTTATGCCTCTAGGCAGTTGAAGCCTTATGAGATGAACTATCCGATCCATGACTTGGGTTGGTCGCTATAATCTTTGCATTGAAGATTTGGAGACATTATCTCGTATGGAGTTACCACTAGGATATTCTGGATCATAAGAGCCTTAAATACTTGTTGACCCGAAAAGAGCTGAATTTGAGGCAAAGGCGATGGTTAGAGTTCTAAAAGATTATGACTTGATGATAGATTACCATCCGGGAAAGCTAATGTGGTAGCGGATGCTCCGAGTAGGAAGTCCACTATGGCTCACATGGAGTGTGTATCTTCCCTTCTTTGAAGGATTTAGCCAGACTTGATGTGATGTTGAGGCAAGATGGGCCTGAGTGTATTTTGGCAAGTTTCAGGGTGAGGCCAGTGCTGGAAGAGAAGATCAAGGAATTGCAGGATCATGATGAGTACTTGAATAAGCTTAGGGAAGAGATAAAGAATGGCAAGCCGTCTAATGTAGAGGTAAAGGAAGATGGATTGATGGTTGTGGGTAGTAGATTATGTGTCCCGGGCAAGTTAGAGTTGAGAGATGAGATTCTTGATGAGGCGCATAATGCTCCTTATGTAATGCATCCAGGGAGTTCTAAGATGTATCGAAATTTGAAAGAGCATTTCTGGTGGAAAGGAATGAGGAAAGATGTAGCAGAGTATGTTAAAAGATGTTTGGTGTGCTAGCAAATTAAAGCTGAACACCAAGCACCTTCAGGCAAGCTTAATCCCTTGCCTATTTCGGAGTAGAAATGGGAAAAGATAACTATGGATTTTCTGATGGGATTGTCGAGATCTAGCAAGAAGCATGATGCAATATGGGTGATTGTGGATAGGTTGACTAAGTCACCACTTCTTGCCAATTAAATCGATTGATTCCTTGAATGTGTTGGCTAAGAAGTATGTGGATGAGGTGATTAGGCTTCATGGGATTCCGAGTTCGATAGTTTCGATAGAGATCGAGTGTTTACCTCAGTGTTTTGGGAGAGTTTGCAGGAGGCCTTGGGGACTAGATTGTATTTCAGTATGGCTTTCCATCCGCAGACTGATGGACAGTCGGAGAGGACCATTCGGACTTTGGAGGCAATGTTGAGAGCTTGTGCTTTGGATTTCAAAGGTTCGTGGGATGATCACTTGCCTTTGATTGAGTTTGCTTATAATAATTCCTATCATTCGGGAATTCAGATGGCACCTTATGAGGCTTTGTATGGTAGGAGATGTAGAACTCCTATATGTTGGGACGAGGAAGGTGAAAGGAAGCTTGGGGACTGAGTTAGTGCGAGTTACAGCTTGATAAGATAAAGCTAGTGAAGCAGAGGCTTAAGGCAGCTCAAGATCGGATGAAGAGCTATTCGGATGCCCATAGGAAAGAGATGGAATTTGAAGTGGGTGAGAAGGTGTTTCTTAGAGCTTCTCCATGGAAAGGTGTTTTGAGGTTTGGCAAGAAGGGCAAGCTTAGCCCAAGGTATATAGGCCCATCTGAGATCATTGAGAGGATCGGCCTTTGGCTTATAAGTTAGATTTGCCATTGAGTTGTCTAAGATTCACAATGTGTTCCATGTGTCGATGTTGAGGAGGTATAGATCGGATCCTTCACACATAGTTCAACCTTCGAGGTTCAATTGAGAGGATTTGACTTATGAGGAGCAACCAAAGGAGATCTTAGATTCAAAGGAAAAGTGTTAAGGAATAAGATTGTAAAGTCGGTTAAGGTCTTGTGGAGGAATCATTCAATGAGGAGGCTACTGGGAACCTTTGGAAGCCATGAAGGAGAAGTATTCGTACCTCTTCATAGATTCAGGTAAGGATTTCGAGGACGAAATTCTTTTAGGAGGGGAGAATTGTTGGGCCCCGAATTTTTTTATATATTTAATTAATTATTTATTGATTTATGGATTTATTAGTTAAATTATTTTTAATTTTTTCTTAATTGATTTAATTATGTGTTTATATAAATATTTTATGTTGGGCTTGGAATTAGAAGTTAGAAATTAATTTAAGGCTTGGATTCAATATTGGAAAGTATGGGCTTTAGGTAAATGGATTAAGTGGAAGGAGGATTAGAGATGAGTGGGTTAAGGTATGGTGGGCTTGTAAGTTATTAGAGGAAGGGCCCAAAAAGCATGGTAAGAGGGAGAGCCCAATACCAAAACTATGTAGTTTTGGTGTAGGCTTTTAAGTGGAGATGTAAAGGAATAAATGAGTTAATGAATTAAAGGAAGAGGAGAAAAGTAGCAAGAGTCGTAAGTCACCCAAGAAGAGAAGAGAAGAAATCGTGAGCCAAGGAGAAAAGAAGAGTGGTCGCCAAGGAAGAAGGAAGAGAGAAAAATCGTGGGAGGCTTGTGGAGAAGAAGAAAGAAGGAGAAAAAGGAGAGAAATCAAGTGAGAAAGGTAAGTTTTCATCTTTTCTTAAGATAGATTCGAAAATGGTGTAGGATGGAAGGTTAGGGTTTGTGTAGGAATGAAGAAAGAAAGAAGAGATGAGTGGTTTTGTGATTCCTAAGCTAGGGTTTTGGTTATTCTAGCTTAAATGGGTTATAGATAGGTTAGGTTTGAGGTTATTGTTAGTTTTCCTTTGATTCTTGAATGTATAACTTTCCGATGAGTTTGAAATTAAATCAAATGTGTTTTATTGAAGGAACCAAGGAAACCTCACTCGAGAGAGAGGAAGGACATTTGTGAACTCGATTTCGACATTTTAGGTGGGTAATCGTTTATAGTCATTATGTAATGGGTGACCTTGTATGCTTATGTGCTTTGTCTTATATTTGTGTAAAAAGTTGATTTCCGATGAATATTTGGATATGTATGTGAAATGTGGCATCTTGTCTTTGAAAGAAATGTAAAGTATGGAATTATGTAAAGTATGGAATTGTGCATACTTGAAAATTTTGAAGAAACCTATGAATGAAACTATTTGAGCATAGATTATTTGTGTGTGTGGGCAAGAGAGAACCTCGTTGTGATAGTCACGTGCACGTTGACCTAGCCTTCTCCCAGCTGCCCGCTTGTGGCCACGAGGTCCTGAGAAATCGGACTCGTTGTGTTTACGATAAGCTTCGGTTTATTCGTTGTGTTTACGGAAACTCTCTAGCCATGTGATTGTGCATTTTTCATTCAAACTTTGTTGTGTATGATGCATCATAAGTGTTATAATTGATAAAGTTGTCATGTTAGGCTTTATGTAATGTAATGTTTGTTACGCCTAAAATGATGTTCTGTGCATGTTTTAGGATTGTTTGATATATGCATGACTATATGTATGAATATATGTGTTGCATGGCTCATTACGATGGCTATAGGCGTATTAGCCACTGAGCAGTGTTAGCTCACCCCATTTTCCCTCCACAGGTGAAAAAACTCAAGTCTAGCATCGGACCTTGCAAGGCATCGGGAAAACTCCAAGACTTTAGATATTTTTGCATTAAGTTAGTGACTCACTTTTGGGATAGCTTTGCGAGCATAACAAGCATGGAGCATCTTTTGTATTTTGTACTTGGTGTTAAATCATGATGAATATGTTGTTATGTAATCAAAGCTATAAATGCACTTTTGGTTGGATTATAAATGAGAATGAAGAGAACAAGTATTCCCTTTTGTATAATTGTGTTACTTGTAGTTAATGCATGTGTTTGGGTAGAAGATGTGGAATGAAGGTTGTGTTTGAGTTGCTGTTGTGTTTCTGCTGGGTTTTTGTTTTGGGAGAGCTTGCTGGAAAGTTTGCTATGGTGTGTGAGTTGTGAAAGTCTTGCAGAATTCTGGGTATGCTGTGTTTTCTGAAATTTCTGGGTTGGTACAAGTAGTAGGAGATCATTTAATATTGTTGAGTGTTAGCCGGGCTGTAGAGCTCTCCCAAGGGGGTTTTATGAGCTATTTAAGATGAGTTAATTGGTAGGTGTAAGTCGTTGGAATTTAATGTAGGTGCTGTCAAAGTGACAGATTGGTAGCAGAAGCTTTGAGTCCACTTTTGACCCATATAGATTTGGAATATAGGTGGGTGGTCTTCATGAAAGTTGTAGATAATTCTTTTACCTTTCCATAGACACTAAGTTTACTAAATTTGGAGTTCTGGGTCAAAAGTTGTGGAGATTGCAAGTTCTGGTACTGTTTGTGGAGAGCTAGCCGACCTGTCTTAGTGGGAACTTTTGATTCCCTTAGAGTCCGAGCTTGCTAGTGAGCCCTTCTTGAAAAATATAGATTTTTCTCCTAGCTTTCAACGCTCCGACCGTGTCTAATTTGGAGTTCGAGTAGAAAGTTATGCATCTTTTAAGTAGAGGCGCTTACGGATAGTAGTGAGACGCAGCTTGACTTTTAAATGCGAGTTGACTTTTAAGTCCTCGAGTTGACCTTTTAACGTCTGAGTTGACTTTTTAAGCGTCTGAGTTGACTTTTTGCGTCGTGTTGACTTTTTTTATGTTTTAGTTTTATCGTGCGCTTCTATTTATCGACCCTTCTCCTTCTTTTGGTAATAACTTTTGCATAGACCTCCGATTGAGTGATTTTCAACCGATGGATTTCTAAGAAATTTTCTATCTTTTTACACTTGATTTTCCAGTATTTACTTTAAATTGAAAAGGGTGGTTTGAAACAAAGTGTGGAGGTCACTGATTCTTTCTCAATATACTTCACAAATTTTTAAATATCTGGAGCTATAGGGCTCGGGTTGAGGCGATTCTTGTTTTAAATGAAACTAGAGACATAAATCTACACTTTTATGAAGGAGCCGATCAGTAATTTTGCCTCTAAAGTTTTCAAATATTTACATAAAGTCGGTGGAGGGACCTGCTTTCTTTTTTTTTTTAAGATAGCATTTTGTCATAACTTTTTCTTTTCAAATCCGAATTGAACGATTTCAGTGGCGTTGGAACCGTGAGAGCGTAAGGAACATATTTTCTTAAAAATCCAAAGCCAAATTTTCTATTTCAAGATTTCTCCTTTTGTGGCCAATTTTGTGTCGGTTTTGGGTCTTCCATACTTATATGGGTCCGAATGTTGGGCCTCGGAGATGGGGTCCAACAATAACAATCAAATAGTCATTCATTAAATGCACAGTCAAAATAATTTAATGATGCACATGTCGTAAATAAAAGACGTACAATGCCTATTCATGACCCTCCCTTTATTTCCCAATTTTCGCTTTTTGTCAAATTCTACCTTTCCACTCAATTGAGCAATAACAACTCATTTCATTTCAATGACCTGTTACGGAATTCCACCAATTCCAATTTTAACATTCGGTCAATTTACCAAATCATACTCATTTGGATATTCTCAAGGAAACCTCAATTTCAGTGTCACTATTCTCTATATCAAAATTCACGCTTTAAACTTAGTTTCCAAAACTCTCAATAGCATTTCCTTAAATTCATAATCGCACGATTATATCTCAATTAGCAATAAACAACCCCTAGGTTGTAATAGAACCTATTCTCAAATTTCATCCAATACTTTCTTTCTTTTCCTCAATTGTAGACCTCTTTCCCTAGTTCATAATGAACTAAGAATCACCTCAATTGGAGGTCTACACCATTAGTTATGCCTTAAAAACTAAACCCAATCAATTCAGAAAAGTCAGCCTCGCTGCTGCGTTTAACCGCTTGTCGCGACGTCAACCCACGCTTGTCACGACGTCTACTTAACCCTCGTTGTGACGTCCCGCTCGTCGCGGCGTTTATGCACGTTGCGGCGTACGCTCGTCGCGACGTCCAATAATTCCTTCGTCGCGATGTGCGGCCCTGATTCGTCTTCTCCGATCGATTTTTCGCCATTTCTCTCTCTAAAAACCAGTATGAATTCACTCCTAACTACCCCAATCACCATATAAATTCCATAAATGTATCAAACAACATTAAAACCATATACTCACCGATCGAGCCTCAATTTCGCAAATCTCTAAAATTTCTCTAACTTTTTTCCTTTTTCTCTAGCATCCACGGTTTGCTCCCAAAATCACACAAAACGTCATTTTCCTTAAGTATCAAGCAAGGCTTTGCACAAGGAGGAACAAGCAAACAAAATCTCAAAGGAAGAAGAAGGATCGATCAAAGGAGGAGAAAACGTGCGTGCCCTAGGGAGAGAAGGAGAAATGATTTTCTCCAAATTGCAAAACTAAGGTATTTAAAGGTTAAACGATTAAGCCTCTTACCTTTTCCTCACAATACGTTTAAGTCTCTTTCTCTTTTCAGTTTCGTTCCCAATCCAATTCATCTCCAAATTTCAATGGCTCGTCATATTAATTCCTAAAATCATAAATCTAATTTTTTCATAGCCATTGGACAGGCATTTCAGTCCTATAAAATCATTCAGTTCGCCACTCGAAAAATTTTCGGTCCGGACTCTTTCTCCCGAATTTTCTAGAAAAATTCCAAAGAGTCGCTAACAATTGGCAAACACTCAAATACAATTCCAACTCAATATTCAAACTCAATTATTCCAAAATTCTCAATAAATCATAATCAAATCTAATTATCTCACAAATCACAATTCATATCAAATTCAAAATCAAAAGCTGGGAAAATGTCATGAACGCATGTACCTATATGTGCATGTGCCAAACGACTCGTTCCTCTAAAATTAGAGGCCAAATGAATGTTCAAATCAATATATGCAATGTGACTCACTAGCCTGTCCCAATGGACCAATTTACCCTTCCCATCGGGGATGGGATGTTACATGCAAGTTCACCGCGACGTGCGAGAAATGGTGCATGCCGGCACACACTTGCGTGCACGCCACGGCGAGCTGTAGGAAAATCCCGGTGTGAGCATCACATGCCCACGGTGCGGAAAACAAAAATTTTTATTCCGGGACCTTCCCGAAAGCCAGAATCCATGTGTCTATACAACAGACTCAAACCATAACGGCCAAAGGAGACCGTCTCTAACGATATCTACACAGAGATCAGAAAATCTAACCGGGACAAACCCTTTGACCCGGGAATAGTTAGAACAAATTAAAGAGTGCTAGCTCTTACCTTTGTCCTTGGAGAGCTTGAGACACGATAGAGAAGAGATGGAGATGCTTGGAGACCATAGTGATGATCGTTGATGAAGAAGAGAATAACTTAGGTTTTTCTCAAAATCCTATCTCCTTTCCTCATTCTAAACCCACGAAGATCATCTACCAAGAGAAAGAAACTCTTTCTTTTTCAACTTATTCCCATAAGCAACGACCATCCTTCTTCATCTTTCAAGTTTTTGTCTTTAGTCATTTAATGAGATAGATGACTAAGCATGAAAGGAGAAGCTTCTTCTCCTTTCAACGTGTACATATATATATATATATATATATTAATTAATTTTTTAATTAATTATATATATATATATAAATAAATGCTGAAGTGGTCCAGTCACACTGGGGTCGGTCCTACCAGGTCCCGATATGGGAAAAACCCCTGGAAGCCTTTTTCAGCATTATCGATGTCGCGATCTCATCGGGACATATCTCGATCTCATCGGGATCCATTTAATCCAATTGCTCTCCATTTATTGGATCTCTGTCCAAAACTATTTTACGAGTTCTCCGAGACACTCTTATGCGTGTGACCCATTAGGTTCCCGGTTATGTTGGCCATTTAGATTAACACTTAATCTGAGCAAGTCATGTGTAGCGCCCCCTTACCATAGGGTATCCACCGGAACGCCCGTAGGTCATTCCGATACATATCCTACGACAAGAGACCACTACTGACAACAATCACTACTCTCCTCATGGCATCACAATCATAAGACAGTAATAAGAAATTGACCACTTTTAAAACCAAATTAGATTCTATTTCATTCACTCAAAGCTCGAGAATTTACAACTCACAAGACTTTTTAATTTACACATGATCCAAACATCGCACCTTAAGTGTCACACTCAGTCTTGTAAGAAAGCAGATCTAACTATAAGTCTCCAAAAGAAAGCCCAGTGACCGACCTTTGAGCCATCGCTTCTCGCCAATCCACAAGATACTGCTCTACAGATCCGAGGAGCTATCTGCCTCATGCTTATGCACGAAAAATAATTGCAATTTTGGATGAGTTTGCGAACTCAATGAGAAACCATCATCGATGGTTCTCCCAATTCATGCATCATATAAGCATGTAACAATATACACTCGGTTGTTATACAAAACACAATAATAATTCATCCACAGCAAGAAATATCTGAAATAATAACATTGTCAAATGTTCGATTCAAGATGCAATGCACATGTGACTCTTTTCCAGCTTCATTTCATGATTGTGACCGAGCGCATAACAAAGGATCAAGATAGACGCAGCGTGGGGAGAATTATCTCCGTCGAGCTCGAGGCTCGCTTCAAGATATCGAGCTCTAGGCTCGGTTCGATCTGATGGCGTCTCGGTTCACAATTTTCCTTTTAACGACAGGATGCGATTGTGCATGAACGCACATGTCCCATATCAAGAAACATGGTAATACACAGTCCAAATACACAATATAATCATACAATCCAATTAACAGCTGCCTAATGCTTATTTCACGATCAATTGGGCCATATATAACCACATAATCCCGTAGGCGCCAATTCACAGTCGTAATCCACGTAATCCCCGTAGGGCAATCAATCACAGTAAACACATAGATTGGAATAACCAACTAGATTACTCACCTAACAACTTCCACGCTAGTGCCGGGAAGTCTCTGCCAAGTCCGTGGAACGACGGTCCACTTGAGCCTCTATAGCACATTAAAAGAATAGCCATTACCATCGGTATACTTGAAATGACTAAATAATGCACATGAAATCAAGAAATGTGTATAATGCATGTTCATGGCAATCCCGCCCTAATCCAATATTTCCCATAATAAAATTATATTAAAATTAGAAATCCATAGGCGCCGACGGCAGTGCCAATCGGACCTCTATAGGTCCCCAATTAAATAAAACAAAGTGTTTCAATGTTCAGTTAATAGGGGCTACGCCAAATTCCGCCTAAAATTCCGCTTTCTCATAAAATGAAATTAAATATTCAACGAATCCGATGCCTCTGGAATTAGGTCAATCGGACGTCGGACGGAAAGTAATTGACAAAAGAAGTCAAAACTCTTTTATATGCCAATTAATAATTAATAAAATCCCTTTCCCTTTGTCCTAACACACCAACCCACTTCCAACATTCATAACTTTTCTACACATTTCTAAAAATGCAAACTATACCTTGTTGGAAAGCTTATGAAAAGCTCTACAATTCTCAAGAAGACCATAAAATCAATTCCAATCCTAAGGGTGTCAAATACTCCATCCAACCTACTGCCTACTCAATTTCCATCAACACAGGGCAGTACATTGGCAATTCCATAACTCACTGATTCTTCAGTAATAAATTACCACAAAATATGTTCAATAAGTTCACAATGTCCTCAACAACTTTCATGAACAACCCAAAATCAAATTCTATTTCTAAACAAGTCAATTAATTCATCTAATGTTACTGTCCCTGAAATCCTTCAATTTGGGCAGTAACCTTACAAGAAGCATAACTTCCAATATACAAGTCAATAAAATCAGAACTTTATATCCCTGTAAAATAACATCTCAAACTACAATTTTCATGAAGCACTCAACATCCAATTCGATCTCTAACAATTTCAAAACTGTTATGGAAGTTTCTGTTATGATCAGCCATTTATAACCTCATGTAGGGTCAGTTTTTGCAAAATCATAACTCCCAATTCTAACTTCTAAAAATTACACACCATATATCATTTTCAAGGTAATCTCTTCCTCTACAACTTTTCAGAAGCTCACTCACACCAATTCAGTCCACATAAAATGTTAAAATTGTCTTCAATCAGTAAACTCACAAAATCACACTTACTCTAGGTTTCATCCAAAATGCTCAAAACCAGTCATTAGTAATCAATTCATATCTCCCAATATACAATTCTAAAAATATCAAGATCAGTAGAAATGGAAAGATAATTCAATATGCTACAACTTCCATGAAGACCATTTTCCATAATTCCATCCCAATAAATTCAGAAAAATCAACAAAACTCAAATGTCATGGTTGCGATTACTGTTCACAGGCAATGGAACAGGAACTTTCCCATTCAAAAATTCATCCTTCTATCATTGAAATTCAACAACACCTATTTCACACTAAATTGAAGACAACATTCCAAATTTTCAGTGGCCACTAACCTTACCTCATTTGCATTTCTACAAAATAAGTTATGAATAAAACAGTAACATCAATTATACTTCCAATTTCCCAGATTCAATGTTAACCTTAGTTCAATCACTTCCAATGCCTTTTTCATATCACTAGACATCAAAATAAATACAAATTAAATATGACTACAGTCATACATATGCTAGGGCTAATATTGAAAAATTGGCAGCATTAAATTCCTCAATTCAAATATCCAAATAATCATCCATATTCCATTTAAAATCAAACCATATCATACTACTTTCAATTCAACCATCACCTAGCCTTATACCCATTTCTTCAAATCATAATAATCATCACTTTAATGCCTACATAAACCTAATACATGCTTTAAACCCTTTTATTAACTACCCCATACTAATTCCATATGAAAGTACCATTTAAAGATCAAAACTTTAATGAATACATACCTAAGACAAAACCTCCTTCAAAGCTTCAACTTTTAACTTTTAACTTCTACTTACACCCACCAAAGTACCAACCTCCTTCCCTTCTCAAGTATACACAATATTCATCTTCTAGCTTTGATGGATTTCTAGATGATAGCTTGAAGTTACAAGGAAGATGAGAGAAGAGAAGAAGAAAATCAATGGATATGGAGAAGGAGATGAAGGTTTCGGATGAGAGGTTTTTAAGAAGCAAAATTCATCTTTTCCATTCTTTATTAAGTGAAAACCGTGGGAGGGAGCAAAGTGAGCATTTAATGTAACTTTTTTCAATGGCAATTGATGATTGGTTCCTTTTTATTTGAAAAGTCAAAATATGACTTATTTAATCCAGTCTAAAATTTTACTCCATTAAACTCCAGTGACTCTACTTTCAGTCCCACAATAATATACCCAATATTACAGTGCCATTGGGTAGCGATCTTTGTTACCAAAAATCGACCGATTCGTCAATTGGTGATTTTTTCGATCCGGGAATTTTCTCCGGAAAAATTCAGAAAAATTCCTTAAAATCCCTAAAAATGTAAAACGATTTATGGCACAGTCCAAATAATTTTTCAAACTCGATTATCCCATTAATTTCATCTGAAGTTCAATTTCAACTCTAAGTTTAAAATGACATGAATGCATGTATGCTATGTGCATGTGCAACCAATCAGTAATTATAGAGACTATATGCTGTATGCGCATGCCGAGATATAATTTAATATCCCGAACCCTTCCTAATTACCAAAATGCCCTTCCTATAGGAGAGGGGATGTTACAATTCTCCCCTCCTAACAAAAATTTCGTCCTCGAAATTCATACCTGATTGATCGAAAAGATGAGGATACTTGCCTCCTCATATGCTCCTCGGTCTCCTGGTAGCCTCCTCAAATAATGGTTCCTCCAGAGAACCTTCACCAGTGGAATACTCTTATTCCTCAGTTGTTTCACCTGAGACCCGATAATCTGGATCGGCTCCTCCACATAACTCAGGTTACTAGATACCTCAATCTCCTGAGCCGGAATCACATGTGTCGGATCCGACCGATATCGTCGGAGCATACTCACATGAAAGACGTCATGTAACTGAGACATCTCACTCGGTAAAGCTAGCCTGTAGGCCAAAGGTCCGATCCTTTCAGTGATCTCATATGGACCAATGTACCTAGGGCTTAACTTACCCTTTCTCCCAAATCTCAGTACACCACGCCACGGTGACACCCGTAAGAATACTCTGTCACCCACATCATACTCAATGTCCCTCCTATGCCGATCCACATAGCTCTTACATCTATCCCGAGCGCATTGATGCGACTCAATCGATCTCACCTTATCAACCGATCCCTAATCACCAGACCCTCAATCATCCTCTCACCCTCTTCATCCCAATACAGAGGCGATCTACACGGTCGCCCATACAGTGCCTCATATGGAGCCATCCCGATGCTACTATGATAATGATTGTTATATGCAAACTCAATCGTATAGATATCGATCCCATGCTCCTCTCGAACTCCAATACACAAGTTCAAGCATATCCTCAACAGCCTTAATCGCCCTCTCACTCGCCCATCTGTTCGAGGATGAAATGTCAGATTGAAATTCACTTAGTACCCATAGCAAATCAGAACTCGTCGAACCTCAAGTAAATGGGATCCTGCTGACACTATAGACACCTTTGGGACCCCGTGCAGGTCTCACTATCTCCGCCACATACTGGGCCAACTGATTCTCCTCATCGCCAAGAAATGGGCCGATGAATAACCGTCCACTATGACCCAGATAAGCGTCATCTTTGCCTCGGCCCCTAGGCAACCCCATAATGAAATCCATGGTGATCCGCTCCCATTTCCACTCCGAATGGGCAACAAATGAAGCTTCCTCTCGAGCTTGGTGCTCGACTTTAACTTCACGGGCACGTCAAACATCTAGAGACAAACTCACCACCGCTTCTTCATATCGTGCCACCGTAAATGTTGCTTGAGAGTGTTATACATCTTGGTAGTACCAGGATGCATAGCATATGTGGCCATGTGAGCCTCCTCAAGTATCTCTCGCCTCAAATCATCCACATCAGGCACACAAAGCCTCTGCCCCATCCATAGAGTCTCATCTCTCACATCAAACTCAGATCTCGAATCGCCTTTCACTTTCTCAATCGGCCTCACCATAACAGATCCTTATCCTCGAACTCTCCCGATCCCGCCCAAGAGCATCGGTCTCGCCTCAATGTAGCCAATAATACTCCATCCCGCCTCCAGATTCAACCGCACATTCAAAGCTCTCAATCAATCAAGTTAGGCAACCTCATTGCTCAGACTGAATCTGCATTAGTATGTGACTTCCTACTCGAGCATCCGCCACCACATTGGCTTTTCGGTGATACTCAATAGTACAACAGTAGTCCTTCAACAACTCAAGCCACCTCCTCTGCCTCAAATTCAACTCTCTCGCTCAAGAATATCTCAAACTTTTATGGTCAAGAAGATTTGAAAGGTCTCACCATATGTAATGCCTCCAAATCTTCAAGCAAATACAACCGCAGCTAACTCCAAATCATGAACAGGATAATTTACCTCATGAGACCTCAACTGCCTCGAGGCATAGGCAATGACTCTACCATGCTGCATCGTAACACACCCCAATCCTCGTGTGATGCATCACAGACACCTCAAATCCTCCAGTCCCAGATGGAATAGCCAACACCGGCAAGAGTCAACCGATGTTTCACTCCTCAAAACTCTTCCGACACTCTTCACCCATCCGAATGGCACATTCTTCCTCGAAGTTTTGTCGAGGGCCGAGATCAATGAGAACCCTCGACAAACCTCCGGTAATAACCCGCTAATCCGAGGAAACTCAATCTCGGCACATTCCTAGGAGCTTCCCACTTCAAAGACCGCCTCGACCTTACTCGGATCCACTGAATACCTCTCCAAATACTATGTGCCCCAAAAATATCACCGATCTAGCCAAAATTCACATTTATCAATTTGGCGTGCATAACCGCTCTCCTCATCGCTCGTAACACAATCCTCAAATGCTCACTATGCTCCCGCTATCCTCGAATACACCAAAATGTCATCAATGAAAACAATAACAAACTGATCCAGGTAGGGCTGAAATACCTTATTCATCAAGGCCATGAAAGCTGCCGGGGCATTTGTCAACCCAAACGGCATCACTAGAAACTCGAAATGCCCATACCTGCTCCTGAACGCACTCTTAGGCACATCGGCCTCTGCAATCTTCAACTGATAGTAACCAGATCGCAGATCTAACTTGGTGAATACCTGAGCTCCATGCAACTGATCAAACAAGTCATCAATCCTAGGCAGTGGGTACTTGTTCTTTACAGTCACCCGATTCAACTGCCTGTAATCAATGCATAGCCTCAAAGTCCCATCCTTTTTCTTCACAAACAAAACTGGAGCTCCCCATGGTGAGACACTGGGTCTAATAAACCCCTTCTCCAACAACTCCTGCAACTGAGCCTTCAGCTCCCTCAGTTCCACAGGTGCCATCCTATATGGAGGTATAGATATAGGAGCGGTACCTGGAACGAGATCAATGGTAAACTCCGTCTCCCGATCCGGTGGCAAACCCGGTAACTCGTCAGGAAACACATATGGAAATTCCCTAACCACGGGAATATCCTGAAACCTCTGCTCAACCCTGGTGTCAACCACATGAGCCAGATATGCCTCACACACCTCCTGATCAATCTCGTGGCACTAAGGAAAGAGATCATCCGTTGGCATCATTGCTGACTAACTCCTCGAACACCGCCTAGCCGCCCAGAGACTCCAACACAACCTCCTTGGTATAGCAGGTCCATGATAGCCCTATGGGCCGTCACCATCCATCCCGTAATCACATCGATCTCTCTGGCAAGCAATACTATAAGGTGCGCCTCAATACCGCTGATCAATCTGGATCGAGCATCCCCATGCACCTCTCTAATGCAAGAGTAGTACTGAGGTGTACTCACCTCTAGCCCATCTATAACATCTCCCTATCCCCATGCAATCTACATGCCATATGAGGTGCAATAAAGAATGTGGATCCAGATCCAGCAGAGCAAATGCCTCAATATCGTAAAGGAGAAGCATACACCACAACATCGGGGAATCCACAGGCCTCTGTCACGTCATGGCGATACTCGCTTTGGGGCGTGGTCGATCGCCTCACCCTCAGTCCTCACAAAGGACCCTCGGCTCTACCACGGCCTCTACCTCGCCCCTCTGTCCGGATCCAACCACTTACTCATTGCACAACAGATTACTCCCGACTCGTCCACTACCAACAAAGTTGAACTCTCAATGCATCAGGCAATCCCCGACCGATGCTCCGTCGAGCCGCACCTCAAGCAGCTCCAAGAATCCACCAACACTCCCCATGTGTCTCCTCTCACAATGCGGGCACACTGGGAACTCGCCCAGAGCCCCCGCCACTACCACTACTACCGGTCTAAATCTCCCCCGCCCCCAAAACCAGATCGTCTCGAACCTCCGGAGACTGAAAGTCCCGCTCAGGCGCTACTAAAGCTCCCGCCAGAGTCGCCTCGACTATCACTGGGCCGCTTACCCCGGGACCCAATCTCAGCCTGTCTCTGTCTCATCAGCTGCTCCACTCTAACGGCAGCCGCTCTCAACTCAATAAAAGTCCCCATGTCCGACCGAGCCAACCTGGTACGAATCTCAGTATTGAGGCCATTCTCGAACCTCCGACACTTATCGGCCTCAGTCGGGATCATCACTGTGGCATAATCTATCAGCTCATTAAATTTTACCTCATATTCTGCCACCGACATCCGACCCTGCTTCAGTTCCAGAAACTCCTGCATCTTCATATCAAGATAGACCTTGGGCATATAATTATCCTCGAAGGCCCTCGTAAAATCAGCCCACGACAATGGCAAGGCTCGTGGTACCGCTCAGCACGCCTTCCACCACTTGTATCTTTGGGCCTACGCAGAGAGATACCGCATAATCGAACCTCTCATCGTTCGCAATCCATATGGTCAAGACTCTCTCCGTCCTCCAACCATCCTCTCGATGTCGGGTGCAGATTGCCATAGAAATCTCATGTACCGCCATGAAGAAATCATACCTCCTCTCCGCCTCACGGAACTCGAGGAGGCGATCCTCAAGACGAGGCATAGAAGACTCTCTACTTGCTCCCATCGATCCTTGTCACCGATCGCCAACCCGATCACCTAATGCGAAGACCTAAAACAAAACAAAAATTCGATCGGCCCAATAGTTCCATCCGATTCATACCTACATTGTTACTATTCCCAAAAGATGCCAAACCATGCTCTGATACCACCAAATGTAGCGCCCCCTTACCATAGGGTATCCACCGGAACGCCCGTAGGTCATTCCGATACATATCCTACGACAAGAGATCACTACTGACAACAATCACTACTCTCCTCGTGGCATCACAATCATAAGACAGTAATAAGAAATTGACCACTTTTTAAAACCAAATTAGATTCTATTTCATTCACTCAAAGCTCAGTAATTTACAACTGTCGATTTTTAATTTACACATGATCCAAACATCGCACCTTAAGTGTCATAATCAGATCGCATAAGAAATGATCTAACTATAAGTCTCCAAAAGAAAGCCCAATGACCGACCTTTGAGCCATCGCTTCTCTCGCCAATCCACGATGTATACTGGCTCTACAAATCTGAGGAGCTATCTGCCATGCTTATGCCTCGAAAAATAATTACAATTTTGGATGAGTTTGCGAACTCGATGAGAAACCATCATCGATGGTTCTCCCAATTCATGCATCATATAAGCATGTAACAATATACACTCGCTTGTTATACAAAACACAATAATAATTCATCCACAGCAAAATATACTGAGCGATCAATAACATTGTCAAATGTTCGATTCGATGCAATGCACACGTGACTCTTTTCCAGCTCATTTCAAGATTGTGATCGAGCGATAATGAATGATCAAGATAGACGCAGCGTGGGGAGAATTATCTCCGTCGAGCTCGAGGCTCGGTTCATATATCGAGCTCTAGGCTCTCGGTTGATCTGATGGCGTCTCGGTTCACAATTTTCCTTTTAATAGTGTGATGCAGTTGTGCATGAATGCACATGTCCCATATCAGTAAACATGGTAATACACAGTCCAAATACACAATATAATCATACAATCCAATTAACAGTTGCCTAATGCTTATTTCACAGTCAATTAGGCCATATATAACCACATAATCCCCGTAGGGCAGTCAATTCACAGTCGTAATCCACGTAATCCCCGTAGGGCAATCAATCACAGTAAACACATAGATTGAAATAACCAACTAGGTTACTCACCTAATAACTTCCACGCTAGTGCCGGGAAGTCTCTGCCAAGTCCGTGAAACGACGGTCCACTTGAGCCTCTATAGCACATTAAAAGAATAGCCATTACCATCGGTATACTTGAAATGACTAAATAATGCACATGAAATCAGTAAAATGTGTATAATGCATGTTCATGGCAATCCCGGCCCTAATCCAATATTTCCCCATAATAAAATTATATTAAAAATTAGAAATCCATAGGCGCTGACGGTGCGCCAATCGGACCTCTATAGGTCCCCAATTAAATAAAACAGTGTTTCAATGTTCCGTTAATAGGGGCTACGTCAAATTCCCGTCTAAAAATTCCCGTTTTCTCATAAAATGAAATTAAATATTCAACGAATCCGATGCCTCTGGAATTAGGTCAATCGGACGTCGGACGGGAAAGTAATTGACAAAAGAAGTCAAAACTCTTTTATATGCCAATTAATAATTAATAAAATCCCCTTTCCCCTTTGTCCTAACACACCAACCCACTTCCAACATTCATAACTTTTCTACACATTTCTAAAAATGCAAACTATACCTTTTGGAAAGCTTATGAAAAGCTCTACAATTCTCAAGAAGACCATAAAATCAATTCCAATCCTAAGGGTGTCAAATACTCCATCCAACCTACTGCCTACTCAATTTCCATCAACACAGGGCAGTACATTGGCAATTCCATAACTCACTGATTCTTCAGTAATAAATTACCACAAAATATGTTCAATAAGTTCACAATGTCCTCAACAACTTTCATGAACAACCCAAAATCAAATTCTATTTCTAAACAAGTCAATTAATTCATCTAATGTTACTGTCCCTGAAATCCTTCAATTTGGGCAGTAACCTTACAAGAAGCATAACTTCCAATATACAAGTCAATAAAATCAGAACTTTATATCCCTGTAAAAATAACATCTCAAAATACAATTTTCATGAAGCACTCAACATCCAATTCGATCTCTAACAATTTCAAAACTGTTATGGAAGTTTCTGTTATGATCAGCCATTTATAACCTCATGTAGGGTCAGTTTTTGCAAAATCATAACTCCCAATTCTAACTTCTAAAAATTACACACCATATATCATTTTCAAGGTAATCTCTTCCTCTACAACTTTTCAGAAGCTCACTCACACCAATTCAGTCCACATAAAATGTTAAAATTGTCTTCAATCAGTAAACTCACAAAATCACACTTACTCTAGGTTTCATCCAAAATGCTCAAAACCAGTCATTAGTAATCAATTCATATCTCCCAATATACAATTCTAAAAATATCAAGATCAGTAGAAATGGAAAGATAATTCAATATTCTACAACTTCCATGAAGACCATTTTCCCTAATTCCATCCCAATAAATTCAGAAAAATCAACAAAACTCAGATGTCATGGTTGCGGTTACTGTTCACAGGCAATGGAACAGGAACTTTCCCATTCAAAAATTCATCCTTCTATCATTGAAATTCAACAACACCTATTTCACACTAAATTGAAGACAACATTCCAAATTTTCAGTGGCCACTAACTTTACCTCATTTGCATTTCTACAAAATAAGTTATGAATAAAACAGTAACATCAATTATACTTCCAATTTCCCAGATTCAATGTTAACCTTAGTTCAATCACTTCCAATGCCTTTTTCATATCACTAGACATCAAAATAAATACAAATTAAATATGACTACAGTCATACATATGCTAGGGCTAATATTGAAAAATTGGAAGCATTAAATTCCTCAATTCAAATATCCAAATAATCATCCATATTCCATTTAAAATCAAACCATATCATACTACTTTCAATTCAACCATCACCTAGCCTTATACCCATTTCTTCAAATCATAATAATCATCACTTTAATGCCTACATAAACCTAATACATGCTTTAAACCCTTTTATTAACTACCCCATACTAATTCCATATGAAAGTACCATTTAAAGATCAAAACTTTAATGAATACATACCTAAGACAAAACCTCCTTCAAAGCTTCAACTTTTAACTTTTAACTTCTACTTCTACACCCACCAAAGTACCAACCTCCTTCCCTTCTCAAGTATACACAATATTCATCTTCTAGCTTTGATGGATTTCTAGATGATAGCTTGAAGTTAAAAGGAAGATGAGAGAAGAGAAGAAGAAAATCAATGGATATGGAGAAGGAGATGAAGGTTTCGGATGAGAGGTTTTTAAGAAGCAAAATTCATCTTTTCCATTCTTTATTAAGTGAAAACCGTGGGAGGGAGCAAAGTGAGCATTTAATGTAACTTTTTTCAATGGCAATTGATGATTGGTTCCTTTTTATTTGAAAAGTCAAAATATGACTTATTTAATCCAGTCTAAAATTTTACTCCATTAAACTCCAGTGACCCTACTTTCAGTCCCACAATAATATACTCAATATTACGATGCCATTGGTAGCGATCTTTGTTACCAAAATCAACCGATTAAGCTAATTGGTGATTTTTTCGATCCGAGAATTTTCTCCGGAAAAATCCAGAAAAATTCCTTAAAATCCCTAAAAATGTAAAACGATTTATGGCACAGTCCAAATAATTTTTCAAACTCGATTATCCCATTAATTTCATACAGAAGTTCAATTTCAACTCTAAGCCGGAAAATGACATGAATGCATGTATGCTATGTGCATGTGCAACCAATCAGTAATTATAGAGACTATATGCTGTATGCGCATGCCGAGATATAATTTAATATCCCGAACCCTTCCTAATTACCAAAATGCCCTTCCTATAGGAGAGGGGATGTTACATCATGAGCGGTATCTAGCAACACATCATGACCCCCAATTGACCAGAAAGTAATTGGTTTGACGAATGAACATGTATTCATCATGAACCATATCACGAACCTTTCCATAGACAATTACCGTGCAATTCGTCCTTTCACCATGCTATACCCTACTTGGTTATGAGTATGGGCAATGTGTCAACTCTTACTAGACTGACTAAGTCAAATCTAGTCCAAGTGATTTCAGTTCTTGTCCTGGGACTCATTACTTTATATGTCAATGAAGACATTCTTCATGACATATATGCTCCGACGAGAGACTTTCAAGTAATGACCTCGACAAGAGGCCATGGGTATCATCTTCGCTATCACGTATGGTGAATCCTCTATTGGCTACTCAATTACTTTCAATACCTCAAGTTGTACCCAAGCACCACCCTATGAGCGACCTCTGTAAGGCAACAAGGAATGGAGTCAAAGCACGTAATCAAGATATCAAGATATCCTCGAGCACCTCAAGTCTAAGGATACTGCACCATTCTTATGATGAGCTTATCATCGACATTAAAATAGGACATCCATGTGATGATCTCATAGCAGGTCATCCAATGTACTTACTACCTCTAGTAAGCATCCACATCTCAACCCTAAATATCTCATATTTACAAACTTTCCGAGATCCACTGCTTGACCAAATCAAGGAGTTTGAGATGTTCTAGTCTTTCCGGATTACCGATGTCCAGTCTCAGTAATCCTATGACTAGGGAAAATATTGATACTGACATAATTGCACATGATAGGAATCTCAGTAGTATGATCACATCACAATTTCCTTTATGCTATGTCATATATCATGGACTTCATTAATTTGCTTATTGATCAATATCAGTTCATTAATAATGAACAGCAACGTAATAAAATATGCCTTTCTTTATTTATTCATAAAGACTGTATACAAATTTGTACAAAATGCGCTAAAGGCGATTGCCTTCAGGGCACTACTCTAACACTAGCATGGCGAGCACAGTCATTCGCCGCGACGAGTGGGGTTTCGCCGCCGCGAGCCCCTGTTTCTAGCAGCGATGAATTTTTGTATTTTGAGCATATCTCTTGCTATAGATGTCCAAATGAGGTGATTTTGGATTCGTTGTGATCTAGGAATAAAGGGCTGCAAGTTTTATGAATAAAGGAAATTCGGAATTTGCCTCTTAGGATTTGAGAATTGGGTTGGAAGTCGGATGTAGACTATTAGTGCTTTTATTTTTGCCTTGTTTTAAGCTTTTGAATATTTCCTTTGAATATTGTTTGAATGGGAACTTGGTTTGTTATAGGAAACCAAGCCGACCTGATCCAATCGCAAGAGGAAGGACTACAGTGAGTTGGATTCTCGAGCGATATTAGGTGGGTAATATATTTATGGTTGTTGTGTGTACGACACATTGCCTTACTTGCTTGCATGTGTGTAACACTGCTTGTGTTGAATTATGAGAAATATTGCAAATGCATTGTGATCATGATTATGTACTGCCTTGATAGGCATTATGACATTGTGTAAGAATGAAAAGAATGAAAAGTATGAACACTTTGATAAAATGTTTGAGCATGAAACGAATTGTTATGTGCTTTGTTTGGGTGAGAGAGTAATGGATCGTTAGTCACATGCACGTCGACATAAAGCCTTCTCTCGGCTGCCTGCTTGAGGCCACGAGATCCTTAAGAAATCGGACTCGTTTTGTTTACAGAATAAACTTCGGTTTATCCGGATCGTTTTACGAAACCTCGAGCTATTTGTGTGCATTCATTATTGACTTGTCGAGCATGATGCATGATGAGTTGTTATATTGTGAATTCACATGGCATATGATTGTGATGATTGTAAATTGATAAGTGTTGACTCGTTATGCTTAAATATATATATATATATATGCTTGAATGTGTGGCTCGTTGCCAATGGCTATAAATGTATATGCCACTGAGCTTCGCAGCTCACCCTATTATCTCTCACTCCTCAGGTACAGAACGAGACGATCGTTGATCTTGCAAGGCATCGGAAACTCCAAGATAGTTAGGAGCTTTGTATTAAGTTAGTATTTTGGTTGGCCCTCCGAGTATATCATCATAGAGCATATTCATGTATTTTGAATTCAAACTTTGACATGTATTAAGCTATTCTTAAGAATGCCTGTTTGATTTTTCTTCAGGTTGTTATGGCATGAAGCCCCTTGGTTTATGGGGTGTTTAATTCATAGATGGAAGGCATGTGTATGTGTTTGTATTGAAATTGTATGGATGTTGGGATCGGGTCTGAAGGTTTAGGAGCTCGTCGCAGGCGCAGCCTGAGGGGCCACCTCGGGAACAGGGATCCGGGACCCGAGCTCAACATGTTTGGTATCAGAGCGCCTAGGTTTAATGTCCTCGACTTAGAATGCATAATAGTAATTGTTTGCTATATGATTATTTGTTGCATTGATTGATTGCATTAAGTGACATGCATATCATGCATACATGTAGGAATTCAGATTGCCATGTAGCTAATCCTTAGTGTTTATCTTTGAAGGAGTACGATGCACCTCGTAGAAGAACACGAGGAGTTCTGCAAGGATTTGTTGCACCTGACTCTCCAACTAGAGAGGAGAGGACTAATGAGTCGGTAGCTCCAGGAAATGCTGAGGCTTCTGTAGGGATAGGTAATGCGCCCCTGCCATCGCAGACTCAGGAGTCACCGGTTATGCAGGAGCAAGTGCCTCCGCTAGATCCGAGGTTGTTCCAGGCATTCACCCAAGCATTTGTTCAAAGCATGGGTCGATGCCACGACCTTCCTTGAAATTGACTAAGAAGGGTGAGCGGTTCGACAAGTTGAGAAAGTATGGAGCAGTGGACTTCTATGGGACCACTGATCCTGAGGAAGCTGAGACCTGGCTGAGAAATACAGAGAGAGTGCTAGATTAGATGGAATGTGAGGATGATGAGAGGGTTGTGTATGCTGCGAGTCTGCTTCAGGGAGATGCTCAGCAATATCAATGTCGCGATCTCATCGGGACATATCTCGATCTCATCGGGATCCATTTAATCCTGTTGCTCTCCATTTATTGGAACTCTGTCCAAAACTATTTTACGAGTTCTCCGAGATACTCTTATGCGTGTGACCCATTAGGTTCCCGGTTATGTTGGCCACTTAGATTAACACCTAATCTAAGCAAGTCATGAGCGGTATCTAGCAATACATCATGACCCCCAATTGACCGGAAAGTAATTGGTTTGACGAATGAATATATATTCATCATGGACTATATCACGAACCCTTCCATAGACAATTACCGTGCAATTCGTCCTTTCACCATCCTATACCCCACTTGGTTATGAGTATGGGCAATGTGTCAACTCTTACTAGGTCGACTACGTCAAATCTAGTCCAGTGATTTCAATATTTGTCCTGGGACTCATTACTTTATATGTCACCAAGACACTCTTCACGACATACATACTCCGGCCATAGATTTCTAAGTAACGACCCTGACAAGAGGCCATGGGTATCATCTTCTTCTATCACAGAAGTGGTGAATCCTCTATTGGCTACTCAATTATCTTGAATACCTCAAACTGTACTCCAAGCACCACCCTATGAGCGACCTCTCAGTAGGCAACAAGGAATGGAGTCAAAGCACGTAATCGAGACCAAGATATCCTTGAGCACCTCAAGTCTAAGGATACTTGCACCATTGCTATGATGAGATTATCACTAACATTAGAATAGGACATCCATGTGATGATCTCATGGCAGGTCATCCAATGTACTTATCGCCTCTAGTAAGCATCCACATCTCAACCCTAAATATCTCATATTTACAGCTTCGAGATCCACCGCTTGATCAAATCAAGGAGCATGAGATGTGCTAGTCTTTCCGGATTCTGATGTCGAGCTCAAGAATCCTATGACTAGGGATAATTTAGATAATGACATAATTGCACATGATAGGAATCTCAGTAGTATGATCACATCACAATTTCCTTCATGCTATGTCATATATCATGGACTTCATTAATTTGCTTAAGATCAATATCAGTTCATAAATAATGAACAACAAATTAATGAAATATGCATTTCTTTATTTATTTATAAAGACTGTACACAAATTTGTACAAAATGCGCTAAAGGCGATTGCCTTTAAGGCACTACTCTAACAGTTACCTCCGGAATTGTCTCAGATCCATGATGTCTTTCATGTTTCCATGTTGAGGAGATATCGATCGGATCCTTCTCATATCATTCAGACTAGTGAGGTTCAGCTGAGGGATGATTTGAGCTATGAGGAGCTTCCAGTGCAGATTTTGGATTCAAAGGACAAGGTTCTCAGGAACAAGACGGTTCAGCTAGTCAAAGTTCTGTGGAGGAATCATTCGGTGGAGGAGGCTACATGGGAGCCTTTGGAAGCCATGAAGGAGAAGTATCCGTATATCTTCGGTGATTCAGGTAATAATTTCGAGGACGAAATTTCTTTTAAGAGGGGGAGAAATGTTGGACTCCGAATTTTTTATATGATGTCACTAAGCATGAATTGTGTTAATTATGTGATTATGCCTTAGTTTGATGAAATTGAGAGTATTAGTAGATAATTGAAGTTTTATTTGAGTTTAATGTGGTTTTAATGAAAATTTAGGGATAAAAGGTGTGAGGGCATTTTGGGAAGATTGCTTAAGTTGGATAGGTTAAAGCTTTGCTAGGAGGGGTATTTTGGTCTTTGACCATCCCATTTTGACTTAAGTAGGAAATTTAGAAGGGAAAGAAGGAAATAGAAAAAGAGAAAAGAAGAAGGAAGAGTTATCGTGGGTGAGGAAGAAGAGAAGAGAAATAGGGTTTTCGTTCTTAAGGGATTTTCGGACAGATTCGAAGCAACTCCTAGTAAGTTTAAGTTCGTTCTATCTTGTTGTGGTTCGATTAAACCTTGGAATAGAGTTGAATGTGTTGGAATCGGTGGTTTAGGGTTTAGGGGGAAAATGGATAGGTTTCTTGGGTTGATGATTTTGTGACTATTTTTAAGTTGTTAATGGGTTAGAAATGTAGTATAGGACTTGAATCAAGGTTTAAGTGTGTTGCTTTTGCATAAGGGAAGGATTGAGGATGCAAAAATGCTAGAAAATCGGGTTCAAAGTCGTTCTCCAGGCCCGCACGTCTCGACGTGCGAGAAATGGTGCACGCCGCGGTGAGCACAACCATTCGCCGTGACGAGCGGGGTTTCGCTGCGGCGAGCCCCCTGTTTCCAGCAGCGATGAATTATGGTATTTTGAGCATATTTCTTGCTATAGATGTCCAAATGAGGTGATTTTGGATTCGTTGTGATCTAGGAATAAAGGGTTGCAAGTTTTATGAATAAAGAAAATTCAGAATTTGCCTCTTAGGATTCGGGAATTGGGTTGGAAGTCGGATGTAGACTATTAGTGCTTTTATTTTTGCCTTGTTTTAAGCTTTTGAATATTTCATTTGAATATTGTTTGAATGAGAACTTGGTTTGTTATAGGAAACCAAGCCGACCTGATCCAATCTCAAGAGGAAGGACTACAGTGAGTTGGATTCTCGAGCGATATTAGGTGGGTAATATATTTATGGTTGTTGTGTGTACGACACATTGCCTTACTTGCTTGCATGTGTGTAACACTGCTTGTGTTGAATTATGAGAAATATTGCAAATGCATTGTGATCATGATTATGTGCTGCCTTGATAGGCATTATGACATTGTGTAAGAATGAAAAGAATGAAAAGTATGAACGCTTTGATAAAATGTTTGAGCATGAAACGAATTATTATGTGCTTTGTTTGGGTGAGAGAGTAACGGATCGTTAGTCACGTGCACGTCGACGTAAAACCTTCTCCCGGTTGCCCGCTTGAGGCCACGAGATACTTGAGAAATTAGACTCGTTTTGTTTACGGAATAAACTTCGATTTATCCGGATCTTTTTACGGAACTCTCGAGCCATTTGTGTCCATTCATTATTAACTTGTTGAGCATGATGCATGATGAGTTGTTATATTGTGAATTAACATGGCATATGATTGTGATGATTGTAAATTGATAAGTGTTGACTCGTTATGCTTAAATATATATATATATATATATGCTTGAATGTGTGGCTCGTTGCCAATGGCTATAAATGTATATGCCATTGAGCTTCGCAGCTCACCCTATTATCTCCCACTCCTCAGGTGCAGAACGAGACGATCGTTGATCTTGCAAGGCATCGGAAACTCCAAGATAGTTAGGAGCTTTGTATTAAGTTAGTATTTTGGTTGGCCCTCCGAGCATATCATCATGGAGCATATTCATGTATTTTGAATTCAAACTTTGACATGTATTAAGCTATTCTTAAAAATGCCTGTTTGATTTTCCTTTTGGTTGTTATGGCATGAAGCCCCTTGGTTTATGGGGTGTTTAATTCATAGATGGAAGGCATGTGTATGTGTTTGTATTGAAATTGTATGGATGTTGGGATCGGGTCCGAAGGTTTAGGAGCTCGTCGCAGGCACAGCCCGAGGGGCCACCTCGGGAATAGGGAAAACAGGACCCGGGCACAACAGCTGCCTTGATTACATTTATCGCCAAGTTGCAAAAAGTTGATTTTAGTTCTTATGACCATTATCCATATCCCCAAAGTTGGCGATTTACACCTTATAATTTGAGGAGGATGAAGTTGGTTAAAACCGTTGAAAAAGGATGGGTGTATTCTGATCATGTGGCGAACCTTAGTTTAACATTGGATAGTGAACACCAAGTACCTAGACGGCAACATTCCAAGAGGGCTGGTGATCGTCCAAGCAGTTCCCGACCAAGCAATGTTCGTTGTAGTGAAGTATCGCAAGAGGGACTTCAGGATATTCGTGATCAGATGGAAGAGTTAAATGATCGCATTGATGATCAACACATAATGCTCATGCGAATGGAGAAAACTATTAATGATCAACATAGTATGCTCACGAAATTGGAGAAAAGCATTAAGAAGATTTCTGATAAGTTGGGTTGTCGAAATGATGATGTTTCTCATCCTTGATGGTTGTTGCATTTATTTCTACGACCAATATTTCTTAATGTTTACATCTGATTATGTATGACTTTTATTTTGTGCTAGTTTGATTATTGCATCTCCTCACCTTGCCATGGATTATTATTTGATTATGACAAAAAGGAGGAGTAAGTTAAGTTTCGGTGATAAATTGTTTTGAAAATTCTTGCTGCACATTTTTTTGATTTGTATTTGCAATTGGCAAGAAGTTCATACTGTTGTTAAAATTCATTCACTCATTTAATTTTTTTTTTCATGTTGCCTATTAAACGGAAATCGCAATTTGTTACACATTGTCTAGAAAAATTGTTACCACGTTGATTTTTTTTTCATTATGGATTATGAAATTGTGCTACAATGATTGGATTCATTGGTTTATTGATTAAAGGGGAGTTAAACTAACCAATTAGACAAGGCATAAAAACCTTGATCAATTTTTCTTTGTTTTAAATTTCTTAAACAATTTCTAAATATTTTGTCATTATCAAAAAGGGGGAGATTGTTGGACCAATGGTGGTTGACAAATAAAATCCCTTTATGTTTTGATAATAATAAAATGTATAGAATTGGTTAAGAAATTATTTCAGAAATTTTGGACTGTTATTTAATCAATGCATCATCACCAACGTTCAAGGGATAAACAATGTAGATGATTGTCGTGAAGTTTATAATCAAAGATATGTATCCCAACAAACAAAGATTGAAGCTTATCTACAATATGTCTGTTGGAGCAAGCACCAGTTGACCAGAACATTATAAGTCGACTGATAATTATCATTTCTGTAAAGTGGGGTTTAAACCAGTCAACCGAAATCGATTAAGTCGACTAAAAGCAAAGGATCAGTAAGTTGAATAATCATTCCAGTCGACTACAATCATTCCAGTTGACTAACATTACACCAGTCGACTGATTGAAGAGCGAAGATGAGTGTTTCAGCAAAAACGTTTGTTCCAGTCGACTATCATCTCAACCAGTCGACTAGCAGTACAACTGATTTTATTCTGACAAAGTCAATTGATATCAAACGGTAAAGAAATATTTTTTATAACGTTATGAAGCAATCTTCAACGGCTAATAGATGATTTACAACGTCTATATTGATCCAGAAGCCTGCAAATAAATAGAGGAATAATCAAGAGATCAATTTCGGCAGTCATAGTAAAGCATACTGATTTTTGATCATCATTTTGTAGCTCTCAAATTGCTTTTAGCTCATTCAATTCTGTCTAGCTGTGCTGAGCTTTATCAATTTTCAATTTCAATCATTGTTATTATGATTTGAGTGATTAGAGAAAAATCACTGGTGTGGTTGGATTTGTGCCAGAAATCAAATCGGATTGTGAGGTATTGCTTGAGCCGGAATTCAAGTGGTTGAAAAAGTTCGCACTAAACTAAAAAGTGTACAATATAGTGGTTTGCCAAATCCTAAGTGGGAGCTTAGGTAGAGGACGTAGGTCTTAGCACCGAACCTCTATAAAAATAGTGTTTGCCTTTCTTCCCTACTCTTTTCATTTGATTAAGTTGATTGTTTCGTGTGTATTAACTTGTTGTTTTTTGTGTAGAATTTGCAAAAAAAAATTATCATCGATCTATTTAACCCCCCTTTAGATCGCTTTCAACATTCTTACAGCTTTGCAAATCATTTAATGAATTCAAATCAGTAGCAAACAAAACAGTCAAAGTAAAACTATCAAAATTTACTTACAAATACTCAAAAATTTATTATAGATGAGACCATCTAAATTACTTACAATTACTCCTTTTTTGCTTATTGTCTTGAAGTTCCCGCACTATCTAAAAATGATCGCTCTATGTGTTCCTCTAAAACATTTAATACAAACACATATCACTATTGTGTACGATTATGAATTCATTTATGCACATTCATGTATACTAAAAACGTATAATGCATATTCGTGACAATTTCTAGTTTTCTTATCATTAATTTGGTCACATTATTCAATAAACTGAATGTTATACTCAAAACTATGTCATAAAATTCTTAAGACACAACAGAATTCTTTACTCAACTTCATAATAGATTTTGGAATTCGTAAATCGGAATTACAATTTTACTTCTTCAGGGAAATTGTATCTTTATGTCCTTAGTTTAATAGAATTCAAGAATCATCTCATTCGGAGCTCTACAAATCAAGATATCATTAAAATACTTTATGTTCAGTGAAATATTCTAGGTCATACTATTCCAACATATTCCCTTTATTTCATTCAATCAATCTTTTTCAAATCAACTCAAAAGGCTATCAATTTTTATGGAGAGGTAGAACAATATTTTAGAAGACTATTGGTTTAAGTCTCAAGTCATTTGGAGGTTAGATGACAAAGTTATGGTCAAAAGAAGCAAAGGATTTCAGGGTGAGTCAACCCTTCAGGTGCATGAATGTGCTTGAGCACGATCGTGCAATCCCAAATGCAGTTGGGAAGTCACGATCGTGAAGGTGCATGATCGTGCACTCCTTCTTGCTACAGGAGTGTCATAGTCGTGCATCCTCAATGCACGGTCGTGCACTCCACTTCTGGGAATTTTGCAAAATTTTTCTCCCTCTCTTGTACTTCTTAATTCATTCCTACTTCATACTCTCTTCATTTTCACACCCATACTAACTTCTCTTACTCCAGAATAACTTAAAATTCAAGATTCAAGTCAAACACTAAAAACCGAATCTCACCCGTATTTCACCATCTACAACTTTTGTAAGCGACCTAGAAGGGGGGGTTGAATAGATCTTTAATCTTTTAGAAATTTTCTACAAAAAATCAGAAGTTAACACACACACAAAAATAATTTAAATAAACTTAATTGAAAAGAGTAGGGAAGAAGATCAAACACTGTTTTTATAGAGGTTCGGTGCTAAGACCTACGTCCTCTACCTAAGCTCTCACTTAGGATTTTGCAAACCACTTTATTACACACTTTGTAGTTCAGTGTGAACTCTTACAATCCCGCTTGATTTCAGGCTCAAGCTACCTTTACACTTGATTTGTCTTCCGGCACAAATCCTACCAATACCGCTTGATTTCCGGCTCAAGCTACCTTTACAAATGATTTGTCTTTCGACACAAATCCTACCAACACCACTTGATTTCCGGCTCAAGCTACCTCACACGTGACCTACCACTAGTCACTCAATTTGTAAAAGAAATAGGATAAAGATCTAAGAACAAGTGCTCAATACAAATGTAAACAAAGTAAGAACAATGATGAGCAATTTGGAGCAAGATAAGAGTATTTTGGCTTCTAGAACTTGTCTACCTTCTTCATCAATCATCCACCCTTTATATAAGAAGAAATATAGCTGTTGGAGCTCTCCTAGCCGTTGCTTAATTTGTGATAGTCGTTCCTTGATAACCTCCATTCCATTTTTAGCTAATATAACCGTTGGAGCTGAATCAGCATCCATAAGTCGACTTGTCAATTCATAAGTCGACTTTGTTTCAACCATTTACTTAAAAACTTCATCTCCGCTCTCCAATAAGTCGACTTGTTATATATAAGTCGACTTGTTTACCTCGATAAGTCGACTTGTTTCCTATAAGTCGACTTGTGTGAATTCATCTTCATATGTAAGTCAACTTGTATTGTGTAAGTCGACTTGTTTAGCCATCTATGATAACATCCGACCAAATTCTCTACAAACCTTATGTTTTATGCCATATATACTTAGAAGACAACTCCCATCTTGATTCTTCAATGATTTGTCACTTGTTTATCTTGATTTGCACGATTCTTTCATTGAATAATACCTGAAACAATTTCTTAACCAATTCTATACATTTTGTTATTATCAAAACATAAGTGGAATTAATTTGTCAACCACCATTGGTCCAACAACTTTCTCTTACTACTGTAACTTTATTTTCAAACCATAACTAATGCAGAACTTATAGCCACACGGTTCTATACCACATTTTTCTGTACTTAACTAAATCATAATAAACTTCAATTCTCACAATCTCAGATACACATTCTGGACATTTTTGAATTCCCACCAATTTTATATAAGGCATTCTGGGCATCACCGAAGCTATCTATTCATGCATGAACTCATTTTTAACGCTACAACAACATCAAATTCATTTACTAAGTATCTAGAAAACTATAACACAACTTACTTGCTTCTTTAGCAAAATCTCCAATAGTGAGAGTGAAGAAAAGGTTCGGTGTTGAAGAAGAACCAAGTAAAACCAAAGAATAAACAAGGGGCATAGAGTTTTTGCCTTTCAAAACAAGTGATTACGTGTGTTACTAACATCTGGCCACGTGTCACCATGCATGTGAATCATTTGTCATCCATAAAGAAGTGCTACATGTCCAAATACCATTGGTCTATTTTTTTCCTATTCTAAAATAACCTTTAATTTTCAAAAAAAATTCTAAAATTCACAAAAAAATTTGAAATAATAATAATGTTCTTCAAATAAATTTTGAATATGTAAAAACCACAATTATCATGTTGATCACTTTTATAAACCAATTATACCTGAAAAATGTCAATGAATGCATATACAATTATTTGTATGCGTAAAAAATACATATGCATGTATAAGTGAATACTCAAATATGCAAAGCATACAATGCATTGCTAATTTATCAATATTCTAACCCCCAACATGGGATGTTACATGGATGCAGGCTATATCTAACCTTCAAAAGCTCTATATGGCGCATCTATGCTTTTCGAAAAGAAGCACGATGGTTCTCTTTAGATTTGTATCAATTATTGGGTATTTAACAATATCAATGTGAAGAAAAAGTATCTCATCCCATTAATTGCTGACTTGTTCGAACAACTTAGTAAAGAGAGATAGTTTACTAAGCTTGATTTAAGATTGGGGTACTATCAAGTGAGGATCATAGAGGGTGATGTACCAAAGATTACTTGTATTACAAGGAATAGTTAGTTTGAATTTTTAGTACTACCTTTGGACTTACTAATGCACCCATCACAGTTTTCACTCTAATGAATTAGGTGTTACAATCCTTCTTGGATAAATTTGTATGGTTATATTTGGATGATATTGTGGTGTAGAGTAAAACATTAGAAGAGCATATTATGCACTTATGACAAGTTTTCTAAGTCTTAAGAAAAAAATGAATTGTATTTAAAAGAGTATAAATGGGCTTTCACATAATACAAAGTCATGTTTTTAGGGAACATTGTTGGAGGAGGCAAGCAACAGGTATTCAAGTTCAAGGTGCAAGCTATTTATGATTGGGAACCACTAAAGAATGTATTAGAATTGTTTTCCTTGGTTTCATTAACTACTATCGGAAGTTCATCAAAGGTTATTCTTCCCTCGCTTATCCACTCACCGGTCTATTGAAGAAGAATAAAGTGGGGAATTGGGATGCAATGTGTGAGAAGGCATTTGAGGCCATAAAGAAGATGGTCACAGAGAAACCAATGTTATCACTTCCTGATTTTACTGAGCCATATGAGGTACATATTGATGCCTTAGATTTTGCACTTGGAGGTGTTTTGATGTCGGATAAACATCTAATTGCTTACGAGAGTTGTAGGCTAAGTGGCGTCAAATGTCATTACATCGTTTAAGAGAAGGAGATGACTGTAGTGGTGCATTGTTTGCAGACTTGGGAGACATGACTTCTTAGGGTCCAAGCTCGCGGTAAAGACGGATAATGTTGTCATTAGTTATTTCCTCACATAAAAAAAGTTGACACCCAAACAAGTTAGATGGCTACCCTTCTTAGTTGAGTTTGACTATATAATGGAGTACAAACCTAAAAGGCCAATTTGGTTCCCGATGCCCTTAATAGAAAAGGGGAGCTTGCCACCATTATAAGTCCAAATTTTTTCTAGTTGACCTAATAAAGGAGCGACTTGAGCAAGACTTACAAGCTAAGAGTTTAGTAGAGTTAGCTAGGTGTAAGGAGACATGACAATTTTGGCTTCAAGATAGCAAGCTTATCACTAAAGGTGATAGGATTTATGTTGTAACATCCCGTTACCGATGCGATGAGCATATTGGCACGGGTAGTGTCGTAATTGCATATTTAGTGATCGAGTGTTTTGTGGCCTTTGAGATAGATCATTTTGCACATGCATATACATAGTGACATGCATTCATGATTGTTCCAGCATTTAAATTGTGATTATGAGTTGAATTGTGAATTTTGAAATAATTGAGTTAGATTTGATTTAAAGTGAAATTATGGATAATTTGAGTAGAATAGTGGTATTAGAGTGAGAATTGAATTTTAGAGAATTGGAAATTGAAAATTGAGTATGAGATCGAGTGTTTTATATTTTTGAGAAATTATGAGAATTTCTCTGAAATTTTTAGAGTTATGTGTTCGGACCGGAAAAATGACTTAGAGACTGATGATTGTGATTCCGGTTTCGAAAGTGAGTGGTAAATGGCTTGAAAAATTTAGATTTGTGAGTTTAAGAATTATTGTGAAGAGCCATTGAAATTTAGAGACTGAGATTGAATGAATTTGAGGACTTGTAGATTTTGAGTCTCGGTTGAAATCAACCCTTTTTAATGTTCTTAGTTCAAATCCTCTTGGTTTTAACTTTGTAAAAACCTAAGGCAATTTCTTCTTCCTCCCGTCGACGATCTCACTTTTCCTCCTTGGGGATTTTGTGGTTTGTTCCTTATTGAGAAAGCCTTGTTTGTGATTGAGAGTTGATGATGTTTTCGTTTGAGTTGAGAGTGAAATCAGTGGGAGTTTGAGCTGGAGGATCTCGGACGTTTACGATTTTTAGGGCTTCGATCGAATCTGTGATTTGGTAAGTTTATTGTGTTTTAATGTTGTATTTATGGTTATTTATGGCATTTATGGTATTTAATGTATTAGCTGGGGTAGTTGAATGTGTTTTATGGAGGTTTTAAGAGTATTAATGGCGGAAATGACGATCGGAGAAGATGATTGGGTCGCACGTCGCGACGTCTGTAATGGGGCCACGCGGCGGCGAGAAAAGGAGTGTTCGTCGTGGCGAGCCGCTTGAGACGCCGCGGCGAGCAAGCAATTTAGACGTCATGACAGTGATTGCTAAGCGCCATGGGCGGTAGAAAGAGTTGTTCGCATGACGAACGCTCCCATCGCCACGACGAAGCGTCCCTTTCAGGCGCCATGCAAGGGCGAAATGAGATCATCGCGAGGGACAGAAATTTTAGAAATTGAATTAGTTTTTGGGTATATCTTTTAGTGTAGACCTCAATTGGGGTAATTCGGAGTTGTTATAATCTAGAAAGAGGTCTTTGAGTGAGGTAAATTATAAGAGTTGAAATTAAATTAGCGAGTTCTCAATCATAGAAAAAGAGTTGATTCTGGTTCCTTAAGTGACCTAAGAGTTATGTATTATCAATTGGAGTATAATTAGAGTTTAAATGAGAAATTTGTAAAATTTATGGATGTTATTGACCAAGTGAGTAGTGAATTTTAGTTGTGAATCGAGAGAAAGCGGAATGGGACTAAAGCGCTGGGAAATCATGATCATGCATCATATAATTTTAAATGTGAGACATGTGCATTGGTGAATCTTATTGATTGAGCATATAGTGATGAGAATGCGTTTGTATTGTTATAGAGGCACCGTTGGATCGACTGTCCACGGATATCGCTGGGACTTCCAGGCAGTAGCTCGGAAGTTACAAGTGAGTAACCTAGTTGGTTCCTCGATCTTTGTGTGATAATCTGTGCTGTGAATGTGTGAATCAATTGTCAATGTGAGTGATACAAATGTGAGATAAATGTGCTGCAAATATGAGTAAGTGTTCTGATTGTGAGTGATTGTACTGAATGTGTTACTAATGTGAATACTTGTGATTATGAATCAGTGTATAGTGTTACGAGTAAGTGTTCCGATCGTGACAAGTAAGTGAAGTGATAATATATGTGTTAGTGACTGTGCAAGTATTAGTGTATGCTAGGCATGATTATAAGGGTAATTAAGCAGGTTGTGATCAAGCATTCAGTGTGCAGAGCTTTAAGCTCGAATATCAGTGAATAGGCCTAAGGCCAAAAAGGGAAATAGTGCATACCCAGAGGGATCTCCTATCCCTAAAGTAAGTGGGCAGTAGTGCATACCCAGAGGGCTCTCCTACTTGCCAAAATTATGATCATTGTGAAAAGTGTCCGAATCGGGAAAGTGCTAACGCTCAGTCACAACAATGACATAAAATGAGAAATTGCATATGATGAGTGTCGAATCCATCAAAAATAAAATCTACTCCTGAAAAATCAATTAAATTGTAGCTAGAGTGAGTAGAGTCGTATCCACAGAGACTGGAGATTAATCGATTCTTTTGAAAAATCATAGAATCAAGAACGAGGAAAGAAAAGGGGGTTGTAATTGATGAGTGAAAATTCTGAATTTAATAAATGAAAAACAGATAAATTTTAAATTGAGAATAAATCAGATTAATGGCATCTAACAAGGTAATCTCGTTCAAGTTATATGGTTGATCATTGAAACAAAGAATAAATCCGGATCCCACAATAGATTAGTTATGATTATTGAAACGCTTCTAATAATCTCATCTTTCCTTAGTTTTAGACTAGCCGGACACGCGCCTTCTAACTAATCCCTTATTGACGAACAACCCCGACACGCGCCTAAGATTTAATTCGCTAATAGCTTTAAGAATTAGAAAGACCCAACCCTGACCAACAAGATCAACAAGTGTGACTGTTTAAATCAGATTATTCACCCTCATAATATAATGCGAAAATTATATTACCTGCCACTATTATTAAGATTAACAAAACAATTACGGATCTAGAAACCTTGATTGGCTATTTACGACCCTGCCAATTGCACAACGAGCTCTTATTGCAACAACCAACAAAATAATAATAATATGAATAAAACAGAGAATGAATAAATACTGCAGAAATCCAAGGATAACAATTAGTTTAGATCTCTCAACACATATAAACTTGAACTCGATCAACCCTTGCTAGACTAGAGAAGGATTAGCCACTCATGACTATACAAAACATGCCTAAGATGAAGTGAGGAGTCTGCTGTAAGCTCTAAAGAAAAACTCTCGATGATTTATGCTTCCTGCTGTCCTCTTTTTATACCCCCTAGTCCTTCTCCTTGTAGGAAAAAGATTGTCTTCTGATTGGTGCTCCTAACTTCTCTCCTTAATCCCCAAAGATATCCCTTTCCAAACCTAAAAAATATCCCATTTAGGAGTCCAATCACGTTTCTGATTCCGTATCAGGTGTCTGCTATGCACGACCTTAGCCGTGGGCACGGCTTACTGCGCAAATATCTGAAGTCAGCCCAAAATCTCTCTGGTTTGGCCCGATTATCGTTTCCTGCCCAAAATACATATAACTAAGTAAATTCCGTTCTCTCCACATGAATATATACCCAAAAAGTCAACAAAAATCATTAATATAATTAGCAAATATCCACATCATCAAACACCCCCACACTTATCACAAGCTTGCCCTCAAGCATAATACCCGTCTATAAACTAAAAACACCCTACTTGATTTTCACACAATCACCCATCCATCTAAAATGCAACACATTAAAGAATATAACAAAGTTAACATAACCGACAGTTCCTGGTTTTTCATAAAATGAACAATTGATTCTAAAAATTCTTTTCAACTTAAAACTTAAGGCTTGATCAATTTATCACACAAGTGGGTTCCAACTTCATTAAGCCAATGCATAGGAAATCATTTACCAACCTACCAATTCACTCAACTTAGGAAATGAATGTGAGACTGATATGTTATTTATTATTTCAACATTCACGGCTTGCCTAGGACGTCATGAGCCTTTTTACGCGACTACGATCCAATTGTGATGGCCGTCTCCGGTTACTCAACGCATCACAATCCTAGGTGGCTACTAGCACTGCTCATACTCCCTCTTTGCTTTTGGCCTAAGTGTCGACATGGGTTTCATGAAGACCCCGGGTTACTTTACTAGAGTGGAGCAGCGGAGCACAAAGTTTTTTTTTCATTTACCAAAATTGAGCAACTAGATGAGTTGGGTCAACAATTCCTATGCATGTAACGTAGATTTAAAGCAAGCAAACTTAGATATTCCATTCTATTAGTTCCAAGCCTCAAATTGTAAGTTAAGAAGAATCAATAGGTTCAAACACTCATTTAATGAAAAACTGAGAATAAGCCTGATTATATTAAATTTGTTATAAAACTTAGCATGTCCCATCATTTCAAGATAAGAAAATGTGTGAATTCAACCTTGGGTGTAGATGTCCTATTATGAAAATTATTTAAGCCGTAAGTACTCCCCCACACTTAAATCCCTCATTGACCTCAATGAGGAACATATCAAAATATAAAGATAGGTTAGCAAAAATATGAGAAAAAAATGGAAGGAGACTGCCCTCCCTGAGGGGAGGAGTTGGAAAAATGGACTAGGACAGAGGAATATGATGATGTTGATGGAGAGTAAGCAGGGTAGCGTCGATGCGGGCAACCTGTGTGGTGAGGGTCTCCAAGGCTTGTTCCAAGCGGTGCAAGCGGTCTTCTAAGGTTGGAAGGGGCACGGAAGATGTGGACGGGGCAGATGTTCGTTGTCCTCTGGTGGAGGCTGAACCTGTAGGCACAAAAGAAAAGCTACCGTCCTCGGCCTGATGGATTAGGTGCATGCGTTTCAAAGTGTCAAGATCTAAAGGAAGCATAGGACAAGCGAAATGGAAGCCAACATCACTCCAACTATCCAAATTAAGCGATGATGCGTTCTGACTATTTGGGTGATGTAAGAGCCTAAGATTAAAGGTCTATGGAAAGAAATAACGGCAGAAAATTGACTAGCAAACCAGCAACCTAAATCAACCCGCCTTTTTCGTACCATGCACCACAGGAAAAATAGTTCAGTTTTTGATAAAATGGTAGAGCTGTCTTTTCGGCCAGAGAAGGAAAAAACGATGAATCTATGCACATAACGTAAAGCTGGATCAATAATACGATTTGCCTTAGATCGACTTGGGTCAAAATCAGCAGTGGGGTCCCCAGTTAACGCTCGATAAGCAGCAACAGCCCAAAAATCAACAGGGTAATCACATAAAGGGGCAGAATGGGCATAAGGGGCAAAGGCATCTTTGTCAACAAAACCCAAGGCTACATTGAACTCAAAGATTGACATAGAAAAAGGACGACCCATCAAAGTAAACTGAATCAAGTCAGGGGTTGAATAGTCGATAGGGTTGTGGTAGTCAAAAACGAAAGTGGCATAGAATTCCTGAGCCAGTTCCACAAAAGCAGGGTACTTGATAGAAGCATAACTCAACCACCCAATGTTACTCAATAAATGCAACACATCATCTTTAATTCCAAGAATGCGAATGGTGTCATCATCGATGGATTTACATGGCACTATAGGAAGCCGTAAGAGGGTATCATACCTGGCTTGGTGGGTTGGATCTGTAAAGCGGAGGGTTCTTCGAACTGGGGGAATCTGAGCGGCATGGCGTGATTTCTTGAGGGTAGGTCGGGATTTGCGCGGAGGAGAAGCCGAATCGTCACTGGAGGAGGAGCTTGTGCGTGGAGGAGAAGGTGGGGATGACGGTGCTTGACGGCGGCTGCTGGAGCGGGTCTGACGTCGATTGGCCATGGGGTGGCGGCAAATGGGTTTTGTGGGTTGGAGGCGGTGTGGTTCAAGGAACGGAAATGGGTAGGTTGGTGGTTTCAATGAATGGGAAGGTAAAGATGGGTTTGGTGAGTTGGTGACAGCAAGGTGTGGTGGAGATTTGACCACATGTTAGAAAATGAAGTGACCAGATATACTGTGGGGGTAAATGGTTAAAATAGATTCAATAGACTTAAAACGCTGGCCACCATTAAAGCTCTTCCTCGGTAGACTTCTACCTATGCTCAAAATTGAAACAAAACACACGATTAGGTTAAATCATTTGGAGAAGAGGATCGAAAGACAGAGATAAAAATAAAATAAAAATAACAACTAATAAAGGAAAACTGAAAATAGAAATAGAAATAAGAATAATAAACAAGAATGTCGTCGTTTTATGTCTTAGGTTGGACATTCCCCATTCTTAAGTTCTGTCCCTTTGAGCTTGAAACCCTTCATAGAAAGGTTTGAGACGATGCCCATTCACCTTAAAAACCTTATGAGTTTCTAGACTTCGGATTTCAATTGCACCATGGGGAAATATATTAGTGATAACAAAGGGACCGATCCATTTAGATTTCAATTTACCAGGAAACAACTTTAAACGAGAATGATAAAGTAAAACTTTTTGCCCTATTATGAAGTGCTTTCTGGAAATCATGTGATCATGGAAGACTTTCGTTTTCTCCTTGTAAATTCTGGAATTTTCATACGCATCGTTTCTGATTTCATCCAACTCTTGTAACTGCAGTTTCCGATGTTCTCCAGCCTCTTCCAGTTGCATATTACATTGCTTGACGGCCCAATAAGCGCGGTGTTCCAATTCTACCGGGAGATGACAAGGCTTTCCAAAGACAAGGCGATATGGGGACATACCGATGGGGGTCTTATATGCTGTACGATAAGCCCATAATGCATCATCTAAACGCAAAGTCCAATCCTTCCTATTCGGATTGACAGTTTTTTCCAGGATGGACTTAATTTCTCTGTTTGATACTTCGGCTTGTCCGTTCGTCCAGGGATGGTAAGCCGTGGAGGTACGATGAGTCACGCCATATTTATGGAGAAGTGTCTCAATGGTCCGATTGCAAAAGTGAGTGCCTCTATCACTGATGATTACTCGTGGTACAATCAACTGGAAAGATATTAGTCTAACAAAAGCTGCAACAGTTTTTGCATCGTCAGTCCGGGTAGCCTTGGCTTCAATCCATTTAGAAACGTAATCCACAGCAAGAAGAATATAATTATAACCAAATGACGGTGGAAAAGGACCCATAAAATCAACACCCCACACGTCGAATATTTCACAAATGAGTATAGGTGTAAGTGGTAACTGATCTCTGTGTCCTAAACTACCAGTGCGTTGACAATTGGCACAAGACTTGCAAAACATGTATGCATCATGAAATAACGAAGGCCAGTACAATCCACATTCAAGCACCTTGCGTGCTGTTCTTTTAGGGCCGAAATGCCCGCCACATGCATAGGAATGACAGAACTTGAGAACAGACTCAATTTCTACTTCGGAAACACATCTTCGAATGACTTGGTCAGAGAAATGTTTCCACAAATAAGGATTATCCCAAACATAATACTTAGCCTCCCTTTTTATTTTGTCTTTAGCGGACCTAGTGAGTTCATCAGGTAAAGTAATGGTGACTAAGAAATTTACAATATCAGCATACCAGGGATTTTTATTTTGCATAGAGAATAAATACTCATCGGGGAACACATCTTGTAAAGGATATGCTTCCTCAGCGATAGGTAGACGACTGAGATGGTCAGCAACCAAGTTCTCAGACCCTTTCTTGTCTCTGATCTCTAAATCAAATTCTTGCAACAAAAGGATCCAACGTATTAGTCTCGGCTTCGCTTCCTTCTTCTTGAGTAGGAACTTCAATGCTGCATGATCAGAATACACAATGACTTTAGTGCCCAATAAATAGGAACGGATTTTTTCTAAAGCAAAAACAATAGCCAGAAGTTCTTTTTCCGTCGTGGTATAGTTGCATTGAGCACTGTCCAGAGTTCTTGAGGCGTAGTATATGACATACGGATGTTTCTCAATACGTTGTCCTAATACCACACCTACCGCCCTGTTGCTAGCATCGCACATAATTTCAAAGGGGTGATGCCAATTCAGTGGTTGAATTATCGATGTCGAGGTCAGCTTCTCCTTTAGATTGTCAAAGGCTATTTTGCATTCTTTGCTGAACTCGAAAGGGACATCTTTTTGCAGCAGTGTGCTTAAGGGTTGAGCGATTTTGGAAAAGTCTTTGATAAAACGCCTATAAAATACTGCATGGCCAAGAAAAGAGCGAATCTCCCGTAAACTGACGGGGTAAGGCAGGGATTTTATAACGTCTATTTTAGACTTATCTACTTCAATTCCTTTAGCAGAAACAATATGTCCCAAAATTAATCCTTGATCCACCATAAAATGGCATTTTTCAAAATTCAACACCAGATTGAACTCTAAGCATCTTTTCAGGACCTTTTTAAGGTTAACTAAGCATTCATCGAAGGAACTGCCATGAACAGTGAAATCGTCCATGAAAACTTCTATGATATTTTCAACATAGTCGGAAAAGATACTGACCATGCACCTTTGGAAAGTGGCTGGAGCATTGCAGAGTCCAAACGGCATCCGTCGGTAGGCGAAGGTTCCGAATGGACAGGTGAATGTCGTCTTCTCTTGATCTTCGGGGGCAACTAGTATCTGATAAAAACCTGAATATCCGTCAAGACAGCAATAATGAGTTTTACCGGCTAAACGTTCAAGCATTTGATCGATAAATGGGAGGGGGAAATGATCTTTCCTGGTTGAAGCATTTAATTTTCTGTAATCGATACAAACCCGCCACCCGTTTTGGACTCAGGTGGGTACCAACTCCCCATTCTTATTTGTAACCACGGTGATACCTGTTTTCTTAGGCACCACTAGAACCGAGCTTACCCATTTGCTGTCTGAGATTGGGTAAATCATACCAACATGTAGTAACTTCTCTATTTCTTTTTTTACGACTTCCATCATAGGTGGGTTCAAACGTCTTTGAGCCTCCCTGCTTGGCTTGCTGTTATCTTCTAGAAGTATCCGATGCATGCAGGTAGACGGACTTATACCTTTGATGTCTGCAATTGTCCACCCCACAGCCTCTTTATGTTATAACAGCACCCCAAGTAACTTCCTTTCTTCCCCCTTGTTGAGTTTATTTGAGATGATCACTGGGAGAGTGTCTCCTTCTCCTAAGAAAGCATATTTCAAGTGGCTGGGTAGCGGTTTTAAATCCAATTTTGGTGGCTGTAAAATAGAAGGCGAGAGAGTGACGTTAGATATGTGTAATTCTTTGCAAAGAGTTGAACTCACCGTTGGCTTGGATGACTCCAATTCGTACACCACTTCGTGGAGCTCATTATGTAAGATGTCTTTGTTGACGTCATCGATGTTATCTGGAGTTAGACCCATGCAAAGTGCAACGATTAACTTGTCTGCCGTGTCCGTTTCAAGTGCTGTTTGGATTAATGGTTCGATAATATCTATGCTGGAAACACAACTCACATCATTAGGATATTTCATGGCATCATAAACATTAAATGTAATTATTTCACCATCAAATTCCATAGAAAGTGTGCCATCATGAACGTCAATCTTAGTCCTAGCAGTACTAAGAAAAGGTCTCCCTAGGAGAATATCAGATGAGTTAGAGGACTTATCATCCTCCATATCTAAAATAAAGAAATCAGCAGGGAAAATCAGACCATTAACCTAGACTAACACATCTTCTAACACCCCCTTGGGATAAACTATTGATCTATCAGCTAGTTGAATTATTACCCCAGTTTCTTTCAATGGACCAGCATTTAAAGAAGAGTAAATTGACAATGGCATAACATTGATTGAAGCACCTAAGTCACACATTGCTTTTTTTTATTCCCACATTCCCAATATTACAAGATATAGCAAACATACCTTGATCCTTGCATTTGGGGGGTAACTTCCTCTGAAGGATAGCAGACACATTTTCCCCCACACTCACCTTTCCATACTCGGTTATTTTTTTCTTGTTAGTGCATAGTTCTTTCAGAAATTTTGCATACCTAGGGATTTTTCTGATTGCATCTAGTAACGGTATATTGATCTCTAATTTTCGGAATGTGTCGAGGATTTCCTTGTCCTCCTTGTCTTTCTTGGATTTAGCCAATCTCTCTGGAAAAGGAGGTTTGATTTCCAAAATTTTAGGTTCTGGTGGTGCGAAAGTCTCTGGACGTTCCTTCTGTTTCTGGATTTCCACCTTTGTTTCGGCAGCAGATGTTAAGCCATGCTCACGCCTTGTTTTGGCAACAGGTTCTGGTTCCAACTCTTTCCCACTTCTCAAGGTAATTGCACTCACATTGTCCTTTGGGTTCACTATTGTCTGAGAAGGTAATTTTCCTTGAGACTCTAACTTGCTTAGGGACGTTGCCAATTGACCAACTTGATTCTCCAAATTTTGTATACTCGCTCTCGTTTCCTGTTGAAATTGTTGCGTGTTAGTTGCAAGTGATTTGACTATATCTTCAAGCGACATACCTGATCTTGGAAGGTTTGGTTGTGATGGCCTCTGTTGAAATTGCTGAAAATTTGACGATCTAGACCCATAACTGAGATTTGGATGATCTCTCCACCCGGGATTGTAAGTATTTGAGTATGGGTCGTATTTCCTTTGTGGCGGTCCAGCAAAATTTCCAAAGGTCGCTGCTTGTTCAGTGGTATCTACTTGCAACGTGGGACATATATCCGTAGGATGACCCGTGTAGGCGCAGATTCCACACGCCTTCACTTGTTGCGGATTTCCTACAACCAAATTTTGAACCAAAGAGGTTAGTTGATTTAATTTATCTTCTAAGGAAGAGACACTTACCTCATTAATCCTTCTTTAGGGTTCTTGGCGAAACCCAAATTGTTGAGAATTTGCGGCCATCGTAGAAATTAAATCTAGAGCACCTTGTGGTGTCTTGTTGACAATGGCTCCTCCACTTGCTGCATCCATCATTCTCCTCTCCATAGGTAATAACCCTTCATAAAAGTACTGAATAAGGGCTTGATCTGATATCCCATGTTGGGGGCAGCTGGCACATAATCTCTTGAATCGCTCCCAATACTCATGAAGATTTTCTGAATCCCTTTACTTAATCCCACAAATATCTCTTTGAATCCCAGCTGCACGGGAGGCAGGGAAATTTTTATCTAGGAAAATATACACCATATCTGTCCATGAATTAATAGTCCCAGAGGGTAAGTAGAACAACCAATCCTTGGTTGCATCAGCTAGGGAAAATGGAAAGGCCCTCAATTTAATTTGCTCCTCTGTTACTCCTTGTGGTCTCATGGTTGAACAAACGACATGAAATTCTTTGAGGTGTTTATGAGGATCTTCGTTCTCTAATCCACGAAAAGTAGGCAACAGATGGATCAATCCTGATTTTAATTCAAAAGGAGCCTCTAAATTAGGGTAAGTAATGCATAATGGCTGCTGATTAACAGGGGGGATTGCTAACTCTCTCAAGGTGCGATTGTCTTGAGCCATCTCGTTATCTGAATCTGATTCGCTGGAAAGATAAAATGACTCAGGGGCTATTTGTTCTTCGGTCACTGAAACTGCGGTAGAAGATGCTAGCTTTCGCAACCTTGCTTCTTTCTTTAGCTTCTTTGCTGTCTTTTCTATTTCAAAATCGAACTGTAGTGCTCCTACACGATCAGACCTGGTCATAAAAGGAAAAAAAATCAATCAAACCAGTCCCCGGCAACGGCGCCAAAATTTGATAAGTGTCGAATCCATCAAAAATAAAATCTACTCCTGAAAAATCAATTAAATTGTAGCTAGAGTGAGTAGAGTCGTATCCACAGAGACTGGAGATTAATCGATTCTTTTGAAAAACCAGAGAATCAAGAACGAGGAAAGAAAAGGGGGTTGTAATTGATGAGTGAAAATTCTGAATTTAATAAATGAAAAATAGATAAATTTTAAATTGAGAATAAATCAGATTAATGGCATCTAACAAGGTAATCTCGTTCAAGTTATATGGTTGATCATTGAAACAAAGAATAAATCCGGATCCCACAATAGATTAGTTATGATTATTGAAACGCTTCTAATAATCTCATCTTTCCTTAGTTTTAGACTAGCCGGACACGCGCCTTCTAACTAATCCCTTATTGACGAACAACCCCGACACGCGCCTAGGATTTAATTCGCTAATAGCTTTAAGAACTAGAAAGACCCAACCCTGACCAACAAGATCAACAAGCGTGACTGTTTAAATCAGATTATTCACCCTCATAATATAATGCGAAAATTATATTACCTGCCACTGTTATCAAGATTAACTAAACAATTACGGATCTAGAAACCTTGATTGGCTATTTACGACCCTGCCAATTGCACAACGAGCTCTTATTGCAACAACCAACAAGATAATAATAATATGAATAAAACAGAGAATGAATAAATACTGCAGAAATCCAAGGATAATAATTAGTTTAGATCTCTCAACACATATAAACTTGAACTCGATCAACCCTTGCTAGACTAGAGAAGGATTAGCCACTCATGACTATACAAAACATGCCTAAGATGAAGTGAGGAGTCTGCTGTAAGCTCTAAAGAAAAACTCTCGATGATTTATGCTTCCTGTTGTCCTCTTTTTATACCCCCTAGTCCTTCTCCTTGTAGGAAAAAGATTGTCTTCTGATTGGTGCTCTTAACTTCTCTCCTTAATCCCCAAAGATATCCCTTTCCAAACCTAAAAAATATCCCATTTAGGAGTCCAATCACGTTTTTGATTCCGTATCAGGTGTCTGCTATGCGCGACCTTAGCCGTGGGCACGGCTTACTGCGCAAATATCTGAAGTCAGCCCAAAATCTCTCTGGTTTGGCCCGATTATCGTTTCCTGCCCAAAATACATATAACTAAGTAAATTCTGTTCTCTCCACATGAATATATACCCAAAAAGTCAACAAAAATCATTAATATAATTAGCAAATATCCACATCATCAGCATACATTATGCATCTGACTACGTAGTGAAATCGAGAATGCATGTGATGTATGACAATTGTGAAGTGATATGTTTGAGTTATGTTATCGTATAAATATGTAAATTGTGTACAGTGTTCTAAATTGCGTTAAAGTGTACTATGCGATATATTATGTGTATATGTATGAGTTGGGTGAACCATCGATGATGGTTTCTCACTGAGTTCACAAGCTCACCCAACATTGCTAATATTTTCGAAGCGGCGTTAGTAGGTTTCTAGCTCCCGAGATAGACGTTTTCTGTTGTCAAGAGTTCTTGGTCAAGTGAAGCGATGACACATGTGTCGGTCACCGGGGCGACTTTGAGGATGACCTAGTATAGACGTTTTTATCAGTTTCCTTTTTGGGTTATTGTATTGAGATTTTAGGGGACTGATAGACTTGTCTATATTTTGGATTGATATTATGCAATGAAATTGGAGTTTTAAATTTTTGTGATTTGCTTATTGCGGTTTAATTATATTGATGCCATGCGAGTATTTAGTGATAGTTGCGAGCGGTAGCACTTCCTTGCTGTGGGATATGCGTCGGTACGTCCCACGGGCGTCCCGGTGTGTACCCTATTGTGAGGGGGCGCTACATATGTTCCTAAATGGTAAGGGTTACGAAAGGAGATTATTAGGGAGTGTTAAGACTCTAAGTGACCAGGACATCCTAGAGTAACTCAAACATTAGCTCTTATGAAGCGCACATATTATTGGCTCCAAATGCACGATGACATCAAGCTTTATGTAAGGTCATATCTTATATGCCAATAAGACAGGATGGATCAACGTCGATCAGTGGGTTTACTAGAGCCATTACCTATTTCAAAGAAGCCATGGGTGAGCATCTCTATGGATTTCATTACATGCTTACCAAAGTCTGAAGGATGTGGTAACATCATCGTAGTGATAGATCGGTTTAGAAAATATGATATTTTCATTCCTATACCAGTGAAATTCACAGCTGAAGATATCACTTTCTTATTTTTCAAGCAAGTGGTAAAGTATTGGTGTATTTCAAAAACAATTATGAGTGATCAAGATACTTGCTGCACAGGGAGATTTTGGATAGAGTTATTTAAGCTAATGAGGTCCAAACTCAACTTCTCCACCAGTTTTCACTCCCTAGATGAATGAGCAAACTGAGAGGGTGAAAACACAGTTAAAGTTGTACAAGAGGCATTATGCAAGTGCCAATCAAAGTGATTGGGCAAAGTTGCTCGATGTTACCCAATTTTAATGCAGTTTGCAAAAGAACGAGTCGACAAGAGCTAGCCCATTTGAAATTGCAACTGCTAATAACCAATAACTGCACACACTCTTGCTGTCACATATAAAGGCCCAAGTCTTACTGCATTCAAGTACATCAAAGGATGGCACAAGAAGACCGATATAGCACGAGCACACTTAACAACATCCACGAAGAGAATGAAGAAATGGGCTGATGCTAAGTGGAGGCACATAGAGTTCAATGAAGTGAAACCTGGTTCTGATGAAACTTCTCCCTCACCAAAGTCAAATATTTCTAAAGGTGCATAAAGGACTAGTGAGGCACTACGAGGGACGTTTCCCTATAGGGAAGTAAATTGGAAAACTTGCCTACCGTTGAACATTGCCCTCTCATCTAGAGATACACTTCATGTTTCATGTGAGCTTTCTTAAACCTTACCATGAAGATGAAGACAAGTCTAGCAAGAGTTAATCAAAGAGAGCCCCTACCCTGATCACTATAATACCCAAAAAAGTAGTTGAAGAGAGATTAGCACCTCGCGTTATATTGAGGAGAGGAAATCATATGTTGACTACTTTGTTAAATGGAAAGGATTACCTAATAGCGAAGCATGCTGGGAACATGAGCTCAAGTTGTGGAGCCACAACGTCAAGATCAAAGATTATAAGGAGGATGTGTTGAGAACAACACCAGATTAAGTGGGGAGAATGTCACGTTCTATATGTTTCGAAGCCCACATGAAGATGTTTACCGCAATAATCTTTTAAAATTCTCCTCAAAATTCTAGAAGAGGAAAGAAAATTCTAGAAATTTCTAAAATCTTGTGGAATCTTATGGAAGACCTTGGAAGCTTCTAAAACGTGGTGGAATCTTACAGAAGTTTGCAGAAGCTTGTGGAACATTATAGAATAATACAGATTGTTGTAAATGATATATAAGTATATAGGATCGTATAGAATATTCTAGAGAATCGATGAAAGTCTTTAGATCAAATAGATCATAGTTATCCATTTATGGGATATAGATCATAGTTATCCATTTATGGGATGGAACACTATAAATAGCCTTAGAGGCTTCATTTGTAAACATCATACATCCTACATCCAACATTCAAAAAGAAGATTTATTAGCAAACCTTCTCTAAGCTTTCCTTGCTTCCCAAGTTATTTTGTAGAGTAAGGCTGGTTTGGTGTAGTAGAGTAATACTTAGTTTGATGGTTAGAAGTCCAAGTTTGTGACATTTTGCGCGGGTATAAAAATAATTTATATAAAGTATAACTGTTCTACTATAATCTAATTTAACTAATTAAGACAAGGTAATATTAAATTTCATAATAATTATAATTTCATATAAAATTAAGATGAAAATTTAATCAAAATATTTCTAAATTCATTATATTTAAACATGAATTTTTTTACAACACAAACAATCTTTAAAATTAAAACTTTACAATAAATATTGATAAAAATATAAAATCATATTCTAACTAATTAAGAAAATGTAATTTGATCAAGAAAATTATACATTAAATTATAAATTAAATAGATTTTTATTAGACTTAAATTTCAATGCTAAAGAAATTTTATTAAAACATTAATTTGTTATGATAAATATAATTAATAAAAACATTAAAAGAATTTATTTACTTAAGCAATTTATCTCACTTTTGTAATTATTTAAAATTTTACAACTTGTTTTATTTTAGTTTAAACTATTCTTATACGTAGTCTTATCTTTATATATATATATATATATGTATGTATATATGCATATATATATATATTTATTTATTTACATAAAACTTTTCTACATAATTATTATCATCAATATTGTTTTACTAATAATAATATTTTATTTGTCTTATTTTCATTATTTCCTTTTGTTAGTATTAAAGATATAACTTAAGTTTTATTTATCAAAATAAAATATATGTCAATATTTTATAAATTCTTTAATTTTAATTTTAAAATATTTCATATTTTAAAATATTCATACATTGTTTATTATTTAAAATTTAAAAGAAATTGAAATTATTTATCAACGTGGGACAAGTTTCAACCTAATTGTTACAAAAATCACTTTTTAAAATTATATATATACATACTAAAAAAAGAAAAAAAACGGAGTGATGCAAGTACGGTCCTGATTTAAAATTGCAAGAGTCACCACTACAAAGGAAGGAAGCATACACCTGATTTTCATGAACTCCAAGTACAGTTCAAACTTCAAAGTTTAACAAAGACAAAGAAAACACTACAAAGTAGGTAAATGAAGCTATACTCACACATACATACACAGACAGCTGAACTCTGCTCTCTTTTTCGTTTTCGCTTCCATGATATCTTATTGACATGCAAACAAGGATAAGGAAGGTCGAAACCCGTACGGAAAATGAGTAATCTTCTTGTCAATTCCTTTTAAGAGCGAAAGCGGAGAGAATAATCAGAATTGCGAAGATGAGTGAAGCTATGAAGGAAGCCACCACAGCGATGCTGGTCTGATGGCAAAAGTCGTTGAACTGCTGACAAATCGCATTCCAGTTGGCGCTAGAATTACCATTGTGAGCCAGGTACACTGTATCAGCAGCTGCAGAAGCAGCTGATATCGTCAGAGTCGTCACTACCTGCATCACATGTAATAAGCTGGACAAAGTGGCTTAACATTTTCTGATACAAACCGGATAAGACTCTTAATTATATTCATTAATTAATATTGGCTCTGTTAAATGTATTGAAGCATGCCTTTTACTTACAGTGTCAAAGACGATAAGGAGGAGTCTTGGTCCTGGAGATTGAGGCCGAATTATACAGACTATAGAGAAGGGCAATGAGAGAACAAGATATCCACTAGCTATGGCATTGGCTACCACAAAATACCTGCATGGAACAAGTATATTTACATATGCGTGTGTATGTGGTGTGTGTCCTTATATGAAATTTTCGTTCACATTCTTATGTTGAACTGCAAAATGGAAACAATTTTATGTATGAACTTATGGTAGCACGCATACGTTAAAGTAGGTAGGTCATTGTACTGAGCCTGGAACTGGAAGAACTGAGTGAAGAAGGGAAGAGTCTCTTGAGTGGTAGCCATGACAGCAGTGGCAGCTAAACTTGCTGTAATCGCACACAGTCGCAGAACAAAGTCGAAAATGGCTAATCCTTTTCTCCATCCTCCTCGTGGCTGTTGAGCAGCCTTTTTTGATGCTACAACAGGAGCAGGAGCAGGAGCAGTAGCAGGAACAGGAGCAATCCCTTTTTCTTTAGCATCAGTCTTTGGTTCGTCAATGGAAATTGTTGCTTCACCACCTTTCTCAGACTGCATAGCGAAAATACACTACTAGTGAAAGATCTATTTGCCACCAGAAAGATTTTAGTTGAAATAATCGATTATGAGATGTCAAGGGTAATAATGTGACATATATAGCATTGCAATTGCTGATAAGATGTTCAACTTTTAATGGATTAGTTGGTTAAAATGAATTGAGAAGTTTATTTGGTGCTTGGATCACGTAATGAAGGAGTGGTTGCCAAAAGCTATACTTGCTCCACTTCCATGAATTTGCATCGAAGAATTGCCTTCTAGATCGCGATTAATTGTGCCAGGACATGGAAGTCATCTTTTCTTCGAACAGCCCTAGTGCACCGAGTAATCCTAGTTTTTTTTTTAAACGACAGAATAGCTATTATTTCGAATAATAATGTTAGTCGGGCGTATCAACCCAAACATAAAAGCGATTATAAAAAACAGACGCTCTAGCAAGAGAGTGGACTCTCCTATTCTTCGAGCACCTAATGGTCCTAATTCAAGAAACAGAAATATTATCCCCAGTGCATAAAATATCTTTACAGTCTAAAATTATAAGACCAAAATAGAAAAAATTTAAAAAATTAGAGTTCAAAACATAGATAAGGAGTTGACTATAAGTAAAAATAGAAGTGAGTAATCCTATTTCTCTACATAGTAAACATGGAATGTGCTGATTATAATAATAATCAGCATAAATTTTGACTTAAACATGCAACGTACACATATAGCATGAAAATGCTATCTGCGTTGACATATAAAAAAGTTTTACAATGTATGTATTTATAGCGCACAATTGTACATTTCATAAGTTCATACCAAAAATCAACATTTTGTACAGAAATTATATACGTATAACGTACAAAAGAATATATTAAATAAAGCGAGTGCCAGAATTTCTGTATTGCACGATTTTCTTCACCGCATCAATAAGGGTATAAAGAACTTATAAACCTTTATTGGCGAACCCTTTCTTCGGAAAATAAAATCACACCTTCGCACAAGAAAATGTAAGGTTGGACATTGGCCTTACAACTCTAAATTACTATCACTCGAATATTACAAGTAATATGTAAAATATAATAAAAGCAATTCATTACAACTATCAAACATAAATTGATTCTGACAATTCAAGCACTTCTGAATTCTTAAAGACAGCCTTCGAAGACCAATGGAATATAAGCTTTGCCTATTTTCGTTACAAATAAGAAGTGGTTTGAGTTTTGAGGCATGGAAACAGAAACAAACCAAAATCAGAGACAAAAATCGGTAACCTGTCAAATTTCATTGACTTGACTTGCTTGCAGGTCTGAAGATCACATACCACTTTCAAGACGAAACCTTTTTCATAATCTCAGCTGTATGCCAGTATCCAAAAAGCAAAAACAATGCCTGCCACTCTTGCTATGTTACAAGCCGCGCTGAGTGAGCTAACCTTTATTTATCCCCAAAGAAAAAGAGAAGAAAACGTATGCGTGTTGTTGCCATTCCTATACGTGCCATTGGATGAAACTAGCATTCAACAGAAAAAATAAAGAATTTGTTTACAACAATGAGTAAGTATAAACGATACTATGGCCGAAGTATCAATCCACGCTGAGCAAGAGCTTCATGTAGCTGACGAGCAGCTTCTGCAGTGTCATTCAGTGGAGGGTAGCTCCAGATCTCGGAGATCTGAAACAAGAACACAACACCCATTCAATTAAATGATTGGACTCCAAAAATTTAACTAGCTGTTCAATTAACAAAGAATAAAACATTATGAATTCATGCCTGAGGAGGCTTATACTTTATCAAGTATGTGTACAAGGCAAAGATTCAACAACAATATCTTTCTTTTATAAGAGGCACAATCATTGTCTACTTGCTATCCCTTTAATGTAATCCTAAACGTTCCATTTAATCTAATCCTAAACCTCTTAAGATAGCTCTTATGAACAACGTTGTGTTGACTGGCTGTCTCTAACTGTTGCAATTTGAACAAATCCAACGGTTAGAGGATAATGGTGATTAAAATAAACTAAAATAATACAGAATACAATGCTTTAATATGCCAATCTAGTGAGCTATAACATCATTTTGGGGTCAGCCAATAACCAAATAAACAATTGATGATACGAGAGAATGACCAAAAGATATGAGAAAAGATGGATTCCGAAAAGGATAAATGGAAAACACAAAAGCTTGATGCAAAATTGTAACAAGGGCCCTTTGTTGGATTTAACACTCATTTGAACCCACTTTTTGAAAGAAAAATTAATTGAGCCCTTAAGCAAGATAACCAAGCAAGCTCAAAAAAAATTGAGCAACACACAATGATATATCATACAAATAACACTGCATCCAATGTTTTCACTCGTATAGCCTGTAGTGATGTGTGTAAACACATGTCATCATTTAGATATTTGATCCAGGAAGCTAGGGTGTATAAAGTAATGTTCAATCCTTGCCTATTCCTTTCATAATCACCTCTGACTATATCCACCTTTCCATCTAACTAGAATTATGTTCAGCAAAGAAGAAAGCCAGGTTATGTAATCGGCAAGCCAATCAATTTTATAAAATTCTTCTATTTCACAAAGATCATCCCCATCATCATAAAGGCTATCAGTGACTGGAGTGAGATTTCAATGACACATCTCACAACAACCAACTTCCTCTTACTTCCATACACATAGTCAATGTCGATTTGAGGATATACATCAGACTAGTTGAGAATCCAAATCTAATGAAGCATGAATTGCAACTTTTAATTCTCAAGATTAAGTCTCATAAAACTTTCTGCAAGTCTACCATCTACAGGCTATTACAAGCCACAAGATCATGAATTATATTGCAATTCTCCTCAAAATTTTCATCATCAGCCATCAATGTGGAAACGTAACCTTCAAGCTCTTCCTTCTCAACATTAAATCCACTGAGCTATGATGCTCAGTATGTTTGCTAGACAAGAGATCATGAAATTGGTAAACAATGTCCTCAGGATATTCTTCATCCTCTAACTTACATTTTTATAACTTTTTGAGGCCATGCATAATCTCTATAAGACTTTTGTTGCCCTGCCCGAAATTGAGATCTTATCTACATGATATATGGTTTTCCAATTAACTAATCAGGCAACTCTAATCAGAGGATAGATGTGAACTCTAAAATGAAGTATCAATCTGATACGACACCTCCAACACATTAGGAGTCTTATTACGATTAGGAGTCTTATCTTTTATTACGATTAGAAGTCTATCTTTTATTACAATTAGGAATCTTATCTTTTATTAAGATTAGGAGTCTATCTTTTATTGTGATTAGGAGCCTTATCTTTTATTACGATTAGGAGTCCATCTTTTATTGCGATTAGGAGTCTAGCATTATAAATATTTGATAGTTAGAGCAAGTAGGGAAGCTTTTGAGAAAATTAATTCCTTTGTTTTGGAGTTTAGTCCTCTCCATACGGACTGATTTGGGAGTTTAAGATTCTTGCTCTCAAATTTATCAATAAAGTTCTATTATTCAGTTACTTCTATTGTCTTTCTTTTCTGGTTTCTATCAATTGGTATCAGAGCAGGATGATTCCAATGGTAAACACACGAACCTCCGTACCCATCACTCAACCCATCGATCCACAAAACACTCATCCCTCCTCACCCAATTCTTCCAATGACCAAATCGCCACTCAACTCGCTGCTATTGCATCCAGATTAGGAACAATTGACACTCTGGCAGCAAAAATAGCTACACTGGAAGCTAATCAAAAAGCCACCAGTATCCCATCCTCTTCTGTTCACAGACAAGGAAAGGAATATGTGCACCCCACTCGGGACCACGATCAACGCAATCCTCAACCACGTTATCAACGTCGAACCAACGGGCAGGATAATGAAGAAGATGAAGAACCTCAGTCATGGCGACAACAACGTCCTTACACCAAGATCGAGTTTCCAAAATATGACGGAGGAGATCCGAGGGGCTGGATTCTAAAAGCGGAAAAATACTTCCGTCATTATCAAACGCCAGACGAACACAAGGTCGACATAGCCGCGATGTATTTGGAGGGCAATGCTTTGGATTTGTTCTCCTGGCTCAACAACGATCAAACCATGATCTATTGGGAGGAACTCGTTCAGGCCTTCCAAGAGAACTACGGTCCCGCTGAATTTCAAAATCCTGATGAATACCTCTGCAACATCAAACAAACTGGTACAGTCCAAGAGTATAGGCAGGACTTTGCACGAAGAGCAGCCCGGGTTGTGGATTGGCCGGATCATTGTCTATTAGGGGTATTCCTAAACGGTCTTAAAGATGATTTGAAAGCTGACGTTCGCATCCACAAGCCACGCACCATCTACAGAGCTATGAGTTTGGCACTAGAGTTTGAACAAAAGTCCAACCTTAAAAGTGGGCCAAAAGCAAATCAATTGGTCAACTCTAATATGTCCAATATCTCACAGGCCCAAACTTCCAATTTGTCACCTGTAGGTCCATTCACTAGCAACCCAACAACACAACATTCCACATCTGCTTCTGCTTCTTCTCGACCAATGACGCCACAGCGCACTTGGGATCGGGAGAGACAACTGCGTATTCGATGGGGTTGTGTTTTCGTTAACGAAGTTCTCTCCGACCATCGCCGCAAGGCGCGACCCTCAATCTCATGGAGATGGCCGATGAAGACGACGGACGGCACCAACAGAGGCTTTGGTGAAAGCGACGAACAGGAAATTTGCCAAGATTTCTCTCTTTCCCTTGAGGACAAGGCAATTTCGAGAGGGATGCATTGATACGACACCTCCAACACATTAGGAGTCTTATTACGATTAGGAGTCTTATCTTTTATTACAATTAGAAGTCTATCTTTTATTACGATTAGGAATCTTATCTTTTATTAAGATTAGAGTCTATCTTTTATTGTGATTAGAGCCTTATCTTTTATTACGATTAGAGTCTATCTTTTATTGCGATTAGGAGTCTAGCATTATAAATATTTGATAGTTAGAGCAAGTAGGAAGCTTTTGAGAAAATTAATTCCTTTGTTTTGGAGTTTAGTCCTCTCCATACTGACTGATTTGGGAGTTTAAGATTCTTGCTCTCAAATTTATCAATAAAGTTCTATTATTCGCCACTTCTATTGTCTTTCTTTTTCGGTTTCTATCAATTGGTATCAGAGCAGGTTGATTCCAATGGTAAACACACGAACCTCCGTACCCATCACTCAACCCATCGATCCACAAAACACTCATCCCTCCTCACCCAATTCTTCCAATGACCAAATCGCCACTCAACTCGCTGCTATTGCATCCAGATTAGGAACAATTGACACTCTGGCAGCAAAAATAGCTACACTGGAAGCTAATCAAAAAGCCACCAGTATCCCATCTTCTTCTGTTCATAGACAAGGAAAGGAATATGTGAACCCCACTCGGGACCACGATCAACGCAATCCTCAACCACGTTATCAACGTCGAACCAACGGGCAGGATAATGAAGAAGATGAAGAACCTCAGTCATGGCGACAACAATGTCCTTACACCAAGATCGAGTTTCCAAAATATGACGGAGGAGACCCGAGGGGCTGGATTCTAAAAGCGGAAAAATACTTCCGTCGTTATCAAACGCCAGACGAACACAAGGTCGACATAGCCGCGATGTATTTGGAGGGCGATGTTTTGGATTTGTTCTCCTGGCTCAACAACGATCAAACCATGATCTATTGGGAGGAACTCGTTCAGGCCTTCCAAGAGAACTACGGTCCCGCTGAATTTCAAAATCCTGATGAATACCTCTGCAACATCAAACAAACTAGTACAGTCCAAGAGTATAGGCAGGAATTTGCACGAAGAGCAACCCGGGTTGTGGATTGGCCGGATCATTGTCTATTAGGGGTATTCCTAAACGGTCTTAAAGATGATTTGAAAGCTGACGTTCGCATCCACAAGCCACGCACCATCTACAGAGCTATGAGTTTGGCACTAGAGTTTGAACAAAAGTCCAACCTTAAAAGTGGGTCAAAAGCAAATCAATTGGTCAACTCTAATATGTCCAATATCTCACAGGCCCAAACTTCCAATTTGTCACCTGTAGGTCCATTCACTAGCAACCCAACAACACAACATTCCACATCTGTTTCTGCTTCTTCTCGACCAGCGACGCTGCGCACTTGGGATCAAGAGAGACAATTGCGTATTTCGAAGGGGTTGTGTTTTCGTTGCAACGAGAAGTTCTCTCCGCCATCAACAAAGGTCAAGAACCTCAATCTCATGGAGATGGCCGATGAAGACGGCGACGGCGCACCAACAGAGGCTTTGGCTGAAAGCGACGGAACAGGGAAATTTACCAAGATTTCTCTCTTTCCGCCTTGAGGACAAGGCGAATTTCCAGGAGGGATGCATTGATACGACACCTCCAACACATTAGGAGTCTTATCTTTTATTACGATTAGAAGTCTATCTTTTATTACGATTAGGAATCTTATCTTTTATTAAGATTAGGAGTCTATCTTTTATTGTGATTAGGAGTCTTATCTTTTATTACGATTAGGAGTCTATCTTTTATTGCGATTAGGAGTCTAGCATTATAAATATTTGATAGTTAGAGCAAGTAGGGAAGCTTTTGAGAAAATTAATTCCTTTGTTTTGGAGTTTAGTCCTCTCCATACGGACTGATTTGGGAGTTTAAGATTCTTGCTCTCAAATTTATCAATAAAGTTCTATTATTCAGTTACTTCTATTGTCTTTCTTTTTTGGTTTCTATCACAATCCACGTGAAATTGGCACATGGAGATCAGTACCATCTCAGCAGAAGAGAGAATGCACATCCCACTAACTCTTAGAAACAGCAAAGTTAATATATGTTAAGATATGTGTGTGTGTGTGTTTGTGTGTGCGTGTGTGCGCGCGCGCGTGTGTGTCGTGTGTTGCAAAGAACATCTATCTGTCTACTTACATCTTCAGATCCAGTAAATGGTCGGACCACTCCTTGCTCCTTCAAAGATTTGTGGAAGTCAGACAGCTTCCATGTGCAATACTCAGATCCCGTGACATACACAGGTTTCCTGAAAAAATGGTTTAAACCTCTTTGGAATCAAAAAGGAAAAGTCTACCTGCAGACAATAAATATGCTTAACAAATCAAATAAAGGAGGCATACCCTGTGCTACAAGCCTCACTTAACATACTAACTGAATCTGCTGTTACAACAAATGCATCTGCCCAAGCTAAATGTCCCTTATATGGGTTTGGTTCTGAAAGGTATGAATTTTAAAACTGTAAATACTGTGCTCCACTCAAACTTGAATACGAAGCTGCCAATCAAAGCAGATACCTTGACCATCCCAGATGTGAACTTTTTTATTATCTGCTAATTCTCTGACTATAATGTTTGAAACCTGTGGGTCAAACACATGGGAAAAAAAGTACATGATTAATGCCAAGACAGCCTACCTTACTGTTAGGATAATATATGGAACATGTACTAGGCCTCACTAATAGCTTAAGCTTAAACTTTTGGATTGAATGGGTTATTGACAGATAAATAATCGGTGAATATATTCAGACAAACTATAATATATATGTATTTTATACCTTTTGAGGTGTCCTAGGTGAGAAAGATATTCGATGCTGCCACAGCTTGTAAGCACACTGAGCAGTGAAGCAGTTAATTTCCTCGCAAGGTCTGGTCCATAACGACAGCGTCCTATTGGAAAAGGATCATATCAGCAAAAGAAACTCGCAAGGTCATGAACAAACAAAAAGAAAAGGAATGACTAAAACCTATTTATAAGAAAGTTGATCTGTTATTACTATAAAGTTCAATAAAAACCAGCATATTAATGTCTTCCATTTTATTGGTAAAAAATAGGTATCAAGGTATGTGATAAAAATTGAACACATCAAAATATAATAACAATGCTCACGTTTGAAATATCCCCAGTTCAAGAGAGGAGGAAAATCTGTCAAATGTTACTACTATTCAAGGGTTTTAAAACAGTGTGGAAGTATAATAGCACCAATTGTTAAATTTCCAAGAATTGGTCCAACAGAAAAGGATTCTGGGACCAACAAAACCGAAAAGGAAAGGTTATTGGCAATTTTGAAGTGACCCCATAGAGTGACAAAAGAACAGTAGAGATGATAAAGCATGAATAATTACTTGTTGGGCCTCCAATGTTAACAACCAGTAACGGCTTTGGCAGTGGTGCAAATTCATCATGCCATGTACTAGCTGCACTACGCAATGTAGCAAAATCAATTTGATGCAAAGCTCCCAAAGTCAGGACCTGAAAATACAGTTCCCATCATAAACAACAATGAGCTCTTATTTGGTCAGAAATTCTCGGATATAACATGAACTTTCATAACCAAAGGAATCTTATAAGCATAAGGAATCAGGATTCATACCACATGCTTGTCTGGAGGTTCAAGTGGAGTTATCCACCTCCTTAGAAACCGAGGAACCTGCTCCTGTCCTTGTGGAGTCAAAGGATAATAGTCATGACGAGGAGTGATCACCATGTCAAATCTATGCACATCTGACCTTGGATGTTGAATCTGTAATACCAAAGGAAAGAGAAGAGTGGTATAACAAATACATATGTAATATGAACAGAGGGCACCCTTTGAACAAAACTATCCTGTAGTATATATAGCATAGGAATGCTTTATACGAGAAAGAAAACATGCCTCTAATCACAAATAGCTGATGTAGCATTGTCATGTATATCCAAGTGAAAAATGCACAAATTTGCCAACCATAGACTCTGAAACCCAAAGAGTACTTTCAAAGCTATCATATATTTTCAAATCATACAAGCCATTCAGATGGATCTGCAAAAGGTGATTTATTGACATATGTTGAAGTGGTGGATCCACTGAATAGAAAAATTGCTCTGAAAATCAGAAAACAAGTATCTAGCAGTGAAGGACTGCTCACTGTAATACGTTATAAATCACATAAATGTACCATAAGACACCTTACCAGGAAACAAATTGGCCACAAAACTTGCAGAAAAGAAGGAAAAAGAATAATATAGAGTATAATTCAACTGAACAACCTACACACAAGTTCTCTGGCCTGCTTTACAGAAATTTCAATACCAGGAGGATCTAGGCTCACCAAGTCTTTTGACACAAACACAAAGTAAGCTATGCTCAAACATATCGGCCACCCTAACAATCTGTTGAAACTAAGGAATCATGATGACCAAAAAGCAAACTGAACCACCATAATATTTGTCATAGAGAGCCATCTCAATACAATATTATGTAAAGCAAAACAAAAAATCACCAAACACACTTGATACAAAGATAAATGACAAACCTGGACAACGAACACATTTTCTGAAGCTAAACGTTTTATGGAGTTTGCAGTAGAAACCGTGTCTCTACCAGAGGCAATCACCAATAACGGTCCATCCCTGGAGATATTCAGCAGCACATGAGTTGCAGACCATAAGACTGTTAAGTTTAGAATGAATACATATAGTGGATAATACTTTTCTCTTTCCTAATACGTAAATGGTTTAAAAGAAAAAAAACATAGAAGATCTAGGTTGTTAATTATCCATATGCAGTTGGTGGACTACAGAGGATTTTTAAAGAAAATTCTTCCTGCGTGTTGCCTGATAGTAAATACAAGAAGCTTCAATAAAGGCACCTTTATAATTCGGCTACCTTAACCATCCATCGTCTTTCACCTCCAAACAACAATAGACGTTTTACTTGTCCTATAACCTTTCAAGCAGAGACCATAAGCTTTAGAATGGTTGGTTATTTAAACACAGCTTAGCATTGTGTTCTACGCTATAAACTTGTTAATGGATTGAAGATCTATAGACCCTTATGCAGCTAATATTTCCAGACAAAATAAGCTTATTCATAACAATAAAAATGACCTCGTTAAATGAAACGCAAAAGGTAAGATGATTATATCTTACACAGCAATAAAGGACCGTGCAATTTTTCCAAAAAAAAAAAAAAGGAGCATGCACTATGCAGAAAACATAATTCTTTCCAGGTTTAAAATTTTTTTTTAATCCAATATTCATTTAAGATATTGAATACTACTAGGTTATGCCGATATCCTGCAGATTTAAAAGTTAAAGGATGACATTTCTCTCTAATGGTAAGCACAGAAATTGTAAGACCAATTGGTGGACTTATATCTCAAAGCATTAGGCATGGAAAATAATTCCAACAAAAATAAAATACAAAAGGAAGTACTTTTCATAGGTGTCGCGAGCCATGCGCACAATCTGCTTCACGTCAGCTTCTAAAATCGATGACAAGCCAACACCAGAACTCCCATTTTCCGAAGAAGAATTGAATAACGGCTTCCCTCGTGAAGTGATCATCAGCCTGGAGTAGCCGTACATTTTCCTTACCACGTAATCCAAAAATTTATGCATATAAACCGGTAGCCAATGTAACCACTCGTTTATGCCTCCTCTTGGCCTCGTAACTCTCTGCACACAGATACACACATTTATTTTAAATAAAACAGATAACCACAACTCCGAACCCTAACAAGAACTTGGTCATACTCTTAAATACTACTCACGTATAAGACGTGCTTATCGGAGAGGCCGAGAGCGCGAACCAAACCGAGGCTCTGGTTCTCGGCGGCGGAAGAACCGTTTCCGATGACGACGGCACGGCGTATGACTCCGTAATTGCCAGCTTCGAAGATCTCCGGAACGCCCGTGGTGGTGGTGGTGGGGCCGGGAGGCTCCGGGAGCCTTATCGGCCTCATGGATTCCCAATTCGAAATTTGAAAAGCCCTAATAAAAAAAAAACTGAACTTTGGTAGCTATATATATGTTGACTGCGATCAATCTGGATTCTGGAGGGTGGGTGCTTTTACGTTTGGCTGCTGTTCAAAGCAAAGTTATGGAGGACTTTCTTAAACAGCTTTTTACTAGTGGGAAAGAAGGAGATCAAAGTTAAGTTTCCGGTTTTTTTTCTGTCATTTTGGGCCGTGATAGTCAAGTGAAAAAGCCCAATTGCCTAATATCGAAGATTTTAATCATCAATAACATTATTTTGAGGCGTTTATGATTACCACAATTAAATTAGTCTTTCATATCATAAATGAATATACTATAATTTAATTAATACATTTGTAATTTCGAATACATTAACTTATAATCAAAGTATTCACAAATTTTATAATATAGAATACATGTCATTGTATGGTATGGACTTAAATTAGGCATAAAAATTAGAAACAATATAAAGTTAAAAATTAAATTTGAATTGATTAAATTTTAGGAATAATTAATTTTAAAATACTCAAATTTTTAGTTTTTTCAATTAAATTATCAAATTAATTTTTAATTGATAGATCAACTTTCTAAAACATTAATTTTCGCTAATATAGTTAATAAATAAACATTTACATAACATTTAGTAAATATACCATAAGTGAAAGCCTTTGAGTAACTAATAAAAGTTACTTATTTGTGACCAAAAGGTCGTAGATTCAAATCACATAAATAGTCTCTTTGTAAAAATATAACGATAAAGTTGTGTACATCAATGACTCTCCTTAGACTCCTGCAAAGCATAGAGCCTTATGCACTGAATATGTTGACTTTTTAATAAGCATATCACATAATTAAAAATAACTTAAAATTATAAAAGATTGGTCACTCAATTAAAATTTTCAAAAGCTTAAAATATTATAAACTTTTGAACATATTATCCTAAATTTTATATAAATTTGATTTTAAAAAGTTAATACCATTCGATTCCAATAAATAAAATATTGACATTTTATTTTAATTTATTAAGATCAATTTTAAACTAATATAAATTAACTAGAACAAGATTGAATCAAAAAATATAATTTATTCCATTCAACTTAATTCAATCTATTATCGTTATTACTTTAGCTCGATCATTCTATCTAATCCTCAAACCTCAACTTAAATGTCCATTAATGCCATAGTTATTCGCTTTGGATCACTGTTGAAGAGCAACTTTGTTTTGTTGTTATTCACTGATCGTTAAATGCAACACTTTTCTTTTCAAATGGGATCATTAAGAGCCTTGGATTGTATCTTCACAACGTAACAGTTTCAGTTTCTGAACATTAATGAGATCGTTTTATAGAAATAGGCAGGCAGTCTCATGAAAAGTAGAACACCAGCCTCTTCAACCTAGTTCTCATATTTTTTTGGTAGACGTAAAACTTGAGTTGATAAAAGAATGGAAATGCCAAACGAGGATGATATAGGGTTGTCACCGTAACCCAGATTGGTGGTCTTTTTGAAGGATTTGAGAATGCAGACTGAGTTACAGTACAGGGCAGCAGGCTGAAATCAAGTGAGGTTTTTATGAAAAAGCAATTAGTTAAAAACATTAATTGACGACTTGCACCATTAAAGACGTTTTAATGAGCCTAACGACATTTGTCCAAGTATGAGCAGGATATGGAAAGTATCTTAGTTTAGTCTTGACACGAACTTCAGCAACCCTTCACGTGGCCATTACCATTGCCTATAAATTATTTACATGCCAAGTTCAGTAGTTCAGTTCCATTTTGACCTCCTCCTGTCACCATGAATACTGTAATGGAGAAAGTTCTTTGTTTGCTTATCTGGGTCTTGCTAAGTGATTATGCTCGGAATGGCGTTGGTGGAGAAAAGGTTAACAGTTATGCCCAACAGTGGTGGTGGTGGCACCATATACCTCCAGCTTCTTTAGGCACTACTCCCCCACCTATGGCCGGCTCTGTGACTTCTCCACCTGAAGCACCACCATTCAAATATCCGAAGCCGATCCATAAATGGCCTCCATTTAAATTTCCAAAACCCATCCATAAATGGCCTCCTACTTCACATCATAAATTGCCTCCTGCTATATTCCCAGCATTGCCAAGTCCCCCCTTTATCTTCTCTAAGGTAAAACCCTCAACTTCTTACCAGTCGCTACCTAATGTACCACCTCTGCAAATTACTTACCAGCCTCCCCTCGTTTACAAGGTGACTCCATCTTTGCCTCCGACCAAAGCTCCTTATTCACCACCTCTGGTACATAAATATCCTCCAACTATTCACCACCATCCGCTGAAGGCCCCAACGGCTGCATAAAACCTCCAGATTCACCACCTCACATGTATCCTTCGCTTGTTTCTCCAGCAAGCATGCCCCGCCAATAGAGAAGCTACCAACTCTTACTTATGAACCGCCAACTTAGTCTCCACAAAGCCACCACTGCAGGACTAGAATCTTGCATCACCTTGTGACCAAATCCTACTTTGTTGTAATTATAAATGTATTGAGAAATATGAATAACAATGTGTGGTGGTATTCGCATACACAGTATAAGCAATTCCAATATTCCATCTGCTGGACTGTTTTTACAATTTGCTTATTCCATAACTTGAGGTCCATTCGAGAGCACACGACATGTCCAAACATAATACTTCCTTATAATCCGTTCATTACCGTCAAACAAGACATCAAACAAGTTCTATCTTACAACTTACAACAACCACTTTTCCATGTGACAAAAGAAAAATAAAATAATCTACATTTTTTAACTAGTGGGCAATGGCCAATGACACATTCTTTCTCAAATTCCACTGTCTATGTTACTCCGAAAGACATCAAAATTTGAAAGCACAAGCATGACTGACTTCAACCTCCCCAATCGACGGCGTTAAAAGAAGAAAGGCGTTTAAATAACTGATAACAAATCTGAAAGGTTATATCACAGATGTAAGTTCATAAATGATATTGGATTAATTCAAATAATTATTTTAGTTTTAGGGTAAAAGCCATAGGCCTCCTTTGTAATTTAAAAATCTCTAAAAAACCTCTCTTATCTTTAAATTTTTTGGAAAAATTCTTTCTAATTTTTAAATTTTTTGGAAAAATCTCTTCTCTTAAACTTATGTTTAAAAATAACAATAAAATAAACGTATAAACATCAAAAGTGGACTAATCAAATACTATTTACAAGATAGTTTAACTCAACTCTTATCTAGACTAGTCAAAATCTAATAGGAATGCAGCATGTAACATCAGGCTTCCCATATCATATATACCAATTGTACCACAAGCCTCAACCATATGAACATTAATTTGGTATTTCGCACTTTGTAGACAAATAGATACACCATGTACACCCGAAAATTAGATAATTCATCCAAGCTGTCTTTCAAAATAATTAACATGACTCTTTTCAAATGACCACGACATACTTCAGAAATTCAAGACCATCAAAACTGCAACTCAAGATCTACAAGAAGGTAGGGTGATGCCTCCACAACAAGCAGCAATTATTATGTATAGCACCAGAAGAATCACGACTGTTAAAAGTGCCCTGAAAAGTCAATGTAGATTCTTTCTCACTTAAAATGCTTATACATGCTTAGCTGTTGACAATCTCAAGTTTCCTAGTAGCATATAGAATTTTCATATAGTACTCGAAAGAGATCATAGTTAGTTAATGGAAAGAGAGATTGCTCAAGCACTGAACCATCTATTGCAGTTGTGATCTAATATGGCATTCGATACAATATAGTGGCATGAAGATTGCAATCGTGTTATTTATTCTTTTCGGTTTTATGACCACAAAAATGTCATAATAACTACAATGACCATTTTATGAAATACTCATTTAATAACATCTTCAATTGCATTCATGCACTTACTTCCAAATAGTACTCAAGCAACTTCATTTAAGTGCATCAATATTGCATAGACCAACAAAATTCTAATAATTAGCAAGAGAGATAGTTAGGGATGCCACAAAATGTGGCAAATAAGTCTAGACACCTACAACAATAAATTCAACAATACTTCAAACCAGCATATTCACGACTACACAGGAGCAGATGAACATGAAAGAAGGAGAAAGGGGAATGCATTTTAATGCAAGCGTTTATTAAGGTTTCTTACTTACTAATGGGCATACAAGAGGTTCTTTCTTATATATTAAAAACTACGGAGATATTTGACAAATTGAGAGGAATAATGGTGCAGAATTAGTTACAAATGACGGCCATGACTTGTTCCAAGCAACGCTTCCCCAATAATTTGTTTTCATCATGTTTTCAACATTTAACATTTTCAGGCCCACTGCTTTCTTTTTCTTCTTTTTCTTGGCCAACAACATGCTGTATGAGATTTTGATAGTCTCTCTACTTATTCCAATCAGTAAAGCAGAAACAACAAAAGATCAACTTTCATAAATTTTCAATTCAAATTCACCCAGAAAAGAAAATCTCAAACTCAAGTAGCAGAAGGAACTAGGGAATCATAGGTACTTACAAGAGTTTGGCATTTTTCATCCAAAGAGCTCTACGAAGGCGCTTCGACTGTTTCTTGAAATGAAAAGCACCATCTTGCATCGTTGCAGTTTTGTCAACAAGAAGTTCAATTCGGTCCCCTCTCTCCAATATTTTATCTATGTTGTCCACCATGATAGTGCGAAGCTGCAAACGAATTGCTTGTCAGCAGAAAAGACAATTAAACCTAACCCCCTCAAACACTGCCACAGCTCCCCCTTGTGCCAAAAACTACAAACAAGAAAACCAGACGAATGTACATATACACATAGATATATAATAAACCACAAACTTGAAAGGGGGATCTTGGTTTTAGAGCAAAGTAAAAGGTAGTATCGCCTAGTGGTCTCTGTTTCAGGCCCCAATTGTTAAAATGCAGACATAAAAATGATAAAGAAAAAAGAGTAGGCTGCGCATGTTTAACCTCAGGAGCATCCACAGAGACAATGTTGAAGATCGACTTGCATGCCTTGACTGGCAATGAAAATGGTACCAAGACAAACTAATTGCTTGATTATATTACTACAGATTATATTCAAAAGCAATCTTTTCGCTTTTGTTTGCCTGAAGAAACAGATTCTTATCTTTCACAACTTAAATTGAAATGTGAAAAAAAAAAGGAAAAGAAACTGCCCTCCGAAGCATAAAGTTTGGAGCACAATCAAATATAAAGTTGAAATGAACACAATTAAGGGGGGAAAAAAATCAGATTTGCTTATAATGAAGTTACTTGCCTCAGCAGCTTCAGTTCGTACACGGTTGAGTGTATCAGCGCTTGGGTTACTAGAGAAAAACTCCATCTGCTGATGCAAGACTCGGGAAAACTCATCATTCATTGCATAGGCAGGAGCATATTGCGCCACTCGGCCATAATTTTTCATGAATCTCATATGAATGTCCTCCAAGTAGGAAAATGGAATTCTCCCTAGACGAACAACCAAACACGCGTTATTTACTTTCAAGGCAACAAGAAATCCCAGAAACCATTATGCAAGAGAGGGTTGACCTAGTTACATTTTGATCGAACAAAGATTCGTAATTAATATCCATCACATGAAATTAAAACAAATCAATCAGATCAGGAACAAGGAAAACGCAGTAAAGCCTCGAACTGATTCTCAATTGCAATGGCCTGACGAAATGAATTAAAATCAAATACCGAAAAACCATCAGCATCTCTCTCGAATCGATTAAACTGTCCACAACTCCACCAAAGTTCTAAGCCTCATAAGCAGAATTCTAGTAATCAACCGCTAAATTGAAAACAACAATACAAGGCAGAAGCGAGGGAGGATCATAACGTACTGCCGAAGGTGTCGTTGGCCATACAGAGGAAAGTGAGGCCGTCGGATCTGAGTATGTGAAATATATATCTATCCTGAGAGAAGCATAGCCTCGAATCAGCTTCCGACGGAAGTTTCTCGACGATCCGCCGGGAGACCGCCCCGATGTTCCCGGTGACGGCACTGAACTCAGCCAAAACCACCGTCCCCCGGGCCACCACGGCGTACAGAATCGCCATGACTATATATATAATATATATACAGATATTAGACTTTGCGCGCAGTGAACTCAGCTCGATGGGGCAAAGAATTGAAAAGAAAAGACCAAGAGAGTGAGTTTGTGTATAAATATAAATATTAAATAGGTAGGTAGGTTAAAATTAAATAGCTGTTTTTACTTTTTACGTTTTTAGTTTTACGCACCCCATACTTGAACATCTGTTATCTTCTTTTAGGGTGTCAAAGTCTGGAATCTTATTCAATCACTTCCCATGGAATCTTACGCAATCACTTCCCATGGAATCTTACTTGCTAAATATTCTCCGCATGTTACGGTAGAGTTAAACGTTAAAGAAACGAAAGCGACAAAGGAAAAGGAAAAGGAAAAGGAAAAGGAAAAAAAGCAATACCTATCAGTTTCTTTTTGTATTTCAAAAAACAGATACAGTCCTTTTCTAGACCATAGATGACTCGCATCTCATATTTGAACTTGAAAGCTCAAGTTATGATGTTGGATTGGATTCATTCAGCGGAATTGACGATGTTTATGCTGCTGTCGAACTTCTACCAGACGATGAAACTAAGTGCAAGAAAATGAAGGAAAAACATGAACATGGTTCAATTTGATTAAGACAAGAGCTGGGCTTATCAGGATTATTGAGCATCGATCAGCTAACATACAATTAATATAGTTCATCCATGATATGAACCAGGGACAAACAAGATGCTAAGAACATACAACAGAGAATCGATATAAGAGAGACATATTTATATGAACCGCCAGGATATTATAACCTCAATTTGTGAGGTAAAAGTGCATCATATGATCTTGGCGGTGGAGCTGCTACAGTTGATTTTTTATCATTGTTCTCCAATGACTTCACGTAAACATTCTTGCATGGAACGTAGTTCAGTGAGTTCTCACTGGGACAAGAAGTTTCTTTCTTGGAGAAGAATGCCTCGCATTCGGAGTAAGATCTCTGGTTTGGAACTCCGTCAATGCAGTTCTTTTCAATAGCAATAACTTTTCTTTTTATCAGTTTCCTGCATTCAGGCCCAACCTGAGTGAAATAGTTGTCAGACAAGGTCAAATTCATAAGGTTGGGCAACCGGCACACCGACTCTGGCACCGGACCGTAAAACTCATTCGCACGCAAGTTTAGGATCTGCATTTTTTCCAAACATCCAAATGAAAGCGGTATTGGACCCGTCAACTTGTTCGCGCTCACATCAAACACATTGGTTTTCTTCAGGAGACCAATCTCGTATGGCAAGCAACCTGAGAACTTATTGTTCAGGAAAAGCACCTCCAACAAATTTTTAGCACTGCCAATGCTTCTGGGGATTGGACCACTGAACCCGTTGTTAGCAAAAGTAAGGTAAAGTGCTGGTGTTGAGCCAACATTATCAGGAAGCCATTCCGAGAATTGGTTGTTGTTGAGAAAGATCACGTCCACGTCTAGATTGAAGACTCCTCGTGGCACAGGCCCTGAAAATGTGTTAAACCTCAGGTCCAAGAACGTCAGTTGCGTAGCTTTAAGAACTTGCATAGGAAACCCGCCACTGAACTTGTTGTTGCTGAGGTCAAGCTCGAACAAGTACCTGATTCTTCCGATTGATTCAGGAACAAGACCCGAAAAGTTGTTGGAGTTTAAATGGAAGATAGACAAGTCTGGAAGCTGATCAAGTAGGCCTCTAAGCGGAAGATCAGGACCATAGAAGTTGTAGAGGTTGAAGTCCAAAGCTGCAACTGATTTCACCTTCAAGTCGGGCCTAATCGCACACCTAAATCCCTTGAATTTGCAGACGTCCTTACCTCTCCAACTACTTTTAATGTTATGTGGATCGATCGTGATTTTTTCAGTAAATTTTAGGATTGTCATACGATCTCTCTCAAGATTTTTGGGAGCTGGAGGTGGAGGAGGTGGAGGTGGACTTGAAGGAGAAGGAGAAGGAGAAGGAGGTGGACTTGAAGGAGAAGGAGAAGGAGAAGGAGAAGGACTTGAAGGAGAAGGAGAAGGAGAAGGAGAAGGAGGTGGACTTGAAGGAGAAGGAGATGGAGAAGGAGGTGGACTTGAAGGAGAAGGAGAAGGAGAAGGAAAAGGAGAAGGAGGTGGACTTGAAGGAGAAGGAGAAGGAGAAGGAGAAGGAGGTGGACTTGAAGGAGGAGAAGGAGAAGGAGCAGGAGGTGGAAACTCAGGCTCTGGTTGACAATCCGGACATTCAGGAGAAGGAGAAGGAGCAGGAGTATCGAGACCACCTATGTTTATTTCAAGAGCTTGTCTTTTGGTCTCAATTGCTGCATTATCACCAACGACCTTAAACAACAAGGAAAATGGATTAAGAGCTATACTCAAAGCCAGTAGTAGGCTCAAGTATGAAAAAGAAGCCATTTCCTGTTTATGCAGAGTCTTAAGTCGAAACAGGCATATATAACAGAGTGAAAAGGATACCAGAGATTCAAGTTAGACAATTATTCCTAAAAAGTTAGACAATTATTTTTTTAAATTATTAAATAAGTTATCATTTAAGGTACTTATTTTGATTTAGATAAAGAAAATAAAATAACCTAATAAATAATTTAGATTAATAAGTCAAAATTTAGGTAAAAATAAATCATTTTAGTGTAAATCGAGCCTATATCAATCTTGTGATAAGAAAATTAGATATAAAAGTTATATAAAAATTAAAATTTCTTGTCGTTGCTCATATCAATTATAAGTGTAAGGAATCTTTGACCCGTTAGGAGAGTTTAAATATTAAAAATTGCTTGTATCAATTATAAATATAAAAAATTTTTGACCTATTAAAAAAGTTTAAATATTGAGAAAACTATAGAAAGATTTAGCCTCAAGTCGATAAATACTTTCTGCAAAGATCACAGGAGATTTGTATTCCTCTCCTTGGGGATAAGTCATCTTCTTTTTCCTTTTATATATATATATATATAAAGTTGCGAAGTGTAGAAAAGTATGAGATACCAATAATTGCAGCTTCAAACCAAACGAGGGTGCCAATGTCACTAAACAGTCATCAAGGTAGTATAAAAGTTTCTATACCCCACTTGAAAAATGGAATCTAGCTAGTAAAGCAAGCTCCATTAAAGCACATGGACTACTCAAACCTAGCAAGGGAAACAAATATGAGGGAGAATTGAGGGTTAAACACTTGCCTTTTCGTCGGCTTACAAATGATTTGTTTTGAACCGGACTTAACAGAAGCTTGTTTTATAGTGGACGTCAATTACACGCCCATTATTGAGGATTAATTGTCTCCTAAATCACTCTTATGTAACTAATCGTTATTGACCTATAACGACCTCTGTATGGCCATAAACAATTCTTGTTACGTATCAATTTATTCTCTGTATTTATAACCCTTTATACAGTCTGTACAGCAATAAGAGAAAAGTTACAATTCATATTCTGTTATGTTAGTGTTGCTCCTCTATATGGTATCAGAGTAAATCAAAGCCTAACTGCGGTCTCCCTTTTCTTTTCTAGTGTGCTTTTTTCTCAGTTTGTCAAAAAAAAAAATTCTTTCTACTCCCTCCATTACTCGTTATGACTACTCCTGATGATAACTCTGGCACTACTAGTCCCGCAAACACTATACCTTTCAACAACTCATCTCTGGTTGTTTTAAACACTACTTTCATTAAATTAAATGGAACCAACTTTCCGGCCTGGCGGGTGCAGATGACAGCGCTTCTCATTGGCTACAGCTTACATGGATACACGGATGGTTCTTTCTCCTGTCCTCCAATCACTGATCCTGGCTATTCACACTGGATTAGACAGGATCAATTGCTAATTGTTGCTATTATTTCCTCGGTTGCTGATAATATTGTTGCTTTACTTGGTTCAATTACTTCATCTCATCAAGCATGGGAGGTGCTAGGCAGGACCTATGCCAGTTGCTCTCGTTCCAGAATTTTCTCCTTAAAAGAACGTCTTACATGCCTTGAAAAGGGCGATCAAACTGTTGCTGTTTATCTACAGCAACTCAAAAATATTTCTGATGAATTGGCTATTATAGGCTGTCTGGTTGATGATACTGATCTTGTTATTCATGTTTTAAATGGTATTGGTTCTGATTTTAAGGACATAGCGGCTGCCATTCGCACACGTGACACTCCGATCTCGTTTGCAGAGCTTCATGAAAAACTTCTTGACCATGAAACTTACCTAACACGGATGAGTCGCCCTCATTGTCCTCCTACTACTGCATTAATTGGGTATAAGTCCAACTGGAATCAACATCGTAGGCGTTCTCTGCCACAGGGATCTCCACCTCGTTCCTCTTCACAACACCGACGGAGGACAGGAACCTCTGGTTTTACCTCTGCATCTGATAATACAGTGTCACCAATCAAATCTCATGGTGGAAATTGTAAGTACAAGTCGACTTGTTCTTGAAAAGTACCGATAAGTCGACTTGTACATTGCATAAGTCGACTTATTTAAGGATGGTACTGTTTATTTGTGCCCTAAAGGCAATCCCCTTTAGCGCGTTTTATTCACAGTCGTATGTAGACTGGATGAATAAATAAAGAAAAGGCATAATTCATTAATTTGATGTTCATGAACATTGTTTATGAATTGATTGGATCTTTAATCAGATTAATGAAGTCCATGATATATGACATAGCATGAAGGAAATTATGATGTGATCATACTCCGAGATTCCTATCATGTGCAATTATGTCAAGATTCTAAATTCTCCTAGTCAAAGGATTAATGAGACTAGACATCATTAATCCGGATAGACTAACACATGTCATATTCCTCGATTGGATCAAGGTGGATCTCGAAACCGTAAATATGAGATATTTAGAATTGACATGTGGATGCTTACTAGTGGTAGTAAGTTCATTGGATGACCGCCACGAGATCATCACATGGATATCTTATCTAGTGTCGCTGATAATCTCATCATATAGAATGGTGCAAGTATCCTTAGACTTGAGGTACTCGAGGATATCTTGAATCGATCCCGTCTTTGACTCCATTCCTTGTTGCTTCCAGAGGTAACTCATAGGGTGGTGCTTAGGTGCAGCTTGAGGTATTCGAAGATAATTGAGTAGCCAATAAAGGATTCACCACTTCTGGATTAGCAGAAGAGATACCCATGACCTCTTGTCAGGATCATTACTTGTAAATCTCGGCAGAGTGAATATGTCATGAAGAGTGTCTTCATGGACATATAGAGTAATGAGTCCCAGACGAGATCTGTTATCACTGCTAGACTCGGTCTAGTAAGAGTTGACACTTTGACCATACTCATAACCAAGTGGGGTATAGGATGGTGAAAGGACGAATTGCACGCAGTAATTGTCATGAAAGGGTTCGTGATCCTGTTCTTGATGAATACATCAAACCGATTACTTTCCGGTCAATTAGGGTCATGATGATGTGTTCTAGATACCGCTTCACGACTTGCTCGATTAATTGTTAATCTAAGTGGCCAACATAACCTAGGAGCCTAAAGGGTCACACGCTAAGAGTGTTTGAGAGAATCAGAAAATAGTAATTGGACGAGTTCCAATTATGGAGAGCATTAGATTAAATGGATCCCGATGGGATTGAGATATGTCCCGATGAGATCGCGACATCAATATTCTAAGAAAGGTTTAGAAGTCGCTTTGAAGATCGGGCCCTAGAGTTTGGGACCAGACCCATTAGGCCAGACCTGACCTTAGCAATTATATTCTAATTAATTAATTAAGTAAATTAATTAATTAATTATGAATTTTATAAGTCATGTACGTTGGAATTGGAAAGGAAGAGATAGCCATTGACTTTTCAAAGTTTACTTTAAAGAAATGAATGGCTAATAAGCTTACACTTGGCATAAGCTTATGGAACTTTCTTTTAAAGGTTAAAAGATAGACAAAGAAGGCTAAGAAATGTGATGGTCGTATGATTTGCTGGAGAAAAACAAAGGAAGCTTAAGAGTTAAGCTTAAGGTGAAATTGGATTTCATTTCTTCTTCTTCATCAAGCCATCATCGATTTCTCTCTTCTCTCCAAAGCAAGCTCCAACGTTTCCTTCAGCTCTCCAGGACAGAGGTAGGGTCTAGCAGCTCTTAATCTGTTCTAGCTATTCCTGGTCAAAGGGTTTGACTTTTAGTTTTCGATCTGCGTGGATCACCTTTAGAGATAGTCTCTATTGGCTATTTAGGTTGATGTCTTCATACGGATACTGGATCCTGGGTTCGGAAGGTCCTGGAACAAAATTTTTGTTTTCCGCTGCCTGTACATGTGATGTACCTCCGGGATTTTCCTACAGTGGTATCAGAGCGTCTGGTATCCCGTATGAAGCTAAAACCTAAGCTAGATCAGAAACCCTAAATGCTGTTGATGTTGATGCATGTGTACTGCCCAGATTTCGAATTGCTATGTAGATAGGTTTTTCGAAAATTTTCTGCCCAGAAATGTTCATAACATGTTAGAGAATATGTCTATGAATTTTCAGAATTTATCGATTTGATTTGATATAGTTTTGCTAATTAATTCCCTAAGGTTACAGATGCTGTTTTGTGAAACGATTCTGGAACAGGCAGTAGTATAAAATCGAGAATAAATTCTAGAAAAATCGTTTTCTGGATTTTCCTTCACCTAAATGTCTCTAAGATGTTGGTGAATGTCTATGAGCATGGAAATTTGATTTCAAGGTGATTGGATATTTATTCACGAATTTATTCTATGCTGTTGGGAATTGCTGTGTTGATGAACACAGATTTTGAATCGGTTTTGTTATTTAGGTTGACTGAGTTTTTGATGGCCTAAAATCCTGAAAAAATTCATGTAGCATGTTCTGAACATGTAGTAACCTATATAATTTTCTCATGATTTATTGAAATTTTTTATTGATCATTTCGAGCAATGTACAGAACTGGACAGTTTTGGTGAAAATTGTTGAGACTGTTTTGCTTGGCTTGATTGAGGTTGCTTTTTCAATTCCAATGCCTTGCACCATTTTTAATATGATTAAAAATGTGTTATCTTGATGTAGTATGATTGCCTAACTGAATTGCTTGAAGTTGTTTATCCTAGAATTTTCGGATGCCTAATTGATCACCTTTGTGTCTCGTTAGTATATTTCATTTTCTTGCTTGTTTTGGCCGTCACAATTTTTGTGACAAGTGCCGGAGTAAATTTGATAATGTATATGCTAGCTAGGGATGCTTAGGATGATAATTTGGGTGTTCCTAAATTGTTTGGAAATTAATGAGTTTTGACTCATTTCAAGTTTTTCATATAGTTTGACTATTTAAGGCTTTCATGGTTCAATGAATTGTTCATTGATACATCAAATTTATCAGATATTACCTTAGGTATGTAGGTGTTGTGAATTGGAATTGCATTAATTGAGGAATTAGCCGATTAGAGATTTTAGCAAATCTACCTGGATAAGTCGACTTGTATGTGAAATAAGTCGACTTGTTCAAGGTTTTTGGGATAAGTCAACTTGTCTATAGAATAAGTCGACTTGTTCAGGATCTCAGTATAAGTCGACTTGTAGTACCTTGTAAGTCGACTTGTTCATGGGCAGGTGACATAAGTCGACTTGTGTTATACAAGTCGACTTGTGTGTGGGCAGAAGCATAAGTCGACTTGCATTTGATGAAAGTCGACTTGTGGCATGCTAGGTTGGATGATGGATGATTATAAGGATTGATTCAATGTGATTGATGAAACCTAAATCATTCCATATAGTCCTGGCGACTATAATCCTTCAGCTTGGAGTCGAGAATCCGAAATCCCTCCTCGGTATATGAAAATTAACGCCTTCCATTAATATGGTAAGAACCAGAGTTCTTATAGGGTTGGGTTGTTGAGCAAACTCAAGCTCACTCTATACGGATATGTTCGAACCATGAAAATAAGATTGTCGGATTAATAGGTTGGTTTTCACTAGAAGCGTTGGTTTGTTGAGCAAACTCAAGGTCAACGTGAATGAGGCGAAGTTGGGTAGCATACATTAGATGTATCGCGATCAAAGAGTTGATACCCAATGAAGTGCACACATCAACAAGTTGATAAGATCGATCAATAGTTGTGTCTAAGATGTAATTGGTATATCTGATACCTCCCGAGACATAAGGTGGCTTGTTGGACAAATCCAAGGTCATTCTCAATATCGGTTATCGATGATACAATTGGTATAACCGATACCTACCGATTGACCTAAGTTGTGGCTTGTTGAGCAAACTCAAGGTCACTCTTAGCAATGTCGGATATCGACCCACTAGGACATTATGTCACATCGCTTCTCCGGATTCGTAAAGGGTTATGGATTCTAGGAAACTAGTGGGAGCCATATGCATGTCATGCAAGTCCTTATGATCATGCAGGCATTTCTATTCTATCATTCCTTCTCTCTATCGTGCTAGGTTGATTGAAGAAGTCTTTCAGTGTGAATTTACGCTCTCTATACTGGACCGATTTTCTTGATTGGCTAAGGAATCTGAGAATTGTTCTCAGATCTGAGGAACTGGGATACGTCCTAGATGTTCCACTTCCAGATGCACCTGCTGCCGATGCTTCTAATAAGGATCAGAAGGCATATCGTAAGCATCTAATGGACGGGGACATGGCTGCTTGTCTTGATGTCACCAGAGCTGCAACAGCAGCACGAGTCCATGGATGCTCACTCTATAGTATCTCATCTTAGGGAGCTGTTTGTTGAGCAAGCTCGGACTGAAAGGTTCAAGACCTCAAGGCTTCTCTTCATCACAAAGATGGCTCCAAGGATAACTGCTGTGCAGTATGCCCTGAAGATGAATGGCTATATTGAGAGATTGGCCGTCTTAGGATTTGTAATGGATTATGAATTAAGTAGAGACTTAATTCTGGTTGGATTGTCTGATGGTTATTCACAGTTCGTGTTAAACTATCGGATAAACCAAATATCCACAACAATTCTCGAGTGATCAATCTGCCACGACACCGAAAGGTGCTATCAAGATAGATAGCAAGTGCTAATGGTGGATGCTTCTTCTTCTAGTTCAAAGAAGAAAAGGGGCAAGAAACCAAAGGGAAGTGCCAACAAGAAGAAAACCAAAGAAACTGCCCCAAAAGGATTTTGCTTTCATAGTGGCAAGTCTAGCCACTAGAGGCGAAACTGTAAAATCTATCTGAGTCCTTGAAGGTAAGAAGGCATCGATGCCTCTACTTCTTCAAATATGTTTGTCATTGAGGTTAATACTATTCCTGATCCAAACATATCGGTATTTGATATCGGATGTGGCTCATACATATGAAATGTTATGCAGGGCCTCAGGGACAGTAGAAAGCTCATATAAGGAGCACTAGACCTTCGTGCGAGTAATGAAGCAAGGGTTGCTACATTTGCAGTAGGCACTTATGTCTTGTTACTCCCTCTTGGGCTTGTATTCAAATTGATGATTGTCATTTTGTACCGTTTTAAACAAAGAACATATTGTATGTTTTATGTTTAATTAGAAATGGTTTCCATTTGACTTTTAGTAGCAATGGTTGCTATATTAGTTGGAATGGAATGCTCTATGGTATCTTGGTACATTATGCAATGGAATTGACATATGAGATATGTCATATCCAATTATGAATATCAATGACGTGAAAAGACATAATCGAGATAATTTAAAATCAACTTACTTATGGCATTGTCGGCTTGGCCATATAAATGAGACACGCATCGCTAAGCTCCATAAGAGTGGATGTTTAGGGTCATTTGATTATGAATCATATGACACATGCGAATCTTGTTTATTAGGCAAGATGACTAAGTTATCCTTTAAAGGAAAGGGTGAACAAGTGAATGGAATATTAGACCTAATACATTCAGATGTATGCGGTCCGATGTCCATCCATGCCAGAAGTGGTTGTCGTTACTTCATTACCTTTATTGATGATTATTCACGATATGGGTACTTGTATCTGATGAGATACATATTTGAATAGTTCAAATAATTCAGAAATGAAGTAGAAAACTAACTTGGTAAAAGTATGAAGACATTACGATCTGATCGTGGTGGAAAATACTTAGACCAACAGTTTTGGATTATCTCAGAGATAATGGGATTTTATCTCAGTGCACTCCACCTTGCACGCCGCAGCACAATGATGTGGCTGAAAGGAGAAATCAAACCTTGTTAGACATGGTGCGATTGATGATAGGTTTAGCACAGTTTTGGGAACATGCGCTCGAGACAACTGTTTACTTGCTAAACAAAGTTCCATTAAAGACAGTTGATGTTACTCCATATGGAGATATGGACTAACTAAAAGCCCTATCTTTCTCATCTGAAAGTTTGGGGTTGTCCTGCTTATGTGAAGCGGACACAGTCAGATTAGCTTGATGCAAAGTCTGACAAGTGTTTGTTCGTAAGATATCAATTCTACCTTGCTTAGGAACAAAAGTTGTTTGTTTCCAAGCATGCTGTTTTCTTAAAGAAATAGTTTCTTTTACAAGAGGACAGTGGGAGCAAAGTTGAACTTGAGAAGTTCAAAATGCTCGAACAAACATGTATCAACCGCTCAACTCAAACTGCCACTCATATAGATGAGGTAGCAGCTCAACCTTCTACTACACACCAATTTCAGAGGGTTAAGTAGATACGACCGTTCTCGAGAGATATGGATTTCTCGCGAGGAACAGAATGACGTATTGCTCATATGTGATGATGAGCCTACTACCTATGAAGAGGTTCTGAAAAGTTCAGAGTCTGAAAAATGGCTTTGTGCCATGAAATCTGAAATGGATTCCATGTACATAAACCAAGTATGGACTTTGGTTGTTACACCTGCAGGGATAAAACCCACAGGGTGCAAAGGGGTTTTAGAAGAAAACCAACATGGATGGTAATTTGATTACCTATAAAGCAATGCTTCTGGCCAAAGGATATCGTCAAAGACAAGGAGTTGACTATGACGAAACCTTCAGCCCCGTAGCAATGCTTAAATCCATTAGGATACTCCTAGCCATTGCCGCTCATTATGATTATGAGATATGGCAAATGGATGTGAAGAAAGCTTTCCTGAGAGGAAATCTACCCGAGGATGTGTATGACACAACCTGAGGGCTTCACTTCCATCGATGGCGGCGTATGCAAGCTTCGTAAATCCATGTTTGGATTGAAGCAAGCATCCAGAGTTGGATTATCCGCTTAGTTGAGTCAATCAAAGAGTTTGATTTCTCACAAAATTCGGATGATCATTGTGTGCATAAGAAGGTTAATGGATCGCAATCGCTTTCCTTGTGTTGTATGTAGATGACATACGTTACTCTAAACGATGTCTCTATCTTCTCATCGCTAAAATTTGGTTGTCCAAACAATTTGCCTTGAAAGACCTTGGTAAAGCAACTTATATCCTCGGGATATAGATTTATGCAGATAGATCAAAGGTTGCTTGGTCTTTCACAAGCATCGTACATAGATGAGATGCTAAAGAGGTTTAGCATGAAAAGATGCTTATGTCACGAGGCCCGATGTATCGTATGCTCTAAGTGTTACGACGGATACCAATCGGATCTGGTGAGGTCACTAGGTGATCACAAGAATATCCTCAAGTACTTGCGAAGCACTAAGGATGTTTTCTTGATGTTTGGAGATGGAAATCTCCATATGAGCGAGCATTCGATGCCGATATCTAATCGATAAGGATGATTACGAATCATGATCGGTTATATACATTCACACCGAATAACGTGGCGGTCGGTTGGAAAGAATTCAAACAAGAGAGGATCACGATTCAACAACCGAGGCGAGTACTGCGCATGAGATGTGCAAAGGAAGGTTTGGATCAAGAAGTTCATTATCGAACTTGATCTCGTCCCTACCGTGGTGGGCCCATAGGATTGTATTGTGATACAATGGGGCTAATCTTGCAGCAAAGGAACCAAGGTCTTATCGACGATCCGAACTCGTGCTTCGCCGATTCGGAGATCATTAGTCGAGATGATATCCCGATAGAGAATTCCACAGAGCAAAGTGTTCTTTGTTAAGCTAACAAAGCCATTGTCACAGGAGAATTGTGATTCTCATGGACTCGCTTATGGTATTGGATACTAAGGCGATTGGCTTTAGGTCAAGTGGGAGATTTGTAAGTACAAGTCGACTTGTACTCTCGATAAGTCGACTTGTTCTTGAAAAGTACCGATAAGTCGACTTGTACATTCATAAATCGACTTATTTAAGGACTCAGATCTTGTTTATTTGTGCCCTAAAGGCATTCCCTTTAGCGCTTTTATTCACAAATCGTATGTAGACTGGATAAATAAATAAAGAAAAGGCATAATTCATTAATTTGATGTTCATGAACATTGTTTATGAATTGATTGGATCTTTAATCGATTAATGAAGTCCATGATATATGACATAGCATGAAGGAAATTATGATGTGATCATACTCACGAGATTCCTATCATGTGCAATTATGTCAAGATATCTAAATTCTCCTAGTCAAAGGATTAATGAGATGGACATCATTAATCCGGATAGACTAGCACATGTCATATTCCTCGATTGGATCAAGCGGTGGATCTCGAAGCGTAAATATGAGATATTTAGAATTGACATGTGGATGCTTACTAGTGGTAGTAAGTTCATTGGATGACTCGCCATGAGATCATCACATGGATATCTTATCTAGTGTCGTTGATAATCTCATCATAGCAATGGTGCAAGTATCCTTAGACTTGAGGTACTCGAGGATATCTTGAATCTTGATCCTGTACTGACTCCATTCCTTGTTGCCTTCCGAGGGTAACTCATAGGGTGGTGCTTGGGTGCAACTTGAGGTATTCAAGATAATTGAGTAGCCAATAAAGGATTCACCACTTACGGATTAGCGAAGAGATACCCAGCCTCTTATCGGGATCATTACTTGTAAATCTCGGCGAGAGTGAATATGTCATGAAGAGTGTCTTCATGGACATATAGAGTAATGAGTCTAGGGCGAGATCTGTTATCACTTGGGCTAGACTCGGTCTAGTAAGAGTTGACACTTTGACCATACTCATAACCAAGTGGGGTATAGGATGGTGAAAGGACGAATTGCACTGTAATTGTACATGGAAGGGTTAGTGATCCGTTCTTGATGAATACATCAAACCGATTACTTTCCCAATAATTAGGGGTCATGATGTGTTGCTTAGATACCGCTTCATGACTTGCTCAGATTAATTGTTAATCTAAGTGGCCAACATAACCTAAGCCCAAAGGGTCACACGCTTAAGAGTGTTTGGAGAATCAGTAAAATAGTAATTGACGAGTTCCAATTATGGAGAGCATTAGGATTAAATGGATCCGATGGGATTGAGATATGTCCCATGAGATCGCGACATCAATATTGCTAAGAAAGATTTCAAGTTGTTTTGAGATCGGGGCGATGAGTCGGTAGGACCGACCCCAGTTAGACTGGACCTTAGCAATTATATTCTAATTAATTAATTAAGTAAATTAATTAATTAATTATGAATTTTATAAGTCATGTACGTTGGAATTGGAAAGGAAGAGATAGCCATTGACTTTTCAAAGTTTACTTTAAAGAAATGAATGGCTAATAAGCTTACACTTGGCATAAGCTTATGGAACTTTCTTTTAAAGGTTAAAAGATAGACAAAGAAGGCTAAGAAATGTGATGGTCGTATGATTTGCTGGAGAAAAACAAAGGAAGCTTAAGAGTTAAGCTTAAGGTGAAATTGGATTTCATTTCTTCTTCTTCATCGCCATCATCGATTTCTCTCTTCTCTCAAAGCAAGCTCCAACGTTTCCTTGACTCTCCGGATGTAGGTAGGGTCTAGCGACTCTTAACTGTTCTAGCTATTCCGGGTCAAAGGGTTTGACTCGGTTAGGTTTCGATCTCTGCGTGGATCACCTTTAGAGATAGTCTCTATTGGCTATTTAGGTTGATGTCTTCATACGGATACTGGATCCAGGTTCGGAAGGTCCCGGGAACAAAAATTTTTGTTTTCCGCTGCCTGTACATGTGATGTACCTCCCGGGATTTTCCTACAGAAATAGTTTCTCTTCCATCATCTGTCAATACTGTGAGAAGCCGGGTCACACAGCTCGTCGCTGTTTCAAACTTCATGGTCGTCCTACCACCAAACAGCCTTCCGCCTATCACTCACATAAACCCATGGACCCATCTTCAGAGAACTGGATTGTTGACTCTGGCGCTTCTCATCACATCACCAATAATCTTCATAATCTGTCTCTTACCACTCCTTATGAAGATTCTGATCATCTGGTAGTTGGTAATGACACTGAATTACCAATTACTAACACTGGTACCACCATTGTTTCCACTTTGGCTCACCCTTTATCCTTATCGGATGTTCTTCATGCTCCCTCTCTTAAACATAATTTACTTTCTGTTTATAAACTTTGTGTTGCTAATAACGTCTCGATTGAATTCTTCTCCTCCTATTTTCAGGTCAAGGATGTCAACACCAAGGTGGTACTGATGCGGGGTCACTGTGTTAATGATTTATATTACACTTGCTTTCCGAAGAAGAAGCTTCTTCCTGCCTATGTCACTATACATGGTTCTTTTCGAGACTGGCATCACCTTTTAGGCCATCCGTCTGCATCAGTCCTTCAACATATAAATAAACGTTTTTCTCTAAATATCCGTAATTGTTCTCATTGTGTGTCTTGTGCCTGTGCTAAGAGCCACAAATTGGCTTTCTCTAACAGTCATCTATCTACTACTCGTCCCTTGCAATTGATATTTAGTGATGTTTGGGGTCCGACTCCTGTTCCATCCATTGATGGTTTTCGTTATTATGTTGTTTTTATTGATCATTATTCCAAATACATTTGGTTGTACCCCATTCAACGTAAATTTGAAGTTCTTGCTATTTTTACAAGATTTAAAGCACTTGTTGAAATTTTCTTTAACACCAAAATCTAATCTGTTTACAGCGATAATGGTGTTGAATATGTTGCTCTTAAGACCTTCTTGGGTCATCATGGAATAACCCACTTTACCAATCCTCCTCATACACTTGAGCTCAATGGTACTGCTGCAAGGCGTCACCGCCATATTGTCGAAACTGGTCGGGCACTTCTTCACAAATCTAAACTACCATCCTTATTCTGGTCTCATGCTTTTCTCACTGCTGTATATCTGATTAACATATTGCCCACACTAGTTCTGAAGATGATTTCTCCATATGAAATATTACATATATCACCCGCCAATTATCATCATCTTCATTCTTTTGGCTATACATTTTCCTTGGCTTGATACCAGATACTCACCACAAATTACAACAGCGTTCTACACCTTGCGTTTTCTTGGGATATTCCTCTTCTCAATATGCTTATCTATGCTATGACCCCGCCACTCACAAAACTTACTCCTCTAGGCATGTTCCATTTCATGATAATCTCTTTCCTTGTGATGGCTTCTTGGTGGCCCCCAATCTACCCAACTTCACTAATGATTCTTCAGTCCCTTTAAACCTGAATCTCTCTGTTAAGCGACTATCTCATCACAATAGCTTAAGCTGTTGTGTGAGACCAACTTAATTAGTTTTATATATTTTCTAACACACCCCCTCAAATGAAAGCCCTTTAGGCTTGAAACTTTCACAGATTTATTTTACCTTGTGCTTAATTTAATTAGAATAGGTGGGTGGTAGGATTCGAACTTATGACCATTTGGTCATAGAGGCTCTGATACCATGTTAAGTAACCATCTCATCACAATAGCTTAAGCTGTTATGTGAGACCAACAGCTTATGATGGCCTCTTGGTGGCCCCCAATCTACCCAACTTCACTAATGATTCTTCATTCCATTTAAACCCGAATCTCTCTCAATATCCCATGCCTCACACTTTCTTACCACCAGCTTCCAAATCAGATGTGCCTCAATCACTACCGTATGCTTCTTCGGACGGCGACTGTAATATAACACATTATGACACGGTTGATGTTGCATCAGTGCCCTCCTTGCCTACTGACTTCTTACCTGATTCCACTACCTTATCTCCAGACTCCGTTCATCATGAGCCACCTACTTCAACTGTTCCTGTCAACACCAACATACACCCCATGACGACCAGGGCCAAGAACAATATTCACAAACCCAAACGGATCTTTCAGGTGAGTAAACATCCTCTTCCCGCTACTCTTGAACCCACATGTCTTACGCAGGCCATGAAAGATATTTTATGGAGAACCTCAATGAATGAAGAGTTTGATGCCCTCATAAACAATCATACATGGGATCTAGTACCAGCACCTCCGGGTAGCAACATTGTTGGCAGCAAATGGTTGTATCGGATCAGGCGGCATCCAGATGGTTCTGTGGCGCGTTATAAATCGAGACTTGTTGGAAAGGGGTTTACCCAAACTCCAGGGAGTGACTTTCATGAAACATTTGCTCCGGTGCTCAAACCTCAGACACTTAAGATCATCTTTACGATTGCTCTTGCTCACAGTTGGTCCATCCAGCAAATGGATGTGAACAATGCCTTCTTACAGGGTACCTTAACTGAAGACGTTTACATGCAACAGCCTCCAGGGTTTGTTCATCCTGATCATCCCAACTTTGTATGTAAGCTGCGCAAAGTTATTTATGGACTTAGGCAGACTCCCCGAGCTTGGTATGACGCCCTGAAGAATTTCATTCTCTCATTTGGCTTTCATCAAAGTCTCAGTGATCCATCCTTATTTATTTATAATGCCCATGGAGTTGTCGCCTACTTTTTAGTCTATGTGGATGACCTTCTTCTCACCGACAACTCCTCTCTGTTCTTAACAAAATTTATTTCGGCATTGTCCATGAAGTTCTCGTTGAAACAGCTGGGATTTCCATCTTATTTTTTGGGCATCGAAATTATTCCTACTAGCAAGGGCTTGTTTATTTCTCAACATAAATACATCAGGGATATTCTGGATCGCTTTGGTATGACTGAAGCCAAACCAACCTCTACACCCTTATGCCTCACCACACCACTGCATCTTGATGATGGCACTGCAGCTGCTGATATCTCACTTTATAAAAGAATGGTTGGTTCTCTTCAGTACTTAACTCACACAAGACCTGATGTTATTTTCTCGGTAAATAAAGTTGCTCAATTCATGCATGCACCCAGTGTAACTCACTTACAACAAGTTAAACGTATTTATCGTTATCTCAAAGGTACGATTCAATTTGGTTTACAACTTAATAAACCAAAACAAATAGCCCTTCAAGTCTTTGGCACACTTTCGTCTCCCCTTCATGCATACAGTGACGCCGACTGGGCTGGCAACGATGATGACAAAACTTCTACTTCAGCCTACCTCGTCTACTTTGGCGACAATCCGGTCTTTTGGCACTCCAAACGCCAACGCACTTGTAGCGCCCCCTTACCGTAGAGTACGCACCGAGACGCTCGTGGGTCGTTCCGACGCGTATCCCACAGCAAGGAAGTGCTACTAACGAAATCAATCACTAAATACTCGCATGGCATCAATACAATTAAACCGAATTATGCAAATCACTAAATTTTAAAACCACAATAATCTTTCATTTCACAATACTAACGGAAATATAGACAAGTCTATCAGTCCCCTACAGTCTCAATACAATATCCCAAAAAAATGAAACTGATACAAAAGTCTATACTAAGTCATCCCGAAAAATCGTCCCAGCTGACCGACCTGTGTGTCATCGCTTCTCTTGCCCACGTAACACACACGGAAGGAAAAGTCTATCAAGGGAGCTAGGAATCTACTAACGTTGCCCTGAAAAATATTTGTAATGTTGGGTGAGTTTGCGAATTCAACGAGAAACCATCATCGATGGTTCACCCAACTCATGCATATATACAATATATCACATAGTTACACAATAACACATTCGGAACACTATAAGACAATTTACACATTTTCATCATAACATAAATCAGATATGTCACTGCGCAATCGTCACATAATACACGCATTCTCAATTTTCACAATACAGTCAGATGCATAATGTATGGTCTTATTTTTATGTCAGTGTTGTGACTGAGCGTCAATACTGTCTCGATTCGGGCACATTACACAGAAATCGCATTTTAGGCAAGTAGGAGAGCCCTCAGGGTATGCACTACTGCCCGCTCACATTAGGGATAGGAGAGCCCTCTGGGTATGCACTATTTCCTTTCGGCGTTAGGCCCTTTCACTGATAATCGAACTCAAAAGCTCTGATCACTAATTGCTCCAGTCACAACTATTAATTACCGATTTTAATCATGCCTAGCATGCACTCACACTTGCACAATCAATAACATATATATCAATCAGTTCTATTTATCGCATTCATAACATTTTCTCATAAGTTCAGCACATCTATTTCACAGTTGCAAGCACTCACATTGGCAAACAATTCACACATTCATAGAACATTTAACACACAAAGATTGAGGAACCAACTAGGTTACTCACCTGTAACTTCCGAGCTACTGCCTGGAAGTTCCAAGCTACTGCCTGGAAGTCCCAGCAATATCCGTGGACTGACGATCCGACGGTGCCTCTAAAACAATTTAAACAAATTCTCATCACTAGATGTTCAATCAAAGAAATTCGATAATGCATATGTCTTAATTCAAAGCTGTGCGATGCGTGTTCATGATTTTCCGGTGCTATAATCCAATTCCGCTATCTCTCGCCTCACAACCAAAATTCACTATTTACTATATCAATAGCATCCATCGATTTCATACATCTCCAATTTAAACCCTAATTATCAATATACGATTCTTAGATTGCATTGGGAACTATAACCGACTTTCTCTCAATAATTGAGACCACACTTAAATTAAATTCTAACTTTCATTCTTTTCCTCAATTGTAGACCTCTTTCTCTAGATCATAACGAATTTAGAACCACCTCAATTGGAGGTCTACACCAAAAATTATGCCCCATAAACTAAAATAACCCATTCAAAAGTATGTCCCTCGCCGCAGCCTAAGGTCTCTCGCCGCGGCGCATAAAAGGAACCCTCATCGCGACGAAAATCCACACGCTCGCCGCGGCGAATACGCAATTACTCGTCGCGGCGAGGTCATTTGCAGACGTTGTGACGTGCGGGCCACTACTTCTTCTCCGTTCGATTTCCTCTCATTTCTCTCTCTAAAAACCGGTATTAATCACTCTCAAACTACCCAACCTAACACAATAAATACCATAAATGCATCAAATAACCATAAATAACAACATTAAGCCATTAAACTTACCAAATCAAGCTCTCAATTCCTCAACCCTAAATATCCGAGAATCTCTCAAACTCTAACACCCACGGTGATCCTCCATAGGCAAGCTAACCATCAACATCTCTAAGGTTTTCCAGCTGAGCTTCAACCACAATGAGAGAGAACAAGCAAGACTCTCCAAGGGGAAAAGATTAAACAGTCGAAGAGAAGAGGAAGGAGAAAAAGTCTTAGGTTTTGCAAAGTGAGACAAGGAGGAATTTGAACTTAGAACAATATAAGGGTTAATTTTCAACCTATAGTTCTTAAGACTTAAGTCCTCAAATTCATTTAATTTCAGTCTTTAAATTCCAATGGCTCATCACAATAATTCCTAAACTCATAAATCTAAATTTTTCATTGCCATTGGACCATTTTCAGTACTGCACAATCAATCGGTCCGATACTCAGAAAATTTCAGTCTGGACATTTTCTCTCAAATTTCTCAGAAATTTTCCTATGGGTCACTATACACTGGCAGTCACTCTTAAGACACTCCAATTCAACTATTCCATTCAAATTATCCCTTAATTTCCAATGAATCATATCTAACATAATTATCTCAAAATTTACAATTCAAAACATAATCGCAATTAAATGCCGAAAAAAATCATGAATGCATGTCACTATACATATGCATGTGCAAAATGATCTATCCCTCTAAAATCAGAGGCCAAAATAATACTCAATGAATAAATGCAGTAAAAATTTCTATCCTGTCCCAATTACCAATATGCCCATTGCATCAGTAACGGGATGTTACAATTCTCCCCTCCTAAAATAAATTTTCGTCCCGAAATTTCATACCTGACTGGTTGAACAGATGAGGGTACTGCCTCCTCATGTGCTCCTCAGTCTCCCAAGTTGCCTCCTTTGATGAGTGGTTCTTCCATAGGACTTTCACCAATGGAATCATCCTGCTCCTCAATTGCTTGACCCGCCATTCGATAATCTGCACCGGCTCCTCAACATAACTCAGATCACTAGCTATCTCAATCTCCTGAGTCGGAATCACATGAGTCGGGTCTGATCGATATCTTCGGAGCATACTCACATGAAAAATATCGTGCAATTGGGACATCTCACTCGGCAACGCCAATCGATAGGCCAACGGTCCAATCCTCTCAGTAATCTCATACGGACCGATATACCGAGGACTCAACTTGCCCTTACGACCAAATCTCAACACTCCTCTCCAAGGTGACACTCGGAGGAATACTCTATCCCCCACACTGTACTCCATCTCTCGCCGATGCTGATCCACATAACTCTTCTGTCTATCCTGAGCCGCTTTAATGCGACTCCGAATCAATCTCACCTTATCCACTGTATCCTGGATCAGCTCGGGACCCTCAAGCATCCTCATACCCTCTTCATCCCAATAAATAGGTGACCTACACTGACATCCATACAACGCCTCATACGGTGCCATACCAATGCTGCTCTGGTACTGATTATTATAAGCAAACTCTACCAGAGTTAAATACTGATCCCAAGCACCTCGGAACTCCAATACACAGGCTCGCAACATATCCTCAACAGTCTTAATCGTCCTCTCACTCTGCCCATCTGCCTGAGGATGAAATGTTGTACTGAAGCTGAACCTCGTACCCATAGCCGACTGCAAACTCCTCCAAAACCTCAAAGTAAATCTGGGATCCTTGTCTGAGACTATAGACACCGGGACCCCATGCAGTCGCACAATCTCTGCCACATACTTCTGGGCCAACTGATCGAGAGTATTATTCTCTCGCACTGGCAAGAAGTGAGCCGATTTAGTCAACCGATCCACTATGACCCAGATCGCATCATGCTGCCTCGGCGTCCTAGACAACCCCATAATGAAATCCATCGCGATTCGCTCCCATTTCCAATCCGGAATGGGCAACGAGTGCAACTTCCCCACTGGGGCCTAGTGCTTAGCCTTAACTCCGCCGCACGCCGACATCTGAGAAACAAACTCTGCCACTTGCCTTTTCATGCCTGGCCACCAGAAATGCAACTTGAGAGTGTTATACATCTTGGTAGTACCAGGATGCATAGCATAGGCAGCTACATGCGCTTCCTCCAAAATCTCACGCCTCAAATCCTCTATATCTGGAACACATAATCTCTGTCCCATCCACAATGTCCCATCTCTCAACTCGAAATCAGAAGGCAAACCAGATCTTACTCTATCCATCAATCTCACCAACACAGGATCCTGGTCTTGAACTCTCCTAATCTTGTCATGCAACATCGGCCTAAGCCTCGAAGTAGCGATCAGAGCTCCATCCTGAGCCAAGTCTATTTGCACATTAAGAGCTCTCAATTGGATCAAACTAGGCAATCTCCCAATCTGTATCTGAGCTGCACTGATATGAGATCTCCTACTCAATGCATCTGCCACCACATTGGCCTTCCCTGGATGATACTCAATCGATGCGACCATAATCCTTCAAAGAACTTAATCAATCTCCTCTGCCTCGATTCACTCTCTCGACTCAAAGAACATCGCAAACTCTTATGATCGGTGAAGATCAGAACGCCTCCCCATACAAATAATGTCTCCAGATCTTCAGAGCAAACACGACTGCGGCCAACTCCAAATCATGAACTGGGTAATTAGCCTCGTGAGACCTCAACTGTCTCGAGGCATACGCTATCACTCTACCACGCTGCATCAAAACACAACCCAGTCCCTACTGTGAAGCATCACTGAAAACCTCAAAACCTCCAGATCTCGATGGCAAAGCTAACACCGGTGCTGTCGTCAACCGATGTTTTAGCTCCTCAAAGCTCCTCTGACACTCATCAGTCCATCTGAAAGCCACATTCTTCTTCAGAAGTTTTGTCAAAGAGGCTGAGATCACTGAAAATCCTTCTACAAATCTCCGGTAATATCCTGCTAGTCCGAGGAAACTCCGCACCTCTGACACATTCCTCGGAACCTCCCAGCTCCTCACTGCCTCAACCTTGCGAGGATCCACCGATACCCTCACGGCACCTGATATGGCCTAGAAATACCACCTCATCCAGCCAAAATTCACATTTTGTGAATTTGGCATACAACTGCCTCTCTATCATAATCTGCAGCACAATCCTCAGATGCTTCGCATGCTCCCGTCTATCTCTTGAATACACTAGAATATCATCAATAAACACAATAATAAACTGATCAAGGTAGGGCTGAAAAATCTTATTCATCAAGGCCATGAAGGCTGCCGGGGCATTAGACAACCCAAATGGCATCACTAGGAATTCGAAATGCCCATACCTGCTCCTAAAGGCACTCTTAGGCACATCGGCCTCGGCAATCCTCAACTGATAATATCCTGACCTCAGATCCAACTTAGTGAACACCTGAGCCCCCTGCAACTGATCAAATAAATCGTCGATCCTAGGTAGTGGATACTTATTCTTCACTGTCACCCGATTCAATTGCCTATAATCGATGCACAACCTCAAAGTCTCGTCCTTCTTCTTCACAAACAACACTGGAGTTCCCCACGGCGATACATTGGGCCTAATAAATCCCTTATCCAGAAGCTCCTGCAACTGAGCCTTAAGCTCCCTCGCCCACGGTGCCATCCTATATGGAGGTATGGATATAGAGCACGGAACGAGGTCAATCGAAAACTCTTTTTCGATCCGTGTGCAAACCCAAAGAACTCTTCAGGAAATACATCTGGAAATTTCCTAATCACGGGAATATCCTGCAACCTCTGCTCAACTCTGGAATCCACCATATGAGCCAAATACGCCTCACAACCTCCCTGCATCAACCTCAAAGCACTCAGAAATGAAATCATCCTGGCTGGCACTGCCTGACTAACACCTCGAAATATAGCTCTAGGCTGACCAGGAGACTCTAACACAACCTCTTTGGTATAGCAATCCATCACGTACTATATGTGCAACAACCACCCATCCCCAAAATCACGCCTATCTCTCTCAGAGGCAACACTATGAGATCTGCACTCAAACCGCTTGATCTATCCGAATCGAGCATCCTTGCGACCTCTCCCAACACAACGACTACTACTGAGGGTGTACTCACCTCTAGCCCACACCGTAATCTCTCCTTATCACAATGCAGTCTACATGCCACATGCGGTGCAATGAATGAATGAGTGGATTCAGGATCCAACAATGCATATGCCTCAAAGTCAGAAATCAAAAGCATACCCACAACAACATCTAGGGACTCCTGAGCCTCCTGTCGAGTCATAGCATAGACTCTAGCCTGGGACTGCTGTCAGCTGTTTAGTCCCTCAGTCCTCACTACAGATCCCTCAGATCGGCCTCGGCCTCTACCTTGGCCCCTAAATCCCGATCTACCTCCACGGCTCTGCTGCACCGTGGTATTTCTGCCTGATCTACCAGTCATAGTGGATTGGGCCTCCACAGTATAAGGACACTCCCAAATCTGACGGTCCATGGAGCCACACTTGAGACACGCTTCGGTAAATCTCCAGCATTCCCCACTATGTCGCCTCTCACAATACTTACACAATGGAGAATCGGCTGAACCTCTAAAGACCGCCACGACCACTACCACCCGAGTTACGCCTCTCCCCCAATCTGGATCGACTACCTCCTCAGGGCGACACAAGGTCCCAGTGCAGCGCCATCAATCCTCTGCTCTCACTACCCTGGCTGTCACTCGGTCTCTTGCCTCTGGGGCCCTGACCAGACTCAGCTTGGCTCTGTGTCAAAAACTGCTCGACTCTTATTGCTGCAGCTCTCAGCTAAAAAAAAATGCCCATATCAGATCGGGCTAACCTGGTACACATCTCCAGATTAAGCCCTCCCTCGAATCTCCGGCACCTATCAGACTCTGAAGCAATCAAGACAGAAGCATACCACATCACCATTAAACCGCACCTCATACTCACCATCACATCGACCCTGCCTCAACTCAAGGAACTCCTGCATCTTCATCTCTAAATAAACCTTGGGCATGAAGTTATCTCTGAATGCCCTCAAAAAATCATCCTATGTCAGCATGCAGGGCCTGGTGGTACTGCCCGGAACAGTCTTCCACCACTGATAAGCCGGACCCTGAAGCAGAGAAACTGAATAGCCAAAGCGCTCCTCAGAGTCACAGTCCATCTGATCGAGGACTCTCTCTGTCCTCTCCAACCATCCCTCAGCCTCAGCAGGGTCTGTGCTGCCATAGAAGTCAACAGCTCCCTACTTGCGCAGTCTATTATACCTCCTCTCTCGTCTCACGGAAACTTTAGGAGGTGACTCCTCAGAATGAGGCATAGAGGACTCTCTACTAGCTCCCACTAATCCTAGGTCAGCTGGTTGATCCACTTGATCTCCAAGAACGGATGACCTATAACAAACAAGAATCTGATCAATTTATGCTTTTCTCGCTGAAATTCAAGCCTAAAATATACTATGCCCAAAAGATGTCAAACTATGCTCTGATACCACCTAATGTAGCGCCCCCTTATTGTAGAGTAAGCACCGGGATGCCCGTGGGTCGTTCCGACGCGTATCCCATAGCAAGGAAGTGCTACTAACGAAATCGATCACTAAATACTCGCATGGCATCAATACAATTAAACCGAATTATGCAAATCACTAAATTTTAAAACCACAATAATCTTTCATTTCACAATACTAACGGAAATATAGACAAGTCTATCAGTCCCCTACAGTCTCAATACAATATCCCAAAAAAAGGAAACTGATACAAAAGTCTATACTAAGTCATCCCCAAAAATCGTCCCAGCTGACCGACCTGTGTGTCATCGCTTCTCTTGCCCACGTAACTCACACGGCAGGAAAAGTTTATCACGGGAGCTAGGAATCTACTAACGTTGTCCTGAAAAATATTTACAATGTTGGGTGAGTTTGCGAACTCAACGAGAAACCATCATCGATGGTTCACCCAACTCATGCATATACACAATATATCACATAGTTACACAATAACACATTCGGAACACTATAAGACAATTTACACATTTTCATCATAACATAAATCAAACATGTCACTGCGCAATCGTCACATAATACACGCATTCTCAATTTTCACAATACAGTCAGATGCATAATATATGTCACTTCTCATTTTTATGTCAGTGTTGTGAAGGCGTCAATCTTGTCGATTCTGCACATTACACAGAAATCGCATTTTAGACAAGTAGGACAGCCCTTAGAGTATGCACTACTGCCCACTCACATTAGGGATAGGAGAGCCCTCTGAGTATGCACTATTCCCTTTCGGCCTTAGACCCTTTCACTGATAATCGAGTTCAAACCTCGATCACTAATTGCTCCAAATCCAATCTTAATTATCGATTTTAATCATGCCTAGCATGCACTCACACTTGCACAATCAATAACATATATATCAATCAATTCTATTTATCGCATTGAACATTTTCTCATAAGTTCAAGACATCTATTTCACGATTGCAAGCACTCACATTGGCAAATAATTCACACATTCATAGAACATTTAACACACAAAGATTGAGGAACCAACTAGGTTACTCACCAGAACTTCCTAGCTCTTTGCTGGAAGTTACGAGCTCTTGCTGAAGTCCCAAAGAATATCCGTGGACTGACGATCCAACGGTGCCTCTAAAACAATTTAAACAAATTCTCATCACTAGATGCTCAATCAAAGAAATTCGATAATGCATATGTCTTAATTCAAAGCTGTGCGATGCATGTTCATGATTTTTCGGTGCTATAATCCAATTCTGCTATCTCTCGCCTCACAACCAAAATTCACTATTTACTATATCAATAGCATCCATCGATTTCATACATCTCCAATTTAAACCCTAATTATCAATATACGATTCTTAGATTGCATTGGGAACTATAACCGACTTTCTCTCAATAATTGAGACCACACTTAAATTAAATTCTAACTTTCATTATTTTCCTCAATTGTAGACCTCTTTCTCTAGATCATAACGAATTTAGAACCACCTCAATTGGAGGTCTACACCAAAAATTATGCCCCATAAACTAAAACAACACATTCAAAATTCTGTCCCTCGTCGCGGCCTAAGGTCTCTCGTCGCGGCGCAAGACAAAGAGACGCTCATCGCGACGAAGATCCACACGCTCGCCGCGGCGTCTCGCTCTACTCATCGCGGCAAATACTCAATTACTCGTCGCGGCGAGGCCACTTGCAGACGTCGCGACGTGCGGGCCACTACTTCTTCTCCGTTCGATTTCCTCTCATTTCTCTCTCTAAAAACCGGTAATAATCACTCTCAAACTACCCAACCTAACACAATAAATACCATAAATGCATCAAATAACCATAAATAACAACATTAAGCCATTAAACTTACCAAATCAAGCTCTCAATTCCTCAACCCTAAATCTCCGAGAATCTCTCAAACTCTAACACCCACGGTGATCCTCCATAGGCAAGCTAACCATCAACATCTCTAAGGTTTTCCAGCTGAGCTTCAACCACAATAAAAGAGAACAAGCAAGACTCTCCAAGGGGAAAAGATCAAACTTTCGAAGAGAGGAGGAAGGAGAAAAAGTCTTAGGTTTTGCAAAGTGAGACAAGGAGGAATTTGAACTTAGAACAATATAAGGGTTAATTTTCAACCTATAGTTCTTAAGACTTAAGTCCTCAAATTCATTTAATTTCAGTCTTTAAATTCCAATGACTCATCACAATAATTCCTAAACTTATAAATCTAAATTTTTCATTGCCATTGGACCATTTTTCAGTACTGCACAATCAGTCGGTCCGATACTCGAAAAATTCCGGTCGGGACATTTTCTCTCAAATTTCTCATAAATTTTCCTATGGGTCACTATACACTGGCAGTCACTCTTAAGACACTCCAATTCAACTATTCCATTCAAATTATCCCTTAATTCCCAATAAATCATATCTAACATAATTATCTCAAAATTTACAATTCAAAACATAATCGCAATTAAATGCTGAAAAAAATCATGAATGCATGTCACTATGCATATGCATGTGCAAAATGATCTATCCCTCTAAAATCAGAGGCCAAAATAATACTCAATGAATAAATGCAGTAAAAATTTCTATCCTATCCCAATTACCAATATGCCCATTGCATCGGAAGCGAGATATTCTGACAACATTTGCTGCGTTCCTCAGCTAAGCAGAGTCTGCCTTTGCAACAACAAAGGGTGAGCTTGATGGTTGCAAAACCTCTTATCTGAACTTCATCTTACTTTTAAAGAATTACCGGTTCTCTTCTGTGACAACCTTGGAGCGACGTACTTATGCAAAAATCTAGTCTTAATTTCACACTCGAATGAAGCATATTGCCTTAGATTGTCACTTTGTGAGACAACTTGTACAAGATGAAAAATTGGCAGTAACCCACATCTCCACACACGATCAGATTGCTGATGCCCTTACCAAGCCTCTACCTTCTCGACGACACGCCATACTTAGACTCAAGATGCATGTCCTTGATGGGGACATGCTCTTGCGGGGGTATTAAGGATTAATTGTCTCCTAAATTACTCTTCTGTAACTAATCGCTACTGACCTATAACGACCTCTGTATAGCCATAACTAATTCTTGTTACGTAACCATTTATTCTCTATATTTATAACCCTTTGTACTGTTTGTACAGCAATAAGAGAAAAGTTACAATTCATATTCTGTTATGTCAGTGTTGCTCCTCTACACCCATGTGCATTAATTAGGCACTCGGGATAATTTGTGTATAGTTGATATAGTTGATAGCCACCATGACCATGTAAGAATGTACAAGCTGATGGTCAAGAATGATCAGACGTGACGAAAAATCTAATATTTCAATTAATTAGCGTCATTTATGGTTGTGGAGATTGAATGGTTGTCCTAGTAAGTAAACGCCACTCATTACTCCATCACATGCGGGATGGGCGATCGTGAAGAGAGCTCCCGACAGGAAGCTACAAAGAAAAAAGACACAAAACCATAAAAGTGCATGATAGAGTCGAGTCATGCAAGCAGCAGACGTGGAGGATGCTTTTTCTTGCACCAGAAGTTAGAGGTGGCAAGAGAGAGAGCGTCGAAATCGTTGAAGTTGTTGCAGCAGCTTTTTGTTATTTATTTTAAAATTGTTAGTTTGTTTATTTGTTTCAAAATAATACGCCGTTAGTACTTTTCATAATCACGGACCCTTTTCTTTTAAGTATTTGATTCTCCGACTTATGCACCACCGTTCATAGGGTTGACGATGCTTTTAATTTTTTTAAAATTTAAATAATTATTAAGATATCAAATATTTAATTGTAAATAACAACTTTGTTTTAATAAATACATGTTATTTATTTAAAATATTACTAGTAGTGATTCATACAAACTAAATTAGTAAAAGAAACTTATACAATTAATATTTATTATTAGTTCCTATATAAAAATTTAAAAATTTAAGCAATGTATAAAATTAATTTATTTCTAAAATTTACTTAAGATTTAATTATTAAAAATAAAAATACAAGTATATAAATATTAATAATTATAGAAAATTGATTTTGACCAATTCTATCTTAAAATAAATGGAAGTATCGAATGGGCAATTGACAAGAATAAGCCATGTTTTTAACGGGAGTAATTAATTTGGGATCAATCAACTGTACGATAATAGACAAATATGGCTTTGAAATTGGACCCACCAAGCTGGCGGTGTAACCCATCTCCCTTGTTAACCTTATCCTTCTAATGTCCTAGTCTTGGTTGTATTGTATTTAATTTTGTCTTTGACTTTATTTTATTTCTCCGGATTAGTTTTGAAGTGCGGTACGAACGAGGCTTATGTACATCCCCATTATGTGAGCGGTGTGGAGCTCATTGAAAAACCGTGCTCCACTTACTTCGGGATTGCACATATGTCAAGTGTGTATAGGACAACACTCGCATTTCTTGGCACAATGACTTCTTCCGCGAGCAACAAATGTACAGGTGGCTACTCCATAATTGTGCCCCACAGGACAGAGATGTACACCCAGGGGCGGATCCAGCAAATTTTTTAAGTGGGGGCAAAAAAAAAATTTTTTGTCCCCAAAATTTAAAATAAAAATTTTTTGTGGGGGCAAAACTTAAAATAATTTTTTTTTGTGAGGGCAAAATTTAAAAAAAAAATTTATGGGGGCAATTTTTAAGGGAGCTATGGAGCCAGTGGGGGCAAGTGCCCCCACTTGCCCCCACTGTGGCTCCGCCCCTGTGTACACCATTCATAGGGCTTTATTAATACGTGTTGGACTATTTGGCGATCCAGAAATAAATTCGTAATTGAAGGCAAACAAACCTCATGTCTGGAGCAACTTTGTCATATCCATTTGCTAATTAGAGATTCAGTGGCTGTTTTTGATGTTCAGACTTGCGGGCTGCCCCGACTCTTGTTTCTTGGGCCCCTCCCCCTGCTAACTGGTTGAAGCTTAACGTCGATGGAAGTGTCATTAGTAGTTCTGACCAGGTGGATATTGGTGAGTTGCTTAGAGATAGCCATGGTAACTAGGTGGTGGGTTTCTCCTGCTTTGTTGGGATTACCACTATCATGATAGCGGAACTCATGACTCTCATATTCGATATTGCCTTTGTCTGGGGCTTTCGGTGTGATGGCCTAGTGGTGGAGTCTAACTCCTTGGAAGCGCTACTCTGCTTAACCTCCCCTCTGGATGTCCTAGTCTTTCACCCCCTTGCCAGCTTGATATCTGAAGTACGATCCCACCTCAGTGCCTTACAAAGATATACTATCGCCTATGTTTTTTTGTCAAAGGAACCAATGCGTTGATTTTTTAACTCATTTGAGCTCGGGTACAGTACATAGTGAGTGCGTGTGCCCTAATCCCCGACTGGCATGCACTATATGTTGCCCTCGGATGCTAAAGGAATTGCTTTTATTCTTAATTAACTCTTGATCACCACCTCTTATGTACCAAAAAAAGTTTTGAGTTATACATTAAGGCGTCAGATAACTTTATTTAATAAATCTTGAGCTCAATTTGTTGCGTGTTGGAATCAAGATTATTATGAATACAGTTTCGTACTAATTAATATGTACCGCACCGAATCAAGACCGGTACAAAATAAAGGGTTGGTCGTATCAGATTTAAATATTGACCAGTACCAACCAATATTGTATCGATCGGTATTCAAAATATTAGTCAAATACTGGTCGTCACCGAAAATTTAAAAAAATGGAGATTTTTTGTAAAATTTTCAAAATTTGTAAAATCTCCATCCCTCCCTCTTACGTCTTACCTCTTTTTTTTTTCATTTTTTCAAAATTTTAATTAGTTATTTTATTTATTTCAACTTTTGTAATTATTGTGAATTTTAACTTTTGATTGTAAAATAATAATAAATATTTTATTACTAATAATAATTATAAATTAAATAAAACTAAAAATTATTTTTATTTTTATTTATTTTAATATTTTATATAATATTTATTAATAAATTATTAACAAAAATATTTTATTTTTAAAATAAATAATTTAAAATTATTATTTATAAACTAATATTTATTTTATATATTTTAATTTTAAATTAAAACTTATATTGAAATTTATATATTTTAAAATATTTTAAAATTAATTATATTTATTAATAATTATTAAATTAAATTAAGATTATCATTTATTATTTTAATTTTGAAGACAGAATTAAAATATACAATATAATTGTACAATATGATAATGGACTATTTTGTAAATTTTAAAAAATTCATAAATTATTTTATAAAATTTAAAATTAAAACGATATCCAATATTAATCGGTATTAGTACAATAACGTACTAAAACCTAATTTGGTATCAAGTTCGGTAGAGTATTCGTAATATTACCTCGTACAAGTAATTTAAGAGGCATTTTCGTCATTTCTTTCTGAATTATGCACTATCCTGTTCTTGACGTTTGGGGTAGGAACATGAAATTATGTTTTTTAAAGTTCTTTTTTCGTAAATCCGTATCAGAATATCAACATCTCTTTTTTACATTTTCGTACTGAAACCTTGTGTGCCATAGCAAATATGTGTATTCTCCAGTTACGTAGGACTTTACATTTTCAAGGATTCCTTCACTTTTATAATTCCATCGCATTACATGGTAAACCCAAACCCTTGACATGCGGAGCGGATTTGAATCTCATCATCCAACTGATTAATCCCAGCTTGATCCATGAACATGGCCCAACTGGAATCGTGAATCGTGGTCGAGCCCCCGGTTATGTCGTGTATGCTGGACCTTTTCTTCTCCTTTCTGGCTGAGTTCAGACGTAGAAAATACTTTTGGGCGTGGCTGGCCACTTGGGTTGGTGTTCTTGACACCACCGCGTTTCTCGAGATGCTCCTCCAGTCTCCCTTCCCATACTTCTCCAATCCGATTAAAAACAACCTGTCGAAGTCCAAGTCCAACAATACATTTTTAACAACACTTGCCATTTTTTTAAATTCCAGCATCTAAACAAGGTGCTAGTGCTACATTTTCTGTGGTTAATTAGTAACAAAACTGTGGTCAACAGACGAATACGTGTCGATCATATTTTTCTGACGGCTAATAGTGTAAAGAACAAAGACAAAATTAGAGGGTTAGGAGCCACAAAATCGGATGATTATCATCAGTAATGTGATTTATTGTATGATTAGAGTGAAGAAACAAAACTAGCATGTCTTAGAATCAAATGGAAGAAATTAAAGATCAGAAATCAAAGAGTTAGTGTCTGGATCCTGACTCACCTGTGCTCTTCTTCAGTCCAAGGAATACCTTTCCTCCTCTCTGTTTCTCTCTCCTTTCCCTTCAATCCAAACCATGCCTTTCTCTCCTCCTCCCCCTCCTCCTCCTCCTCATAACTAGGCAGCTCAACTCGCCCCGACTCAATCTCTACCACATCTCTCACCAACTCTTCATAATGTTGCCTCACATCTGCCCAACTCTTGCCCGGAACTTGGCAGGCGATCTTCTCCCACCTCTCCGGTGTGTTCTCCGGGAACGCCACCAGTGCCCTCTCGAACAGCTTGTCTTCCAGCCGAGACCACGATGACGCTGATGTGTTAAACATTTGGACACGCCCTCTCTGTTAGTTGTAACTTCTTAGTCCAGCTCGAAAGGCTTATGACATGTTACATTATATACAAGGACTAGGGGGATTGTATTTACTATTTAGGATTACGGCCGCTACCTATTTTATCACGTTGAGAAAATACACTTCTTTTATTGCCTTCGGGTTGGTTTTTTAAATTTAGAAATTAAATTCACTAAAATAAGTAATATAATAGAAAGTCAAATTATTGATAAAAGAGAAATATTGGATAGTTAATTTGAATTAGAATCTTACACATTTAGATATAGATAATTTAACTTATTTAACTTTTACAAATTTTAAATTTTAATTGATTTAATTTAATAATTCTTATTATTAGAATCTAATTAATTTATTGATCTGTCACTTAATTTAAACTTTAAATTATAAAGTTAATTTTAATTTTATGATAATTTAATATTAATTAAAATTTTAAGTTATAATTTTTTTATTTTACATATGGGTTATGAGTATGATATTACTGCTCAAAATAATCATTATTATACATAGCTAATCGCAACTTGGCGGTGGCATCAAAGATGTCGGCCCAAAGTTATCCATTGGTAGTTATTCCTCGTGCGGCTTTATTTATTTATTTTATCCACGTTTGAAACACCGCTGATCATACTTTGCTATTAACAAAGTTTAAAGTGCTTCAACTTGCGATTTGGATAAGGCTTAACTCCTCTTTTTATCTCTCACCACAAGTAATCAGAGATATTTCCCCACCTAAATATCATATCTTCTTGTACAACTTACCCTTTGTCGGTCGACTCACAAGTGGCGGCTGTTCTAATCTATTGGTTCTTTCCCCTTGGATTCTATATAATCGAGATTTGGGATTAGGATGGGTAAAAAGCAAGTCCCAATTTTAAGACCCAATACTTAAATTAATAACATGTTAATAATAAATAACATAAGATGGTCTGTTTAACATCAAACATTTATATGGTTTGCATCCACAAAGAAAAAGTAAGCAGCCGATCATTAAAGTATACATTAATAAATTAATTATTTTATTTACACGTTGAATTTTACAAGTTATTAATTAATTATTTTAATAAAATATAATGAATTGTAGCTAGTATTTATTAATATATCATTTTGTAAGAGATTAAAATGAAATTAATAACTTAATTAATTTATAAAATTAAATTATCTCCAACTTTTGTTTAGCATTTAAGTATTAATAAAATATAATTAGAAAAAATAAGAAACAATCAGATTTTAGTTTTTGTTCAAAAACAGAAATAAAATAAATTGTTTTAATTGGAGAAATATAGAAGGACTTGGGATTCTTAGTCAAATTCAGGAATTGGGTTAGTGGCACGGGTCGACAACCAACTGATTATAGGTTGTTAGAGTCTTGTCACGTTTCAATTGGATCTATGTCCAGTCGTGCGCGTTTGGTCGAATGATTTGGTTCGACTAGTCAGGACTAAAACTTCAGAATTTGTAAAACTCGGGGCTTGCCTCATATATTAAAAAATGCTTTTATATCTACAATTATTTCTTATTATCCGATCACTCTTATTTGAGAACTCTTAGATTCACCCATAGGCTCTACGTGGCACACAACAAAATGAATTATCTGTTAGCTGATAGCGCAGCTTTAATAAGTAGATAATATTAATTATTTATTAAAATATTTAGTAAAATTAATTATTTAATATTAGGTGTTGAAGTGTTAAATAATTTATGAGGACATGTCTTTAAAAATTATAAGGACATAAATATTATATATTTTAGTATTTTGTTGAATATTTTATAAAATTTTAGATTTTAAATATTTAATTTTACATAAAATTAAGTTTATAATTTTAATAAAATATAGAACATATGATGATGATGATGAGACATCTAAATATAAAATATAAAAATCCAAATAAAGTTTAACAACACAATTTAAATAGAACAAAAAAAACGAACATCGTCGTTTAAAGCAAAAATTTAGAACAATCAAAGAACGACGTATAACTACCATTAAACTATAAACAATATTATCACGAATAGTTGTCATCTTTCTAGTTCTCTACTCTTCAAAGTCTCCTTGTATAAAGTTAACTTTAACATTTTGAAATATATCTGGAGGTATAAATTTAAGATCTTGATCAATGATGTTAAAAGTCGGGTTGCCATTGTACTTCTTCTAATATAGTTATGCAACGCAAAAGATGCACAAATTATTCTATTTTGATTCATCAATTAATACTTACACATTTTCTATAATATCTTCCATCGAGCTTTAAGAACAACGAAAACCCTCTCAATACAACTTCTCAATGATGAATGATCTCGATTAAAAACTTTTCAAGATCCTCTTAGATTTGCACCACAAAACACTGATTGATGAAACATTGTCTTTAGGTAAGATGTTAAATATCTTTCTCTTTTTGAATAGCTTTTGTCAACCAAGTAATATTTACCTGAGTGTCTATAGAGAAAATATAATTAGTATAAATGTTATCATAAAAAATTTAAATCATGAACAACAAATCCTACAAATCTTAAAATTATCCATAAATGGTTTTGAAAATCCAAGTCTCAGATTACCGATTGTATCAAGGAAAATATGAGAATCGTGTGTTGATCCCTCTTAAGCCACTAAAACATACGCAAATAGTAAGTCAAAGTCACATAGTGTCAATACATTTGTAGTCGTTATTCCTTTCCGCCTACTATAACTCATTATATCCTCCTCTGCAAAAACTACTGCTATATGTATATCATCAATAACTCTAATGCAATCCTAATATAAAACAATGATCATAAGATGATAAAACAACATTTTTCAATGAAAAACATAATGAAGGGGGAGGAAAAACATATTCAATTATCTTAAAATGTGGCACATATCTAGCATCATTGGCAATTTGTATTGAATTTGGGATCTTTTAATTTGATACTGAATATATCTCTTGAAAATCCATCCATGATACTCAAAACTTCTTTAAAAACTCTAATCACACTTTTTTTTTTGAATGGAAATGATGTATTTATGCTATATTAGTAGTGTCAAAATGCAAAGCATCATATAAAAAAGATGGTGGCCATATCCCCCAGTCTAAATCAGGTATAGAACCAGCAGCATGTGCAATACTATGAGCCGATTGGTTCACTGATTTTCGAACATATTGAATAGCCATTGCTGGCAACAAAGTTAATAGTAAAGAGTTAGACTCCATAATATCACACTTCATCTGAGTTCGTTTCAGCCAACTAGGAGCTTCTCGGAAAGTCAATGCTTCACCCAAAGGAGGATCTCCCATACTTGGAATTGTCATCATCTTCCCCATCATACATTTTCCATTTGAATCCCTCAAAATTATACCCATACCATATAGCTGCTGCCTAGCTACAACAGAGACATCAACATTACAATTATAACACCCTACCTGCAGAGGGCTCCATATAGCAATATGTGTTGTTGAAGTCGTAGCTGTATTAAGAACATAAGCCGCCTGCCATTCCCATAAGTGTTGTCTACTTTACTGTAAGATATGTTGTGGAGATGAAGAAAATTTGTTCCAGACCACTTGATTTTTATGTAACCATAACCCATAAATCACCATCAAAGCTTTGTTCCGAAAACCCTCTTGTAGCGTTTTCACCCATCCAAACCGTTCCGTTATTGTGTTCATTTGTCTCCACCTAACCAACGATAATACCCAAGTCTGTTGAGCCACAATACAAGTTAAAAAAAGATGTTTCGTTTCGGTATAAATACCACAAACCAGACAAACACTTGAAAAAATCAAAATTTTTCGTTGCAAATTTACCGTATATGGCAGTAGATCCAAAGTTGCTCTCCAACACATATGCTTAACAGTATATTGTCCTCGTCTATCATGTTTCCAAGCCTAAACATCACTTTGTTTTTGTTGAGGCAAAGGTATTTGGTTAATTACCATGATGTCCCATGGCTGGAAAAAGTTGTTTATCTGCATATCATCCCATTTGTGGAGGCTTGGTATAATAAAAGAAGAAACTTTGCACTAATCTAAACCTGTAGCCATAGGAGACGCCACATACGGTTGAGCAAAATCAGGCAACCATGGATGATGCCACACCAAAGTATCTTCACCATCTCCAATACACTTATAACAGCCTTCCGTTAACCCATTTCGAGCTTCTGAAATGTTGCGCCGTATGCAGGAAGGATTATTACCAAGTTTTGCTTCCCAAAATGAAGAGTCTTGGTAATACCGCCCCTTTAGAACTCTAACAGCTAAGGAAGATTGATTTTATAATAAACGCCATCCCTGCTTGGCCAAAAAAACAAGGTTAAAATCGTGGATACGTCTATATGCAAGACCACCCCTATCCTTCGGAATACACAAATAGTCCTATCTCCTTCATCAAATTCTAGTTGATTCCACATCACTCGAGGTCCAATAAAAAGCATTCATCAGAGATTAAATTTTTCTGCAAACATTCAAAGGAAGTAGAAACAAAGACATTAAATAATTAGGAATGGTTTGTGCAACCATTCTAATAAGGATGTCTTTGCCTGCTCGTGAGAGAACTTTTGATTTCCATCCTGCTAGTCGTTTAGCCACTTTATCCACAATATACTGGAACACATGTTGCTTATCTCTTCCAATAACTGTTGGCATTTCCAAGTAGGACTCATGTTGGATCACTTCCGCAATACCCAGGTTCTGGCAAATAAGTTGTCTTCCTTCACAACTAAGATTGGGACTAAAAGATACTGTCAACTTTGTTAAATGGATACTTTGTCCAGAAGCGTCTTCATATATTCTAAAACACTGCTTCAAATTTGCTGCCTCAATAGCAGAGGCTCGCATAAAGAATAAACTGTCTTCAGCAAATAATAAGTGTGATACAAGTAAACTTCCTTGGCCAATTTTTATGCCATGCAATAGTCCCTAAGCCACATATCCCGATAAGATAGCATATAGTCCCTCTGCATAAATAATAAATAAGTACGGAGATAGCGGATCCCCTTGTCTCAACCAATGGAACAATCGGCCCCAACTCTTGTCTATTATGTGTAATATAATAAACTACCGATGAAACCACCTTCATAATTTCTTGTATCCACTGTGGTGCAAAACCCAACTCGTCATCATAACTTGCAGAAATCCCCACTTCATACATCATACGTTTTCGTCATATCTGTTTTTATTGCCATATACTCATTCCGTGCTTGTGTTTTCCGTTTCATTACATGAAAACATTCATGGGAAATTATAATACAATCAGTAATTAAACTATTCGGAATAGATGCACTTTGTGTTTCAGAAATAATGGAGTCCAGTATGCACTTTAACCTGTTTGCCATCATTTTACAGTCCACTCTATCTATAACATTCGTCAAAGATATTGGCCGTAAATCAGAAACTACTTCATGATTATTCTTTTTAGGTAACAGAATGATATTTATTCAATTTGTACCAGGTAAACTAGTATCATGATGAAGGAAATAGAAACAAGCTTTACATACCTTATTCATAACTATCGACCAGTGTGTCTTAAAAAAACCTGAATTAAATCCATCTGGCCTTGGAGATTTATCAGAATGCATTGAAAATAAAGCCACTTTCACATCCTCCTCTGTATAAGGTGCAAGAAGCATGTCATTAAGCTCATCAGATACCTGCGGATGTACCCACCTCAAAATCAAATCATCAGTCCCCATACCAGAAGTAAATAAAGTTTGATAAAATTGAAGGACAATTTCTTCCATACCCAAATTCCAGTTCTTCCATACACCCAAATCGTCTTTCAGTCACTCGATTTTATTCTTTCGTTTTCTATGTGCTACCATGACATGGAAAAACCTAGTGTTAGCATCACCATTCTTAAGCCACACTTGTTTTGCATGTTGACTCCAATATAGTTCCTGTTGTGCCAACAAAGCCCCATATGTTTCCTCTACCTTCTTCAAATCGGCATTGTCGACTGACAACGCATGTCTACGTAAGAATATTAAACGTGCTCTGCAATCCTTGAGGGTGTGTGTGAATTGTTGATGAAACGTTGCTGCCCATCTTGCAATAGATGTTGCGCAGACTTTTAATTGATCTTCCATTGCTAAGTGAGAACTGCCACTCCAACAATTGCATACCACATCCTTACAATCCATCTCTAAACTCCAGGAATTTTCATACTAAACTTTTTTACTATGTAGCGTGGTTCATCAATTCCCAAAGATAAAAACAATGGTTTATGATCAGACTGAATCGATTCTAATACATATAGAATCGCATTACGAAATTGTTTTAACCACTCCCCAATCGCCACCGCTCGATCCAACCTTTCCTTCGTATCATTCGTTCTCCGATTCGACCATATAAACTTGACCCTATGACATCTAATATCCCTAAAATGACAGTTATCCAGGGTTTGTCTAAAGCCTTCCAAAGCCCATCATGGGTGTGGTATTCTACCTTCCTTTCCAGAGTTGTACATAAGATCATTAAAATCTCCAATTACAACCTAAGGTAAATTGTAAATAGATGCTAAAGAAAGTAATAAAGACCAACTTTGTCTTCTATGTTGCAAGCCCAAAAAATCATAAAAACCTGTTAATCTCCACTAATGCCCCAAGCCTATTCGACACTGAACATCTATATGCCTGGCTGAATAACTAAGAAGACTCACATGTTCCAAACCTTTCCAGAATAAAGCCACCCCACCACTCAAACCAATAGGATCCACAACAAAAGAACCAGTATAGCCCAATTTATCTCTTATTTTAAAAACATTGTCTTTCATAATCATAGTTTCAATTAGAAGAACAAAGGTGGGTTTCTTAACGTTTATTAGGTCCCTAAGGGCCTGAACTGTCCGTTAGTTCCCAAGCCCCCGACAGTTCCAACGTAATGTACTCATCGCTCTAAGTGGTCCTGGAAACCAAAACCCACCCCATCATCTTTTTTTGAATTAGGTGCCACCGAGGCAGGCACAACATCCTCCTCATATCTATTGTCAACGGAATCCATATCCTCATCTGAATTTGAAACCATATCCTCCCTCCTCCTTTCTGAATCAAGAATCAATCTACTGACTTCATTAATTTCCACGATAAGGTTTATCTCAAGAATAGTACCCACTGTGTTTTGAGTGCCTCCATTCCGATCCTCCTTATTCAGATTAACCACCTTCTTCCCAGGTATTTTTGCATGGTTTTCTTTTCTACATGTTCTTTGTTCTCTATTATTGCAATAATATGCAAGTGTTCGATAACGGTCGTAAATGTAGGTTACCAAATACGAACGTTCTTCTCTATCTTTTACCTATTGTTATGAGTCCAATGCCCTTAAGGAGCTCCCGTTCTTTTGTTAGGTTTTCTACTTTTGTCTCTAGTAGATTAACTTATGCTTTTCCGTGTTGCATTCACTGACAGAGCTAGCGATTGACATGGTTGTTGTGTACGCTAGCCTAGAAGCTTCATCTTTGCTCTGTATGCAACTCTTGTTCTGACCGACTAGGCCTGTCAGTAGGGAATGGTGAAGCTTGGTTACTTACACTGCATTTAAGAAACGTACATCAACTTTTGCAGAGTTTTGGCACATCATGCATCTTTTTTGTTAGCTTGCTCGAGACTCCTGACATGTCTGCTGTTGCGACTGTGTTGATACTACTAATATGTAAAGGACATCTTTCTTTTCCTTCAGTTTTTAACTTGTAACTTTTTCTAGTACGAGACTTTTCCGTTAGATTCATTCCTAATCAAATTCATCATATATAGTTTTTCTCTAAAACGTTTTTCTTTATACGAACTCCTATCCAGGCTTATCGTTCTCTGTCACTTGCGTGCCTCCAAAGTAAAAATCTCTCTAGACGCTTGGGCTTTGTCAAGCGTGGTAAAACTACAATACTGCCCTCTTTTGGACCACGGTTCTTTCTTTGTATGCTTCCCTAATTATTATTATTGTTTTCTCCTTTTAAATCATGACTTCGTTACCCTTATGCTACCGTTTTCAAGCTTGGCATTATTTGTTCACTTTGACTTCCTTCTTTGTTTGGCAATTTAATTTCTTATGGTTGGTTCTTGTGCTTATTTGATTCTGACTTTTAAGATATTGGACTTCTATAGATAAACTAGTTGGGTCTTTTTTAATCACCTTTTTGTATAATAATAATAATAATTATTATTATTATTATCATCATCATCATCATCATCATTTTCTTTCTGTTTTCTTAGTTTTGTCTTTTTGTAGTCCTTTTGCTTCTCTTTAGTACATATGATTTAGAGTGCCTTTGCTTTTAGTATTTATCTCTTATAGGTTTGTAGTTGTGCTACTTTCTCTCCTTCGTGGTCTCTTTTCGAGCCAATTGGCTCTTCTCCTTTTCTGTTCTCAAGACCGTGTTTACTTTGGGAATCCCAATGAATTTTTGGGCAGAACTTGCGGGAAAGTGTAGGGGTCATGAGTTAGGAGGATTGACTTTGAAGCTCATGGATGGGACACGAGCAAGCTTTTCGGTGCGTTTCGTGTGCCAAAATAAAAAAAGGGATGACAGACTAAGAATAGGCTCTTGGAACATTGGGACCCTTATGGGGAAGCCTTGAGGATTAGTAGAGATTTTAGATAGGTATAAGATACAAATAGCCTACATTCAGAAGACCAAGTGGTCGGGAGTTAAAGTAAAGGAGATAGGGGGATTCAAACTATGGTACTTGGGGGTCTGTGAAGGCAGAATGAGGTAGGTATCTTAGTGGTCAAGGAACTTATAAATCAAGTGGTGGAGATCACAAGGATAAACGATAGGATTATGGTGGCTAAGATTATTATTAGCAATGGTTTTCTTAATTTAATGTGTGCGTATGCACCTTAAGCTGGTTTAGATTAATAACGAAAACATCTATTCTAGGCGACGTTGGATTGAGTGATCCAGCAAATCCCTAATATTGAGCAGCTTATCTCAACAGGTGATTTAAGTGGACATATAGGGACTATTTCAGACAAATATACAGGAAATCATGAGAGTTTCAAGTACGACACTAGCAATAAAAGTGGAACTGCTTTATTGGACATGACCGTAGCGTTTGAGTTAGTGATAACAAATTTCTTATTTAAGAAAAACAAGGCACACTTGGTTACGTTCAAGAGTAGCATGACTAAGACACAAATTGATTATTTCCTTGTCAGGAGGAGAGCTAGAGCATAGTGCAAGGATTGCAAATGCTTCCGACCACATGCTTAGCAGCCCAGTATAAATTGTTGGTTTTGGATTTAGAAGTGAAGGGATGGAGGACACAACAATTTACCAAGCGGTGTCATAAAATTAGATAGTAGAATCTAAAAGGGGACATGGTGGAACAATTTATGACTTGAATCTGGTATGGAGTCGTATGATTCGTGAGACAGGATGCTAATCAGATGTGGGAGAGAGTAGCTCCCTTGGTAAGAGCAACCACCATAAAAATCCTAGGAGTCTCTAAAGGTCCGTGGGGTGTGCTAATGTAACATCCCATCACCGATGGGAATGATAAATTGGTCAATTGGGACAGGTTAGGAGTGTATAAACTAGTCTCGGCATGTTCATGCATAATATGACCTCCATATATGCATAAATTGTAATTTTTGTAAATGCACATGATTGTACATGCATTTCTGACATTTTCTGGCATTTGTGTTTATTGTAGATAAATATGAATTGGTGCTTGAACATGGAATTGAAGTGGATTTTTGTATGTTTTACATTTTTGTGGAAATTTAGAAAATTTTCTAAAAAATTTTCAGGGTACTTGCCCGGACCGAAAAAATTTCAACTGACTGACTGAGTGGATTTTTGGTATCGAAAATGATTGGCCGATGGCACTGGAAAATTTGAGACATGATGTTAGGATTTATTGAATTGAGCCATTAGAATTTGACGAAAAATTGGAGTAGAATTTGGAACCAGAATAAAAATCAGGACAAGTGGCAAGTGACACTTGTCACTTGCCTACTTAGCCTTCTAAAAGGAGTAATATATATATATATATATATAACCTAAGAGATGTAGTCTTCCACGACTCTCTCCTTAAAAGCTATATAAATATCACTTTGAAAGCTTTATTTTCCCTTCATCCGTGAGTGCTCCTTTTCTCCTTCCTTCGGTGGAGTTTGTTCATTCTTCAATCAAGAAATTGTCTTGTTTCCTTGCTTGCTCCTCTTTGATTCACACACAAACTCAACCTTAAGTCTTGTGATAAGGATGATTAGAGGGTGTGAGGGTAGTAGCCGTAGGTGTGAGTAAGGTTGAGAAGTTTGAGTGATTTAAGAAATTGAAGAAATGAAGAGCTTGCTACTTGTATTAGGTGAGAGTTGATGTTTGTATTCTTTCATTTGGTACTTAGATGCATTATGGTGATAAATTGTGCATGAAGTTTATAAAGCTTATGGTTTGATGGTATGGGTAGGTTGCTTCCTTGATTGGTTTATAATTGATAAAAGATGAATTGTTAACATGCTTTGGATTGGTTTTGATGTGTGTGTGATGCTAGATGAATGGAAATTTAGGGAAAGAACTTAGTGTTTTTTGTGCTGCCAAATCATGATAAATTACTCAAGAGAATGTTTTGATGAACTTATGGCTGAATTAGAGGTTCAAATGGATGCTTATTGATGTAGGTATAGTGATAGAATGAAAGGGGAGGAGGTAGGGAGGAAATCTGGAAAAATGTGAGTTGTGTAGGTTTCAGAGTTTGACTCATAACTTTTGATATGGTTGTCCAATTGAGCTGAGGTTTGTTTTAAATTAAACTTAAGAAGTATGGCTAGATTTCATATGAAGAAAGATTTGTCCAATTCTAACTTTAAGGATTTTAATTTTGGCATGCAAAGTGAATTGTGAGGTGCTGTATGAACAGTACCCGAGCTTGATGACCTGAAACTTTGATGCATTTTTCTAAATTCATATAGGGTGAATTGGTGAAATTGGTCTTAATGAAAGTTGAATATTTTTGTGTTAGCTTTCTAACGCCACTAAGTATGATATTTTTCGATGTGTAAATTGAGAGTTATGGTCTGTTAATGTTCAAGTGGAAATTCAGCCTTTGTTGTGCAATGCTCTAAGTGAATAGGTTTTGGGCTGTTTGTGTTCTGATATTTATTTGGGACTGTAAATGGGGAAATTGGCTTAAGTAATATCTGGAAACTTGTAGAGGATTGTTGTAGCTTTCTAATGAGATATTTTATGCAAATTTAGCATATCTGGATTGGAAGTTATTAATTTTTCAATTTCGGATATGCTTTAGGTTTTATGCTGTTTGAACAAGTTTAACAGGACATTCATATTAATGGACAAATTTGAAGTAGTTAGTGAAGGAAATTGTCTCTGAGCCCTTCATAAGAAGTGTAGCTTGTTGTCTGATCTTTTCAGGGATATAGAGCATGTAATTTTTCAAACATGGGATTGAAAGTTATGAAATTTGGAAGAATGTGTTGCTGTTGAGAATGATTTGGATAGGCTGAAGCTTTGATTGAGAAATTGAGTTGTTTAATGAGGGATTTGGCTTTCAGTTTGTTCATGAAAATTGTAGCCCTTGTTTTTCTCTTTTGATTGACATAAATTTTGAAATTTTTAGCTAAGGGAATAAAAAGTTATGATTTTTGGTATAGTACTGAACTGTTGTGGTAATTTTGTAATTTGGCAGAAGTTTTGAGTGTATTTTTGTCACCCTTAGGGGTGAAATTGGATTTTTCACTCTTCATGAAACTTATCGAGTCTTCTGAGAACTTTCCAACGAGACCAAATTTGGAATTTTTAGACACTTGTGTAAATAGATAAGGGTTTTGAAAGAGGAGAAGGTAGTTAGTGAAAATTGAAAAATTGGAAAAAGAAGGAAATTTGGGATTTATGTGACCTAATTATTTCTTTTGTCAATTACTTTCGCATCCAACGTCCGATTAACCTGAATTTTGAGGCATCGGATTCGTATAATATTTAATTTCGTTTATTTGTAAAATTGAGAAGTTTTAGAGCCGAAATTGACGAGAATTGGTTAGGTCGAAGTGAGGGGTCGGGGTAAGGATTTTCCTAAGCCGTGTTTTATTTATAATTGGACCTATAGAGGTCCGAATTGAGTGATTTCAGTGTCAATGGGTTTCCAATTTTTAGAGGAAAATTTGATGACGGGAAATTGTGTAATAATGCCGGGAATGTCACGAACATGCATTGTACACATTTAATTGCTACATGTGCATTATTAAATGTTTCTGATTGCCAATTTGGTAATGTTGGATATTTGGACTGTTTTAGAGACGCATTTGGAACGTCATTTCACAGACGTTGCTGAGACTTCCAGGCTTTAACTTCGGAAGCAAAGGTGAGTAACCTAGATGGTTCCTCAATTATTATTTGGTTATATTTCACACTTATACAACTGTGGAGAATAATGGAGGGACTCTTGCGTTTGTTTGTGTCACTATTCCGGACCGAAGGTGTCTGATGTATGTGGGAGATTGTGACATAGGAGTGTTTTACTGATGATTGTGATTGGAATGTGATTGTTTGTGAACCAATTGTGTGAATATGTTAATTGTGATTATAAATCGATTGTGAGTATCTTGTGAATTGTTGTGAAACAATTGTTTGAATGTGATAATTTGGATCCGATTGTGATATAATATTGTTTAATTGTGACATGCATTCCATGCATGAATGCATGATCGATTAATGAGAGTTGTGGACCGAGCGTGCCGGAGCTACAAGCTCAATGTTTATATTGGGCCTCGAGCCCCATAATGATCCAGAGCCTTTGGCTCAACGATTAATGCGCCCATATTGGGACAGTTTAGGTGCTCGGTCACAACACCGTAATAAATTGAAAAGGGTCACATGTGCATTACATATGCATTGGATTGCATTTCTTTGAATGAATGAAATGCTAACTGCTTTGTGATTCTGTGTATTTCTGAATGTGAATTGGGCAACAGCTGTCTTATGTTTGAATGTTTTACAAATTCAATTGGGTATAGATGTTTAAGCAAATGGAATGTGACACATTGTCTATATTCAAGTGCAATTGTGCAATGTGCTTAATTATGCAACAATGTGAAAATACATGATATGTGAATTATTGTGTTGCATGAATTGAGTGAACCATCGATGATGGTTCCTCACTGAGTTCGCAAAACTCACCCAAAATTTGCAATTATTTTTCAGGATTCAGAAGAATACCCCGTTAGGCAACGAGAGTATGACATCTGCTGGTTAATACAGTAAAGAAGTGGTCGGGATCAGTTCGTGTCTGCATTAGTGTTTTTTTATTTTTCTGAATTTTTGTATTACTGATTTGGACAATTTGTAAAGTCAACAGATTGGAATAAATTGTATTTATGAAAAGGGCCCCGAGGCCATTGATTTGTTTATGTAAATTATTTTCCGCATAAATTATCATGTGTGTGTGTATGTGTTAAAGAAAAAAAAATTATACTGAGTTTTGACTGAGTGATGTAGCACGCCATTCTCGCGGGACACGGACTCGGATATCACCATCGATGTCGAGTTCGGGTCATACGGGAGTGGGGTGTTACAGCTAATGAAATCTTGGTGGTGATCGGAAGAGGTTCAGGGAATGGTGAAGGCAAAAAAGAGAGCATACAAAGAAGTTCTATTAGCAAGTACAACAGAGGCAAAGCGAGAAACTAATAGAGTAAGATACAAACTGGAAAAAAAGAGGGCAAAGAAGACAATTTTAGTGGTTAAAGGCGAAGCTTACGAGACTTTGTACAGGAGTTTGGATACTAACAGGGGAGCGCAAAAAAATTTCAAGTTGGCACAACATAGGGCACGTAAGATGAGAGATTTCAACCAAGTAAGTTGGCACAACATAGCACAACATAGGGACGGATCCAGAAATTTTTTTAAGTGGGGGCAAAATTTTAGTTGGAACAAAATTTTAATTTTTTATGGGATCAAAATTTAAAATAATAATTTTTTCATATGAAATTTTTTAGAGGCAGTGGGGGCAAGTGCCCCCACTTGCCCCCAGTGTAGCTCCGTCCCTAAGGACAAGTACTCATGGAGGCCCATGTCATCAAGAGTAGATAGAAGAGATACTAGGCATCTTAGACAATATAGAGTTAGGTGACCCTTCCATGTCAGAGCATTTTCATAACTGATCTCGATGTGAAAGGGTCACAAGGGACGATATTACAAACGTTTTTAGGGAGATGGAGAGTGGAAGGGCAGTAGGGCCAGATGAGATCCTTATAGAGATATGGAAGAGAATAGGAGTTGTTGGTATTGAGTGGCTAGTTTAACTTTTTAATGTGATCCTCGAGTCAATCAAAATGCCGGATGAATGTAGATTGAGTAGGTTGATTCCATTATATAAGGCCCAAGGGGACATCCAACATTATCACAACTATAGAGGCATTAAACTACTAAGTCACACCATAAAGTTGTGGGAGAAGGTGATTGAGAAGAGAGTCCAAAGAGCAACTTCTATATCGGTCAATCGATTTGGGTTTATGCTTGGTAAGTGGACAACAAAAGCAATATATCTCCTTCGTAAGCTAATGGAATGCTATAGGGAATGAAAACGAAAGTTGCATATGGTTTTTATTGATTTGGAGAAAGAATATGACATGATTCTTAGGGAAATCTTGTGGAGGTGTTTGGAAGCAAAGAGAATCTTATAATCTATATATGTGTAATTAGGGATATGTATGAAATGACAAGCATACGAACGATAGGAGGCAACATGGAAACTTTTTCTATAAGTATTGGGCTACACCAAGGCCCTGCCTTAAGCCCTTTTCTGTTTGCATTAGTGATAGATGAGCTTATCAAACACATTCAAGGAGAGATACCTTGGTGTATATTATTTGCTGATGATATTGTCCTCGTGAATGAGACTAGGGAGGGGGTCAATTTCAAGTTGGAAAGTTGGAGAGAAACATTAGAGTAGAAAGATTTTAAAATGAGTAGGACTAAGACGGAGAATCTAGAATACAACTTTTCAGGAAACCAGATGGTCTATGAGGTGGTCATAGCAATTGGTACTGACGTCATACCACAAAAATTGAGTTTTAAATACCTCGAGTCTATTTTTCAAAGTGATGGTAATATTGAAGTCGATATAGTCCATCGTATCAGATCTGGGTGGGTCAAATAACGAAGTACATTAAGGGTCTTATGTGATAAGAAGATTCCATTAAAGCTTAAAGGAAAATTTTATAGAATGGTGATTTGGCCTACCATGTTATATAGGGTGGAGTGTTGACCCACCAAACGTAGACATACAAGAAAGTTGCTGGTAGTCGAGATAAAAATGCTCTGGTGGATGTATGACATTATCAGAAGTGATAATGTCTGAAATCGTGTGGTGAGAGGCAAACTACAGGTCACTAGTATTGCCGACAATTTACAAGAGATTAGGCTCAGGTGGTTTGAGCATGTGAGCAGGAGGCACCTTGATGCTTCTGTGCTACGTTGTGAGAAAATAACCCTTTGCGACCGCAAGAGGAGAAAAGGAAGGTTAAACAAGAACTTAAGGGAAGTGATCAATAAGAATATGATAGAGTTGGCCCTTACCAAGGAATTAGCCAGAAATAAAAAATTCTTGCGTGCTAGGATATGGGTAAAGGATATCCTTTAAAGTGTAGTAAAACAGTCGTGGTAATTATTGGGAGTCATTTACTGTAAAGCTCTGACGATGTGTCTACCGCTTAGGAAGTGTAATCCTAGTATCCAATCTGTCTTTTCTAGTTGCAAGTCATAGACAAGTCTTTCTATCCTACAACTTGGCTTTTTAGTTCTGGTGTATAAGGAAAGGTCCTTCGAGGCCATTCGATACCTTTGGATTGTTCATACTCACATGACGACTGAACAAGGATCCCTAGCACAACTCGAGACATGAAGAGTCATACTTTGCAACTTATCAGGTATTAGCAGATCTTGGCACCATATCAGATATTTTATTTTTATTTTTAGTTTTATTTCTTTACTCTTTTTAACCTACCTCATTTATTTGTAGCTTTTTTTTAATGTCATGTCACATTTTTATGTGGATCTACCATAAACAACCTGTATACTCTATAAGGGTAAGGCTGCATATTATCAGACGTCTTCAGACTCTGTAGCGATACGGGATTTAGGCTAGGTGTGATAATGAATGGTATATTATGACTCTAATGCATCAACATGATACTTTTGAGAAATCATTTTGACAAGTTTGAATTCTTCTCTGTGTAAGCTTCCAAAAGAATTGACTAGATTGGCATACAAGAAATCATTCTAAAATTCAGAAGCCTAGGCCTAGCTGATGATAAGTTGGTAAATGAATGTTTGGTAAGTAAGCAGGACTTGAATGAGTTGTAGGATGGAGCTTCGAATGAGGACTGAGGACAACAGAAATTAACATAAGTTTCACCTTATGGGTCTAGGAACCGCGGTAGCCTGTGGATCTATATTTATATAGTTCCATTTATAATCGAGTTTTTCCAGTTAAATCAAGTCGTTTTCTTCTATGTAATAATTGTTCCTTTATTAGAAAATTAGTTCGCGATCACTAATGTAATACTAAATAAGTGTTGATTTCCTGATGGTTCCATGATTTCTGTTATTTTTATAGGGTTGAAGCATAATAAGTGAATAAAAGAGAAGAGAAAGCAAATGTTTTGTTGTAGAACACTATATAACACCATAATTTTATTGAATAAAAACTTGTCAATTTATACAGTTTTTCTCTAACTCAAATTAAAAAATAAGATAACATCTAATATAAATCAGTATAGAATAAAATCTAATTTATTTGGTGACTATCACAATAATATCTCTAAACTGATTTCTAAAATCAAACTCTAAATATCATAATCAAATTTATCTAAGACCTAATCTTTGATCAATTATTTCGTAGGAATCTGCAAGCCTAAGGGATTTTCCAACAAACTCCTCCTTGCCTTAGGAGTTGCAGAGCTTTAATGTCAAAATAATTCATCCTCTTGATGTACTGCTTTTGCCTCTTCATTTTGTGACTTGCAAATTTTCTCCATATGTTCAATTTGTCCACATTTTGCTGCATTTGATATCAGGACTCCACCAACATTTTCTTTGTGAGTGATTTGTTTTTTTGCAATGTGGGTATGGTAGATATGAATCATCATTGTTTCTGTTGTTGTTGTTGTCGATCTTGTTGAAATCTTGTTTTTGTCTCCTCCTGAATTTTTTTCTTTTGTTTGTGCATTTTGATTTGAATCATTGTACGTAGGATTTGTTGGCAATGTCTGGGATGTCATAGTCTTCATCTATAGTTTCCCAAACATCCATAGCATCAAGATGAGCTTTCATAGCATCAAGATGAGCTTTCATTCGAACAGCCCAAACTTGATAGTTTTCACCATAAAAAATTGGTGGTGCGCCTTGAGACAGTTGTGATTCAATCTCTATTGCTTGAAGATGATTATAATTCTTGTTGTAATTCTGGGTTGTAAATCAGGTTTGTATTTTTGTTTCACTCATCTCACAGATCCTTCAAGACAAATGCTTTGATATCATGTTGTTTTTATAGGGTTGAAGTATAATAAGTGAATAAAAGAGAAGAGAAAGCAAAGGTTTTGTCGTAGAACACTATATAATACCATAATTTTATTGAATAGAAACTTGTCAATTTATACAGTTTTTCTCTAACTCAAATTCAAAAATAAGATAACATCTAATCTAAATCATCATAGAATAAAATCTAATTTATTTGATGACTATCACAATAATATCTCTAAACTGATTTCTAAAATCAAACTCTAAATATCATAATCAAATTTATCTGATACTTAATCTTTGATCAATTATTTCGTAAGAATCAGGAAGCCTAAGGGATTTTCCAACAATTTGCTTCCGCTTGCGTCTGATTTCAAGAAAAGTGCTGCCGTTCACCATCCAAAGTATCCAAAAGTAGCTGCTGTGATGTTATTAATTTACACTGGATAATCTCATTTGTCAAAAATAACATAACACTATTTTATTAGTCAAAATAATATAAAACATTTGAATTGAAAAGGATTCTTCGTCACTGTATTTTCCAGTCAACCACGTAAGAGTTGAGACATAACTTTTACCGTTTAGGGAGAGGAAACCCAGCAATTGCTTGTCAACCATGCTTAGTTTCTTGTTTGCTAAACTAACCAGGTTTGCAGGTCTTACTGTCGAGGAGTATGCAGAAGTAAATAAATTTTTTGATGAGAGTTATCAGTAAATGATGTTCTTTCTCCAGGACATGTACTTCTTTCTTTTTGTCATCAAAGTAACAGCTGATCTGTAAGCATTGGGCAGCATGGCAAATCGCACGATAATTTCCACTTCTTCAGCGGGATTTTTCTCTCAAGTCAAGTTTTTCAATGCCACAATATGAAGTTTGAGGGCAAATAGACTGAGATTTTCAAACTGAGGAAAAATTGGTCGTGTAGCTTGAAACTGGCTAAAGGCAGCTGCTTCAACAGCTTATCTTCCAGTATCAGCTGCTTTGGAATACCAACAAAGTTATGCATATCTTTTTCTTTTCTTGCTAAAAATAGTAAGTATATGCACTACAGTTGCTAAATTTATTTAATATCTATCCTCCCCTGTATTAAGACGAATGGAAATGAATTTGTTACTTTTGAGGCTACGCCATACTTGTCTGTGCACTCTAGCTACGGATGAGCTTCTTACTGCCATTGAATTAGACTTGGAAACTGCAAGTGCTTAGGTCCAATTTAGCTGTTCCCAGTCCCAAAAAGGAAAATCTTGAGCATCAGTCATTTCCGAGTTTTCAGTTCCAGCAGTTACTTGGAGATGAGCATGGTTTCCTCCCGAGTTTGAAGTGTCAGACGGGCTTGTGTTGCCCTCCACTGTAGGAACTGGAGCAGATTTTAAAGCTGGATCACCAAGAACTTGTATCTCTCTGGTTCCAGCTTCTAGTGGACGTCGGTCAAATGCTCGAAAGCTTCCTGATATAACGTATACCCGGCACAAAGTGAACTCATGCCTCAACTACATTGGAGAAACGGTCTGTCAGTGAATTTTCATTGATAACCAAAACATGTAAATTTCCATGAGCAGTCAATTTTTGTATGTCGTGAAACTGTTTATTACCACGGGGATAGCACTGTTGGTGGTGGAAGAGTCAGCAACTTCTTCAATTGCTCTGTACTCGTTCATCTTCCATTTGGTTTTTCTTCCAGTGGGAGCTTTGCCCTTGTAGAAAACCATGGTTTTCTTCATACCAATCACACGACAATTTGAGGAATACACATAACTAGGAGAGCCTGTGGCCTTCCAATAGCCTGACGCAGTAGTTCTGCTGGGTCGTCCTCCTCTTGCTTCTCTCTCTTGTCTTGGTGCGAAGAAGAACCACTGCTCCGTGTCCCCACGGCATAGTTCCCCCGAAAACCCTGCATCAAATGCAACAAGGTCAGGACACCTACTAAACCCATTTCAATTAAGTAGTGACTTGAAAATATAATTGAGTGAATGGAGGAGCATACGTGGAAGATGGCAGGGCTCTATGTTGTAGATGTCTACGACAGGAATAACACGGTGTAGCTCCTGTCTTTTCCCTTCCAACTTGTTGCGCAGATAGAAGGAAACAAGTTCTTCCTCTGTTGGGTAGAACCGAAACCCAGGTGCTAGTTCCTCCATTAAATCAATCTTGCTATTATTGTTAACCGTGTTTGGTAGATCTATAATTGTCATGAGTTGCGATTATATGGAAGTATATAAAGATGGAGATCCAGAGGTACGGAAGAGGTTGACGCTGGCAATTGACGAGTGAAATAAGAAAATTTTGGCAAAGCATAGTGATTGGAGGATACTTCGACGCGGTTGCCAAGAATATTATCCGATTGTGTTGGTCTATCATGCGTATGTGTCTGTGTCCTCACCGGAGGTGACACAATTAAATTATCAGCCTATCAAATTCTACCTTGAAATGGTCAGCTCTACCCTAGCACTCACTAGTCTCGTCTTTTTCTTATATATCCGCATGCAGATTTGAGTTGGCTCAATTGCTTTCTAAAATATTTATTTAAGTTATGCTATGTTTTAAGTTTTATATTTTAAATTTTTGCTTAATTTAATAATTTTGTTGCAATTTTCATAATTTCATTAGTTTTATAAACCAAAATGACCAATTAATTTTAATTTAATAATACAATTTAAAATTTATTTTTAATCATTCTTTAAGATTTTCAATTTTATTTATTTTAATCCCATTTAAACCTCTTTCCACTTTAAAGTCTTAAAAAATTGATTTATATACGGATTTCAAGGCACGTGTACGACCCGCTGACGCATTCCTTTGTTTATTTTTCATCTAAACACCGCCGGCGACAATCAAAAACCAAAATTTTGTAACCGGCAAAAAGACAAAAACCACCGGAAATTTTTAAGAAAACCTTTTTAATTTTTAGAATTCTCCGACAAAAATTCTACTTTAGTAAAAGTTTTTAGTATTAAAAAATTAATAAAAAGTCAGTGCCCAAATTTTTTTTTTAATGAGAAAGTATTTTTAAGCCATCCATTTTTAGATTAATCCCCGCTTAAGTTGAGTAGGTTCGTTATGGGAGGCAAAATTCTGATCTCAAATTTTAAACAATTATATACATAAGGATAATTCAAACCTGCAATCTCACTTAAATGAAAAAAAAAAACCCTTATCAATTAACCTGTCTAAAAATTTCAATGCCCAAATATTAACTCAAAACATGACACGACCCGTACGCCAATTTTTGGGTGGAGGAAGAGGGAAGCAGCACTAACTTACGTGGAAGAGGAGGCGCAGGAAGCCCCTAAAGTGGGAAATCTGAAGACTTTATATGACATTTATTGATGATCTCTTTTTGTTTATCGTCCTTGTTTTTAAAGTTTAAACTGATGTTTCTCATCATCAATCACCATCTCCTATAATAACTTTGACAAAGTATTGCCACGAAATTCTGAATTTGTCAACACTGGCTATCGGTAACTATCCTCTTCATAGATCACCTAGAGTCTTCCAGTTGGTTGGATCTTGGATGCCTTGGAGGCATAAGCACCCTACGTCAGATCTTTGGCTGACTAAATTCCTAGGCTATTTTGACGGGAGTTAAGATCTTTTCTACCTCTATCAACCCTGTTTCTGATTATATCTATTTAATTTACTCATAAAACTTGGAAGCATTGTTAGTAGGGGAAACAATTTAATTTATTTATTCTCATTTTTTTAATGGAAAAGAAAATTTCAAAGCATTTCCTCATTACGAAACATTGATTGAAAACAAAGGTCTGATGTTAACTTCTGTTTTAGTGTATGATTACTTGGAACTTTCGGTGCAAAATTGATACTAACTATTAGGAAAAATATGTATACCATTGTATGTAATTATTTTTGTCATATTTAGTTTGTCTAGATTATTCTCTTTATAGATAGATAACGTTGTATCAGCCTTAGTTTAAGGAGTAGAAAGTTGTTGTAAAACTGCATAAATACCATGTATATTTCGGATGATTAATACAATCTCATTCTCCTAATCTGTCTTCATTATTTTACATGATATCAGAGAACCGATCCTGGTGTTCTAAATAAACTTTTTTTCTCTATCGTTACGCTGCCATTCAATCATGGAGATGGAAACTTCGACAAAAAATACTGCAATGGATTCATCACATCCATATTATGTTCACCATTCAGGCCAACCAGGGCATATGCTCGTACTAACCAAACTGAATAGATCTAATTATCAATCTTGGTGAAAATCCATGATGCACGCCCTCATTGCAAAGAACAAGATAGGTTTTATCGATGACACACACAAGATTGTCGTCCCAGGATGACGAGCCTATGGAGTTTGCATTGTGGAATCAATACAATAGCATGATTCTTTTATGGTTAACACACTCCATTGAACCTGACATCGTAGCGGGAATTGTTCACGCCAAAACAACACAACAAGTATGGGAGGATCTTCAAGATCAATATTTACAACAAAATGCTCTAGCTATCTTTCAGCAAAAAAAATCTATTGCAAACATCTCGCAATGTACAATTTCTGTGGCCTCTTATTTTACCAAACTTAAAGGTCTCTGGGATAAACTGGAAATATACCGCACACCAGTGACTTGTAACCAAACCAAGGAGCATCAAGAAGAAAGAGAAAGAGACAAGTCAATGCAGTTTCTTATGGGACTCAACGAGTCTTACAAAACTGTTAGATCAAATATACTAATGATGTCTCCTTTACCTAATGTTCGCCAAGCATATTCTTTAATAATCCAGGAGGAAACCCAACGCCAGATGAATTCGGAACTAGTTGAAAATTTTTCTATTGCAGCGGCAGTACAAAATCGCTCATCCAACTGGAAGTCCTCCAAAGGTAAGGTCTGTGAACATTGCAACAGATCTGGATACATGATTGACGAATGTCGTACTCTTAAGTTCCATTGTAAGTTCTGTGATAAACGAGGACATACCGAGGATCGCTGTCGGCTCAAGAACGGAAATCAAAATGCTAGATCCTCACAGTCTGGTGGAAATCGAAGTGGTGGACAGTCCAACCCTCAGGCAACAAACCTCACAGAAGCATCTCATGCTTCTGGGAATGGTGTGGAAGGATCTGCTTTCACGCAAAATTTCACTCATGAGCAGCTACAACAATTAGCACAAGCCTTAGCCACACTCAATCAGGATCGGACCTCCACCAAAGCTGGAAATGGTGATGTATTTGTTAATGCCGCAGGTCTGTTTTCCTCACCCAATGTTTTCTCTAGCTCAAATATTGCAAAACCATGGATTTTAGACACCGCTGATCATATTACCTCCAATCCTTCTCTCCTTTCACACACCCAGTGTTCCTCAATCCCACTTGTCAATTTACTCACTGGAACAACCGCAGACATTACACACACCGACACTATCCACTTTAACTTTCATCTCACTTTAGATAATGTATTGTGTGTCCCCTCATTTAATTTAAACTTAATGTCTGCTAGCAAACTAACTAATGCCCTCAATTGTTGTGTTATTTTCTTTCCCAACTTTTGTATCTTGCAAGACTTGGCTACGGGGAGGATGATTGGCTCGGGTAAACAGTATGGTGGTCTCTATTACATGTATCCGTCAACTCCTCCATCTGCTGCGTATCACACATCACATCCTCACATTTGTGGCACTTGAGACTCGGTCACCCATCTTCAACACGTCTCAAATCCATTCTTCCTTTGTTAAACATCCACAAAAATGATGTTCTTCACAATAATTGTAATGTCTGCCCTCTGGCAAAACAAACTCGATTACCTTTCCCTACAAATTCTATATCAACACGTTAACCCTTTGATCTCCTACATTGCGATGTTTGGGGACCTCACAAAGTCCCTACACATTCAGGAGCTCATTTTTTTTCTTAGTATTGTTGATGACTATACTCGCTGCACTTGGATCTTTCTCATGCATAATAAGTCCGAAACTTCATCATTGTTGGAACATTTTGTGAATTTTGTTCAAACGCAATTCCATACATCCGTCAAAACTCTGCGTGCCGATAATGGTACTGAATTTTTGCCTTTAACCAACTTCCTTCATACTCGTGGCATTGAGTTTCAACATACATGTGTCTACACTCCACAACAAAATGGAGTGGTCGAACGCAAACATCGCCACATATTAAATGTTGCGCACTCACGTCTTTTTCAATCTAATGTACCTCTTCACTTATGGGGAGAATGCGTGCTTACTGTAGTCTATATTAATTAGCTTCCTTCTCCCTTATTGTCCAATAAATCACCATTTGAAACATTATATCACAAGCCTCCTTCTCTTCATCATCTTCGTGTATTTGGCTGTCAATGTTACGCCACTATTGTCCAATCCAAACAAAAATTCGCAACTCAAGCTACAAGATGTATTTTTGTTGGTTACCCTCATGGACAAAAGGGTTACAAATTATATGATTTAGACTCCCAATATTTCTTTGTCAGTCGAGATGTAGTTTTTCACGAAGATGTTTTTCCTTTCGTCTCTACGAAATCACCTTCTTCTTCAACATCACCCCCTTCCTTTCTACCAAACCTTGCCAGTGATGTTCCATACCTACCTCCTCCTCCTACGCATCCTCCTCCTCCTCCTGCCACCCTTCCTTCTCATGATCATTCACCATCTCATGACACCTCACCACCTCATGTTGAGAGTTCGAATAAGTCAAACTAGTTTATCTTCTCTTTTGTTATTTATCATATCTTTTAGGATATTATTTCAAACTAGTTTATCTTATCTTTTGTTATTTATCCTATCTTTTAGGATATTATTTTGTTTGTTCAAATTTAAATTTTTGTACAGATTCATTCAAATTCTGCTGTAATCTCTGTATTTATAGTTGTTGAAAATCAATAAGATTTGAGTTCATGGTATCAGATTGCCAATAACCGGTTTCAATCACCATCTTCTTCCTTCTTCTTCTTTTTTTCCCCCTCATCGCCATGGCCAACACTACTGCAATTCCTATCCCGTCTATGCCAAACCAAATAACCATTAAGCTCACCCCTACCAATTACCTACTTTGGAAAACACAAATGATGCCTCTTCTCTACAGTCAGAAACTTATTCACCATGTTGATGGTACCCAAGCCCCTCCCAAAACCATCGACAATAACCCCAATCCCGCGTATGAGCCGTGGTTTCTCAAAGATCAAATGGTGCTGAGTTGGATCCTTGGCTCGTTGTCTGAATCCGTTTTGTCGCAGGCCGTCGGTGCAACCACCGCTCACGCAGCTTGGTCGAAGTTGCAAATGACGTTTGCTTCCGGATCCCGTGCACAAGTCCGGACTCTCAAGGGCTCCTTGCATGCTCTCTCTCGTGGAGACGATTCTATAGTCACGTATATGGATCGTGCTAAACGTATTTTTGATCAACTTGGAGCTCTCGATGCCGCTATTTCTGAAGATGATCTTGTTGATCATATTTTACGAGGCCTTGGTTCTGATTATCGTCCTTTTGTACGTAACATAGAGGCAAAATTACAATCTATTTCTTTTGATGATTTATTTGGTTTGCTTCTCTCTGAGGAATTGCGATTCTGCAAGCCACCGATGATACACTCAATCCTCCTGCCGTTGCTCATTATGCCGGCCGACAGTCTTCTTCTGCTACCAATCGTGGTCGAGGCCGTGGTAATCGGCGAAATGGTTCCTATTCGGGGCGTGGCCGAGTCACCTCTCCTACCACCGAACCCACTTGTTACAATTGTCGTGGCCGTGGCCATACAATCCGACAATGCCCCAGCCCCAAATATGCCGAAACAAATCCCAAGCCGTCAGCCAATTATAGCTCATCCCCTCACACCAATACCAAGCAGTGGATCGTTGATACTGGCGCTTCCCATCACTTGACATCAGAATTGGAAAACCTAGGAATTCATTCCGAGTACACTGGGACTGATGAAGTTACTCTTACCAATGGTAAAACCTTACCTATTTCTCGTGTTGGCTCAACTACTTTGTCTCTTAGTTCTCGTTTTTTTAATTTATCAAATGTTCTTCATGTTCCAGAGGCTAATCTTAACTTGTTGTCTGTTCCTCAGTTTACACTCACTAATGATGTCTCTGTTGAATTTTTCCATGATTCGTTTGTGATTAAGGACCGACAGACGAAGCAGCCACTTCATAGAGGGGTCATCCAAAATGGGTTATATCGTCTTGCTACTGATCCAGTGTCTCCTGCTTGTCATTCAGTTTCCTTGCCTACTTGGCATGCTAGATTAGGCTATGCTTGTTCGAACACCGTTAATAAAGTTTTGAGTCTAAATAAATTGTTCGCGTCTTAAGCAAGATTAGTCATTATGTGAAACTTCTTTGTGTTAGTAAATCTCACAAATTGTCTTTTTCGATTCTACTTATGAAGCAAAGCAACCTTTAAAATTAGTTTGTTCGGATTTATGGGGTCCGTCACCAATTGCTTCGGTTGATGGTTACTTATATTACGTTGTGTTTTTTGATCATTACACAAAATATACATGGATCTATTTTTTGCGACGTAAGTCCGATGTCTATAATTGTTTCATTAAGTTCCGTGCTATCGTTGAAAAATACTTTGGTAAACCTATTAAACAATTTCAATCCGATTGGGGTGGGGAATTTCAAGCTCTAGAAACATACTTAGCCTCCAATTCCATCATCCAACGAAGCTCTTGTCCCCATACACCTGAACAAAATGGTTGTCTTTGAAAGGAAACATCGCCATATAACCAAACCGCCGAGCCTTGTTGCACCATGCCTCCGTACCACCTAAATATTGGGATCATGTTTTTCTGCAGCCGTATATACCATTAACCGATTGCCAAGTCCTTGCTTAATCATAAATCACCATACCAAGTTATTTTTCAACGAGACTCGGATTATAATTTTTACGTGTCTTTGGTTGTTGTTATCCTTGGCTTCGTCCCCTACACTAAAAACAAGCTTGAGCCTAGATCCACAAAATGTGTTTTTCTTGGTTATAGTATTCTCCACAAGGGTTACAAATGTTTATCTTTGTCTACCAATAAGGTGTTTTATTCACGTCATGTTATTTTTGATGAACAGGTTTTCCCGTTCAAGACAAGTGATGGCAACGCATCGGTTCTCGGTCCACCGCCTTCCCCATCCACCATCTTTTCTCTCGGCCAAAGACACCATACTGTCCCCTCAACCTCCATATCGTCACCTAATATATCTCCCATTGTCCCGCCTTCACCTAATTCTACAGTCCCGATTGCTGCACCAATTGCCTCGGCTGAATTGTCTTCAACTGCCACGGCTTCCTCTGGCTCTGCCTCCACCCAACCTGCTATCAGTCCCTCGGCAGTACCATCAGCTGCTCCCGCAGCTCCCTTGCGCCATCATATGACCACTCGGTCCCAAACCGGTTCCTTGAAACCGAGAGTCTTTGCCACTGCAGTCTCCGATGTCTTGGCTGCACCCTCCTCATACATCGATGCGCTAAACATCATCATTGGCGCAAGCAATATCTCAAGAAATCGATGCCTTGTTATCTAATGGCACATGGGATCTTGTTCCTCGATCCAAAGCATCTAATATTATTAGTGCAAATGGGTGTATCGTGTTAAAACGGCGTATGGTTCGCTTGATCGTTACGCGCTAGGCTTGTTGCTAAAGGTTTTCATCAACGTCCGGTATTGATTATGTTGAGACATTTAGTCCTGTTATTAAACCAGCAACAGTGCGGCTAATCCTATCTATTGCTGTCAATCGTAAATGGTCTATTCGGCAGCTAGATGTTTCAAATGCTTTTCTTCATGGGGCACTTGATGAACCAGTTTTTATGGAGCAGCCTCAAGGCTTTATCGATCAAACTAAGCCTGATTTTGTATGTGCTCTCAAAAAGTCACTGTACGGTTTAAAGCAAGCACCCCGGGCCTGGTATTTCTGTCTCGCAAATGCTCTTCAATTGCTTGGTTTTCAAGGCTCGAAGGCTGACAGCTCCTTGTTCATTTACTCTTCCAATAATGAACATGCTTATTGCCTAGTTTATGTTGATGATTTGATTTTGACAGGCTCATCGGCTAGTCTTCGCGCGACAGAATTATAGCTCGACTTGGCGATCCATTGCTCTCGAGGATTTGGGGCCTCTATCATATTTCTTGGGTGTCGAGGTTACATGGCTCCATGACGGATTCTGACTTACATAATCCAAATATATAAAGGATTTCTTTGCATCGTGCTAATATGCATGAAGCGTCTTGGTTTCGACCCGTCAACTCCTCGTCGATTTGATGGCACCACCTCCTCGGCATTTGATGATCCAACGCTATATCGACGGGTTGTAGGGCTCTACAATATTTAGCTCTAACGTCCCGATATCACTATGGCCGTTAACAAGATCGCTCAATTTATGCACTCGCTTGTACTCATCATCGGCAAGCCGTGAAACGCATCCTTCGTTATTTGCGTGGCACAATTGATCATGGTCTTGTTCTACGGTCCTCTCGACAAGCCTCTCTCATTGCTTTTTACGATCTTGATTGGGCGGAGACAAACCGATCGTAAAAGTACTTCGCCTACATTGTTTTCTTGGTTCAAATCCAATCTTGGGTGTCAAGAAAGCAAAAACGGTTGCAAGATCCAGCATCGACTCGAGTATCGTGCCCTTGCCTCAATCCGCCTCGAAGTGTATTGGCTTCAATGCCTTCTACGTGAGTTAAACTACACTCTACCCACTACACCGAGAATATGGTGTGATAATGTCTCACTACTTATTTAGTCGCCAATCACATTTTCATTCTCGATCTAAGCATCTTGAGTTGGATTTTCATTTTGTCCGGATCAAGTTCGACGAAAAATCTTCTTGTTTCTTACATATCAACGGTTGATCAATTGGTCGATGTTTTGACGAAACCATTGTCGAAGACCGGTTTCTACTATCTTTGCGACAAGCGATGGTGCATTCCCCATCGGTTCATGGGGTGTTGAGAGTTGAATAAGTCAAACTAGTTTATCTTCTCTTTTGTTATTTATCCTATCTTTTAGGATATTATTTCAAACTAGTTTATCTTATCTTTTGTTATTTATCCTATCTTTTAGGATATTATTTTGTTTGTTCAAATTTAAATTTTTGTACAGATTCATTCAAATTCTGTTGTAATCTCTGTATTTATAGTTGTTGAAAATCAATAAGATTTGAGTTCATTCTTCGACCAAAACTCCTCTCTTTCACCTCACACACCCTCTGATACACCTAACACCACACCTCTCTCAGACCAACCACCATCGTCTCCAGCTCCTCACGTCTCGCCTCCTGCTCCTCTCCGACGCTCCACTCTTGACAGGCATCCCCCTACATGGCATGAGTCTTACATACTATCATCTCGAGCCAATACTCTACCTGGTGGTCATGTTCCCCGCAATGGTACAAGGTATCCTCTTTCTTCTTATATGTCCTTTTCTTGTTTTTCTCCTTCTCATCGTCACTTCTTAGGCAGTATAACAACTCAAACAGAACCACACATATATGATCAGGCCGTTTGTCATCCACAGTGGCAGCAAGCCATGACGGCTGAACTAGAGGCATTGGAAAGGAACCGTACTTGGACACTTGTTCCCCTTCCTCCCGATCACAAGCCCATTAGTTTCCGTTGGGTTTACAAAATTAAATATAACTCAGATGGCACCATCGAGCGCTACAAAGCCCGTTTGGTCGCCAAAGGCTATACACAAGTGGAAGGCATAGATTACAAGGAGACATTTTCCCTGACCGCTAAGCTTACAACTTTGCATTGTCTTCTTACTATAGTCGCAGCAAGGAACTGGTTTACTTATCAGCTTGATGTCCAAAACGCCTTCCTTCATGGCGACTTAAATGAGGTCGTTTACATGACTCCACCTCCTGGACTTCACCGACAGGGGGAGAACACTGTGTGTCGGCTCCATAAGTCACTCTACGGCTTAAAACAGGCATCCCGTAATTAGTTTTCCACCTTGTCGAACGTCCTTCAAAAAGCTGGCTATGTGCAATCACAGGCAGACTACTTACTCCCTTTTCACTAAGATTCAAGGTATTTCTATCATTGTTATCCTCATTTACGTCGATGACATATTATTAACTGGGAATGACATGCAAGAAATCAAGCAACTTAAACAATATTTACTCAAGCATTTTCATATCAAAGATTTGGGTGATTAGAAATATTTTTTGGGGATTGAGTTTTCTCGCTCCAGCAAAGGCATCTTCATGTCCCAAAGAAAATATGCCCTAGATATTTTACAAGACTCAGGGCTCATAGGTGCAAAGCCGGAAAAGTTTCCGATGGAGCAGAATTTGAAAATATCTCTTACTAATGGGGACAAACTACATGACGCAACCAAGTATCGAAGATTAGTTGGCAGATTGATCTACCTCATTGTCACTAGACCTTATATTGTATATTTAGTTCGTGTATTAAGTCAATTTATGCATGAGCCATGCAAATCTCATTGGAATGCGGCAGTTCGAGTTCTCAAATACATCAAAGGAACTCTTGGACAGGGACTGCTTTTACCATCCAAAAATGATTTGAAGCTGAAAGTCTTTTGTGACTCTGATTGGGGGGCCTGTCGGATGACCCGTCGATCGGTGTCAGGGTATTGTATTTTTCTCGGGTCTTCACTCATATCCTAGAAATAAAAAAATAGACCAATGTATCCAGATCATCGGCTGAAACATAATACCGAGCCATGGCAAATACATGCTTGGAATTAACTTGGTTAAGATACATTCTTCAGGACTTACAGGTGCCGCAGGCAGATCCTTCACCTCTATATTGTGATAACCAGGCGGCATTACACATAGCAACAAATCCGGTCTTTCACGAGCGAACAAAACATATTGAGATAGATTGTCACATCATTCGAGAGAAATTACAAGCTGGGGTAATACGGCCGGCTTATGTTCCAACAAAGGTACAACTGTCAGATATTTTTATCAAATCTTTGGGAAGAGAACCGTTTGAATTTCTAGGAGACAAGTTGGGCTTGTTTGATCCACACTCACCAACTTGAGGGGGAGTATTAGGAAAGATATGTATACCGTTGTATGTAATTATCTTTGCCATATTTAGTTTGTCTAGATTATTCTCTTCATAGATAGATAGCATTGTATCAGCCTTAGTTTAAGGAATAGATAGCTATTGTAAAACTGCATAAATACCATGTATATTTCGGATGATCAATACGATCTCATTCTCCTAATCTGTCTTCGTTATTTTACACTAACTCATCGTTTGACCAGCCATGCAATGTGTTTGCTCAAGTCTATAAAACATGTAAAATGTCTACATCGACTCTCTAGCTTGTATCCAATTTTACGGGAACGAAAATGAAAAATAATTAATGCAAATATATATAAAAATTATTAGTTTTCATTCTTATGTATTGTAATTTAAATTGGGATATAATACAATTGATCAGCTAAAATTTAAGGACATTAATGTAAATATCCCGGATTAGTGAATGATATAATATAACTTATCCATAGATGTAATTAAGAAGAAGTCATGTGAAAGAGACCGGAGAAATTAAGACAAGTGCTCTCTTTAATTGATGTGTTTGGGATGAGGATCCTGAGTTAACATGTAAAAAATCTGAGGTCCCAATCATTTTCGCGACCAAGTCTTGACGGTGGGATTCAAAATCCAATCCGTCCACACGGTACTCTTGTGACAAATAAAAGGCAAAACAGTCTCCCAAGGTTTTACCCTTTCTTTCTTTTTGACTTGTTCTTGACCCCAAATGTCTACGAGTATTTGATTCAAATAATCATTCATTTTATAACGCGATTGTAATTTTTAATTTTTAAATCTCATATTAGAATTTTTACGGCGACTTTTGTTTTTCATAACACAATTGGCAACTATGCCCTTCTTGCTTAAGTCATATAGCCTTGTGCCTTATAGTTAGGTAACAAGAGCATGCTTAACATTTTATAACATCTAGTGAAAATATGTTAGAGTATTTATATTGATTAAACATGAAAATGTTAAAGAGTTTATAAGTAGTAAGAGTCAACTATCTCAACAATTAGTTCTAGTTATTTGGACAATAGTTAACCCAAGTCCAATTTTTATCAGTGAACTCTACACTATGTCTATAATAAAAATTCAATAAAATATTACCCAAAAGGAAAATTGAAGCATGGGGGTAGTCAAGTAATTTCGACGGTCATTATAAAGTGATGACAAGTAATAGGGGTCGCGGTGGGGGGAAAGAAACAGTAGTTGAGAGAGTCTAAACTCTAAACTTGAAGTTGAACCCAACTCAGGGTCAGGGGCGATGGGTCGGTGCTATGAGCTTACGACGCAACACGTAAGTGATGACGACAAAAGTAAAACACCAGGACCTATGACTTGGTCTCGGACATATTTCTCAAATTGCAATCGTATCGAATATAATATACATGTATATGAGGTAACTAATAATTTATAAGCACTTACAATTGTTACTTTAATATTACGGTCAAATCATCAATTGCTACTCTAATAGCAAAACTTCATCTTCGTTTAAAAAAAAAAAAAACTAGTAGATGGTCTCTTTCAACACGTGTGAATACAAAAACAAAACTAATACTCCCTCCGATTTATAATAAGAGTCGTTTTAAAAAAATACACGTTTATTAGAAAAGCTAATAAAATTATAAATATACCCTTATTAATACTCCCATAAAATTACCTCGTTAATCAGCATCTTAAATGAAATTGTGAGAGAAATTGCTTTGAAATTGTGATATGTATAATTAAGATGAGAGAAAAATGAAAGGTTAATTTTGAAAGAAAATTATAAACATGCATACAAAGTCAAGAATGATACTTATTTTGAATAATTAAAATGTATTTAAAACAATTTTTATTATGAATCGGAGAGAGTAGTACTTTACCAAAGCTCCATTTCACATGGATGAACCTTTTCCATCATAATTCTAATCAAGCCTTTGGTAGATTGTAATGACCGCTGCTTGCAGATTATATAGAACAGGGACAATAATCATACGAGGGAGAGAGGAGACAAACTTAATTATGTGTACTATAATTTGCCAACCTTTATTGATACACATGTAAACACTTTAATCCTCGCTAGCGGCAACATTAAACTACTAGACACTTCTCACCCAAAGCACAGTCACAACCGAAACAACTTAAAGGTACTGCTTGTCCACTTATTAAAAAGCTATGATCAAGGAATGCCAATGATGGGAAGGAAGGGAACATAGTAGCTAGACGGTGCAAGTCCCCATTCTCTTGGAAGCGGTAGATCAACAGTCTTGGAGGAACCAATGTCTTGTCCACCTCCACACTTCCCTGAGGAGGACAGGCAAGTGGTAGAGAAGGCAAGCGGGCTGGAGATTGTGTAAGAGTTGGAGTCATGAGACCTCACAATCTTGGATACCACATTTTGCCTAGAGGCATAGAGCTTAGTTGGACCACCAAGAAGCTTGGCGACACAGTTTTTGGGAGTTTCTGACGAGGTCCGGACGGGAAATTCAACGTCAAAGGATCCATCGGTACCTGTTGTGGCCAACTTGTTAACACGTCCACATTTCACTTGAATCTTAACACCTGGAACAACACATTATAGACGTTTAACGATAAGAAATATAAATTCAAGAGCAATCTTTTTAACTTCTGATAGATAGAAAGAAAAGCTACATGGCAATTACAAAGAGAACATGAAAAAGAAATGCTTGGAACTTTGACATGGGAAAGTGGAGAGACCTGAGAAGTCGTAGTTTGTACGGCAGTCAAGACAAGAGACCTTGCCTTTCACGACTTCGCATGTTGTGACTTTGATCCATGATGAAAGAGCCAAAGCAAAGAGCAGAAATGCAATCACTCGTAGCGCCATGGAAGAAGAGAGAGCTGCTGAAAGTTCAAACTTTAAAGTAAAAGGTTAATTGTCAAGAGAATGTGGCAATTGCTGTAGCTCATAAATACTGATCGGGACGCAAAAAACTTCACATTTAATGAAGGGACCTCAAGGCTGAGTTTAGTAGTTGGTGAAGTGAACGACTATTAAATTTGCTTCCCCTGTGACTGGTGAAGATAGCATGGGAAGTCAAGAATTCCAATCGATGAGATTATGGCACTGTTTGAAGTTTTCGATGTATCTACCGAATTAATTACCCTGACAATGCCATTCTTCCCGAATGTAGCAAACTTCCTACAGCTCGCGAGCGTCTTTGGAATTTGATTTTGTCGCACATGCTATGTTCACATATGCATTTATCAATATCATTAAACTAAGATCTCATTTTATTTAGATCATAACAATACGATGAGAAAGACATACCCCCGATGCTAGATATAGAGTCTTGGTGGATTCCCTCAATCTTTTACCACAACCTATCAAAACAACAAGAACACTTTGTATAAGAGAGAGATAATGGTAGAAGACCAAATATACTATGTTTCACACCCAACACATCATATATATATAATCCCACCATATGTTACATCTTATAACATGCTCTAGGGTAGAAATAGGATAATTGTGTCATTTCAAGGATATTATGAATTATAATTTAATGGGTCAACATATAATTATTAAGGTACTACCATGTACCTCAAATGCAATTAGTAAATTATTAACCGTCTCATTATGGTTATTAAACATACATTAGGCAATTCGATTAATAGTCATGTATATGTAATTAATGTTGCGATTATATTAGTCCACATGCTTTTAATATTCTCCCACTTGGACAATATAATCAAACTACCATACTAATAATCATAATCTAAAAGCAATCAAATAAATCATATACAATATTATATGGACATGATATATATACTACACATGATTTGTTTATGGAGATGTTCAAATACCACAATAACCATTAAATCAACATGTATACAGTACAATAATTGAGACTTTACAATTGTTTCCTTTTGTACCTGCCATTTCTTCAAACTACATATATACATCAACATATATATATATCAATATTAACAAGAAATGTCTGCAAACATCATTATGCATATTTCATATGTAAAAGTTACAAGCAATCCATACAAACTACTAACATGTTCAATATAAAATAGCAAACTTCCACTAATCTTATCAAGCTAGACTCCTAACAATCTAATGCGAGAGACGTGTTCTACAAACATACATATAGGTAGGCCTTTTGTAAGTGGATCTGCTAACATGCTAGCTGTAGTCGTATACTCAACAGTTATGAGGGATTCAATGACTTCCTCTTTAACAAAATAGTACTTATACCAATATGCTTTGGGAAACTTCTAGTGTTCTTAGAGAAAGCTACAGTTGCGGAATTATCATAATACAATTTCAACGGACTTAAAATAGAGTCTACAGTACCCAATGTTGAAATAAAATTCCGCAACCATTTGCTTGACAAACTGCCTCATAGCACGCCATATACTTTGCCTTTATGGTAGAGGATGTTGTGAGTGTCTATTTAACACTTTTTTTACGATACAGTTTCTTCAACCATCATAAAGATGTAGTCTAAAGTGGATTTTTTATCATCCACATCTTGCATAATCAATGTCATTGAACCCAATTATATCAAGAGTGTCAGTTTGTCGATAAGTCAACATATGATCTTTGGTACCTTGAAGATACCTCATGACCTTTTTAGTCGCTTTCCAATAGCTAAGTCCAAGATCACTCAAGTATTTACCCAATACGCTTACAACAAAAACAATATCAGAAGGTGTGCATATTTGAGCATACATCAGGCTACCTACAAATGACGCATAAGGAACGACTTTCATTTCATCTTTCTCGTTATCATTTTGTAGACATTGGGCCTTTGAAAACTTGTCACCCTTCACTATTGGTGTCTTTCCAGGAGAACAAGAATGCATATTGAATCTTTTCAATATCCGATCAATATAAGTCTTTTGAGACAATCGAAAAATCTCGTTAGCTCTATCTCAAAGAATCTGAATTCCAAGTACATAAGAGGCCTCACCAAGATCCTTCATATCAAAATGATTAAATAACAGTTGTTTTGTCTCAAATAATAAATCAATATCATTAGAAGAAAGTAGAGTGTCATCAACATATAGTACCAAAAAAATGAGACTACTCCCACTAAACTTCATTTATATACATTGATCAACTACATTCTCCTTATAGCCATTTTCAGTGACAACTATATCAAACTTGAGATATCATTGCCTTGATGCTTGTTTTAACCCATAGATAGACTTCTTAAGCTTGCAAATCATGTGTTCTTTACCAGTTATCTCAAAACCGACTAATTGGGTCATACAAACATCTTCATATAGATCTTCATTCAAAAAGGCGGTCCTCACATCCATTTGATTGAGTTCTAAGTAAAAATGAACAACTATAGCTATAATGATGCGTAGTGAATCTTTGGTAGAAACTGGTAAGAAAGTTTCTTTGAAATCAATCCCTTTTTCTCCCGCTATAGCCTTAGTTACAAGTCTAACTTTATACCTTTCTACTTATCCACTTGAGCCATGTTTGATTTGGTAAATCCACTTGCACCTAATGAGTTTGCAACCTTTAGGTAGTTCAACCAACTCCCAAACTCCATTTTGTGACATGGAACTCAACTTATCTTCCAATGTATTCATTCAAAACGCAGATTAAGGACTATTCATGGCTTCTTGAAAACTTACTGGTTCAGTATTATCTCCCAACTCGAACTTATATTCCTGTAAATAGATAATACAGTCATCAGGAATGACAGGTCTACGTGTTCTTTGTGATCTCCTGACAACAACTTCATCATCCCCAGTATCAATGGCTTCATCATGTGCTAATTCTGAGGTTCATCATAAGGTTCTACTAGATCTGTTCAATCACAGAGTCATTAGTAGGAGCAGAAGCGACGGGTACAGGGAGTAGAATGCATTCTTCCCTGAATACAATTTTGCTTGACCCTTGACTTGAATCAAATTCATCTTTAAAATAGATAACTCTATCTGATTCTATAATTATGGTTGTGTGAGATGGGCAATAAAATCTAGAACTCCTTGATCTGATGGTGTTGCGTACCAAGTAGCCATTAATAGTTTTTGGATCAAGCTTCTTAGATTGTAAATTATAGAGCTTCACTTCTGCTTTGCATCTTCAAACATGAAAATAGTGCAAGATTGGTTTCTTACTTGACCATAACTCATATGAAGACTTTGGGACTGATTTGTTAGGTACTTGATTCAAGATATAAGTAGCTGTCTTTAACGCCCCTCATAAAAATTCAGGCAAACTAGAACGAATTAACATACATTGCAATATATCAAGAAGTGCGTGGTTTCTTCTTTCAGTAATTCCATTCTGCTGAGGTGTTTTGGGCATTGTATATTTTGTTTCAATATCACATTCTTGCAAGTATCTAGCAAAAGGCCTTGGATTCCTTCCACTCTCATCATAACACCCATAATACTCTTCACCTTTGTTAGAATTAACTATCTTGATTTTCTTCTCCTTTTAAAGCTCAACATTTGTTTTGAAAATCTTAAATGCCTTTAAAGATTCTTATTTTTAATGAATGAGCTCCACATGACCATACCTGAAAAAATCATCAATAAAAGTGATGAAGTATTTATAACCACCAATAATAGGTGGAATAAATAGTCCACATATATTAATATGAATCAACTCCAACAATTCTTAGCTCCTGTCTGTTTTGTTTTTTCTAACCTTGGCAGTCAACTTTCTTTTAATACAATCAACACAGGCAGTGAAATGTGAAAAATCAAGATCCTGAAGTATACCATCTTTTACCAACCTCTTCATTTTGTCTTTAGAAATATGACCTAAACGTTTGTGTCATAATATAGAAGATCTCAAATTCAACCTCATACGTTTGGAACCAACAACAATATTAAGAGAAGGGGAAGAAGCAATAGTAACAACATCATTTAACTCAAGTTTGCATAAATTTTCACATAAATTTTCATTTCCCACCAAAAGAGAGTCACGATATAAAGTCAATTTTCCAGTTCCAAAAAGAATACTATAACCTAATCTATCCAAAATGGATACATAAATCAAATTCCTCATAATAGAGGGTAAATAAGCGACATCATGTAACACCAAAAGATGTCCTATGTTCAACTGTAGTCTAACGGTCTCAAAAATTTCAACTTTGACTTTGGTATCGTCTCTCATGTACACATGAATTAGTTGGCCTTCTTCAACTTGTCAGTTTTTGCAAGGAATTCGTAATATGAATTATTGCTCCAGTATTTAACTATCAAGTATTTAAGGGCACATCAATAACATTGGACTCTAAATAAACCATCACAAGACTAAATGAGTTTTGAGCTATCGACAATCAGTTTTCTTGTGAGCAAAACTCTGAAAAAAGTTGCACGTTCCTTTGAAAAACTTATTCCTCTGACTAACAAAAGATGAGCTCGCCTGTCCACTTCCTTTAGGACCAACAACTTTCTTCTTGAAAGGCTTTTGGTTACTTGAGTTATTAGAAGTGAACTTTCTCTTTTGAGAATTGTTGTGGTTTGTCATCGTAGAGATGCTTCTTGCCCTTCCTTTTTTCATGTCATTCTCTTCCTTCGTAGAATAACAATCATCTCCTCAACAGTCCATTGCTCTTTTTGAGCATTATAGCTTGATCTGATCGAATCAAATTTAAAAGGAAGAGCCCCCATCACAAACCATAACATGTAATCCTCACCAAGGTCTATATCTATAGCCTTAAGGTTATGGTAACAACTCATAAGCTTGTTGATGTGAGCACTAATGTCACTTGCACTATCATAAATGGTGTGATGAAGCAAGTTTAAGTACTCATTCTTCTCATTCTTTGAAAATTTCATGTACTTCTTTTTAATGGCAGCAAGAAAATCCTTTACATTATCGGCCTCAGGAATACTATCACGAACGGACTCATCTATGTGATACCTCATAATCATTAAACAACATCGGTTAAAGTAGTCCCACTCCTTATAGGATTTCCTTTCCTTCTCAGTAGCATCATCAACGAGTTTAGGTGGTGGACCAATTCTCAAGGCCAAGTCCATTCGCATGATAGTCAAATTCATTATGAGAGATTCAACCCACTATTTGTGGTTCGTTCCATTCAGCATCAAGATAACAAAGACTCTCGGATTGCTTAAAGCTAAATGAGAACCAAGAGTAATAACTATGATATGCATATTAAAACATAAGCATGCAATTCGTGCTCTTTTTCTCAAAATTAATTATATCATACATGCTATAGTTCATTAAACAAATATAGAACTCATTCACAAGTAAGAATATTTTATTAAATATTACAACCAAATCATCAATATAATATCTAAAGGATAGAAAATTTATGCGGTTCATAATATTTCAATGAAATTTTTCACCATATTAAGCATCCTACTAAGTAGTAATTATCGATCGGATAATTAATTACTCATATTGATCTTAACATTATTTTAGTGGAAAACACAAAATATTAAACATACATCAATATTTTAAAAATATCTCATCATAAATAGTTTCATATGCTCAATTATACAATAGGTAAAAATAAGCATTCACTATTATCGACAAATAATCATACTTTTGCCACAATAAGATTAAAACAATTTGAATTATCAAATAAAAATTATTAATTAATCTTGTGCACAAACATATGAAAAAATAGAATAAAAATGGAGCAAAAAGATGAAAAATGGTCTAAAAAGGATCTTGCACGTGCCCCCACGAGCATTGTGCAATTTGTTTTTGAATTTTTTATAAAAAATAATTTTAAAAAAAGAAAATGTATTACGGTCAGGCGACACCTACAACATCACCTCTAACCTTGGGACCCAGGTCATGACGACACCTACAACATCGTTGTGGGTGCGCGGGTCTGACCCACCTATAACTTCCTTTCAAGACCTCAATTTTTGACAATTTTGGAGGCGTTTTCTTCCATTTTCACACTCTATGGATTTCTCATATCCATTTCAGCAAAAAGTGCTCCAAAATTTGAAACATCAAAACCATTTAGGCCGTGGAAGAAAATACAAAACCTTTCAAAATATCACCCAAAAATCGTGATTCTTTGTCCAAAACAAAGGCAAAAGACAACAACAACAACTATCAACAGTTTCTCCACCTTTAATGCATCATTTCAAAGTCATTTTGTCAAAAAACCAATTTAAAAAAATGAGTTTATATAAAAAATGAGCCCTAAAATCAAATGACCATGTTCTGATATCAACTGCTATATTCATAGATGCATTCATCAACATCACTAAACCAATATCTCATTTTATTTAGAGCATAACAACACAATGAGAAAGATATACTTCCAATGCTTGGAATAGAGTCTTGGTGGATTCTCTCCATCTTTTACCACAACCTATCAAAACAACAGGAACACTTTTTGCAATAGAGAGCTAATGGTAAAAGACCCAATATACTATCTTTCACACCCAACACACTATATATACACAATCTCACCATATATTACATCTTATAACATGTTCTATCCTAAGAGGTAGAAAAGGATAATTGTGTCATTTTAAGGATGTTATGAACTATAGTTTACTGGGCCAACATATAGTTATTAAGGTACTACCATGTGTCTTAAATGCAATTAATAAATTATTAAATATCCCATTATAGTTATTAAACACACATTAGGCAATTCGATTAATGTTCATGTATATGGAATTAATGTTACGATTATAGTCCACATATTTCTGACAACACATTCCACTTCAACTTAAAAATCATGATAGGCATATGGTAGGGCAACATAAACAAGGACATGATCCACTAAATAGTTATATAATAAATGTCGTGAATTTGGCAAAAGGGGTTATGAATTAAAATTTTCTTTAAGATATATATAAAAATGCGGTTGATATATAAATGAAAAATAAAATATAAAAAGACTTGGACTAGATCCCCCTTTAGAGCTACTTTACATCTCCAATTTTCGATTTGACTAAGAACAATTATCACAATCAACAGGTATTTCTTGTTTCTTTTTAAGCATTAACTTCTGCTTAATTAGCTAACCATACCATTCGCTAACTCTCGCCCAAATTGGTCAAATCATTATAACACTATTATTTGCCTCAATATTAGCTATTAATTTTTTAGTATCATCACGATACTAATTTCATAAACTCACCCTATACTTCTTCCCTGTCGTAACCAAAAGCCTAGCACTCACTGTTCCAATAACTCCTAAAAACTCAAAATTTGACTCACTAGCGATGAGTAAGGAGATACGAATGCTTCCCAACAATCACATTTGGTTGTTTCCTTCATGTTATGTTAATAAAAATATGGTAGGAAATAAATGGGCTTATCATATTGAAAGGAATTAAGATGCAAGTGTTGTGAAAAGTAGATCAAATTAGAGCTGATTCGCAGCTAAATAGGATTGAAGGAATAGTAATGAATGCAGATTTTACGTGAAAAATCTCTAAATAAATTAAGGAAAAAACTACATGGAAGAAGATGAAATTTTATTATGAAAAATAGGAGTTACAACCTCTCTTTATTTTACAAAAAGAAACACTTAATTTCTTAAGAAATATGAGAAACACTTTCTAAAGGGATTAAGGATTTTCTAAGAATGGACGATATGTATATGAACTAGGGGGACCTATTTATATGCCTCTCTCATGTGGTTTCGACATCCAACAATTAACTGTCCAAGCCACAAATGTTACAGCTGCAATTGTTGAATTTCCAATAGCATTAATTGTTGTAACTGTCCAAGCCTTAATTCCTTACTAAGACTTAATTGTTCTAGATGTCCAAGCCTTAATCGTTAACCACTGCCACCACCTATCATTCCAACAATCTCCAACTTGAAGATTTGATTGAGCATTAATCATATCTTCACGTCATTCTTTCTACCTTGACATTTTCATGTTGCTCATGTCTCTATCAGACCACAAAAGGATCGACTCCAAATAAACTTGTCAGTATTGCTTGCCTTTGTCATGAAATCTGCTAAGTTATCTTTGGAATAAACTCTGTGCATATCTACAACTCATTTTTCAATTTTTTTCACGAACGAAGTGATACTATACTTGTATATGTTTGGTCTTTGAATGAAATGCTAGATTCTTTGCAAAATGCAAGGTATTCTGACTGTCACAAAATAAAGAAATTTTCTTTTGTTTATGCTCGAGTTCTTCCAAGAGCATTTTCAATCATGTCACTTCCTTATTGGCTTGTGTAGTTGTTACATATTCTTCTTTTGTTGTCAACGTAGCAATAATTGATTGCAATTTTGAAATCCAGCTTATAGCTTCACCAACAAGTTTAAGCATATAGCCTGTAGTAGATTTGCTTTTGTCAAAATCACCTGTATAATTTGAATCAACATATTTATTGACAATAAAGTCTGACCCTCTATAACATACTACAACATTTGAGGTTCCTTTAATGTATCTTAGGATCCTCTTTACATAATTCCAATGCTCTCTATCAGAATTCGCTATATATCGACTAACCAATCCTACTTCCACTACATGTGCAATGTTTGGTCTTATACAAATCATAGAGAATATTAAACTTTTCGCTGCTGATATATACGATACTTGAGACATCTCTATCCTCTTTTCTTCATTACTAGGACTCATTTTTAGGATAACTTGAAATGATAGGAAGTGGGGTAGAAATTGACTTACAATATTTCATGTTGAAATGTCATAAGATTTTCTTCAATAATTCTTTTTAGAAAGCCAAATCTTCCTGTTACTTCTATCTCGATGAATTTGCATCCTTAGAATCTTGTTGGCTAGTTTCAAGTCCTTCATATCAAATTCCTAGCCAATTGTGCCTTTACCTCCTTAAGACGATCTTTGTTAAGGCCTGCTACTAACAAGTCATCTGCATATAGCAGTAAGATAATAAAGTCATTTTTACCAAATCTCTTGAAATATACACAAGGGTCTGCATGTAGTATACTGTATCTAAGGCTCATAATAAGGAATCAAATCTCTTGTACTAACACCTACGTACCTGCTTTAGACCGTATAGAGATTTGTTTAACCTACAAACCAAGTTTTCTTTGTCTTTTTCTTCAAACCTTCTAGTTGGATCATATAAATTTCTTCTTCAATATCTCCATAAAGAAAAGTTGTTTTTACATTTGACTATTCAAGATGTAAATCAAATGTAGCATACGTTGCCAAGACTAATTAGACTGTAGTGAGTCGAACTACAGAGAAAATATTTCATTGAAATTAATCCCTTCCTTCTGAGCATACCTTTTCACCACCAATCTTGCACGATATCTCTCTACTTGATCTTTGCCATTTTGCTTAATCTTAAAAACTCATTTATTTCCAATAGGCTTTCTTCCATGTGGTTATGGAACGAGGCTCCCAAGTCTTATTCTTATAAAGAGCTTCAATTTCTTCTTGCATTGCTACCATCCATTGAGCTGCATTTGTACTATTTATTTCCTCTTAAAGAGTTAACGGCTCCCTATCCTCAGTTAAAATACAGTATGCAACATTTCTGTCCATAATATAGTTTAAATGCTAACTTGGTCACCTTTTTGGGAGACTTAATTGACAAGTCTCTTGAGCTTCATACTCTATTAGTTATTGTACCTTGTATTCTAATGTTGCTTTAGAAGAGTCCGTTGGGGATTACTTCCCCACCTAAACAACAGTTGTCGCTGAATCTTCCTTTGTTGTGTCATCATCTTCTCCTTTCATCTACAAAGGTTACATTCCTATTGATGATAATCTTATGGGTAGTAGGATACCACAGGTGATACCCCTTCGATTTATTAACATACCCTAAGAATAAACATTTCCTAGATGTTGGATCCAGCTTCGTAGTTTCTTGAGGATTGTACATCATATACACAGGACTTCCAAATATATAGAAGTTTGAAAAATTAACTGACTTACCAGTCTACATCTCCATCGATGTCTTCAACTCAATTGCAGTTGATGGGGCTAATTTATCACATAATAGTTGGTACTTACTACTTCTACTGAGAAAGTCTTGTCTAAGCTTACAATTGCCAACATAGCTATGGTTCTCTCTATTAGAGTTCTGTTCATCCGCTCTACCACTCCATTCTACTGAGGAATGTATGTCATTGTGAGCTGCCTTTTGATGCCTTTTTACTTGCATAATTGATCAAATTCATTGTCGTTGTATTCTCATCCATTATCTATCATCAAACATTTGATCTTCTTTCCATATTCAAGTTCTACACACATTTTGCAAACTTTGAAGACTGGAAACACATATGCCCTCCTTCTGATTGAATATACTCAACATCTCCTAAAATAATCATCAATAAAAGTCACAAAGTACGTTGCTTCTTTTAGGGACAAAATTGGTGCTTGCCATACATCAGAGTGCACCAATTCTAAAATTGATTTGTTTTTAGAGTTTGATGTGTTGAATTTTAATCGATGCTGCTTACTTATAACACAATGCTCACAAAAATTTAGAGATACCTTTGTGAGCCCTAGAAGTAACTTTTGCTAAGAAAGAATCTTCATTCCCTATTTAGACACATGTCTAAGTTTCTGATACCACATCATTGTTGATTTTTCACTAGAACTACTTGAGACAACTGATGCTTCAGTTTATTGCAAAGTCTCTCCCTTTACCATGTATAGATTTACAGTTGTCTTCTCTCCCTTCATAAATACAAACACTCCTTTTATTATTTTAATGATCCCATTCTCGCCATTGATCTTGCACCCAAGATCATCTAGTTATCCTAAAACGATAGGTTTTTCTTCATACCCTCCATACGCTTCACGTTTTGAATAATACGAATTGTAATATCATACATCTTTAGTATGATAGTTCCAATGCCAACGATCTTTAAGAGATGATCCTTGCAATTGTACACAAATCCTCTAAAGATAGGTTCATAACAATGGAACTATACTCTTTGAGAGTTCATATGGAATATTGCTCATAAGTCAAGAAGCCATACTTTAACAAATCTTTTCCTCCCTTTATTAGTTGTTATTGCTTCACATCATAGATGTAGCAACCCACTCCCGCGAGACCCGAACCAGACATCGACGGTGATATCCGAGCCCGCGACCCGCGACCCGCGAGAGTGGTATGCTAGAGCAGTCAATGCAGTTTAAAAACTCATTATGATATTTTTCTTTTTGAAAACAGTCGAATGCGCGGAAATAATAAACGATTCAGGCCCGTGATACGAAAACCTTTTTCAGTCATACACTTTATCAAAGATCACATTTCAAACAATATTTATCAATTAGGGCCCTCAAACAATTCAGTACTATTTTTGCGGAATATAAATTTACACATAATTCAAAATGACACAAATGCAGAAGTGAACTAATCCCGACTTCAAACGCCGACTCTCTTGCAGTAATCATACTCCTGTTTCACTAACGAGGTACTCTTCAATACCTGAAAAATAATTGCAATGTTGGGTGAGTTTGCGAACTCAATGAGAAACCATCATCGATGGTCCACCCAACGCATGCATATACAATCAATTCATATCGTAGCACATATTAACACATTCTAAATTATCCCATGCATTGCCAATTTTGCACATATAAGGCGTATCGCCTTTCACACAAATCACATTTAATCATTCATATATATGATGCACATGTGACACTTTTCTATTTTCATTTCGTTGTTGTGACCGTGGGCCTGAATTGTCCCAGTGACAGGCATATTGCGTTGAGTCTGAGGCTCTGATACTCGTTGGGCGTGATATGCCTTGATACATTGAGTCAGTGGCTCTGTAAACATTGGACCAGAGGTCCTGTGCGTTGAGCTTAAAGCTCTCATATACGTTGGGCATAGCCCTGATCATCGAGCTGAAGCTCGGAATTACGTTGGTTCCACCGGTCACAACTATCATTATCTGATCATGCAATTATGCATGAATGCATATGCCTCGTTTTACAATAATTTGTGTCACAACCTAATACACTAGTTCCAATATCGCATTTAACCAATTCACTTTCAATTATGCACATTTAATACTTCTATAACACAAATCAATCAAAACAAACACACATAATCCTTCCTTAACTCCACATGACAATCGTACATGAAACTAAACACATATAGGTTGAAAAATCAACTAGGTTACTCACCTATTACTTCCGAGCTAATGCCGGGAAGTCTCTGCTACGTCGATCGATCGACGCTCCAGTTGGGCCTCTATAAGAATCAGAGAATAAAACGATCACTAATTGTTCAATCCGAACTAGTAATGATGCACATGTAGGTGTAAAATGCATGTTCATGATATTCCCGGCCCTAATCCCATTTTTTTTCCATCAGAAAAATCCGTCTAATTTAATGGTGCTGACATTACTCAATTTGGACCTCTATAGGTCCCCAATAAATCAAATAAATAATTACTATATATATATATATAAGCCCTTATTTTCCTCTCTTTTTCCCTTTTTCCTGTCTGACATTCTAACTAGCATATCTCTTTACACACAATTCAGAAAATTACAAACCATACCTCTTTGGAAAGATCATGAAACCCTCTACAAGTTTCATGAAAACCATAAAAATCACATTTACCCCTAAGGGTGTCAAAATTCATTTGAAACTTCAGTCAATTCAAAACCTATCAAAACAGAACAGTACTTGGTAAATTCAGTAACTTCCATTCTCTTCAGTCAAAAATTACACCATAAATATGCTCAGAAAGATAACAATGTGATCTACAACTTTCATGAACAATATAAAATCAAATTCAATGGTTAACTAGGTCAAACAATTCAGTGAATGCTTCTGCCCCTGCAAGTACTCAATCTGGATAGTAATATTCTAAACAGTATATCTCCTTGCACAAATGTCAAATAAATGCATACTTTATACCTATGGAAAGATCAAACACAATGCTACACTTCCCATGAAGGGCTTCAAAGCCAATTTCATCTCTAACAAGCTTAAAACTTTCATGCAAGTTACTGATCAGGGAAGCAGTCAATAACCTCATGCAGGTACAGATTTTAAAAATTCATAACTCCCAAATTTGATCTCCAAAAATTGCATGTTAAATACCATTTTCAAGATCAATGTTTCCTCTACAACTCTTCGGAGGATCACTCAAGCCAATTCAATTCACAAAAATTGCTAAAATTGCTTCAAATCAAAAAGCTCACAAAACTGACATTTCACCTAGGTTTCACTAAAATACATTTTACCAGCCAATGGTCATCAATGCATATCTCCCAATATACATATCGAAAAATTACAAGATCAGTGGCATTGGAAAGATAACAATACAGGCTTCAACTTTCATTTAGACCATTTTCCCTAATTCCGTCTCAATTAATTTAGAAAAATCATCAACACAATCAGGTCATCAATCCGGATACTGATCATTCCAGCCATCAGCAGTAACTTTCCATGCTAAAATTCACCCTCTTAAGACTAAAATTAGACAACACCTATTTCACACAAGAATGTAGCCAACAAACCAAAGTTTAATTGGGCACAAACCTCACCTCATTTGCACACCTACATAATGAGTTATGATTAAAACAATGTAATCAGTCAAAACCAAAATTTCCAGCTTTGGTACTAAACTTAGAGTCTAACACTTCCGATGCCAATAACACATCACTAAGCATTCAAATGGACAAGAAATCAGTCCCTAGGTCATGCATACATTCACTAGGAATAGCTACCTCAATTTGGCAGCACCATACACAATCATGTTCTTATCAAATTCTGTTAAGGATTAGTCATCTAATCACTTCAAAATCAAGCTCAACACTTCACTTATAATCATTCATTATCCTAACACACCATACATTTATACCCATCAATTCCACCTATATTTTCATCAAAGTAATGCATCAATAAGCTTAATAATAACACCACAATTCCCATTAGATGCTTCTAACTACCATGGCATTTAACTAAAACATCATTAACACTTCATTTAAAGCTTAACTAGAACACTTACCTTCTTAAGTTTCCAACCTTCAATTCTCTCTTTATGCTCACTTAACTCCTTCACTACTCACTTCTACCACCATAAATGCTTCTCATGGATAGAAGATTTAAGTTGCAAGGCAAGGAAAATAGCTTGATTTCATGGAGGAGCTAAGGAAGAAAAAAAAACGATGGAGAGGCTTGCAAAATGGAGAGTAGGTTTCGGTGGAATAAAACAAGAAGCAACAAAGTTCATCCAATCTTTCTTTTATTAACACATAACCGAGAATGAAAGGCAATGATCAAACCAAGAAAGGCAATTAATGAAGTGGAGAGGTGGCAAAAGGCTATTAGGCCAAAGAGAGAAGAAAAGTCAAAGGTAAATACTAATACACTTTAATCAATAAGCCTAATCAAAATTTAACCCAAAAAACTCCAATGACCCTAATTTAAATTTCAAAAGAATATACCCAATATGACAGTGCCATTGGGTAGCAAATTTCGCTACCGAAAAGCAACCGGTTCACCACTTGGCGATTTTTCCGGTCCAGGAATTTTCTCCGAAAAAATCCAGAAAAATTCTTAAAAATCCCTTAAAATATAAAACACTCAATGGTGCACTCAGAATAATTTTTCAAACCCAATAGCTATGTTAATCACAATAAAATTGCCTTAGGTACAAAAACCGGGAATGTCATGTATGCATGTACAGTAATTTCATGTGCACTGATTTCACTGTTCACTAGTATCAATATGCATGGACAATATTAATAAATCCCTAGCAATCTCATCTTATGTCAATTTACTATTTTACCCTTCCTGTCAGGGGTGAGATGTTACAATAGAACATCTCCGTCATTGGAACAACTTGCCACATTTCCTTGAGGATTGGATTTTTTCCTTAAATTCCTACAAACCTTTCTTGCCACAATTGTAGCGTTTTAAGTTCTTCTTACTTATTAAATTTGATCTACCATGATTTTGGCTTGCAGTTTGACCTCATTCTGTTGATTTCCTTCTCATCACCGTTAAGTTCTCCACATATTGTGAACTTGCTTGCCTATCTTCCTTATTCTTGTGTCGATTTTCTTCTTCTAGGATAACAATGACACCATCATCGAAGACTAGAACATCTATAACAAGGTATTGATGTGCTCTATCACCCAAGTAGATTCCACCATACAAAAAGTATAGAGTTTTCTCTTAAGGAAAATTTTGTTGTGTAGTGATTTGACCTCGTTTAATGTTTTGAGATGATCACAAATCTCTTTTGCCGTCTTTTTCTCTTCTATGCTTGACAAAACCCCATCTGCTAGTGCCAGATGAAGATTTGCATTAACATTCCCATCAATTTCATTTCACTTATTATCTTTTATGAATATTGCTGGTCTTTCGCTAATGGCCACTTAATAATTATCTTTCTCAAGATAGCCTTCATCTTCAACTTCCGTAATGAGAAATTACTTTCATTAAACTTTTTAATCTTAAATTTTGTCGCCATTGTTTGTATCACAAACAGAACTTTGCTCCAACTATTTCATGTGAATAGTACCTGTATGATGAATAGTACTATATTTGTATGTACGAATAGTATTGTATACATTAATAGTACCATATAAGTGAATACTATCCAACTACTGTTCACTTACAGTGACTATACAATGTTTAATTCAAAAATAAGTGCATGAACAATTGTTACATTTTGTAGTTATCGTTTCACTATTCACCAACTTTTACTGTGCTCATCTGAACCCTGAACGGATTGCGTCAAAAAAATTCATCATAATTTTTTCACCACACTCTAATATCATTTGTTTTAAAAAATCAACCGAATCAGAATTGGTTCGCAACTAAATAGGATTGAAGGAATAGTAATGAACACATATATTTTACGTGAAGAACCTTTAAATAAATTAGGATAAAATTCACGAGCAAAAAAAAGAAATTTTACTATGAAAAATATGAGTTTCAGCCTCTCTTCATTACAAAGAGAAACACTTAAATATCTAAAAAAAAAATAAGAGAAACACTCTCTAAAGGGATTAAGGAGTTTTTAAGAATGACTGATATGCAAATAAAGTGGGGAGATTTACTTATAGGTCTCCCTCATGCGGTTTGGACAACTAACAATTAGTTGTCCAAGCCACAAATGTTACAACTTGTTGAATTTCCAATAGCATTAATTGTTGTAGCTGTCCAAGCCTTAATTGTTGATCACTGCCATTGCCTATCATTCCAACAACAAGACCATTATTTTTGTGATGATCGTAATTAATATTGTATAAATTACTTTTATAATCTTATAAATAATATATGATATGCAAATATAATTTAATATTGTTCATAATAATTATGAGAATCATTTAAATAATATCTTTCTAATTTTTTTCTCGAACTTAAATACAGAACATATATATGGACAATCAAATTACTTAAAATCCAAGTTTGTTAACCCTAATTATATATATTTTAACCACAACAGGAGCTTTGTTCAAAGTTCACATTTAATAAATGTCGCGAGTTTGGGGACAAAATACATGCTGAGATGAATTATAATTGTGAGATAATATCGAAAAGTCATTTGACCATTTAGCTTGTGTACATATATTTTTAACACATATTCAACACTAATATTTCATTTGTCCTAATTTATAACAAGCATTAGATGCATCTTCTGTTAATAATTTGATATGCTTCATTAAATTTGAGCTCTTAATTGAATAAAAAATTTACCGAGAGTTGAATTGTAATCCATCATTCATAACAAGTCCAATCGAATATTTGACTAACTGGTGAGCATAATTTCGTTCTGGATATATATAGTTAATTTAGCAATGAAATGAAGTCATAGTAAGATAGTGAGACTTCTATACGCAATAAATGAGAGGGGACACGGTGAAAATAGTTATAATCGGTTTCTAAATTTTGAAACAAAAATCTCGTGCATTCTCAATTAGTAGTCAAAGTATTCTCTAGGGTTTTACAGGTTTGTTAATTCATACAATATTCTTCTCTTCGTACGTGTCATGAGATGGATCCTACATGATCTCAAGCCAGCCTATATTATGTTAGCTGTCTACTATGTCTAAAAATTTGGCGACACAGGTACGGTTGATTATTCTTGTGAAGGTTTTAAAATTCAGACCGGATTGTTCAATCTGACCGAAAAAAGTTAGAACCGATTAGTGATCTGATTCGGTTTTACCTAATAACCTCTCTACATAAAAACCGACCGGTTCAATCTATTTTTGGTCAGATCAAACGGTCTGGTTCGGTCTAATCTGACTTTTTAAATCTTGTAAAATCCCTTTCTTTTCCTTCATCAAAACTTTCACATTTATAGAATTGTTGCAAAAAACATGTTCATTTAATTAATAAGCCAAATTCATCAAAATTATTGGTTTATAATATTTATTTCTTTTTGGATGCTTTATCTTCCTAAATAAGATAAGAAGAAGAGAATTATACTATGATCATACTAAAAACCAAATGACGACATCACTTGTTACAATATAAGTACCTATAAGCATAATATAATTTTCTTACATTAATATCATAATTTTGCTAGAAACATTATATAAATCGTATCGCCACCTACGAAATGCTCCAGTCATATACTTTTTTTCAACATCCCCTATTTTATTTGAGTTAAAAATTATTATCTCTCTTACTTCTGGTTACACGCAACACCTCCACCAATACTCATTTTAAAGTACATTGATGAAACTTACAAACATAAACATATTAAACTCCGAATTATTATCTGAATTATAGTTTTACAAAATATTCATTGCTCATAAATAAATATGAAAGAAATATACATACCGCTTAGTTATACATGTATTAATGCCAAATTCTAGATCTTGGTCAATATTTCTTTTGTAGGCAAAAAGTGCAAATTTAACTAATATTTCATAAAATTACAAGTTAATTTCTAATATTTTGAGGCATTTAAGTGAATTCTAACATTTGCAAACTGTTCAAATTTGACCGCAAAAATTTAAATAGAGTAAAGCCTTATCAAGACGATTTATGAAGAAAATGCATTTGTTAGAATAAATGAATTAAGAACATCTATTGATGATCAATTTATATCTTATTTTGATCATATTTAAGTTAAAATTATAATATATTACAAGTTTACAATTGAGAATAATTTTATATATTATTAATTTGTAATTTATTTTAATGCAGATGAAGAAGAAGATATATATATTTTAGATGAAAGTGTAGTTTACGAATCTTTAAATAACGTTGAAAATTTTGGAATTTTTGATAATGATGAGATACAATCTCTTTCGAAATACAATTTTGATTTTTATTATTATTTTAATATTTATATTAAACTCATATTTATTTATTTATTATTTATTTATTAATAATAGATATTAGTATATTTTTATTTCAATAAAATATTTTATTTTTATTTATTCTTATAAATTTTACTTCTTATTTATTATGCACCGGCTTTATAGCGGTTGACTACTGATTGAACCTCTAAACTTTAAACTTTTTCTTCAACCGGTTCGATGTCCGATCCAATTTTTAAAAGATTGATTCTTGCTTTATGATATTTTTGAGTTGTTTTTTCACAGCATTTCAGGCATTGAATAGCTTGATCAAGCATGCTCTTGTCTTGTATAATGACAGATCCATCAACCCTAGCTACTTCACTTCCCTCGAGCTGCTCTAACGCCAAGAGTGGCGTAATTAATATGAATATCAAATTTTGTAATGGCCAATCCAGGACAAACATTGGTCCCAAAGCTAGCACCCATGTTAACATCTCGTAGAGTAATTTAGTAGGGCCACGAGATTGAATGTAAATGAAGCCTTCAAGTCAGAAACGGCAATTAAATGGATGTACGCAGTTCTTGTTGTGGTGATTGGTGAGACTACAGGTCTACGTACACCATGTTAGCATGTCAAGTTCGCCAAAATATTCAAACAGCCACATGTCACGTTATCTTTTTTTCAACTGAAAATGTACTAAAGTCCTCATATGAATGAAACAAGCTTATAACAAGTAACAGGTAAACTAATTATAGCATGTTCAATTCAAATGTTAAGTCAAAGATGATCCCAAAGACGTTGATGATAAAACAAGAAGGCATCCTAGAAACTTGTAAAACAGGGATAAACAAACATTGGTTCAGACTATACTTCATACGTCAGCTTGCACCTGAAACTTGTAAACTTATTTTGAGTATGAAAAGTTCCATAAGAGTCAAAGATAGTCACTTAGCTTTTCTCCAGTTTCTTGGCAATAATGATTTCCCTTAACCACCCAAATGTTTTGTAATGAAAGTCAACTATTTTCAATTTGCTATCCTTGAATGTTCTGTTATTCTTTTTAGTCCAAATTACATAAAACAATTCCACTAAAAAGTCATTCTAAATTTTGCAATATCATCCTTATAAAGATTATGTTTTCCGATCATGCGATCAAATATGTATCTATAATTATCTTTGTCACATTGAATATTATAAAGGCCAAGTAACTTGCTCCAAATCATTTGGGATAATTTATATTTGAAGAATAAATGACCCAAATTTTAATTTTTTTCATGATGCAAATGGACCATTTTAGGGTCTGAAATGGTGAAGTTGAGAGTATTCATGGTCCTCAATCTTTATATTGTTGCTAATTAAATCATGAAGGAGGTTTTGGATATATTAATTCTTACAGGCCAATTTGAATCAAGGAACATCCTGTTAATGTGGTGCAAATAGTTTCAAACCTTAGTTTGGTGTCCCATCCGTATCAGTTTGTTCTCCCTTATAGAAAAAGGATACTAACTAGGCATATTCTCCTTTAAGGATGAGAAGCCCTTAAGTTATACAGAGAGAATTTCCAATTCTCGACCTTAATTATAGCTACTACCTTAGCTTGATCAGGTGTATTAACTCAAAGATGCCTTAGTTACATCCTGAATCAGGTTCAGTTCGTGCTAGTTATCGTACCAAAATGAGGTGTAATTGCCATTTCCAATTATAAGTTTGAACTTTGAACTTCCCAAAATCTGTTTCAAAGTCTCGGGTATATTTGTTTTCGGCTTTGCAAAACTTGAGCCTTTTAGGATTAATTCACGCATCGGTTCGATCTTTAAGGACTCTTTATCAGTTGGTAATTTCTAAATTCTCTTCATTAGCAGTATTTTGTTCACAGCTCAAATTGGAATGATGCTCAGCCCTCTTTGTCTCTTGGTAGTCCAATCACCTCAGGCAAGCCTCAATTCTCTGAATTTATGCCTTTACTGGGGAAGTTAAAGAGTAGAATTAATTCCTGGCAGAATCGGTTCCTCTCCTATGCGGCAAGAGTCAATTTAATTGTTTCTTTTTTGAATAGCATGCATGTGCATGGGGCAGCTGATCATATGACTACCCCAAAAATGGTGATCAAGGAGATGGAGCGGATACTAAAAGCATTTTTTTGGTCTGGTTGAGCTGAACAATGTAGGGGAGCTAAGGTTAAATGGAGTGAAGTGGTTATCCCGAAGAAACAAGGGGATTTGGGTATTATTTCATTTTCTAAAATGCAAAAGAGTTTGCTTATGAAGAGAATTTGGCGCCTATTTGTGGACAAAGAAGCTTTGTGGGTCAAATGGGTGCAGACATACCGCCTTAACGATCAAAGCTTCTGGCAGCTACAATTGAGGTACGAACACTTTTGGATATTTAAAAGCTTGCTGAACCTGCGTGAACTGATTTACCCTTTCATTCGGAGTAAAATTGGAGATGGGGAAGACATTTATTTTTGGTTTGACAATTGGTATATACACAGCCCTCTATGGATGCGAAATGACTTAAATAGAATACGTAACCGAATTCCAAATAATTCACAACCTCTTCTGCACGTGACATTGGGAGAGGTGTGACGGAAGTGGTGTCATGGGCTGCACTTGTGTGGAAATAGGTATTATGCCCTAAGGCTGCTTTTTTCTTATGGCTGACCATTAAAAATAGATTGAGAACAAAAGACAGATGGTTTGAAAATTATGACCACATTTGTGTGTTATGTAAGTTGGTCAATGAAACTAGAAATCATTTGTTCTTTGAATGCGAGTATTCCAAAGCAGTGTGGAATCGTATAATGTATATGATAAGTAGCCTGAACTTTACCTATGAATGGAACGATGTTCTAGCAGAGGTTACCCATGCAGTTCATCAAGGGGGCAAGATTGTCTCATTCTCCGAACCTCTTTCCAGATGGCTCTTTATCACATCTGGCGGGAGAGAAATAGGCGACTCTACAAGCAAACGGAGAGGAACAAGTATGAGTTAGCTGATTGCATTATTAATTTGATCAGGGAGGTCATAATTGGGAATGAGATGCAAGATCGTTTGGGTTTGGCTATGAGACGACGCTGACAGCTCTAGTTGTAGCTTGATGTTGGTTACTATATGTCCACTTGATTTTTATGTGGCAATGGCATCTGTGATAGTGGCATGCACGCCCAGCGACGGAGCCATGTTATGGGGAGGGGGGGCTATAGCCCCCCCTTTCAAATTTTTTTTTTTAAATTACCTATATAATTAAATTTTTTAAAATTATAAATATAAGTAGCCCCTTTAAAAATATAAGTGCCCTCTTAGATGTTGGCCCTCGGCCCCCCCTTAGAATTGAGTCTGGCTCCATCCCTGTGCACGCCACTTTCTCTTTTTTGAGTTACCTGTCTTAGTTTGCGTTCTTGTACATTGTAAACATTGTTTTTTAGTATTTTATAATATCTTAAAATTTCAAAAAAAAAGTTTGCAACTTCATTTTGGCTCCACAGGAGTTATTTTCTTAGAGCATCTCCAACCATTGCACCAAATTTTTACACCAAATTTGGTGTAAAATGGAATATTCTCAGCATCTTTTTACACCAAATTTGGTGTTGCTCCAACCATTTACATCAAATTTTTACACCAAATTTTTACACCAAGATTTTTACAAAGAATATACCACAATAATTTAGTTATTAACTAAATTAATTTATATTTATATAACCACAATAATTTAGTTATTAACAAAATTAATTTATATTTATATAACCACAATAATTTAGTTATTAACTAAATTAATTTATATTTATACAAGAATTTTATTTATTAAAATAAAATAAAAATCATTATTCTTAATTAATTAATATATACTTTATATTAAATTAATATTATTTACAAATTTTATTAATGAATTTATAACATATTTTATTAATGAATTTATAACACTTATAAATAAGAATTATAAATAAATATTAAAAATAAATTTAATATTATATTCAATATTAGTCTCGTTTTAAATGTCTCAATGAGATCTTTGTAATGATATATTTTATGTAAAGTAATAAATAAGTTAAATTTAATTATTTAGTCAATAATGTAAATAAATCAATTTGTGAAAAGATATAAAAGGAAAAGTTAAAAAGTAAATGGCTAAAGTTGTCTTTTTGTACTTTTGGTGTAATGAATAGTAACACACTAAATTTGGTGTTTAGTGTGTTACTATTCATTGTACCAAATTTTTTGGTGTTTTGATGCCTTGGTTGGAGAAGAATTTTTATACCAAAATACCAAATTTGATGTTTTGGTGTCTTGGTTGGAGATGGCATTAGACCAGAGCATGAGAAGTTTCTTGTCATTTTGATAATGGTCTTTACGATTTCTTAATGTAAAGTTAGGTGGGAACTCAACAGATGTGAATGTTGTTCATCCCTGAGTTTGTAAGTTGCATTGTAAAAACTATTGAACACTTGGTGTGCATTTACTTTAGATATATGTTACAAGTACTTTTAATAAATGAACACTCAACATTCATATACTTCAAAAATTAATATTGAATATCGTAATATAGTAATTACAAATATTTTGAGACATAAATAAACACCAATATGAGATGTAATATAGTAAGAGACTTTTTACTAATTGTCTTAAAACTATTATAAAGTACTGTTATTCCTGATTCACCAAAATATTAAGGGCCTGTTTGTTTTTATTTTTATTTTATTTTTAAGTTTCTTTTTATTTTTAAATTAGTAAAAAGTTTTCACAAATTGCAAAAGCCATAAAAAGTTATTTTTATTTTTATTTATGTTTTATAATCTGATTAACTATTAACTAAATGTATATTATTTAATTATTTATTATATTAATTATTAATAAGAACTATGAATAATTAAATTAACTAAAATTAATTATTAATGTGAATTATAAATTATGAATTATGAATTATGAATAATTTTATTTATTTTGTAATTACATTAAATAAATTTGATTTAATAATTAAAATATATTTAAAATAAATATTATTTTTAAATTAAGTTATAGATAATAGTAAAGAAGAAGAGGGGAGTACACAAAATTCCAATTTTTATACACATAGTCAAATCGAATTATGAATTTCAAACTTTCAAGTTAGTAACTCAAGTCGATCATGGTACTTTGTGACCATCTTTAAACATAATTTTGGGAACCGACATCACTCATTCATGCATGAAATGGGGATCTAATAACGAGGCTCATGACTCGACCCCCTGGTCGGGCTAAATATTTTTGCATGAAGAATTGGTTTGTGGGGGAAGCATTTGAAGATTATTGGACCCAAAATACAAGGAAATAAAAATAAACTTACGGTAGGTAAGGAATGATATCAATCTTTCCTCGGACGTGCAAGCAGAGAAGAGTTAGCTAGGCGGACTTGAAAGGAAGTCCTGATCAAGGCTGTGGTGAGAGACCCTTTTTGAGAGCTTGAATGGTGGTAGTATCAGTTTTGAAGGAGTTGGCCAGAATGGTGTCATCAATCCCGGTACTGAAAAGGGTGTTAGGAAGCGATACGGTCCCTGCATTAGCACTCCCAAAAGCAGAAATAGCAACAGCAGTTTTCTGCCCTGCAACGTTGTACTGAAAGTGAACAAGTCCCTTAGGGAACACGAATATGTCTCCTGTTTCCAAGGTTTGGAAGTAGAGCTTGTTGTTTGAGTCAACAAAACCCACTTGAAGAAAACCGTCGACAAGGAAAAGCAGCTCAGCTGCGCGAGGATGTGTGTGGGGTGGATTAGCAGTCCCACCTGGGAACTGAAGAACAGCATACGATACACTCTGTCCATTAAGGGCTGGGAATTCATTCATGCCAACCTTTGAGATCTGAAAAGTTTGTGGTTGCTGTGCGTTTACAAGGGAACGCAGGCCAGAGAATGTGAAGAAGGATCCATCGGCGTTGGTTACGTTCGGAGGGACTATGAAGTCAGAGAGAATGTCAGGGTCTGCAGCTATGGTGATCTGGACGAAGACAGTTGAAGCTACGAGCACTGACAAGAATTTGGAGGCGAAAATAGCTGAGGATGAGGCCATGGCGATCGAAGACTCCCCGTGAATAAGATGGAGTTACTGGCTTATTTATAGGGTGGCACTGATGTAGCCAAAAAAGTAATCTTGTTAATGGTACTTGGTTGTTCAGGCCTGCTCTGGGACGAGCTTTGCAAAGTAATTGTTTTTGCAGTTGGAAACACTTTTGTCATTATTTTAAACGAATTATAGACGTTACAACGAATAACAAATACAAAATCCCCAATTCGCATGGACCCAAATGAGCGGAAAATGCAAGAAACAAGAAAACAGAGTAAAATGGAGTAGACTGAAGCGGGCAAATTACACCCAGTCTCAGTTAAATTAATCACGATTGGCACGACGAAATGTGTTTACTGCCCGACATGAGTTCCTGATCTCCCCTTCCTCGCCAGTGAGGACACCTACACGTCCCAACTTAACCATGGCTTCACCAAATTTGGTGGAGAAGTCATCGCTGCTAACTATGTTCGCCACTGTGGATTGGGTTATGGGGTCCAAAGCCAGCAGTTGATCAATTCGGAGAATTCCAAAGTGGTTTTGTATTTGTTGGTAGTAAGACTTGTCTACAATGAAAGCACTGGTGGGGTTCTGGTCAAGGATGGCTGTGTTCAAACTTTTTCTACCTCGAGGACACGTATCCTGTAACACCTTGCGCAGTGTTTCATTCATTGTTCCATCTGGTCCTCCATTTTGAAAATTGTAGAGACGATCTTCAAAGAAAGAACAATGCGCTACTCCAACAGTGTGAGCACCTACGTGTTACCAACGGATACGCTTAATAACATATATTCGGAGGGTACCAAATTACTGATGAAAAAACATTCTTGAATCAGAGACACAGTATGTTATTACCAAGAAGATAAACCATGTCCGTGGGACTAAGATTTCTGTCCCTGAATGCTGCAACAGCTTGAGAAACATTAAAATCTGTAGATGGGAGATTGACATCTTTAGCTGAAGTTTGAGGGCCATCTCTCCTTCCTGTTTCTACGTCGTACCACCCTCCTTTAGCCTGCAACAAGAAGAATACTACTTAAAATGTCATGATCATCGTCATAATATTATATGCAGGCGGTGTTTGAAGATGGTTAATTTACCAGGGAAACAGCATCTCTAGTAGCCATGGCAATAATATCAGAGCAGGAGACGGCTGCTTGTGGGCAAAAAAATCTCAAAGCAGTCTTTGCTTCATCAATGATATCATAGCCTCTCACGCTTAGATTCGGACGTGCGGTCTTCTCGCTATCTTTTCCATCTAACAGTAATGACGCATCACAGCCCTTAATGCATTAAATCAAATGTACGTGAGTTTACAGACAAGGAACCTACTGTACTGTACGAGATTGCTGAAACAAACAGCTGTGGCTTATTCTGCAATTAACTCACCATCGATGAAACAAAAAATACACTTTTGGAATAAATATGTGAATGGATTTACGGAAATAATTTCCGCGAGTCACAAAAGCTTACATTCACAAAGCAGTCATGAAACTGCAAGCGTAGAAGAGCAGCAACAATAGTTGGATCACCGTCAAATCTCTCCGTCACAACTCTCCGTACAATAGACTCAACACTTTGACCAAGAAAACACTCCCCGTCGTAGAAACCAACTCGCAATTGCCCATAACACTGGGCTGTGAAGTTGATGAAAATAAGGCCTAGAACTAGAGCCAAGGCAGCTACTCTTGTCATCTTTTGTCTTCTGCTATTCTCCTGGAACTAGCTAGATAGTGATCAATGGACATGATAATGAAGCACTTTATAATAACAAAGGGATGGATCATATTTGCCAGCTATTCATTCTACTATAACAAGTTGAAATGGCGAGCACGATACCTCACAATACGTGCGACTTGATTTGCAACTCGACATTGTTTATAGTTATTAAACGTGCTTTCCTCGAAGGACATGCATCAGCATTGGAAACTTAGTAGTGTGTCTAATGGTATGTATGTTGTTATCCAATCATTCCATTTCAATTCAATAGGAATCATGTAAAGGTTATCATATTTCATATTCCCAGATTTGATGCTATGACGGAGTACGGACCACATCAATATTCTCTGCGTCTTCTTCTTCTTCTTTCTTTAACATTTTACGGGGAAAGCTTTCAAGTCATGAACACGGTGGCCATGCCAAATCGAAAGCTACAATGGTGGAATTCTGTTTCAGAGGACGAAAACTATGTTTCATCTAATAAAAATCATATCAGTTCAGAAGAACTTTTTATTTTTCCTAATCTTATAATGATGTTTAATTGCTTGTTACTCTTTTTTTAATACCTGAGTTGAAACAAATGAGAAGGACGAATTAGACCTGACCCCCAAAATCATGCTTGCGATTTCAGCAGAACATTGATGCTTAAACAACTTGATGACTATATGTGTAATTCTTTTAAAAAAATACAAAATGAGGCATGATCATACCTGTCGTTTTTTATTTTTTAAAAAACAAAACGACGTACTTTTGCATCATCTGGTTCAAGTTAGGCCGGGCTTGAATGGATCTGCCATCCCTGAAAATAGGAATTGCTCGATATTAATTAGATGTTTTTCCTCAGTTAGTAACATAAGATCTTTGACTCCCTAACAAAACCTGATAATGGCACGTGGGCAAGCATCTGTCAATGGCCAAACATGTAAGTGGTTATAAAGAGAAGCTTGCTGACCATTGATTATTTAATAAAATCGAATTTCGTGAGCCATAAATCTATAAGTAACATCAGTATTGACATTTTCAACAAGAACATCACAATTGGTAATTACCACACGCATGATGTTGGCATTCTAATAGCAAAGCGTTTAAATCCTAAATGCTTTTCCTTTTAGTAGAGTTGGACTGTTTTGGGAACTGAGTGAGAACCTTCTTTATCACAAACCTTGTAGTTTTATGATTTCTTTGCATCAAAGAAAGACATGGAGCAAGATTGGAGGAAACTGTGACAATTCATTTAGTTCTTTTTCCCCTTTCTTTCTTTTATGTTAACATTTTTTTGTTTATGTTTTGCTTTCATCATGTTTAGTAGTTAAATTCCTAATTAGGGTTAGCTTAAGATGAATTCTTAAATTATTAATACATAATTCGATTGTTTATTAGCTAAATTTATACTCTTTATTCTTAATTTTGAATTTATTTGTGATCATCATAGACTTAATCAAAGAGATTATATGGAGAACCAAGAAGTAAATTATAATTAGTGCAGCTAGGAGTATAAATACCTTAGTATTAGAGAACAAAAGTATTCCAAACAGTTGTGATAACTAAAATGATTAATTAAGACTAATGAATTTGATTAAGTTCAATTAGGCATCGAAGTAGTAGTTACTTAATTGAATATACTTGTGTTCTTTGAGAGAGGACATATACATTTTACTTTAATTGTCATTTTAACCTAAATAATTAGTCTAGTTTGATAATTGAAATCTCATATAAGCCAATCCTGAATCCTAACATTTGCTTCATTAAATTTCCTCTCTAGTTTAATTCCATTATTTCTATCAGTCTAGTGAATTAATGTCTCTTTGCCTTATAGATGTAGTTCCCATAGATCGATACTCTAGAATATTCTAATTTTAATAACTTACTAAACTTAATTCTATATGCTCGCAGATAAATTTGACCAAGTTTTTGGCACTATTATTGGGAAACCTTCACGATTAGTAGTATAATCATACATTTCTAGACTTGATGATACAAATTGTTGATCTTCCAAACTATGTGAAGATGTTGACAGACCATGATAAGGGTTATCACGGGGGTGTTATCATTGTGCCATATATGAACATCCTTTTCATTGATATATGAATATAGAGTGGGCCCCTTACCATTATAAGGATGTGTTTGTAGAAGAAATAGATTACAATCCTTACCAATATGTATCATTTGGGATGGAAGAACCATTTAATTATCTTTCGAGAGGAGCAGGAAGTTGGAGTAGGCAAACATAAAAGACCATTCGAGTTCTAACAACAACCTCAATTTTAACAGTAACCACCGTTACAGGGACATAAGATGGAAGAGATGATCCTGTAATTTATTTCTTTCCTCATTAAAAAATTAAAAAATTTGATATATATGGGGAAATTTTGATTCTTTTATGGACTTAAGCAAATGACATAATCTAATGTAACCATTCACAGTTTGGTACTGATTCAAGTCAATGAAATCAAAGTCAGTCTCATCTTTTATCAGGTGTCACTTACAATCTGGATTACGAAGAAGGTTTCACAAAAAATAAACCAATATCAATCTCTTCTATAAATAACAGGCGTTAGTAATAGAGTGTAGCAGCAGACACCTTGACCGACTATGACACTAATTCCATACCTAAATAGGTATGAGATGGATAGAGAGGAAGGCATATTTGTTCTTTCGTAGATGCTGAAGAATACTAGATGTTTAAATGATCTCCTTTACAATAAGAATAAGTTCACATCATTCTCACAATATCCATAAACTCATCTTTACGTTTATTTTGAAATTTTATAATATTATTTAACTTTGTTTATATGTTTTAATATTTATTTTTATATTAGTTTTACTTATATTATAATTCATAGAAAAGATTTGGTTAAATATATATTTATTTATGTTTTATATAGTTTAAAATTATATAATAATTAATAGATTGTGCTTTGCATATTATTTAATATATTTAAATAATATTTATATGCATAAATAATTTTATTACAAAATAAAATATAGTTAAAATTAAAATTACTTTTTATTTTTATATTGTCAAACAATCTATTGTATGAAGCTTTTACAAAAAACTCTTTTTTAAATGACAGATAAATAATCAACTGACTTCTTATAAAAACTATTTTTAGAAAAGCTTTACTGATAAAAGCTTTACTGACAAAAACTCTACTGATATAAGCCTATCTAAACAGTCTATTTACTATTAGATCTTTCCAAATTATACACATCAGTGAAATTTTCATTGGATTGTTGTCGTAGGAATCAAGAAGTAGCTTGAGATGGATTATTAAATTGTTAATGCATAATTTGATTGTCTGCTGGTTGGATTTATCCTTTTTATTTATAATCTTAGATTTATGCCTATTATCATCATAGATTTAATTTTAGGAATTGTACAAAGGACTGGGAGGTAAAATGTGATTCTTTCGATAGAAGAATAAATGCCTCAGCCTAAGAGAATGAAAATATCCTATATTATTATGATAACAAAAAAAATTAACCAAGGTTAATGAATTCGATTAGGTTGAATTAAGTATCAAGAAGTCATAGATATCTAATTGAATATATACGTGTACCTCAAGAAAGGATGCAGATACTTCAACATTTTGCGTAATTATTAAACTGATTTTTACAAAACAGATCCTTAAATTTTATTTAAAAGTTTTAATTGAATATGCTATTTTGACCTTTTAATTAGTTAAATCTTCTAGTTTCATTCTTAAATTTAAAACAAGAAACTGTTTGCCAAAACAAAGTTAAAAGACTATCTTAACTTTTATATTTAGTTTAAAGATATCACCTATTGTTATCCAATTTCTCGGTGTTACGATCAAAATAAGGAATAAACTAGAAAGTGTTGATTTTATTAGTGATTTTAGGAATATAATTGTAAAATAATTAATATTAATTATATTCCATATATAATTATTTTTCAAATAAAAGTAGGATTTGGTACATATATAAGAGAAGGACACTCTGACATAAAGGTCATAAGATTGCTTAACGCGTCTTTTATATATAGGATCGAGCAACTCAACTTCTTCATTTTCTCTCAAAGACAATCTTGATTGTATTCTTTTAGTTGGAGACATAAGTATGGGGTTGAAAAGAGTGGGTTTTTGCTTTCTCCTAGTGTTCTTGTTCCAGCTCCATCATCTTCCTGCTGCACATCACGTTCAGGCCTTGAACACAGGTACTGTTTATGCTTTCTCATTCTTTTGATGAACTTGGAACTACTGCTGAGTCTCTGTTTCTTTACATCGATGAAGTATTCTTACCGTCAGTTACATAAAGCTAATTGTCAGAAACCGAAATGAGAGTCCAGCTGCCACCGGATCATATAAGCTGCATATAACAGATAATACTGTTGATTCCTGTTATCTGAAGCAATTAGTTACAGAGTAATGGATTAACTCCAAAGCCAACAAAAAGAACGACATATGGGTAGTTGCCTAGTGGAATTGGATTGATAGGGATTAGATTGTTTGATATGATTCATTCGGATAAAAATATACTAACTAATCCATCCCTTCTCAGATGCTCCATCTGCTAAGGACAACGCACTTATGTATTTAGATAGGAGAGTATGAAAATGGAAACTGGAAAGAGCTGTCCTGTTACTGTTAGTCTTGGCTCCACCTCCACCACAAAAAAGAGAAGATTATATTCCACAAAAGGAACTGCCGCCTTTCCTTTTCTGTGTCAGAAATTGTATGTATTAATTCCTTGCCTTCTTCTCAAGGAATCCTTTCTCAAGCACATGAATGAAATTTTAAATTTTAATATTAAATATTTTAAGATTAAGAAAAAAAAGTTTTATCTATAATAAAATATAATGGATCCACCACTAACTAATCTAATTAAATATATTAAATTTATAAAATCTTAATGCCAAGCACTTGTGATTTATGATCAATGAAAATGTCCATCCAGCTTTCAAACGGGAACAAAATACCAATGATATCGGCAAAGAGACTCTGACCGCATCAAGTACCGTGAGCCTCGAACGAAAAGCATCGGCGGTAAACAGGCGAGGCGGAGGTGGCGGCGGGCATGGAAGAGGAAGTACCGGTAAAGTTAATGGAAATGGTAGAGGCAAGAGGTCGCCGCACAATCAAAATCAAGGACCTAATTTGATACCAGTGTACGCTGCAGGACAGAGCATTCCCCGTTACAACAGTAATCAACGCCACCACGGTAAAAATGAAGCAACCCCCGATTCTCCTTGCCCCTGTTGCTTAGTTCCACTACTCTTGGCAGCACTTGTTCTACTTGTTTAATCACAATGTTCTACTTGGAGAAGATAGGGATTGTTTTTTTAGTAAGCTACTTTGTAGTTTGTTTCTATTTATATTTTTCTGCAATTTCCAGTTTTTTTCAATTTTTTTGTTTATATTTTTAAATAAAAATAAAAATATGTTTAATTGTTAATACTTAATATTAATATAATCACATTTTTTCACTGATAATAATTACATTTTAGATCAAATTTAAAGATAAATTATTTTTAATTAAATAAATTTATTTAATCTCTTATATAATATTTATTGACAAATTACTAATAAATCTAAGTCATTTTAATAAAATAAATAATTTTAAAATTAAAATTTTATTTATAAATTAATATTTATTTGAAATATATTTTAATTATTAAATCAAATTTTTTTGAATATTTATATATTTTAAATTTAATTATATATAACCTAATTATAAAAATAAAATAAAATTAAAGTATACTATTCATAATTTTAATATCTTTTAAATAATAAAATTAAATAAAATTAAAGTATTCATAATTTTATTGATAATTAATTTTAATTTATTAAATATATAAATATAATGTTGAATTAAACTATTCATAATTTTATTAAAATTAAATAATATATATTTAAATGATAATAAATCAATTATAAAAAACAAAACTACATTTTATAGTTTTCATAATTTTTAAAATTGGAAAAAATGGAAGAAACCAAAATTAAAAATTCAAACAAACAAGATTTTTTTCTGAATTTGAAAACAAAATCAAAAATCAAAAATAAAATAGAAACAAACACCCCATAACTTATTGAACTGACGTAATCTTATCTTTTCCTTCCTTCTTTTTATTATTTATTGTTGAAATAAATGTTAATTAATTACTGAATTGATAATTTTGATGAAAGAAAAGAAAATATTTATTCCAATTAAAATTTAACAAAATAAATTAATTTAAACTAAGTACATTTAAATTCATCGAATTTAATATTAAATTTAGAAACTCTACCTTCTTCTCCCCCAAAAATTCAACCTTCTTCGTTTAGAAAGACAAAGCTTCTCAATAACAGTTGTTCTTCTCTACAAATCTTAGTTCCAATACATCACCGCCAATTATTCCTCTTATTCATGTTACCTCTCCAGCCCCAATTTCTTGTATGATGGTTAAACCATATAAAGAGGAATTTCTTCGTTAGAAAGAGACATCGATGCAAACAATAAGGTTATCTATAATCCTTATAACCGTGCTATAAGAATTCCTTCTCATGATGCTATTATCTCAAATCTTGTTGACGAAGTGCTTAATTGACAGACTGACAATGCAATAGCCCAAAACAGAATTCTTTGACAAATTGACTCCAAATTTGATAGGCTTAATTAGCAAACTCAAGTCACTCGAAACTAAGTTAAAACAATTTCATCTCAAGTCCAAAAGTTTTGCAAATCCTTAAAGGATAAGATAACTCAACTTGATGTTGATCTTTGATGATACATTGATACTCAATATTTTGGCCCTAATTTCACAAATGAAGAACAAAAAAATCCGAAAAGTGAAGAAGGTACTTCAAAGAATGGAAGTTGATATGCAAATAGAATAGTCCAAAATTGTTTATGGAACCTATCTCATAACTTTCTAGTTATCTAATCCATTTATTCTTCTCTAACTGATTCTGAAGTTGTTGATTATGAAAAAATATTCAAAATGAATTATTTCTTGATCGAACAATATATTCATCCTACCACAGCTAAACCCAAATCAACCAAATTCTCAAAGTCCAAACCTACAAGGATCTCTCACCTTCATGTACTAGACTAGTTGATCTTTGGAAAAAAAAAAAAAACCTTTGCAAGTTAAAATTTCACCTTCTTTTTCACCAAAAACTCAATCTTCTCCGTCCACCGGAAAAAAAGAAAGAAATACAAAGCTCTTCGGTTAAAGTTCATAATAACTTTTGCACCAACATCTATTTCAGAAATATCTTAAGAATGCATATATGAGCATCCTAATATATTTGAGCAATCTTCTGAAATATCTTAACCATCTTATGACAAGTTTGAACAATTTGTTGATTTGCCTGACATAACTCAGATCATGATCACTATGCTTGAACCAACTGAAGTTAAATCAAATATCAATGAAGTTGAATCAATGGTTTTAACCAATGTTCTCAAACTCAGATCGGTCATCGAACCGGTGGCCTTACTGGTTACCGGTTTGACCGGTTCGACCGGTTCAATCACCGGTTGAACCGGTGTGACGCAATAATTATATTTAATTATATATAATATTAAAAATATTAAAAAATTCAAAAAAATATATAAAAAAAAAAATAAAAAATAAAAAAATAAAAAAAATAAAAAATTGTTGAACCGGTCCAACCGGACCGGTCCGACCGGTCAAAACCGGTCAATTGACCGGTTTTGACCGGTTCATACCGGTTCGATTGCATACCGGTTTTGGGCCATGAACTGGACCGGACCACCGGCCGGTCACCGGTCGGACCGGTCGGACCGGCCGGTCCGGTCCGGATTTCAAAACGTGGGTTTTAACGATGGTAATCTTCATTATACTTTCATTTATTCTCTTCCAGAAACATTACAACCTGAATTAAAAAGAACCAGACATTATGAAGAGATATGCATGATATATCTCTTTGATAAATCTATTAATTCACTTTAACTTTAGTCGATAAGCTTTGTGATTAACAAATATTTTTAAAAATATGATTATAGGCAATTTTTATTGAAAAAGGCACGTATAAAGCAACATGAGATTATGTTCTCAATTAAAAGAGTCATATTGGAACAATCTAAATAGAATTTTGAATATTAACTTTGATAATGAAATTTATTAGCTTGATCCATACATAGCCAATGAAACATAAGTTTATTTTAAAAATAATATTATTTTATTTAATGATTGAAGAATTAATTTATTAAAAGAATGTCATTTTATTAAATTTAATTAAAATAAAATTGTTTTAATTTTAGTTAATTAAATTCAAATAATTCTTTTATTGATGGAGTTTCAAACCATTAAATATGGTCAGGTTTGATTTGGGTCATAAATAGTCCATATTCAACCTGACTCATTGTAAACATGATTAGTTCCATAAATAATAAAGTTGACACAAAAGTATGAAAATAAGAAGTATAAATATAATAGTAAATACAAAATTACCAGGATATTTAGACTACTAACTTCAAAAGTGAATTAAAACTACCTTGAGATAAAATAAAAGTATTAATTTAGTCCTAATATTTATGTTAAAATATAAATTGGATTTTAATATTTCAAAATCGAAGTTGTGTTTTATATTTTACCCATAAAAAATGGTATTAAAATGTAAATTATCATGCCGAATTACAGTATCAATGGAAAATGAAAATATCAATTAGATACAGTTGAAATTTGTAAATTTTTAAAAGTAGAAGATTTAATTGAAAAAACTAACTTTTTTTAAACTCGCTTTTCGTCCCTAACCGCTGCCATTCTTATATCGCTCTCTCATCTCAAGCTTTCACTGTCGTCAGACTAGCCACCTTGAGATAATAAAATAATAATATTTTAAACCAAAAATGGGGTTTTCTAATTAATTGAAAAATATCCATTAAAATTTAAAACCATTTGTCGTAAGATGGCTGACCCGGCCGCTCCGGTCCGGTTTCGTCATAAGATGGCTCGAAAGTCGAAACTTGAAAGACGGTTGAGATGACTACACTGTCCTCACAACCACAATATTGGATATTTACGTCATTTTAAGCAACAAATGTGTGGGTTTCCTACTTTCTAGTTTCAATCCTCAATCTCTTCTCTTCAGCGACGCCGTTGTCATCAGAGAAAAGATACCCAAGAGACATCGCATGGTTAGAAAGGTAAAATGGAGCTGGACCTCCGCCTTGATCGGAGCGGCGTCGGCTACGGCGGCAACGGCTCTCTGGAACGTCAAACCCAAGGACCCTACCTTTCACTTGATCTCCATCAGTCTCACTTCCTTCAAGTTCAACTTCCCCGTGATCGATGCTGAGCTTGTCCTGACAGTACATGTCACGAACCCTAACATCACAGCCGTGCACTACTCCCCGACCACGATGTCAATCTTCTACGATGGCTCTCTCCTGGGCTCGGCTGAGGTGGAAGCTGGGTCACAGCCGGCGAAATCCTGCCAATTGCTTCGGCTTCCGGCGCGGCTGGACGGAATGGAGCTGGCTCACCACGCCGCGAAGTTTTTCAATGACGTGACCAGTAGGGAGATGGTGCTGGATGCCAAGGTGGACATAAGTGGTGCAGCAAAGGTGTTGTGGTGGGACCGGAAATTTAATATCCACGTGGACAGTCATGTAACCGTTGATCCTTTGTTCTTGGATGTAATCGATCAGGAAAACATATCCCAGCTTGATGTTTTCATTGCTTGACTGTCTCGGAAATGTGAAATGGTTTATTTATTTATTTGCATTTATATATTTTTTTTGATATAAAGGAAAAATGGGTACACCATTACAAAATTAATCTAGGGAAACAAATCCCTGACAGATTCTTTGAGAGGATGGTAAGGCTCTCATTGGGTAGACCGGTAGAGAATCAAAATAAGTGATGCTAATATCGGATTGCTTCGCCTGAGTGGCGAGATAATCCGTATTTCTGTTGTTTTTTCGGTATACATGTTAATAAACAACAGTTTAGTTATGATTTAAGAATTCCAGGATATCCGTGACAAAAGGATAGCATGTACGAGAACAGGCAATAGAGAAAGAGAAGAGTTGGTACACCCAAACAAGTCCACCTCCAATAGTTTAACAGTCAAAAGAGTCAAAGGAAATTATAATACAAATGCTGGTTGGTGACTGACGAGAAACAGTCAAAAGAGGCTGGGAAGTAAATTTGAACCGTTTAACGTTGAAGCATTTAGAATAGAACGGGGCCCAACAGCTCACAGTATTCCTTGCAGTGAGCAGCTACACCGCCCAATCCAAAAGCCAAAGCAAAAGGCTAGAAGGGGGAGTCGCGTTCCACCAAATCAGCAAGATTCGCCATGGACATGGACGGAAAATCTAGGCAAGTGGTTGTCTCCGCCTTGCAATTTGCTTGCACAGACGACGTTTCCACTAACCTCGCCACCGCCGAAAGGTTTTGCTTCCTCCCTCCATTTTCTTTGTTTTTCATATGTTCTTCCACTGATTTTTACTCTTTTTAATCTGCTCTTTTTGGGTGTGCTCGTTGGTGTTTTATTTCTAAAAGTTGGCTTGTCTTTTTTAGAGGCTATCTCTTGTTATTTGTCCACTGAGGTTCTACCTTGTATGCAGACTGGTTAGAGATGCTCATGGTAAGGGTGCGAACATCATTCTCATACAGGTACGTTTGTGCCTGAGCATGTTCAATTGTGGTGCAATAATTCTATCCATTAGTACTGAATATACCTTCTATAGTTCTATTGTATTGTTTTTCTCAACTTTATAACGACCTGTTGTCATCAAATAGCTTATCTTTTATGCCAAACACACCATGATTCACACTTTGATAAGTCATTTTCTGGGAGATAGCCAAACTATTAAGATATTTGCCTATCTCCATGAAAAGAAATCAAGTATTGTAACTTTATTTTCTTTATTATGTTCCAGTTCTCAGAGTTGACATTGATTTCCTCCTCATGAAATCTGTATCCTGACTTTTTTTATCATAATCTGATTTTGTTGAAAGAAAATGCCCAAATGGCTTAGTTTCCCCATAGTATTGGAACCACAGTGTGATAGCAGTAATTTAGGAATAACTATTGCATGTTGCAGGAAAAAAAAAAAAAAAGAACACATAGTGAGTGGTAACAATAGTTCAAGCAAAAATGTAACTTATATGTTACAGTGAAAAGAATAGGATGGAAAGCCATTAGAACGTATGTTGAAGCTGCTCACAGCTCACTTGGTCTTATTCTTTTGGACCAATTTTGATAGAAGCTATAACTTGACTTTCTGTGTTTTTTATGTTTTTCTTGGGTATTCTTGATAAACTAGGGGTTATATATAGATGTAGGAGGATCTGTTTGGAAAGTGAGGAGTCCCTTCGTCACATTCTAACTAAGGATTCATATGGTTTTGGATGATCCAACTACACGAAAACCAGGAATACAGAGCTTTCTCACTTTTGAATTGAAATTTTCTGGTTTTCATTATAATTTTTTTAATAAAAAAAATCAACATTTTGACAAGTTATATTAGTGAAAGTTTTCTATAAGCTGGAAATATAGCCCCTTTATTGGGTTAGCAAATCACCTAAAGGGAAAGAAATTGTTTTTACCCCAATCTGCTACCTATGAAGCTTTAACAATTATCGAAGCATGAACTGACAGTTCTCTTGGAAGTGCAAGGTTGGTCTGTGGCAGCATATTTTTACTGGGAGGCAGGAAATCCTATTATTTGAGGTGCAACAACGCTTGAAAGAAGTTAGAATAGAGATTGACTCATGTTTTCACAAGTACAAGATGAAAACTGCTATAGCCAATTAAGGAATCTGCCACAGAGAAAGAGTTTATTCATCAGGAGCCAGTCAGTGGGGCTATGTGTGACTTTGACAATGGTTAATAACTTATCCAACCAGATGAGCAGCACTGTGGGATTGGTATTTAGGCCTTGGCATATACGAAATGATTGAAAGATATTTTGTAATTTATAATCTTTTGACTAGATAGAGATAGTTCACATGTTGAGTTGGTGAAGTTATTGCTAGGCCAAGAGACTACTTTCCAGATTTTTTCCTATGGGAATAGGAAAACAACAAGTTGGGTGGGGAAGGTGGAGAAGAATTTCATGTGCTCTTTTTGCAATATATAAGTATGGTATCTCATTGTTGATAATAAATTGATTGCAAAATTTTTGTGACTAATGTAGTTCCATGTATGAGATTTTATATTATTTGCGCTTTCAACAGTTTGAACCTCATGGCAGGAACTATTTGAGAGCTATTACTTCTGCCAAGCACAACGAGAAGATTACTTTCAGCGAGCTAAGCCTTACAAGGACCATCCTACAATTCTGAGGTAAAACTCTCTACATGTTTAGCTCCTGGGTTTTTTACAACTTGCATAAACTGCTGTTAGCAAGATAAAAGGATTATTTCCACTTGTTAGTCCATTTCCTTTGAATCAACCCTCTTTTATGTCTGTCTGCAGGATGCGAAAGCTGGCAAAAGAGCTGGGTGTAGTTATACCTGTCAGCTTCTTTGAAGAAGCAAATAACGCCCATTACAATTCTATAGCCATAATTGATGCTGACGGGACTGACCTTGGCCTTTATAGAAAGTCTCACATTCCAGATGGACCAGGTATTTTAACAGCTGCACATTCCATGGTTTTAATCTATATGCCTTACATGCAACTGGTATATGACAATTGCGTGGACCACAGGTTACCAGGAAAAGTTCTACTTCAATCCAGGGGACACAGGCTTCAAGGTTGGTGTTCTACAATCTCTGACTAATTTTAGCGTCTTTTAGACTCTATGGTCTTTAATACAATATTTTACTTGTTGATTCTATTGTTGACAGGTTTTCCAAACTAAATTTGCGAAAATTGGAGTTGGTAAGGATCTTGGCTTTGTTCTATTGTCTTGTGGCCTTTTCTTTTGGACTTGGATCTTTTAATCAACAGAGTTTTTAATGATCTTTTCTCCGTGCTTATAAGTGTTTAAACAAGATTTTGTATTGGATTAAATGCATTAAGAGGAAAAAAAAACAATTATGTTGTGTGCATCGCATAACTATTGTCTGCATCTGCCTGTAGACAAAAAGAGAAGCGAAGCTGCTTTTGTGTACATTTTCCTATTAGGGAGTTGAGGATTGAAAAGGTTGGAGCTGCTAATTTCTTTTGTCTTTCACTTTTCTTGTTTAATGACCTTCAGCTATATGCTGGGATCAGTGGTTTCCAGAGGCAGCCCGAGCTATGGTGCTGCAAGGTGCAGAGATACTATTTTACCCTACAGCAATTGGCTCTGAACCTCAAGATGATGGACTTGATTCATGTGAGCACTGGAAGCGGGTGATGCAGGGTCATGCGGGGGCTAATGTGGTAATGTGGTCAATATCCTATTCCTATTCTTTCAAGTTTGTACAGTCCTTTCTAGCTTTCAAATAATGTAATTGACTGGGTAGTATGATCAAAGAAATGGTTGTTATTTATTGTTTTACTTGGTTGCAACACTAATACTCTACTCTATATCTGCAAACTTAATCAAAGTAACTTCGTATATATTTTAAGAAAAATGCTAATGACTTGGTGTAACTTTTAAAATAAAATTTTGTATGTTTCACATTCAATCCATGAAACAATTCCGTTTATTTGGAGATAAGCTAGTGTCATGAAAGAGGAATCATCATCATCATGAAATATCTAGTATTGCAGTTAATTACACATTGCATTACCGAAGCATATCTTGTTCAGTGTTTCACTTGTGATCTTTGAATATGAAATGCCACCTTAGAAAGGACATTGAAGCGAATGTTAATAATACAGGTACCCCTTGTAGCTTCAAACCGCGTTGGGAAGGAAATTATCCAGACAGAGCATGGAAACAGTGAGATCACCTTTTATGGGAACTCGTTTATAGCAGGTACTAATTTTTTTGCTTCATTGTCTTAAGAGTTGTATTTGATATTTGGGCCAGTGATATTTGTTACACTACATCGTTGGATGAGCAGGGCCAACTGGGGAAATAGTTGCAATTGGTGATGAGAAAAAGGAATCTGTTGTTATTGCCAAGTTTGATCTGGATAAAATCAAATTGAAGAGACATAGCTGGGGGGTATTTCGTGATCGACGTCCAGATCTATACAAAGTGCTTTTGACACTAGATGGCAGTAATCCCTCTCCGTGATTTATGCGACTTGTTCCATTGTAGACCATGTCTTGCTGAAGGTAATAAATAATCTTCTCCTTGGACATTTCCCCTATCATGATTGTATATCCTGAATTTACGGGGAAAATTGTAGCATATAGAAGATAAAAGTTTCAGATACTTCTAGACAGTCCTGGGGCATTGAACATTAGCCTCAAATCTTTTTTCTGGTTCACATAACATCGCTCCTTATCCTCCTATCCTGTTGTATTGTTAGCAGCACGTTTCATTTTCTGTCTCGCAATCGGAAAAGTAGGATGTTGCATTTGCTGTGGTCCACGACTTTCCCATTGGAAGGCTTTCTGTGTCAGGTTATGTCATAGTTGTGGACCTTAATACAAAACCATGCAAGGTTTGCCCAGATCGGCGTTATAAACTAAATTCTGCTCTTTAACTTATTCGGTTGCTCGCTTTCCCATTGTACAACGTGAAAACATCACGCCATACATTGGGAGGATCTTAAGGTGGTTGCTTCACCATAAATCTCGTGTATCTTTTTTTTTTCCCCTTTAGTGGCTCTTGAGAGCTAGTGTCTCCAGAGTCCAGAGTTCGGTAAATCATGGAGGAACTAAGTTTTAAAATAAATAATCATAGATTCAATAACTAAGTCTTGAACTTCTACATTTTATGTTTTATATCCACATAACATGAATTTATTTTTTCTATAAAAATTTATAAGTTTGACAAATGACAAATCCTGGATAAAGTAGTTTTATAACATTAATTTAATAGTTACTTTCATCATAATGCACCATGAATGCGTATTTTATAATAAGATTTAATTATATATATTTTAAGATATTATTACATTAGGAAGAGTAAAAGATTAAATTCTTTCTAGATTTTAGAACATAATTATATACATATTCAATATTGTTTATACTCGGATCGAATAAATATGAAATATAAAATAAAAAGATCTAAATGCATTAAGATTAATCAGGATATTAGTTCATTCTAGTATGTGTATGAATGGAAATAAATATATCTATTTAAATATGTATATTTAGCTGTGCATATGGTAAGCATACAATTAATGAAGCTTGGAAACTTGAAAGATGCTTTTACAAAATTTAAGAATAAATATAAATTAATATATAAAATAATTTTAAAGTTAAATTTATTTCTTAAAATATATCATCATCACCATCACCGTCACTATACCCTGAACTCCTACAGTGAAATGGGGTCGGGGAGTTTGATAGTATATATTATATTTATATACACTATACACTTATTTTTAAAATATATATTATTTTTATTTAACATTTAGCATGTGGAATAATTACTATAAGCTTCTATTAATGGGATTTCTGAAGTATTTGAACTAAAATATAATTGAAATTAATTAATATGTATTTATAAAAGTACCAAATTTACTAAAATATATATTTATGATAAAGTTATTCTTTTAAAAGGTGTAACAATTTAAAAATTAAATAAAAGTAAAAAGTTTAGCAGAATTGAGATTAAATTCAAATATTATATCTACATATTTCAAAGATTATTATTAATATTTTGGAGAAGTATATTGAAATTTATAAAATAATACTTCAAAATTTTGCAAAGAATGGTTCAATTCAAACGAACCAGAGCATGTATTTCGGGTACTAAATCGAGTGTACCGTTTATACTTTGTAGGGTACGAAGTACGAACTCCCAATGTATTTTACTTTTCTAGGATCCAACAACTTTTCAGCCACGAATGGATTGGGAAAGTTAGGCATATATTTTGAGAGGCTAATCAAGCCGCATATTGGCTACTAAATTATGTCAGGTTTTTAAATCTTAATGCTTATTAGTATCAATACCCACTTATAGGTTGCTTTAATATCCTAATAGAACTGAAATTTCCTTTCTCCGATTGACCCATTTTCTTGTGATATAAAAAAAAAAAGAAAGAGAGAGATATTTTGAACATTCTGTCCCATTCCCGTCTTAAGGCCAAGGCCAGTGCCAGGTTTGGTACAGGTGGCTTCAGGACCACGGTAGTCGACTGTTTGGTCACTGAAATCATGACATGTGAACAAAAAGGAGTACAGGTGTTAGAATCACATGTTTTTTTATTTTTCTTTTTCTTAGCTGGAGTGTTATGTTAGACGCAGGATAGGATGTGGCGTCACATGTTCTGTAGCTGTAGACTGTAGTTGAAGATGCAGATGGTGGCTTGAGATTTGGTCAGAACTTGCAACGCGTTGGTCTGGACTCTGGATCATTAAGAAAATCTTCTTATTTGGATTGCTGCAAGAAAAAAGTTCTTGGCGAAAAAGTAATCGCCTTACCCCTTTTGAGGTGTCTTCGTATGCGTTGATCCGTATCTGATAAAACTGCAATATCAACTCATTACTGATAATAATAATAATGTCAGCTGTATGTATCTATCTACAATTACGGATTTCAATCTGTTGTTTTGACTAATTGCCATTGATTACACTAGAGATTAACATAGTTAGTGCAACTTAATGCGCTCCATCTAAGCTGACAAACTGACAGCGAAATTCAGTCTTTGAAACCCAGGGAAATCAGAGAAAATACAGGGGAACTCGAGTACATCAACGAAAAGCCAGTCTTTTTTCAGGTTATTGTCACTTCTTCGAGCAAGCTAACCAAGTATCTTCCTGCCTTTGAACATTTCCTTTTACTTCTTCGACTTGCAACAATGGGTAATTTAATTACTGTCCACTACTGTCGTCCTGCTCTTCACCTTCTGTGCAAGTGCTTTCTTCTTCACTGTCCTTCTCATATTCTTCTCCTTCTTCTTCAAGTGAATCATTTGGCTGGACGAATTGTAGCTTCAACCGTCCATCTTCTCTACATGCATGCAAAAATTCTTGGGTAGGAACCCTTACTTCTTTTAGCACAAACCGACCATCTTTCCTGTAGGACTGGAAGCAAACACGAGGCTTCCCGCTTCTTCCTATGCACGAAATCGGCGGAGGAAATGCTTCTCTGATCGACCTTGACCTCCTGGACTTGACAATTATATTTTCTGGCGTTGAGAGTTTTCTTATGCTCACTTTCCCATCTCGCAGTCTCCAATCTTCATTCATGTCATTCTTCATGTCCTCAACATCATCAGAGCTTTCAAAACCGAGTCCCTCGGTGCACAGTTGCAAGCTATCTCCGCTCTTGTGACAGCCATTGTACTGATTCTTCTGGGTGAGTAAAGGACTCTTTTTTCCGTCATATGAGCTATCTATATGGCAATTGTTGTCGAGATGAGAGACATCTGGTTGAGGATATATGTCTGTAAAAGATGAAGAGGATGAGTGTGAGTTCTCTCTGAAATGAAGCTCACCGAATATTTCAGTGAAGGAAGGTTGGTCCGGAGGTTTAACAGTCTTGAGTTGGTTCCAGGACGAGAGAGACTCGATGAGGGTGGGATTTTCAGGCAATGGTTTCTCGAAGATGCGTTGGAGGCTCCCAAAAGCAGCCATGGATTGGCTGGGTAGTTCCTTTTGTCTTTAGAGCAGATAAAAAGAGGAGGCACGAGATTGGCGAGAGGGTTGGAAAGATCAAATAGGGAGAAGAAGATGCTATTAATTAGGAGAGGGATTGGGCTTGTATCTGCTTCCTTTTAAGTCCCTTTGGTTAAGGTTTTTGTGGCGTCTCTTCAGCTGGTTAAGGTTTTTGCGTCCATCTGGTTGTCATAAATACACGTAACCTCTAAGATGCTCCTCAGCTTGATCCACCTAGTGTTCTCAAATATTAACACTATTATGTTTCATTTTTGTGATATGTAAAATTCTAAATATTATTTTTGTAATTATATATTATCATACTAAATTTTCTTCTTCTTCTAATGTTTTGTCCTATTAATTAATTCACTTTTGTAGCTAAGAAAATTAAAATTAGAAATAATCTTTCTACTAATTAGGGATAAAGTTGTGTACTACTAAATCTTCAAAATTGCTATTAAGTGTTTGTCGTAAGAGATTGAAAGTTTTTCTTGATCAAATAATTTTATATTACACTAACTGAAATCAATACAACTTCAAATGTGTGTGTTAATATCACATATTTGACACATCTCATGTTTTCTTTTTGTTAATAAGAGAAGATAATTCAAAACCAATATATCACATAAGAACTAACCATACTTAAAAAATTGTAAATGATCCACAACACAAGACATGATTCATATGAGTACTTGACACACAAAAGGTGAAATTAGCTACTTCAGGCGTCTTCACATTCCGGCCCCACAAAGATTGTGGTTTAATCTCACTCAACTCTTTAGAAAGGCAGTCCAAAGCTCAGTGTGCACAAGGAAGTTGCCAGGAATCAGAGCCTAAAAATCTTGATGCTGATCTACCTTTCTATGGACCAGTTGAGCATGGGAACAAGATTATGAGTACTTGAAAAGACAAAGAGGTGCGTGTCTCCATTCCATGCAGAAAGGAATATACTCTGCAACTCGCAAAGCACTAAACAAGGTTTCTGTGGCAACCACAAAACAGAAATCGGCATATTCTATATAAAATCCTGAGATGAGAAATTTACCGTCCCTCCCTCAAGGTTTCTGTGGCAACGACAAAACAGAAATCGGCATATTCTATAAAATCCTGAGATGAAAAGTTTACCGTCCCTCCCTCCATTTTGGCATGTCAATCTGTAGGATAAAGAGGCTCAAGCAGCGACAAATTCAGGATTTTAGTCTTGGAGGGGGGGAGAGGGGATCGGCGGGGAGAAATATGTAAACATTCATACATAATTAATATAGTATTCCTAACAAAAAGAAGTCACTAAAATGTTTTATACGTTAATTTATCCTAAATAAAAAGTTAAACTAAAAAAAATACTTTAATGTTGAAGTCGAAGTAGTGCACGACGCTCCTTCATAGCATCAAATTCATCTATAATTGAATCTGTATCAAATTTTTCAGCTATTCTCCTTTCAGTGTAAATGATGAGACAATCTGCAAAATATTCATCTTCCATCCTATTTCTGAGCCTATTTTTAATAATCTTCATAACAGATAAAGATCGCTCTGATGTTGCAGTTGAAACAGGAAGAGTTAGAACCAAGCGAATCAAACGATCAATCAAAGGATAAGTCAAAGACTTTCTTGTTTTCACCAACCCTTGACAAAGCTCAGAAATTGTTGATAGTTGCTTCAATTCACAATGATGAGGGACATCAAGCTCATAATGTTGTGCTTGTATTCTCAAATGCAACTTTTCTTGCTCACTGAAATCATCTGGATAAAACTTATTTGTCAGTTCACAAATATGATCAACATTCAATAATCTGAAGTTATCTCTTGGATCCAAAGTTGAGCTCAAACTAAGCAATTCCATCGTACTATCATTGAACTTGCTATTCAACTCTTGTAATTGAGTATCAATGATGGCAATGAATAAGTTAACTCGATAATGGTGCTCAATTGAGAGATCATGTGCTCATCGAAGAGATTTTTCAGGAAAATAAGGAGCATTCAAATAAGGAATTTCAACATTATGTTTTTCACAAAACATTTTAACTTCATTGAAAAGAGTTTTCCAACCAGATTCCCTAAACTTTTGAATTAATATTTTAGTAGTAGAGACCAAACTTATTGCATTTAAGATGTCTTGAGATTTACGTTGCAAAGCTTGACAAAGGTCATGAGTAATTCCCAAGATATTCTTCATAACATATAAAATGAGAATAAACTCAAAAGAAGTAATGGAATCATAAGCAGAATCTGCATCACCTCGTTGAGCATAGTTTCCTTATTTCGTAGTTGTTTGAAGAACATCACAAGTAGCATCATACATGCATAATAAGCTTTGGATAGAAGCCAAATGGGAACCCCATCAAGTATCTCCAGCTCGTTTCAAAGTTTCTTGTTGATTGAGTCCCTTACCTGTTTTAAGTTTATCAACATTAGCATTCAAATAATTTAAATTTATAACATAAATAAAAGAGATCCATGTTAATTAAGTCTCTTACCTGTTTCAAGCTCATCATTAGCAATTAAATATGCAATATGATCACCATGAGCTTCAATTAGTTGATCATGTCTTTTAGGAGACGAGCTGACAATATTGATAATAAATGCCAATTTTGAGAAAAATTGATGAACGGAGCTAACTTCTCTAGCTGCTGCAACTAACGTCAATTGAAGACGATGAGCTAAACAATAAATGTAATATGCAAATGGACACTCTTTCAAGAATAAGGCTTGCAATCCATTCCATTCACCCCTCATATTACTCGCCCCATCATATCCTTGACCTCTAATATTACAAATATTAAGGTTATGTTGAGAAAGAACCGATGTTATCTCTTCCTTCAATGTTAAAGCCATTGTGTTTGAGACATGAACAAGATCAAAGAATTTTTCTTGTACACAACCTTTTTTGTCAACAAACCTCAATACTATAGACATTTGCTCTCTTTTTGACCCATCACAAGATTCATCAATAATAATACAATATTTTGCATTACCAATATCTTCTCGAATTATGGCACGTATTCTTCTTGCAAATATATAAAGTATCTCTTTTTGGACACTAGGTGAAATATATTGAGCATTATCAGGAGCATTTTCAAGCACCACATTCGCAATATTTTTATCATAGGTTGCCAAAAGTTTTACCATTTCAATGAAGTTGCCGCGATTCAATGAGTTAATGCTTTCATTATTGCCTCTAAAGGCACAACCTTGAAAAGTAAGCCATCGTACCACATCAATAGAGGTTTTGAGTCGCAACCGATTATTCATCACAATTTGAAAGCATTGCTTATTAAGAGACCTTTCTATGTGTTGAGATTGAGCCATCAAAGCATCACAAGATTTCACACAAACATTGTGCCGTGAGTTAGGAGATTTCCCCATATGAACTAAGAATGCGCAATGTTTCTCATTTTTGACTTTCTTCCAAGCTTTGAATCCATCCACTATGAATGTGTTTGTCCTAAACCGAGCATTTGGACGATCACTAAACACATAGCAAGGCAAACAAAATGCAGCATCAATAGTATCTGAGTACTCCAACCAACTTGGGAATTGATCATACCAAGAAGGTTGAAAATGGCGAAGTTGTTTTCTTGAGCCAGAAAGTTTGTATTGAGAAGGTCTACGCTGATAAAGTCCAGCAGTGATGTAAAATTTTCGAATTTCATCAAGTTGATCAATATGATAATCCCACATCTGACGTCGAAGTGTCGGATCACGTGGCAAAGAAGAAATGTCAACATTTGCTGATGGAGTATTTGTAACAAGAGTTGAATCATTGCCTTCAAGATTAGTAAATTGAATGTTTATCCCATTGTCTTCAAGATTAGTAGGTTGAAGTTGTGGTGTAGGAGATGACACATTTTCTTCACATTCAATTAAATGAATAGTTGATAGTGAAGACGATGCATTTTCTGTTGAGTGTTGAACATTTTTTTTTGAAAAATATGCATCAATCCTGTTTCTTTTTCCCATAGCTTATATCACAATTTCAATTATCATTCACCTAAATTATGTATAATGCATTAAATATAAAAACATGAATTCTAATAATAAGAGTAAACTATCTTCGATCAATATTCCAAAGTCCAAACACAAGCATGTATTATGTATATTTTAAAAATAAACTAATAATTGAATTTAATTTTATCAAAGAAAAAAAAGAATACATGTTATTTTTCGTTAGTGGACCTTAGAATTGAATGAAGAGAAAATTAGAGATTTGGAGGCTTCAGGCTTGCGTGTAACTAATTCATTAGAACTTGGAAGTAAAATACATTAAAAGAAAGTGGTCCCTCCTTCCCTTTACTTAGGGTTTTAACTTTTACGGTTTTACCCAATTTTATAATCAAACATAAAAGCATCTAAAATAATAAAAAAGTAGAGAATAGAGAGTGAAAAAATTAGTACCTGAGTCTTGAGATAAAAACAACCAGGGAAATGGTCAAATCACAAATGGGAATGGTGTTGGTGACTGGTGTGCGTGCTTCACTGCTCTATTGGGATTGTCTGCTTCTGCTTGGTCAAATTCAATGCTCACTGCTCACTGCTGTCGGCCTGTCGCATGGAAGAAAGTTAGAAAACAATTAGGTTTATTTATTTATTTTGGTGCGTTAGTGTGTTAGGTGTAGCCGTGTAGGAGTTTCGCATGGAAGAAAGTTAGAAAACAACTAGGTTTATTTATTTATTTTGGTGTGTTAGTGTGTAGCCGTGTAGGAGAAGCCATTGGGCTTTTGTATTTGGTGAAGAAGATTTAAAGATGAATTATAGATCAAAACAAAAACTTTAAGCCTATAATTAACATGAACCCAATTTTGTTAAAATAAAAATGTAACGGGCCTCTCTTTTATATTATGGATGAAAAAAATATTTTTTATGGATTTCTTATATTGTAAATATTATGAATGGATATTTTATATAATTAGACTAAAAAATTAATTTTTATAAATTTACTATATATATATATATATATATATATATTCTGAAAAAAAGTTTTAATTTTGTAGGGGCTATAGCTCCTGCTACAATTAGGTATATTTATTTATTTTGGTACGTTAGTGTGTTAGGTGTAGCCGTGTAGGAGTTTCGCATGGAAGAAAGTTAGAAAACAACTAGGTTTATTTATTTATTTTGGTGTGTTAGTGTGTAGCCGTGTAGGAGAAGCCATTGGGCTTTTGTATTTGGTGAAGAAGATTTAAAGATGAATTATAGATCAAAACAAAAACTTTAAGCCTATAATTAACATGAACTCAATTTTGTTAAAATAAAAATGTAACGAGCCTCTCTTTTATATTATGGATGAAAAAAATATTTTTTATGGATTTCTTATATTGTAAATATTATGAATGGATATTTTATATAATTAGACTAAAAATTTAATTTTTATAAATTTACTATATATATATATATATTCTGAAAAAAGTTTTAATTTTGTAGGGGCTATAGCTCCTGCTACCCCCTTGGATCCATCCCTGGGCTCAGTTCTAAGCAGTTTCCAATCGAAGCTTGCTGTGCTGGTATTATTTTGTGCTGATGTGACTGTTGCCTTAGCTATGATGCAATCTGAGAATGATGTTTACCTTTACACCTTTCATTTTCTATGGTTTTGTTTTCCTTTTTCAATACTTTATTACCAATCTCTTACTAGAAGAAGACCATCACCCCTCCTGTGATCAATAACTAAAATCACATATCAAGCTATAATCAATTACTCTATTTAGCTTATATCTCAATTTGACTCTGCAATGCAAAATTTCGCCGAAGATACAAATCTGTGAATGGAAAGAATAATTCATAATTTGCATACATCCCTGTCTTATCATTTGGACGCCTAATTTCACCAAACTTGGGAGTTGAGACGATATAAAAGGGTGAGTGAACCACAACCAAGAGCTTTTGATGCCTTAATACTCACATACATGTTCAATTTATACACTGAAATGAGTGACTACCGCCATCCTTTCATTTTCAGAAAAATGATGCATACACCAGATGGCCCATGAGATTACATCAGCGCTTAAACTTCATACATACGGAAGTAGCTGTGTGATGATATTTGCCACATCATTTCAAAATCATTTGGAGATTCCCTATCAAAATCTGTACATCCTAATCTAAGTGCAGCAGATAAGGCATGTACCACCACAGGGTCTGATCCATTGTTATCGGATTTGGAGGAAACAAAAACCCTAAAATTATTGAACACGTGTCATGTGTTTTGGCATTTTTTAGGATTGAGATGGTACTTGGAGATTACAGAAAGTTAAAATAAGAAATTAAGACATTGAATACAACGCTGTTAATGAAAGGAATTCTCAAGTAGAATGTGTTAGTTTCACACTATGGAAGTGCCTCCATGAGATTACAAAACCACTTAGAACACAACATACATGACCAAGTTACAAACACTCATTAAAACTTACAAATCAAGCATACACGGTTAACCATTTCATGCAATGAGTTTAAACCAAAACAACTGTAGACTTCTTTCATCACCAAGCTTCAATACGCTCCATCCTGGAATTTATGCGGCTCAAGTTGCTGATTTCTCGAGCTTTCTCAATAGATACAGGTTGCGGCACATTTCTTTTGCAAGGACCCTTTTCATGACTTGAGTTAATTGAATGACCGGCCTTGCCATTTCCAGTAGTTGCTCGAAAAATGATCTCAACACCATTAACTCCAGCACATTTTTCATTGCTGAAGGCATCAGCTTTAGAAGCAGTCTCACAAGACTCATCTCCACGAGAGACAATCTTCCCGGCAGAATTTGTGTGTGTGCAATTTCCCCCATTGACTACAAGATTGTTATGACTACAATTGCAGGAACTTTCTACGACAGGTTCTTCAGCCACGAAGGCTAGCTCCATCAGTTCATTGTTGTTTTCATTATATTTCACACAGCACCCAGAAGGGCTCTCATGACCATTATCATCACATGGTTCATCACGTGAAGCTGAATTTAATTCCACCATAGAATCCTTCCTTTCTTGTAATGTTCTTAAGATAAGTGTCTTGAGGAAGTTCATCACTTGAACTGCATACATTAGTGCAGTCAGAGGATCTGCCATCTGCAACAAAATTAAGAACAGGTAGAGACTGTCAACAACTGACCAGTGATGCTGTCCGCAAATTGTGTTCCTTTTTAACATTTTACTACCAAGGATATAGATATGGTCACAGGTCACCTCAATTTAAAGTTAATGAATTCCCTGATAGATAAACTCACTGCTTATTCAGATGAATAAAGTAGAATCTACACAACAATAAATTAGGATCCAAAGGAAAGACTCATCCAATGCACCATACACTATTAAAAATCTGATGTACTAACCATAGAAAAATTACTATAAAAAATTTAAATATGGACACTATAACATAAACCTGGCATATTGCCAACCAAAAAAAGGTTCAGTCTCTAGAGTTCGAGTGACAATAGAGACTCACCTGAGTCATATTTGGTGCAAAAACCGTGGCTATGTTGCGTGCATTCATCTTGTTTAGATGTTCTTGCTCAACAACATCAGCCATCAAGTTGATAGCCCAATCCAAGAGAGAAGCTTCTGTTGAGGGTAGATGCCTCACAAGCTCAGCACAGTCTTCTTCTGTTTGGCATTGTATTACCTGTTCCGGAGATAAAGAATCCAGAACTCCAGTCGGAAGTTCTCTAAACCAAGCCTAGAGAAAGAATAACAAAAGCGGAGCATAATAATGGGAAATGTTACTAACTTGAAGATATTAATACAAGTCAACCATTTACAAAGTCTATAGTTCTGCAAATTTGTCTGCAAGTTACAGTTTTAGATCTCACTTTTATAGTTACCCAAACCACTGAAGCAAGTCTATTAAATACAAGAAAATGATTCGTATTCTAAATAAGAACAAGAAATATAGACGACAAAGTCAAAGAACAGTATCGCCTTTTCATGCAATCCAGTAGAACTGAAGATATCATGGCAGTAAGCATCAACACCCATAGTAAGATGGGAGATACTCATCATATATTGGTGATGATGATAGAAAGCAAAAATAGCAGTGTTGGTGAGACAACATCGTAGATGGAAGATAAGGTGGTCTGATGGAGGTGAAGGGGTGTGAGGTGGCAGGAACCGTTGTGACAGTTGAGACGATGTCACTGTGTCAGTGAACTGGTATTCGGTTATAGCGCACCAAGAGGCAGCGGTAATTGTATGAAAAGGTCTTACAGATGATATTGTTAATGATTGTTAATGATAGCAATAGCAAACAACTAACTAGAATCAAGTGATGGCCAAAGAAGCACTAGATGCGAAGTGTGATAATGGTTATAATGGAAGCAAATTGCCAAAGCTATGAAGGAAACAGTTCCAAAGAACTGCAAGCTGCCAACATGTACCAAATCCCAGTTACTTAGATACGTTTAAATATTGCAACTTTTTACCTTTTAGCCAACATATGGAAAATAGGGGTAAATAAATTACCAGTACCAAGGGAAAGAAATCAGCTAGAACAACTTCTGAACCTTAATTCAAAACAAAAATAAGTAGAAAAAGCAATTGGGGGCTTCATATGGGTCTTCCATGTCTTCTTCGTCAAGAGATGCTTCAGGCCCGATACTACTACTATCAAAGAGGTTGACAAACAGAGTGTGCATTATGCATGGAACGGAAACTCCATACCTTGATGAGTCCTGCTAAACAATGTACTTCAATGCCTTCTGGCACAACTCCTCTATTCAATTGGTCTCTAACATACTCCTCCTGACTGTTTTCAGCATTTATTCTAAAAATTCCTTCTGCCTGGAAGCAATTATTGACAATTCAATTATAAAAGCATCAGTATAGATTGGATCTGGCTGTTGGACGTTAACAACTTACCTATATAAGAGAAAAGCTTTTCTATTGTTCCAGTTTCCAATTTTATATTAATAGAGAAAATAGCAAGTTGATGTACCTGCAAGCCACCTTGAGCATACAGCCGTCTCTGCATAAGCAAGAGTATAGTTGGCACACTGTTACCCCTGGAGTCATATGATAACTGCATAGATTCTGTAGAAACCCCAAAAACAGTTGCACTGCACAATTGAAACAATTACATATCATAAGCCAAACAGCAACATATTAATCATGCAAATTAAATAGTTGAGGAATTTAAGCAAGAAGGAACAGTCACATATATTAAAACACTGATCAATAAAAACAGAGCAATAAGCATAAACTTCAGCTTCTAGGCAAGATCAACTTTTACTCCAGAATCAAGAGGCTAGGCATCTGGAAGAAGAAGACGGGCCATCCTTAACTTCTGGATGGTGAACAAACAGCAATAGTTGGTCAATCTTCGAGTAATGAAAAACAGAATAATGTTTACAAACTAAAGTAAGAGGAGAGAGTTTGAAGAGACAATTTAATGAGCAACTCTACAAGCAGGCTGAACCTCTAGAACAAATTAAACAAAATGTTCAGACCAGTCATATTGATCCACAATATGAAATCACTTTAGCTAGAATTAGTTCTAGAACAGTACATTCAGATGGACTTCAACACAAGTATATATGCACGTATATAATGTGTTCAAGAACAGTACATTCAGATGGACATGAATACAATTGCAAACAGAAATTGACAAAATAGTGATATAGGTCCTAGGATGAATAGAAAACCAACATCAAGATGGACTTGAACACAAGCATATCTGCACGTGTGTATCAAAGGATCATAAAACTTATTGAACCAAAGTAGTCAAATGATAACATAACAGCTCACAGAAACAGCTGCTTTTAACTTCCTATAAGGCCAACCATAGGATACAGCGCTGCAACCAAAACGAAACTTGCAGAGACTCCACAAATCAAGCATTCATTAATGGGATAATATGCTCAAGGTATAGAAACTGGTGGAAAGGAGTCAACTTCCGTGGTAAAGTTCCAATACAGATACGAAATACCCAGTGAACAAATATAAACCAATCCAGTTATATGGTGCATCAATAACAAAAGAAAATGTCTCATACTCAGCCACCAAAGTCCATCCAACAATCTCCGAAAATGCTAATCAAATGGAAGCAAACATCAGCAACGGAACTATATCCTAAACTGGAAAGCCCATAGAACCACAATAATGAATCCAGCAATTGGACCATGTATTCAACAGAGAGAGAAACAAGAAAACCAATCAATCGGAAAATCTTTCAAGAATTGTAATTGGCACAAACCAAGAAAACATCAGCATGCAATAACCATCAATCAAACACAAAGTAACTTGAAAATGCCAATGAATGCAGAAACGATAACAAACATCTCAAAAAAGGAATAAATACCAGAAAGATGCGAAACCTACCAAATAAAACCCAAACAGAAAATAAGTGCAGAAAAAGAACACAACCCACATTGCACATTGTTATACAAAAATGAAAAATGTACCTAGCACTAGGAGCTCGCCTAGGCACTTCAGGCTCGAACTCCACAGGCAAGCCTAAGAATCCATTGAACCTATCAAAGGTAACATGCGCAACATGACGCACATTAGTTGGCCAACCGATTTCCATAGCACAAAGGTCCCTTCTGCCGCTCTTGCAAGCCAACAAAGATTTCCTAAGAAGTGCAAAAATCAAAGCCAACAAAGAAAGTTGATGTCTTTGGTTCCTTTCTCTTTCTTTCTCTAACTCCTCTTGTGGGTCACACTCAGACGTCACCAGAAGCTCGTTTCCTCCGTCTTCACCCTCACCACCTACCGGTGAATGTGCGCATGATAAGGACGATGGTGAAGAAGAATGAGTGGTGGTTGGGGAAGAAGGGAAATGAGAAGGAGAGTGGAGGACCTCAGTCATGGCTGGCAATGAAAAGGGCTGTTTTCTGCTTTAAAATATAAAGATTGAAATTTTCAAAGAAAGATTCTCGCTTTGTTAATGGGCTTTCCCACTAATAAACAAGACAACAAAATCAGATTGATTGAAGTAGAAGCTGTCGATGTTGTTGCGATTGATGATGTGTGAAGTTTTCTCAGAGACAGGGAGAGAGAGAGAGAGAGAGAGAGAGTTGATAAATGGAGTTTTGGTTGAAGGAATAGACTTTTAGTGGGACGTGGTGATCATTAACTCTCTCTCAATCTTTATCCCACATCCCACCTTTTTTTGTCCCACCTTCTTATATATGCTTAGTGTTGAAACAAGCAAAACCAGAGAAGAGACGGAGAGAAAGCGTGTGTCCCGATTTGGTGAGGCGTTGAGAGAAACAAAAACAAAATACAAGGAAATCTTTGGAAGTGTTCACCAATTAATGGGATTATTTTATTTTTATCAGTAATTTCAGACCTTTTTTTTTTTTCCCTCGCAAGTTTTAAGAATGTCTTAATTATAAAAGGTAATTTTAAGATATCGACTAATTCCTGCTCAAATCAGATAAATCCCTCGTTGAAGGTAAAATTCTGATCTCATATATATCTATTTAAAACTTGAAACTAAGTTCTTTATCAACTCATCCGCAAATTTAAGGTTGTAATTTTAGGCGGTTAGGGGCTATGGAAATCGCTTCACTTCAGGTTCAAGCAGTTACCTTCGTCTGTGGTTATGGGGACAGCGGCTCTACTTCTTAAAATCAACCAAAGACTGTGTCGGTCCTTCAAATTTTCGCATTTTAACCAGAGAGACGAGAGAGAGGTTTAACTTGGTTTGAAACCGGGATTCCTTTTGCTTTGCTTGCTGTGAAGGTGAAACTGAAAATCCTAAGATATTAGCAGTCACACTCACAGCTCTCTGTCTAATCAGCTACATCAAATTACAGAACTTTTTTCTTATCTGATTATAAACTTATCTTATCTTCTTTAATTTTTCAAATTTGGTGAATATTACTGGTTCTTTTCTTCCACTTGAAGATTCATAAGCTCTGAATCTAAATGCAGAGACACTGTATCAAATGACACTTGTATTGATGAAATAATCAATTTGTACAAAAAAACTGAAACCAAGTAATAATTTATTGCTAAGACAGGTGTGTATGTTTACTAATTCGAACAAAAAGTATTACTATTGTCTTTAAAAACTCAATTTTCATGATCACAAAATTCTGGTTATGAGCTAATAGGTGGCTTTCTTTTAATGCCAAAAACCATTATACATGAAAATTGCAAAGGACCCATCTAAAACCGAGTGATTTATAGATGGCTAAGCTAAGTTTCAAGCTGAATACACTCCAAAAGGACACCTGGAGGAAACTTGATATGTGAGATACTTGAAGATGATGATCAACAACCCAACCATGAACTTGATATGGTTGGGTTGTTTCTACCCACCCCCACTACTTATAAATTCCTTCCAATAGGTGAGGAGTGACAAAGAAGTGTTCTCTTCACCCCTCTTGGAAGAAAAGATTTATAGTTCTCTTAAATTATACAGTTTTAACCATCTTTTGTCTGTAAAGTACATGAAAAACATTTAGTACATTTTCACTTGATTGGCCTATTATCGGATGCTTATTCCCTCAAGCTCTTCCACGAAGATAGACTCACTTCACCAGCTCACACAACTCAGTGGTGTTGAATTATTTGTTTGATCCTCATTGATGATATGACGACAGCCCTTGTTGATATTCATCAGCTAGAGCTTTCCCATTTTCATTTTGTTCAATTTTATCTCTTTTTTTTTCTTTTTTTTTTTTTGAAAAAGAAGCATAGCCAGACTCGTTCCAAGCAAATTATTGAAAGAGAAAATATATAAGAAAGTAGGGATCGAGGACACACGTTATCTTCACTACAACCTACAATTGCCTTTACATTAACAACCACCATGATCGCCAGTTCGCCACCATGTATGTGTATGAAAATATTAAATATTGCACCGGGCTTGTAGGTTAAATAGAGAAGATTAAACCCAATAAGCATCTTTTGACCAGGCGAGCCATTAGCTCAACCAACAACATACACAATTTGTCACCGGAGTTTGGTTCCATTGTGCCTTATTAATCTCTGAGAAGTTATCAGGGAAACAACAATTGCTGATGTTGCCGCAATAATGGCTCTGATAAAGTTACCGTGTAAAAGCACCCTGGATGCACCACTTGAAAAATTCAACACGAAAACAACATAAACGGTTTTAGTGAGAAAGAAAAAGAACAGAAGGATGACAGCAGAGTAATTTGTTTATTGCCGGCTACTACCATAGGTCCAGCTGGGGCAGTATGAAACTGATTGTTTTTCTTACTTTCTTCATTCACTATGGAGTAAGCACAGAGGTCTCTGTTTAGTCCTGAGTTTCTGCTTTCTTTTCACCAGATTTCAGATACCAACCCAGTGCACCAAGAGCAGTAATTGTTCCAGCTAAAACGGCATAATTTCGGTATTTGTCTGTAGAAACTTTTTCAGTGGTTGTTCCTCCTGTTGTAGAGGCTGAGCCATGTGGTTTTGCATCAACTGGCGAACTTGAGGCAGTCTTTTCTTCTGGCTTTGGGCCCTGAATAAAGCTAATGCATTAAGTATCAGATTCAAGACAACTGCCTTCATAATCCAACGAATCTAGACCACATTAACGTTAGTGTTTATATTATCTTTGGTCACAATAAAAAGCATATGATTGAGCATACACTAAATATCAAGGTATACAAGGACTTATCATGCCAGAACTCAATTAAATTGCTAATCGTGCATATATTTTACTTTTAAGTAATCAACTGTTATTTCACAAGGCCTAAATACCAAAGACTATCTACTTCAACAAAAAATAAACAGATGTGCTCTGCAACATCCCTAACATTTCGAAGAACGTGAGAGGAACATCTAATCACACACTGGGCCAACAAGAAATAAAAAGCAACAGACATTGTACAAGAAGTACTTCAATGCCTGCTAATCAACCAGCTCATTGACAATAAAGACACTTCTCGAAACTCTCTTTAATCACTAGTTAAGTGGGCTCAGCACATTGCTTGCTTCTTGTTGTGATATTGTTTATACTTCACTTCAATGATAGGCCGCACCAAGATTTTAAGCATGATCAAATTCCATATTCAATATATGAAGCTTAACTACCCAGAACATCGCAGAAGTTGATTGTTAAAAGCTAGATATTCTCTTGAAACTTCATCATTAATAAGAAAAAGAAGATATCCTAGAGATGCAGGAAAACAACAGGTCAAAAATCAAGTTCAATACCTTGCGTGCAAGCTTCTCCATCTTCTCTTGCTCAACTTTCTGGAATGTGAAATCAATAATTAAGGCATCACTAAGCCATGACGAAAATTAAGTAGAAGAAAATGTATAGCTTAACAGGCTAAACACAAAAATATGTAAGCCAACTAATTGAAACTGGAACTGTAGGCAACAGAAGAAGATAAAAATCTATCACAGGCGAAACATCCATCTAACAAGAATTAATGCATTTCCTTCACCCCTAGTACCAATGAACATAAGAATTGGCACATATGTGCCTCCCCTAACCATCCACATGGATGCAGATGATATAAAAGGCATTGCAAATTATCTACCTACCAAACATCTAAACTAATTAAGTTGGCATACTATTAGAAGAACAAATGAAATATCAGCATTTACATTTTCAGCTTCAACCTGTTTCCAGTACCAGAACCAATTACAAACATATCATTTTACTTGAAATATGAGCCGGTTTACAACATACTAAATTGACAATATCTGAACCAATCTCAAAATAAATGATTGATAAATTTCACACTTACTTGAAGAATAGCCTTAAACAAAGAAAGAGAAAACTACCCACCAAGAGAATAAATACGAAGAACATTGAGAATAAGCAACAAAAAATGTGATATGTGCAGAGACCAATCCCATAGCGTTCAACAGTATTAACCAAAAATTCAAAATTTGCATACAAGCTCAATGGCGCACAAGTCGTGAGGAAACTACTAAAATGGAAATGAATAAGAAACAACTGGAACAGTACAAGATGATGCATAAAAAGAATGCAAGAATTACCTTGATATAGACATTTTCTGCAGCTTTTTCCTCCTCACTGAGAATTTTTCCACCGCTTGAGAACCTTCGAGAGACCAGACGAGTCATTGATCTTGTAGCCATGGTGAATATCTGCAACCGGAAATGAGATTAAGCATATGATTAAAACAACAAACATTGAAACTTCCAACGTGTAGATTATTGACAACAAACTGAAACTAAGCATGTAGAGCTAGTAATTATCACCAACATCGTTTAAAGTTCTATTTATTCTTCAAAAAATACCCAAGGATACTCTCAAAACAATAAAATCATTAACAACCCTACAAACAGAAAAAATTAATTCCACAAGTACACCAAAATTATGGTTCAAAAACCGACCTAAGAATCATCAGTAGCCATAGAATTTCCCTAAAAGAATAAATGTAATCTCTATCAGCGTCAGAGTAAGATAACTATGCACTCCAATGAGAGATTCCGGGCAATTAACCGAGAAATAGATGTAACCTACAACTATAATTCCTAGAAAATTAACGGGAGGCACTTCATTCAGAAAGTAAAAGAACATATAAATCGGTGAACAATTTCAACAATCAAGGACAATGTTATACCAAGAATGTTAAGCACTGCAGAAATAGATTAGGGTTTCCTTCTTTTTCTTTAGATTTTTTTTAAATGAGCGAAATGTGCTTATCAGAGACGACGATACTCGAGAGACTTGGGAGAGGGAGTGAGGGAATGGGCTTACGTGGCAAGCGTTGGGTTTTCTTAAAATTTAGGAGTTGGCTGTCGCCTGTCGAACGCAAGAAATGTACTCACTCCGACTATCCGCACCCATAATTAACATAAGGTTGTTTTTGGTAAGGTCAAAAGATTTTAATACGATAAAATGGAATGGAATCAATATAAATAGGATGGAAAATTAAAATAGTTTATATAATGTTATAAAATTATTATTCAAAAATTAAAATAATTTATAATATAATATAATAAAATATTGTTTGAAAGAAATACTTATTATGTAATATAACGAGAAGTTATTTATAAGTTTACATTTTATTGTAAATTTGATTTATCATTTTACTGTTTAAAATAAAATAAGATATCGTATGAAACTTTCTTCTTGTATCTTATTTTATTCTATCATATACTCTCCTCTTAAGTAGGAAACTAAATGTAACCTAAGGATAATTAAACGAAGCCCACCTCTTTTACGATTGGATTATCTTTCGTAAGACCCATCTTCACTTCATCTTTTTTTATTTTACTTGTTATTTTGACATAATATGTGATTATCGTTTTCCGTTGCACTCTATGGAATGGACTCTTCTATTCATTTCATGTCGTTCCTAACATTTTAAAAGTACAATTTTATTATTAAAATTTAATATTCATAAGTAACTGACTCAAGTCACAAGTTTACGTATTTAATAAAATACTAAATAATTATAATAATAACTAATATCTTACAAATGTCAACAACAATAAAATCATTGAAATTTGTAAGAATAATAACAACAACAAAATAGTAATAGCAACAACCGAACATCAATTTCAGATTAAAAATATTAAGAGAATCGCACTAATAAGTACACGAATAATCGTAAAAGACAATTTATCTGCATATTTATAGATATAAAATTATCAATAATAGTATCAAGATCAATATTATCAACATATCATTCTCAATACGTAAAATAGCTATTTTTTTTATTCGAGGAAACCTCAGATATCTTGGTAGAAAGGGCACCTCTCTCGAGGTCCCATTTGACGCACCACCTCACAAAGTGGCCAAGCGGCATGACTCATCATTGAGGCCCAACTAGTTCTCCATCTACAAGTAAAACCCGATCGCCTCTCTTTCTGAAGAGAAATTTAGCGTGGAATCGAACCTGAGACCTAACCAAAGTTAAGCCCTGCTTTCAACCATCGAGCCATACCCCTTGAGAGCAAAATAGTTAAATCATTCAACCTTTTTTGTAATATTAATGACCTAAAGTAAGTTTTTAATAATTTTAACTTTAAAAAATTTATCTTAACTAATGTTATTGTCACATATACAGTCAATCGAATTTGATAAATAACTGAAATATTTAAATAATAATTTGCAACTTTAATAAATTCAAGAATTTCAACATGTTACATTAACTTATTTGGCTTTTAATTAAAAAGATAATCTAAATTCATATCTTAGGCATTATCACGAGAAAAAGTAGTTATAAGATTAGTGTAAAATTCTCTTAATTCAATATCATCAAACAATCTCAACTTTATCAAATAAGATTCCAAAATATTTGAATGTCATTAATTGTTCAAATTTATTCTTCATCAATGTAATTATTATTAGGGATTATAGTTGCCGACCCATAGACCTAAATTTAGTTATTTTTAATAGGTTAACCCATGGGTTAGCCCAAGTCTAAAATCACTCGAAACATAATTATTTTAAGCAAAATAACATTGTTTTATTTAAAATAGTTGAGCCTCGAATAAATGTAGGCCTAGACTGCCAAAATTTGGACTCAATTAAAAAATAACTTATTTTATATTTTTAATTTTTAAAAAATTAAGGGTCAGCTCATTGCTATCCTTAAACCACAATAACTAGAAGTGTTAAAGGAGAGATGAGCCATTATATATGGCGGATAAAGATATGACATGCTAATAAATGTACACTTTCTTTTAAGAAAATATTAAATATTACAAAATGCCATAATAATTATATTTTTTCCAATGTTTAGTATATACTTTTAGATAAATGCTCATCTATTCTAATAGGTTTAATTACTTTTAGAGTCCATTACAACTTAGGTTATCTTAGACGAGACTTTATCTTATTCATTTAAAAGTTTACAAGTTTTTAGAAATTATGCTCTGTAAAAATCATCAACCCTATACAAGGGGCCATCGAAACTTTTTATTAAAAGCTGATGTTTAGACGAAAGGTAAAAGATTAAAATTTCAATTATATATTATAATAAAATATTATTGTATTAATAAAATATATCATAGTTAATAAAAATGTTAGCATATATATCGATGATGATTAGAACCGAACTCCTTTTTAACTTTATTTAATAAAACTTAAAATTTAAAATAAGAAATTCAATTACAAATTGTTTCTTCACTTTCTACAAGATAAAGTGTCAAGAAACTTTTTAGTATATATAAACATCTCGACGATATTTGAATCCGTTAATTCAAGGTTATGAGCCTTGCGAGCTATCAAACTGCTCTACTCCGCATAATAAAGAGAATGTTAGAATATATGATCCAATGGGCCTCAGATCCAATGACCACTGCACATGGAACAAATGCTCAGCATAGAAAAGACAAAGCAAAGGACGGAGCATAAAGGGACAACACATGAAAATAGCAATAGACACAGTACACCACAGCACACCTTCATTTGCACAGCCAATAGACACAGTACACCGCAGCACACCTTTATTTGTACAGCTGTATTTTTTGTCGAATAATGATTCACAATCTGTTATGGAGAGAGATAAACCCAACATGTATATAAAACCCATGTACGGCATTCAATAGTGATATGTGAAGAGCAACCAATTTCTCATTCTCTTCTCCGATTGTTCACTCCATTATTGGAGTTTTTTGCATGGTATCAGAGCCTTGTGGCTCTCAACCCTATACCTCTCAAAATCCAAAAATTAACTTAAAATGGCCAGAGATTCAGAAGTAACCGGTGAAACAAGTGACAACCAAACCTACCTTGACATCGAGGCCGAATTGTACAACATTTCTCCGGCGAAAAACCCAGGAAACATCTTGGTCAACACGCCACTGGATGGAAACAACTATTTATCTTGGAATCGGTCGATGATAATTTCATTGAGGGCCAAAAACAAATTAGGATTTGTCATCGGAGAGTTGGAGAAACCCATCTCCGATGAAGCAAAGGCGAGAAAATGGGTGACTGCCGATAACATGGTCATCGCGTGGATTTTTAACACCCTTACAAAGGAAATCGTTGACTCATTCTTGGTGGTAACCACCGCAAAAGACCTATGGGACGAGCTTAAGGGACGTTGCGGAGAGAGTAGCGGGCCTCACTTATACCAGCTAAGGCAGGAGATAAACAATCTCCGTCAAAGTAACAATTCCGTTACGACTCATTTCACAAGGTTGAAGAAATTGTGGAACGACATGGATTGTCTAAGACCTATGAAAATTTGCGTGTGTGATGCATTTAAACATAACACTGATGTGGTGAATGACAACAAGTTGACAACTTTTCTGTTAGGATTAAGGGAGGAATATGCTAATGTAGTTAGCCAAATTATGTTGTTGGATCCATTGCCACAAGTCAGTAATGTAGCGCCCCCTCACCATAGGGTACACACCGGGACGCCCGTGGTTGTACCGACGCATATCCCACAGCAAGGAAGTGCTACCGCTCGCAACTATCACTAAATACTCGCATGACATCAATATAATTAAACCGCAATAAGCAAATCACTAAAATTTAAAACTCCAATTTCATTGCATAATATCAATCCAAAATATAGACAATTCTATCAATCCCCTAAAGTCTCAATACAGTAACCCAAAAAGGAAACTGATAAAAACGTCTATACTAGGTCATCCTCACTGAATGCTTCAGTCACAACTGTTTAATTACCTCTTATAATCAATAAGATTCACTAATGCACATGTCTCACATTTAAAATTATATGATGCATGATCATGATTTCCCAGCGCTTTAGTCCCATTCCGCTTTCTCTCGATTCACAACTAAAATTCACTACTCACTAGGTCAATAACATCCATAAATTTCACAAATCTCTCATTTAAACTCTAATTATACTCCAATTGATAATACATAACTCTTAGGTCACTTAAGGAACCAGAATCAGCTCTTTTTCTACGATTGAGAACTCGCTAATTTAATTTCGAACTCTTATAATTTACCTCACTAAAAGATCTCTTTCTCTAGATCATAACAACTCCAGAATTACCCCAATTGGAGATCTACACTAAAAGATATATCCTAAAAAAAACCAATTCAATTTCTTTAAAATTTCTGTCCCTTGCCGCGACTTACATTTCCCTGCCATGCGCCTGAAAGGCCTCATGCATGGCTTAGCAATCACCGTCATGGCGTCTAAATTGCTTGCTCGCCGTGACGTCTCAAGCGGCTCGCCGCGGCGAACACGCCTTTTCTCGCCGTGGCGTGGCCCCTTTACAGACGTCGCGACGTGCGACCCAATCGTCTTCTCCGATCGTCATTTCCGCCATTAATACTCTTAAAAACCTCCATAAAACACATTCAACTACCCCCTCTAACACATTAAATACCATAAATGCCATAAACAACCATAAATACAACATTAAACACAATAAACTTACCAAATCGAAGAATCGCACGGTAACCATAAAATCACAAACTTCCGAAATTCTTCCAAGCTCAACTCCCACGGTTTTCACTCTCAAACCACACGAAACATCACCATCACTCAATCACAAGAAAAACTTCCACAATGAAGGAGAACCCAACGAAAATCTCCAAGGAAAAGATCAACAACACCAACGTGAGGAGGAAGAAGATTTTAGCCCTAAGTGAAAAGTCTTTTAATTTCAAGCATAAGGTATATATATATGGGGCAAATTTAGACCTATAGATCACAGTCCTCAAATTCATTTAATCTCGGTCTCTAAATTTCAATGGCTCTTCACAATAATTCTTAAACTCACAAATCTAAATTTTCCAAGCCATTTACCACTCACTTTCGACACCGGAATCACAATCATCAGTCTCTAAGTCATTTTTCCGGTCCGAACACGTAACTCTAAAAATTCTAAAATTTTTTCATAATTCCTCAAAAATATAAAACACTCGATCTCATACTCAATTTTCAATTTCCAATTTTCTAAAATTCAATTCTCACTCTAATTCTACTATTCCACTCGAATTATCCCTAATTTCACTTTAAAATCAAATCTAACTCAATTATCTCAAAATTTACAATTCAACTCATAATCACAATTTAAATGCTGGAACAATCATGAATGCATGACACTATGTATATGCATGTGCAAAATGATCTATCTCAAAGGCCACAAAATACTCGATCACTAAATATGCAATCACAACACTACCCGTACCAATATGCTCATCGCATCGATAACGGGATGTTACAAGTAAGGCGTATTCTATGATTTTGACCATTGAAAAACAAAAATCTATTTGTGTTGACTCCAACGGAATCAGACAGATGGGTATAGCGTTATTGGCTAACAACTGGATTGTTAGAAAACAGAGTTATAACAGGGAAGGGTTAAACAGGAAAACAGGTGGAGGAATGGATGAAAAACACAGTGACTATTGCCATGAAAAAGGACACATAAGGGAGACATGCTTTCAGCTGCACGGTGTACCAGAGTGGTACAAGGAGTTACGAAAAAAGAAAAGGAAGCAGAATTTTGCGGCAGCAATAGTAGAAGGATTTACAGGGGAGGCGAAGGGACCATTGAAAATGGAGGAGAACCCACTGGTTGATGTTGAATCTCTTGCTAAGCAAGTCCAGAAACTCGTGAAGTTTGTCAAAGGTAAAGGTAGTATGGAAGCCAATCATGGGGCGTATAACAACTTTCAGGTATCTCTTATAACTCGCTCATATTTGATAGTGAAGAATACGACAACATTTCATGGATAGTCGATTTAGGTGCCTCTATCCACATGTGCATAAACCCCAAGTCCCTTAAAAATCTGTCCGAAAATGATGAAATAAATCATGTTACATTACCTGATGGAACCAGCAGGTCTGTCACACATGTAGGAGATGTCACAGTATCACCATCTTTGAACCTTAAAAATGCCTTGTGTATACCTACATTTCACCACAACCTTTTATCTGTTCATAAAATCGCTACACAAAATAACTTAGCTACCATATTTATTGCTGATAAAGTGTTTCTGTAGGACCCGAAGACTAATTACGCTATAGCAATTTGTGAGGCAGCGAGCGGTATCTACAAGTTGACTCCAAGACATTTTCTCCCTAAAAAAACACTCCAAGGTCCATCACTCAAATTCTACCTAACCAATGTCGTAGCTTACAATGTATCCAATGACTTTGATTTGTGGCATTTTCGACTTGGACACGTATCTAGAAACAAGCTATCGCATTTACCCATTTTGTCTGGAAAAATTCTTAAAAATCATTCATGCGAAATTTGCCCATTAGCTAAGCAACAACGAAAATACTTCCCAAAACATGAAATTACAGCAAAAAAATCATTTGAGCTTTTACATTTAGACTTGTGGGAACCATACAAGACCCCAAACATAGACGGGTCACATTTTTTTCTCACCATTGTAGACGAGTATTCTCGTGCAACATGGACTTACTTAACAAGTAGTAAGAACCAAGTTCACGAGTTACTTAAGGTTTTCTTACAAATTATCCAAAACCAATTTTCATTATCCGTCCTATGTGTCCCTACAGACAACGGTACCGAATTTGTAAATAAAAATTGTACCAATTTATTCCAGAATAAAGGCATACAACACCAATGGACTTGTCCATATACATCGCAACAAAACGGTGTTGTGGAACGTAAACACAAGCATTTGCTTCAAATCACAATAGCCCTAATGTTTCAGGCCAATTTACCAACAAGTTTTTGGGAAGAAGCCATCCTAACATTCACATTTATTATAAACCGCTTACCATCAAAAACTATAGGTTGGAAAACACCATATGAAAAATTATACAACAAACCACCCAATTATGATGCGTTAAGGACATTCGGATGCTTATGTTATGCAACAAACACTAAGCCCTTCAAAGAAAAATTAGAACTCAGAGCCTACAAGTGCTTGTTTATAAGATATGTGTCCGGCCGAAAAGCGTATAAATTACTTGACTTGCAAACAAACCATGTACTTGTCTCTAGAGATGTATTTTTTTCATGAAGAAATATACCCATACAAGACAAAAACCATCGAAACACAAGACCAACCCAGAAATTTATCCATGTTTAACTTTGGGGCTTTCTGGAATCCTAGAAATGAATAAAAAATGTTTATTGATTTTTTAATTTTGACCAATGGTTAACTTTTTTAAATTTAACTCTTTTAATAAATGGATTTATTAATTTATAACTTTTTTAATAAATAGTCCCGATCAATCTAGGGCTCTGGGTAAGTGTCATTCTAGGTGCATTTTTTGATAATGCTTTGTTTTTTATTATCCTTTTGTAATCTACGGAATCCCTATGTAATATTTTAAATTTTAAACTAATCTCCGTTGCATTGTAATTTTTAATAAATTCAAAACAGTACGAATTTGAATATAATGTTATTTAATAGTTCATTCCATTGTGTGTTAATCATTACATGTAAGTAGTCTACTGAGCCAAGGAATTGAAGCTGCCACCGCAAAATAAAAGGATGGCTGCCCGAGTCCGAGACACTTTCTTTGAAATCATTAATATATCTGTTTTACTCTTTTTAGAGTATTAAATTAAATGACTTGTGTACGCCATTTTGTTATTCCTTTTCAATATTTTGATATTTATGACACTCACGTATTCTCTTTAGTCAAATTTGGCAGTTAAGTTTATTTTATTACATAAGATAACTTAAGGTTGTCCCGTCCTGCCCCTCCGTAATGTGCAAGTGATCTGTTACCTGCGCCTGTGTTTTTTAAACTGAAAAGGGCCACTTGCTTCCCATCAGTCAACAACTTGAGAATTATTATTATCAATATACAGCAGCCATTTGAGAATGTTGACTTTTTAAAACAAAATTCCTGAAATTTTTACCCAATAAAAAGGAATAAATAAATAATTTAAAATAAAATAGAAATGAAGGTAGGGGGTATCTCAAAATCACCAAAAACATGGAAAAGCCGGGGGCGAGTGTGGCATCTTTCCATGCACTTAGCGGTCAAATGCCCTTTCAATACATGCCAAAAGCCACGTCACCTCACCTCTGTACTGTACTTGTCTCTCTATAAACTCAAATCACAACGCAACACACCTTTGTCCCTCTATAACAACGTTGAGAGTGCGCCACTTGCTCCAACAACGCTAGTTGTAGCCGTGCCGCCCCTCTCATCGCACGTTTCTCTTTCGATTTCTGGGTAATGCTCTCTTCTTCTGCCTCTCTCTTTCTATTTCGTTTTCTTTTTCTGCTTCCTGATCTTTTTTCTTTATCTTCTTGGGGTTATCTCTAGTTTTTGTTAGTTCTGTTATATGGTCTCAATTGAGTATGTCTGTATGTGTTATTTTTTGACCAGTGCGTCCTTAGGGTTTTAGGGGGTTTTTTCTGTTTGGATTCTGATTGTTGACGTGGGTGCGGAGGTATCTTTCAATAGTGGGGCTTCTTTCCTCATTTCGTTTTGTTTTTGTCTGTGGGAATATGAGGTTGGCTCTCAAAAGAGCCTTTGGGTCATTTTCAGCCAAGTGAAAATTTGTTTCTTGTTCGTTGTATCAATAGGAAAACATATCTTCGTGTTTTGCTCAAGTATAACACTTTCAGGGGTTTTAATTTGAAGCTGTTGTTCATCAGTTATTAATCTGCAAGTCTCATCTTGCTTCTGGGCGGTAAAAATTAGTGCCAAATTCCAATTTTTGAATATCAGGAATTGCTGAATCTAGCAAGCGATGCCTGCTGCCACTTCGATTCTGTTTTCAATGCTTAATAGGAATTCTCTGACTGGATAGGACCTTAATTTCATTTTTTTTTAAATGGTGGCCAATCAACCTCTCAACTGGACTCTTGGCTTTTCTCACAATTGTATTGTAATCTGGAGCAGCAAACCAACTGTTTGTTTATTATTGAATTTAAATGGTTTGAAGAGCCAGAGGCACTTAGTCTTCATTTTGCTTTTCCTAGGATCTACCTGCTTGTCTATGAATTGACCTATACAATTCTTTGTATGGGTTGTGAGGTCTCCTCTTTGTTCATCAGGTTCTTAACACCTGTATAATGGCTTTCTTTTTGTGTTTGACGTAAAGAGTGTGCATTTTACATCTCTGTCATGTTCAATTGACTTACAGTTCTTTGCTTTCTGCATCTCGCAAGAGTAAGAAGCTTTATCTTGGTTTATTATGGTTCCTGTTTTTAGGCTGGAGCCTAATATCAGCTTGCTTCTTCTCATTATGCTTTGTAAAGTCATTGCATGCCTTCTTTCTAGAAATGGATGCTATGTGTGCATTTTGCTGTTAACTTGAGTAAGGCGTAACCTTGTCGGCTTTAGATATTTGATGCCCCCCATACTTGGAACGTAGTGAATAAGAGCCATTACTTGTTAGCTTGCCAGGACTATTATGATTCCGCAATAAGCAGTGTGAATTCACTGACAAAATGCCCGCGGCACCTGTGAAACTTATGTGTGATTATGAATCTGCAAAACTGATTCCTAACTCCTTCTTACTTGATGTTGTAAGAATTGTAATAGGGTAATCCCCTCACATCTCCATTGTTTTTGTACTCTTTTTAATAATTATTATCAATACCATTTTTTCTCTCTTTTTTTTTAAAAAAAAAGATTCCTAACTTTGTGAACTATCTTGCCTCCATGTTGGGGTGACAAATTTTGCCAACTCCTGCAGTGTGAAACTTATCAAGCTAACTTAGAGTTGGTCATTGTTTTCAGGGTAAAACATGACAACTGTAAGTGTTCCTACCCAATGTATGGTGAGAGCTGCTCCCCAGAATAGGCTCGCGAGTGCAGTTATCAGGATTCCATCCTCATTGGGATCTGTGAAGAGCGTCTCCAAGACTTTTGGCTTGAGATGTTCCTCCAATTTCAGAGCATCAATGGCTACCTACAAGATTAAGCTGATTGGTCCCGATGATGAAGTGCATGAATTTGAAGCTCCTGATGATGCATACATCCTAGATTCGGCAGAGGCTGCAGGGGTTGACTTGCCATATTCTTGCAGGGCCGGGGCGTGCTCAACCTGTGCTGGGAAGATGGTTTTGGGATCAGTCGACCAGTCAGATGGTTCCTTCCTGGACGAGAACCAAATGGAGCAGGGTTATGTGCTGACTTGTGTTTCATACCCAACTTCGGATTGTGAGATTCACACTCACAAGGAAAGTGAACTTTACTGAGTGTTTAGCTGTTAGAGAATGATGCAAAATTGTGAAGCATGCTCCTTATGAATGTTATGGATTAATGCGTGTGATAAAGGTTTCTGTAGACTATTGATTGCTAGTGTATCTTATCATGTTATGAAATGCTGTTCCTTTATGCTCTTAAGATCGGTTTGTGCTTCACATTCTTTAGTTTATTTCTTAACTCCAACCTGATCAATAATAGAGCAATAGAGAAGAGAAGCACTGAACACGACTGCGACAAAGTTGGAATTTGGGCTATATATATCCCACAAAACTTAAGTCGATGTGATACCGCTTCTAAGGGGCTTCGTTGGCCCATTGCTAACACTACGAGCAATGCGATTCTAACTCTATTTCACGTTGTCACTGAGATCGTCAACGGGAGTGATGGTAAAAGGGTAGGGATGCGATTAGGCTTCCAATCCATAACGAAAAAGTAAAGGCCAAAAATGAAAAGGCTCCAAATCCATTTGACAAATAAACTTTTTGAGGATTCTTGTTAAAATTGGGAGTTGAGGCTTTATTTCACCTTTCAAACAATTAAACATTTAATGAGAGGAAGCAAAAAATATTTTTCTCTCTGTCTATCTTTGTTAATTATCCATATTCTATAAATTATATTATTTTTTCAAAATTACATATTTAAAAGAGTTATTTTCTTTTAATCCTAAAACAATCATAAAAGTTTGAAAGTCGACCATGGTAACTTGTATTTATTTTTTTCCTTTACTTAGATTCACAAATTTTAATTTCTCTCATTTTAATATCAAATTTGATTAATTTTAATTTTAATTTTTCTTTTATTTTAAAATTTAAAAGGTTAAAAGTATAGTTTCACTTTTAATTTTAAAAATAACCTTAAAAAACTAAGCGAAGAGAAAATTTCAAAAATTAATTGAAAAACAGATGTAAGTGTATAAAAATAACTATTAACATAAATTTATTTAAAATTACATAAGTCGTTTATTTTGTATTATATTTTTATTAAAATAATAAAATTAAATTGAATTTAAATCAATATTTAAATTATTAAGTGACCGTTTTACCACAACAGCTTAAGCTGTTGTGTGAGATCAACTTAATTAGTTTTATATATTCACTAACACACTTCCTCAAGTGAAAGCTCTTTGAGTTTGAAATTTACATAGACTCATTTTACCTTGTGTTGAATAATAGGTGGGCGGTAGGATGTGAGGTCAACTTAATTGGTTTTATATATTCACTAACACACCCCTCAAGTGAAAGTTCTTGAGCTTGAAACTTGCACAGGCTCACTCTACCTTGTGCTAAATAATAGGTGGGTGGTAAGATTTGAACTCACGATCACTTGGTCACAAAGGCTCTGATACCATATTAAATAATCATTTTACCACAATAGTTTAAGTTGTTGTGTGAGACCAACTTAATTGGTTTTATATATTCACTAACATAAACCTTAACTCTAAGAGAGAAAAACAAAATCACGTAAAAGTAAAGAAGAAAATTAGTTCGAAAAAAATATACATAATAAAATCAAAATATAATAGTTTGAAAGTTCACCGATACATGTCCTATTAATTTTCAATTAAAAAGATACCTTAGGAATCCTAAATTGTGATAAAATCATCCTAACAATAATCATGAAAGACCTTTCAATTTTTATATAGTATATCCAACATTAATATGAGGTATTAGAAAGGGTTTTTTTTTTTAATCCCCCGTTATTAAAAACGATATTTAACATAACCTCTTTGTTGCATATAATTTATTAGCTTTACCTTCGTCTAATCTTAGAATTAGCAATCCCTACCACCATTATTTGTGGACTATAGTTTCCTTATCCCTCTAAGGGTTCCACATGGTTTCATATATCTATATTCGGGTTGTCAGTTATCATTTACGATTTAAGATAGGAATTCAGTATATATGCATATAGGGTTAGCCTTTATTTTATCTTTTTTGTAATTTTAGCGGAAGGATTCCTTTACTTTACTAACGCAAGGCAGTCAATTCTATTTATTAGAACAATTTTTATTGAATATATGGACTTATCCTTTTTTTTTTCTTGTCTTTATAAACTTTTGTTTGTTTTCGAAAAACAGGATTTGGCTTAGAATTACCCATTTTTTATTCCAGGGTTTTCCTAAATTTGAAAGTTATCACTCAGTAAGTTTCCATACCAAGACTCAATCTAATTAAGTTCGTATGATCTACCAATATATATATATAGGTTTTAAATTTCCTTAGACAATTTATCATTTCCTATGCCGACTGTTAACTCACCTAAAGTTTTCCAAAATGTTTTGTTCTTTTTTGTAATTTTTCAATGATGTTTTGGTTTTTTAATTCCAAGCTGGTTGATTAGAAATAGTCCAAATAACTAGATTGATTATGAAATTTGATTAATCACTCGTCATGAATCATCTGTGTCCCATTTTATATCTAGAAGATTTTAAGCATGTTAAACGTAAATACTACAATAAATGCAATAATTGATAGACAAAGAACAAAATAAAAGACAAATCATATTGATAAATAACTGAAAAAAGCAAATATGTAGTCAGGACCACATGCTGCCTCTGCTCCACCATAACAAACAACAAAAAATGGCTTGTTGGGAGACCTCGAGAATAGACAACAAATAGGTTATCGGGGGACCAGGAGAACTGTACCACACTAACTACGAGAACTGCACTGCACCTACCTCGACTGCAACACACCAAGCGCACCACACCAACTGAACAATCACAAGTAGCAGAGTAACACGTGTTGCGAGAAGCCCAATTTAAGCAATTTGAGTTTAGTAACTTGGCCTGGATCATAAATAAATTCAAGCCTAGGAATTCATCCTGCAACAAAAATCATAATTTAAAAGTTTCAAGAAAACAGAAATTATTATAACAGTCTGTCCTTGCAAAATAAACTTTAAAAATTTAGCTCTAGATTTATTACAAAATTTGTATATATGTACTATTCACACAAAAATAGATACCACAAAAATACAAAAACATCTATCTTCTTCAGTTTCTTTTTGTTTATAGTATCAGAGCCTTAGACAAATGTCTAAATAAATCACCATATGAAAAGTTATATAACAAAAAACCCACATATGAGCATCTAAAATCTTTTGGTTGCGGTTGTTTCCTTTATCTCCATTACTATTATGCTCATAAATTGAATTTTCACACTTTTAAGTGTGTTTTTCTTGATTACAACTCAATGCATAAAGGCTACAAATGTCTTAATAAAAAAGGACAGGTGTATGTCTCTCGCCATGCTGAATTAAACGAAACAGAGTTCCCATATTCAGGTTTATTTCCACAACCTCAAAATCCTTCTTTATCATCTTCTACCTCTACCAAGAGCCTTCCTCTCTCTGTTCTTGCGTCAGCTGCATATCCAACTAGATCATCCTCCAAAACTCACTTACAGGGGGATCAACTCCCAGTCTCTTCGTAGTCCTTGAACACTCATAAGGTAAATTCTTCCTTAGCTTTATCACATCCATCTGTTTCTACTAATCAACTTCCATATTCTATATATCCTACAAATACTTCTACTTCTGCAACAGATCATACACTTTCATCATCTCCAAACATGTTACATTAACCACACACATTACTTTCATCAACCCAATCAACACATCCTATGCAGACAAGGTCTAAGAGTGGGATATTTAAACCAAAGGTCTATCACACTGACCTAAATTTCTATCCTGCCCCAGAACCTGAATCAGTAGCTCAGGCTTTAATTATTCCAATTTGGAAATGAGCTATGGAAGATGAGTTACATGCTCTACAACAAAACAGGACATGGCAGTTAATTACATATGCCTCTCATATGAATGTATTGGGCACGAAATGAGTCTATCGCATCAAATACAACTCAGATGGTTTTGTGGCTAAGAACAAAGCCCAGCTTGTAGCAAAAGGGTTCAATCAAACTCTTGGTGTGGACTTTACAGAGACCTTTAGTCTGGTGGTGAAGTTGTCAACAATTAAAGTCATTCTATCCCATGTAGTCTCCTTTCATTGGGATATACAAAAGATTGATGTGAACAACGCCGAGCTTCATGATGAGGTTTATATCAGTCAACCTCTAGGTTTTGAAGATCAGGCCAATCCTACTCATGTCTGTCGCCTTGCAAAAGCCATTTATGGGCTTAAACAAGCTCCAAGAGCATGGTTCCATACAATAAAAAATGCACTCAATCAGTGAGGATTTCAAAATTCCAAAGCAAATACGTCTCTATTCTACTTTAAGCAACAAGGCAATATCATCATCTTCCTAGTATACGTGGATGACATCTTAGTCATTGACAATAATCAACAAGCAATTGCAACAATCATCGCCAAACTCAACAATCAATTTGCACTTAAAACTCTTGGCAGCCTATACTACTTCTTAGGCTTTGGGGTTGTTAGAATATACTTTATATATTCTTTATTTGGTTTTGGCATTTTTAATTGGACATGGCAATTTCCATAATTATTGAAGATTTGCCTTAATTGGAGATTGCGTATAGAAGATTATATTTTGTTTTTGAAATTAGATGTTGCTTGGGATTTTAAATTGGAGTTATATTCCATATATCTTTTTTAAAAGGATAAGGATCCGATGGTTTTTCAGTTTTGGGAAAAGTGTCTTTAAAGGAAAATTAAGGGAAGTTGCGTGAACCAAGGGATTTTGTTTATGGTCTCTTGGCTGATGTGGGCCTCTTGGCTGGTGTGGAAAATTGTAGGTTTTTTTTTCTCCATCTGCAGATTCTTTTTGGTGAAGTTTTCAGTGAGAACGTGTTGTGGCTTAGTGTATTTGCTGCTGCGTTTCTTTCATGACTTGATCTGTTGATTGAGTGGTCTGGTGTGAGGTGTTTTGGGAGCAGCAGGATACGTCCATCAAGTTTACTTTCAGCAAGCAATTTTACGGTGATGTTGATGATGCCGCTGGATGGTTTACATGACTGAAGTTTTTCAGCTTAAAGAAAACCTTCTCATAGATTGATATATATACTGTTGGTGTGGATACTTGGTTTCTTGGCGACAAAGTTCAGATTTGAATTTGTCATATTCTTGATTTTACTTGTCTTTATTTTTGAAGTAGAAATAATTAGAAAATCCTCTGACGAGGTTAACACGAGTTGGTCGTGTTATTGGGCGTGAAAATCTTTCACGGGTAGTTAAGTTTTTGGGTTAGTTACATAGATTAGGTATTACGGAGTTAATCAATCTTTGTAACTTTTTGTGAACTACAGTGAAAGAGATTAATCTGGGTGAGGGCCCCGCAGACGTAGGTAAGTTTGCCGAACTACGTTACCAAACGTCGGTGTGTTATTTGGTGTTTCACTCTTGCGATTGCTAAATTATTCATGCTGAAAAATTTATCTTGGATAGTCTGCGAACTTATTGACGATTTATTTTTATCAATTGGTATCAGAGCGGGTCACCAGTTCAGAACTTGGTAGCAAGTTGGTGCAGATCCGAGATTCGCAGATATGACTACGAGAGAGGGTGCATCAATCACCAGACCTCCGTTATTGGATGGATCGAATTATTCATCATGGAAATCCCGGATGAAATTTTTTATTCAAACTCAAAGTACGAGAGCCTGGCATTCAGTAGTACATGGTTGGACGCATCCTATGTTCATTGATGATAAAGGAGAGGAAGTTCGAAGATCCGTCTGAATGGACTAGAGTGGAAGAAGAAAGTCTTTGGGAATTCTGGCGATGCATGCGATATTCAGTGTCGTTGATGAAGGGTGCTTCTCCATGATTTCAGTGTGTGAAACAAAAAAAGAAGCATGGGATGTTTTGCAAACTATTCATGAATGATCAAAATCTGTGATATCTTCAAAACTACAAATGCTAGCTGTGCGATTCGAAGAATTGAAGATGGAAGAGCATGAGACAATTGAAGAATTCCATGAAAAACTGAGAGATATTACGAATCAAGCTCATCAATTGGGAAAGAAGTACTCCAATGTGAAACTGGTGAAGAAGACACTGAGGTCATTGCCACCGAGATTCATTCCAAAAATTGCAGCAATAGAGGAGGCTCATGATATTGATAATTTGTCATTAGAGAAAGTTATCGGGATTCTCACAAATTTTGAGATGAATCTTTTGAGGGGAAAACAAGAAAGAAGCAAAGGATTGGCATTACAGGTGGACGCCGGAAAGAATGTGAGTAATGTTGAAGATGAGTCCGATGTGAATGAAGATATGATTTTGCTCACTCGAAATTTCGGTAAATGGCTGAAAAGAATGAAGAACGACAGATCTGATTCTAGACAATATGGTGGAAGTTCATCAAGTAATAACCGAAGACAACAAGTCAAGGCACAAAGAGGCGAATGGAAGGAAAGAAGAATACAGTGTCATGAATGTCAGGGATTTGGACATATTCAATCCGAATGTGCTAACACATTGAAGAAACAAAGAGGAAAGTCCTTCACAACCACCCGGAGTGAAAATGAATCTGAAAGTGATTTCGGTAGTGAGGAAGAAATGACAAATAATGCAACACTGGTTGCATTACACAGCAAAAATCCAGTTAGTTGTCTAGCAGTAACTGAGAAGGAAGTAACTGACAACAGAACAGGGAGAAGACTTGAAAATTTCAGAATCAGTTCAGCCCGGAATTCAATTTCAGACTATGACAGTGACAGAAGTAGCTATGATGATGAAGTTGAGAATACCCATGAGAACTACAAAGCTTTGTATGAAAAATTGATGAAAATGCAGAAAAAGAATGAGAGTTTGAAAGAGGAGAATCTTCGTCTGAAAAATACTATGTAAGAATTAGAAAAGAAGTCGGCATTGATTTCGGATGAACTTGGTGATGCAAGAATGAAATTAATAAGCATCTTGAAAAGGGTTGAGGATGTTGAATAGAGGCACGGAAAAACTAGATAAGTTGTTGGAAATTGGTAAAGTTAAAGGGATCTTCAAGGCATAGGTTATAAAGGCGAGTGTTCCAAAGTGAATGAAGAAAAGTTTGAAATGTCCAGATCAGCCCAAGTAGAAGCACCAAAAAGAGTGATAGATTTATACCTACATGTCATTTTTGTGGAGTCATTGGACATATAAGGCCAAGGTGTTATCAATTATTACAAATGATATTTCAAAGGGGCCAAAATCGAAAATCTAGACGTTCTCCATTAAGTTTCCAGCAGCATCTCATGGTATCGAAGCAAGCTTGGATTAGAAAGGGTCAGGTACAAGCACAAAAATGTAGTGAAGGGAAAACCAGAAAATGCCCAGATTTGCAGTTAGTTACTGTTAAGGAAGTAACTGCAAAACCAGGAGAAATTCTAGTTACTTCAGATGATAATGCAGCAGAATCACTAGATGACAATCAAAACCGAGGGTCTTCATCTCGAATCCGAAGAAACCATCCAGTAGAAAATGTTATGGGGGATGTGAGCGAAATAAGTAAAACAAAAGAAAGAAAAAGGGTTGATTATCAAGAACTTACAGGAAACTCATGTTATACATCTTCATTCGAGCCAAAGAAAAACGCCAGGTTTGAGATTCTTCGAAGGACACAGGGACAGTGTGCTTTATATTTTTGAAGTTTTTTTGCTGTTTTTTTTTTTTAAAAAAAAATCTCAGCTCTCATCGGTATGGATTTTTCTCGGGTATCTCTCTTTCGGGCATATCTCTCAGTGTGTTGAATGGTGGTAAATTGTTATATTGGCGTGCTTATGAATTTTCTGTTGCATCTATTGGTGATTATTATGATTGTGATTTTGTTTCAAGAAGTAGACAACAGATTGTTTACGATGAATGTTCCATTCAGGGGGAGATTTCACATATATATTTGACTATTCGTCTTATTTTTTGGCATCTTTGTGTCCCAAGGGGGAGAAATTTGGACGATTGGTGTTCTTTGAAACTTGATGATTGATGAAGGGGAAGCAATGTGAATCTTATCTTTATATGTCCAAATATGATTATTTATGTTGAGTACTAGAGTTGTGACAAAAATGCCAAAAAGGGGGAAATTGTTAGAATATACTTTATATATTCTTTATTTAGTTTTGGCATTTTTAATTGGACATGGGAATTTCCATAATTATTGAAGATTTGCCTTAATTGGAGATTGCGTATAGGAGATTATATTTTGTTTTGAAATTAGATGTTGCTTGGGATTTTAAATTGGAGTTATATTCCATATATCTTTTTTAAAAGGATAAGGATCCGATGGTTTTTAGTTTTGGGAAAGTGTCTTTAAAGGAAAATTAAGGAAGTTCATGAACCAAGGATTTTGTTTATGGTCTCTTGGTGATGTGGGCCTCTTGGTGGTGTGAAAATTGTAGGTTTTTTTTCTCCATCTGCAGATTCTTTTTGGTGAAGTTTTCAGTGAGAACGTGTTGTGGCTTGGTGTATCTGCTGCTGCGTTTCTTTTGTGACTTGATCTGTTGATTGAGTGGTCTGGTGTGAGGTGTTTTGGGAGCAGCAGGATACGTCCATCAAGTTTACTTTCAGGAAGCAATTTTACGGTGATGTTGATGATGCCGCTGGATGGTTTACATGACTGAAGTTTTTCAGCTTAAAAAAAACCTTCTCATAGATTGATATATATACTGTTGGTGTGGATACTTGGTTTCTTGGCGACAAAGTTCAGATTTGAATTTGTCATATTCTTGATTTTACTTGTCTTTATTTTTGAAGTAGAAATAGTTAGAAAATCCTCTGACGAGGTTAACACGAGTTGGTCGTGTTATTGGGCGTGAAAATCTTTCACGGGTAGTTAAGTTTTTGGGTTAGTTACATAGATTGGGTATTACGGAGTTAATCAATCTTTGTAACTTTTTGTGAACTACAGTGAAAGAGATTAATCTGGGTGAGGGCCCCGCAGACGTAGGCAAGTTTGCCGAACTGCGTTACCAAACGTCGGTGTGTTATTTGGTGTTTCACTCTTGCGATTGCTAAATTATTCATGCTGAAAAATTTATCTTGGATAGTCTGCGAACTTATTGACGATTTAATTTTATCAGGGATATATCGCAACTCTACTGGTATCTATTTATCTCAGCATAAATACATAAAAGACTTACTTGCTAGAGCTAGCATGTCCTCCTGTAAACCGTGCTCTACTCTAGTGTCCACCAGCAGCAAGCTTTCTCTCTATGATGGCTTGCCCATTGACAATCTTTCCAACTATCGTAGTTTAGTTGAAGCCCTTCAATACCTCTGCAATACAATGCCTGATATTGGTTTTATAGTCAATAAACTGAGTCAGTTCCTCTCTAATCCATTACAACCCCATTGGATAGCCTTAAAACGGGTCCTGTCATATTTTCAAGGTACATCGCATCTGGCCTTGCTCTTCAAACCTTCGAAAACTCCGCTTGAGTTTCATGCTTTTAGTGACTCGGATTGGGCCAACTCTATTGATGACCGGAAGTCCACATCCAGTGGTTATGTCTTTCTAGGGGGAATCTTGTCTACTACAACTCCAAAAAACAAGCGGTAGCTCGCTTAAATACAAAAGCCGAGTATAGAGCTCTTTTTTAAATCTCTACTGAGTTACTCTAGCTACTTTCTCCTCTTTTGGAGTTGGGTTTCACTACCTCTCAAAGGCCAACTTAATGGTGTGACAATAATAAAGCTCGATCTTTATCACAAAATCCAATGTTTCACTCCGATACCAAGCGAATCGAAGTTGATGTACATTTTGTTAGAGACAAAATTTCAGACAAGACTTTAGAGGTTAAGTATGTTAGCTCTACTGATCAGCCTACAGTTTTGATTGGAGTATTTGATTTTCAAACTCAATCTGGTTCCAAATTTCAGATTGTGTTTGAGTGGGGATGTTGACAGAAGCCCAACTTAAGCAGTTTGAGTTTATTAACTAGACCTGGATCATAAATCAATTCAAGCTTATTAGCTCAAGATGAAAAACATAAAGACCTCACTTCAGGAATTCATCATGCAACTGCATACAGAAGATCATAATTTAGAAGTTTCGAGAAAACCGAAATTGTTATAACAATTTGTCCTTGCACAATAAGCCGTAAAGATTTTAGCTCCAGATTTGTTACAAATCCTGCATATATACGACAGAAATACAAAACATTTCTCTTCTTCAGTTTCTCTCTCTTCAACACGAGGGTAGGGATTGAAACATCCATAAGCAGAACAATTACGGAAGTTTTCTGAAGACAACAACGTCCAGGTTACTACCAAACGTTGTCGTCTGTAACTATTCTTTTTTTGTCTCACTTAATTGCCAAGTTGCCTGGCTTTGTTTCGCGTCAGCAATCTATAACAGAAGACAACGTTTGGCATTTAACCAAATGTTGACGTCTAGGCAGGAAGAATTTCAGTTTTTCCCCTTGCCATATTGGATGTATATGTTTTGCTAACAGAGAAGAAGAAGAAGAAGCTAGTCAAGAAGCCTGGATTCCAGTAACCAATCTCCATCTTGCATTCTCCGCCGTCAAGCTTTGGAAGTTTCAACACTACTGCGCCTAAATCATAACAATACTGGGCCTTGCTGTGCTTCCCCAGCTGATGATTGCTATTGCCATGTTTTCTTCCACATAGCCCCACTCTTCGATTCAACTCTCCAAGTCTCTTTCCATTTCGAGGGGACTATAACATTTTTTTATTAGATTTGTCCCGTCTAAAGCGACGATGCTATTGCATGTTTTTTCTTAATTAATTTCTTATTTAATTTATCCTTCATAAAATTGGGATTTATTTACAAAATACAGCCTGCACAAATATTTTAGTATAATTATCAAATTATCATTTCTTCTAATTTAATTATTTAAATAATTAAAATCTCTCAATTTTGTATCATTTAATTTAATTTTTAATTTTCTGTTAAATTGACTATAAAATTTTAAATTTTCATTAATTGAAACAAGAATTGCTTCTTCATCATAAATGAGCTATCAAAATTAAAATTACTTTTTAAAATATAAAATTAAAATTACTTGCTTGTATGATACGATAGAATAGATTCTTTTCAATCAAAGAATATAAAGATATGCTAATCAAACTCCATTAAAGAAATCTTATTGAAGTCCAAATGTAATCACACATTTAAATTTCTTAAATTCAATCAAACTAAATCTTGAGTAACTTGTAATGTTTTAAAAACTAAATCGATTTGATATGTTTTACAGTAAAAATGTTGAATCGATCAATTTTAAATTCAATTTTAATTATTCTGTTTGATTTAGTTTAATAATTTTGTTATTAAAATTGATCGATTTATTAATTAATCGGTTAATTTTTATAAACTAATAAGTATTTATAAACTAAACAAATGAATTTTCATTTAATAATCTTTTAAATCAAAAATTAAAATTTTCAATAAGTGAGGATAATACTATTTAATTATATTTAATTCTTAACCAATTTTATAATAGTGTAATATCGAATAAATTTTTTAAAATTTCAACCTCTTACTTTACCACTTGGTTATATGTATACCCTAATGCTTTTAATATGGCCACGTAAGCCTACTTCTAAGGCGTAAGGACAAATCCACCTTAATTAATAATACGCGGAGGCTTGTGTCACAAGCGAGGCCAAAGGTCCAGTGATTGTGATCGTGGAAATCACCTTTTCGGGATAAAGAATGATTAGCGCGTCCACTAACTCCGTTCACAGTTGAACATTAGACAGGAAATCGACTCACTCACTCATCATCGTATGCCTTTCTTTTCCATTCACTTTCCAATTCAACTTCTCCAATTATGGCATCAGCTAAGCTTTTTCCAACGATGCTGATTAGATACCTCACCCATTCTTTTGAACTTATGATCGCTTGCTTCCAAAAGAATAATGCAATAAGAAATTATAAGAGGTTTCCGAGAAGTGCACCAAATTGAGGCCCGTGAAGGAAAGTAGGTGAAACCTGCAGGCTCCTTTTCAGTTTTCACGCTCGTTCTAAGTAAGAAAGTGCCCCTGAAATTGGCTTGAGATAACTTTTCTTTGAGTGACGACAAAGAAAAGTTCGAGATGAAAAACAGTGGATGAGGATGAATGGCCGTATGGGATCTTTTGTGCCGTTTGTAGTGTTTTAGAAAAAACTGATCAAAGGGTAACTGATCTGATCCCATCTCAGAATTCCGAACATAACTATAAGATTACGGGGTAGCATGCTGGTTACTCAGCCAATGACAAAATTGTAGAATTTTCGAAGAGGGTTGTACTTGGCCGACGATGGTAACAAAACAATAATGGAATATGTTAAGTGGATAAACAGAGCCAGAACTGCGGAAAGTTGCGTGTTTGGTGACTCTGGATTAGCAATGGGGTATCTTATAGGGCAGACCAAACCGTTAGAGGGACGGGTCAAGATTAATACGAATAGTGCGATAAAGCAAGGTCATCAACTTGCTACTGCAGACGGCTGATTAGGGATAGTCATGATCAGTGGTGGGGTGGATTTATCCACCAGATTGGGAGAAGCCTGCTTCTTGAGATCAAGCTTTAGGGTGTCCAACTGTTTGGTTCAGTTTTTGGAGGATCCAAAAGTACTTTTTTCTACCGCAAAAGCTATTTTAAGAAAAAAGTAAATGTTTGGCTGTAATATTGAAAAGTACTTTTGAAGTAGAAATATCTTTTTTAAAAGCTCAAATACAGCTTTTTCAAAAGCTAAAATTTGAAGCTTGGAAGCTAAATTCCCGTCACTTACGAAGAAGCTCCGTCACTTGTGTAAAGAAAAGTGACTCTATGTCCACATAAGGCTTGCCAAACTGCCCTCTTCTCAGTTCTTTATCAAGATCGTAGATCGACTCCATGTCAACATATGGCTTGCCAAGAATGGTACCACCCTGTGACCTTGAAGTTGATGACGAAGATTGAGGACAACCCTTAGTAGGAACCAGGTTTTCCTTCACCGTCAGTGGAGATGGTTTATCCCAACGTTGTTGTCTGTGACCGGGAAGTTTGGTTGCTGGAACGTGGAGAGGAATCTGAAGAAGAATAGATAGGAATCTCATGGGATCGATTTTTGCTGAACAGTAGTCCCATCTCCCATGTGTGTGGAAATATCTCATGGGATTGATTACAGGAACATGTCTTGGTTTATGTAGTAGTTAGTAGTAAGCTTGAGGTTGGAGTTTTGTTCACTACAAGGAAATTGTTTAATAGCGATGGAAATATGTCGACGGAACGTATATCGTATGTGAATTGCGACGGGACACCCTAATCCGTCAATGAAAGAAAGAAAATTTGCGATGGTCAAGAAATCCGTTGCCAAAGTTGGAGGGAAAATTTCGCGGTGAATTATAGCGACGGAAATATGCCGATGAATATATTTCCGTCTGTAAATAGGGACGGACTTCAAATTTCGGTCGGCAAACTTGTCGGTTAGAAATAGTTCACCGACGGAAATAAGCTGTCGGTATATTGCAAAACGCTGTCGGGAAACTAGGTTAGGAAACTTAATTCTGCGACGGTATTTTTTAATTATACCGACGGATAATTCCGTCGTTAAAATTAAATTAAATCCGCCTGCAGCCATCCCTCCTCTCTCCTCTCTCCTCTCCCCGACGCTGCTCCTCTCTTTCTCTCCTCTCCTCCGACGAAGCTCGTCCTCCATGTACTTCCGACCAACTGCTGCGTCTCCGGCGACCACAACGTCCGTCTTCTCCGGCGACCACAACGTGCGACTCTCCTCTGCTGGATCCGAAGGTAAGTAAGCCGTGGGTTGGGATTTTTTTGATGTGTTTTTTGATTGATTTAATGCATTTCATTTGTTAATTTAGGTTTGATTGGTCTTGTGTGAATGTTTTGCATGTTTATAATGGAAAGAATTAAATGATTTGTGTGTAGATAGGGTTGAGATGGTTTTGCCCTCAAGGTGTTCGATGAAATGCATAAATGATGAATAAGCTTAAATTCTTAATGAAAAGAGGCTTATTAGATGCTATCTAACACCTCTAATAAAAGTTCTTAAAGAGAATAATGATCTAAGCGCTGAGAAAATTTGATTTAGCTTTTGAGCTTGAAGGGGAAAGATTCAAGCCTATGAACGGAGTTTGATGTGAATGAGAGTCAATAGTCAATCACCTCAGTGATGATGGAGCTTGATATATTGTTAAAGGTGATATGCTTGTTAGTGGGAGATTGTTAAGATTTTTAATCAAGGAGAACGAGTTAGAGTAATAAAAGAAAAACATATTTTATTATAGATACATCATTTCTAATAAAATATATAGTATGATCAAAGATAAAGGGAGTTCCATTAATGAAACATATAACTATATTACATATATCATAACTGATGGAAAAAACACATTATTTTAGTTCTACAATTGGCATAATCTATTAAAAACTATGTCTTCTTTTTCGATTCATGTCGAAGGATTTCATTTCCATGCCAAAATCAGTTTAATGACTCTTGACAATAGCTAGTTATGTCCAACTTCTTTTAGTGCATTATTTTCCATCAAAAGCAATTAATCTCTTTACAATTCAGATTACACTTAAGAGTAATTAATAATTTAATTATATAGCCCTCTAAAACTTTAGCCAATAATTGTTTTTATTATATTCTAAGAAATCATCCCACAAGTATCTTGTCATACTTTGATTTAATTCAAGAAATAATATTTCAAGAGCCAGCTTTACTCTATCTTTAGGTTTTAAAGAAATACTCAAAATAAAGATTATATTATGATAATCAATTATGTCTTTAACAATCGAGTTGAGCAAAACACTATTATTTATTTTATAATTGCCTTATTCCTCCTTTATTTGAATCAATCCTATGAACTTCTGTGACAAATGCTAGTACCCTTTAATATGATAAAACACAATTTGATTTTGTTTATCTTCTCTCGTAAAAAAAGAAAAGAAATTCGAAGTACAGACGTGTCAGTTCAAGTACTCACGTTCTGCTTCTTCCCGATCCAAGACGCTTGCCGTGTCATAAACATTGGAACACGTAATTTAAAAATGTATCTACGTACGTAAGATGCTCTTTTTTGGAAAAGAAATCTATTATTGAGAAACTACAAAAATTCTAAGAAAAGCACGTGGAAACGCTGAAGAACGCCATCTAGGAGTCGGCGGTGGTTTATATATATATTTATTTATATTTATCCCATGCCTCTGAAAAGTTGCCCTTTTGCACTTTTCTCTGGCCACCATACGTTTTATTTCATATATTCTGAGGACGACACCTTGAAGGGCTCTATCTCATCTTGAAATTTTGAAGAATGATGGGTTGAATATTAAAAAAAAAAACATGTTAGGTTTTGTAAGATTAAACTTTTGAGTCATGTAACGGCTGCCTTGGACAGCTCTTTTTCTCTATAGTCAAGATGCTGATTAGGAACACATGAAATTAGATAGTTGTTGAGTAGGACAGCTCTTTTTCTTAATTTTTATTTATGTGATGGCTGTAGAGTGTAGACTATTCTTTCTTATAGAGGATCAAGGACCGGTTAAATTCTATTTTATAGCTAAAACTGGGTATAAGACAAGTACTTTCTGTTAATATATTTTAATAAATGGTTCTTAATTACATATTTATAAAATTTTAATGATAAATAATAATTTATTAATATGTAATTTAATTAAATTAATAGTTAAATAACAAATTAAACTCAAGAATTAAAACTTAAACATATTCAACCTCAAAAAATACATATCGTTGATATTTTACAAACAAACAAAAGTGGGCCAAAGGAGGGAATTGGTAAAGAGTGGTTAATTTCTTATCTAATTCTCAGAAATGGCTACACTATCTTGGTAACAACCTCGGGAAGTTTTCGAGCTCAATTCTTCTCGCGTGATCGGATGTATAAATTGCAAGTTGGCACCAACTTGAGGGCCTGAGCTCAGACCAAATCTAGCTGACAAATACACGTCACCTTCTTTCAACAGTTACCAAGAAAAAAGTTTAGGAGAATGAAAGGGTAATTGGTTAAGGAAACGACAGTAAATCACCCAGAAAGAGACGGTTGTGACTCCATGGCATTGAATACGTGTGAGACAGCAAGTGCAGACGATTATCCTCATTTTGGAAAAAAAAAAAAAATTTTCCCAGTGGAGCCTTGTCAGCACTGACAACCGAGTGAGCACAGTGAATTCAAAACTGTTATATAAGTACGAGAGTTATAAAAATTCTCTGTGTTAGTTTGAAACAGTTGTTTTCCTGCTGTGGTTGTTGTTGTTGGGTAGGTTGTGCTGGTGGTGGTGGTGGTCGCCATTTATCTTCTGCTGGTCTGGTTTTAAACCAAGGTCAGATCAGAGATGGTCACCTGCTTTGTCCTGTTACGATTGCTGTTTCTGGTTCTCAATCTTTTAGGTTTGTTCTTGCTTTATCCAGATACCCTTTTCACTTCCCTGGAAAAATGCATAGAAAGATGACATCTTTGTGCGTCAAATCTGTGTTATTAATTGTTTCAAGTATGAGACGTACGTCTACATACGGTTGTGATTGAGTTCAATTATCTTTCAATGGAAGCATGAAAACAGTTGGACTTAAACTTCTGATTCTGAACTTTTGGTTGAGATTTAACAAGACTGTGATTCATTGAAGATCCTGTTAGTGGGTTTTTGAACATTTTTTTTGCATAAAAAGGTGCTGGCCTTTGTTCCATTTCTTGGGTCCAATTTCACAATGTTTTGACCAGAATATATGGATGGATACTTCCTCAATTAGATACGAAAGTTTTCTTCTTTGTTATTAGAATTTGTAAATAAATCTTCTGCATTCGACAAGTTAATCATTTCTGTGCTGTTAGTTTCTCATCTGTTTTGTTTTTCGTTTTGTTTTCAGATTCAGCCGTAAAAATGAATGGGCTTGGCGTTGGGATTAACTATGGCCAGATAGCCAACAATCTTCCATCACCTTCCCGCGTCGCTTACCTTCTTCAATCCCTCAACATCAGCAGAGTAAAGCTTTATGACGCTGATCCAAATGTCCTACTCGCATTTTCCAATTCCAATGTGGAGTTCATTATCGGACTTGGAAATGAGGACCTACAAAACATGAGAGACCCCATTAAAGCTCAGAGTTGGATCCAGCAGCATGTTCAGACGCACCTCCCTCAGACCAAAATCACTTGTATCACCGTAGGAAACGAGGTCTTTAGCTCCAATGATACGCAGTTGATGTCTAACCTCCTTCCAGCGATGCAAACAGTGTATAACACTCTAGTAAATCTTGGGCTAGATAAGCAAGTCACTGTCACAACAGCGCATTCTCTAAACATCTTAGGCAATTCCTATCCACCTTCTTCAGGGACTTTCAGGCAAGATCTTGCTCAATATATCCATCCCATATTGAATTTCCACTCCCAAATCAACTCTCCTTTCCTCATTAATGCTTATCCATATTTTGCATATAAGGACAACCCTGGTCAGGTGCCTTTAGACTATGTACTTTTCCAGCCAAATCAAGGCATGACAGATTCTAATACCAATCTGCACTATGACAACATGTTGTATGCTCAAATTGATGCTGTGTACTCTGCGATTAGAGCCATGGGCCATACAGACATTGAAGTCAGAATTTCGGAAACTGGGTGGCCGTCCAAAGGTGATGCAGATGAAGCAGGAGCAACCCCAGAAAATGCAGGCCTATACAATGGTAATCTGTTAAATAAGATACAGGAAAAACAAGGCACACCAGCAAAACCATCAGTTCCAGTTGACGTATATGTTTTTGCACTTTTTAATGAGGACTTAAAGCCCGGTCCAACTTCAGAAAGGAACTATGGTCTCTTGTATCCTGATGGTACTCCAGTTTACAATATTGGGTTACAGGGTAATCTTCCGGAGTTGGTTTACTATTCTGCTGCGCGGAGGAAGGTAAGTCGCATTGTTTTTCTATTCCCGGTACTATTAATATGTTTGGCAAGACCAATTTGACTCAAAATTGAAGCTTTTGCATTTTCCAATAATGTTTCAGGGATTTTCTTTCTCTGCAATGGTTATCTTTGTTGTGGCATACGTGATCTGGGCTTAGCAGCACCTAATTGTGGAACAAGGATAGAGATAACAATAGCACAAACTAACCCATGTTTGATCACGCAAGAATGCAGAGCTCTTGTAGGTGAGCTACATATTTGGCCTCAATCTTGTACACATTTCATCTCTATGTTCATTTTTAATTTTTTAAGAAGATTGTGTTATGCAATCGTCTTGTCCATGTTATTAGCTTGGAGTCTAGAAATGCATCCTTTCTTCTTGTTTCTGGTTAGCTTCTGCAAGTATAGTTATGACAACATCAGATAATTAGAATCGGTTGATCCTAGATATTACCGACCTCCCGCATCTTGGCATTCTAGCGGTTTAATGAATCTGAAACAATTTTATTGTTTGAGGTTGAAGTTCTGATTCAGCATTTCACCCCCCCTTTTTACCAAAAAATCTGCAAATAATATGGAAAATTTGAAGCATTTTTTGGATAGGCCAGACCATAATCATGCTTCTCACCACTTGATGCACGCATGAATCTGGCTGGCTGCTGCATTGAAGTCTTAAATTATGTGCCAGTGGCTACATGAAGTCTTAATTTTGATGTCAAAAGAGTGCTGGGTATCCATCGTGTCCTTATCTCCACTTGCAATCATGCTTGTGAATCTTTTCTTTGAATTTAATTCTTGCTATCTTCATCCACACAAAAGTCCATTCTTGCTTCTATCAGGTAAAGAAGCCATTACTTTCCTTCTTCTGGTCAGAAAGCTCTTTAAAAGTTGCTGATTTTTCCCTTGAATACCCCAGGGAAAGGTTGATTCCTCGCCACTTTTGTCTTTCAATGTGAGCTCTATATGTAAAGATGGTTTCCTCTTTGTCTGTACCCTTTTATCTCAACCGAAAAGAAAATTGGCAGCATCACCCTTTCTTGGACCGATCCCAATTCCATGTCTATTTCAAAATTCTAGGATCAAATAATCAAACTTTATAATAAAATATCTTAAATGGCCATGGCTGTGGCTATGGTTTCATCCTCTATCCACATTGTCGCCTTTGCTGATTTTTTGAGATGTCGGCAGGCAAAAGCAAAGTGGAATTTGCTTCTTTATACAAAATTTGCCCCCTCAGCATAGTTTTGGTGGCTGCAGATTTAAGAATTTTAAGTTAAGAAATTATGGAACTTTAAGTTATATTAACCTACATCGTGTCTTTGTGTGGAAATTTGTTTCATATTCGAAATATGCAGGGACGAGTGAGAGCATAAAGTAGGGTAGTGGCTAGCTATCAGCGTCACACAGAGTCTGCATTCATAGTAGATTAGATAATTCTTGCATCAGCTATGGCCCATAGAGGAGGATAAGATTGAAGCCTACACGATTCCACTTCACGTCTTGACCATCGCACAAAAGCAACCGCCTTTCTTTCTATCTACTATATTTTAGTTCATTTATGTTATTTTAGTTTTCATGTTGAGTTGGTATCTGAATTAATGCGTCCGGACTCCGGAGTATGTTTGATACGTAAAGATCATGCATTGCTGTCCTGTCCCAGGAAACGAAGGGCTTACAATGCTAGTAGTTGACTTTGCATAAACATAACCAATAAACAAATGGCATCAAATTTATTTTGCAGGAGGGCAAAGGCAGGAGGGGCTCGTTTCTTCACCGGCCGAATGTTCGTAAGCTTCATATGTAGGAGAGTAGAAAGTAAACGAGTAAGTTAAATCTGAAACTAATAATTTTATCGACAGATGGATACTACAGAAGAACATAGGTAATAAGGTCAGACCAAGACTAGATTACCAACTCCTTAGCAAATTAGTAATCAGCTAATTAATATTTGTTTGATGTTCCTTTCCATATGTTAACCATTTCAATTCATAGAAGTTCAGTGTCTGTTATACCTGGTATAAAGGTCTTTGGAGTTACTACCGTACTTGGTGTGAAGGGCCTCCATTATTCTCTCTTTCATCTCTCCCATCTAACAAAAAATGATAATTATCTGAGAATCTACTTAAAAATTATGATGCAAAATAGCAAGACTTGAAGCATACATGCACATTTCCCCTCAACGAATAGCTCTCTATATATTGGCATCAAAAGCAATCGACTTTGTTCTTTTTCCTGCACAAAGATCAAGTTTTTCCAAATATAATTTTCAAGGATTAAAAGTCATAAGCCAATCCGTTTAGTCACTGAGGTTGGTGCTTCTTTTTGTCCCCTTGAATGGGTGGTTGTTTCAAAGTTTATGTTCAGTTCATTAATTTTAACCAGAAATGCTTGTCACACTCAACCAGCAGAATTCAGAAATTATTTACGCAGATAGATGCCTACTTCTTGCTGCTTTCATATCTGAAATATTCTCAATCTCATAAGAGTTATTTATAATTGAATCATCATATCAAATGGACATTCATCTTAAAGAATCAAAAGTGAATAAGTGGTTTCATCACAATCACAAAGAAACTACAAAATTGGTCGCCTACTAAATATTTAACTGTTAACGACAAAAAGAAACATGAAACGTGTGCTCACTTGGAACAAAGATTAAGAGTTTTGTACAAGACTTAGACAAAGATTACATAATTGGCTCAACATGCCAAAACAAATTCACATTCCTGGTTCCTCACTGCTCAATATACAGTTTCTACCCAAAACAAGTTAATAAAAAAATCAACCAAAAACATACTGAAATTACTAAAACAGTACAAGATAGGTTTCTGGGGTTCATAACAAAGATTTGCCTAGTTTTCAGGGTCAATCATAAGACACGAGAAATGGGATGACCGTTGACATGAATTCATCGTAACCGAATGTAGCTGTGCCAGTATAACGTGAATCCTTTTCCTTAAATTTTTCAGTTAATCCCTGAGATCAGAGTAGTTCAAGTGCACGATAAGAACACAAACCAAAACTAAAGACCAGCTTGAAGGACTGAGATCTAAATTTTATGAACACATTATAACACCTTCCCTAAAGACCAGCTTGAAGGATTGTTATCTACATAAAAACACACACATTATAACACCTTCCAAAATTAACATTGAACCATCAGCAGTTATGCAATATACTGAAAGCTTATTCAGAAACATAATATGTAGTCAAATTCATAATAAAATCATCCAATAACATAAACTGACAGGAGAAAGCAAGGAGTTACTCCTAAAGTTTGACGTCTCACCTTCAAAATCATCCCACATCTGAAAATCAACCAAAAAGGCAAAAGATTATTAGATGTAAAGTTCCACAAAACTTATGCATGTGGGAGGGTTTCAGATGAGACACTTACTCAACGAAACTGTCAAAATTGAGCTCAATCTTTTTCCCACTTCCATCATCATACTTGGATATCAGAACCTTAAGAACAGAAGGTGGGATTGCATATCCAAGGCTAAAAAGAGCATCCCTCAATTCAAATAAATCAATTTTTCCACTCCTATCTCTATCATATCTCTCAAATATGCCCTGCAAGTAGAAATTCAGAAGAGATCATTCTGATAACTAAGCCCAAAGATATAAGAATAAGGACTTTTGGAAAATTTAAGATGACGAGAAGTTGAACAGAGACATCCATATTCAGTTTGCACAAAATAACAACGAAAGTTTTTTTTTGTTGAAATTTTAAAGAAAATATATTACTCAAAAAACTATAGAGCCACAATGTACAAGCCTAAAAAGGGAAAAGAGACGAGATACAATCACAAAAAGGAGGCTTGTTCAAAAGACCTCTGTCAAAACCAGCCCAAAAGCAACCCCAAACTACAGATGCCAACCCCAAACAACGAGAGTTCTTCAAGCAGACCATTAGAATATCCTTTAAGACCTTAGCAGCCAAATATACATCACAACTTCTTTTTCCAGGTTGTAGTTGAAAAAAATAGAAAATTAAGAGTTTGGTCTGGCTTAATGATGAAGCTATACAGCCACCAAGATGTTCCTTCCTTTAGAAAAAGACTATCCAAAATTGAAATTTCTTAAACTTATTTCGTAACACACATTGAATAGAATAATCATATCCCATGGCAGGAAGAACACTCGATGTCATACCACAGTAACTTCGCAACGTGATAAGTAAAGATTACATCCCATAAACACTTGATATAACTTTGTTACTAGATGTGCTTATGATATGGAAAAAGCTCAGAATGGCATAACGTAATATAATCCCTTCAGTTTCCACATTTCTCAAAAGTGGTTCAAAGCTCTGAGGTTCAGAGCTTTTATAAAGATAATATTAACCTAATATTTAAGTTCTTGTTATTTTTAGTTTATTAAGCTTCACAGTTGAACAGAAGTATCAAATATACTTCGTCCTGTAATTCACACTAGCGGAAGCTGGAAACATATACCAAAAGGAAAGGAGAGGGAAGTACTCACACGCCATTGACCAAGAAAACTCCATAAAGCAGCAAACTCTTTGGGCCCTGCATCAAAATAGTTCAGCAAAGACCACCATACACATCAGTGACAAGAATGAAGTGCCAGAAAGGGAGACGAAACCAAAAGAAAAAACAAATAAAAGCATCAAGCCTCCCTCCTGTTTCAAACTTGAACATGTGAAAGATATGCAAAGAGAAATCATTTTCATTCAGAAGTCTAAACCATCAGCGTTTATAACTGCATTTTCCAGGATATAGACTCGAATTTCGAGATTACTTTTGTCCTTCTACAAATTTGAAAATCAACACAATGAATCAGCAACAAAATATTTACAATTCAAGATATGTACACAAAGGGGAAAAAAAAAAAAGCTTCTAGTTCAGGACATGTCAAGCTGGTGCAGATCTTGCTAACTGACATGAAAAAGGAAGGATGACTTGGTTCAAACAGAAAATTCAAACGATGCATAAAAATTTAGCAACATGCAATGAGAAAGTACACAATCCCACGCGCAAATAACCTTAAGATTGAGCTTGCCATGATCTCAACCAGCAAAATCAGTTCAAGACTTGAAATTTTGGAAATTCGTCACAAAGGGACGATGTAATAAAAAATCCACAAGTTCACGTATAACCTTCAAATTCTGGTTTAATCACAAACTATACAAATGCAAGTACGGGGGAAGGCAATCAAAACTCACCGATTCGTAAAGCATCGTAGGGATTCTTGAAGAGAAACATCAGTAACCTAATAGTCCTAATGTTAAACCTCTGGTACCCAGAAGACAGAGCTTGTTGCAACTCATTCTCGTCAATAAAACGACTTCCGTCTCTATCGACCATCTGAAAGCTCCTGATCACATCAGGGTTTGTCCCTGGAGGAAAGCCAGAGTACCCATATGAAGAATTGCCAAGGTCATATCCATAAGCGGCCGTATCAGACGGCTGTTGCTGCCCATAGTTGCTCGGCCGAGAAGAATCGTAAGTGTTCTCTGTCTCCAAGGACTCAGGAAGAGATGGTGCAGAGGGTGCATAGGACTGAGACGAGTATGGTCTTGTGTAGGAAGACATAGTTATTAAAGCTTCACAAAGTAAGAAGCAGAGTCTCCCTTTGTAATCCTGGAAATTACAGCTGAGAGTTCCTCTAAATAACAAAAGCTTTGACTTCGAGATATGGGAAATAAAAAAGATTGCTTCTTGAGGAACTGATTACCGATAGAAATATATGGGACATCCGTTACAAGCGTGCCCGTCAAATCTTGTATGTCAACTGAGTCAGTAAATCTTTATCGCAGTTAACTGCGGTGCGGACTCATAAACTTAAACCTCTTTTTTTAACTCACAGATAGCTCGTACAGCATGCAATAGAATACAATTTGTGCTGTTTTTTAACTCACATATAGCTCGTACAGCATGCAATAGAATACAATTTGTACTGTTCACATCAGAGATTCAGAGAAGTCAAGTTCAAAACTACAATGTAGCTTTTCATTTCAGGAAGCAACGCACTAAACATCGTTTCCTCTCAACCTTCATGTGTTTCTATCTAATAGCCACAAATTTTAACCATGACCACGTTTGCTAATAAGGAACAGATCTCTATGACCTTTATCAGGCGAATAGATAAATTGTTTATATTATTCTATACTTACTTGTTTTATGAATGTTTATCTATTTAATAAATAAAACTTACAAAAATTGAATGAATAAATGTTCATAAAATAACCAAAACAGACGATTTGAAAGATACCTAATGCCTTTATCAGTTAATGCCTTTGACTTGTTGGTAACGTGTTTTGACAGCAAATATGATAACCTACGGGTCAAAAAGAAGTATCTACGAACATACTAGCATATAAACACGTCGATAATGTTATTTGTTTGTCTCCTAAGCCCAAAGCCTCTGATTATAGTGATTATTTTCTTATGTTGTCAATTTATAAATAGTAATTGAAACAAATCAATTTCAAAGGACACAACAAGTAACAAATAAGTTAGCCAAAGGGAGTTTACATTGGTCAAATCATTTTTATCTAGCCACATGAATGGAAAATTTGAAGATGCGACCATATTTCATGTTTGAACACAAAAGAAGAAACATGTTATAGATTAGACATTATAAAGCTAATAACTTATATGAACTTGAATTGTAAGACCTAATTAAATAAATTCTCCGTATGATTCATCAAATTTTATAAATTTAGTTGAAGAGTATTAGTGTTATGATCCCGAATCTGCGATCGCGTTATGGGTCTCTCGTAAGTGGAGGTGGAAGGTGTTTGTGTGGGTGAAGAAGTAGAATTCTTCTTACGACCTATTTTGGAATAAATGTAAGGCTCAAATAGAGGGAACCTTAATATCTCTGAGTTAAAGTACTCAAAACTGAATTGGATTTTCGAGTTGATATCTTCATTGATGTTTATGAATATTTATACAAGTTGTGTAACAACCATTGCTACATCAATAGAATCATGACTCCACCATGGAGGATCACCCTCCTAAAACAATGGAAATAACTGAAATAGAAATGAAAGTGGAGGACTCCTCCTTACAATACGAAATCTTGGAAAATGCATAAAGAAAAATTCAACTAACAACTAAAGATAACTTGAATTGGTCAGCCTTCCTTCAATTCCTCTTTTCCACATCATCCTCAATGGGTTCCATACGTGACTGCTTCTTTCTGCCATGAGTATAACGTGTGTATACTTGTAGTGGCTTTGTATCAATACTTCCCGACCCCCAAGAAAGCTTGTCCTCAAGCTTGAATTGTGGATTTCTTTAGCATTTTCCCAAGAGGCATCAGCTGGTGAAGAGTGGCTCCAGTGAATCAAAACTTCTAATTGTCCAGCCTTAAGACGATGATTCAAAATAGCAAGTGGTTGAGGAGGGTCATGAGCTGGAATTGGAGGAAGTTCTGGTTCTTGATTGACACTACCTTCATGGTATGGTTTGAGTGTGGAAACGTGAAAAACTGGGTGTAATTTTGTGTCAGCTGGTAAGTTTAACTTATAGGCCATAGAACCAATTCGCTCCAATACCTCAAAAGCCCATAGTATTTTGCGACAAGCTTCTGATTTTTTCTTGAGGCTAAAGAAGACTGGCGATATGGTTTTAGACGCAACAGGACGTTGTCTCCAATATTGAACTCTAATGGTCGGTGCGAGTGATCATATCGAGCCTTCATTTTGTTCTGAGCTTCCTGAAGATTGTCTCTGAGAATTTGTAGCATGGAATCTCTGTTTTGAAGAAGGACATCCACTGCCTCAATGGTGGAACTTCCAGGAAGATAAGACAATAGTCGAGGCGGTGGTCTCCCATAGACTGTTGCAAATGGTGTGGTCTTAAACGAAGAATGATAGCTCGTGTTGTAGCAGAATTCTGCCCAAGAAAGCCAGTCACACCATTTGTTGGGTTGTGTACTTGTGAAACACCGCAAATACATCTCCACTGTTCGGTTGGTTACCTCTGTTTGTCCATCCGATTGTAGATGATACGCTGAGCTGAAGCATAATTTAGTTCCACACAAACGAAATAATTCCTTCCAAAAGGAACTTGTGAATGTGACATCTCGATCACTAACCATAGTTTCAGGCAACCCATGTAATTTGAAAATATTATCAAAGAAACATCGAGCTATACTTACGGCTGTATATGGATGGGAGACGGCTAAAAAGTGTCCATACTTAGAGAATCTGTCAATAACCACCAAAATCACATTTTTCCCTCTGGAAGCTGGAATTCCTTCAATGAAATCAAGTGAAACATCAGCCCAAATCTGTTGTGGAATGGGTAAGGGCTGTAACAGACCAGCAGGTTGTAGTGTTGCTGTTTTGTGGCGTTGACAAACATCACAAGCTCTTATGAAATCTTGTACCATCTTCTTCATCCCATGCCAGAAGAAATCTTTTGTTATCCGGTGTAGCGTTTTTTGATAACCTTCATGGCCTTGGTTGTGAAGTGCACTAATCACCAATGGAATTGAAGGAGAACCGGTGGAAATGTAGACCCGATCCTTGAAGAAAAGAAGCCCTTGTTTAAGACTCCAGTTTTCAGCTGAATTATCGTTGTTTAAGGCTGAAATTAACTGTTGGACTTCTGCAGATTGTTGTTGCTCCTTTCGTATTTCATCAAATAAATCTAGATGAGGCATGGAAATTGCGAGAAGACTCTTTTGATCTGCATCTCGGCGCGATAACGCATCTGTAACTATGTTGGTTTTACCCGCCTTGTATTCCACAGTGAAACTGAAGGGCATCAGCTTGCTCACCCAATGTTGTTGAGGTGATGAGAGTGTGCGTTGCTCCAGCAAGAATTTCAGTGTATAATGGTCTGTTCGTACCAGAAACTTCCTACCCCATAGATAGGAATGCCAATGTTTAATGGCATTCACTAGCCCAATCAACTCCTTTTCGTATGCTGGAAGACTGATGTGTCGTGCGGCCATTGCTCTACTAAAGAATGCTACAGGTTTGTTTTCTTGTAGTAAAACAGCTCCCATTCCTGTGTCTGAAGCATCACACTCGATAACAAACATTAGTTCAAAATTTGGAAGAACTAAAATAGGTGTGGTAGTCATTGCTGACTTAAGCTCATCAAATGCTTGAATTGCTTCATTTGTTCATTGAAAGGAATTCTTTCGTAGCATGGCAGTGAGAGGTGCGGCTATAGTACCATAATTAAACACAAACTTCCGGTAATAGCCCGTAAGCCCAAGAAATCCTCGCAGCCCCCTGATTGTATTGGGTCTTGGCCAGTCAGTAATTGCCGCAATTTTGGTGTGGTCTACTTGCACCCCCTCTTGTGAAATGATGTGACCCAAGTATGAAACCTGAGTTTGTGCAAAAGTGCACTTGGTGCGCTTCAGAGACAACTGGTTGTGTCTCAATATGTGGAACACTTGGCGCAAATGATGTAGATGCTCTGCCCATGTTTGACTAAAAACGAGAATGTCGTCAAAAAAAACCAAGACGAATTTACGAAGTTGATCTTTAAATACCTCATTCATCAAGGCTTGAAAAGTGGATGGCGCGTTGGAGAGCCCAAACGGCATGACTAAAAACTCAAAATGACCATGGTGAGTTCGAAAGGCTGTCTTCTCGACATCTGGAGGATACATGGCCACTTGATAATATCCGGATAGCAAATCTAGCTTGGTGAAGAACTTTGCCCCTCCCAATTCTTCAAGTAGTTCATCAATAACTGGTATGGGAAATTTATCTTTGATGGTCTTTGCATTGAGTTCCCTGTAATCCACACATAAGCGCCATGAATTATCAGCTTTGGGAACGAGAATTACCGGAGAAGAAAAAGGAGATCGACTGTGACGGATGATTCCTTGTTGTAGCATAACTGCACATTGGCGTTCTATCTCATCCTTTTGTCCGTGGGGATATCTATAGGGACGCACCACGACAGGTCTAGCTCCAGGCTCCAAAGGAATTCGGTGATCACAGGATCGACTAGGAGGCAACCCTGTTGGTTGATCAAAGAGAGTAGCATTTTCCACCAACAATTTCTGAAGCTGCGTGTCTTGGACAGTGTTGTGATGCAAGGAATTGAGTGCAGGCTGCTTCTGCCATGGTTTGGAATGTATTCCTTTGAGCTCCACTTGTCTCCCCTGTATGAAAAAAGACATACACATGATATTGAAGTCCCATAAAATAGGACCCAGCGTTCGCAACCAGTTAACACCAAGGACAACGTCGAAGTCAGTCAATTGCAGCACAAATAAGTCCATCGTGAAAGTATTTAACCCCAATTCAATTGATGTTCCCTTGCAAATTCCTGGGCTACTTATTTGCTCACCATTGGCTACATTGACACGTAACCCATCCTTCCCATCCACCTCAGCCTTTAAGTCTACCACTTTGGAAACAGATACAAAGCTGTGAGTGCTTCTGGAATCAACAAGAATGAGTACCTGACCTCCCTTCCAGCGCCCATTCAATCGCATGGATTGTGGATTTCTCGTACCCGTAATAGCATGGAGAGATATCTCTGGTGACAGTTCCTGCTCTGGTTCTTCATCTGATTCATTCCCCTCTTCCAAGTCAATCCAAAATAGTTTCGTGCACTGATGGCCTCGCACGAATGTTTCATCGCAATTGAAGCACAACCCCTTCTTCCTTCTTTCTTCGATTTCTTCTCTAGTGAGTCTTTTTATCGAACGATTGGTGCGTGAATCTGCAATTGGTGAATTGCGTTTGTTATCTTTATTGGTGGTGGCCCTGGAATAAATTTTCCTTTCGTACAAGCGAGACATGCTCATTGCGGTTACCAAGTCCTGTGGTTGGTGGAGCTCTACTTCAATTGATATGGACTCTTGCAATCCGCTGAGATACAACTAAATCTTTTGATTTTGAGTTAAGATTCCAGCTCTTGAAACCAACACTTCGAATTTGTTCTGATACTCCTCCACTGAACCCGTTTGTTTAAGCTTGGCTAGCTCCCCCAATTTGTTGCTTCGGATAGGAGGTCCAAACCGCAAGTTGCATTGGTGGACAAATTCTGTCCAAGTGGGATCCGGAATATCGTGTACCATCTGCAAAAACCATAGTTGAGCAATTCCCTCTAAGTGATAAGAGGCTAAACTCACCTTCTCTTCCTCAGGTGTCGATTGATGCCGGAAAAAGTGTTGACAACGGCTAATCCATCCCAAGGGGTCTTCCAGTCCGTTGAAGCGAGGGAAGTCAAGTTTTGTGAATTTTGGTACAACCAAGTTTCCTCCAAAATTTTCAGGAACTGTTGCCCCATTAAGTCCCTTATCTCTTCGTGTTTTTGCTTGACTTTCAGCACTTGAAGAAGTTAGCCCCTTCTTTGTGGACTCCAAGTCAAGAGACATGGCATCCAATTTGGCATGAAGTTGCTCGACCTTCTCATTACGGGCTTGATTGGCCTGCTGTTCGGATAAGAGTAAATTAAAGAGTTTGGTAAGCTGGTCTTGAACAGATTCGCCCATAACTACTGGCTTTGATACCAATTTGTTATGATCCCGAATCTGCGATCGCGTTATGGGTCTCTCGTAAGTGGAGGTGGAAGGTGTTTGTGTGGGCGAAGAAGTAGAATTCTTCTTACGACCTATTTTGGAATAAATGTAAGGCTCAAATAGAGGGAACCTTAATACCTCTGAGTTAAAGTACTCAAAACTGAATTGGATTTTCGAGTTGATATCTTCATTGATGTTTGTGAATATTTATACAAGTTGTGTAACAACCATTGCTACATCAATGGAATCATGACTCCACCATGGAGGATCACCCTCCTAAAACAATGGAAACAACTGAAATAGAAATGAAAGTGGAGGACTCCTCCTTACAATACGGAAATACTGGAAAAATGCATAAAGAAAAATTCAACTAACAACTAAAGATAACTTGAATTGGTCAGCCTTCCTTCAATTCCTCTTTTCCACATCATCCTCAATGGGTTCCATACGTGGCTGCTTCTTTCTGCCATGAGTGTAACGTGTGTATACTTGTAGTGGCTTTGTATCAATTAGTCATTTTTTATTTGATGTGTAGTACATTTTTTAAATATCACTTACATACTATTAGTTATTTGTAGCAAACATTCTTATAATTGTTAATACATAGATAGTATTTGTTTACAAATATGCATTGTTATTTCACTTCTTTTTATATGTATATTGAGTGAGAGTGTGTGTATGTGTGTGTGTGTTATTTGAGATGTAAATAAATAAATATGTCTAAATAAAATGATTAATTATTCTATGGATGATGATTGGAAATATTATGAACTTTTGATTTTACAGATAATTAAAGTTTCTATTTAGAAGGCTTTATTAGATTAATTGAAACGATAACAATCACATGATAAATGTATCATTATGGAAACCATGTGTTTAAGGAAAATGGTTATTGTATCCAAAAATTTTATTGTTGAATTTAATAGAGGAATTTTCATTGGTGAAAATTTAGAAAATTGGAGTATGGAAATCCAACATGTATTGGGAAAGCAAAAGACTCTTATCTCACTACATGAAATCATGACAGTTTTTAAGAAGGACATTATGGCTCAATATAAGAAAACTATAAGGCATATGACATGTCAAAAGGAAAACTTCCAAACTTGCATAACATAGACAATAATATTATGTGAGAGGTCAAGAGGTATAACCATGTCGAAGACTTATAGTCCACACTAGTAGTATGTTATAGTAGCACCTAATGAGCATATTATGGTCATTATTATTAAGTTTGAGATGTGTATGTATGTGTGTGTAAGAATAATTAAATAAATAACAAATGAAAGATGAGGTCAAAGCATTTAATACTGAGGCATTTGAAGCTAATGTCAAACATTGCTAGTGAATTAAGGGATGCTAGTTATACTTGTTAGATATGCAGCAACTGAAAGTTATTACATGAACTTTGCCTCTAAGTTAAGAGCATATGAAAATGCACTTAGCCTATGATAAGAATGTTAAAGTTGGTGAAGAAAGCTACGAGGCATCTATTGTTACTCTATAAATATCTTGAGGCTTCTGAGCTATAGAATGAGGCATATATGGCTAAGTCATACTCACAAAGAGTTAAAAATAAGACGAGGAAGTGTTATAGTAAGTCCAAGTGAAAAGTAGAAAGAAAGCCTTCCACAATTCTTAGGATCCCATAAAAGGCTGAGTCTAAAGAAAAAAAAAGACTTTTAAGAAGAAAACATGTGATAAGGTGCAATAAGTACAATTTACTCTAGCATTGATGTCCATAGAGTAGAAATCTACAAGTTAGTCATGAATAGTGATCAAGCCTTTACTTACATGATATAATTTCTCATTCCATGATTTGATAGCATTTTGTTTCTGTCATACTTTTACTTATCCTATTCTATTATAATTTCTACAGCGATGGAAAGAATAACGTTCCTTGGAGTTATAATAGTCATTGTTTTATATTGGATGGTTTTATAGTGTTCGATGTTTATTAAATAAATAAATTTAGTTTTGTTTAATAATATCATCTAGTTCTTATAATATTTACGCTAATTTGTGGCATGTTAGACTTAATAATACGAGACAAAATCAAATAAATCAGTTAGTCAAATAAGGTCTTACAGAAGACCCATATAAAGTAAAATTGTCTATTTTAAACATTTTCTATTTAATAAAACGACACGAAAACTATTTAGTACGAGATAAAGAGATGCTAAACTATTACAATTAATTCATTAAAATATATGTGGCTAAATAAATGTGAAAACAAGGCATAAAATACTTATTTCATCATTTTATCAATGACTATACTTGGTATAGTTGTATTTATTAGATTTCTCAAACTTTAAAGTGTTATTCTATTTCCAAAAGCTTATAACATTAGTTAACAATCAGTTTGATAAAGTAGATAAAGACTTCAAGAACTTAGCGGTATACATAGGTTATATGATTGATTCAAGAGGTCATATCTTGTATGGATAGACAATGAATATTCTATTAATCTATAAAAAAATGGTAATGTAGAGAAGAGAAATAAAATTCTTCTTGAAATGGTTAAATCTATAATGACATAGACAAATTTACCTATCACTTATTAGGGTGATGTGTCACTAACAATAAAATATGTACTTGATCAGGTGCCCATTATATTGATTACTAAAACTCTATATGTGACAGACAAGTAAGAGATTTGATTTTTAAATTATGGAGAATGCGTATGCTATATACATTCATAGTGTCTCACATAAGTATAAGAGATTAGGTCCCAAAGGGAAGAATAGTATCTTTAAAAGATATTCTAAATATTCCAAATGATAGATGTTCAAAGGTCAATAAGGTAATAAATGAATAATGGAATTTGCATTATATGAAATGATATTCTTAAAGAATAAATTTTCAAATCAAGAAATGAAAGTTCCAAACTTTTCTCTAAATGAGATAGTGGACCATAATGATCTAGTATGAAGAGATCAATTATGTGGAACTCATCAAGGTGGGAGCAATTTAAGAGACAATGAATTAGTTTATGATATATGGTAATTATAGCTTAGTGAGAGTTTTTTAATACTACCTAATTCAAATGTGAGAAATATTAAAGTAGAGACATACGTTTCTCAAAATGTTTAATTAATAAGAAACGCAAGAAAAAATCTATATTGACAACCTTTAGATTTCATTTAGAAGGGCCAAGAGTATTATATATTTAGATTGCTAAAGTCAGGGTCGTTCCTAATGTTTTATAGGCTCTAGTCAAAGAAAAAAAAAGCTCCAATAAATCGACAATATACAAACATGTAAACTTTAAAAATATTTTTTTATTTATTAAAATTTTAATATTCATACATAAGTGAGTCAATTTATAAGTCCAAATACTCAACAAAATATTAAATGATTACAACATCACTAATAATATCTTACAAATGTCAAGAACAATAAAATTACTAAAATAGTAAAAGTAACAACAAAATAGTAATAACAACAATCAAAACAACAATATTAGACTGAAAATATTAAGATAATTGCACTAACAAACACACGAATATCATGATTTATGAAAAAAATTCTTCATGCATTTCTAGAAGAAAATCATTAATAATATTATCAAGATCAATATTATCTAACATATCTTTCTCGATACATAAAATAGCTAAACTATTCAATTTTTCTTGTGACATTGATGACTCAAATAGGTTTTCAATAATTTTAACTTTGAAAAACTTCTCTCAATTGATGCTACAATCACATGTATAGTCAATAAAATTTGATAAGCAATTGAAACATTTGGATAACAATGTGCAACTTTAACAAATTCTAAAATTTCAATTGATGACATTGACTCATTTGGCAAAGTCATTTTTAGCACTTTAAATTCAGAATAAGATCATCTAAATCTACATCTGACACATTAACATGAGAAAAAGTAGTTGTAAAATTAGTGCAACATTCTTTTAATTTGTTGTAAAATTAGTGCAACATTCTTTTAATTGGTTATTATCTAACGACCTTAACTTCTTTGAATCAAATAAGAATCCAAAAATATTTTCAAATGTCATTAATTGTTTTAATCTATTCTTCAACGAAGTAATTGTCATATCCACAACAACTCGAAAATAATTAACTCTAAAATAATTCTCAGTTGATTGTATTTCTCCATCATGATCAATTTCATCAAATTGTCTTTTCCTAATAATACAACGTCTAGTTGAAAATGTAGGCTCTATATTCATCTCATGTGCAAGACTTTTGACAATATTCATACTAGAGCCAAACCCTTTGTAACACCCCATTCCCGCCAGACACGTGCCCGACATCCTGAGTGATATCCGAGTCCGTGCCCGACGAGGGTGGCATGCTAGAGCATTTAATCAATCAAAACTCAGTACAATTTTTTTTTAAACATTGAAACAACATAAGCTTATGCAGAAATCAATTATCAAATCAGGCCCACTTTATTCGTAAACTTTTTATTCATAACAATACAATCAACAGAATTTCAATAGCCATTTAGGGGCCCGTTACAAATACAAAACACTTTAGTCATAATGTCTTTACATTACAACATAAATACATTTGTATACACATTGTGCAAAGGTTTCTGAATATATTATTCGATACAAAAATTTCAGAATATATATACAATTCAATACGAAAATAAAGAAGTACAATGCAAACGTGAATTGTTGAGCACCGTTTTTTGAACCCAACTCTTGCTCTGATACCAAACAATGTTGGATACCATACATATTGGATCCTATTTTCGAAACCCATCATCCAGAAACCATTCATAAATGTGAACGTATTAACCTGTAGGGTTATTTCATTTAACCCTCATTAGCCATCATCGGTTCATCGTCATTTTTATAATATATCAAGCCACAAAGGCGAGCCCACACAACAGAATCATAATAACCATAATTGACTTCTTCAAAATAATTGTAGCTCTATGTCTCTAGTTTATTTTGGAGCAAGAACCAACTCAATTGGAGTTTTATAGATGAAGATATGCTTGAAAATCTAAAGTATGTTCATAACCCTATCATGCTCTTCCAACCGGTCCCCCATTTCTTTCCTTAAATCTTTTTGAATTCATAACCAATGGCTATAAAGTTTTATTAAAAGGTATCATAATATGTTGGGAATCCAATTCTTCAAGAATCACTTCATTTGGAGGTCGGGTTATGAAGTTATGGCCAAAAGAATCAACCATGCTTATGTCCTTAATCACATTGTACTTATCTCGGGACAATTAGCATGACTTTCACTAGAGATGTTGGATTAAGGTTTCCTTTAGATGTTTGTGAAGAGGACTTATATATCTACAACTTTTATGAAGAACTAGAAATGAGATTTTGTCATTTGGAGAGTCAAAACATGGACCGTGTGATTCAACACGGACAGACAGTGTAACTTTCTAGTCTGGCAATTTTTCAGCATTAGGAATACACGACCAGTATGATTTCACATGGCCTGACCGTGTAATCTTCGGATTTAACAAAAATTTTCACTCTTCAAGACCCCTCCAATAGATCCTAAATCCATCCTAACATCTCTTTTACTCATACCTTTCCAAATCGAACAATTATAGTGCGATATCACTCCATATGCTCTAATTATTTGGGATACATGTCCTATGCAATATCACCTACTTAAAAGATCATATCTCTCAACACCGATATCCAAAAATCGCATACTTTATACCGTTGGAAAGCTAAGAGGATAAGCTACAACTTTTATGAGAAAACTTTATCTAATTCCTCCTAGATTAATACAGATTTTCTCCTAAAGTCAAAACACACATTTTTTCCCCATGAGAAACTTGAAAATTAACCCAACTTCACTTCCTTTATTGCATCATCATTTATAACGATTTCAACTACCAATTGGAATTCGTCAAACTCTCAACCTCAATTCATTTGACTCTTTATATTCAACTACATCTCATAATTCATGATTCCTATCTTTCTTTTTCACAACATCTCACTTATGTATATGTATATATATAACAACAATTCATATTCAAAGTTCATCCACTCAAGTGGAAAACTTCTCCAAATATATCTAATTCCAAATCAACTCATATCATCCATACACAATTCGTATTTCATTAACATCATAATATAAGTGTTTAAAAAGCTTTAATGACATCTCATGCCACAATACATCATCAATATCAAAATCCAAAAGTACAAAAGATGCAAAACCCAATAGTTCTCGAAATGTATCTAAAGTCTCGCTTTTACAAAATCTAACTTCAAATACAAAATATGCATAATCTAAATGATGCTTTGACTCTTGATTTCTCAATCTCATTCTTTTCACCTAAAGATGGGATGGAAAGGGGGTAAACTTAAAAGCTCGTGGATAACAGTTTATAATCGATAACAAGCAAAACCATTGAAATTATTCGTTTGTCATAGAAAATTCTTATTGACTTCAAGAAAAGCATAGTTTTCAACTAATTCACAATAACGTAAATCATGTATGCAACAACTTGAAAATTCACATATGCAATGCACAACAAATGACTCGAGGATTCTATGGAACAAAACGGAGAAACCGAAGTTTACTCCGTGAACAAAACGAGTCCACGTTTCAGATCTCATGGGTCACAAGCGGGCAGCTGGGAGAAGGCTTTATGTCAACGTACACGTGACTACGAAACAGATCCTCTCTCGCCCAAACACAATCAAAACTTATGCTCAATTCAATCATTCACAAATTTAATATTCTCATGCTTTTTCTTCTTTCCATTCAAATCAAAATGACATGACACAATTCAATGGCATAACATGATCATATATCACAATGCATTTTTCACACTCACAACAATTCAAATCTAATCCATGAAGCATATACACTCATATAAGCAAATTCTTTAAATCATTTAAAAATAGTATATGCACATTTATGAAGTACTTGAAATTATTTTATTCTCTTGATTTAAAAAAACTTTAATGGCTCATTATTCAATTATAAACATGAAACTCAACTTATTTTGCTTGAATATCCAAACTCAAATGTTCCCTTCGTTTTTCTCTTGGATAGGGTTTCTCTTGATTTCCTAAAATAAACCAAAATTTTCATTCAATTCCAATTCAACAAAATCCCTAAAACCTCAAAATCACAACAAATGAAATCAACACAAATCAAACTCAAACCTAACTTACCCATAATCCATCTAGGCTAGAAAACCCAAAACTTAGCTTAGAAACTCTAAAATCAAATGGGTTCCCCTTAAACCATCTTCTTTCTCCATTCATCCCCAATACAAAAACCTTTTTCTCTTTCTAACTCCTTCTCTAACAAAGCAAGAAGAAGAAAATAAACTTACCTTGACAAGATGATTCCCTTTCTTTTTCTTCTTCTTTTTTATTCCTTCTCTCTTCTTCTTTCCTTCTTCTTTTCTTTTCTCCACAACTCTCTCTCCCTCTTCTCTCTTCTAATTTTCGTTTTCTTCCTCTTCAAATGTAAGCCAAGCCTTCTTTCTTTCTTTTATACCCTTAATGAATCCAAAATGTCTACTTTGCCCTTCACTTAAAGCCTTGTGTCTTTTAAGCTTAAGTGACTTGCCAACTTTGCCCTTGATATCATCTTATTACCTTAATTCAATTAACCCATGTCATAAATTCTGGCCCATATTAACATGCTAATTAACTTCACAAAATAATATAATTAATCTATCAATACCTCAAAATTATTTAAATCACGCCTAACTCCTTCCAAAAGTCCAGACGTTTTCTAATCAGGTAATTAAAGGAATTTGATAATACTTCCTTCTAGAAAAATGTTCCTCATTGTCTGAATTTTTCAATGACACCAAAATCATTCAATTTGATTTGAAAATCCGAAAGTTATATCTCAAACATTTCTAAACTACTCTTATACTGAAACAATATTTTATGCTCAATTTCCATACAAAAATTGAAATTCTTCAAGACTAAATTAAAACTCAATTTCATCAGATAAGTTGTAGCCCTATGTCTCTAGTATAACCGAAGAATACTTAGTGATCATGTTTCAACTACATTTTTTCAGCTTTCAACTTCCAACATTTCACATATAATATTTCTAACTTCTAATAAAAGTTTTGAGTCCAACACAAATTGATTCCGACCTCTATCCCTTACTTGTATGCTGTAGGTATACTCCTGTTTGCCTAACAGGGTATTTTTCTAATCCTGAAAAATATTTGTAAATTTTGGGTGAGTTTTGTGAACTCAATGAGTGACCATCATCGATAGCTCGTCCAGTCATATAACACATAACTCACATTCACATCATTTCACATTTCACACTCAATACACTTTAATCACGCGTATTATGCATATGCAATGCATATGAGACCCACTTTCTATTTATTACTTTATTGTGATTAAGTGCCTAAACTGTCCCATATCTATTAGGTACTGGGCTCATTACTAACTGTTCCTTATTCGATGGGGATACAGGGCTCATTTTACATAGTGAGCCTTAGGCTCTTAATCATTTTCTGAGCTCGAGGCTCTTTTCACACTTTGAACTTTAACCTCTAATCGGCGGCTACTTTGGTCACAACTCTCATTATTTTTTATACATTCATGAAATGAAATGTCTCAATCACATTTGCATATACTCATACAATCACATTCACATAACGTTCGACATTCAACATTAAGTTGAGAGTCACATTTTCATTTATATGCAAATACCTATCCAGAAAACATTTATCATCAGACCGTAGTCTGGCATTTAACAATTAAATTATGTACACTTATTTCATCTTATTCACATACAAGTAGCACTTCAATATCCCAAGCAAATATTACAAATCATCGAACCTTCTTTTCGAAAATCAACACAATCAATCACATTCATGTGAGCATTTAGTAGTCAATCAATACAAAATTCCAAACAAAACAAAAAATGAAATGAGACCATCTAGGTCTACTCACAGTACGCTCCAGATTAGCATTTGCCTTCATGATCCGGAAACGTCTGGATGTGGACGTTCTATCATGTATCATCATTATGCAAGACACATATTGCACACATATTATTAATTGCACAATCACATACACATTCAGTTTTAAACATATGTATGTGTATAATGTATAATGCATATTCAATGATAATCCCGAGTATATTTTCTAAATTTTCATCTTATGCTCATTCCCATTTCATAACTCATATGTGTCTAATTGAACTTAGATTCACACTTCATTTGTATATGATCATTCTAAATTCTCCATTCAATCTTTACCCTTTGTATGTGACTAGCTTATTCATAAGCTTACGCTTCAAGAACACTTAGTTACTCTATAACGTAACTCAATTTCTCGTCATCTCTTTTCTAATCTCATATGATCTCATAATATCCAATTCTCATTGACAATTAATCACTTAATACATATTACTCAACTTCCTTGAACATAACTACAATCATATGAACATCTTCATTCCCATTATACTCATGCATTTGATACTTTGATTTCATCCATTCGTTCACTAAGTTTTAACCTCCATTTTTGCTTCAAACATATCATACATTAGTCACATAAACCAAGGATCATCCTAGGCTCACTTTAAGACCCATTTAAGTGTCAATTAGGGTCACTTGACCCGTGAATGTTCGTTAGGCGGAGATCCATGTCCGTTAAATGGACTTTAACGAGTCACTTACAGAAATTTGAAAATTTGAATCTCTAAAAATCAAAATCTCTTCTCAAGGTCTTCATTAAAGTTATAGATCTCGAAGTCCTATTTAAAACCATACCTAAATGACCTCAATCCAAGTTCTAAAAAAAATTTATGCCTCTTGCACCAAAGTATGTCCAATTGCTTTCTATGTTTTCCAAATTCCTAAGTCTTTACTTACAACATTCAATTTCTCATGCTTAGTCCATCATTTCTAGTTCAATACTTATCATTTATCCATTATTCTAACTCCCTTACAACTCAATATCGTCCATAACCAAATTATAGCCCATGATTGATCATGAACACTAATAACAGAACATACACATATATATGCATTCATCATCAATTTTCTGCACATATTCAACTTCATTTTTACTTTCATTTCACTTCTAACTATCACCTTCATCCTTCACATTTCAAAACACCACACTAACCCCTTTTTTAAGGTCTATAATCATTTTATTTCATCACAAAACACCCAAAAAGATTCACATTAATTCATCAAGAAAACAGAACAAAAACCCAATATGTATTCATTTTTTTCTGCACTTTTTCCAACACCCAATTTTGACCCAATATTGAACTTCAAGTCAAAATTGGAAACTCTTAATGAAAGAATTTGAATTCGATGTCCTCTTACAAAATGTAGCCATATGTCTCTAATTCAATCTAAATCAAAAATCATCTCATTTGGATAACTACAAAATAAGTTATGGTTAAAATACAAAAGCATATTCAGTGAAAAAAATCACAGCTAACATTGCTCCAGCATACTTTATACACCATTCACTCACTCAATCCAACATTATGTCATTCCCTAATCTATTATCCATCAAAACACAAGCAAGACATGAATCTATCCCCATTTCTCATCCACGTTTTTAGCATATACCCATCCTCATATCACGAACATCTAACTTTTAACTATCATCAAACATGCTCCATTCATCAAAGCCATAAAGAGTAATAGGTTACTTACTTGGTTTAGCTTCAAAGCTCCTTCAAATCACCAAGAAACCCTAGCTCCTCCACGATCTTCACCTTTTTAAGGTGGAATATGTTGGGTTTTTTAGCGGCAAGAAGAGGGTGGCAATGAATCTTGAAGAAGTAAGGTGAAAGAGTTAAACAAAAGTCACCATGATGAGGGTGAGAGTGAATGTCGTAAGTGAAGGAGAGGAATGGAGAAGATGAGAAATGAAGAAGATGGGTAAAATGGTGTATGTGTCGTTTTTGGCAAGTGAAGACCAAAATATGGTCTTTCACTTAATAAAAACGTGGCTTAATAAGTAGTGTGGCAAGTGACACATGTTACTTCCCCATGGTTCCATTTGTTCCACTTTAATGACTAGTCCATTTTGTCTCCAATTTCTATTCCAATTATCTCCCAATTTTCAATAACATAAGTCATTAAATCCCAAAGTCATTTATAAAAATTTCCATTACCATTTGACCCTTATTTCTACTACTATTCATTAATTGTTCTGTCACTTGACATTTTTTGTCTTAGTCCAAAAATACCCTTAACATAAAATTCCCAAGTTTTTTCAAAAATTATAATTCATTACTTATACACTCCAACTTAATTGATAACACATATAATTCACAATTCCTAATATAATCACATTTATAGATTACTTATACTCGAAAAATGTCGAATAAGTGCGTGAATAATTATTTTTATGTGTAAAAACCATTATTCACGTGTGTGTGTATGCTATATTATGGATGAGTACGAGATGCATTTTTCTCAATCTCTGTTTGATCTCATATGTACTAAATTTTAGGGTTTTAACCCTTAGTATGGGAACGGGATGTTACATTCTTCTTCTCTATATTTCTAAAAAAATATCATCACACCTTTTTTTTTATGGCGGCGTCAATGCACATAGATTTAGATTTTAACTCTTTACTCACCATATTAATAGCGAATCAAATATCATACCAAAAAATTATACTAAGTAAAAACTCAAAACTCTCAATTACACTAACTAAACTTTTCACTTCACTCTTTGACTTGGCATCATCACAAGATCTAGACAATTCCATCAAAGCCAATCTTATTTAAGGAGCTTGAAATATAATAGCTTTAACATTTTTTATTCGATTCTCCCAACGAGTGTTAGACAATGATTTCATGTTTAAGCCTAAAACATTATCAAGTAAAACTTTCCACCTTTCATGACAATTTGAAAATAATGCATATATGTGTTGCACAACTCCAAAAAATGAAACAACTTTAACACAAGAATGTGTCATATCACTAAGAGTGAGATTAAGATTATGACAAACACATGACATATATAATGCTCTCGAATTTATTTCAAGTAATCATTTTTTAGCCCCTCGATGTTTTCCCTTCATATTAGAATCATTGTCATAACCTTGACCCCTCACATTATAGACATTAAGATCAAGAGACTTAAATGCATTCAATAATTCATTGAAAAGTCTTAATTCAGATGTGTCATCTGCCTTTAAGAACTCTAAAATGTACTCCTTTATTTTTTATTTTTTTCCTTGATATATTCACACATCGTACTAACAAATTCATTTGTTCTTGATGACTCAAATCTGAGGTATAATCAAGAATAATAGAAAAGTATTTCGCCTCTTTAATGATCCATATGATAGAACTTCTAACATTATGGGTCAACAGAGAAATCAATTAATTTTGAATTTTGTGACCAGGATAATGATGATGAATTTCATGATTTTGAATATGTCTAACATGATCTTGCATTATTAAATCAAATCCAGGAATCATCTCAATCAATCCTAAAAAATTACCATTACTATCTTGATAAAGTTTCTTATTAGATCCTCAAAAAGCCAAATTATATTTAGCAAGATATTTCACACCAGAAACTATTCTTATCAAAACTTGTCTCTAACTTTTTTTCTCTTTTACAATTTCTTGTTGCAAATCTTTATCAATTGTTTGATTTTTGTTCAATCTTACTCTTAATTCATTCCAAGTTCTCATATTAGTAATATGCTCAATGCAATTCTCATGTTTTTTTAGTCTCTCTCTAAGATGCTTTCAATCTTTAAATCCATCATTTGCTAATGCACTTTGTTTGTTATTAATTATATTTGAACAACTTACAACAAAAACAATATACTTTATCTACATGTTTAGAATAAACTAACCATTTTTTATCGGTAATATCTCCATTACTCAAATTTCTATAATAATAAGAATATGAACAATGTCGAGATGTATTGTCTAAAGAAAAAAAAAGGTTAAATTCTTTTACAGGCCCTTTTTTTAACTAAAATGTCCATTACTTTATTATCAAGATTATCCCAATTTCTATGATCATAAATATCCACTATATGGCTTACTTACTCATCTGCCTTTAAATTTTCTAAAGTGGATGCATTTGACACATGATCATGCTCATTCAAATTTCTAATATCCTCATGAATATGAATCTCATCTCTTAATTTTTCTTTATGTTGTTCAAAACTAATTTTACCTAATTCCTCATGATTCTCACTAGAGGAGCCTACTTTTTTAATAAATTTATTAATTGCTCCTTTTTCAGATTCTATTAACTTTTCTGCTTGTTTTCTTTTTTCCTTTTTTCACTTCCAAACAAATCCTTTTTGGGCAACATAATATAAATAAATTATAACACAATTGGACTAGAAAAAGAATAAAAACACCTGTATGGAACTGAAAGAAGTATGCAGGAACAACAAGGCACCAATAGCTTAACAATATATCAAAAAGATGTATAAGTGGTATTATATCTGTGACAGAGGAAAAAATAAAGAGGAAATTTTAATGATAGATAAACACCAATTTCTAAAAATACAATAAATTAACATATTTAGGAGTAATTTATATTATAATTTATTAACTATTCGACTTTTAACTATTCTAAGTTTGTCAAGCCAAATATTATCCTATTCTCAAGTAGTGAAAATGATTGAATATTATTTTGTTAAGTAATTAGATAAAGGTATAAATTATTAAAAAATTTATTAAATTTTAAGTAATAAATTTTTATGGTAATTAACATATGGCAAATGTAGTCTATCAAATCAACTATTTACGGTATTATTTAATTATCAAATAAATTTTATTAAATTTTACATAATAAAAATTTCTTTTATGGGAATTAACATAATAGTAAATATAGTATTATCAACTATTTATGGCATGATTTAATTTTCAAATATATAATAATAATAAATGTAGTGTTACGATATTATTAATTATTCATACATTAACTTATCAAGTCCTCAAATTTGACTTTAGTCATATTATTACTAAACTTATTTGAACCTCTACAAGAACACAAATCTAACAATTATTATAATAATTGTGGTAAAATATAATGAAAATTACAGTTACAAAATTAAATTATTCATTAATTATTAATTATTTTATAAATAATAAGTAATCTAAAAATAAAAAAGAGAAACACAAATAAACACAATATTATTTAATATTACTGTTCTTATTTAAAATGTTAATATAGTATCCAAGTAAATGACAAATTACAAATTAATTATAATATATTCTAATATTTAGTAACCTAAAATACATGAAAATTTTAAAATTTTACTTTTAAATTATCACTTAAAACCCGAATGAAAATTCTTTGTTGTAAATTTTGAGTTTGAGTATCTTATATTCATATGTTGATGGACATCATAAAAGAGTTTAAGATGCTTCAAACGAATTTATAAGTAAAAGAAGCTAAAAAGTTAACGTTAGTTTGGAATCTTAAAAAATTATGAAAATAAACTCCACTCAAAATCGTTTCATTCCTTTTCTGTAACCACTAATTAGCAATTAATGTTCTTTATCAATTAAAAGAGAGTTAAGGTTACTTTGGAAGTTGAAAAGATTAATTTGGAACATTAAAAGATTACATATTTGTCATGATCTTCACCAAAATTGTTTCATTCTATCTCAACAACCATTAATTAGCATTTAATGCTATTCATCTATTAAAAAACATTGAGAGGTTAGAATGGGCCCCTAATGAGGTGGGCCCCTAGGCAGGTGCCCTGGTTGCCCCTATCTAGAGTCGGGACTGGCTAAAGTCAATCTATAACCTAAAACAGTCTTGAAGTTGGTGGTGTATTAAGTTTCATGTTACAATTATATTATATGAAACACAGATCATTAGGTATATGTTAAAAAAATCTAATGATAAATTTCTAATTTTATTGTTATATGTGGATGATGTTTTGATAGCTAGTGACAATAATTAGTTTGTCAAGAAAATAAATAAATTGGTTATCTTATGAAATATTATGATTTTGTGATCCAACTCTTTACTTATTCTTGATTGGTAATTATTAAACAAAGCATACTACAAATGTTTAGTGATATCAACATGTACTAAAACTCAATTACTATATAACTGTCCAAAATAATATTTAATTATAATAAGTTTGTACCTCAAATCCAAAACAGTAATAATTATAATAGTGTTACCAATTGCGTTCCCATAATTGTCAAATTTTATCTTCTTGTTTGTCTTTATTTGAATCATTTTACTAGACAGTTATTTCTAACTTATATCCGTTCTTTGATAATCATCAACCTATCTTTCAAATCAAATTCACTATATGTTTATAATAAATGCATATGAAAGAACCTTTAAACCATCACATAAGCTCTCAGCCCACAACATACTCTTAACTTTGTTGAACATAACATAATTTATGTTAGTAGATGTTAAAAGATCAAAGAACATTATTTACATTAAGATATAATTATACAAAATCCAATTGTTATTAATGTAATGCAATTTCACAAATATATAACCCATCTTTTGATTTTCATATGTCCACACACCTGCTATAATTGCAACTTGCATGTCATTAGTCTCTAACATCTTTAATGTCAAACTCTTCTATGCATATTAAATCTTAAAGATGTCCTTCTTAACAGTATTCCAAGTAGGTATATTAAATTTCGAGTGGCATAATAAACATCCTAAAGTCTATATGATCTATAATTAAGGGTAAATATTCATGCCTTATGATGGCCTTAGCAACAAAATACTTGAATTTTTCATGATCATAAAATGTGACAATCATGTCATATTTATCTTTCAATAGAATATATATTAAAACAATTTCACCTCCTAGTACCATTCTTCTTTAATTATATGCGTCAACATGCCTTTCAAATATGAGGTTCCACCTTTTGAACCTCTAACAAACAACTTATGATAGTACTAACACTTCTCCTTAGCAATTCCCTCTCTTGTTTTAGGTTTTATGAAGTGATTCGAGACTTCCTATCTTGGTAGAGTTGTTGACTTCTTATGTTTTTTTTTCTTCACTTATTATATGATCATGCATTGAATTGAAACTTTCCATTGTGTTGGATTCTATGAAGCATGGACGGATCCACATGGGGCAAGTAAGGACACTTGTCCCCACTGTCTCTAAAAAATTTTATATAAAAAATTATTATTTAAAATTTTGATCTCATAAAAAAAAATTCTCTCATTAAACCCCGCTCAAAAAACTTTCTGGATCCGTCCTTGGTACGAAGAGTTAACTTCATCTATACAAATCAATTATAGATAATAAAATATCCAAAATATTGGAAGCATGATATTAAGAATCGAAGTTTCAATTTTTTTTCTCTTAATCCTTATTAACACACTAATTATGCAAGTACAATAAATATTCACATTACAAGTATAAAAATTGTTATACTCATAAAGTCTGAAAAGCTTTGTGATAGTAGGGATAAACAAAATTATCACATTAGATTTGTGTTTACCAATATAGTAAGCAATGGCTAGAGTACCTAGAGAACAAAGATAGATTAGCGTTTGGCTTTTTTTTTGTTGCATAAAGGGAAAAGGAAACAACGCAACTAAATGAGTCGGGGAAAACAGATTCCCGACATATCCTCTATAAGGAGTCTATGGGCACCCTAAAGGTGATACATCAAAATAAGTGACTCCAATGTCGTCTAGACCGGATGGAGCAGCGAGCCAGTCCGCACATCTGTTATTCTCTTGAAAGATATGGCGATGAACAACAGACCAATTCCAATAGAGGAACTCCCGTTGGGCTTTTCAAAGACTACACGTTAAGTTTGGCTTTTCAAAGACAGTTAAGAAGATTGGAAGAACCAAAGGTATGGTTATTACTTCATTTTGTTTCATTCATTTAATAAAATAATGTTAATTCAATATAATTTAAAGTCTAACTTTTATAAATTGGATCTTGATCGGGTTAAAATAAATTTTATTTATTGGCTTTAAATTATGTCAAATCCAAATTATTTTATTTTGTTTAATGAAAATTAAAATGAAAAAAGAGAAATAAGATTTCTTTTTTTTTCCTTTTAGCATAATGCCTCGAAGGCTCACACAATGAGTTATTAGCTTGAAAGTAAAACCTGTCTCTGATGAGTGTGTCTTTGTGGTTAAATTGTAAAGGTTTTCACATGTTAACGGGCTCTTAAAGTACATTAGTGTGACGTATTTCTCTCGTTTAAATAAACAAAATATACAGCAATTCAGGTGAGATTCAGTGTTTATTAATGGGATCTTAAAGTACATCAGTGTGTAATACTACCATTTTTCCTACATTATGAATGGCTTCCTTCGTATTTTTTCATGGTTCTGGAGAATAAAAAGGCACCGTAAAGAAGAGACTTGGACAAGTTTAAGTACCAGCTATGAGGGGGTCATGAAATCTCGCTTAAGGACTGGATTCATAATTCCTCTTCTGATAATTTTTTAGTCACTTGTAACTCGTGATTTTCAGTTTCAATCTGAAAATCCGAAAAACTCCACCAGAATTCAAGTCCTTTTCCTCGATGGTCACTTTTCCACTGAGGTCTTTTCCATTAGATTGCATCGTCCAACAATGTAAACACTCTTTTTACTTGATAATAAATGTTGCTTTCAGGAGTAGAGTATAAAAATTCTAATTGCAAGTTCTTAACTGATACAAACTTATGAATAATTTTACTCAATTGTATATATATTTTAAGAAACAATAGAACAGGTATTAGTGAAGTTCTACATTATTGAGACATATATTATGAAATATCCTATAAAAATACATCGTTTCAAATAGAAAATGTGAAAGTAAAATTACCAGAAGAGCCAATGGTAATTTTCTTTCTCCACTCCACAAAATTCTATTAACTCTATTGACCATGAAACAGTAAGATAGTTCAGCCGTTCTTGCAAAACACAAGGACGAAAACGTTAAACTGGTTGATAAGCGTCAGTAGCTGTAGGCTTTATTCCTCAACAATGGTAACTTTCGCTAAATGACATAAAAGTTATGCAAGGATATCATGTTCATGCCCCTACTCTCATCTAGAATCTAAACATATGAATCAAAACAAAGTTTGAAAAGTTTTTGATCATTAGTCCAATAGGAAAACTTTTCTATTTGTTTTGATTCTTTAGCATTAAGATTCAGAATGGACTGAAGGCAGGCAAATGATATCCCAACCAAGAAGTTGATGATTTAGAAAGGACAACTGAAAGTCCTCCTTAGTCGGTTCATTGTCTTCTCGGTTTGGGTCTCAGCTTTAGTCTGCAGCCCATTCTCCTTTCCCATTTTCTCGACCTATTAATACAAGTAAGCAACAGAACCATCATGAGTCAGTTATAATATAAACAAAAGAATCACCATGAATAAATCATGGGTATAAATACACACGCATAGAATTTATTATCTTCTACACAAGTAAACTAGTATTACGCTATACTGATCAATACCTGTAAAAAACTAGGAAATTTTGTCTCTTTATTAGTTAGCTCCATTGTTATCTCGTGAAGTACCTGGGACTTGAGCTGTCCTTTCAGGAATTCATTCGCTCTTCGTAACTGCTTGGTTTTCTCCTCAAGCATATTGATATACTCCTGTAATAACAAACAACTATCCTCAAACAAAGCTTCAAGGACCATTCTTTAAACTTGGTATGATAGAAATCAAAAACCAGGACACATTTATAGGCCTCCTTACCACAAAAAGCACGTGACACATTAAACCACTTACCAAATTTGTTGTGTGTACAGCACATAAGATTTTGACTCTTTTTTTTTGTTGGAAAGTGACATTTTGACTCTTTTTCTGGAATGTGACATTGACTCTTTTGCCAAATTTAAGAATGTAATTGGAGTTATATCAATAAAGCAATGTTGTATCTGTTACTTACATTCCTCTTGGCTCGAGATCTTGCAGCCGAAACTCTATTTTTGATCTTTTTCTCTTTGTCTATTCTTGCAGTCTCTTCTGGAGTCTCATAGTTTCTTTTTCTTCTTCTTCTATGTCTATTACTTTGTTGCAATGATCCCAAATCTTGCTTATCATTAACTAGCGATGCAACAACTTCCACTTGAGAATTGTCACCCCTTATGGGATCTGTATTGCATTCAATCGAAGAACTTTGGGTTTTCGGAGGTAGTGATTTGCTTACATCAACCTCCTCAGTAGGAAGACTACTATTTAGATCAATTAGCTTTGAAGATAAAATGCCATAATCACTACTTGGAGTTGTTTTTAACAAGTAATCTAACCAGTCTGTCGGAACATCACCCATAGTCTATTACTCAACGGTAACTTAGAAGTACCTGCGCTAATGATTAAGGATAAGTTAACAACATTAAAATAAACTGCTATTGATGATTCTCTAATTAATATTTCTATTTTTGAAGAACACAAAAATCTATATCCCTTGTCCTAAGCACTTATCATGATTCACATTCTAATAAATGGGGAGGTACTACTACCTTCTCACTAATCAAAACATTTATTAAAAAACTACATTTTTGATGGAGGTGTACTTATGAGCAACAACCTTACCAGCATAATTGACCAAGTGTTGTATTAGTTGTAGTCATAACTGTGTCTATGTATTGTACACAAAAGAATTTATATACTATAAATCAAATTTTAAGTAAATATTTCTTCAAAGGAAACGGCACTACATAAGAGTCTTTTGTATTTTCTTAATGTAAAAAAGCTGTAATTTGAAAGAGCAATCGTGACTACTGGAGTCTAAATAAGAGAAATAAAATCATAGTAAGAAAAAAGTTTAAACAAACTATTGAGGATCCTTGAGAGTTGAGAAGAACTTCAAAATATCTGCTTGCGGCATAGCTTTATTTGTCAATGCTATACCATGCTAACATTACATAACTTCATACAGCTATCCTCACCAAAAATGTGAGAATTTCTACAACACAAACACTGAGAATATTCTACTTCCAAAAGTAATATGTATTTTGTAAGCACCAATACTTGATTAGAGTCTAGAGTTTCACATTATAAAAAAAAGACAATAAAAGAATCATGGTTATTAAAGTCAATGCCTAATGAATAAAATGAGATAGAAATGACTTTAGAGTCAATTACACCAAATCCTCTATGGTCTCACTATTTTTCAAAGAAGCCCCTAAGCTGAATTTCACCCAAAAAAAAAAGTCCATGTGATTCGAGTTAGAAAATTAGGCTTTTTCTCAATACTTTATTGGGAACTAAATTTAATTGTCTAGTAAATTTACAAAATAAAATAATAAGAACAAAACATATTTGACTAATTTTAAAAGCATAGGACCCTTTTCTAACATAACTGAAACTATAAGAGACCCTTTGTAAAACAACAAAATAATGCAGGAAGACTTTGTATAATTAACCCGTACCATCATTCAATATAAATGCTCATGATTTCTACAACAACAACCTAGTAAAAATCCCGTTGATACATGGGGTCTAGAGAGGTTTGGTAGTACGCAACCTTATAAATGCTCATGTTTTCTACAACAACCTAGTAAAAATCCCATTGATAAATGAGGTCTGGAGAGGTTTAGTTGTACGCAGACTTACTCCTAATAAGTAAAGCTCATGTTTTATGGATGTAAACAAATTAAAATCTAACAAATTTTGGTGTTTAAAATCACAGAAAAGGCTATTTTCAAAATAAATCATGGTTATTATTGCATAAAAAGAACAATATTTTATATCATCGTAGAAAATGATGCAACTAATCAATAATGAAAAATGATTTCATTAGAGTTAAGGAAAATAGTAATATTATTTAATTTGAGAAACTAGAAGGAAAAATATATACATTATGTGGGAACTAAGGCTTGTTAAGACTCAGTTGTTGCTAGCATATATACTATATCATAATAGTATATGCTTCAAATATTTTCTAAAATCTTATGCTATTTTCCTATTTCAAATGAATTATACCTTCCTTTTCGTAAAATTAAAACCATGCATGATAATTTCTGAGAGAGAGAGTTGAAGTAAGACTAGTTACCAAGCTGTCGTAAAGAAATCAACAACTAACGAGAGAGAATAGAGCAAAAGGACTTTTAGATAGAGGAAGAAAGATAAAGAACAATGTTTAAATCTCGTAGCTATATCACGTATTTAAGCACTTAGCCTTCTCAACCTATTCACGACACCACCATGTCATTACACGTGCAATGGCATTAGGGAAATTTAAATACATTTGTTACGTCCAAGAAAGTTTTCACACGCAAATTTTAGACAATTTTGTACCTTTCCTATAATGATTTATTCACATACTAATTTAGTATTTTTTTTCAATTAGTTTATGTAATTTGTTTTCTTTAAGTTTTTACATTTAGGTTGCCCTTTTGTTGTTTAAGTTAAAATAAATGTTTAATTGTAAAATTCTGTGCCAACAATCAATTAGCTTAATTAATACAAGATAAAGGAGGAATGTTGCTTTTATTTGTTATCTATGGATACTTCAAGTATGGTTAAACAATATCTTCACTAAAAGTTTTGACCTTTGACTACTAATCCATCCTTATCTTTGACTAAAGTGAGAAATAAAGATAACCAGATTACAATATAATGAGCTTACCATATATTACTGACTAATTAAAGCACAATATCTCACTCACCACACCTCAATCACACACGTACAGTTTTAGGTTACAGTATCTCTCTGTGAACTTTTAAGTTTCTTCAACTATAGAATGCTTTAACATAGTACTAGATTTGCTAAAGCATTAATTTTTTTAGTTAAATGGAATTCGGCAGTAAATGCTAGCTAGCCAAAGACCATCTCCTACCTCATGTGTAATTTTTTAACTTACAGAGTTTGATGTTAAGTCTTATCACATATAACACCCTTCACATGTTTTGTTGAACATATTCTTACCCCTTACATGAATCCACAACATCAAGTATATACATAAATATGTGAATATGTATAAATATGTGCATATATATATATGTAAACTGAAGATTTTTATGATCAAAACAAACCATAGCGAACATCTAAAATGACATACCATCCTTTTAAATACAAAATTTGCCACCAAAATCAACTGGTTAGCAAAAGTTGGGCCTCAATGTTTATATTAAATTTTCTTGTTGAAAAATTTGTCACTTGTTGAGTTGATAAAAAATAGGCTTTAAAAATTCTACTCACACCCATAAAAATTTAAATGATAAGTATAAAGGTTATCAAACAAAATTATATTATCACTTCGTAGTATGTTAGGAAATGCAATGACAATAAGTTTAACATGTGTCACATGAGATAAGACTAAAGTGCCTAAATGAATGAAATAAGCATAATATAATGTTCACCTCATTATAATACAATTTTACGAAAACAATCAAATAAAAATAATCGATTTTGTAATGTAACAGTGATGGTATTATTCCTCCCATAGCATTTAAAAAACATCATTTTATGTCCATGTTAAAGCTATAAAACAGCAACATAGTGAATATTTTAATCCCAGGCATCCAAAATTCCAGCATTAACAAGGAACGCAAATATTGTCACAAGTTAACAGCGATAATCTACCCAATATTTAGCTAAGAGAAACAAGAGAAAATTTCCCACCTACAAATCCAATTTCAATATGCTCAACCTCCCGAAATATTCCCAAATGGCTCTTCAAAATGGACATTAAAACAAGTGTTTTGCTATATCAGTAGCTTGTATGAGCATAAATTTGATCTTTTTATATTCTATAAGCCAGAACCAAATTCACTTGGATAGACGAACGTGAAGAATGTAATAGAACAGTCCTGATTTCATTAGGAACACTATAAGGTCTTAGGCTTGTATTGTTAGTGCAAACCTGAACCTTAAGAATCCTATACAGCCCAAGTCCATTGTTAGTTCATAAATAGAACTAAATCCAGCATCCAAATAAAAATAGTGAACTTGTGGCTAAAATGGTGAATTTCTTACTCAAGAAAATATGAGATTTGTTCTTGAAAAAATGGGACATGGGGCTGTTTTTGATCATTAACTAAAATGAAGATGATGAGATGCCAGATAAGCGGCATCATTACCAACCTCATTTCCAAAATAAGATCCAAGAATTTAACACGCACGTTACTCACTAACCTTGACCAAATCATTACTGTTGGAACTGATACACCATCTTAAATAACATTCAAATACCATTTGTAATCCAATAACCAAGCAGTTTTCTTTTTCTCTGAAGTAGGCTTTCATCAACTAACTTAACCGCATAATCACTACTCAAACAATCAACTAAAGTCAATTATAATCACACAAAATCTCCAAATCACATTTCAAATCCTATCTTTTCAAATTTTCTAAACATCATCAAATCAAATACACAGAACTTGAGTGCTAAAAGCTTACCCATCTCCCTATCACAGGGGTTTCCAATTTCTGCTTTGGACGGATTCCAACTCGCTCACTATCTACCAACAACGCATAGCAGTTCCTGGACGGTGGCAGAACTCCTGGCGACGCCCACGGTCGCCAGAGCTCTCAGTCTCCAGCCATTGTACATGTCGAAACTGAAACACTGGGCTACCGGCTGCGAGCAAGGAAAGCAACGCCGGTGGCTTAAGCAAAGTCGCCGGCGGTTGAGAGGAAGTGAAATGCGGGAGAGAAGGGGAGCCAAATTCTCTTCCATCTAAACGACGTAGCGTTGAATTTTTTAAAAAAAATCCGTCATATTTATTCTTCTCGCTAAAACGACATCGCACGGATGGACGGGCTTGTTGGTTCGTCGTAACTCAAAATAATTTAATTGGTATAATTTATTTTTTATTCGCTTAATCTAAAATTGATACGTTTGAAATATTCTTGCGTTTGGAGGTATACGTATTTAATAATGGTCTCAACGATGTGCGTATTTCACTAATGACAAATACAACACATGTATACCTCCAAAGTGCCAATCTCGGAAATATGCCTCCATATGACGTATACGGGTAGTTCCATGCATCTGATACGCCATTAACAAGCTCGCAACCGAAATATATATCTGCATTTGATCTTGCTCATACTGCAGGCTTAAGCGCCAACCTAGCTATATGTATTGTCTCCCTAATATGTGGTTCTTCAACTTTACCAACTCTTTTTATCTTCTTTCGTTAGCTTTTCTTCTTCAAACAGTTTCGGGAGTCGATCCCATAAAACATTTTTGTTTTGACCATAAGATAAGCTTCAACAAGGGTTTCGAATATAACCTGGACAAGATGATTAATTCATTATCCTCCGATGCACCCGCCACCGGTTTTGCTGAAGGTGAATTAGGCCAGAACTCTGAGAAAGTCATCGCTTTTGCTCTTTGTACAGCACCTTTGAAAAGCCAACAATGTCAAACCTGTCTTGAGGTTGGTGGCAGAGAGATTCGCAGTCGCTGTTCTACTCTGGAGTACAAAGGAGGAGTTATTTGGTATGATGATTGTATGCTCAAGTACGCGAACCAAAAAAGTACAGACTACTTGCACAGCTTCTTTCAGTGCAATCCAGATACTGTAAAACATCCCATAAGGTTCAGAGAAAGGAAACAGAAGCTGTTTCGAAGGTTGATCAAGGAAGCTCAAGAGAGTCCTGATTTGTACGCGGCTGGAGACATAAACGTAGGACGTTCCGAGAGGATTTATGGGCTTTTCCAGTGCACAAGAAACCTTTCCAGATTTGAATGCAAGGTTTGCCTCCAAAATTATAGTCGTAAGCTTCGATTTGCCTGTCATAAGAAAGTTGGCGGATCTGTTCTCTCCGGAAGTTGTAACATGAGATTTGAGGTCTACCCTTTCTAATGTTGAAGACTAAACTTAATTGTTAGATTCGTAACAGTCGTAACAGCTAGTGGACAGATTTTAAGGCTGTTTTAAATGAGAAGTTGAACGGGTAACCGTTATCTGTTTTTAATGTATAACCTATGCATTTGTGGTGCTTTCAAGTCTAGTTTTTTATGGTTCAAGTTCTTGGTCTTTTAGTATTCCCTATAAGAAGTTATACCTAGTTTATTGAAGAGAGGTCATAATAAAGAGTGTTGTTTAGAATTCTGTTTTTGCATTTATTCTTGTACGTTTTTTTTCTAGGAGTCTAAGTTGATGTTTAAGGCTATAAAGAGAGATATATGTTGTTGGAAGAATGTAAGAGTGAGAGAATCAAAAAGCCTTAATATAGAAATTATCTCTTTGTCTCTTCTATATCTCTTGATTCTTGTTCATCGTCATTTTTATTTCTATCAAAGTGGTATCAGAGCCATGTCTACTCCTGGCATAGCGAGCGGCCACATGTCAGTCCCACGTCTTACTAAAAACAACTACGAAAATTGGAGCATCCAAATGAAGGCGTTGCTTGGTTCATGAAGATGCATGGGAAGTAGTTGAGGCGGGTACACCGAGCCGGAGAATACGAATGGGTTTTCATTGACTAAAGGCGTTGAAGGAGAGTCGCAAGCAAGACAAAATCGCACTGTACATCATTTATCAATCGGTTGATGAAGCCGATTTTGAAAAAATAGCCAGTGCTACTACATCGAAAGGTGCATGGGAAACTTTGGAGAAGGCGTATAAAGGTGCCGAGCGTGTGAAGCAAGTTCGGCTACAAACTCTGCGCGGTGAACTTGAGTCGATGAAAATGAAGGAAATTGAAGGTGTATCTGAGTACATAACAAGGGTGCAAACTGTTGTCAACCAGTTGAAAAGAAATGGCGAAACTCTTACCGAGGCGAGAGTGGTGGAGAAAATACTACGGACGCTGACAGATGATTTCGAGAATGTTGTATGTGCGATTGAAGAGTCCAAAAATTTGGAAGAAATGACCATTGACGATCTCTCAAGTTCTCTTGAGGCTCATGAGCAAAGGAAAAAGAAGAAGAAGCAAGAATTGCTAGAAGAAGCGTTGCAAGTAGGGGTGAGTATTGATCGGGCCGGCCCGATTACCCGGCCCGGCCCGACAAAATTTGGGTAAGGAAATATGGAAATTTGGGTAAATCGGGCCGGTCCGTTTATTACCCGAATTTTGTTCGGGCCGGTCCGGGTTACTCCAAAACAAATCGGGCCGGCCCGATTACCCGAAATATCCTACCATTAACTCTTCTCTCCCCTAACCCGAATTAGGTATTACTAACCCTATCTAACACTCAGCAGCACTCTAACTCTCTAACAGACTAACACACACTAACCCTATCGCAGTCGTCTTCATGCGTTCCCAGTCCCGATCCTTGACCAAGCGGTGAGTGAGTAGTCCCTAGTCGGCAGCTGGCAGCTCACGGTAAGGACTAAGGACTTCTTCTCTATTCTCTACTCTTGTCGTCTTCATGCGTTCTTCTCTGTTTCATTTGTCGTGTACAGTGTACTCGTGTTCATGCGTTAAGAAGAACACGTTCTTGTCGTGTTCTCCAATTAATCCAAGTCTCTAACTTCTTGTTCTTCTCTGTTCTCTCAATTCTCAAATCAACACGACAACACGCTTGAGGGTTGACCCTCGTTCCTGGTTCTCTGAGATTTCTAGGGTTTACATTTGGGTATTTTTCTTCTAACTTCTGTTCTTCTCACTTCTCGGTTCTCCGTTCTCGCCTTGCTCACGGTAAAGCGAAACATCATACACGTTTGAGAGTGCTCACTGCTATCGCTCACGGTGAGGAGTTATTTTCTCTAACTGTTCTCTCAAATGCTCTGTGCTTACTGTCTACGGTCCACTTGCATTTTGCTTGTTGTGATTTGTGAAGGCTTTTGGAATTTGGATTGAACTTGGCCTAACGTTGAATGCTAGAAAATCTAATCTTCTTGACAGATTGCGTTTTTGGCTCTCAAGTCTCAAATGCTCTGTGGACACTGCTTTGTTTGGTTTCTATGTTACATTGGGTTATATCTGATTTTCTGGCACATTTCTATATGAAACATTTGCCTTTCAAAATGGATTGCATTTATGTATTTGTTGAGGGAAGCTGACAGGAAGTATAGCAACTTCCTAAAATTGAAATTGGGGTTGACATAAGAAGTAGAGTTTTTGGTCCATTTCCTTTAGATGAAAATGATTCATGAGAGAATCATAATTCAGAATATAGTTGATCTTATCATCTTAATATGTTAAACGTACAAGTTAGGACATTAGACTGTTGATGTTTATGGACATTAGAGATTAGACTGCTGATGTTTTTGCTCCATTTCCATTAAATGTAACTGCTGATGTTTATGGATTATAATTGATAGATGTAAGTGTTTTATTCTAAACATTTAGGGATTAAAATAAAACTTACAATCTTTGTCTACTTTAGATTTATTAGGCATTAGCATTTATTCTATTGGAACATGTTCTTATATTGTACCAATATATATTTGCATCTTTTACATGAAATTTGAACTCTCTTCTAAATAGCTCTATAACAATGTGTATAAGGACACTTAAATTCCAATTGCTAACAACCACCATTAAATATAAAACCAATTTCTAAATAGCTTTACTTTAAAAGTCTTCCACCATTAAATATAAAACCAATTGCTAACAAGTTGTTTACACTCACCTAAGGATTTTTAGTCTTAGGACAAATGGATCCATTATGTATGGGTGACAAATTTTTAGTCTTAGGACAAATGGATCCATTTAATAAGTGCAATAGGTAGACTAATATGTATGGGTGAGAAAATAAATTTTCTTAATAAATTAGTTTAGGGTGAGTTGTTAATTAGTTATAATGTATTAGTAATGTAAATGGCTAGGAACTTATGATTTAAAAATTAATGCATGATAAGTAAGTGGCTTATATTTTAAAATTGTTATCATGTTATGCATAAACTTTTCAAGTTTTAAAACATTTGTAACAAATTTGGATAACAAAATTAAGATCACTTTTCTATTTCATTTAAAAGGTATTATACATTTTATCATTAACTTAAAATGAGATATTGAAGTCTAAACTTTAGATTCACATTGTTGTTCAAAAGATTATAAATGACAGTTTTAATTACAACAACATGTAAGCTAATTAAGTCTACACTTTATAGATGTTTTGATTCTAATTGAAGATATGCTTTGATTCTGATTTGCTTCCTCTTGATTAACCAATGATGTGATATGGCTTTTCTTTTATCTTAGATTCTTTCCTCAATCCCTTAAATAAACTTTTGAGATTCATCTTTGAAGTGAGTTAATTATAAATTGACTTCGATCTTGAATGTTGGGTTTGTTTTTCTTGTTTTATATGGAACAAGGAGGTCGGATAATCCAGTGATTCCAATCAACGTCGAGTCTCCGAATGAAGAGGCTAGAGACGCCTCTGGAAAAGAGATGCCTCCAGTTCCACTAGCACCAAAGCGAAAGGCTATAACAAAAAGATCCGAGGTATGGCATCATTTTACTGCATTTGTGGCTGAAGATGGACGTAGAAAAGGTAGATGCAATTATTGTGGTAAAGAGTATGCTGCTGATTCAAAAACTATAGGTACTCGTCCACTTATTTATCACATGAATCATTGCACAATGACCCCTTTCTTAGATCCTAGTCAACGTGAAGTTAATGTAGTTAAGGGTGAGGGGGGTAGTCAAAATATTATGACAGCTTGGAAGTTTGATCAAAATGTAGCTAGGGAGGCTTTGACGTATATGATTGTATTAGACGAACTCCCTTTCAAATTTGTAGAGAACCAAGGCTTTAGACATTTTATGTCTAAAGTTCAACCAAAGTTCGTTTTTCCATCCCGATTTACTGTGTCTAGGGACAGCTTCCAACTCTACACAAATGAGAGGAATAAGTTGAAGCAATTGTTAAGGAACTCCACCCATAGGGTTTGTCTGACAACGGATACATGGACTTCTTTGCAAAGAATCAATTATATGTGTTTAACTGTACATTTTATTGATAATGATTGGAAATTGAACAAGAGGATCATTAACTTTTGCCCTATTGATAGTCATAAGGGTGAGGCCATTGGTATGGCAGTTGAGAGGTGTTTGATTGAATGGGGCATTGATAACGTGTTAACGATGACTGTTGACAATGCTAGCTCGAATGATACTGCCATTGCATATTTGAAAAAAAGGTTTAGCACTAGGAAAAATAGTGTTATTCGATGTGAACACTTTCATGTTAGGTGTGTTGCTCATATAATTAATTTGGTGGTTGGTGATGGTTTAAGTGAAGTTTCTAGCTCAATTATGCGAATTCGAGCTGCTGTTAGGTTTGTTAGACAATCCCCTGCTAGGTTGAAAAGGTTTAACGAGGCAATTGTGATGGAGATGATTAATTGTAAAAAGTCGTTGTGTTTAGATGTTTCAACTAGATGGAATTCGACTTATTTGATGCTTGATGTTGCCCAAAAATTTGAAAAAGCTTTTGAGAGATTTGAAATTCTTGATCCTAGTTTTAAGAGTGAGATGGAGGGTGATATAGGGGTTCCCACTTGTAATGATTGGGAGGTTGCTAGAAGATTAACATTATTCTTGAAGCAATTTTATGAGTTGACTTTGAGAGTTTCGGGCTCTTATTATGTGACTTCAAATACTTATTTTAGTGAAATAAGTACAGTGGCTAGTAATTTAGATCAAATGGTAAACAACAATGATCTTGAATTGAGTTTGATGGCAAGCAATATGAAAAGGAAATTTGACAAGTATTGGGGAAATATTGAGAAGGCCAATATGTTCATTTATATTGCTGCTATTCTTGATCCTCGATCTAAATTAGAGTATGTGGAATTTGCTTTTCATCAACTTTATAATGGGGAGGATATTTCACGTATGTGTCATAAGGTGAGAGATACTTTGTTTGCCATATTTAATGAGTATAAATGCATGTTGTCACCAAACTAGCCAATCATTTGAGAGAGGCAATCTTCAAGCAATTTAGATAAGGATAGTGAACCATTTGAGACTATGGAATCCAAATTTAAGAAATTCAAGAGTGCAACGGGAGGTTGGGACACGATCGAATTAGATAAGTATTTGGGTGAAGGGCGAAGCGGATTGTGAAAACTTTGATATACTTGGATGGTGGAAAATTAATGGAGCAAGGTTTCCTACACTTGCTATCATGGCTCGTGATGTTCTAGCAATCCTATCTCAACCGTGTCTTCTGGAGAGTGCTTTTAGCACAGGAGGAGGTTCTTGATGCATTTAGGAGCTCATTGACTCTAAAATTTTCAAGCACTCATATGTGGACGAGATTGGATTAGAGCTTGGTGACTCGTCACGAGATCAAAATTGAGGAGGATTTGGAGGACTTAGAACGTTTGGAAAATGGTAATTTTTATAGCTTTATTATTTAATATTTCAATTTGTTATACATTGTGATATTTTGCATGATTGATTGATTCTCGATTTATGTTCTTTTAATGTAGAATTGTCACAAATTTCATGGATCTGGATTACACGAAGTTTGATGACTTTCATGATTTACCGACTCCATCGCTAGCGAAAGAACAAGTCGACAACAAACACTCCGGTTTAATTTACCAGGCTACTTTTCATGACTGTTTTTTTTCTTGTAGAATTAACAATCAAATTATGCTAGTTAATTGTAATATTTGCATTTGGACTATTTATTTTTATATTATTTCGGGTAACTCAAAAATTTTCGGGCTAGATACGTTCGGGTTACTAAAATTTCAGGTTCGGGCCAAAAATTTCGGGTTATTAAAAATTCGAGTTCGGGCCGGGTTAGTTCGATTTTGGGTTCGGGCTGAAAATTCGGGTATTGACAACTTCGGGTTCGGGTCGGGTTACTTCAATCTTGGTTCGGGCCGACAAATTTCGGGTTACTAAATTTTCGGGTTCGGGCCGGGTAACATATAAAAAATTCGGGTAATTCGGACCGAACCCGATCAATGAAAATTCGGCCCGAATTACCCGAATGCTCACCCCTAGTTGCAAGCAAAGGATACGCTTAAGGAGGAAAAAATGAGCCATGGTGATCAAGGTAGAGGACGTGGTCGAGGTCGCGGAAGCTATAGAGGTCGTGGTCGTGGTAGAGGCCGCGGTCGTGGACAAAATGAAAATGAAGAAAGAGGCAATAACAACAATGCGCGTGGTAAAGGGCGCGGCCGAGGCAGAGGCATTCGATCAAATAGGTACAATGTTGATTGTTACAATTGTGGTAAATATGGTCATTATGCTAGAGATTGCTATTCTCAGAAAAAGGTGGACGAGAATGTGAATTTCGTAGAAAAAGAGGAGACCGAGAATAATGATGTGGTGCTATTGGCGAATAAGGCGAATGGTTCCGAGAATGAGAATGTGTGGTATCTTGATACGGGTGCAAGCAACCATATGTGCGGGCACAAGCATTTGTTTACCGAATTGGAGGAGATAGAAAATGGCCACGTATCCTTTAGTGATGCTTCTAAGGTGCAGGTAAAAGACCAAGGTAACATTTTGATTCAATTGAGAGATGGTGCACAAAAGTTTATTTCAAATGTTTATTATGTGCCGGACATGAAAACCAATATTTTGAGTTTGGGACAATTGTTGGAAAAAGGTTATTCGGTTTTCATGAAAAATCGATCCCTTCATTTGAGAGACCAAAATAATAACTTGCTAGCCCAAGTTGAAATGGAGAAAAATCGAATGTTTAAGTTGATTTTGGATAATATTAAAGCAAAGTGTTTGCAGGCTTGCGTAGAAGATAAAACTTGGTTGTGGCATTTAAGATTTGGGCATATGAATTTTGGAGGATTAAAAGAAATGGCTGACAAGAAGATGGTGCATGGTTTGCCATCCGTTGATTCTCTCGACAAGTTTTGTGAAGGGTGTGTGATTGGCAAACATCCAAGGAGTAGTTTTCCGAAAGTGGCGGAATATCGAGCGAAGGAGCCTCTTGAATTGGTGCATACCGACATTTGTGGACCGATCAAGCCAAGCTCAATTGGTGAAAACCGGTATTTCTTAACTTTTATTGATGATTTTTCTCGAAAAACTTGGGTTTATTTCTTGAAAGAAAAATCAGAGGCTTTTGGAGTTTTTAAGAAGTTTAAAGTTTTTGTCGAGAAACAAAGTGGTTTTTATATCAAGGTTTTGAGATCGGATCGAGGCGGTGAATTTACTTCATCCATTTTTAATTCATTTTGTGAAGAATATGGTATTCGGCGTCATTTGACAGCGCCATACTCACCTCAACAAAATGGAGTGGCGGAGCGAAAAAATCGGACAATTCTCAACATGGTCCGGAGTATGCTCAATAGCAAGAATATGCCAAAAGAATTTTAGGCGGAAGCGGTGGATTGTGCAGTTTATTTGCTAAATCGATGTAAGACATCGAGTTTGGAGGGCATAACACCCCAAGAGGCTTGGAGCGGCATAAAACCAACAGTGTCACATCTAAAAGTATTTGGCAGTATAGCATATGCGCATATACCGGATCAAAGGCGTGTGAAGTTGGATGATAAATGTTTGAAATTGATCTTTATTGGATATGATGAGAGATCTAAAGCATATAAGCTTTTTAATCCTACTAACAAAAAGATGCATGTTAGTCGTGATGTGCAGGTAAATGAAGAAGCCATGTGGGATTGGAACGCAATGGTGGAAACTTTTCATGAGAAGACAAAAGATGTGATGTACATACCGATGAACGTGCCAAAGACGACATCCAACAACAATGAAGAGGCACCAACAATCACAACACACGAAGTAACTTCATCGAATGACGAGCATAGAATATCAAAAACAAGGAGTATACGCGATTTGTATGAGGCGACAAACGAGTTACACTTGGTGTGTCTTTTGACACAAGGCGAAAATATTTCTTTTGAAGAGGCGATTGGAGATGACAAGTGGCGAGCCGCAATGGATGATGAGATGCGTGCAATCGAGAAAAATAGTACATGGGAGCTAACTTCTCTTCCAAAAGATCACAAGGCGATAGGTGTCAAATGGGTGTACAAGAAGAAAATGAATCCTCAAGGCAAAATCCAGAAATACAAAGCAAGATTGGTGGCAAAAGGCTACAAGCAACAAGCCGGCATCGATTATGAGGAGATGTTTGCACCGGTGGCTCGAATGGAGACTATTCGACTTTTGATTTCTCTTGCAGCTCAATCAAAGTGGTGCATTTATCAAATGGATGTGAAGTCGGCATTTCTTAATGGTGTCTTGGAGGAAGAAGTGTATATTGAGCAACCTCCCGGGTATGTGAAAGAAGGTGATGAAGGTAAAGTTTTAAAATTGAAGAAGGCGTTGTATGGTTTGAAGCAAGCTCCTAGAGCTTGGAACACTCGAATTGATCAATATTTAAAGTCACACGGTTTTGTGCAATGCCCGTATGAACATGCTTTGTATGTGAAGGTGAAAAATGGTGACATATTTGTGGTAGCTTTGTATGTTGATGATTTAATTTTTGCAGGAAGTGATTGTACAATGGTTGATGAGTTTAAGAAAGCCATGATGGGAGAATTTGAAATGACGGATTTAGGATTAATGTCCTATTTTCTTGGTCTTGAGATAAAGCAAGGAGATGAAGGCATTTTTATTTCACAAGAAGCATATGCCAAGGAAATTTTAAAAAGTTCAAGATGGAGGATTGCAAATCGGTTAGCATACCGGTTGATTGCGGTGTTAAATTGTCTCGGCATGATAAAGGAAAGGTGATTGATGCGACATTATATAAGAGCCTAGTTGGTAGTTTGAGGTACTTGACATGCACTAGGCCGGACATTTTGTATGCGGTCGGCTTGGTAAGTCGATACATGGAGGAGCCAAGAGCAACACATTGGAAGACAATCAAAAGGATTATTCGTTACATTCGAGGTACTCTATCCCTTGGATTGTTTTATAGTTCATCCACTAACAAATTTGCAATTTTTGGCTATTCCGATAGCGATTGGGGTGGAGACGCAAATGATAGAAAGAGCACTTCGGGATTTGCATTTTACATGGGAAATACTGCTTTCACATGGTTTTCAAAGAAGCAACCAATTGTGACACTTTCGACGTGTAAGGCGGAATATGTTGCTGCAGCGGCATGTGTGTGTCATGCGGTTTGGTTAAAAAGGCTACTCAAGGAGATTAGTTTCAATCAAGATGAGGCAACACCAATTTATTTAGATAGCAAGTCGGCAATCGAGTTGGCAAAAAATCCGGTGCATCATGAAAGGAGCAAGCATATTGATGTGCGATTTCATTTTATTCGGGAGCAAGTGAAGGAGAAGAATATTGAGCTAATTCATGTCAAAAGTGAAGATCAAGTTGCCGATATATTTACAAAACCGTTGTCAATCAAGTTGTTCGAAAAATTCAGGAATCTTCTTGGCATCAAGGACAAAAAGAATTAAGTTTAAGGAGGGTGTTGAAGACTAAACTTAATTGTTAGATTCAGTAATGATCGTAATGACTAGTGGATGATTTTAAGGCTTTTTAAATGAGAAGTTGAAGGGTAACCGTTATCTGCTTTTAATGTATAACCTATGCATTTGTGGTGCTTTCAAGTCTAGTTTTTGATGGTTCAAGTTCTTGGTCTTTTAGTATTCCCTATAAGAAGTTATACCTAGTTTATTGAAGAGATGTCATAATAAAGAGTGCTGTTTAGAATTCTGTTTTTGCATTTATTCTTGTACGTTTTTTTTCTAGGAGTCTAAGTTGATGTTTAAGGCTATAAAGAGAGATATATGTTGTTGGAAGAATGTAAGAGTGAGAGAATCAAAAAGCCTTAATATAGAAATTATCTCTTTGTCTCTTCTATATCTCTTGATTCTTGTTCATCGTCATTTTTATTTCTATCAAAGTCGTAAACCCTTAGGCCTTAGCCTTAGGTTCCCATTGAATTATGTAATCATAATATAAATAAGAATTGTAATTTTAATACATGAAATTTATATTAGTTAAAAATTGACCGAAACTATCAAATAAACTTTCATGTGCATTAATGCGAATCTACAAAAGAAAATAATGATGGATGTGCAATCTTCATATGAATAACAAAGGAAAAAGAAAAAAGAAAAGCTTCAAATGTTGATCTCCGAGCTTTGCTCCAGTAAGGTATTAAGAAGCAAAAAATTGCACATCAGAAGTAACTGAATTTCAACAGATGAAACCTGGGGGAAAGTTGGGACCTATCCATTTTGTTGGCGTCTAAGATTTCCTCCTACTTGTTACTAGTTGAATTGGAAAGAAAGTTGATAAATAGCATCTTCACACGCCTTTTTTTTTCCGTTTATTGAAACATATGCAGCATACATGATCCTGTTCTACCACTGATGCATTTATCTTCCATACCACTTGATTTTAGAAATGGAAACTGTCCAGATCTTATTCCGTTCTTGGTTCTTTGTGACAATCTTCAATTTAAGTTAGTGCTTTTCCAAATATTTAATAGTTTTCAGATTAATTCTCCCATGAACCATCCAGACCGTGCAAGACTAGGACAGTGTTATTACACTAGAGAGAAAAAATGTTCTCTGGTTTTTACTAATCAACCCAAATACTGACATGGAATTACAAATTTACACGGTGGACTCTATAGTCGTATCTCCTGCTAGTGAATACAACAAAGGCTAGAAATCGAATACATTTACAGGGATGGAATACAAACTACAGTGTTGATTTCACTTATTTATAGCGGCTGCCAAGGATCATATTGGAAACATATTACTTGAGCTGTACAACGGACCAGCTAGCAACTAGCTAACCCAATATGCATTCTTTTGTTTCTTGAATCGCGATGGCAAGTTTTCAAAACCCCCCACGAGAATTGGCAGTGTTAGGAGATGGCATGGCCATCAGAACCTCATGTCTGGGCATTTCCCTTTACCTGCATGTCCCTCCTACCCTGAAGTATTATTTGCAGGGGGAACTTCTGTTGGATTGGAATTGGCTGGTGGGGTCTGAGGTCGCGGTGTACTAACACTAGCCATGCCATACTCATCATGAAGTGCACCAAACTCGTCCCATTCAGCTATAGTTTAGAGTGAAGAAACAAACATCTTAGTACAAGATATGTCAAGAGATCAAGAATGGGTTATAAATGGAGGTAATAAATGGCAAGGTTACCATCGGTACGCCACATATCTGTCATGCTAACATCAGCATCTGTCAACAGCCAGTAATCAGCGCTAGTCTGCAAGAAGCGGTTATTTATCATTACAAATGGGTTATCATGGTAGTTGCAAGCAGAAAGAATAAAGATAATGTGTATGTCTATATATAACTACAACCCATAGGTGGATGTGCTATCAGCATGTTTTACAACTTCTATCCAAATTGTTGAGTAAAGTTTTCTTCATTGTATCAAATCACTATCATGCTTGCACCTTGCAAGGTGTAATGGAAGTGTGTAAAAAGTTACCACTAATATCAAGTTAAATTGTTTCACAACTGATGTTTAAAAAGAAATCCAACTTACATCAACATCTGAAGGAACAATCTTCATGATCCCACTCACAAAATCATGTGAGGAATTAAGTTCTGAGCAGAGGCCACGAGCATCTTGTCCTTGCATTTCAAACTCCTCTTGTCTCCTCTCCCCCCCACTCATTGTAGCTGCCAGATTTTCATTAAATCCTGAACTTGATGGATAGCTTGGAGGTGGTTCAGCACCATTAATCTCCTCAAATTTCTCTTCAAATTGACTAGCATGACATACACAGAGAGAAGATAAGACTGGGAGTGGGGGTGAAGACGCACAAGCATCACAAATATCACTTAAATCTCCAATGAACGACTGATCCATCATTCAGTAGAGGCAAGGTTCACATAGATAAAAACTAGGAAGCAACATACCTTACTAGATAAACATCTATTGGACCCATTGTACTTCTAAGCACAATCCTATATCTTCTCTGGGGATAGTCTACAGCCTGCTGCAGAAACAAAAGGCTTCAATGATAACAAACACAGAATAAACTATTCTTAAATTGTCTGCTAAATACCTCATCAGGATCTGGGACTTCCAGAGTAGTGCCATGTGGTGCTTTGATTGCTATCAAGGTTTCATTCTGTTAGAAGAAAACTTAAGCTTGGTTACTCGAAAAACTAATTAGGAACAAAGAAATAATAAAAATCAGCAGCTTAAAAGGACGGCAGCCGAGACAACAACCTGGAAGCAGGGTAAGCTCTTAATGTCCTCCTCAGTGATAAATAACCACCTAGGATGACAAACATGAAACATGAGCTCCATAGAATGAAGAATGACAATTGACAATTGGTGCAAGCACAAAGAAATTTTTACTTTTGATTGTTCTCATCTTCACTGAGCTCCCTCAATCTTTCTTGCAGATCTCTGCAAATTGGTCTGTTGGCCTCAGTATAATGCAAAAAATTTCAAGAAAGGCAATTTAAATAGCCGCCTGGCAGAAAGAAAAAAAAAATCATAACCTTATCTGTTCATCTAACCCATGTTCTTCAACAGTAAGGTTTTGAACTTCTGCCTGCGAGTAAAGAAGCATCAAGGAAAAGTCATAAACTCTGTATGACTATTTTCATTCCTTAATTTGCTAATGGATGGAAGAAAGACTTGTCATTTCTCGGATAGTCTGAAATGTTTCACATAAACCCAAATCAACTAAACAAGTTGTTTCCAAACTTCCAAACTAATTAACACAACTAACTCTTGCAATCCTTTAGTGATTTATTAAACAGAAATTGAAGTAATTACAATCAACATCCTTGACTGAGGACATCTTTCTAAATTGAAGTTGTTTCATTAAAATCCATCATCATCTTTCCAAATTGGGAGCAATAAATAGCACCACCTAAGAAAACTAGAACTACACATAGATAAAACAACAAAAGCTTTAAGGCTCGTCAATACGCATGAAGAAAGATGTTAACAACTAAAGATACCTGCAAGCTAGCAACACTTTCATCTGCTTCACCTGGCCTTGAGACATCAAGTCCCCTGTTAGCAACCAAATTTGAAGTTACTCCCCACATAAGAACAGCGAATTGAAGAATTCAAGATTTTAGCAAATGAAAAAGATAAAGATAAAAAAAGCTCACTTCCACTGAATTCTATTTTTGAGCTTCTTTTCTATGAGACCAATTCCTTCTAGAACATTTGTTATGTCATATATCCGCCTTTTTTGGACCTATTACAGCAGAAAACATTCAACTACTTAATTTTTGATAACATAGGACAAAGAGATTAAAATAACTAACAGTCACCTCCAGAGTGTCAGCAGCTTTATTAAGATCAAGAATACCATCTTCAGCATGTTTGATCAGATTAATGAATTTCTTTGTCAAGAGACCTGAATCAGAAACAAAAGCTTATTAGCTATTATGCGTTTGAGCAAAGCAACTGGAAAATACAGGAGCAGAAAATATTACCCAGAGAGCTGTCATAACGACAAGGACCTGTAGGAGTAAGATTATTGCCAGGAGAACCTGCCAATCCAAAAGCACAATATATTATCTTAAGACTTTTTTTTAAAATATATTTTCCTCATTGATATTACAGAAAGTAGTGACATAAAATATAGAGTTAGCACACAATAAATTGCACACTGTCTTAATTTACAAAAAATATATATATATATATATTCACCAAGATTTGGAGTCGCATTATGAGGTCCAGATTTACTGCTTTTTGAAAGCCTAGATGTTTTGGGTGTTTTGCCACCCTTTACTGTAACAGGTGTCTGGAGGGGGCTGTTCACCACTTCTGTGTACCCAGGACCAGGATTCCACTCACTAGACTCAGCTTCATGATCTGCTGCATCACTCTTCCGCTTTAATGGCTGATACATTTAGTGTTTTCAGGTCACTATTAGCAAAATGTTCATGTATATTGCAAATTAAACTATTACGCATTTGTGCACTAGTTTGTAGTGATAAGAGTTCCATCTACATAGCATCACGAATCCAAACAAAGCTGCAAGTATGCTGAATTTTTTTTATATCTTTTCTTATCTGATTTAAACATACATCCTGCTCAAAGCATAAAATGAAACCTTTTGCCTATATGAATATGAGATTAGACTATGTGACTAAAGAAAATTTATCATCCACTCAGGAGAACAGAAATGTTTTCAGAATGCAAAGTTATGCTAAAAACATGGTCCCTTCCTTTTCCAACTCCAATCAATACTACTCTGCTTTTTGCAACTATTATACTTGTAAGAATAATAGTTTCACTATCAGATAAACTGCAACAAACAAAATGGACCACAAAAAGATAACGGATATCAGTTTTGAACATAGATACAGCAGGCACTATACGCTTCATTTCCTTTTGAAAATTTATACATTTAAATCTTGCAAGTCTTTCACCAACAACATTGCGAAAGGAATAGAAAAACATGATCATCACTTTTTTAAAGTTCAAAGACAGTTTCAATAACGGCCTTCAAAATAAAACTGACGGATCCGAACATTGGAAGCAATCACATTACAGATGCAACAAAAACGCGTTTGATCAATTCATTGAATTCACCAACTATCCAACTGTGGAAACGAATTTCCCTTTTAAACCAGGGATTCAGCCATTTGACCCTAATTAGCACAACAAACTCACTCGTAAACATATAACTTCCCAAAATCGCAATTTGAGCAACATTTAAAGATTAAACCTCTTAAATAAGAGCATTTATACAAATTCAAGTAAGACTAATGCACAAAGAATTTATCAAACCCCTCCACTGCCCTACAAGCCAAAAGTAACAAAAACACAAACACGATAAATTAAACAAAATTCTGCAGAGACCAAAAGTTAATCACTAATACCTGAAGAAAGTGATCAAAACCGAGCAGATCTCCACGCAGAAGAAAAGAAAATGAAAAACCCCAAACCCAAACACACAAAACCAAAACCGAAACAAAAAGCAAGCAAAACAAACCGAACAAGGGCATGAAAGGGAAGACACCAACAGGAAGCTTAACAACTATGGCGTCGGCATCGTGATCGGCGAGAGGGCGGCCAGGTTCGGCAGCGAAGCGGTGGTAGTCGCCGGGGGGGAAGAACGGCGGCTTCATGGAGGAGAAAGGGAATTGGCGCTTGAAAACATTCTGCAAGTGCGACGGCGACGACTGAGTAGAGGACGGATTTGGCGGCTGCGAATTCGACATCTAAAAGCAGTCAAAATCCGGTGAACTGAAAGGAGAAAAACGGACGGATTTGGAGTAACTGTCAGTGAGAGAGAGAGAGAGAGAGAGCGCGCGAATTGTGTGAAGTGAAAAGGAAATCGAGAAGATCTGAAAAAATAAAACAAAAATAAAAAACAGCGGGAGAAAGAGAGAGAGAAAGTGTGAGAGAGCAGAAAACGAGGGAAGGTAAGAGAAAGGAGGGAATTTGGTTCGGATATAGATGTGGAGGGAAGCCATTTCACTTTTTTCCCTTTTTTATTTATCTATAATAATAATATCAAACCATGAAAAATTAAATTAATGAGATAAATAGGATTTTTTTTAATTTACTACAAAACATTTATTTATTACAGCCAATTAGCTGATTAAGATTCTGATGTTCATAAGATTGATGTTGTTGACTTATAGGGATGCGCTCATAAGGTAAGTCTTTACAGGAAACGTTATATTAACACCGGTTGTGATGACGTGGTGCAAAGTGATTGGGGGAGCGAATAAGTTACCGTGGTGGTGGGAACAGAAGTGGGGGTACTAGCCAATGAGATCGGAGAAAATAAAACATAAAATAAAAATAAATCGAAAAAAGAAGAGTTGGCGCCAAACATGAGCAGACTAAACAAGAGAAAAACCTAACCCGTCCAGCTGTCCTCGCTCCTCAGTCTGAGTGTAACCATCACTTTCCCACCACTTTGTGTTCCACACTATTCTACCAAAGACATTACCATTATCTTTTTTAAACTTTGGACGCTTTTGGAGTCATGCTTATACCTTTGGACCAGACCTCAACTTCAGGCCCGTCTGTTCCAAACACATGTTATTGTCTCAAAGCCTGTTTTAAAGTTTTTCTTTACTTTTTAAAGTTTATATTTTTTTTCATAAATTTGTTTTCAAATAATTAAACAAACCCCAATGCCAGTTATGTTAACTTGTATATCGACCTGGATGGAAATTATTTTTATAAGGGTGGAACCAATAAATTATTTCATGTACACTATGGAAGTGTTCGGCAAATAATTGATAAGTTGTTTTTAGTTTATTGATTTAAAAGGTTATTGATATACTTGATAAATAATTGATTGGCTAGCTCATTTAACCCCAATAAGCTTATTTTAAAAATTTCATCAGAGGAACTTTTAAGATTAGCTGTTCGTTTAATGATAATATTATCCTCTACTTTACTATTTAGTTTTGTTTTATGTATTTTCAAATTTGTCTTTTTTATCATACAATTATGTCGTGAAGTTTGGAAGAATATAATAAAAGGATTAATTAAATTTTTAATCTTTATTTAATTTTATAATATTAGTTTAAATTTAAAATATCATCATATTAAGTTTATGAACATAAATAGTCACATCAAATTAATATTTTCAATATATATCTATTATATACCGATTCAGTATCATACTATAATTATAGATGTTTTAATTTATTAAATAATAAAATTTATACATATTATATGAAAATATTAACATGATACATTTCATTGCATCATTCATATCAATAGAGAATTTAACATTGGATTATTATCATCATCATCATCAATATTATTATTATTATTAAAGTTATAAACTTATCTTTTATAAAATTAAATATCTGAAATCTAATATTCAATAAAATACGAATAAATATAATATTCATGTCCTTTTTTTAATTACGCCTCATAAGTTATTTTATATGTCAACAGTTAATACCAAATAGTTAATTTTACCAAACATCTTTAATAAATAACTGATATTATTCGCTGGTTAAATCAGTTGATATAATTAACCATGAGTTAATAGCTAATACTATTCGTTGTTTGCTAAACAGAACCTATATCTTAAATCTGAAAATTATTTTGGCTCGAGTCGAGCACTTTTAGTTTCTTAAACTTTGCTAGTCTAGCAAATGAAACCCTAAATCTTAACGAGTTTCTTAACTACCAATCAAATCTCCAACCCCATTAGGAATACTTCCATAAACACCATCTCCAATCAGAACTCAGAACTAACTTCTTGATAGTAATGAAAGTACCGTAAATAATAACTTGTATTCATGTTTTGCTACACTGTTTTTTACTGTTTTTTACGTTACGTGTGGTTGTTATCTCTTATATGCGGCGACGGAATGAAACAAAAATTTAGATACGGAATAGAACAAAAATTGGAGAAAATGAGATGTTTGGTCGTGATAGATAAAACAAAAAAAAACTGTTTCCATCTCGAGAACATAAATGTATTTAGTTGCAATAAACAGAACATAAAAATTGTGTCAATGACGAAAATATCTCTGCTCCTTAATATGATTAAAAATAGGTAATTTATTGATAATTTTATTACGAATGATTTGTATTAATAAAAAGTTAACAAATAATAATAATAATAATTAAAATTAATATCGAATAATAATAATAATAATAATAATAATAATAATTATTATTATTATTATTATGACAATAATAAGATAATTAATTTCATATAATAAAAGAAAACAAAAATAAAATAAATAATAATAATAATAAGTACAAAATGTATAATAATAATAATAAATTTGAATAATAATAAATACAAAATTTATAATAATAATGATGATAATACATAATAATAATAATAATAATAATAATAATAATAATAATAATAATAATAATAATAATAATAATAATAATCAATACAAAATTTATAATAATAATAATAATCAAAACAAAATTTATAATAATAATAATAATAATAATAATTATTATTATTATTATTATTATTATTATTAATCAATACAAAATTTATAATTTGAGGATAGTAATCAAACATGAAAGAGGGACATGATTTTTTGTTTTGTCTTCTTCCCTACTAACAAAAACAGCAACCATACATTGCCTTATAGGACACGCACAACTTGGAAAAGAAGTCTTTTACAAGTCAATATAGGTTTAATTATAGGACGAGGCATTTGATCCAAATAATAGAATCGTAAGCCCTTTTAATATAAAACAATTGATCCAAATAATTATAATAGTAAACCAAATACCTAAAGATAGAGCCTAGCTCCTTTCATTATGTGATATGGCTAACTTTAGCTTTTAAAGAGAGCTTACGTTATTATATTTCGTAATTGATTCATCATGTAACAATGTCACCAATAACAATGATACTATTAACATTCACCTTTTTGTTTTGTAAATATGAAGAGCCCAACATAATTGCTTAAAAACAACCTAGATCTGTTGACTTTGCAGGTAGGGTATGTGCGAAGAGCTCTTGGGTTCGATCCCCACTAAACACATCTACAGGAAGGGCCGAATAGCCTTAATTGTAACTAAGCTCCGACCTAGATTAGTCGGCTCAGTAAGTTTGGATACTGATAGTGTAACCCAAAAAGATAATTGCTTAAAAATAGTAACGGTTCGTGAAGTACTCGGAGTTTAGTCATTGATTTAGAGGTTCTATAACGGTGAAATGCAAAAATAGACTAACTAAAATAAGATAAATGATTGCAAAAATGCTAAAAGTAAAACCTAAAAAAATTATGACGATGCAAAAATAAAGAACTCTAGTGGAATAAGAACATTATATATGCCGATAAACCATTGAAATTTGCCAAAGGAAACAACAGATTGTATGCGCATATAATACAATATGCTGTTATGTTGAAACTGTAACTGTTTAACTGAAATTTGCTACAAAGTTGCATTGCTAAGTTCTGATATATGTTCATTATGGTTTTGTCTCCATTGCTATATAATTTTATACACTAACAGTTGGTTGTGTTTCTATAAGTGGTAAAATAATTGGTTCACCTTGAAAAGTAAGAAGTTTTGAGCATTTAAAAATACTGTGCTTAAACCTAAAATTGATAACAAATTTAAGACTACATTGTTGTGAAAAAAATAGTGGTGGTTTTTTTTTTTTTTGTAATATTGTTGATTTTCTTTGGTGTGGAAACATTTTTTATACAAATATTCCCATGTTTCTTTACTTGATTGTTTTAGATAGATAAATATAATTATTTAATGGAGATTTTTAATTTTGTACATGACAATGTGTCAATTGAGAGTTCTAGTATGGTAATTCGTAATATAATAAGTAAAAAAACAATTTAGACAGGTGGATCGTTTATTGAGTTCAAGACGTGATGTTTAGAATTGCGCATAGCAACCTTGAAAATATGGGAGTCAAGCCTAGTCCGAAGCTCAAGTGGGCTCATATGGTATAATCTTGAGTCAGAGTGACTACTCAAAATATTTGGTTGCATATATTATGATCTAAGTTAATTATCGACAATTTGATATATTATCATAGCGGAAGTCGATTGTCCGATCATGAAAGCAATTGCGGACGACCTCTTAATAATTTTAGTATCCACTATTATTTCAAAGTCTACTTTTAGTACTAATTGAAAATTTTTATTTAATTTCAAATCTAACTAATCTAGCGAAGCTTGAGTTTGGGTCACTATTTTTGAGCTTGATCAGGCTCGAGTTTAACGGGCTCTTCAAAAGTATTTTAGGGTTTTGATGAATAGAAGATGAAGACCAGAAAAAAAGAAACTAGCCTTTACAAGAAAGAGTGATTAACGCTGATTGTAGCATTTCGACCAGAAAAAGAAAATCGTTGAAGCATACTATTAGCATGCTTGAGTCCAATTGTTTTGTCTTTTTAAAAATCACAAGAGCAAAATTGAATAAGAATAGCAAATCATCTAGCCTAAAAAGTATTCCTGAGAAGTCAAAATCTTAAGGGCTGGAAAAAAGTAAAAAAGATTACTCTTAGATCCATTCAATGCGCTTAGAGCAAATAAAATAAGTAATTAACATCACAGTATATCCCAACAGACTTCATTATCCACCGCAGGCAATAGATGAAACAAAATTTCCATTTTTATTGACCACTTTCCACTGCCAAATTCAGGTCAGCTACTAAAATCAAACTAGTAAAGTTAGTTCAGAACCGATGAAATTTCTCTCACGCAAAGCAAAAGCGATTAGTTAGAATGATTGTTACATCAAAGATCTTTAATCATATAGCATGTTTCAAATAACAAAACCTATGAATCACATGTTTAAGCTGCTATGCCAAAGAAACAAATGAAGCCCCATACATACAGCATCGACAGCCTTTGGAACTCTCTGTCCAAGGATTGATATTGATACACATTATGTTTCTCTTTGAAACAAATGAGCCAGATCAGGATCATCCAAGTTCACATCTAACCATCCATTGAGCCTCATGTACTCAGCATAGTGATCTGGTGGCTTGACTGCTTCACAGTTTCTTGGGGTAAAGCCATGAATCATCTCAAGATCTCGAGAAAGCCATCGAACATAAGCACGGTCCAATGGTGGTACAATTTTTAAAAGGATATCGTCCCTTTCTTCCCTTTGCTTAACAGGTTTATTTCCCATGCTAAGATAATTTGACCAACTAAAGTAAAGCAGTCATCAAGAAAGGACCTGTCAAAACTTGAAGCAGATTAATCAAAGGAGAAGTTTATATTTTGAAAAAAGGTAGCTCTATGTTTATTCAATGTTTCACCATTTACAGAGCATCAGGAAACGTGTGGATATAGAAAGCTTAAGTGGGATAGCTTATTACTAGAATTCTGTCATATTCATAAAAAAAGCAACAAACATTTCTATTTCAATTTTGTTGGCATTTGGTTTAGAAGGTCAGACAAAAATTACTGCTATCACAAACCATCCAGATCATGGCTCAACTTAGCTATGGCTAAGAAACAGAGTTGACTGTTGATCACATCCTTAAACTGAAAGAGAGTCCAACACTCCAACTACTTCAAAAAAGGCACCCAGTATGTTGAAAGAATTCCTCCACCCAAGAGATTTTATTCTCATATATAGTAATATCTAACAACCAGTAACCTGCATTTTGGAATCCTGCTTCACATGTTTAGATGAACAATAAATAGATAAAAAGAGAACATACTACGTGGGTTGCCAATGCATCACAGTAGCAATGAAATTTGCGTGATTAGATGGGGTTGCTCATATGCCTGCAGTAAGTCATCTCTAAAGTAATAACTTTTGGATTGATTGAAGAGCATTCAAACAAATAGACACAATGCAGTTCTTGGACATAAAAAGAGAAATTGAATACGAGTATATTACTAAACAAAACTACAATAATGTTTGGACTTGTTACCGAGTAAATTACAATAAAGATCAATCAAATGTATGATTTAAAAGAGTTGGCATGTAAGAGCCTTAACATGCATTAGGATCTGATAACTACTGCCTAGATATTGAGAAGCATCAACTGCAGGCTGCATTTGCTGACTTAAGTGTAAGAATAGAACGTAAATGTCTGACATAAAACTAGCTGACGAAGTCACACTTAATTCTCCTGGAACAAGAGGTGAAATAAACCATAAAATCACTAGAAACGCAAGAAATCAAACCCAAACGATACTTAAAAATTGATACTTCAGCAAGCTAAGTATTATGACAGAACAGTCGTTCTCCTGAACATAATTGAATCTTAATCAAGTAAGCAACATCAAAACAATTAAAATTTCAACCTTCGATCCCGTGATGATTATAATCCCTTCCTCGAAACAGGAATGAATTACAAAGGAACTAATATCTAACAAAACAGGATTTTCGAGGAAACACCCACACTTGCCAACCGACCGAAAGAAATTTAAATGAATGCGAAAGAAGTATAACCAGAAAGGACGATAAAGAACTCACTTTAACCGGAGTAGAGAAAGAGGCGTCAGGGACAGTGTCGCCGTTGATGGGATTCACCTAAAGCCACAGAAATGCTTTTGTTTTCTTCCTTTTAAATTGGTTGATATAAAGAAATAATACACCTCACCAACAGGTAGTTTATTTTGGTTCACTTTCCTCTTTTATTTTCTTTTTTTGTTTGCTCCTTTTGTGATTATCTTAATACTATTATTTTTTATGAAATGATGTAATAAAAGTAAGGTTAAAAGATCGTCATTTATGATAATTTAGTTGGTTATTTTAAAATTAATTATAACTTCATATTTTAAAAATACTTTGCATACTTTTCATTAAATAAACTCAGATTTCTAGAACACGTGCAAGTCATATTAGCAAATTTCACACAAACTCTAACTTTGAGTTATAATTGAAAAATTGAAATAATTGAACATTTTATTACTATTTTTAAAGTTCGAATCAAAATTAAATGTTTAAATATTTTATAATCACTTTTAAATATTCAGGCTATAATCACATAATTGAGCAAAATTTGAATATTTTTATAATTAACTCTTTAATAAATTATAAAATTTAAAATATTAAAGTATAAACAATTGTTCTAAATAAATTCACTCACATCGTCTCTTAATTTTATTGGCATTAGTTAAAGTATAGTAAAATTTGATTAAATTCACATAATTATGATTTGGCATCACAGGTGATTGAATTTGATGCTTTTTTAAATGAAGGAAACAATAAATTCGGAAAGACAGATAAAAGAAGCTGATAACTCAGAAGAGATTCGATTTCAGAAACCGATGCAGCTATAAGTTTGGTAATTGGAAGTACAAAAGTTACACCTTTGGAATTTTGATCACATCAAAAAGATTAGAAGATGGAAAGATCAGTGGCCTTAGCTCTCTTCCTAGCCAAAAAACGTTCTTTAGCTGCAGCTACAGCATCCTCGTTTCTTTTGTGGTGATCACGCTTTGTTTCGTTTGATGATGGTTGCTCACCTGCCCTTCCAGATGTCTCTTCCGCTGGAATGCTTGAAGTTGGTTCAACAGGAACCACTGTTTGATCCGAGGACTCATCCCTTCCACTCTGAGGAGAAGAAGTTTCACCTTGATTGCCCTCCAAATTCAGTTTAGAATTTGGCAATGAACGATCTCTGTTTGATGTTTCTGCAGGCACATCATTATCCTGGTTTTCTGGCTTCTTAACCTCTTTCTTCCTCAAGTCCTTCTCTTTTGCGCCAAAAGCAACATTCTTCTCCAGGTTGAAGTAGAAGTCGCTTATGTCAGTCTTCTTAGTTACCTTCAGAAGAAGATAATAAACATGTTAAAGATATCAGCAACTGAGCACGAGCAAGAGGAAATTCTACCTTTTATGCTTAAATATCAACATTTTAATAAACATGTATCACACCACGAGTCAGCAGAAAAAAGATACACCAAGAAACACCAGAGAGAAATCATAAAAACAGAGATTGCGTTTCCGAATTGGCAAAAATACTGTTCAGTATTCAAGTTGTGAATGAAACATTACTGGGACTGAAGGCATCACAGGACTGATCTAGTTTTTTGAAAAATGACTGAAATAACTAATTGTTCAAAACTTGCTCTAATGCATATTACACAAAGCTTGAGGAAAAAAGATATGCATATACAATTTTCGGACAAGAATCAGAAAACTGGAAGTGCAACCCCCTACCAGAAGATTTCATTAAAACCCAACTCGTCAATACCCATTCCCTACTTATATCTAGTTCAAGAATGCTCTTTCTGCAACACAGGCATCCCGAATAATGACCACAAACTAAAACCGTTTCTTCCAGACCAAAAGCAATATAAATACTACAGCAAACACTATCAACAGGTCGTTCTGCATATCAATTCATGAAGAGCAACAACCCAGTAAATATATTGGTGGGATACCTATATGGCCAACTAAATGGAAACTATGACGTGCAGAATCTAGTCAGCAACCAAGGAAATAAACAAAAAAAGTCAGGAGGGAAAAACAAGGAGAAAGAGAGCTGCTTTATGAGAACTAAGCTTCAGGATTCAAGTACAATGTGCTAATGATCAGAAAAGTTATCAACAAGAAAGAATAGTTTACTGTACCAACTTTGTTCTGTTTAAGAATAGCATACAAAATGCACTCTGCAGGAGTAAAATGATTATCCCGTCCAAATAGTAGCACAGAATTTGACAAAGGACAGATGTTGGTGACACAGTGAGTCAATGACAGTGCAAGAAATACTAAGACACTTAGTTCTTTCAAAGATAATAACAGCAAAGACAAGAATGTCATATTATATTCAGAAAACGAACGGAAACTGCTACCACAAACCATGGATTATGAAACCCAAAAGCAGTTATTCTTTTAAAAAAGAGAATGCTGGAAAGGCATCTTTTCAACGTAAAAATCTTTCATTTATTCTCCTAATCAGACTAAATGGCTTTCTTTAAGTTTGGTTATATCTTTTACTTAATTGTGAAATCTTTCTCATGTTAGATTGGTCTCCAAAAATAACAAAATTAATCCCCCTCATTCCATATGCAAAGAATATGACTTCAATCAGCCAATCTTAAAACTGAAGAAGAGAGCCTATTTGAGTTTTGAGAACATATTGTTTGATCATTATAATCAATGTTCTCGTGGCCTCATACAGAGTGTTATTGTCTCAAGAGACTCAATGTAGACCAATTAGCTGCAGGAAATCCCATAGGTAACTAGTGAATAACATGGGTCCTGAGGTAGTAATAATCTAGAAATACCTATAAATATACACATAGAAATATGTATTTCATTTTCATAATTTCATAGAATCATCTTAGTTTTATAGAGAGATTCAGTAAGTAACAACCTAACACAGGTGGCAACTCCTTACGAGGTCTGAATTGATCATATAGCTCATTCTTCTATTAAAAGGAAGTCAATGTCAAACCTCTTACTCAATCTTAAGAGCTTTTTATCTATACAAACCGTGAGACATTTGCTTCTATATGGCTTACTTCTAAACACATTCAAACAACTGCTAACAAGTTATTAAATGCATTCTTGTAAAAGCCAACTTACAAAGAAGCCAGCAACACTACCCTTAAAGAGTTAACAGCAACAGCTTGAACCTTTAACTATCAAAGGCTACAAAAGCTCTGTGCCAACAGATCAAACAGCAATGGCTAGTTCTCATATAATTTCCTATAACTTCTACTTGCATAAAAAACTTGGCATTGGCCATTACTAAGTCAACATTGTCAGCAAGAGCACAGAGCCATAGATATTAAAGCACATATCTCCATGCTCTAGCAACTATGTCTATGATTGCTTGGAGTCACAATGATAGGCAGAAAACTTGTGGCATTAAATAAAAGCCAAGAAAAAAGTTATACATACATCATCTTTCGCCTCTCGGAGCTCACGCAGGCGCTCTTCCGCCATCCATTTTGCCTGCTCTGCTAGTTTCTTCTTGTAAGCACTGGTTATAAACTTGTCCTTGTCTGCATAGAGGTGATCCTCCTGGCTTCTTTCTTTAGCAAGTTTTCTTTCATATACTATTTCTTGTTCCCGCTGTCTTATTTCTGCTTTCTTCATCAAGGCTTGAATATATTTAGGCTGAAACAGGGAATAAAAAATGGAATACAATGCATAAAGCTGATTAGGGCTGGGCAAAACAACTAGATAGGTTAATCACAATCCTTAACTTATGGCAGTCAAGTAAATTAGATAACCAAAAAACACGATATATTTATTAGATTTGTCAGGTAATACAAACTACTTCACATATTGAATTTCTGATCTCAAACTAAAACTTCAACAGTACTGTCAAAGTAAAATCAGCACTTCATGATTCTACCAATTAGGTGGAACACAACTTCTAAGAAGGAAATTGAAGTCATTAAAAGTGTTGCTAGTAGTAGAATAACAACGTTCAGTAAATGAATTTTGTCCAGACTTTGTTTGGACACAGGAATTTTATGTTTGAGACAATGACTCCCTTAACAAGGACACAACCCGATAGCAGCTCATTGTCCCCAAAACAAACACATTTTACACATTCACGAATCCTTACATCCTTTATCAGAAAGGAAGAAGCAAAGTGCTCCTAAACATCATCAACATTTTGTTCTCTTTTGAATCGAATTACCTTTCTTTCTTCCCTGTCATGTGCTCGTGGACGAGCAACTTTCTCTTTCATATCATCATAGACTCCATCGTAATCGAACACTGTGGGATCCTCTTCCAATGCTTTCTTATGCTGTTCTTCGATCTAGATCGAACAAAGAACAAATACAAAAACCAAGTTAACATATTTTAAATTATAGAAGGAGAACATGGGATTCTAAGGGCATTCATCCAGAGGCTTACTTACATCCTTGAGAGACTTATTCTTGCTAGCCTGCCTCAAAATCTCCGTCTCCACATCATCGTCATCATCATCGCGAAACCCAGGGGGTTTTGCAGATAGTGGAGCCCTAGGTGGCAGTTTCTTCTGATGTGAAGGCTGCACTCTCAACTGCAAACCGTACTTCTTCATGGCCCTACACAAAGCATATTTTATCAAAGCCAACATAGGTACCAACCAATGCAATGAGAAAGTAAAGCAAAATTAACATGACAATAAAGGGTTCCTGTAACTTCCATATATACGGTTCACAATTCCTATGCGGATAACAATTCCGACTTTTACTCAGTGAAAAAGGTAATCACACGTTTCAATCTATTCGACTTGGCTTATGCAAAAGAAATTTACAGCTTGATCACATACAGACAACAAAGAAACTATCAAACCCAGAGAAGAGACGACTGATATAAAATTTTCATCAACTCGAATTTGCAGGTGGAAGATAGATAATTAACCCATAAAAGAATAGCACAATGCAATATTTCATCCAAAACCCGAAAAAAAAAAAATTTCAAAAGGATAACGATAAGTACCTGTGATTCAAATGAAATAGGAAGAGTAAGCCAAATCAAACTCACTTCAGTGGGAGAAGAAGGGGAGGAAGAATATCCGAATTGCAGAGGACGTGGGCACAAGCAGAGGCAAAAACAAAATCAAAGATGGTGACGAAATTCCTACCAAAAAAAAAGATGGTGACGAAATGGGATTAGGGATTGTTTACCACCACAACGGCGTCGCTTTGGGGCATATATCCATTAAAATTTTGGCCTTGATTAATATACTACATTCTATTTTTATTTTTAATTATTAATACAAATTATGAATAATTTAATTTTATTTAATAGTTTTATTTAATGTTTTAAATTAAATTAAATTAAATAATTATTAATAAATAAAATTGAATTTACAATATCTTCAAAATATATAAATTTCAATTAAAATTTTATTTAATAATTATAATATATTTTAAATAAATATTAATATATAATTGAAAAGTTAATTTTAAATTATTTATTGTAATAAAATAAAATAATTTATTAATAAATATTTCATAAGATATTAAAATAAATCAATTTCAGTGATAAAATATAATTATATTGATATTAACAATTAAATAATTTTATTTTTATTTTTATTTAAAAGTTAAAAATAAAATAAAAATAGAATCGAATTACCTTCTAACTTTAAAGTAGCAGGAAAGCTTTAACTTGTCATGTCATATTCTAATTTGTTATTACAAATTACAATGAGCAGACCAATCCAGTAGGTTGGCGTAGATAACGCATACCTTTGTTGCTTAATTAAGAGGTTCTAGATTTGATCCATGTCCAACTCCTAAGCCAACAGCAGCCTTCGTAAGGGATTTATCAGTACCGCGAAGAGGAATTAGTCATCAGTTTTGACTTAGGGGACAAAAAAAAAAAAGTGAGCAGACCGAGTATTGTTTGGATCAAACTTAGGAATATCATCTTTGTATTAATTTTTAGTTAAGATATAATTCTTTTTAAAATTTTCAAATAATTATATGTAATTAAAATCTATCAATTACATTAAAATTACTATTATTAATTTTAATGTTATTATTCAATAACTATTGCCCAGTTAACAAAAAAATCTTAATTATTTTATAAAATAAATAATCATTTTATTACATAGCGATATTTTTCTTTATAAAATACATATTCATTTCTAATTATTGATACATTATAGCTTTTAGACGATTTGCTCACAAGACAGCAGTACATTTGAATTATATAATTTCAATATGTTATTATTATTATATTATATATTATTATTATTATTATTATTATTATTATTATTTTAGTTTAGTATTTTCTTTACTAATTATTATATTCATTATATATATATATTGTCTGTTTTAATGAATTTGTTTTATATTCTACATTATTTATATATTATACTCATTTGTATGTGGGTCAATCGAAAATGTTTTTTTTTATGTAAAGATAAGGCTACCTATTATCGGATATTCCCAAACTTTACTTTATTGCGAAATTTTAAATTAGGTAACGATGATTTTAATAATTTAAAATATTAATTAATTTTTCATATCTTAAATAAAAAAAATGGAATTTTCTCATCGACATACTTTCATCGCTTAAAATATGGTATTTGTCCCTCTTCATCTCTAACTCTATTATTGACCTAGGAAAAAGCTTGCGTATTCGTAGTTTGTTCACGTCCAAAGGCAAAAACTGAAAAGGGTTTGATTTTGTATCAAGAGAAAAGACCTACCTAATGATTATAATGTTACCTAGTTAAGATTTAAAAGTTAAATTGGTATTAATCCACTATAAAACCTGTTTATAATAAATAAGAAATAAAATTAAAAATATAATATAATATAAAATAAAATACTTTATTGAAATAAAATGCATTAATAATGTCTATGAATATATAATAAACTAAGAATAAATATAATAATTTAAACCAAGATTGAACATAACATAAAATTTAAAATAATAATTATTACTATTATATTTGTATATTATCATTTATTTAAAGACTAAATAAAGTTGAAATATGTTTAAAGAGAGTGAATAAAAGACCCTAACTTTATTTTAACTTTTCTAATATCCTTTGAACATATTTATTTATAGTTTAAATACTATATTTTAGCACAATCTTAAATTATCTTTTTTGGTGAACCATTCTTAAATTATCTTAATCAAAATTATTTATATATATTAATTAATATTAAATTTATTAAACAAATTTATAATAAAATAATAATTAGTTTTAATAATAATAATTTAATTTTTAATTAAAGTATAAAGAGATTGATAAAGAACCTAAAATTTGATAAATATAATTTATTAGTGAGATTAAATAAATAAAAATAGTAATATATTTTTAAAATAATAGTTTTAAATTAAAAATTTTAATTAAAATATAAAGAGATAAAATATATAATTTATTAATTAAATAGTATAAAATAATTGAAAAATGAAAATTTGAAACAGACAATTTGCAACTCTAAAAGAAAATAACAACTTGAATAAATGTAATCCGTCCATTGTGAAAATGCAAGTTCAGACCATTTATAGGTTGGTGTGTAAAATTTGTCAGTGGACCTCACATTTTGACATATTTCAAACTACTTTACGCCTTTACGGTCTTCCAAAAACTTGCTAGTTTTTTTGGCTGGTTTTTTCATAAAATCGTCTAGTTTATTACTAAATTGGCCGGTTCCTTATTGATTATATTAGTTAATTTAATTAGCGAATAATATCATCTATTTATTAAAATATTTAGTAAAATTAATTATTTAATATTAATTATTGATGTGTAAAATAATTTATGAAAGCATGATTTTAAAATTTTATAAGGACATTAATATTAAATTTATTATTATTTAGTTTAATATTCTTATAAAATTTAGATTTAGATATTTAATTTTACAAAATTACATTTATAACTTTAACATAAAATAATAATAATAATAATAATTTTATTATTATAATAATTTTATTATTATTATCATCATCATCATCATCATCCAACGTTAAATTCTCTATTAATATAAATAATACAAATGAGCTACATCGTATTAGTATTTTTCATATAATATGTATAAATTTTATTATTTAATAAATTAAAATATCTATAATTATAACATGACACAGATACAATATATAGTAGTTATATATTAAAAATATTAATTTGATGTGACTTTTATATTCAAAATTAATATTATAGTATTTTAAATGTAAACTAAAATTATAAAATTAAATAAAGATTAAAAGTTTAATTAATCTCTTTATTATATTCTTCCAAACTTCACGATATAATTGTATCATAGAAAAAGCTAACTTTGAAAACACAGCAAAAGTAACGAGTAAAATGGAGGACAATACTGTCATTAGCTAAATAGTTAACTTCGAAAATTTCTCTTATGAAACTTTTGGAAATCAATTTATTGGGGTTAAATAAGCTAATCAATAAATCATTCACCAAACACATCAATAACTTTTAAATATGATCAAAAAGTTAATTTTTTATCAATAAGCTAAAAAACAACTGATAAGTTGTTTGCCAAATACTTCCAAAATTAGGTCGGTTCATATTTATTTCGGTAAAAGCATTGATTTGAACACATTTCGTCTAATTTCTATAGTCTTGACAAACTAGGAAATCAGGACGAGATCATATCTCGACTGCAGCGAAATGATTACGGAAATTTTGGTATTTTAATTTCCTGAAAGCTATGATCATTTTAATTATCTAAAATGAAACACATAAATCATAACAAAACATTAATATAAATTCGTATTTTATTCCAAAGCTTTATCATATTCTTAACGTATTTCTCGAATCACATTTAAAATCAATCCGTCTCAACCACCGTAGCCACATAAATGTCTAACCTTTAACGGTATCTATATAATGAGTTGAGAAAACTTTGTAACTCTTACATAGAGGATTAAGCAATAAATGCTAAATTTGCAAAGTTCAAGCCTGTTTATAATAGATTTTAAACATTTATGTATTAATTTCAATTAAACTTTAATTAGAATTACAAATAATTCTAATTAAATACTAATTATCTCAAATAAAATAAAAATATCTTATATTGATCATTATTTATTAAATTTATCATATTTAATTATAAAGTTTATCAAATTTTATAATCAAGTTCGACTTGACAAAATATCTTTACTCTCTTCAATTCGCTTCTATATGTAAGATCTATAAGTTCTCAAATATGTTAGCAATGATTGTAAATTATAATTATAATTCATAATTAGGGTTAGATAAATTAAAATTTCTTTTAATTTATTTTTAATTATCTAATTAAATAACCTAGATGATAGATCAAGATTGATGACCTCAATTCAAATAATTACTTATACAATTATCACAATGAAAATTTCATAAACATATAAGTAATGTTTAAAATAGATTTCTTATATCGAGTCTATTAAGTAAACTTGTTCTCTAACAAATATCCGCACGTTTATTTAAGTATCTCCATATTTTAGCTTATGAGATCGACTACTTCTTTCATTAGAAAAACAAAATGTGTTAGTCTTTTCACGTTCCATTAATATTCGATCTTAATTAAATAATGATTAGGAACATTTTTGGAATAATATATATATGCAATATGAATCTTATAATTATAATTTTATTTATAATATATAATTTTTATTAATTTTATTATATACATCTAAATATGTACTTAACAAAAAATATCTTTAAATATTATGTAATTAAATTAAAACAAAAACGATTAACGGCAGAAAATAAACGGACAAAATTACTAGAAAGGCATCGGCAGTATTTATGCTATTAATGTTAAAGCCCGATCCAAACACAAAATATTAATGATCTTAGCGAAACTTTTTTGCGTTATCGTTCGTCTGTTCACCGGAAGCCGGAAGGGCGGTTGGAACGATTGGTATTAAGTTTACTCGGCTTTCGTGATGAAGTACAAGTAAATTTACATATATATTCATGCACGACTTTAAAAATTCCATTATCGGGTACCATGTCATGTCCTGTCCTCATCTCCAAAACCACCCATGTGATCTTACTAATTCACGTCCCCATCGAATTAAATGACACTTCACCAAACTTGATCGAAGTTTACGATAAGATTTAATCTTTCACTGTTCTCCATCCGTTGGAATGTTCATGCCGCCTTCTAATTTACAGCCAGCAAGATACCAAATTAGAGTGAAAACTAAAGGAGTGCTTGGTTCACCGGGGATAATAAGAATGAGAATATGAATAAATATAGTAAAGAATGAGAATAAATATTATCATTATAATTATGATGGTTGGTTAAAAGAAAGGAATGATTATCATTACCATTGATATTGGTTAGTTTGTAAAAAATATTGAGAAATAAAATTAATTATATTTTAAAATATAATTATTATAATTAATTAAAATATAATTAATTAAAATAGTATAATTAATTAATTACAATATTTTAATTAATGAATGAATTATATTTTAATTAATTATACTGTAAATAACTAATTAATTATATTAATTATTTATTTATTTAAAATATAATTAATTAAAATATAATTTATTTATAAAATATATTTTAATGAATTATAATTAATTAATTAATTAATCATAATATTTTAAATAATGAATGAATTATATTGTAATTAATTATATTTTAATTAATTAATTAATTACAATATTTTAATTAATGAATGAATTATATTTTAATTAATTATATTGTAATTAATTAATTATAATATTTTAATTAATGAATAAATTATATTTTAATTAATTATAATGTCATTAATTAATTAATTAATTATAATATTAGTTAAATGATATCAAACCTTACTAAACCAAAAAAACATTAAACATTAACAAAGCTAGGAATGACTTCATTCCTCTCCATTCATTCCTCTCATAATGGAGAGGAATTGAGCAATACCCTAAAGTAAGGAATGAAAGTAAAAGTCCAATAATCATAACCTCCAACTAAGCTTTCTTTTTTATTCCATACTCATTCTTCTCTCTTCATACCCACCAAACAAGCACACCCTAAAATAATTTTTTAAATGGTATTGATGAAGATCACAAATTATGTTTTTTTGTGCTATGTTGCAGTGAAATAAGATCCAAAGCTTGTGCCAGTCTAGATGTGCTTCGTCTCCATAAAGTGTTCAAATGTAGGTATGGCAAAATATCCTAGGCTCGGGTTAATCGACTTTTTGACCTAGTCTTCTCTAGCTTGGGATTAGACTGTCAGAGCTTGACAACCCGAATTGATGTCGTTTTGTCATAACACAATATCGTTTTGATTTTTTTGAAAAAATAAAAATAAAGCGTAATCGCCTTGCCTGGTCGGGAGACCAGAGTCCTATCTGATCTATTTCCATCGAAACCATCGAAATTTTCAGACCAGTGTGACTGGAATTTGATGAATTTCACGCCCTCTGGACATAAGGTCATTGTCAAAACGAAGAACCGCAACCATAGCAAAGAGAAGCCCATTACTCACGTTGACCATGTATCATGAATTTGTCTATAACTCACATAGTTTAGAAAAATAGGAGGAGATTAACAAAAGTTTTAAAGGCCCGTGAATGTGAATTTAGGACCTTTAGATTTTCTTTATACATTTATTGGTAAATATAACAAAACATGACACAAATGTGAATAACACAAAGTAATATTACCATAACCCAGAAATTGATTAGGCTGAATAAACTGAACAAGAAAGGCACTTAGACTTTAATCTATTTGAATTCAGACAATAAGCATAAGCACTAATTAATTAACAATACAAGCAAACTGCAAGCCTTTGGCTTAAACTTCAACCGAGCAGCTTCTGTCAAACTGATACTTTACCCCCACCAAAAGACACTACAAGAAATCCGATGATTACCGACGGAAAGTACCGTCGGTAAATATCGAATTGCCGTCGCTGAAGTAATTCACCGACGGAATTTGGTGGCGTGACATTCCGTCGGTGTATGCCCCGAAGCTAAAAACTCCGACGGAAATATTCCGTCGCAATTTTACGGCGGAAATAACGACGGATAATTTGGCGTCGGTATATATGTATCGACGGAATGAGAAGTAATATTCCGTCGGTGAAATTCATCCGGATTAACCAAATTTTTATGACGGAAAATTTGACCGTCGGTGAGTTATGTTTGTTTTCCGACGAAACTTGTCCGTCGGTAATGAAAGGTAAATTTGTTTTTTTATTTATTGTTAATATAATGATATATTTTATATATAATTTATGTATTTGTGTTACGTTATATTAATGAATAATGAGACAATTTCTAAATTATAAAACATATGAAGAATGTAATTTAGTTATTAAAATGAAAAGAACAAATCTCTTATATTTTCAATTGAAAACAAATGACAATGTAATTCACAAATTCGTGATGATTATGGATGGTCTAAGTGTGTCCCCTCTTTAACATTTCCATCTCCTCCTAAGCTTAGCCATCTCCTCAGTGTCTTGTTTCTCCTTGGTCATCTGCTCCATTCCGCTCTCAACTTAGTAAGTCGCTCAATCTCCTCTCTCCTCTTGGCTGCTTCTATCACTCAATGACTCTCGATCTTTGAAACCGCTCCACTCCACTCTTAGCTTTTCATCATCTGCAGCTCCATCTCCTCCCCGACCTTTGCTATGTCCTCTGCATGTCGTCGATGTTGAGTAACCATTGCTCCTTCAATGTGTCAATCAGGCGGAGCTCGGATACATCCCGAGATGAAGATGGCCGAGCGATCTTTGCAGTACTAGAAAAGGAGGAGCCTTGAATAACAAGTGTTCGCATATGAGCCGAGGCCAATATTCTTCCACGACGGTCCCAACCACCCACAACATCAAGATATGTCTCGACTCATCCACGTGTTGTTCCTCCCGAGATTGTCGTGAATATTTTCCTGCATTTGGTCCTACAAGGAAGCAATCTTGACATTAGTAATTAAGGTATAATTGTAAAAACATTATTAAAATATGGTTATTTCTCTTACATTAACTTCTACATCGAGTGTTGATGAAGTTAACACCATCATGTTTCTTTGTGTGGGTGTGCACAAAACCTCATAGGCGTAGGCTTCGTGCCCAATGACTTTTCCTACACGTATAACTTAATTTGTCGATGTTAAGTAAAATTTATAAAATTTCGCAGAGTTTCCTCTATATATATGATATATCCCCTGCTCAACAAAGAAAACTTCACACGCCATATATGGCACCGATATGTATATCATAATGACCATGTTAAATCAAGCAAAGCAAAATAATGGTAAATATGGTGTGAGAAAGTAGATATTTACTAATCTTTCAAAGATGCTCAGTAGTGGGTAATTGATCCTCCCGTATGCATTGCAAGGCTCGCACCCCCAGGCCCTCCACGTCTGTTGGTCGAATTACGCTCTGATATGGACATTGCCGCAGGTGATGTCCAATATTCGGTCCAACGAGTCCAAATTTCCTCTGAAATATAACGCGGTCGTGCACCAGCTTTGCGTATTTGATTAATTAAGTCGCGATAACGTATGCGAGCTTTCTTTTCCCATTGTTTATAAATGATGGCGTCGAGACTAGAATCCCAATAAAATTCTTTCGAAATAATATGAGTAAGAAAACAAACTATTACAATGATGTTTGAACATTATGAATATTAAGCAATGTGAAAAGAAAATAACTATGATTTGTACCTCAAACTCTTGAAAGTATAACCGCTTTGTGGTGTCGCCTATATTTTTCCACATATAACCTCTCGCTTCAATTCGTTGCTTGAACGATGAAGTCATATTTCTTGATATTGGTCCGACGGAACCAACCTAACATGTGAAGTGATGTTATCTTTTGTACATATTGGTATAAATAAAAGTTGATCATAAGGAAATTGTGAAGAGAGATTGAATTCACTTATCGATCATTCACAATAAAGCATACTTTCTTCCATCAGTCCCTCGGTAGCCAGTCGACGGACGCCTCCTCGATCCGAGACGTCTTTGTTGGACGATATATGAGTTGGGAAGGGATGGTGTAGTGAGAACGATCGGTGATGCCTCAACTGCAACTCCCGGCACGAGGGGTGGACAAGGTGAGTCAGTAGGTGCGGCTGATTGTGACGAACCACCTTCACTGTAATCTCCCCCGAACATGGTTCGAAACCTCGGTCGCATGACCTCACGTTGTCTCTTCGGTCCCATTCTTTTCCTGAAATTGAATTTCCCACAATTCTGTACATGTACAACTAATAATTTCAAAGCAATATTTAACACAACACATACAGAAGCCACTATGGCAATATATGAACGTTAATAGATTGTTATCAACAAGAAATGAACCTTAACATTAATATAAATATGCACTGTTTAACGAAGACTTATAGTACAGAAACAACAATAAATCAACGTGAAAGCAAAATGTAATAATGTCTGGGAGTACAAAAGCATATTGTTCTTTTCAATTTTTTGGTATCCATGTAACATGGGACTCGGTAAAGGTGAAAGAGTCCCCAATGTCGGGTTCCCGAGAAGGGTTCTCGCGCTCAAACGCACTAATGGAAATAGTGAAACGTTGTCCACCGCCGTGCGTTGTTGCTCACATTCTTGCAATAGCATTGCAGCTATATCGATACTTGTTGATGAAACGTTGAATGAGTCACCGTCGAGAATGGTATTCTTCTTCTCCGCATGAACAACATACAGAACAAATCCACCTAAATCATTTCCACCAAAGAAGAAATGTTGAAACCGTGATATTACCAAACCATATAAGTAAGGATAACGGTATCTTAATGCATACGTGATTGTGCCGCGAGGTGTGCGAAATAGTTGGGGTGTTGACAATACCGATCTTCCTTTTCCGTTATTAGTTGACGTGACATAATCGTCAACTTTATCGGCATACTTGTCCTCTTCGAGTTTAAAGGATGCTTAAACATGTAAATATGACAATGAAATTACAATATGTTTCATAACTTAAATAAATGTTATTAGAGATTCATAACACGGAAAGAGTCGACGTGCAGATCATAGTTAAAACCTTCACGTAAAAGATCGGCCATAAGGCAAACGATTGGTCGGTATGATGTGATCTTGCCAGCGTTTAGTACTTGTGGAGACACGAGTTTGGACAATTTTGCCACATTCCTCCCAACGAAACGAATTGTTGCCGTCCGGAACCAATTGCCATGTCGACATTCCTTTCGAAATAAATTAAATGAACAACCAAACATAATATAATGGTATGAATAAAACGTTAATATTTAAGTTCAAATACGCAATTACAAACACAATTCAATCGCTATCAAAATGTAATGGGACATTACAATCATCTTCTTCTTCAGAAGAATAAGAATCAAATTCCGGCTCATCGTCAGATCTCAGACCATCGTCATCCTCTCCAGATGAAATTTCGGCAAATTCGTTTGATGGATCGTTCAAAGGTTCATTATCGTCATACGTAACAGATGCATTCATAAATGTCTCATCTTCCTGAAACGCCTCATTTTCAAGACTATGCTCTCCTCTTCTATGTGAGGAGTAAAGACCTCTTGGGATAACTTTACAAACCGCTAACCAATCTACCTTATCTCGTCGTAAGCTCGGAAAAGGGATGTAGCAAACCTGTTTAGCTTGCACAGCTAAGACGAAAGGTTCAAATTGACGCAATCTTCGTCGGTTATTGATTTCAACTAAATTGTATTGTCTATGCACCTTTACTCCAACATTTGGTGTTGGGTCATACCATTCACATTTAAATATCACACATCGCTTGACTGGCAACCCAGGGTATTCAACTTCCAGTATTTCAACAATTTTTCCATAGTAATCCATCATTTCTCCCCGTATTGCAACCCCATCGCTTATTGTTGACATGTTATGTCCATGAGATTCTGTATGATATTTGTATCCATTAATGAAATACACGGATACGATTTAACCGTGCGTAGAGGTCCCTTTGCAAGATCACAAATCATCTTGTTCTCGATTGGATTGTCTAAAGCTCGAACAAAACAATTTCGCATCGCAACGAATTTAGTTTAATGAAACAATTAAAAATTACTTCAAATTATAATTAAGATGAAATGTTAGGCTATACTCACGTATCTCTCAAACCATCGAGGAAGTGTTTTCCAACTTCTTTATTAAGATCACCTTCCATCATACCCGCATTATCTCCGTAACAATGTCTCGTATAATCTAAATTATCAATGACTATTTTTAGTGATGAAGGCATGAGACAAAAGTAAATACAGAATATTCGTGTGCAACTTATTGCACGAAAGGCACGAGCTCTTCACGAGTTCAAAACAATATAACCATGTGCAGCCTCGATCTCTTCCTCGCTTAGCATTCTTCTTATCGCATCGCCAGGATGTTCGTCCAGAATATGAAAAGATGGACAAGTTTCCATCGGCATGACTCGTTCGTCCCCCATCATCATTACGAGGAACTTTTCTTGCTCTTGTGTTAACATGCGGCTCAAAATAATACCCACAAAACGTACTCGCTTCCTCCACTAAATAGGCATTACATATGGAACCTTCAACTCTAGCTTTGTTTTTAACATTTTTTCAAGTGGTGCAAATACCTACAGGAACCAAAACACTTATTATAACACATTTGTGAAGGCTTGTACGTAAATGGATGTTGCAGTTCTTTGGTTCTACTTACCTCTCAAATGGATACATCCATCGATATTGAACCGGACCGGCAAGTTTTGCCTCGTGTGGTAAGTGCACAGGTAGGTGCTCCATACAGTCGAAGAAGCTTGGAGGAAAAATGCCTTCTAATTTACACAAAATTACGGGAATTTCATGTTCTAGTTTTTCCATTTCACCAATGTTTATTTCAACTGAGGTTAAGCTTTTAAAAAACAAACTTAACTCTGTTATAGCTTCCCATACCTTAGCAGGTAACAACTCCCGAAATGCAATTGGGATAAGCCTTTGCATAAATACATGACAATCATGACTTTTCATCCCAAATAATTTGTACTTTCTTAGGTCCACACACCTAGCCAAGTTCGAAACATATCCATCAGGAAACTTGACACTTTTCAACCATTCACACATAAGCTCCTTTTGTCTCTGTCCAAACTGTAACATGCTTTTGGGTATTTACCGTGCGAAGATCTTTATGTAACTCATTTCTTTTGCAAAAGAGTTGCAAATCACTCGTGATTTTGCATTGTCTTTTGTCCTCCTTCAATGTTCATTATGGTATTGAACAAGTTGTCAAATATATTTTCTCAATGTGCATCACATCTAGATTATGACGAATCAAATTCGTTTTCCAATATGGCAAATCCTTAAAATGCTTCGTTTACGCCAACCAAAGTTCTGACTAATGGTTGAATTAACGTCATCGGCATCAAATTCAGTCACTTTTAGCAGCCCTAATTCTTCAATTTCTTGCAAGACCTCTTCACCGGATGTTATCGGAGGAGGAGGGTTGTGAACCGTCCGATTCTTTCTAAACTTATATTTATTGCGCCTGAACGGATGCTCTGCAGGTAGAAATTTCCTGTGATTGTCAAACCAACATATTTTCCCTCCATTAGCGGATAAAAAGCATCGAAATCATTGCGACAATAAGGACAAGCCAACGTCCCAAATGTGGACCATCCAGATAACATGGCAAAGGTCGGAAGTCACTAATAGTCCACATCAAAGTCGCTCTAAGCACGAAATTCTGTTTCTTAGACACATCATAAGTTTGAACACCATAGTCCCAAAGTCGCTGCAATTCGGATATCAATGGTTGTAAGAACACATCTATTTTTGCTTGGATTTGTTGGCCTGGGACAATCACCGTCAAGAACATATATGCCTCTTTCATACACATCCAAGGAGGCAAATTATAAGGAGTTATGATAATTGGCCAAGACGAATATTGCTGTCCAGATTGACCAAATGGTTGAAATCCATCCGTTGACAAACCCAACCGAACATTTCGACTTTCAACCGCAAATTCGACATGTGTGTCATTAAAATGTTTCCATGCCAATGCATCTGATGGATGAGTCATTACTCCATCTTCTTGTTCGTGTTCAGCATGCCATCTCATGTGAGACGCAGTCACATCAGAAGCATATAGTCGTTGCAACCTAGGAGTGAGAGGGAAATAATACATCCGCTTCCATGGAACTAATTTCATTTTAACGAGCGTTTTCTGGGCTTAAACCTTGGTTGCCCACAAAATTTGCACTGTTCTAAGTTCATATCATCTCCCCAATACAACATACATCCAATTCGACAGCAGTCAATTTTTTCCACAGGCAAACCAAGACCACGGATAAGTTTCTTCATGTTGTAAAAACTATCAACCATTGTATGCTCAGCTGGCAATGATTCGTTGTACCACTCAAGAATTTGTTCGAAACTGCGATCCGAAATATGACCTTCACTCTTTATGTTCAAAATGCGAGCAATTGATGACAACTGAGTCATTGTGTCACAATTTGGCCACAACTCTCGATCAGCTGACTGTAGTAAGACGAAGAATTGTTTTGCCTGTTGATTAGGTTCTTCGTCCACATTTTCCCCATTTGGCTCACATGTATGACCGAGTCCATCGTGCACCATTTGCCTGTAACAATTTTCCGGCCCATCACCAAATTGTCTTCCATAGCCATCCTCAGCGTGATTCTCATTTACGTTCATAGACGTAGGTTCTTCAATCGTCCTAGAGGTGCTAGCAACCAAGGGTTCCCCATGTCGGGTCCACTGGAAATAGTTCGGCACAAACCCTTTTCTCAACAAATGCAACTGAACTTCATCAATAAACATGAAACATTTGTGCTTGCAATTTTTACATGGACATCTGATCTTTGGCCCATCCATATATGCAGGTTGCGAACATGCATAACGAATGAACGCCTCTAGTCCTTCAACAAATTCAGGATTAATGAAACCATCGGTTAAACGCGTCTATACATCCAAGATCTATCGTGAAACTCATAACGGAGGATCATATTATACAACATCGATACCAAAATGACGATGTTATCTTAGCCACATATCACAAACAAAATAATTACAGACATATGATTAAACATCCAACTATTGCCAAATACGTATTCAATCAAGATTTAATATTATTGTGGATACCTATTATCATCAATTCGTTGTATATAAACAATTTCACATAAGCATATCAAATTATGTGAAATATTACAAGTGAAGAGAGATCCATTTTGCAAAACATCCAACAAATTATGGCTGAAATTAATTCAAGTCAGTGTAACAAATATATTAGTCACCTTCGGCATGTATAAATTATATTGGATACCCAATTTTAAACCGCAATAAAAATTTACTGCGTGCAAGACATAAATTAAATATTAAGCAACATGCTATGGGAATATCATTTGCAAGCACATGACTCAGGCGTTAACAATATTTACAAAAGCATAAGCATCGACCTTAATTGAAATTGTGGAAATGTTCTGACGTCGACTTGTGCAATGCGAACGTCACGTCGATATAAAGATGATCGAGTGCAATGCAAACCAACAATGATTCATTCATATCTTAATTGGAAATATTTTACTCAACGCACTAAATTGTATACTCAACTTATGACGGTTATCATCCACAAATAATTAAACCATCGGTAATACCTAAATCATTTCCATAATTGTAAGTCACATACAACATAAGATCAAAACTTAAAACTATTGAGCTCATGTTCTAATTTAACCATCATCTACTACGAGGATCCTATTGAAATTTCGGCAGCATTTCCCCTATAATTTGGACATCCCCCTTATGAAATAAGGGTCCCCTGCAATAAAAACACACTTAACTCAACCAAGAATCACAACGCAAATTGGGTCTCCATACTACAAGAATGTTGTACTCGTTCACATCATGCAATACATAAATAAACGATTAAGCAACATGCTATGGGAATATCATTTGCAAGCACATGACTCAGGCATTAACAATATTTACAAAAGCATAAGCACTGACCTTAATTGAAATTCAGGGAAATGTTCCTGACGTACGACTTGTGCAATGCAGAACGTCACGTGCGATAAAGATGATCGAGCTGCAATGCAAACCAACAACAGATTAATTCATATCTTAATTGGAAATATTTTACTCAACGCACTAAATTGTATACTCAACTTATGACAGTTATCATCCACAAATAATTAAACCATCAGGTAATACCCTAAATCATTTCCATAATTGTAAGTCACATACAACATAAGATCAAAACTTAAAACTATTGAGCTCATGTTCTAATTTAACCATCATCTACTACGAGGATCCTATTGAAATTTCAAAGATTTCCCTATAATTTGGACATCCCCTTATGAAATAAGGGTCCCCTGCAATAAAAACACACTTCTAACTCAACCAGTAATCACAACGCAAATTGGGTCTCCATACTACAAGAATGTTGTACTCGTTCACTTCATGCAATACATAAATAAACGATTCAAGAACATGCTATGGGAAGCTCATGTCCATTTTCATCCATGACAAAAGCATCCATGACAAAATCATATAAGCAATAATATAATATGGAACAATATACTGACGAAAACACTTATTAGCAATCAAAAACAAGCATGGGCTAGAGCCACACAAAGAAATCATTCATGCATTATCACATTCTAATATGTACTCAAGTGGTAGCACCAGGCATGAACACCTATAGGAACAAATCTCGGAAGAACAGGTCTCATCCAAGAGATATTTTGTAGTGTTCTTAACATCCATAACCCGACTATAATGCTCTCCACTATCATAACTTATTTTGAGTTTCACCTCCATCGATGACTTAAATGCTTGGATGAGCCAAATGGGTCATTGTCATCAAAAGATCGGAACCCATGATCATTATCGGTGTCTTTAAAACCACGAGAAGAATCAAATCGTGCCATGGAATTGTCCTTCAAGAATTCACTCTCACGATTACTAAAGTGATTGCCAATGTCTTCACGACAAAAGGTTAATATATAGCCTTAAACAATCAAAACTATCAATTGTTAAGATATGGTACATGGAGATTGTGGTTGTACTACATTATCTTCATGCTTCATGAGTTTACCTATTAACATTCAAGTTTGTGATCTGCATAGATAATATTGGTAACACTTCTTATAGGATTATAGAAGTTATCTATAAAGTAAGCTAGTGATAAGAGATTCTTGTTGAATATGACTTTTTGTGTGAGTTCAAGGTAGAAAGACATAACAAAGTAGCTGACTTAAAAAGGTAAATATTAATTTTGATCAAATTCCGTAATCATGGTCCATAATCTAAATTACATGATTTGAAGCCTTTAATATTACTTGCTAATGTCGTTAATATCAATTCATCATTATACCTTTTAAGTTAAGGTACATCAATTTTACAAAAGAGGATGGATTGATACGCTTAAAAATTAGATTTTTCACAATGTTAATTACGAGTTTAATTAATTACGATAACCTTATAACTTATCATAAGAACTACAATGTCACCATTAAAACTTCAAATTTAGTTGAGGCATGATAAAGTTTTATTCTTACGATTATCTATTATCTTAAGAGTCTTGATTGTTTACTTTTTATTTTGAGAATAATCAAAATTATGTATTTACTATTTACGATTGTTACTAAAAGTGCAATTAAGTAATGATAACCTTATAACTTACCATTAAGAAAGAAATGTATTGCTTAAATAGTTTAGGTGTGTTTTAGGAGTTATATTTATTGATGAATATGTGAGACTTGGATTTATACAAAACAACTACATTGGGCCTCATTTAACCCTTCATCCTAGCCAAGATCGACTTATAAAATATATCTTTATGTGTATATGGTTTCCATAGAATTATCAATGGATATTATTGAAACAAAATGTTTAATCATTTCATATTGTGTTGTAACCAAGTAATTAAAGTAACATCATAGGAAATTAACTATAAAAATATTAAGGAATCTAATTTGGAAATATTATTTCATTATCATAAATAAAAGTTTTTCAGTCTTACAATGTATTAAAAATAAGTTTTTCTACAACTTTACACCTTAGTCCTCCACATTTTCCTTTACACCTTTTAAGCCTTTAAAATTACTTTCTAATGTCAGTTAATATCAATTGATCATTAAACCTTTTTAAGTCAAGGTACATCAATTATTTCAAAAGAGGATGGATAGATACGCTTAAAAATTGGATTTTATGACAATGTTAATTACGACTTTAATTAACTTATCATAAGAACTACATTGACACCATTATAAACTTCAAATTTAGTTGCGACATGAGAAAGTTTTATTCTTTCCATTATCTTAGGAGTTTTGATAGTTTACTTTTTGTTTTGAGAATAATCAAAATTATGTATTTACTATTTAAATTTGATATTAAAAAGTGCAATTAAGTAAACATAACCTTATAACTTACCATTAAGAAATATATTGTCACGACCACTGGGTTGCTTCTTACTTAACGCATTAGAAAGTTTTGTGTTTCAATTCTTTTAACAGTTTTTTTATTTTGCATTATGATTTAAGAATAACTAAAGATATGTATTCTTTTATAAAACATTTATAAAAATTCAAATGTGGTCTAACTGTTATGAATAAACATTTATAAATTAATCCTAAACATCAAATAATAAAAAAATTCTTGGCACACAATGTGCTCCAACAAATAAGACATTTTTTAGTTGGTGTCTACCTCTGTAAAGATATTATTTTATAAATTTATTTATTTAATAATTTTAATCATAGTTGATAATATTAACCCATATTAAATTGATTTGGTGTCAATAAATCAAAATTGAACTTGAGTTAAAATTTTATGGACTAGTTCAAAATTTGACTTAAAATTTGCAAAATTCAAACTCACTAGGAATTCATATTATTGTAATATAATTGATTAAAATAACAATATTTTAGTATCTCCTTAGTTTAATCAAAATTTCAGCCCAACTTAGAATATTAATAATGGGTATCAAATTAAATTATCGAATTGATAGATAGTTAGAATCATTATTAATAAATATTAAATAATGATCACCTAATTTTAGAATAATTATTAATAATTATAAAGTAATAATCACCTAATTGAAAGTTTTGGCAATGTAGTACACAAATTCTTAATTTTCTTATTCAAATCTTTCATTTTTCTTTAAAAGCAATTGAAGAGCAATAATGTACATATAATTAACATATGCATATAAGAGCAATAATAAAAGTGATAATTTACATATAGTTTACAGATACATATAAGACCAATAAATTACTTATAATTACAGCAATAATTAACATATAATTTACGGATGCATAGAAATGCAATATTTAACATAAAATTACAGCAATAATTAACATATCATTTACGGATGCATATAAGACCAATATTTTACATAAAATTACAGCAATAATTAACATATAATTTACATAATTAACATATAATTTGCAGATGCATATAAGACCAATATTATACATATAATTTCAACAATAATTTACAAATAATTTACATTTACATATAACGAAAAAAATTTCATAAATTTAGAGCAATAATTAACATATAAAACCTAAAACCGCAAAACATATCCATTCAACACCGTCGGAGGAATTAAAGAGGGAGGAGGAGAACTTACCACTTTGCTTGTCGGAGACGAGGACGAGACGCGACGGTGGCGTCTGGCGATCGATTTACCAAAGAATTCATGAAGCATGGCGATTTAATCAAGCAAAGCAACGACGGCACGACGAAGGAGAAAACCAGAGGAAAAACGAAGAGAAGGAGAAAAGGGCTGCGTCTGCGGAGGAGGAGGAAGAAGACGCAGCTAAAATAATAACCAAAGACGTCGTTTTGGTTTAAACCAAAACGACGTCGTTTCGATGAAGTAAAGGCGTGGATTTCACCGACACCCTTTCCGACGGAAATTTCGCGTCGGAAAATATTTCAACATATTCAGCGATCAATTTCTTTCGATCGAGAAAAGTATAACTCCCACCCAATTCCTCCGACGGTAACGTTATTTCGGTCGGTATTTCCGACGGTGTATATACCGTCGGTATGTTTCGGTCGGTATTTCTCATTTTCCTTGTAGTGAGAGGAAACCCATCGTGTTTGCTGCAAGTGAAATACGCTGGACCACTTCACAGTCAGACGGTAGTTGCCGAACATCCATGTACCCACCTTCCATTTCAACCTAGCAGAGACCTTAATGTTCAACACTATATCTCCATTGAAGTCTTTGCACATAACAGCAGCTAAGTATGGTGATATAGGCACAGTACCATTCAAGAACAGAGACCATGCAGTGATTTCATTGTGACCCATGTAAATACATGGTGGAAGCTCAGTAGTTTCAGTTATCTTTTGGTTACGGTAAGATTCGGAAATACCAACCTGTTCATAGTATATGCCGATTCTCTCATTGGGGTTTCTTATGGAAATGGTAATTTGCATGCTTGTAGTAAGGATGCTTGCCTGTGATAGGCATAATGCATTGAGGGTTGTGTCTTGGAGGACAAATTCTGGCTTTGTTGGCCGGAGAATGATCCATGCTAGGAAGATTGCAAAGACCACTAGGACAACGATGGCGCCAACCCCGATGAGTATTCGCCGGTAAAGATTCTTTATGCGGTTAGCGTCACGAGCGGATTCTTTAGCGTCACGAGCGTCACGAGCAGACTCTTTAGCATCATGAGTGAACTTTTTAGCATCACGAGCGTTACAAGCAGACTCTTCAGCGATCCAAGCTAATCTAAGCAAGTCATTGATCGAGACAGATTTTGTTGCTGTATTGGTATTCATTTGGTGAAAAAGAGATTAGAGTAGGAATGTGGTTGGTAGAATATACCTTCTTGCATGCAAACATATGCAAGGATGATTATGGGAGTTTGGATTATATAGTAATCTAAACGTGTATGTGGCTTGGCTCTTGAGTGTACCTGAGCTTACACGGTGGGCAAATTGTCAAAAATTGTATATAACCAAACATCCAGAGGACGTTTAAGAACATATCCTATGACAATGGTATGTTAGAGCAAACATAATCTCTTAAATGGCATTATTAAGAATACACAATACTTGAAACCTTAACCCTTCATTTCATTTATTCACAAAAGTTTACATTGTAGTCATTAAAACAAAATTTACATTACCAAACATGAGAAAGTTTACAATCCTTTATACAAAAGTTCTATAAGTCAAAGAAACTACAAAATAAAATATATAACTCCTCTGATGTCAGCTGATAGACCTTTGAGTCATATCTTAATCCAAAATATTCCTCTACAAAATCTTAGGAACTAGGTGTCCTGACTCGTACCTAAAAAGTTACGTTGTAATTTTTGATGAGTTTTGCAAATTCAATGAGTGAAGCATCGTTGATGATTTCACTCAAGTCAAATACACAAATATCACACAACTAACCAATTTCACAAACATTTTCCATCTCAATAAGACATAATGAATGTCACACATCTCATATACATTCTTTTGGAACATGTATAATCCAATGAATCACAATATCATGACATCACTTTATCATCACAATTTCAAAAAAAATTCATAATCATAAATATACAAATGTAGATGCATAAGAGACTCCAGATTCGTTATTATTTGTTGTGATCAAGCGCCTTTCAAATAAATATACAGATACTGACCCATTGGGCTCAGTCAGATATAGAAATCATGGAACAAAGCTCTACGTGCAGAATTCTGAGCTTAACGCTCTTTCAGACTGGCTATTCTGATCACAATGCCTTTATCTGAACATGCATTTTATGAAATGCATCAAATAATAGAATATGCCTTCAAAACATTTACTTATGATGCACAGACAGAATCTTAGATTTGTCAGACCTCAGTCCAGCATTCAACTTTCGTTGAGTATTCAAAAATAAGTCAGAACTCAAATGCAAACAGACACTTCCAATATATTCCCAAATATCAAACTCCTCGAACTATTAATGTCTGGAATCATCATAATCAAGTCATTATCATTTCAATAAATGGAAATTAAACAGAAACAAAATCAATCATCGTGAAATCATCTAGGTTGACTCACAGTATGCTCCAATTTATGCTATTGCCTGGATGATCCGACAATGTCTAAATGACGTCTGACTTGAGTGTCTAAAATCATACAATTCATACATAATTCACATTACAAATTCGATTAATCAAATACTTATTCATTTGTGCACATATGTTCATATGTCATATTCAATGCATGCCCAATGACTATCCGGGGTATATTTCCTTAATAATAATTCATAATCATTCACATATTGTCACTTGGATATGTCTCATTTGCATTTAGATTAATACCCTAAGTCGACTTGATCATGCTCCATTCATTAACCATACATTTACTAACTCTTTTCTAACATCAAATTATGTTCTTTTAAAACCTTAATCAAGTTTAAATGCATCATAATTAAATACCTTAATCCTTAATTGGTTTCAAGAATCACACAAAAGAACCTTTTCTTTACTTCCATGCAATTTCCACAATCATATATGGCTTCCCACAATCATGGGATGGGTTATTCGAAAGTTCCCATCCAATTCCTTTATTAGTTTTCCATATTTTCTCAGGGTAAGTTTCGGGTCAGTTTTGTATGGCCATCATGGCATAGAAATTGAGGTTTCTATATAATATGTTCTTCTATGTCTTAAGTTTCTAATAAACTAAATTTCATACAATTTGGTTCATTATTCCTAGAGTTATGCCCAAAATACTACATACTGCTCTCAAACAGTGACAGAATCCAAAAACTCAAATTCAAGTCGAGTTTTGAAACTCTTAGAGATAGAATTAAAATTCGATTCCTTCATGTAGAATATAGTCATATGTCTTTAATTTAATGTAAACTTAAAATGATCCCATTTGGATATCTACAGATCAAGTTATGGCTCCAAAATACCAATGTATGTTTAGTGAAAACACTACAGCTAATATATTCCAGCAATTTTTCTTTCATTTTTTTCCAGATTTTTTTACACTTTATACCAAAGTTAAACAACCTCTTTATAGTTCATCAATTATAGCTCTATTAGGCCTAAATCATACTCCAATTCCTCATCAGTAACATCTCTTATTTCAGTTCAAAATTATTCAATTAGCAGCTCACAAATTATCAAACCAGAAACCTTTACATTATTATGCATATAGTCCTAGTTCTTTCCCAAATCAAGAATATCAAATTAACATCTTTCTTTGGCATAAATCCACCTTCATTATACTTCAAATCCAGACCTAATTCATCAATAAATCAATCTATATCCCACGATTTTCATACACCAAAACAAAACAGAAACACTTCTAAGTTCATGCAAAAATTTCCAGCACAATCAATCATTAACATCATATGTAATTCATCCTAATTCATCATCATCAATTCTCTATCATAACATGCTATAAACACTAATCATTTACTTATATTTTAAAGTCCAATTACAGCTCAAAAGATCAAGCCAATTCAGTATTCCAAGCAAGCAGAAACATCACACATTGAGGGTAGAACTTCGTTGGATTTCAGCTAGAACATGTGGGCAACTTCAAGCTGATCTTTTACTTAATTTTGTGAGGGTAAAACATGGATTTTTGTATAGAAATTGGACATAAGCATGAATGTAAATAGGGAGATGAAAGAAGTGAGGGTTTCGATGGTGGGTGAGAAGAAAGAAGAAGAGAAATGAGCTGAACGAAACTTGCTCCTGCAGAAACTCACCAGCTAAGGTGTTAGGTGTCATGTTAAATAGCCACAAGTCTTATGGCATGTTCAGCACTTATCAAGCATAGGTGTTGCCAAATGTATCCAATTAACTAGGTCACTTGTCCATTAATCAACTACGCCATTTGTCATCCACTTACTAGCCCATTTGTCACACAATAATTGATCCATTTGTCAATTAATTACTTGTCCATTTGTCACTCATTTAACTATGTCAAATGTCACTCAATTATAAGCTAAATCATTCAAATTTTTCATGCATCAATTTATCCTACCACTTAGCATTTGTCCTAATCCAATCGTACATTTAATCCATCAATTTCCCAATCCATAACATTAATTCCAATTTACTAATTGAAATTCAATCATACCAAAATTCAAGACATATTAATTCATAATTCACATCATCATCACTTAACATTTTTCACACCTCGGAATAAGTCAATTGAGTGCATATGCTATCTTTGTAATGTGTTCTAATATCAATTCGTGTATGAATACTAATGTTATGCATGTATATCCAATACTTAATCTAGGACTAAACCCTAAGCATATATTGAAAAATAGGATATCACAAAAATCGTAGGCACCGACAAAGAAATCCACAAAAGTCAAGGATTGCTGGCCATTTGGTGAACAATAATCACAGAAGATGACAATTGTTTATGCGGTTAGCGTATTCGCCGGTAAAGATTCTTTATGCGGTTAGCGTCACGAGCGGATTCTTTAGCGTCACGAGCGTCACGAGCAGACTCTTTAGCATCATGAGTGAACTTTTTAGCATCACGAGCGTTACAAGCAGACTCTTCAGCGATCCAAGCTAATCTAAGCAAGTCATTGATCGAGACAGATTTTGGATCCGTTGACTTTTCCCAGTTGGGATTGTAAAAAAGATCCGGTGACTGTTCAGTTGAGCAATTGAATTCATTAGCTTGAATCTCCATAGCCGAAGAAAGCGAGTGCCAAGGGGGCATTGATGAAATTGAAGTTGGCTCAAATTGCAATGTTGGTGGGGGGATTCCCGCAGTTAGAAAGAACTCACTTTCCATGTTTCAGTCCAGAAGATTGAAAACTAGAATTGGGATCAATCCAATTGTAGAGCTGTTAATTTATGTGAAATGGAAATACAGAGAAAGCAAAAAGCAGAAGGGAAGGGCAGATGTTTGGCTATAATATGGATGACTTGTTGGTCCAAATGGAAAGCATTAATATCTGAAGAATAGGCAAAGAGAGCGAGAGAGAAATTTGGCATGAGAAAAAAAAAAAAAAGAGTGCAAAATAATGTTCGGTTGATGAAAGCGAAATCAGAGAGGTAAAGGGCCGAAGGAGGGAGAAAAGGGGAGGACGTGGGGAAGCAAAATCTCAACTGAACAGATTTTGCTTTCCTTTAAATCCTTCCAGATAGTTGCAGCATTGGAAGCAAAGACGATGCCAGCAGAAAGCTGAAAACTGACAGTATTGATGATCCAAGATAAAACGAGAGCATTACAGCGAGCCCAGTGACTATGAAGCTCTGTAGGTAGATCGGAGCAAGGAAATGTGCCGTCAACAAATCCTAGTTTATTCTTTGCCAAGAGAGCGATCCTCATCAAACGGCTCCAAACACAATAGTTTTCAGGGCCAGTGAGCTGATGTGAAACGAGAACAGTGCTTGGAGTGTCAGAGGGATGAAGGTAAAGGGGATTCGTGAAATCAATGGTAGGAAAAGCGGCAGAAGAAGCGGAATTAGTGAGAGCCATGAAGAAATTAGGGATTTGAAGAAAAAATTAGGGATCGCGGAAAGAATGAATAGAACAAAGGAATCAAAAAATGAAGAAATGAGGAGATAAGAATCGAAATCGGAAGAGATCCGATTAGGGCTCTGATAAGCGAGATCGAAAGAGACCCGATTAGGGCTCTGATACCATGTTGAGAGAGACTGGAAAATGATATTTATTTTACTTCACTCAAAACACTGTACAATAGCTATTGAAAACTAGACTTGAAACTAAGCTCTAACTAATTACATAATTAGTTACACAGAATACAACTAAATCTCTACATGTCAAAACGAAGAATTGCAAAGAGGAACCCATTACTCGCGTTGCCGACGTATCATGAATTTGTCTATAGCTTGTCTTAAATCATAGTTTAGAAAAATAGAAGGAGATTAATATAAGTTTTAAAGGCCGGTGAATGTGAGAGGTTAGGACCTTTAGATTTTCTTTATACATTTATTGGGTAAAAATAACAAAACTGGCACAAATAACACTAAAAGAAACGTGAATAACACAAGTAATATTACCATAACCCAGGAATTGATTAGGTTGAGTTTAATCTATTTGAATTCAGACAATAAGCACAAGAACTAATTAATTAACAATACAAGCAAACTGCAAGCCGTTGGCTTAAACTTCAACCGAGCAGCTTCTGCCAAACGGATACTTTATCCCCACCGAAAGAGGAAAGACATCTTGTTTGCTGGAAGTAAAATACGCTGGACAGTTCACAATCAGATGGTAGTCGCCGGACATCCATGTGCCCACCTTCCATTTCAACTTAGCAGAGACCTTAATATTCACCAACACTATATCTGCATTGAAGTCCTCGCTCATAACAGCAGCTAAGTATGGTGATATAGGCATAGAGTTACCATTCAAGAGCGGAGACCACACAGTGATTTCCCCTTGACCCATGTAAATACCTCGTGGAAGCTCCGTAGCTTTGGTTATCTGTTGGTTACGGTAAGATGCGTAAATATCAACATGTTCATAGTATATGCCTATTCTCTCATTACGGTTTCTTGTGGAAATAGTAATTTGCATGCATGTAGTAAGCAAACATGCTTGTGATAGGTTAAATGCATTGAGGGTGGTGTCTTGGAGGACAAATTCTGGCGTTGTTGGCCGGAGAATGATCCATACAAGGAAGATTGCAAAGAGGACCAGGACAACGATGGCGCCAACCCCGATGAGTATTCGCCGGTAGAGTTTCTTTCTGCTGTGATCGTGGCAGTGGCCATACCCCATGGTCAGCAAACAAGAATCTCTTTGATTAGACAAGGAGCAAATTCGCTTAAATCAGGGAAAATACAAAAGAGATTGATCAAGACAGCGTTTGTTCTTTATAGAGAATCATAAAGTGAAAAAGAGACGAGAGTAGGACTTTGGAAGCTGTGACTTCATGCAAATACATGCAAGGATGATTATGCGAGCTTCGATTATATAGTAATCTAAATGCGTAGGCGTCTTGACTTAAAGAGTCCACCTGAGCCCAAGCTTTGCTAATATTAATGTCACAATATATCATTCTCGCACCTTAGCTCTCATTCTTGGAGATTTCGACTTTAATAACATATAGATCTGAGGGGTTTCTATGCACAAACTTGTACGCTAAGAGCTTCTGATATATATCATTCATATAATAGAAAATAGTTTAGACAGGTACTCTATTGAAATATGATTATGCTATTTTTTGTTTAATGTTTAATTTTTAGGTAAATTGATTTCTTTACTAATATACCCTTTTAAGTATAACTTCGATTAGAATTTAAACTAAAAATCTCTTCCTTTTATGAAAGAGTATCAATTGCTGATTATTGTTTGATTTTTTTTTTTTTTGGCTATAAATGGAAAACTAAATAGAACTACACAAACAGACAACCCCTAATTATCGTAGGGCTCTTCTGTATAAGACGCCATGCTAGTCGAGTTGAAGTTGCTCCTGTATGGTCACCGGAGGCTCCTGCAAAATATGTAAGCCTGGGCTAAACGTTACTGCTAAAGAAGTCATCCGATCGGTACACTAGTTTCCTTCGCGATACACATGCTGGAGATGTACCTCCCAGTTGCGTTGCAAAAGTCTTCGTGTACCTGCCACCAATAAAAGATCATCAGTTAAAACCATCCTGGAAGAAGAGAAAATGTTAATTATCTCGAAGGAATCCACTTTGACAATAACACGTCGGTAGCCCAGCATGCGTTAATTATTGCTTGATGTTACCTTCTCAAATAAGATTGATTGCATGCTTGATTTGGAAATTTACAAGAAAAATATTGTTTTTGTTGCAATATTGATCCAATCAAAGTCTTAACTCTTAAACCTTCAGTCACAAAGGCTTCAAACTTGACATGTTTGTATGAAATGAAGACATCATGCTAAGAATAAGTAGTTATCTCAAGAAAACTAACCAAAGTAAACAATAAATTAACCCTACTAAAATTAGGACCCTTAATTTTGGGAGAGTTAATTTGTTTTTAAAGTAAAATATTATTTTATTGTACCTATAAGAGTTAACAAAGAAAACTATAATATGAAAGTTTCCACTGAAATAAATATTTTAAAGGAATCCATTTCTTTATTTCTCATTATATCTATTTAGTAGTGTTGGTTGAACGTACTATTACGTGCTTTATTATTTCATGTTTTTTTAGGAAAAGTACCGTTTTCATTTTAAGTTTCAAATAGAAAACTATATTTCATTGTAGACGAAGTCTAATTTTGGTATTTATATAAAGAGAGTTTTTTCTCTTTAAAATGTTTACAAAATATTTAAAACAAGTCGTAATATTTGGAAAATGTTCGAAACAATTTTTGACTAGATGGCATCATTGATACGAAGGTTTGTAGTTGACGTGGATTTTTTAAAAATAGAAGTGAGTCCCACGCACTTCCACTTGAACGGCGTCGCTGCGTATGCGGCTCTTCCCTGTGAGTTTTGATACGCAGTGCGAGAAGTGGAAGTGCGAGAGAATAGAGAGCTACAAGAAAAATGCAGTACAATCTGATTGGCAAGCTCGCATAAGGACTTGCGGCGGGACTACGGAGTACAAATATGATTGCGGCGCTTTGTTTTCCAGGTTCTTAATACCTTTGCCCCTTCTGTTGTTTTGTTTTTTTGGGTCTAGGACACGAAACGTCCAAATGGTTTGGAACTGATATTTCAAGACTTGGTTTATGTTTGGTGGTGTGTACATACATACATACAGGAGCGATAGTTTCATCACGCATAGGGAATTTTGTGAAGTTTTAGCTGAGGAGAGTACAGGAGCACAAAACGTTGAGATTCTGGATAAAGTAGGGATCAATCACAATGCGGGGTACTGCAGTTTCTTCACCAACTCCGAGGCCACTTACCATCAACTACTGTGGTTTCTCCTGGTTTATCTGTTCAAAGCTCGATCAGGTTATTACTTTTGTCATTCACGTGTGTAACGTACAGATTGCCCATTTCTAACAATGATTTGTAGTGTTTGATTAGATAGAAGGTTAAGTAATTGTGTTTTTCTCGCTGCTTATGGTTCTCTAAGAGATTAGATTATGCCTCTCCCCATTAATGTCGCTCACCACCCACCCGTGGACGTACGTGTTCACCACCTCTTAAAGAAGCCCTCTTACCCTCTTAACTGATTGAAGATGGCACCTTCAGCACAGAACTTGTCGAAGTTCAATGTTGGCTGGAACCTCCTGTCAAACACTTGGTGTGCAGTCCACTTCAGCCTTCAACAGCCAAAAGTTTCAGCTTCGATCTCCTCAGCCTAGTAATGTGATTATAGGTTGCTGCTTCAAAACTCCAACTCAACCCTCTCACAGATCAGAGAATGTATGACAGAAATTTTGTGTAAATTGAAAAATAAATAGCTCTTCTTGTATCAGAATGAACAGTAAACCAATGGAACAGTAGAGCTTCAATTTCCAGCCTCTGAATGAGTAAAACCACTTCAGTTGTCTGTTTTCCAAAGGAATCTCATCTTCAGAAGGAGTAATAGAGTATGAAGGACATAAAAGGATGATGCTTAGAACAAGAAATGAGACTTTCGAGTACTAAGGAAATTCTGGAAACAAGACTTCTCAAAAGCTGGTTTTCGATATTGACAAAACAAAATATAAACGATAGTTGTTCTGCTACTGTTATACAAGTTAAAGTGATAGCTGCTGGAAAAAGATTAATCTCCAAGTGTTCACCTGCTAGACTAGTTTTTACTCATCAGATCTTGTGTTTAACTTTTAGTTTTTAAAGTTGTATCAGATGTAGAGAGCTGATATATGAAGCTCATGTTTTACTTTTCCAACAGAGAGAAAGTTTGTATAAGAAAAACCCAGAAAACTATCAATACAAACTTCACTTTACATATTGCGTTTTGCTCTTTGATTTTTCCAGTAGCTGAACTTTAGTAGTTTAGAAGAGCAGTAGATGTTTTGTTTTACTTTGCAAAAATCTGAAGTTAGTTTTGTATCTGAGTTGAGAGTAAGAACTACTTTTCCAGCAATCCACAAGTTTACAGTTCATCAATCCAAGTTCAGTCTTTTTCTTTTCATGTCATTCTTGTAGTATTTTGTTTTATAGAAGTTAAGCCTTTTAAGTAGAATAGTTGAAGCAATACACAAAACCAGAAAGTTAGCAAAACTACTGAAGTTGTTTTTCAAATTCTAAATTGAGTGGTACATCCATTTTTCTCAAATACATCAAATTCCCAACCTTACATTCAAAAACCTGAGAGGAACAAACTATTACAATTTTTGAAAGATTAAGCAACAGTTTCGAAGATCAACAGCTGAAGCTTTCCATTCTTTGCTAAAGTCTGCATAAACATTGCTTGAAGTGTCTGGAGTAGATTGCAAGTGTCTTGGAATTCCTGACTTTTAGCAGCTGGAAGAAGATTAATCTCCAAGTGTTCACCTTCTAGACCACCGAGTACGATGCCTCCACCAACGACCGACTTCTCGTGTCTTGCTTGAAGGGCACGACTCCGGTCTGCAAGATAATCTGTTATTTGTAGAGAACAGAGGAATCAACGACATCGTATGAGATCTTCATCTTCTTGTTAGGGTTGTACACTCGGAACAGTGCGTGCCAGTTGCCAGTTTGAGAAGAGGAAGAGAGATTGAAAGTTGGAGACGAAAAGAGAGGTGAGCTGGAAATCGGGACGGTGAGGTCAGACGACGAGCCATATGATGAAGAGGATGGTGAAGAAGATGACCGTGACGGCAACAATGGCCACCACCAAGCGGCGAAGGATAAGAACGCCTTGGTCGGAGTAAAATGGTTTTTGTTGTTCTTGGTTGTAGTAGTAAAAGTAAGAGTTGTTATTTGAGTATGGTTGTTCATAATAGTGGGGCTAGGCGGTGCCGGTGGGTGCCGGCCGGTTTTGCTTTGGGGAAGAGGGTAGCCTGTGGTGGGCCGAGAAGGATCGTGCATGGTGTCAAAATTGAGTCTATGTGGATTGAGAAATCAAAATGTCGAATTCAAGTCTTTTGAGATCTGTCTTATGGTCGTTTGAGTGTCTTAAGTTACGACGAGGTTTATGCACACATAACATAATCCTTAGTTCCGTATCACGTCAATGAGAAATAATAAAGAAATGTGAAAATACCGACCTTCATGGGAGTTGCTTAACGCAACGCGTTAAGCCTTTATGTATCTTTCTGAATGCGTGAACTTCTGAATAGGTCAGAATATTCGTATATTTACAATTTTTTACAATAATTATAAGAGATTTTAACTTTTTATATATAATATCTATATTGAACCTTTCCATCACGAAATTAATATAAGTTTGGTTTATATTAATTGAGGTCTACTGTTTTTTAAACTTCGGCCCATTAATTTAGGTTTTTTATTGAGTCACTTTATTATTTTTGTCTGGATCAAATTAGATAATTTAATCGATAAGTTAATGAAAAACTAAAAAAGTGCAATTAATTATTGTCCATCAAATAGGAAAATATCTAAAATCTCCTCCTTAGACAATAATCAATTGCGTCATTGACTTAAGTTTAAAACCAATTTGAAAATACGGTTAAGCCAAATTACTGAATAAGTATAAAGTTTAAAACAAAACATTTGATCTAAATATATTAAAAGTCTATCATTATGTCCCGTAAGGCTTTTGATACCAAAAAAATATCAAACACATATGTTATATGTGACACAAGTCCAATATAATCATACATATCTAATACATAACTAACATGAATGAGAAATATAATGTGATAAACTCGAATGATACCCATATGAGCTTATATGTATCATCTTTCTATTAATAGGTTTCAATTTCTCTAAACTTTATACCAAATTGTTTATGCAAAATTGCATCAGAGAAATCTTATTTTCTCTTACTAAATGCTAAATTGCATTAGAAAAAATCTTTATGTTCTCTTATTAAATGCTAAACTACATTAGAGAATACTTTTATGGGATTAAACACTTATATCCCTATATGTTATGTCAAAATCCATGGATATACATATTAAACTGTATGTGTCCTAATGATATAGGTCAAAGGTCAATCTGTACATATGCCCAATGACCTTTAAAATGCTTAAGATCGACACAGACCTTAAAACTTTTACATGTATTATGGCAACGTATAGTAACAAGTATGACTGAGGATAAACAATGATCATCTTTATCAATAATAATCATACTGTCATAATACATTAAAATATATAAACATACAAGGAGTAAACATAGCGATCCCTAACTCCTAATGTCTAAGGACTTGTAGCCTTATTATATACATATCTTTTAAATATAAAGGGGTGAAGTCCTTTAGTTAAAGGATTAGTAAGCATTTCCTCAATCTTTTAATGTTCTACCTCAATGTCACCTTTTGGTATCAACTCTTTTATGTTCAAATACTTGACTTACAAATGCTTAGAACTTGAGATATTCTTATTATTGTTACTAAACAACATGGCAACAAGATTACTACAATACAACCGAATGAGTTTAGTTACTGAATCAACCATATACAACTCAAAGATCAAGTTCCTGAGTCGAACTGCCTGTGAAGAAGCTCATAGCATGCTACAAATTTTGCATGCATAGTCGAGAAAGTCACTAGTGTCTGTTTGACACTCTTCCATGATACTATACCATTTGTTAACATAAAAACGTAACCTGAAATGGACTTTCAACCATCCAGACACATAGCAAAATTAGGATATATATACCCTACAAAGTCTAGGTTGTTGACCCTTCTGTATGCCAACATGTAATCTCTAGGTCCCTTTAAGTATCTTAACCCTCGCTTAACTGTATTCTAGTGGTCTATACCTAGGTTAACCAGATAACAACCCAGCAGTTCAATAGTAAAGGCAATGCCCGATCTAGTGTATATTTAGGCATACATTAGGCTACCAACCACACTAAAATAAGGAGCATTCCTCATAGCCTCTCAACTTTCCTCATAACCTCTCTCTCTACTTCATTTTTTGGACATTGTGTTAAAGATAATCTCTCACCATGAAAGATTGGTCCTACAATAGGTTTACAAGTAGCCATATTAAACCTTTGTAATACACGCTCAATGTACACACTCTATGAGAGGCCTAAAGAGTGTTGAGATTTTTTCCGATGAATCTGAATACCTAAAACAAAAGATGTTTCACTAAGATCCTTCATGTGAAAAATGCTTGGCCAAAAGTTGCTTAACCTCATGCAACATGGTCAAGTCATTTTGATTCGAATAATATATCATTCACATACAACAATAGGAAGATAACTTTTCTCCTGCTTAGTTTGTGATACAAGCTTCATTCAACTTTATTTTCTACGAAGCTGAAAGAGGTCACAACCTCTTCAAACTTTAGGTACCACTATTTGGAAGCCTATTTCAAATCGTATATTGATTTTCTCAACTTGTAAACCTTATAAATCTCTCATTGATCCTGAAATCCTATAGGTTGATCCATATATATCCCTTCATAAAGGTCCCTATTTAGGAAAGCGGTCTTGACATTCATCTGATGTAGCTTCATATCATAACGAGTTACTATTGCCATAATCACTCTAAATGCATCCTTAAAAGATAGTAGAGAGAAGGTAACATTGAAGTCAACCCTTTCTCTCTGAGTGAATACTCTGGCAACCGATCGAGCCTTGAACTGCTCAACTTTATTCTGAATATCCTTCTTGGTCTTAAACAGTCATTTACAATTGACAAGTTTGTAATGTTGAGGCAAATCAACTAGCTTCCATACCCTGCTATGCTTCATGGATTACATCTCAACCTTTATTGCATCCCACAACAAATCTACATGAGGTCTAGAAACAGCTTCTACAAAAGTGACTGGATCCACTACAATTTCAATATCATATTCTTATTCACCAAAATAGGCTATATAATCAGATGAGATAGGAAGTCATCTAATTTTGATGGATCTTTGCAACTACATTAGTTCTTGTACCCCATGAACCTCTGTTTGTACAGTTATGGGTTCCTGTTCCTATACAAGCATGGTACTTAGATTATATGAGTGGCGGATATGATATAACTATAATATCCATTCTGTTATCCTTTGAAGGTTAAGAGGGTCCACTCCCATCACAGACATCATATTCCAAAAACTTAGATGTTTGTGATTCAACTATTCTAGCCTCACTTCTCTATAGTAAAATCTATAGCCTTTAGAGTGGTCCAGATATCCAGCTAAATAGCAACGAGTAGAATGGGTGTGCAATTTTCTTTTATAAGGATTATACAAATGTACCTCAGCAGGGTAGCTTCATACATGAATGCGTGAAAGGCTAGGCTTCCACCCTTTTTAGATAATCAAGTACGTTAGTCCTGCTCTGTATTAACTTCATCTTGATCTTTAGGATTTGATTACGTGTTTCAGTCACACCATTTTGCTCAAGAATACCTAGTATAGTGAACTGAGTCACAATTCCACATACTTAGCAAACAAACCTTTTGCTTGTCCTAAACCACCATGTTTGCCATAATACTCTCCTCCACAGTCAGATTTGACAATTTTGATAATTTTCTCAATTGGTTCTCAACCTCAATCTTAAAGATCTTGAATTTGTCAATAGCTTCAGACTTTTTCTTAAACAGGAACACATAATCGTAACATCAATAAATGTAGTTGTATAGGGTCCAATACTATCTGTATGTGTGAAATCTAACAAGCTTAAATCTTGAGTTGATCACATTTTCCTTTATTTTGGCCAACTTGCCTCTGTAAAAGTCAACACATTTTTCCAGATCATCAAAATCTAGAGTTGGGAGAATATTTTCCTTTATTAATCTCTCAACTTTATCGCTAAAATGTGGCATAAACTTTTATGCCATAACATTTATGACTTTTCCTTAATCAGAGGTATCTTTTGAGTAACAAGTTAAGCAATATATGAAGAAGTATACATCTTATGAGGGGTGAGACACATTTTATATAATTCATATGATAAGAAGGTAGTTCCAATATGTTTTGCATTAAAAGATAACTATATAACTAAATTATCAATGACAAAACGATAACCCTCTTTGTCTAACACTGATATAGATATCAGATTCTATCTAAAAATATTATTTAATATGTGTCATGTAATACAAGTACAAACCTTATATCGAGGTTCAAACATACATCCCCCATAAACTATATATCAACTTCTTTATTATTGTCAACCATCAGTTTCTCCTCCCGTTTAGTTGGCTTTCTCCTAGATATGAACCCCTGCATCGTGGAAGCAACATGATTAGATGCTCCACTGTCTAACTGTTGGGATCTCAAGTGTGAGTAGGAATCCCATATTGGAAAGAGATGGAGCTAGTTAAGGACATATAAGTAGAAAGGACTTATAAACCTAATGTCTTAAGTTTTTAGGTTGAAGTGTGGTGTCAAAGCCTGTGAGTATGTTCCCTCAATAAATTCATGATGGAGATCTCCTATGAAAGTGGTCTCCTTAGAACCTACAAATGTTATTAGAGTTAAAGGTTTAGCAAGGGACAAGTATGGAGATGCTAGTCGGATCTTGGGGTTGCTTCCTTATGAAGAAGAGCAAGGAGACTCCTGGTAGATCCAGATCAATAGATTACAAAGGCTCTTGGTGATGCCATATTCTCGAGCTACTAACCAAAAAGGTTTTCGCTCAAGGAGGAGTCCAAGCTCAATGTGGAAGTTCACACTTGAGGGGGAGATTGTTGGGATGTCAAGTGTGAGTAGGAATCCCATATTGGAAAGAAATGAAGCTAGTGAAGGAAATATAAGTGAAAAGGATCCATAAATCTAATGCCTTAAGGTTTTGAGTTGAAGTATGGTGTCAATACTCATGAGTACGTTCCCTCACTAAATCCATGATGAAGATCTACCGTTAAAGTGGGCTCCCTAGAACCTACACCAATCACCAAGATTTTAATGTAGCTATAGCATAATTGGATTCATGAATCATATAAGCCAAGGAGTTATCTGACAATTTTTGTTTCTCCTTCCAAGCCTTAAATTTTTGGATGTTGGACCTTTATGACCCTTCTCCTTTACCATCATCCTTTATACCCTTAACAATACTAGAGTGACCAAACTGAACATGTGGAGAGGATTTGGATTTCTTTCTTTTGTACGTTTGGGCCTTTCTTTTGATTGTTGCAATCAATGTTATATGAGGAGCATTCTTCAGCTTCTCCTCCTTCGCAACACAATGGTCAATCAAGGTATTGATGTCTCAAGCCTCATCCTACGAATAATATGTTGTCACCAGAATACTATACTTTGGAGGGAGTGTGTTTAAAGTCTAGTGAACTATGCAGACATCAGGAAGAGGAATCTTTAGTGTCTTCAGTTCACTGTGGAGACTGACCATTCTTGATATGTACTCCCTCACTTTGCAAGAGGAATCTTCAACATCTTTAGTTCACTATAGAGACTGACCATTCTTGATATGTACTCCCTCACTCCCCCTTCTCTAATGTACCTCATAAAGAATAATTCTTTAATCAGGATACTTATCTCAGCATTAGATGAGACCTTGTACCTTTTAAGAGACATTATCCAAAAATTTCCGCACTATGGCTATTTCCGAAAGTCTACTAAGCAAATGGTCTTGAATGGATCTTTTAATGGTCATATAACATAATGTGTTTGACCGATCCCAGATTGCATAGGCTGTCTTATCAACCTTCGAGCTACTAGATGTACGTGGAGATGCCTTATCCATACATATGACCATATCAATATTTGCCATCTGGCACTGTGTTTGTTGATCAAAAAGATAACTACAAAATAACAATGCAAAGATCAGCACAAATATAGGATAACAACGATACTTAAAGCCTTAAAATATTATATGTATCGAGAATCTAATTACACATATTTTGAAATGCCTGTGGGCTTAATACATAATGCATGCAATCAAACCTCTATATAAAAGCGATCAGAGTACATACCATCAACTCTCATGATACTACCCCCTGTGGGCGAATAGATCATATAAGCAATGATTTCCTCCATTTAATGCCTTTACGCACATCTCAAAATCCTATGTAAGGTCAACATCTATGGGCAGAACAACCGAACATAAGACCAGAGATATCCCTAAATATGCAAGCAAAACAATTCAAAATATTGACTCAAAAGGCCACAATAGTGACTACATTCTCATCAGTACCTACAGGTCCACAAACACAAGGGATACACTTGTATGTTATTCTCACATTCTTTATGGGCATATAATATGTGATATGCAAAATTTGGATACACGGTCGAATTATCACATACTTGTGCTGAAAACATTATCAATTAATTTTATTTGAGACTTTTGTTGTGAAAGTCTAAATCAAAGCAACTTTCATGCATTATCAAACAATAAGCCTATCACACACGAGACATGAAAGCCTCAAGTATCTCACTTATGTCAAGTTCGTAGCATGAAAATTCACTCGAAATGACTTTAGAATGCCTTAGTTCCTTTTTTTGGAGTGAAATTACCAATGTAATTAATCTGGAAAATTTAAAAAACTCAATTTATGAATTCCTCGGACTTAAAAACTGTCCCAAAAAAATTCAGGGCAACTTTACGAGAATTCTGAAATTTTTAAAGTCTTGTTTGTCCTTTAATGTGCTGGCATCAACCACATGGGTGGGCATGGGCACGTATGCCATTCACACACCTACCTTAGAAGCTCATATGGAGCGTCAGATGCGTATAGACTGGCACCCACGCTCTTGCACCTTTATGATGCGAGTGGTGCATGTGCCACGACTCACACCCACGTGTTCACCGCTTTTGATGTGCATCACACGCGTGACATGTGTCCATTCCTTGAAAGGCCACATGCCGAGCATCTATATAGTACATGCGTCACAAGCGTCAGTCGCACCGTCTCAGGGCAGTACTACACATGAACACAGGCGTGTGTCACATGCGTTACATGCATCTATCTTCTCACGTCACCACGCGTTGCCGCACTCGCCAGCCTTACTGCTTCCTCGCGTGCACTGTGCATGCATTGGGCGCATCTGGTGGTCTCCGTTCCCTACGACGAATGGAACAATTTTCAGTGAGTTTCAAGCCAGTTTTCATGGTCCCAGGCTAGTTTTCAACTCTTTTTTCACCGCTAACCACATTTAACATACTTTCAAGCATCAATATGCAAGAAAAAACTGAAAAGCTCTAATGGAGAAAAACAAAAAATACTTCGTTTTCAGCCACCCGATCACATAATCGGTCTAATATCATTTGTAACATGTAACAGAAGCTTTAGTTATATATCCTAGATCGAACGTGAAAGGGAAATAACGAAGAAATGTGGATATACTTGATTTCGGTTCCATAACTTTCCAACAAGCTTTTCAAAGTCGTAACAAGTGCAAATTCATTGAGACCTTCATAAGAGTTGCTTTCCACAACGCGTTAAAGCCTTTTTGTAGCTTTCTATATATGTGAACCTAAAAATGGGTCAGAGTATCCGTACATTCAGGTTTGCAACAATAGCTACAGGAGATCTTAACCTTCTATATATAAAATTCATATTGGACCTTCCCATCATGGGCTTAATATAGGTCCGATCTACACTAATCAGGATCCATTTTTCTCTAGACTTCAGATCATTAATTTATATCTTTTGTTGAGTGACTTTATTATCTTTATCTCAATCAAATTACATAACTTAATTGATAAATTATTAAAAAATTAAAAAATATAATCAATTGTTGTCCAGCAAATGAGAAAATATGTAATAGTTTTTTACGGAGAGGCTTTTCATTCACGAAAGTTTCATGGTCGGCGGAGAGAACAAGCAAAACATCTTATAAAGGTATTTTAAGGTATGGACACTTGATTTTTTTTATTAAGATCATTGTATGCAACAAAAGGCTAAAGTGACTCATTAATCGTTTTCTTTGTCAGTTTTTAACTATTAGTCAATTTACTTTAGTAAATTTTATTATTAAGAACCAATCAATTTTATAAATTAATAAGTTTTTATAAACTAAAATTAATTAATTAATTTTATTTAATAATATTTTTTAATTAAACTTTAAGTTTTTCGATAGTTAAGGATAATTTAAACCTTTATTTTTTTGTCATACCGATTTAACTTTCGATTCAGTTCTTCAAACATTGTAAATGATGACATTTACATATCTTCTACTAATCTTATCCATATGCTAATTGGTTAAAAAGTCAAGATCCATAGCAGGTGGTTTTCATATAAATTGCTCTATAAAGTCAAGATCCATAGCAAGTGGTTTTCATATAAATTGCCCTTCATGTGACGAGTTTAAAAGGATACCCAATGAATTATCTTCTAGAAGTGATGTTCAATGATGTAAATACGTGTTCATTCTCTTAATGGAGTTACATTGACAACTTGAACGTGAATTAAGTTCTTGGTGTAGCCAAATTGGAATCTGAAACTTCTGATTCCTGCTTTGGAAGGATTTCTTAACATTCCATAACAAATTATTTTCTCAGCCTTTCCTTTTTTGCTTCCTCTATTTTATGTAACCAGTTGTCATTGTTAATGCATATACCTAGAGGCTATCTACTTAACAAGGTATAACCTACAACAATTTTCTTTTGTCTTTACAAAAAAAAAACGTCTTGATCATTGCTCATTCATGTTAGCTTCTGGTGCCACTTATTTGCATCAAGAGAAAATTTTGTAACTCTCAATGCTCTGAAATTCATTTTCAAGGTAAAGGACATAGCATTGATAAGGTCAATAAAAATAGTGTACTCTGCCTCAATCGTCTAATCAAACAATTTCAATCTTTACAAGAACAGTGCCAGTGGAATGCTTGAAGAACCAAGTAGCTTCCTTATCGAACAATGCTCAAACAATTATCAGTATATTAAAAAACACTGTAGGAAACATTATTGAAGGTAGATGGTACAAAGGAGCAACGTTTAAACTAGAGTTATTGCTAATTAGTTGTTGCAAAGCTGTCGACAGGCCCATATCATCCTACCTCTGCAGACAACTATACACACCAGACAACCATACATACCACCAAACTATAAATAACCATGAAGGAATAAAAGTTTGTTAAATGAGAGAGAACATGTTTATTCGCAACTGCACAAAATTCTTTGTACAGCAACGCCTTCTATATATATATATATCACGATCATTCAATAAAAGTATCATCTTCTCCTTTTACGAAGAATTTTCATGGTATCAGAGTAGTATTTCTGCTTTACCTTCTAAAAAACCTTACCTTTTAACTTACCTTTTAACTTTGAAAATGGAGATGGAAGACAATACAAAAATCCTTTTCGATGAGGAAGCTTACAACATTACGGTGGCAGATAACCCAAGAAATCCCCTCATAAATACACCTCTCGAAGGAGCAAACTACCTATTGTGGAGTCAGTCAATGATTATTTCATTGAAAGCTAAGGGAAAACTTGGTTTCATGAATAGAGAAATACAACCACCCATCGAAAATGAGAAACTTATGAAGAAGTGGAAGAAAGCAGATCATTAACTCACTATCAGAGGAAATCTCTGACTCTTTCTTAGTGATGATGACAGCGAGAGATCTAATTAAAAGAACGCTACGGTGAAAGTAGCGGACCTCATCTGTACTAAATCGTGCAAGAGGATAGAAACTTGAGGCAAGATAACAATGTTGTAACCGTCTATTTTATGAAATTAAAGGGGCTGTGGACGACTTGGATTCTTTGTTGCCAATGAGTACGTGTAGTTGTGAGAATGCCAGTAAAAATTTGGGAGTTTTTAACACAAACAAACTAATGCAATTCTTGTTAGGTCTCAAAGAAGAATACGCTATAATGGTGAGTCAGATTATGTTGCTAGAACCTTTGCTGCAAGTAAACAAAGCATATTCCATAACCCTAACAATAAAAAAGCAAAAAAATGTAAATGCCGAGAACATGAATCAGATGGGGTGGCCCTTATGGCTAATCTGAGCAACTATAAAAGATAGGAAAGCAGGGATTTTATCGACAAACGATTTGGAAATAGAAGGGACGAAAAATTATGTGATCATTGCAAGGAGAAAGGGCACACGAAGGAAACATGTTTTCAACTGCACGGAATACCGGAATGGTATAAAGAATTACAAAGGAAGAAGGGTAAACTAGCGTAAGCTGCAATGACTGTGGCAGCTTGTTGGAGGAACATAAAACAGAACCATGGTCTAAAATCGAAATCGATATAGCAGACCTCACACTGCAAGTTCAAGACCTGATGCTCATGAGTTGATGTTAATCATGTAGCTTACAATAGCTATGCAGGTATGAACCCAAATTCTTTTAGTTTTAGAAATAATTAGAAGTTATGTACAACTAGAGATTGCCCAAGCTACAATCTCTTGTCCAAGACCAGAAACCTAACTCACAAGAAAGCATAAGGAGCCTTACAAATGTCTCCCTTAATCATGTAAACCACAATATCAAGCCTAGCCATGACTACACCACGATGGTCATATCAGGACCATCTTGCCAGTAGCACACTTGCATGCAACAAACTCATTTATCATATAACCAATCCAGCCTCTCTATTAATCCCTAACCTGAGAACAATACATCATAATTTGATTCTTCACCTTTCCAGAGCAATGCGGGATCTTTTTAGTGTAGGATTCCGAAGTGATGAGATAGGTGAGATAGATCAACTCTAACCCATCTTCCATTAAAAAACCGATTTGGACTTCCATCATTTCCAAGCATCAATCCTTGGGTTACAAGCTTTTTGACTGTTATCCAAAGGAGATCCCCTTATAGCTTTAGTCACCATGCTTCCATAACTCATTTTTCGAAGCTTAGTGGAGATTGAGGCTTTCCCTTCATCTTATGTTTCTCCTTTTGTAGCTATCAAGTAGGGATTGTAACAAATGTGAGTTTGTTACAAGTAGGGATCAAGTAGCTATCTTCTTATGTTTCTTTTAGTTTTAGCAGTAACAAATGTGGCGATTGTACATGGATAATGGATTCAGGGGCCTCTATGCATATGAGTCATGATCTCACACTCTTTTCAAACAAAACCAAAGTTTCTCACCTTAAACCAATAACCCTTTCAGACAGTTCAAGCAGCAAGGTTGAACATCTTGGCAATGTTGATTTTCATAAAGCCTTTCAATTACAAAATGTCCTTCACATACCAACATTCCACCACAATTTAATGTCCGTCCATAAAATAGCCACCCAAAACAAAATTGGTATCATTTTTGTGATTGATAAAGTGTATTTGCAGGACCTGTGGACTAATGACATTATAGCAGCGAGGCAGAGGGGGGATATACAAAATCGAAGTGGAAAATCAACTAACACTATCTACCTTAAAAGGTCCTTCTCTAAAATTCTATGTTAAGAACCCATTTGCTAACCATATAAAAGAAAATTTTGACATTTGGCATTTATGCCTCGAACACGTCTCGAAGAAAAAATTACACATTTACCAAATTTATGCGTTTTGATTCCTAAAAGTATTTTGTGTGATATTTATCCACTAGCAAAATAAATTAGAAAGCATTTTCCAAATCACAATATGTCAACCCAACAACCTTTTGAAACCTTACATATTGATTTATGGGGACCATATGGGGTCAAAAATTTTGATGGCTCAAGCTATTTTTTAACCATAATTGATGATTTTACAAGAGTCACCTGGACTTACTTATTAAATAGCAAGGATCAAGTGTACGAAACTTTAAAATCCACATATCCATGATTGAAAACCAATAAAAAACATCCATCACTTCTATCCGTATTGATAACGACACCAAGTTTGTCAATAAAAGATGTAAGGCATTTTTACAAAAGAAAGGAATAGCACACCAAAAGTCTTGTCCTTACACACCCTAATAAAATGGCATCGTTGAACGCAAATACGAATACCTCCTTCAAATTACTAGAGCCCTGATATATCAAGCCAATTTAACTAAACATTTCTGGGGGGGGGGGGGGGGAGGAAGCTCTACCCATGTCAACATTTATCATCAATCGACTTCGTACAATACTTCTAGCGTGGCAAACACTATACAAAAAGCTTTACCATAAACAACCCTCATGCGAAAATTTACAAGTTTTTTGTTGTCTTTGTTACATAACAAATACCAAATCATACAAAGACAAATTAGAATCAGGTGCAAAAAATGTATTTTTGGGATACGTGTTTGGACAAAAAGGATATAAATTGTTTAACCTTAATGATAAGAAAATTTTTGTGTCCCGAGATGTCAATTTTTATGAAAATTTTTTTCCTTTTCACAACCACAACCACCAACCTCATACTACAATTTTCCCAAATGTTCTTGACAACCTAATAGATCACCTTTCAACCCAAAACCTCTCTTCTTCCTCAGATAACCAACACTACATTATACCAACTTCACCTACTACCTCACCAAATGACAACTAACACATAACTATTTCACCAGACACACCCAGTACAACTTCTGATCACACCCATCCCCACCCACCCCAAAACACTCTGCCCCTACCTATTCCCACACACAGAAAAAGCACCCGGATACGATCTCACCTATCTTACTTAAAGGACTACATCACCTCCCTTCCCCCACTTGATGCAGCTACAATGTCATCATCCTAGGTTTGTCCATCGTCTCCCACCTCTATATTTTCTCACTCCTCACCTTTTTTGTCGTTCCTAGCCAACATTGACGCTGAACGTGAACTGTTGTCTTTTGCTACTGCTAAAACTAATCCTCTTTGGGTTAGTCCTATGAATTTGGAGCTAGATGCACTTGAACAAAATCACACCTAGGAATTGACAAGTCTACTAAAAGGCAAACACGCATTACACACCAAATGAATTTTTAAAATTAAGAGGAAATCAGATGGGTTGGTGGATCGCAGAAAGGAAAGATTGGTGGTTCATGGTTATTGTCAGAAGGAAGGACTAGATTATACCAACATCTTTTCACCAATTGCTAAACTCACAACAGTCTGCATATTGATAGTCATCACAACAGCATATAATTGGCAATTGTACCATTGCAACATCAACAATGCCTCTCTTCATGGTTCTATCAACGAAGAGTTGTATATACATCATCCACAATGGTATTCAAAGCTACTCCGGTTCAGGTATGTCATTTACGTAAATCATGATACGGCCTTAAACAAGCAGGTAGACAATGGAACCAAGAAATCCCATAAAAGTTATAGACTTACAGCTGTATTCAGTCGAATTCTGATAATTGTTTGTTCATCAAAGGCTCTGCTAACATTTTTATAGCTCTTATAATTTACGTGGACGATGTGCTCATTACAAGCCCTTCGAAGGATTTAATTATGCATGTCAAAAACTATCTCCACAATCAGTTCACTATTGAGGACATGGGACTAGCCAAATACTTCATTGGAATAGAACTAAACTGCTCGACAAATGGGATGTTTCTATCACGAGAAAAATACATATAGGACATCCTCTCAGAAGCAACTTTGTCAGATTTAAAAGAGGCTATCATTCCATTTCCTCAAGGCGGTAAGCTCATGCTTGATGTTGGTCCTCTACTATATAACCCAGATCACTACCGAAGAATCGTGGGTCAATTGCTTTACTTAAATTTAACAAGACTGGACGTAGCTTTTATGGTACATCAGTTGACAAAATTCACAATGACACCCTGATAGCCGCATTGGGACGCTTTATTACGTCTCCTGCATTACCTCTAGAAGACAGCAAACTCATACCTTCTATACGCAGTGCAAACATCTGTGCAACTTAAAGTTTTCTCTGACTCGGGCTGAGCCGGCTGCAATTTTACACAGAAATCCCTCACTGGTTATTGTGTTATGCTAGGATATGCTTTGTCCCTGGAAAACAAAGAAACAAAGAACGGTAAGTCGATCATCCGCGGAAGTCGAATACAAGAGCATGGCCAGTGCTTTATATGAACTTCGTTGGATCATATACTTACTTCGTGACATGTAGATTCCCTTGTCCCTGCCTATTCATCTCCATTACGACAACGCCGCAGCCATACACATCTCCAAAAACTCAGTTTTTCATGAATATACGAAACACATCGAAATCAACTATCATCTTGTTCGTAACGCCGTCATCGAAAGCTTCATCTCAACTTCCTACACTACTCATCATCACAATTAGCTTATTTCTTTACAAAACCTTTATCATCTGCCGCCCTGTCTTCAAATGTCATCAAGTTAGGTCTATTATCACTGACACCAACTTGAGGGGGGGTTGTCGATAGGCCCATATCATCCTACTTCTGGACCAGACAATCGCACACACTAGACAACCGTACACACCACCAGATTGTAAATAACCATAAGGAATAAAAGTTTGTTAGATGAGAGAGAACACATTTATTCGCAACTGCACATAAATCTTTGTACAACAACGCCTTATGTGTGTGTATATATATATATATATATATATATATCACGATCATTCAATAAAAGTATCATCTTCTTCTTTTAAGAAGAATTTTCAAAAGCATCCCCTAATTTTTCCTCTACCACACAAGAAAACTATAATAATAATAATAAGTGCCAGTGCCATGGCAAACGGAAGTAGTTGAAGAGTGAAGGTAGTATCACCATTTTTAGAAATTAAGTTTACACAGCTTTCATGATGAAGATATACTTATATGCACGACTTTAATAATTGCATTACCAGGTATCGTGTCATGACCTCATCTCCAATCCCATCGGATCTGACTAATTCACGTAGCCAACAAATTAAGTCACACTTCACGTCACTTGAACAAAGTCTACCGTAAGAAATAATGGTTTAATCTTCAAGTGTCCTTCATCGGTTGGAATGTCCATGTCTCACCTCCAATTTACAGCCAGTCAGTCGAACCAAATTAAAGTAAAAGCTATTTAAAAAAAAAAAAAGGATATTAAAATGCTTTTCGATGTACTGCTGTTTTATGACATTAATTAATTTATACTTCAAACACTAGCCCTGATGCTAACTCATAAAGAATACGTATGTCGCTAAGACTATAGGACATTAGAGTTAGCTTATAGATATGTTGCTCAATCTAATTCTTAAAAACGTAAATTATGCTTTTTCGTGCTATGTTGCTATGGAACAGGATCCAGAACATGTGCCAGAGTAGATGTGCTTCGTCTCCATGAAGTTGAAACCGTCAAAATTTTCACACCAGTGTGTCCAGAAGTTGATGAATTTCACGGCCTCGGACATAAGGTCATTGTCAAAAAGAAGAACCGCAACCATTGTAAAGAGAAACCCATTACTCACGTTGACGAACTCATAGCTTAGAAAAATAGGAGGAGATTAACATAAGTAAGTCTTAAAGGTCCGTGAATGTGAGAGTTTAGGACCTTTATATTGCTCTATACATTTATTATAAACAATTTTTATAATAATTATGGTAATAATAAAATCAATTATTAATTGACTAATTTAATAATGAGCTCGAATTAAAAATTCTAACTAATGTTATCATTATTATGTAACATTAAAACTTCTAATTAATGTTATGTTAATTATAAGAAGATAATAATACTAATAATAAGATTTAGATTAGGATTAAAATTAATACATATGAATTTATTTATAAATTCTATATTATATAAACAATTTATATAATACTTAGGGTAATAATCATAATAATAGGAGTTACTCTATTTTATTAAATTAATAATCAGATCGAATATAAATATAATAATATTTAACATTTTATTAAAATGTTGTTTACAATTATGTATAAATATTATTATACATTACGTATCGTAAGCAATATTCGGAAAACAAGGTATATTTCTCTCTCCGCGCCATCCCAGCCGAGCTATTTCCTATACAAGTTCCTATACAAGCCATCTGAGTGGACAGGTCGTCAGCGGGCGTCTTCATGCAGAAACCGACGTCGTCAAAGAATTTGGACAGTAGACAGAAGTAATTTGGGCGGGTGATCTGCAAGCCGAGTTTAGGACGCTTATATTGCTCTATACATTTATTGGGTAAAAAAACAAAACTGGCACAAATAACACTAAAAGAGGTTGAGTTTAATCTATTTGAATTCAGAAATAAGCATAGGAACTAATTAATTAACAATACAAGCAATCTGCAAGCCTTTGGCTTAAACTTCAACCGAGCAGCTTCTGATAAACTGATACTTTATCCCCACCAAAAGGAAAGCCATCGCGTTTGCTGGAAGTAAAATACGCTGGACAGTTCACAATCAGATGGTAGTTGCCGGACATCCATGTGCCCACCTTCCATTTCAACCTAGCAGAGACCTTAATGTTCACCAACACTATACCTGCATTGAAGTCTTCGCTCATAACAGCGGCTAAGTATTGTGATATAGGCACATTACCATTCAAGAACGGAGACCACACAGTGATTTCCTTGTGACCCATGTAAATACCTGGTGGAAGCTCCGTAGCTTCGGTTATCTGTTGGTTACGGTAAGATGCGTAAATATCAACCTGTTCATAGTATATGCCAATTCTCTCATTGGGGTTTCTTATGGAAATAGTAATTTGCATGCTTGTAGTAAGGAAACTTGCTTGTGATAGGTTTAATGCATTGAGGGTTGTGTCTTGGAGGACAAATTCTGGCTTTGTTGGCCGGAGAATGATCCATACAAGGAAGATTGCAAAGACTACCAGGACAACGATGGCGCCAACCCCGATGAGTATTCGCCGGTAAAGTTTCTTTCTGCGGTAATCGTGGTAGTGACCATACGCCATGGTCAGCAAACAAGAATCGCTTTGATCTGACAAGGAGCAAATTCGCTTAAAGCAGGGAATATATAAGAGATTGATCAAGACAGCGTTTCTTGCTTTATAGAGAATCACCAAGGGCAAAAGAGATGAAAGTAGGACAATGGAAGCTGTACTTGATAGGATATACCTTCTTGTATGCAAACATATGTAAGTATAATAAGTGAGTTTGGACTATATAGTAACTCTAAATATGAAGGCGTCTTGACTCTTAAGGTCTACCTGAGCAATCACGACGGGCAAAGATCAATTGGTTGGCTGTCTGTCAAGAGCATATTAATAAGGAGATATTTGCACAGAACTACAATTTCATAATTATCTTTAAATTAAAAGATTAATAAATAATATATTGGGATAAATCAAATAGCTGACATCCATGGTTATGTCCCTAATCACACATGGAGTTAAACATCAGTTTGGTTTTTACCTAAATGAGATTGGAATTTGGTTTTATAATTGTGGGACTTATATCTATACTACTCTTTTTCTAAAATCATTTAATATTTAATTAATTATATATTTTAAATAAATGATTTAATAATAAATATTTTAAAGTTAAATTAAGCATACATAATCTTAATATTAACTAAGTTTTAACCTAGAATTAGAACCCTTAATTTTAAGAGAGTTAATTTGTTTTTGAAAGCCTAATATGAGAATAAAATATTAATTTTTGCACCTATATGAGTTAACAAATATTCACAATTGCAAACCCCATTCCAGAATTTGCTCCCCGCCCAGCCGTTAAACCCCCTTCTTCGGACAGCCTTTAGGCCTGGCTTATGGACACTAAGGGAGGTTTAACCCCCTTTTCTTTGTCCGTGGAGCGTGTCTCAGCCCTTCCACCCACACATAAACTGACAACCCAAGACTCCAACTTGAGGACAGATGCAGCAAGCGTGGAGTGTTGTGTTGACGCATGAAAATCCAAGCCTTATATTCAATCCAAGCCTTATATCCAAGTTACTGGACGACGTCGGTTTCTGCATGAAGACGCCCGCTGACGACGTGTCCACTCAGATGACTTGTATAGGAACTTGTATAGGAAATAGCTCGGCTGGGATGGCGCGGAGAGAGAAATATACCTTGTTTTCCGAATATTGCTTACGATACGTAATGTAAAATAATATTTATACATAATTGTAAACAACATTTTAATAAAATGTTAAATATTATTATATTTATATTCGATCTGATTATTAATTTAATAAAATAGAGTAACTCCTATTATTATGATTATTACCCTAAGTATTATATAAATTGTTTATATAATATAGAATTTATAAATAAATTCATATGTATTAATTTTAATCCTAATCTAAATCTTATTATTAGTATTATTATCTTCTTATAATTAACATAACATTAATTAGAAGTTTTAATGTTACATAATAATGATAACATTAGTTAGAATTTTTAATTGAGCTCATTATTAAATTAGTCAATTAATAATTGATTTTATTATTACCATAATTATTATAAAATTGTTTATTATAATCTACAATTTTCCAAAATTAATATAATTAATTTTTGTTATTTTATAAATCTTATGGTTATTGTATTAAAATATTTATTGTTGTTATTATTATGGTTATTATTATTATTATTAGTATTATTATGTTGATAATAATAACAATTATTATTATTATTATTATCTTCGATAAGATATTTTAATGACTTGATTTTATTATTATTTCTACGATTATGTAAATCTTAAATATTATTAATATTATTGTAATACATTAGATTAACTTCTATTATTATTATTTTTACCATTATTATTATATAAATTGTTTATTCATAACTATTTATATATTCTTATAATATTAATTATTTTTCTATCATCGTATTCTTATAAATGTTATATATAATTTAATTGTAAAATTTGTTAATTCCATAATTTATTATTATTGATTATGAATAATTTATTATTAAAAATTATAATATTAATTTATTATTATTTATAATTTTGATGTAATAATTAAAATAATAATAAATTTATCGAGCTCATGAGGCGAACCCGCTTACCACGCGAGCGAAGATTAGCCGACTCGCGAGGTGAGCCTGACTCGCCTCATGAGCTGATACAATGGCTCGTGTGGGCGAGGCGGACCTCGCCTCATGAGCTGAATTTTAAAATTTATTAATTTATATTAATAATATTTTTAAATTTATAAATGTTAATTATTTTTTACATGTTAATTATTGTATTTACGTTATGATTATTATTTTAATATTAAACTTATAATTATCATTAATTTTTAATTATTTCATTAACGTTTTTAGTATTATAATTAATATGGTTGTTATTATTATTATTATTATTATTATTATTATTATTTAACGTTTGAATTGTTATGATTATTTATTGTTTTTGGGTGAATTTTTTCTATTAATCAGATTAAATTTGTGTTCACTATTTTAATTATATAATATTATCCTTATTATTATATAATATTATCCTCATTATTACTAACTGATATTTTATTATTTATTAGAATTGATTCTATTGTTATTATTATTAGTGTTTTGGTTACTATTAGTATTATTTTATTATTGTGATTAATATTATTACTACTACTACTATTATTATTATTATTATTACTATTATTATTATTAATTTTATTATTATTATTATTATGTTTATGTAATTATTATTATTATTATTGTAATTATTGTAATTATTAATGAATGATGATTAGTATATTTATCTAAATGTAATTATTATTGAAATTATATTTATTATAATCTTAGTTTTATTAATAATAATAATATTATTATTATTATCATTATTATCTTATTATTATTGTTATTATTATATAAATCTTATTATTAATATCAATATTATTATTATTATTATTATGATGGTTATTAGAATTATTATCTATTAATATTATGATTATTATTATTTTAAGTATTATTGTTATTATTGTTATCTTATTATTATTATTATTATACTTAATATTATTATCTATTAATATTATGATTATTATGATTATTATTATTATTATTATTATCTAATTATAATAAATATTATTATTTTGCTTGTTATTATTATCATTATTATTGTAATATAAATTACTACAAGTTTTAATAATTCGGTAATTTCGTTGTTATATTTTTAAATGTATAAATGTTAATTATTTTTTAACATTTATAATTATTGTTTTATGTTATGATTATTAATAGATAATGCTTAGTGTTATTATTTTGTAATTATGATTATTATATGATTAATAATATTATTATATAAATTATTATTATTTCAATTATTATTTGTATTACAAGGGATTCGTTCTCAACCCTACCGCGTTCCTCTTCCATCAACAATGACCTCTTCTCCTCTTCTCCCACCAACGGCCGAGCCTCTTCTCCGACCACCGAAGGCGATCGCCTTCTCAACACTGGCCACCCTCTTCTCCGACCACCGAAGACGATCGCCTTCTCAACGCACCAAGAGTCACGGACCACAGACCTCCCTTTCGTCCACACAACACCTCCTCGCCTCATTTTCCAATCGGTCACTTCTAGTTAGTCATCTGCGAGGTTAGTCATCCATGTTTTGCTCTGGGGTTTTTTTGTCTTCGTTTTTTGTTAAATGCTTATATAGTGGTCGGTTTTGTTAATGTAAGGTGAGTATTCTTGATTTTGAGACTATAGTTGGTTCATTTTTGTTTGAATGTGTGTTTATGTTGGTGAATAATGAATAATACAATGGTTATGTTAATAGTTAGGGATGAATTTGGTCTGCATATGAAGTGTTAGATGAAATGCCTCTTAAGGATATCTTGTTAAAGTGGTTTGAGTTTTTCTTTGGTTGGAAGTTCTTGATCTAGTATCAATGAATTAAGTTGATACATTTGCCAAATGAATGAGTTAATTGTTGTGAAGCTCCGAAAGATTGGGATGCCAAATGTGAATTTGAAATCTTTTGATGTTTCCTTCATCGATATGTTTGTAACTTGCAACTGGGGAGCACATTTGATCAATTTCATATTAGCGAACCGATATATTTTGAACCGAATAGTTTGCTTTATCCCTTATATGTTACCAAGCATAGTTTTCATTAGCATCCATGATACCCTCTTTCATGCGTAATTTTTGGATTATTTATGTGTCAAATATGTAGTGTCGATCGTCACAATGCCCCGAAGAGGTAGACAATCATCGGAAAGCATCGAAGCTCGGTGAGAGGCACAATGCCATGGACATTGCAAGTGTGTATGATGCCCTTTTCCCATTTATTCCGAGGAAGAAGGAGAGAGGTATAGGGACCTCCAGAGTAAGAGCATTGAAGTGCCAACGTATTTTAATTTTGAGGTGCTAGATCAAATAGGGTTGACTGATCTATTTCTGACATTATGTCGAAGAGGTACATGGGACAATTTTGTGCGAATAAAATACCCTGTTTACCGTGAGCTGACACTCGAGTTTTTCACCTCGTTGAGGTTTGCATAAACAAACCGAAGAAATTGTGGTTTAGGTTACGAGGGCAGGTGTGTTATGTGGATGACACGATGTTACGGTTGATATTTGGGTTTGCAGAAGGGGATATTGATGAGGGGCATCAGTCGTTCACGGTTTGTGCTTATTGGAAATATTTAACAGACTTGGATGAGTATGATCCACACATTGCATCCAATGCACAAATTATTAACGCGGAATTGAAGATGCTGCATAAATTCATGTGTGGTGCTGTGTTCGGGAAACGTCAAAGTACAAAATGCTCGAGGAAGGAGCTTTTCCTATTATGGTGCATCGAGCATGGACATAAGCCGGACATGTTTGCTTATTTGTCTAAAACGTTGATCGATATAGCTGGGAGAACGGATACAGTTGGGAGAATGGGGAATAGCTTGGGAATGGGTTATGTGGCGACTGCAGTGGCGGAATGGTTGAGGATTGATCTTAGTGAGTTAAACATGCTGAGTAATCATTTTTTCGATGTACCGTACTTGACAAGGTGCGAGATTATTGTGGACAAAAGCATGCAGCTACGAGATCCTTCAACGCGTACTGCTTTGAAGCGCAGGTTGGTAGCTGCAGAGTCCATTCGTAGATGCCAGGCTACGGATCCACATTCCCAGAATGAGGAACCACATTCCCAGATTGAGGAGCAACAACAGCAACCACCACAACGGTTGCCAATGCAACAGGAACATGAACAACGTCCGCTACCTGATTGGGGCATGCTCTCTCAAAAGCTGCTAGATAACCAAAAAATCATGCTTGATAACCAACAACGAATGCTTGAGAACCACAGAAGTACACAGCAGCAGTTGGATGACATTAATTTTGTGATGACAGGCCTGAATCAGCGATGGGAAACTCTTAATACTCGAATTAATGATATGAACAACCATCTGCACTACGTTGATCTCGTCTGCGAGGCGTGGGAGCCAGAGACGTCGACTGGACATCGCCATCTTCATCTGGTTTACCAACGGATGAAGGTTCCGCTCCATGAATTGTGGACGTAAGACACTTGTGCTCTTGCTAAGATACTGATGTTTCTGATCCTCATAATTTGTCTGAAGAATGCGTTAAATTTGTTAGAAAACTGTTTCACAACTTGATGCATGCATGGCCATATATCAGTATTCCATATTGTAGTAATGCTTTCGTTTATTGCAATTGCTTGTTTGTCGTCTAAACAATTATTCATAAAACACTTGATGCATGCATGGCCATATATCAGTATTCCATATTGTAGTAATGCTTTCGTTTATTGCAATTGCCTGTTTGTCGTCTAAACAATTATTCATGTTACTTTCAGCTACTCTTTTCCAAATGCATTCTCATCAGTGTAATGTTGACTATCATTAATTTGCTAACATCAATGTCACTAAAAGTAATACGGTTATTATTATTCCCATCGAATCCTAATTGCAGGGTAAGAATTCCAGACATCTGTGATTGTACAAAGGTTGCAGCTTCGCGCAGACTTCAACTGCGCGCAGACTTGTTGGATTGCAAGTCTGACCATGTTGGACTAAATTTAGTAGTGTACAAAGCTGTAATCATCAGGAATGCGTATTTTTTGGCGTTCGTTTGCACGTTTGACCATTGTGGACTAAATTTAGTTGTGTAGGAAGCGTTCATCATCAGGTCATGTGTTTATGTTGGATTGCAAGTTTGACCATTTTGTACTGAATTTAGTCGTGTAAGAAGATTTAATCACCAGGTCATGCTTATGGTTGTTGTATGGCGATCGTTTTCACGATGTATGTGTTTATTAGCAGTTTTTATTATGTCTATTAAGTCTTATTATGTCCATTAAGGTGATATTGCAGTCTTTATTTGAACAATACTGAGCGGCGTAACAACCACCCAATATAGTCAGCAGAGATGAGAATTACAAGACAGCAAAACAGTAACTCAGACTCTAACATGGTTTATCCAATGAAGAACATTGAATGTTCTTCAATCTGATTAATGGTCTACAGCTACAGATATAGAAACATGAGTAATTTTTGCTCTAGGATATGAAATAAGCTTCAAAGAAGAGAGGAGAACTTAAACAATTATTAATCTACATAATCATCAACTTGCTTGGCATTTGAAACAGAATAGAAGAGTTTTTCATAAATATAAAATTAAAACTTGGAATGTGTAATTTGAATTCTCTTGGTTAAATTTTATTTCCTTGCATACACTATAATATCAAAATGGTCTGGCAAGTTAAGCAATTCCATCGGAGGTACATCATCGTGATTTATATTTAGTGACTGATTTAAAGAGTATGAAATTGGTTGACACGGTTGAAAGAGGATGGGTATACTTTGATCATGTGGCCAAGCTTGCGTTGACATTGGCAGATGAACAGAGGCCTAAGAAGCAACGATCAAAACGACCAGCGGATCGTCCGAGTAGCTCTCGGCCAAGCAATGTAAGGAGGAGTGACATATCCCATGAGGACATAGTTGAGATTAACGAGCAACTGCACGATATACATGATCGTATCGATGGTATCCAGTCTGTGCTTCATGGATTTGCTAAGAAAATGGATACACAGCACCGAATGCTCAAAAAGATTTTCGACAAGTTAGGATGCCGACATGATGATGTTTCTCGTCTTTGATGGATTTGCACCTTGTTTTCGACGGATATGTCTCTTTGTTTCATTTACATGTCAACTCTTGAATATTTGTGTTTAATGCTTTGTTTCTGAATATTTGCTATGAAGTATGATTATTCCTTGTTTATTTTTGATCATGACAAAAAGGGGAGTAAGAAAGTCGAGAAATTATTATTCTTATTTCCACGTGATTAAACTTCAAAACTTATGAAATTGTGCTCAGTTTATTGGATTCATTGATTTATTGATTAAGGGGGAGTTAAAACTAACCAATTACACAAGGCATAAAAACCTTGATCAATTTCTCTTTGTTTTCAATTTCTTAAACAATTTCTAAATATTTTGTCATTATCAAAAAGGGGGAGATTGTTGGACCAATGGTGGTTGGCAAATAAATATTCCTTTATGTTTTGATAATTATAGAATATATAAAAATTGGTTAAGAAATTATTTCAGGTTTTTAATTACAGGCCAATGCAATTTCAAGTGTTAGAAATGTCAAAGAGATAAATATACAATAAGAAGTAATCTCCTATGATCAAGAGAAGATAGATATCGTACAAAAGATAATAGCAATCTTGGAAGATCGAAGATTTTCTTTAAAATTATCCGTTGGAGAATTTCCAGTCGACTACAAGCATTACCAGTCGACTGAAACTATGATATCTGAAGAATAGAGTTCATTCCAGTCGACTACAAAGGATTACAGTCGACTACAAAGGATCCCAGTCGACTACAAGACATTCCAGTCGACTATTCGGAGAGCGGAGTTTATTTTTCGTAAGTTCGATCGACGAAACTCGTCGATCGACGAGAACCGATCGATCGACTAGAAGCTCTCGACGAAACCAGTCGATCGACGACTGAACCGGTCCCAATCATTAGAAGCCCTCGACGGTCGACGGACACTATCCCAGTCGACTAGGATTATACAGGATCTGTTTTTGACGAAGTCAATTGATATCAAACGGTAAAGAAATATTTTCATTATTTTTACGCAAAAAGATATAGTATTGATATTCTTAAGTCCAATATGATGTTGTTTTGGAGTTATAAATGGATGAAAAACTAACAGAATATGACAAAAAAACAAAAAAACACTTGTAGATAGCTAAACAATAAATAAAGAGGTAAATGATAACAAGTTACTGAAGCATCATTAGAATCAATTTTGGCTTCCCATAGGCAACAAATACACCTGAAGTATTAGTTTCCATACTTGAGGCTAATTCTCAACAGTAGTGATAGCTCTGCCTCAAGAGTGCAAGCTCGCTGCAATGAATCTAGAGAAAGGCCACCGTCCTAAATTGAAAGTTTAGGACTTCTGTTAAACATTCACTATAATCAAATAAGGGGAAAACAAAAAACGAAACTCACGTGCAGTGGCCCAATAATTAAAGAACGCAACACGTGTTGCGCAAGTGACCATAGCGTTGCTTTCAATTGAATTTCAAATATCAATGGAACATACAAACAAACCATGATCAAACTAGCCGTAGTAAAGAGAAGAATGAACAATCATCCTTGTTAGATAAAGGAATCAAGCTCAGATGAGAAAAGATGCCTGGGTCAATAAGAATGCCATCCTCAACACACAGTCTGGAGAAGCAGAAGCAGCTACGGAGGCATCAAGAACTCTGACAATGATGAAAATCAACCACAAATTGTTGTTGAGTGAGAAACAGGTTGAAAACAAATAAAGCCTCTAACAATGATGAAAATCAACCACAAATTGTTGTTGAGTGAGAAGCAGGTTGAAAACAAATAAAGCCTTACTGATACAAAATCTCAGAACGATTTTCAAGTGAAGATATTCTCTTCCATGCAGAAACCCGAAAAAAAAAGTTTGTGGTTCAAAATGGTCAAATGGTTAGAAAAGGAAACCAGTATCATTATCAAATATTGCATCATCCTCCAGTAACAGATTAAAAGAACATGAGTGAATCTCAGGTATTCAGAAATCGACCTTAACCATTTCTGACCAGCCAGTTAACATATGAAGTTGTGCAGCTTAAAAAAAAGTTTGTGGTTCAAAATGGTCAAATGGTTAGAAAAGGAAACCAGTATCATTATCAAATATTGCATCATCCTCTAGTAACAGATTAAAAGAACATGAGTGAATCTCAGGTATTCAGAAATCGACCTCAACCATTTCTGACCAGCCAGTTAACATATGAAGTTGTGCAGCTTGTTCTTCTAAGTTCTAGTTAAACGTCCAACCCCATCTCAGGACCACTTGAATTGCCTCTCTTACTTCTTTGACCTCGACTTCGTTCCAAAGTTATTCAAAGTTATTTAATCAATTGAATTTCGAGGAATAAATAAAAGCAACCATAAATTGAGTCTTAGAGATACTTATATCTGAAATTAGGATGTGCACAATTTACGGATAAGTAACATGAGAAAGCTGCTCAATCTGCAACACCATCTAAAACAAAACAACCAACCTGCTTAAGCTGGTCTCTTAAAGTAGTCAGATCTATCAGACGATCACGACGTTCAGAGTAATAATCGATGCCGCCATGTCCTGAAGTCTCTGGGTCTCCAAGTATCTCCTCTGTCAACAAACGTATAATGAACATGTCTTATATGAACAATTATAAGTGCCACTTAAGACTGTGAGCTTACCAGCAAGTCAAATGTTTCACTGCAAGCAGTTTGAGGAAGCTTCACACTGACATCTGGAGGTCTAAATTGCACAACTTCAAGAAGCTCCAACACCTTAATGACACAAGAGGCATTACTTGTAAAAAAACGGAGAGGAGGCATTACTTCAATACACCACAGCGATTACATATTTGTGAGACATCTATGTTAAATGTGTAGTACGTGTGTTAATAGTTAACATACATTAAGCTACGACGACACATGACACACGATTAAATTTATTACGAGACATTATGCAAGACAGTATATGGAGGTTAATACTTACTATTCTATTAGAATCTCCTTGTACAGACACAAAACGTTTTCGCATGCAAGCAACTATGACATGGCTCATTGGACATTCCAAGTACTATATTGCTGATATCTTCCAAATTCCCAATTTGAAATGTCTGTTGCGCCTGTCCGTCAATATGCATGGTTAACAATTCCAACAGTAGAAAAGTGGTTCCTTCCTAAACATACATTCAATTGTACAACATAATTCAAATGGCCCAACAACGTCCTTCAAATTACCATAAGTAAATTAGTCATGCTGATTGCAGGTGCGATATCAATACCCCCTTTATCTTGACTTTTACCAACATCAGTCACCTAACATGATCAATGATTCACAAATTAACCACACATTACAGGCATACAATATGATCAACTTAGTCGATCATAAATAGTTAAACAAACTATACCTTCCCTCTTGATTCTGCATGATGCTGACTGTATAAGCTTGTTGACTTAGCCATTTCCACACCTACACGATGTAGTTCCTGGTTCATGTAAACAACTTTAAATATAAGCCAACATTTAATGCATTCAACTGCATTAAACCTCCGAGAAACCATGAGAAGTGAACCTGCGCATGTTGGCGAAGATCGTCATGATTGGAACCGAATGTAATGACATCATCACAAATACCAATTCTCTGCTTCTGGTTTTCCTAATAAGCAATGAAATCAAAATTAGTTACATCACAAAATCACCCTACACTAGCAAACATTATCATGTTCCCAACTCCAACCTCGACTTCACAATAATATAGGCGCCTAATCTGCCGTTAATCTCAGGTTGTTGGGACGTAGCTGCAGATTCCTGAATGCAGTAACAATAACGTAAGGACAACGTTAGATAATAACTCATAAATTAATATACATCATGTTAATTTAATATTTCCAGAAGCTATACCTGAGTGGCGCTGTACGGGATAGCGCTCGAATCACCTGCATTTGATGCAGTCTTGCACTTTTTCGCATTCTTCCGTTTCTTTGCAATTTTTTCAAGTCCACTCCTCAGTCTCTTACTTGATGCTGGCTTTTTCTTCATTTTCATACCTCTTATGTCCTTCATGTTCGCAAATTGGACGTCAGGTTCATTCATCTCATTAATTTCCGTATTTGCGCGTGAACGTTCACTGAACTCATGCTCTTGTGATCGTTGGGTCTCTTCAAGAACTATTTCCTCGAGATGCAATGACTCATCCACCATCTTCAACATGTTCGAGATTATCTTTCACTACTATATCGTATCTCTCCGCTCTGCGCCCTTGTGACCAATCGCATGCTTAATGTACACAAATCTTTATACCGATCGTTGGCGGCTCATGACGGATCTATGTTTATATCATTCACGATGGACTCAGATGTGCTATCGTCACTTTTTGCTTTCCTTGTCCATCTTTTCATAACATAATTGATTGGGATTGCTGAAACATTCTTCACGCTGTACACCTTCAACACATGCTGGCATAAAATACCAGCAAACTCGAACTTGCCACAACTGCAATGAACGCCGTCATTACACAAATCAACGCTGACCAATTGGGAGTTGCTCTTCCCGGGAACAGTTATCTTATATTTCTCTTCCATCCATCCTTACATTTCGATGTAATTTATAATCATGGCAATGATTCCATTCATCTTGGAACCATTTGAAAACTTACGGCGTACACAGTTGATGCATGGGTTAAGATTTTCACGGTCTTGACAATGTAGGCTTGCTCGCGTGACTTTTGAAATCAGCTTTTAACTCCTCATATCGACGATCATCAATCAGCAGCTGGAAGTGCTGAAAAAATTGTAATATGTTGTGCTGGTAACTTACATACCTTTTTAGCAAACTGTTCATGCTCTCATCTATGCAAGCGTCGTCATCATGTCTGCAAAAAAATTTTTCCGCCATACACCAAAGCCCATTTTCCTTTATGCCATACAAACGCTTCAACCAGTCATTATCTTGCAGTTCATATTTTTCCAACATTTTCGCCCAGGCAACACCAAATTCGTCTTCGTCTTCATACTCATAGATGCAGGCGCTCAAATCCCGTGCGAACTCTTTAAACTTAGCAAATATATCACTCAAATGTATGGCAGCATTTTGATAAATGTGCCAAATACAAAGTCGATGATGAGTTTCTGGCCATGTTGACGCTAATGCCTTCGCCATTGCCGCATCTTGATCAGTCAGAATCGTTGTAGGCGGTCTGTCAGACATTGCTCTCTGAAATGTCTCAAACAGCCACTCAAATGTTTGCGAAGTTTCATCATAAAGGAGTGCACCACCAAATATTATTGTTTGCTTATGATGATTGATGCCGACAAACAAAGCAAGTGGACGACCGTCACCATTCTTCTTGTATGTCGTATCGAAACAAACAACATCACCAAAATGTAGGTACTCGTTTCTCATTTTCCCATCACACCAAAAGATGTTAGTCATCAAATCATCTTCGTCCACTTGAATGGCATAAAAAAAATTCGGATCTTCCACCTGCATCTTATACAAACATGCAAAAGCTCACGTATCTCCCTTTCATGCCTCCACTTCGCTTAGACCTCAAATAATTCCTGTAATCATCAGGAATAAACCCAACATTATCTCTACCTCCTGCTTGTCTCACCATAAGATCATGCGATTGTTTCGGTCGAATACCCACATCATTAGCCATTTCAATGTTCATTGCCGCGACTGCAGATATCTTCCTGTGACTTCTATGTAAATGTGTTTTATTCGGTGAAGAAAGCACGTGGTTGTGATCCTCAACAAACTCGGTGACTTCAAATTTCCCTGTTTTCAAACTACGCACTTTCATTCTTGCTTCACAACCGAATCTTGTCTCTGCACGTGGGGTTCTTACATACAAATCTCTTTTGTCGGCCATCCGTTTACCTTCAGCACTACAAACAAACAACCTAGAAATCAACTTACCGCTTTTGTCGTTGTAACTTTTGCTTCTTCTAATTCCAAATCCCAGTTGCTTCGCATAAGTTAAATAAGAATGATAAGCATCTGCTTCTGTGTCGAACTGCATCGTAATTTTCGGAACTAACTCTCGTCCAACCAACTGTCTTTCGGTCATATCAAAACTCTGGTTCGGACCAGCAATGTCATTGTTACATTGCTCGTTATCACTTTCGTAATTTAAACGGCGGCATGGCGTCGATGTACCTTCCATGTTGACTCCTGCGGAATTCAACAAACAGCACCATTATATTTCACGTAATAAGACTGCAGTTGATAGCAAATTCTTACAATACAATTAGTAATCATATTCACAGAATAAGAAATTCAATTCATAACATATTCTTTCAATACAATAAATATAATAGTCTCAAATATAATAATAATAATAACTACGATTTACATAAGAAGGATTTAATAATAAGAATTATACTTATATAAATAAAACTTCAAATAAATTTATACATAAAAGTTATAATCATTACTTTATAAACTCAACTCAAGAAATTATAATCATAATAATTATAATTTCTTGAAAAATTCTATTTATAAGAATCTTGTATTTCATAATAATAATCGCATGTATTAATAATAATAAAATTGTTAATAACAAGATAATAATAATAATATGTACAAAATAATAATAACAATAACATATTAATGACAAGTAATAAAATTATTATTATTAACAATAATAAGATGACGATAATAATAATACAATTAATACGTTACTGCGATTATTATCCACAACAACTTACGACTGCCACCTACTAAACAACACACTCAACTTCAACCATCCCATATTTATTACCAGAAACACAAACACTCGAGTTATTATTAACAGCACAACAAACAAGTATTTAATGAATCCAGTATTTATATACAACAAACAAGTATTTAATGAACAAACAAGTATTTAATGAATCCAGTATTTATATACAACAAACAAGTATTTAATGAATCCAGTATTTATATAAAGAGACAGCATTATTTAACACAACGATTCAAGTAATTGAAAACCAGTATTTACTAACACTCACATTCCAGCTATATGACGCTCTGCACGAAAACGTAAAATTTAAAGATACAACTGATAAGGAGGTGAAAGAACAAACACATCGTCTCTAAATTTGAAATATGATAACAAAGATAATTTTCAAGTTTGTGCGCAACACCTGAGAACACCCCCGAAAACTATATCAGCTTTTTGAAGAAAACGAAGCTTGGTGGAGACTTCTCTGCTTTGTTACATGAACAGTAATATCGTTTCGTCAAATTATATTAGCAAATTATCTCATTGGCGGGAATAGCCGCAGAAAATTTATTGGAAATGACAATTGTTTCCAGTTATCATTTCTGTTAATAAATGCGTTAAGATTTTATTAAGATTCTACATGTTTCTTTAATAGTCTTTACTTATTTAATTGTTTTCAAACATGATAAACGTCATTTCGTTCATATTTATTATTCTTCAAATTATTCGCCGAATTATTAAAACTTGTAGTAATTTATATTACAATAATAATGATAATAATAACAAGCAAAATAATAATATTTATTATAATTAGATATTAATAATAATAATAATAATAATAATAATAATAATAATAATCATAATATTAATAGATAATAATATTAAGTATAATAATAATAATAATAAGATAATAATAATAACAATAATACTTAAAATAATAATAATCATAATATTAATAGATAATAATTCTAATAACCATCATAATAATAATAATAATAATATTGATATTAATTATAAGATTTATATAATAATAACAATAATAATAAGATAATAATGATAATAATAATAATAATATTATTATTAAAACTAAGATTATAATAAATATAATTTCAATAATAATTACATTTAGATAAATATACTAATCATCATTCATTAATAATTACAATAATTACAATAATGACAATAATAATAATAATAATTACATAAACATAATAATAATAATAATAAAATTAATAATAATAATAGTAATAATAATAATAATAATAGTAGTAGTAGTAATAATATTAATCACAATAATAAAATAATACTAATAGTAACCAAAACACTAATAATAATAACAATAGAATCAATTCTAATAAATAATAAAATATCAGTTAGTAATAATGAGGATAATATTATATAATAATAAGGATAATATTATATAATTAAAATAGTGAACACAAATTTAATCTGATTAATAGAAAAAATTCACCCAAAAACAATAAATAATCATAACAATTCAAGCGTTAAATAATAATAATAATAATTATAATAACAACCATATTAATTATAATACTAAAAAGCGTTAATCGAAATAATTAAAAATTAATGATAATTATAAGTTTAATATTAAAATAATAATCATAACGTAAATACAATAATTAACATGTAAAACAAATAATTAACATTTATAAATTTAAAAATATTATTAATATAAATTAATAAATTTTAAAATTCAGGGCTCATGAGGCGAGGTGCAGCCTCGCCATGCGAGCCATTGTATCGAGCTCGCGAGGCGGTCGTGGCTCACCTCGCGAGTCGGCTAATCTTGGCTCGGTGCATGGCCGGATTAAGCCCTCATGAGCTCGATAAATTTATTATTATTTTAATTATTACATCAAAATTATAAATAATAATAAATTAATATTATAATTTTTAATAATAAATTATTCATAATCAATAATAATAAATTATGCGAATTAACAAATTTTACAATTAAATTATATATAACATTTATAAGAATACGATGATAGAAAAATAATTAATATTATAAGAATATATAAATAGTTATGAATAAACAATTTATATAATAATAATGGTAAAAATAATAATAATAGAAGTTAATCTAATGTATTACAATAATATTAATAATATTTAAGATTTACATAATCGTAGAAATAATAATAATATCAAGTCATTAAAATATCTTATCGAAGATAATAATAATAATAATAATTGTTATTATTATCAACATAATAATACTAATAATAATAATAATAACCATAATAATAACAACAATAAATATTTTAATACAATAACCATAAGATTTATAAAATAACAAAATTAATTATATTAATTTTTGGAAAATTATAGATTATAATAAACAATTTTATAATAATTATGGTAATAATAAAATCAATTATTAATTGACTAATTTAATAATGAGCTCAATTAAAAATTCTAACTAATGTTATCATTATTATGTAACATTAAAACTTCTAATTAATGTTATGTTAATTATAAGAAGATAATAATACTAATAATAAGATTTAGATTAGGATTAAAATTAATACATATGAATTTATTTATAAATTCTATATTATATAAACAAATTATATAATACTTAGGGTAATAATCATAATAATAGGAGTTACTCTATTTTATTAAATTAATAATCAGATCGAATATAAATATAATAATATTTAACATTTTATTAAAATGTTGTTTACAATTATGTATAAATATTATTATACATTACGATCGTAAGCAATATTAGGAAAACAAGGTATATTTCTCTCCGCCATCCCAGCCGAAGCTATTTCTATACAAGTTCCTATACAAGCCATCTGAGTGGGCAATTAAATCGTGAGCGTCTTCATGCAGAAAGCGTCGTCCAGTCCAACTTTTGCCAGTAGTAGAGTAACTTGGACAGGTGATCTGCGCTCGAGTTTAGGACCTTTATATTGCTCTATACATTTATTGGGTAAAAAAAAACAAAACTGGCACAAATAACACTAAAAGAGGTTGAGTTTAATCTATTTGAATTCAGAAATAAGCATAGGAACTAATTAATTAACAATACAAGCAATCTGCAAGCCTTTGGCTTAAACTTCAACCGAGCAGCTTCTGATAAACTGATACTTTATCCCCACCAAAAAAGGAAAGCCATCGCGTTTGCTGGAAGTAAAATACGCTGGACAGTTCACAATCAGATGGTAGTTGCCGGACATCCATGTGCCCACCTTCCATTTCAACCTAGCAGAGACCTTAATGTTCACCAACACTATACCTGCATTGAAGTCTTCGCTCATAACAGCGGCTAAGTATTGTGATATAGGCACATTACCATTCAAGAACGGAGACCACACAGTGATTTCCTTGTGACCCATGTAAATACCTGGTGGAAGCTCCGTAGCTTCGGTTATCTGTTGGTTACGGTAAGATGCGTAAATATCAACCTGTTCATAGTATATGCCAATTCTCTCATTGGGGTTTCTTATGGAAATAGTAATTTGCATGCTTGTAGTAAGGAAACTTGCTTGTGATAGGTTTAATGCATTGAGGGTTGTGTCTTGGAGGACAAATTCTGGCTTTGTTGGCCGGAGAATGATCCATACAAGGAAGATTGCAAAGACTACCAGGACAACGATGGCGCCAACCCCGATGAGTATTCGCCGGTAAAGTTTCTTTCTGCGGTAATCGTGGTAGTGACCATACGCCATGGTCAGCAAACAAGAATCGCTTTGATCTGACAAGGAGCAAATTCGCTTAAAGCAGGGAATATATAAGAGAGATTGATCAAGACAGCGTTTCTTGCTTTATAGAGAATCACCAAGGGCAAAAGAGATGAAAGTAGGACAATGGAAGCTGTACTTGATAGGATATACCTTCTTGTATGCAAACATATGTAAGTATAATAAGTGAGTTTGGACTATATAGTAACTCTAAATATGAAGGCGTCTTGACTCTTAAGGTCTACCTGAGCAATCACGACGGGCAAAGATCAATTGGTTGGCTGTCTGTCAAGAGCATATTAATAAGGAGATATTTGCACAGAACTACAATTTCATAATTATCTTTAAATTAAAAGATTAATAAATAATATATTGGGATAAATCAAATAGCTGACATCCATGGTTATGTCCCTAATCACACATGGAGTTAAACATCAGTTTGGTTTTTACCTAAATGAGATTGGAATTTGGTTTTATAATTGTGGGACTTATATCTATACTACTCTTTTCTAAAATCATTTAATATTTAGTTAATTATATATTTTAAATAAATGATTTAATAATAAATATTTTAAAGTTAAATTAAGCATACATAATCTTAATATTAACTAAGTTTTAACCTAGAATTAGAACCCTTAATTTTAAGAGAGTTAATTTGTTTTGAAAGCCTAATATGAGAATAAAATATTAATTTTGCACCTATATGAGTTAACAAATATTCACAATTGCAAACCCCATTCCGAATTTGCTCCCCTTGGTAGTTAAACCCCTTCTTCTGGACAACCTTTAGGCTGGCTTATGGACACTAAGGAGGTTTAACCCCTTTTCTTTGTCCGTGGGCGTGTCTCACCCTTCCACCCACATTATAAACCGACAACCCAAGACTCCAACTTGAGGACAGATGCAGCAAGCGTGAAGTGTTGTGTTGACGCATGAAAATCCAAGCCTTATATTCAATGCAATTGGGATACCCTGTGGCACTTCCAGAATGTCATGAAAGATGGCATTATAACCCCTCTCGTGGAACTCCTTAAAATAGGAGTTAATTTCTGGGCTTTTGCGTTGGTTAGGATATTCCGGAATAAGTAAATAACTTTTCCAGTTGTGCAAGATTAAGCAAAGGCTCGGTAGGGGAAGAAAGGCTTATAAAAAGTCATACTTCGGGACAATGACTCGTTCATTTTCAAGTTCAACTCTGAAAGCAACGTTTTAGAAATACTAGAATAGGGGTCGTGGCATGTCAGTGGGCAATTATTGTTCATGTTGGACCCCGAACTTTCTTAGATTTGTGAATTTGTAAATTGACATTAAATGAGAAACTGAGGTGACTTAGTCATGTGTAAAGGAAGAGAAAAGTTATGAATTTGAATGATTATGTTTAAGGTTTGATGTGAAAAATGTCAGTTTGAACAGATTAAGATGATATTTTGAGGATAGTATTTGAAATGAGTGTTTTGAGTTTAATGAATTTGATATGAGGTTGAGTAAAATTGGTGTAGTATTATGCAATTTATTAGAGAAAGTGAAAGTGGATGAGTTGATTGAAATGGAGTTGAGGAATCTGAAATAAATAGTGAAAGAGTGAGAAATTGAAGAATTGTGAAAAGTTTGACTTTTGGCCTTTGATGGTTGACTTTTGATTTAGGCAAAATTTGATAAAATGATCTACATGAAACTTGTAGATTATTTTAAGAGTTTTCTATAGCCAGAGTATGACATTTTCGATATCGGGAGTGAAAGTTATGATCATCAAAGTTAAGGTTATTTGACTCTGAATTGTAAATGTGCTTAAGACCGTTAAGTATTGGTGAAATTGTTCATAAGTGTACATTTAGATGTGTAATGTGATTTTGAGGCAATTTATAGATAGATATGTTTTGAATTAAGTTCAATGATCTATATGAAAGATATAGAAGATGATCTAGCTTGTCAATGATGTATAAGATGATATCTTTGGTTATGAAATTTGGGAGATATGAAATGTTATAAGTTTGGATGAGGTATAGGATGAGACATCCCTAGGCAGAAGCTTTGATCGACAATTGACCTAATTAGAGGTTTCTATTGCCTTTGAGTTCTTCGTGAACGTTTTGATTGTATTTTGATCCTTTCATTGCTATAAAGTATGCCATTTTTGGACCTTGGCATATAAAGATAGAAATTTCAAAAATTTCGTTACTGTTAGGGCGACCAGCCCTCTTTCATTCTTGTGCTTCTAAATTTTCCGACCGACATCCGATTAATATGATTTTTGAAGCGTTGGATTCCTAAGGCAACGACCTACATTATGACGGGGAATTATGATTGTTAAGAGATTTTTTGAGTCGTAGTGAGTTAGATATTTTTCGAGTATGGTTCAAGATGGTTGATGATATCTTGATCAAGAGAGATCCAATTAAGTTGATTATTGTTTCTAAATAAGTTAGAGGCATGGACTGTAATTATTTGAAGGAATCAAAATTTACTTCAGCTTCAAGATTTTGAATTTATGATATTGAGGTATTAAGGTTATAAGAATATATAAGGGTAATTTGGGCATGGTACTTAAGTTTAAGAGTTTTAAAGCTTATGATGGAGGGCAAAATGGACATTGCTTACCCTTTAAGAATATAAATTAGAAGAAGAAGAAATAAAAGAAAGGAAAGGAAATAGAAGAGAAGAGAAGAGGAGTCGTAGCCGTCGGTGGAGAGGAAGAGAGGAGAAGAGAGTTTCGCAGATTTTGAGTTTTCCGACGATTGGAAGCGTTTTCTGGTAAGTTTAGCATCTTTCTATCTTGTTTTCGGTTGGATTAAGCCTTAAGACAGCTTGGATTGAGAGAAATCGATAGTTTAGGGTTTTTAGGGTAAAATGGTTAGAAATCCTTGAGTTTTTGTGTTTGTGATCGATTGGAAGGTTAGAATGGGTTAGAAATGCATTATAGGTCTTGATCTATTGTTGAGATGTGTTGGATTTGGTTAAGGGAAAGAATCGAGCTTGGGTTATGCAGAAATTTGGGGTTCGGAGTCGAGTTCCGAACCAGACGTCGCGACGAGCGTATGAATGTCGCCGCGGCGTGTGGGGAAGGGAGCCACGTCGCGACGTGTGAATTAATTTACGTTTATTCGCCGCGACGTGTGCTCTGCTGTGGACATCGCGACGAATGATCAGAGACGTCGCGACGTGTGACGTTTGGTTCGCGGCGAACCTTCGCTTCGCCGCGGCGAGTAGGATTATTCGTCGCGACGAGCGTCTCTTTGTCGCGGCGATCCCCCTGTGTTTCCGAAATAAGATTTTCATATTTTTGGGAATATCTTTTGGTATAGATATTCGATTGAGGTGATTTCAGATTCGTTATGAACTAGAGATCAAAGATTGCAAGTGCTATGAAGTTGGGAAGTTTGGAATCAGCCTTGAAGGTTTCAGAATTTTAGGAGAAGGTCGAAGATAGATTTATAATGCTTTATTTTGGATTCCAAGCTTTGAATATTTACTATAAATATTGAATAAATGGAACTTGGTTGTTTTAGGAAACCAAGTGAGGAAAGAGGAGCAAGGGGAACAAGAGGAGAGGCATACCTAAACAAGTTTATAAGCAAGGAAATTTCGGTGGGTTTCATGTTTATAATTTAGTAATGAGCCACTAAAGTGTTCTCCCAAATCAAGAATGATTTCAACTATTTCAGTAAATATTGTTTTGTTACCGTGAATGATTTGCAAAAAATAAAGATGAGAATGCATTGAAATATTTATGTCATATAATTGAGACATTTATGTCATGCCTTGTGAAATTCATGGCATTTGCATATTCGAAAATGAAAGAAAAGAGCACGAAAGAGTATGATTATGTGCTTTTGTTTGGGCGAGAGTGGAACCATTTCGTTAAATCACGTGCGCCGACAAGAGCCTTCTCCGCTGCCCGCTTGTGGCTATGAGATCCGAATGGACTCATTTCGTTCGTGATGTAAACTTGGTTTCTTCCTTTTGTTTCCATGGAACCCTCGAGCCATTTGTTTGTGCATTGCATCTATGACTTGTCAAGTATGTGCATAATTTGAGCATTTGATATTGATGATTGATTGGACATGTTGTGTTGATGTGATAATACTTTTCACTATGCAATGACACTTTTCAACTATGGATTTGAACTCGAATTTCAGATTTGACGAGAATTTGGGAGCAAAACGTTTTATGAACTGATTGTGATTTTGTAAAACAAATGAACTTTTCAACGGTTTTGCTTATGCTTCGTTATAAACTCTGTTACCCACGAGCTATAAGCTCACCCCTTTCATCCCCATCTCCGTAATTGAGCGGAGATTGGATGAAAGATGGTCAAGACCGTTTGTTCGATTGTGTATGGCTTGTATGCTATGATGAAATTGATTTATGGATTTGTATATAGAATGGAAAGTGAATTACGGTTGTGTAATGAATTACGTACATGTATATTGAATTGAGAAATGGGAATGATTTGGGAATATATATGTATGATTGATTTGAGAATTTGATTGAATTATGAGTTTGGTATTGAATTGAGAATTTTGGAAGTATTAGATTTAGGTTTGTGTTTCTTTGGTGTTTGGATGTCGGACGGAGGTCCGATGTTGCTTGGTATTGTTGAGTTGTAATATTAGAAGTGTGTTTCTTGTGTTTTAAATTTTAGACTGTCCAAATACAAGTTATCTTTGCCCGATTTTGGTAAAAACCGGGCTAAGATAAGAAGAGATTTAGTTGTATTAAGATGTTTTAGATGTATAAGAAATGATTAAAATGAATGAAGTGAAAACGAATAGAAATGTATTGATTGGTTATGTTTTGAATGAGTGATTATGAGTATGAGTTTGAATAAAGAAAAAGAAGAAAAAAAATTATTACCGGTTTCTGGTTGGTTTAGTCTTAAGGTATTCAACGTGCGTCTATCTAATTTATAAGTTACGGATGTCGGGAAAATTGATTTGGTCCGTTCGGATCGTTTATGCTTCCGTCCCTTCGATTCGGATTGATGCCTTATGATTCGATTCTATTAATTATTTCGATTTGTTATTCGATTCCGATTTGCATTCGCTTTGCGTTTCACTATGTTTATTCGATTTGCTTTTGATTCAATCACTCCGATTTGCTTCTTCCGATTTCGTATTCGTTTCGTCTTCGTTTTTGTTTCGGTTGGGATCCGGTTCCCGGATCGGGTCCCAACAGTTCATCCAAAGATGGAGACCTGTATTCAATTTTAACAAAGTTAAAATAGAAATTATCCCTTTATGAGTCCAATTTCATAACGTTACATTAAAATTCTGAAGTGTGGATGACTTGAGTTTCCTAACAAGCTCTCTAGGTAAACCAATTAGCATGGATGTTCAAACAACCAATTTGGAGCTTGTGTGTTATGCCAAAATCTATATTGAAGTGAAGAGGGACACGACACTCCCTGATCTATTTCCTATTATGAAGTTAGGCGAGAATGGCGAATTGATGAAATTTGAGGTTAATATTTCTTATCCTTGGAAGCCAACTACTGGGAAGAAAACATGGCAATCAATGAGGAATAAGTTTAAAACAGTTTAAAACAGGTAACCGTTCTTAAATTATGGGATCTGGTAAAGTATAGGCATCCAAAGGGGAAGCAGTTGAATCCTCTACATTAGTGGTTCATCACAACCCTATTAGCAAGGAGATGGAGTCAGGGCGCAGGAATTTGAAGAAAAAATCAATTATAAAGGGGTAGATTTTGGAGGTCAATATGCATTTAACTGGTGAGAATTCGGCTGCTATGGAGCAATCCCCTGATACATTATTGGAAGTGCAGGTCACAGCTTTGGAGTATAATCTCGTTAATGGGAATATAGTTGATATTGTGAATAATCAACAGGCTAATGACCAGAATTTTATTGTCATTGAAATGGATGAGCAGCTTGACAACGTTTCTAATGCGACTGAGAGGAAGAGTAATATAGGTAATGTGAATATTGATTACTTTGTGGATATTCATCATGCCCATGATGAGTTACCAGTTTCTGCTGCAGTTAGGGATGTCAATTTTAACTTGGACTGGCCCGACCAGATTTTGGCCCAGGTTGACTAGGCCATGGGCCAAAATTGTTTTGCCTGATCGAAACAACGAAACGACATCGTCTTGTAATTTTTTTTAAAAAAAATAAAGATGGATAGGGTCACGGGCCGGCCGATGAGATTAGGAGTAGCCCGGGCTCAGCCCAACCTATTGACATCCTAGTTGTAGTTGATGATAATGTTGATGCAGTAGTTGAGAATAGGGGAGTTGTCTCTGAAACACCCTTAGTGAAGGCAGATATTCATCTTAGTGGTGACGTAGATATTGTTAATGGTGGGTTTGATGTGGTTGAATATGCTATGACTAATGTTGCTGGTGTAGTATTTGATATAGTCCCTGTTGAGGCTATTAAAAATAATAGTAATGTAGAGGATGTAAATAGTAGGGATGCTGCTAATGGTGAAGATATGTTATATTCTGCTATTAGTAAGGCAGTAGTGCAAGCAAATGGATTGAAGAATGTTGTCTGTAGTGCTTTTGAAATGGATTGCAATGATTTGGAAAATGAAGTGCATCACTTCACCTTGCAATATTTCAAGCATTGTCAGATGGATTAGGTCAACATGTTGACTCCATTGGCAAATGTTGGAAAAAATGAGAATTCTAAGGTTAGGCTGGAGTATGAAGAATAGATAACAATGATAAACTCCAATGATTACAATGTGATAAGTCAGGGGACTAGGAATATCATCTCTTAGAATGTAGAACAGAAAATAGTTTCCTCTTAAGAAAGCAGTCAAGATTTGGCAGCAGAGGATTGTAATTCTCCACAACTACAACCCAAATCCCTCACATTCAAAGAGATTTTTGTGTGCAGTCAAAAACTGGAAAAAGGAAATCATTAAGGAAGAGACAAAAAAATCTCGACTACCAATGATAGGAGATTAAACGACTTTCATAAACATGACAATGTATCTTGGCATTCAACGTCCAAGACAATCTTTCCATAGAGATAAAGTATAAATGATGTCTTTAGTTGATTATTTTTGTAGACTATCTTGGTGAAAATATACTACAATACTTAGGGAGTTGGTCTATCATATTGTCAATATGATGATGGAAGGGAGTCGGGAAGCCTCTAGATTACCTCTACTCTTATAACCCTAATTTGGAAACACTAGTATCTTCAATGTGCAGATGGGAGGGGTCTCTTTTACAATCGACTTGCCTTGGATAAACAGTGGTGTCATTCTTGTTATATGCTCTTGTTGCACCATTGTTCTAATTAGTTTGTTTGTATTGTATAGTGTGTTGTCGTTTTTGTTGTAGGAGACTAAGGAGAGTACTACTTCTCTCCTAACGTTGTTCTTCAACTTTAATCTATCAATACAAGTTTTACTCATGATCTAGTTGAACATATTATTACGTGGTTTCTTATTTCTTTTTTCTAAGAAAAGTAATTGATGCAAGCACAACCATATTACTTTGTAAGAGATATGGAACCAAAGATAAGCTAGTAATATCAGAGGGATCAATAACAAGATCAAAAGCTAAGAAGTTCAAATAAGCACTTCAATCCTACACAAGTCGAATTGTAGATGGCATGGAATCTTAAGAGACAATGAGGGACAATGGTATCATAACTAATAAAGTTGGGTGGAATATGCAAGAAGACTTTCAATCTTGTTTAATTAGTTATTTTCGTTAGAAGCATAACTTTCGACAATCCATAATTTATATCTTGGGCTTGTTTAAAACTTTTAGGTTTAATGGGTTGTATTTTATAAATATTAGTTTGGGCTTTAATTATTTTGGTGAAAAGGTCATGTTTAAAGGCCTTTTACGTAGTTTAATATTAAGGTTTATAAATACATCATAATAAACATTGTTTAGCGTTAGATTGTTTTAATAACGAATTCTGTAAGGGAGGATTTCTTATCTTCTTCTATTGCATCAAGAATATAATTCTTATCGAGTTAAACACTTATGACAAATTTCTATTCTTATTTCCAAATCAACCTTATTATGTATGTTTCCTTTCATATAATTGATTGGGGTTCATTAGGGTTAAGGGTTTCTTCTTGTTCATGTTCTATCCAAAGTGTGTGTTTAAGGGATTTCACATTCTTTAGCCTTAGGGTTCCACATCATTTGGTATCAGAGTTTGAATTAGGATAAATTCTTATTTATATTGTGTTTATGTGATGTTATTACTGTTATCTTCCATTAGAACTCGAAATTATGGTTCATCTTATTATCGTGGCTTTCTGGGAAAAAATGAAAAAGATCAGTAGCTAAACAAAAAGAAAATGTTGCTACAGTAAAAAAAATCAATTAAAAAATCAATTGCAAAAACAGTTATCTTTGGGGTTGGCGTGATTATAGGATTTTCTTTTGTTGGGTTCCTATTTTGTTTAGTGTCTTTACATCTTTGCATTCAAGTTGATTTTTCCACTAGAAAAATTTCAATTCTCGCTTTTATGCATTAGTTTCGTCATTTTCTTTCATTCTAAGTTTCTATTTTTTAATTTCTTATTGTTTCTTTTTGTTTCCACTTACACCATAATTAACATATTGATTCTTGTTAATTTAAATTCTGTATTTTTTGGGCATCACACATCCTTTCCTCTTGTGTGTCCATTTTGCCTTCATTCATTTCGGTACACTTGCTTCTAGATTTGTGCTCATCTTTTTTCTTAGATATTTTCATTTCATTCCTAAATCTTAATTCGCTATTTATGCATTACCTTGGCTGGAAATTGAATTCTGAAGTGCAATTAACGACATCAAGTTTGAGTGGGAAAAGGTATTGTGTAAGCTTAAAAGCGGGAAAAGAAACATATAATGAAGTGACTTATGAGGTTATCTTTTATTACTAACCATTTTTCTTGCAGCTTTTATCATAAAAATGTCCGATAGAAAGGATGGATAGGAAACATTACATGAGGAGGATAATAATGTGCCTAATTTGAGAGTGATGTATAAGGCATTCATGAGTGAGTTCAAGAAGTTTTCTACTAGAATGGATGGGATATATAAGAGAATTAATGAAACCAGTAGAATCCAAAACCATAGTAGATCAATTGGTAGTCATAGGAATCAGGAGAAAGAATTGGAAAGAATGTATGACGAGTATGAAGATGAAGTGCATTTCGTGAGGGATAGAGTGAGGAGGGAAGAAAGAATAGAGAGAAAAGATAACAACATTAATGCCATCAATATGAAAATTATGTCCTTCAAAACTATGAATGATGCTGAAGTATACTTGGAATGGGAAACAGAGGTGGACATGATTTTTACTTGTTACAACTATTCTGAAGTTATGAAAGTGAGATTAGCAACCTGATTATACATTAGTTTGGTGGGATGAATTGGTAAAGAATAGGAGGAAGACTAGGGAATCACCTAAATCCATTTAGGAAAAGATGAAAAGAGTGATGAAGAAGAGGTTTATGCCATCTTATTAATATAGCAAGTTACACTAACAATTACATAGACTCATACAAGAAACTAGATCAATAGAAGATTATCACAAGGAGATGGAGATGCTATTGATTAAAGCTAACATAGAAGAGGAGGAAGAGGTGATAATGACTCGGTTCATAAGTGGATTGAATAGGGAAATTGATGATGTGGTTGAGTTACAATATTATGTAGAGATGAAGGACCCAGTGAACATTGTCATAAAAGTGGAGAGACAATAAAAGAAAGGAGGGCAACCAAGTCTTTCTCAAATTCTAGTAGTAAATGGAATCCAAAATGGAGCAAAAAGGAGCACTATTCAAATTCCAAGGAGAAAGGCAACGAGTTAAACAAAGGCAAGGAGATGAGTACTTTAATTCAAAAAGGTACCACTGATTCATCCTCTAAACCTTCTAATCATAAGGATATTAAGTGTTTTAAATGTCAAGGGCGCGGTCATTATGCATCTGATTGTTCTAATAGGAAGACTATGCTATTAATAGTGGTGAAATTGTTTCTAAGTCTAATGATAGTAATGAGTCTGATAGTAGTGACATAAGTACACCACCTTTAGAAGATTTTTCTGATGATATGAGAATGTTGAGTACTCTATAAAGGGTGAATCTTTAGTTGCTAGACGTGCAATGAACTTAAGTGTGAAGGACGATAGCCTGGAACAAAGGGAGAACATATTTCACACGAGATGCTCAGTAGATGGGAAAGCTTGTAGCATGATTATAGATAGGAGTAGTTGCACTAATGTGGCTAATACTACTTTAGTAGAAAAGTTGGGGCTGAAATGTGATAAACACCTTAACCCATATAGACTACAATGGTTGAATGAAAGTGGTGAAGTTAAAGTTATTAAGCAAGTTATTATTGCATTCTCTATCGGTAGATATGTGAATGAAGTTGTATGTAATGTCGTGTCTATACAAACTGGTCATATATTGTTAGGTAGGCCATGGAAATTTGATAGACATGTTATTCATGATGGGTACATGAATAGGTATTTTTATGTATAATGGGCAGAAAGTTACCCTCTCCTTTATCACCCAAAGAAGCATACCTTGAACAATTGAAAATTTAACAATCATCAAGCGGGGATTCAGGTAGTGAGGTGACAAAGAAAGAAGAGAGAAAAGAATCCATGAGAGAAAAGAATAAAAATAAAGGCCTAATGGTGAGTGACTGCACAAGTAAGGAAAAGAAAGTGGAATGTGCAAGAGAAAAGAAGTTAGTGAGTGAAAAGAAAGAAAAGAAAGTGAAAAGTGAGCAAAGAGAAATTGAAAGGAGTTAAAAAAGTTAGGATCTAACTATGTTTGTATGCAAAAGAGAGAGAGAGAGTTAAAGAGTGCATACTTAGACAAGAGAACTTTAATTTTGATTTAGTTTAAGGAAACTTTGTTTACTAACAATGACCTCGACCCAAATTTGCCTAGTGTGTTGTGACTTTGTTGCAAGGTGATTGGATTTGAGTGCATATGCGAAAAGAAAGGTTTCTATAACAAAGGAAGTCGAAACTTGATGCAAGGGGAGATGGATCATTCCAAGTGTTGGAATGCAACAATGACAATGCATATAAGATAGACTTGTCGGGTAAGTATAAATGTTAGTATTACTTTTAATGTTTCTGACTTGTTTTCTTTTGACTTTGATTCAGATTCGAGAACGAATCCTTTTAAAGAGGGAGGGGATGATGCAATCACAACCATGGTACTTTGTAAAAGATATGGAACCAAAGATAAGCTAGTAATGTTAGAGGGACTAATAATAAGATCAAAAGCTAAGAAGCTCAAAGAAGCGTTTCAATTCTACATGGGTCGAATTGTAGATGGCATGGAATCTCAAGAGACAATGAGGGCCAATAGCATCATAATTAATCAAGTTGGGCAAAATGTGCAAGAAAACTTTCATTCTTATTTAATTAATTATTTTTCATTAAAACCATAACTTTTAGCACCTCACTACTTATGCCTTGGGCTTGTTTAATACCTTTAGGTTTAATGGGTTGTATTTTAAAAATATTAGTTTAGGCTTTAATTATTTTGATGAAAAGGTCCATGTTTAAAAGTCTTTTACGTAGTTAAGGTTTCTTTCTTTTCAAGAGTTATAAATACATCATAATAAACAATGTTTAGGGTTAGATTGGTTGAATAACGAATTCTATAAGGAAGAATTTCTTGTCTTCTTCTATTGCATCAAAAATATAATTCTTATCAAGATAAACACTTATGGCGAATTTCTATTCTTGTTTTCAAATCAACTTTATTATATGTGTTTCCTTTCATATAATTGATTGGGTGTTCATTAGGATTTAAGATTTCTTCTTATTCATAGTCTATCCAAAGTGTGTGTTTAAGAAGTTTCAAATTCTTTAATTTTGCAGTTCTGCATCAGTAATGTTTTTCATTTTAAGTTTTAAATGGCATTACATAGAAAACAATATTTCATTGCATAAGAAATCTCACTTTGATAGGATTTGCAACCATTTATTGATATGTATTAAAACTTAATAGACAAAATTATATTAGAGGTCATTAACTCTCACTTATTAAATAAAAAGTTTTTAAGTTATTTATTTGTATGAAGAGATTTTTCCTAAATCTAATAATTTATGTTAAAAGTTAATAATACCCTTTATCTTTAATTTTATCTTTTACATTTGTCATTGTATATTCCATGTGGTCATTGTAAGAAAGAGGATATATACTAAACTATGATTAAGTTGGTTAAAGAAAACTTTTTTATTCATTAATTGAGGGTCAAGACCCCCTTTTTTATAATTGTTTAAACCCTATTTATGATTATAAATGCTCCAAAATTAAAACTACAAATATAACAAATACGTTAAAACCTGCTCCTCCCACTGAATCACAGGGTTTGGTGGTAAAAATGCAGGTTTTTAGTGGAGAACAACAAATTATAAGAAAGCCTTACCATAAATGTAGTCACCACCCATGTACTACTACTATATTTTGAAAACGAAATGAAATGGTCATTGGAAGGCGAACTTGTATACGAGTGTCTTCTACTCTCATCACCAACTTGTGAACTGGGGTAACTTTGGCCTAAAGATCATACCAAAGAAGAATAGTCATTGTCCAGGAATCTCTATGCATAATGGTTTAAACCAGTCGGGCATCGGCCTGCAGCATACGATTTTGGACTGGTAGTTGGATGTTGGGCGTTGTTGGAGGACAACCACATATGAGTTTCTTTTTTGTCTTGGCCTTTTGGAAGAAACACTTTGGGGACGTCAATGTTACTTTTCAATGTCTTTCCTTATGGGAGCTAGACACCAACACGCAGTGGAATAAAATCTCTTCCGTATCGAGCGGAGAAAATCACATAAACAAAATGAAAAGTAAGAATTGCAAGATCCTAGTTCAAAATGTTTCTACTGTTTAAAATAATAGATACAACAAAATCTAAATTCTTGTGAAAACAAAGAGAGTAGAGAAAAATATTACAAATAGAGTAATACTGTGCCAACCATCCTTATTGTGAATTTAAAGACAAGAAGAATTGCTTGAACAAATCACGTTTTAGGCCAACCAGATCACATGATAGGAAATCCAAGAAAGAAAATAAATGCAAAAGAGTAGGATCGATACTAACACCCAGGCTCCTCAATGATACAAAGGCTTAAACAGCAAACTTGAGAAAGAGAGAAATGAAACGAGACTTTAAATGTCTTTCAACTTAAAATCCTTTCTTAATGTCTGCGGAAAACATGAAAAATCAAAAGATGAGTCATGAGCTCATTCATCAGGGATCCACCAGAATAAGTATGATAAACAGATAAAGCAACTCTGTTACAAGAGCTGTCCTGTATCAGATAACTAAAATCAAGATAAAACCAAAGAGCTGTTCTATCAGTTGAACAGTGAAAACGGACTTATCATAATGTTCAAAGCCTTGCAATTGCAGAATCTAAACCCAATCGACACTGGTTATTCTCTAACGGTAAACCATGGTTTCAATTCAAAACAAGTAACACAGCAAGCATTTCTCATTCAAAAGCATTAACAGAACATGATTCCAAACGGAACTAGTGAAAAGATTCTTTGCTTCCTATGCTAAATTTCCAGGGAACTAACGAGCATTGCAGGGGGCATAGGTACAGCCAATTAACATCAATTATAGAGAAACACAAAATGATCAAGTTAGCAACAACAGAAATCGCCGTACAGCTCGAAGCATCCACATAAGCAGTCGTCTCCTAAATTCGATTTACATCTGAAAGCTCTTAACATTAAAAAGTATCAATTCCTCTCTATTCGGTACCAAATTCACAAACTCTTTTCAAAAGAGAGCAAATTCTACAAGAACACCCATTTCCATCAACTCACGCATAAACCCTACAGTCCTTGGTACCACCCGTTAAATTCCCAGATTTGCTACTGAGAGTGACACCAACCGACACGTCGTCACAAAAAACACGAAGCAACCGACGGCGCGCCCCAAACCCTCCAACCTTAAACCCAACATTAGCTACCACCTTTACGTTAAAACCCACCGACCCACGACTCCTCTCCCCATTAATGTCGCTCACCACCCACCCGTCGACGTACGTGTTCACCACCGAGTACGACGCCTCAACCAACGACTGACTCCTCGTGTCTTGCTTGAAGGGCACGACTCGGGTCTGCGAAAGAATCTCCGATCTGTAAAGAACCGAGGAATCAACAACATCGTACGAGATCTTCATCTTCTTGTTAGGGTTGTACACTCGGAACAGCGCGTGCCAGTTGCCAGTAACAGTTTGAGAAGAGGAAGAGAGATTGAAGTTGGAGACGGAAAGGGAGGTGAGCTGGAAATCGGGAAGGCGAGGCCGGACGGCGAGCCACATGATGACGAGGATGGTGAAGAAGATGACGGTGACGGCAATGACGGACACCACCAAGCGGCGAAGGAGAAAAACGCCGTGGTCGGAGTAGAACGATGGTTGATGTTGTTGATTGTTGTAGTAGTAAAAGTAAGAGTTGTTATTTGAGTACGGTTGTTCAAAATGGTGAGTGCCAGCCGTGCCGCTGGTTGGGTTGCCATTGGGAGGAGGGTAGCCGGTGGTGGGCCGAGATGGATCTTGCATGGTATCAAAATTGATTCTCTGTGGATTGAGAAATCAAAAGGTCGAAGTCGAAGCTTTTGAGTTCTGTCTTATGGTCGTTTGTGTGTCTTAAGTTAGGAGGAAGTTTCTTGTGTTGAGGTTTTTCAAGTACGGAAGTTTCTTGGTCGGCGGAGAGAATCAGAAGATATTGGGTCAAGTTTAGGTGTTTTCCGTGTTACTTGCGCGTTGGAGTTTAGAAGCTCCCCTCTTGAAATTTTTATAGTGGTATTATTATAGTTCAATTTTAAAATCAGATGAACCAGCTCCTGCTCCGCCGATAGAATTGAACTTTTAATTGATCCAGTCCAGAAGCTCAGCATCGGAGGATCGGACGTTGTTTTAGCCATTAATTAAGAATAAAAAGATGGAAAGAGTTCCAGCAATTAAGCAAAGCAAAAATAAGGTTGGGATTAACCCAATTTATAAATTATTAATTAACTGATAGTGAAGTATAAAAACTAAGGCAAGTTAATTTCTCTATCATATTATTTATTAACAACAATAAAAATATCAAATGTCTAAACATTTGAAGATTAAATATTTGATCATAAAAGAATTAATGCAAAAAGGTGACATTACAGTGTAGCATGTAAAGATTGAGCATATATTGGTTGATTCACTAACTAAAGGACTGCTACGTGTATACAGTATGAGCTTGTTGAAGTCTTTAGACATTGTTCTAGAGATCATTGTATTTAGGTTGTGATACAGGTGTTTTATTTTTCATGTATTATGACTGTACATTATATATGCATATTGATAATCATTATTTTATACTCAGTCATTCAATTTGTGGTACATTGTTATAATATAAGTGAAATTCTTAAAATTTATGTCCATCTTAAACATTTTAAAATTAGTAGGCATATGTATAGATTGACAACCTATGTCTTTAGGACATATATAGGTAAATAGATAAATTCATATGTTTAGCCAAGCATAAGGAGATACAAGTGCTTAATCTCACAACGGTTTTTGTAATGCAATTTAGCATTAAATGCGAGAAAACAAAATTTTTCAATATATTTTAGTATAAAGTTTAGATAAATTGAAATCTACAAAGAAAACAACGATACGTTTTAGATTACATAAGTATTATTGTAGTTTGTCACATTTTATTTCTCATTCATATCAATAAGATATTAATTATGCATGATTATATTAGATCTATGTTATAAAATAACACATGTATTTGATACTTTTCGATATTTAAAATCTTATGAGACCAACTGATAAACTTTCATTATTTTTAGATCAAATGTTTTATTTTGGTTGACCGTTACGTTGATTTTCTTAGTCATTTCTATAGTTTTGATTTTCATTATAAATGATGTAATTAATAAATAGGCTTAATAAATGATTTGGTTAAATGCACCAATAGTTTAGTAAAAAAAATAAACCCTTATCAGTGGGAACATATTTACTTAATGGGCTTGTGATCAGAAGAGGCCGATAAGATTTATATAAATAACAGCTAAAATCTCCTGCAGCAGCAGTTCATGAACATAAGGTTAGTATGACCTGTTAGGAGGTTCATACATTTAGAAAGGCACAGAAAGATAATAAGAACAAAAGAAAGTTGTTGAAGCTCATTTATATGTCGAGAAGCTTATTCAAAAGATCCAAGAGCTTATTCGTGCAGCTGGCAAGCTTGTTAATCGAGTCATGAATGGCAAAACAAGTACTTTTCTGTATTATCTTCATTTATACGAGCTCATGGTAGCTTTTGGGCCTAAAGTTAAGGTTCGGGTCAAATCTTACGAAGAGAATCAAAGGAAAGATGAAGGGAAGCATAGGCTCTAATGAAGGTGTTGAAAAGGAAAATGGGTTTTCAATTGTGGTGCTAGCTATTAAATCATACTAAAAGGATCATTTAGAGTTTGGAGAAATTATTAAGGATTGTTAACTCATATTGAGAAGTAATTCTAATATTTTTGTTGTTTGGATTAATCGACAAGAAAATATGAGCACTCATGAATTTGTTAGAGTATTTTGCAATTTCTCTTGTTTGAAAATATGGGTGTCTATTTAATCTTGTCTGACTCATTTATATGGCTAACGGAGTTTTTCCTTTACCTTAAAAAAAACAAAAAAAATTGTTAAAAGGAAAAAAGAAGAGTTTCTCGGTGTATTTGTGCTCCTGACTCCTGAGGCACTGATAAAAACGAGCTTTAAGCGAATAAAGGCTAAAAAAGAGGAGTCAGCATAAGGGTTTTATAATTTTATAATTTATACGGGTCTTCTAAAAGATCTTAGTATGCCAAAATCTGGCGTCTATATTTTAAGCAATAAATGATGTTATTAAATAAAAGCTAATTTTATTTGTTTAATAAACAATATCTAATATATCTATTCAACATAAAACTATGGCTATTATAATTCCAAGGACATTATTCTTTCCGCCACTATAAAAATTAATATTGGATCTAAGGCTAACTAGAATATGGGTACTAAAAATTACAGAACCAAATCCTCTGATCCATTTTTTGTGGATCTACTCTGTGCCACTGCATCTGACCCATCTATTTATGTGAATCTCACGTAAATAAATGGGTCAGATGCAATAACACAAAGTTGGTCCACAAAAAATAGACCAAAGAATCTAACGCCAAAAGTTACATCATGTAAGATAAGAGTCTGACTGTCATTCATAACTAACTTATAGGAGCCTTTTAGCATCTTCCATCATTTTGACATTTTTTTATAAATTAGGTGTATTTTCATACACTCCCAACAAAGATCATGTAACAGCTTACAGTTGCTATATATCTTTGACAAAATATGATCAACTTCCCTCTATTCATGAACTATGTTTGATATTAACTTCAAATGATTCCATGTGTGTGTGTGTATATGATAGTTCAAAATTCACTGAAATACAGTAAAAGACGATCTAAAATAGGATCGAAGTTCTGATCCTATCAAGAGTTTGATGAACAAAAGTTATCTCAATTAACAAGGGAAAGCCACAAAAGAACTGTTACTAGCTAAAATGTTTATATTAAAACACCAGTTACCATAGGAACAACACCTATGACCTATGAATGCGACCAATATCATTATAAAGAGATGAATCTATGATGCATGCAACTTAATAACGTTTCCTTTTAATTTCTATATTTTTGTTTTATCGTATAACTTATCCTGAGTTTTTTTAAGCTATATCTTACATAACCATTTGGTTCTGTTAGAAAGTTTAAGTATGTTAAATATTGAACCAATTTGTTCATAAAACCAATTACTTTCGATCCTTCTCAATAAAATTTGAATTTATGAATAACATTTGGTTTAAAATTAAATTTATAAATAAAGTTCGACTCGATAAAAAAATTAAGTGGAGTTATTTCTAATTAAAATTGATTTGTTCAAGGGTGTAATTAGGGTAACTTAAACGTATTAATCCACTGGTTTATAATCCATAATCCATATTAAGTATGAATATATATATATAACTTTTTCACTTAATCAAGCCCGGAAGAAAAATTTGGAAATCTTAGTTATTAATTTGATTGAATTCTTTTGAAATTCCCAAAATAAAAACATGATATAAAATAATTTTTAATTTGATCAGAAAAACATGATTTGTATCCACTGGTTAGAAGAAAAAAAACTGCTTAAATAACGCAATACTAGAACAATTTAACATATTTAATGAAAGGCAAAATCTAGTTAAAGTCTTGAATAAACCATGCAATCAGAACTCACACTAGTCTAAACCTAGTACCAAGTCTTGGTAGCGGTGCACTGCATTGGTCCATTCAACAGTTTTCCAACCTTCTGGTCCGATGAAAAGCCAATCTTCTCATCATAACATGTCTCTTCCACAGCCGACCAAACTCTGTTCATCGAGCTTCCGCCGATCCAATACCCGGCATACAAGCGAACGTTGAAGCTTGCTGACCCACTAGCCAACTGCTGTGTTCCATTGAACTGCACGCCATTCGAACTCAGTTTCACGTCCATACGGTTCCATGTATCTCCAGCACCGACGAAGAACTCTGAGACGGTGGTAGTTGCTAAAGGTTGTTGATGGTATGATACTTCTACATCCATGCGTTGGTAGAAAATGCTATTTCTCACACCAGGGTTGTGGATTGATAAGGTTATACCGAAGACACCTGATAGTTGAGAACCAGAAAGGTCTGTTATTTGAAAACTGGCTGACTCAACTCGAAAACTGGGGTTGGCTTTGGTATTGAATTTTTCATCTCCGGCAGTTTTGAAAACTAAGAGCTTAAGAGTAAGTGCAACAGCGATTATGACGATTAAGAATATGAAGGCACCGATGATCAACCACCTCTGACTTGAGGACTTTGAAGACTTATAATCAGACCAAGGCGCTTTAGAGTCCATGCTTTGGATTAAAAGGAAAGAATAAGTAGTGATCAGTAATGGGTTTAGAAAAGCAATAGAAGAACTAGATAGTGTGAGTAGGGGAAGGGGTTGGTCTTTCCATTCTATGGTGACGTTTAATGTTCTCCCTATTATAGTAATTTAAGACTTTATAAGTTAATATTACGCATAAGAGCTATGTTTATTATTATATGCTAATTAGGAGAGGGCCACAACCACTAGGCAACATAATAAGCTATGGCCCGATAAGTAGTCCGTATTCGTTTTAGGCCCTATCCTTATTGAATTTATTAAATAGGTCTGTGGGTGAGGAACATTACTGCAGTGATGTAGAAAGATGTGGGTGTTTTCCGGAGTACTATGTCTATGGTGTTCTCATTTTTGGTAAGACGAAGGAATATAAATATAAAACATAGAAAAATCTTCGTAAGTCAGGTACGATGAAAATTATAAAAAGGGTGTTGAAGTTTAAACTTAACAAAATAAATAGTTTTAAAAAAACTTGTATACCTTTTCATGAAAATGGCATCTTTGTCGTTTACAAAAACAATAGTTGAAGAAAATAAGGAGAAATACATCAAAGAACCACAAATTTATAGTATTTAAATAAAAGAAGATTAATAAGAGAAAATTCAACACTACAAGAAAACTCACGTTCTCCGACGGAATGAGTTCTCCGACGGAATATTCCGTCGGAGAAATGGATATTTCCGTCGGAAATTATCTTGGGAAACCGACGGAATATTATCCGTTGTTGTTATTTTGCGACGAACATTGATTTAAAATTACGTCGGTGAAATTAATATATCACCGACGACATATATTTGTCGGTATAATTTAGGGACGGAATCACCGTCGCAACGTTTCGGAAGTAAGTTATAACGTTAACGACGGAATTTCGGACGTCGCCAAATTTAGTTCAGGTTATGTGCCGACGGTATGTGCCGACGGTATGTGCCATTCCGTCGGTAAATATTCACCGACGGAATTGTGTATTTCGTAGGTGAAATAAAAATGGTGTAAACCATTAGGTATATATATAATTGGACATCCACACATCAACCAGTACATCAAAGCTTTAAATAATGCCAATTGTTATACAATTAGATGTACATAATTGGACATCCACACATCAACCAGTACATCAAAGATTTAAATAATGTCAATTGTTATACAATTAGATAAAAACACATCAAAGTGAACATAAATTGTTATGTTTGTACCTTAAAATAATGAGTTCGAATATCTAAAGTTGTGGTGATCGTGGGTGATCCTTTGTAGAACTTCCCTTCGACTGTTCGAACGGTGGTTGCAACTGAGCCATCTGCATAATCTCTTCTCTCATCTTCGCCATCTGCTCTCTCATCCATAGCTCCATCTGGTCCCTGATTCGTTGCTCCTACTCCCTCATCCATTGTTCCTCCCGCTCTGTCTGCTCCCTCATTCGTTGTTCCTCCCGCTCTGTCTGCCCCTCTTCCAAATGAGCAATCTTGTCCATTAATGTTTGTACTGTGGCCTGGAGCTCGATGACTTCATTGTTGTTTGATGGCCTAGTGGATGCTGCTGTACTGGACATGGAAGATTGGGAATAACATGTGTTCCCATACGAACCTAGACCAAATATCCTGCCACGGCGATCCCTACCACCTACGGCCTCAAAATACGCTCGAGACACGCCTACAGTCGTTCCTCCCGCGATCAGTAGCTCGAGGTTTGTTGTAATTGGTCCTATAAGGTATGTGAAGTTAACATTAAGAAGAAGGACGGGAGCAGTATTTAGAAATAAATAAAATGCAATAATTGGACATACATTCAGCTCTCGACAGCGGTTGTTGATGAAGGTTACACCGTCATGCTTCTTCGTGTGAGTGTGCAGAAATAACTGAAGGGGGTAGGTTTCGTGCCCAATGACTTCTCTTACATGAGAAAGACTAAAACGTTAGATGTGAACTAAAAATCGTTTAAACCTCGGCAGAGGTTCGTAAAGTTGTATGATATTCGCCTCCTGTTGGACAAAGAAAATAACTCAACACAGCCATAAGTGACACCAGATAGGTAGACCATTATCATTATCCATAATACAACGAAGTTAACTATCGACAAAATTAGTGTAAAGTGTAAATACTTACAAGTCTGTCTGCATGCTCTTGGTAAGTTATTGAGCCTCCCGTATGTACGGGAAGACTCTGTTGACCTGGGCCTCCACGTCTATTGGCCGAGTTACGTCCTGAGATGGACATTGCTGCAGGTGATGCCCAATACGCCAGCCAACGACTCCAAATATCCTCTGAAATAAAGCGGAGTCGTGCACCAGCCTTGTTTATCGTGTTAATGAAGTCGCGATAACGTGTACGAGCCCGCCTCTCCCAGAATTTGTATATCTCCCATCCAAAATAGCGTCCCAGAAAAATACTTTTTGATTAAAGAATAAAATATATATATGTTAGTTAATGTCAAACTATATATATATTAATCATGACACTATATATATATATATTAAATAAATAACAGAAATAATTATTGTACCTCGAACTCATGAAAGTACAATTGTTTCGTAGCTGCAGTGATATTCTTCCACGTATATCCATCGGGTTCAATCCTTTCCTTAAAAGTGGAGGTCATCTGCCTAGAAACCATTCCAGACGGTATGAACCTAAAACAAGAAGTAATTGTAGTGTACAAATAGACCGAAAAGCCTAAGGCTTAATCGACTAGAAACAGTGCGTAATCCTATAACCATACTTACTGGTCATTGATGAAAGTGATATCCTTTCGCCCATCATCTCCTACAGATCCAGGCTGTCGGGCATGTCCTCCATCCCCTATTGTGGTATTGGATGATAAATGAGTTGGCGTAGAGGATGGTGTGGCCTTAGTAGCAGCAGGTGATGACTCATCTGCAACGGGAGGATGTGTAGGAGGAGGAGGTGAGTCAGTGCGAGTCGCAGACTGTGACGATCCACCTTGACACGGCTGCCCGCCGAACATCCCTCTAATCCTCGACCGCATAACCTCACGTGGTCTCTTAGGTCCCATATTAATGAATGAAATACAAAATTTATCGAATTCTGTACAAATATAACAATCTCAAGAGCAATCGTTTATAGAAGTTATTTACATATAAGTCAATGTCATTGAAAGTTAACAACAACAAATCAACGTCAACAATTATATAATTATGACTGTGTTTACCAAATTCAAACATATACAACAATAAACATTTTTTAAGCTTTGTCGAATTATGTAATGTATGATTAAATTATTCCGTCGGATTTCATGTGACATGAGAGTCGGTAAAAGTAAATGAGTCCCCGAGGTCTGGATTTCCGAGAAGCGTCCTGGCACGTTCAAACGAAGCTTGGGAAACAGTCAGACTTCTCTCACCAGGTGAAGGCCTTTGGACACCTTCTCTCAATAACGTTTTGGCTATAGCTATACTTGGTGAGGAAATTGTAAATGTGTCGCCGCTCTTGGTACAGAGGACGAATTGTCAGGATGAACTACTACAAGGGGGAACAATTACACCTAAAACAAGGAAGAACATATATTCACATTTGATTCCATGCTATTAGACCACCGTGACACAAAACAAAACTGGATATGATAGCATACGTGATTGTCTAGACCCAGTATGAGCAATTGACGAATCTTTCACAACAACTGATTTACCATATCGGTCATATGTCGTAGTGTCATGGCTCTGGCCTCTACTGGCACTTATTTCTTCGTTGAGAATACAGGACGCTTTGAGCAACATGAAGTGCAAACCATCAAATTACTATTATGTTATGGGAACTTAAAATAAGGAAATGAGATGTACAGAATAAGAACACAGACGTAATAATCATAGGAAACACGTTCAAGTAGAAGATCGGTTATGGATGGCAAACGAATCGGAGTGTTTTTCGCAACACAGTTTCCTGCAATGATAATTCCCTGGGACGGGACAAATTTTCTACATTCCTCCCAACGGAAAGAATTATTACCATCGGGAATCATTCGCTACATCGACATCCCTTGAATAAGAATTGCAATGATTAAAATGAATACTGTATTTGGTACAGTAAATAGTCTATTACAAAGATAAATTAATTGCTATCAGAACTTAAATGTAAATTACAATCATCTTCCTCGTCGGAAGAATAAGAATCAAACTCTTCCTCTTGTTCAAATCCATTGTTACCCTCATCAGACTCTGCAGATGAAATGTCAACATAAGCGTTAGAAGGATCGTGCAAAGGTTTCGTCTCGTCACACGTTATTGTATCATGAATAGAAGTCACGTCTTCTTGAAACGCTTCACTGTCATTTCTCTGCTCTATGTTTGTATGGGATTCAAACACTCCCCTAGGTTTAACTTTGCACACTGCCAACCAATCCGCCTTATCACGTCGTAAGCTTGGAAAAGGGACATAACACACCTGTCTTGCTTGTATAGCCAAGATGAATGGTTCAAATTGTCTCAAACGTCTACGGAAGTTGATTTCAACGACATTGTATCGGCTATGCACTTTTGTTCCAACATTTGGTATCGGGTCATACCAGTCACATTTAAATATCACACATCGCTTAATTGGCAACGCAGGGTACTCAACTTCAAGTATTTCAATTATTTTCCCATAATAGTCCATCAATTCTCCCTGTATCGAAACCCCACTGTTCATACTTGACATGGTATGTCCAAGCGACTCTGTATGGTATTTATATCCATTCACGAAATACACCGGATACGAGTAAGCAGTTCGCAGAGGTCCCTTCGCAAGATCAGAAATGAACTTGTTCTGTATTGAATTTTCGACAGCCTATGTAATAAGAAGTAACAAAGGAAAGGGTACAATGTCATCGGAACATTTTAACATGGTGGGTAACAATAGGAATAGTTTAAAGTGAGAACTTACATATCACGCGAACCATCGAGGGAATTGTTTTCCAACTTCGTTATTCATGTCATCCTGTGTGATACCAGGTATTATCTCGTGCAACAATGCCTCGTATAAGCTGCATAAGACATGACACCAATCAGAAACGTTCAACACACTAATACCTGCAATTGAGCATACCAGTAGTGCAACTCATTGTACGAATGGAAGAACTTCCTGACAGTTCAATAAAATGTACCCATGTGTAGCATCAATTTCCTCCTCTGTTAGCATTCGTCTTGTTGCACGTCCAGAGGTCCGTCCTGGATATGTAAAAATTGACAAGTTCCCATCCGCACCACTTGTTCCTCCCCCATCGTCGTTACGAGGAACTTGTCTTGCCCTTGTATGCACATGAGGCTCAAAATAATGTCCACAAAACGTACTAGCTTCCTCAACTAAATAAGCATTACATATGGAGTCCTCAACTCTAGCTTTGTTTTTCACATTTTTTTTAGATGATGTAAATACCTATAATAAAGCAAATGGTTATTACAATGTTCAGTACACACAACATGTACAAATGGGTAAGGATATGATAGTACAGGAATTATCTCTCAAATGGATACATCCATCGATATTGGACTGGACCGGCAAGTTTTGCTTCATATGGTAAATGCACCGGTAGATGCTCCATGCAGTCAAATAAGCTTGGAGGAAAAATCCCTTCTAACTTGCACAAAATAACTGAAATTTCATTCTCTAGTTTTTCCATTTCATCTAAATTGATTTCAGATGATGTTAAGCTTTTGAAAAACAAGCTCAACTCCGTTAATGGTTCCCATACTTTAGAAGGTAGCAACTCGCGAAAGGCAATTGGAATTAGCCTTTGCATAAAAACATGACAATCATGACTTTTCATCCCAAATAATTTGTACTTTCTCATATCTACACACCTAGACAGGTTTGAAACATAACCATCAGGAAACTTTAGTCCTTTCAACCATTCACACAAATGCTCCTTTTGTTGCTTGTCCAAAGTGTAACATGCTTTCGGATATTTAACGGTACGAACATCTTTATGTAACTCATGTCTTCTACAGAGCGCCCAAATCAACTCGGATTTGGCATTGTCTTTGTCTTCCTTCAATGTTCATAGTCGTATTGAACAAGTTGTCAAACATGTTTTTCTCAATATGCATCACGTCCAGATTATGTCGTACCATATTTGTTTTCCAATATGGTAAATCCCAAAATATGCTTCGTTTTCGCCAACCAAAGTTTTGACTGATGCTTCTATTTACTTCATCGACTTCAAATTCAGTTACTTTAAGCAAGCTCAATGCCTCAATCTCTTACAAAATCTCAACACCATATTTCGGAGGTGGAGGTGGTTGTTTGACAGTCTTATTTTTCATGAACTTATATTTATTGCGTCTAAACGGATGATCAGGAGGAAGGAATTTTTTGTGATTGTCAAACCAACTAATTTTGCCACCGGTTGGAAGATAAAACGCATCTGAATCATTGCCGCAATGAGGGCACGCCAACTTCCCAGTTGTGCTCCAACCAGATAACATGGCCAAAGCCGGGAAGTCACTTATCGTCCACATTAAAACTGCTCTCATTACAAAATTATGTTTCAAAGATACATCATATGTTTACACACCAGTTTCCAAAAGATGCTGCAATTCCAACATCAGCGATTGTAAGTAAACATCTATTTTCTGCTTGGGATTTGTTGGTCCTGGCACAATAACTGTAAGAAACATGTAAGCCTCTTTCATACACATCCACATAGGCAAATTATAAGGAGTAATTATCACCGACCAAGATGGATATTGCTGCCCGGATTGACCAAAAGGTTGGAATCCATCAGTCGACAATCCCAACCGCACATTCCGACTTTCAACTCCAAAGTGCTGATGGGTGTCATTGAAATGCTTTCATGCCAGTGCATCTGATGGATGACGTATAACTCCATCTTCCTGATCGTGTTCAGCATGTCATCTCATGTGACATGCAGTCACATCAAATGCATAAAGTCTCTGCAGTCTCGGAGTTAGCGGGAAATAATACATCCGCTTCCATGGAACTAATTTCTGTTTCATTGCACGCTTTCTTGGCTTAAACCTCGATTGACCACAAAATTTGCACTCATCTAAGTTCACATCATCTCCCCAGTACAACATACATCCCAACTGACTGCAATCAATTTTTTGCACTGGCAACCCAAGACCCTGAATCAGTTTCTTCATATTGTAAAAACTGTCAACCATTGAATGATTAATGGGTAGTGATTCAGTATACCACTTCAGAATGTTATCAAAGCTACGATCCGATATGTGTCCTTCACTCTTTACGTTCAAAATTCGCGCAATTGAAGACAATTGCATCATTTTCTGGCAACCAGACCACAATTCTCGGTCAGCAGACTGGAGTAAGTCAAAAAAATTTCGTGTTTCTACGTTTGGTTCTTCTTCAATATTTACCCTATTTGTCCCAAAGGTACAACCGACCTCATCAAAGACCATTTGCCTGTACGAGTTTTCAGTTCCATGAACAAAATTCCCTCTACTTCCAACCTCCCCTTCATACTCATTTACGTTGACAGACATTTGTGGTTCATTTCCCCTTGAGGTGCTACAATTTAACGGTTCGCCATGTCGTGTCCACTCAAAATAATTGGGCACAAACCCTTTTAACAGCAAATGCAACTTAACTTCATCAAGAGTAAGGAAACATTTGTGCTTGCACTTGCTACATGGACATCTGATCTTTTGTCCATCCATATATGCAAGTTGAGAGCATGCATAATGAATAAAACTGTCAACTCCATGCACGAATTCAGGATTAATGAAGCCAGCAGGGGTTAATCGTCTATACATCCAAGATCTATCCTAACAGCTCATACCGATATCTTATTAATTTCAACCACCAATTAATTGTCAAGATAATTCATGTATGCCACATATAACAAGGTATGTCAAGATCATTAATTGTTATACGAGGATCATCTTTGAAAATTCAGCAGATTTTCCTATCACATAATCATCCCCCTCTTACACATAAGAGAGCCCCCTGCATGTGAAAATATACTTCTATATTCGACAAGTAAAGTCAACTCACAACTAATCTCTAAACTACATGTCCATACTTTGCCTTGTCAACAACTCATGTTACTTATCAAGAATTAAACATTAAACTCAAAGCAATTCACAACCATACAAAAATTTCTTATTACGTCAAATTATATTAACAAATATATGCTTAAAGTTACCACAATTGAAGTAAAAGTATAGTTGTCATTTTAATACCTGCGTAGGCTTCTCTTAACATTCCTCAAAAGTATAAATACTGGGGACAATACAGTTCCTACAACAAACAAAATCAAATTGTGTCTTATCATATTAAGGCGTCCTAGCATTTGTCACTGAAGTTCATAGGATTGATTCAAATGAAGGAGAAATAATGCAATTATAAAATAAGTAGTAGTGATTTTTCAAAAGTTTCAAAATACTCCATTTAATAAATACTAGATTCAATACCATTTATTTTAAAAGTTTTCAAATTTTGTTTGAAGATTAAGAATTTGTTTAGTTCAAAATAATTAAATTTTCTCCGATTATCTAAAGACTTTTCATTATGCCTCATAAATAGTCATGCAATGATTGAACTCCTAATTTATTGAAATGGCTAATATAAGATTATAAAATGATTGTTATATATGAAATTATTTTATTCTTTTTGTTCTTGGTCTACTTGATTTGAATTACCTTGAAATTCGCTTAAATTGTACTTGATTCTTTATTTAATTTTATCCTTTAAATAAAACATCTAAGACACAAGAATGTTATATCTTTGTATTATATTAAGGAAAATCATTCATTGATATATTTAATTAACTATTAAACAAAACTAAAAAGTATAAAATTGATCTATTAGGAAAGTTTTTGAAATTTATCTACCTAACAAAACCCCCATCAAAGATTAAGATTGAAAAACATTTTGAGGCATCACATATATATATATATATTAATATTTTCAAAAGTTTCAAAATACTCCATTTAATAAATACTAGATTCAATACCATTTATTTTAAAAGTTTTCAAATTTTGTTTGAAGATTAAGAATTTGTTTAGTTCAAAATAATTAAATTTTCTTACGATTATCAAAAGACTTTTCTTTATGCCTCATAAATAGTCATGCCATGATTGAACTCCTAATTTATTGAAATGGCTAATATAAGATTATAAAATGATTGTTATATATGGAATTATTTTATTCTTTTTGTACTTGGTCTACTTGATTTGAATTACCTTGAAATTATCTTAAAATGTACTTGATTCTTTATTTAATTTTATCCTTTAAATAAAACATCTAAGACACAAGAATGTTATATCTTTCTATTATAATAAGGAAAATCATTCATTGATATATTTAATAAACTATTAAACAAAACTAAAAAGTATAAAATTGTAATATTAAAACAATAATTAATTTACACTTTTCAATATTTTTAAATAAAGATTGATTAAGAATCAATATTTATAAAATCAATTAAATAAGAAATATAAACATATTTTCTACTTTTATTAAAGAAAATTAAAATTTTAATGGAAATTACTAGAAGAAAGATAAATGAAATGAAGTATTTGGTAGATATTATAACAATAATATATTAAGAATATTAAGAATCAAAAACAAAACCAAATGTTTTGATTTTAAAATTCTAAGAACCATTTTTTATTTTAGAAAAGAATTGATTTAATTTTTTTCAATGGTTTATGTTAGGTTCAATTGTTCCAGTGGTTTATGCTTAGGGATATTGACTCCTTTAATTTTTCTTATTTTGATAGACACGTCTTCAAAGTTTTGCCGTCGTTACACTAATATACCTATCGTTCTTCATCAAGTTATTAAAATTAATAACTCATGATTTTCAATATCCTTTTCATTTGTTAACATTTTTCAAATATTGTTTCTATAAAGATCCACCAACTACTAACTTGCTTGTTCTTTTTAACATGCTAACATATATCTAACCCTTTAACAATTTAAAGCAAAGAAATTCGCTCATTCTCAATCCAAGCCCTCTAAGGGTATCCTGTGTACATATGAAGTCCATTATTTTATTAATACTCTAGACCCATCACATACCAAAGGAATTCACAATGTATACTTTTCATTTTACTTTATAAATTGCTATGAATCTCATTCCTAATTCAACTTTTATGTTCATTCTTTTCCTTCATACTAGTTCGATGCTTTCCTCTTTATTACTTTCAAATGTAAGCATATCATATTTATAATCCTCATACTCACATTGAACACTCATATAATGATACTAGTTTAGTTCTACAACTCCTAATGCATTTCATCGAACACCTTGAGGTCAAAACCATATCAATCCTATCTACACACAAATCCCTAAATTCTTTCCATTCAGTACATCCAAAACATTCACACAATACCAATCAAACCTAAATTAACAAATGAAATGCATTAAATCAATCCAAATCTACATCAAAACCACCGCAACCCACAAAACCCATACTTTACCTTCGGATTGTCCAGATGAGAGAGGGAGCAGCACGTCGCCGGAGAAGACGGAAGGAGCAGGTCGTCGGAGATGGGGTAGGCTAGTCGGACGTCCACTGTGGCTCAACGTCGCCAGAGGAGATGAGAGAAAGAGAAGAGGAGAGTCAGGGAAGGAGAGAAGAAAGACGGTCGTGCAGTGGATTTAATTTTATTTTCGCGACGGAATGATCCGTCGGTATAATTAAAAAAAACCGTCGCAGAATTAAACTTTCTAACCTAGTTTCCCGACGTCGTTTTGAAATATACCGACGGCTTATTTCCGTCAGTGAAAATTCTCTCGCCGACAAATTTGCCGACCGAATTTTAATTCCGTCCCTATTTACAGACGGTAACGTATTCATCGGCATATTTCCGTCGCTATAACTCCCCGCGAAATTTTCCCTTCACCGTTGGCAACGGATTTATTTACCGTGGCAACTTTTCTTTCTTTCACCGACGGATTAGGGAGTCCCGTCGCAAATCACATACAATATACTTTCCGTCGGTATATTTCCATCGCTATTTAACAATTTCCTTGTAGTGCAAGATTGTTATAAATTGAAAAAAATTGCTGCAAATCAATAAGATTTGTAACTAATGTTCTAGATTATTTTCAATATTCTCCTCCAAATTCAAGATGGATGAAAATAGGCAAGATGGAGTTTCAAATTGAAAGTATGAAATTGATCCATTGAACGAGTTTTAGTGAAAATATCAACAGTTTGAACTTAAAGAAGAAACAAAGATAAATTGTATTATACCCAAATAATATAATAAAGTGAGTATCATTCTCATTATATTCAATACTTTAATATAAGACATCATTATAAGCAATCTACATAACATTATGAATGGTAACTAATGCAATGAAATACGCTCAAAGGTAGTATTAATCTTGGTTCAATATTTATTTTAAAATTGGAGCGAGAAATGATTGCTAATGTGTTTTTTTACAAAGATTGCTAATGTTTTATTATGTCAAAAGATTAATTATTCTTTAAGAAAAAATAGAAACTAGTGGTAGATCATCTATTGGTAAAAACACTAGTGAGTGTCAAATTCAATAAATATAATCATACTTCAATCACAAATGAATTGTATATGACAATAAACATGGTCAATTTTAATAAAAATGAATTGTATATGACAATAAGCATGGTCAAATCTATAAAGATTGGTCGATAAAGCTTATCTCTTTTGTCAAGTTAACAAAACAAAATAACGGAGGGAGGATTTAAGACAAAATTTGAAATATATTAAAAGTAAAGACAGAAAAACAAATCAAGAATGTAATTTATTTAAATCAAATGTCAACAAATGTTTAACCTAAGGTATAGTTTCAGTATTGATTCCTTAAATTGAGCGTTGATACAAAGATAAACCCTTCTATCCTTTAATAAATTGGTTGTGGTTATTATAAACTCTAACAATAATCTATCTCTCCTTACTTCATCGATCGTTAACTAAAATAAATTATTTAATTAATTCTCTTATCAATAAGCAACTTTAAACAAGCTATCAAGATTTAATTTATTGAAAGTATCAAAAGATAGAGAGACCATCAATTTTTAACCAATAAGCGCATAATTTTGGTTTATTTAGACTAGAGTATATATCCACATAATATGAGTAGAATATCTTATATTAAATATTATTCTTTCACTATTAAGCATTAGAACAATTACAATTTAATTATTTTAATTAAATATATTTTAGTTTGATGATTAAATAATAGGTCTTATGTATCAATAAAAATTAAATTTAATAATCTTAGAAAGTATATAAGTAATAACGAACAAAAGAGTAAAATAGTTTTTTTTTTAAAGAGTAAAAGGGATGTTTAGATCTTACAATTCTTGAAGATTCAAACTAAACCCTTGGCTAAAAAAATGGGTTTAGTTACAAATAGTTCTCAAAGACACCATGAAAGAAAGATAAAAGAACTATCAAAGAATGTAGAAAAACTAAATAAACTAAGACGAGAAAGATGGACAGGTCCTGTAACGCCTCAAATCTCATGTTTGAAGGTTAGGATAATTCTGATAGGTTAGAATTACTAAATAGGTTAGTTGTAAAGTGAAGAAATTAAAGGAAGGTGAAAAAAAAGAAAAGAAAAGAAAAGAAAAAGTTTCAGAGTCGGAAGTCGAAGGTTGAAGACGGTGAATAGTGCAAAATAGTGAATTGTGAGCGATGTCGATTAATCGGTGAGCGATGTCTCTTACTCTGAGAACAGTATGTATTTGTGAACAGTAGTCATACGTATTTTTCACCCAAAAATGTCTAACGGCTAGGTAATAACGGCTAGTTAACGATACAAAAACGACTAGTTTACAAAAATGCTCTATAAATAGATACCACTCCTCCATCATTTACTTCATCCCTTACCTCACAAGTGATTCTTGACGAAAACCAAATTTCAAATGTTGTCCGCTATTTCATTTTTTGTCTACTTCTTATTATTATGTATCTTTGTTTCATTCTTAGTGTAGAGCTAAATGATTCAGCTCGCACTCTTTTTCTCTTTTTAGCATGTCCTATGATCTTTATGTTACTTATTGGCATAGCATTTGAGAATTAATGTAATTTGTACATTTTCAGCTTTAATTAGTAAAGACTTGCTTTCATTTGAATACTCACAGTATCGCTAATTTCCTGAAACTTCATGGATCATTTGGTACTATGAGTTGTTGATTAATCCCAGAAATTTGTCATGAACATGCATCATACTCAGTTATCATACAGTAATTAAGCACAATAATAATTTGTGTCCGTGTTCCCTATGATAGAGGAAAGACCACTGCCAGATATTATCAGGACAATAAACACTAAGGGCGATTTAGGTAAGTAATACAGGTCAGTAATTTCAGTACGTAATATAGGTAGAAAATTTCAGTGTAAGTGCTTTAGATAAGTAAATTTTTGTAATGTTAAATTTTGTGAGTCAACCTAGATGATGTCTAGGATTGATTTATTGGAAATGCTATTTGCCTGCACATGAAATGATTGAAATGACCTTGTTCTGTTTTACAACTATTAAGTCCTAGTTGTGGGTAAATAGGCATGCCTAGAAGGGTCTGCAGCTGCTCCTGTTATTTGACACTTTGGTGTCTCCTGATATCGAGACATATGTCTCTCCTGCGATACTAATTATGGTATCTCTGTATAAGTCCGTTATCCACTTCATTCATGGATTTATAGTTTGATTTGTTACGTATTCGATATCGATTGATTATTCGATTCGAAGGATCTCCGTGTTCGTAGCTTACATTTAGTATAAAAATCTGTTCTGAAATGCATTCTTTTTGTTTTGTGAAATCGGTTAATATAGATTAGTTATTACTCACTAAGCTAGATGCTTAGCACGGTGGATTTGCCCCGTGTAGGTTCGCAGCTAAGAGATTAAGGACTGGGGCAAGTCAACCGCAGTGGCCAAAAGAGTCTGAGTTTTGTGTTGCGCGAAAATGTATTTTGTTTGGTTTGTTTGGGCCTGTAAATATTCTTTCGATTTGTTTCTGAAATTATGAGATGTATTATATGTGTGTTACGTTTAGTTTTTTAAAAATGCATGTGTAAAACGTTTTGATTTGTTTGTCCTGTCTTGGGTGGCATCCATTTATCCTCCCAGGGGGTATTTGGGTGTTACAGGTTCGACACCTCTTTCCTATAAATAACCCCAAAATTATATTTAATCTTCCTAAAATAAGGGATAAAAGCTAAGATAAGACTAAATCTAAATAATCCCTCATTCGTTAAGATTATCCTATCAAAACAAGTCCTACATAATGAAAACTCCTAAATAGAGTAAAATAATTACATAATTAACTAAAACCTTTTGACTTTAGAAGGGCTTCATCTATTTAATCAGGTTTATTTCCTAGATTAGTCATGTCAACAAAGTCGTGGGCATGTCTTATGTTTAGACCTCTTCTGGAACTTTTCTTCTACAGGTTTTTATTCTTTTTCAAAATTTGTATCTTTGTTCCTTCTTTGCTAGTTTTTCTCTTTTAAGTACATTTCAATCCAAATCTCCAATCTACTATTTGAAATACAAAATATATAATTATAATCCATAATTATAAGGATTTATTAATCAAAATAAGGAATTAATATGAAATATGTGTACTTTATACATGCCATCAAAATTTTCCACACTTATATGATGTTTATCCTCAAGTATACAATAGTTCAAACTCATCAACATCTCTCTTTGTCCTTCTCTTTTGCTATTCAACTCATCCTTTCATAACTTCAATCATCATGCCTCACTGAACCAAATCAAAACATAATAAAAATAAGTAATTCATAACATAAATTCGCACAAACTACACAAATAAGCAATTGTTCTAATAATCTTTTCAAAATTAAATGTAATAAGAATCAATTCTCTCCTTGATTTCACTTTATGCATTCAAAGTGTTTAAGGTATTAAAGATCTCTCTTGTCATTATAATGAAACTTTTACAATAGGCTTACTTTGAAGATATTTGAAAAGAGGATCCCAACATTGATAACTCTTATGTTCAATATCAACAACAAATATCTCGTTAAAATGCGGAGTTTGGAGGTGTCTAATAATACATAGTCTTATCCTTAATTAGGAGAGAGGTTATTTCCAAATGATTAACATAATAAATAAATAAATAGTAGTAGTTGCATGGCTGGTGATGTCCGAAGGCCACCATGCACCCTCATTGTTACCCCCTCCTCCCTTCACCATCCTGTCACTACTAGGTGCAACATGGAGTACCAAAACACAATTTCGACGTCCATCATGTACATAGATGTCAAGATTTATCAACAAAACATGCTAAGCTCGTACGACAGAAATGAAAATGAGAAATAGAGCATATCAGAGGAGTATTTTCTCGGGCAACTCAGATGCAAGGCAGAGGCACGGTGGCTTTGATATCAAAATGTAAAATGGAGTATGTATCTAAAAACACAAAATTATTTACGCATAAACAAACTACATGCATGCTATTTACAATGCTCGGCGAGCAGAAGAATATTAGAAAAATACCGTCATTGAACACAAGCTCTGTCCAGCAACGTTTCAAGAAACTTTTTGAATTTTCTAGCCTCTGATCTCCACAACCTGATGGTGTCCTGTAATTGTCACATGAAGCTGAGGATAGCGACTCAAAAATATATATTTCATCGCTTCATCATCTCTGACTATCACAGAAGATAAAAATAATGATGTATGGATATTTTGCGTGATTAATGAGTTAAATCTTAAATGGACTAGATTTTAAACAGTAGGATATCTCAAGATTTTAGGAAAAAAATCCTACAATTTGATCATTATGATCAATTTAGCAAGAACTACTTTAGTGAAAACAAAATGATGTTTGTTTACTTCGAATAAAATTTAGGTAAGTGTCCTCAAAGTAATTATTTGATTATAGTTTTAAGTTTAGGCATGAGGCTCTAATGAAGTGAAGAACTTCAAATTGATTCATACTTGTCTCTAAAGATCATAACTCATAAGTAGATGTCAAACAAACACATTTTCAATCACAAAGATTAGCATAGACTTTAACAGCTTCAACATTGGGCCATCATGGATTGTAAACAGATAGTTGATCACATAATCTTGTAATTTTGATATGTTGACATAGTCATTATTACATATATCAAGATTCTAAAAAATCTCAAACCTTTTTTCTCATTGTCAAACCAACTTGATAACATTTACAAAGTGTTACAGAACCAAGTCAAGATCTTATGATTCTTATTGCAACATTCCACTACCACAAGGTACATACCCAAATATTTAAGAATATTCAAGTACATATCCTATGATAATGGCATGTTAGGGAAAAAACAAATCTAGCTGACACATGGCATCATCTAACATAATCAGAAGTCATCAAATTTTAAAATCATTCATTGCAATCATTCACAAAGTCTACATTGTTTCCATTAGACGAATAATTACAAACCTCATGTAGGTACTAGCAAAAACTACAAAATAAAAGCTATAACTCTCTGACGTCAGCTAACTGACCTCTAAGCTATAACTTAGTCCAAAACGTTCTTCTAATCTAGATTAAACACTAAGTCTCTTGTCTCATACTTGAAAAATCACGTTACAATTTTTATGAGTTTTATGAACTCAATGAGTGAACCATCATTGATGATTTCACCCGATTACACACATATCACATATTTCACATATATTCATTTAGAACATGAATATTTCAAATACTCACACTGTCATGGCATATCATTTAATCAATGCGAATTAGATCATATATAAACATATACAAATGCATATGAAACTCCACATTCGTTATTAATGTTATGACCGAGTGCATATCACATATACAAATACTGGCCCATTGGGCTAAGTTAGAAACATATATCATAGAGCATAGGTCTACGTGCCAAATCATATATCACAGAGTAAAGCTCTACATGCAAGCGCTTGATACTGGTCACTCCGGTCATAAAGTCTTTATCTGAGCCTGCATTTTATGAGATGCATCAATTCAGAATTTACCACTTATCACAATTAAGTATAAAGCACAGTGAAAATTTTATAATCATCGGACCTAAGTCTGACATTCAACTTTTGTTGAGAATTCACATAGCATAATACAACCAGAATTATCAAACAAACTAGAACACTTTCAATATAGTCCCAAATATATACTCCTCGAACTTTAAGTCCGGAATTCAGAAACAATCGCAACAGTTAAATAATTAGAAGCTTAACAAATCAAACTAAATCAATCCTAGGAAATTCATCTAGATTGACTCACAATACGCTCCAATAAGATATTTCCTAGATGATCCGACAATGTCTGACTAGCGTTCGACTTGCTCCTCTAAACATATACAACACAATTACAATATATCACATTTTTGCACAAATGTATAAGTATTCCTTTATGCACATGTGCTTATATAAAATATGCACAATGCATGTTCAATGATAATTCTGGGTATCTTATTGTAATTATCATCATCAAACCGCTCATATATCAAAGCCCTCATTAATATCACTTGTACTTATAATTTTGATCAATATAAAACAATGTGAAAACAATTTCATAACCTAATTGATCACTTCATATTTTCTACCCACATGATTTTGGGTCAACTTTGCATAATTAACCTGATAGGGTAAATGACAGAATTAGGCAACACTCCCTTCTGGAAAGTTATTCTCCAATGTCTTAAGTTTCTAATGACTCAAAGATCATCTAATTTGATTTAGTATTCTATAAGTTATGCTCACTATACCACAAACTATGTATGTTTGAACATTTGGCTAGTACACGATCATAGCCTCGAATTGTACAACTCATATCTTTCAGTTCAGATACTCAAAAATTACAAACTTTATACCAATTTAAAGCTATGAGAATAAGCTACAACTTTGGTGAAAATATCTCTGTCTAATTCGGCCTACATCAATACAGTTTATTCAATAACCACAGGACATGATTTATATCTCAAGTAGAACTACAACCTCAATCAAGGCTCAATTTCAAACCAAAATTTGAAATGCCTAGATATAGAATTAAAACTCCATTTTTTAGACACTTTGTATCCCTATATCTCTAGTTTACTCCAAATTAAAAATCATTCCATTTGGATAACTATAGAGCAAGATATGGTCAAACTACTAAAGCATGTTCGAGCTATACAGGACAAGACTTTGCCGCGACGCATCAAGGAAGTTGGCTGCGGTGAACTTTTTCAAAAACAAAAATTTCTCGGGAATTCTCAAAGATTGGCCACGACGAACTCAAGAGTTGGCCGCAGAAAACTAAAAAGAATTGACCGCAACGACCCAAGAGTGTTGGCCGCGGCAAACTTTCACAAAAGACTCATCTTCCCAACTTTCCATAGTTTATTCCCAGATTTCACAATTTCAACTCCTCATCTAAGTCATTTGACACATGCATTAACCAAAACTCTATTTCTTTACTTTCTCATGTATGAATTCATCTCTAACACTAGTCATCATCAAAATCACAGTTCAATAACAAGGTTTTCAGTAATTTTTAACAACTCTGCATTAACACCGAAATTACTCCATTTTTTTTGTTCATGCAATAACTCATTTTCCAGAATTTCGCACTCTTCTTAAGCACAACTTCAATGATTCATTTAACTCCAACTCAACTCAACAATATCTTACAACATCTGATTCCTCAAACATCTTTGCAAAAACAAAATATCCTTATTCCATTCTCTCTCTCAAACAAGACAAAACATATATATATATATATACCTTAATTTTCAAACCCATGCATGCATGTATATATTTACACCAGAAACTAAAAATCAGCAAAACTACTTACTGAGTTCAGCTGTAAATTCCAGAGAGTAACTCAACAACACAAAGGCACATTCAATAGTTATTCGGTGATGAGAATAGTGAAAAGAATTCAGTGAAGAACATAAGCTATAGTGATTTTTTCCTAATCCCAGCAAAAACCACACGTAAACACAAGCTGCGTGTAGGCTTGCATGCCTTACACTTGTCATCACACAAACAAGGCATTTGTCACTTATATACTAGTGCCACTTGTCACTCTTTCATAGGTCCAAAATATCTTAAAATTTTCGAAAATTTCTATAATTCACCAAAAAAATCAAAATATCCAAAATATACCAAAATTGGCAAATCACAATTAATACTCTCCAATTTAATCCATAATTTTCATTTATAAGTCAAATTTACCTGGAAATGCCAATGAATGCATGTATAATCATATGAATGTGCAAAATAAATGTGTATGTCACAATTAACTTATGCATGACGTACATTTTTCTAATTTCACAATACTTTCTCATAAATTACTATTCTAGCCTTAACATAAGTATCGGAATGTTACACTTATCCTCTCATTTCTTTAATTGATCAATGAACTTTTTTTTCATCTTCATATCTTTCTTTGGTTGATTTTGAAACTTCACCTCTGTTTGGTTGGGCTTATACCAGTAGAGCTTTTATTAGTTGAACTTTTTTCTATAGTTCTTTTCTGAAAAAAACTTTTTTAAGAAGCCAGTTGACTGTTCGGCCGTCATTTAAAAAAGAATTTTTTGAAAGAGATTTATATAGTAGAATGTTTAACAACGTAAAAATAAAAGGCAATTTTAATTTTAGATATATTTTGTAATAAATTATTTATGCATATAAATATTATTTAAAGTATATTAAAGAATATGCAAAGCACAATAGATTAATCATTATATAATTTTAAATCATATGAAACATAAATGAAAATATATCTAACTAAATCTTTTATATGGATTATAATATAAGTAAAACTAATATAAAATAAATATTAAATTATATTTGGTTGGGTCGGTCGTGCTAGGCCCAAACCCACTCAAAACGACTCATGGACCAAGCGGTCCACCCCGCAAAGATTGACCTAATTCCTATCGACTATGCTAGGCCCAGGCCCTAGTTCACGTATCCACGGCCCATTCGCAGGTGGGAGTCTCCTATGCATACGTAAAGACCTAAACTTAGCATCCATTCCAAATATAAGGTATAACTTTGCCATGATACGGATACGTGATTAGAACCCTGATTTTCTCTGTGTTACAGCTACCGAAACCCTCACAAAAGACTAACTTGAGCGTTGGAGGGGCTTGCTGGATACCAACCCCCGGCGTGCCATGTGTTGTTTTGCGGGAACTCTTGTTAGAGACAGTCAAGTTCATGGATCCAAACGGCAATGTGCAGTCTCGCCAGAATCAGGCTGAACCAATTGGTGCCTACCATAGGGCCCGACATCAGGGCATCGCGTCCAGAAACACGCAAGTCAGTCAGGCGGCAGCAGCCAACCCTGATATAGCCGCTGTCGTGGCATTGGCGCTACAACGGATGGGTTTGTAATTACCTGCCACTTTGCCGCCAACACACCATGTTAGGCCCCGAATCGCATTAAGCATGTTTAATTTATTTTTGGGGTTTAATCTGAAATTTTCCTTTTAGTTGGAATAAATTGAGGTTTATAGTGATTAATGGGATGAAAGTTAAATGTGGGATTAGTTTAAATTAGAATTTGATTTGTTGTTAGAGTTTAAAAGAATAAGATGGCTTAGGGGCAATTTAGGTAATTCACCTATGGTTTTAGAGTTTAAGGCTTTGAAGGAAGGTTACATGGGTCCATTTAAGTTTCATTTAAAACAAAAAGAAAGAGGAGTAATGGTGGAGTCGTGCATGTAGGGGAAATAAGAAAAATTTTATAAGGAAGGGAATGGTTTTACCAAAACTACGTAGTTTTGGATAAGTGGAGCTTAAGTTGTGAGTTAAAAAGACAAGTGTGGAAGTTAGAAGAGGAATCACGAAATTTCTAGAGAAAGGGAGAGGGAGAGTTTCGGATAAGAAGAAGAAGAAGAAGAAGAAGAGATTGGGTCTTATGTTTTCTTGCTTAGAGAAGAGTAGTAGAGAGTGTTTTAGAAGGAGAGGAGAAAGAAAGGTGTAAGAGTTCATCAAGCCAAGAGGGACAGCAATTTTCGTGGGTCTCTCCTTAAGGTAAGAAAAATGTGAAATTCTTTGGATTGATGAGTGGATTTTGATGTTTATAGCTTGGGTAAGGTTTGGGTAAAGTTAGGTAGGTTTAATTCTATGTTTTGCTCTCCTAGGATTGTTTAATTTTGGGATATCTCTTGTTAATTGGATTATTATTTGTTTAATGAAGGTGAAGAGAAATTATTAGAGCAAGAAGCAAGGTTAAGTGTCTAAATTCAAGGCTAAAGGATTAAGGTGGGTAATTTCTTAATAGTTGAGTTAATGAACATGTTAAAGTTTTTATAATAAATGCTATTGAATGCTTTCAAATGATTTATCTATGTTGCTTGTTATTCTTGTAATGGTTTAAAGTTATATGAGATATGAAAATGTGTGTATGATTGTTTAACAAGTGAAAAAAAAAAGAGATTCGAAGATGTGATTTAGGCAATTATGTGAAAATAGATGTTGCAAGGTTCATTAGTGGTTACCATGTATGAAATGCATGAATGATGTGATATGCATATTTCTATGGGTTTAAGGTGGTCCTGTATGTGATAGGTGCACCTATATAGGCTTCTCCCGCCTGCCCGTAAGTGGCCATGGAGTTCCTCACAGACTCCCTCATGTGTTTCACGGCTACACATGACTGTTTTGTAGAAATGTGTAGTACGTCCTGTTGGATCCACCCAAACCAACTTATGTGTGATTTTGTTATATGATGTCGAAGTTGTTCTTATATGATATATTGTTTTATACAATTCCTTTGATAAATTTTGATGTTGATGAAGAATTGTTTAAATGGTAATGATGTTTTAGTTCAATTGTTTGAGAATAAAGTGCTAAAGGATTTTGGCATGTTTATTCTTAATTACTAAGCTTTTACCCACGGAGCCGTCGAGCTCACCCCCCCATTTTTCCCTCCACAGGTCATGAGTGAGAAACCGAGACACCGCATCGGGAATGAGGCATTACTCCGATGCAATTTTTGGTTTTTGAAATCATATGTTTGAAATCAAGGCTTTAGATAGCATTTTAGAGCTAGCAATGTAATTTGTATTTTGTCTTTGAGACTTTGATGTATTTGGGCTAAAATACCCTCTAAAGCTTTGTAATAACTTTGAATCTCATGTAAATGCAAGATTGTTGAGTTTTAATTGTATTTTATGTAATTTACACATGTTTTATATACATGCATCATTGTATGGCTATAGTTGACAAAAAGAGTGGTATGAGTTTGTATTGATCTATATGTTGGAATGGAGTAGATGACTAGGAGTGCGATTGTTGCCTTGAATTGTGTTTGGAGATACTTTTGGGATTGATTTATGCTATATAAATTTTGGATATTGAGTTTTATGCAGGTGGTGGAGCTAGGATTGAAGTTTTGGTTAGTTGTATTTTCAAGGGAAGTGCTGTCAAATTTTCCTAAAATTCGACAGAAACTTCGCTTCAGTTTTAGACCCTCTTAGGCCTTGAATTAGATCGGGAAGTCTTCGTGAAGATTGTAGTAGAAGTTCAGAACTTTCTAAGGGTATATAGTTTGTCTCATTTGGAGTTAGGTTAAAAAGTTATGAGGTTAAGAACACATTCAGTCACTGTTCATATAGCTACGTTACTGTTTCATTGGACCTTTTTGTGAGCAGTGCATTTGAGTGACTTTTTCCCTTGCTTAATGATGAAATTAACATTTGCATCCTTCATGAAAGTTGTAGAGCATCTTGTTATCTTTCCATTGAGGTATATTATGTAATTTTTAGGATTTGGAGTAAGAAGTTATGACAATTGAAAGATAACAGTTAAAGTTCATTTTGGCTGTTCATATTGCTTATGAATTTATGATAACTTTGATGACAAATGATTGAAATCCATGGTTTTGACGAACCAATTAAGTTGGAAATTGTGAAGTTGGTGAGTTGAACTTGGAGCTTGAAGTGTCATGAAGTGTTTAGGTTTTGGAATGAGTACATTTGGAAGTGTATAAATGGTTATGAAGTTAGGTTGAAGGTGAGAGGATTGGAAGAGGATTTGAAGTTTTGGGAAATCGCATGTCCATTAAACGGACATAGATGTCCGTTAAACGGACAGCCTCGGGTGCAAAAACACCCCTTAGCCTGCCTATGTCCGTTTAACGGACATTTGTGGATCATTTAGGACACTTTCACCCGAACGTGTCCGTTTAACGGACAACTACGGGAAAGATGGTGAATTTTCAAATTTGTTGAGGCCGAATCTCATTTTACGATCTTCATGAAAGTTGTAGATATATATGTCTACTTTCTAGTGGTCCAAAAACGAACAAAATCTGATTTATAAATCGAAAGTTATGGTGATCGCGCCAAAAGATGTTGAAACTAATTTAGGGTGTGAGTATTATCTATTCTTTTGGACATAAATCCCTCATCCGACCTCCAATTGAGGCGAGACTTGAGCCATTAGATTTCTAAGACATATATATTTCTCTCCATAAAAATTGGTATCATTTGGAGTCAAATTGAAAAAGTTTACATTAAAGTAAGTGAGAGGTCGGTTTGGAGATCATATTTGGAGTATGAGCTCTTTTAGGCTTTTTGAGCATAAATTGAGTTATACAACTCCGTTTGAGGTGATTCTTATTCCGAAACGAACTTGAGGCATAGAGCTACAACTTATATGAATAAGTCAACCTATGATTTTGGTGTTTAAATAGTGTGCGCTCGCCACGAATGTGGAGTTACAGCTTAGGACCCTGCAAGATTATAAGCACAAGGTTCACGTTGTTGCAAATTTTAATGCCGAAACAAGTCTATTATTGTGGTGAGGAATCCCTCCCTCGTGGGATGCGTGTCCGGACGTCACGTAGGACGTGGGACCCGTGATCCACCGGGGTGGGGTTCCAACACTTATGGTATCAGAGCTTTCAGTTGAGGTTCGGGTAGAAGGAGAACTTTAGGGTTTTCATGACCTGCATCAAAATAGCATGATTTGTGCTCTTTTGCATTGTTTGAATTGATTTTACATACCTACATGGTGATTTTGACTAAATGTTGATTTTTGCATGATTATGACCGGATTTTTCATGATTTAAATCGTACGATACATTTTGACAAATTGTTTTTGCATGAACTAAAGTTTTTCACTGGTTTTATTTTGAAGGAGTATTATGCCACCTCGGAGTAGAACTCGAGGAGCCCGACTTCGTTCTCACTCTCACCAGGGGAGCACAGATGAGTCTCATGTTCCGCAAGATATGAGGACACACTCTGCCCCTGGTTCAGAAGCACCTAGTGTGCAACCTGAGGAGCCTCCTCCTCCTCCTCCTCCTTCTATGCTTGCGATGGACCCGCAGTTTCTCCAGGCCTTTGCCCAGGCTTTCACCTTCGCCATGGGTCAAGGGTCACAGGTTTCGGTGCCAGCTCCAGTGGTTAGGGGCGGGCAGTATGATAAGCTGAGGAAGTTTGGAGCGGTGGACTTCCAGAGTACCACCAATCCAGAGGAAGCTGAAGCTTGGACGAAGAGGACAGGGAGGGTCTTGGTTCAGATGAAGTGCTCTGATGAACAAAAGCTGGAGTATGCAGTGAGTTTACTGCAGGGGGATGCTCTTCACTGGTGGGAGTCAGTGCCACAGAGTCAAGCTGTGCTACCAGTACTCACATGGAAGGATTTTGGGGAACTATTCAGAAAGAAATACCTTTCCCGGGTCTATATCCAGGAGAAGGCTCGAGAATTTTTGAATCTGACTCAGAGGGAGATGTCTGTGAGTGAGTATGAGTTAAGATTCACTCAGTTATCTAGATATGCATCTCATATTGTGGCAAATGAAGAAGATAAGTGTGTCGAAGTTTGAGGAGGCCTCACTGGGGATCGAGGAGAAGGTGATACTCCACAATTACATGATTATCGAATGGTGGATCTTGCCGACTTCAGTGAGAAGTTTGGAAAACATCGAGCGGAGGTGAGAAGAGTTTCCGTGCTCGAGTCGTGGTGGCGGTGCCCTCAAAGAAAGCAGCGATTCAGGGCTGGTCAAGACATACTTCCTCGATGGGAGAAGCAGTGAAACGAAAAGCAGAATCGAACCCCGTATGTGAGCACTGTGGGAATATGCATCGGGGTGAATGCCGTAAACTTTCGGGTGCCTATTTCTGGTGTGGAGAAAAAGGGCATCAGATCAGGGATTGCCCTCTGTTGATTAAAGGGGAAGGATCTCAGCCACAGGCTCAGAGGAGAGCAGATATAGTGGGAACCAGACCAACTGCTGGGGTAGGCAGTTCTGGGTCAGTGAAGAAGCCCATTCCTCCAGGTAGACCAAGAGGGCAAGCACAAGCTAGGGTGTTTGCCATGACACGGGAGGAAGCTGCAGCCGCACCGGAAGTTGTTACTAGTATGGCTCAGCTCTTTCATTCTGATGTGTATGTTCTGTTTGATTCTGGTTCTACACATTCTTATGTGTCTGCAAGTATGATATTGCCTGATATGCAGTCTGTTCTCTTAGATAATTATCTACTTGTTAGCACTCCGTTAGGGAAGAATGTCATTGTAAGTCGGATCTTTAGAGATTGCGAGCTTGTGATCGAGGGATCTAGTTTGGTAGTAGATCTGCTACCTCTAGATCTGAAGGGGTTGGACGTTGTTGTCGGAATGGATGTAATGGAAAAATATAAGGCGAAGCTTGATTGTGGTCGAAAGGAAGTGGAGTTTGATTTGGGTGAGGGTCGTAAGGTGATTTTCAGAGGGGATAGAAAGCTGACACCGCCAAGGCTTGTTTCAGCTTTGTTAGCTGATAAACTGATGGGGAGAGGCTGCGAAGCCTTCTTGGCATGTGTCATGGATACCAGTGTGAAGGAGAGCATGGTGGAGGATATTCCCATTGTGAGGGAATTTCCTGATGTGTTTCCAAAGGAGTTGTCCGGTTTGCCACCGGAGAGGGAGATTGAGTTTGCTATCGACTTGGCTCCCGGGACAGCTCCTATCTCTATTCCACCATATAGGATGGCTCCAGCTAAGCTGAAGGAGCTTAAAGAGCAATTAGAGGATTTATTAGAGAAGGGATTTATTAGACCGAGTTCCTCACCTTGGGGAGCACTGGTCTTGTTTGTTAGAAAGAAAGATGGAACTTGGAGGATGTGCATCGATTATAGGAGGATTAACAAGGTGATCATTAAAAACAAGTATCCTCTGCCTCGGATAGATGACTTGTTTGATCAGCTGCAGGGAGCAACGGTCTTCTCTAAGATCGATCTCAGGTCTGGCTACCATCAACTCCGGATAAAGGAGTCTGATGTGAGCAAGACAGCCTTCAGAACACGGTATGGGCATTATGAATTTTTAGTTATGCCTTTTGGACTGACCAATGCTCCTGCTGCTTTTATGGATTTGATGAACAGGGTTTTTAAGGAGTTTTTGGATCAGTTTGTTATCGTGTTCATCGATGACATTCTGGTGTATTCAAAGAGTGTGGGAGAACATGAGCAACATTTGAGAATAGTATTGCAACGGCTGAGAGAAAGAGAGCTTTATGCCAAATTCACTAAATGTGAATTTTGGCTTCATGAAGTAGTTTTCCTTGGCCACATTATTTCTGAGAATGAGGTGCATGTAGATCCAAAGAAGATTGAAACAGTGGTGAATTGGCATGCCCCAACGACAGTAACAGAAGTGAGGAGCTTTCTGGGTTTAGCAGGCTATTATCGGAGATTTGTAGAGGGATTATCAATAATAGCTACTCCTTTGACCAAGTTATTGAGAAAGAATCAGAAGTTTGTCTGGAGTGATGAATGCCAGAAGAGTTTTGAGGAGCTCAAGCATAGATTGACCAGTGCTCCAGTATTGACTTTGCCTACAGGAGAAGGAAGTTATATAGTGTATAATGATGCTTCCAGAAAGGGGTTGGGATGTATGCTTATGCAGGGAGATAAGGTGATAGCATATGCCTCACAGCAGCTAAAGCCTTATGAGGTGAATTATCCGACCCACGATCTGGAATTAGCAGTTGTGATCTTTGCATTGAATAAATGGAGGCACCATTTGTATGGGGTTCAAACTAGGATCTTCACAGATCACAAAAGTCTCAAATACTTGTTAAGTCAGAAGGAGCTGAATTTGAGATAGCGAAGGTGAATTGAGCTGCTTAAAGATTATGACTTGTTGATTGAATATCATCCAGGTAAGGCAAATGTTGTTGCAGATGCTTTAAGCAGGAAGTCTTCCATAGCATATGTTCAGACAGTGTATCTACCACTATTGGAAGAAATGGCTAAGCTCAGGATCAGTTTAAAGCAGGAAGAGACTGATTGTATAATTGCTACATTTAGGGTGAGACCAATCCTCAGGAAAAAAGTGAGAGAGTTGCAAGTTCAGGATGCAAAGCTAGGTAAGCTGCGGCAAGAGATTCAGGAGGGTAAGAAGTCCGATATGATGGTCAGTGATGATGGACTCCTGACAGTCAGGAATAGACTTTGTATTCCAGATGTCATGGAGGTGAAGAATGAGATTCTGGATGAGGCGCACACTACGCCTTATGCTATGCATCCAGGTAGCACCAGGATGTACAGGGATCTTAAGGAACATTTCTGGTGGAGAGGTATGAAGAAGGATGTGGCCAAGTATGTGAGTAAGTGTCTAGTGTGTCAGCAAGTTAAGGCTGAACACCAGGCACCTTCAGGTCATTTGAGGCCATTATCCATTCCTGAGTGGAAATGACAGAAAGTGACTATGGATTTTCTAATGGGATTGCCTAAGACCAGTAAGAGGCATGATGCCATATGGGTGATTGTGGATAGATTGATGAAATCAGCCCATTTTCTGGCAATTAGACAGACTGATCCTCTGCATGTGCTAGCCAAGAAGTACATTGATGAAGTTGTAAGATTGCATGGTATCCCGGATTCAATTGTATCTGATAGAGATCCTCCTTTTACATCGAGATTTTGGGGCAGTTTGCAGAAAGCTTTGGGTACTAAGTTGAGTTTCAGCACTGCTTTCCATCCTCAAACCGATGATCAATATGAGAGGACCATTCGGACCCTAGAGGGAATGCTCAGGGCATGTGGGATGAACTTTAGAGGAGCATGGGATGAGCACTTGCCTCTGATCGGATTTGCCTATAACAATTCATATCATTCGAGCATTCAGATGGCTCCGTATGAGGCTCTATATGGAAGGAGATGTAGGACTCCAGTGTGTTGGGATGAAGAGGGAGACAGGAAGCTATTGGGTCCAGAGTTGATTTAGGTGACAGTTGATAATTAAGCACAGGCTGAAGGCAGCTCAGGACAGGATGAAAAGTTATGAAGATGCTCACAGGAAGGAAATGGAGTATGAGGTAGGCGAAAAAGTTTTTCTCAAGACTTCTCCTTAGAAAGGGATTTTGAGATTTGGGAGAAAGGGTAAGCTGAGTCCAAGGTATGTGGGGCCTTATGAGATTCTGGAGAGAATTGGTCCATTGGCGTACAAGTTAGCATTGTCTCCTGAGCTCTCACAGATTCATGATGTCTTTCATGTCTCTATGTTAAGAAGATACCGATCTGATCCTTCTCATGTCATTCAAGCTGATGAAGTTCAGTTGAGTGATGACCTGAGTTATGAAGAGCTTCCAGTGCAAATCTTGGATACAAAAGAAAAGGTTTTGAGGAACAAGACAGTGCAGCTAGTCAAGGTTTTATGGAGGAATCATTCAGTGGAAGAGGCCACATGGGATCCATTGGAAGCTATGAAGGAAAAGCACCCTCATCTTTTCATTGATCCAGGTAAGAATTTCGAGGACGAAATTCTTTTAAAAGGGGGAGAAATGTTGGGTCCCGAATCGCATTAAGCATGTTTAATTTATTTTTGGGGTTTAATCTGAAATTTTCCTTTTATTTGGAATAAATTGAGGTTTATAGTGATTAATAGGATGAAAGTTAAATGTGGGATTAGTTTAAATTATAATTTGATTTATTGTTAGAGTTTAAAAGAATAAGATGGCTTAGGGGCAATTTAGGTAATTCACCTATGGTTTTAGAGTTTAAGGCTTTGAAGGAAGGTTACATGGGTCCATTTAAGTTTCATTTAAAACAAAAAGAAAGAGGAGTAATGGTGGAGTCGTGCATGTAGGGGAAAGAAGAAAAATTTTATAAGGAAGGGAATGGTTTTACCAAAACTACGTAGTTTTGGATAAGTGGAGCTTAAGTTGTGAGTTAAAAAGACAAGTGTTAGGAAGTTAGAAGAGGAATCACGAAATTTCTAGAGAAAGGGAGAGGGAGAGTTTCGAATAAGAAGAAGAAGAAGAAGAAGAAGAAGAAGAGATTGGGTCTTATGTTTTCTTGCTTAGAGAAGAGTAGTAGAGAGTGTTTTAGAAGGAAAGGAGAAATAAAGGTGTAAGAGTTCATCAAGCCAAGAGGGAGAGAAATTTTCGTGGGTCTCTCCTTAAGGTAAGAAAAATATGAAATTCTTTGGATTGATGAGTGGATTTTGATGCTTATAGCTTGGGTAAGGTTTGGGTAAAGTTAGGTAGGTTTAATTCCATGTTTTGCTCTCCTAGGATTGTTTAATTTTGGGATATCTCTTGTTAATTGGATTATTATTTGTTTAATGAAGGTGAAGAGAAATTATTAGAGCAAGAAGCAAGGTCAAGTGTCTAAATTCAAGGCTAAAGGATTAAGGTGGGTAATTTCTTAATAGTTGAGTTAATGAACATGTTAAAGTTTTTATAATAAATGCTATTGAATGCTTTCAAATGATTTATCTATGTTGCTTGTTATTCTTGTAATGGTTTAAAGTTATATGAGATATGAAAATGTGTGTATGATTGTTTAACAAGTGAAAAAAAAAAGAGATTCGAAGATGTGATTTAGGCAATTATGTGACAATAGATGTTGCAAGGTTCATTAGTGGTTACCATGTATGAAATGCATGAATGATGTGATATGCATATTTCTATGGGTTTAGGGTGATCCTTTATGTGATAGGTGCACCTATATAGGCTTCTCCCGCCTGCCCGTAAGTGGCCATGGAGTTCCTCACGGACTCCCTCACATGTTTCACGGCTACACATGACCGCTTTGCGGAAATGTGTAGTACGTCCTGTTGGACCCACCCAAACCAACTTATATGTGATTTTGTTATATGCTGTCTAAGTTGTTCTTATATGATATATTGTTTTATACAATGCCTTTGATAAATTTTGATGTTGATGAAGAATTGTTTAAATGGTAATGATGTTTTAGTTCAATTGTTTGAGAATAAAGTGCTAAAGGATTTTGACATGTTTATTCTTAATTACTAAGCTTTTACCCACGGAGCCGTCGAGCTCACCCCCCCATTTTCCCCTCCACAGGTCATGAGCGAGAAACCGAGACACCGCATCGGGAATGAGGCATTACTCCGATGCAATTTTTGGTTTTTGAAATTATATGTTTGAAATCAAGGCTTTAGATAGCATTTTAGAGCTAACAATGTATTTTGTATTTTATCTTTGAGACTTTGATGTATTTGGGCTAAAATGCCCTCTAAAGCTTTGTAATAACTTTGAATCTCATGTAAATGCAATATTGTTGAGTTTAAATTGTATTTTATGTAATTTACACATGTTTTATATACATGCATCATTGTATGGCTATAGTTGACAAAAGGAGTGGTATGAGTTTGTATTGATCTATATGTTGGAATGGAGTAGATGACTAGGAGTGCGGTTGTTGCCTTGACTTGTGTTTGGAGATACTTTTGGGATTGATTTATGCTATATAAAGTTTGGATATTGAGTTTTATGCAGGTGGTGGAGCTAGTATTGAAGTTTTGGTTAGTTGTATTTTCAAGGGAAGTGCTGTCAAATTTTCCTAAAATTCGACAGAAACTTCGCTTCAGTTTTAGACCCTCTTAGGGCTTGAATTAGATCGGGAAGTCTTCGTGAAGATTGTAGTAGAAGTTCAGAACTTTCTAAGGGTATATAGTTTGTCTCATTTGGAGTTAGGGTTAAAAAGTTATGAGGTTAAGAACACATTCAGTCACTGTTCATATAGCTACGTTACTGTTTCATTGGACCTTTTGTGAGCAGTGCATTTGAGTGGCTTTTTCCCTTGCTTAATGATGAAATTAACATTTGCATCCTTCATGAAAGTTGTAGAGCATCTTGTTATCTTTCCATTGAGGTATAGTATGTAATTTTTAGGATTTGGAGTAAGAAGTTATGACAATTGAAAGATAACAGTTAAAGTTCATTTTGGTTGTTCATATAACTTATGAATTTATGATAACTTTGATGACAAATGATTGAAATCCATGGTTTTGATGAGCCAATTAAGTTGGAAATTGTGAAGTTGGTGAATTGAACTTGGAGCTTGAAGTGTCATGAAGTGTTTAGGTTTTGGAATGAGTACATTTGGAAGTGTATAAATGGTTATGAAGTTAGGTTGAAGGTGAGAGGATTGGAAGAGGATTTGAAGTTTTGGGAAATCGCATGTCCGTTAAACAAACAGCCTCGGGTGCAAAAACACCCCTTAGCCTGCCCATGTCCGTTTAACGGACATTTGCGGATCATTTAGGACACTTTCACCCGAACGTGTCCGTTTAACGGACAACTAAGGGAAAGATGGTGAATTTTCAAATTTTTAGAGGCCGAATCTCGTTTTGAGGTCTTCATGAAAGTTGTAGATATATATGTCTAATTTCTAATGGTCTAAAAACGAACAAAATCCAATTTATAAATCGAAAGTTATGGTGATCGCGCCAAAAGATGTTGAAACTGATTTAGGGTGTGAGCATTATCTATTCTTTTGGGCATAAATCCCTCATCCGACCTCCAATTGAGGCGAGACTTGAGCCATTAGATTTATAAGACATATATATTTCTCTCCATAAAAATTGGTATCATTTGGAGTCAAATTGAAAAAGTTTGAATTAAAGTAAGTGAGAGGTCGGTTTGGATATCATATTTGGAGTATGAGCTCTTTTAGGCTTTTTGAGCATAATTGAGTTATACAACTCCGTTTGAGGTGATTCTTGTTCCAAAACGAACTTGAAGCATAGAGCTACAACTTATATGAAAAAGTCAACCTATGATTTTGGTGTTTAAATAGTGTGCGCTCGCCACGAATGTGGAGTTACAGCTTAGGACCCTGCAAGATTATAAGCACAAGGTTCATGTTGTTGCAAATTTTAATGCCGAAACAAGTCTATTATTGTGGTGAGGAATCCCTCCCTCGTGGGATGCGTGTCTGGACGTCACGTAGGACGTGGGACCCGTGATCCACCGGGGTGGGGTTCCAACACACCACTATTCCTGCACACGGTCTACACACTCGAATGATCAACCACAACCTCAAAACTTAGATCAAGAAGAACAGAGCGTAGCCTTGGAGGACAATGCTGAGACCAATATGCATTCGAATCTCCAGCACCCCCTAGATGCAAATCCTCCTGCGCCTGTGCATACCTCCCTCGCCCGAAAACAGGTCGAAGAAGCGACTGATCTGTTGATTCGTCAGATTTTACAATCTCAGCCGGAACAACAGCAGCCGTCTGCACGACAGATTAGTATGATGACCGATCGTCATCCTGCTGAATCCCTAGAAAAAATCGTGGACGATCGGATCAATGCGGCCATGATTTTCCGCCCGAATCGTCCAACAGCCCAATATAGCTCTCCCTTCACCCCGGCGATCTTGGATAGCCTCCCAGCGGTCGGCACCAAAATACCGACGCCTGAAAAGTACACTGAAAAGATCGATCCCCTAGACTATTTGCAGCACTTCCAGTCAATGATGAACCTACACTGCGTCCCCAACTCCATTCAATGTAAAGCATTTTGTACCGCCTTTCAAGAAGGAACTCAGCGATGGTTCAACAGTTTACCTCCGAGCTGCATCACTTGTTTTGAAGACTTTAAATCGCTATTTCTCAATCAATTCGCTACAAGTAAACGGCAGCAGAAAATCGCCTTGGAAGTGATGCAGTTGACACAAGGAAGGAATGAAAGTTTACGGGAGTTCATCACTCGGTTCAACAACGAAGCTGTAGAAGTCCCTGACCTTACCTGCTCATCCATGTTGGCTACACTTATGAGCAACACGAGGGATGAGGAGTTCAAAAAGTCATTGGCCCTCGATCAGCCCCGATCTGTTCAGGAAATAAGAAACAGGGCGGATAAGTATATCCAGCTCGAAGAAGTGCTAAAAAATACGAAGCGTAGGGCAGATGATCGTTCGCCAAATGACAGAGCAGATGGTTCGCACAAGCGACAGAAGGATCAATCGAGCTGGAGAAAGCCGGCCGATCGACAGGGAAATCGACGAGAATTCTTCACCCCGCTCAATAGGCGGTATGCAAAAGTATTAGCGGCCATGAGAGCAGACGGAGAACCCCTTCGAGAACCCGATAAGTTGAAGAATGACTTCAAAAGGAGGGATCCGGATTTATATTGTTGTTTCCACAAAGACATCGGTCATGACACGGAAGATTGCTGGCATTTGAAAAGAGAAATCGAATTCCTTATCCAAAGGGGAAGGCTGGGTCGATTTTTGAAGCACGAGCAAAATATCGATCGAGATAATGAGCGTAAGGTCGGTCGGCACGACAACTGGCGACAACCTTTGTAGCGCCCCCTTACCATAGGATATCCACCGGAACGCCCGTAGGTCATTCCGATAAATATCCCACGACAAGAGACCACTACTGACAACAATCGCTACACTCCTCATGGCATCACAATCATAAGACAGTAATAAGAAATTGACTACTTTTTAAAACCAAATTGGATTCCGTTTTATTCACTTAAAACTCAGTAATTTTCAACTGTCAGTACTTTTTAATTTACACATGATCCAAACACTGCACATTAAGTATCATCTTGTCTTGAAGAAAAGCAGATCTAACTATAAGTCTCCAAAAGCCCGGTGACCGACCTTTGAGCCATTGCTTCTATCGCCAATCCACGATATCTGGCTCTACGATCTGAGGGAGCTATCATACATGCTTATGCCGAAAAATAATTGCAATTTTGGATGAGTTTGCGAACTCAATGAGAAACCATCATCGATGGTTCTCCCAATTCATGCATCATATAAGCATGTAACAAGATACACTCAGATGTTATACAAAACACAATAGTAATTGATCACGCAGACGATAAATATCTGAGCGATCAATAACATTGTCAAATGTTGATTCGATATCAATACACATGTGACTCTTTTCGATTCATTTCATGATTGTGACCGAGCGCATAATGATGATCGGTATAGGCGCGTCTGGGAGAATTATCTCCGTCGAGCTCGAGGCTCGATTCGATATATCGAGCTCTAGGCTCGGTTCGATCTGATGGCGTCTCGGTTCACAATTTTCCTTTTAACGGTGTGATGCGATTGTGCGTGAATGCACATGTCCCATATCGACAACATGGTAATACGGTCCAAATACACAATATAATCATACAATCCAATTAACGGTTGCCTAATGCTTATTTCACGATCAATTGGGCCATATATAACCACATAATTCCGTAGGCGATCAATTCACGCCTTAATCCACGTAATCCCGTAGAACAATCAATCACATAAACACATAGATTGGAATAACCAACTAGGTTACTCACCTAATAACTTCCACGCTAGTGACGGAAGTCTCTGCCAAGTCCGTGGAGCGACGGTCCACTTGAGCCTCTATAGCACATTAAATGAATAGCCATTACCATCGGTATACTTGAAATGACTAAATAATGCACATGAAATCGGTAAAATGTGTATAATGCATGTTCATGGCAATCCCGCCTTAATCTAATATTTTCCCATAATAAAATTCTATCAAAATTAGAAATCTATAAGTGACGGTGCGCCAATCGGACCTCTATAGGTGTCGATTAAATAAAACGATGGTTCACGTGTTAAAATCAATAGGGCTACGTCAAATTCCAGTCTAAAATTCCGTTTTCTCATAAAATGAAATTAAACATTCAACGAATCCGATGCCTCTGGAATCAGGTCAATCGGACGTCGGACGGGAAAGTTATTCACGAAAGAAACCAAAACTCAACAATTTATATTTATATAAATAACCCTTATTTCCCCCCTTTTTTTCTGATTTCCAACCAAACTTCCAACACCCATAACTCTTTCTACACATTTCTGAAAAATGCAAACTATACCTTGTTGGAAAGCTTATGAAAAGCTCTACAATTCTCAAGAAGACCATAAAAATCAATTCCAACCCTAAGGGTGTCAAATATCCCATCAAACCTTCTGCCTACTCAATTCCCATTAACACAGGACAGTACATTGGCAATTTCATAACTCACTGATTCTTCAGTAATAAATTACCACAAAAATATGGTAAATAAGTTCACAATGTCCTCAACAACTTTCATGAACAATCCAACATCAAATTATATTGCTAAAGAAGTCAATTAATTCATCTAATGTTACTGTCCCTGAAATCCTTCAATTTGGGCAGTAACCTTACAAGAAGCATAACTTCCAGTATACAAGTCAATAAAATCAGAACTTTATATCCCTGTAAAGATAACATCATAAGCTTCGTTTTTTATGAAGCACTCTTCATCCAATTCGATCTCTATCAATTTCAAAACTGTTATGGAAGCTACTGTTATGATCAGCCATTCTTAACCTAATGTAGGGTTCATTTTTGAAAAATCATAACTCCCAATTCTGACTTCTAAAAATTACACACCATATCTCATTTTCAAGGTAATCTCTTCCTCTACAACTTTTCAGAAGCTCACTCACACCAATTCAGTCTACATAAAATTTTAAAATTGCCTCCAAGCAGTAAACTCACAAAATCACACTTAAGCTAGGTTTCATCCAAAATGCTCAAAACCAGTCATTAGTAATCAATTCATATCTCCCAATATACAATTCTAAAAATAGCAAGATCAGTAGCAATGGAAATATAATTCAATATGCTACAACTTCCATGGAGACCATTTTCCCTAATTCCATCTCAATTAATTCATAAAAATCAACAAAACTCAGATGTCATGGTTGCGGTTACTGTTCACAGGCAATTGGGACAGTAACTTTCCATGCAAACATTCACCCTTCTATCATTGAAATTCAACAACACCTATTTCACACTAAATTGAAGCCAACATCCCAAAGTTTCAGTGGCCACTGACCTTACCTCATTTGCATTACTACACAATAAATTATGAACAAAACAGTAACATCAATTCTAATTCCAATTTTCCAGATTTAAGGTTAACCTTAGTTCAACCACTTCCAATGCCTTTTTCACATCACTTGACATCCAAATAAATACAAATTAAATATTTCTACAGTCATAAATATACTAGGGCTAATACTGAAAAATTGGCAGCACTAAATTCCTCAATTCAAATACTCAAATAATTATCCATATTCCATTTAAAATTAAGCCATAATCACTTCTATCATACTACTTTTAATTCATCCATAACCCTAACCTTATACCCATTAATCCAAGCAATAAAAGACATCAATATCATGCATCCCTAAACATACTAGATGCTCCCAACCTCTCATTCAAAGCTTCTACCAACCATGACATGCAAGTCATGCTAACAACATCATTAAACATAAGAATTAAAGAACTTACCTATTAGCTTTTCCTCCCTTCTCTTCCCTTCAATTCTTTCCTATGCTTTCTAAAAATCTTACCCTCTTCATGAAGAGTCACGAGCTTGTTGGATGTTAGTAGAAGTAGGAGAATCCTTGAATGTTTGGAGGAAGGTGACTTAAGAGAGAAACAAAAAGAGAAATCAAAGGAGATGTAAAGGAAGTGGGTTTTCGGTGGAGGAGGAGTTTTTAGCATTTAAAACAATTCTCTACTTCTATTCCTTAAGACATAACCGTGGGAGATGGTAAAGGAGCAATTAATGATAGCAAAAGATGGCAAAATATGATTGGTTCCAAAATTAAAGAAAAGTCAAATTATCAATTGTTTAATCCAGTCTAAAATGTTACTCCATTTAACTCTAATGACCATACTTTCAGTCCCAAAATAATATACCCCATATTACTGTGCCATTAGGTAGCGATTTTTGCTACCGAAAATCGACCGATTCGCCAATTGGCGATTTTTCAGGTCCGGGAATTGTCTCCGGAAAAATTCAGAAAAATTCCTAAAAATCCCTAAAAATGTAAAACAATTTATGATGCAATCCAAATAATTTTCCAAACTCGATTATCCCATTAATTTCATACAGAAGTTCAATTTCAACCCTAAGCCGGAAAATGACATGAATGCATGTATACTATGAGCATGTGCAACCAATCAAGAATTATAGAGGCTATATCTTTGTATGTGCATGTCGAGATATAATTTAATATCCCTAACCGTCCCAATTACTAAAATACCCTTTACATAGGAGAGGGATGTTACAATTCTCCCTCTAACAAAAATTTAGTCCTCGAAATTCTTACGATTGATCGAAAAGGTGAGGATCTGTCTCTCATATGCTCCTCGGTCTCCCGGTAGCCTCCTCGGTCGAATGGTTCCGCCAGAGAACCTTCACCGATGGAATACTCTTATTCCTCGGTTGTTTCACCCGAGACCCGATAATGCTGGATCGGCTCCTCCACATGCTTTCGATTCTGGAGACCTCGATCTCTGAGCCGGTATCACATGTGTCGGATCCGACCGATATCTGCGGAGCATACTCACGTGAAAGGCGTCATATAATCGAGACATCTCACTTCGGTAAAAGCTAGCTCAGGGCCAAAGGTCCGATCCTCTCGGTGATCTCATATGGACCAATGTACCTAGGCTTAACTTACCCTTTCTCTCAAATCTCGATACACACGCCACGGTGACACCGTGAATACTCATCACCCACATCATACTCGATGTCCCTCCTCTGCCGATCCACATAGCTCTTACATACATCTGAGCCAGCTTGATGCGACTCGAATCGATCTCACCTTGTCAATCAGATCCTGAATCACTCAGGACCCTCGATCATCCTCTCACCCTCTTCATCCCAATCTGAGGCGATCTACACGGTCGCCCATACAATCTCCTCATATGGAGCCATCCCGATGCTACTATGATAATGATTGTTATAAGCAAATTCAATCGGGGCTGAATCTTGATCCCATGCTCCTCTGAACTCCAATACCTGCCCAAGCATATCCTCAACAGTCTTAATCGTCCTCTCACTCGCCCATCCGTGCGAGGATGAAATCTTTGTCTTGAAATTGACTTAGTACCCATGGCCGATCAGAACTCTGCGAAACCTCGAAGTAAATGGGATCACATGGATACTATCGACACCGGGACCCCATGCGATCTCACTATCTACGCCACATACTTACGGGCCAACCGATCCATGGTATTATTCTCTCTCATTGGTAAGAAATGGGCGATTTAGTCAACCGGTCCACTATGACCGAGATAGCATCATCTTTGCCTCGGCGTCTAAGCGACCCCATAATGAAATCCATGGTGATCCGTTCCCATTTTCACTCCGAATGGGCAACGAATGAAGCTTCCCTCTTGGAGCTTGGTGCTCGACCTTAACTTGGCGGGCACGTCAAACACCTGACACAAACTTCACTACACCGCTTCATCATACCGGCCACCGAAATGTTGCTTAAGGGTGTTATACATCTTGGTAGTACCGGGATGCATAGCATATGTGGCCATGTGAGCCTCCTCCGATATCTCGCCTCGGATCATCCACATCAGTACACAAAGCCTCCGCCCTATCCATAGAGTCTCATCTCTCACATCAAACTCGGATCTCGAATCGACTTTCACTTTCTCAATCGGTCTCACCATAACAGGATCCTTATCACGAACTCTCGATCTGTCCAAGTAGCATCGGTCTCGCCTCTCAATGTAGCCAATAATACTCCATCACCTCCAGATTCATCCGAACATTCAAAGCCCTCAATGAATCACACGAATTGAGTTTGTATTTAGTGTGTGACTTCCTACCGGGCATCTCGCCACCACATTGGCTTTCCCAGGATGATACTCGATAGTACAATCGTAGTCCTTCAACAACTCCAGCCACCTCCTCTGTCTCAAATTTAACTCCCTCTGGCTCAGTAAATATCTCAAACTCTTATGGTCAGTAAAGATTTGAAAGGTCTCACCATACAGGTAATGCCTCCAAATCTTCAGTGCAAATACAACTGCTGCTAGCTCTAAATCATGAACAGGATAAGTTACCTCATGAGACCTCAACTGTCTCGAGGCATAGGCAATGACCCTACCATGCTGCATCAGAACACACCCCAATCCCTGATGTGATGCATCGCTGTACACCTCAAATCCTCCAGTCCCAGATGGAATAGCCAACACCGTGCGATGAGTCAGCCGATGTTTCAACTCCTCAAAACTCTTTTGACACTCCTCGGTCCACACAATGGCACATTCTTCTTGAAGTTTTGTCGAGAGAGTGAGATCAATGAAAACCCCTCGACAAACCTCCGGTAATAACCAGCCAATCCGAGGAAACTCCAAATCTCCGGCACATTCCTAGGAGCTTCCCACTTCAGCACTGCCTCCACCTTACTCGGATCCACCAATACCTCTCCGATCCTATGTGCCCCAAAAGATCACATGATCCAGCCAAAATTCACATGTCTTTGAATTTGGCGTACAACTGTCTCTCCCTCATCGTCTGTAACACAATCCTCAAATGCTCACTATGCTCCTGTCTATTCCTCGAATACACCAAAATGTCATCAATGAAAACAATAACAAACTGATCCAGGTAGGGCTGAAATACCTTATTCATCAAGGCCATAAAAGCTGTCGGGGCATTATTCAACCCAAACGACATCACTAGAAACTCGAAATGCCCATACCTGCTCCTGAATGCACTCTTAGGCACATCGGCCTCTGCAATCTTCAACTGATAGTAACCAGATCGCAGATCTAACTTGGTGAATACAGAGCTCCTGGAATCGATCAAACAAGTCATCAATCCTAGGCGGTGGGTACTTGTTCTTTCTGATCACCCGATTCATTTGCTTATAATCGATGCAAATGACCTCAAAGTCCCATCCTTTTTCTTCACAAATAAAACTGGAACTCCCGATGGTGAGACACTGGGTCTGATAAACCCCTTCTCCAACACTCCTGCAACTGAGCCTTTAACTCCCTCAGTTCCACAGGTGCCATCCTATATGGAGGTATAGATATAGGTGCGATTACAGAAGCAGCGTCGATAGTAAACTACGCTCCCGATCCGTGGCAAACCCAGTAACTCATCGAAACACATCTGGAAATTCTCTAACTACGGGAATATCCTGAAGCCTCTGCTCAACTCTGGTGTCAACCACATGAGCCGATATGCCTCACGATCTCCTGCATCAATCTCGAGGCCTTAAGGAAAGAGATCATCCGGGTGGCATTTGCTGACTAACTCCTCGAACATTTGCTCTAGGTGACCGGAGACTCCAACACAACCTCCTTGGTATAGCAATCCATGATAGCCCTATGGGCAGTAAGTCAGTCCATCCCCAGAATCACATCGATCTCTCTCAGCGGCAATACTATAAGGTCTGCCCTCAATACCGCTTGATCAATCTGGATCAAGCATCCCTCTGAACCTCTCTAATGCAAGTAGTAGTACTGAGGTGTCTTGACCTCCAGCCCATCTTTGTAACATCTCCCTATCCCCATGCAGATCTACATGCCATATGAGGTGCTGATAAAGAATGTGGATCCGGGATCCAGCAGAGCAAATGCCTCAATATCGAGAAAGGAGAAGTATACCACCTGAACATCGGGAGAATCTGGGCCTCCTGCCGTGTCATGGCGTATACTCTACTTTGGGGCTGTGGTGGTGCCCGACCCTCAGTCCTCACAAAGGACCCTCGGCTCTACCACGGCCTCTACCTCGGCCCTACATGGGATCCACCCACTCTACTCTGCATGCAGTCGTTTACTCTCGACTCGTCCCACTACCAGTGGTGAACTCTCAATGTGTCTGGGCAATCCACGACTGATGCTCAGTCGAGCCGCACCTCAAGCAGGCTCCGAGAATCCCAACACTCCCCATGTGTCTCCTCTCACAATGCGGGCACTGGGAAATCATCCAGAGCCCCCGCCACTACCACTACCAGTCGGTCCAAATCTCCCCCTAAAACCAAACCGGTGTCTCGAACCTCCCGGAGACAGAAGTCCCGTACAGGCGCTTACTAAAGCTCCCGCCAGAGTCGCCTGACTCTCATTGGGTCGCTTACCGGGACCCAATCTTAGCTTGCTTATGTCTCATCAGTGCTCACTCTAACTAGCAGCAGCTCTCGGCTCAATAAATGTCCCCATGTCCGTACCGAGCCAACTGAGTGCGAATCTCGGTGTTGAGGCCATTCTCGAACCTCCGCACTTATCGGCCTCGGTCGGGATCATCACGGTGGCATAATCTATCAACTCATTGAATTTCACCTCATACTCGCCACCGACATCCGTCCACGCTTGATTCGAAACTCCTGCATCTTCATATCAAGGTAGACCTTGGGCATATAATTATCCTGAAGGCCCTCGAAACTCAGCCCGTGACGATAAGCAAGGCACGGTGAGTGCTGCACTGATCAGTCTTCCACCACTTATATCTTTGGGCCTGCAAGTGATACTGCATAATCGAACCTCTCATCGAGTTCGCGATCCATCTGATCAAGACTCTCTCGTCCCTCTCAACCATCCCTCGGCCTCGGTAGAGTGCATCTTGCCATAGAAATCTCATACCGCCAGCGTTGCGCAGAAGTCATACCTCCTCTCCGTCTCACGGAAACTCGAGGAGGCAATTCCTCGTCTGAGGCATAGAAGACTCTCTACTCGCTCCCCATCGATCCTTGGTCACCGGTACTTCAACTGATCACCTAATGCGAAGACCTAAAACAAAACAAGAGTTACGATCGGTTTCAGCAGTTTCATCCTATTCATACCTACATTGTTACTATTCCCAAAGATGCCAAACCATACTCGATACCACCAAATGTAGCGCCCCTTACCATAGGGTATCCACCGAGCATGGTAGGTCATTCCGATAAATATCCCACGACAAGAGACCACTATCGACAACAACCGCTACACTCCTCATGGCATCACAATCATAAAACAAGAATAAGAAATTGGCGCTTTTAAAACCAAATTGGATTCCGTTTCATTCACTTAAAACTTCGATGAAATTACAACTATCGATTTTTTTAATTTACATGATCCAAACACTTTGCACATTAAGTATCATCTTTGTCTTTGTATAAGAAAGCAGATCTAACTATAAGTCTCCAAAAGCCCGGTGACCGACCTTTGAGCCATTGCTTTTATCGCCAATCCACGATGATCTGGCTCTACAGTCTGAGGGAGCTATCATCATGCTTATGCACGAAAATAATTGCAATTTTGGATGAGTTTGCGAACTCGATGAGAAACCATCATCGATGGTTCTCCCAATTCATGCATCATATAAGCATGTAACAATATACCGCAGATGTTATACAAAACACAATAGTAATTGATCACGAACGGTAAATATCTGATGATCAATAACATTGTCAAATGTTGATTCGATATGTAATGCACATGTGACTCTTTTCGATTCATTTCAGATTATGACCGAGCGCATAATGTTGATCGGTATAGGCGCGTCTGGGAGAATTATCTCCGTCGAGCTCGAGGCTCGGTTCGATATATCGAGCTCTAGGCTCGGTTCGATCTGATGGCGTCTCGGTTCACAATTTTCCTTTTAACGGTGTGATGCGATTATGCGTGAATACACATGTCCCATATCGACAAACATGGTAATACACGGTCCAAATACACAATATAATCATACAATCCAATTAACGGTTGCCTAATGCTTATTTCACGATCAATTGGGCCATATATAACCACATAATCCCGTAGGCGCTTGATTCACGCCTTAATCCACGTAATCCCGTAGGCAATCAATCCTGATAAACACATAGATTGGAATAACCAACTAGGTTACTCACCTAATAACTTCCACGCTAGTGACGGAAGTCTCTGCCAAGTCCGTGGAGCGACGGTCCACTTGAGCCTCTATAGCACATTAAATGAATAGCCATTACCATCGGTATACTTGAAATGACTAAATAATGCACATGAAATCGGTAAAATGTGTATAATGCATGTTCATGGCAATCCGGCCCTAATCAATATTTTCCCATAATAAAATTCTATCAAAATTAGAAATCTATAGGCGGACGACAGGCGCCAATCGGACCTCTATAGGTCCCCAATTAAATAAAGCGATGGTTCACGTATTTAAAATCGATAGGGCTACGTCAAATTCCGTCTAAAATTCCGTTTTCTCATAAAATGAAATTAAACATTCAACGAATCCGATGCCTCTGGAATCAGGTCAATCGGACGTCGGACGGGAAAGTTATTCACGAAAGAAACCAAAACTCAACAATTTATATTTATATAAATAACCCTTATTTCCCCCCTTTTTCTGATTTCCAACCAAACTTCCAACACCCATAACTCTTTCTACACATTTCTGAAAAATGCAAACTATACCTTGTTGGAAAGCTTATGAAAAGCTCTACAATTCTCAAGAAGACCATAAAAATCAATTCCAACCCTAAGGGTGTCAAATATCCCATCAAACCTTCTGCCTACTCAATTCCCATTAACACAGGGCAGTACATTGGCAATTTCATAACTCACTGATTCTTCAGTAATAAATTACCACAAAACTATGGTCAATAAGTTCACAATGTCCTCAACAACTTTCATGAACAATCCAACATCAAATTATATTGCTAAAGAAGTCAATTAATTCATCTAATGTTACTGTCCCTGAAATCCTTCAATTTGGGCAGTAACCTTACAAGAAGCATAACTTCCAGTATACAAGTCAATAAAATCAGAACTTTATATCCCTGTAAAGATAACATCATAAGCTTCGTTTTCTATGAAGCACTCTTCATCCAATTCGATCTCTATCAATTTCAAAACTGTTATGGAAGCTACTGTTATGATCAGCCATTCTTAACCTAATGTAGGGTTCATTTTTGAAAAATCATAACTCCCAATTCTGACTTCTAAAAATTACACACCATATCTCATTTTCAAGGTAATCTCTTCCTCTACAACTTTTCAGAAGCTCACTTACACCAATTCAGTCTACATAAAATTTTAAAATTGCCTCCAATCAGTAAACTCACAAAATCACACTTAAGCTAGGTTTCATCCAAAATGCTCAAAACCAGTCATTAGTAATCAATTCATATCTCCCAATATACAATTCTAAAAATAGCAAGATCAGTAGAAATGGAAATATAATTCAATATGCTACAACTTCCATGGAGACCATTTTCCTAATTCCATCTCAATTAATTCATAAAATCAACAAAACTCAGATGTCATGGTTGCGGTTACTGTTCACAGGCAATTGGGACAGTAACTTTCCATGCAAACATTCACCCTTCTATCATTGAAATTCAACAACACCTATTTCACACTAAATTGAAGCCAACATCCCAAAGTTTCAGTGGCCACTGACCTTACCTCATTGCATTACTACACAATAAATTATGAACAAAACAGTAACATCAATTCTAATTCCAATTTTCCAGATTTAAGGTTAACCTTAGTTCAACCACTTCAATGCCTTTTCACATCACTTGACATCCAAATAAATACAAATTAAATATTTCTACAGTCATACATATACTAGGGCTAATACTGAAAAATTGGCAGCACTAAATTCCTCAATTCAAATACTCAAATAATTATCCATATTCCATTTAAAATTAAGCCATAATCACTTCTATCATACTACTTTTAATTCATCCATAACCTAACCTTATACCCATTAATCCAAGCAATAAAAGACATCAATATCATGCATCCCTAAACATACTAGATGCTCCCAACCTCTCATTCAAAGCTTCTACCAACCATGACATGCAAGTCATGCTAACAACATCATTAAACATAAAATTAAAGAACTTACCTATTAGCTTTTCCTCCCTTCTCTTCCCTTCAATTCTTTCCTATGCTTTCTAAAAATCTTACCCTCTTCATGAAGAGTCACGAGCTTGTTGGATGTTAGTAGAAGTAGGAGAATCCTTGAATGTTTGGAGGAAGGTGACTTAAGAGAGAAACAAAAAGAGAAATCAAAGGAGATGTAAAGGAAGTGGGTTTTCGGTGGAGGAGGAGTTTTTAGCATTTAAAACAATTCTCTACTTCTATTCCTTAAGACATAACCGTGGGAGATGGTAAAGGAGCAATTAATGATAGCAAAAGATGGCAAAATATGATTGGTTCCAAAATTAAAGAAAAGTCAAATTATCAATTGTTTAATCCAGTCTAAAATGTTACTCCATTTAACTCTAATGACCTACTTTCAGTCCCAAAATAATATACCCCATATTCTTTGTTCCATTAGGTAGCGATTTTTGCTACTAGAAAATCAACATTCGCCAATTGGCGATTTTTGGTCAGAAATTGTCTCGGAAAAATCCAGAAAAATTCCTAAAATCCTAAAATGTAAAACAATTTATGGTGCAATCCAAATAATTTTTCAAACTCGATTATCCCATTAATTTCATCTGAAGTTCAATTTCAACCTAAGTAGAAAATGACATGAATGCATGTATACTATGAGCATGTGCAACCAATCGAGAATTATAGAGGCTATATGTTGTATGTGCATGTCGAGATATAATTTAATATCCCGAACCCGTCCCAATTACTAAAATACCCTTCCTATAGGAGAGGGGATGTTACAACCTTGGAGGCGGAACGATAGGAATGATGGAGGGAGGCAGAATGCGAACACTGACGAACGACGCGAAGCGAGAGGATAATCCAGGGCAAGAGGCGACAGGAACACTGGACAACAAGATGACCGACCGGTTAGGGTCATTAACATGATTTTTGGTGGAAGTGCAGCAGGGGGTCCACTGTTAAAGGAAGAAAGAGGTATGTCAGGCAGGTCGGCGAAGACTTGTCGGCCAAAAGAAAGAGGCAGAACGATGGCATGATATCGTTCGACGAATCTGACCTTGACGATGTTAGTTGTCCTCATGATAACGCACTCGTAGTAGATCTGAACATAGACGGCAACAAGGTGAAGCGGGTAATGGTCGATACGGGTAGCTCGGTCGACCTATTGTATTATGATGCCTTCAAGCAGATGGAGATACCAGAGGATCAACTACTGTCTACAGAAGGACCTATCAAAGGGGTAAATGGAGCATCAGCCTACCCGTTTGCCCGAGTCTATTTGAAAGTGAAATTCGGACAGAAGCCGTGTCAAATAGAGAAGGACGTTGAGTTCCTGGTTGTGAAGTTTGTAGGGGCGTACAATGCGATAATCGGACGAGCCACTCAAAACACCCTCGGAGTAGTTGTTTCCACCTACTACCAAGCAATGAAGTTTTCAACGCCCCATGGAATCGATGTTGTCAGAGGTCAGTAGAGATTCGCTAGGGAATGCTACTTAGCGGAAACAAGGACACTAGATGGGGCGGTAGTCTTGACGAGCTCCCTCGATGTGAGAGCTGATGAAGAAGAGTGGAACAATGAAGCCCACCGTGCAGAGCTCGTGCTTCTCAGTGAAGACAGGGATAAGGCAGTCGCTCGTTCGGAAGCCGTCAGGCAAAAAGCAACGTTCTACAACAAAAAGGTAAAGTCGAGCGATGTAAAGGTCGGCACATACGTCCTACGAAAGTCCGTGGCAGCTGAAAAGCATCCTGGAAAGCTCGGCAGTGGGAAGGACCTATCATGGCGCCCCTTACCATAGGGTATCCACCGGAGCGCCTAGGTCATTCCGATAAATATCCCACGACAAGAGACCACTTCATCGACAACAACCGCTACACTCCTCATGGCATCACAATCATAAGACAGAATAAGAAATTGATTACTTTTAAAACCAAATTGGATTCCGTTTCATTCACTTAAAACTCATTAATTTACAAGCTATCGGTACTTTTTAATTTACATGATCCAAACATTGCACATTAAGTATCATCTTGTCTTTGTCTGAAACAGATCTAACTATAAGTCTCCAAAAGAAAGCCCGGTGACCAACCTTTGAGCCATTGCTTCTATCGCCAATCCACGATATCTGGCTCTACGGTCTTGAGGAGCTATCATGTCATGCTTATGCTGAAAAATAATTGCAATTTTGGATGAGTTTGCGAACTCAATGAGAAACCATCATCGATGGTTCTCCCAATTCATGCATCATATAAGCATGTAACGGTATACACTCGGATGTTATACAAAACACAATAGTAATTCAGTCACAGACGGTAAATATCTGAGCGTCAATAACATTGTCAAATGTTGATTCGATATCAATGCACATGTGACTCTTTTCGATTCATTTTAGTATTGTGACCGAAGCGATAATGATGATCAAGTATAGACGCGTGCAGGGAGGATTATCTCCGTCGAGCTCGAGGCTCGGTTCGATATATCGAGCTCTAGGCTCGGTTCGATCTGATGGCGTCTCGGTTCACAATTTTCCTTTTAACGATGTGATGCGATTGTGCATGAATACACATGTCCCATATCGTGAAACATGGTAATACGGTCGAATACACAATATAATCATACAATCCAATTAACGATTTGCCTAATGCTTATTTCACGATCATTTGGGCCATATATAACCACATAATTCCGTGAGGCGCCAATTCACGGTCTTAATCCACGTAATCCCGTAGGGTAATCAATTTACAACAATAATTCATGAATTCCCCGTAGGGCAATCAAACCACAGTTAACACATAGATTGGAATAACCAACTAGGTTACTCACCTAATAACTTCCACGCTAGTATCGGGAAGTCTCTGCTAAGTCCGTAGAACGACGGTCCACTTGAGCCTCTATAGCACATTAAATGAATAGCCATTACCATCGGTATACTTGAAATGACTAAATAATGCACATGAAATCAGTAAAATGTGTATAATGCATGTTCATGGCAATCCCGGCCCTAATTCAATATTTTCCTATAATAAAATTCTATCAAAAATTAGAAATCTATAGGCGCTGACGGTGCGCCAATCGGACCTCTATAGGTCCCCAATTAAATAAAACAGTGGTTCACATGTTCCGTCAATAGGGGCTACGTCAAATTCCAGTCTAAAAATTCCCGTTTTCTCATAAAATGAAATTAAATATTCAACGAATCCGATGCCTCTGGAATCAGGTCAATCGGACGTCGGACGGGAAAGTTATTCACGAAAGAAACCAAAACTCAACAATTTATATTTTTATAAATAACCCTTATTTCCCCCCTTTTTTTCTGATTTCCAACCAACCTTCCAACACCCATAACTCTTTCTACACATTTCTGAAAAATGCAAACTATACCTTGTTGGAAAGCTTATGAAAAACTCTACAATTCTCAAGAAGACCATAAAAATCAATTCCAACCCTAAGGGTGTCAAATATCCCATCAAACCTTCTGCCTACTCAATTCCCATTAACACAGGGCAGTACATTGACAATTTCATAACTCACTGATTCTTCAGAAATAAATTACCACAAAAATATGGTCAATAAGTTCACAATGTCCTCAACAACTTTCATGAACAATCCAACATCAAATTATATTGCTAAAGAAATCAATTAATTCATCTAATGTTACTGTCCCTGAAATCCTTCAATTTGGGCAGTAACCTTACAAGAAGCATAACTTCCATTATACAAGTCAATAAAATCAGAACTTTATATCCCTATAAAGATAACATCATAAGCTTCATTTTTTATGAAGCACTCTTCATCCAATTCGATCTCTATCAATTTCAAAACTGTTATGGAAGCTACTGTTATGATCAGCCATTCTTAACCTAATGTAGGGTTCATTTTTGAAAAATCATAACTCCCAATTCTGACTTCTAAAAATTACACACCAAATATCAATTTCAAGGTAATCTCTTCCTCTACAATTATTCAGAAGCTCACTCACACCAATTCAGTCCACACAAAATGTTAAAATTGCCTCCAATCAGTAAACTCACAAAATCACACTTAAGCTAGGTTTCATCCAAAATGCTCAAAACTAGTCATTAGTAATCAATTCATATCTCCCAATATACAATTCTAAAAATAGCAAGATCAGTAGCAATGAAAAGATAATTCAATATGCTACAACGTCCATAAAGACCATTGTCCCTAATTCCATCTCAATTAATTCATAAAAATCAACAAAGTTCATATGTTGTGGTTTCGGTTACTGTTCATAGGCAATGGAACAGTAACTTTCCATTCAAAAATTCACCCTTCTATCATTGAAATTCAACAACACCTATTTCACACTAAATTGAAGCCAACATCCCAAAGTTTCAGTGGCCACTGACCTTACCTCATTTGCATTATTACACAATAAATTATGAACAAAACAGTAACATCAATTCTAATTCCAATTTTCCAGATTTAAGGTTAACCTTAGTTCAACCACTTCCAATGCCTTTTTCACATCACTTGACATCCAAATAAATACAAATTAAATATTTCTACAGTCATACATATAATAGGGCTAATACTGAAAAATTGGCAGCACTAAATTCCTCAATTCAAATACTCAAATAATTATCCATATTCCATTTAAAATTAAGCCATAATCACTTCTATCATACTACTTTTAATTCATCCATAACCCTAACCTTATACCCATTAATCCAAGCAATAAAAGACATCAATATCATGCATCCCTAAGCATACTAGATGCTCCCAACCTCTCATTCAAAGCTTCTACCAACCATGACATGCAAGTCATGCTAACAACATCATTAAACATAAGAATTAAAGAACTTACCTATTAGCTTTTCCTCCTTCTCTTCCCTTCAATTCTTTTCCTATGCTTTCTACCTACTTCTACTAACATCCAACAAGCTCGTGACTCTTCATGAAGAGGGTAAGACACTAAGTTAGTTGGAAGTAGGAGAATCCTTGAATGTTTGGAGGAAGGTTTGATGAAAGAAGAAGAAAATAGATGGTGGTGGGAAAGAGTTGAATGATTTCGGTGGAGAGTAGTTTCTAAACAATTAAGCTAGTTTTCCATCTTCCCAAAGGTTATAACCGTGGGTGAGTGGGTGAGTGATGATAAGGAGGAATTAATGAGAGGCTAGGTGGCATTATAGGATTTGTTTAGCCAAAGTTGAAAAGTCAAATAATAATTCTTTAATTCAGATCAAAAACTAACCCAATCAACTCAATTGACCCCCAATTTTAATCCCAAAATAATATACCCAATATTACAGTGTCATTGGGTAGAAATTTTCGCTACCAAAAATCGACCGGTTTGCCAATTGGCGATTTTTCCGGTCCGGGAATTGTCTCCGGAAAAATTCAGAAAAATTCCTAAAAATCCCTAAAAATGTAAAACAATTTATGGTGCAGTCCAAATAATTTTTCAAACTCAATTATGCCATTAATTTCATACAGAAGTTCAATTTCAACCCTAAGCCGGAAAATGACATGAATGAATGTATACTATGAGCATGTGCAACCAATCAGTAATTATAGAGGCTATATGTTGTATATGCATGCCGAGATATAATTAAATATCCCGAACCTGTCCCAATTACTAAAATGTCCTTCCTATAGGAGAGGGGATGTTACACTATCAAGTGATCAAGCAAGCCAAACATAGCTCTTACATCCTGCGCGATGCGAACGGGAAGATCCTACCAAGGCCATGGAACTCTCAAAACTCGAAGGCGTTTTACCAGTAGATAAGCTTTTAGTTCTTTTTTCTTTGTTTATTATTGTTTATTGTACACAACTTGTGGGTACCTTTTTCTTGGCCCTGCCAGTCAGGTTTTTTAACGGCTCGCGCCCTTGTCATCATCAATAAAGGGGTTTTAAATTTCTTGGCAAGACATTTCACTAAATTTGGCAAAGGGAGAAAATTTCACCAACTGATCGATCGATATAGCTCGGCCAGGTTGCCAAGACAAGATCCTTGGAACCTTCGCTCGGCCTCGACATAGCTCGTCAGGTTGCCAAGACAAGATCCTTGGAACCTTCGCTCAGCCTCGACATAGCTCGCCAGGTTGTCAAGACAAGATCCTTGGAACCATCGCTCGGCCTCGACATCGATCGACTAAGCTCGGCCAGGTTACCAAGACAAGATCCTTGGAACCTTCGCTCGGCCTCGACATAGCTCACCAGGTTGCCAAGACAAGATCCTTCGAACCTTCGCTCGACCTCGACATAGCTCACCAGGTTGCCAAGACAAGATCCTTGGAACCATGGTTCGACCTTGACATAGCTCGGCGAGGTTGCCAAGATAAGATCCTTGGAACTTTCGCTCGACCTCGACATAGCTCGCCAGGTTGTCAAGACAAGATCCTTGGAACCTTCGCTCGGCCTTGGCATAGCTCGGCCAAGTTGCTAAGACAAGATTCTTGGAATCATCACTTGGCCTCGACATCGATCGACTACGCTCGGCCAGGATCTCAAGATAAAATCTCGGATCATTCGGTCTCATTATCGCTCGGCTTAATTCACCCGATCGACGAATATCGAGTGCACTCATTCACGACCTGCTATTCGAAAGGATCGTCTAATCTTTAACACATAAAAGAGGTAATGAAAAACGAGCTTCTATTTCTTTGAATTAAAGCTCTGGTCACAAGCCCGACCAGATGAGCCTTACAAGGGGAAACAATCATTTTGATCCTTCGGGAGGAGAGGAAGGGCCAGCAGCCAGGTCGGCAGAGGAAGGGCCAGCAGCCGGGTCGACAGAGGAAGGGCCAACAGCCGGATCGGGAGGAGAAGACAACGGAGAGACATCCTCTTCTTCTTTTGAGCTCAGGTCCAGCTTCTCATCCGTAACCAACACTCGTTCTCCCTCGACCATCTCCTTCACTTCCTCCAGAGAAAGGCCGAGAGTGGTGGGAAGCATCGGCTCGGCGTAATCCTCGAATGAAGGACCACCCGACCCGTCAGGGATGTGGACGTCGTGGCAACTCCTCAAGATTAAAAAGGCCAAGTCACAAGCGAACTCCAATCACTCCCCATGCAGGAACCGCCTTTTCCACCGCTTAATCGCCTTAACCCTTTGCTTCTTAACAGAGCCTTGCAACTCCTTTAGTCTATCCTCGGCCCTCAGTCTAGCATCCACCACTGCGTGACAATCCTGGAGGAATTTCTTCCGAAGCTCCTGCTCCGTCTTCACCTCCTTCTTCAAGCCCTCACACTCCTTAGCCAGCCAGTCCTTCGCCGCAATCAACCGGCTCCTCTCCTCCTCCCCCGTGGCAAGTTAAGTTTTCAGAACGCTCTCGTCCTTAGCCTCTGAAAGTTCGACCCTCAAAGTGTTCACTTGCTCATGGAGATCCCGTACTTCCCTATCCAGCGATTGATTAATCCCATCAAGCTGTTCCATACGCTGGTGCATCACGGTAGATATCGCCAAACTCCTCGCACAGCTACGGACGAGGCAGGGCCCCAGCTCTTGATTGCTCCACAAGTCCATAAGCTCCCCTTCCACAGGAGGAATGATCCTCTCAGCAATGTGAAGGGCCACATTGAGGTTCCCAATCGATGCAGTCTTAGCCAAACTGATCACTAGCTCCCACTTTTCGGCGCTCATCGCTCGCCCTTTTCCCTTGCTTTCTCTCCCTTTCTCTTTCCTGCCTTGACCCGATGGACAGGAAGGTCGGTTAATAATCCGAGCAATCTTCTTCCTCTTAAGAGGTGGCTCGACCTTCTCTTCCTCCTCTTCCACGATTACTATGCCTTCACCGGTCGGCCGGGTCATCACGGCTGACTGCTCGGGTGTGACAGCCAGGGCGAGCGCTGCAGACAGCTCGGAGGCCATAAGCTGAGCAACATCCGAGCTGGTCTCTCCTTTCTTGTCCTGCCTTTTCGTCTTCGAGGAGGGCTTGGCAACTTTGCATCGGCCTTTGGTAGGGGCGAAGGACCCGGCGAAATCATCGAGCCATGCCATAGCTGCATAGCAATAAAAACAGGGTAAGAAATTAAAACCAATACTTACAAGTACAGTAAATAGTTCAACCATGGGGAATCAACCAGAGGGAACATTTTCTTCTCTTATCCCGTTAATTTGGGGCGGGGGATCAGTTAGAAATTAAACAGACAAGGCCCCCCCGCGATATCCCTGAATGAGGCGGTCGAAGTCATATCGACCGAGCCCTTTTATGCGATCGACCACCTCCCACTCCTCTCTTGCAAGAGATAGGCTCGACGCGTCGTTCCATTGCTCGGCCAAAGGATACCTCCACTGATGGGACTCGAGGGAAGATCCCGGAGGCTTCACGAAGAAGTACTTTGTTCGCCAAGCGGTGATTTTTGAGGCCGTTCCTGCCGGGCGAAATCGGGCATCTCTATACTGCAGTTGAGGGATCCCGACCCCAGAGCTTGGACTTTGGTTCATTCTCAAAAAGTGGTGTAGGATGTCAATCGAAGGAGGACAGCCGAACTGATGGCACAGCAAGGCCAAGCCATTGATGAATCTCCATCCATTCGGAGGAATTTGGCCCGGCCTCAGATTGTAGGTGGCGCACACCTCGTCAATGATCGGGGCATATGGGAGCTTCATGCCATTGACCGAGAAGAAGATGTCGAAAATAGCAAACTACCCTCCCCCACTGCTATGAATCCTTTCGTTCTAGCTAGTCAGTCTAGGACCCCAGGACATAGGGATATTGTTCCGAATAATCGACCGATTCAGCTCCCCAAGGTCATTATTGATTCGTCTTTCGACGGCTCCTCCACGACCAGCCCATCCTTCTGTTCCCTCGTCGAGACTTCTTCAATACCTCTTACCCCTGACACCGCCACTTCTTCAGGTGGCCCGGCTAGTTGGTAGGCCCTCTCGACGGTCTCATCCCTAGGGCTAACCCCACTCCTAGAACTGGTTGACAACATGTTTATAAAGAGGAAATTTTAGAAAAAGCGAAGAAAAAGGACGTACCTAGTTGGAAATTGAGATTGAGGATTCGAACGAAGGTTGAAAGAAAACCCCGGAGACTGTGGGCAAGAAAATACAAATGAAAGCAGAAGGAAAGTCAGAAAATAAAACGAGCGTGAAGAAAATCTGTAGTGTGTCGATCCTGAAAATTTATAGAAGATCGATTGAATGGACGTTCCAATCAACGCTCGACACATGGAGAAAATCCAAGCCAGGCTCGACACGTGGCAGAATCTGAGCTGAGGTGAATTAGGGTTATTAGAAATCCGGAGCAGCGCGGCGATTGAAAGGATGTGCGTGGCGGTACCTGTGATTACAAAGACGTTTCGTTTCAAATTCTGCAAATCTGTCAATGGGCACGCGCCGTAAGTAATGATTAAACAAAGTGCCCTCACGCACTCAGCGTCGATGTTCACCCGATCTATCTTGGCACAAGCTATCATACAATAAGCATGGATACCAATCGATCGGGATACTCAACCGACCGATCCCACTACGAGCAGTCATGCATTATGCATTGATGTCCGACCTATCGGGCCTACCACGAACTGTCCTACAGACGAGCTACAAGATCTTTACGTACTCCTTCAACCCTTCTCCTTGCTCAGACTCAAGGAGTAGGGGGCTTATGGTTGGGTCGGTCGTCTTGAGCCCAAACCCACTCAAACGACTCATGGACCAAGCGGTCCACCCATGAGATTGACCTAATTCCTATCGACTATGCTAGGCCCAGGCCCTAGTCCACGCATCCACGGCCCATTCGTAGGTGGGAGTCTCCCATGCATATGTAAAGACCTAAACCTAGCAACCATTCCATATATAAGATATAACTTTGCCATGATACGGGTACGTGATTAGAACCCTGATTTTCTCTGTGTTACAGCAACCGAAACCCTCACAAAAGACTAACTTGAGCGTCGGAGGGGCTTGTCGGATATCAACCCCCGACGTGTCTTGTGTTATTTTGCAGGAACTCTTGTTAGAGACAGTCAAGTTCATGGATCCAAACGGCAATGTGCAGTCTCGCCAGAATCAGGCTGAACCAATATTTAAAAAAGCTAAATAATATTATATAACTCCAAAAAAAAATGTGAAGATAAGTTTGTGGATATTGTGGAAATTATATATAAAATGTAAGATCAAAAGAGACTAAAAAAGATTCATTAATTGATCTAAAAAATCTACCTAAAAAAACTATTTGAGAGGCTTTTTAAAGAAATTTTATATTTGAATTTCTTAAAAAATTACATTTTAACTATTAAAAAATTCATATCTATTAAAAAATATTTTACAATCGAATACTCTTTTTTGTAAGAGGACTTTCATAATAAAAAGTATTTATTTACTTACAAAATCCTATCTAAACGAACACTTCAACATATTTCGGTTCCATATATTTGTAACTTTTTTTTGTACCGTGTTCTTTAAAGGACAACTCTTTTTAAAAGGTGTTCGGTTGGAAGATTCTCCATCCAACTTAAAAAGACAAGAAACAACTTAAAACACTACTTATTGTCTTTTTATTGATCTCTTGATACACGATCAAATCATGGCTGAATACGTGCATAAATTGTCCTAGAATATTAGAACTTATTAAAGTGGATTTGACGGAAATATTTAGAAGAAAAATATGAAATTATTCATTCCTCTAACAAGTAATTGCTTACATCCATTTGGCTGGATTTATACCTGGTTCTGCCGGATTTTGGCGGAACTGTACGTTACCGTTTGGATCCATGAGTCGGTTGCTTCACGTGAAAGTTTCGGTGCGAGGTTCCTGCAAAACAAAGAAGGCACGTCGGGGGTTGTTTCTCAATAAGCCCCTTCGATGCTCAAGTCAGTCTTTTAGTGAAGGTGGGATCGCTGTAAGTAGAGAAAACTAGGGTTATGATCGTGCGTACCTTCGTTATGGCAGTATTGTACCTTATATATGAAGCAATAGCTAGGTTTAGGTCTTTACGTGTGCATGGGAGACTCTTACATGCGGATGGGCCAAGGAGATCGTGGATTAGATCTGGGCTTGGCATAGGTACGAGACTGATATTTGAAGAACGGACCGATCGACCCACGGGTCGTTATGACTGGGTGCGGGTCCAGCACAACCGACCCGACCATAAGCCCCCCTACTCCTCGACTCTGAGCGAAGAGAAGGGTCCAAGGAGTATGTTAGGACTTTGTTGCTCGTCTGCTATCTTATAGCTCGTCCGCAAGACAGCTCGTGAGGTGGTCGATCGGTCGAATATTGGCATTGTAGCTCGGTCATGGGACAGCTCGGGTAGGCCCGATCGATCGGATGTCGACTAGTTGTGTGTGATCGCTCGTACTGGGATCGATTGACTGGTTGTGCGTGACTGCTCGTACTGGGATCGGTCAACTGAGTGCCCCAATTGATCGGCATTGGTACTTTTTGCGTGATAGCTCGCGCTAAAGCAGATCGGGTGGTCATCATTGGTGAGCGCGTGAAGGTACTTGAAGCATTTATTGTTTGACGGCGCGTGCCTCGACATTTTTAGAATCAAAGCGTATCGTCCTTGTAACCGTTATGCGGTATCCGTCGTCCTTTCAACTGTCGTGCCACTTCGAATTTCGAACAACCTTACAACCCTAATTTCCCTTGGCTCGGATTATGTCGCGTGTCCAAGCATAGCTCGGATTTTCTCCACGTGTCGCATGTTGACTGGATCGCAATTCGAACGTTTCCTTATAAATGTTCAGGATCGACACACTGTTTGGTTTTCTTCACGCTTGTTTCGTTCTTGCTTCCGCTTTGCTTTCATTTACTCTTTCTTACTCTCAGTTCCCGGAAATTTCCTTCAGTCGTCGTTCGATTTCCCCTTCTCCATTCACTAAATAGGTACGCCCCTTTTCTCCGTTTCCTCCTCTAAAGTTTTTCTTTTCAAGAGTTATGTTCCTGGTAAGCATGTCGACGGCTAGTTCTAGAAGCATGGTAGAAGGTTTTGAAGAGATATCTACGAGAGAAAGGAAGGATGGGCTGGTTGTGGAGGTGCCGCCGAAAAACGAATCAACGATGACCGTGGGGGAGTTGAATCAGTCAGTGCTTAGGTATAGCATCCCTCGTCCTGGGAACCCCGGCTGGCCTTGGGGAACGAGAGAATCCACAGCAACTTTAGTGGATATTTCGCCGTTTCCGAAAGTTTTTTCTCGGTTGGTGGTATGAGGCTTCCCTACGCTCCGAACGTCGACGAGGTGTGCACGGCCTATCGGTGATGCTTGAGCAGATTCTTCGAATAGTGGAGGTTTATTAGCGATGCGGCATTCTTTGTGCCATCAATTCGATCATTAAGCCCTCTGTTGGCATTTTCGTCACTTCTTGAGGTTGAGCAGTCAGAGCTCGTGCGGGATCCCCTTCTGCGGATGAGAGGCGCTTAGGTATCGCCTGGCGGGAACAACCTCGAAAGTTTCCACTTGACGAACGAAGTACTTCTTTGTGAAAGCCTCTGGACCTCCCTGCGAGTCTCGACCGTGGAGGTATCCCTTAGCTGAGTAGTGGAATGACACGTCAAGCGTGTCTCTTAGTAGGGAGGAGTGGAGGGTAATCGGCCGCATAAAGGAGCTCGGCCGATACAATTTTGCTGGACTAATACGGGCCTATTCCGGGGGGGTCTCGGCTAATTCTTTTTTTATCGACCCCCCGCCACGAATTAGCGGGCTAGGAGAGGAAGCTGCCCCATCTGGTTGAGCCTTCGTGGTTGAATTACTTACTGCATTTTTTATTATTGGTTTCTTTTTCTGACTTGTTTTGTTGCTGTGCAGCCATGGTGAGGATAGAAGATTTTGCCGAGCCTGCCATTCCCCCAAAATCCAAAGAGTAGGCCGCATGGAAGAAGAAGAGGAAAGAGGTGGAGACTGGTGAAGGCTTAGCTCATTGGTGAAACTCGCCATTCTGCGTTGTCGCGGTCCCTCACTTCTGAAAATATTCTCTTCTTGGCGTCGTTCTTGCCGATCGTGCCCGACTAAGCGAGCCAGTGGTCTTGGTCGAGAAGGAGGAGGAGGAAATAGAGCCTCCTCTTAAGAGGAAGAGATTGAGGAGGCTTGGTGATCTGTCGTCCGGCCCGTCCAGTCAGGGCGTGAAGGAGAAGGAGAAGAAAGGCAAGGGAAAGGGGCGAGCGACCAATACCGGGCAGTGGGAGTCTGCGATCAAGGTGGTCAATACTGCCTCGATCGGGGACCTCGAAGTGTCTCGCTATCTTGCCGAGAAGATTACTCTCCCCGCGGACGAGCAGATTATAGATAACAAGAGTAATCTGGAGTTGGGATCTCAACTAGTTCGCTGCGGTGTGCGGAGCGCGGTAATGTCCTTCGCAGTGTTGCAGCGTCTGGAGGCTCTGGACCGTGAAGTTCAAGACCTCCACGAGCAGGTGAAGGCTGTGAAGGACGAGCTTTCAGGGGTGAAGGAGGAGAGAGATCTCTTTCAAGCTCAGAACTCTTCCTTGGAGGAGGAAAAGAAATCCAGGGAGAATGCGATGGGCGTCTTGGAGGCTCAGCTGACCACGGGAGAGGAGGAGAGGAGCCAGCTAATTGCGAAAAATGACAAGCTGAAAAGGACGGTGGAAAAGGAGCGAGAGCTTGGTAAGAAGTACCTCGAGGATTGTCATGCCGCGGTGGAGGGCAGGAATAGAGCCCAGGACACATTGCTGAAGGTGCGGGCCTCTATTAAGAAGCAGCGGGTGGAAGAGATCAAGCGGTGGAAGAGGCAGTTTCTGAACGAGGAGTGTTTAGAGCTTACCTGTGACTTGGGCCTCTCGCTCCTGAAGAGGTGTCACGAGGTTCACGTTCCTCAGGGGTCGGAGTGTCCTTCCTTTGAAGAGTATGCCGAGCCGTTTCTCCCCGCAGCCCTCGGCCTTTCTTTGGAGGGTATGAAGAAGAAGGCCGAGGGAGAGCGAAACGTTGTCCCTGATGAAGAGCTGGACCTTAGCTCTGAAGAGGAAGAGCTTCCTCCTGAAGATGTTCCTCCGGTTGCTCCTTTAGGCCCTACTCCCGCCCCGATTGTCTTGTCAGCTCCTGAGGCTTCCCCTGTGCATCTGCCGACTTCCGAAGCTTCTCTTTTTACTGAATTTTAGAGCTCACCTGGTCGGGCTTGTGGCCAGGGCGAATTCAAAGGAATTAAATCTTTATTTTTTTCCTCCATTTTTCTGAAGTCATTTTCTGTGTTTATGTTCTTTGTTTTCGATGTGTAGTGGGATTTCATGAAGTTGCTCATGACCTACCGGCATCGAGGTCGACTTATAGTCGAAGCCGAGCGACGGTCCCAAGGATCTTGTCTTGGCGACCGATCGACCGTAGTCGATCTATGTCGAGGCCGAGCGATGTCGAGCGATGGTCCCAAGGATCTTGTCTTGGCGACCGATCGATCGTAGTCGATCTATGTCAAGGCCGAGCGATGGTCCCAATGATCTTGTCTTGGCGACCGATCAACCGTAGTCGATCTATGTCGAGGTCGAGCGATGGTCCCAAGGATCTTGTCTTGACGACCGATCGACCGTAGTCGATCTATGTCGAGGCCGAGCGATGGTCCCAAGGATCTTGTCTTGGCGACCGATCGACCGTAGACGATCTATGTCGAGGCCGAGCGATGGCTGGTGAGATTTTCTGTACTTTGCCGAATATAAAAAAAAAAATTTGCCAGCAAATCTGAAAATCCCTTTATTAACAATAATGTGGGCGTGGGCCGTTAAAAAACCTGTCTGGCAGGGACAGAAAAAAGGTACCCACAGGTTTTGTACAAAAACAGTAATGAACAAATATTAACCAAAATAAAACTTATCTACTAGTAGAACGCCTTCAGGTTTCGAGAGTTCCATGGCCTCGGTAGAGTTTTGAGTTCTGCTCGGCTGGCCTCAATATTCCGCTCTTCTTTATCGACCCTCATGTCAAGAGAGCTCGTCAGGACTACCGCTCTGTTTAGTGTCCTTGTTTCTGCTAAGTAGCATTCCCTGGCGATTCTCTGTTGACCTCTAACAACACCGACTCCGCGGGGCGTTGGAAACTTCATCGCTTGATAATAGGTGGAAACAATTGCTCTGAGGGCATTCTGAGTAGCCCGTCCGATTATTGCATTGTACGCCCCTTGAAACTTCACAACTAGGAACTCAACGTCCTTCTCTATTTGGCACGGCTTTTGCCCAAACTTCACTTTTAAGTGGACCTGGGCGAATGGGTAAGTTGATGCTCCAGTTACCCCTTTGATAGGGCCGTCAATAGGCAGCAATCGATCATCTGGTATCTCCATCTGCTTGAAGGCATCATAATATAACAGGTCGACCGAGCTTCCTGTATCAATCATTACGCGCTTCACCTCGTTGCCGTCCATGTTCAGATTTACAACGAGCGCGTCATCATGAGGACAACTGACACCGTCAAGATCTGGCTCGTCGAACGATATTGTCCCATCGTTCTCCCTCTTTCTTTTGATTGACAAGTCTTTGTCGACCTGCTTGGCATATCTCTTTCTTCCTTTAGCAGTGGATCCCCCCGCTGCATTTCCACCAAATATCATATTAATGACCCTCACCGATCGGTCATCTTGTTGCCCAACATTTCTGTCACCTCACGCCCTGGATTGACCTCTCACTTCGCGGCGGTCATTTGTATTGGCGTTCTGCCGACCTCCACCGTTTCTATCATTTCGCCTCCCATACTGTCGTCTGTTGTCGAACCGACCGGGCTTATGCTCGTTATCTCGGTCGGCATTTTGCTCGTGCTTCACAAACCGGCTCAACCTTCCCCTTTGGATGAGGGATTCGATCTCTCTTTTCAATTGCCAGCAATGTTCCGTGTCATGGCCGATGTCTTTGTGGAAACGGCAATATAGATCGGGGTTTCTATCCTTGAAGGGAGTCTTCATCTTTTCGGGTTCTCGGATAGTTTTCCCATCCGCTCTCATGGTCGCTAGTACTTCTGTGTATCGTCTGTTGAGTGGGGTGAATTCCTGTCGATATCCCTGTCGATTGGCTGGTTTTCTCCAGTTCGACTGGCCTTTTTGTCGCTTGTGCGAACCATTCGCTCTGATATTTGGCGAGCGATCATCCGTCCGACGCTTCGTGTTGTTCAATACTTCTTCGAGCTGAATGTACTTATCCACCCTGTTTCTTATTTCCTGAATGGATCGGGGCTGGTCGAGGGCTAACGACTTTTTAAACTCCTCATCCCTCGTGTTGTTCATAAGCGCTGCTAACATTGACGAGCAAGTGAGGTCGGGGACCTCGACTGCTTCATTATTGAATCGAGTGATGAATTCTCGTAGGCTCTCGTTCCTCCCTTGTGTCAACTGCATCACTTCCAAGGCCGTCTTCTGCGGTCGCTTACTTGTGGCGAACTGGTTGAGGAATAGTAATATAAAGTCCTCAAAGCACGTAATACAGCTCGGAGGTAAGCTATTGAACCATCGTCGAGCTCCCTCTTGAAAGGCTGTACAGAAAGCCTTGCACTAAATGGCGTCTGGAACGCAGTGCAGATTCATCATCGACTGGAAGTGTTGTAGGTAATCCAGGGGGTCGGTCTTTCCAGTGTACTTTTCAGGCGTCGGTATTTTAGTGCCGGACGTCGGGAGACTATCCAAAATTGCCGGAGTAAAGGGAGAGTTGTATTGATCTATCGGGCGATCTGGGCGGAAGCTCATTACCGCATCAATCCGATCGTCCACAATTTTTTCTAGGGCTTCGGTAGGGTGGCGATCGGTCATCATGCTGATCTGCCGTCTTGATCTGCCGTCTGCTTATTGCTATTGTCTTACCGAGATTGTAAAATCTGGCGAATCAACAGATCAGCCGCTTCCTCGATCTGCTTTCGGGTAAGGGAGACGTGTACTGGCAGAAGAGGATCTGCATCCGATTGGTTTTGGAGATTCGGGCGCGTATCGGGTACAGCGTTATCCTTCAAAGCTACGCTCTGTTCTTCTTGTTCCAAGTCTTGAGGTTGCGGTTGATCATTGAATTACGAAGATTACATGCGGGAAAGATAATGTCTGAAATGGCGAGGTTGCGGTGGTATAAACCTATCATTTAATGTCGAGCCGCATGATAATGGCTACATCGAGGTTAAGCTGCCGCTTTGGTGATCTGTGTGTTTCTGGACTTGGTGCCCTGATGTCGGGTCCCACGGTGGGCGCCAATTGGTTCTGCCGGATTTTGGCGAAACTGTACGTTACCGTTTGGATCCATGAGTCGGTTGCTTCACGTGAAAGTTTCGGTGTGAGGTTCCTGCAAAACAAAGAAGGCACGTCGGGGGTTGTTTCCCGATAAGCCCTTCCGACGCTCAAGTCAGACTTTTAGTGAAGGTGGGATCGCTGTAAGCAGAAAAAACTAGGGTTATGATCGTGCGTACCTTCGTTATGACAGTATTGTACTTTATATATGAAGCAATCACTAGGTTTAGGTCTTTACGTATGCATGAGAGACTCTTACATGCGGATGGGCCAAGGAGATCGTGGATTGGATCTGGGCTTGGCATAGGTACGGGACTGATATTTGAAGAACGGACCGATCGGCCCACGGGTCATTATATTTGTGCGAGCCCAAGCGTGGCCAATTTGAACAATCTGGGTGAGTTTTCTATCAATAGAACTTTTTCTCTAGATCTTTTTTAATAAAATCTTTTCTAAGAAATCAATTGATTGCTTGACTGTCATTTAAAAAATAACTTTTTGAAAGAAACATCTGATTATTTGTTTAACAACATAAAAACAAAAAACACTTTTAATTTTATCTATATTTTATTTTATAATAAAAATTATTTATGCATATAAATATTATTTAAAGTATATTAGACAATATGCAAAACACAATATATTAATTATTATATAATTTTAAACCATATGAAGCATAAATAAAAATATATCTAACATAAGTAAAACTAATATCAAATGTAAATATTAAAATATATATATATAAGTCAAACAATATTATGTAACTCCCAAAATAAGCGTGAAAATGAGTTTGTAGATATTGTAGAATTATGTATAAAATATAAAACAAAAAAGATTAAAATAAAACGTTAATTGATTTAAAAATTTATCGAAAAAGCTATTTCAAAGTTTTTTGAAAAGTTTTAAATTTAAATTTTTAAAAGTTATACTTAGTTATTAAAAAGTTATATATATTTAAACAGTATTTTACAGTCAAAATTTTATTTTTTTAAAAAAAATTTGTAATAAAGAAAGTACTTATTGAATTCTAAAAATTCGTCCCTGCTTACACTTACATATATCGGTTCCATAGATTTGCAACTTTCTTATTGTACCGCGTTCTTTAAAGGACAACTCTTTTGAAAAGGTATTCAGTTGGAAGATTCTCCATCCAACTTAAAAAGACAAGAAACAGCTATTGAATAAAGACAATGATGGGGACACGTGCACACAATGTTGTACGATGAGGAAATGTGTCAAGCAAGCAACGGTTACGACGCACAGCAAATAGTGTTCACAAAGTTAGTAAAACACGTGTAATTACAATTGCACACGTGGCACTGTCTAATTGGTTGATACGAGACGAAGTACACTTGATGTTATTGGAACATGTGTCGTGCTATTATACTGCAGACATGCAATGACGTACTTACTGTCTTTTTATTTTTACATGAAAATCTTGATATAAATTATTGTAAGAAAAATATCTCCGACATAAAGTCACATCATAGGTATATTTTCTAAAGAAGTGATCCTTTAACTCAAACTGTTTTGTAAAGTTAGCAGCAGGTCAGTCGATACACCCGTTATTCTTTTTGTAAATATGTTGCGATAAAACTATCAAGTTTTAAATAAATAATTTATTGATACTTAAGACGATGGGATTAAAAGATATTGAGCATATAGATGAAAATGACATGATATTAATTACCGCTAACAAATTCACTTCTAATTTGATCTCAGAATATTCCAAATTTCACGCAAACTTAAACCAAAAAAGTACTCCTCAAAGTTCAATGGAAATAAAAAATTACTATCATTATCATCACATTTAGGTTGAAATTTTGCAGTAAAAAAAAATAACGTCAAATACTCGGCACAAATCCTTCAACCTAAGAACTTATTAAAGTGGATTTGACGGAAACTTAATCAGAAACGAAATAAGCCACATAAAAAAAAAACATATTAAAAAAAATTAAACCCCGCAAAATTTTCCTCCACTCATGAGCTTCCCTGTTCCTTTGGTGGACATAAATTGAACAGGCAAGTTCATACAGGAAAATTCCAGGCGTGTTTCCTTGCTCGGCCAAATTCCATACTCATATCTAACCCTGAGAGAGATCTTGACGTTGAAGTTGACCAGCTTTTTGCTCCAGTCGTCGCTTATGTCCTTAAACACCCTGGGTTTCACCGAGTGGACCGAGTCGCGTCCCAATTCGGGTTTCATCTCTTCGTCGCTCATCTTCCTCACGCAAACAGGAGTCTGTCGCTCCGAGCACTCTTCATCCTCTGAAACCACAGCCTTCCCATAAAGCACTCTAACCTTGAGTTCGTCAACGCAAAAGTTGACCTTCTTGTTCACGTTGTACACAACGAACGCAGCCTCATAGTTGGCAACGAACTGAGAGTTGGATAGTGTGATGTTGGAAATGGAAAGAGAGTTGAGTCGAAGAGTGGGGCTATGTGGGTTAATAACGACCCATGCAATGACGAAAACAAGCATTAAGATGAGAAACCACATGACAATGGCAATCGTCAGTTGGGAAACACAGCGAGACCCATTATTGTTATTATTATTTGGCGCAGTAGTGTTTGGGGTTGCGTCTGATGAAACTTCTAAAGCTTGAGGACGGAGAACCGAAGATGGAGTTTCGTTACTGAAATTCATAGTCAGGTTTCTGTCAGGCTTCTTCTTCTTCTACCTCTATTTAATCCTGAAAGAAAAGGGCTTGGCTTGTGGTGAAAGAAGTGCAAGATCAATTTTTGCGAGATCAATTGTCATCGTAGTTCTCGTTTTCAACCAAAGTTTCCGCGTATTAAAAAAAAGGGAAGCTTCTCCGTAACTCAAAGCGTGGCTTTGATTAGAAAAGTATTGGCGCGTGTTATTCAACGTTTAATTCCCTTGCAATAAGATAATAAGAAAGGATATGGATTTTCATAGTTTCTTTAAGATAATAAGAAAGGATATGGATTTTCATAGTTTCTTTAATCTTGCTTAAAACAATGTAGTAAAAGTAATCTAACATTAAATTGCATCCTCTGTTCCATCATTGGATAATCATTTAACTTATTTTAATATTTCGATACCATCCCAGCTGAACATCTCGTCTTACATACCGGTTACTAGTTTCTCTTATCTATTTTATTTCATTTTGCTATATTTATACCCTAGAAAACAACACACAAGTGTGCAATCTCCCAAGTTGTCTAATGCTAAAAGTAGCAAGTATCGTCATCTAGCAGTATAACCATACTACGGCTTTCCAAATGTGGATCATCAATGCCATAAATGTTGAAACAGAGACCATAAATGTTGAAACAGAGAATTATAGTGTTCCAGCCAAAAATAATCAAACATGATTCCACATTTATGTATCTCACCTCATAACTCCCAATAGGACACGGCCCCTCTTTTGTCCTGACAATTCCGGAAACTATTTGCAAGGGACTGAAGAACCATCTGCAGAACAGCAGGAAAGTATAAAATTGATAATTTTTAGAAAATGACGTCATTCCCAATTGTTTTAATCTATATGCTGTGTAAGAAATCTTAGGACACCCCAAAAAAAAAAGGAAAAGAAGAGAAATATCATGAATCCACAGTTTACTCACCCATACAAGAAAGTAAACAGATTTATATATACATATATATGTCAAGTATGCTGCTCAACTGATAAGTGAAGTAATCGAACTCAAGAGTAGAATCATAGAACATTGATGGCAACAAGGGAATAAAGGGATAATACAGGTAATGAAAGAAAAGACCACAGCCTGCGCTTCATGCTCTTTGTTTCTATAAAATTTAACATGCCCTGAATACTAACAAATCTTTTCTAGGCATTTGTTCTGTATCATTTATCCAGCTAGTAATTACAGTAAACCATCAGATAACAAAAACTGCAACAAGATATAAACACTCAAACTTTAACTTATATTTCCAATTATTTGCAACGTATCTATACATTTGTCTAGTAGCAAAGTTTGGTAATTTTTTTATTATCACTCTGTACAACAGGAAATGCCTTCAAAGAATTGTAAAACGAAGTGAGAAAGGGCGAGGATTGTTTGTTCTAATTGAAAATTTAGCAGAGATCATATTTGCAAAAGTATGAAAATAATTATTAAAAAAAATGCTAGAGAAAGGCATGCAGAAATTGATTAAACTTGGAATCATGATTCATGAGCCCCTTCCACTGTCCTCAATCATCATCCCTTTTAGACTCCTAGCTAACCAGATGGCTGTTTCCCTTGGGGAAACCTTATCTTTTCCAAAAGGTTTCAGAACAACTGAAAGTTCTTCTAATCTATTTTGTTGAAGCAAAACAGCAGACAATTCTAGAAGTCCTTCAAGTGCCTCTGCCCTATTTCTGAAAGATTTAACATGCAAAGTTTCTCGTGTCTGAGGTCTGTCATCTATGATGGTGGGTTTGGCTTTTATTGGCTCCGAAGTATCAGAATCAGGAACTTGAGGGATCACGATTCTTTTATCCATCTCAGAATGATCCAAAATATTTGATGTCAAGCTCACAGCTTCTGAACAGTTTGACAATTCGAAAGTCAAAGGTGTAGCCCGATTTCTTGTCTCCGTTTCATCTCTAAGTCTAACATCTAATAACTTGCTCACATCCACATTGGGAACTCCCATCTCCACACTCTCCATTACAGGCTGCTCACTCCCTGCGCAAAAACTACTATGCCGAATGACATGTATGACATGGTCAAACACAGGAGGAAGATGGGCAGCAGTGGGCTTTTCAGCTTTTGGAGTTTTTATAAATGCTCTCTTCTCCGACTGTGAACCTTTTTGGTTTGTAGACTTAGACTCAGGGAAAGGAGTGGCTTCTGAAACTGATGCTAGAAATTCTCTTACAGTGAAATTGTCATCATCACAGACTGCAGACATGGGATTCAATTGGCGTACTCTATCACAGCAACAACTGGGCCTGTTTACGGGGGTGTCATCTCTATCAATAGTTAATTCTTCAGAGCTTGCGGCTGTAACTTCGAGAGCTGCAGTTGGACCCACTTCAGCATTACCAGTAGGGCTACTCTTCCGAAAATCAATAGTAATCTTGCGGTTTCAAAAGATCCAGGGTCTGATGTTTTATATGGTCCACGTTTTTCCACACACATTCTTACATGCCTCAGTATTCAAACAGGGAGGTGAGCAGCTGGGCGGATGAGATTCCAACCTTTCAGTGCATGAGACTGTCTCACTATTTGGGACTTTTTGTTCTGTCATGTGAACAAATGGAGTTGTTGCATCATCAGAAAGTTCAAATGCTTGAATTGACACTGAATGAGAGACAAAGTTACTGCTATCTGACGGCATTCTATTGAAAACACCAGTCAGGGACTTTTCGGATTTTGGCGCTTCCATAGAGCACTGCATACCACAACCATCAAGCACTTGACAAAGGGCTTCGTTGTGCTCCTCAGCTGTCTCAATTGGGCTTAACTTCATGATTTTTGCAGCATGATTTGGGATCTCAATTCCAACTTGCCTCGAACGTAGAGGCAAGGAAGAGCGCCTGATCAGATTGGGGGAAGTTTTTTGTCTTTGTTTCAAAGGAACTCCATCATTAACATGTTTGATCAGACCGGATGGCAAAAGGGCATCATTTCTCGGTTTAGACTTCTGTGAGGATTCCATTACAGGTAACTGTAATCAAAGTTTTGCATCACTAGTCTTGGATATTATATAACACAAACAACAACAAAAACAACAATAGTAAAAATATCGCTGTGACACGGGATCTACAAGTTTTATATAAAACAGAGTAATTCTAGCTTGAAATATACCTGATGCTTTAAAGGATATGGTCCCTGTACCCCTTTTACAGAATCAAAAGCTAACTTTGCAGGTGACATGGTTGGTGTATCCACATTGGATTTCAGTCCAGGTGTAAGAGCATTGGATTTCAAAAACTTTGAAGGTGCTTTTATCGTTTGAGTTGGTACATCTCCTACCTTGCTTTGCACTGGTGAGCCATTTTCTCTAGATTTGGCGTCTTTTAAGGCCATCATAATACTCTTAATGGTTTTGGGATGCCTTGATTCAACATTTGTTCCAGGCTCATCACAATATGGTTTTGCCGTTCTCTGTTCATCCATTTTAACCCTGCAAAATTTCCCACTACTTTCCTCTTCACTTGGCACGGGATGTTCAGTGCCATATTCATCGCAAGCAGAAGCTAAATCTATATCAGTTGCTTTATATTCACAAGATGAAGCCACTGGGGGAATGTTTCTATCACTTGAATGAAAACTATCTCTGTCACTGCTAGAGCTATTACTGTTCTGGCTTTCAGCCATATTTTTCCAAGATTCAAAGCCAGCAGAAATAGGCTTCTCAGGAAAAGAAGTGGTATGAGGACTGACGGATGAACAATCCTGGTCCACATAAGGCTGCAGGTAAGGATGCTTCCAAATCTCCGATGCCTGTCCAAAGTATGTTAAAATCATTATATACAAGCTATAGCAGTGAGAATTATTTCACAAGTATTCTATTAATGCTTAAACTTGGTCGATGCTCAGGGCTCTTCCTCAGCATGCTTTTAATAAGTGTTTTCCTGTGGGGAGACACATCAGTTAGCAATGTATGCAGTCAACTTCAAACAGACATCAAGATTTGGATCTCAGCTGAGCAGATAGAATTCAGTCAAAACATCTTAGAAATTCATTTTCTCTGGTGTTTGAACAACTAGGCTCAACCAACATTTATTCAGAATTCAAAGAACTCTTTTGGCTGTCAAGCACTGTTTGTTTGGACGGACAATTGGAGGAAACAAAACACAAATGACAGAAAAGAAACTTCTTCTCCTTCTCTCTCACATTTGCCCCTTCCATCCCACTTTACTTGATTCAATGCAAGTTGATGAGGAAAAATATATATAATAAAATTCAAACTACTTTCTTACTTTTGATGGTTAAAGTTGGCAGACAAGTACTTTGGACATCCTTCTTATGATGCATACTTATAGAATGCAACTGATCAACCATGAGGGAGGGGTCATGTCCCTCTGGGAGGCATTCAGGCACAAAATCTTGATCTACTTTGCAACTCAATAACATGATCTTGAAAAATAAATTATATCTTGTTCGCATCACTGCAAGGTTGACAATTTTGATGTAGCACATGAAGACTTAAAGGCAAATATGTCCAGTAAAGAGACCCAATATTGGTCCATGGTGAAACTGTGAGTTGATAAATACATGAGAACTGCTAGCTTAAAGGCCACATATGAGGACTTACAAAAATGGAGAGTAGCAGGGGGGTAGTGCCCCAATAGAGGAACGATTTATCTTGCTTATCAACCCTGCCATATCCTGCAAATCCACAGTTAGCTGGTAAAGATGCTATTGTAGAATCATTATGACTGGCGCTGCTAGAACTATCAAGAAAAAATGGCAATTTTAAAAGGAAATTTAATACTGAAACTGACATTGTTAGTCACTTTCAAATAAGCAATTATTAGCCATGGGATATAGTCTAAGGGAAACAAAGTTAAAATGCAATGACGACACCATCTCATCTTTGTTAGCAACACAGTCATCGGCCAATTTGACAAATTATTTCATTATACCAAAGCCAATAAATAAAAGGAAGGAAATAGAATTAACTTGGTCATCCTGTTGATTCTACACTTGAAAAACTGAACTGTGTATGTGTGTGTGTGTGTGGTGAGGAGGGGGGAGAGAGATAGAATTGGGATATCTTACAAACGCTTTGAATGCAGGACAATGAGCAGCCATCTCATATATACAGCAACCTGATCAACACTGAAACACCTAAGAAAATAAAAAACAAAGATATTCTCTGAGCAATATTTATTCTACATACCCAAGGACCAAATATCTGATTTAAAACCATATGGTATATCTGCAAGTAGCTCAGATCACATGTAGTTAGGAGTTCCAACCACCTGCCCATAAAGGCAAGAGCAACTATTAGTATCATAGGGGAAATCAAACAGTTGTAATTTTTATTTATCTCGGACCATGTTAATGAATATCAGCATTGTCAGGGGCAAACAAAATGAACTCGCCGCTGCAAAAGAACCAACTATGGTTACCAGATAAGCTTACTCTGATTTTTTTGCATAGACAGAGTATCAGCTAATTTGCAGAAGTATTTATAAATGTTAGTAGATAATTTTTTATGCTGAAACAATCTTTTCTCTAGTATTTGTATCTAAAGACTACATTAGTTTGAAAATGCAGAAATTTATGACCACAAATGGTAAATGTCATTCAGTAATAACATCTCTTAACTAATGACCCAATTTTCACAAACATTCGTTGAATCATCAATGAGAATACGTCCTGCTTAAAGTAGAGTTTTGAGTAATTAAATTTGAACATTGCAGTCCATGTTTAGAGACCACAATTCTCGCAACCTAGAGAGATCATGCAGTTAGCATTGGAAAATCAATGCCATGCCCACACCAATTAATAAATTACCGGAACAGGTACTTATGTACGTTGTTGTAAGGTTTCATTAGTATGCAATGAGTCTCGCATGACAAATAAGATAAATTCAGCTTGCCAGAGCAATATTTCTAACAATAAAACCCAGACAATAAAAAAGAGGAGAAAACAAAGGACTAAAAGGAGGCCTAGTACAAAATATTTTCTTCATAAAACAACAATCTTTACAAGAAGAGCAACATGGGAGAGAAACACAAGGAAGAGAGTCAGGAATACCGAGGAAGCCAAGTCCTCCGCTTTCAAAGTCTTAGCAAGCCCCCAAAATCCCCTGAAAAACAATGAAGAATAAATATTAAGAACAAAGACCTTAATGGATAAGAATATAAGCTAATGATCAGTAAAAATGTAGACACAAGAATAACCTACCAAGTCGAACATCCTGAACTTTGGTAAGAAAGATATTTGAACACTGTAACACGATGCTTAATACAGTCAGTTCATTAAATGTTCAAAATCGGAAAACAATAAGATCCAATGTATCTAGATACTCGTCTCCACACCTTTAAATCACGGTGCAGAACAAAATTGGAATGCAGATATTCAACTGCCAATAGTAGTTGTGCGAACCATTTGCAAAGTTTCTGAACAAGTTACATACAGAACAACATTAGCTACTTCAACTCAAAGCCCAAAAATTACCTCCAATATGAACAACGAAATTTGAAAATCCAAAAGCAGGAGATGACTGAGACTTACCGCCTCAGGAAAATGAACACCATTTGATTTTTTCATCAATTCAGCCCTGTCAACAAAAGGTCAAAGAAAAAGACGTGAACATCTTTTTTGGCGGAGCTAACACAACAATAAACTGAAGTATAATATTGTCAGGAAACTCGCATGTCCCCACCTTCACAGTACCCAGTGACAATGCAAACGTAGCAACCCTAGAAAGAAAATTGAAAGTAGATTATACAGATAAGAAAAAAGGCTAACTCTATTCCACTCTCCAGAGCACAAACCAATTAAATTCAGTAAATAATTAAAGCTAAGTCCTAGATGGAATCGTATGCGTACTTTCTCAACCCAAGCTTCTTTGAATTCAACGATGTAAGGGTGTTGAATTCGCGCAATTAGAGCCATCTACATAAATCCACAAACATTTAATCTATATACTTGTAAAAATAGAAGGCATATTCAAGAGAGAACTACTTGATATAACTGAAAATGTAAGAGCTACTTCTTGATGAGCAGATCTCCGGCAACGCTCCGTTTGCCTGGCGAGGCGTATCTTCTCTAACACATGGTCGGATTATTTATATTTGGTAATCTGTCCAATGGTCGATCGATTGGTCTCATCTTTACATCGTTTAGCAGGGTTTGATTCGCGCGTTCATGGCGTTAGCGAAGAAATTAAATGCAAACACGTATTTCTTAAGCACAAACTATAACCGTATATAAGGTATAATTCTCCATAATTCGGTGGCGATGATAACTCAATTTTTTCTGCGTTCTACGATCTCACCTCGACCAAACTTACTTGGCGTCGGAGGCTTAATCGGGACCTCCCCGACGTGTCTTCCTTTGTTTCTGGTGTTTCTACGTGAAGTTCATCACGAAGGTTGCCGTCAATGGATCCAAACGACAGCGTTAGCTCGGCCAGAATCCGTTTGAGCCGAACCAAGCGCCCACCATGGGGCCCGACTTCCGCATCACGTCCGAAACCACGAGATCGGTCGGTGGCGGCATTAATCTGATGTAGCCGCGATCGCGACTCTGGCGTTCTGAACGCTGGTTTATATTCTACCGCGACACGGCGCTTCACCACACGTCTCACGACTGAATCCTCACATCCGAATGATCGTGGCGATTTCAAACCTTGAGCAAGAGGAGCAGTGCGACGGAGGATAAAGTTGCGTTCATCGCATCAAACCCCAAAGACCCGCGTCGAGCGGATCCTCCTCGGTATGCACATTACCTTGACTCAGCGGATAAAGGAAGCCACCGACTGTTGATCCGCCAAATCTTGCAATCTCAACCACCGCGACAACCACCGCGAAGAAATGCGTCGGACTGACGGTACCGACAAATCGGCGTGATAAACGATCATCACCCATCGAAGCCTAGAAAAATCGCGGTGATCGGTTCACGCGGTATGAAGTTCTAAGCCGGATCGTCCGATGGCGCGATACAATTGTCCTTTCACTTGAATCTTGGATAGTCTCCGGCACCGGACAAAATACCAACCCAAAGAAGTACAATGGGAAGACCAGGCCCTGGACTATCTGCAACACTTTCGATCCCACGATGAGCTACATTGCGTTCGGACGCTATCGTCTGAAGCTTCTGCACGGCCTTTCGGGAGGGAGCTGGCGATGGTTCAACGGCTTACCTCGGTATATCGCATCTTCGAAGATTTGGTACTCTTCCCGAACCAGTTACACTAGTAAGCGGCGAAAAGACCGCTCTGGAAGTGATGCAACTTATCGAGGAAGAAACGAGCTTGCGGAATTTATTACTTTGGTTGATAGCGAGGCGATCGGTGCCGACCTCCGCTTTCTTCGTCCATCTTGCCGCTCTCATGAATATCTGAGGATGAGGAGTTCGAAGTCGTTAGCCCTCGATCGGCCTCGTTCAGTTCGAAATAAGCTGGCGGATAGGTATATTCAACGAAGAAGTCTTTGAAAAACACGAGGCGTCGGACGGAAGATCGCTCATTAAGCGATAGGTGACAACCCACACTGGCGAAAAAGAGCGGTCGAGCTGGAGAAGGCCTCTGCGTCGGCGAGGATATCGCCAAGTTCACCCATTAAGCAGTCATATCTTTGAAATCTTGGCGGCCGTTAGATGAACGGAAACTATCAAGGCGAAAAAATGAAGACCCTTCTGAGGGCGAGAACCCTGACTTGTATTACCTTCCACAAAGAGGTCGGTCACGATCTGGAAAATTCTTGGCGATTGAAAAAGAGATCGAGCTCCTCATTCAAAAGGGAGGTTAGGCGATTCGTGAAACACGAGCGAAACACCGATCGCGAGGCAGTCGGTCGACAAAGCGGTCACCCACGAGGAGCAGCGACAGAATGATGGGGTAAGCGAGCACGAATCTGAGATAACCGACGAGAAAGCGAGGGCGATCGAGGAAGGAAACAATGAAAATGCCGAGCGGCAAGATGGCCAAATGACTAGGGTCATTAATATGATTTTCGGTGAAAATGCGTGGGGATCCACCACTAAAGGTAGGAAAAGATATACCAACCAATTGGCGAGACTTCATGACCAAAAATAGAAGGAGAACGACGGGATGATCTCTTTCGATGAGTCGGACCTCAACGGATTAAGTTGCCCCCACGATGACGCCATCGTGGTAAATCTGAACATGGACGACTATGAGGTAAAGCGGGTGATGATTGACACGGGTAGCTCGGTCGACCTCTTTGTATTATGAGGCCTTGGCGGATGAAGGTACCAAGAACGACTACTACCTACGATGGCCCCATCGAAGGAATAGCAGGACGTCGGCATACCCGTTCGCCGGGTCTATCTGAAAGTGAAGTTTGGGCGAAGCCATGCGGATAGAAAGGACGTGGAGTTCTAGTTGTAAAGTTCGAGGCGTAATGCGATAATTGGGCGAGCTACTCAAAATGCTCTCGGTCGGTCGTCTCCACATACTACCAAGTTATGAAGTTCCGACGCCCCATGGAGTTGGTATCATCGAGGTGAGCGAAAATCGCGAGAGAATGTTACTTGCGAAACCAAAATCTTAGAAGGGCGGTAGTCTTGTGAGCTCTCTTGACATAAATGACGAAGAGGCGGACGGGATGAATCCAGATGGAAGAAAGCATAGCGAGTCGTCTTGGATGAAGCCGACCCGTCCAAGTTCACAAATCTAGGTTCCAAACTACAGAAGAACCTAGCTAAAGAAATCACCGACTGCTTGGTGGAAAACAGATCGGTTTTCGTTTGAGTACCGAGTGACATGCCCGGCATTCCTCGGACAGTTGTATGTCACTCCCTCGGCATTCGGCATGGCTATGCAGTTCGATCGAACGAAGAAGCGATGGCACGATAAGGAGCGCCGAGGTGATCGAGAAAGAAATCGAAGTTGCTTGAAGCGGGGTTCATACGAGAAGTCAAATACCCCGAATGGCTCGCTAACGTGGTCTTAGTGAAAAAGAAGAACGGGAAATGGAGGATGTGTATAGACTTCACCGATCTGAACAAAGCATGTCCAAAAGACAGTTTCCCATTGCCGAAGATCGACCAGTTAGTAGATTCTACCTCAGGGCATGAATCTTTCGACTTCTGGGCGCCTTCTCGAAATATCATCGATCTAGATGAGTCTGAAGGCGAAGAAAAGACCGCCTTCATAACCCACCAAGGCACATCTGCTACTGTAATGCCCTTGACGAAGAACGCGGAGGCGACCTACCAACGGCTCGTCATGGAGATCTTTAAAAAACAGATCGGTCGGTCGATCGAAGCATACGTAGATGATATGGTGGTCAAAAATAAGACGGTCGCGGAGCATGTGGAAGATCTCAAGGAAGTCTTCCAGACCCTGAATAAATTTAGGATAAAGCTAAACTTGGAAAAATGTGTGTTCGGGGTAGCATCCGGAAAATTCCTGGGGTTTATGATCACTCAACGGGGAATCGAAGCTAATCCAGAAAAGATAAAGGCCATCATACAGATATTGACCGATCGGATAGTCTCACGGGTGTTCATTTCAGTTGGGGATAAGTGCCTCCCATTTTCAAAGTCTTGAGGAAGCGAATGTGACTCAATTAGATGGCCGACGAGTGCGAACAAGCTTTCCGACCTTGAAGCGATAGTTGTCTAGCCGCCTATCCTACAAAACCGGTGAGCGGAGAGAACACAGTGTTATACTTGGCGGTTACGAGGGTCGATCGATCGGTAGCAGTACTAATTCGATTAGGAGGAATGAACAACACCTATCTACTACGTTAGCAAAGTGTTAACGGACCGGAAACACGATACGCCTATAGAAGTGGTCCTCTCCTTGATAACAAAGATTTCGGAAGCTAAAGCCTTACTTCAAAGTCACACCATCGAGGTATGGACCGACCAGACCCCTCGGCGGTGCCTTCAAAATCCAAACCTCGAATTGGCTAATTAAGTAAGCGATAGAACGGGTGAATTTGACATACAATACAACCCCGCGACAACTATTAAGGCACGAGATAATGGCAGATTTCATAGCGGAGATGAGCCAACCAAGCTCGGAGGACGGCGGTTCCCTTTGAGCCTGTTTGTCGATGGGTGCGTCGAATCTTAGGGATGCGGAGCGAGGTTATCTTGATCAGCCCGCACATGGAAGAAAAGGTGAAATCGCCCTCGACTAGAATTCAAAGCCTTTAATAACGAGGCGAATATGAGGCCTTGATAATGGCCTCCAACTTCATGAGGAGATGGAAGTAAGCACCTAAAGATATCTGATGATAGCGGTGGTAGTCGGCCAAGTTAAAGGCGTCTGAGGCCAAGGGAACAACATGATCAAATACAGGTTAGTCAGCGGGAGCCGAGCAATTTGGACGATATTCAATCAACAGAATAGAACGAGCTCAGAATGTCAAGGCGGATGCGCTCTCCAAAATGGCTTCCGACCGTGATGCCATAAACAATATTCTGGTCGAGCGACTAGATCGGCCTAGCATCCAGAAGGTCGAGGAAGTTCTCAATGTAAATACCGATCGACCGGGCTGGACAGAACCGATCATGCGGTACCTTTTGGAAGGAAGACAACCGGAAGACGCATCAACAGCCAAGAAGTTAAGGATAAAGGCAGCCGAATACACGGTTGTCAATGGCGCTCTATATAAGCGGTCTTACGACCGGCCGCTCCTTGATGCTGAATGAAGAAGAAGCCGAAGCGAGCAATGGCGAAGTCCACGAAGGATGTCGGAAATCACGTGGGAGGCGAGCGGCTGGCTCACCGGTTGATCGAACAAGGCTACTCTTGGTGAACGATGAGAAGAGATGTCGAAGAAGGTCGACCGATCTGAAGCTGCCGGAGAAACAAAGAACTGTCTCACCGGTAAACCGAGAGGATAAAATTGTAAGTCACCTATCCTTTCGCCTGATGGGGAATGGATATCTGGGGCCTTTCCTTCTCGGTCCGGACAAAAGAAATTTTGATAGTGGCGATAGAATATTTCACTAAGTGGGTGGAAGCGAATCTGTCGCTTCAATCACCGAGGGAAGGTTGAAAGCTTTGTAAAGAAAATATATTTTATCGCCGGGATGCCCATGGTGTTGATTCTGAGATAATGGTCGGCGATTCGACAACTTCAAGTTTAGAGATTTCTGCGACCGACTAAAGATCGAGCTACTGGTTGACTTGTAGCCCATCCCAATAACGGTCTCATGGATAACACTAATAAGAAGATAATGGCGCCCTCGAAGCGCTGGGCGGTAGAAAGACACAGGTGGAAGAAATAGGCGGCGTATTGTAGGCATATAGAACCACACCGAATCGGAGCCACGAGGGAGACCCATTCGTAATGACCTTGAGGCGAAGCTTTGGTTCGATAGAAGCAACATTACCTGATCGAGAGGTGTCAGACTCTGAAGAAGAGCGGAATGATGAAGCTCGCATGAGCGAGCTCGTTCTTCTTAGCGAGGACGAGAGAAAGGCGTAGCTTCGCTCGAAGCCATCGGCAGCGGCGACTAAGTTCTATAACGAAGGTTCAAGCCGAAGCGATGTAAAGGTAGGTGGAGTGCGTCTACTGGCGAGCCGAGGCGGCCGAAAGCATCCGAAAGCTTCGGACGGATGTGGAAAGGACCTGTCGAGTGGTTAAGCAAGTCGGGCATGGTTCTTACATCCTCGGCGATGAAAGGAAGATTCTACCGAGACTTGGAACTCGCAGAATCTGAACGCTTTCTACCAATAGATAAGTTTTATTTTAGTTAATCTTTCCTTATTATCATTTTGTATACATGTAGGTACCTTTTCCGTCCCCGCCAGACGGGTTTTTAATATTACCCACGCCTCGTTATCATTAATAAAGGGTTACAAATTTCTTGGCAATTAAGAGTTAGATTGCACGAGGCCAAAAGTAGAAAGTCCAATCAATCATCGCCTAAGATTCTCGATAGATCGACTACTGATCGGTCGAATCGCCGAGACGAGATCCTCGGGACCCTCGCCATCGCCATCGCTCGGCATTCTCCATAGATCGACTACGGTCGGTCGGGTCACCGAGACAAGATCCTCGGGACCCTCGCCATTGCTCGGTATGCCATTGCTCGGCATTCTCCATAAATCGACTACGGTCGGTCGGGTCGCCGAGACAAGATCCTCGGGACCCTCGTCATTGCTCGGTATGCCATCGCTCGGCATTCCAGAAATCGACTACGGTCGATCGGGTCGTCGAGACAAGATCCTCGGGACCCTCGCCATTGCTCGGTATGCCATCGCTCGGCATTCTCCATAGATTGACTACGGTTGATCGGGTCGCCGAGACAAAATCCTCGGGACCCTCGCCATCGCCATTGCTCGGTATCTCCATAGATCGACTGCGGTCGACCAGTTCGAAGCCGGTCGACTACAAGCAACTTCAAAACTCAACATATATCTAAGGTAAAGAGCGTAAATACGGGAAAAGACAACAAATGAAGCAAATGTAAAGTCCATTGATTTTAATTAGCCCTGGTCACAAGCCCGACCAGGTGAGCACTACAATCGGGGAAAAGGGGGGCTATGAACAGCCGAAGGAGAAGGAGAAGGAGAATACCCAGGGGAGTACCCGGGAAACCTCGAGAGAGGCGGAAAAGACGGGGTAGAAAGCAGGAACCAAGGAGCAAGCGGGAGAAACATCTTCATAAAGCCCTTCCTCCCGGAGATCGTCCTGATGGGGTAGCAGGACCGGGAAGCAATAGAAGGAACATCACGAGGGAGCTCTTCCTCTTGAGATGAGATCTAGCCTCCCATCCGAACATCGACCGGTTCCCCTCGACTTTCTTTGTGATCCCCTCCAAAGAAAGCCCGAAGCTTCGAGAATAAGCGGTTCGGCATAGTCTTCAAAGAAGGGCATGCCACCCCTCGGGAGTATAGAGCTCGTGGCCCCTCTTCAAAATCGAAGGGCCACCTCGCAGCGACTCTAAACTCTCTTCGTCAAGAACCGCCTCTTCCATCGCTTAATGGCCTCGATCCATTGTTCCCTTGCAGACATCGCACCTCTCGTAAGGTTTTCTCCGCTCTATCTCTCTCCGTCACAGCGGAATGGCAGTCCTGGCGGCACTTTTTGTTGATCTCCCTCTCCGACCTCACCGTCTTCCTCCACTCCTCGTTCTCTTTCTCCCTCTTCCCTCTACCTCGGCCGGTCAGTCGTCAAAGCTCCACCTCCCTCTCTGGCCGCCTTCTCCTCCTCGAGATGCGTTTGAGCTAAAGGAGGTCCCTCCTCCTTCACCTCTGCCACCTAGCCCTTGAACCCTTCATCGATCATGAAGATCCCGAACCTCTGGTCGAGTCTCCAAGCAGCTGCAGACACGCAAAGACATTGTCGCAGCCCAGCGTACTGTCTGCGCACGAGTGGGAACCCAACTCCAGTTCCCCTTCTTCTCCATAAACCCCTCGTCCGCCGGGGGAGTAACCCTCTCAGCAAGGTAGCGGGACACCTCGAGGTCCCCGAGCGTTACGTCCTTACCCAACTTGATGGCAGGCTCCCACTGCCCAAGGCTCACGGCCTGTGCCTTCTCCTTCCCCTTTTTGTGTTTACTCACCCTGGTTTCACTGACCTGGCGGGGTGGAAGGTCACCCAATCGAACCAACCTCTTCCTTTTAAGAGGAGAGCCCACGTCCTCCTCCTCCTCTACCACTGGAACAATTGTTAATGGCTCTGACGCCACAGGAAGGTCCCCGACAGGGGGAGCACCCACCGGCGTAGACTAGGAGACCAACCCCATGGACAAAGCGACGCCCTCACCGGTCTCCGCCTCACTCCCCTTCTTCCTGGAGGCCTGCTTCCTTGACGTGGAAGTTTGGGTAGGCATCCTCACCATGGCTGCACAATGTTAAATTGAGTTAGAAAACAAAATTGATATAAGTTCAAAATTAATACAATCACGAGGAGTCAACCGGACGGGGCGGTTTCCTCCTCGGCCCGCTGTCGTGGAGGGGATCGGCGAGGAACTAATCGGTCGAGGCCCTCAGGATACCCTGAATGAGCACGGAAAATCGTGTCTGCCGAGCTCCTTGATCTGACGGACCACCTCCCACTCCTCCTGGCGAGGGACAAGGTCGACGAATCGTTCCTTTGCTCGGCCAAAGGATACCTCCACGTCGGCACTCGGAGGAAGATTCAGGGACTTCACAAAAAATACTTCGTCCGCTAGGAAGAAATTTTGAGGTGTCTGGCCAGGCGATACCGAGCATCTTGATATTGAAGAAAGGGATTCCACTCGAGCTCGAGCTGTGACTCATCCTCGAAAATGGCACGAAACGCCGACGGTAGGCGGATGGTCGAATCGATGGCACAAAGAATGAACCCATTTATGAACCTCAAATTGTTGGGAGGAATCGACTCGGCAATAACCCGAGCAGGCGCACACCTCGTCCTGATCAGGCGTCACGGAGCCTCGGGCCTCCCATCAAAAAAAGCTCCGGAGGCGGCGAAGTATCCACTAAAGTTGTTGTGGATCCGCCATGCTTCAAGGCCAATCGGGGCCCCAAGCCGTCGGGATATTATACTTGATGCACAACTGCTCAACTCCCAGCAAATATCGACGATGCACGGTCTTAGGCGGCAACTCCACAACTAAGCCATCCTTCCTCTCTCTCATTGACACTTCCTCCATACCTCCGACCATGCTCCCAGAACTACCCGTGAACATGATTATCAAGAAAAAGCACTAAAAGAATGTGAAGAGGGAATGAAGAACAAAAGAACGTACCTATTTAGAAAGAAGAAGTAGTTAAATCGGACGGCGGAATAAAAAAAGTTTCGGAGAACCGCGAATGATTTGAGAGCAAGTGAAAGCAAAATGCGAATTGCAGTACGAAAGCAAAAGGTAAAAACCGTCACAGCTCGTCATCTATGAGTATTTATAGGGGGAAGGCAGTAGGAACCCTCGAAAGTGACCAAATCAGACTACGACGCATGGCGAAAATCCGAGTAGTCTCGGACACGCGGCAGGATCTGAGGAGAATCGGGAATATTCAAGATCGAAACGACACGACCAGTCGAAAGGGCGTCTGGGACGGTAGGTAATCGTTAAAAGACGATCGCTTGAGATTCTCGAAGTCGTCGACAAAGACGCGTCGTCTACAATAAATGCCTCACACGCTCACCAATGATAACCAACCGATCCGTCTCGCTGGTCAAGTCACACGCAATGAGTGCCAAGACCGTCGATTAGGGCCATCGATCGACCTATTCGAACGAGCAGTTATACCCAATGTGTCGGTATCAGAGCAATTACACCCAACCGACATCCGATCGATCATGCATGCGCAATTGACATCAATCGGTTGAATCATCCGACCGGTTGAAGCGCCTGAGCCGTCCCATGAGCGAGCTACTGAGGCCAATGGCCAATCCGATTGACCACATGACGAGCTATCACGCTTCGAGCTATGAAGCGCGGTGAGCAACGTCCCAACATACTCCCTCGACCCTTCTCTTTGCTCAGACTCGAGGAGTAGGGGGGCTTATGGTCGGGTCGGCTATATTTGGGCCCGAGCCCAATCACGAAGGCCAATCGGTCAGTCTCATACTCATCGTTTAACCCGGGTTTGATTCACACATTCATGGCCCATTAGCATAAGGAAATTCTCATGCAAACACGTATTTGTTTAAACCTAGCTGCAAAACCGTATATAAGGTATAATTCTCCCATAATTCAGGTAGGCGATGATAACCTAGCTTTTTCTCTGCATTATACGATCTCACCTTGACCAGAAACTTACTTGAGCGTCGAAGGGGCTAATCGGGACCTCACCCCCGACGTGCCTTCCTTTGTTTTGCAGGTGTTTTCTACGTGAAGTTCATCACAGAAGGTTGCCAATCAATGGATCCAAACGACAGCGTTCCGTTCGGCCAGAATCCGGCTGAACCAACACGTATCTAACAAAACGCAATGAGAACCAACACCGTTACACAAAAAACAGATAGTTGAAAGAAAAGTTGAGAACAAGAAAGTGTTATTAAGATACGTACTTCTTCTTCTCAGCCTTGTGGTGGACAAGAATGGCGGCGCCAAAAGCTCCTCGGCCAATCTGCTCCATGAGCTCGTAATGATCCATTCGAGACTCCATTTCTCTCTAAACTTTACTATCAAGCTCAAGCAGTAATCACAAAGATCCGCTGGAGAAATGTTATTAAAGTCAAAACCAGTTCTCTCTTTCTACTCCTCCTCCTCATAGGTCCAAACTACCACACTACACAGCCAATGCCTTGCTTGGCTTCAACCGACTCAAATGAACATTACCAAAAAACCCAGAAACATTCTTGGTTTGTATCCCTCTTTCAGAGTGGTATTTACCCTTCCAACCTTTGTGGTTGTGTTTCCAAATTTGTGGTTGAGGTTCCACTTTTCATAGTGGTTCTTTGTTTCGAGTTTCCAAGTACTTGCTTGTACCTCTTAGAGTTTGTTTCTTGAACTCTTACACCATAAATCACTTTGGTGGTTTATTGGGAAACTTGACCTTCGCAATCTTTTCCTCGAGAGGGGCACCATTGATAGGAAAAAGATAAGGAGTAGAGCGAGAGTCAGTATAAGATTTTGTGATGGATTCTTGGATCCGGTTCATTTATCTTCTAGTTTGTCTTTAGCGTCTTTACTAGAGGTGTTAAGTGTGTTTTATCACAAAAATAGAAAATCTTGTTGAAATTACTCATGCACTGAGAAAATCGTGTTAGTGAGTCTTCTTTGCCTTTACTCAGTCCCTACAGTATCTATTCTCGTGACCGTTCTTGGACGAGAAATATTAGGAGTGTGTTTTCTACTACCCGTCCTCGTGTTAAGGAAATCATCCAAAGTTCCAAGTTGGAGCAGTGTGGTCTCGAGATCTACACAATGAGAACAATATGTTAAGCTGGAGATTCTAAGGAATTCATATCCTTATGGAAGAACAATCTCACACGATCTGCATGTGGGAGCTATTAGCCTTGTTCGACTTTACATGGAAGAAAAGGTATCCCCGCCAACGCCAGATATCTCTCTTGGACCTTTGCCTATACAACGTGCCAAAATGCAATGATTGGTACCTTCGACTACACTTGACAAAGGAAGTGTCGTTACGACCATAGCACCCGATTTCAACATCGGGTTGGATGATCCTACTTTATCGAGCGTCTACAAGTTCGGATCGAGATCACCGGGCGGATCAAGATCCGTCATTTGTCATGGCGACGTTACACCACCGATGATCTATCGTCTTCGAATCATGCCTTAGATCTCAACTTTCCTAATGCTACTTGGATGCACTTTATATGGTTCTTGATGGTCTAAATTCTCGCACAACTATCCTCCAAATACCAAGCGATTACACGCCCATGAGCTTGAAAGTTGATGCCTACGAGAATGGATTACCAACTACCAAAAGGTATTCCATGCACCACAATCGACATTCATTTCATACGGTATCACCTCCGATTCTGCAGACTACGAGAGATGGCTCACCAAGTCCATCTACACTGCACTAGCGACGACATCGTCGGTCCTTCTACATCGAGTCCTATCCTGATGATCCAGCCCATAAGTACTACTAGATCTGGTAGAACACACGCGAGATCTATCTTACGGGCTCTTAGAATCCAGATCCGACCGGTGTCTTCACACCTCGAAGGAGAAGACGGTCCTCCGATCCATTATTTCCATGCTAATGGAGATCCGTCTACATAAGTCATCATCGTGGACATTTTGTATGGGATGTCGACCCATCTATGTCGAACGGTATGTGAGATCTGTCTCAATCCTGAGTCAGACACAGATGACGACGATGATCCTAGATATCGGAGAAGAAAGAAGAAGTCAAAGCAGAAATCTAGTTGCTTGCCTTCTCAGAAGTATCATCCATTCAGGGATGATCAAGATCGAACGATCATAATGGTCTTATCCTACCACCAAGACAATTTGAACCATACGGACTAAAGTCTATTCAAAAGATGCTCGGTCGTCAAACAAATCTCTTGAAAGATCTTGTGGATTTAGTATTTTGCCAAAGAATTCCTTCTATTGCTCCTACTCCTCGATCTTGCATGATGCTCGGATCGTAAGAGGATAACTTTCCTCCACTTTCAAGGAGTACTTGATGATTCTCGGAGGTTATCTCTAACCCATTTATCGAGCTACAGAGTTACATCTCAAGGAACACTTGCTTCAAATCCTACGGATGAAGTACTCAATGGCAAACTCATAATGCAAGAAGACAAAACAAAGTTCTCAAAAGGATTGATTCCAAGTGGATGGACTCGATCAACGAAGATGGCTACTCATAAGAAAGTCGACTGTTTGAACAGATACAAAAGATGTATCGATCTTATAAAGCTCGAGATCCAACAATTGGATCTTGATCTCGACACTACATCTACGCCCGATATATGGGGCGATTTGACTTAAAAGTTCGTAAGATTCGGGAGATGCAAAAGATCATCCAACAAATGGAAGCGAGATATGCTTGCTTCACAATCTCATCGGATATATGGCTCATCTTCTTGAGTTTCCTACTCTACACCATCATATCCTTCTCCTCGCATATCAGCGATATCCAGAGGAAGTCGACTATTCAAAGGTATTCAAATTTAATTATCCTTTGATTAGGCGGTACATTCATCCTCGCACTCGAAAAACTCGAGGAAGTTGAGGCGTCATAAGGCGAAAAGCTCATCGAGCAGCAGTTTAAACCTCGAAGTTTCTGAACAATACAAGGTTCCAGAAGCAACTTCTTCTCAAACATTTGAACCTTCACCTGAGTGGAGAGAGCCTGTACAAATTCGTACACCATCTGATTCTCCTCCACCAGTTCAACCTTCCACTTCTTCACATGGGAAGGATAAAGCTAAATTGCCAGAGTACGTTGCTACTCTTACTGCTAAATCTCTTGCAGATGCATCTACATCTTCTGATGAATCAGAAGACGACTTCTATTCCCTTAGTGGGACAACGATGATGAACATTCGCAACACCACCGAGTATACATCGGATCCGAACCCAATTTGCTAGATCTAATCTCGGATCGATCATCGATCCTCGTAATACTCTACAGAGGCCATATATGATGAATCAGTTGATGGAGATACAACTGATGAAAACTTAGCTGATCTCTCAGAACTTTCTAATGTTCTGATGACAATGCCTCATCATACTGAAGATACTGAACCCATAATCGGTGAAAATGAATCCTCGAGAACCGATCAAGTCGGACTGAATCAGCACTCAAGAAACACCGGTATGGCGGTAACGACGATATACCAAGCCTACTTGGGACCTTGGTTTACTTTTGATGATCTACCTCTAACAAATGGAGAGATAGACTTCATGAGTTCGGTGCATGGATTGATCTACAAATGACCAGACCCAATCATCCCTTGCCGGATATTTTGTCTGAATTCACTTCCAGATTCACTGGTACTTTGCGAGAATGGTGGCAAAGTATTTCTGAATATCAACGACTTCAGTATATCCAAGTTACAACAGCTGGAGCATTACTTGGTGTGTTACATAAAGAATTTATTGGTGACTTCCAGTTGATTGACAAGCAAATTCGTCAGGAATATTTCAAGATGAAATGCTGTTCTCTTGATAAGCGTGATCTTGCAAAGCATTACAAACGCATGACGAATAGGTATTATCTTCTGAATGGATGGAACGATGTTAACCTTCGTTACACATTTATCTCATCCCTTCCAGATGAAATACAACCAGAACTTCAACGGACTATAGCTACTCTACACAGAGAAATGGCTACAATTTCTCTTGGAGAAATTTACCAGCTTGCAATAGCTTCTCTTGATAAACTGTGTGACCAACACATGCTTGTCAAGAATATCCTAAAGGGAGGTCCAGTTCTGAAGAAAGCTTGTAAACAACCACATCTCCAGATTAAGTGCAAATCAGAAAAGACTTGCAAATGTCATAGCAGCAGGAAAGCTCACTCTACTCAAGTCTTTTATGAAAAGCGACATAAGAAGCACTTCCACAAGAAAGATGGCAAGAAGCCATGGAAGCATAACTCTAAAATGAAGAATAGAAGCTCTAAAGTCGACGTATGAGGTTCTTGAAGAAATCATCTCATCGGAATAAACCACGATGCTTTATGCATGGAAGCAAAGAGCACTTAGCTAACTCATGTCCTAAGGCAACCAGAAAGATGCCAAATTCTGGAGAAGCTTGATAAACTTTGCCTATACATCCTCACGATCACATAGAAGATCCATTAGAAGAACGGTCAGTGAGGACAATGAAACTCGATTTCTTTGTTTCGCTTTACAATGACGACGATTCATCATCATCCCACTCTAGCATTGATGAATCTGCTCACATGATCCAACAAAGCGAGACATGTATGAAAGTAGATCGTACTCAATACAACGACCATATGTCAACATCCGCATCTTTTACAAGACAAATATGATCGGCCTATCAAAGCCATTGGATTTATGGATACAGGATCTACACGCGATCATGAAACCCGAAGATATTACCATCGAAGCATGGAAAACACATGATGAACATTTCATGGCGGTGATGGCAATACCTTCAAGATTGGGTTAAAGACAAGAAGCGAAATTGGCATCCGCTTCTTTCCTCGAGGTATGAAGATGGACCAAAGTTCTTGGAAGCAATCTACTGTGCCCAGATATTCTCATTGGCATGGATGTCTCTTGTAAAGCCCGACATCTACAGATTCTACCCACAGGCCTCAGGTATCGAAACCTTATGAGTCCGTACACAGGGAGAAAAAATGTGTTTGAACTAACACAGGTTCCTGCACATTACACCGGACTTAGAGATAAACTGTTGAGCTACTGTCCAGAGTCTCATGCACAGTTTTCTCATCCAAATCCTCTATGGAAGAATAGAGACTTTTCATAAGTCTACCTTTCAAGAAGAATGAGGATATCAATCCTACCAAGGCTACACATCCGGAATGAATCGATGATATGAAGCTCGCAATTGATGAGTGTGCCGTTTGATGCGGAAGGATTGATTGAGCCCACAAAGTCGGATTGGGCTTGCCAGCGTTCTATGTCAACAAGCCGCTCGTTGAGCGAAGCGTGGAAAAAACGTCTAGTCATAGACTACAAACCGCTGAATGCATTCTGCAAGATGATAAGTTTCCTTTGCTAAGATCGATTACGGTACTATTCCTTAAGGAAGCTATGATATTTTCAAAGTTTGATTTGAAAGCGAGATTTTGGCAATTGGGTATTCACCCGGAAGAACGATACAAGATCGCATTCTCGCATTCCCAATGCTCGCACCAATGGATTGTCATGCCTTTTGGTTTGAAGGTTGCACCTCACCGCTTCAAAAGTCCATTACTAAGATTTATGAGCCTATCCTCTACAAAGCCTTGATCTACATTGATGATATTCTCTTGTTCTCAAAGACTCATGAGGAGCATCGGGCCTTATTACAACAGCTTCTTGGGCGTGACCCAACAAGATGGGATTATGCTTTCAAATCTAAGAGCACTATTGGTACAACAGTAAATCGAATTTCTTGGGATGCATTTCAAGGATGGATTCTTTAAACCAGACCACACATTGCTAAGGAACTTCTACGGTTTCGGTGAAAATCTCTCGAGAAATGCATTCAACAATTCCTCGGGATTGTCAATTATATTCGAGATTTCATTCCACATGTGGCCACCTATACATCTTGCTTGAGTAAGCTCTTGCGTAGAATCCACCAGAGTGGGGAAAGAACAAACAACAAATGTCCCTTTATCTCAAAAGCGTTGGTTCATATGCTTCTTTCTTGAAGTCTTTTGAACAATGTTTATCTTTGCAGACAGGTGTTATTCTCTCACTTCTTCGACAACATCCACCTTGGCCTCCAGATACTTTTTCAGCCTATAAGTATTCTTCTACTCTCCGGCCATGTTATATCAGTGAGTTTTCTAACCTTTCCCAGAAAAACACCAAAAAGATTAGTTTGTTTTCCCGATTCACTCTTATGGCTAGTTTACCTTCATCTGCTCTTGTAAAGAAAGATTTTCCTTCTCTTTCTCGTAAACCTACTACTCTTTCTGAAGTAGCAATCATCGCCAGAACAAGCTTGTTTTACTATCTTCATCTCTATTTATTAGAGAACACTTCTCCTGGTTTGCCCAATATGTTTAGTTCCAAAGCACCATACCTCAATGTCACTCTTCTTCAAGAGTCCATTTCTGAACATCATCTTTGGTATCTTTGGGCTTTATCCGCCTTGTATGCTTGTTCCTTTTCAGTGTCTCCACTAAATCTGTATCAGCATCTCTGTAATCCTAATAATGCCAGTTCATTATTATGGACATTCCTTGAATGGTTTCAACCATTAGACCAATGGAAACAGCAGTGTTCTATTGTCATCAATCAACACAAGTTACAAACTTCATCTCGCTAAGAGACAATGCACACAATGCTTTTTATCAGCATCGACCTTCTGAGAAACCGCAAGTGGTCATCTCTATACAGAATCTTGGGTTCAATTTTGGCATGCATCATTATATTGGCCACGATATAAGAAAGGTGTTTTAAAAGGATTAAAAGAAGTTCTTAAAGAACTTAATCATTTTTCCTCTACACCTGTGTTAACCACATCTATTGGACCATTCCCTGGAGAATTTATGCCTGGTGAACCTTATGCACCAGAAGTTGATATGCCTGGTCCTAATAGTCCTGAATATGATACAGAACCAGAAGCCATTACTCATATAGCTTCTGACGAAGCAGGTCCATCTCACAGATCCTATCTTTTTCAAGATGCTCAAGATCCTCAAGAAACTTCATATATGTCATCTTCTGAAATTGATACTCTCCTGCTCAAATTCCATGAAGCAGAATTCAGTAAGAGGAAACGCTCTTCTGACGATTCTAGTGATCCTGACTCACCATCTAATCTGCAGTCATGGCAAGAATGTATTCGAGACAAATAAGACATGATAATGACAGAAAGGTCCCACAAGTCACTTCACCGAAAGCAGATTCCGTCTGTCTTTACTTTTGTCAAAGTAGTAGGTGTGTACTGTAGAACTTTAGACTTTTTCTAAAGTTGTTGTATTATTAGGCTTACTTTTTCTAAAGTAGATTCCTTTTGATAAGGTTAGGTATGCTTTAGTTAAAGTTGTAATCATTTTGTTTGTAGCCTAGTTTTACATTTCAGTCCTTCGCCTTGCTTATTTAAGCAAGCCTCGTCTCAGTTTGTAAACATAGGGAATTTGATAAATGAAAATGAAGAACTTTTCTTCACAAAAATAGTTCTCTTTCTTGTCTGAAACCTTATCTCCTTTTATGAGCTTATTCTTTGGGTGTTGAGATTGTAGAAGATTAGTATGCTCTATACTTGCCTTTTATAAGGATCTCGGTATATCGTAACATCTTTATGACAATCTGGTAAAGATTACATCGACTTTCTAAATTTCATTTGCCTTGAGATAGAAGCATTAACGGGAATGAAGAGTAAGAGTGTGTGAGTGAGGTAGAGTATCCTAAGAGGCGTGAGCGATAAGTCCGTGTTGCCCAAGGAGAGCGTTGAGGGTGTAAGACTCGATAATCTTGGATATCTACGTTTGTGATACACACTTCCAATCCGACTTTGGTTAGTCGATGTCATCAACCAGTGAGTGGTTTAGAATGAAGCGGTTACCCTTTGTGGGTTAGCCAGTGGTCATATCCCTGTGTCTACGTGCCGACGGACTGGTGCGCTTACGAGTGGTATCAAAGCCAGGTTACCAAAAAACCCAGAAACATTCTTGGTTTGTATCCCTCTTTCAGAGTGGTATTTACCCTTCCAACCTTTGTGGTTGTGTTTCCAGCCTTTGTGGTTGAGGTTCCACTTTTCATAGTGGTTCTTTGTTTCCGAGTTTCCAAGTACTTGCTTGTACCTCTTAGAGAGTTTGTTTCTTGAACTCTTACACCATAAATCACTTTGGTGGTTTATTGGGAAACTTGACCTTTCGCAATCTTTTCCTCAGAGGAGGGCACCATTGATAGGAAAAAAGATAAGGGAGTAAGAACGAGAGCTGTATAAGATTTTGTGATGGATTCTTCAGATCCAGTTCATTTATCTTCTAGTTTGTCTTTAGCGTCTTTACCTAGAGGTGTTAAGCGTGTTTTATCACAAAAAATAGAAAATCTTGTTGAAATTACTCATGTACCTGTAGAAAATCGTGTTAGTGAGTCTTCTTTGCCTTTACTCAGTCCCTACAGTATCTATTCTCGTGACCGTTCTTGGACGAGAAATATTAGGAGTGTGTTTTCTACTACCCGTCCTCGTGTTAAGGAAATCATCCAAAGTTCCAAGCTGGAACAGTGTGGTCTCAGATCTACAACAGCAGAACAATATGTTAAACTGGAGATTCTTAAGGAATTCATATCCTTATGGAGAGAACACTCTCACACGCATCTGCATGTGGGAGCTATTCGCCTTGTTCTGACTTTACATGGAAGAAAAGGTATCCCTGCCACTGCCAGGATATCTCTCTTGGACACTGCCTATACAACGTACCAAAATGCAATGATTGGTACCTTCGACTACACTTGACAAAGGAAGTGTCGTTACGACCATAGACTCGATTTCAACATCGGGTTGATGATCCTACTTTATCTCGAACGTCTACAAGTTCGCATCCGGATCATCGAGCGGATCAAGATCCGTCTACCGTCATGGCGACGTTACACCACCAGATGATCTATCGCCTTGAAATCATGCCTTAGATCTCAACTTTCCTAATGCTACTTTGATGCACTTTATATGGTTCTTTGATGGTCTAAATTCTCGCACAACTATCCTCCAAATACCGAAGCGATTACACCCCATGAGCTTGAGAAGTTGATGCCTACGAATGGATTACCAACTACCAAAAGGTATTCCATGCACCACACCGACATTCATTTCATACGGTATCACCTCCGATTCTGCAGACTCGAGAGATGGCTCGACCAAGTCCATCTACACTGCACCTAGCGACGACATCGTCAGTCCTTCTACATCAGTCCCATCCCGATGATCCAGCCCATAAGTACTACAGATCTGGTAGAACACACAAGCAGATCTATCTTCCGACTCTTAGAATCCAGATCCACCAAAGGTCTTCACACATCAAGGAGAAGACGGTCCTCCGATCCATTATTTCCATGCTAATGGAGATCCCGTCTACATAAGTCATCATCGTGGACATTTTGTATGGGATGTCGACCCATCTATGTGCGAACCAGACTGTGAGATCTGTCTCAATCTCGAGTCGGAACCACGGATGACGCATTTATGATCCTAGATATCGGAGAAGAAAGAAGAAGTCAAAGCGTAAATCTAGTTGCTTGCCTTCTCGTAAGTATCATCCATTTAGGGATGATCAAGATCCGACGATCATAATGGTCTTATCCTACCAGCCAAGACAATTTGAACCATACGCACTAAAGTCTATTCAAAAGATGCTCAGGTCGTCAAACAAATCTACTGAAAGATCTTGTGGATCTAGTATTTTGCCAGCAATTCCTTCTATTGCTCCTACTCCTCAGTCTTGCATGATGCTCAGATCAGAAGAGGATAACTTTCCTCCACTTTCAAGGAGTACTGATGATTCTCAGAGGGTTATCTCTAACCCATTTATCAGAGCTACAGGAGTTACATCTCAAGGAACACTTGCTTCAAATCCTACAGATGAAGTACTCAACTGGCAAACTCATAATGCAAGTTAGACAAAACAAAGTTCTCAAAGGATTGATTCCAAGTTTGGATGGACTCGAACAAAGACATGTGGCTACTCATAAGAAAGTCGACTCTGTTTCGGAACAGATACAAAAGATGTATCGATCTTATAAAGCTCAGATCCAACAATTGGATGCTGATCTCAGACACTACATCTCTGCCCGATATATGGGGCCAGATTTCGACTTAAAAGTTCGTAAGATTCAGGAGATGCAAAAGACTGTCCAACAAATGGAAGCAGACATGCTTGCTTCACAATCTCATCAGATATATGGCTCATCTTCTTCAGAGTTTCCTACTCTACAGCCATCATATCCTTCTCCTGCATATCAACGATATCCAGAGGAAGCTGACTATTCAAAGGTATTCAAATTTAATTATCCTTTGATTAGACAGTACATTCATCCTCAGACTCAGAAAACTCAAGGAAGTTCAAGACGTCATAAGACGAAAAGCTCATCTGAGCAACAGTTTAAACCTCGAGTTTCTGAACAATACAAGGTTCCAGAAGCAACTTCTTCTCAAACATTTGAACCTTCACCTGAGTGGAGAGAGCCTGTACAAATTCGTACACCATCTGATTCTCCTCCACCAGTTCAACCTTCCACTTCTTCACATGGGAAGGATAAAGCTAAATTGCCAGAGTACGTTGCTACTCTTACTGCTGAATCTCTTGCAGATGCATCTACATCTTCTGATGAATCAGAAGACGACTTCTATTCCCTTGATGGGACAACTGATGATGAACCTTCTGCAACACCACCTGAGTATACATCGGATCCAGAACCCAATTTGCTAGATCTAATCTCAGATCGATCATCTGATCCCTCAGAATACTCTACAGAGGCCATATATGATGAATCAGTTGATGGAGATACAACTGATGAAAACTTAGCTGATCTCTCAGAACTTTCTAATGTTCTGATGACAATGCCTCATCATACTGAAGATACTGAACCCATAATCAGTGAAGCTGAATCCTCAGGAACTGATCAAGTCAGACCTGAATCTGCACCTCAAGAAACACCAGCTATGGCAACAAGACCTGACCTTCTACCAAGCCTACTTGAGGACCTTGGTTTACTTTTGATGATCTACCTCCTAACAAATGGAGAGATAGACTTCATGAGTTCTATGCATGGATTGATCTACAAATGACGCACCTAATCATCCTCTTGCGGATATTTTGTCTGAATTCACTTCCAGATTCACTGGTACTTTGCGAGAATGGTGGCAAAGTATTTCTGAATATCAACGACTTCAGTATATCCAAGTTACAACAGCTGGAGCATTACTTGGTGTGTTACATAAAGAATTTATTGGTGACTTCCAGTTGATTGACAAGCAAATTAAATCGAGAATATTTCAAGATGAAATCTTTGTTCTCTTGATAAGCGTGATCTTGCAAAGCATTACAAACACATGACGAATAGGTATTATCTTCTGAATGGATGGAACGATGTTAACCTTCGTTACACATTTATCTCATCCCTTCCAGATGAAATACAACCAGAACTTCAACGGACTATCGCTACTCTACACAGAGAAATGGCTACAATTTCTCTTGGAGAAATTTACCAGCTTGCAATAGCTTCTCTTGATAAACTGTGTGACCAACACATGCTTGTCAAGAATATCCTAAAGGGAGGTCCAGTTCTGAAGAAAGCTTGTAAACAACCACATCTCCAGATTAAGTGCAAATCAGAAAAGACTTGCAAATGTCATAGCAGCGGAAAGCTCACTCTACTCAAGTCTTTTATGAAAAGCGACATAAGAAGCACTTCCACAAGAAAGATGGCAAGAAGCCATGGAAGGTAACTCTAAAATGAAGAATGTAAGCTCTAAAGTCGACGTATGAGGTTCTTCAAGAAATCATCTCATCGGAATAAACCCGATGCTTTATGCGTGGAAGCAAAGAGCACTTAGCTAACTCATGTCCTAAGGCAACCAGAAAGATGCCAAATTCACGGAGAAGCTTGATAAACTTTGCCTATACATCCTCACGATCCACATAGAAGATCCGTTAGAAGAACGATCAAGTGAGGACAATGAAACTCGCTTGTTTGTTTCGCTTTTCTACAACAGATTTACGATTCATCATCATCCGACTCTAGCATTGATGAATCTGTTCACATGATCCAACAGCAGCAGACATGTATGAAAGTAGATCGTACTCCAATACAACGACCATATGTCAACATCCAGATCTTTTTACAAGACAAATATGATCGGCCTATCAAAGCCATTGGATTTATGGATACAGGATCTACACGTACGATCATGAAACCCAGCATATTACCATCTGAAGCATGGAAAACACATGATGAACATTTCATGGCAGCTGATGGCAATACCTTCAAGATTGGGTTAAAGACAAGAAGCAGAATTGGCATCCGCTTCTTTCCTCAGTGTACAGTATGGACCAAAGTTCTTGGAAGCAATCTACCAGGCCCAGATATTCTCATTGGCATGGATGTCTACTGTAAAGCCCGACATCTACAGATTCTACCCACAGGCCTCAGGTATCGAAACCTTATGAGTCCGTACACAGAGATAAAAAATGTGTTTGAACTAACACAGGTTCCTGCACATTACACTGGACTTAGAGATAAACTGTTGAGCTACTGTCCAGAGTCTCATTCACAGTTTTCTCATCCAAATCCTCTATGGAAGAATAGAGACTTTTTCATAAGTCTACCTTTCAAGAAGAATGAGGATATCAATCCTACCAAGGCTACACATCCAGGAATGAATCCTGATGATATGAAGCTCGCAATTGATGAGTGTGCCGTTTTGATGCAGCAAGGATTGATTGAGCCCACAAAGTCGGATTGGGCTTGCCAAGCGTTCTATGTCAACAAGCGTTCAGAACAGAAGCGTGGAAAGAAACGTCTAGTCATAGACTACAAACCGCTGAATGCATTCCTGCAAGATGATAAGTTTCCTTTGCCTAAGATCAGTACACAGGTACTATTCCTTAAGGAAGCTATGATATTTTCAAAGTTTGATTTGAAAGCAGGATTTTGGCAATTGGGTATTCACCGGAAGAACGATACAAGATCGCATTCTCGCATTCCCAATGCTCAGTACCAATGGACTGTCATGCCTTTTGGTTTGAAGGTTGCACCCTCACTGTTTCAAAAGTCCATTACTAAGATTTATGAGCCTATCCTCTACAGTGCCTTGATCTACATTGATGATATTCTACTGTTCTCAAAGACCCATGAGGAGCATCAGGCCTTATTACAACAGTTCTTGGACGTGACCCAACAGTATGGGATTATGCTTTCAAAGATCTAAGAGCACTATTGGTACAATGTAAATCGAATTTCTTGGGATGCATTTCAAGGATGGATTCTTTAAACCAGACCACACATTGCTAAGGAACTTCTACGCTTTCGGTGAAAATCTCTCGAGAAATGCAGATTCAACAATTCCTCGGGATTGTCAATTATATTCGAGATTTCATTCCACATGTGGCCACCTATACATCTTGCTTGAGTAAGCTCTTGCGTAAGAATCCACCAGAGTGGGGAAAAGAACAAACAACAGCTGTCCTTTATCTCAAAAGCAGTGGTTCATATGCTTCTTTCTTGAAGTCTTTTGAACAATGTTTATCTTTGCAGACAGGTGTTATTCTCTCACTTCTTCGACAACATCCACCTTGGCCTCCAGATACTTTTTCAGCCTATAAGTATTCTTCTACTCTCCGGCCATGTTATATCAGTGAGTTTTCTAACCTTTCCCAGAAAAACACCAAAAAGATTAGTTTGTTTTCCCGATTCACTCTTATGGCTAGTTTACCTTCATCTGCTCTTGTAAAGAAAGATTTTCCTTCTCTTTCTCGTAAACCTACTACTCTTTCTGAAGTAGCAATCATCGCCGTAATGCTTGTTTTACTATCTTCATCTCTATTTATTAGAGAACACTTCTCCTGGTTTGCCCAATATGTTTAGTTCCAAAGCACCATACCTCAATGTCACTCTTCTTCAAGAGTCCATTTCTGAACATCATCTTTGGTATCTTTGGGCTTTATCCGCCTTGTATGCTTGTTCCTTTTCAGTGTCTCCACTAAATCTGTATCAGCATCTCTGTAATCCTAATAATGCCAGTTCATTATTATGGACATTCCTTGAATGGTTTCAACCATTAGACCAATGGAAACAGCAGTGTTCTATTGTCATCAATCAACACAAGTTACAAACTTCATCTGCTAAGAGACAACAGACACAATGCTTTTTTATTGTGCATCGACCTTACAGAGAAACTGCAAGTGGTCATCTCTATACAGAATCTCGGGTTCAATTTTGGCATGCATCATTATATTGGCCACGATATAAGAAAGGTGTTTTAAAAGGATTAAAAGAAGTTCTTAAAGAACTTAATCATTTTTCCTCTACACCTGTGTTAACCACATCTATTGGACCATTCCCTGGAGAATTTATGCCTGGTGAACCTTATGCACCAGAAGTTGATATGCCTGGTCCTAATAGTCCTGAATATGATACAGAACCAGAAGCCATTACTCATATAGCTTCTGACGAAGCAGGTCCATCTCACAGATCCTATCTTTTTCAAGATGCTCAAGATCCTCAAGAAACTTCATATATGTCATCTTCTGAAATTGATACTCTCCTGCTCAAATTCCATGAAGCAGAATTCAGTAAGAGGAAACGCTCTTCTGACGATTCTAGTGATCCTGACTCACCATCTAATCTGCAGTCATGGCAAGAATGTATTCGAGACAAATAAGACATGATAATGACGTAAAAGGTCCCACAAGTCACTTCACCGAAAGCAGATTCCGTCTGTCTTTACTTTTGTCAAAGTAGTAGGTGTGTACTGTAGAACTTTAGACTTTTTCTAAAGTTGTTGTATTATTAGGCTTACTTTTTCTAAAGTAGATTCCTTTTGATAAGGTTAGGTATGCTTTAGTTAAAGTTGTAATCATTTTGTTTGTAGCCTAGTTTTACATTTCAGTCCTTCGCCTTGCTTATTTAAGCAAGCCTCGTCTCAGTTTGTAAACATAGGGAATTTGATAAATGAAAATGAAGAACTTTTCTTCACAAAAATAGTTCTCTTTCTTGTCTGAAACCTTATCTCCTTTTCGGTGAGCTTATTCTTTGGGTGTTGAGATTGTAGAAGATTAGTATGCTCTATACTTGCCTTTTATAAGGATCTGGTATATCAGAACATCTTTATGACAATCTGGTAAAGATTCTGTCAGCTTCTAAATTTCCGCTGCCTTGAGATAGAAGCATTAACGGGGAATGAAGAGTAAGAGTGTGTGAGTGAGGTAGAGTATCCTAAGAGGCGTGAGCAGTAAGTCCCGTGTTGCCCAAGGAGAGGCGTTGAGGGGTGTAAGACTCCGATAACTGGATATCTACGTTTGTGATACACACTTCCAATCCGACTTTGGTTAGTCGATGTCATCAACCAAAGGAGTGGTTTAGAATGAAGCGGTTACCCTTTGTGGGTTAGCGTTGGTCATATCCCTGTGTCTACGTGCCGACGGACTGGTGCGCTTACGAGTGGTATCAAAGCGAGGTTACCAAAAAACCCAGAAACATTCTTGGTTTGTATCCCTCTTTCAGAGTGGTATTTACCCTTCCAACCTTTGTGGTTGTGTTTCCGACCTTTGTGGTTGAGGTTCCACTTTTCATAGTGGTTCTTTGTTTCCGAGTTTCCAAGTACTTGCTTGTACCTCTTAGAGAGTTTGTTTCTTGAACTCTTACACCATAAATCACTTTGGTGGTTTATTGGGAAACTTGACCTTTCGCAATCTTTTCCTCAGAGGAGGGCACCATTGATAGGAAAAAAGATAAGGGAGTAAGAACGAGAGTCAGATAAGATTTTGTGATGGATTCTTCAGATCCAGTTCATTTATCTTCTAGTTTATCTTTAGCGTCTTTACTCAGAGGTGTTAAGCGTGTTTTATCACAAAAAATAGAAAATCTTGTTGAAATTACTCATGTACCTGTAGAAAATCGTGTTAGTGAGTCTTCTTTGCCTTTACTCAGTCCCTACAGTATCTATTCTCGTGACCGTTCTTGGACGAGAAATATTAGGAGTGTGTTTTCTACTACCCGTCCTCGTGTTAAGGAAATCATCCAAAGTTCCAAGTCGAACAAAGTGGTCTCGATCTACAACAAAGAGTAACAATATGTTAAACGGAGATTCTTAAGGAATTCATATCCTTATGGAGAGAACACTCTCACACGATCTGCATGTGGAGCTATTCGCCTTATTACGACTTTACATGGAAGAAAAGGTATCCCCGCCATCGCCAGATATCTCTCTTGGACCGCCTATACAACGTACCAAAATGCAATGATTGGTACCTTCCTGACTACACTTGACAAAGGAAGTGTCGTTCTGACCATAGCACCTGATTTCAACATCAGGTTGGATGATCCTACTTTATCTGAACGTCTACAAGTTCAGATCCAGATCACTGGAGCAGATCAAGATCCGTCCGTTTGTCATGGCGACGTTACACCACCAGATGATCTATCGTCTTCAGAATCATGCCTTAGATCTCAACTTTCCTAATGCTACTTCGGATGCACTTTATATGGTTCCTGATGGTCTAAATTCTCAGACAACTATCCTCCAAATACCGGCAAGCGATTACACCATGAGCTTGAGAAGTTGATGCCTACAGAATGGATTACCAACTACCAAAAGGTATTCCATGCACCACACCGACATTCATTTCATACGGTATCACCTCCGATTCTGCAGACTCTGAGAGATGGCTCAGTCAAGTCCATCTACACTGACATCTAGCGACGACATCGTCAGTCCTTCTACATCAGTCCTATCCTCGATGATCCAGCCCATAAGTACTACAGATCCGTAGAACACACGCAGATCTATCTTCTGGGCTCTTAGAATCCAGATCCAGCCAGTGTCTTCACACACTGAAGGAGAAGACGGTCCTCCGATCCATTATTTCCATGCTAATGGAGATCCCGTCTACATAAGTCATCATCGTGGACATTTTGTATGGGATGTCGACCCATCTATGCGAACGATCGTGAGATCCGCCTCAATCTCGAGTCGACCACGATGATGCACGATGATCCTAGATATCGGAGAAGAAAGAAGAAGTCAAAGCAGAAATCTAGTTGCTTGCCTTCTCAGAAGTATCATCCATTTAGGGATGATCAAGATCCAGACGATCATAATGGTCTTATCCTACCAGCCAAGACAGCTGAACCATACAGACCAAAGTCTATTCAAAAGATGCTCAGGTCGTCAAACAAATCTACTGAAAGATCTTGTGGATCTAGTATTTTGCCAGCAATTCCTTCTATTGCTCCTACTCCTCAGCCTTGCATGATGCTCAGATCAGAAGAGGATAACTTTCCTCCACTTTCAAGGAGTACTGATGATTCTCAGAGGGTTATCTCTAACCCATTTATCAGAGCTACAGGAGTTACATCTCAAGGAACATTTGCTTCAAATCCTACAGATGAAGTACTCAACTGGCAAACTCATAATGCAGTAGCACAAAACAAAGTTCTCAAAAGGATTGATTCCAAGCTGGATGGACTCAGTCAACAGCATGTGGCTACTCATAAGAAAGTCGACTGCTTTTGAACAGCAGATACAAAGATGTATCGATCTTATAAAGCTCGGATCCAACAATTGGATGTCGATCTCGACACTACATCTCTGCCTCGATATATGGGGCGATTTCGACTTAAAAGTTCGTAAGATTCAGGAGATGCAAAGATCATCCAACAAATGGAAGCGTATATGCTTGCTTCACAATCTCATCGATATATGGCTCATCTTCTTCGAGTTTCCTACTCTACAGCCATCATATCCTTCTCCTGCATATCAACGATATCCAGAGGAAGCTGACTATTCAAAGGTATTCAAATTTAATTATCCTTTGATTAGACAGTACATTCATCCTCAGACTCAGAAAACTCAAGGAAGTTCAAGACGTCATAAGACGAAAAGCTCATCTGAGCAACAGTTTAAACCTCGAGTTTCTGAACAATACAAGGTTCCAGAAGCAACTTCTTCTCAAACATTTGAACCTTCACCTGAGTGGAGAGAGCCCGCATAAATTGTACACCATCTGATTCTCCTCCACCAGTTCAACCTTCCACTTCTTCACATGGGAAGGATAAAGCTAAATTGCCAGAGTACGTTGCTACTCTTACTGCTGAATCTCTTGCAGATGCATCTACATCTTCTGATGAATCAGAAGACGACTTCTATTCCCTTGATGGGACAACTGATGATGAACCTTCTGCAACACCACCTGAGTATACATCGGATCCAGAACCCAATTTGCTAGATCTAATCTCAGATCGATCATCTGATCCCTCAGAATACTCTACAGAGGCCATATATGATGAATCAGTTGATGGAGATACAACTGATGAAAACTTAGCTGATCTCTCAGAACTTTCTAATGTTCTGATGACAATGCCTCATCATACTGAAGATACTGAACCCATAATCAGTGAAGCTGAATCCTCAGGAACTGATCAAGTCGACTGAATCGCACTCAAGAAACACCGGTATGGCAACAGACAACCTTCTACCAAGCCTACTTCAGGACCTTGGTTTACTTTTGATGATCTACCTCCTAACAAATGGAGAGATAGACTTCATGAGTTCGGTGCATGGATTGATCTACAAATGACCGAGATCTAATCATCCTCGCGGATATTTTGTCCGAATTCACTTCAGATTTATCGGTACTTTATGAGAATGGTGGCAAAGTATTTCAATATCAACGACTTCAAGATATCCAAGTTACAACAAATGGAGCATTACTTGGTGTGTTACATAAAGAATTTATTGGTGACTTCCAGTTGATTGACAAGCAAATTAAATCAGAATATTTCAAGATGAAATGTCGTTCTCTTGATAAGCGTGATCTTGCAAAGCATTACAAACGCATGATTTAATAGGTATTATCTTCTAATGGATGGAACGATGTTAACCTTCGTTACACATTTATCTCATCCCTTCCAGATGAAATACAACCAGAACTTCAACGGACTATCGCTACTCTACACAGAGAAATGGCTACAATTTCTCTTGGAGAAATTTACCAGCTTGCAATAGCTTCTCTTGATAAACTGTGTGACCAACACATGCTTGTCAAGAATATCCTAAAGGGAGGTCCAGTTCTGAAGAAAGCTTGTAAACAACCACATCTCCAGATTAAGTGCAAATCAGAAAAGACTTGCAAATGTCATAGCAGCAGGAAAGCTCACTCTACTCAAGTCTTTTATGAAAAGCGACATAAGAAGCACTTCCACAAGAAAGATGGCAAGAAGCCATGGAAGCAGAACTCTAAAATGAAGAACAGAAGCTCTAAAGTCAGACGTATGAGGTTCTTCAAGAAATCATCTCATCGGAATAAACCCCGATGCTTTGTCTGTGGAAGCAAAGAGCACTTAGCTAACTCATGTCCTAAGGCAACCAGGAAAGATGCCAAATTCCTGGAGAAGCTTGATAAACTTTTGCCTATACATCCTCACAGTCACATAGAAGATCTGTTAGAAGAACAGTCAAGTGAGGACAATGAAACTCAGTTTGCTGTTTCTGTTTCTACAACAGACGACGATTCATCATCATCCGACTCTAGCATTGATGAATCTGTTCACATGATCCAACAGCAGCAGACATGTATGAAAGTAGATCGTACTCCAATACAACGACCATATGTCAACATCCAGATCTTTTTACAAGACAAATATGATCGGCCTATCAAAGCCATTGGATTTATGGATACAGATCTACACGCATTTATCATGAAACCCAAAGATATTACCATCTGAAGCATGGAAAACACATGATGAACATTTCATGGCAGCTGATGGCAATACCTTCAAGATTGGGTTAAAGACAAGAAGCAGAATTGGCATCCGCTTCTTTCCTCAGTGTACAGTATGGACCAAAGTTCTTGGAAGCAATCTACGTGCCCGATATTCTCATTGGCATGGATGTCTCACCAGTAAGCCCGACATCTGATTCTACCCACAGCCTCGGTATCAAACCTTATGAGTCCGTACACAGAGATAAAAAATGTGTTTGAACTAACACAGGTTCCTGCACATTACACTGGACTTAGAGATAAACTGTTGAGCTACTGTCCAGAGTCTCATGCACAGTTTTCTCATCCAAATCCTCTATGGAAGAATAGAGACTTTTTCATAAGTCTACCTTTCAAGAAGAATGAGGATATCAATCCTACCAAGGCTACACATCCAGGAATGAATCCTGATGATATGAAGCTCGCAATTGATGAGTGTGCCGTTTTGATGCAGCAAGGATTGATTGAGCCCACAAAGTCGGATTGGGCTTGCCAAGCGTTCTATGTCAACAAGCGTTCAGAACAGAAACGTGGAAAGAAACGTCTAGTCATAGACTACAAACCGCTGAATGCATTCCTGCAAGATGATAAGTTTCCTTTGCCTAAGATCAGTACACAGGTACTATTCCTTAAGGAAGCTATGATATTTTCAAAGTTTGATTTGAAAGCAGGATTTTGGCAATTGGGTATTCACCCAGAAGAACGATACAAGACTGCATTCTGGCATTCCAATGCTCAGTACCAATGGACTGTCATGCCTTTTGGTTTGAAGGTTGCACCCTCACCGCTTCAAAAGTCCATTACTAAGATTTATGAGCCTATCCTCTACAAAGGCCTTGATCTACATCGATGATATTCTACCGTCTCAAAGACTCATGAGGAGCATCAGCCTTATTACAACAGCTTGGACGTGACCCAACAAGATGGGATTATGCTTTCAAAGATCTAAGAGCACTATTGGTACAACAAAATCGAATTTCTTGGGATGCATTTCAAGGATGGATTCTTTAAACCAGACCACACATTGCTAAGGAACTTCTATAGCTTTCGGTGAAAATCTCTCAAGAAATGTATTCAACAATTCCTCGGGATTGTCAATTATATTCGAGATTTCATTCCACATGTGGCCACCTATACATCTTGCTTGAGTAAGCTCTTGCGTAAGAATCCACCAGAGTGGGGAAAAGAACAAACAACAGCTGTCCTTTATCTCAAAAGCAGTGGTTCATATGCTTCTTTCTTGAAGTCTTTTGAACAATGTTTATCTTTGCAGACAGGTGTTATTCTCTCACTTCTTCGACAACATCCACCTTGGCCTCCAGATACTTTTTCAGCCTATAAGTATTCTTCTACTCTCCGGCCATGTTATATCAGTGAGTTTTCTAACCTTTCCCAGAAAAACACCAAAAAGATTAGTTTGTTTTCCCGATTCACTCTTATGGCTAGTTTACCTTCATCTGCTCTTGTAAAGAAAGATTTTCCTTCTCTTTCTCGTAAACCTACTACTCTTTCTGAAGTAGCAATCATCGCCAGAACAAGCTTGTTTTACTATCTTCATCTCTATTTATTAGAGAACACTTCTCCTGGTTTGCCCAATATGTTTAGTTCCAGCACCATACCTCAATGTCACTCTTCTTCAAGAGTCCATTTCAACATCATCTTTGGTATCTTTGGGCTTTATCCGCCTTTGTATGCTTGTTCCTTTTCAAAGGTTCCACTAAATCAGACAAGATCTCAGTAATCCTAATAATGCCACCATTATTATGGACATTCCTTGAATGGTTTCAACCATTAGACCAATGGAAACAGCAGTGTTCTATTGTCATCAATCAACACAAGTTACAAACTTCATCTGCTAAGAGACAACAGACACAATGCTTTTTTATTGTGCATCGACCTTACAGAGAAACTGCAAGTGGTCATCTCTATACAGAATCTCGGGTTCAATTTTGGCATGCATCATTATATTGGCCACGATATAAGAAAGGTGTTTTAAAAGGATTAAAAGAAGTTCTTAAAGAACTTAATCATTTTTCCTCTACACCTGTGTTAACCACATCTATTGGACCATTCCCTGGAGAATTTATGCCTGGTGAACCTTATGCACCAGAAGTTGATATGCCTGGTCCTAATAGTCCTGAATATGATACGGAACCAGAAGCCATTACTCATATAGCTTCTGACGAAGCAGGTCCATCTCACAGATCCTATCTTTTTCAAGATGCTCAAGATCCTCAAGAAACTTCATATATGTCATCTTCTGAAATTGATACTCTCCTGCTCAAATTCCATGAAGCAGAATTCAGTAAGAGGAAACGCTCTTCTGACGATTCTAGTGATCCTGACTCACCATCTAATCTGCAGTCATGGCAAGAATGTATTCGAGACAAATAAGACATGATAATGACAGAAAGGTCCCACAAGTCACTTCACCGAAAGCAGATTCCGTCTGTCTTTACTTTTGTCAAAGTAGTAGGTGTGTACTGTAGAACTTTAGACTTTTTCTAAAGTTGTTGTATTATTAGGCTTACTTTTTCTAAAGTAGATTCCTTTTGATAAGGTTAGGTATGCTTTAGTTAAAGTTGTAATCATTTTGTTTGTAGCCTAGTTTTACATTTCAGTCATTCGCCTTGCTTATTTAAGCAAGCCTCGTCTCAGTTTGTAAACATAGGGAATTTGATAAATGAAAATGAAGAACTTTTCTTCACAAAAATAGTTCTCTTTCTTGTCTGAAACCTTATCTCCTTTTCGGTGAGCTTATTCTTTGGGTGTTGAGATTGTAGAAGATTAGTATGCTCTATACTTGCCTTTTATAAGGATCTGGTATATCAGAACATCTTTATGACAATCTGGTAAAGATTCTGCCATAAACTAAATTTCCACCTTGAGATAGAAGCATTAACGGGGAATGAAGAGTAAGAGTGTGTGAGTGAGGTAGAGTATCCTAAGAGGCGTGAGCAGTAAGTCCCGTGTTGCCCAAGGAGAGGCGTTGAGGGGTGTAAGACTCCGATAACTGGATATCTACGTTTGTGATACACACTTCCAATCCGACTTTGGTTAGTCGATGTCATCAACCAGTGAGTGGTTTAGAATGAAGCGGTTACCCTTTGTGGGTTAGCCAGTGGTCATATCCCTGTGTCTACGTGCCGACGGACTGGTGCGCTTACGAGTGGAACGGCCTTTCTATTTTCTTAACTAACTAGTGATTATGGTTATTAGTTGTAATCAAAATAATACCTGACCAGGTCCTCTTTCTCTAAGACGGTGGTTATGTTAGGAGTAACTCAGCCAATAAACTTAATATTAGAAGTTAATTCGGTTTAACTACTCGACCAATTCTGTTGGCGTTTATTTATGTAAATATAAATGCTCTGTATGTATTTTCGCTTGCGCCGGGCATGAACCTGGGGGAAGGATGTGAAGTGGGCTTTGAAATTAACTCCTCCGCAGACTATACGACATTAACAAACCAACAAGAATTGTAATTAAGATTAATAAGGTACAAAGCAGCGATGATGGCAATGAAACCTGGAATTTGGCATGTGTAGATTGCATTAGCTCCTGGTTTGAATGGTATGATTACATTGGCTTTTCAAAGAATAGAATCATGCATGATCAAATTAAATTATGTAATAGAACGAGAACTTTTAAAAACTATATTACACATTGATTGTAACACTAAGGAATTTCATATTTCATGTACTACTAAATTAAACGATCAATGGTAGTTAAACTACAACATTCTCATTCCACATCATTTCAAGATATTTTTTTAGCAAAAAATACAACAATCTTAGTTACACAAGACAATCATTTTTTATAATCTTATATATTCCTACATGAGGAATTGAGTTCTCTGCTATATTTTTTCCCTTCCCACGATACACATCTATATACAAGAATAATGTTTCAGTCAACTCTAATTATTATGAATCACTACCATTCTGGCCTACTCTAATTATGAAGTTTGACTCCTACAATTTCGTTGACACAATGATATGACACAATCAGGGACGGAGCCATGTATATAGCCCCCCCCCCTTTCAAATATTTTTTTTTAAAATTACCTATGTAATTAAAATTTTTAAAATTATAAATATAAATAGCCCCCCTTAAGATAACCAAAAGAAATGTGAAACATGGCCGAAGTTTCTTAAGATAACCAAAAGAAATGTGACCTAGCCTTTTATGTCATAACCAGATATTTGTGCGAGATTTTTCAACCCCATTTGTTTGAAATGCATAATTGAATTGTCGTTCCCCTTCTTCAGTCAACTCCAAGTAGTAGAGCTCATGTCTTTTAACACCATAACCAAGAGTCCTTCGGGTCAGAATGTCCTGAAAAACACAAAATAAAGGCCAAAAAATTACGAGACAATTAAGAGAGGAAGTAATTTTACTGATCGATAAAAGATTATATTCAAGGGTAGGAACAACTAAGACAGTATCAAGTGTCAATTTATTGGATAAAACAATAGATCCTTCTCCGATAATAGGAGAAGTGCTTCCATTTGCAGTGGAAATGTCAGCCTGAGGGGATGGATGAATTGTTTGTAATTTTTTCGGATCATTAGTCATATGATCGGTTGCCCCAGTATCAATTATCCAAGCGTTAGTACATCCACCTTACCAGAAATACCTGGTTGGGCCATGTTGGCTATAGGTTGCGGTTTTTCTTCATGGGTCAGCTTGTTATCCCCTTGTACAACTACTGCTACTTTGCCAATGACCTTTTTTCTTGGCTTCTTCAAGAAATCCCACCAGTCCGGATACCCGATAATCTCATAGCATCGTTGTTTCAAGTGACCTGTCTCACCACAATGATTACAAAAAAAATTATTAAATTTTCCTGATGGTGGATTATTTCGTCCTTTGTTTCGGTGAACTACCATGGCTGAACTTTCAACAAGTGGTCGTGAATTTCCCATGATCTGCCTCTGTTGAGCCTCTCTTCTGACATATGTATAAGTATTTTACAAATCTAGCTTTGGATCCTTTCGTAGAATCTCACCACGAACTTGATCAAATTATGCACCAAGCCCACTTAAGAAGATATGGACCCATAGCCTTGTCATTATGGAGTGCATATGTACAACTCCAGTAGTTGTGTTTTCCTGCATAGTCATCCGATGATCAATTTCCTGAAAATTTGCAACCAGTTCATTATAATAGGTAGGCAACGGTTGACCTTTTTTTTTGTCGTGAAGGACTTTTGATTTAATTCAAACAAGCAAGTCTCATCTGAGCCATCATAGAAAGTTTTCGCAATAGCTTCCCAGATCTCCTTAGCTGTGGCAAGTCGAATAAATCGTTGCATTAGATGGGGACTCATTGAGTCAATGTGTCAGCTCTTAACTTTGTTGTTGTTGGTAGTCCATGTTGCGTAGCTAGAATCATTTATTGCTGGTTTCACTATTTCGCCTGTATGATAGCCAATTTTGTTTCGTGCTCCAATGCGCATTTCCATCAATTGTGACCATAAAGGAAAATTTGTTTCATCAAGAACAACACTGGTGGGAAAAACGGCGTTATCTTGTTGAACTATGATTGATGGTGGTGGGTTATACGATGTGGTTGGAATGCTGGAATTTGGATTCATGGTTGTTGGTGTGGAGCTTTGATCTTCCATTCTGATTCAAAGAAAAAGAAAGAATGGTTTAATACGAGTTTCAAGTTGGTTTTTGATTTGTTTGTGGATCAGAAGCAAGGCTCTGATACCATGAGGAATTGAGTTCTCTGCTATATGTTTTCCCTTCACACGATACACATCTATATACAAGAATAATGTTTCAGTCAATTATAGTTATTATGGATCACTACCATTCTGGCATACTCTAATTATGAAGTTTGACTCCTACAATTACGCTGACACAATGATATGACACAATCATGCCAACACTACATAGTTATCTTTATATTTTATATATTTTAGATTTATTTTATATTATATAGAAAATTATATAGTAATAATAATAATAATGTAGATTTAGACTATTACGTGATGCCATCATTCTATCCTTAATAACAACAACAACAATACTTAATAAAAATTTATCTGAGAAGTAAGGTCTTACGAAGTCCTGTAATATGTAATCTTACTAATCAGGTCAACTAAATTGATATATTCACTATAAGAAAAATGAAGGTTAGCGACGAAAATTTAGGGACGAAACAATTACCGTTGGAAATTAGCGACGGAAAGCATATTTCTGTCGCTAAAATTGAGTGATTTAGCGACGGTTTAGAGGAAATTCGTCGAGGCAAAATTAACGACGAAAATTAGTGACGAAAAAATATGGCCGTCGGTAATCACTACAATTTAGGAACGAAAATTAGCGACGAAAAATATACCGTTGGTAATTAGCGACGGAACGCATATTTCTGTCGCTAAAATTGAGTGATTTAATGATTGTATTATTATTCGTCGCTAAATTTGAAGGAATTCAATCACGGAAAAATTAGCAACGAATTTAGCGACGGAAAAATTCGCTGCTAAATATGGAGGAATTTTGGCGAATAAAAATTTTGAGTTTACCTACGGAAAATTCAGAGGTAAATTCTCGATAAATATGATTTAGCTTACGAAAATTTTGGTTTCACAAGAAAAGGCGGAAATTTTTGGCGAAATAAAAATTTTTGAGTTTACTTACGAAAAATTTCATCGGTAAATATGACTTAGCGACGGAAATTTTCGTTTTGTTGGTAAAAAGACGGGAATTTTTGGTGTAATTAAAATTTTTGAGTTTACCAACGGAAAATTCCGTTGGTAATTTCGTCGGTAAATTGTTTTTAAATTCCGACATCTCCCTCCCACTTATGTCTTCTTCTTCCTTTCTTCTTCTTCCTTCTTCCTGTATCTCCTCTTCGGTTTTCTTGGAACTCATTTATCTGTTGTGGACTCTTTTTTTGCTCGTCGGCGTTGTCTTCCCCAGCCATTGTCATCATGTCCCTCGGTGGTCTGCTCGTCGGCGTTGTCTTCTCCAGCCATTGTCATCATGTCCCTCGGTGGAGATATTTTTACAACTACTGTTGTGTTTTTTCGTATATTTGATGAAAGTTAATTTGGGTATTTATTACTTTCGTTTATTTGTGTATTTTGTGATTGGAAAATAACTTTAAGGTATAAATATTAGTGATAGAAGGGACAAGACGTAATTTTAGTTGTGATATTGAGATAAATTTCTGATACATGTAAGGTGTTTGATGAAATGTTTGTTCTTTAAAAAAATAATTTCAGTTCTTTATTTTCGGATCTTTTTTAGTATGAATTTCATTATTTGAATTCTTTTACTTGAAATAATGAAGTTATCTTCAAGGTAGCTTTTACAGAAACTAAACACTTTGCGTAAAATTTAAAAATAGTTTTCAAAGAAATTCACCACGGAAAAAAAATTACATTGGTAAAATATTGGATTTAGCGACGGAATAATTTTTCGTCGCTAATTACCGACGACAAGTCAATTCCGTTGGTAATTTTCTGACAAATTTTTTTTTATACCGTCGGTAATTTCGTAGGTAAATTTATCGACGGAATAATTTCCATCGGTAAATTCACCTACGACTGTATCTCCGACAACTTTTTTCGTCAGTAAATTCCGTCGCTAAATAAGGTTGCCAACGGAATATGTCCAAATTCTGTCGGTAATTTTCGTCGCTAAACTTCATTTTTCTTGTAGTGATATTCATACATCCAAATAATTTCATTTGATACTTTAAGAGATCACCTCACAAAAATTTCAATAAAATGTCTGTCAAGCTATTCTTTTTCAAAAGTATGTGACCTTTGGTTAAATTCCTCGTTGATCTTAATAATGAAAGTTCTTATCAGTTTTATTTGAAGGTAAGTTCTTATTATATGAGGATTATTCTGGTAATCTCTAACCTTCCTTAAGCCGCTTTTGCATTATTTATATGGATTTTACTAACAAACGAACGTGGCATGTACGCTAAAACGACACACGTATCTGGGGAAACGGCGCTTCCAAGTGGCCCCACCCCCATTTGCCAAACCGTATCCCGCCCTCGTAAATGTAATTTCTATGTCGATCAATAATTGTCCAAATTTAGTTTTGATTTTATTTTTTATTTAAATTTATGTCTGGTCGGGTCAATCGAATTGGGCCCAAGCCCAATCGTAATAATCTACGGGTCGATCGGTCGATCTCTTAAAAGACGGGTCTCACGCCCATTGGTTAACCCAAGTCTGATCCATGCTCTTCTCAGCCCATCCGCATGTAAGAGACTCTCATGCACACGTAAAGACTTAACCCTAGCATCCGTCCCATATATAAGGTATAACTTCATCGTAACAAGGGTACGCACAATCATAACCTAGTTCTCTCAGCTTTTACAAAGAATCCAAATTTTCACCAAGACCCACTTGAAGTCGGAGGGCTAATCGGGACACAACCCCCGGTGTGCCTTCCTTTGTTTTGTAGGTACCTTCACGTTGCAGTCATCCCAGAAGACGACCAGATCATGGATCCAAACGGCAACGTTCCGTTCTGTCAGAATCTGGCGGAACTAATTGGCGCCCACCGTGGGGCCCGACTTCAGGGCACCACGTCCAGAAACACACAAATTAGTCATGCGGCGGCGACCAACCCTGATATAGCCGTTGTCACGGCTCTGACGATGCAGCGCATGGGTTTGCAATTACCCACAACCCTGCCGCCTGCACCTCATGTTTCCCACACTAATCTTTGAATTCGAACGATCAACCGCAACCTCAAGCCTCGAGCAAGAAGAATCAGAGCGGTTGTGGAGGATAGCCATGGCAATACGCTGTTCAATCTCCAACACCGAACGGATGCAGATCCTCTTCTGCCTACACACACCTCCCCTACCCGAAAACAGATTGAGGAGGCGACTGATCTGTTGATTAGCCAGACCTTGCAGTCCCAGCCACCACAACAGCAGTCACCTGTACAGCAAGCCGCACGACAGACCACTACGACCGACCGAAATGTCGGGCAACAAGATGACCGACCGTCTGAGGTCGTTAACATGATATTTGGTGGAAAGGCAGCGGGGGGATCAACTGCTAAAGGGAGAAAAAGATATGCCAAACAGGTCGACAGAGCCTCATCCACCAAAAGGCCGAGGGAGAACGATGGGGTGATATCGTTCGACGAGTCTGACCTTGACGGTGTAAGTTGTCCTCACGATGACGCCCTCATTGTAAATTTGAACATGGACGGCTACGAGGTGAAGCGGGTGATGATAGATACGGGCAGCTCGGTCGACTTGCTGTATTATGAGGCCTTCAGGCAGATGGAGGTATCTGAGGATCGACTACTGCCCATAGACGGACCTATCAAATGGGTAACTGGAGCATCAGCCTGCCCACTCGCCCGGGTCTATTTAAAAGTGAAGTTCGGGCAAAAGCCATGCCAAATAGAAAGGGACGTTGAATTCCTAATCGTGAAGTTTCAAGGCGATAATGCAATAATCGAACGGCTACAGTAACGCCTTGAGCGGTCGTCTCCACCTACTACCAAGCCATGAAGTTCCCGACACCCCATAGAATTGGTATTGTCAAGGGCCATCAGAGAATCGTCAGGGAATGTTACTTAGCGGAGACAAAAACATTAGATGGGGCGGTAGTCCTGACGAGCTCTCTTGATGTGAGAGCCGACGAGGAAATGGATAGAATGAACCCAGTGGAAAAAACTCAGCGGGTAATATTAGACGAAGCCGACCCCTCTAAATTTACAAACCTAGGTTCCGAGCTGCAGAAGGACCTAGTTAAGGAGATCACAGACTGTCTGGTGGAAAATAAATCGGTCTTCGCTTGGGTGCCAAGTGATATGCCTGGAATTTCCCGATCGGTCGCCTCGCATTCACTCGGTATTCGACAAGGTTACAAGCCAGTCAGGCAAAAGAAGCGATCATACTGCAAGGAGCGACAGGGAGTGATCAAGAAAGAAATAGAGAAACTACTCGAAGCCGGGTTCATTCGAGAGGTTAAGTACCCTGAATGGCTCGCCAATGTGGTTTTAGTGAAAAAGAAGAACGGGAAGTGGAGAATGTGCATCGATTTCACTGATCTGAACAAAGTGTGTCCAAAGGACAGTTTTCCTCTACCCAAAATCGATCAGCTAGTAGACTCCACCTCCGGACATGAACTTCTCAGCTTCTTAGATGCTTTCTCGGGCTACCATCAAATTCAGACGAGCCTCGAAGACGAGGAGAAGACCGCCTTCCTAACCGACCAGGGCACGTATTGTTACCAAGTAATGCCGTTCGGTCTAAAGAATGCGGGGGCCACTTATCAACGGCTCGTCATAGAGGTCTTCAAAAAATAGATAGGTCGATCTGTTGAAGCTTATGTAGACGATATGGTGGTTAAAAGTAAGACGGTTGCCGAGCATGTGGGAGATCTAAAAGAAGTCTTCCAGACCCTCGATAAGTTTCAGATGAAGCTGAACCCGGAAAAATGCGTCTTTGGTGTGCCATCCGAAAAATTCCTGGGGTTCATGATCACCCAACGTGGGATTGAAGCTAATCTAGAGAAGATCGAAGCCATCGTCCAAATGCCTTCGCCACGATGCTTGAAAGAAGTTCAGATATTGACCGGTCGGATAGTCTCCCTGAGCAGATTCGTCTCCAGATTGGGGGACAAGTGCCTTCCATTTTTCAAAATTCTAAGGAAAGCAGATGTAACCAAGTTTTAGTGGTCGGAGGAGTGCAAAAGAGCTTTCCAGCACTTAAAACAGTATTTAACAAGCCCGCTGCTTCGCAAAGCCCGCTGAGGAGAAACACCGATTATCTATCCGGCAATCAGAGGGAGCAACAACATAGGTCGGGTCCGATCGGATGGAAAGGAGCAATTCCGATCTACTACGCCAAGAAGGTATTTAGTGGGCGAAATACGACGCTACTACGTAAAAGTTGGCTTTTTCTTGATAATCATGCGCGAAATCGAGACCAGATTTTCAAAGCCACACCATTGAGGTGTGGACCGACCAGCCTCTCAGGCAATGCCTTCAAAAACCTGAGACCTCCGGAAGGCTGATAAAATGGGCGGTAGAGATGGGAGAATTCGACATACAATACAAGCCCCGGACGACGATTAAGACACAGGTATTAGCAGATTTCATCGCAGAGATGAGCCAGCCCAGCTCGCAGGGTGAACAGTTCCCTGCCTGGAGTTTGTTTGTTGACGGATCGTCCAACTCTGAAGGATGCGGGATAGGAGTGGTACTGATCAACCCACATATGGAAGAAAAAGTGGAGTATGCCCTTCGGCTAGAATTCAAAGCCTCCAATAATGAGGCAGAATATGAGACTCTGATAGCCGATCTCCAACTGGCTAAGGAAATGAAGATAAAGCATATGAAGATATACAGTGATAGCCAAGTGGTGGTCGACCAAGTCACTGGGCAGTATGAAGCTAAGGGGAATAGCATGATCGAATATCTGGAGTTAGTGAAGCGGGAGTTAAATAATTTCGAGCAATACTCGATCAACGGGATAGAACGAGCTCAGAACGCTAAAGCGGACGCGCTCTCCAAAATGGCCTCCGATTGAGATGCCAAAAATAATGTTCTAATCGAACAGTTGGATCGTCCCAGTATTCAGAAAGCCAAGGAAGTCCTTGATGCAAACAGCGGCCGATCGAGTTGGATGGAACCAATTAGACGGTATCTCCTGGAGGGAACGCAATCACAGGGGACCTCAGAGGCCAAGAAATTGAGAATAAAGGCAGCTGAGTACGCGATCATAAATGACGCTTTGTACAAGCGATCTTATGACTGGCTGCTACTACGATGTTTAAACGAAGAAGAAGCAGAACAAGCAATGGCCGAAGTACACGAAGGAATGTGTGATAACCACGTAGGAGGCAAAATGTTAGCCCACAGGCTGATCAGATAGGGGTATTACTGGCCAACGATGAGGAGAGACTGCCAGGAGAAAGTCGACCGATGCGAGGCCTGCCAGAGAAACAACAGCCTCTCTCACCAGCCGACCGAGAGGATGAAAATTGTGAGTCATCCTATCCCTTTTGCCCAATGGGGAATGGACATACTGGGGCCTTTCCCCCTCGGTCCCGGACAGAAGAAGTTCCTGATAGTGGCAGTAGAATACTTCACCAAATGGGTAGAAGCGGAAGCGGTCGCCACAATTACCGAGCAGAGGGTGGAGAACTTCGTGAAGAAAAATATACTGACTCGCTTCGGAATGCCTATGGTGCTGGTAGCAGACAACAGTCGACAATTCGATAACGAAAAGTTCAGAAGTTTCTACGACCGACTAAAAATGAGATTACAATTGACTTCTATAGCTCACCCCCAAAGCAACGTTCTTGCGGAAAACACAAACAAAAAGATAATGAGTGCCCTTAAGAAGCGCCTTGACGGACAAAAAACGTGGGTGGAAGAAATTGACGAAGTATTATGGGCCTACAGAACCACACCAAACGGAGCCACAGGGGAAACACCGTTTAGGATGGCCTTTGGGGCGGAAGCTTTAGTTCTCGTAGAAGTGGTATTGCATAATCAGAGGGTGTCGAGCTATGAAGAAGAGCAGAACAACGAAGCCCGTCGAGCTGAGCTGGTACTTCTCAGTGAGGACAGGGAAAGGGTTGCCGCTCGTTCGGAAGCCGTCAGGCAGAAGGCAACAAGGTTCTACAACAGAAGAGTAAAGTCGAGCGACGTAAAGGTCGGGGGATATGTCCTACGAAAAGACGAGGTGGCTGGGAAGCATCCTGGAAAGCTCAGACAAGCATAGGAAGGACCCTATCAGGTCGTCAAGCAAGTTGAACATGGCTCTTACATTCTGCGCAATGCAAATGGAAAAATTATACCAAGGCCATGGAACTCTCGAAACTTAAAAGCATTCTACCAGTAGATAAGTTTTATTTTGATTAATGTTTATTCAATATCATTCTTATACCGAGCTTGTGGGTACCTTTTTCCTGTCCCTGCCAGACAGGTTTTTTAACGACCCACGCCCCCATTATCATCAATAAAAGGATTTTCAGATTTCTTGGCAATGAAAAGTTTCATCATATGTGGCAAAGAGTAAAAAATCGCTCGGCATCTCCAAAGATCGACTACGGTCGGTCGGGTCGCCAAGACAAGATCCTTGGGACCCTCGCTTGGCATCTCCATAGATCGACTACGATCGGTCGGGTCGCCAAAATAAGATCCTTGGGACCCTCGTTCGCCATCACTCGGCATCTCCATAGATCGACTACGATCGGTCGGGTCGCCAAGACAAGATCCTTGGGACCCTCGCTCGTCATTGCTCGCCATCTCCATAGATCGACTACGGTCGGTCGGGTCGCCAAGACAAGATCCTTGGGACCCTCGCTCGCCATTGCTCGCCATTGCTCGCCATCTCCATAGATCGACTACGGTCGGTCGGGTCGCCAAGACAAGATCCTTGGGACCCTCGCACGCCATTGCTCGCTATCTCCATAGATCGACTACGATCGGTCGGGTCGCCAAGACAAGATCCTTGGGACCCTCGTTCGCCATCGCTTGACATCTCCATAGATCGACTACGCTCGGTCGGGTCGCCAAGACAAGATCCTTGGGACCCTCGCTCGCCATTGCTCGCCATCTCCATAGATCGACTACAGTCGGTCGGGTCGCCAAGACAAGATCCTCGGGACCCTCGCTCGCCATTGCTCGCCATCTCCATAGATCGACTACAGTCGGTCGGGTCGCCAAGACAAGATCCTTGGGACCCTCGCTCGCCATTGCTCGCCATCTCTATAGATCCACTACGGTCGGTCGGGTCGCCAAGACAAGATCCTTGGGACCCTCCTTCGCCATTGCTCGCCCTCTTCATAGATCGACTACGGTCGGTCGGGTCGTCAAGACAAGATCCTTGAGACCGTAGCTCGGCCTCGAGTACAGATCGACTAAATTGTCGAGGCAAGATCCTTGGAACCATTGATCGACACCACTAACACTCGGCCAAGGTTCCTAAGATAAAGCCCGGAATCGTCCGGCCGTATAATCGCTCGACCAAAGTCACTCGTTCGATACACAACGAATACACTCGCGCACAAGTGCTACTTAAAGGAACAGTTTAACATTAAATGCAAAAGAGGTAGCGAAAAACACAATTTTGTCCATTATAAGTGAAGGCCCTGGCCACAAGCCCGACCAGGTGAGCCTTACACAAAACAAAACAATCATTTCTCATTCCACTGGAGGAGAAGAAGGGCTAACAACGGGAGCGACCAGATCGACAGGAGAGGAAGGACCCGCACCTGAGTCGGGAGAGCAGAGATCAACATGCACGCTGGGGAAAAGCACTGGAGGAGCATCCTCGCCCTCCTCAGAGCTCAAGTCCACCTCCTCATCCGGAACCGGCACCGGCTCCCCCTCGACCATCTCCATCATTCCTTGCAAAGAGAGCCCGAGACAAGAGGGGAGTTTCGCCTCAGCATACTCTTCAAATGAAGGGCACGTCGACCCCTCAGGAACATGAGCCTCATAGTAGCTCCTCAGAAGCGAAAGGCCTAGGTCGCAAGCATACTCAAGGCATTCCCCACGGAGGAACCGCCACTGCCAGCGTCTGATCGCCTCGACCCTCTGTCTTTTAATGGAGCCGCGCAACTCCCTCAGTATATCCTGGGTTTTGTGATGGCCCTCCACCGCGGTTTGACAATCATGGCGGAATTTTCTACTTTGTTTCTGTTCCTTCTCCACTATCTTCCTCAGCTGGCTCCTCTCCTCCTCCCCCGTTGACAATTGAGCCCTCAAAGCGTTCGTTGTTTCCTTCCAGACTTTCCTCTCCTCCTCCAAGGAAGAGTTTTGCCCCCGGAGAAGGTCTCTCCCCTCCTTAACCTCCTCAAGCTCGTCTTTCAGGGCCTTCACCCGCTCATGGAGGTCCTGGACCTCCTGGTCCAAAGCTTCAAAACGCTGCACCACTGCGAAGGACATCGACGCGCTCCGTATGCCGATGCAAATGAGTTGGGGCCCCAGCTCCTTATTACTCGTACTGTCCATAATCCGCTCGTCCGCGGGAGGAGTAATCCTTTCTGCAATATGACGGGACACCGTGAGGTCCCCGATCAAAGCAGTTTTTGGCAGCTTAATTGCGGACTGCCATTGCTCGGCGATGGCAGCTCGCCCTTTCCCTTCGCTCCTCTTTTCTTTCCCTTTCCCGCCTTGACTAGGTGGGACGGATGGAAGATCGCCGAGCCGAACAAGTCTCTTCCTTTTAAGGGGAGGCCCCGCGTCCTCTTCGTCCTCTTCGGAACTCGAGCAACCCACGCCCGACCGCACGATCGGCAACACCATGATAGAGCGGTCGGGCTCCGTCGCTGCAGGGGCGCCTCCACTGGTTTCTGCCTCTTTCCGCTTCTTCCTTTCGGTCTGTTTTTTGGATTTAGGGGGGAGGCAGGATCGTCAAAACTGCTTATCCTCGCCATAGTTGCACAGTAACAAACATAAGTCAGAGGGAGATAGCAATAATCAAAACATGCAGTAAGTAGCTGAACTACGCAGGTTCAACCAGACGGAGCGGCTTCCTCTCTTAACCCGTTAATCCTTGGTGGGGGGTCGAGAAGAAAGGAATCGGCCGAGGCCCTCCCAAAATAGCCCTGGACGAGCCGAGCGAAGTCGTATCGACCGAGTGCTTTAATACGCCAGACCACCCCCCACTCCTCCCTACTGAGGGATACGCTCGACAAATAGTTCCACTGCTCGGCCAAAGGATACCTTCATGGCCGACACACCGAAGAGAATCTGGGAGGTTTCACAAAGAAATATTTAGTTCGTCAGGAAGAAATTTTCGAAGGTGTCTTGGCCGGTCGATATCTAACATCTCTATATTGTAGAAAGGGGATCCCAGCTTCAGAGCTCGGACTATGACTCATCCTCAAGAAATGACGCAAGATGCCAATCGTGGGCAAACAACCGAATTGATGACACAGCAGCGCCAGTCCATTAAGAAACCTCCAGCTGTTTGGAGGAATCTGGCTCGGCATCAACTGATAGGCCGCGCACACTTCATCAATGATCGGAACATATGGAAGCCTCATGCCACCTACCTAGAAGAAACTATCGAAAACGGCGAAATATCCACTAAAGTTGCTGTGGATATGTTCGTTCCCCAAAGCTAGCCGAGGACTCCAGGACACGGGAATGTTATATCTGAGTATCAACCGATTAAACTCCTTTACGGTTATCGTCGATGCTTCCCGTGGCGGCGCCTCCACAACCAACCCATCTTTTCTCTCCCTCGTCGATATTTCCTCGACACCCTCTACCATACTCCTAGCACTGGTAGTCGACATGTCTACCGAGAAGAGGTTTTTAATAAGAAAAACTCAGGGGAAGGAAGGATGTACCTATTTAGTGAACGGAGAAAGGGAAATCGAACGACAGTTGACGGAAATTTCCAAGAACTGGGAGCAAGAAAGAGTAGATGAAGGTAGAAAGAAAGCAAGAACGAAACAAGCGTGAAGAAAACTCACAGCATATCGATCCTGAACATTTATAGCAGATCAGCTAAACGGACATCCCAACCAAAGCGTGACACGCGGAGAAAATCCGAACGAGCTCGGACACGCGGAAGAATCCGAGCCGAGGTAAATTAGGGTTTGTTTAAAAGATTGGAGCGGCGCGACAGTTGAAAGGACGTCTATGACAGCTGTACAACGGTTACATGGATGATCCGTTTCAAATTCTGAAAAGTTGTCAGAAGGCACGCGCCGTCGGCAATAAATGCTCCGCACACTCACTAATGATGACCTCCCGACCTACTTAGGCGCGGGCTATCGTGCAAAGTACGCCAATGCAGACCGACCAGAGACAATTAGCCGATCGATACGAATACGAGCAGTCACGTACTGCCCGTCAATATTCGACCAATCAGGCCTACCCCGAGCTATCTTATTGACGAGCTATAAGACTGCAGACGGACTACATCCCAATATCCGATCGATCGGATCAAGTACGAGCTGCCTCATACCGACCTGCTACGTCAATGCCCGACCGATCGTCCACCTTACGAGCTATCAAACCCTGACATACTCCTCCGACCCTTCTCTTCGCTCAGACTCGAGGAGTAGGGGGCTTATGGTCGGGTCGGTCGAATTGGGCCCAAGCTCAATCGTAATAATCCACGGGTCGATCGGTCGATCTCTTAAAAGATGAGTCTCACGCCCATTGGTTAACCCAAGTCCGATCCATACTCTTCTCAGCCCATCTGCATGTAAGAGACTCCCATGCACACGTAAAGACTTAACCCTAGCATCCGTCCCATATATAAGGTATAACTTCATCGTAACAATGGTATGCATAATCATAACCTAGTTCTCACAGCTTTTACAGCAATCCAGTCTTCACCAAAGACTGACTTGAGCGTCGAAGGGGCTAATCGGGACACAACCCCCGGTGTGCCTTCCTTTGTTTTGCAGGTACCTTCACGTTGCAGTCATCCCAGAAGACGGCCAGATCATGGATCCAAACGGCAACGTTCCGTTATGTCAGAATCCGGCGGAACCAATGCCATTTTTAATAAAAATAAAATATATTTAATTGTAAAATTTAATAAATTTATACTTCTATTTATAAAATTAAATAAATATAATTTATAAATTATTTAAACAAATAATTTTATTTCAATTTCTTATACATATTAATAAAATTATTATATTTTATTAAAATAAATAATAAAGTTTGTAAAATAATAATAAAATAATATTTAATTTCACTATTTTAATTATTAAAAGTAATGTTATTATTTAGAATCAAATATTTTATAAATAATTATTTTGAAGCTTTGATATTTATTTATTATTAAACTATATTAATTTTAGATTATATTTACTAAATAATTACACATTTGAATTTATTTTAAAATTTTAAATTAATGATACAGATTAAAATAAATAAAATTATTAAATGTTATCATCATAATTGTAATAGTAATTAATAGTAAATGATTAAAATATTAGTTTTTAATTAATGATAAATTAGATTATAAAAATATAAAACAAAACTATAATTTTATTTTCATAAGTTATGAAAGAAATCAAATAGGGCGAAAGATTGATTGAAATTATGTCTTCTTTTGTAATTTTTCACGTTAGTTTATGTCCCATAAGAGAGGTCGAATTGATGGAGTAGGGGCATAAGGTCAAAAGATTTTATGTTTAAATCTCTCGTTTTTTGATCAAACTTGTTGTACAGGGGTTGTGTAATGCAAAATATTCAGTTGATGTGATTTGCAGACTATTGCATCAATCCGAAAATTTACTCAATGTGCATTCGAATAATAATGACCGTGGATTCCATCATTTTTTTTTTTAAATGATACGAATTTATTAGTTAAATTGATAGTTCAACGTCATGTTACGTACACGTTAGTATTAATATGATACGAATTTATTAGTTAAATTAGTCTTATTGTGTCATGTCATATGATGGGATTACACATTTTATTAAATTTAAATTAATTATCCTCAATTATGATTATATATAATAAAACCTAATCAAAATTAATAATACTAATTTAATAGAAATGATCATTAATTTAAAAACTTAATCGAATGATTGATTCGATCAAAATAAATACAAACCAACCTAATTTTTATTCAATTTATATTTATAATTACTACAAGAAAAAATAGTCAATTTTCATGCAAAATATCGGTTGCTTTCTTGAATAGTAAGTAACCAAAATTTTGAAAATATGAATAACAAAAAAAGTGAAAATAAATATTATTTTTGATTTTCTCAAAACTTCTCTTATATTAATTAGGCAATTTACAAGTTGTCTCTTCCGGAGATATATTTATTTCTTTGATTTTTATTAGCTTTAAAATTTATATATATATTTTTACCTTTTAATGAATTTAATGCTTTTATCTTTTCTAGTCTCTTACACAATCTAACTAATAAATTATATTTAAAATTTATATACTTTGTTTATCTTATAATTTAATTACAAATTTTGTTTTAAATTATTATTGTAAAAATGAATTATTATTTTTATATTTTAAAAATATTAAATTTTTATCTCACTAATAAATTATTTTTGTCAAAATTTAAGTTCTTTATTTATCTCTTTATACTTTAACTTAAATTTTTAATTATTATTTGATCATCAATTTGTATAATAAATTGAATTATTAATTATTACATATAAGGAATTTTGCTTAATATAATTTGAGAATATGTTAAAAACTAATACTTAAACTATAAAGTAATATGTTTAAAGGACATTAAAAAGAAGTTAGAATAAAGTTAGAATCCTTTCCATTAACTTTTTCTAAGTTTACTTCAACTTTTATAATTCTTTAAACAAATAATAATATAAAATACAAATTTTATTTTTACTAATATTTTAAATTTTATATTAGATTTAATATTAGTTTAAATTATTAGATTTATTATTAGTTTATTATATATTATAGACATTATTAATGCATTTTATTTCAATAAAGTATTTTGTCTTATACTATATTTTTACTTGTTTTTATAATATCACTTCTTATTTATTATCTATCAATTTTATAGCAATTTAATACCGGTTAAACCTTTAAACCTTAAACTTTTTCTTTGATCGGTTTGATACCGAGTCTAGTCTTTAAAACATTGGAAATAATCTAACTTAACTTTAATTAACATAATTTTAATCAATAAAACCCTTAGTAAACCCCAAACTTTATGTGGGTTCTCCTCATTGTCCCTTCATCATTGTTATTTTTGGTTGTCGACCTATTATCGGCTTTATCTCCTCGATGATGTCATTGAAGGTGTTTTTGAAGGAAATTAATACAAAATTACATATTAATTTCATAATTAATCAATACAATTGATTAACTCTATAATTATAACATATTATATTCAATAATTGGATGGATAAATACCTAAAAATTGGGGAACAATAGAATCCATTGTTATTTTTTGTGAAGCGGAGTGATAGAGATACAGAGGATTAACTACTGCTATTCCAAACCCTAATTAGCAAAAAAAACATACAGTTCTCAATAAGGCGATTGCATTTAAAGTTGGCTAGCAGTAAGGCCTCCTGTGCACTGTAAAATATGGGCCAAGTCGAACTATCATAGCAAGCCTATGAATACAGGCCCAATAACACGTTTGAGAGATAATTACCAAGCCCAATTATCTTGACATCAAATTAATCAAGATTTGTACAAAATTATGTTTATTATGCTAGCCCACAAAAATAATGACAAAATTATATCATTCTCCCACTTGGACAACATAATCAACATCAATGAACAATAGAAACAAATCCCCATATTAATATAACAATATGTTGCCATAATAAGATGTCAAAGTAGAGCCAACAATCTCTCAATCATAAGTCCAAAATGAGGTTACAAGTATTTCAACAGTATAGAAATCAAACCCGATAGGAGTACTGATAACATATATGCAAGATACTCATACCTCGATGACCTAAACAAAATGTGTTATAAGGAAATGCACATAAAATGGTGATCCATTTGTGCAATTCTAAACAAAATGGCCCAAGCATCCACTCAAGATGTCTACTAAGATTTAAAAAAATATCTCATAACAACAAAATGAGACTGGGTATAAAATGTCTTCAACAAAATGCCATATATATACAAACAGTCAAACGTATCTGCGCAGTATATCAATAAAGTATATGGCAATAACAATAATAGCAACAATTATAAGCAAAAGTATCTAGACTGAATAACAAAATTGTCAAAGACAATGTTGCTATCAAAAATTAACATAAAACAGACTCCCACTAATCCAAGGCATCAAAAGATCTAAATAGACCCATACGAGTTACATGACTTATAAAAGCCTTAACAGTCAAGCCTTTGGTTAAAGGATCTGCTACCATAAGATCGGTGGATATATGCTCTATACGAGTCTGAAACTCTTTAACCTTCTCTCTATGAAACATATACTTTGTATTAAAATGCTTTAAATGCTTGGAGTTCTTGCATATTTGAGAGAAGCTCACCACAGCAGAGTTATTACAATATATGGTTAGAGGTCTGGAAACACTCTCCACAAGATGAAACTCAGAAATGAAATTCTTTAACTATATTGCCTGTCGAGTAGTTTTGTAACAAGCCATATATTTTGCCTCCATAGTTGAAGTTGTTCTAAGTGTTTGTTTAACACTTTTTTAAGATACAGCTCCTCCAACAAGCATAAAGATATATCCTGATGTGGATTTGTGATCATCAGGGCATCCACCATAATTAGAATCAGAATAACCCATTATCTCAAGGTGATCAGACATCCTATAAGTGAGCATGTAATCTTTAATATCTTGTAAGTACCTCAGAACTAGTTTTGCATCTTGCCAATGACCCGTACCAGGGTTGTTCAAGTATCTCCCAAGTACATCAACAACAAAAACAATATTAGGACGAGTACAAACTTGAGCATAATAAGATTGCCAACAACAGAAGCATATGGGACCTTTTTCATTTCTGACTTATCTTTATCATTTTAAACATTGGCTATTCGAGAGTTTGTCATCCTTTTGAATGGGTGCACTACAAGGATTACAAGTCTTCATGGTGAATCTATTCAAGATCCTTTCAATATACCTTTTCTGAGACAAACCAAGAATACCACGAGATCTATCACGATGAATTTCAATGCCCAGAACAAAAGAAGTATAACCGAGATCTTTCATATCAAAATGAGCTGTCAACATTTTTTAGTTTCAGAAAGAAAACCCATATCATTACTGGCTAAAAGAATATCATCAACATATAAGACAAGAATAATGAATTTTCTCCTACTATTCTTCAAGTAAATGTATTGATCAACAACATTTTCCTTGAAGCCAAGAGAGCAAACAATTTGGTCAAATTTTAAGTACCATTGTCTGGAGGCTAGTTTCAGCCCATAAATGGATTTTTTCAATTCGCATACTATATGTTCCTTACCTTTCTCAACAAAATCAGCAGGCTGATTCATGAACACATCTTCATACAAATCACCATTTAGGAAAACAATTTTCACATCAATTAATGGAACTCTAAATCAAAATGAGCAACCAAAGCCATCACAATACGTAATGAATCTTTAGAAGAGACCAGATAAAAAATCTCTTTATAGTCTATACCTTCCCTCTAGTTATAACCCTTTGCAATAAGTTTGGCTTTTTACCTTTCTATCTCACCTCTGGCATCACCTTTAGTCTTAAAGATCCATTTACACCCATCAATTTTACAACCACTCGGTAATTCCACTAAATTCCAAACGTCATTCATATCCATAAAAGCCAGTTCATCTTCTATGGTTGCCAACCATTGTGAACTACGAGGACCAAAAATGGTATCCTGAAAGAAAATTGGATCTGAGTCTTCAACTAAATTTAATTCATGCTCCTCCAAGTAAATATCTCAAAATTTAGAAGACTCTGTGGATTTAGGAATCCTTTTAGATCTCCTAGGTGGAACTACAACCGCATTTGGGATTTGAGTATCAATGTCAACCTGTTGAGGAATATCAATACCATTTCCTCGATCAACAACATCATCATGAATCAGAGGAGACTGAATTGCCTTAGGATAAGAAACAATAGGTGTAGGAATAACAACAAGATCCTCTCTGAAATCAACAACACGAGACTCATGCCTTTCATTATGCTCCATGTCCCCTTCAAAATAGACATCCCGATCTGATTCAATGACTTTAGTAGTGTGATTGGGACAATAGAATCTTAAACCTCTTGAGCTAGTATAATAACTAATAGAGTAACCTGAAATAATTTCAAGATTAAGCTTCTTCAGCTGAGGATTATAAGTCCTCACCTCAGCCTTATAGCTCCAAACACAGAAATGCTTCAAACTGGATTTCTTTCCTGATATAAGCTCAAAAGGAGTCTTTGGTACAAACTTACTAGGCACATGATTGAGAACATAAACAGCAGTTCTCGAGACGTCTCCTCATAAGAACTCTGGTAAGGTGGAGTGACTAAGTATGCACCAAATCATCTCCATAAGAATACGATTTCGTCTCTTTACAATCCCATTTTGTTGAGGAGTGCCAGACATGGTATATTGCGACTCAATTCCATAATCTTGCAAGTATCTAGCAAAAGGGCTAGGGTTTCTCCCAGTTTCATCATACCGACCATAATACTCACCATCTCTATCAGATCTTACACATTTAATCTGCATCCCAAGTTACAATTCGATAACATTTTTTCATGGCAACAGGAGTAATCGGTCCACAGATATCTGTATGAATTATCTATAAATGGTTCCTCCTTCCTATTCATTTTCTCTTTTCTTACTTTAGTTGTAAACTTTCATTTTATGCAATCAACATAAGTGTCAAAATTAGAGAAGTCCAAATAATGTAAAATAGTTTCCTTAATCAACCTCTCTATTATCTTCTTAAAGATATGTCTTAATCATTTATGTCATAACATGGAAGATTTTTCAGTAACCCTCTCACATTTCTTTCCAACAACAACATTTTATAATTTTGAATATTTCACAAAGTCATTAGAGTTGGAATGAACCATCTTAAAATTCTAATTGTACATGATTAATATTCTTATCTAAATGTTAAGTATACCATCCGCATAGCATTAAAGATTATTCAACTTGCAAAACTTTATTAATAAAAGTTAAGGTATGTAGGATGGCAAGCCAAAGATTTGGAAAGCATGTTTGAATTAAAAAAAGTTAATCGTTGTTAAGTGGAAGAAAGGTGATTAAGGAGAAGTAGGTTGGAAGGAGCGCGGATCGTCTGTCTAACTTTACTCTATCTTATTCTGTCTAGTGACAAAACGGCGTCGGTTTCTTCTAAAAAAAGCAACAGCTCTATAGCAGATGGGCAGGCGCCTGTGACGCCGTTTACAAGCCACAACCTCCTTTCCTTTGGCTTTTTCTTATGATTATTATTATTTATAAATAACGTATATTTCCATTATTGTAAATACTGTGTCTTATGTTTTTTTAAAATAGTTATTATTATTTTATTTATTGCAGAGTTATTATTACATTTATTGTCATTATCATTAAATTTCTTTTAATAAATCTAGTAATCTTTTGTTATCTTTATTATTATTATTATTATTAGTATTAGTATTATTATTATTATTGTTATTATTATTATTTCTATTCTTATTCTATGCTTATTATTGTTATTATTATTATTCTTAATCTTATTATTATTACTATTAGTATTATTATTATTATTATTATTATTGTATTTATTATTATTCAAATTTATTATTACAATATATTCAAATTTATTATTATTATTATTATATAATTTGTATTTATTATAATTCAAATTTATTATTACAATTTATTAAATTTTATTATTATTAAATTTTTATTTAGTATTATTAAATTTTATTATTATTATTATTATTATTATTATTATTATTATTATTATATGATTTGTATTTATTATAATTCAAATTTATTATTACAGTTAATTCAAATTGATTACTATTATGTCTAATAATTATTATTATTATCCTTATTATAATTAATTTTATTTATTTATTTATTTATTATTATTATTCTTCTTTTATTATGACTAAGTTATTCTTATGTTTCATAATTTTATATTATTATTATTATTATTATTATTATTATTATTCAGTTATTCTGATGATAATTAATTTTATTTATTAATTAGAATAATAATTAGTGTTATTTGAATAATGTTATTTAATAATAAAATAATAATTATACTATTATTACTATTATTATTATTATTTTATTATTATTATCTTATTATGTGTAATTATTATTATTATTATTATTATTATTATTATTATTATATAATTTGTATTTATTATTATTACTACTATTATTATTGTTATTAGCATATAATTTTATTTATTATTATCAAAATTTATTATTACAATCTATTCAAATTTATTATTATGATGTTTAATTATAATAATAATAATTATAATTATTATATAATATGTATTTATTAATGTGACACATTTTTAGTATTTAAATTTAATTTTTACACATTTTGTTTTTAATTTTAATTTTATTTATTTTAAGATAAAATAAAATAATAAATACAAAATACAAAATATGTCACATTTTAAATAAAATTTTAAGATAAAATTAAAATATAAAATCGTTTTAATTTGTGTGTAATTTGTCTCACACACATATTTTAATTTTTAAATAAATAAGATAAAATTAAAATTTATTTGCATGACATATTTTGATTTTATTTTTCTTATTATTTTAATTTTAATCTTTTAATAATAATATTTTTAAGGTTAAAATTAAAATGAATTTCAATTATTCTAATAGTTTATTAAATAATGTTATTTAATAATTTATAATATTATTAAATATTATTTATTATTTAAATAAATAATATATATTTATTATTATTTGCAAATGGCCATTTGCATTGGCTGTATGAGTCGTTTAATGGCCATTTGTTGGCCAAATCATGAGGCTTCAGCTTATTATTATAATAATTTATTATAATATATATTATTATAAATTAATAATAATAAATATTAGAATATTATAATATAAATATTAGAATATAATAAATATAATATATAATAAATTATAAATTATTAATTAACATTATTTAATAAACTATTAGAATAAAACCAACGCCGTTTTGTCACTAGACAGAATAAGATAGAGTAAAGTTAAACGCCGTTTTAAGGAAAGGTGTTATGTGTCTTTCGGTAGCTGTTATGTAATTACTTTATGTCTAATGCTCAGTTGCATTTACTGTCTATTGATGGTGCAGTTAAGCTTTGGGTTAGATTGTAATGTGTCAATTTAAGTGGCGAAACATCTGATTAATTGCATTTACTATCTATTGAAGGAAAATAGTGTTTAACGTGACTATTAGAGAAAGCCGAATTCTCTTCCTCTTCGTCCAAAATCACTATTTTGATGATAAAACAAGCGATGGAAGAAACTATTTTGTAAAATTTGTCATATGTGCACACAAATAAGCGCATACATGTCTTTTTATACAGTACAGAGATCGTACCATTTTCCCTCAAAAACAATTCTGAAGGTCTTTCATATGCTTTGATCACAATATTCGAATCCCGTCGAAACCTAATACAGAAAGGCATCGAAACATGACTCCGTCAATCAATCACCTCTCCACAATATTATATGTGGGGCAGAACTTTATTATTCTTACCTCTTAAATCTCTGATAGCCAAATCTGGGTACAGACGCACATTACCAAGTCTCGGACATTACTATCGTGATTCCATTGGTCTACATAAACCGAAAAAAGGACCACAAGAACGTATCAGCGGCCTTAAAAAGGGAATCCAGAGGATAGAACACAAAGAAGAGCACTCCTTGTCATCTAGGTGTATGTCAACTCGGTAAATCGTACTGAATACTGATACTATTTGAGCAGATGATGTCATGATACTTAGTCGAGGTGGCTTCTAGCTGGTATGTATAAGCAGAGAGGTTGATAGTGATAGTCATTCACTAAAGACGGCGCCGTCAGGTGTGTTGTCAGGGATAGAGATGAGATCTCCTGAGCCTTCTTTAATGGTTTTCTCCAAAAATGGCTGCATGGGCAATCATTTTTTACAGCTCTTTCATTTCTCTAACCTTTGCTTGCTTTATTGCTCTATAAATTAACTTGGTCTCTGTGATCTGTTAACCTAACTAGTCCTTCCTTATCTTACAAAAATTTCTGCTAGCTTCCAGTTGGCAAGTTCTGATATTGTTTGCGGTGAAATGTCTCCCAAAGCCAAGCTCTACTCTTTCATGTTGGTGGCGATCTTCTTATTCTCTGTTCCTGTGCAAGATGTTTCTGGTGGAGTTTTCTTTCTCATTCTTCTACTTAACAAACGTATATTTTGATTTGCATTTACAAATTTTTTTTGTTTCAGTTTCAAAAATATTGCTATTTTACTCTACTAAAGCTAAGTTACACGTCCAAGTAACAAGCTAGGTCACACGTCCAAGTAACTAGCTAGACTCAGAAAGCCTAAAACGTTTTACCTTTTAATCGTTGACAGGTTGCTACAGAGCACTGAGGTGCTCTTATGCACAAACGGCATCTTCCATGGAAACTCAAAGCAGAAAGGTTCGGTTGCTCTCAATCCTGGTTCTGAAGTGGGCTGACGATTCGTCTACTACATGTAGTTTTCCCTTTGTTTATGTTGTTTAATTTTTCTTTGTGAGTACAGGTACTGGGAATCTTAAAGAGTAGAGGAATGCATGCGCCTACACTCACTGAGGATGGCAAGGACTTGATGGCTAGAGAGCTAAGGGCAGTTCCCTCTGGTCCAGACCCTTTGCATCATAATGGTGGCGCCCCCAAAAAGCCAAGAACTCCATGACTTCCGTTTCCGTATAAAAATAGTATAGTTTATTAGGTACTGCAAAATTCTGGAAACAGGGGTAGATGTAAGTTTTTGTCAAACCCTGAAGAAACAGCATGTATGTTTCTCTGTTTTTCTCCTTTTCTTTGTTTCCTTTTTGCGTTTCAGCAGATGCCAAACAATGTAAGCTTCATCAGCTGTAGCTATGAAATATGATTAGATACACAAAATGGTCTCTCTCTCTCTCATATACATATATCGTTTTATGACGCCTTGGTTGCTTATAGCTTGCATGCACGTCATTTGAAACTAAACTTTAAATGGTATTCTGTATATCCATTAAAACATAACAAACAAAACGAACTGTTCCAACGGATTCCTTTACCATACAGAGTATAATACTTACGGAATCCTTCTTCAAGTGACGTTTGAAACATCCCGGAAGCCTGTAACGTGAGAATGGTATTGTACTACAGACAGAGCTAGCAGCTAGGTTCTAGTTCTGTTACACAGTAATCAACGCAAAAACTGAAAGGCTAGGTCGATTCCAGTTTAATTAGGTGCTCAAGTGAATTGAAAGCCTGTCTCAGAAGTCAAGGATGACTATTTGTGGTCAGATGACACATTTCACGATTAGAATGGAATCAATGGATTGTGACATCTGCGGGTGCTGCCAAATATGTACTGCAATAACTAACCTCGAGCTTCAGTACCAAATATATTCTCAGTGTATCTTGTAGCAGAGATGTGATAGTCTTAATGACGTTAAGGCCTGCATGACACTGGAAGTATCGATTAAAGAAAAAGGGTCATCCCATAATCCAAGTTATCAATTGGTGCAAATGGAAAGACTGTTGCGAAGCCAAGTCCTATAAGGACCAGCCTCATTGTCTTTTATTGAAGCTTTTGAGAATGTGGCAAGAGTAAGAGACATTTTAAACTATAATTTCATGTACGTAGGCTTCAGTGGATGTCATTTGCAAGTGGTCATTGGAAAGGATTGGAAGATGTAACCTGTCTTGGGACGACTTAAGTAACCAAAGTCCTTATAAATAGTTAGGACTGGTTAAACTAGACTTGTTCTAGGAACAAGTAAACAACCATATTGTAGACTGTACGTTATTTGCCTTAAAAATTGCAGCTTACATAGCTTCTACTAATAATCCAAAATTCCAACATCCGACGAATGAGTGGAACAAGTTATGTGTGATGTTTTAGGTTCTACGTTCTTGATTAGACTGAAATTAAATCGTAGTCTAAATTTAAAAAGAACCAATTAACAAAATGCAAATATTTATATCATTTGCATGCAAATATGCAATTGCATAAAGTACAAGTCATGGTTAATTGAAAAAGATTACTTTGTTTCCTTATTTCTGCACAAAAATAGATTGTTCATTGTATCTTCTAACATTCAACAATAGTGGTTTCTCCATAATTTGAAATTCATAATAACTTTGTAGTTTATCTCGTAGTGCTGCTTTATGATTGGGTCTTCACATTGAAAGCTATATATATTAATTAGTTACATTTGATATACAGTTATTTGGTTTCACCAATATTTTTGTTGTTATTTTTATTTTTATTTTATTTTAATTTTAATTTTAATTTTAAAATAAATATAAAGACTTATAATAAAATGAAATACAAACTTGAAATCTACAATAAAAAACTGAATTTTATTTTCTATTTTTATTTTCTTCTTAATATAATAATATTATTTAATGTTAAAGTATAATTTAATTTATTTCTTTACATATTAAAATGTATTTTAAATTATTAAAATAAATATTGTATTTATGTAAATCTATCGAAAATAACTTCTCAACTAATTAGGGTAAGGTATTGCATACTACTAGACCTTCCCAAACTTCGCACAAATGGACTCTTCTTGAGTGTTATTGTTGTTTTGTTTTTATTAAAAATAAATACTGTAAATATTTATATTATTAAATAAATTTGCACGTTAATTATATATAATAAGATTCTAATATAAAATTATATTAATTAATTCTAATTAAATAAGGAAAGATATTTATTATATGCGATACTTTAAAGTACAATAATAACATTTGTTACCAATAAATTATAAAGTAATTAGAACTTTCATTAGTATAATCATTCCATATTTAGGTTATGTTTGACAATCAATAGAATGCATTAGTCGTTAGTGATCCTATCGGTGGTTAGCTAACAACGGATTAATATAGATGATTTGACCAACTAATAATATTATTGATATATTTAAAGATGTATGATAACATCGCTTGTTTAATATTAACTATTTATGTGTAAAATAATTTATGGGAGTATGACTTAAAAAAGATTTATAAGGACATGAGTGTTAGCTATTTATATCTTAGTATTTCTTTAAATATTCTTATAAAATATAGAAAGAACAACACCATCATTTTTTCATTATCTTCCATCAAGCTTTAAGAATACCAAAGCCCTCTCAATATAACTTCTCAATAATGAATGAGTTTGATTAAAAATTTATCAAGATTCTCTTAGATCGGCTAGGGCCAACTGAAGAACTTGATAGATTACTAAAATACTTTTAAAATAAGCTTGAGAATGAGTTTTATCATATCACTTCAATAGTTTCTCCTTAAATGCAAGATTAACGAGCTTAATATAAAATTGAGTTTGTAAAATGATATCGATTTAATTTCTTATTTAAGGAAATTTTTTTGTTATTTTAATTTTAATTTTAAATTTTAAAATAGAAGCAATATTTTTAATATCTTAAATTAAAATAAAATTATTTTGAAAAAATGTTTATATTACTCTCTTAAAATTTAAACTTAGATAAAATAATTAATTTAAAATTAACTTATTAATTTTAGATTAAATTGAATTGAATTAAACACAATATACAAGTGATAATAATATTATATAGTAAATATTGATATAAAAGGGATATAAATATCATATATGTATAAAAGTAACTAATGTAATATAGTTAGAGACAACAAATTTAAAAGTATTTAATTTTTGAAAATTTTAATTTAATATTAATATTTTTAATTTTAATTTAATGACTAACTTTTAAAATTTATATAAATAAAGTCCAATTTATACTTCTGTCTCTTTTCATTCTCTTTCTTTTTTAGTAATTTATAATAACTTTTGGATATAATAGTTTTTAACCCTCCATTTTTTAGTTGTTCGAGGAAAACGTTCTTCATAATAGCATTTTCAAAATCAGCGGATTGAGTTTAATCCGTCAGTCTAATCAGCTAATTATCAAACATGATTATCAGCAGTTTGATATGGTAAAACAGTTAAAACATTTTAATCCACCAAAAATGGCTAATAAGTCATCTACAATTAAGGTCTCAGTAATTAAAAAGTTCCATCAAATTTATGAAGCATATTTTAAAGTTATGCCATAGTGATATTATACTTCAATTGAGAATTTATACCTTCATTTACACATTTATAATAGGTTCTTTATTTTGTTTTTATCATAAACTTCAAATAATACATCCATTTGTCTATGTATTTTAATAAAGTTGTGTATGATATAGCAAGCGATAATAATATATTTTTAATTCTTCCTATCATAAATGGACATGTTTGAAAGGTATAAGACGTCTTGTTTTTAGAAAGCACTAAATATTGTTTAATAACATTTTTTAATGAAAATGTATAGTTAAACAATTATGGTAAACCTTGAGATTTCTTTTATAATCTTACAAATAATATCTTTCACCTTAATATGATAAAAAATTTAGGCATCACTTAATATTAACAAAACTAATAAGACGTAATGTTATATCTTGCGAGGTATAATTAAAAGTTTGTTTTCTCAAATTGTTTATCATTCTTTAAAACTCAAGAAGTATTTCCAGTACCTTCTGATAATTACATACATAAAATGCATGTCAAAACATAACATTATGGATCAGATCAATTATTTTATCCTTATATAATATTTATTTCAACAATTAAAATATTGCATCGATTTTTTTAAAGGGACGAATATGCACCATTTCAAAAATGATATTTGGTTGGGTCGGCTATATTGGACCCGAGCCCAATCCCACAGGCCAATCGGTCGGTCTCACATCCATCAGTTAATTCGGGCCTGACCCACACATCCATGGCCTAACAGTAGAAGAACATCTCCCATGCAGATACGTGAAGACCAAAACCTAGCTGAAAACCATATAAAAGGTATTATTCTCATAATAGAGGTACGCACAATCATTAACCTAGCTTTCTCTGCGTTTATCAACCTCACTCTCACCAGAAAACTGACTTAAGCGTCGGAGGGGCTAATCAGGACACAACCCCGCAAGCCTTCCTTATTTTTAGGTATCTTCACACCAATTCACCACGTATGCGCCAATCATATGGATCACAACGACAACGTTCGCCCCGCCAGAATCTGGCGAGTAACCAATGGCGCCACCGTGGGCCCACTTCCGCACCACGCCCGTAAACATACAAATCACCAAAGGCGCTATGAATCTCGATATAGTCATTGCCGCGGCTCGTGATGCAACGATAAGCTCACGCTTTCGCGACTCCACCGCACCACATGTCTCCCGCACGGAATCCTCTAATCCTAACGATCAATGCAGCCTCAAACCTTAGAACAAGAAGAACAGAGCGTGGCCTTAGAGGATAACGTTGCACTCAATGCGGCTCGAATCTCCAAAGACCGGTTAGCGCAGATCCTCCTCCGTCCATACACCACCTCGACCTGTAAAGATAGAGGAGGCAATGAATCGGTGATTCGCCAGATCCGGCATCTCAACCAAGACAATGACCTCCGTCCGCTCATACGGCCAAATTACCCGACAAATCGCTTTAACAACCGATCATCGCCCATCTGAAGCCCTAGAAAAAATAGCGGATGATCGGATTAATGCGGCTATGAGCTTTCGTCCGGATCGCCCAATGGCGCAGTACAGCTCTCCCTTCACCCCAGAAATCTTGGACAGCCTCCCGGCACCTGGCACAAAAATACCGACCCCCGAGAAATACACTGAGAAGACCGACCCCCTGGATTATCTGCAGCACTTCCAGTCCATGATGAATCTACATTGTGTTCCGGACGTTATCCAATGTAAGGCTTTCTGCACGGCCTTCCAAGAGGGAGCTCGGCGATGGTTCAACAGCTTGCCCCCGAGTTGTATCACATGCTTCGAAGATTTCAGGTTGTTATTCCTGAACCAGTTCGCCACTAGTAAGCAGCCGCAAAATACAGCTCTGGAGGTGATGCAACTTACCCAAGGAAGAAACGAGAGTTTGCGGGAGTTCATCACTCGGTTCAATAACGAAGCGGTTGAGGTGCCCGACCTCACCGTCCGTCTACGCCGTCGCGCCATGACCAATACGAGGGACGAGGAGTTTAAGAAGTCACTAGCCCTCGATCAGCCCGATCTGCTCAGAAATAAGAAACAGGCGGATAGGTATATTCACCAAGAAGTGCTGAAAATACGAGGCGTCGAACGGATGATCGTCATGAATGACAGTATGCACCGCATTCAATGCGCAAAAGGCTACCGAATCGAGGAGACCGACCAATCGGCTGTGGATATCGACAGGAGTTCACCCCACTAAACAGGCGATATGAAGAGGTGTTGACAGCAATGAGAGCAGATGGGGAAACTATCCGAGAACCCGAAAAAATGAAGACCCCCTATAAGGACAGGAACCCTAATTTGTATTGTCGTTTTCACAAAGAGGTCGGTCATGACACTAAGATTGCTGGCGCTGAAAAAGAAATCGAATTCCTCATACAAAGGGAATGTTAGGGCGATTTGTGAAGCACGGGCAGAATGCCGATCGGGATAATCGACGCAGGACAGGTCGGCCAGACAATAGACGACCGCCCTGGAGTAGAAATGACAGAAATGACGAAGGGACGCAGAATGCGAATTCGGATAATCGACGAGAAGAGAGAGGGCGATCGAGGAAAGAAATGATGAAATGTCGTGGCAACAAGACGATCAATCGATCGGGGTCATTAATATGATATTCGGTGGAAATGCAGCCGGGGGATCCACCAACAAAGGGAGAAAAAGATATGCCAAACAGGTCGGCAAAGACTCATACATCAAAAAGCCGAGGGAGAGCGACGGGATGATATCATTTGACGAGTCCGACCTCAATGGAGTAAGTTGCCCTCATGACGACACCCTCGTGGTAAACCTGAACATGGACGGATACGAGATGAAACGGGTGATGATTGACACGGGCAGCTCAGTCGACTTGTTGTATTATGAGGCCTTCAAACAGATAAAGATACCCGAAGATCGACTACTACCCACAGACGGCCCCATCAAAGGGGTAACCGGGGCGTCGGCCTACCCGTTCGCTCGGGTGAACTTGAAAGTGAAGCTCGGGCAGAAACCGTGTCAGATAGAAAGGGACGTTGAGTTCCTGGTCGTAAAGTTTCAAGGGGCGTACAATGCAATAATTGGGCGGGCAACTCAAAATGCCCTCAGGTCAGTTGTCTCCACCTACTACCAAGTTATGAAGTTCCCGACACCCCACAGAGTCGGTATTGTCAGAGGTCAGCAGAGAATCTCCAGGGAATGTTACTTAGCAGAGACTAAAACATTAGATGGGGCAGTAGTGATGACAAGCTCTCTTGATGTGAGAACCGACGAAGAGACGGACAGGATGAACCCGGTGGAAGAAACGCAGAGGGTCGTACTGGACGAAGCCGACCCTTCTAAGTTCACAAACCTAGGTTCCGAGCTGCAAAGGGACCTGGTTAAAGAAATCACATATTGTTTGGTAGAAAATAGGTCGATTTTCGCTTGGGTACCGAGCGACATGCCCGAAATTTCTCGATCGGTCGCATCTCACTCCCTCGGTATTCGGCATGACTATAAGCCGATCAGACAAAAGAAGCGATGGCACAGCAAGGAGCGACAGGGGGTGATCGAGAAGGAAGTAGCGAAGTTGCTGGAGGCCAGGTTCATCCGAGAGGTCAAATATCCTGAATGGCTGGCCAATGTCGTTTTAGTTAAAAAGAAGAACGGAAAGTGGAGAATGTGCATAGATTTCACCGACCTGAACAAAACGTGTCCAAAGGACAGCTTCCCATTGCCTAAAATCGACCAATTAGTAGACTCCACCTCAGGGCATGAGCCGACTTCTGGATGCTTTCTCGGGCTATCATCAGATCCAAATGAGCCTGGAAGACGAAGAAAAGACCGCCTTCATAACCGACCAAGGCACATATTGCTACCAAGTAATGCCTTTCGGCCTGAAAAATGCCGGGGCGACCTATCAACGGCTCGTCACAGAAGTCTTTGAAAAACAGATTGGCCGGACGGTGGAAGCTTATGTGGATGATATGGTGGTCAAAAGTAAGACGTCCGCGAAACATGTACAAGATCTCAAGGAAGTCTTCCAGACCCTGAATAAATTCCAGATGGAGCTAAACCCAAAAAAATGCGTGTTTGGGGTGGCATCCGAAAAATTCCTGGGGTTTATGATCACTCAGCGGGGAATCGAAGCTAATTCAGAGAAGATTGAGGCCATCATACAGATGCCTTCGCCGCAATGCTTGAAAAATGTTCAGATATTGATCGGTCGGATAGTTTCGCTGAGCAGGTTAATTTCCAAACTAGGAGACAAGTGCTTCCCATTTTTCAAAGTCCTGAAGAAAGCGAACGTGACCCAGTTTCAATGGCCGGATGAGTGCAAGAAAGCTTTCCAACACTTAAAATAATATTTGTTTAGCCCGTCTATTCTGCAAAGCCCGGTAGAGGGGGAGAACCTGATTTTATACTTAGCGATTACGGAGGGGTCGATCAGCGCGGTACTTATCCGATCGGAAGGAAGCCAGCAGCATCCCATCTACTATGTCAGCAAAGTGTTGACCGGGCCAGAAACGCGATATACGCCTATAGAGAAGCTAGCCTCTCTTTGATAATGGCGGCCGTGAAGTCGAGACCTTACTTCCAAAGTCATACCATTGAGGTATGGATCGATCAACCCTCAGCGGTGCCTTCAAAAGCCTGAAACTTCGGGTCGGCTGATAAAGTGGGCGGTAGAACTGGGAGAGTTCGACATACAATACAAGCCCCGCACGACCATTAAAACGCAGGTGTTGACAGACTTCATTGCAGAGATGAGCCAACCGAGCTCGAAGGACGAGCGCCTCCTTTGGAGCTTGTTTGTCGATGGGTCATCCAATGCCGAGGGATGCGGAGCGGGAGTAGTGCTGGTCAGCCCGCATATGGAAGAAAAGGTCGAATACGCCATTCGACTAGAATTCAAGGCCTCCAATAATGAGGCAGAATATGAGGCTCTGATAACCGGCCTCCAACTAGCCTGGAAGATGGAGGTGAAGCACCTGAAGATATACAGCGACAGCCAAGTGGTGGTCGGCCAAGTCACCGGGCAGTATGAGGCCAAGGGGAACAACATGATCAAGTATTTGGAGCTAGTAAAGCAGGAATTGAGTAATTTCGAACAGTACTCAATCAGCATAATAGAACGAGCTCAAAATGCTAAAGCGGATGCGCTCTCGAAAATGGCTTCCAACCGTGATGCCATAAATAATGTTCTAGTCGAACGACTTGATCGGCCTAGCATTCAGAAAGTCGAGGAAGTTCTCAACGTGAGTATCGGTCGGTCGAGTTGGACAGAACCGATCGCGCAGTACCTTTTAGAAGGAAAGCAACCTGAAGACGCGTCAGAGGCTAAGAAGTTAAGGATAAGGGCAGCCGAATACACGATCGTCAACGATACTCTATATAAGCGATCTTACGACTGGCCGCTGCTTCGATGCTTGAATGAAGAAGAACCCGAGCAGGCAATGAACGAAGTCCATGAAGGGATGTGCGGAAATCACATAGGGGGCAGAATGTTGGCTCACCGATTGATCAGATAGGGGTACTACTGGCCGACAATGAGAAGAGACTGTCAGGAAAAGGTCGACCGATGTGAGGCCTACCAGAGAAACAGCAGCCTGTCTCACCAGCCGACCGAGCGGATGCAAATCGTGAGCCATCCTATCCCTTTCGCTCAATGGGGAATGGATATACTGGGGCCCTTCCCTCTCGGTCCCGGACAAAAGAAATTCCTGATAGTGGCAGTGAAATATTTCACTAAGTGGGTAGAAGCGAAGTCTGTCGCTACAATCACCGAGGGGAAGGTGGAAAGTTTCATAAAGAAGAATATAGTATGCCACATCGGGATGCCTATGATGTTGGTTACAGATAATGGTCGGCAGTTCGACAACGACAAGTTTAGAGATTTCTGCGACCCACTAAAGATCAAGCTACGGTTGACTTCGGTAGCCCATCCCCAAAGTAACGGTCTCGCAGAGAACATCAATAAAAAGATAATGAACGCCCTCAAGAAGTGCCTAGACGGCCGAAAGACCTGGGTGGAAGAAGTAGACGAAGTATTGTGGGCATATAGAACCACACCGAACGGAGCCACAGGGGAAACACCGTTCAGGATGAACTTCGGGGCAGAAGCCCTAGTTCCAGTAGAGGCGACTTTGCACAATCAAAGGGTGTCGGGCTATGAAGAAGAGCGGAATGATGAAGCCCGCAGAGCAGAGCTCGTTCTCCTTAGCGAGGATAGAGAAAGGCGTGGCCGCTCGAAGCCATCGAGCAAAAGGCGACCAAGTTCTACAACAGAAGGGTCAAGCCGAGCAATGTAAAGGTAGGTGGTTACGTCCTACGAAAAGTCAAGGCGGCTGGAAAGCATCCCGGAAAGCTCGGACAGACGTGGGAAGGACCCTATCGAGTGATTAAGCAAGTCGGGCATGGTTCTTACATCCTCAGCGATGAGAAAGGAAGGTTTCTACCAAGGCCTTGGAACTCACAGAACTTGAAGGCGTTCTACCAATAGATAAGTTTTATTTTAGTTAATCTTTCTTTATTATCAGTTTTGTATACATATGGGTACCTTTTTCCTGTCTCTGCCAGACAGGTTTTTTAACGGCCCACGCCCTCATTATCATCAATAAAGGGATTTTCAGATTTCTTGATAATAAAGAATTCAATCATGTATGGCAAAGAATAGAAAATCCAGGTACCCATTGTTCGGCATTCTCCATAGATCGACACGGTCGGTCGGGTCGCCAAGACAAGATCCTTGGGACCCTCGCCATCGCCATTGCTCGGTACCTCCATAGATCGACACGGTCGGTCGGGTCGCCAAGACAAGATCCTTGGGACCCTCGTTCGCCATCATTCGGTATTATCCATAGATCAACCACGGTCGGTCGGGTCGCTAAGACAAGATCCTTGGGACCCTCGCCATCGCCATTGTTCGGTACTCCCATAGATCGACTACGGTCGGTCGGGTCGCCAAGACGAGATCCTTGGGACCCTTCGCTCGCCTTCGACACAGATCGACTAAGGTCGATCGGTCACCAAGGCAGAATTACCGGGACCGTAGCTCGGCCTCAATTATAGGTCGACCTCGAAGCCGGTCGGCCATGAGCGACTTTACCAAACTACACTATGATCAAAAATAGAGAGCGAAAACACGGAAAGTAACTTCAAAAACGAATTCTATTATTGCAAATTGATCTTGGCCACAAGCCCGACCAAAGTAGCTCTGAACTGGGAGAAGGGAGCTACAAACAGTCAAGGAGAAGGATAATACCCAGGGGAATACCCAGGGGAAGCCTCGGAAGCGGGCGGAAAAGACGTAGGAGCGGGACCCGGGGGAGCAACCGGAGGAATATCTTCACTAGGAAGCTCTTCCTCTTCGGAGAGCGACACAATGGGAACAGGAGCAGGACCCGGGGGAGCAACCGAAGGAACATCTTCATAAAGGAGTTCTTCCTCTTCGGAGCTGAGATCTAGCTCTTCATCCGGAACGTCGCCCAGTTCTCCATCAACTTTCTTCGTGATCTCCTCCAAAGAAAGCCCAAAAGCTGCGGGAATAAGCAGCTCGGCATAATCTTCGAATGAAGGGCATACCACCCCCTCAGGAGCATAGAGCTCAGCCCCTCTTCGTAACCGAGAGGGTTACCTCACAAAGTAGCTCAAACTCTCCTCGTCTAAGAACCGCCTCTTCCATCGCTGATCGCTTCAACCCGCTTGCTCCAAGACAGGCGTCGCACCTCCATGAGGTGTTCTCGGCTCTATCTCTATCTACCACGGCGGAATGGCAGTCTTGGTGGTACTTCTTGTTGAGCTCCCGTTCTCCCTCACAGTCTTCCTCCACTCCTCACTCTCCTTCTCCCTCCTCTCTCTCTCCTTCTCCTTCTCCTCCTCTACCTTGGCCAATCGAGCCAACACAACTTCCTTCTCCCTCTCCTGAGACTTTTTCTCCTCTTTCAAGGATGCATTTTGAGCCTGGAGGAGGTCTTTCCCCTCCTTTACCCCTGAAAGCTCGTCCTTCAAACCCTTCATCTGCTCATGGAGATCCTGGACTTCCTGGTCCAGAGTCTCCAAACGCTGCAAAGACGGAAAGGACGCCGTCGCAGCCCAAGATACCGAGACGAACGCAGTGAGAACCCAACTCCAGGTTACCTTTCTTCTCCATGACCCGCTCGTCCACAGGGGAGTAACCCTCTCGGCAAGGTAGCGAGACACCTCGAGGTCCCCGATCGAGACTTCTTTATCCAACTTGATGGCAGGGCTCCAACGCCTAAGGTTCACACTTGCCTTCCCTTGCCTTTTTTCTCTTTCTGCCCACTTTGGACTCACCGGGCGGGATGGAAGGTCACCCAGCCGAACCAACCTCTTCCTCTTAAGAGGAGGAGCCGCGTCCTCCTCCTCCTCCTCCTCCACTCGGAGCCGCCTGCATACTAACGACCGCACAATCGGCAATGGCTTCGACGAATAGGAAGGTCCCTAGGGGAACACCCGCAGACACCGCCGAGGAGACCAACCTCAGAGACAAAGCGGCGCCTCACCGGTCTCGCCTCACTCCCTTCTTCTTCGAGAGGTCCGCTTCCTCGACGTAAAGCTCGAGCTCCCATCCTCACCATGGTCGCATCGATGATAAATTAAGTTAGAGAACAAAACTAATGCACAAAAGTTCAACAATTAGTACAATCACGAGGAGTCAACCGGACGGGCGGTTTCCTCCTTTAGCCCGCTAATTGCGTGGTGGGGATCGACGAGGAAAGAATCGACCGAGACCCCCGGTATCCTGAATGAGCCGAGAAGAAAGTCGTATCTGCCGAGCTCCTTGATCTGACAGACCACCTCCCACTCCTCCTCGCTATGGGACAGGTCGACGAATCATTCCATTGCTCGGCCAGAGGATACCTTCACGGTCAAGACTCGGAGGAAGATCCCGGGGCTTCACAAAGAAATACTTGATTCGCCAGAAGAAATTTTGAGGGTGTCCCGGTGAGCGATACCGAGCATCTCTATATTGCGAAGGGGATTCCATTGAGCTCTGACTATGGCTCATCTTCGAAAGTGGCGCGAGAATCCGAAAGAAGCGGATGGTCAACCGATGACACAAAGAATGCCAACCCGCTTATAAACCTCCAACTATTCAGAGGAATTTGGCTCGGCAATAACCCGAACATGGCGCATACCGGTCAACAATCGGGCGACGGAGTCTCATCGCCATCGAGAAAACTACCGGAGACGGCGAAGTATCCACTGAGGTTTCTGTGGATCCGCTCATGCCTAAAGGCCAGTCGGGGCCCCCAAGACGTAGGGATATTATACCTAATAGACAATTTGTTCAACTCCCCACGGTCATCGACGATCACGCATCTTTAGCGGCAACTCCATTAACTAAACCATCTTTTCTCTCTCTCATCGACATCTCCTTCGTACCTCCGACCATGCTCCCAGAACTACCCGTCGATATGTTCACCAAGAAAAGATTTTTGGAAAAGAAGAGGAATGAAGAAAAAGGACGTACCTAATCAGAGGTTGGAAACAGGGAAATCGGACGGCGGAATGAAAGGAAATTTCTGGAAACCGCGAACGATAAAGAACAAGTGAAGACAAAGTGTAAGCGGGAGAACGAAAGCAAAAGGTGAAAACCGCCACAACTCGTCGACTATGAGTATTTATAGAGGGTCGGCAGAAGGAACACTCGAAAGTGACCCAATCGGACTACGATGCGTGGACAAAATCCGAGCTATGCTCAGACACGCGGCATGATCCAAGCCACGGGAATTAGGGTTGTTCGAAATCCGTAAAAGAGTGGTAGTTGAAAGGACGTGACGGATAAACAAGAATCTGAAGACGATCGTTTGATTACGAGCGGTTATCGAGAGCACGCGCGTCAACTAATAAATGTTTCAAGAAGTCCAAGTCAGCGTCATCAATGATGGCTATCCGACCTACTATATAGCCTTGGTCGTCACGCATAAGGGCCGAGATCGATCGATCGGGGCCCTCACCAACCGACCACAATGACGATTAGCAAGCTAGCACGACTAGTCGACACCGATCGATCGAAACTGCCCGAGCTATCCCATGACCGAGCTACAAGGCCAATACCTGACCGATCGACCACCTTACGAGTCGTCTTGCTTACGAGCTATGGGGTAACCGACGAACAACAACGTCCAACATACTTCTTCGACCCTGCTCTTCGTTCAGACTCGAGGAGTAGGGGGGCTTATGGTTGGGTCGGCTATATTGGACCCTAGCCCAATCCCACAGGCCGATCAGTCGGTCTCACATCCATCAGTTAATTCGGGCCTGACCCACACATCCATGACCCAACAGTAGAAGAACATCTCTCATGCAGATACGTGAAGACCAAAACCTAGCTGAAAAACTATATAAAAGGTATTATTCTCATAATAGAGGTACGCACAATCATTAACCTAGCTTTCTCTGCGTTTATCAACCTCACCCTCACCAGAAAACTGACTTAAGCGTCGGAGGGGCTAATCGGGACACAACTCCCGTCAAGTCTTCCTTGTTTTGCAGGTATCTTCACACCGAATTCACCACATAAGACAGTCAATCATATGAAACACAACGACAACGTTCCGTCCTGCCAGAATCTGGCAGAACCAATATTAATTAAAAACTAATATCTCTTGTAGAGCAGGAATAGATCATATGTTTTTGTAACTCATTTATCACTTTGTTCCATTAAATCTTATTAACATATTTATATAGAATTCTCAAAAATGTGTAGATAAATTAAATGACGCAGTATTAAAACATCCTAATAGACGCAGAAGATCTTGTTCCTTATCGAGTACTATTACCAATCGGTACCCAAAATAATGATGTACTACCCTGAAACCCAAAATTTTAAGACCAAATGGCAAAAAATATTTGTCCTAAAATCTAATCTTAGTAGCCGTCGAGACCCTCCCTCACAAACCATCCTCAACTTTTTGTTCCATCTTCTCTCTTCACGGAGTCTTCACAGTCGTCTGAAGCTCTCTAGTCCGTCTCTTCACCGCCATCTCTCTGTTCTACATCTTCTCCTCACCAACAATGAACAAAGTCCCAGAAGTCACAAAATTGACAATGCCTCTTGTATCCTCAACGTCAAAAAGACTCAAAGGCCCATATTCTACAAAATTCAATGCTACCTAGGTCTGGTCAAGGAGGCGCAGGGTCTCCTCCAAACTCTTGCCAATGGGGATGTTGACATTTTGGATAACCAAATAGCCCATTGAAGAACAGTTGAAGGGAGAGAGTTAGTTGTAGAGTGAGGATCGTTCGAGAGTTTGGGCTTAAAGGGAGTTGTGCCACTAAGTTTGTGGTTGAATGGGCTACATTTACATTAGCCACTTGCCCACAACTTGACTTTTTCTAAATGGTTTGGTTTTGAATGTACTATGACCGTCGATGACCACCCAACCCTGGGAAGTGTTTGTCAGCACAAATCTTCACAAAAGAGAAGAAATCTAGGTTAAGATTTACCTATTGGAAAATCATTATTTGATGGGTTTGAAATTAGATGCACACTACTAAATACAACTAGCAAATTATAAAATATTACATAAACTCTATGATGTAAATTATAATATTTTAAACTTTAGATATTCTTATTTTTATGTATATATGACAATAAAATAATTTTATATTAATTGTGGTTATTATTTATATTAAAAATACGAAAAGTAATATCAATACAAATAAAGATAGTTGATATTTTAAATTTATATTATTATGATTTTTAGACATGTTTAGTTAAAATTAAAAGGTATATAACACAATATAATAAAAGGATTATTTTGTAATTTTATAAAATTTAATGATTATTTTATAATTTTAAAATTACCAAAATGTACTTGATGTTGACTACGTTAACGATAAATTAATAAATGATTAACATCTTGTGATAGTAATTAAAAGTAAATGCACAGTGATTTTCAATTAAGTCAGCCAAGTTCAAAGGTAGAATTAAGGAACAACACAATATGATATATATGTTATTGTTTTACTCAAATTTCTAAAATAAAATAATACAATAATTTTAAATCAAAACATGTTTTTGTTATCTTATTTATGTTTTTACAAGCACGACCAAAAGTGTAATTCTGCAAATTGTTTTTCATAGTACGAGATATTGTGATTAGGAAGAGAATAATTTCATTGGTGTACAAAATTAGTGCATATAATTTAAATAGAAAATAAAAGGAAATCATGCTTTAAACTTTGTTAAATTTTGTAAGATTGGGTCCAAATAAACCGAGCATAAATAAACTTGTTAAATTTCGTAAGATTGAGTTCAAATAAACTAAACACGTATAAGGTCAAATGAAGTTTCATCATAAAACTAATTAGTAATAGAAAGAGTAACTCATTAGATTTATATGTATGCTCAAGGCCATATTTTTTTTTCATGTGGGATAAACTCCTACTTATATTTCAACATACCCCGCTTGAAGTGTGAGCTAATTTAAAACCCAATACGTGACACAATTTAATTGTGTTGAGGTGGTGACGATTGATCCAAGAATAACTTGTTATGATATCACATAAGATTGAGCTTAAATAAACTGAACACATACAAATATGTTAAATTTTATAAGACTGAACTTAAATAAACTAAGCACATATAAGTTTAAATGAGATTCTATCATAAAATTAATTGGTGATAAAAGAAGTAATTATATGCATGCTTAATGTCATGTATTATTTCTATGAAAAACAAATTCCCAATTATATTTCAACAAACTTTGAGAAATTTCTAAGAGATTCCCATTGTTTAGAAATCTTGAGCTTACCTACGGATTCATGTCATATGACTAAAATAAAATAGATCGAAGATGCAATAACATTATAATGTGTAGAAGAAACAACAAAATAGTAAATTATAGTAAAGTTATTGCGATGATAACGTCTAAACACGTGGCATTGCTCACTAACTTCTTTCATTCTTACGAGTTATCAGTGCGACGAACAGACACCAAATGCGACCGACAAAGATCGCCACCATACCCATCTACGCCCGTCTCCTTGAAGATTGCGCTTCCAACAAGAACCTAATTACCCTCATTCAGGTGCACGCCCAGGTTATTTCCAATGGCATTCACTACCACGACTTCATTCGCTCAAAACTCGTCTCCGCCTATGCCTCATGCGCCCAAATGCACCAAGCAACTCTTCTGTTTTCCTTCACAAATCGGGAACCCACTTTCCTTTTCAATACGATCATCAGAGCCTACGCTTCCCTTAAACTTTTCTCCGATGCTCTCGCCTTCTTTCGCCGTATGCTTGATGCCCGAAAGCCCACTGATCGCCGCACTTTGCCTAGCGTACTGAAGTGTTGTGCTGGGCTATCAGCGTTAAGGCTCGGAAGACAAGTCCATGGGTTCTTATTGGTAAATGGATTGGTTTCAGATTTAGCAAATTCGAATGCATTGGTTAGCATGTATGCGAGGTGCGGGGATTTTTGTGTAGCGAGGAAAGTGTTCGAGGTAATGCCTATGAGAAATGAGGTTTCTTGGTCCGCGATAATGACAGGGTATGGGATGCATGGTAAGGCTTCTGAGGTGTTGGTATTCTTTGAAAGGATGGTAGGAGAGGGAGTGAAGGCGGATGCAGTGTGTTTGACCGTAGTTTTGAGCGCGTGTAGTCATGGAGGGATGGTGGAGAAAGGAATAGAATATTTCGAGATGATGGAGAGGAGGTTTGGAATAAGACCCAGGTTGGAGCATTATACATGTATGGTGGATATGTTGGGGAGGGCGGGGAAGGTAGAGGAGGCAGAAGAGATGGCATTGAAGATAGAAGAAGAGACTGATGAGGCATTGTGGAAAGCTTTGTTAGGGGCTTGTCGTATTCATGGGAAGATAGAGATAGCTGAGCGAGTTGCACAGAGGGTTTACGGAGGAGGCTGAGGCTGAAACTGATTGATTGTATCATCTTTTCGAGATTCGTTTGTGCGTAGACAGTATTAATTCCTCGTCCCTGTGTCATCATCGGGTGTGTGAAATTTATTGATTTCCTTGCTCAGATTCTTCTTATTTACTCCAAAATGGTTTCATAACTGCAGAGCAACTGGAATCGTCGCAGCACTTTGTGGAGATTTATCTACAATTATTCAAGACTCTTGCTCTTGCTCTTTCTTCAAAGTACCCTTCTGTTCCTGTCCCTGCAATTACGGTAAATTGTTGAATATATAATCATTCTGAGAATGCCAGAGCTGTTCAATCGCTATTGTTGCCAATGCTTGCTCACGTGCGTAAAAGAATATGTTGTGTTCTTGACAGGAAACTCTATCCTACAGTTGCATTCCAGTGTTGTATACTTCTCTCAAAGTGTTCAATGGGGTTCGAACAATCCCACCAAAAACGATGCACATCTCATTTCCTAGCTCTCGCTTTAAGAGTTCCCACACCTCATCATTTGGCTTCTGGAATTTCTTTGAAGTAAAAGAACAACGTCCAAGGATGCTTCTTGTATTTTCCCATTAAAGTTCAAACCTGCAAGAGGGTTCGTACAAGGACATCAAAAAGTGGCATCCTGCAGTCAACTGATGCCTTTCCCCTTACATGAGGTTGCTATGAAGCAGTTCCTATTAAATAGTTGGTCAGACACTAGTTACCGAGTGGCGGGGCATAGTTTTTGGCCAACATAAACATAGCAGTGGTGTCGGTTACTGTCTGCAATCAAAGCTCCTAAATGTGGAAAGTGATATTTGCAGAATTGATCAACTCTAAAACAACCTTTGCATTAGGTCACAAATTACCTTGCGAAAACCCTCCATCTAAGCTAGAACGAAACCCATCCATAAAGCATGTAGTTCCGTCGCTATATTGGAACAAATTCTGAGATGTGCAGTGAAGCCCACTAACCATCTACCAGAAGCATTACTTAGCAGTTCACCGGCACTTACAATGCCCGGATGCGTCATCCGCGTTAAGCATGGCCACATCAACCGCAGGGGGCAGCCATCGAGTCTGCGATGAGACCTTGGATGTATGAACTAGTCAAGATAATATTTTGAACAATATCAGCGCCTAAATTATCGGGCTCGTTAGTTTGAAAGACCACTCTAGAATACAACCAGGCAGTAGAAGCACCAGTCGAAGCAAGAAAGTCAAAAACATCACCATTAATACTTTGCCGTTAGAACTTTTACCCATAGACTCTCTGGTTCAACAAGAAATCTCTAAGCAGTTTTCTGAAGCAAAACATCATTATGAAATTTGAGTTTCATTTTGCGCAACACAAAAAAATATTTAGGAAGCATAGAATGATATTAACCTTCTTGTCTTTTAGTGTTATTAGTAATATATATTGTTTAATTAAGACATTAAAATTGGATTATAAATTATAGAAAGGACAGGTTGAGTGAGTAAACACTATAAGAACTATAAATTGAGGTACTTTAAGGTATTTATTATCTTTATATTTAGTTGTCCTTTTCCAAATACTAACAATTTTAAGCAAAATGTAACCAAATAAAATAAAACATGTGTACACATCAATGTAAATGACATGTTTTATACAACTTTGATTTTCAAATACTCATACGTTGAAAGTATATTTTGAACATTAATGTATATAATATAATATAACTTAAACCCTATTGTTTTGAATCGTTCAAACTAAATTTAACATTTTAAAATGTTCAGAACAAATCCTAAATAGACGAAAATTTGACAGAGTTAACATTTCATCAGTTAACTATTATGTCAATATTGACATGGTATACTTTTATATTTTTAATAGAAAGTATGTTTTATCGTCAATTTTTAATTAATCAAAAGCGAGCTTCTATATCACGTGACAATGAGGTCTATTGTTATACATTTTAAACAGTAGATTGCCATTTGTCACGTGATAGTAGAACTTATTGTTATACATTTCCGATAGTCAATTCTACTTACTATGTGACAATAGATTTTACTATTAATTTAAAAATAAAAATAATACTACGTTAATATTAATGTGACATTTAGTTAATAAAGACTTAATTCTGTTAAATTTTTCATCAACTTAAGGTTTGTTTTGAATGTTTTTAATAATATTGAGATTCAATTTGGAACGTTAAGGTTTATTCTGTATTTTGTTATAAACATTGACATTTAGTGAAATTCAATGTAACGGAATCCATATCTTGAATACGTCCAAGTACTTCGATTTTTACTAACATTCGGTATTGATTATTGAGTATCCATTTGCTTCTTATGGGAGATGGAATAAAAGGTGGATACTTACCTATTAACTTGACAAATTAAAAGAGTCAAAAGCATCTATTGCCTTTTCGCAAGAAAACAAAAGAGAGAGGCAAAACAGCATCCTCAGTTACCATTTTTACACTCTCTACCAACAAGAAGAAGAAGAAAGATAATCATCCTAGCTCGTCAAGACATCGATTTAATGAAAGAGAGAAAATATACTAACGCGTAAAGGTGTGTAAAAAGAATAACAAAGTTTTGTAAAGAATTGTCGAGGGAAAAGTCTGACGGTATTCCCTTGAGAAGGAACAATTTATAATATACACATATTTATACAGGCCAAACTCACGTAACTTAGCTTGCTATACTAATACTAATTAGCTAACATATTTACATATAATAGATCAAGCCCAAGAAATTACAACTAATTACATACGTAGCCTAATACTTTCCCTCAAGTTAAGAGCATAAAGGTCCCGATGTTTCCCAAGAGCTTTCCTAAGAATGTCTGCAAGCTGGATATAAGAGCGAACATGTTGAGTGAGAAGATGACTAGCTTGTATATGATCATGAACATAGTGGCAATTAACTTCAATTTGCTTGATGCGTTCATAAAAAACCAGATTGGAAGCAATGTAGAGTGCAGCTTTATTGTCATAGAATAGCCGCATGGGTTGGCTGTGGTTAATCTCAAACGAGCGCAACAGAGCTTTCAGTCACATCAACTCACAGGTAGTAGTTATCATGCAGGTGATATTTAGCCTTGATAAACGAACGGGAAACCGTTTGCTGCTTCTTAGTCTTCCATAATATCAGGGAGGGACTTACTATTGCTTACCAAATCAACTCAACTCTCTTACCAACGAGGAAAAAAAGAAGCAATTAGCTCTTTTGAAAGAAAGCAAAAGGTCCTAAATAAGGATGAAAATTAAAAGAAAACAGATAACAACAAAGAGAGGCCGAATTGTAACGCTTTTCCCACTTTTCTTGTATTTGCTGTAAGGACATTATATACAAAGTCATGCTTGTTTCTAGAATATTCGGTATAACATAATGTACAATCATAAAAGGGATTTGTTATCTGTAGCCGGAGGTTTGTTGAGAATGAGATGCTCCACTGTGAACAGGTGTAGAGGGGATTGTAGTTTGCTTGAGTGTTGAGTTGGCAGATGGGCTTGGAGTTAAAGGTCCTGGCCCATTACTTGACCCTGTACATGATGTCACTATTGGAAGTGAAATCCTAATACTCCCATGCAAACGAAACCTCTGATTTTGTACGAGGTTGAGTTTGAAAAGTAAATCCCTAAATCGAGCGACAAAGAGGGGTTTGGTGAGCAGATCGGTGATTTGGTCGGAAGAAGGCATATACCGAATCTCAAGAAGGCCATCAGCGATCTTATCTCGCATGAAATGGACGTCAATCTCGATATGCTTAGTGCGAGGGTGGAAGACTGGGTTCTAGGAGAGAGCACGAGCACTGTTGTTGTCGCACCAGAGAACAGCCGGTCAGGAGGGGGAAAACCCAAGTTCGGTGAGAACAGAAGACAACCAAAGGACTTCAGTGGAGAGCTGAGAAAGAGCTCGATATTCAACCTCGGTGCTTGAACGAGCGACCACAGTCTGCTTCTTCGAGCTCCAGAAGATGAGATTGCGGCCAAGAAAAACACAGCCACCACTTGTAGATTTGCGGTCATCTGGAGAACTGGCCCAGTCGGAGTCGTTAAAGGCATGAAAGTCGAGTGATGAGGAGGAGTGGAACAGTAACCCTCAATCGGAGGAGCTCTTCCGGTAACGCAACATCCTTTTGGAGAGGGTTGGAAAGAAACTGATTGAGTTTGCTGACGATAAAGCTAATGTCAGGTCTCGTGTTGCAGAGGTACTAGAGAGCTCCAACCAGGATGCGGTACAAAGACGGTTTTGCAAAGGGGTCCCCATCGTTGTGAGAGAGCTTAAGACATGTGGAGGCTGGAGTGGAGCATGGTTTGCAAAGATCCATGTTAGCCTGGGTGAGTAAATTGTTAATGTATCCACTTTGTGATAGATATAGGCCATCTGAGTTTCTGTAAATTTCAAACCCCAAGAAATAATGTAAATCGCCCAGTGTTTTAAGAGCAAACTGTGTATTAAGCTTTTTGATAATGGACTGAACTGTGGAGAAATTGCTACCGGTGATTAAAATATCATCAACGTAGACTAAGAGGATGAGGATTGTACCATTTTGGTGAAGATAGAACATAGAGGTGTCATTCTTAGAATTGCAGAAACCCCACTGTAGAAGAGCATTTTTGAGTTTATGATACCAGGCTCTTGGAGCTTGTTTTAGGCCATAGAGAGCTTTTGAAAGCCTACACACATGATTAGGAAGTTGAGGGTGTTGAAAACCTTGAGGCTGAGTAATGTACACAGTCTCATGAAGCTCCCCATTGAGAAATGCATTGTTGATATCGACTTGTTGAATACTCCAATTGAAGGAGGCAGCAAGACATAATACAACTTTGATGGTGGATGCCTTCACCACTGGAGAGAATGTATCTGAAAAATTAAGTCCAAGAGTTTGAAAAAAACCCTTAGCCACATGGCGAGCTTTATGCTTAGCCATAGTCCCATCTGCATTGTATTTGGAACCACTTAGTTCCCAAAACATGCATATTAGAGTCATAGGGCACAAGGGTCCAGGTGTTGTTGTGCTGTAGGGCAGACATTTCCTCACACATGGCTTGGTACCAAATGGAATTGGAAAGGGCTTGGGAAACAGTGGCAGGTTCAGGAGAGGGACAAGAGTGTAGGGAAACAGAGTGGGCTTTGGGTTTGAAAATACCAAATTTGGCTCTGGTTTGCATAGGGTGGGTAGATAGTGTAGGTGGAGCAGCAGCAGTAGGTGGATGGGTAGAAGAAGTAGGTTGAACAAGAATGGGGGACGAGGGTGGCATAAGGGTAGGAGAGGAATCATCAGAAGGAGATGAGGATGAAGGAGATAGTACCTGATTGTGGGCTGAAGAACTTGAGGACACAGGAGAGGAGCCTGGCACAATGGAGATGCTGGGAGATAGCCTCGGAGGAAGAGGGTGCTGAGGGAAAACTATAGGATGTAAGGTGGACAAAGGCAAGCTTGTAGTAGGACAGGAAACAGAATTGGGAGAAGGGAAAAGGGTAGGGTAAGGAAATTTAAGCTCATTGAATTCAACATGTCTAGAGATATAGATTTTACCCTTGGGACTGAGACACTTATAACCTTTATGAACAGGGCTGTAGCCTAGGAAAATACATTTTGTGGTGTGAAAATTGAATTTGTGGGAAGAGTAGAATCGAAGGTAAGGAAAACATGTACAACCGAAGGTTTTGAGAAAGGAATAGTTGAGCTTTTTGAGATATAGGATTTCAAAGGGAGAGAAGTTTTGCAATCTTGGGGATGGGAGATTGTTTATGAGAAGGTGGCAGTGGTGAAGGCCTCGAGCAAATACTATAGAGGTAGATGAGAATGAGCTAAGAGGGTAAGGCCGGTTTCAGTGATATAACGATGTTTTCTCTCGGAAATACCGTTTTGTTGATGGGTATAGGGACAGCTGAATCGAGGTTGGATCCCATGTTTAGTAAGAAAAGGTATGAAGGATTGATATTCCCCTCCCAGTGTGTAGAGCCTTTATTTTGTTGTTTAGTTGAAGTTCAATGAATGTTTTAAATTGAATAAAGGTTGTAAGTGCATCAGATTTAAGTTTTAGAGGGTATAGCCATGTAAACCGTGAATAAGCATCAACAAAAATTATATAGTATCTATGGCCTTTAGTAGATAAGAAAGGACAGGGGCCCTAAATGTCCGAATAGATAATATCCAAGGGTTGTGTGGCAGATATATCATAAGTCTGAAAAGGTAATTTATGAAGTTTGCCTTGCTTGCATGAATCACAAAACTTTAAATCTTTGACATTAATGGGAATTTGCATTGAATGAAAAACATGTTTGAGTACACTAGGTGATGGGTGGCCAAGATTGGCATGCCAAAGATTGACATCATTCTTAGAAAGCTTAGCAGTAAAGACTTGAGGTGGAATATTGAGAGCAGAAGCACATTGATGTGAGGAGGGTTAGGTAAAGGGCTTCGGATGAGTGATATGTTGGTTAGGAGGTGGAACATCAAGGCTGTAGAGGCCATCCCGCAGCATCCCTTTGAGTAGAACTCTCCCCGTGTCCTTGTCCTTGAACAAACATAATTTGTCAGAAAATTCCACAATAATCTTGTTATCACTTGTGATTTTGGAAATGCTTAATAAATTTTTGGTGATATTTGGAACATGTAACATTTGATGCAAAAATAGTGGAGTATGTTTGTTGTTTTGGAATTTAATGTAGGAAGAACCAATATGTGTAATAGGAAGAGAATTTCCATCACTTACGGTGAGATGATTATTACCAACATAATCGGAACTAATTGAAAGGTTGTGTAGGTCAGCAGTGACATGATTTGTGACTCCAGAGTCAACATACTAGGCAGAAGAATTGGGTGGTTGATTGCTGAGCTAGGAAGGTTTGAGGTGAGTCATTGTGTGATGACTGTTGCCCATTATTTTGAGGTTGAAACTGATTATGCGTTTGCTGATTTCCATTCCAGGAATGATCAAAACGTTTGTAACAGTGGAGAGCGTCGTGACCAGGTTTTTGGCACAATTGACAGTAGATATGATTTGCACCATGCCATCGACCTCCTCTGCCTCGACCTCCTCTTCCTCTAAAGGTATGACGACTTCCTTGATTGCGGTTGTGGGACTGATTTCTATTAAATGAAGCAAAGTTTGCTGAAGGGGGGGGGGCATTGAAAGTGTGAGAAGCTGTATTTAGTTGTTCAAGTCTAGTTTCATGCATCATGAGACTATATTGCACCTCCTGTAGAGTTGAGTTTTTCATTGTGTGAGTTCAAAGAACCACCACCGAATCATATTCATGTCCCAAACCATTTAATGCACTGAGAATTAATTCATGATCAGGCACAGCATGTCCTGCAACCATAAGTGAGTCTCCAATTATTTTTATCTTCTGAATATAATCTGAAATAGTTTGAGGACCTTTTTGAATGGTTGATAGTTGCTGTTTGAGTTACAGAACTCAAACCGTTGATGTCTGGGCATATGAACTTTCTAGTATTTTCCAACATTCAAAAGAAGATGTAGAATGGTTTACCTGGCCAACCACATCCTCAACTATTATGGAGAGTAACCAGTAGAGGAGTAACTGATTTGATCTACGCCATAGTCGATAATCAGGGTTTGTCACAAGATGAGGAGCTTTTGTGGTCGATGAAACAGTTTCTGTGATGAACTGTGGTGGAGGAGAAATTTCAGGTTAAATATAATCTTCTAGTTCAAGTGCTCTAATTGCTGCTATGACTTGGGCCCTCCAATTGATGAAGTTATTCCTATCTAACTTGATTGGCAGATTGAAATTGAGTGTTTTTGCCAAAGCTGGAAAGTCTAGCAGAGGTGTGCTGCTAGACTGCCGAATATGGGTAGAGGTAGAAGATGAAGAATCATGAGCCATTTTGACGTTGGTCAATGCAAGTGCTCTGATACCATAAACATTAAAAGAAAACAGAGAACAACAAAGAGAGGCCGAATTGTAATGCTTTTCCCACCTTTTTTGTATTCACTGTAAGGACATTATATACAAAGTTATGCTTGTTTCTAGACTATTCGGTATAACAGAATGTACAATCATAAAAGGGATTTGTTATCTGTAGCCGGAGGTTTGTTGAGAATGAGATGCTCCACTGTGAACAGGTGTAGAGGAGATTGTAGTGAGCTTGAGTGTTGAGTTAGCAGATGGGCTTGGAGTTAAAGGTCCTGGCCCATTACTTGACCCTGTACATGATGTCACTATTGATAGAATTTTATCATTTATTTTGTGGATTAGCATAATAAACATAATTTTGTACAAACCCCGATTAATTTGATGTCAAGGTAATTGGGCTTGTTAATTATCTCTTTAATGTGTCATTGGGCATGTATTCATGGGCTTGCTATAATGAGTAGGCTTGGCCCATGATTTGCAGTGCACAGGAGGCCTTACTGCTAGCCGACTTTAAATACAATCGCCCCATTGAGAACTGTACGTGTGTGTGTACTTTTGCTGATTAAGGTTTGGAATAACAGTAGCAAATCCTCTGCATCTCTATCGCGTCGCTTTACAGAACATTACAATGGATTCAATGTTTCCTCAATTTCCAGGAATTTATCAATCCAATTATTAAAGTATGTTACAATTTTAGGGTTAATTACTTGTGTTGATTAATTACAAAATTAATCTAGAATTTCGTGTTTAATTTTCTTTCAATTGTTATCAAAGCCAATTAACCCTAATTGTGACTGCTGATATGATGTCATTTTCAGGATATTATTTCATAGAATTTTGGGGTTTTTCGTTTTTTCGTGCTAATTGTGTTTTCTTTTGTGGAATCAGTTTTGATGTTGTTGCCATGTTTCGGTTTGGTGTCAAAGCATGTATTAGGTTGTTCAATTTGCTGTTGTCTTTTAAAACCCCAAGAACGATAGAACCGAACCATTAACGTTTCCTTTCGATTTTTTCGATTCTTTACAGTAGCTTTTTTGGTAAAATTGATTGAGGGGTTTGATAGATCTTTAAATTCTGAATCTAATGCACACAAAATGGTAATCCGTTTGTGTAATTCCAAACAAAATGGCCTAAGCATCCACTCAAGATGCCAATTGAGATTTAACAAAATATCTCAGAACAACAAGATGAGACTTGATACAAAATGTCTCCAACAAAATGCCATATATATACAAACATTTAAATATATCTGCCCAGTATCTCAACAAAGTATATGGCAACAACAATAATAGCAACAATTATAAGCAAAAGTCTATAGACTGAATAACAAAATAGTCAAATATAATGTTACTATCAAAATAACATAAAAGACAGGCTCCCACTAATCCAAGGCATCAAAAGATCTAAATAAGCACATACGAGTTACATGATTCACAAAAACCTTAATAGTCAAGCCTTTGGTTAGAGGATCTGCCACCATAAGATCGGTGGGTATATGTTCTATACGAGTCTGAAACTCCTTAACCTTCTCTCTAACAAACATATACTTTGTATCAAAATGCTTCGAACGCTTGGAGTTCTTGCATATTTGAGAGAAGCCCACCACAGCAGAGTTATCATAATATATGGTTAGAGGTCTAGTAGTATGATTGGGACAATAGAATCTTGAACCTCTTGAGCCAGTACAATAACCAATAAAGTAACCTGAAATAGTTCTAAGATCAAGTTTCTTCAACTGAGGATTATAAATCCTCACCTCAGCCTTACAGCCCCAAACACGGAAATGCTTCAAACTGGGCTTCTTTCCTGATATAAGTTCAAAAGGAGTCTTTGGTACAGACTTACTAGGTGCATGATTGAGAACATAAACAGCAGTTCTCGAGACATCTCCTCATAAGAACTCTAGTAAGGTGGAGTGACTAAGCATGCACCTAACCATCTCTATAAGAGTACGATTTCGCCTCTCTGCAATCCCATTTTTTTAGGAGTGCCAGGCACGGTATATTGTGCCTCAATTCCACAATCCTGCAAGTATCTAGCAAAAGGGCCAGGGTTTCTTCCAGTTTCATCATACCGACCATAATACTCACCACCTCTATCAGATCTTACACATTTGATATGCTTCCCAAGTTGCAATTCAACAATATTTTTGAGTGACTTAAAATCATCCAAGGATTCAAATTTCTTACGCAACAATTCAATCCATCCATACCGCAAAAAATCATCAATGAAGGTGATAAAGTACCTATAGCCTCCCATGGCAATAGGAGTAATGGGTCCACAGATGTCTGTGTGAATTATCTGTAATGGTTCCTCCTTCCTAATCATTTTCTCCTTTCTTACTTTAGCTGTAAACTTCCCCTTTAAGCAGTCAACACAAGTGTCAAAATCAGAGAAGTCCAAATCATGCAAAATAGTTTCCTTAATCAACCTCTCCATTCTCTCCTTAGAGATATGTCCTAACCGTTTATGCCACAACATAGAAGATTTTTCAGCAACTTTCTCACGTTTCTTTCCAACAACAAAGATTAACATCATCATGCAATGATCAAACGAGAAGAATTAGCAATCAAGATAAACAATCCATCACGCATAATTGCAGAACCAACAACAACAGAATCATAGTATAAAACAATTGCATTATTGATTATATGGAAATTGTATCCACAACTGTGTAAAACAGAAACTGAAATCAAGTTCCTTCTCATAGAAGGCACATAAACAACATCTTTCAAAAGCAAATCATGTCCAATACTCAACTTCAAGGAAACTACTCCTATGTGCTCAACATTAACACTAGATCAATCTCCTAGTTGCACCATCACCTCCCCTTTATTTGGTTTCTGCCTGCTTTTGAACTCCTGCAATGAGTTCGTTACATGAATAGTGGCACCAGTGTCTAACCACCATGAATTAGGAGGAACATCAACTAGATTTGATTCAAAACAGACAAAGATTTGAGGAATACCTTTCTTCTTTGCCAATTAGTTATGAAACTTCACACAGTCACGTTGTCTATGCCCATGTTCATGACAAAAGTTGCAGCTTTCATTAAACACATGCTTCGGCTTAGCACCAGAACTCTCACCAGGCCCAGAAGGTAATACAGGTTTATCATTACCTTTCTTCTTAAAATGAGGCTTACCCTGTTTGTTTTTATAAAATTTCTTCTTTTCACCACTCTTGTGAGAAGTGTGATGAATACTATGAGACTTTCTCTTCTTCATAATATGCTCCTCTTGAACAAGAATAGAAATCAACTCATCAATGCTCCATTAATCTCTATGAGCATGGTAAGTAGTCCTGAGAACATCAAACTCAGATGGAAGAGATTCAAACACCTGTTAGATCAGATAATCTTCTCCCAGCACAACTTTCATGGCCTTCAACTTATTATACCAGTTCACAAGCTTCATAACATGCTCACGAACACCACCCACACCATCATACTTGGTCTTAGACAATAAAGACAAGTAATTAGACTTTTCAGCCTTATCAAACTTCTGAAATTTTTCACCAACAACCTTGAGATAATCTTTGGCATTATCAGTTTCTGTGATGCTCCTTTAATGGTCTTCTCCATTATGTACTTGATGGTCATCAAACAAACCTTATTAGCACGAACTCATTTATCATATTTAGCTCTATCTGCAGCGGAAGACTCAACAGTGGGTTGTGCAGGCTCATCCTTAGTGAGAGCAACATCAACATTAGAAACTGCCAAAAAAAGATTTAAAGATTCAAGCCAGTCCTCATAATTGGTCCCATTCAGCTTAATCAAAGAATTCAAAGCTGGAAATTGATACAAAGCAGGGAGATTTAGCAAATGTATCAAAAACTAGCATAATTGGGCAAACAACACAGCTAGTTTCTCATGCAATTGCAATCCTGCCTAAGGATCTTGAATTACAACACAGATCACCCAGAACATTAAACTATGCCCTAAAGCTAATATCGATAGGATATTGAAAACTTTAAAAACATAATTCAATGAATTAAACAAAATATTAGAAACCACATTGATAAAGACAAACCGATAGGGTAAGTACATCATTAACATAGCATCTAATGTATGCCCAATAACAACAACACAACAACAATTTGTAATAATTGATCTCACGATAGGCGAGCTCACAATTACACAAAATGAATGACAAGAGTTCAATAACATTCTCCAAGATTGTTCCCATAGGTTCAATTAGCACCATAATTGCAAAATTAATCATAGTAATCATATAATATAACATTATATGCGTAAACGACATCAAAAAATTAATTTTGGTGTACAACTATATAACTCTGAGAGTACACAAGACTCTACAAGCCCAAATAATACTAGGAATAAGTACAAAAATTTTCAATGAAAAATTCAGAGAGTACAGTATATTTTTATTAATTTTAAAATTCAAAAAAAAATAAAATAAAAATTCTAGCATTCCAAAAATTTCAAAAAAATTACCATAAAATAGTACTGGGCAAGTGGAGCATGTAGGAAAAATTTTTGTGTGCATTTCCTTATGACACATTTTGTTTAGGTCTTCGAGGTATGGATATCTTGCATATATGTTATCGATTTTATCTGTCCGATTTCTATATTGTTGAGGTACTTGTAACCTCATTTTGGACTTATGATTGAGAGATTGTTGGTTTTACTTTGACATCCTATTGTGGCCACATATTGTTATATTGATCTGAGGATTTGTTCTATTGTTCATTGATGTTAGTTATGCTGTCCAAGTGGGAGAATGATAGAATTTTATCATTTATTTTGTGGACTAGCATAATAAACATAATTTTGTACAAACCCCGATTAATTTGATGTCAAGGTAATTGGGCTTGTTAATTATCTCTTTAATGTGTCATTGGGCCTGTATTCATGGGCTTGCTATGATAGGTAAGCTTGGCCCATGATTTGCAAAGGCATGAGAGGCCTCATCGCTAAATTGACTTTAAATATAGTCGCCCCATTAAGAACTGTACGTGTGTGTGTACTTTTGTTGATTAAGGTTTGGAATAGCAGTAGCAAATCATCTGCATCTCTATCCCGTCGTTTGACAGAACGTTACAATGGATTCAATGTTTCCTTAATTTCTAGGTATTTATCAATCCAATTATTGAAGTATGTTGCAATTTTAGGGTTAATTACTTGTGTTGATTAATTACAAAATTAATCTAGAATTTCATGTTTAATTTTCTTTCAACTATTGGAAGTGAAACCCTAATAAAGGAATTATCTATTGCTTCTTCTTCGTACCACCTCCATTTCCTATTTTGACCACTGAAAGGATACTTAAACACTATGTAAATAATAAAACATTGCTAATTTTACACAAAGTATGAAACCTTTGTCCATGTTAGCGCTACGTGAAAGGCTTAAATTGCAAATATACGGTGATTAAATTTGAAAATTATCTTTTCAGTTTTAAATGAATCCCTTAACTTAATTAGCAAAACATAAAAATAATTAAGGCTGTTATACATTAGGACATATCTGACGTTAAGGTAAGTTTTTAAAACATATTCCAAAATCCACTAGTGCCAATAGTAAATCCTCACGCATGAGGACGTCTTTAAAACATTTTATAGTATGGTACACAAAGTAGGGAAAAATGGGCTATTGAATGGGAAGGCAGTATCATTCATGGCTCTAATTTAATAGCATTGTTTTGTTGGCCAAACTTAAGCATATCTTCCAGTCTTTGTCAATAGAAATTCATGTGGTCCTTGTTCAAACATCTTCCCATTTTATAGAACAATTATCTGCAAACTAGATATGAAAGATAGAAGCAAGAATAAATGCACTGAACAGCCAGGGAAGGAACTAATATCAGAACAGATCAAAAGGTGCTTAAAACATCTCTAAATTATCCAGCAATCCAATCAAGATTGGATCATATTTAAGATTACCCTGTTTAGCGAGAACATTCAAATAGAGAGTTGCTTATGATCAAGAGGAAATGCATCCAGTTTATAGCATACAAAAACAAACTTGCCAAACATGTGGATAAAAAGACGGCAAACAACAATACACATTACATCATAAAGCCTCATATGTAACTTTGTGTGGCCTGCTAGATTTAGCTACACGAAGGTTATACAACTTTCTCAAGTAAAATGTAGGAAGAAAATAGTTTATAGTAACTAAGAACAAGTGGATATAGACATGTTCCAATGTTGTTGTAACAGAAACATTGCCTCTAAGATGTGATAAACTTAAGCACATGCATATGCAGGCATGTATATATCAGAAAGACGAGTAATCAAATCCTACAGTAGCAGCAGAAGTGTTTCAGGACCTTAGCAGAAAGACATGATTTTTTTCTTCATAAAGCGCCTGCATCATCACACGGCATATCTGTTCTATTACTGATTTTTATTATCCTTGCTCCGGTTATTTTGGATACTACGGAAAATTCCCTACTCGTAAGTTAGTTCAAATAGGCTCCGCCGAATTCAGACTAATCCAATTAACTTATTATGATTATTCAATGCTCGTAACCTATTCAATCGGAATTGATTAACTAATTTTGTGTATATCCAAACTAGGTTCTGATTCATGGTATAAGTTCATCCTTGTGTGCACCTCTCTTCGTAGGGAAGGGTATGAGCCATATCATTACGTAACCTCCCACAATACTTAGTAAGCACTAAATTTTATGTTATCTTCTTAATGTATGTTAATTCTGGCTATTAATTAGCTATATACTCTCTCTGATTCATAATAAATGTAGTTTTAGAGAAATACACGCTTATTAAGAAAGGTAATGAAATTATAGATATACTCTTATTAATACTCTCATAAAATTACCTCGTGACTCCGGTAATCAGCATCTTAAATGATTGATAAGAGAATGAAATAATTAATGCTTTTAGAGTTTCGAAGTTTCAACTTTTAAAGTTCCAATTTATTTAAGCACTGCAACTCTTCGTCTTCATTTCTACAGTTTATATGGGCGTCCCTTCTCTCCACCATTATGATTTTAAAGCATATTTGTCAACAGAGCACAGTGCCAACTAGTGCTCTTAGTCTCTTTCTTACAGCACAGTGCCAGCTAGTGCTCTTAGGTAGAAGCACTAGCAGAAACAGTAATCCTCCAAAAATTCGTGTTTGTCTGGGAGATAAATTCTCAACATCTTCAATATTGTTTGTTGAATCTCCTTATTCGGATGAAGTTCTACTTCCTCATAATAAAATTTATTGAGATCAAAATCTAAAACCTTCATCTCAACTCCATTGTCTTCCTCCTTTTCTTTCTTTTTTTCTACTTCATCAATCTGTGACAACTTCTGTATGTGAGAAGGAAAAGCTTCTTTCTCACCCATTTTTGATTCTTGCTTGTAGATTATATGTAGAGCTTTATATTTAAATAATAAATGAATGTTGTTGAGAACTGAAAGGTTTTGAAGCAAATAAAAAAGAAACATGATGAAGTGCATTGAAAAGGTAATTTGCAATAATTAGCATGTGAGAGAATTTGCATATTAAATTGTCTTGAAATTGTGATCTGTATAATTAAGATGAGAGAGAAATGAAAGGTTAATTTTAGAAGAAAAATTATAAACATGCATACAAAGTCAATAATGACACTTATTTTGAATAATTAAAATGTATCTAAAACGACACTTATTATGAATCGGAGGGAGTATGTGTTGGACCAATGGTGGTTGACAAATTAAATCCCTTTGTGTTTTGATAATAATAAAATATCTAGAATTAGTTAAAAAATTATTTCAGGTATTTTGGGATTACTATTCACTAAAAGAATTGTGCAAATCAAGATAGGCAAGTGATTAATCATTGAAGAATCAAGATGAAACTTTCCTTATAAGTGCAAGAGACATTAATAATGAAGATTATAGAAGATTTGATTGGATATTACCGTTGAAGCCAACATAAGTCGACTAGTACATCATAAGTTGACTTATATATCAAGATCCGAACAACATAAGTCGACTAGTTCATCATAAGTTGATTAACATATGAAGATCTGTCAACACAAGTCGACTAGTAGTCCATAAGTCGACTTATTGAAGGAAACAAGTCGACTTACACAGCATAAGTCGACTTATAGAAGAGCGGAGATAAAATTTTACGAAAAATGTTGGTACAAGTCGACTTACACTCAACGATAAGTCGACTTATGAGTATAGCAAACTGATTTTGACAAAGTCAATTAGCCACAAATGGAAAGGAGGATATCAAGGAACGGTCATATCAATTATGCAACGGCTAGAATATGTTCCAACATCTATTTTCTTTTAAATATAAGAGTGGATGATCAAAGAAAAAGACACCGAAATTCTACAAGTGAAAAAACTCTTCTATTGCTCCAAAATTGCTCATTATAGTTCTTATCTTGTTACACCATTGTATTGAGCTTTGTTCTTCAATCTTTATCTTATTTCTCTTACAATTTGAGTGACTAGTGAAAGGTCACGTGTGAGGTAGGATTTGTGCCGGAAAACAAATCGGTTGTAAAGGTTGCTTGAGTCGGAAATCAAGTGGTATTGCAAGAAGTTCACACTCAACTAAAAAGTATGCAATTAAGTGGTTTGCAAAATCCTAAGTGGGAGCTTAGGTAGAGGACGTAGGTCTTAACACTGAACCTCTATAAAAACAGTGTTTGCTCTTCTTCCCTACTCTTTACATTTAATTTTGATTAAATTGTTTTTGTGTGAATTGACTTCTGATTTTGTTGTAGAAAATTACAAAAAGCTTTAAAGATCTATTCAACCCCCCTTCTAGATCGTTTACAGTATGTGTTAGTGCAACTAATGCAATTTGTATTTTGATTTCCATCACAAGTGTTGTATTTTTTATAACGGCAACAACAACCACTTGAGGAGTGGTTGATTTAGTGCCAAGATACTCCCCTATTTTTAAGAGAGTAGTTGAGAAAATGTCTGTAGGGAAAACCCTATTTAAATGGATTAAATGATACTCTAGAGTGAAAAGCTTTTCTAAAAAAAAGGCCCCAAAATCTCTAAATATACTAGTCCTTTCACATATTGACCATCTAAGTGATCCAGAGTTGAGGCGTGATCCTTGCGGTGACTCTAGTAGTCATTGAGGAGACTGTATTCGTAACTGTAATTGAAATCACGTGAGTAAAAAATAACATAAAGATTAATTCGCTTCTACATCAAGGTTAGTGATCGATCTAACCCGTTTTATTCCAAGTACAAGGTATCTTGAGTTAACCATTTTTATGCATTGAAAAGCACTTAAAAGAGTGATGCTCAAGTTCCATTGGCATTGGATCAGATGGATCTAAACCACAACCTTCATTCAAATAAAAGCCAATTGTTTCCGTTGAGATGTGGTAGACACATGCCAACTGAACATTTTCACAATGTGAAAACTTTATATCATTCATAGTATAACATATATGCAACTGGAGCTATCGGTCTGGCGTGGAAGATTGTGGGTTGAATTCTACTCTATTTGGAAAAGGAATACTTCAAAAGTTCGAAAAGTTAGGTGACGCTCTGAAATATACTTTATAGACTTTAACGTAATGCAAGCGGCCGAGGCCAATATACTTTATATTGTTGTTTTCATTTTATGGACACTTCTCAAGAAGAATGAGCCTATTTGACATGCTTGATGACTAACTACTCTAAAAACAAACAATCATTTAGCATCCAATATCAGTAGTTTGGTATGCATCCATGACTGTAGCTTTGGATACATACCCCCTTAAATTTAGATCAAAAGACAGAAGTTCTAGCATTGCATATATTTGCTCCGTTTCAGTATGGGATTTATCACCAGCCACAAACTCATGTATGTTACTTCCCATCTCAATGGAACTAAACCCTGGCCTTTTCTGTATGCCAAGGGCCTTCATTCTCCTTCTAACCTTGCTTGCAACATCCCATTTCCCCATTGCTGCATACATATTTGAAAGCAGCACATAATTGGAATCGACCGAGGGATCCAGATCAACGAGATTGTTCATCAATCTCTCAGCCATATCAACATCCCCATGAGTCCTACAAGCAGCCAACAATGACCCCAATACAACTTCATTGGGCTTCATGGGCATGGTTTTTATGACATCTAATGCATCTTCTAACCTTCCCGCACGGCTATAAAGGTCCACCATGCAACCATAATGCTCGATTCTTGGAGTTATTTTATGCACTCTTCTCATGAGGTCAAAATATTTAAGCCCTTCATCAATTAAACCAGCATGGCTACAGGCTGTAAGTGTACCAGTGAAACTGACTCCATCGGGTTTAAGCCCTTCTTTCTGCATCAGTTCAAAATGCTCCAAAGCTTCATTTGCTAACCCATTAGCGGCGAAACCCACAATAATTGAATTCCATGAGACAGAAGTTCTTTCCACCATTTTCTCAAACACTTGACGGGCCAATCCCATACAACCACACCGACAATACATATCAATCAACGAGTTGCATATTCTAACATTCTGTCTAAAGTCTTGCTTCATAACATAACGATGCACCCACAAACCTAAACCAAGAGTTCCCAAATTCGCACACGCAGCCAAAACAGTAATAATAGTCACGTAATCAGGATCCACATCGCAGTCCTGCATTTCCCTAAACCACTCTAACGCTTGCTCAAACAGACCCTTTTTAACAAACCCATCAATAAGCACGGTCCACGAAATTTTATCCCTCTTAGGCATTTTATCGAACAACTCAATGGCTTCTTGAATGTCCCCGTTCCTCATGCACCCATCGATCATCGTGTTCCAAGACATCGAATTCTTCACCTTTAGCTCGTCAAAACACAATCTAGCAAGCTCCAAGCGTCCACATTTGGCGTACATTTCAACAAGAGCAGTACCCACCATCACATCACACGTGTCCATACCCAGCTTCCTAGCATACGTGTGAATCATAGGCCCCAAACGTTTACCTTGGTTGGGAAAATGTGCACATCCAGAAATAAGAGCTATGAAGGTTATGTGATTGGGTTCCACGCCGGAAATACGCATTTGGTGGAGGCGTGATGCGGCTTCGTGGAGGTGACCGTGGCGACAATGGCGACTAATGGAGGAGGTCCATAAGACAATTGGGTCGATGGTTTTAGTGGATATTTTTTGTTTGAGCTTTTCATTTGCATTACGATTAATGGGTAAAGCTTGATTTTGAAAATGGGTTTGGTGCGGTGGTGGTGGTGGTGGTGATGGCGGTGGTCCGGTGGGAGTGATTGGAGGTTGGGTGGACGTGAAGGCGGGAAGAGCCATTTGCTCCAAATTACTGTTTCGTCGCCAAAGACGTCCCCGTTAAACCCTGCCCTTCCCTTTGTGATTTAAATTATAAAAATTACCATCAATAACAAAAAAATTTACCTATAAACTTGCCGTGAATTATCGGTAAATTTATCTACGAACCTAAATTTTTTGTTGGAATATTTTTCGACTGCATTGGTAATTTTGTCGATAATTGTCCGACAATTATGACTAATCGTGAATAGATCGTAGTTCAGAAAATTATGACGATTTTCAATATTATCTACAGAACGAAGAGTTAATGTCACTCAAAACACGCCACTCGTTGAAACATTATTTAGCGATACCGATGACAAACAATTGTATTATGTCGATAGTATAAATTAATGACAAAATCAAGCGACGGACAACAACGTTATTAAAACGATCGTCGAAAAATTTATTAATGGACATTATAATCGGTAAATTTACCTACAGATTTGTTGTGAATCGTCGGTAAATTTACTTACGAACTTAAATATTCTGTCAGAATATTTTCCGGCAATATTGATAATTCTATCAGTGATATTCCGACAATTATGATTGGCCGTGAGTAAACCGTAGTTTAGAAAATTCTAACAATTTTCAATATTACGAACGGAACGAAGAGTTACTGTCGATAAGCATCTAACATTTTACCAATTGAACACCAAAACTTGTTGATAAATATAATGGATTTTACCGATATATTTTTATTTTTTATCGGTAAATAAAATTAATTTTTTTAAAAAAAATCTCAACATTAAATTTTATTTCATGATCTTATGATTAATGCATAATTTTAGCAATTATGAATTATCTGTGTATAATATTTTGATTTGTTTATATATTTAATTTGTTTAAACAGAAAGTTGATTGATGATATAAAGTAAAAATTATCTTAATTGATAATATAAACATTATAGTGTACATAATAAGTCTTTATAATTCAAAGCAAATAACTACAACAATTTTATTGTCCTAGTGACTGTGAGTGCTCTGAAGTACTACCTCTCGCTTTCAACCCATCCACCTTATATCTCAGCTAAGCTATGTAGTTCATTAACGTCTCCATTGTGGTCCGAAACTGATTAACTTTATTAGTTTGCGATCGTTTACTAGATATTGCTGTACTGGACGTGAAGGATTGCGAATAACATGTGTTCACAGATGAATCTAATCTGAAGATCTTTCAACAACGGTCACTACTACTTACTGCATCAAGATATGTCTAATTCTCATCAACAACTTGTTCGTGATGAGACTGTCGTTGAATGCTTTCTTGTATTTGGTCTTATTATGAGGCAATGTTTATATTAGTAAGTGATAATTATTAAGAATTAATATTAAAACATAAATTTTACTTATATTCAGTTCTCTATATTGGATGTTAACAAATGTCACACCATCATTTTTTTTAGCATGAGTTAGCAAAAACAATTGAGAAAGTGTAGGCCTCATATTCAGAGATTTTTTCTGCATAAGCAGACTTAAGTGAGACTATCGTGTAAAAGATGTTGACTATCAACTTCGGCGAAAGTTCGAGTACGAAGGTAACCTTTGTATCAGCAACCATCCCTTCCCTCCAGACAAAGTAATTAATTTAATACCTTTCTTCATAGTTCAAAATCTTATTGCCCATCATCTTTATCATTCAAAAGCTTTCCTCTGTTTGTAGAGGCCATTTAGGCAGTTAAGAGTTTGAAAACCAAGTTACCGAGTTGTGGAGTCACATGAAAGAACACACACACTGGCCTAGTATAACATGTCACAAATATAGTGTTCAACCGACAACCAACCAAGGACCACTCAATCTAAGACCATCACTCCTTGCCTATGGCCCAAAACCATTAAAAGAAAGAGGCTTATCTTAAACTTCTAATGATATTCTGGTGCTCAACATCATTTGGTGTCTCTGTCGATGCACTAGCAAACAGTAAAGTTGGAAGCAGAGTAGCTACTGAACTTTTTGATGTTCTTCCAAATATGCGTCTTTTCCAGGACTCTGACGAATGTTTTGAGGATCCACCTCCAAAGCCGACTGGGGCCTACTACTTGATTCCGAGTTTTATGCTCTTCATGTGGGGTGATGGCTGATGACACCATCTTAAACAAGTTGGATGTTTCAGAGAGCACAACCGTCGAATGTTATTCTAAAAGAATGAGATGAGATCGTGAAAGCGGAAGTGGATTGATCATGTGACACTACAAGGTCATATTCAACAGTGACAGATACACGTAATTAGTGACAATAAAGGTGGACGGATTAATACATGCACCTAAATTTAGGAGTCAATGATCCTGAGTTTGGAGTTGGTTTCTGATTCAAGCATGACAAATGATATAGATATGGACTGCTTTTGCAGCGAGGTAGTCTTCGTGTTATGCTATACACACTAATGAAAGTTAGATTTTAAAATTAAACTTAAAGGAAAAAATTTAGAAGTTACCTTTAATCATTATTTTAATAAAAGAAAAACTTAATTTAATCTTTAAAGTTTTTTTAAAAGTTTTTTAGCGTCTTAATTTTGTTGAATGAATCTCAAACTTACAATATATTTTCCATATATTTGTTTATTCTCAAATTACAATACTGTGCTTCCAACTTTACTGTTTGATAGTGCATCGTCAGAGACACCAAATGATGTTGAGCACCAGAATATCATTAGAAGTTTAAGATAAGCCTCTTTCTTTTAATGGTTTTGGGCCATAGGCAAGGAGTGATGGTATTAGATTGAGTGGTCCTTGGTTGGTTGTCGGTTAAACGCTATATTTGTGTTGTGACATGTTATACTAGACTAGTGTGTGTGTTCTTTCATGTGACTCTACGACTTGGTTTTCGAACTTTTAACTGCCTAAATAGCCTCTACATTTGGAATGATAAAGATGACGGGGCAATAAGATTTTTGTTAGAATTTACATTGAGCTTATAGGCTCACACCAGAAGAAATAGGTTATATACAAATCTAAGTGAGAATTCAATCTAAAATCAATTAGTGATAGGTAGAGTAGTCCACTAGACTTATATGTTAGTCTTCTTTCTTCTTTTTCTTCAATGTGAGACAAACTTTCACTTTATATTTCAATACACCCCCCTTATGTGTGGGTCTAACACGTGACATAATTTATCATTTTGAAGGATTAACGACTAACATAAGAGCAACCTGCTCTGATATCATGTTAAAATTTACAATAGGCCTATAGGCTCACACGAGAAGAAAAATTAGACCGCATACAAATCTAAGTGAGATTCTATCATAAAATCAATAGGTGATAGGTGAAGTAGTTCACTATACTTATACGTTAGTCTTCTTTTCTTTCTTTTTCTAAAGTGGACAAACTCTTACTTTATATTTCAACAATTTTGAACTATAAAGAAGGAATTTATTGCCTTAATAACCCTGTGTTATTCAAAAGTTGCTAAAAAAACTTTGACATATAAAAATTAGCAAAAAACACCATGAGTTGAAATTTTATTAACTCACGGTCCTTAAGCGTGGAGAACAACACACGGCCAGGATTTTTTTGAAAAAAATTGAAACATAAGGTTAATAGAGTAGACATTTTATATCTCGGGGTTTAATTACTACTTTCAGATAATATGAGTGAGGCCATGTTGAATTTTGTCTATAAAGAAGGCTATTAAATTAATTCATTTGCACTCTTAAGGGAAGGGATGGTTGCCAGAACTAAAATTCGACACCGAAATATCTTTACCATTCTCAGTGGAGGTAATCAAAGATGAATTATGCTTTGACTATGGATCTTTGAGAGCTTGTCTTCTTCTCCAACATTGTATTGACGATAAGACTTTGCTTTTAAGACTTCGTTTGCTAAGTTTACCATATTAAAACAGATATCATATTCTTATAATTTCATCATAATTTGTTTTCTTTGAAAACATGAATTTTTAAAATATTTTACACACAAAAACTAAAATTTTAGTTTTATCATTAACTTTCTCTAATTTCATATTTCTTTTGGAACATATAAACCTCTATGCGAATGATGATTGAGAATTAACAAACCATAGAGGTGGCATGCTTCAAACAAATTAGTTACAGTATTAACTTTATTGATATGATAATAAATTAAGTATTTCATTAAATTTTTATTTATTATGTACTGATATTATAAGTAAATTGATTAATTTATTATAATTATTTGCATTTTATATTTTAATAAATAATACATGATTATGATTTATTATTGCTATTAATTTATGAAATTGTAAAATTATTAATATATCATATTTAAATCTCGTTGCTTATATGAAAATATAAAATTGTAATATGTAATATTATTAATAATTAATAATCTATATTAACTTATATATTTTATAAATAATTAATAATATATTAACTTATCATATTTTATCGATAATGAAAACTATATTGATAAGTTTAATATGATAACAAGTATAGTCTTTGCACTAAAATTTTATTTTATTATTTAATAATATTAATAATTAAGACTATCAATTTCTCATTTTATATATAATTCATTTTATAAGTAACTAATAAGATTTTTATTGATTTTATAAATAAAATATAATTTTATTAATTTACCATATGTATACATCATTACTTAAATTAGATCGTTAATATGTAATTAATATTAATTTATTTTAAAATTTAATAATTAATGAATATTATTTATTACATTTTATCAATATATAAGAATATATTTATTAGTATTACATAATACTAATTACATATTTCGTTGTATTTTATTTAGTATCTAATAATACAGATGTGGATTGAATTTTCGGTTAGCCTGTTGGGTTGACCTCAAATAGGTATAACATTCAAGCAGGCCCCTAAGTTCCTTATATCTTAGGCTCGAACCCATTTTTTTGTCAAATAATTCAAGCTCGCTCCGAAGTCAGACCAAACTTTATAGGGATAATTGGTAGATTGGAATTATCATTTCATTCTTGATTTATTCTTAATAATATGTTTTTTTTATTTAGTTGAAGAATACATAATCAAAGAGTTTATTAATTTCTTGAATCCGAGGAATAAGTAGACTCATCCTCTCTTTATCTTTATCTATTCCAGTTAATTTAGGAATAAAAAGAAAACTTTTAAATAAAGATATCCTTAAAGAATTTACATAATTACTTAGCTATAATAATAATAATAAGAAGAAGAAAATAATAATAATAATAATAATAACAATCGAGTGTATTTAATGAAGACTAATGAATATTTTAGTCTTTTGTTAATTCTTTTTATAATTTTAAATTTATATTTTCAAACTAAACATTAATATCATATCGTTAAAAATTCTTAAGGATAAATTAAATTAATAATACATATTTTATTATATTTTCGTTTATCCTATTCTCAAAGAATTATTATTCTATTATTTATCTATTCTTGCGGTTAAACTAATCGTCCCGTAAGATATTAGGTTCATAGGGTGTTATTTAAGTCAACTATATTTTCAATCACTAAATTGTCCAAGTTGACTCCTTAAGCCCAAGCTCGATCAACTCAATCTTTAGGTTTTAACTTTAAACCCAACTCTTGCCATCCATAATCTCAAGTCTAGAAAGCCTAAAAAAAATAAGTACCCAAAATTCGTAGGTACCCCCCGCAATGGCACTTTTAACACTCAAGTGAATGAAAGCCAGGGATGCTAAATATGCAAAGAAATATCTAATCAAGTATAATGATAACGATTATAAGAAGTTACCGTGAAATACGTATCTTTTATGAGTAATCTTCTTGAAGTGAGCGGGAACTCTACTTATCTTTTAGTAAAGTTGAATTCAATCTATATTAGATAGATAAGTTAGTCTTTTTATAAGGAACCTATTTCCTATATGAATGAATCGTGTCTTAATTAAACTTACTTCTTTTAAATAATTGGGTATCTCACGTGAGCATAAAGTGTGGAAGGTTTTGGATCAAGGATGATAGTAGGTCAAGCTGAGGTGGACTTGTTATTAAAGCTTGGACTTAAGACAGCCTGACTCGAGCTGCTTGAGCTTGACTCAGTTAGACTTGGAACTATTTTTTTTAAATTAAAAATATAAAAAGATGTTTTGTTAAATAACATTGTTTTGTTTATACTTGTCGAACCATCACTACAAGAAAAGCAAAAATTAATGACGAAAAATTATTGATAAAAAATCAATTTTTATAGGTAAAATTGACGGAAAAATTTTCGTTTAACAACGATACTAATATCCGTTATTAAATATGTTGGATCAATGGTGGTTGACAAATTAAATCCCACTTATGTTTTGATAATAATAAAATGTATAGAATTGGTTAAGAAATTGTTTCAGATATTTTGGGATTGATATTCAATAAAAGAATTGTGCAAATCAAGATAGCATTAATCTTTGATGGGAAAGAGATTAATCATTGTGGAATCAAGATGGAAATTACCTTAAATGTGCAAGAGATATTCAAGGATGAAGATTATGGATAAGGAACTTCAAAGATATGTATCCCAACAATTAAAGATCAAGATTTCATGCAATATAATCGTTGAAGCCAACATAAGTCGACTAGCACATCATAAGTCGACTTATATATCAAGTGAGAACAACATAAGTCGACTAGAACATCATAAGTCGACTAATATATGAAGATCTGTCAACACAAGTCGACTAATAGTACATAAGTCGACTTATCGAGGACTACAAGTCGACTTACACAGCACAAGTCGATTTATTAAAGAGCGGAGATGAATTTTACGTAAGTTGTTGACACAAGTCGACTTATGGGTACAACAAATAAATTCCAACGGTTCAATTAGCCACAAATGGAAAGGAGGATATTAAGGAACGGTCATATCAATTATACAACGGCTAGAATGACTTCCAACAGCTATTTTCTTCAAGTATAAAGAGTGGATGATTGATGAAGAGTGTATGGAAGATACATAAGCGAAAATACTCTTCTATTGCTCCAAAGTTGCTCATTATTGCTCTTATCTTGTTACACCATTATTTTGAGCTTTGTTATTCAATCTTTATATTATTTCTCTTACAATTTGAGTGACTAGTGAAAAGTCACTTGTGAGGTAGGATTTGTGTCGAAAAATAAATTGATTGTAAAGGTAGTTTGAGCCGGAAATCAAGTGGTGTTGGTAGGATTTGTGTCGGAAGACAAATCATTTGTAAAGGTAGCTTGAGCCGGAAATCAAGTGGTGTTGGTAGGATTTGTGCCGAAAGACAAATCATTTGTAAAGGTAGCTTGAGCCGAAAATCAAGCGGTATTGTAAGAGTTCACACTAAACTAAAAAGTGTGCAGTAACGTGGTTTGCCAAATCCTAAGTGGGAGCTTAGGTAGAGGACGTAGGTCTTAGCACCGAACCTCTATAAAAACAGTGTTTGCTCTTCTTCCCTACTCTTTTATATTTAGATTTGATTAAATTGTTTTTGTGTGAATTAACTTCTGATTTTATTGTAGAAAATTACAAAAAGCTTAAAGATCTATTCAACCCCTCCTTCTAGATCGCTTACAAAATATGGAGGGAAATCATCCCGACAAATTTTGCGATGAACTTTATCGACAATATAAGATTCCCGTTGGTAAAGGATTTAGCCACGGTATAAGATATCCTTCGGTAAAAAAGCAAAAATTATTGGCGAAATAGAAAATTTTTGAGTTTAACAACGAAAATTTTCGTTGGTAAAATCTTTTTAAATTTAAACTCACCCGACATCCCCCTGCGTCTTCTTCTTCCTTTTTCTTGTGTCTCCTCTTCGGCTTTCTTCTCTCTAGTTTCTCTATTGTGGAGTCATTTTCTGCTCATCAGCGTTGTCTTTTTCGACCATTGTCATCGTGTCCTTCGGTGGAGGTATTTTTTCAACTACTGTCATGTGTTTTTTCGTATATTGAATGAAAGTTAATTTGAGTATTTGATTATTTTCGTTTATTTGTATATTTTATGATTGAAAAAACAACTTTAAGGTATAAATGTTAGTGATAGAAGGGACAAGACGTAATTTTAGTTGTGATGTTGGTATAAATTTCTGATGCATGAAAATATTTGATGAAATATCTGTTATTTGAAAAAATGACTTTAGTTCTTTATTTTCAGTTCTTTTTTAGTATGAATTTCATACTTTCAATTCTTTTACTTGAAATATGATATAACTTACATTGGTATTTTTGTAATGCATTATGCTTAGATTATAGTATAATTTGATATGCTTAGATTGTATTATAATGTGATTATAGTATAAAATGGAGAATTATTTATGAGACATCTATGGTAGTTTAGTATAAAAGTCTGCTTGAAGATTAAAAAACAGCTTCACTATGAGGCCAAAAACCTTCAAAGTTATGTAAGGAGAAGTCCTTCGACTAGCCCCAAGAATGAAGCCGAAGCACAAAAGCAGAGGAAGTGGGTTAACGCTAAAAGCAAAGTACAAAACGTGCATATTATAGAATTAAGGAAATTTTCAACTCAAATAGAGATTTTCTTTGCCTTCCTCTTCAGGTCTTGTAAGTCTACCCTTGCAAGCATGAGAATATATCTGTAGACTGTCCAATCTTACTATATACATGCCTTATAATCTTCGTAATCTTTTGTTTTCTCAAACTATAAGAACAATGTTTTCGTTACTTAAAATTTCGCGAACAAAGACTTTGTGCATCTTTCTCTATTTAGAACCAAAGGGGCTCTAAGCTATGTCATTTGCACCCAAAAAGCTAATTTTAACAGTGAGAGGTGAGTTGTGGTTCGCAAAGAATTTGTCTTGGTCTTGAATAACTTCTTTGACCAAATTCGGGGAGCTAATCACGAGATATAGTTTATTATTGAGGTAAAGTTTGTAGATGGATCCATAGACACTAGCCAATTATGTGAAATCTCGATGAATATCTTGGCCAAGAAATAGAAGGTATCCAATTATTGGCAATGAATATCTTGGCCAAGAAATAGAAGGTATCCAATTATTGGCAATCCCTAAGGGTCTGGTGGCAGTGGAGTTACATCCTTCTTTATTTTCTTAACTTTCCACAAGAACCAAAATATAATAAGTATTGCAATTGGTACGAAGAAATTTAACAAACTTCTCTCCATGATGGCTTATAGAGAAACTGAACACTTTGCAAGTAAATTTTAAAAAATAGTTTTTAGTAAATTTTATGACGAAAAAAAAGTTCGTCAATAAAATATATTAGATTTACCGATGGAAATTCTTTTTCTGTAAGTAATTACCGACGAAATAACTAAATCCGTTGGTAATTTTCTGACAGAAATTTTTTTCCTTTGATAAATTTACCAACACTATATTTCTGAAACTTTTTTTCGTTAATAAATTTCGTCGCTAAATAAGTTTACCAATAAAATGTGTACAAATTTTGTCGATAATTTTCGTTCCTAAACTCTATTTTTCTTGTAGTCATAGAACTAAATCTGAGTAGTTCAAGCCTGACTTGAGACTTGGTTAGCTTAGGCCGGACTCGTTGACCTACGTAGAGATATTGTTCCATAAATAATGATGCGTAAATATGATAAATAAAAAATTTTGTTTGACATATAATACTCATATAGTTTGCCAATTCTTAATTACCACATCTGACTTGGCTGTCCACGTAGAGTATGACGTATCCTCAAAATGCCAAGTCAATTGACGTTAACAACCAACTTAACGGAGGGATTGACTTTGGCCTTGTAACAAAGCATAAAGACTTCTCGTGAGATTTTTAAGGCACTCAAATCTTGGTAGAATTGTCGAAACCGATTTGCACGAAAACGGAGGGCAGGATGAAGACTTGCAACTCAACTGACTCTCGAATTCTATCTCTAAAACGGATAAACACTCTTTTTTATATGGGTGTTCAGGCGTTTACATTCAATATTTCACAGATTGAAAGCTTCAGAATCAAGGTAATTTTATATTCATTTTATTTTATAGCAAGCCTGCAAGAGAAGGAAGCCAACGAGAGGTTTGTTTCTTTTATACTAAAGAGAATGACGAAAGAAGATCTTAATCCTTATATGAGAAATACTTCAAATTTATTTGTTATTTACTTACCCATTTACATAATACCTATTGTCTTTATATAATAAATGATAAATAACTAAAATGTTATATTCTTTATACAGTAAATGACCATTAATGGTATTAGAATTTCGTTACATAGCATCAAGACTTCATGTTTTAAACTATAAAGATATAAAACATTATACCCATATACAGTATAGCTCCTAAAAGCATCATACGACAATTGTTATAGCAAAGTAGAGCAGTAGACTTTTATGATATTTAAAATTATTTATCACACCTATGTAACTTTAAATTGAGATCCAGAAATAACTTTACTGTGATTTGCTTGATGTTCCTTGCATCAACTAAAGCCTACACACTAAGACAGACACAGTAAGTCATGGTGTTAACATTGCCTAGGAATAATAATAGTGTATGCATAGCAACATAATGTATGTATCCATTGGCCCAAACTTCAACTCTTTTTTTTTTGACAAATGACTATATTTAATGTTGATATCATATAATCATATGACATTTATTTGTGATATTATAAAATTGTTCTAATGATTATAATGACTCGGTATGGAAGTGTCGGGCCTTTTAGGTGAGAATTTCAAATTAGAGACTTATATTGAAGTATCATGTTGATATTCTTTAAAGCAAAAATTTCATTTATTATTTCATATCATGACTCACTTTTTATAAGGTTCTACATCATCTTTGATCTCAGGTAAATACTTTGTAAATTTTGTGATTCTCCAATCTTTTAAATGTTTATTGTAATATTAAAAATAATAAGATTTTCATTTTATAAACCAATCTAACATGAGTCCAAGTTGAATTATCGAATTTTTCTGAAGTGATTGAATTGTCAAAATACTTGAACTTCTTTTCATTTATCTATAAAAATATATGAAGATGTTAATAACTTCATTATCAACAATTATACAAAAAAAATGTATTGCTCAACTTAAAACAAACACAAAAGTACATCTGAGGAGGAAAAAATAAATGGATTAATATCACCAAGAAAGCTAGTTCTCTTAGTATGAGTTCGGGTCATTGGTTCAAGTGGCACATGCAAAGAGTCTCGTTGCCTGATCTTAGCCTTGTTTGTATCAACATCTTAGATTATAAAAACATTCACAAAGCTTGAACTATAAAAGTATACATGCATCCAATAGTAGTATAAGAATCATTACTACCAACTATTGGTGACATGATAATGTGGAATAAGTTGCACATAATAACAAAAAGAAATATAAGAACAACTTTTCAATAATCATATATAGAAATACAAGGGAATTTCATTAACTCATATAAATGATTGTTGCACTTCACAACTATAACTCATTTTGTGTGATTACATAATTCAACCATAAATCATAAAATCACAACTATAACTTTATACCTACAACCTATTTTTTGATCATGTAATTCAACTATAAACTCACAATTATAACTTATTTAGTGCGATTATATAATTCAACCATAAAATTATAACTATAATCTATTTTGTGCGATTACATGATTAAACCAAAACTTACAAGTACAACTCGTTATGTATAATTACATAATTCAAACATAGTCACTAAGTTCAAAGCCTTTTGTCAATATTACAATTTTATTTTTCATTAATATCATTTTCTAGTTTTCTAAAGAATAAACACATATGCATATATAGATTATCCTTAAACTTTAAATTTTATATTACAGATGAATACTTTTAATTTAATGTCATATTAATCGATTTAGAAAACTAGTTAAATAAAAAGTTTACATATAATGAAATAAAAATTACACTAGTTTATATGATTTAGATGTGATTCCTAGGAAAATAATCACAAAATTAAATTTAATTATTGATTTATCTCTAAATTCTATAACCAAATAATTTTACATTTTAAAGTAGGAAAATAGTTAATTAATAATAATTAATTAACTCACTATCCACATTGACATAATTAACTAGTTTCGTTTATAAACTTCTACTTGATAAAAATTTCACAAATTTAACAAGCAACGAATTTGTCAAGCCAGCCACACTACATGGACTATAAGCATCTCTAATCTCTACGTAGAAACTAGAAAGCCACATCTTTAAACAAGCATTTTAAAAAAGATGTTTTTCTTCATCTTTGAATATCACCATCATCAACCTCCACTTTGAGCCGGTTCACAAGAAACAAAGCAGAAGAGCTGAAGACGATGAAGCAGGTGATAGGAAAAGAAGCAGTGACAGACAAAGAGTCAGTGACAGAAGCACGTAATGATGATGTAATGAATGTAGATTTAAGAAGAATTTAATGGAACGGTAATTGAACTCAACTCTGCATTTGTATTACTATGCATAGATTTTTCTTACAAAACACAGAAATGCTCCTAACATATATTAGAGTTACAGCAGAGCATTACAAGAACAAAACGAAATGGGATGAAGAGCTCGTTTCCAAAAACAGAAACAATTCCATAGAGAGAGAGAGAGAATTCAGAATCAATCCTTCCACGCCTTCTCTCTCCCCTAAACGACTTATTAATACTACTTGCTAGACCAATCATAACCATGCAACCTAGTGTTAGTTATTTTAGGTCTAGAGCTTTTTCTCCTCTCCTGGTGCAATGAATCAGTAGCCACGTGTCCATCTCCAATTTTCTGAGTTGCTATCTCCTTTACTCCTGCTCTAACCGAATTGCTTACAATTCCTCCCCTATTAAGAACAACCTTGTCCTCAAGGTTGAAGTCAGGGTAAGCCTTTTGCAATGTACTGTGATCTTCCCAAGTTGACTGAGACTTATCCATGATGCAGAACATGTTGAGACCCCTTAATCACCACGTGAGATTCCAAAATGGCAGTAGGTTGTATAACAGGATAGGATTCATCAGTGGTAAGTGGTAATGGAACATATGGTTGAACATGATCACCTTTAACTAGTTTTAACTGTGATGCATGAAAGACTAGGTGTATTTTTGTAGTAGATGGAAACGACAACTTATAAGCAACTTGACCAACTCTCTCTATAATGGGGAATGGACCAAAATATCGTAAACTTAGTTTTTGGTTCTTCCACAAAGCAAGGGAATGTTGTTTATAAGGTTGGAGCTTCACAAGTACCATGTATCCAATCTTCTAGTCCGCAAACCTTCGTTTTTGATCAGCATACTTTTTCATATACTGTTGAGCCTTTTGGAGATTCATCTTTAACTTACCCATGGCATAATCTCTCTGCAACAGCTGATCCTGAATTGAAACTGGAATATTACTAGCAGGAACATATTTTACCAATGTGGGGGGATCTCGACCATAAACAACTTTGAATGGTGTCGTGCCCAGACTAGTATAATAGGCTGTATTATACCAATATTCAGCCCAAGGTAAGAGTTTAACCCATTCCTTAGGAGTTTCATACATAAAGCATCATAAATACGTTTCGAGGCATTTGTTCAAGGTTTCAGAATGCCCATCAGACTAAGGATGGTATGTAGTAGACATGTTCAGAGAGGTGCCATTCAATCTAAAAAGATGTTGCCAAAACTGACTTGTGAAGACTTTGTCTCTGTCAGAAACAATTGTCTTCGGGAAACCATGCAATTTCACCACATATTTCATGGAGATCTCTGCCACAACCTTGCTAGAATAATTTGCCTTCATGGGAGAAAAATGAGCATACTTAGATAACCTGTCAATTACCACAAACATGATTGTGTATCCACCGGAGGAAGGAAGTACTGTTATAAAATCCATTGCAAGATCTTCCCAAATCTGATTTGGGATAGGTAATGGCTGAACTAAACCTGGAGGAAGAGTTGTTTCTGTCTTGGCTTGCTGACAAATAAGACAATTCTACACATATTCTTTAATATCACGATTCATACCATGCCAGAAAAATTGAGCAGAGATTCTAGCTACGGCTCGAGCAAACCCAGCATGACCTCCCACAAGAGAGCTATGAAATTCATGCAACATTTTCTAAACTATCTCACTAGCCGCAGGAATAACTAGTCTACCTTTCCAAAAAAGAAATTGATCATGAAAAGAGTAATTATGATTAGGGGCTGATTTGCAATGCACAAGTCAAAAATGGCCTTCAACTTAGGATCTGCGACCATAGCTTCTCTGAGATTAGAGAGAATAGACAACTGAGGTTGAGACCAGGCCATAAAGAAGGATCTTGATTGCGAGTCAGCAGCTTTGTTTTCTTTCCCAGGCTTGTATTCAATAGAGAAGTCATATCCTAACAGCTTATGCAACCATCTCTATTGTTCAGGAGTTTGAATAGCCTGATCGATTAAACTCCTTAAGCTTTTCTGATCAGTCTTAATGATGAACTTATGGCCAAGTAAATAGTGTCTAAACTTGGCAATGGCCTCAGTAATAGCATAAAATTATCTGGCATAAGCGGACTGCTTTTGCATACTAGGAGTCAACTTTTTAGAGAAGAATGTAATTGGATGGTAGTTTTGGCTCAACACTGCTCCAATTCCCAAACCAGAAGCATCTGTTTCAAGAATAAATGGTTAAGAAAAATCAGGAAGATTGAGAATTGGAGCTTCAGTAATAGCATATTTGAGGTTGGCAAATGCGACTGCAGTTGGATAATTCCAAGAGAATTGTCCTTCTTCAATAAATTGGTTAAAGGAGCAGCGATAGTGGCATAACCCTTAATGAATCGTCTATAGTACCCCGTAAGGCCAAGGAATCCTCTCGGCTGTTTCAAATTAGTAGGCACAGGCCAATCCAGTACTGCCTTGACTTTTTCTTTATCCATTGCCACACCTTGACCAGAAACCGTGTGACCTAAATAATCTATCTGTTGCAACCCAAAGGAACATTTTGATAGCCTTGCATACAACTTATGTTGCAACAGTAATTTCAATACCATCTCCAAGTGATGCAGATGTAACGACCAAGAAGGGCTATATACCAAGATGTCATCAAAGAAAACCAAGATATATTTCCGTAAGAGACCTTGGAATACCTCATTCATGAGACTCTGAAATGTTGCCGGAGCATTAGAGAGTCCAAATGGCATTACGAGCCATTCATAAAGGCCTTGGTGAGTCCGAAAAGTTTTTTATACCTATCTTCTTTCTTCACTAATATCTGATGATATCCAGACCTTAGGTCCAATTTCGAAAAGTATTGAGCTCCATGCAACTTGTAACACCCCACTCCCGTATGACCTGAACCTGACATCGATGGCGATATTCGAGTCCGTGTCCCACGAGGGTGGCGCGCTACATCACTCAGTCAGTTAAAACTCAGTATTAACTTTTTTTCTTTCCTTCACACACACATACACATTATAACATATACGAAAACAATTTACATACACCATTCAATGGACTCGGGGCCCTTTTCATAAATACAATTAACTCCAGTCTATTGATTTTACAAACTGACTTAAGCAATAATACAAAAAATCAGAGAATAGAAATACACTAATGCAGACACAAACTGATCCCGACCTCTATCCTTTATTTGCCTACAGTAGACATACTCCCGTGTCAACCGGGGTATTCTTCAGGACCTGAAAAACAATAGATGCAAATTTTGGGTAAGTTTTATGAACTTCGGTGAGAAACCATCATCGATGGTTCACCCAATTCATACATTACGCGAATAGCGTCACGGATTATCACAATTGCACATTCGTAATATCATATGGCAATTTACTGATTTTCACACAAAGATAATCGAAAGAATCTAAAGCAAGATAACAAAATGCAAGGCATATTGCCTCTTTCCCAATCCAAAAGTCAATTGAATGTATACTTACTCAAATACATGACATTTTCCATTTTATTTCAAAGATTCGATGTTTTCCCAATTCACAATACAATCAAATACATATATAACAATTTTCTATTTCTTCCCATTTAGATTATGTGTTGTATCGAGCGCTGTCTCGTTCCTATCCCAAGATTAATCGGTGAGCCTATGGCTCTGAATCGTCCCTTCGGGCTCATTACGCATTGAGCATAATGCTCAATCGTCCTTTCGCTCATTACGCATTGAGCATAAAGCTCGAGAACGCCCTTTCGGGCTCATTAAGCATTGAGCATATAGCTCTCGGTGGCGGCTCAAATACAATCGTTATCAATTAATCATGTATAGAATTCATTTATTACAATTCTACCATATCACATTGAAAGTCAAAACCAATTTATCGAAATGAACAATTAACACTTCAATATCAATTTCCCATTCCCTCGGACCTTTGGTCTGAGATCTCAAACGTAATCATTCACAAACAGTTACACACAATTAGCACTTCGATAACAAGTTCCCAATACTTCGGACACCTATGGTCCGAAATCAATCAAAGTAAACACACATAATCCCTCCATTGTCTCCACATGGCATAACCACATAATCTTCATCACATATAGATTGAGGAACTAACTAGGTTACTCACCTGTACTTCCGAGTTAATATCTGGAAGTCTCAGTAACGTCGGTAGATCGACACTCCAAATGTGCCTCTATAATAATCGTAAAATATAACAATTACCACTTGTCCAATCAGAACTATTTAATAATGCATATGAAGCAATTTGCAGGTGCACAATGCATGTTCATGATATTCCCAGCCTTAATCCCAAATTTTCCCATAATAAAAATTTCATCTAAATTTAGAAACCTAATGGCGACGACGCATAATTCGGACCTCTATAGTCCCCAATTAAACAAAACAGTGATTAAAGGCTCATTACAGGGCCACGTCAATTTCTCGTCCGAAAATCTCCAATCTCTTAAATATTCAGTGAATTCGATGCCTCAAGAATCAGGTCAATCGGACGTCGGACGGAAAAGTTATTCACGAAAGAAACCAAAATGCAACAATGAATATATAGATATATAGCCCTTATTTCCTTCTCTTTTTCCTGTTTCCCAACCAAACTTCCAACACCCATAACTCTTTGCACACAATTAAGTAAATTACAAACCATATCTCGTTAGAAAGATCATGAAACCCTCTACAAGTTTCATGAAGACCAAAAAAATCAAGTTCACCCCTAAGGGTGTCAAAAGTCCCATTGAAACTACTGCCCACACATTCACTTCTTAAAACAGAACAGTCATTGGAAATTCACTATCTTTCATTCTATGCAGTCAAAAATTATACAATAAATATGCTCATCAATATCACAATGTTATCTACAACTTTCATGAACAACCCAAAATCATATTCACTTGCTAACTAGGTCAAATAATTCACTCAAGGTTGCTGTCCCTGAAATCACTTAATTTGAGCAGTAACTTTCTATCAATCATATCTCCCTGTATACAAGTCAAACAAATCACCACTTTATATACCTGAAAAGATAAAATCTCAAAATTCAATTCTTCATGAAATAACCAGACTCCAATTCAGCTTCTAACCGTGTCAAATCTGTTATGCAAGTTTCTGACCTAATCAGCAATTAACATCACAATGTGGGTTCAAATTGTGAAAATCCATAACTCCCACATCTGATTTCCAGAAATTATATGCCATACACCATTTTCAAGATGAATGTGTCATCTAAAACTCTTCAGTAGATTTCCAACACCAATTCAATGCACAAAAATTACTAAAATTCCTCCTAATCTGAATGTACACCAAATTTGACATTCCAGCTAGGTTTCATTCAATGCATGAAAACAGCCAACAATCATCAGTCCATAACTCCTAATAGACATATCTAAAAATTGCAAAATCAGTGGCATTGGAAAGCTAACTTAATAGGCTTAAACTTTCATTTAGTCCATTTGTCCTAATTCCTTCTCAATTAATTTATAAAAATTAGCAAAACTATAGAGTATGATTTCGGGTACTGTTCATTCCAGTCAATAGCAGTAACTTTCCAAGACAAATTGCACCCTCTTAAAGCTAAAATTGGACAGTGCCTATTTCACACAAAAATGTAGCTAACATCCCAAAGTTCAAGTGGCCACAAACTGCACCTCATTTGCATTCCTATACAATGAGTTATGATCAAAACAGTACAATCGATTAAAACCCTAAATTTCCAGATTTGGTCCAATCTTAGTTTCTATCATTTCCAATGCCTTTAACACATCATTAAACATCCAAATGAACACAAAATTAGGTCTGAACACATTCATACATGTACTAGAGCTAATACTTAAAAATTTGCAGCACTCAATTCTTCATGTCTAATTACCATCAATCATTAAGATTCCATCATAAATCAAGTTAAAACCATTTATTTCTACTACTTTATCAATACTCACCTCAACAAACTTCAAGCTTTAACTTCTTCACATAATCAAGTCTTCAAACAAGCATCAAATTTCTACTTCATCCACCCCCCACCTACGACCATCACTCAACATCCCACTAATCATCATCATAACAAGGCTAAAGGTTGGGTTTGTGAGTAAATAAAAGAGGAACAAGCAAGGAAACAAAAAGAACTCTTTGTTTGGATGATGAAGAACCAACGAAGGGCAAGAGAAGAGAACACCCATTGAAGGATAAAAAAAAAGAGCTACGGGTAAGAGGAAGCTTTATGCTTTCCAACCTTTTTAAGTCTTTGCAAAGAAGTGTTGTGCATGTAAGAATAGAATAGGACAAAAACATTTAATGAATAAGGTGACTTGTCATTTATAAGCTCCCTTTTTTAACTTTCCCTTGAAAGAATCGTAGGAGCTCTCCCAAAATCAATCGAATAGGATAACCATCATCCTATGCACCCTTAGGCAAGTGACATGTGTCACTTGCCACTTGTCCCGATTTTTAAACACTCTACCGGTTAGTTTCCAAAACAATGAAATTTTCATTCCAAATTCCAATGGTTCAAATTAATAAATCCTAACATCATATCTCTCATTTGTCAGTGCCATTGGCCAGTCATTTCCAGTACAGGAAACTACTCAGTCAGTCAGTTGAAAATTTTTTCGGTCCGGGCAAGTACCCCGAAAAATTTCAGAAAAAATTCCTGAAATTTCATAAAAATAGAAAACAATTTATGGCTCACTCAGAATAATTTTCTAAACCCAAAAATCACGCTACTCCCAATAAAATTGTCTTAGGCACGCAAACGGGGAATATCATGTATGCATGCACAATAATTTCATGTGCACAAATGTGACTGTGGACCAATCCTATTATGCATGAACAGTCCTATGCACTCCAAATCTATTCCATCCTATGTCAAATTTACTATTTTACCCTTCCAATTGAGGGTGGGATGTTACAATTCCCCCCTCCTAATAAAAATTTTGTCCTCGAAATTCTCAATCAACAGTTCAGTATGACCGTAACCATTTGTTCCTATATGTCCCATACACTTTTCTACTAAATAATTCATTTTCCGAAAGGTCACAGTTACCATATTCAGTCAGTTGTTCAGTTACTAATTTGGCTAACTCATTATCACTCAAGACAAGAGATTTGGACTCAACAAGGCTATCGATTGGCGATCTCATTTTCTTAGCTATCTCACTTGCCATTTTCGAGTAGTCATTACCTTTAGTTCCAATGCTATGACTCGCTTCATTATTTCCAACTGCTCACTAATTATCACGCTTATTCATCCAATACCTTTTTCTCACTATACCGTCCAATATCTTTTTCTCCCAATAACATACAGACTAAGTCGTATTCCATGGAGTACATCTTTTCAAGGTGATACGTACAATAACCTCCTTTATCTCGTCAGGGACGATTCACATTCCTTTGGTACCAATACAATGACATTTAGCTCCATTTCACTATAACCAGTGATACTTTACTTAATGCAGTCATGCTTTATATCCCATTGACTCTCTGTTCAAATTCAATTCTCCTTAGACAATTCATTATTCTGTAGTGTTCACGTCCTCTATTCGGATATGCATTTTTCTCTGTTTCATTTGTCCGATCCTGATCCACTTTAACTAACCCATGCAGTTTTCCTGAGTCACTTTCCTTTATTTCACTCATCACAAGCATTTCGACTCAATGTTGGTCTTTGCCTCCCGTTAGGTACTATGCAGTGTAGCAGTATATCCCTATAATAAATCAGAACTCTATAACACGGTCATAATCCTATGAAACCTAAACCACTTACGCATTGTGCCTGTTGATCATCAAACCTCTAAGCACTTGAATCACTCATCACTTCATTCTATACTCATAGTCATCAATTTCACTTTTTACATATACTTACCAGAATGTCTAGCTTCGATTGCTCACTTTCTTGTTCTAGCATTTTTATCTGCACCCATACTTTTCTTTGAATCATTCAATATTGTTTTTCCGATTTCACTCGCATATTCAGACTCCTCTTAACCATTCCTTACCTTTATCCAGTATCTCAAGTTTTCAGAAATACTTCACAATTAGCCATAACCTACCTGACATTCTTTGCAAATCCCAATATCTATAATTGGTCCATTTATTGCAAAGATTATCTGCTCACTATTTGAATTTAATAGGCGTAATTGTCATTCATTTCAAAGATTATCGGTATAATAGTCATGTATGCCCATCTTTTTCCTCGAATTAACACAATGTATCCTTATAGGAATCTAAAGTCTTTAATACCATTTATCAGAATCAGTTCAATTTATCCTATACTAGTTTAACATATTGTCTCAGTTCATCACACACTACCCATTCTCCAAGGGTATGCTTATCCTCAGTATCAAATTCTTCACTTATTCATATAGTTCTTTTTACTTTTCACTGTTCACCCCTTTCAAACACATTCCATCGATAACCATAGTCACGACCATTTGCTTACCTCACATAATTTCCTATTAGGGTCTTGTTGACTTTACCATACATCATTCAACTTTTTCATTGAGTCCACAAGTAGTGTATTTGCAATCCATTTATGAAGGTAACACTGTATCACGTCATTGTCAGTTTTCCTTTAGGACCTCTTGTCTCTATTCTTTTTCTCCTTTCAATTGATTTCCTGTCATTCACATCGATGTATGCCAATACCTAGTCATCTGTACTTGGACTTTCATCAATTCCACTTCATTTGAGTATTCCACCTCACAGTTCGGGACTATTTTATTCTTAGTTTCAAATCTAGATTTCTCAACAGTTTTGCATCACATATGGGGCTCTATTCACTTCACATTGCAATAGAATCATCTCAAATTAAACTTTCACTCATGTTATTGGATACTTCACAGTACAGATAACCTCAATTTCACTTTTGATTTCGTCCCATACTTCTTTTCGCTTGTCCATAGTCTTGTTACCATCTTTATATCGTTTCACGAAAGTCTCATCAACCAATTATTATCCCTAATTGCTTTTCAATCATTCTTCACTATACGTACTATCTCAATCAGAACAATTTTATGCCATAATTTAAAAGATCAGAACATTCCTTACACTAAGGTTCCTTGTGATACCACATTAACACTTTCTTTCACACTTATTCAAGAATCTATACCTCAAAGATTTTATCCGGAAACCAATTAGTAACCTATGCAATTCAGACTTCCATAAGACTCCTTTCTGTTTATGCAAATTCTCAAATAAATAACTGATGCCATAATCATTTCTCATTTCCTCTCATAAAGGTACATTCAGTCCTCCTATGTCTTACTTTAACCTAATATAAACTTTACACTTATAGCCACTCATTGAAGCACGTATTTAATCATTCACTGATCATTTCCTCTATGATTTCCACGTATCTTTCACATACATTTCATTAATCATGATCAACTTTACTGTCCAATAGGTACTCCCAACGGTAAATCAACTTAAATGTGACAACTCTTTTCATATATCGCTATCCTTGTTTTTTTATTTTTTTATTTCCCTAGTTTCATTCTCATATCATTTATGTGTCAGCTTGACCTCTTTAAGGTCATAACCATTTGGCTTATACAATGTCATCTTCTTATTGCTTCGTATTTCTTTAATATCCTCAAACAATCTATAATAGGGCATTCACAGTCCCCAAAACACGACAAAATCGTTGATACAACTCCATTGTATCTCTATCTATTTACCCATCCAGTTACCATTTCTGTGTCTATATACATCTTATCAACCAAATCTAAAATTTCCCGATATACAATCAGTAGAAAATTGTCAGTCTGTCTTTTTCCCTTACTATCCTTTGATACTAGTTTCCAAACTCTAAGCACAATATTCACATAACCATTTCAGTCTCACGCTTATGCGTTCAAGATCATTCCCGTTTCACGAGTTCATTTCAGTTTATCTGTACACTTTTATCTTCTACTTTTTCTTACTCGACTAGGCACTAGGTACTTTGCTCTTTCAGTTCTAGGTAGACCGGTACGGTACAATATTGATCCTATCACAATCCCGCTATCCTCATCTACCTATGATATCTACTGATATTGAACACAAATGCAGTGAATCCATATCTGCCTGATCGGATCATCTACACTTTACTCGGCCCAATGTTTCCCTGTCCTCACATATACAAATGAACTCTAATTACTTACTCATCCCTACCCTTAATCTCACTTAAGACTACTATAATCAGTATGCTTTTCCTATCTCCAGTGGACCTTTCCAAGTTCTAGACATATTCATTTTTTTTGTCACCATAATATTGCCATTTTAATCTGGGAATTTATTAATATCACTTCTTTCCTTAATCCGTCTAGGCCGACACAGTCATTCTAACCACAGTACAATATTAATCTCCTTATCCGTTTTTCCTTTTTCCTTTCCTAATTGCTTATACACTTTTAGGGGTTCACCCTCTAACACAGTCTCACTTTTCTCTCACTTAGTCACTTGACACGTATGCACACGTAGGATTTCTACCCATACGATTCAAACTAGGGACCGATTCTTACGATGCGCAATGACACGACTCAAATGCATGCACCTATGTTTGGATCGTGCCAGATACATTACGTACTCACTGGCTCGATACCACCTAAATGTAACACCTCATCCCAGATGACCCAACCCGACATCGATGGTGATATCCGAGTCCGTGTCCCACGAGGGTGGCGCTACATCACTCGGTCCAAAACTCAAGATAACTTTTTTTCTTTCCTTAACACACACATACACATTATAACATATACGAAAACAATTTACATACACCATTCAATGGACTCGGGGCCCTTTTCATAAATACAATTAACTCCAATCTGTTGATTTTACAAACTGACTTAAGCAATAATACAGAAAATCAGAGAATAGAAATACACTAATGCAGACGCAAACTGATCCCGACCTCTATCCTTTATTTGCCTACAGTAGACATACTCCCGTGTCAACCGGGGTATTCTTCAGGACCTGAAAAACAATAGATGCAAATTGTGGGTGAGTTTTGCGAACTCAGTGAGAAACCATCATCGATGGTTCACCCAATTCATACATTACGCGAATAGCGTACGGATTATCACAATTGCACATTCGTAATATCATATGACAATTTATGATTTTCACAACAAAGATAATCGAAAAGAATCTAAAGCAAGATAACAAAATGCAAGGCATATTGCCTCTTTCCCAATCCAAAAGTCAATTGAATGTATACTTACTCAAATACATGACATTTTCCATTTTATTTCAAAGTGATTCATGTTTTCCCAATTCACAATACAATCAAATACATATATAACAATTTTCTATTTCTTCCCATTTAGATTATGTGTTGTGATCGAGCTATCAGATCGTCCCCTATCCCAAGATTCATCGGTGAGCCTATGGCTCTGAACTGTCCCTTTTGGGCTCATTACGCATTGAGCATAATGCTGTGAACTGTCCCTTTCGGGCTCATTACGCATTAAGCATAAAGCTCTGAGAACTGTCCCTTTCGGGCTCATTAAGCATTGAGCATATAGCTCTCGGTGATGACTCCAATACAATCATATCAATTAATCATGTATGTAATTCATTTATTACAATTCTACCATATCACATTGAAAGTCAAAACCAATTTATCGAAACGAACAATTAACACTTCAATATCAATTTCCCATTCCCTCGGACCTTTGGTCCGAGATCTCAAACGTAATCATTCACAAACAGTTACACACAATTAGCACTTCGATAACAAGTTCCCAATACTTCGAACACCTATGGTCCGAAATCAATCAAAGCAAACACACATAATCCCTCCATTGTCTCCACATGGCATAACCACATAATCTTCATCACATATAGATTGAGGAACCAACTAGGTTACTCACCGCATTCGAGCTAATATCCGAAAGTCTCAATAATGTCGGTAGATCGACGCTCCAAATGTGCCTCTATAATAATCAGAAAATATAACAATTACCACTTGTCCAATCAAAACTATTTAATAATGCATATGAAGCAATTTGCAGGTGCACAATGCATGTTCATGATCTTCCCGGCCTTAATCCAAAATTTTCTCATAATAAAAATTCCATCTAAATTTAGAAACCTAATGGCACTGACGGTGCGCAATTCGGACCTCTATAGGTCCCCAATTAAACAAAACAGTGATTAAAGGCTCCGTTACCCGGGGCCACGTCAATTTCTCGTCCGAAAATCCCCAATCTCTTAAATATTCAGTGAATCCAATGCCTCAAGAATCAGGTCAATCGGACGTCGGACGGAAAAGTTATTCACGAAAGAAACCAAAATGCAACAATGAATATATAGATATATAGCCCTTATTTCCTTCTTCTTTTTCTCCTGTTTTCCAACCAAACTTTCAACACCCATAACTCTTTGCACACAATTAAGTAAATTACAAACCATATCTCGTTAGAAAGATCATGAAACCCTCTACAAGTTTCATGAAGACCAAAAATATCAAGTTCACCCTTAAGGGTGTCAAAAGTCCCATTGAAACTACTGCCCACACATTCACTTCTTAAAACAGAACAGTCATTGGAAATTCACTATCTTTCATTCTATGAAGTCAAAAATTATACAATAAATATTCTCATCAAGATAACAATGTTATCTACAACTTTCATGAACAACCCAAAATCATATTCACTTGCTAACTAGGTCAAATAATTCACTCAAGGTTGCTGTCCCTGAAATCACTTAATTTGAGCAGTAACTTTCTATCAATCATATCTCCCTGTATAAAAGTCAAAAAAATCACCACTTTATATCCCTGAAAAGATAAAATCTCAAACTTCAATTCTTCATGAAATAACCAGACTCCAATTCAGCTTCTAACCGTGTCAAATCTGTTATGCAAGTTTCTGACCTAATCAGCAATTAACATCACAATGTGGGTTCAAATTGTGAAAATCCATAACTCCCACATCTGATTTCCAGAAATTATATGCCATACACCATTTTCAAGATGAATGTGTCATCTAAAACTCTTCAGTAGATTTACAACACCAATTCAATGCAAAAAAATTACTAAAATTCCTCATATTCTGAATGTACACCAAATTTGACATTCCAGCTAGGTTTCATTCAATGCATGAAAACAGCCAACAATCATCAGTCCATAACTCCTAATAGACATATCGAAAAATTGCAAAATCAGTGGCATTGGAAAGCTAACTTAATAGGCTTAAACTTTCATTTAGTCCATTTGTCCTAATTCCTTCTCAATTAATTTATAAAAATTAGCAAAACTATAGGGTATGATTTCGGGTACTGTTCATTCCAGTCAATAGCAGTAACGTTCCAAGACAAATTGCACCCTCTTAAAGCTAAAATTGGACAGTACCTATTTCACGTAAAAATGTAGCTAACATCCCAAAGTTTAAGTGGCCATAAACTGCACCTCATTTGCATTCCTATACAATGAGTTATGATCAAAACAGTACAATCGATTAAAACCCTAAATTTCCAGATTTGGTCCAATCTTAGTTTCTATCATTTCCAATGCCTTTAACACATCATTAAACATCCAAATGAACACAAAATTAGGTTTGACCACATTCATACATGTACTAGAGCTAATACTTAAAAATTTGCAGCACTCAATTCTTCATGTCTAATTACCATCAATCATTAAGATTCCATCACAAATCAAGTTAAAACCATTTATTCCTACTACTTTATCAATACTCACCTCAACAAACTTCAAGCTTTAACTTCTTCACATAATCAAGTCTTCAAACAAGCATCAAATTTCTACTTCATCCACCCCCACCTCGACCATCACTCAACATCCCACTAATCATCATCATAACAAGGCTAAAGGTTGGGTTTGTGAGTAAATAAAAGAGGAACAAGCAAGGAAACAAAAAGAACTCTTTCTTTGGATGATGAAGAACCAACGAAGGGCAAGAGAAGAGAACACCCATTGAAGGATAAAAAAAAAGAGCTACGGGTAAGAGGAAGCTTTATGCTTTCCAACCTTTTTAAGTCTTTGCAAAGAGGAGTGTTGTGCATGTAAGAATAGAATAGGACAAAAACATTTAATGAATAAGGTGACTTGTCATTTATAAGCTCCCTTTTTTAACTTTCCTTGAAAGAATCGTAGGAGCTCTCCCAAAATCAATTGAATAGGATAACCATCATCCTATGCACCCTTAGGCAAGTGACATGTGTCACTTGCCACTTGTCCCAATTTTTAAACACTCTACCGGTTAGTTTCCAAAACAATGAAATTTTCATTCCAAATTCCAATGGTTCAAATTAATAAATCCTAACATCATATCTCTAATTTTTCAGTGCCATTAGCCAGTCATTTCCAGTACAGGAAACCCACTCAGTCAGTCAGTTGGAAATTTTTTCGGTCTGGGCAAGTACCCCGAAAAATTCCAGAAAAAATTTCTGAAATTTCCTAAAAATAGAAAACAATTTATGGCTCACTCAGAATAATTTTCCAAACCCAAAAATCACGCTACTCCCAATAAAATTGTCTTAGGCACGCAAACCGGGAATATCTGTATGCATGCACAATAATTTCATGTGTACAAATGTGACTGTGGACCACTCCTATTATGCATGAACAGTCCTATGCACTCCAAATCTATTTCATCCTATGTCAAATTTACTATTTTACCCTTCCAATTGAGGGTGTGATGTTACACAACTCATCCATGAGCTCATCAACAGTAGGGATAGGAAAACTATACTTTACTGTAATGGCATTCAAAGCCCGATAATCGATACAAAATCTCCATGTACCATCATTCTTCTTTACCAAGACTATGGGAGAAGAGAAAGGACTAGTGTTAGGCACTATAAGCCCTTCTTGCAGCTTGTCTTGTATCATGGTTTCAATTTGTTGTTTCTGGCTATGAGCATATCTGTAAGGTTTGACCTGAATAGGACCAGAACCTTTGATTAATGGAATTGAATGATTTTGAGCTCTTTGAGGAGGTAATCCAGAAGGCACAGAGAAAACCTCTTTGTAAATGTGCAGCAAAATGGCCAATTCAGGTTCAATGTCAGTGGGAAGGTCTAACCACTGGTCCTGATGTGAATCTGGTGGTAGAATTTGTAAGGTGACGAACTAATCTATAGCACGAGTATTATGCATTCTTCTTAAATGAGTGAATTGTGCAGGCGTTGGCAGTTTGGATTGCTCACCACGTAAGGTTATAAACTGGTTGTTCAAATAGAACTTCAGGGTCAAGTTGCTGTAATCAGAAATGTGGGGTCCTACGGTAGCCAACCAAGCAACTCCTAGAACCAAATCTGCCCCAATAACAGGCAACAAATACACAGGTAATTTCAAAGAATGTCCCTGAATCTTAACCTCCAATTCTTTCATGAATCCTTTGGCAAATAAGGAGTTACCATTGCCAACAAAAACTTGCAAGTTAGAAATGGGTTCAACCGGTAATTTTAAACAATGCGCTAGCCTTGGTTGTAAGAAATTATTGGAACTACCACTATCTAATAAGATTTGAACCTGCATTCCATTTATTGAGCCTTGGAATTTCATGATGCCAAGCCCAAGGGATCCTTTGAGAGCATTATAAGACAAATGGTGATCCAATTAATCCTGATTATCAGCATGCTCACTGCTATCAAGAGGATCTGGTTGTAAGTCACTGAAGTCATCTTCTTCCATATGCAAAATAAGTTACTGTTTGTTTGGGCATCGATGGGTTGGTGTGAACTTTTCATCATAAGTATAGCACGACCCTTTTTCCCATCGTAGCTGCATCTCTACTGGAGTCATTTTTTTAACATTTGTAGTTTTCAGGCTATTGGTAGTGAGAGGCTGGTTTGGTGAGGGAAGGAGTGGGTGTAATGTGGTTGATTTGATGGATTGGGTAATAGGTAGGCTATTTATAATGGTTTGTGTTTTAGGCCAAGGGTTGGGATTATAAGATCTTGGTTTAACGGCATACTTCTCTTCATAGAGCTTGGCTAGTGACACGGATTGAATTAAGGTATTTGGGGTTTAGGCAATGACATCACAGCGAATATCAGGTTTTAGACCACCAATAAAACAATCCAGCATTGCTTCGGGAGTAATTCCCTGAACTCTGTTAGCAAAAGCCGTGAATTGCACATAATAATCATGTATCATAGTGGTCGATGTCAGTTTAAACAGTTGTGCTCTAGGACATTCATAAGGAGAGGGTCCAAATTCAAGTTCACGAGCTCGTGTAAAAGCAGCCCATGAATGGAAGGGATTGGTGCGAGTTAACATTTGATACCAAGGAACAACCTCTTTGTAGAGATGAATTGCAGCAATAATTAAACGATGTGCATCGGGTGTTTTGTAATAGCTGAAGAATTGTTCAGCTTTAAAGATCCATTGAAGGACATCTGAGCCATCAAACCTAGGAAAATCGAGCTTAACACTCCTTACCTGAAATGGTTGATAAGTGGAGGCGGTAGGAGGGTTCGACTCTGGACCGAAATTTTACTTGAGTAACCCATCAATGGCTGTTTCCATCGTTTCGAATTGAGTAGCATACTCCTTATCTCGTTTTTCCATAGTGTCCAGCAACCGTTTGATATCAGTGGAGA